>OW386166.1:69980251-72480251 GCA_936431705.1 Cheilosia pagana | reverse complement strand
AGCAAAAATCCTCCGAATCGTATAAAATCGGATAATTTTCTCGCTAGGGCCGATTAACTTTACATAAAATATTCTAGTTTATTTAAAAAGACGCCGGCCGTCGCTGTCAGAGAAGAAAGAGACCAGAAAAGGTCATTTTGACACTGCAAGAAAGATGGTTGACGTATAGAAGAACTCGCTGTTGTTGTGGCTCTGTCCGCAAAGTATGTTGCGTGTTGCTTCATCACAAAGTTGTTGTCAATTAATATTAAAATTTTTGAACACTTATGTCGACAAATATTTTGGACAGGATAAAGGACTCAGCATCGACAGTATCTTTTTATTTGAATACTTTAAGTAAAACACGATATATCTGCATTATTCTCCATTTAAGTACATTCTATCATATAAAACCACTTAAATCGTGCCAGATGTGGTAGCTGCGTACTTGTATAACTTGGTCCGTCATTTACATTTTTATCTCCATTCGAACGACAACCCACCTACCTCCTAACCTGCAGACACGTGCGACGTGAGTCCATAAAGTTAGGATAATCACTTCCCTCTCACACTCATATTTCAATCAATTATCCCATTTCTATCGACAGTTTGAAATTAGTCAGTCGTATTCAGTTACAGGAAGCCGCATGGACGAACTCGAGCATTTTAATCACACCTGCAATTACCATTCCTGTAGTCCATTCCAAATTGCCGTTAAATGTTCCAAATGTCAGTGCATATGCACAATGTCGGGCCTTAACTGTCTGTATTTAAATCCAGTTGTAATGCCTCCTATAAACGGAATGCCGCAAAAAGGGTGCAACCAATCGAAGTGACGTTTCGACAGCACATATGCATAAATACAGCAAAGGAGTGAAAATTGCACTTTACTTATGTCAACGTGCTTCAATTGAATCAAGTTGATTATTTTCTGACGTATTTGGCTTGATTACTTTCATGCTCGTAATATGGCAAAGTTGTTTTTTTTATCGTTATCCTGCAAAAAAGAGGAAACAAATCAAAGCGAACAAATGTAAAGTGTTGTGGTTTGCAACCAAGTAAAGCATGAAGTTGGACCAAGTGTGTGTGTGTTTTTTTTTTTTTTTTGGTCCGCTCTGACAGAAAGAGATTAATAGACAATCGTATCCAAATAAGGACAAATGGAGAAATTTGTGCTGGCAAATGATGTTATAACGCCCAGCTGATAGTTGGATAATCTTAATAATTGGATTTTTGCTTAGCTTTTGGGTTCGAACCACAGAAACTCTACCCAACCCGCCAGTTTGCGATTGTGAAATGCGAAATGCATGACTTAAGCCATTACAAAGTAGTTCCTCGAAATTTGGAATAGAGCTAGAGTCCGAGTGCGAGTAGATGGCGCTGCAATTACCCTTATGTGTCTTGGCACCCACCGAATATAGGCTGTGCAATTTGTAAGATTATTTTGACTCAAATTGGCGCAACTGTCAGTTTATGCAGCACCATTACGGAAGAAAAGTGAGGGAAGTGATAGTTGGCGATGAAATTACTCTATAAGGCCCAATTTATATAGCCATAGCTGAAACTAAAATTAAAGAAATTTCTTTTGATTTTTTGGACCGCACTTTTGCTGAATGTAGCTCATGAACTATCAATTCACATCATTCCACTGAAATATTTAATAGTATACTAGACTCAAGCCATTCGCTGTGCAGTGATACTCACACACCTATTATGGTTTTCAAATATCAATCAATTGATAAACGATTAGTTCTATTAATCTGTTGATAAATTGGTATTATGAGTGTTAATTGATACATTTTACTCCAATTGTGAATACTGACCAAAATGCAATTGTGAATTGCATTCAATTTGACGTTTGTCGTTTATTATTTGCTCTGCCGTCTTTTTTTTGTTGTTTATTTGAAAAATGTAATAGCGTTTTTCATTGAAATTATAGGGAACTGCCCCTTAAGAATTCAAATTTCATTTTTGTTTTAGTAGTAGCATAGACACATATTACTAGATGGTGCATTTCATACTTTAACCTGAAACAGCGTATACCTCACAATTTTACTCCTAATAGATGGCGCCGCAATGCAGTTGGTCAACTTGTAAACCTTTTTATGTTTGCATGTTTCCATATTTGTATCTATGGTATTAACAAGATACACAAACATGCTGCAGAGAATTACTTACTTACTTAAGGTGGCGCTACAGTCCGGGGTGGACCTGGGCCTCAACCAATACGCCTCTCCAGTTAGCGCGATCTTTTGCTAACTGCCTCCAGTTGCGCACTCCAAGTTGGTTGAGGTCCCCTTCCACTTGTGCGCGCCACCTAAGGCGAGGTCTTCCTCTACTGCGTTGTCCCTCCGGGTTGGAATCGAAGACTCTTCGGGCCGGAGCGTTGGTGTCCATTCGCTCTACATGTCCTAGCCATCTTAGACGACAGATGCGTATTTTTCTGACCAGGTCGGTGTCGTTGTACAGCTCGTAGAGTTCGCTGTTAAATCTTCTCCTCCAAAGCCCGTCAACGCAAACGGGACCAAAAATCACTCGAAGAATCTTGCGTTCGAAACGGCCAAGAAGATCTTCATCCGCCTTTGTTAGGGTCCATGCTTCTGCGCCATAGAGCAGGAATGGGATGATGAGGGTCTTATATAGAATCGACTTAGTGTTTCTTGACAAGGCCTTACTAGTCAATTGCCGTCTTAGACCAAAGAAACAGCGATTGGCAAGTGTAATTCTTCGTTTGATTTCTGCTGTGGTGTCATTATCAGAGTTTATAGCGGAGCCGAGGTAGACAAAGTCCCTAACTACCTCAAAATTATAGCTGTCTATCGTGACGTTCTGTCCGATTCGTCGATGTTGTGTGTCCCTTCTTGTTGACAGCATATATTTTGTCTTGCCCTCATTCACCACTAAACCCATTCTTGCCGCTTCCGTACTAATACTTGCAAACGCGCCAGTGACAGCTCGCTGTGTTCTGCCAATAATGTCAATATCGTCCGCGTATGCAAGCAGTTGCACAGACTTATGGAAAATTGTGCCTCTGGTGTTGGCTTGTGAGTTGCGCACAATTTTCTCAAGAATGATGTTAAAGAAGTCACATGACAGCGCATCACCTTGTCTAAATCCTTTTCTGACATCAAAGGTCTCGGTGAGATTGTTTCCGACCTTAATGGAGCAGCGAGCGTTCTCCATCGTCATTCTGCACAATCTGACGAGTTTGGCAGGGATGCCAAAACTAGACATGGCTCTGTATAGCTCGTCTCTATAAATGCTGTCATATGCGGCCTTAAAATCGATAAACAGATGGTGGGTATCGATTTGGACTTCTTGGGTTTTCTCCAGGATCTGCCGTAGTGTGAAAATTTGGTCGGTTGTGGACTTTCCGGGCCTAAAACCGCACTGATAGGGACCTATCAGATCGTTGACGAATGGTTTAAGGCGTTCACACAGTATAGCAGATATGATCTTATACGCAGTGTTAAGGAGACTGATGCCTCTATAGTTGGCGCAGTTTAGAGGGTCTCCTTTCTTGTGGATCGGGCAAACGATGCTGAGGTTCCATTCATCAGGTATACTTTCTTCTGACCAAATCTTGGAAACGAGTTGGTGTATGCTCTCCACCAAGCCATCTCCAGCTGCCTTAAAAAGCTCGGCAGTTAAGCCGTCCGGCCCAGCAGCCTTGTTGGACTTTAGCTTAGATATTGCTATCCTCACTTCACTTTGGTCAGGTGGACGGAAGTCTTGGCTGTCATCGTCCAGGTTGAATGGTTCATTCTGCCTGACAGCGGAATTTGTGTCGTCTTCGCCGTTTAGCAGTCTGCAGAAATGGTTTTTCCATATCCTCAGCACCGACTGTGATTCTACTACAAGGTTTCCTTCTTCGTCTCTACAGGCTTCTGTTCGGGTTTTGTTGCCCTGACACGTTCTTTTTACCTTTTGGTAAAACTTCCGAACATTATTCCTGGAGTAGCACCTCTCTATATCCTCGATCGCGCGCTTCTCATGCTCTCTCTTCTTTCTCCGGAGAAGCCGGTGTTCTTCTGCTGCAGAGAATGGAGGATGAAAAATAGCAAATGAAATCGATGATGGAAAGAGATCGAGTACTTTTTGCATGATATAGCGTATTGCATATAGCTATGTAGTTGTATGGTGTGTGTGGTAGGGCTAGCGTACTTTTAGCGTGACAATACTCATGAGTTCATCACGATGGGGATGCAGTATCTTATGAAGGAATGTGGGAAAAATGTGTCTATGGAAATGTGAAATAATTAGGTAGCTATGTGTGTATATTCCGATATTTATTGGGGTAGGTCATGATGAAGAATATTATGCTAAATCGAAAATTGCAAATACTTTTGTGCCATTCAAAGTAAAATATGGTTGTTCTGCATTTATTCCTAATGTAGTAAAGCAGTTTCTATTGTTAGAGCCTGCAACAATTGCAATAATTGTTATAGACAAAGACACAATCAGAGTTGTTCAAATTTTTTCCAACTCGAACCCCTTAAGCGCATTACTAGATAAATAATAGCAAATTGGTTGTTTCCAGTTTGCAAACAAACCTCTTAGCATAAAAAAAGAAACTTTATTAGCTAATGTGCACGATCTTTTTTCACCATTATTGAACCCAACGAAACGAATCTAAATTTTCATTGTACACTAATTCTTTTTTTATATCTATTTCATCAAAGCATAGGCTACAAAACTTTTCTTCCACTTTTAAATTTAATGTTGTTGTCTTTATTGCATTTACTAAATCAAAATTAAGTCCAGGTTGAATCATTTTAAAGTGAGCCCACCGTCTTAATGAACAAGGGTGCGGTAGCTTTACTTTACAGTTCGATTTTAAAAACTGATACATAAAAGGGGACCTTAAATATAAATTCTGAGCCATATACTTATCAGCCTTGTTGTAAAATTTAGATTTTAAAAACAATTTAGGTACAAATACTCTTAGTTTTTTTATCTTCATGCTTTAGTTTAGAGAATCTATTTGCGCATTAATATTTTTTTTTGATAATTTATTCAATAACCTAACTTTCTCTGTTTTTTTTTAATAGCTGTCGACGTAATTGTATATTATTAATTTTGCACATTTTCAATTTTTTATTTTCTTCACTTTTCGAATATAGAAGAGATTGTAATTTTTTTATTTGTTTGGCCTATTTAACCTCTATGCTTTCTTGAGTAACATCTTCATCATTTAAAACAAAATTCTCAGTGCTAAGATTACCACTACAGCTAGGATAGTTTTCCTTGTTATTGGAATATAATAACGAATGAAGAAAGAAAAGAGGCAAACTAGTAGTTTGTTTTTGTTTTGTTTCTTTGATTTTCTTTATACCTACAATGCCCTTGCTATATCAAAAGTCTCATCAAGATACATGATGCCGTAAAAACCAAAGGGACATTTTTTTTGTTTGTTTTGTTTTGCGAAAAAGGAAAATAAAGAAGATCAGGTACGAACTCCGCTGAGAAGCCAACGAAGTCCACGGTTCACGTTGATCGGAAATGTTTCTCAACAGTACACGTCAGATAAAGTGCTTTGCAGCATGTATCCGAGTTTGAGGTATATTTTCACGGTGGTGCCATCTACATATTGGGGTGTTTGGGAATAACCATTTCCTTTATATGAAATGCACCATCTAGTAGGTAATAATGTGTCTATGGTAGTAGTCACACATGCACAATGTGTCAGATTTATTTATTTTTTTTTTTAAATTTTGTTGGTTTTTAAAAAAGTTTATTTTATCGAGTAGATGTGTACCTACGTGCATTTATATGTTGCAGGCGGAGAAGTTGGGAGAATGCTGTTCTCAGAATGCTTGGCCATGAAGTTGTTTACTTTTGAAGAGAACATTAATAGCGAACATATTGACGATACGGGAACAAATGTTGACAATAACGCAAATATACTGGCACGCATTCCTTTCATTTCCAAAACAATGCGGTCTATTCAAATGTGGGGAGATGTGGAAACAGCGATGCTACTTTCGCTATATGCTGAAAATATAGCACTTATAGGTCCTCAAAAACCTTTTAATACCAAAAAGGCTATGTGGGAAAACATCAGATTAATAATTAATAAGGAATGCACAACAAACTTTTCTATAGAGCAGGTTGAAGGTGTTCAAAACGACAATGAAACGAACCAAAAATAATTTTAAAAATAATAAAACAAGTGGTTCAACACGAAAAGCTACACCTTATGACCGGGAAGTAGAAGAAATCATCGCTCTGTCTAGATGACTCAATCATCCCCGAAGTAATAATGACGGCAGGAAGCATGACAACGAAACGTTCGGTGGGTATTGACGAAAGAGAAATTTGTCTAAACGGATACCTGTCCCCAACACCAAGTTTATCTAATACATCGCCATCATTACCCCGATCTTTAAGTTCTACTGGCCACAAACTGACGCCCCCCGAACAATATTTAAAACAGCAAAGGGAGCAATTCGAGGTAAAAGAAAGGAACTAAGAAAGACGGCATGGGGAAAAACTGAAAATGGTAACCAATTTAATTGAAACAGTCAATACCATTTTTAAATAAAGCAATTTAACTTTGAATTACATAGACTTTATTTATTATTATTGATTTTGTTAATCTACGAAGCTGAGCATCACGGGCAACGCTCTGAGTCTCTGCTATATTGGGAAATTCGTTTTCTTTTTCGCTCCAGGAATCATTCCTATCTATGCACGTGTTGTGCAATTACACAGCAGAGAGAATGAATTTGGACATCGCTTCAACTTTAAAAAACTGGAGTTTAAGCAGCTGCCGAAACCTATTCTTTAAAAGTCCAAACGAATTCTCAATCACTACTCTGTTTTTGCAATAATATTCGGGATTCCACATTTCTAAACAAAGAAATTTGTTCCCAATAGCAACGTTTTCTGTTTCTGTATTCGGCAAATGAATAAAATTCTGTGAGCATTAAAAAAAGAATTCCATAACAGATTTTACATGCCTGTGGACGGATGATATAGCAACATTGAACAAATTAGCCACTTCGCGATAAGTTTCAGTGTCCGATGAAGATGAGGATAGTAAAGACGGTTCTATTACGCTTAACAAATGTGAAACATTCATAGTTTTGTTTTAACAAAAGCAGACCGAATTAAATGAAAATGAAACTATTCCCAAAAGACAGAAATTGTCATTTGAACAACTGACAAGTGTCATATTGCACATATGTATAGGTGAGTTCAGGGCAATTCTTTAAAAATATCCCGGACTCTTCTGTCGTGTTAAGAATTGATCTAGAAGTGCACTTTTTTTCCAATGAAACATGGAAAGCATAGAAAGAGCACTTCTAGATTTACTCTTTTCATAGAAAGGGCACTTCTTTCCTTCAATTGAAAACGCTATAAGTATTTTGTATTTAATAATTTTTGAATATTTTGTTCTTTTAGGACTAGAGTTGTTTTGTTAGTTGTAACATATTCCATATATTAGCATCATGTGGGGATCCTGTATGTTTTGCTTTTATATATCCGATCCACATTAAGTGATCACAAACCTTAAAAATACAATCAAAATAATAATTGTCTATTTTACCGGAAAAAACCTACAATCATTGCCTTTATACTAAATAATTTCTTTCTGTTATGGTACACATGTCGAAGGTCTTTATTCGGACCGTTCATTTTACGTGGGTTCCATCTATAGCCCCTACTTTTCGAAGAAGTATATTTTTGCCAGACGTTCTTCTTCTAGATTATATGTGAATATTTGTCAATTTGGGGCAAATGTGCCTTTTCAAAACATTGAGTAATTCTTTAAGAACAACCGACACCGTTGGCTGCGCCATGCCTATGTTAAAATCATTCCCAACGCTTAGTTGATAAACATTATTTGTCAATAAGCAATTTATAACTGAAAGAAAATTTGATAGATATTAACATTTTTCACAACTATAATACCAAGTTTGTCAGTAAAACTATTCACAATAGACCTTAAATCTGCATTCAATTCACATTTTATCAAACGATAATACCGATTAATTAATTTTGTTGATATTTGACAACCGTAATAGGGCCGTTATATTTCCAGCACGCATATCAAAGAATATGTGAAAAAATAACGTTTATAAGAACGTTCCCCTTTTGTCTGTTATAAATCGAATTTCGTAAAAAAATGTCAGTTTAAACACAAAATGTTAAAGAATATGAACTGAGAGCTGATGACACTGCAACGAATTAACACTTAATTAATTTTGGAAATTTGTTTTTAGTATATTGCTTAAAAGAAATTAGTGGTCTTATATCCGTTCTTCGCTTATTAGGAAGCAACTGATATAAGAAACAAACCATTGTGACTTTTCGAATTTCTTATATCCATTATCCGTTTTTTGTTTCTGAAGAAATCAAATTTTTATTGTAAGTTACTCACCGCAATATGTTTGAGCAGCAATTTAAAAAAAAAAAACGCAACTGTCTCCTAGTGCAATTCAGCACATAATGAATCTGTCTCAAATGGGTTTAGCACGTTCTAATCCTTTTTTCAAAAATCTATTAGACAACAATTTAGAGAAAAACTGAGTTCGCCATCAAGTTAGAAATGCAATTTTCTTACAATCGAATTGACCGTTTTTGACATAGAACCAATTTTCAAAAAATAACCTACATACATGAACTATATTTTGGTTGAAATTCGTAGAACCATTTTCGAAAAAAATCAAACTTGTTAAAAACTGTTATAAGGGAAGTACTATTAATAATAGGGCCAACGTGCAATAAAAAGCGTAATCCTGAACTGTGAGCCCTATAACTATAAATGCGAAGTTTTGAAACAAATCCGTCCAGCAGTTTAGGCTGCAGACCTCAGGAATTCAACGCCGACTGACAGAATTATGACTTTTTTGAGTTCCTCTTTCATCGTAATGTCAGAAACAGAATTGATTTAAATCTTGAGCTAGAAATGTGTAAGAGAAAGTCAAAAAGAAGCTATATGGCTGCTCTAGCCCCATCGCATTGAGAAACTTGGACTCACTCTATCTACGTTAAGGTGTTCCTCACTTCGGTTCAAAATTTATTCAAAATTGACTTTGTGTCGGCTTATTTGAAAAACTAGTTTTTATTTTGTGATCAGTATGAAAACTGAACGAGGAAACGTTTATTAAATCAAACAAAGTCACAAATTTGCATAGCGCTACCGATACAAAAAATTTTGCACTAAATCACACAGCTACTTTTTCAAAAAGAAACACAAAAGATAGTGAAGCAATAAATTAATTGCTGGCTGATGGGATGGGAGCTTACCAAACTCTCGTAATTCTTTTGGTGACATTATTTTCTGTTTTGTTATACTTTCAGTTTCAATATGTAGCGACACATTCTCACAATGCCAGACTTCTTCTCGCCATTGTTGCATCTGAGGTTATCTTATTCGTGCAATCTGAAGGTGTGCCTGCATAATAACTTTGGTAGCACATATGCTACTGCTCGTGTGACGTGCTTGCTATTTGCAATGGTAATGCTAATGATGCTATAAGCCCGGCCCTACCCGCATCCCGCAACATTTCTTCGGAGCGGCACTGACTGACTTAATGTTATTCAAAACAATTAATTTTTTACGAAACAGATGCTTTTGGTCGATATCCGTATATGGGAGTCAATAAATCACAGTTTCTGCCCAAATTGATTGCAAACTCACGCCAACTATCACCTGATTTGATGTAACATCGCAGTAATTACCTACCCATGGAATTGCCACAATTTGGCAAACTCATAACTTTTTGTAGTAGCAGTAGCAGTAGCTGTTAACATGGTTGCGTATAGTAATTGATTTATGTCTTATACTACGATTGCTCCCAAGGAAGTCAACCGAATGGATTCGGAGAGGCGGAGCGTTGGAAATTTAATTACTCAATTATGTGTTTCGTTACTTTTTGTTTAGATGTTGATGACTGGCTGATTAGAAGTCTGTGACTTCATTTCGTTAGTAGGTCATGCCCGTCAGTTTCCATTAGATAATGTGAGAAAATGCATTAAAGACATTGGCGAATGTTGCGAGTTGTGAGTGAATGTTGTTTGTAAATGGCTAAAGACTCGATTCGCACGGTTTACGGGCAGAAACACTCTTAAATTGCCTACGAAAAACCTTGCAAGTGACAAGCTATGGACTGATGTGTCTCAATAAAGAGCGACGGCTACTGTTTAGATTTCTGCTTCTTCCTTGGAAGTGCCTTAATGGGTTTTCTCCTTGCAAGGATTGACTGGTTTTATTTAGATGTTGATATTTTTCGTACTCGCATAAGTAGACGAGCTTTCCTTTTGGAACTTTATAGCATTATAAACGAGGTTAATTCTTAGTTAGTAGATACTAGCTGTGCCCGTCCAGCAGAAACTTTGTTGCTTAAATATATTATTGCGTATCACAAATTATTCTCCAAATTTCAAACCAAAACATAAGATAAGTTTTGGGATACAATGTTTTAAATACCTTTGTTGTGTGGGAGGTGCCACGCCCCTCTTTTAACTATCGTCTGTACCTTCGGGGCTGCGCACAAAAATTCACTGAAGTCTTATCACAATTTGATGAATGGTAAAGAGGCACAAACATTAATTTTTATTTAAAAAAATAGTATAGTTTGACAGCTGACGTTAGTAAAAATAAAGCACTACGCTAAAGAACAACGTGTTTTTATTGTTGAAAAAATGTAGGACAATAAAAACTCAAGCACATCTAGTCAAACAGCGGTCAGACTACTAGAAATCCGAATGTCCTCGCGAGGAAAAGGAAACATGCGACATTATCGCAAAAGTTATTTTACATTGAATCTAATTAGGCGTCTCACATTAAAGCAATTCAATATCGGTCGAACTAAAAATGTTGCTGATTGCGGCAACATTATTGCTGGTGACAGGTCACTAGAGACTTTTGCGCACGTTGAAAATATGTCGGACGATCACACCACATTATAGTAAAATCGTATTATCAAAGTCGTCGGATGACAGCTTGAAAGTTCTGGCAGCACTGTTGCTTCAATGGTAAAGGTTTAAATAAAAGTTGTGTATTGCTTATTGACAAAGTTTATAAATAAATATAAATAAATATAAATAAATAAATATTTTGGCGCGACAGGTCTATGGGACCCAAGGCCTAGCTTTTCGCAACCATTCGCTTTGTGTGGGTTTTCAATTTTTGGGACGAATGGAAGGGATCTACAATTTTACGCCGAGTCCAAACGGCTAATTAAGAAGCTCATTCATGACAGTTTTACTCTCGGATGTTTGTCAGACGTTCGCGAGAGGTGGCGCAGTGGAAAAAAACCTTAAGATGTAATTTGGCCCTCTCGGGATTCGAACCTGAGCGCCTCGCTACAAAGTTTATACCAATTCGTTAATACTTATACAGATAATTTTTTCCCTTTTATTTTGACAGTTAAGCAAAGCACAAAGAGACAACATTTTCTACATTAAAATAAATAAATAAATAAATATTTTGGCGCGACAGGTCTATGGGACCCAAGGCCTAGCTTCTCGCAACCATTCGCTTTGTGTGGGTTTTCAATTTTTGGGACGAATGGAAGGGATCTACAATTTTACGCCGAGTCCAAACGGCTAATTAAGAAGCTCATTCATGACAGTTTTACTCTCGGATGTTTGTCAGACGTTCGCGATAGGTGGCGCAGTGGAAAAAAACCTTAAGATGTAATTTGGCCCTATCGGGATTCGAACCTGAGCCCCTCACTACCACTAAGCCACTGCTTCTGCTTCTACATTAGTATCCTCAAAATATTTCCGCTTAATATACTACTTTAAGGGTTAATAGATTTTATTTTAAGTAAAGTGCCAGCTGGTTCAAAATATCTAGATTCAACTCCTATAAACATTTTTTCCTGATAAATTTCATTAGAAAGGGGATAAATTCGATGACTTGTGTTTGGTAGCACTGAGCACTGATTACAGCTTACCCGACATCGGAAATGACAAGAAATCAAATCGGGCTGCTTCTCTGACACAAAAAGGTGGCACAAAAATCAGATGCTATAATTTTTGCAAATGGCGGCAAATGTCAATTCTACTTTGACATTTGTGAAGTAAACAGATACAAAATAGAGATCAAAAAGACATAAATGGGCTGTACCTACTCCTAAATAACGCGGAAAAATTGTCTTGATTTTTTTTTGACACCAACTCAGAAAATACTGCTGGTGCGAATGGTAATCAATTCTGGAGGCGGGCAATTAGTCGATATTATTTTAATTAATGCAAACAAATTTATGACATCAAATAAACATAATCAAAAAGCGGAACCAAAGCTTTTTATTCGTAAAAAAAATGACAGCCAAGGAAAATCGGGTGACAATTTTTGCGCCACCAAGTTATGTTTTGGATTTGTTGGATACACAGCATGACGTTGCCCTACGAAATTATGACTTTATTGTATACGTGTGATTTTAAATCTTTGAATAGTAGTTTCTCGAATTCATCAAAGCAGAGTTATTCTAGAAAATAATTTTCTGATTGCCTTATCCATATTTTCATTTTAACCTCCAAAATGGCTCTTTACAGCCTGGTAGTTCAATCCATGGATGAACATGCTTCCTCTAGAATGTTCAATCACAACGGTTATTCAAAATGAGATACTGATATCAAAAGATTCATTTCATCTATAAAAATTAAATAAAAGAAACAGCGAGAGGTTGGGTATTAAAGGTTATTTGACCGTCACCAACTAGCGGGCACTTTCAACTCTCTCAACCCAATTTGCCATACCTTTCACCACCCTACACAAAACGAAGACAAATAAGAAAACAATATCAAGATTGCTTGTCCTAAACGTGCACCATTTTTTTAAAACATTTTATTTTTTGTTTACTGTTTGCTTTTGACATGATATGATAGAGAAACTCTATCCACGTACGCCTTGGCTTGTGGTCTATCTCGTCAATATCACTGTTACAGTGCCGGCACACGTACAAGTACATCAGCTATAAACAAAAGACAATATTGCTGAATTTCTGTTTAGTCGTATAAAACAATCTGATTGTGAAAAACACAAAATGAAAAGTACCAACAGATTTAATTGTCAAATTACGTAAAATCATAAAAACCCTTATCAACAATTATGTAAACGGCAATACGAGGAAACTTACCGAATGTTCCACTTGACATTCGCCGAACCATTGGTACTGACTGTCAGCATTTGCTGTAGTTCAACTTTGGAAAAATAATGACTTGATATAGTTTAGTGACAAATGAATTATTGGCAGAAAGCAAAATCCTGCCGAAACCGGGAGAAATATTTTGCGAAAGTCATGGAAACTAGTTGAGTTTCCAATTTTGCATGCGGTATAGTTAGGCAAAGTGAAAGCCCCCGTTGGTATTGCGATTTTTGTCGCTTTTGGCAAACGACCATTATGAGAGAGTAGGTGTGTTACAAAATATTTGTTAGCGAAGGCGTCAACGCCTACATGCCAACGGATTGCATATGCAAGATTGAAATAATAACAAAACCTATTTACACCTTAAAGATTGTGGAGATTAATTTCACCGGTAACGTTTAAGCCAAATGCAGATCGATTTTGCAAACGAAATTGTAAAGAAAGTTATCTTCGTGCTGCATGTATTATGCATCCACCTTCTTGTAATTAAAAATGATCGACAGGGTGGATCTGAAGTAAACTATTTTAATAATAAAATCTAATTCGTTTATTTTAGAGCGACAGATGACACAGCATTTTTATTTAGTAGATATTGTTGGGCAAATCCTTAGCTAGTGTGGTGACTGGTGAGTTCAGTGATCGAGTTGGAAGTCAGTCTAATTGTGTCTATGTTTATGTTTGTTTTCTAATTAATAAAATTGTTGCATTTGAATTTTGAAGCAAGGACTTTTCAAAGGTGATTCGATATTATGCCCTGTTTTGTGGGGCTGATGGCTGCTAAAAAATGATAGTCTGCAGTATATCTACCTATATTTATTTTCAACAGGATTGTTGACGGAGAAGCTTCATATGATACTTCTAAAAATGTACGTCAGATGGCTATAAAGATTACAATTACATGAAAAAAAAACAATTAAAATCATATAACTTGATTGCTAAATTTGATATAACGATGCATATTGCAAATACCAAAGCTTTTGCAAAACTTGCGCTCAATCGGGCAACGAGGCATGACGTATGGGCGAGAATAGAAAACGGTCGTGGCGCTCTGCTATGCAATGATGCTAAAGTGGCAAACTATGGTTGTGAATTAATAGCGAAAGTTCGAAAAAAGAAGCTAATTATGTTCAGGCCTACTTTTGCTGCTGTCTAATGAATTTTACAGCTCCCGATGCTTCCATTTGTATCTAGCAAGATTGTTAATTTTTTTTTTCGGTCCAATGTATCAAAACTGATGCTAACATCTTTTGCCATGCTTCACTGAACCAATCTTCATTTTAAACACTTGAGCGGAACTTCTGGGCCCACAGCTATTGACTTCAACTGTAGGGTCTTTGAGGGAATAAAATATGTAAAGGCTACTTTTTGCCGATCTGGAAGAGAAGGTGGGTCCCAAGGAACTCCTCAGATTCATATGGAAATCCATGAACTCAACGATGCTGTGGTTACTATCACTCACTTACCTACATAAAAGGAATGTCTGATATAACTGGTGGGCCATCTGTGATTTCTTTTTTAATCATATGCTCGAAATCTTGACAGAAAGTCAGTTTATACCTCCGCAGAATGAAATTAGTCGCTTCACGCTTGAACAACGTTGGGAATTATTGAAAAGTTATTTCCAAAGTGAGTGCTGTGCGATTTTGGACGAAAAATCATATTTTCTGACGAGGCGCATTTACATCTCGGCGGCTACGTTAACAAACAAAATTGCCGCACATCTGGGGCTCGGAAAAACCGCACATTGTTGTCGAGAAGACAATGTGTCCACAGGGAGTGACCGTTTGGAGCGGATGGTGAGTGGTGGCATCATTTTTCTTCGAAAATGAGGCTGGAAACAACGTTTCGGTCAACGGTGGCTGTTACAAAGCCATGGTAACCAACTTATTTTTTATACTGAAATTTAAGACATGGATTTGGACGACCTCTGGTTCATGATAGCGCGCTATGGCCAAATTCCCAAATCGTGTTATCAGCCGTCTTGGCGATGGCAATTGGCCCCTCGGGACTGCGATTTGACCCCTTTGAAGGACCGATGTTATGCCAACAATTCGGAAACGATTCAAACACTCAAGGCCGATATCATCCAAGCAATCCGTGAGCTACAGCCCAAAACCATCAACAAGTCTTTGAAAATTGGAGTGACAAAATAGGGGAGACCGGGGCTAGTTGGCTAAAAATTTATGTTTTTTTTTCCTTTTTCTCTTGAACTAAGACTTCAAGACAGTTCAAATAACTAGAGCACCTCGATTGTGTCAACTAACCTCGGTACCGGGGTAAGTTGAACGATGACGTGCAAAACTGAATCCTTACAAAAATCGTAAAGATTAAGATTAATTTATTTGCTTTTTTTAACAATAAAAATAAATTCTGTACCTGCTCAACAAACAAGTATCAGCAGATAGTAACAATATTTTCAATATTGGGCAATTAAAGCCACTTTCTGTGGTAAATTGTTGAGTCAACTAAACTAACCCCGAAAAAAATGAGTCAAATACCCCGCTCAACCATCTGTCAAATATTAAGATTTTTCAAATACAAAAAAATAACTAAAAATAAAAGACATGCATGGCAACTTATACACCATATTCCAAAAAAAATGTCAGCGCCAAACGACCGGAAAGTGGAAAATAAGAGAGAAAAATAAGTTATTTACGGTAGCAAAATATTGTTTTTCCTTAATATTTCTTGAATGACATGCACTCTTGACGAGATACAAAAGAAGAACCGGTATCGGTATTGAATGTAAAAACAAGAATGGGCATGAAATTCATTTCTTCTCTTTTTATTTTTTTAATTTTTTTAATGCCAGTGGCCAACTAGCCCCGGTCTCCCCTACGCTATGGCGAAGCCAGCCGAGGCAGCCACTTGAATGACGTTGTGTTCCATAATTAATGTGTGTGTTTGCTTTAACTATAATAAAGCCATAATACATGGAAAACAATTAAATTTTGTTCATTTTATTGCATTTTGAAAAAGAAACCACCCTGTATACCACCAACCCCCTCGTGTGAAAATTGGAATATTATCTACAAATTGCTGTATACCAACACAATTTCATCAGAGGTGGAAATATTGCATGTCCTCATTAAATACACATTTGTGCTCTTTTTACATATGTCTACAGAAAAAAACAAACAAGCGCAAATACACAAGAGTGTAATGTTAACAAATCTCGTTAAAACTAATAATGCAGTCTATCCTCTCAAGGTCGAAGGTAAAGCATTACAATACAAAAACAACATTTCGAATACATATTACAAGTTTACTGAGCATTTTTCTTTAAAATTGTACTAAAAATGTCTTACAACCCACCCAAGGGCGGATGTAGAAGGCCAACGCTACAACTACAATAAACAATTACCCAAGGTAAAAACAAAAACAGTTTCTTAATGTGAATATGCATCCATTAAGACCACCCAAAGAAACAAAAGCAAACAACAATACGGTACTACAAAAAGTTCTTTTATTTGGGACCGCCAGACCGACTCGCAATGCGTCACAATCTGTTAATGGTAGCAAATCATTTTCTGGCAGCTGAATGGAAAACGCGGACAATCGTGCATACACTCTAACCTAATTGGAAATTCAAAAGGTATCCGGATTCTGAATCTCTGGTCGAGATCAATGTAAAGATAGAGCAAGTCAATGGAGTTTTATTGATCTGAATTAATAGAAAGACCTTCTTACGCAGGTAGAGGAAAAGATAACTTGACTTTCACTACTCATAGTTTATGACGGCTGTATAAATGCTACCGAAAAATGCAAAGTTGCATAAGCATTTTATTTGCAAACTCTTTACAATTTGAGACGGCCAAGGACTGTTCCGGGTCGTAATAGTTTAAATGATTCCGTTGCTTTAGAGCGCGGTAATGTGTCTAATTATAAAAATGTTTCACATACGTGAGCGGTTATTATGTATCACGAATAAGACAAGGGTCTTGCGAGAGGTTGCTTCACAGTGGAAGCTGTGTATAATTATCAACTTGAAAGCCAAAGAAATCGCCCACGAAATTTTCTTGCCGTTTTAGTTGGGCTCCATTAGTCCAAATGTCTTTATTAGACACAACTTCGCACGACTTGACCGCACTTCTTGTGGACAACCTGGACAACATTGAATTGTTGAAATTACTACTAGTATGAAATGAAATTACTTTGTGCTTATGAGTTGAGAAAATGAGAGAGATATGTGCAGAGCTGTGGGTGGTTTGGTTAGTGGCGTTGACTGCGTTGAGCACCAGCGTTTTTCACTGTCCGCACCTCCTACATCCCAGAGTGTAACACGGCCGTGGAAAATGCGGTCTTTCGAATACAGAGTAGGAGGTGTAGGTACCTTCTGAAAAAATTGTGTTCGCACGCATTATTGGCGACGTCAAGGTAGACTTTAAAACAAGTATGGTAGATGGCACATTTGCTTTAGTTTTGAACTTCTTTTACAAGGCAAAAATTTGTTAAAAAGCTACATTAAATATCTTATGCAAGAAATCAAATGGCAAAATGGAGCCACTATTTTCTTGATACAAATATTTCGGCATTTCTTGCATCGAATTGGCTTGGAAAGAAAATTCGTCCCACTTGATCTGGGGTACTACCTCCTTTTACATAAAATGTTGACACTACTCGTATCTTTTCACTTACAAAAAAAAGGCTGTTAAACGTTTCAGGACATTTTTCGACTTATTGAATTAAGTTAAACGTTCGGTTTTGGACTGTAGCTCAGCGCTCAGCCTCTAAATAACGCAGAAAGCAAATTTATAGCTTCAAATATTTGAGAAAGTATTCGGTTATTTTGTTTTTTTTTTTAATTAAGAATTATTTGAGTAATGTCAAATCAAATACAGTAAAGTCAGAAAAAAATGTTTTGCTCAAAACTAGGTTCATCAACTATTAAGCTGTTTGTTTTGTTTACCATTTTAAAACAAAAACCGAGCACTACCTACGCCACAGACAATAATTGGCGAGAGAAGACACTCAAATGAGACAAAAAAAAAAATACAAATATCTGTCACATTCATGTCAAGATATAATAATTGCAGGGAGAGTTCGCTAACATCCAATCATAAGGCCCGCTTAAAGCGATAGATAAAACGAAACAGTAAAAAGTTTCTTTTGCTTTTTTTGACCACTTAAAATTAAAGAGAATGTTCGGATACCTAGAGTGTGTAAAACGTCAACTAGATTTGTCCGGACTAGGTACACGAACGCTTTAGCCAAGTAAGATAAGTTGTTGTTGTGAACTTGTGGTTTATTTTTGAATTTTGACACTGCAAGATTTGTCGGCTACCCCATTCATAAACGTCAACTGAAAAACTAATCACGTGACCAATCTGGGCCAATAAAAAACACATCTAGTCAGCTATCAACTGAACTCAATTTTGGTCTTAAATTGTTGCTATATGAATTATTTAGTTAGATACAAAATAAAATTAATTGAATTATGTATACATTTTGTAGAAAAAGAATTAACTCATTTTTCTGAGCGAAAAACTTCTTAGTTAATTCCACACAAAAAACCAAATCATTCCACAGAAATGTGTCATTTCTTTACCGTTCCATCTTTCAAGATGTTTTTTTTTTGATGGAATCTAATCAGTAGTGGTTGATTTGTTTGAACTTACAACACAGCAAGGGTATTAAACGCGTAAAACTCATAAACTGCGTAAACTGCAGAAATTTACCACCCCGTAAATGAACTGTCAGATTTTGTATGGAGAATAGATTACGCACGCCTCATAATTTTCCGCGATAAATTTGACTCGGAAATCGATTGCGGAAATTACGCAAATTTTCGCAAATGTCAAACTGGAACAAGCGGTCGTGTGAATTGATTTTTGGTTTGTTGTTTATGGCCTGGAAATCAATAAAATTATGTCAATCGATTATTATTTATAATAGCACACTTAATAAAAATATGTATTTGCCTTTATTTTACTGCCAATTTTATCAAAAATTTACTTTCGGCATATCGGTAATTTTGGGAAGTCAAAAAACAGCTGAGTTTGAGACAAGAGACTTGACAGTCGAAATTCACGAAATACGCAATGGCATTTCCGAGGAGTGTTCAAATAAATCACCACAGAAATTTATAAATTTACGAGCTGCATAAAATTATGAGATTAAGTGAACACCCTTAGTAACAATCAGTTTTTCTGAAAGAATTTTGAATCTTTGCTATGACCGCCTAAACGAAAAAACAACTCATTTTCATACTGTTCCAACTTTTTCGGTTGCATTTTACAAATTATCTCCTGTGGAGTCAGGCTGTAATAGATTTCAGCTCAAATTATCACTAACCTGACAAAGCATTAAATTTCACTTAAGTTGGCAACAATTTCGCTGTTAAGTTTTTGTGTTAATCGACCGGTTTAGATATCTGAAAAAGTGAATTATTTTCTAAAATATGTAGATTTGGCAGTAGATCTACTGCATTTGCAACAAAATGACAGCACTGATGGGGAATAAAGACTGATTTACTGTTTATATGGTAAATAATTACCGTTTGCAGATTGAATAACTATCAAAACATGTTTGTTCTCTGACAGGAACAGTTTTAAATGTGAACACGTTTGTTGGGAAAAAATTCAAAACTTATTTTTTTTTGTACCATTAACGTCAAGTTTTAGAACCGACCGACGTGTGGGACCAATTTATGACTTATTGTCTCATTCGGGTACTGAGTTGTTTATTTTTTTGTTTTTCGTATTATTTCATCTGTTTGATGTTTAGTCAGGAGCCCAGGACAATTTTTAAGTGTGAAGATGAGGAAAGAAACAGTCGTCCTCACTAACCACCGCCGTTTTTAATAGCCTTCACCTTAAATATTTTTTTAAGTTAAAATAAATCATTTTATTGTTTGGAAACACCAAAGTTAATGAAACTATTAAAGAAGCGTCAGAGACTGAGTCTTCAAAAAAAAAAACAGTGAAAACACTTGCTCTCAAATTTCACTGTTGATTAGTTTCGAAACCTATATACAAGTCGGGGCTCCAGGTGACTTACTAAAATAGAAATGTAGGTTCAGGATCTCGCATAGGATCCGTCTGCCGGACCGAAATATTTGCTCCATGCTCCATCACGAAACGAATCTAACCTATGTTGGGTATTAACTCTAAAGTGCTCCAACATTTTGAAAGCAGTAAGAATATCATTTATAAAGCTACATAGACAAGAAAAAGGAGGTGACTTTTCTTCACTTCCTGTGCAACTGTCCCAACTCGAAGAAGGCCATATCTGGGAGAATACTTCTTAAATGGGTAGTTTTGAGGTCATGAGATTCTGTGGCATTATTCTGTCCTTAGTGTGACTGAACTAACAGCTAACCTAACTGCTCTTATGTATGGCTCCAACAAAGAAGCCACACACGGTGTATATTCAATTTGATCATCCTACATTTTGGTCTGTAGCTTAACTTATTGTGGCAGCAGCAAGCTTATTAGGAGCTTATTTATATTTAATTAGGGAGAGTATATTATTGATTCCCCTCGACCTTTCATTCTTCTTTAGTGTCGCTTAATTTTAGGTCCAAAGTTGAAGCCATTACTGCCTAAGAGAAATAAAAAAACACTTTGGTCAAAGGCACCCCCAGGAAACTAGGCGTGGCAGTGAACGACACAGCTTAAAACCTTCTCGGAGTCAGAAGAAACGTTTCAAGGAAGGGTTATAAAATCCCATAAAGTTTTATTTAAATCCTCCGAGCCACTGCGACTACAAAAGCTTTATTTACATTTATTAAAAATTTCATATAAATTTATTGAATACATAAATAAATGAAATAATATATGAACTGCTTTCGTGTCAAACGTGTCAAACAGACGTGAATTTGAATTCACGATAGACGGCTTTTAACAATAGATTTTATTGTTTCTTTAAAAATTAAAAATTGTATAAGTTTTTATTAAGAATTAATCAATAAAAAAATAAAAAAAACTCCACCAGTAATGTCTCGAGCTACTTGTAAGGGCTGCTCCAGGAAATATATCAACATTTATTTGACATAGGTATAAATCTGACAAATATGTGGGGCACAATTCAAACCAAATAAAATTTATTAAAATAATATAAATTAAATCTATGCAAAATGTTTCAGCTGAAAGATATAAATGTATTCCTACATCATATATCTAAACTGTAAATTGTGCGGTGGCTAGCTTTTGTAGTTTTGTTTTAACGAAATTAACTAAAAATTATGTGGGCACATTTCATTTAAGGGAATATTTATTTAAAATTATATAGTTAGGTTGGTTAAAAAACCAATAAGGAACTAAAAGTATTATATTCCATATTTATTTGTTCATCAAATTGATTTAGTGGCCCAATCGTGGACTTTAATCTATTTAGTTTTTAGATTAACAATTTAAATTAGGGAAGCTACGGAGGCGGAGATCGCAAGCGCAACGAATTGTTAAAATATATAATTCGAAAAAATAAATTTTTATTAGAAAATAAACATAAGAAATACAAAATTGTATTGTCACTTAACAATATAATTTGTATAGACAGATCACCGATAGTGAAAACCTCAGATGCGATTATATCGGAACCGAAGCCGGATTCGGAGGTGCAATTTAAGCCGGATGTTCCAAAATATCGAATTCGGAGTCGAAGCTCTATATCATTCCTAATTAAAACTGACGTTCCCATCGTGTTTTTAAATGTTCCCGTATAAATATTAAATAGCTGGCGTAACAGGTCAGAAGAGGACCTTAATCTAAAGGCTCTTCACAACCATATCGTTGCGATAGTTTTATTTTTGTAGTTTGAACGAATGCAAAATAAAAACTTTCTTCCATGCAAAGTAAAAGTGTATTAAAACTTGATGAGCCACCAACGTTAACTTGTACTCTTCCGAAAAAAAGAGAGTGGTTGTGGGAAGCTAAGAAAAGACGTCAGTTTTTTTTTATTTTTTTTTAATATTAAAAAATTTAAAATTTAAAATTTCCAAACCTAATAATAACATTTATCTACTTTCATCCTGAATTGTTAGTCACAATATATAATCGGCACGTTGGCCCACTGACCATTTTTAGTCCTAAACCCTAGTATCCTACTCGCGCTAAATTATATCAGTTAAGCAAAGCAGTATCCTTTATTCTTAACTTCAAATAGATGGGCCGACGAAAAGTCTCCACTCATTTAGCTCGCGAAACAAATGTCCGGAGGAAAAAGTTTCTGTTGTGTTTACTATCGATTTTTTCAAGGAAACCACAGAGAACATTTGCGTGATATATAAAAAAACCAATAAAATCCCTTATCGTTCGATGAAAAAAATTGCGGGGCTTTTGGAGATACTCAAATATTGCGATTGATAATTCTAATTGCACGTACAAATTAAGTTTACAAGTTTACTGTCATTTAACGTGAACAAATGGTTTTTGTCCCATCTGCATCATGTGTAATAATTTAGCGACCATTTATCTTTGGTGTGGAGAAACAAAGTGGAGACTAGGGAAGCCAAAAGTTTAGCGCAAGCAGGATACTAGGCTTAATTGTTTATTTAAGAAGCTCACAATAACCTAACTCCCAACACAAAATTTTGCTATTTTGAGCTCCCGCAAAGATGCGTTGTAAAATTTGCACTTCTTAAGTCAAAACAAGAAATACCACAATAAGCCCAAAACTTCCCGCTACGACTCACGATAATCATTTTTAGCTCCGAGGCTAAAATGTTCACACGAATTCACAATGAAGAAATATCCCAAATATAATTAATTATTGAGATCAAGAAAATATTTAAGTTGAAGGTTAAAAATGATTTGATAAATAGGCCCGCAGACATTCAACTTTAAATATACAATTAATTAATTTTATTTTATATTTGTTTCCGACTGCATTGTATAAAATGTTGTAATCCAATTTCACTCTAAAACTCTTAACGCGTACTCACTTTGAATAATTTGCAGTATCCAAAGAAAAAAATCCACAAAATCGCCTGCTTCTGTTCACTGAATATGAATTTATGGTTTGTTCCTCAATTTAATGGTGTTATGCAGTTTGTCTAAATCCACGCGATTTATTTCTACACTTCAATGCAGTTATTCAATTTGCACGTAATTTTATTAACTATAGGTACACTGGCGCACTTTGTAATTATGTATCTATCTATATTTAGCGGGCTACTTTTTAATAAGAAATTAATTAAAATAAAATTTTTCTTGTTCCATTGCAGTCTGCACCAACAAATATTAAATAATTAGCTGCGCTGTCACGCGAACCAATTTTGTATGTATCAAAACAAATTCACTTTCCGCGATATTTTATTTTATTTTTGTCTACAAGAAACCACCAAACACAGACGTTAGACTACTGAGCGCTCGCTGATGGACTTCTTGGATATTTATAACAAGTCACCGAAAACCGTTAGAGTCTCCTCCTTAAGCTAAACGTATACCTAACACCGAGAGTGTCAGTTGGATACAATTACTTTGGTAGTAGAGCAGACAACGTAGTCGCCCCTACCTCCTGCAGTATCAGGCATTGCTTTTAAGTCCAAACGGTAACGATACGCGCATTTGGTTTGTTTTCAGACGGTAGAAAACAAAAAATGCAACTTTACCACCTACCTACGGTCGGTTCGATTTTTCAGGCCACCACTTTAAGAGCTTTTACTAGCACTGTATAAATGACGAAGGTCTGCGGATTTCATTGAGTCAATTGGAGGCTGGTGGAAGCTTTCAAAGCAACAGGCTCTCCCCGCATTTGGCGGTGGTTGTCTTGTCTTGTCACAGTTGTTATGTCCATTCATTCATTTGGGCATTGATTGTGGCGAGGCTTGTTATGATGTGACGATGGCGCGACGCGAGGGCTTGTTCCGTTCCGTATGAGGATCTCCGCCAAGACAAAGGGTGATTAATTAGCCCGAGATTGTGATTGTTTTCTTTTTATGATACGTCGTATTTACATCATTCAATTTGAGTGAAAGTGAAAAATTAGATCAACGAGATTTGAACGATGAAACGAGGAGCTCTGATGCGACCGGCAACAGGTGGGGCCTGATGGCGTTTGTTATTGTTTGGCGCGATCGCGATTCATAATTATGGATTCTCACGGCGAGATATTTCTTTTTTTGCGCTCTACCGGCTTGAGATTTGTTTGTATGTGAATGGTGTTGATTTGTTCCGGCACGTAAATTTGTTTGAATCACTTAGCCGCCTGTGGATGTAAATGGTTGTATTGAATCATCTATTGTTTGCATTACGATGACGTTTTTAGTTTTTTCTTGATTTATTGGCGAGTCTTAAGTCGTAACGAACTTGGCTTTGGCTTTCCCCTAGATTCATTTGGGAAATTGATTAGAGAACAGATTTTTGTTGTGATCAGTTGCATTTGTGGTAGGACGGGAAGTTCAAAACAGGATCCGAAATAAAAATAGGGGATAGGTACGGGTAGGTATGTTTTAATGTATTTTCTAATTTGACACTAAAAATGAACCGCTGATCAGGCTCTTGATGTGTGACAAACCTAGTTCGCTGGTCAACTCTTTTGTTTTAACATTTTGTATCTGCCCAGTGGTAAAAATTCTACCATGGCTTAAACACAACATATTGGAGAACAAATCCAACACAGCATTGCATCCCTGGACATACTTCCCAACAAAAAAATATTAAGCGAGTATATTGTGTTTAAGGCAGTTCTTAACTATTTGCCTTCGCCTATTTATGTTAAGGGTCTTTGATAGTTGTTAGCGGGCATATTGTTGAAGCTACATCTGTCAAATTAGTTGTCTTTTATTCAGTCAGACGGACAACCACACTTGGAGACGATTAAATTCTTTTATCAAAATGAGTGATCGCCCGAATTTATGGGTAGGTCAACAAACAAAATTGCCGAATTTGGAACGATAGCAATCCACATGAGGTCCAAGAGCATCCAATGTATCCCGAAAACGTCAATGGTTGGTGTTGATTTTGGGCTGGCGGCGTCATCGGTCCATATTTATTGGAAATTCTGCACCAGTGATTCAAGATCGTGGTCATCTGGCCACCGGGATCAAGCGATTTGACCCCTTTAAACGTTTTCTTGTGGGGTTTTCTAAAGTGTAGGTCTATATGCGAATAAGCCACGAATCAAAGCCAACATTGGTCAAATTCAGCCAGATTCATGGAAAATTAAACATTTCGGATGCGCACCATCCAGGGAAGATTCCATATGCAATCGTCGGCATAAGTATTTTTACAGAAATGGAAGTCACTCTTCAAGGCGCATAACTCCTAAAACCTACGCATAATTAGGTCTCATCGTTGGACAGGTCACACCTTTTTGTAGTTTAAGAGTGATTTTTTGAATGGCATAAGTATATTTTGACAGGGTTATATTTTGCGTTTTTTTTGGCGGAAAATATTTAAATTGCTTTAATTCAAAGTTATTATGATAGTTTTATTGTGTGCAGGTCCATTTTGATTAAAATATTTGGAAAATATCAGAGTTAAATATGGAAGATCGAGCAGCTTTTATCGCAAAGTACGATTGCGTTCTTTCTGTTTAAAAGTGAATAATTAAATTTATCAAGAAAAATCATAAATATCAAAATCAATAACCACAAAGCAACAAACTATGTGAACAATTTAACTCGCCCTAGTAACGAAAAAGTTATACCAAGGAAGATAGATTATTGGTTTAACTTCCAAAAATCTCGAGCTTGAAATTAAAAAAAAAATGCTGAAAAACCCAAATAGCGAGGGGACAATTTGGATAAAATTTAAATAAAATTCAGCTAGACGGAGTTTTATTTAAGTACATATTCTGTAAGGAAAGAAACTGATATAACTCACGGAAAGAAAATCAAATGGCTTCAATTCGCAGAGCAGTAAAAAAGTAAACCAATAAGCTTCTGCAGCCGAGTTTTGTGGACGAACGAGAGTTCCTTTAAGTCTCATGGATCATCGAAAAACGGTTAGTTCGAATGCCGAAATTAGCTCGTCAGAACCGCATCAGTCGTTCAGATCAATAAGCATGATGATATGTCGTCCAACAGCCTTGTAGATTTGGTTCCAATCGACTAAACAATGAACCAGCACAAATACTTTAAACTCTTTCTGACGTGGAGCAGAGAGGAGTCCACTTTTGTAATAATAAACCTCTGGGATGACGTTCCCGCAGAAATGCTGCAAAAACTCATCAAATCGGTTCCAAGATGATTACAGAATATTTTTGAGGCTAAAGCAAATATATTTGTTTAATAAGTTTGATTTAATAAATTTAAAATTATATATATTAATTTTTTAGTAAAACAAATTTTGCCGAGTAAAAATGCTAATTTTATTCATTTCAATGAATTTAAATAAATTCATTTAAAAATAAATAATTCAGTATGCTCGCCTCGCTCGCATTTACTTTTTTTCAGCTATAACAAATGTCTCAGATCAGACACCCTTTGTTTTATTTAAATTTGTTTTATTTAAATTTAAAGATAGGAAGAGCTTGATGAAAGTCGACATCTTAGCGCATGCGAATAATTGGACGGACTTTTGAGAGATCGTGCCTCTGGTGTTGGCGGTTGAATTTTTCACTATTCTGTCAAGAACGATGTTGATAAAGTTACTTGACAGCGCATCGCCATCTCTAAATCCGTTTTTGACTTCGAAGGTCTCGCTGAGCTCTTTATCGGCCTTGATGAAGCAGCGGGCGTCTATTGTCATCCTGCACAAACGGACGAGTTTGGTGGGGATGCCAAAAATGTCGATGGTCGATGGTGGACTTTTCTGGTCTGAAGCCACCCTAATATGGGCCAATCATGTTGTTTACAAATTTAATTTAATTGGCGCAAGTCAGAGAGTCTTCTTTCTTGAGGATCGTGAGGATCCTGCAAGCAATGCTGTGGTTCCATTCATCGGGCACACTTTCCGCCGACTATATTTTCCAGATGAGTTGGTGATGCTCCTAACAAGTCATCGCCAGCTACTTTGTACAGCTCGGCAGCTAAGTCATCTGAAGGCTTAAGCTTATATATATATTATAGCTTAGTTGGTCTTCATCGTCCATGTTCTACAGTTTATTCTGAATTCAAAAAGAGCTACTAAACTAATAATGCAGTCGCATTGATTTTTGTTAAATTGAACAAATGAACCTAAAACCTATTTCAAAAATTAGTCTATTTTACTTTGATTTCGATTTGTCAAGTTTCCGCAGTCCATAAGATTGCCTTCTTTGACAGGTTTGTTGATCGTTATACAACAATCTTTTCAAAAGCGGGTAAGACTGTTTCGCCATGATATTGGGCACGGTTTTTCAAAGTTTGTCATGTGTTTTATTCAAACAAAAAAGTAAAATATTCTTTAAAACGGAAGTGTCAAATTCACATATGACCAAAAGTTGAGGCAAAAAATACTACAATGTCCCAAGGGTAGTAAAAACTTCTGGTCATTTGTTAAAAACATTAAGAATTCGGCCTCTCCATCAATCCCAAAGCTCATTCACAATGACATTCCAGCTGTCAGCTCTCTAGACAAAGCTAATCTGCTTGCAGAACATTTCGCTGCTAGCTCAATGCTCCCAGACTGCACTTTGTCTCCACCTGTACTTGATAGCGTCGAATTTACCATGGGACAAATCCATTTTCGCACTCGTACAGTTGTAAGAGTACTTTACGATCTGAACATAAATAAATCCGCTGGTCCAGACTGTATCTCCCCCATCGTTCTGAAGAGGTATTCTTCCACGCTGGCAAAACCATTGCGTAAGCTTTTTCATCTATCCTATTCTTCTTGACTCTTTCCGAGTAGGTGGAAAACAGCATTTGTCCAGCCCGTCCCTAAAAAAGGCGAATCTTCTTCTCCCACCAATTACCGACCCATAGCACTAACGTCCATTCTTTCTAAGGTCATGGAAACGCTGATAAATCGTCAGCTTATGAAATATCTTGAATCACGAAAACTTCTTAATGACCGGCAGTACGGTTTTCGTGGCATCAGATCCACTGGTGATTTGATGGTTTATCTCACCGAAAAGTGGAACCAATCTCTCCATCACTCCGGTGAAACGAAGATTGTTGCGCTTGATATTTCAAAGGCATTTGACAGAGTTTGGCATCAAGCTCTTTTGTCGAAAATGCGTGCCTATGGGATCGATGCGTCTCTTATTCAATGGATTAGAAACTACCTTTCTGGCCGTTCAATTCAAGTTGTCTTGGATGGTTTCAAGTCTGAAATTCACCATTTAAATGCTGGTGTTCCCCAGGGCTCAGTTTTGTCTCCGACTCTCTTTCTCATTTTTATAAATGATCTCTTGTCTGTAACCTCTAATCCAATTCACTCTTTCGATGATGACAGCACCCTCAGCTTCTCATACTCATTCCAGGACTCACGTCCCTGCTCTTCGGCCGTAGAACTGGAACGACAACGTATGTTAAGCTCATTAAATTCCGACCTTGACAGCATTATAAATTGGGGTTCAACCAACAGAGTGGAATTTAATGCTTCTAAAACACAATGCTGTCTGCTGTCTCTAAAGCGAAACCCGAACCTTCAGCCATTATCTATGAATGGCACTTGTATCACAGAAACCGAAAGACTTTCCATTCTCGGTATGTGTGTTCATAACAACCTTCGTTGGAACGACCATATACACGAAGTCGCCAAGAACGCTGCGAAATGTCTAGGTTTCCTCAAACGGTGCAAGAAATATTTTACCCCTTCTGATCTGGCTAATATATATAAGGCGTTCATTCGCCCCAAACTTGAGTACAATTCTCATATCTGGTCTGGTGCGCCAAAAACCACACTACACCTACTGGATAGGATCCAAAATCGGGCGATAAAACTAATCGGAGACACAAATATCACGAATTCAATAAATTCGCTTGAACATCGCAGAAATGTAGCATGTCTCTCACTGTTTTATCGCTACTTTAACAAACAGTGCTCAACCGAAATCGCCAGCTGCATTCCGCCCCTTCAACAATTCAACCGCAATACTCGTCATGCTAGGAATGCCCACCAGTTTACCATTCAGCCTATTTTCGGTCGTACTATGAAATATAGAGATTCTTTCATAAGCCGTACAACACGAATGTGGAATGCCTTACCTAGCTCTGTGTTTCCTCCTCAGTACAATTTACAGGCATTTAAGACCAATGTGCATCGGAATCTCCTATCTTCCTTATCCCAATTTCCTTAATGCCCGCGCTGTGTATACACTATAAGAGTAGTCATAACCTCTTTAGCGCGTGTTGATTATAAAAAAAAAAAAAAAAAAAAAAGTTTGGTCTTCCTTGTCTTCCTTGAGGATGGGATTCGAAGATCCTCTAAGCCAGAGCAGTATTGTCCATTCGCTCTATGTGGCCGAGCCAATGTAGTCGACGAATTTTGGCTTTTAAGACTACATCCACATCTTGGTACAGCTCCTCGCATACAGGACCAAAAACCCGCCGAAGTATTTTTTCTTTCGAAAAAGCCCAGCCTCTGCTTTCCAGCTTATCGTTCAGTACTCGGCGCCATAAATCAGAACTGGCAGGATAAGGGTCTTGTAGAACACACATTATCGCCTTTGAGTTAGGAGTTTTGAACCCAGTTGTTTTTCCAAACCGAAGAAGCTCTGAATTTAGCTCTGAATTTAGCCGCGACAAAAAAATTATCAGAGTCGACATTTGCCCCTCTAAGTGCGTGCACGTCGAGGATGTTGGATGCGTGCCTCGCATCGATTAGCACATGGTCGATTTGGTTGGCGGTTCGACCGTCTGGAGAGCGCCAGGTTGCTGTGTGGATCCTTAGCCTTGGAAACCTAGTGCTAATTATCATCGTATTACGAGTTGCAGCAAAATCGTAGTCGGTAGCCGTTGTCTGTTGTCGTTTCGTGGATTCTGTGTTTACCAACTAACCCGCCAAACATGTTTTCCGTCCATTGACGTTCTGGGTCTTGTTGCCATTTGACCACCAATAATTAGGTCGTACTCACAGAGCTAAAAGCAAACATCCTACATACGTCAATTCCATTTCCCACAAATCGAAAACACAAAATACACTTTTTAAGACCGCAGTCAAATTTACGCATTATGAACCTAATTCTTTGTCTACAACATTTCTCCATTACATAAAATAATACATTTCATAAAATTTAAAATACTTCGTCGGGTGTTTCGCCAGTGGGGCCGCTAGCCTTCACTCGAGCACGCGCCAAAATTGCTTGCAACTCTGACGAACGTGTCGTCTTGTACTGAAACGAAATAAAACATCGGTATTTGCAGAAAAAAAGCTACCATCAACATCCTGTACTTACACCGCAGAAATTCTTTTGCAAAATGATTTGCGATACCAAACGTCTGCTCTCTTGCGTACCGAAATAGCTCTCAATAGTTGGATTGGTGAGGGCGAACAATTCGTTTCCATTCAGACCGTGGAGTTTCTTGACAACTTGATCGGAAAAGCCCTTAGCGCGAAGCCATTCTTCCACTTCCTTCGAGCTGGACGACTGCTCAATGTAAATCTGGGGAGTTTTCAGTATTTCCAAATCCTTGCGCCTTTCACGCAACACCAACGTGTTACGCAGTTCGCCTTGCATCTCATTATGTGCGTCCATGTTGTCCAAATCGTTGCCGTTGCGGGCTCTCATCGCTAAACGAAAATTAATAAGGGAATCGAGGTTAGTCATACTCAAAAGTCTCCATAAACAAATAACATGGTGAGGGCAATCAACCCGATGAAATCGAGTGTGTTTCTCGAACTGAAATGGGTGTGTGCGCTACATGAAACTCAAACTAGTTACAGTCAACGACCGTCTGATCGAGACGAGAAATGGTTGCTCTGCTTTGAGTATCCCGTTAATCTCGTCTGGGATAGTTATTTGCGGATTGCCGCTGGCATTGACATCTTTGCGATGCGCGAATGAAATGTGAACGATTTATGAGTATGGGTAGGGAGGATTACTAAATGTACATACCGACAAGTGCTCCTGCCATGGCCATGTCCCTTTGCAAGGTGTCTTGTGGCGTTGTTGGATTGCTATCGGTTGGCGGTGGTGGTGGAGGTGGTGGAACTGGAACACTGAATGATCTCCTGGGTAAAAGTTGCTTTGGCAATTCTCGTTCGGTTTCGTAAGTAAACATTGACGCCCTTGCCATTTTACTGTTATCTGCAAGAGGCACAATATATTATTTAAATGTTTCATTATTTGACTACAGCGCAAATGGAGGTAGGTAGATTGAATTTTTAAATTGAATTTTGGGGGGGGGGGGGGGCAAAGCTCCATCTTTCATGAAAGTTGTACTCTCGGATGATTGTCAGACGTTCGCGAGAGGTGGTCAGAGAAGAAACTTAAAATTAATGGAAAAAAAATATGTACATCTAATCGCAAGCATTTTGGGCGCCGCTGTGTGTTGTGTATGAAATATTCTTGGTCACACTGTATTATTTCGAGTCCACATTTTCTTCTCTATGAACTCTTCTCAACCACATTATGTTAACTAGTTTTAAGTTGGTCTGATAGGTTACGCGATTTAATAAAGAAATCACATCTAGACGCATCGTTTTATTTAAATAAGTTAAATGTTTCACAAATGGGTTTTAAAACTGTTCAGAAATCGTACAAAACTTTTCAAAATGTGTGTCGACTATTTGTCTTAATTTTGAATATCTACTGACATTTGTTTTTATCAATGTAGGTTGGAGGGAAACCGTGCAATCAATCAATTAGTTATCAATCAACTGTGTTATTTTGTGAATAAAATAGCTCCAATAAAGAACTGTGCCCCTGAAGAGTTAGGAAAATATAAACTAAACGTAGGGTAAAAAAGCATGGAATATTAGTTTTAGTAATCGGACTTGATAAGTAACGACGTAAATGCGACAGCAATGGTCCGACGTTAATTGATGGAGTGTCCGGTAAAGCCATCTTCCGAACAGGCCGATTTATGTCTCTCACAAAACCGCCGGCGGAAAGGTATTACTTCGTGGTATTCGAAATGAAGAGCTCTTTTATTTATTGATAATATCCACTTTACATCAGCTTAAGATCCTTGAGTATTCCCAGCATATAATTTGCCGTTATAATTTCCCTATATATGGCGATCCTCGCAGTTTCAGCCCGTTGGCAAATGAAAGGTCATCCCTTGGGCCTTTTAGAAAACGGTTTTTCGCATTGTGGGCAATTTGGGATAGTTTCGTCCTCGTTAAAAGAGATATTCTCTTTTGAAGCCATATGGCTCGTCAAAAACTGAGTCAAATAGAAGTTCGACCGCTCATTTAAACTATGAATCAATAACTAAAATGGGACTTCCTTCTTTCATTTGAAAATGCGTTCCATCGTTGTTGCCAGATGGCAATAGTGCACCTACCGGACCATTTCGGACTCGCTAGCTTCTTAGAGCTACAGCTGTATATCGATAGGAAGCATTGTAGATACGATGAGAATAGCAACAGCTCGAAATGCGCAGATGACTCTTAATACGATTATGCTTAAGCGATGGACGGGTTAAAATAGACAGAAAAATCCTCCATCGCTTTTGCCACAATTAGAGTGCAGTTACAGCAAAACGAAAAACCAAACCGTAAAATATTTCTTTTGCTTTTTTAGACCACTTAAAGTTAATGATTGAACTCCATCTTTGTTTTAAAATGTTGCTTAGAAATTGTAAAGTTAGTTTATCAAAAAAAATGTAAATAACTTATTCTAGAAAAAGAATTCATTTATATTTCTGAACGAAAAAAATTTTACGTACAGAAAAATTAATAAATGTTTTTTTTCGAAAATGTTAAAATAATTTCTTATTTCTTTTTTGGAAAACTAACTTTATAATTCATAAGCAACATTTTAAGACCAATATTGAGTTCAAGCATTAACTTAAAGTGGTCCAAAAAAGCAAAAGAAAATTTTTTCGGTTGCAGTTCACTGGCAGTAACTGCCCCCCCCTATAACGTCGGCGCAGTGGCTTAGTGGTAGTGTGTTGGGCTACTAAGCGAGGGGTTCCAGGTTCGAATCCCGAAAGGGCCATATTACATCTTAAGGTTTTGTTTTCACTGCGCCACCGCCACCTCTCGCGAACGTCTGACAAACATCCGAGAGTAAAACTGTCATGAATGAGCTTCTCAATTAGCCGTTTGGACTCGGCGTAAAATTGTAGATCCCTTCCATTCGTCCCAGAAATTGAAAACCCACACAAAACGAATGGTTGTGAGAAGCTAGGCCTTGGGTCCCATAGACCTGTCGCGCCAAAATATTTATTTATTTATATTTTTATTTATAACAATTTGCAAAGGTGATGAGTGATGCGTTTTTGGAATAAATAACGTTCCAAAACAAGGGTTCTAGGATAGGACAGACCCTTAAGGCACACCCCAGGCTAATACGAACTCTCTTATTTCCTCAGTACAACCGTAGAGTAGTAATCTCTTCGCAAAGTATGAATTTCAAACAGGTAGAGAGAGACAGCTAATGACATGTTCCCAATTGGCAGCATTTTTTTTGACAACTTCAGCTCTCAATAGCGGCTGGGGCTGAAGAAACGCGTTAAAAACGTTGGCAAATAATTCGGGTCATGTTTTTATTTAAGCTGTATTTGAGTCCTGAAGCGTTATCATAAAAAGCGTTTAAACTATTTATCGTAAAAATACCGCGAACATCTGTCACCTTTCAGCTTCGTCGATACGATTTTGTAAGCTGTTTTCCAACCATTTTTATATCGACTTCTTTGCAAAGATTCCTAAACAAAAACGCGAGCTAGTCAAAGCGTTTTTTAAAAGAGTTGTAGTTTCGGTCCAAGTTGAGATAAGTATGATGCTTGGGGTATCCAGTTCGGTACCGCTTATACTAGGTATTGAAATCGGCTGACACACCGATCTAAGTTCTCAGAAAGGAGTTCACTAATATATCTACTGTTCCCAACATCAATATCCATGCACTACACTCGGCGGCAACCACCCCCTTGCTACCTAGCTTACAAATTCTTTTGAACTTTCGGTTTCTGTCACAAGTTACTTGAATTTCTCAGAATGGGGATTTGAAAAATGTGTCAAGAAGTTTAAGAAATCAGTTTGAAGCAAAATCGAGAGAAGTTTTATTTAACAGTTGAAGAATTAAGGATTCTTAAGGTACTGTAAGCGGTCTACAATTTTATGCCGAATCTAAGGGGAGGAATTAAAAAGCTTTTCGAAGAGAGGCGCATTATACTTCCTGACGAATGAAACGAACGTACAGATCTAAATTCTGATTTCGCAGCAATCGAACCTAAGACTTGTAGGGTTTACAAAATTTCACGCCAACGTGTAATCCGATAACAAATCGATGGCCAAGTAAATTTAGATTTTTTTGTATGTCATACCTTTTAAGATTACGACAATATAGGAATGTCAACAAAAATAGAGATAGCAGTAAATTAAGTTAAGTCACTCCGCAGTACAAATGGTAAACATGTAATATGTGAGCAGCTCTTCAGCTCAACAAGCTCTCTAGAAAAAAGATAATGAGGAAGCCATTCTGCACACACTCACTCACCTTGTTCGTAAATAGACGATGACAGCGATTCCGTGTCCTGAAATAAATATTTGCATTCATAAGAGCAGACTCAAATATTAGCACTCCACTTACAGATGGCTTGCTGATCGTTTCACCGTTCTCAAAGTTCTGAGCGCTCAGAATAGTGTGCGGTACGTAGCCGATTTGTCCACGATGGTTTCGCACCTTCCACCAATTGCGCGAGCTGTCAATCACCTGTCAAGACAAAAACTCGTTGAATACTGTCAGTGCGGCAGTGCTGCCAAACTCACCTCTAAATATTCCCCCTTAACGACAGTCAGCTCCCGATCGGTTTTGGCCGATCTTGGGTAGGTGACCTCAGCTATTTGCACATTCCGCGACTGCAGCTTTCTATGCCAAGTATTGTTCTTAATATCATGTTCCGGCTTCTCCTCGATCCTTACGATTGGTGGGGGTATATACGCCACTGGTTCATCGACTATATAATCTGGTGACCAGTCATCAAAAAATATCGGATGATATGCTCCCGTGTGATCTTTGAACTGATCTTTTGGCACGGTCCAATTTTTCCCCAGCGAATACCAGAACTCCGACTCTTTGGGTGTAACACAAGCGTTCAGCAGAGTTATGGTTTCTCTGCGGAGTAACGGGTTTACAACCGACTGCGGTATCTTGGCATCCACATAGACATCGTTGCAAACATCTACGATAGTCTGCAGCGACACGAACATATGATGTACGGGAGCTTTTACATCGGCTATGTGTTCCTGAAGGCGTGTCACAAAATTTAAGCCCAACTTGAACTTGGCGAAGATGTCTACGAATTCGTTTTCCACCGGAGGTCTTGAGCGTAGGATAAGCAGACCCTCACCATGTGGGTTTGTGTTCAATTTGTTCTCCCTTTTCCGTATTGCCAGCTCGTTGAGGGCCTCGGCGGCGTAATGGAGTCGCAGCACAAACTTCTCGATATCCTCGAAACAATGGTTGAGAACCACAATGTCACGTTCGGCATTGGCCTTGGCGGCTTCATCATCGCGACTTTTGATGACGGCATCGCGTATACCGTACTGATCCTTGGCGTGGTGTGCTTCCTTTGATTTGTTGTCGTTGAGCTCACGTCGCTGGGTTATGATTTTGCCGCTGCGAAGAAGTTTCAGATCTTCGACCAGATGAACAGCTGAAGCGTCTTCCACCTGTTGATAGGGAGAGAGGTTTTATGGTTAGCAAAATGGCGCCAAAGTTAACTTGCAGCTTGTTACCTCGAATACGTGCATTTCGGTGTTGCCAAGAGACGAGCCAGACACTGCAAAGACCAGGATATTGTTGTACTGTTCCGATGGATCCTTGCTGATGAAGGCAGTTGGTTCCTGTATCAGCGATCCGGGGAAGCTCTCGATTTCTACCTGTGAAACGAAGTGTCTTAGTATGAAGAAAAACTAAAAAGTATTACTGTCAGTTAAGACAGCTGTTCTATACATTTGTATTGTAACGAGAGGACTTTTAACGTCAAGTCTGTTACTTTCGTAGTAAAATGAAAAAAACTGTGAAAATGACAGTGGAGGGGATGAATTCCCTCCCAGAGAGAAAAACTTACACAAAAGTTAAAGAACGCTTTGTAGTAACCTATGAAAAATAACAGATAGTTCATGCCAAATAGAAAAACAAATTTAAATCATCTGTCAATTCTCATGCGACTGATAGTTGTTTCAATTCAATAACCAATAAGTGCTACAAAATGACAACCATCTTGGATTTCTCCATAGAATGCTACAGCCACCTATTGGGCGTGAGTGAATTGTTGCGGACATTGTTTACAATAGCTGTCCTCTCGAAAATGTGATAGTTCAAATAATAAATAATAGATGACACCAACAAAATTTGAATGAAAAATCGTTTTTCATTTTCCCATAAATTGCACGGTTTTTTGGCGTATATTTCAATTACATTTCGGATTAATAAATACGTATGACTGTCAAGAATCTTTATTTAATTAAGAGCAATAACAAAATAACTCACTCTTTTGCAAAACTCAGTGCACCGAAATAGAAACGTCAGATGTAAATAGAAATCTGAAAAAAAGTGAGAGTTTCCAATTTATTCCGCTCTGAACCACGAGAGCTAGCGCTAATGTTGGAACCAACGTGAAGTTGGCAACTAGCAGTCCATATATAATAAGTTAATGGCTTAGGTGTATGACATTTATACTGGAGAGTGTAAGTAGCATTTATTTGGCAAAAAGGTGTTGAACGTAGGTCCACTAGTTTCAAAGTCTGGTAAAGTCGGTTTAATCTGTTTCCGATTCACTTGGAAACATAACCTAACCTAATCATGTCAGCACTTAGAGAGTTTTTTACAATTTATCCGCTTGAATACGGCATCAAATTGAAGGTTACTTCTATCCGTTATTAAATCTGACACAAATGAATTGTTGTTAGGCGAAGAATGTTGACTTCGAAGTAGGCTTACGTCTATGGTTTATTAGCGCCGCGAAGACTAGCGACGGCACATATCGACATAGAAAATGATCAATTGATGTGAGATCACACGACTATTAAAACTCCAAAGGTCCATTACGCGAGATTATCCACTGAAATGAAGGTGACACCGTGCACCATCTTGTTAAAGCCAAACCTCTTCCATATTAACGCTATTTAACCAAGGAGTAAAAATGAGTATACTGCACTCTCGTATGAGTATACAATTCTGACCATCAATCGACAATTATTCCACCTGCCCATAAACAAAACACATCAAACAGTGACATCTAGCGGAGATTTGCTGAGAAAATGGGACGTTCGGATTTCTAGTCTATACAACGTCAACTACTAATATTTATTAAGACTTGTTATTATATCAACGTGGTAAAAATTGACTTGTCAACTGACTCGATTTGACAGCTAGAGTACCGTTGCAGGTTGTTTTAGCTGAAATGTTTATTTATTTAATGAGGACGTTTGGAATTCTAGTTTAGTAAGTCTGACAGCTGATTGATTTGATGTGTTTGAGTCTTTATTGGCCCAGATTGGTCACGTGATTAGTTTTTGCAGTTGACGTTTATGCAGGGGTAGCCGACAAATCTAGTCAAGAAAATCCTGCCTGTTGACATTTTGAAGTGTCAAAATTTAAAATAAGCCGCGAGAATATAACAACAATTCAAGTTGATTAGTTAACGCGTTCGTAGATATACCTTGTCCAGATCTAGTTGACGTTTTACACAAACTAGGTATCCGAACGTACACGTATATATAAATATAGTTTTCGTTGTGGGTGCGCTATGGCGTCCATTTTAAATACGATTGTATTATATTACTAACGGACATTAACAGTCCGTAATGTTTTTAGAAGGTGTATGTTCCCCTGGTTTTACTGTCAAAGTCTAATCTAATAAATTTTTGTTAAATAAGTCAACAACGAGCAAATGGAACGGCGAATGTCGGCCATTTTTTTAAACTTTAATATCAGCAAAGCAAAGTAAGAAAGAATTTTCAGCACGTAATTAGAACAACTGCGTCCTACTTCACATTTCCATGATTCACAGTAGGTACGTATCCCAAGTGGGAGTGTTTTGACAGCAGTAGTTCGAACCTTTCTGCTGATGTGGGTGGAAATTGCAAACTAAAAGTCGAGACATACAACATTTCATAGCATTTTACGGCCACCCTCTGTCAACTCCAATTGAACAATTGGTCATGTGATCAATCCATCAGACCAACCAAAATAGAGGCAAACGCTGCGCTGTCAGGTTCCTGTCAAACTTAATAAACTAGATATCCGTAAAGTTTTGATTCATTGGACTGGACGTCAGCCGCATCTACGAACTGTCAATTTAGTATTCACTAACAAAATTTTTGACTAGATTCGTCGGTTACCCCTCCATAAATGTCAACTGAAAAAACAAACTCTTCATGTGACCGATCAGTTCAATCGAAACTGAAAAAAAATCAAATCAGCCAGCTGTCAGAACTACCAAACTAGATTCTCGAACGTCCCCATTGCGATTGCAAGTTGTCATGTGTGCTCGTTGACGATAAAAGTGGCGTATTCCTAAATTCTGTGTGAGTCACATCGCGTGTTTTATTCGCCCGTTTTCAGAAAGTCGCAATATCTCGTATTCGGATCGAAGGATAAAGGATGTGGAAACCACGAGAATTCCAAATGGAAATGCCTCATAATCATCTTCCAAAGTGCCAAACTTACCAAATCTTTATCGAGAATAACAATCCACTGCGAATTGAAGCACATATACATTTTCTGTGGCCAAATTCCGACGGTCTTATCCATTTCCACAAGCAGTTTCATTTTCTCAACTGGATTGCGCACCTCTGAATCATGCTTAACCTTGAACGTCGCCAAATGCTGCAAGGCATATGTTGGCTTATCAATGCTTATGCCATTTTGTTGATGGTCCGCTTGTTGCTGTTGCACTGTATGATGATTTTGGCCTTGATACAGTGAGCTACGGTTGCCAGCAATTGAATTGCCATCCATTGATGTTGATGAGCGACCCATCGCGCACTTCGCGTTGTCTTATCAACTTTGGGTCTGGAATTTTATTTTCAATCGTTTCAGTTGTTATAATCTGAAAAAAAAAAAAAACATGTGTTGAATTGAGGTGATAGAATGTGTAGAATTAATAACAGCTTTTTTGGTGCATATGACTTAAGACTACGTGTAAACGAGTACCTACTGATACAGTTGTATAAAAATAGTGATAACGTAACCGACTATTTATTGTTTGTTATTGTCATTGTTTTTCGTTTTTGTTCACAGATTGTGATAAGTTTTTCTTTTGGGTTGGAGCTATTTAAATTCATGACGTAAGGGTTGGAGAATTTCACCTTTTAAATTATGTAGGACTTTGTCGGCTTATGTTGTGACAGCACAGCTCAAGGGGTTGCTATCAATATTGACCGATAAAGTTAAGGAACTCAGTATTGACTTATAGAAATGGTGTTTTCAAAGTGTGAAGTAAATGACAACATCAACATTTCAAAAACCGTCATCATGCTCATTCAACATTTTGAAAGAAAACAATTTAATCTGTTTTAAAAAGAGTATCTTTGGTGTTGCTCAGACTGGTTTGTTTGTTACCAGTTGCCTTAAAATTTACTGGACAGATTTCAGTGGAACTTTTTTTGAAATAATTCTTAAGACACCGCGAAAACTAAAGGGCATGTGATTTAATGCCACGCCTACTTTTTGGCAAAGTTTTTGTAATATAACATCAATTTTCTGACTTTGCTGTCATTACGCAAATAAATTTGAATCAGTACAAGAAAAGGGAGTAGGTGTTCCTTATGAGAGTAAATACTTCCGTTTAAATTTTAAGCTATCAATAAGCTTTTTGGTTCCAAAATCAGCAATGATTGTTTTTGAACGTGATTTGCTTTCGGGTGGATTGATTCATTAAAACTAGTACGTGTCGTATTTTCTGTTTGAACGGACCAAAAATAAATATGCGGTGTACATGTAATTAACGGAGGTAAGATTTTTCTAAGCAAATGGACAGATGGTTGATTGTTGACACCAGAACAAGCAAGTGTTTTATTTTTAATACTGAACATAATGTTGAAACTTGGCGATTTTCTGTGTTTTAGTGTTTTAGAGAGAGTAAAATTTGTAATTAATCTTCAAAATGACTTACAAATATTCAGACAATGGTTCGCAAAACATGAGCTAAGCGAGAAAACTAAATAAATGATATGTAGTTTAAAAGGTACCGGTCCAATGTACTGTGATATTGTTTTTCATTCATCTTCTTGTGAGAATGTGCTCACACTTGTAGCAAGCAAAATTATTATGATGCTATGTGTGCGACAGCTCCTAGGCTTTTTAATAAATTGCCGCAAGCAATAAGGACGAAAGAGTTAAAGAGTGAAAGAGCGCGTTTTACTGCCGCGTTTCACCGCCACGTTCTACCACCGCGCTGTAATATATTGTAATACATATCTCCCGTCATACAGAACGCGTTTTCAACTCCGCGTTGATTTCCCCGCGGCGTTGGAACGAGGCGGTGAAATGCGGTGTTGTGAAAAAGTACAGATTATTTCATGACGCGGCGCGTTTGAAATAATTTTTCATAATTTTATATTCAAAAAACGGAAAACTAAATTGAATGTTCTATAAATTATCCACTTTTGTACGACATGGGTGAAGAATCGTTTAAAAATGCAGTTTTTAAGGCGGAGCTATGCGAGCGCGAGGCAATAACAAAAGAATTTCTCTTTTTGTAAATTTTTTGCACCCAAATCCTTTTTCTTTTTTAGAAATTACATATCAGAACAAATAAAAGCAATAATTCTTCGTCCGAGCTGCTTGACGTTTTGTTAGAAAATGAACATTAATGACAAATTTCTGTTTGACGTCCTCTAACGCGGCGGTTAGAACGTAGCGTCGACTTAATCTTACCGCCGCGTAAATAAATTTCACCGCGGCGCTAAAAACAAGTTCTGTTTGGCAAAGCCTTTATTCCTAAAAAAAACTTAAAAAGGTGACTTTTAAGTTACACAGTTTTGTAGTAAAATTATTATTAAAATGTGGTTATTTCAATATGCTAAGTTCATATATAGGTATACTCAATACTGTAAATTATGTTTTAATTTTTGTTTTTCACATCATTGAAATATTAATGTTAACCCCACGCAAAAATAACTTTTTTGTATTTTACTTAAAGGATCAACCGCCTCTAGAAACATTGCAAATGATAATAATTAACACTTTAAAATTAATATATAATTAAAAAAAAGGTTATTCTCTTGGGAAATGATTCTTTTTATTTTTAAACGAACATATTCAATAAGTGAATTAATTTTGTATACTAGAAATATTCAAGTCATTCAGTGAACGATGTTATTCAGTTTGGTTACTATGATTAGGTGAATAAATATGCATAGTTTTAACGCCCATCAAGTTCTCAATAATTTATCTAACTGCACGAATTACTCCTGGAAAAAAGTCTAAGGCAAAGTGAATACAAAAAGGAAGACCCAAAATGTTTAAGAGTGTCGCATAGGTCTTGCCAGGCGAATTAAAACATTAATTAAAGGGAAACCTTTCTTTTTTGTATCTATTCAAAAAGCGCGTTTTTAAAAGTTTTTACTTAAATAATGCTCTATATGTTTTTCGCTATAAACTAAACTAGATAAACTTACACTCAAAATTCGAAAAACGCTGATACGACAAATTATGTACGATTACATTACGATCTGATGATTAGTTTTCGAAAGTGTTAAATATCAATAAACACTGTGAAAACAACAGTGCCACCCATTGTATTTTATTGAAACTACTCTTTAAATATTGCTGTCAAGAACAAACTGTTAAATTTTCAACGAAATCGGTTAAGGTCGGTTTTTGAGTTTTTGAGTTCTTACAAATCTTTAAAATATACTGGAAGGTATATTCAAGCGAATAATTAAAGCTCATTGAACTGCCAAAAATAACCAAAAAGTTTACAAAGATGAAGAAGAAAATGTGTGTTTTTTCTTTTTAAAATAATAAAATTCCTTGCAAACAATGTCATTTGTAAAACTGATTTTAGTCTTAGAAAACTAAACAACGAAATCTCATTTGCGAGCAGTAGAATGGACGACAAAATGTTTAAATTAATTTTTGAAAATTATTCCGATGTAATCTAAGACTTATTAAGGTGGCGCTACAGTCCGGGGTGGACCTGGGCCTCAACCAATGTAATCTAAGACAGCTGGTAAATATTAAATAATTCGACCGTCTTTGGAGTCAGGTGGTTTTTAGACAGATGTACTGGCAATCAAGAAGGTTCGTAGACTGTTCATGAGCTAAGCGACACCCAGAAAAAATAGCTATTGTTGTCGATAAGACTACGCCCGGGCTTGTTGTTTATTACAGGGATTATTATGGTTTTTAAATCACTCTCGCTTGGGTTCGCTGCCATAGAGAGAGAGGAAAAATCCGATGAATTTGTCAGATGTGGCTCCCTCCCGTCTACACATATCCTCTGCGAAGGAAGTTTACCCTCCGCTGGTATACGTAAAGGGAGAAAACCTCCCCACTTTACTTCAAAGATGGATACTAGTTTGAAGGACCTGAAGAACTGTGTCATTTTAAGGAATATTGACATCGAATATTGATCTACGACACTGCCAGAACAAAGAACCTCCCAGCCTCTGACCTTTATGAACTGACGCAGCCAAGCTTGTCATCTTTCATAACACGCACTGCCGTAGCTATGCGCTAATACAAGTCAGAAGCGACCAAGGATATCTTCATTCGCCTTTGATAACGTCCATGCTTCTGCACCATAAAGACTGGGATGATGTGGGTCTTATATAGAGTACACAAGGCCTTATTATTATTAGTCAATTGCCATCTTAGACGGACCACGGACCTTACTTCATCTGTTTAAAGAAACCAAATAATAGGTATACGGAAATATACAATCACATACAAGCTTATAAGAAGATATGTGAAATAACCGTTTACGTATATTTCTTTTTCCTTTCAGGTGAAGTTTTACATTCCTCAATATATCCTAATTGTTAACTTTGGCTGTAAAGTTACAAACTAAATTACGTCTCAGCATATCGGCTATCAATCTTTAAATAAACTCTAATAAATGACATCAGGTTAAATTTCTTTAAATAAACGCAAAATGTTTATCCATTGAAAAGTGTCAAAATAAATTTATTAGGTATATAATGAAGCATGGTCGAACGAATCCGTCATTTGTTTAATTTTAACTGATTGCGGTCGTAAGGTGTTAATTAGAAAATGTCAAAAGGGATTATTCTTCTATTTGTTACTGTAACTTGTTTTGTTTTTGTAAAAAATACCAAAACGCGCAATTCTGATGATTACAATCTCATAAACTAGCAAATGATTTTAAAATATGTAGTAGGTAATAGCTATTGCTGAATTCCTGCTTCGTAAGTCTTCTGTCATACGATCAAGGACAGTTTGCACAAAAGAATAACCGTTGTAAAAGCACTACCAATTTGTTTGCAATACAGAATGCAATCAATTTAGTTTTTTGCCTATTCGAACATTATTTGTGTTAATTTTTTCCCTTGAAAAGCATTTGGATAAATGTTTTAGTTACCTACTTTATTTGCACTGTGAAACTGGTGACGTTCAAGTATCCAGTTTAGTAATTCTGACAGCTGATTGACTTGATGTATCTCAGTTTTGATTGGCCTAGATTGGTAATATTGGCAGCTGCTTCAGTTGACAGTTCCGACAGTTTACACAAATTTGTGCAGACCTAATTTATTTTCGAGGTGAAAGTGCCTTATATGACATTCCAAAGGTGTCAAAAATAAAGCCAAGTGTGGGGGTTGAATACATATTATGTTCTTTTTCTTATTTACATTTCCAGCAGCACAAGCCTATTCATTTATGCATTATTCCTCTGTCGAATAAAAAATAATGCAGAGCTCATTAGTCAAAAAATTGACAGCAACCGAAGAATTTGGTAAAAAATAAAAACACGTTTTAGAAGAAATATTCCACTGATATTTTCAACATCCTCATGTAAATTGATATGCAATCAGGAAATGTTGAGGAAATGTCCGCGTCCCATTGACCGATAGATAACTAGCCACATGTCAAACTCTATTTGCAAACAAAAAAACATGTTTTTCACCACTAGAGCGCTAGTCGAATGAAAGAAGCAGAGAAAAAACGAGCACTAAATGTTTTAAATTGTCTTATATCATTATAATTTATTTTTGGTGGCTTAAAAGAATGCGTAAATAACACGGACACGGTTATTTTTGTTTCGCTTTCCTTCAACTGAGATATTTAGTGCTGGACGTCCAAAGGTTAATGGAACGCGGGCAGTTATTTAAATGCAATGCATGTTTGCTCTTATATTTGCATTGAATAACTTCGTTTTAAAATGTAGGCTTTTCCAACTGTTTGTAGTTATGCCAACCCTAATTTTCAAAAGTCTGTAGATGAAAGATAAAAATTCTGTAGAATTCTGTATTTATGCTGAGAAAAAGGTAGACACCGAGGAGTTAATGATCGCGGAGCAAAATAGTGTCTAATAAATGTGGGAGACAAGGCTCTTCTTCGAAATGCAGTTGTTCAGAACAAACTTACTCTAAACTTTGATCACGAAACTTTGATAGTTCGAAGAGGAAACGATGTGACAGTTCGTGGTTACAATAAATTTATTAGAAGGAACACTAGTCATCTCAATAAAAATTCCACCGTCAACGCAATATTATTCAAAGAAGACTTCTGAAACTAACTACGATTCATCTAACAGTACTGAAACTACACAACCACAAGAACAAGGAATTAATAAAGAGAAATGAATTCTAAAACTGAAAAACAAGTTCAGTTTGGTTTTGGCTAAAAAATACAAATTCAGAGCAGAGCCTTCGGCTGAATTCCAAAACGTCAAAAAAAAAATGCGCATAACGACTGCGTACTACGATCATGATGCTTTCACTCTGCTTTATATTAGTGATACCCTTCAATATTTGATATTTTGGAATGACATTTGATGACAACTTAATTCCTTGAATATAAACAACACGCATCAATTGATTTATACAATTTTAATCAATTTAATTTATAACTTTGGCTCATACAGTGGCAATATAACTAAGCATATTGTTTTTATATAGAAAACAATTTTATCGGAGAACTGACATTTGCATCATAGCTATTCGTGATGCGTTGTCCGCTTTAATTTGCGCAGTTGATTTATTCACAATGCATTTTGAAATGGTGTGAATTGCATCATTGTGATCTCTTTATGTGTTAGAACTCTTGACGTTGCAGTACTGCGTTTTGTATTTCAGCCGAATTCAAATTTCAAGTCTATAGATACTCTTTGTGTCGCTGAAATTTGTGTGCACGCTTTTCCGATTCGTGCACACAAATTTCATTCGCCGAAAATCATAAAATAACAGTTAGTATAACAAAGCAATGAACAACCTTAAAAGTATTCCACAAAGTAGTGAAGTAAATGGGATTTCGGTATAAATCCTGTCAAGATTGTGCTATTTGACGTCCATGCGACTTGAAGCTATCGAAAGTCGATTTGTTTACGCTACCAAATCAAGGATGGTTTAAGCGAAAAGCGAAAAGTCATTAAGGTAAGCGGCGGATGAGCTCGGAAGCTGTTACGATTTGCTAAGACCTATTCACTGCTCCCCCCACGACCAAAAACATGATCTGCGGCCCTCATAATACCTGATGGTAATGAGCCAGCAATCAATTGACCTTTCCACGTGCACAACAGACCTTGGAAAACATTACAACAGTCAGAGAAAATTGTGCTAACGGTTGGTGCGGGCTCGTCTTTCAAGACATATCAATTAAGACCTGAGATCCATCACACAAACTAGCAACGGCATCCATAGACTTGATTAAGAAAGACCTATTGCGTTGGGTTAACCTTAACACCTTCACTGCCGGTTACGCCTTCTCTGAAATATTTTCCAAATAATCTCAACCTTCAAACGGGCGCACTAATTATACTCATATACAAACTGCCTACGATACCGCGCACACAATTGAGGATCTTTATAATTGATAAGCTTTATACCCTGATTAGATTTCACATTTAATTTAATTTTCCAGTTAATCGACATTTTTGCACAACAATTTCGACAAAATTAATAAATTCCCCACATTTAATTTGGTTACATAAATGGATAAATGATTTAAAAAAAACAAAATTGTTACCACGAGTTTGTTTTATATATCCGATTTGGAAGTGTATCACTTGCGCGTTAAGGGATTGTTCACTTTTTTGCACAAAGTCACATAATATATATTGCACTGCAGCTGAAGACCGGCGGCGTTATGGCCCTTAAACAGAAAACAGTCTCAACTGGAGGGGTGTAAACAATTTTTTACAAACGGAGACCACCTACCTATTGTTGGGTCGCGAGTAAGCTTCTAACTGTACAATAAATCGACGAAACGATTAATTCATTTCTGAAAATAGGCAGTCTACCCGTTGAAACCTATACACGAGTATCTATAGTTTGTAGATAGTTGTATCGATTTTTGAGACATTGCAAAATCATATGATGAAAGGTGAGTTATAACGTTTTGTTTATCTTATCGACACTTGATTGCTGTTCTGCATGGTTGTGTGTGTGTGTAGTACAGAATTTCCAGACTGATAAGGTCTGGTGGAAAAGAAATGAGTGACACAGTCACAGGTGACGGCTCTCATTTAAATGTCATTGGAATTGTTTTTGGCACATGCCTTCTATATGATTTAGGCCAAGCGATTTGCAAAACCAATTCCTAGTTGCAGTTAATGCAAAGGTCTTCGCGGCAATGCGATATTTTATAGATCCATAAAGATGTTAGGCAAGACCACACGTCATGTGCGACAAGAGATATAAAGATAGCTGCGAAGCTTTTCAAGTTCACGAAAAATATACGTGTAAACAACGTAACCGAAATGCTGACAACAAATACGAGCACTCTGTGAAGTTCGTAGATAGATGTCATTGAATTACGCCGATTCCCGTTTGAATGCTGACCCATAGTTTTGGACACATCCATAGGAATAATTGCCTTTGGTGGAGATACCTACAGAGTTTGAAAATATTTTGTCAATTGGGGTTTTCTAACCCAGAGCGCGTTCCCATAACGATTTATCGACATACAATGCCAAGCCTTCATACTGCATCCGTGTAAAGTAATTACTACCGTAAATTTTTGGGAGAGGAAGTGGTATGGAACACTATTTGGCTTTCGTGACGACGTAGAAGGAACGTGTACGAGTATCTTTATAAAAGCTGGCGGAATAGATGTTATAAACATAAAACTGAATACATTTGAAGTGGTTTTGGTACCTATCTACTTAAATTGTAATCATTGGCAGCGTGACATCGATAAGCTCTGTGACTCACTGCACTCCTTCGATGGATATAATGCCTATTGGAGACTTTAATGGGCGTGTACGACTCACACAAAATAATTTCGCATCCGGATACAACAGCACTCTTCTGAACCCATGTCGCAAATCTAAAGATCCAATTTGTGATGACAAAGAAGCACAAATACTTGGACTTGCTGATGAGTATGACATGTGTATTCTGAGTGTTGCGAAGGTAATTCAGAAGCGAACTGACCTTTATCAGAGGAACGTCATGCTCAAAAATGGATAACTGTTTTGTTTTTGGAAATTTGTTTAAGCTTCTAGACAGTTTTCAAGTAGGAACAGAGATCTTTTCGGAAGTAACCCTTATTTCTACTGCTAGCAGCAGCTGTTCTTGCACAAAACAATTAAGACTTCTGTCGAAATTTGTCTGGAATGACCGCATACTAGAATCGTATAAGCGAAACTTGAATATGGACCTTATGGAACAGCGTTACACATCCAATATTGAAGTTCTAACGAAAATAATAAAGAAATCTATTCCGCAACAGAAATATTTAAAAACCGAAAACGGAAAAAGCTAGAGCCAAATACTTTAAATTTTTGAAACTTTTAAGATGGCATAACTCTAATATTTTTAAAAGACAATATGCCAACATGGAATATAAGCACATTTGAATAAAAAAAATTGCGCTCATAAACACCTAAAAATCTTCGGCTCAGTTCTGGAAAGCTGTCAAATACCTTAACGGTACATGTCAAACATTTAAAGTTCCGCTGCTCAGGACTCACTTCGACAAACTTCCTAAAGCCCCCTTTACCCTCACCGCTTTTTAATATACAGCCCGCTCATTCTAGCCGAAAAATTAGACTCTGACTAAGTCTGGTAGAAGTCAAAGAAGTAGTAAGCAACTGGAAAATAAATAAAAACATATTTTTTAGATTTCAAATGTGCCTTAGACTTAACAAGGGCACCTTTGTTTATCTGCTAAACCAAGTTGAAGCCAAACTTCCTCAAAGGACAAGTTCGTTTTCTGTGCCTTTAATTCTTAAACTTGCAGCAACATTAATTTTTGTATTGTAGCAACATGATTTGTAGCTTAAAGAGGTTACCAAAAAGGTGTACGCAACGTCTTTTAGACCAGTTTTACATTCATCCGATTCACACCTCTTTTAAAATTTGTTGCCAAGATGCTTTTCCATCAACTCCACTCATTTGCTTTGGATATGTTATTTTCACCCTTGAGGAAAAATAAATAGCTAAATAAGTGAAATTTAAGATAAATGAGTTAAACATTTAACAAAACTTACATTTTAAGCCGATTTTGTTGCTTGGCGTTTACAAATTTCCCAACGCTAATAAATGTCGTTTAATTTCTCGTTTTGTTAGCCTAATACGCCTGTTAGAATGTGACCGCTGTCGAACAAGAAATTAAGTTCCAAATCAACTAAAACGACATCTAGCGTTTAATGGCGTTAAACGACTCATAAAACGCCACCTGTAATGCCGAGTTCATTATATTTTTTCTTACTGGCGTTTAGCGCCACCTGAAATAAGGGTGAATGTACCTAAATATTTCGTTTGTTGATATTTGTGTCGTTTTCGCCTGTATGTTTTTTGTGATATAAAAATTAGTCACAGCCACTAATTAATAACCAAAGTTAATGAGAAACGTCAAGCAAATAGCATTCGCTGTATTTGTTATGCATAAAACGTAAAAGTATTTCGTTTTTAAAGTTATATGAAGCAAAGAAAACGAAAAAGCCAATGAAATAGCTTTCGCTTGTTTGCTTTTTCGTGGAAATGAAATTTCCTCTCGTTTTCGACGCTGCATGAAGTAAAATGTTCGCTTAAACGAAAAGGATTGAACGTTTTTATCTTACAGTATTCCACCCCAGACTATCCGTGAAAAAAAAACTGATGTCGAATATGATTGAAGCAACAATAATTTACGGAAAATGTTCAACAGAAGTTGTGTTTAATTCGTTTATTCCAAATTTGTCCATTAGTTTTGACGACTTTCAATTCGACATGACAATCAACAAAGCTCAAGGACACATGCTGCCGAGTTAAATTTTTCAAAATCCTTCTTTTCCGCTTGCTCCAAAAGAAATTCCAAAAGCTGTTTAGTTGACGTTTTTGGAGGGCAAGCCGACAAATCTAGTGAAAAAAATCCTGTCTGTATACTCAGTTGACGCTTTAAATTAATATATCTGTTAGCTTTAAGCGGCTTGTAGATTAATTTAATAAATTGTTAAAATTCAAAAATGAATCGAGTTGTTGCAGTACAACTTAACTTACCTAGTTAATGCGTTCGTATACCTTGTCCAGACAAATCTAGTTGACGTTATACACAAACTAGGTATCTGAACGTTCCCATTTATATAGCAATTGGGATAAGGGATAGTCAAATTATTTGTCATTAATGTCAAATATTAAGGGAGGTATTGGACGTTCTACTATCGTTCTACATTTTTCGACTCATGTTCGTATACATTTTTTCCTGTTCCCTGCAGCTCATATTCGAAGTCATGTCACTTCACAATATTTATTTACACACAGTTTCAAGTACTCTCGCTTGACACTCGTCGTTTTATTTCCACTCGAAGCTCGAACCTACCTACTATCAAGTAAAATCCATCTAAGCAAAGTGTTCGTTCAACAATTTAAACAATTTCCCCGGAAATGTTTTCGCGCGAAACTCTAATTGACCAGCAACTCGGTTATTCAATTATTTTCCCCTTGAAAAGTCTCTGCATTTGCCTCAACTTAAAATACAGTGGCTGACTTATTTACTTCTTACTGCTGTATTTTTTGCTTTGCCCTTACAAGCTTAAAACATGAAAGGTTGAGGATCTCGTTCGCACTCGCTAATTATAGACCGTAACATCAAATGTTAAAGTTAGCAGCCCCTAACGCCAAACACCTACCAAAACTGTGTACAAATCGGTTGTACAAGAAATCGATTTCATTCGGCTAATTATTCAATAATCGGAAGACTCACACTGCGCTACGCGGATACAATTTTATTTTTATAGTAGTATCGCATGCGATAACGCAATAACATAACATGAATATAATTAACGTAGTAACCTATTTTCTCAACGATACGCAGACTACAATGAATCGCGCCCAGTGTTGGTATAGTGCACCTGCAGCAAATGTTGATGGGTAACAAAAAGCAAGCTCTATCAATCTATCAGATAACTAACACTGCTAATCGATATCGATTCTTGACTTTGACTCATCCGTATCCGTAATGCGTTAGTATGAAACCAATTGTTGTTCAATTGTGCGAGAGGGCGATGACAGCACTTTGAAATAATAAACACAACTTGTTAGTTATTTATTACTGTTCACACTTCTTTATCTTGAATCTCACAAATTACAAAATTATCCATAACAACTCGTACGTATGTAATCGATTAGTTTAGTTTTGGGTTGAAAAAAGGTTCGTTGGATCACTTTACCAAATCGGCGCATCGCAGAAGGGGGTTTCTGTGGGGTTGAGGAGAAATGTTAGCCAGGGTACAGTTCTTGGGTAGTGAGGTAACAACTTACGTGTTTGAGGCTATCAGGAAAATGTTTCTGGGAACTTCCCTCAGTCCGGTAGTGGCGCAGAGTAACTTGGCCGCTGTAACATTTTTGAAACTACTTTCAAACATCAAAGGCTCAGTGTTGAGATTGTGATGCCATTGGCGAATGTTTGAGAATTGTTCACCTGTAAGAGATACAAAAAAAAGAGTTGGAATTAAATGAGACTGCAACTTTGTTAGTCCAATTTATGGGTTAGCGCACGTAATTGTGGTGTCCTTCTGATTTATCTCTTTTTTTATTACTGAATTTATGCAAGCGATTAATAGAGCTGCGGCAGGTTGATATTGCACAATGATAGTGCAATCCATTATGCAATTGATATCTTAAACCGAATCGCAAACGATTTTTATGACACTCACCACAAATGGATATGAAAATCGTTTGGCATTAAATGGTAAATCAAATTTCGGTCTTTTTTCTTTTATTGCGTCTCATTGCACAATCTAACGTCGGTCGGTCTCAAAGAAACATGGACCGATGAAGCTGCCAGCCCAAAATCAACATCAAGTGGGCGATTGAAGTTATATATTCCTAAACACGCTATATATCAATGAACTTCCGCAAATCATAAAATACTGCTCAATTCATCTATATGCAGATGATGTACAACTTATAATAAGACGACCTTTTGTCGATAAAGAACAGACAATTGAATTAATGAATTCAGACTTTTCATCAATCTTACAGTGGTCTTAAAACAATTGCCTAGTATTGAATCCCTTTAAGTCAAAATCACTCCCTGCAAGAAGTTATTTGATATATCAACTTTACCTCCCCTTAAACTTGGCGTTGCCCCTATAGCGTACGTTCACACACCAAAAAAATCGGGCTATTATTCAATCGTACCTTAACTTGGAATGATCACATCAACAGCGCTGCTGGTAAAATATATGGGAGCCTACGAGCTCTTCGAGTTATCCAAAGTTTTATTCATAAACAGATAAAACTACTACGAAGTTTTTTGCCACACTGATTATGAGACAAATCGAAAATTGAATGTGACATTATAATAATATTGCTCATTTAAGATCACGTTTCTGCGTTCTCTAAAAGTATATGTGGCCTTGATAACCTACTAATTTCGGTCATTGTCCTTCCTGCACAAATGAAAATTAAACAGCCTGAGTATCGTCACAACAGAATTAATTTCCCTCAATCGGCGCGTTCTTTTGTTTTAAGCATACCTAGATATCGTTAAGTTATTCGCCTCTGGAACTCTCTACCAATTGCGCTGAGAAGAATTGGAGATGCTCGTTTTAAAAGCCGTCTCTTTACGTATTTGGCAAATAGTTACACAAAATATTACAACAAAAAAAATTCCTTTTTTATTTTATCTGTAGATTCTAAAATGTACCTTCTTTTTTATGTTAATTTCGGTACTTTACAACATGGTTGTACCTTTCTCAAAAAACACAGTAATGTATAAATTTTAAGGCTTACAATAATTTAAAAGACTTTGTCTTACTTTGTAAGTGATTTTTTGGAACAAATAAATAAATAAATAAATATATCAAAGGCGTCCTTGAACATATCCATACTTGCTGAATGCAGATCTAGCAACAAGTGACAAAGAGAAATGCAGTAAGATCTCCGTAGCTCCTTCAAAAGGATCAATCCTTTCAAATACGAAGATGCAAGTAAAGAGTTATATTATTTCGAATATAAAAGTCAGACACGAATATAATTATGACAAAATTGATTCTCAGTCTCCCCTTAAAACAATGAAAATCTATTTACTTTGACAAAATAAAGAATGGAAGAAACCAAATAGGACCTACCACTGTCTTTCCATCACCATTTGTTTGTATGAGTTTTTAGTTTACGTATCCAGAATCGAGAGCATCAAGCGTGGTTTCACTCGATTTGCTCTTCGGCGTCTCTATTTGGACCTATCCACTAATCTTACTACATTGTAATCGAGATGGTCTTACGCTCATTAACCTAAATACCCTCAAACCAATGTTCCGTATTCTGCGAAAGGTTAAGGTGTTCTCGACCTTAAGTGCGTCATTCCCTCCCTTAAATTCAATTTCCTTCACCATCCTTAGCTCAAAGCTCTATTTGCAAGTTCTGTATTTAGGTTCTAGTTTAGCCCTAAGTAAGGAGGCCCTCTGAACTGCGCCAATTACAGAGGTCGCAGTTTTCTTAACACAGCCTACAAGATCTTATCCGTCGTGCTGTGTAAACGCCTGAAGCCTTTCGTAAGCAACCTTGTTGGTGCATATTAGGGTGGCCTCATACCAGAAAAGTCCACCATCGACCAAATATTCACACTCAGGCAGATTTTGAAGAAAACTAAGGAACATCAAATCGATACCCACCACATTTTTATCGATTTTAAGGTCGCCTATGACAGCATTTATAGACAGAGCAATATCTAGTTTTGGCATCCCTGCCAAAATCGTTCGTTTGTGCAGGATGACGATGGAGAATGTCCGCTGGTCCATCAAGGAACTCACTGAGACCTTGATGTCAAAAAGGACTTAGAGATGCCGATGCTCTGTCGTGTGATTTTATCAACATCGTTCTTGACAGAATAGTGAACAATTCAAACGCTAACACCAGAGGCATGATCCATCTAAAGTAATCATTAACATAAAGGTAATTGACAGAACGCAGAGTGTAAGGTATCTTTTGGTTGTTTGGAGCGCCACCTTAAATATGTAAGTAAGTAACTATAAATGCTGCTGGTTTTATGTATTTTAAATTAAAATAAATAAACAAGAATCAAGTCGTAACATTTTCTTGTAATAGCCTTGACCAACCCTATTTATGTCACCTTTGTAAAGGCACCTCTTTGATAATGCCAACCAAGTTTGGTCACCCTTTCAGGTTACTTCACTTGTTTCGGGCTTCGCGATCTACCATGAGTTGATAACTCTATACTCCGTTGCTGACACGCACTTCGTTCACCGATTATTACCCGGTGCTGGTATGATTAAATACTCTCACTGTTGGAAATAACTTCATTTTACACAGACCCCTACAGTTGGTTCCCAACCCTCCTTCGCAATGCTCTCTGCGATTCCTTGACAATTTAATCAAAATATCATTTACAGGAAGCTTATGCAAATTCATAAATCAAGTTCAAACGATGTGCATTATAAAAATAAAAGTATAGGAAAGATACGCCGATATCATCGGCGGCTGCGATTTGTTTCATATTCGTTTATTCGTGAATTTAAACTAAATTCCAACAGATGGCGCTGATATTTTCCCGCAGATGTATCATTCCCACTGGAAATCATCTTTTTTACATAACGCGGTCTATCGTTAACGGCCGAAAAGCTTTCAAATGCAACCAGTAAAAAGGGTTACGTATACGCCCCGTACACTAAATCGGCCATAGAAAACTCCCAATGACCGTTCCACACACTTTCTGCAATATAATTCAAAAATTTTGCGCACTCGAAGAAGAAAACGTTTCCATTCACAAAATTACAAACACGCTTCATTATCTAACAGAAGATATACGTTATGTAGGTGCTTCGGTTCCCTATACTTCATTCGCTTTCAATTTACGCTAGCAAAACTTCCGAAAAGTTCATGCACCTTTGGTAGCGACTGATTATCAGACTGTAAACATCACCTTACATGTAAAACAACTGGGGTATCTGGAGAAACTCAACAGCCATATATCTAACTACACATTGTTGATGTCGTCTATACGGCAATAGTGTGTACCTACAAGTCAATTAATTACCGCATTATCTACAAATCTACATCCACTTCTTCCACCACGGATTTGGTCTGTAAAATTGACATTCATCAAACTATAGTCTTGTGTATATTTCCCCACATACGACATACCTTGTACAAGAGAGAAACCGCAAATGTCACACTATTGTGATATCGCAAATGAACACACACTGCAATCAAGTGGACACGCAACGGTGTGGCATGCGTGGGGAAACCCTAACTATACAAACTGTTCGCGTGAGTGACGTGTTAAGATATTATTTAATTTGCCTCTGTCCGAGAGCGCTCATTTTTCTTGCTAATTAGACCATTGCCAACTTTAGCTCAAGTACAGATGGGCAAATCCAACTTACCCAAAATGCAGGTGAACGTTGGTCCAACAGTTGAACCGCTCGCCGGGATCTCGGATATTCCACCGACTATTAAGTCCACATCGGTCACAGCATCGTACACGGATTTGAGTTTCAGTATTTCCTGCGAAATTGAATTTCTGATTAATTTTTGTTAACCGAGTAACTAGTTGCAATGTTCTGTAATTCCTTTCGGAACATATCATTTGTGTGTAATTGACAATTATCGCGGCTTCACACATTGTAAGCCACGCACATAGTTTGGGGTAATACTCACTGCAGGGGCTATATAGCGGTTTAGATCATCCCAGGTGGTGATGGACCGGCCTTCGCATTGTTCTAGGTACTTCACATATCCTTGCAGACCGTGGTCACGGCCGCGCTGAATGTCAAACGCCAAGACGTTTGGACGACTGGGTACCCTCGAGTTGGTGTATTCTTCAATGAGCTGCAATAGGAAAAGGCGACTTGCGTTAGTTTAACGGGAGATGAATATTTATACACTTTAATTATGTATGGTCATATTCTATTTTTGTTTAGATTAAAACCTACTTAAGTAAGGGAAAGTCAAAGACTAGGAAGTCAGAAAGGCAGATGCATTGTGGTAAAAAACGCTCAAAGAAGTGGGCGTGGCAATGAAGGAAGCTTGGGAAATATTTCAAAAAAACTTTCACTGAAATCCGTTCAGCATTTTTAACACAAACTTGTAACAGGCACGGCTGTCTGTCTAATTGTAGATATTAACGGAACGTCGACCGTCGGAATCGGATTATATTAGGGTTGCCATAAAATAAATGTGAAAACGCGGGACAATTTTCTCAAAAAATATTAAAAATGAAATAAACAACTTTATGGAAATAAAAATGAAAATGTCGAAAAAGCGGGACATTGGCGGCACATTTTCTTAGGCGGGACAAAGGTTTAAAAGCGGGACTGTCCTGCCAAATGCTTGACATCTGGCAACGAAGGAAGTTGAGACTACTCTTATAGTGTAGTGTGATATGCACAGCGGGGGCATTAAGGAAATTAGGAAAGAGGAGATAGGAGATTGAAACCATCCAAGACAACTTGAATTGAACGGCCAGAAAGGTAGTTTCTAATCCATTGAATAAGAGATGCATCGATCCCATAATCACGCATTTTCGACAAAAAAGTTTGATGCCAAACTCTGTCAAATGCCTTTGAAATATTGAACGCAACAATTTACGTTTCACCGGAGTGATGGAGAGATTGGTTTCACTTCTTGGTGAGATAAGCCATCAAATTACCAATGGATTTGTTGCCACGAAAACCGTACTGCCGGTTGTTAAGTAGTTTTCTTGATTCAAGATTTTTCGTAAGCTAACGATTTATCAGCGTTTCCATGACCTTAAAAAGAAGAGTCCAGAAGAATAAGACAGATGAAAATATGGGTTTGCCAGCGTGGAAGAACACCTGTTGAGAACGATGGGTGTGATACAGTCTGGCCCACCGGATTTATTAATGTTAAGATCGAAAAGTAGGTACTTTTGCAACTGTACGAGTGCGAAAATGGATTTGTCCCATTGTAAGTTCGACGCTTTTAAGTACAGGTGGAGACAAGGCGTTGGTATTGTATTTCGGCATATTATGTCCTGTGATAACACCCACGAAAGAGGGTGTTAAACTATCTCGGTATCAAGCTTCCTCCACATTTCATTAGTCGCTGATAGTATTTGATTCTCAGTAGCCTGTCTGAGATTGCCCGGGAGGGGGGGGGGGGGGGGGGGGGGGGGTAATCATTACTGAAGTTTAGCCCAAGTAAAGATCCTTTTCTTGCCAGTTTACCAGCTCGCCTCTAAGACTGGGAACCCAGCAGCGTTTTACATTATGCTGCGCGCCAAAAACCCGCCGGAGCTCTTCGCGGAAGCGACTTACAAGAACTGAATAGTTCAATGAATCATCCGTGTAGAAGAGTGAAGTCAATCCGATGGACGTCGGTTGATCGTCTTGCCGTTCATCTCTGCTAGGACGAATGGTCTCATGAAATCTAGACGGGAAACTGTAGTTTATGCATACACTTTCGCTCGTATATTTGTTTAGGATTTCAGCATCACCCGTCTGGCTGTGTTTCTGAATTTTAGTCTGACTTAGAGTACAGTTATAGCGACACGAATAACCAAACCGTAAACATTTTCTTTTGCTTTTTTTAACCACTTAAACTTTATGGTTGAACTCAATCTTAGTCTTAAAATATTGCTTAGGAATTGTAAATTTAGTTTATCGAAAAAAAGTAAGTAAATTATCTTTAATTTTTCTAGAAAAAGAATTCATTTATTTTTCTGAAGGAAAAAAATTTTACGTACAGAAAAATTAATAAATGTTTTTTTTCGAAAATTTGCTTATTTTTTTTTAATAAACTAACTTTATAACTCATAAGCAACATTTTAAAACCCAGATTGAGTTCAAGTATTAACTTTAAGTGGTCCAAAAAAGCAAAATAAAATTTTTTCGGTTGCATTTTACATATCGCTATAACTGGCCCCTTAGTCGAAGGGCACTGTTTCTGCAGATTTCTGTACAAAATGGTCTTAGGGTGCCGATACAAGCCGTTCTTTGTATCTTTGGTTTGCGGCCTTCGACAGCACTTGCACCAGACTAAACTGTCATATATTAGTACCGGTATTACTTAAGGCCACATAACTATTCTAGAACTAGGACCCCACTTTAATTAATTTGCTGAGGGTATATTATTTCAAGCATTCGTGGACTAGTTTTAGTTTTTTTATACAAGTTTACCAAATACCTTTACTATATCCAAACAATCTCTTATACAAACAAATTAATTTAAACCGATTTTGAAGAGTGCAGTGTCAAATTTAAAATTAAAAAAATTATTTAAAAAAAACCGACTGACTGTAAAAAAAAAACAAATGTAAACAGGACACTTCAAGTAGAACTAAATTGACAATCGGATGCTACCTACTTACGCTAACAAAAATATGCGTATCGTAATACTCTCAACTTAGTTCTACTTGAAAGGGTCTGGTTTACATATTTTTAGTTATTTATTTCAGTCGTTTTTTTAAATAATTTTTTTTTTTAATTTTAACTTGGACAAAGAAAGAAAGCGTGGCAATAGGTTTCAATTAATATATAAAAATCTATATAGGCCATTAACTCTAGTGGTCCCGCCTTCTTCTTAAACCTAAGTCTTTAAAAAATTTTCTTTAAAAGAAAAAGACGCTCATCTGTCACATCAAGCAACTCTCAATTAGAGATAGATAGATAGTTGGTGCAACAGGTCTGTGGGACCCTAGGCCTAGTTTCTCACAACCATTCGTTTTGTGTGAGGTTTTGTTGAGGTGAAGAAAAAAGCTTAAGATGTAATTTGGCTCTTTCGGGAATCGCACCGGGGACCCCTCGCTTAGTAGTTCAACATACGAACCACTAAGTCACTGCGCCTACTCTGAATTATGTGCTTTAATAAGAGCAAGGAAAAATCGCTTATATCTTGAACGGTACAAATTTAGTTTCTTATTAATTAATTTTTTTAATTTCCTTCGAATTTCTTTTGATTTTGCTTACTTCACTCAAAAATGTATATGCAAAATCAAAATACTCACACTTCCTGCGTAGGTCGCATCCATCCTCAACGCCCTTTGATTCAATGTTGAGGCCAAAAACTCATTCAACTTACTGGCCCGATCCAAGGACTCTGACCTGAACATTTCTTCCATGAGATTAAACAGTGCCGGCGCTGTTATGTTGCTGGAAAAGATATATTAATGTCGCTCCTCTTGAACGTAAAAATAGCATCAACCAACCTCATGTCGTTCAGCGAAGTGACCTCATTATTAAGTGCCGTTGGGAATCTCTGTAAAATATTTGGCATCATCGAGAAATAAAAGCGTATAGCGGCGGCTGCGAACTCATTTGACACTTCATAGTCCTCGGGTATGGAACTTCTCTCTAGCGGCTCGGAGTGTATGCTTTTGGCGATTTTCTGCCCCAAAACAACTGGCAGCCATTCGTCGAAGACAATTCGCCGGTACAGCTCAATATTGTGTCGCTTAGCTGCCCTGAATATATTCTCATCGCTCCAGTTGGCCTTCTGTAGCTTGATCTCTTCAGCAAATCGATTATGAGACCGCAGAAATATTGTATACAAGATGATCGAGTAGGGGTTGCTGTTTACTCGTGTATCTCCTAGAATTTAGGTATATTCTTTGAAATGAAACGCCTTGAGTGGAACTGTGTGTATATTTACCTGCCATGAAGCAGATCTCGTTCACTCCAGATTTAATGGCACAGAAGGAGTTTCGACTTTCGCCCTCCGCCAATGGCAATAGGCCCTCGTTGGATGACTTTAGTCGTCCATCGCGGAAGGTTCTCATCGTACGCTGGGACTTTCTTGTAAATCCGTACAGTTGCGACAGATCCAAGTAACCAGTGGCTTGATTTAACTGAAAATATTATAAAGGCTGTATAAGTATGAAGGTTTAAAAGGGTATATGGGTAACTAGATTCGAACAGAAGGCTTTGCGCGCAACTTATGATACCTAATCTAAGGATTTGGTTGCTTCTGTTATAAAGTTCCGCTTATAACAACATCCATATATGGTTTTTTTGCACAGCAATTGCGTTCAGTTTTTGAAAAAGCCTTCAAAACTCCACCCAATCACAGAGAAAATGAGAGCTAAACGATATCAGGTGTTTGAGTCTTGTAAAACTGGCCCAAGTCCGATTGGGTAAGCCTGCCACCTCAAAAACTAGACCGTCACCTTTCCGACTTGTGACTGACCCCATGTACTTATCTTGTAAAAAAAATAGCAATGCTTTTGTGCTTTAAAAATATCATTTAAATGAGTTTTTTAAGCCTTAAATGGGAGTCTCAAAAACAGGTCGTAGAACGTAGAAAGATTAAACCGTACGTCATTGACAGAAAACAAAAATTGTTGTCCTTTTTCGATACGGCCCTCTCTGCCCTTTTTAAACAGGTTTTTGTTACTCACGAATTATAAGTCGTGTAAACTTGAAATTTGGTATGTTTATAGAAAATAGAAAACCATCGAATACCTATTTCGGCTTTTTTCCAAAATTCGTCTTATAAAGGTTGAAAAAGAGGCTGCAAACCTTTTAATTTTAACATTATTTAACTCAACCTGGTATATCATTCAATAGAACTTCGCCAATCTATAAAATTTTAATACTGACCTAAGCCAATATTTCCACGAGAATTTTAATCCATCATTTATCTTTTTGCTCCTTCCAGAGGCTGAGTTAGAATAAATCAAAGACAAATGCTATTAATCAACTAGAAATTAAGATTGATTTCTCGATTGCCAGCTCTGCTTGGGGGTGGGTGGGTTGAGTATACCGTACAGGTACATAATGGAAAGTATTATAGATGGATACACAAACATAACCCATTCTCACAGCTACAGTGCATGCCGTTTCTCAACAGTGGTTAATATTGTTACGTCTTGGCGTTCCATATTCGATTGCCTATCGCTTTGGGACTTAGGGATCTAAATATTTAAATGGTTGAAGATTAAGTCAGGAAAGTTGCTCAAATGCACAAAAGAAGACTTACTAAATTCAGACAATGCAATTAGGAGATTAAGAAGGGTAAAACCTCTTGACCTTGATCTATAAAAATAAGCAAATATATTTTCTATCAAAAAGATTCAGAAATCCGACAAACGGCGGATTTTTGTTTAAAATTTTTCAAACAATTCCAAAGATTAGTCGAGTCCCCATTTGGGATGACGAAAGTCATTAACCCAGGGAGGTTTTTTAGATCAGTTAAAGTCCCTTACTATTGCAGAAGCATCCCTAGCGGTCTAGTTCTGCAATGTCTTTCGATGATTTTCCCTTCCAGCGAAACCCCAAAACAAAAAAATGTTCACCCTTATTCAAAGTGGCGTTTATATTGAACGACAATTGTCGTTTTAGGAGTCGTGTCACTTTACTGTCGATTCGTTATCCGTATTCCGCCATGAGTGTCATTTTCATTACATTCCGCATAGATTTTACAACAACAGCTGTTATTGCAAGAACATTTTTATTGCATTCAAATTTGTTGTTGATTTACTTCGTGTTGTTAAATTAATTTTGAATAAATAAAACTACTTAACACAAAATATGGACACTATTGCCATATTTCTATCGTTGAGTATCGAAGATGAGAGTGAAGCGGAAACCAACAAAAATGAATGAGGAGAACCATGAGATCAAAATACATTCCATTGGATGACCCAAATGACCAGTAAGTATCAGCATGGAATGTACTCATAAGAATAAAAAAACATACTTAGGACGCCTTAGTTTATTTGCTAATCCAAGTTTAAAACAAACTTCCTCAAAGAACAAGTTCGTTGTCTGTACCTCCAATTCTTACAGCAACATTAAGATTTGTAGCTGAAGGAGGTTACCAAAAAGGTGTAGGCAACGTCTTTCCAATCAGCTAAAAATTTATCCGATTCACACCTCTCTTAAAATTTGTTGCCAGAGGAGGATGCTTTTCCATCAACTCCACCAGGCGTTTGATTTGCTTTCGATTTGTTATTTTCACCCTTGAGAAAAAATAAATAGCTATTTAAGTGAAATTTAAGCTGAATGAGTTGAAAATTTAACATTTCACATTTATGTCAATTTTGTTGCTTGGCGTTTGCAAATTTCACAACGCCAATAAATTTCGTTTAACTTGTCGTTTTGTAAGACTAATACGCCTGTTTTAAAATATCCTTGCGTGACGTTGTCGAACAACAAATTACTTTTCACATGAACTAAAAAGACATCTAGCGATAATAGCGTAAAACGACTTATAAAACGGCACCTGTAATGGCGAGTTCACATTGTCGTTTAACGCCACCTGGTTGTGTTTATAAGTAAAGTTAAGTAAAATATTCTTTGTGCAGGAAAACCAACAAAATGCACTTATTTCATTTTACGATAAGTGTGGCTAATATTTTTTCGATGAAAATATTAATGCACAATCATTCCTAAGGTATATAGGAGACCCGGGCTTTTAGGTTAGGTACATTTTAAAAATCTCTCTCTTCTTTTATTAATTTGCTAGTATCTTGTATGTCCAAAACAAACCAATGATTGGATACAATTCCCGGCACCTAAAGAAGAAATGAAACCTCACCAAGCTATTTGTAATCAAAAAACATATTTCCATGTGCAAGGTGGAGCTGTAGATTGCACGCATATTGCAGCATTTTGAAAACTATGTGCGGCACTTTTACACAAAAACCCTGCGGAAACAAAATTACTAAAAAAAAGTAAGAAATTAATTGGTTTCCCTCTAATTTCATGATGAGTAGATACACAATCTGGCCTTATGATAATTTCAACAAAACGTAGTTGTTTTAACTTTTCCCCGTGTTGATTAAAAACCTTCTTTATATGATGTAGCACTAGCTCACCTGCTGTGCCGGTCCGAAAGTGCATTTCTCAATTGACAATGCACTGCGCACATAATTCAAACACGTCTCCTTTCCATATTTATTGAACAGATTAACTCCAATTAGAGGCGCACAGTCTGGATGCAAGTCCCTTGGTGCGTGAACGTAGTTGTCCGCTGCGCAGCACTCAATCGGTTGTCCATCATCTAAAAAAAATGCGCAGTCTCATAATATATCGCAATCGCAATTCATGGAATTCAACCGAACTTACGCAACGAAGATGCCACTGGCTTACTGAGATCGTGCTCTATAAACTGAGTCCATTGAACCAAAGCTACGTTTTTACTATTACTGTCCTCATTGTAGTTTCCATCGCTGGTCATTTCCGTATTACCATGCAGTGCTGAATTGCTGATTTCCCGTGGAGAAGGAAGTTTATCCATCATCTAAGGGAGCATTATCTTAGGATCTATCTTTAGCCTACCGGTGCAACTCTTACCATATAGAATCCGTCCTTGTACTTGCTGGGTAAGAGCCTTCGGAATACATGGTTTCCATCTTTGCGAGCATTAACAAGTGCAGAGCACTCCTCCGAAAGGTTCTTCGGAGAAGAAGGAAGCGGTATCGTCGAAAGGAATTGCGCACACGAATCGGGCCTAATATTTTTCTGAATACATTCTGTGTTGTAAAGATAGAGACTGGCCTTGAGAATTTTCCTTGCTACATTGTTGGTCTCTTGAGCCTTTCTGTTCGGCAATGTCTCAATGAGCTGCTTGTGCGATATACTTCCGTTTTTTACCGAAACTCCTCGTTCAGATAAATTATTCTCCAAACTACAAGACGAAACGGATTTAAGTTGAGTGTATATAAGTGTTGTATAGTATATACGTACCTCAGGATGTTATCGATTGAACTCACGCCCATCGTCACAGCGAGTTGCAAATTAGCATCAGGTATCGTTCGCAGCGTATTTAACTCATCTCCAGTTGGTTCATACCGTTCTGAAAAAGGTTGAATTGATTTTGATTAGCGAATGCGTTAGAGATACAAGAAATAGGTGGAAAGAGGTTTTCATAGATCTCACGGGAAAATGTATCATCCTGGGGACAACGAAGTGAATTATAACTATTTCTATAACTTCCAATATATTCACAAGTATTGAAGGTCACAATAATTGTTTCTTGAGGAGAAGAACCTGTGCGAGGGGGAAATAGCTAGCTGAATACTATAACATAGGAGGTATAATGTGATGCGTGGTTGCACTAAACTAAGGATTACTATATACTGGTTTGATCGTTGTAGAGAGAACATTAACCTTTTTTTATATACAAAAACAAGTTTGACCAAAAGAGATCACCCTATTGGAAGACGCTCCTTTTTGCAAATGGCCGCCAATGTCAAATCTGTTTTGACATTTGTGGACTAGACAGATGTAGAATACAAGTGAATAAGCCATGGAGCGATACACTCCCCAAGAACGCGGAATAATCGTGTCTATTTTTTTGCGTAACAATTCGTCTGTAGTGTTGGCACAGCGCGGATTCCACCGCCATCCGACATCGACTGCGCAAACACTGCGCCGTTTGGCCACCAACCTTGAAGAGTATATGGGACTACACGAGACGTTGCCAAGAGTGGCCGGCCCCGGAGCGCCCTTTGTGCCGATAATGTCGCCGCTGTTGACGAGGATGTCGAGCTGTCGCCGGAAACATCGACCAGACGTGGTGCCTCGCAATTAGCCATCAGCCGGTCGTCCCTTAGTCAAAGACTTGCGCATGTTCCCGTACAAAGTCAAATCCGTGCATCAGATGCTGCCTGTCGACCGCCAAACGCGTGTAACCTACGCCCAAGCCATCCTCAATCTCGAGGACGAAGTGGACTATTTTTCAACCAAAATCATAATGAGCGATGAGGCTCATTTCCACTTCAACGGGTACGTGAACGAACAAGCAAAACTATCGCTTCTGGGGCACCGAAAATCCACAAGTAATGGACGAGGAGCCATTACACCCGCTCAAAGTTACTGCACGGTGCGCTGTTCACGCTGAAGAAGTCATCGGGCCATTTTTTTTTTTCGAAACCGCCGCTGGTCAAACGTCAACAGTGGACGATGCGTGCTATAGGGCCAATTGGACGAATTAGAACTGGAGGACACGTGGTTCCAACAGGACGGAGCTACGGCACACACTGCGGGAGCCACAACCGATCTCTCGTTTTGGCGATTTGCACTGGCCCGCCAGATCGCCCGATTTAACCTTTCCAGACTTTTTTGTGGGGTTTTTTGAAGTCCCGTGTTAACGTGAACAAAAGGACAACATTCGACACGAATTCGAGAATCTGTCGCCCGAAGTTCTCACCGAAGTGATAAAAAATGTCATAAAACGAGACCGTATGACAAGCAATTGTGACGGCACCCTTTTGGCCGATATCATCTTCTCGACTTGGCCAATAAAATTCTAAAGGTTCAAGTAAACATAATAAAAAAAAATTGTGAAGAAAGTTCATTTTCCAACACATTTTGTATGGAGCGATTTTACAACGCCATCTTCATCATCCCCAATCAGAAACCCCCTTATTTGGTGTAGTGTGAGAGAAACTCTAAAATTATTCGTTTCTCTTATATGTTTAGGTGGCTGAGTATTGCTAGAGGGATCTCAAGCAATGACTCTTTCCACTACACAATTGCCACCCCTCATCCTTATGATAGATGACGTTTGTCTTTACGTTACGTTGTGACAATTTTTTGACGATTTGTTTATTGGTAGGTACAGGTACTTTGGAAAGTGCGGACTCTTGCTTTATGTGCCAGATTGTAAAGGTCCATTGAGTTTTTAAATAAATACCTAACATAGTTCGTTAGAAAACTTGAACATTCGTAGTATTGGTTACTTCATTCTGAGGGTTTTTTGGTAAGACTTAGGAAAAAAGAAAAGAAGGAAAATTCTCAACAGGTGACGCTGTATGTGAACATTTACAGCCGTATTAATAATAAAACTCAAACCATTCTCTAACTCATCTGTTATGTATCTGGTAGTTAAGAATTTAACTCATTAGTTAAATTTTCTTATTAATAAAGAAATATAACCCATGTATTTACTAATTGACGTGTTTCCTATCATCGTATGTTCGCGTTGGCAGCACTTCCCCAAATCGCTTGTGCAAATCGACGGGAATGCGTCTCCTTTTCTGCTGCCATCCTTCTCTTCCTAATGAAATTAATTTTTTTCATATTTTGTTTTGGAAATCCATATTTGTTTTTGAATGTTTTGTATTTTGTATTCTCATAGGATTTTTTTTTTTTGTTTTTTTACGCTTTTTTTCGTGATGGTGCAGTGATGATAACCGAATCATCTATCATATTTAAATTATAAAAAATATAGAAAAACGGTGGGCCATTTTGCTCCACAATTTTGAAAATGTATTCAAAATTATTTATCACCATTTGACATTTTGCGCAGGAACCATGTTTTGCAAGGCTAACAAATCGCTAACACACCTACCAACGTGAGTTAGTGTTGTAGAAGTTACGAAAGCTTAGTTATCTTCTAAAAATGTTTATTAATAGGAATTTGAGTTTAACCAATGTGTTAGTCATTAGTTACGGATAACACGAAGTTCCGCAGCTATTATTAATACGGCTGTTAGTCTTTCAGTTCAATTCAATTACTGTTCAACAGGTGGCGCTGGTGCCGATCTCCAAAACCGCTCAACCGATTTCAATGAAACTTTGTTAATGTGTACGGCTGGTTCCAACTTAAAAAATAGTATAATTTTGGGCCACACAGATGGCACTGTTGCGATAAAATTGTAACCAAATGGAAATAAAGTGCAATAAAAAACTATAAAAATAGAAAACCTTGGATTGGATTCCAATTATGTTTATATATAAGTATATATAAATAAATAAAATAAATATTTTGGCGCGACAGGTCTATGGGACCCAAGGCCTAGCTTCTCACAACCATTCGTTTTGTGTGGGTTTTCAATTTTTGGGACGAATGGAAGGGATCTACAATTTTACGCCGAGTCCAAACGGCTAATTGAGAAGCTCATTCATGACAGTTTTACTCTCGGATGTTTGTCAGACGTTCGCGAGAGGTGGCGCAGTGGAAAAAAACCTTAAGATGTAATTTGGCCCTCTCGGGATTCGAACCTGAGCCCCTCGCTTAGTAGCCCAACACACTACCACTATATATAAGTATATATAAGTCTCTTTTATATAAAACGAAGAGGCAAAAAATTTGTCGCCCGTAATTTTCAACCAATTTAGTTGAATTTTTTTTAAAATGTCGATTTTTACGGTAATCACTTGATACGCCAAATAATTCACAATTCGTTTGGATTGCTTCTGTAAATTTTAAATACAACAAAAAACCTCTGAGATTTCGTCGTTACACTTTTTTAGTAATAGATGCCATTCAAATAAGCGTGTGTTTTCGATGAGTTTATAGCTGCGTGCATGTGTGCATGTGTACATTTTCTTTTGTTCATACAAAAATGTGCTAACACACGTTTGCTTTGAATTTAAACGACATTTTTTACTAACCGAGGCTCCAACCTATACCGGCGGGAGTTTTTCTTTTTTGCTACTTTTGAAATTGTTAAAAGTAAATTCGAAGTGGGTGCAGTTTTTGTGATATTTCGATTAGATTGTTATTTCAAGATCAAAAAGACTGTGTATTCGAACAAATCGCATTGTTAAGTAAAAACTTTTATCTGCATTGCCTTAACAAAGCCATTTGCAAAAAAATAAGCGGGATTAAAACGGGATACCTATGGCACATTTATGCAGCCTTGAAATTTTTGTAAATTGTGATCTACAAAATACCGTTGCGCCTCCCTTAAAAAACACTTTGCGAAATGTGCGAGGGACTTAATACGAAAGCCACGGGCAAAGCCGCGGGTGTACAGCTAGTAATAAATATATATCTATCAATCGTCAAAATGTAATATCTTTTCTTTTTGTAAAAGGTCTAAAGTCGTTAAACAATAGATAATTATGTAAACAAACTTGTAATGGAAACATTTTCTGTCTAAAAATCTCTTTTGTAACCTTTAAAATATTTAAGGTGAAGGTTAAATTGATTATCACAGTAAAGCCCTTTGATAGTAAAATTAATAAAAGCTGACCTTGGACTTCAGAAAACTTCATAAGACAAAGTCTAACGGGGTCAAATCGCCGCACGATTTCGGTGGCTAGTTCACATTACCTCCACGTGAGATGACCATTCCCTCAAATCACGTGTGCAGAATTGCCAATGTGGCACGTAGCGCCATCCTATTGAAACCACATGTCGTTGGTATCCATGTCATCCAATTAAGGACAAATGAAGTTAGTAATGATCGACCTATAACCCTCGATGACCTGGCCAACGTCGTGCTCAAAGAAATACTCCAAACAGGGAGGCATTGGACGCTTTTGGATCTCAGGTGGATTGTTATCGTCCCAAATTTCAAAATTCAGTGCCATTCGTCGATGTTGTGAGTCCCTTCTTGTTGACCATCATATACCAAATTTGGCCTTCATTGAAGTCTAAATTCATTTTTCTTCTGTTTGCCAGCGTGCAGACACAGCAGACACGGTGAGTTTTACCAATAGCATTCGGATATCCAAGTTATTGTACAGAATTCTGAACAACTTATGCCTTGAGTTGGCTTCTCAGTTTCGCTTCACAATTTTCACTGACAACACTAATCGGTTTTTGACATAAGAGATCTTGATGACTCGACTTTAATTTCTTCGTCATTCTGTGTAATCTTGCGAGCTTGCCAAGAACGCCAAACTTGTCTCTATAAAACTCGCATTAAGAGGGTCTTCTGTCGATACTGAGGATCTATTCATCTGTCATACTTTTTCACCGCAACATATCGGAGATAAGCTAGTTTGGTAAGCGTCCTCAATTAACTCGCCTTATGCTTCTGTTAAGTCTTTTTGGACTTGAGCTTAGATATCTATACCTATTCTTAATTAGTTTTGGTTGAATGTCTTGACTTTCAAAATTCAGGTTGAATCGGTCGTTCGATCGTCGCATCTAACTGAAACAAGGAACAACATTATTGTAGGGAAATATTTAATTCATTTGCGCAGGCAGCAATTGAATGATAAATGAACCAAAATTTCCATATCCAAGCAAACAAAATGTGTGCAAAATGACACTGAATACCAAGTCGATTAAGAATGGTTTCGTTGTATTGCCGATGAGCGGAAATTTTCGTCAACAGCGACAAAAGGCCACGCTTTAATTGGCAACACCCGCTTAGTAATTGTGCTAGTTGATGGCATGCCAGATGCCACACAATCGTCTCACCATGGGGCCGGTCGTTTATACAAAACATATGTACGATGATGATTTTAAGTCTTTAAGAACACCGTTCGAAGAAGATTCAGCGAGATGCTTTATGCATGGTGAATCAGATATTTCCATTCACGCCTCTGGAACGTGCAGATGGGTAAACAAAGTATGACAAACAGAAAAGCCACCTGCTTATTTGAATTACGATCTCTGCACGTAAAATTTATATGGGGAAGAGGTGTTTATTAAGACCTGTTATCTTAATTTATGTACGATAAGAAGTGGGCTAAACAGCCTACAGTTTACAAACAGGTATGAATGATTGAATAACCTTGTACACAAAATGACTACTCCTTACAGCGGGTTAAGGTTCTTCACCCTTATAGAAGGTTGTTCATTCATTTGCAATAACTTGGAGTGTAGGTATACCCGACAATATTTTCGGAAAGAAACTAAAATTTGAACTTGAACGGTGAACGGTGAACCCACGGACTACGGAAGCTGGCGTTTCTTTTTTTTTTGTTTGCCTTTACCTTTTTGTGGGAATTTATAATTGCATTGAAATAACTAAACCCACTCTTTTAGAGTCCTCTATCATCGTAAACCTCGATAGTAGGTCCGATACTTTTCTGCGTGGTTATTAAAGACAGTCTGTAAACAAAGTTTAGTACACCTTTATGCTGACGATGTCCAACTTCATTTAGCGAAGCCTTCTATTTAGTAACTTCAATGAACTTGTTCTTCTCATTATTGAAGACAAAGCAGTTTACAACCTGGTCTGTAGCTAATGGGCTGCTTTTAAATCTATCAAAATCTCAAATAATACCCATTTCAAAAAAAAAAAAATTGACATTTGCCTCCTTCCCGATGTTTACCTTAATAATAACTTTGGAACTCTTTGCCCTCTCAATCAAAGAATATTTCAACGACTCCAACCAATTTCAAAAGTGCAATCTTTCAACATTTCTCCAACTTATCCATTTAAATTCTTTTTCTCATTATCCATTCCCTTTCTTTTTTTTAACTCTTTAAACCCGCTTCTATCCTTTCTCACACTTAGATCTAGATTTAAGTTTTTTCAACTATTATAACTGATATGTAAATTAATAAGTACTATAAAAGATCATATCTATATGTACGTACAAATCATTTAATAAATTAATTGAATTGAAAAAAATGTCATATGTCAAAAATGTCAAATCTCCTATGTCATTGTCGAGTATTTTGTAATTTATTAAAGTTAATATCTACAACTTTTATGTAGCATTCTCTATATTTATTTTAAGAAAGTACCTAGATAATAGTTAGGTTTGCATTTTTGGAACAGACTGGCTCTTTGCAACGAATAAATATTCTTGTTTACAAACATCTATTAATCTATATCTCCTCTCTTCTCTTCTTCTCTATCTTCTCTACATATAATAAAACTGTGTGTGCGCATCACGCGGAAACTTCTGAATGGATTTTGATGAAACTTGACATAGTGATTGCTTATGTTCTGAGTCGGGACTTAGGATACTTTTTAACCCGGAATATAACTTGGTTTTTACAAAATAGTCAAAAAACAGGATATATGTAAGGAAAATTCTATTTATAAAGACCTAGCTCTGTAATGGCTTATCGGATTGAAAAATAAAAAATTGGTGAATTTAGTAAATGTTCCCCTGAATCATTTAAGATATAAAACATCCTCCTGCGTTGTCCTGAAGATGAGCAATGTTCAAGAAAATTATTAAAAACATTGCGCATACATAAGTGGATACATACAGGATACTACTGCCAATAGTCATGCAGCAGTGAGTATCGTTGCAGTAGTGTTCATTAAATTAATTATATGGAATTAAAAATATGTTTTTATATTTTTGATTTATATTGCTTTCAGAAAGGTCGAAGGGTAAAAACGTATTTATAAAAAACTGTTGGATGTAGTTCAATGGAAATACTTTTTGTCTTAAAAGTAACAGGCGGGTGAAGCAAGGCGAGCATGGGTCAGCTTGTTATATAAAAATTAATCCTTATTACCCTTGGTCACGGCATCACGCGTGAACCGATTTCGCTAACTCTTTTTTTATTGAATTTGTTATTGGCAGGAGAAGGTTGTTATGAAAGATTAAGAAAGTTACGCGTAAAATTAGAAAAATTTAAGAAAACTTAACGATCATATTTACTTTTTCTAATGTAACCTAATGGCGTTGAATATGAATGCCAGTCGTGCGATTGAGCAACCAAAATATGCCTACAATAGGCTCACGATGGAACTGGCGGATTTGTTTCTTAAAAGCTTGAGAAATATCTAAGAGTCTTGTTGCCGAATAACCAATTTGGGGAAGTTTATTCCAATCAATTGCTCGATATTGGTAATAGAAAAATACCTGTTCATCATCTCATCTCTCATCGTCTGGATATTTTATATTCCCTACCAAGTTTTATCACTCTACTGAATCAAAGACCAAACTTTTCGAGAAGGTCTTTCCAAAAATTGATCAAAATTACAGAAATCAAGTTTGATTGAGCAAACGAGTTATATTGGCTGCAAAAAAGTGTAATTTAAAGGCAATTTGAGTTCGGTGAAAAGGGAAAAATGACTACATTTCGTGGGGAAAATGAAAAGAAAGACCTTTCAGCACTGCTGTATGTACGCCCGAAAGTGAGGTCTGTGTAAACATTGCCTCTGGTTAATGTATTTTATCTTTTATGTCAGCAAAGTAAGTTTGTAAATGCTTAACGAACGAAAATATCACAAGTAACTTCTTCTTAACCAGCTATTCTGTTCTAATATTCTACAACTAAATGGGATTATTGATGCATGTATTCGATTTTCGATTTGTAAACATAAAATACAAAATTCTATAAAACAATTGTATTTTTATGGACGCATCTCACCTCAGTCAGGTGTCAACATGAACCATAAACATGAACCTAACTCACTCGTCCAACTCGTACCAACTTCACTTTACATAACTGAGAGAATATTTGCAATAAACGCACCTTCATCATTTTATATTCATGTATACCAATAGACTAATAAATGATATATCTACCTAATGCTATAAAAAGAACTACTTACGACTCCGCTTCCGTTTACCATAATTTTATGCTAAGCCCCGGTAGTAAATCCGCATGCATTTTATGGCAAACTTGTTGTCGCATTTTTATTTGTTTTGCCAAGACGTTTGCTAATGAATTACTATGATAGGATTTATTTTCCCATGTCTACATGCATAAAAAAATGCAACACGCGCACAGTTTTATGAACAAAGTGTTCTCTTATAAAATGTCATTTGAATGTCATTTTTTGTGTTGCACATAATGCACGCTTCGAATAAATCAATTCAGCCAAATTAGTCATCCAATGAGACTGCTTAGCAATAGAAATTTAATCAAATAAAAAAATCGATTTTAAGTGCAATTTATTTGCTATGATAATTCATATAATTTGCCAGAAACTATGTCATTAAGTACAGTGATGTGGGATTCTTGTCACTTTAGCTTTATTAAAGTCGACAGATTTTGAATTCGTTAAACAAAATATAACTTCGCTTAATCCCACTTTATGTTTTCTTATTTGTTAGTAATCCATCCATGCAAGGTCAATATTTAAATCCTCTTAACTTCGCCGGGCTTCTTTATATTTTAAGAACCGGGAACACTCCTTAAAAATTTAATAATTATTAAATTGAATTGTGTTTTGCCAAGCGGTCGAACGCCTTTTAAACGATTTTTGATTCACAAAGAGAATTTTGTGAGATGACAGTTCGATTTTACCTGTAGGCTCACAATGTACATTTCTCGGATGTAATTATTCAATCAATCTTAAATAAAAATTGCGATTTCAAATGCATTTTTTTATTATTTTGAGTGTTGTAAATTGTAATTCCGCTTGCTTAGTTGGATTTGGATTTATGGTTTCAAAGTGGAACTGGTTTCAGTTTCAGTGCTGTTTCCTTAATGTTCATTGTTCATTGTTCATTCTTAAACGTCACGTCACCTTATATGTTTGAGGGCGATGTGAAGATATTCTCTAAAGAAAGGCATTATTTATATAAGTATTTAGTCCTCTTCTATTGTAGTGACGACATTCAGGTTCTGAATGACACCTATGACCTATCTTGTGCAAGTTATATTAGAGCCTGCAGTGACCGGTAACGAAACGCACTATCATAAAAATATAAATTATTTCAGGTTTACGACCTTAGAAGTGCCGTAAAACGCTTACTGTTAGGTGTTAGTTCTGCACTTGAATTGTTGAAATTTTAAGCCCCCTGGAAATATATCTCTACGAAGCAAGCTCCAAAAATAACTTGTCATAGGAGTCTTGGAAAAGTAAGGTCCTCGGGGTTGGCAAGAATATAAAGGTGCTGTGCATTGATTGTCTGTCTTGTAATTTGAACGCATTTCGAGGAATGATTTCGCTAAGTTCCTCTAAGCATCTCTAAAATCTGTCACAGTACATATGGAATTGATCAGTGACAGAAACTAGTTTTCTGTGCGTGAACGGCGAAAATAAGCTTATTTCAACATGTCAGACTTGTAATCGTTTTAAAATTTAGGAGGTCGTCCTGATTAGGCTTGCTGCCCCCAAGATTTAATTAAGTTGATTGAAGTTTTGCACTTTTTCAGATAATCATAAAGTAGTCCAATAAATATGCAGTCAAACGGCATTTGTCGGCGCAGTGGCTTAGTGGTAGTGTGTTGGGCTACTAAGCGAGGGGCTCAGGTTCGAATCCCGAGAGGGCCAAATTACATCTTAAGGTTTTTTTCCACTGCGCCACCTCTCGCGAACGTCTGACAAACATCCGAGAGTAAAACTGTCATGAATGAGCTTCTCAATTAGCCGTTTGGACTCGGCGTAAAATTGTAGATCCCTTCCATTCGTCCCAAAAATTGAAAACCCACACAAAGCGAATGGTTGCGAGAAGCTAGGCCTTGGGTCCCATAGACCTGTTGCGCCAAAATATTTATTTATTTATTTACAAACGGCATTTTTGTCGACTAATTTTCATTTTAAATTCAACTTGTACTTCACAATAGATCATTTTACGTGCACCTTTGTGAATACGTATAATCGAAGATGGACGATAAAAATGGTTAGCGGCGAATTGCAAGTTGTTAATTGTTAACTCAGTGAAAAATAATTGTTCATTTAGTTACTTTGGGAACATGGAACCCGTTTCTGTTACAAATGCCAGTATCTTTATGAAAGTATGGTCAGATATGAAAAGATTTGTCATTGTCAGTGTCAACAACAAAAAGTCACACACCTCAGCAGCGTTTTTAACTTTTAAAAATGTCCCTTCCTTTAACTGTCAAATACTATTCGATTTTATTTATTTAGTTAACATCAGGGACAACTTGAAACTCGCCACTGTTTAATACGACTTCTGCAGCAAAAATTGTACATAATGATTGTCTCCTTCGTTCAGGATTATCGACTAGATTTGTGGTAAATGACAACTGAAAAATCAGGTTATGTGACAAATCTAGTCCATTAAAAAATGTAATGTACCTATCAACCGGTCCGCAACCCTACTTTTTGTACGACAGCCATATATACAAAATGTCAATTTAGTACTCATTCACGAAATTCTTGATTAGATTCGTGAGCTGCCCCTCCATAATTGTCAATAGAAAAACCTGCTCACGTGATCGACCTTACAAAATCAAAACATGTCAAGTCAGCCAACTGTCAGACTTACTAAACTTGATACTTCAACGACCACAACTGTCTCAATACTATTAACTTTAATATAACATTTGTCAATATATGTAGCCCTATACAAATTGGTCGCGTTCAATTGTTTCGTAAATGACAAGCGGCATGGCAAACTTCATTTAAAAATAAACAGAATTAGATTTAACCATTGTAACACAATTTGTTGGTTAAATTTCCCTTTAAGGGAATTTCTGAGTCCAAAATTACCCGATCCAGAAAAAAAAACAGTTGTCAATTAAATATTTATAAACCAATTGGATTTAATTAAAAACTTTTGAAAAATATTTCGTTTTCCATTGGTTTTACTCGAGGATTCACTCATTTTAAAATCAAATGGAACAAGAAAAATGCTTCTGGTTGCATAAACAACTACTGTATTGGTGAAACGACAAACGGCTGCTGTCAGTTGGATTGTATAAAACACACAAATTACACTTGTGAAAGTGCTTCTTGAGTGGATTCTTACTTCAAATCGGGAGGCGAAATTCTCTTCTCAGAATCACCAGAAGAGTATGTATTTTTGTGCCAATTGAAGTGTTTCAAAAGTGATTTTTTCGATTCCGGACGGTTCTTTTTGCCCAATTGAAAACGACATTAATAAAAGGTTTGAATTTAAAATTGTAATGTTTTCTCAGGAAAAGAAACGAAACCAAAACCAACTGTCATTTTAGTTCCCCTGGCGCTGGAGCTCCAGCGCACATTTTTCCATTTGGGATGTTGTGTACTAAACGTCTAGCGGTATATGGACCGTGGTCATTTATTAAAAGCATCAGTAAAGGGGCATAGCATAAGTCTAAGTCATCTGATGCCATTAATGGATGAATGGGTGAATATTCACAATTATTATTAATATAAACCTGACAATGAAGACGAGAGGATTTGACGTTAATACATAAACCGTATTTATAGATCGACTGATAACAAAGGTCACGATGACATCCGCCCTCTAATAAAACTGCGAAAACTATCAATATAACTAGAGTATTGGAAAGTCACTCACCTGGTGTGAATTCAAACAGTCCGTTTATGTGAACTCCAAACAAAATATTAATCACAACCACAACACTGAACATAGTTTTAGCACTATCTTTCGCCATCTTATACTAATCAATCAAATTCCGAAAGCTAATTTACCGATGAGCACTTTTAGTTGCGAAACAATTTGTTTTTAATTTTGAAGTCTTCTCAACTCGAATCGATCTAACACTTCACTTATAGTGTGTGACACTATCTGGTCACCGATTACGACAACTGCCCGGCAAGAACTGGTCAATAATTATAGTAACGCGAGAGAATCTCTAAAGTCAATATAAATATTCCACTGCTGAAACTGACAAAGATGTCTCATTCTCATACAGCTGAGCTGAGATTACTTAGTTTTGTTTGTTTGTTTTTTTTCTTCGCATCAGACATTCGTACGGCACGAGTAAACGACGTCTTATATGGATCGGCTGAGGCGTAGGTGCGTGTTCGTAGATCGTAGGTTCCAGCCTAGAAATGAGTCGCTTTGGGTAGTCAGCTGAGATGTGGAAAGCGTGCGTTCGTGAAGGAGTGGGTGCGATCGGTCATTGTTATTGAATGCAAATCACAAAGGCAAACAAACAAAGTCTTGATAATTTTTTTGCATTAGCGAGCTATAATTATAACGTATACAAGACTCTTATATATTTATGTTGGTGTATTTCCAATTTAAACTGCGAGGAGAAAAAACAAAACAAAAAGTCGAGCAATCGTTCAAGTTGACCACTGGGGTCGGAATTATTGTTGTGACGTGAAATGTGAACGTGGCTTGCATCTGTAATAAGAAGAAAAACACAAATGAGATGCTGATAAAGAATAATCAAAGATTCGAAAACACTTCGTATTCGAAGTGTGTTCTCATTATGTACAGAGAAGCAACTGGTGTTTATTTGCGCTGACTGTAAATTGCTGTCAATTACTATAAATATGTTGATGGGAAGTCTAAGCACGATGCATGGAAATGAAATATTTTGAAAATGTTCTATAGGAACCGTCAGTTTTGGCTACAATTACTGGGCTTATGGGCAAACGGATTTTTGCGAGACGTCATTATAATGTTTTGAGAACGACATCAATCAGCTGTCAACTGTTATGAAAGCAATTGACGCACCTTCCTGAAGTTAGCCCGCACTTTTTCTAGCATGAAAATCATTGTTTGCAGTTCGATAGACATTCGTTTGTAGAGGTTTGCAGTGAGGTTTTTTTCGTTTGTAGTTCCACCGTTATAAAGTAAGAACGATTTTAAAAATGTCCGCAATTTATTAAAACCGCATTATTTCCGAAACCGTACCAAGTCAATTGATACAATTTGTTTTTATTTTGAAAAGTGTTCCACTCCACCGAACTAATAAATCACAAATTGTATTCATTGGCCTAACGGTTTATGACGTATATGGGATTTAATTTTACCTTCCAACTTTCAGTGTCCATAACTCAAAAACCGTTTAAACTTTAAACTACAAACGATAAAATTTTTGATAAATTTGTATTTTATGCACCTTTTTCTACCTGTGACATAAAATAGATGACAGCACGCACTAACTTACTTACTTACTTAAGGTGGCGCTACAGTCCGGGGTGGACCTGGGCCTCAACCAATACGCCTCTCCAGTTAGCGCGATCTTTTGCTAACTGCCTCCAGTTGCGCACTCCAAGTTGGTTGAGGTCCCCTTCCACTTGTGCGCGCCACCTAAGGCGAGGTCTTCCTCTACTGCGTTGTCCCTCTGGGTTGGAATCGAAGACTCTTCGGGCCGGAGCGTTGGTGTCCATTCGCTCTACATGTCCTAGCCATCTTAGACGACAGATGCGTATTTTTCTGACAAGGTCGATGTCGCTGTACAGCTCGTAGAGTTCGCTGTTAAATCCCCTCCTCTCAAACCCGTTAACGCAAACGGGACCAAAAATCACTCGAAGAATCTTGCGTTCGAAACGACCAAGGAGATCTTCATCCGCCTTTGTTAGGGTCCATGCTTCTGCGCCTTAGAGCAGGACTGGGATGATGAGGGTCTTATATAGAATCGACTGACAAGGCCTTACTAGTCAATTGCCGTCTTATTCCAAAGAAACAGCGATTGGCAAGTGTAATTCTTCGTTTGATTTCTGCTGTGGTGTCATTTACAGAGTTTATAGCGGAGCCGAGGTAGACAAAGTCCCTAACTACCTCAAAATTATAGCTGTCTATCGTGACGTTCTGTCCGATTCGTCGATGTTGTGTGTCCCTTCTTGTTGACAGCATATATTTTGTCTTGCCCTCATTCACCACTAAACCCATTCTTGCCGCTTCCGTACTAATACTTGCAAACGTGCCAGTGACAGCTCGCTGTGTTCTGCCAATAATGTCAATGTCATCTGTGTATGCAAGCAGTTGCACAGACTTATGGAAAATTGTGCCTCTGGTGTTGGCTTGTGAGTTGCGCACAATTTTCTCAAGAATGATGTTAAAGAAGTCACATGACAGCGCATCACCTTGTCTAAATCCTTTTCTGACATCAAAGGTCTCGGTGAGATTGTTTCCGACTTTAATGGAGCAGCGAGCGTTCTCCATCGTCATTCTGCACAATCTGACGAGTTTGGCAGGGATGCCAAAACTAGACATGGCTCTGTATAGCTCGTCTCTATAAATGCTGTCATATGCGGCCTTAAAATCGATAAACAGATGGTGGGTATCGATTTGGACTTCTTGGGTTTTCTCCAGGATCTGCCGTAGTGTGAAAATTTGGTCGGTTGTGGACTTTCCGGGCCTAAAACCGCACTGATAGGGACCTATCAGATCGTTGACGAATGGTTTAAGGCGTTCACACAGTATAGCAGATATGATCTTATACGCAGTGTTAAGGAGACTGATGCCTCTACAGTTGGCGCAGTTTAGAGGGTCTCCTTTCTTGTGGATCGGGCAAACGATGCTGAGGTTCCATTCATCAGGCATACTTTCTTCTGACCAAATCTTGGAAATGAGTTGGTGTATGCTCTCCACCAAGCCATCTCCAGCTGCCTTAAAAAGCTCGGCAGTTAAGCCGTCCGGCCCAGCAGCCTTGTTGGACTTTAGCTTAGATATTGCTATCCTCACTTCACTTTGGTCAGGTGGACGGAAGTCTTGGCTGTCATCGTCCAGGTTGAATGGTTCATTCTGCCTGACAGCGGAATTTGTGTCGTCTTCGCCGTTTAGCAGTCTGCAGAAATGGTTTTTCCATATCCTCAGCACCGACTGTGATTCTACTACAAGGTTTCCTTCTTCGTCTCTACAGGCTTCTGTTCGGGTTTTGTTGCCCTGACACGTTCTTTTTACCTTTTGGTAAAACTTCCGAACATTATTCCTGGAGTAGCACCTCTCTATATCCTCGATCGCGCGCTTCTCATGCTCTCTCTTCTTTCTCCGGAGAAGCCGGTGTTCTTCCCTCCTCTTTTGCTCGTAGAGCTGACGAGCTGCTCTCGTCCTTCTGTGCAGCGCCGCTTCATAGGCACGTTGTTTTGCTGCATGCGCTTGCCGGCATTCTTCATCAAACCAGGGGTTTCGAGAGGGTGGACTGGTGAAACCGAGCACATCAGTTGCGGCATTTTTGATGGCTTCTTGGCATCTGCGCCACTGGTCTTCGGCACTTGATGCTGGTAGCATAGGACTTCTCGAGAGGTTTAGGGATACGCGATCGGCAAAGGCTCTGGCAGTTTGTTGCGTTTGTAGCCGTCCAACGTTAAATCTCCTCACAGTATTATCTCGTTGTTTTGGCGTTTGGGATATCCGCATTCGTACCTTGGCTACAACAAGGTAGTGGTCCGAGTCTATGTTGGCCGCTCGGAAGGTGCGGACATCTAGAATACTGGAGGAGTGCCTTGCGTCGATCGCAACATGGTCAATTTGATTGACAGTTTGATGATCCGGTGACCGCCATGTTCCTTTGTGAATATTGAGGTGAGGAAACCGTGTGCTAGCTATAGTAACATTACGTCCCGCCGCAAAGTCAATTAGCCTTAGTCCGTTTCCAGACGTGTTGTCGTGTAGGCTGTGCTTTCCGATTGTGCTACCAAAGATATCCTCCTTGCCTATTTTGGCGTTAAAATCACCAAGGACGATTTTAACGTCATATTTAGGACATTGCTCATATGTTTGGTCGAGGAGCTCGTAGAAACAATCTTTGGTAGCATCGTCTTTATCTTCTGTGGGGGCGTGAGCGCATATTAGGCTGATGTTGGCGAATTTAGCCTTGATGCGAATAGTTGTAAGGCGTTCACTCACGTGTCGAAAGCTCAAGACTTCTTGCCTAAGTCTGCCGCTTACAACAAATCCGCATCCGAATAAACGCTGCTTTTGTTCCCTGTAGCAATCACCGTAGTAGATGTCACAGTTTTTCATCTTCCTTTTGCCCGGCCCATCCCACCGCACTTCCTGGATGGCGGTGATACCTGCTTTGTAGCAGTCTAAGGCCTCCGCTAGTTGTTCGGCTGCACGCGGTCTGTTCAGGGTTCGAACATTCCATGTGCAGATCCGAACGTCATTGTCCTTAATTCGTTTTTCCGGGTCGTCAACAGTAAATTCATCCTTATCCGAGGCTATTGGTCGCTTCGTAACGTTGTTTTTTTTCCGCGGTAGGGTTGTTAGCCCCACGCACAACCCCCAACCTGGGGGACCAGGCCCTTTCTGCGACCCCTTGGACAAAAGGAGCCGGAATACTCCGGAGTCAGTAACCCGCTGCGGGGATGTGAGAGCTGCCGTTGACCCATTAAGGGCTCTTCCGCCACCATCTCTATTTCAACACCCTGACTAGTGTTGAAAATCCTCAATGACCTCAGCTCCAAATACGTCAGAGTAGCCCATTGAGGTATCTGTCATGTCAACTGTTGACGCCACCGTTGATTCAGCCATGTGAATTCATCCGCCGTACGTCCTCTTTCTGAGGGGCTCATGTTAGACTTCTGAGACTCGAGCAGACAGTCAATCCGACAGAGCATTATAGTGTTGCTATTTTCTTCGTGTTCAACACTCGCGCTTATAAGTTTAGCAAGTCAAGTCCGGGTGGACATAGACCAGTACCCGGTGGTGACCACGGGGAGGTAAAATAAGCACAATTGGTGAGTGTGAGATAGTTGCGACACTGGACATCGCCAAGTTGATGCCAATCAGATGCCCATCCCTATTCACACAACACCCAACCACCCAGCACGCACTAAAGGGCATATTTTATTTCAAATTTAATGGAAGGCTTAAATAACCCTAAATGTCCATTTTTTAAGCGGTTCCATATTTCCATTGCTACCCGTCCCTTTCAAACAAAGGCAACAAAAATCATTTTCCACTAACGGTTTAACATTTTTACGCGATCTAATCGATGTTATCAAATAGAAAGCAGCCCGCACTAGCGGCGCTTAAGGCTATGACTGTCTGCAGCCGAATTTAAAAGACAACATTTTTTGATTAGTGTTCAAACTTGGGTAGGTACCTATCCTTAACAAAATAATTAAAAGTTTTACTACCTACTGGGAAAAATTGCAGCTTTGGGATTTTACTTGGGAATGCATTTTTTTCTGTCAGAAAGTTAACCTTGCATTTCGTTAGCAACTGACCTACCAATTGAGCGATAACAACAACGAACAAGTGATTAGACAGGGAAAAAACGAAAATGTCTTTCCAAGTGGTTAATCCCCCTATAGTATCTACTATAATGACCTTGGGCTGCAATTATAGCGATACCTACGTACAATTCAATCGAAAAAGTTGGAACAGTTTAAAAATGATTTTTTTTGTTTAGGCGGTCATAGCAAAGAGGAAAAAGTCTTTCGGAAAAACTGATTGTCACTGTATTGTCAGTACAAAAAAATCATCCTCATACCACTGGGAAGATTCCACCAGAACAAAAATTCCTGACAGATGGAACAGTAAAGAAATGAAACATTTCAGTGGAATGATTTGGTTTATTTGTGTGGAATTAACTGAGAAGTTGATCAGTGTTCCCATAAAGAAAAATTAGTTAGGCCCCAGTTATAGCTATCATTGTAATGCATCATTGAAACAAATCAGTGGAATGGTGGTTTAATTTTTTTGACAAGTCAGTTATAGCAATCATTGAAAAATTGGTGTCAGTGAAATTGAAGAGAGGTTTGCAGGTTTCGAGGTAAGAGTTGATCATTGAACGCAAAACTGACAGCTGAGAATAGAAAGGGAATCGAACACATCAGTGAAACAATTGGGTTCCAAATTGGGGAAACGAAAATCAACTGTTGAAATCGATTTCAATCAGTGAAATAATAAAAGTGGATTTAAAGAAAAGTTTTAATCAGAATAAAGTAATTTCTTTTGTTAAAAAATTCTATAATTGATTAGCTTTATTTTGATACCAAGTTTGATTAATCGTCTTAAAATCAAAAAGCAAAATTTTCAATGATGCATTTCAATGATAGCTATAACTGGGGCCTTAATTCTTTTTCTAGAAAACTAAAACAAAATTCAATTATTTTTTATTATAAACTAACTTTAGAATTCATAAGCAACATTTTAAGACCAAGATTGAGTTCAGTTCAGACATTAACTTTAAGTGGTCAAAAAAAGAAAAAGATTTTTGTTTAGGTTTTACGTATCGCTATAACCGGGGCCTTATTTTCTGAAATTAACTTTATTAAATAATTTAGATGACGATTTAATTCAATCTAACTTTTCAGTATTACTTTCCATTTGTAGGTAATTTTTAATGAACAGTCGTATAACTTTTGTTCCATACTGTAACTCTACTATGTAAATAGAACATGATAACTTAGAGTCTAAAATAGTTGCCTTATGATCGAATGATCCTCCCGCTAGTATATAGTATCCGTATTGTATTGGCTTTAAATACATCTCTCGATTGCTGTTAAGTTCAGTTCTAAATAAACCGTCGTAAAGTGCATTTCACTTGTCTCTTTATTTTCTTGTTCGTTTTCTCCCTACACATTTATAAAGGGTGATTTTTTAAGAGGTTTAGAACTTTTTTTAAAAAAAAAACACAAAAAATTCGAAAAAATTAATGAAATATTTTTTTGAATCGATAGTTTGAACCTTGCAATTTAATGTTTAAAGATAATTTCATGCAAATGTTGACCGCGGCTGCGTCTCAGGTAGTCCATCCGCTGAGTCCAATTTTGGCATACTCTTTCACACATATCGGCCGGTATCTCACGAATGAATGCATGGGTGTTGTCCCTATACACATTAGCCTTGACATACCCCCACAAAAAATAATCTAATGGTGTCAAATCGCACGATCTAGGCGGCCAATTGACCGGCCCGAAACGTGAAATTAACTGTTCACCAAACTCGCCTCGCAATTGCGCCATTGTTTCGCGTGCTGTGTGGCATGTGGCACCGTCTTGTTGAAACCACATATCATGCAAGTCAAGAACTTCCATTTCGGGCAAAAAAAAGTTTGTTATCATCGCTCGGTAGCGTTCACCATTGACAGTAACGCTGCGATTCGCATCATCTTTGAAGAAGTACGGTCCAATGATGCCACCGCCCATAAACCGCACCAAACTGTGACTTTTTCTGGATGCATTGGTAGCTCTTGCAATGCTTCTGGCTGATATTCAATCCAAAATCGACAATTCTGCTTATTTACGTGCCCATTGAGCCAAAAATGAGCTTCGTCCATAAAATGGAAGCAGCGCGCGATGAACATTTCGAACCGTGCACGAATTTTGATAGTAAAATTCAATAATTTGCAAGCGTTGTTCATTTGTAAGACGATCCATGGTTAAATTGCAAACCAAACTGAAGCTGTTTGACAGTAACACAAGGTACTAAACACACGTCAGCTGTCAAAACCAGTGTTGCCAAAACCAAACCAGCTAAAAAATCACCCTTTATAATTAGGCGCGAAACCGATTAAATTTCGAAATTAAACTTTGGTATATCACTACTAAAATAACGAATTGTCACTGTTGCTTCCACAGATCTCTTTTATATCCATTCGGTTGCTTAACGACATTTCTTACAAATAACCTACATTAAAATGTCTAAATTGTTGGATTCGAAGAAAACAACTTATCCTGCAGCCATTATTGTTTACTGTAGGTAATCAATTGTCATCAATCAATTCAATGCTCTAGTTGGTAATTACTATAGTGCGATCTAATATCTTTTCATATTAACTATCATAGCTTCCTAACCAGGCCTGCGAAGTAGTAGGTATCGACCTAAAGGCAGTCAGCTTGCGATAATATGATAGATATGTTTTTTGTTATTGTTTGTTTATTGTTTGTGTATTTTTTTTTCTATTTGTTTACCGAATAAATCCATGGATAGCATTAAAAATACGACGAATACAGACAGTATTGATCAACGAAATGTTCTGCATTGCACTTGAGGCATGACACAGGAGTATTGAACCGGCAACACCTGCAAGAAGCGGCCGCTTTAATCATATTTCGGAACTTGAAACTTAGAAAAGTGTCAAAAAAAACACCAAGGTTGATTGACCACTTTTTGTCCTTTCGCTGTAAACCTTATCGGTCAAATTTAAAATTTGAACTTATCGTTTACTTCGGAAGGTTCAAAAGTTGAAAGCGGAGCCATCTCTTGGGAGACTATTAAACGAGAAATATAATTATATTATCCACTGCCACAGTATCCCTAAAAGTGTGCTAGGTTTTTTTCGACTTAAATCATAGTACAATGGCGGGCGATGTTGTTACAGTTCAGTTGAGAAATTAATCTTTGGAGGTGCACTACGGCCTAAAATCCCAAAAAGCATACATTTTTGGGTTTTTCAGCTGCATTGAATATAAGGCCTGTTTTTTGAGCTTCTATCTCAGCAAAGTAGGATTTTCAACACTCAATTACAATCGGCCCTAGAGCGGTATCTGTCGGAACGGAAAATTCTCCGCAACGCATACTCTGTCGGAGGCTCTAAAGTCTAAACCAAATCGTAAACAAATTCCGCAACCAATTTCCGTCGGAGGATATCGGAACCTAGCTGTCAAAAATTGAAGAAAAAAATTCATTTCATCGCACTTCAACGTAATTCGCCGATTTGCGTTACAAAATGTCGGAGAAAAATTCCGAATAGATGTTCCGAAGAATACCTCCGAATCGTATAAAATCGAAGAATTTTCCGTTCCGACGGATACCTCGCTAGGGCCGAATAACTACATCCTTCTTGTAAAATAACAAGGCGCTGAGATAAAAGCTCAAAAAATAAGCCTTATAGTATGTTGCAAACAGGGCATATTTGGAGAAGTATTTAAAACAATTTGAAGTTTAGTTGGAATTTTCATTTCCCCTTTTGCTTTCTCGCCTACTTTTCTCTCCAAACATCAGCTTAAATCCTTAATAAATTTTTAAATATAGAGGGCTGTGGATAAATGTCACAAAAAACAGCTGTTGTTTGAAAATGACTTCCTTGGTTCAAATCTGCAAGGCTCCATATCGATTGATGTTGCTTCACCAGCATTGTCTGAGCACTTCTCTGTCATTTCTGTCTGTTAAGACTATAGAGTCAGGTACTCCTCTTCGAATTATACATTAAATTCACTCATCTTTTTAAACACAATAATTAAACAATAGAACATAGCGATTTGTCAAAATTTAACTTGAAAAAATGTCCCGACCTATTAAATGGGTGCGCTAAATTTTGACAGATACATGAAGGACATTCGGACACAAAAGGTGCGTAACACTAGGCTAAAAGGATTCGCTTAAATTTAGCTCAGCTAAATTTTAGAGAGAAATATGTATGGGAGCTAAAATTTAGCTCGAGCAGTGTACTAAGCTTTACGTAGAAGTTGGTTAGACAATAACGAAGTTTGACTAAATTTGACAAATGTGTTCGAATGCATTTTCGTAAGGGAACATACCTATTAAGCGAAGCCAAAAACGAGCATATTCGTGTGATTCTTTAAATATTTCCATAGATTCTTAACTTACAACCTTTCCTACCTATTTCCCAAAAACAATTTAAAAAAAAAACTTGAATTACAAAGCTTGGTGCGAACAGGCTATAAGGTTTCGTTTTCTGCCCGCAGCCTTCACTCCAGCCTGAACTCCATGTTTATAATCAACCAACGCACCTCAACGCACGCGCTCTGCAAGTGACAGCTGCCAATTATGACAGCCGACCAGCGTTTTAAACGTTTTTTATTCGTGGTTGTTGATTAATTGTTACAGACCAAAAGATTTTCTTTCAAATAAAACTTTATTAGTTAACTCTCAATTTACAATGCCAGCTTTAGACACAGAAGCTCCGCCAAAGCCAGACGAAGAGCCCGAGGCGCCAACAAAAACCCTATCGGGCCCAATTATTGGAATTATCTATCCTCCGCCTGAGGTGCGAAGTATCCTTTTTCTCAAAAAGATTATTTTTTCTCTACTTTTCAGCCGATCACTTTATTAAGTTAATTTTCCTATAAAAATGCGCATAAAGATATCGTTGATAAAACTGCTAGTTTCGTCGCTAGAAATGGACCAGAATTCGAGGCGAGGATTCGCCAAAACGAATTGGGAAATCCCAAATTTAATTTCTTGAGTCCGGGTGATCCATATCACGCCTACTATCGCCACAAAGTAAATGAGTTCAGGGAAGGAAAGGGTAAGCTATTATTATTAACTCATGGAACAACAAAACTGAAGTGCATTCTCTTTTATTAGAAGCAGGCCTAATTCCGGGACTAAAACAGCTCTCAGTAACCACAGCTGCACAACAAAAACAACAGGAATTGCTCAAGCAAGTTGCTGAACAGCAATTCGTGCCAAAAGAGCCACCAGCTGAGTTTGAATTTATTGCAGATCCACCATCCATATCGGCATTGGACTTGTAAGTGTAAATACCTCAGTTTACAAATAGATTTGATTATCATTCTGCTTCTAGGGATATTGTGAAGCTCACTGCACAGTTCGTAGCGAGAAATGGTCGTCAATTTCTTACCAATCTCATGAACCGTGAACAGAGAAACTATCAATTTGACTTCTTGCGTCCACAACATTCTTTGTTTCAATATTTTACAAAACTTCTGGAACAATACACGAAAATCCTCATTCCGCCAAAGGATTTGATGTCGAAATTGAAGACCGAAAGCGTCATCAGTCGTTTGAGTATGACTATGGTGTTGGATCAGGTAAAGTATCGTGCCAACTGGCAGAGGCATCAAGAGATTCAACGACGTCGCGAGGAGGAAAAAATCGAAAAGGAAAGAGGTAAAACTAATCTTTACTCATTTTTTTTTTTTAATTTACCTAATTTACTCCTTCCAGTGGCGTATGCTCAAATCGATTGGCATGATTTCGTTGTGGTCGAGACGGTTGACTATCAACCGTTCGAGTCAGGAAATTTCCCGCCGCCAACTACTCCCGAAGAGGTGGGCGCGCGTGTTCTCATGGAAGAGCGCCTCATGGAGGATGACGGTGACATCGAAATGCAAATTGAATCGGACGACGATGATACTCATGACGTGCCGCCTGCCGTCAAACTCTCCCAAATGGAGAACCGTACCGGAATTCACCACAAGACGATGGCGTCTGTATTTTCTCAGTCGAAGAAGGACAACACACAAGTTCAAGACATGGACGAAGCGTCCAGTGACGAGGATGCGCCAGCTATTAGCAAAATGCAACCTCCAGTTACTCCGATGTTGCCCCCAACTCACGACAAAGTCGTCGTCAAAAAGTACGACCCGAAGCAGAGTCAAAAGCCCGTCAAGCCAGCATCCACAGACGAGTTTCTTATATCGCCCATCACAGGCGAACGAATCCCGGCATCCAAAGTGGCTGAACATATGCGCATTGGCCTGCTGGATCCGCGCTGGGTGGAACAGCGCGACAAACATACCGTGGAGAAGATCAATCAAGACACTGTGTATGCTGCTGGCACAGCCATTGAGGCCAGCTTGAAGCAATTGGCCGAGAGACGTACAGATATCTTCGGTGTTGGCGATGAGGAAACCGTAATCGGTAAGAAACTGGGCGAGGAGGAAACCAAGAAGGATGATCGCGTCACATGGGACGGTCATACGTCGAGTGTGGAGGCGGCAACCCGAGCCGCCAGAGCCAACATCACTTTGGAGGACCAAATCCATCAGATTCATAAGGTAATCAACTCTTGTCCACCAACCGAAATGTTTGAATAACCCTCCAGCTCTTTTAGGTCAAGGGCCTCTTGCCCGATGAAGAGAAAGAGAAAATCGGACCGAAGCCAGCAACTAATAAGTCGATTTTATCGGCCCCTCCCCAACCGCCGACACACAACCCGGTGCCAGTCAGTTCCCAGTCAAAGTCGATTTCGGGTCCACCAGTTACTTCGCAATCAAACATGCAACAAATGCCACAACCCGTACCAGTCATGATGATGCAAATGCGCCCACCCCCCATGATGCGTAAGTTGCAGATACACTTTTTGAAATGTGCGAGGTTGATATAATGATTTCCCAAAGCGCCTCCATTTCAGGTTGGCTACATGCCATCCATGCAGCCTGGAGCGCCACAAATCTCCCCAGCACCACCAGTTATGGATCAAGGCAATATGATGTTACCAATTCCCGTGCCTGTTGAAGAAGAGCCGCCGAATAAGAAACTTCGCTCCGAGGATCATCTCATTCCCGAAGCACAATTCATTACAATGCATAAGGTATGCCACTCCACTAGATCTGACCCTTGTAACTTTGTTAATATGCCCCTCCAACTCCACAGAGTCCCATCACGATACAAATTCAAATTCCAAATATGACAGACAAGTCCGAATGGAAGCTCAATGGGCAAACTGTTGCAGTATCTCTGGCATTGACAGACACCGTGACCAGTTTGAAGTCGAAAATTCAAGACGAGACTGGAATGCCTCCGGCTAAACAGAAGATTTCCTATGAGGTAACCATCATAAGTTGTAATATGAAAGGCTTAATCGAAAGTTTGCTTTCAGGGGATGTTTTTCAAGGACAGCAACACGATGGCCTTTTACAATTTGCTGAACGGCACAACTGTCTACTTGCAAATCAAGGAACGTGGTGGACGTAAGAAGTAGGAGGATGCAAGGACTAGAACAACTTTTTCATGTAATTTGTTAGCGATTTGTTGTGTGAGGTACAATAAGTCAATAAACCCTAACCGTACGCAGTGGTTTTTGTTGCTACCCGAGTTTGCTCGTTTCGTGCCCATTTTTAGGTTATGTGGAAGGAGTCAGTCGCAGTCTTGACGAATTTAAGTTGGTCCTCTAATCGTCTTTGGAAATATCCCAGGAAATGTCTGTTTTCATCCCCTGACAAAGCTCCTGCTTCTGCCTTTTCGTTGTCTTCTATATTGCTATGTCCGACATCCGGAAGCCCAGCAGATTTGACCAAATGACGTCCAGTGGGTCACTACATTTCCGTGCCGCTTCCTTGGTTGAGTCAATCCCTGGAAATGTTCGTTTTCACTCAATGGCGCGGTTCATGCTTCTGCCTTTTCGTTATATTCGGCCCTAGGGAGGTATCCGTCGGATCGGAAAATTCTCCGCAACGCATACTCTGTCGGAGACTCAAATCCAAATCGTAGGTAAACAAATTTCGCAACCAATTTCTGTCCGAGGATATCGGAACCTAGCTGTCAAAAATTGAAGAAAAAAAATGCACTTCATCGCACTTCAACGTAATTTGCCGATATGCGTTAAAATGTCGGAGAAATATTCCGAATAGATGTTCCGAAGAATACCTCGAAGCAAAAATCCTCCGAATCGTATAAAATCGGATAATTTTCCGTTCCGACGGATACCTCGCTAGGGCCGATTCTTTATTGCTATGTCTGGTGTCCGGAAACGCAGGAACGCAGCAGATTTGACTAAATGGTGTTCGGTGGGTCACTACATTTCCGTGCCGCTTCTTTGGTTGAGTCATATTTCTCTTCTACACATGTTGTTTCCCAATGAAGCACTAGAAAGTTGCTGCTTGCTCACAGAGTCGTATAAATTACAAAAAGCTGGCCTTTTCGCTTTTTATGGACCTTTCGCATGTCACAATGCACTACAGCCGATGTCTGCCTACCCAATCGCCCAATAGGAACACCTCCATCTCCGTTGCATTTGCCATTGAACCCTGTGTATATATTTATCCAAATATAACAAATTGTTGCACATTTATGAACAAACAAACAAAAAATAAAAAATTTAAATGCAAATTCCGCTTAAAATAAAATAACAAAATTTTAATCATCGTTGCCAGCAGAGAAACGACAATGATTCAACATTTTTTGTGTCTTTCATTTATGTTTCCTTGCCGAATCAAATCGTTTGTTTTAAATCACAGTTCCTTTTAGTAAAAATTGCACTTTAAGATCCTTAAAAGAAGCTAAAACCTACCGAATATCAAAAAGATTGCGAGTTGTTAACGTGAAACTTAACCTAACGCTAGTTATGAGATGTCCGTCGCAGAGTCTAAACACATTTCAATGCGGGAATGTTGTATATATAGTATAGTATGCTTATGATATGTTTTCTGGCAAACGTTCACTTTTGGTTGGTCTCTAGGATTTTAGCCATCTCCCGGTATCGGGCCAACATTGGGGTGTACACCGAGTCGCTGTCCTTACACGGATCGCAGACTCTTTGCAGATAGTTTGGTATATATTTGACGATGTAATCGTGATAGTGTTCCGGCTGCGATTGGCCATTTGTGTCGTCGTTCTGGAATTGCTGCAAGTAGAGCGAGTATTTTGCGCGATATGCTGCTCCAAGGACTGCGGCCTCACTTTCTTTCTGTTGGGAAAGATTTTGCAATCGAAATGCTATTTGGAATGGCGAAAACACCCACCTGAATGTAAACCGGAGCATTGAACACATCCGAGATGACCTGCAGGATTGATTTATTGACAGACGCACCACCGGTGGCTATTATTTTTGTATTCTCCCCTGAAAGTCGTCAAATGTCAAAAGTGTCACTCTACTTCCACGCGTGGGGCACTTACCAAAGTGAAAGCCCATGTCGGAAGCGATCGCTCTGCGATGCAACATCTGACCTTCGATTAAGGCACGGATTTCAGTCTGAGGCGATCCAAATCTGTAAGAAAAACACATTCATACATTCAAATTCTCAGCTCAAGCCGCATTCCCATTCGCATACTTGATAACGCCCTGTGCGGCATCGACGCACTCCGTTGAGTGCGCCTTGTTCCATCGCAGAATCCCCTTGGCGTGTGGAATTATCTCGACAGAATGAAAGTGTAACGCCATATTGCCATAGTTTCCGCGAGGCGTTGAGTCCAGCAGTTCAGTGAAATTGTCCCAGTTGTTGTTCGCAACCACACGCTTCGCGATATCTCGCACCAGGGACCCATTGCGGAAGCTAAAATACTCGTCAAGTCAACAAACCAGTAAAGAAATGCCAAAATCACACTCACCACAGCAAACCCATAAATTCTTCGGTTAGTGTTGGATGGCACAATACATGGCCCTCCTCCAAGTTGGTTGGCTCACTCAACCCCATCATTACAGTGTCACTCGTTCCCAAGGACATAACCAACCAATCGTTCTCGACCAGCATCCCGCTTAGCGCGGAGCAGTTATCCCCAGTGAATGCGGCCACTTTGCAGTCGGATGGGAAGCCAAAACGCTGTACAAAGAACGTCGCTATGTTGCCCAATATCGAGCATGTCTTCACTGGTTCGCCGAGGCGCTCTTCTAGATCAGGAGCGCACGCATTCAAACAGGGACTTGACCACTTTTTCTGCTTGATATCGAATAAATTCATTCCAGACGCGTCAGCATAATCAATCGCTGCAACATCACCCAAGAAGATTGACGCCAAAAAACTACTGACCAGTGAGATTCGCTTGCAATCTTCATACGCGTGTGTGCGCGTTTGATAGACTTTGCGAATTTGCGGACCGGTAAAGCGAGGATAACACTTGGACCCGGTTATGGAGACCATTTCATTGCGACCGCCGATCGCCACTTCCATTTCCATGCACTGATTCTCGGTGGATCCATCCATCCAGATGGGTGTGCGTGTCAGAGTGAAGGCGGAATCGTCGATTTGTACGTGAAGAAACTTATCGGGATCGAGAGCTTTTAGAGCATCAATACCGCGATGCGACCAATAAAGCGATCCGTGTTGCTAAACCAATTAAATAAAACAAATTAGACTGCGTTGTGAGGGATGTTTTGGTGGAACCTACTTGTGCTGAGCCGCCGAGGGCAGAGACAGTACTAAAATCTGCACCCTGCACTACTAAACGATCCATTACGATGTCTATTGCTTTCACCCACATGGCCGGTTGAACGTAGAATCTGCAAGGGAATACAAATGACGCTTCCGTACTGGCAAACGTTTGGCAGCCAACTTACTCGTTGCTATTCGGAACAGAGTTCGCTCCACCGGTTGTCCGAAATTCCGGCAAGTCGGTGTCGAATTTAACTTCGGCCATTGCTATGATTTCCAGGTTGTCCGCCAGTTGTACTGCTTTGAGCTGAAACCAAACAATTTGTGAGAATATGTTGTGAGATTATATTCGTCCCTGCAATAGGAAGGACTTTTGAATTGAGTGGAAATGAGGACATAAAAAGACATCACCTTTGACTAAAAGCAATAGAAATTGGGCGATCGCTTAAAACAAAAATATGTTCATATATTATGCGACTGCTGCAATAGTGCGTCGTTGAAAAACGAATCACAACTTGCAATAGAGTCCTGTTGCATCTGACCAAGCATCAGCAGATAGTGGTCTACCTACGTGTACTAGAAATCCGTTGATGTCCATCCCCTTCATGAGGCTGAGCCAGTTTATTCATTAACCCTGCTAAGTTAATGAGCGCATTAAGCAGAGCTTCTTACGATGCTGTTCATTTAATCTGAAGACAGCACAAGAGTTATTTCAAAACAATTTTCTTCGTTTTCGCTGAGTAACGGCAGACCATTCTTTTTTTATTGTTTCCTGTAGGGAGGGCGAAGAATACAAGTGGTTGGTCAGACTCTTATGGACGACTATGAACGACTATTCGTATTACTTCGGGGGCCGTTTTTTTCTTCTACCTCAAGAAGTTTCCTTTTCTTTTATGAGGTGAGGGTGTGCTCTGACTTTCTTTTCTCTTGAGCAGGGTTTCGATAAACGCTGATACCCGATTCCAGCTGCAGTCGCTTCCAATCATCTTTTCTATGATATTTTCGGGAGAGATATACACCCCTATCGAGGTATCCGTTCGGAACGGAAAATTATTTTATACGATTCGGAGGATTTTTGCTTCAAGGTATTCTTCGGAGCAACTATTCGGAATATGTTTCCGACATTTTGTAACGCATATCGGCGAATTACGTTGAAGTGCGATGAAGTGTATTTTTTTGTTAAATTTTTGACAGCTAGGTTCCGATATCCTCCGACAGAAATTTGTTTACGATTTGGAGTGAAGTGTTTTCTTTTCCGAAATGCGATACCGCGACTGTATCCGACAGAGTATGCGTTGCGGAGAATTTTCCGTTCCGAGCGGATACCTCGATAGGGGTGATAACCTATCACAGATTTCAAATGCTGTCTTTCCGCAGTCCACCTGCTACACTTGAAGAAGGTATGAAAAGCGTTGTCTACCAGTGAGTCGCCTTTCTGACACATCGCACGGTCTATTTCCCATCCTGTGTAGATATTCATCAAAAAATCTCTATGTCCGGTTAGAAACTCTCCGTGATTTCGCGTTGTCTATTCAGTGACGTCTCTGATCAGCCTGGCGGTCCATCTACTTCTTGTTTCAGAGTTCCACCTAAATTTTTATTGTTGTTCATAGATGTTAGGTTGAGTGGTTGCCGCTTCCACTCCTACTTCCGCTCTTTCTTTACGGCCAAGTGGTCAATGGGTGTCACGACAAGAGCGGCTGGTTCTGATACAGTGCAGTAAGAACTAGAGATGCGGAGGGCTGTACTGATGCAATCTGTTTCCTGTACTTCTCCTGTTTAAGTGCATCTGCCCATATTTCCCATCCATATAGAAGTATCGCGTGCGTAATTGTCATGAGGAGCCTTCGTTTGCTTTCTCTTGGTCCTCATACGTTCGCCATGAGTCTGCTAAGGATTGTAGTCACTCTAGCAGCTCGCCTCGGAAGCGGATTTAATATAATTTCAGAAAGTGAGTTTGAAATTGAAAGTTATCCCAAGATACCTTACTGCGTTTTAGCTGGTGATATATTTTCTGGTCAGTAGAACAACCTCGGTCTTTTCAGAGCAAAACTAAGACCATGGGTTTCTATTGAGAGATAGACAAGTCTCATTACTTGGTTACTTCCTTCGTGCTTAATCAGTGTCCCTCGCAGCCCCAATGTCGTCTGCGCGCCCTATCAAATAGGTCTAGCTAGGCATTTCGATAAGAAGAATCCAAGCACAAAATATATGTTTCTGAGATCGGATCCTAGGATTGGACCATCCGCTGCTTCTGCTGTGATTTTTCTTAACACGAGGCCCTTTTGTGTCGTAAATTACAATCTTATAGCTTATCTACAACAATGTACTGTACATTCAGTGAGGTGAAGTTCATAGACGTTGGCCATAGTTTTGCTTTAATTTCATTCTTATCGCTTTTACTGTGGATCTTCGGACAATCTATCATTGGATTTAAACCTGCCGACAAGAATGCGACCGTTTAATACAGTAAACTTATTCAGTGACGTGTCTGACCGAATGGTATTCGTTAAACACGTATAGTCTACGACACCTGTCTTGAACTTACTTACTTAAGCGGCGCTACAGTCCGGGGTGGACCTGTGTCTCTTTCTTTGGCTAACTGCCTCCAGTTGCGCACTCCAAGTTGGTTGAGGTCCCCTTCCACTTGTGCGCGCCACCTAAGGCGAGGTCTTTCTCTACTGCGTTGTCCGTCCGGGATGGAATCAAAGACTCTTCGGGCCGGAGCGCTGGTGTTCATTCGCTCTACATGTCCCAGCCATCTTAGACGACTGATGCGTACTTTTTTGACCAGGGCGATGTTAAATCACCTCCTCCAAAACCCGTCAACGCAAACGGGACCGAAAATCACTCGAAGAATTTTTCGCTCGAAACGACCAAGGAGATCTTCATCCGCCTTTGACAGCGTCCATGCATTCGCATCATATAGCAGGACTGGGATGATGAGGGTTTTATATAGAGTCTCCTTAGTGTTTCTTGACAAGGCCTTATTAATCAATTTCCTTCTTAGGCCAAAGAAACAGCGATTGGCAAGTATACTTCTTCGCTTGATCTTTGCTGTGATGTCGTTTACAGAGTTTATAGCGGAGCCGAGGCAGACAAAGTCCCTAACTACCTCAAAATTATAGCTGTCTATCGTGACGTTCTGTCCGCTTCGTCGATGTTGTGTGTCCCTTCTTGTTGACAGCATATTATTTTGTCTTGCCCTCATTCACTACTAAACCCATTCTTGCCGCTTCCGTACTGATACTTGCAAACGCGCCAGTGACAGCTCGCTGTGTTCTGCCAATGATATCGATGTCGTCAGCGTTTGCTTGTAGTACAGACTTTTGGAAAATTGTGCCTCTGGTGTTGGCTTGTGAGTTGCTCACAATTTTCTCAAAAATGATGTTAAAAAAGTCACATGACAGCGCATCACCTTGTCTAAATCCTTTTTTGACATCAAAGGTCTCGGTGAGATTGTTTCCGACCTTAATGGAGCAGCGAGCGTTCTCCATCGTCATTCTGCACAATCTGACGAGTTTGGCAGGGATGCCAAAACTAGACATGGCTCTGTATAGCTCGTCTCTATAAATGCTGTCATATGCGGCCTTAAAATCGATGAACAGATGGTGGGTATCGACTTGGACTTCTTGGGTTTTCTCCAGGATCTGCCGTTGTGTGAATATTTGGTCGGTTGTGCACTTACCGGGCCTAAAACCGCACTGATAGAGTTCAATCAGTTCGTCGACGTATGGCAGACATGATCTTGTATGCGATGTTGAGAAGACTGATACCTCTATGGTTGGCGCAGTTTGGAGAGTCTCCTTTCTTATAGATCGGTTAAACAATGCTGAGGTTTCGGGCATACTTTTATCTGACCAAATCTTGGAGTCGAGTTTGTGTATGCACTCTACCAAGTCATCTCCCACTGCTTTGAAGAGCTCGGAAGGTAAGCCGTCTGGTCCAGCAGCCCTGTTGGACTTCAGCTTGGACATTGCTCTCCTCACTTCATTTCGGTCCTGAACACGTTGTTTTTATTCACCTAGCGAAGCTTTACTTTCTTCAATCATGTGCAAAACTTTATGTCGTTACGACTCGTTAAAGTTTAGTGCTATATTTATATACAAAATGGCAACCCAAACGCCTTTAATTACAGTCGATGGATGCTTTTACTACTCGCATTAGCTCTGAAATTTGTATGATTTGTATGATGCTGTCCTCTGGACAACTAATTTATGCGAAACTCTATTCATTTGGTGCTTGCAATTCTGAGAGAGGTCATTCATTATCTCGCGAAAAGTACAAGTTTCTGAGAGCTAACTTCGCGTGATCACCAATCCAACAGCCATCGTTCGTTCATAATATATTCTAAGTGGCATAATACAAAGTGGTGAATTACTTCCGTTTCGTTAACCTATTTACGCCATTAGAATTATCTAGCAAGCAAATCATAATTCACTCATTAAAATAAAAACGCGTCAAATTGAAAACAATAACAATTTAGCCGGCCGTCAGCATTCTTTCCATACTGGCGATAGCAAACGCGTATTTATAAGTGAAATCAGTTCATAGGTTTAATGTTTTAATTACCTACCTACTTGCTTTGTTTTTGTAAACAATAGTGGGACCATGTTGGGTGAGAGTCGTGAGAAACGCTTTTGTGAAATGAAGTAGATAGTGCAACACGGCCGGGTAATATAATCCAAAGGCACATCAATCAGAAATGAAAGCGAGTCAGAAAGTAACATACGATATAGGTACGTAAATGAAAAACAAAAACATCATGACGAACCTGTTCCCAAAACCACCAAACATGGTGTACACCTACATTCGCAACTTCGAGTCCATTTTCTCAAGTATATATCGCATTTTATGATTCAGTTGTAATTCGAAATATTCTCGGGCAACGTGTCACTAATGGATTGACCCAAAAAGAAATTTACCCCACAAAAAAGGCAAGGAATCGCCTGAGCAACTCATCATATATGTAGGTACCTGTGCGAACGTTTAGATGACACGAGTAAAGGCGCACCTTATTCGTAACGATTAAACAAACTCGGCTGCACCCCTGACTTTGAAAGATCCCATGGGGGGAAGCCCATACAAATGAGCAAAGCATTCATGCAAAGTGTCGAGCTAAGGGTCTTATCGTTTGTTTATTTAAAAATTCAACAATTTACGTCAGAAAACACACCACCTTCAATATTATGGAATGTATGGCTAATGAAATGATAAGCCAACGGAACAGACTAATGAAGACCATTAAATTTGTTAGATAATTTCAATTAATCGAATGAGGAGGAGTCAACCGAGTGATAGCACTGATTATGGGTAGGGTGACGACGACCTATATTTGCCCTACAGGCAGATGCGACGAGGTTCGCCGCCCTTGCGAATTTATGCATGCATAATTAATCCGCAGTTTCTGCGTAGAAATGTAGTTGGCGCTAAATAGCTGGAAAACGTTAGTTAGAAATGAGTTCAATTACAATTTCAAGTGCAATAATGTATGTAACACGCGAAGGGGACGCCCGAGGTCGATGTCATCCAAGACATTTTACTCATTTCCATCGACAATTAGGTCATAGAGCGTAAACAACGTCTTTCTCATTGCAACACACAATTTGTGCAAAGTTAACCAAAAGAGCAGTGAGAAGATGGTTAAATAATAGCCCATGACTAATTTATGAATTAAAGCAGCACCTACACACATTTACGAAATAGGTACTCACCTTTTGGGTGCTGAGGTCGAAACCAAGGTATGTGCCATCTATCTTGGGAGTCATCTTGAGTGAATTCTTTCGTGGTGCGATGCTGCGACAGCGAAAAATCAGTTTTCAAACTGAATACGATTATTGTTAATTCCAAGTGATTGTTTGATTTTAAACAACTGAACGAGGAGCCTAAAAACGAACACCTAGCGGTTGGCTCTGGCTTCACACAACTCTGTTGGAGGCCGTGAAGCAAGCAGAGGCGCACAGTCAACTTCAAGTTGAAGCTGAGGGACAGGAACTTGAAGACCGACCAAACCAAACGAAAGTGGCTGTCAGAAAACGTCAACAATTTGTAAATTTCTAATTCGAATGTAAAAAACCGTACTAGGAAAACAAGTGCACCACTGAATGAATATAATGGGTTATATTTTCGAAGAGGAGATTTTTAATGGGATATTTTTTTCTAAGCGGAGCACTACATGGAAAGGGAAATTTTGAATTTATTTAAAAAGTTAACTCAAAGACAACAAATCTTAAGGCTGATACGCTGTTCGAGTGAAGTGAAATTTTCACTCCTCTCCAAAAAGTGCGGTGGAATTGAAAATGAAATGTCAAAAATTTAATGCGAAGGCCAATGAAAGCCAAGTGAAATAGGTTGTAACGCCCCCTATAAATCACTTTTTGAACATTTTTTTTTCACTTGAACAGCGTACTGCCTGGTGAAATTTTCATGCGGAAAGTTCATTTTGTCATTTCGTAGTGAAAATTTTGTATGACAAATTGGATTTCACGTGATCTGCGTACCAGCCTTTACTTTTAAAAACTAGACTTTTTCCTACGACAGGCACATAGCGAACAGTCAACATTAAAGTCACGAATTTCTTGACTTCGTTGGCAGCCCCTTCATTAACTGTTCACGTGACCAAACTTGGCCAATAGAAACGGAGACACAACTAGGTAGCCAGTTGTCAGATTTACTAAACTAGATACTTGAACGTCCCCATTATAAAACAAAACAATTAAAATGGCATTTCAAGTTTATTGTGAGAAGATTCTCGTCAATGGAGTTGTCAAGTAGAGCAGCCACATGAATTTCCTTATGTCATGAAAAATCTGCCATACAAAACTATATATTGATATATATATAACTAAATCTTTCAAAAATAATAACACACACAGCACCAATATGCAAGTATACATTTTCCCCGAACCGGTTGTTAAACGATCCATCAACTGTCTATTTTTGTTAATGAAAGATGATGATACCGCGTATGGACTGGTATTCGCACTTAACTCTCGCTTTAATTTCAGTAAACTAGTTCAAAACAAAATCTTAGGCTATATTTTGCTTAAAATTATACACCCCATGTTTGCAGTTTTCAAAATCGTGCTTAAGTTTTCAGTAGATTTCGGCATAAAAGTTGATATAATAAATTCACAAGCTGTATGTGAAAAAACCTTAATCCCAAATCTATGCCCATCTATTACCCATGTTACTACACTAATGCAGTATGCGCCTAATTTCCTTTTTAAATGTCATTCCACCATAAATAACCCAATATTAATTCCATTCCCTGAATACTGCCATTCAATCACTGAACGTCGTCGGCGGCCATGATTTCAACATATGTGAATGTGTGACAAGTCATGACATTTTCATGTGAAATAAACAAATTTTCTCGATGGAAGACTCGTTTTTTGGATTTGATGCCTCAGCACCGGTAAGTTAAATATACGCTCCGTATATTCCAATCGAAATTATTCACAAAACTTTTCGCTGAATTGGTAAAATTAGCTCTTCAAAACACCTTTGCAAAATGTACCAACACTTTCTCGACCCTTTTATCGTTTTGTGTCGCGATGATGGTGGCCTCCTCAAAATGTGTACCAATGTCGTCATAACTTTTTGGCAATAAATTGTTCCCAACATAAATGTACGTTTTACCAAAGCAACAAAACAATTATAAACTTTCGCTTTACAATCACCCATGTGGCATTCTTATGTAAACAAAAAAAAAAGGAAGTTGAGCGCCTCGCGTAGCCTATTCGCATTTGACTTGCAATCGGAACAAATGTCTTTTGTGGGCTTGTGGCCGCCCTTTTCCACTTCACTTTGCGGTATACACTCATCCGGTAGAGATAAATAAAACATTTTATTTGTTGATTTACGTTGAATTGTTACTGCGTTGTAGCCTCTAGATTACTGATAAGAGTAATAATGATTTAAAACGTATTGGGGGTGAGTGGTGACTGGGTTATTGCCTTTTTTTCTTGCAATGTGCTTTGTTTCTGGGTTCGAGCAGTTAATTTTGAAAACCTTTCCATATCGCCATTGAACACAAGTTGCTAATCTGTTTATTTATTTAACTTCCGCTCGAGTATGAGATGGGGATTTGTGTCTTAAAGTAGAAGCGACACATAAATAGAGTCTAAAATGAGTAGGACAACATCCGGGTCAAGTAACATCACATTTCAGTAACAAAGTTACTAAATTTCTCTTAAGTGACTGTAAAAATGGATTGGTGGCAATTTTGTTCTACTTTTCAAATCATCTCCAAAGCCAATCGTTTGCCAGGCCTCAAACCTAAGACTCCTCGCTCGCTCAACGGTCCAGCTCTTTAAACAATGAGCCACTGCCCAAAACAGCAAGAAGGTACACATTTTAAACAATATTGAATTGAATTGTTTGAAGTCATCCTCTCCTTGCGGCCGACGGTCTTCCTCTCCTTGTAGCATCTCGGATTGTGTTCCAATACCTTCTTTACCGAAGCATTGTTGTTTATCTGCTCCACTTTTGACGTAAAGTTCCAGAATGTACTCCTGTCACTGCACATAGATCGTGTAAAGAACTTATTACTCGAAGATTGATGTCATTTTCGTTCGAAATCCAGGTCAGAATTGACTTAAAAAGGACTTACACGAGTGCAGTTTACATAATTTAATTAAATGAGTGGACTGAACCAGCAGTTACTTGTTCGATTGTATGTGAGAATAAGTGAAACCGATGGAAAACGATCGACTTTGTCGAGGGTCTTGGTTCTTATTGACAGTTCCTTATATGTAGTTTGTCTTTTCGATTTTTTGGGGATTCCTCACACATAACAATGTTGAAAGGAAATACTCGGCAGTATGTCAACGAGTGTTGTTTTTTTCAGAGCGGCGTGTATTCTACATGAACTATTCATCGATTGCAGTCATTAGGCTTTGTCGGACATTGTCTGAAATGAGTTGATGCTTGCTCTTGAGTCCACAGCTCAATCTCTAGTCTGACATTTCTTGTTGACTTGTTGGATTTTAGTCGTGCGAATACTTCTTCAATTTCGGTGGGATGAGCATCTACTTCCAGTCTATGTAGTCTGCAGTAGGAAGCGGAACTTTGGGATGTCTCTAGTTCGAATCGTACACCGTCTTTACATCTTCCCGATCTCACTTTCTTTTTATTTGAAGCTGGAAAGCGGTTGAAAGCCATTTGGTGTTTTTTTTTGGGTGACCACATCCAAACTTGCGTCTTATCTGTCCGGATTTGCTCAGTTCTCTTTAAAAATAGAGTCCTAACTTCCTTAGAAACTTGCGTGAGAGATAACAGTCCCAATAGTAGATGTCGCATGTTTTCTGAATAGTTTTGTATCAGTCGATTGTCATCTTCTGCACGCGATCGATCCAACGATCCATGTGCCTTATACCTGTGCTTGGATTCTCAATCGAAGTAACGTATTTAAGGTTCTTCCTTGCTTAATCACTCTTTCTTTCTTCGTGGTTTCAAAGTAAAACGACCGAACTTTGCCGTCTACTTGAAATTTGTGATGGGTTTTTGATTCCCCAACATCAAACTCTCGTCCCATGCGCACAAGAACTTTTCTCTGGGTTAGAGCTATCAATCGAGTTGAACCTTGCCTATCTACATATTATTACCGCCCTGTTGCTTCTTCGGCCGTCCTTATGCTCGATGTGTCCTATAACATGCCACCGTCGATGCTGTCCTCATACCTTAATTGACTTTGCTACTCCTACCAATGGTGAATGGATTTATTACGTCAATTTTTCAGGTAGCCTGGGCTAAACACGCAGTCAGTTGAATTATCTACTTGCTCTCCACATTTGCTACGTTTCGGTAAAGCGTTTGAAACTGTCGACTCACAGACTTATGGCCGCTAGCAATTCTTAAACCCAAATCAGTTACAAAGTTATGAATATCATTTGCTGAGCGAGGACTTTTTTTATATCTGTCTAATAAAATGTTTGCTTATTTTCCTTCCAGTTGGACGATGGGGGAGGGCGTATCGCCGAGCCCTCCGAAGAGGAATACGACGCCCTGAATGACGAAACTTTCGGATCAGCCATCAATGGGGATTGGGAAGAAGTTCACGAGAATCTGGTGCGTATGGATGTGCCCGGCAAGCCGTCATCGCGACTCAATAAGAACGAAGAGGATTCCGACTTGGAAATCAATCTTTCGGGAATGAAACTAGACGATGTTGATATTGCGTTCGATGACAGCGATGCTGGCATCAATCTGGATCCACTTGTCTGGGCTAATCCCGAAATGGCTGCACGCCCCTCGCACAACATAATGGGCAACAGCAATGACAAACGTCATAGTCTTCTATATTCGAATCCCGAGGATTTTCTACGTGAACACTTTCCGGCTCCGTTTAATAATGGCCAACAACAACAACAACAACAGCAGATGCAACAACACCAACAGCTGCAGCAGCAGCATCAGCAACAAATGCTGCAGAAGCAACAACACCTTGCACAGGCAAATGCGAAACCTAGCCAACAGCAGCAGCCGACCCATCAGGGCAATCGATCTTCCTATGGGATGCAACCGACACCAAACCTGGCAAATACTCCGAAAATCTGCACTCTAGAAGATATCGAGAGAAGTTTAATAACACAACAGCAACAGCAAAAGCAACATAAACAGCATCAGCAACAGCAGCGGCAAGCCGATCACGCCACCCACATGATCGCCTCGACACCCAAGCCGAAAACCCCGACAATTTCGCACACTCAACAACAACAACAGCAGCCTCAGTCATCACAGCAGCATCAGGCAAACCATCACCCACAGCATCAACTGCTGCAGCAGCAGCCACACCACCATCAGCAGCCGCCGCCGCCGTTAAAATTTCCATATCCCAATGCAACTGCTCCTCCTCCCGGATTCAATGGACCTCGGCCGAATTTTAACAACCTGCCGCAGCAGCATCCACTAAACAACATCATGCACCAGGCGGGGCCCCCGAATCACCACAATCGACACTTGCCGCCTGGCTTCCAGCCAGTCCCGCTGTTTCCGGCCGGCATGCCGGGCCCGCATCAGCTGTCCAATTTCCCACAGCGTCCTATGCCCAATCTACCTATCGCTTTGAATAACTTCGCAATGCACCCCAATTTCAATGCGATGCGCCCAGTAGTTCCGCCATTGGTGCCACCTCGAATGCCTCCCCATCCGAGTATGATGAACCCGAATTTGGGGTCAGCGTCTGCCTATAACATGTTTAACCAGCGACTGGTGCAGGAGATCCAGCAGAATCACCCAATGCTGTCCAACGCCCGCCACAGTTTCAATTCACCCAACACCACCATGGGCAGCAATCCGCTTCTTTACCAGCAGCAACAACAGCAACAACTGCAGCAGCAGCACAATCGTCAGGAACGCAAGCACAGCAGCAATAGTATCAGCTACAGCGGTAACAACAGCAACAGCAGCCATCACCAGAACAGTGGTCACAATCACCCAGGCGGCACTGGATTGCGTTCAAACGGCAATCTGCCCGAGGAGTACGACGAGTACGCCAACTTGATGAGTACGCGCGACAAGCACTGGTTGATCAGTATCCAGTTGACGCAATTGAACACCGACACCCCATACATAGACGACTACTATTACACGGTGTTTAGGAAGCGCAAGGCAGAACAAAATGGCGATTCAGGCCAAAGCAAGACCCACAAGGATAATCAGCTGAATCACCCACTCACCCAGCCCAAGGGGCATGCGCAATTGATACTCGTCTCGATGGGCAATAAGAACGGCACCAACAATCGCAACGGCCAAAACAATCGCGAACGCAGAAACTCCGAGACAAAGAACGACCAGGAGCAGCAGCGAAAGTACGTTTTCACGCCGATGAAGTTTGAGAATTCGCTGGGCAAGTTGCAGTATGGCAGCGTCACCGCACCGAGGAAGATAATCGATATGGACATTATGGGACCCGAGGGCAGTCCACAGTTGAGCACAAACATAGAGCTGTCAGCGCAACGAAAGTCGCGTCACATTTTGTTGCACATCGAAACGCTCTACAGGATTGTTTTGAAGCTCGAGGACCTAGACAATCCAGCCGCAATCGCAACTATCATCATGAAGGTGAGTTTCATATATAGGGACTCTGTTTAAGATCGCAAATTGATTTGTTTTCGTTTTTTTTTTACAGAAAAAGAAAGAAACCGAACGCCTCCTGCTTCTCGAACAGATGGAGAATGCAAACAGAGTGTCAACTGGCGATGAAAAATCAGCCGACACCACTCAGTCAGCAATAAATCCGGCTCTGAAGAATAAATTCGCGTACGAATTGGAACCGAAGGAGGTGCTTCTGGGTCGTTTGTTTGCTGGCCTCTCACACGACAAAGTTGTCGCCATGATGAATGTGCGCAAGGGAAAAGTATGATCGCATTGGGTTTGCCTTTTAAGAGCTGTCAATAAGTTGGGGGTTTTTTTAAATTCTAGGCTCTCGTTCGTCGCCTGATGAAACACATTGAGGATAATGCAATCCGCTGGACCGTGTGGTTGGGTGTGCTTACCTCGTTGCAGAACGTCCTCAAGAAGGACCGTGACGACACAGAAGGTGTTCTATACGCACTCTATCCGGAGTTCAAGAATCACATTAGGTCGGCTAACTTCGAGATTGTGGTCAAGTTGTCGACCGGCATACCGTTGGGCGATAAAAAATCGAATAGCTTGTTTTCCAGCAAGGTAAGTGCAAAGTTGGTTTTAGACTTTTTTTTTTATATAGTACCCCGAATAGTGGGGGCTGAAGAAAATTATTCTAAGAAGTGGCACCTTAAAGAAACATTGTTCTCATAGTATTGTTCGATGTAGAATCAAGTCGAGTCAATTTGGTAGTAGTTTAGTTTAGGTTGATGGGGGTTGTGAGATCGTCACAAAAGAACAGCCACCATATTCGGGCTCATCGCCATCCCCAGGGAACCATTACGGCTAAAAGACCGAAACCAATTCACCCAAGCATTCGATTTCCCTACAGAATTTGAGTATGGTCTCAAAACTATTTGAGGAACCAACCTCTTTCAAATTGTTAAAGAGGTACTTGCCGAGATGCTTTCTTCTACTCCGAGCAATTGCTTGACATTCACAAGAAGGTGTGAGATGTCTTCCGCGACCGTGTTAGCTTAGCCTAGTCTCATGGCATGCTTCCTGAGAAGGCAGTGCCCAGAGATTAATTGTTCAAACTTCCTCCGCCACAGTGCCTTTGAAACCTTATGTCTGTGTTGGGTAGTAACACGAGTGCATGCACACTTCAACCGGTCTCCCCGGGACTGTTAGGACTGGTTAGCATTCAAGCCCTTCGTGTTGTGTCACCTGCTTCTGGTGATTCTCCGTAGCTCATTTTGTAGGATCGTTATAAGAATACTTATTTTCTCCCGATTCTCTTCACTCCTCAGACTGCAACATGCGATCGAGGATTAGCGACGGGCTAGGTGGAGTAGTTCTCCATGCCATGCAATAAAATGCCGCGCGCTCCGTGTTTTCCTCTTCATTTGTGCATTCGTGGCAAGATGGTGAACTGTCTTTCCCAAATGGTGGAGATAGATGCGATAGGTACCGTGGCCTGACAGGAACTACAGGGTGGCTGATGAATATTGCTGCATTAACTCAAATAACTTTTTTTTCAGTTATTCAATTTTATTAAACATAGCTTAATTAGTTTTAAAAGTAATGGAACTTAAATACCCCCTCCTCCTCGTTGATTCATATGCGGCATCTTACCAAAAAGTTGTTCATTGCTGCTTGTAGAGTTGGGACAGCAATAGCCGCAATTGTTTCGCGAATGGATTGCTTTAATTCATTCAAATTTTTTGGTTTTGCCTTGTAGACTTCCTGTTTGCAATAACCCCACGAGAAAAAGTCAGGTGCCAACGGGAAATTTTCGCCGCAATTCTGTCATAACAGGCCGGTCTATGTGAGGAGTTGCACCATCTTGCTGAAACCACACAAAGTTGAAAGAAATTCTCATTCGGCGTAATTCTGGATAGAAAAACTCTCTCAACATGCTCTAGTAACGGTCTCCAGTTACTGTAACGGTGTGACCGTTTTCTTCGAAGAAGTAGGGTCCGAAAATGCAGAAAGATGAAACTGCACACCACACTGTGACCCGAAGTGGATGCAATTCCGTCTCATGGAGTATCTGATGTGGGTTGGAAGCACCCCATATTCACAATTTTGTTTGTTTATGTTGCCGTTTGAATCGAAACGGGCCTGGTCAGACATAAAAAGACAGTTCAACATGTTTCCGTCCTCTTCCACCATTTGAAGCATCTTTCCAAGCGAATCGGCAAGTCTGCTAAGTTCAGTTTGTTGGCCATTTGAATTTTATACAGGAATAAGTCCAAATCATTGTGCATAATTGACTGCAATGACTGTCCGCTTATACCCATTTGATCAGGTAAGCTTCATGTCGAAACTCTTGGATTGTTGTGTATGGAGGGTTTCGATGGTAAGGTCTTCTTTCAACCGTCCCATGCTTTTTTTTAGCTTCTTTAGGTCACTCCAGCGTGCCCATATAAGCATTCACTTTGAGAATTAAGTTAAAAAATTCAAAAAATGTATATTGTTTAAGTTACAACCAACCACACCCACCCACAAAATTTGATTGAAATCGGTTGAGTGGTTAAAAAGATTGACAACATCGCCACCTTTCGGGTCCATAACTATCCTATCCATCAAGTTACAACCAACTTACTTAACTTACTTATCGGGCTCCCGACCCGTGAAGAGTCTCTGCCTAAAACACTGCAGCCTTCTATCCTCTACGATCCATTCTTGCCTATGGTCCAGCACTCGGCGCCATAAAGCAGAACTGACAAGATAAAGGTCTTGTAGAGCACACATTTCGTCCTTCGAGTTAGGAGTTTTGAACCCAGTTGTTTTGCCAAACCGAAGTAGCAACGGTTTCCTAGGGTAATTCTTCGCCGGATCTACACTATGGTGTCATTCGTGGAGCATGTACTTCGTCTTGCCCTCATTTACTTCAAGGCCAACGGATTTCACCTGTTCTTCAATCGTCGTGAACGCTTCTATCACGGCACGCTGGGAGCGACCGATGATGTCAATATCGTCCGCATAGCGTTACGCGACACAGCTGAATCAGTTTTGCCGGGATTCCGAATCCGGCCATCGCCATGTTACAACCAACCAAAGGCCAATTCCCGTCACGCAATTTCCGCTTTTTCATTTCCGTCTTAGAATAATCGATTTTACTCCCAAGTCGCGCCAGATGTTTTTGGTAGTGGCTTTCATCAGCCACCCTGTATGTAAGGTTTAAGTTACACTATCCATGGTTACATTCTACCTTTTCCTGAATTGTCGGTAGAAGTATTTTATGTCCATCTATATTCCTGCGAGCTCACAACATTGATGCTGCCTTTTCTTTAATTTTTATCCTCTTTATTGCTCTTCTGTTAAATGTCCTTAACAATTCGTCAGCAAAAATGTCGACGGTAACCATTCCAGCTATAACAAAGTCGGCCTCGTCCGATATGTTTGAAAGCCGCTGATTGTCCGTAGCGCGCAGAGTCTGTATGTTGATAATAGTCTCCTTTTGGTATTCTTCGTCCTCAGTGCCTACACCCAGACTGGGGCTGGATACAAGAGAAGTAATGTAACAACTCTGGAAAGGAGGATCCCAGGTTCACCAGTGTTAGGCATTTGCGATGCTTTCTTGGCTGAATAGTCGACGTGTGTTTTGAACCGCAATCTTTTGTCCAGCATTACTCTAAGGTGTTCTTCGGGCTTGATTATTTAGTTGCCAATTTGGAAGTTGGCGAACTCTACAGTTTTTCGACGGGTTATGATGACGTCTTCTGTTTTATGATCATCTAGTTCTAGGCTGGCGGTTGCTAGCCAATTATTTATCCAGGCGATTGCTTCGTTTTGTATCGTATTCAACTGTTACAACGTAAATGTCATCGGCTAATCCAATTCCCGTCACTCGTAGAACTCCATCGTACATGATACTCCATAATAATGCCCCTCTGCACTGACTTTTTTCGGGATATAGCATATTGTAGTTGCCATTGGGTCTACGGACAAGTTATTGCGTGAGGTTGTTGCGCACCATCTTATATGTCTCTAAGAATAGAAGACAGATGTCATAGAGTGAAACAAACGACACAAGATTTTGTAAATGACTAATGTTTACATCTGCGTCGAAATACCCAACATCTACTCCAAAGATCCGGCGGTATATATCCAACCAAAGGGTGATGAACCCATGCTTCCATTAAGATTTCCCTCTTGGAATTATATTGTACACGTACAGACGACACGACAACAAAAGTGCTGGCCGATTCTATTAGGGAAGAATAAGGACCTACACTCAATGGATTTTCGCCTCTGTCATAAGGTAAATACTTCCATTTTAATTTCAAATCAATAAATCGAAATAACTGCCAGTCTTAGCAAAGTCTAAGGAAAAGCTTGTTTGTGCATCAGCGGAGCACTTCGGACTTCTAACGCGGTACTCGTCTTGACAGACAAAGTGAGCCTCAGCCTTACAGCAATTTCACAGATGATCAGTCAAACAACTGGCCCTACCACGCTATTCTGAATAATACATTCATGACTCTCCCAAGAAACATTGACTACACAATGCACCAGCTACGGTTTGGTAGGAACTTTGAAGTCACCATCGATAATATGAACCGATGCAGGGTAAACCCTACAATACCTGGCCATCCCGATGCCCTCAAAAACCTACACAGATCAGACAGTGAGAGATGAGACATGAGTTCTTGTTAGTCATGGAAGTAATAGCTTCTAAGTGTTCTGCCCCTCAAGTAACAGAGACTCGGACAGTGACAAAGGAAGTGTCTTGGTATCCGCAGCTTCTTCGGAAGTCCCTATGGGAAGAGCCTGTATATTTATAAGTGGTCTTTCGTTAGAGACTTGACAACTTCAAACTCTCAGTGAAAACTCACCTTTAAACCAGCCAAGATAAGACTTCTTTTATCGCCTGAATAACGCTACAGTGATCAGGAAGACGGAAAGAGAGACTTAGATTAAGTCTGTAGGAGAACCATGTTCCCAGAATGATATAGAGTTATGTGCTTTAGCCTTTCCATATTTCCATCGCTGAATACAAATTCATCTAACGACAGATAGATCGACATAGATAGCTCATGTCTAAAAACAGAAAAGATTTTGCTACATTGTAAGCATACAACAAAGACTTTGCATTCACCGGCTTTCTCTCAATTAAAACTCTGCTTTCTACTACAATCTAAGTGATCTTATAGTCAGGAACTTCATCCAAAGCTAGCGTATCGTACTTCATTATTATACTTTTTGAGATTGATCGGCAATTGCGTTTTCTGAATCCGCGGTACTAACAACTAGATTGAGTTTCGCGTCGTACTTACGGATAACAAAACCAGCAGGTCGCTATGAGACCGCCCGTTCATTTGCAGTCTACAGTACATTGTTTAATATTTTGTTATTGCGCGTTACCAAAGCGCAAGCGTGAACCGCCACTTAACTATCATCCCCAACAATTCTCTAGCTAAGTTTGGTGCTAAGTCCACGCTGCTCGGCGTTCAAAATTACAATACAAGATGTTAAAGTTCACAATTTGGGAATATAAAAACTTCTTATGACGGCTCGAATTGTAATGTTTTCAGCCGATCTTGATGATTTTGGTCGCCTGGACTTTGGTCTTTCCAGTGTTATATCTATCTCGTCAAACTTGTTGGCCCATTTTCGAATGACAGGTATGCTTGGCGCATTATTTAAGTGGCGAAAACCGCGAATATTGCAGAGTCTTCTATGGGCTACACTCGCCGTTTACGTAAAACTTCCGCACGAGAAGCGCCCCATAGCGACTTAGTTTCCTACATCCAAGCTAGCGATTGACATACACCTCTCGAATTTGCAGCAAGCTCAACAAATATCAACTTTCTTTTGAGAGACACCTTGTATTTCTATAAAGGATTCCCACTTCCACTACCTTAAAATTTCTTTGTCTGAATCTGACCCACATATAACGATCATAAATTTTCTTTCCAGTTTGGCATCTCATCGCTGGTTTGCCTTATTCTACAAGCTGAACACATCTACCTTACAGCTACGGATGAAACTCTCAACAATGAAAATCAAGACGCCTGGAGTCAGTTCCTCGACTCGGTAGCAACCTCACTAAATCGAACAATACAAAATCAAACCATTTGCGCTGCCATTGAATCCGATTCAATACAACCAATGATGAATCATTTCGCTCGATTCAAGGATCTTAAATTGGATTCCCTCTTAGCGCTGATATCGCAAGCTAAACGGCAGATAAATTAATTACAAATCGTAGAATGAAAAAACACACAGTTTAAATGCTAATGTTTAATTTAATCACAAATCAAGTGGAAACAAAATAACTTTTTTTATGTTTTTTTTCTATATATTTAATACTTTTTGTTTTTATGATTTGTTTTCTCTCTCTTTCTCTCTCTAATTCTTTTGTTGGTGTTTCTGTAAATATTTGTACAAGCAAGAAACTTTAGTTATAGATAATAAAAAATAAAGAAATTATTTAAATTAACATAGATGATCAGAATAAGAAAATAAAATACAAAAAAAAACACAAAAAAATACATAAGACATAAAAAACGCAAAAAAAAATATTCTCACTGGAATTTGAAAAACAAAAAACAAATAGAAATGAAAAAGTAATAATTATTTAAACAAACCTTATGCCACAAAGCTTGAAGGGGCACCAAAACAGACGAATATTTCTGATATTTTGTTTGAAAGAAAGCAACAATCAAAAGGTAATGACGATTTTCAAAAAATTCAAATTCACCTCTCGCCTCGCTGTTATATTCACCTCTTTGGCTCTGTGGTCATTCATTATATTTTCATTGTGTATTTACGCATATATCTTTTAATATATATTATATATAGAGGTCCTTACCATTAACCAATAACAACTAAATGTTATTTCCTTTTTTTCGTGTTTGTTTATTATTATGTGATACTTCGATTCGAAACATTTTAGGAGTAAACAAATTGCTTTCTTATCGTATTTCGCTTTCGTTGCCTAAAAATAATAAATTGTCCTCCGGCGGGTTTTAAGAGAAATACTCCTCGTTATCGGTACAGTGCGTTTGTTAAGTACTCGCAGCTTTTTTTCTGTTTATCTTATTAGTATATAAAGCAATTAAGTAAACAAACTAAGGTTCAAGGAGCAAAGTGTTCATGATGACATAAACCGAAATAACATTGAAAATATAAATTTCATTTTAGACGCGTTTGGGACCCGTTCAAAATGTTGTGTGAACCAACATACGCCAGGTTCGATATTATATTACTCGCCTTGGTGTTCATTTTGAGCGGGTTTACAACATCTTGATTCGAATAAGTGCAAAAAGAAGAAAGCGTTCTAACTTTTCTTACTACTACCCTGTGTAGTTCTATAAATAACATCGAAAATAAACATTTTCGTTTCAAAAACAAAAGGCAGTCCTCGATATCAAAAAAAAATAGGAGGAGAGGAAACAAAAATTATTTAAACAAATCCAAGGTGTAGTTAATATAAAATAACTTTTTTTTACATGTTATACCAACATACAATTGATTCATTTGTTGTCTTATTAATGATATAATAAATAACTTTAATTCTATTCATGGTAATTGTTTATAAATCAAGTCGTCATTAAAAAAATATATAATATATTATCTTAGATTGTTCTTTTGTGTTTATTTTTATTTTTGTTTGTTAGTGCATACTTATAAATAATCAAATATATTTTCTAGTACTAGAAAACGAGTAAAAATATTGATAAAAATACAAAAATTTAAATTTAACGTGCTACAAGGATGAATATTTGTTTAAAAAATCCTTAGTCGTTGCGGGACATATAATTCACACACACACATTATATACTATAAACACACACACACAAAAAAAAAATTGTTTATAAATATTTATTAAAATAAAATATTTGAAATATTTTATTTTTACTATGTCAATGTTTTACGATAAATTTATAATTAAATAAACGAGAGAAAACAAAAAAAAACTTGAGGACTGCCTCCCATCATTGAGTTTGCAATTTAGAAACGTATATAATGCATATAAAAATTTAAATGTAAAATCAAATTGTGTTTATGTTTTAGAAAAAAATGAAGAAAACTTTATATTTCAAAGAGATAAAGTTAAAAAAAAAGAGATGAAATCACCTTGATTAAGGTGCTTTCAGTGAATTATTTAATGAATAAAAAACAAATCAAACTAGTTCAATGCCGAAATGTCGCCTGAAATATGTTTTGAAAAAGAACGACATTTATCGAGAAAAAAAAAACAATTCTATGCTTTCCTACTTGAATAAACTAGTACATATATCTATTGGTTTTTAAAAACAAACGAATAACAACCACGCAGTAAATTAATTAAAAAGAAAAATTATTAATACACTTTTTCACAATTAAAACTAAATTTAACATCGCCCCCTGATACAAGCAATTAATAAATCCATATTGACATATTGAGCATACAATTTATAAAGAGCAAAAGTTATTTTTTAAATTCAAAACAATACCCAAATAAATGAAAATAGTTAAAAAGAAAACTATAGCAAAGCAGAGGTAAAGAACATAATGATTACAAAAAACCAAGGTATAAAACAATTTGTCAATATACAATACAGAAAAAAAATAGAAGTAAACAAAAAGATCAGAAGGATATATTATATATAATAATTTTCTTTTTTTACATAGACAGAATATTGAAAATATATACAAATGAAGAACAGCATATCTTTTGTTTTTTTTTTCTATGGTTTGAAAACCAAGTAGAAACTCTGTTTCGTCTTCTTTCAGAAAAGTAACGTTGAAATTAAATTTTGTATATAAATTTGTAACCGCAAAATGAACATTAAACGCAAATATTTCACTAGGCAGTCGAACGAGCGAAAAACAGCTGCTTCAAAAGCTGATCTGTAGACGGCGGTACTAAATTCTGTCCACAACTATTTCACTTGACTTTTCGGTGTAAAAAATGAGGGAATGCGTTTTAAAAACCAGATGTTTCTTTAAAAGAATGGGGACGTTCGGAAACCTAGTTCAGACTGTCAGACTGACTAGATGTGCTTAAGATTTTATTGGCCCAGGATTGATCACGTGATTAGTTTTTTCAGTTGACGTTTATGGAGGGGTAGCCGACAAATCTAGTCAAGAAAATCCTGCCTGTTTACTCATGTCGTTTTCCGTTGGTTTCAATCGGGGATTCACTCAATTCACTCGCGCTCTGAACGCCTTCAGAAACCCAATGGAACAAGAAAACTGATTCTTATTGAATGCAGAAATGTATTGGTCGAATGCCAAAAATTAATCTACGGCTGCTGTCAGCTGGCTTGTGTAAAATACATAAATTACACATGTGTGAGTGTTTCTTGAGTGGATTCTGATCTGACTTCAAATCGAGAAGCGAATTTCTCTCCTCAGAATCGCCAGAAGAGTATTTTTTGTGCCAATGGAACGGTTTCAGAAGTGATTTTTTCAATTCCGGACTCTCCCGGACGTTTCTTTTAGCCCAATGGAAAACGACATAAGAGTCATGTACATGACAGCTTGCTATTTGACGTTATCTAACGCGGCGGTTAGACCGTAGAGTCAAAATAATCTTACCGCCGCGTAAATCAATCTCACCGCGGCGTTAAAAACTTATTTGGTGGTGAAGCATTTAAAATCTTTTGAATTCCCACAAAAAAAAAATTCTCCACGAAAATCTCAAAAAAAAAATTCACTCTAATTCACAGCAATTTTTGGAGAGGAGTGAAGTGAAATGTTTGGGATAAACCAAGCAAAAGTTTCCATTAAAGAAATAAAAAGTTTGCTTATTTTCCCTCTTCTATTTTATTGATAAACAAGCACAAGCACAGGCATTTTGCGATTTGACAACCATCTGTCACCAATAACCAATTAGCCCCAAAAGTGAATTCTTGGGCCAAAATGTGAAGTCATTTTTATGATAGGGAATTGTTTTTCTCACTTTTTATGGTGGCACTTCTCTGCCCAACTTTTGCGCACAGAAACAGAACTGAGCAGGGAGCAGGCTTAATAATAGGTTTGTTCGACTCTGATTTCATGTCATGCACCAGAAAAATATTTCCCAATCTTATTCGATGTTTTGGAACACTTTTTCTTTTTTATTTGGCAACAAGTAAATCTTTCTCCTGATCAAAATTGGTTTTTTGCAGATCTAAAATTGTTTCAAGATGCGTGCATACTTTGGCTTAAACTCCTATACGTTATTAAGCTGTTGTACGTCATTTAAACCTAGAAAGTTTTTTTGAGCAAAGCATTTACACTGAGCAGTTTGATCTTTCTATCAAAAAATTGGCCTCAACTCACAGATTTGGTCCACAAAATGTTCATGTATATTTTAGACAACAAATAAGAAGTATCAACAATCACGAATCACGAATTTCTTGAGCTGCCTCCATTAACGTCAACCGAAACGTCTACTATTAACCGACTAAGGCCAATCAAAACTGAGACGACACAAGCCAGCCAGCTGTCAGACTTACTTGGTTCTCCACATTTAAGGCTTCGTCAAACAGAACGCGTTTTTAACTCCGCGGTGAGATTAGTTTACGCGGTGGTAAGATTATTTTGACGCACCGTTCTAACCGCCGCGTTAGATGACGTCAAACAGAAAGATCTCATTAATGTCCATGGCTCTTGGTTTTCATTGTCTAAACAAATGTCAAGCAGCTCGGAGGAAGAATTATTGCTTTTTTTGCCGTGATATGTAATTCCCTAAAAAGAAAAAGGATTTAGGTGCACGAAATTTACAAAATTATTTCAAACGCGCCGCGTCATAATCTGTAATTTTTCACAACCCCGCGTTGAAAACGCGCTCTGTGTGACGGGGGATACGTTATTCAGTATATTACAACGCGGCGGTAGAACGGCGCGTTAAAACGCGCCCTGTTTGACGAGGCCTTTATCCCAAATAAAGGAGTGACAGTGACTTGACAGCAGCAATTCATGTTGAAACCTTTCTGATGATGTGTTTGGAAGTTACTTGTAAAATGTGACTGGAACTGTTTTATTGCGCATTCACTTGCTTTACTTCACTAAGATAGGTCTTCAATAAAACAGGCTTAGCTCAATTTACAAACAGCCTTAATGTGCATTTGAAGGGTAGGTACATTTGATTTATGAAAGATCGGCTTTTACAAATTTATTGCAACTTACGTTTATGTGGCATAACAAATCGTGTGTGGAGCTAGCCAAAAAGTGCCTTGCCTGCCTTGAGTGTTAACAGCGGCTGGGGCGTTGATATTAATTCGCTCTACATGTCTTAGCTATAATTGGTCCCTTACCTGGTCAGATTAATGTAACGTAGCAGCAAGTAGAGTCGGCTTTCAAATCTCAACGCAAGAGGACCGGAAATTGCTTGAAAAAATGTTGCTTTGGAGCGAGTCCTTCCAGATGTTTTCATCCGCTTTCGTCGTATACTATGTTTATACTAACTCTTAAAAAGACCTCACTCGCTTTATAGGTTTTCATTTTTAATAATTATGATGGCTGATGATTTTCGTGCAAATTTGTGCCTGCCAGCCGTCATAAATCATAAGGCTTGTAAAGTTTCGCACAATTGAGGAAGTCATATTTCCATCAAAAATTAGATCCGGGTAGCGGGTACCCCTTCACGAGAATGCTCGACCCAGCCGGACAGTTGGTGGTCTTTCGAAAGTCAGTCTCTCTCGGAAAGTTCGACCATTTAGATTACTTGCTGAATCATTCGTTTCCAGACTGAGGTTGTGCAGTGTCTTCTTTTAAAATTTTTCTATTTCGCTCAGGATTATGCATTGTTATAAGGCGGGTATCCAAAATACACTCTTCTTGTGGTCTCTATGAAAATGACTGCAGTATAATGCCACCATTTTGAATTATTCTTTTCCCTGCCCGTTTCTCCGGACTTCTGAGTAGTCGCTGAGCGATTTTATACTCTCACCTTGTGCTTAAGTTTTTCACAGCCAACGAGTGTACATTTGTTTAAATGTTTTATTTGCTATTAAAATTTATTGGAAAGCTTGTCAAACCTTTCAAACATGGAGTGCCATCACTCTACTGCGCCCTCTACGATCGAAGACATAAATGGACCTTCACGCGTTATATCTTCAGCTATTTAATCGGCATCGGACTAGCACTCATCTTTTGGGAAATATTCATCAAGAACTTGGAACTGTCGTTGGACCTCACTTATGGATCACTGACAGCTTTAATAATCTTTATTGGTTGGGTTACTAGCTTACATAAGGCCTCAAATAACAATGTATACATTTCAGGTCTTGGATTTGTATTCACAACTGCTGTCAAATGTGTTGCCTTTCTAGCGTGCGTCGCATTGTTAGGCAAAACTGGCCGAGGTTTCCTACGTGCTTTATGCTTTGCCTATATTATATCTGGTAAGAATGCTTAATTCTTTCTTTGGTTATGAGTAAGGGTTATTGATCTCTTAGGTCCAATATCTAACTTGGCTCTCAATGGCCAAGAAATCGTTCGCGTATTTGCTTGCACAACAATACTTACTTATAATTTGACAAAGACCCGTTTCGACCTCATGACCAAACCATTCCAAAACACCCTCGCCGCCATGAGAGATGAGATGACAGAGATTCGAAAAAATTTCGAAAATATTGAAGACGTCCTTCAGCCAATCAAAGATGAGATTGAAGGTGAATTCGCTGCGACCAATTCATCTAGATCGGACTCAATTGTAGAGAAGTTTATTCGTCAGGATGTTCTATCTGGATTGTCGTTCGCGGACCCAACAAATCAAACGAATAGGCAAGTAAAGGCGAAGAGTTACAGAGATAAATACACAAATAAAATGCGATTGAGGTGTAAGGAGCAGTTGGAAATTGGGGAAAATCGCTGCAAGGATGCATTTTCCAATGCTCATGAAAAATGCATGCAAAGCTTGCCAGCTGTGGTGGATGTTCTTCTGTGTTGGCCACTAAGGATAGACTATGTTTGCAACATGAAGTTACTTGGCTATCAGGAAACTGGTGGTATTTGTGATCCCAGTAGTGCTATAGATCCTAAACTCGGCGAGAATATGGTTAACTTGAGAGAAACGGAAGAGGAGCTCTTTCGTAATACAACGGATGTGAAGGTTACTTACGAAGTCGTGAAAGTAGATCAACCCCCTCAGCTAAGGTATGTAAATGGAGATTTTGTGGGATTAACCTAGTGGCAAAAGCTTCAAATAAAAGCCGTAGGAATATTCTAAAATTTTACGAAATATTCGGAATAAGAGCGAGTAAAAAACGCCTCATCCGAAAATGAATGTTTATGTTACATTTAAAACGTCACGTAAAACGGGTGCGATGCTCTGGTCAGTACTTATTATGTCGTTTTCCATTGGTTTCACTCGGGGATTCACTCATTCTGAACTCCAATGGAACAAGAAAAGTGCTTCTGGTTGAATGCAGAAATGTATTGGTGAAATGCCAAAAAATAATCTACGGCTGCTGTCAGCTGGCTTGTATAAAATACATAAATTTCACTTGTGTGAGTGCTTCTTGAGTGGATTCTGACTTCAAATCGAGAAGCGAATTTCTCTCCTCAGAATCACCAGAAGAGTATTTTTTGTGCCAATGGAACGGTTTCAGAAGTGATTTTTTCAATTCCGGACTCTCCCGAACGCTTCTTTTTGCCCAATGGAAAACGACATTAGTCGACTGAGAATAAGGGACAGCTCTATAGGCACCTAAAATGCCAATTGTGTGAGATGTGACACGTATTTCCGTCGGCCATCTTGCTTAGGTAATATGACAGTGCATTACTGTTTTCAGTGCATTTCCAGTGCATAATTTGATTTTTTGTTTGGCAAAACTTGGGTATGCTTCCAATTTTAAGCGATGATTTCTTCTTTTACTCTATTACTCTTCTTCTATTCTAATTTTTCTCCCTTCTTGTCCTTTCTTTATTAGACCAATCCCAACGCCCCTCCAATACGTGTTAAAGTTTATTTATTTATTTATTTTAATTTTTTTTTTGCTTAAGCGCATTTAATAAATTTTCACTTAATGTTTCTATTTATATTTACTTCGCTCGCTATTAAATTTAATGTAATTTTAATGTATATTTTCTTGAGCTTTAATGTACTATAAAAGACTATTGTTCTTATTTGTAATTTACCAAATAAATTAAACTTGAAACTTGAAACTTGATTTATAATCTCATTTTTACGCCTTTATTAGCATTAACCAAAGAAAAGGGGGCTTCTTATTCCGATCGCGGTCAATAAATTTCATGTGTCAGTGTCAGATCTCAGATGTCACCATGTTTGTTAATTTTCGTATTCATTTAAATTAAAAAAACAGAACAGGAAAGGTCGTAGATTATTTTCGTGTTCGTATTCATATTATCTTTCGAATTTAATTGAGAAAAGTATGGGAACAGAACTACATGCTATGACTGGATTACTCCCATAAAAACTCTCCTTAGTTCGAAGTGTTCGCTTTTTGAAAGCGTGAAGTATAATTCACGTTCATTCATTCATTCACGCTTTCGAGAAAGCTCGCTACATTAAACCTGACTTTTGCTCATCAAAGGTTTGTACTTATAGGGCAGCAAAAGTGACAGCCAAAGCAGTGATGGATGAGTTCAATGAAAAGAGACAGATGTTCGACTATATTATGGCGATAATGCAGAAAATTTTATCGCTTATGTTTCTTAAAGTCATATACTGTAAGGCTCATTGAGATGATTTAAAAAAAAAACAACTTCTTTCCTAAGTGATATAATTTCAGCATCCATTGTTTATTACAAGAAATATCTGAGACGAATCGATTTCGACAACCTTTACATCACTTCGTATTTTAAGAAAATTGATGAGCGTCGAAAGGAAGCGAATCAACACTCCATACTGCCCTTAAAGAAGGTAATTGATTTTTACATCCATAGATTTATTGAGATTCTAATTTTACGAAACCAAATGCGGAATGCGGGGTGCCAATATTAAGCTAAGTTTAGACTGTATGCCAATTATGCATATGAATGCCAACAGGCAAATGACCAGATTAGCTGTCAAATGACCAAAATGTCACGATTATCACAACTGTATATCAGACTTTATGACCAAAATTAGCAATATGGTCATATTTGCCTTGATGGTCATTTGAGGCATTTGGTATTTGGTATGCCATCTTGTTTAAATAAAATAAATAAATATTTCGGCGCGACAGGTCTATGGGACCCAAGGCCTAGCTTCTCACAACCATTCGTTTTGTGTGGGTTTTCAATTTTTGGGACGAATGGAAGGGATCTACAATTTTACGCCGAGTCCAAACGGCTGATTAAGAAGCTCATTCATGACAGTTTTACTCTCGGATGTTTTTCAGACGTTCGCGAGAGATGGCGCAGTGAAAAAAACCTTAAGATGTAATTTGGCCCTTTCGGAATTCGAACCGGGGACCCCTCGCTTAGTAGCCCAACACACTACCACTAAGCCACTGCGCAGACTCTAAATTATTTTATTTTCGGGGGTCATCCTTTACGATTTAAAGCCCAACTTATTTGTTAATAATATTCATTACGTTACGTTGATAACGTAGCCGTTTCTCAAAGACAAGCAAACGTCAGTCGGCATACCGAACACGGACACGTCGAATTGCCACTTCGGTTTCTGGCCTTGATACTGACACTTCATACATTTCTGCGTGGCCAGGGCAGTTTCTTTAGACGTCAGTTAGTTAGTTACCTACAACTAGTTTTGATACTGGGCCATTGTTTTCTCTTGTTTTTAAACGTCAATCTCTATACTTTTTGCAGTTTGAACAAAAACTTCTGGTTGATACGGAAAACCCTTGCGATCGCACAAAAGAAGAATCAAGAGCAACAACCTTCTCTTTATTGCAATTCCTCTTGGAGCTTCTGATATCGGGCTTCTTTATGCTGCTAGACCACATGGTAGTTGTTTTGCTAGGCATTGTTGCATCAAAATCGGAAATAACGTATTATCAAGAAGGCGAACACGTCATATCTTTTCATGTGAGTAGATTTTGAATAATGAGCTGTTTTTCAAAGATAATTTTGCTCTTGATCTAGATCAAGGGATCTGGTCTAATGGCACGTTTGCTACGGAAAACATTGAAGAATTTCAATATGCATGAACGCATCTCCACATTTCTGACCAACAAACATTGTCTGCCTAGCCCCTCAATACTGCCAAGACGGTATAAATGTGTAAAATCATCCGAAGCTGTACAACCCATTCCATTCCTTCAATTAGCTACTACTTGACATTGCTGGGAATGTACATTGCCACCTTGCTCTTAATTTACTACAGTTCAGTTACACTGCGTTTGAGGAGATGCATTTGCAGCTTTTTCTATCGCAAACGGGAGAAGCAAAGAATTCTGCACTTGTACAATAAAATGCTGAAGCAACGCAGGAGTTTATTCGAAACTATGTATCGCAAAGTCAAGGATGACTTGGAGATGCATCGATTAAAAATGAAATTGAATTTATTTTTGGTTCGTACAATTATAAGTACTATTCCAAACCAGGTTCAACCGATAATAATAACTTTTTGCAGTGGCTTCGAGTACGGTCTCCAAAACTCTTTGACTGGCTTCGATGGTGTCATATGGCACGCAGAAAGTGCTTGATATGTGAAGAACCAGAACCGCTAAACGGTTAGTTAATTTTGTGCAAAATGAACCGATGTAATCGATAACTTTTTGTTGGTAGCTGGCAGCACTGCTTCAATTAAGTTCGTTGAATGTGGTACGGAAAACTGTAAATTTGTTCACTGTGAAGAATGTTGGCTGGATGTTGGGCAAGTTTGTATGGCATGCAAGAGTGAAGAAAACGTTATGAGTTACTGTTATTTATATAGAACTTAAGTAATTTTTATTTTTAATTATATTTTTATTGTTTTATTACCTGTTTTTATAATATTAAAATAGAAGTGTCGAGATCTGACACATATTGTTCTAGGTGGAGGAACAAATACAATTTAGTTTTATTTACTAAAAAATAAACACATTGCGAATGGAAAAATTTAACCTAAGTCTTAGATTTAACTTATTTCGAATTTTGCCGACGAACTCGAAGCGTAATCAGAGTGCACTCTATAGGTTTGTTTGACGTAACTAGAACAGTGCCCTAGAAGTCAAATTAAACACAGTGATTTTTAAGACATTTGATTTTTTGAATGGAAAATACTGTCAAAATGGCAGTGGTGGGGATAAAATCTCTCACAGAGAGAGTCACTAACGAAAAAGTTAGGGAACGCTTTTGTAGTAAACTATGATAAATGACAGATATGACAGATACTTAATTCAATAAATTGCAGTGGTAAATAAAATTCAAAAATGTCTGATAAACGAGAAGAATTGGCTAATTTATTACCAATAATATTAGTTGATTCATCTAGCGATGAAAGTGATGCCAGGATTATGGAAGAAGCAAAAGTTGACAGTTTTGATAATCCTGACATTTTGGTCATTTGACAGCTAATCTGGTCATTTGCCTGTTGGCATTCATATGAATAATTGGCATACAGTCTAATCTTAGCTTTACACTATAGGTCTGTTCCTTTACTTTTGTAGTAAAAATGGAAAAGACTGTCAAAATGCCTGTGAAGGGAATAAATTCTCTCTCAAAGAGGAAAACTTACGCAAAAGTTAAGGAACGCTTTTGTAGTAACCTATGAAAAATGACAGATAGTTCATGCCAAACAGAACAACAAATTCAAATCAGCTGCCAATTTTCAGGCGACTGACAGTTGTTCAATTCTTACGCAAAGAAATTTGTTGAGTAAAAATTCGTAAGATTCTCAGTGGAGGGGTAATATCTTGCTCTCTCGATGACACTCTCTTTTACGAATTTTTCGAGTTAGGGAACGGCATTTGAGTAAAATTCGTAAGAATTAGTAAAAATTCGTAAGATTTAAAAGTAAAGGAACAGACCTTATATGATTGCTGATCAGGAAAGCGAATGCTGAAAGACGAAAGAAAGTATATGATGTAAAAATCGTAGGTCTGAGGAAATACAACAAATTCTTTTCACATTTGCATATTAACAGTCATAAATTATGACAGATGTCGGGTTTCTGATATTGAGAATATGATGTGGTATTCGGGATTCTCAGTCCGATTTCAGAGCACTTTTACGAATCTGCATATTTTTTTCTCTGAGCTGCATCAGATTTACCAATACAAGTGCGTTTGATTTTTGAACTAGCGGAGTTTGTTTAATCTTGATAAATCTAGTAATGAGAAAGGTTTTAGACGTTCACACTATACAGTCGACAAGATCTTAATTGCGACATTCAGAAGACTTATACCCCTGTAGTTCGCGCAGTTCAGAGCATCTCATTTCTTGTGGGTTTCTGGGTTAATAGCTACGTCAATAATCTAAATTTAAGCCAATACTGCCCGCGTCATTCGAAATGCTCGAGAGCATATTTGAAAATTGCAGCTGCAGACGGCCAACATTTAAAACTCAAAATAAATCACCCTTCGTATATACAAAGTGGCGCAAATATAGTCACCCGATGTTCTTTGCCTGTAATTTTTTTACGAATGAAAAGCTTTGGTTCTGCTTTTGCATTATGTTTATTTGATGTCTTAAATTTGTTTCCTTAAATTAAGAAAATGATATAATTGGCCACCACCAGAAATGATGATCATTCAGTCCCGTTTTCTGACATTTTCCATCACTCTTTTGCTTGTCAGATTTTCCGGCGCGGCGATAGGTAGGTACTCGAAATCTTGACGAAGTATATCCTCTGTTAAAGGTTCAAGGGTCTGAGCTTTGAGGCTTGTTGACATAGAGTCGTGACTAACGACTCTTCGTGATCTTCAAAAAACCCCATAGAAAGAAGTCTAGGATGGTTAAATCAGTTGATCAATACAAATCACCAAAAAGAGAGATAAGGCGACAGGGAAATGCAGCCCTAAGAATTTCGGTTCTGGCTCATCCTGTTGGAACCACATGTTCTCCAGTCCCAATTTATCCAATTGAGGAAGGAAAAAGTCATTGGGCGTAGTTCGGTAGAGCTCGCCGTCCACAGCAGTTGTCTGGGCGATACTCCGGGGTCCTCTGCGACGTCTTCAGCCACAGCTGCGATATTCTCAACAGAACAGCTTCCCCACGGCCGGCCATACCAGGCAGCATTACACGCTGCTCCATAGTCTCCTAGGCGAGCGGCTAAGCCTCGCAGTATTTTCTAAGTTTGTGTCGAAGTCCCCGAAATCTCCGCACACTTACGAAAAATTATTCCGAAAAAAAGAATAGAGACAATGGGGACGTTCAAGTATCTAGTTTAGTAAGTCTGACAGCTGACTGACTTGATGTATCTCAGTTTTGGTTAGACTAGATCGGTCACATGGGCAGCTGTGTTAATTGACGTTTATGGGAGGTAGCTGACGAATCTAGTCTACAAATTCAGTTCGCATATATGTGGGTAACGTAGCGGTAACGTAGGAAAAGTGACGTTCCCGACCATTCTAGCTTTTGCGTTCAGGTGACATTTATTCCACACCAATCTAGTCGACTTAAGATAACTAAGCTTTTGAATGTGCCCAATTATTCCGCGTTCTTTAGGAGTATAGCCTATTCATGTCTTGTTGATGTATATTTTCTATCTGTTTACTTCACAAATGTCAAAGTAGAATTAACATTTGCATTACTTTGACGACGAAACGCGGTCGAAAGCATGGCTAACACTAACCTTTCGTTTCGACCTGTTATTTGAGTGAAACGGATGTTGCAGTCCTCAGTTTTCCTTAGACGAATTAAAACAAAACTTTTCTTTTTTATATACATAATTTGTTGTTTTTAATTTACTTTTTTTTTTCTTTTCTTTTAATTATAATCAATTTAAAATTTCTCATAACTTTTGCAATTTTTTTTAATAAACAAAATATAAACAATTGTTCGGTTCTTCTTCTTCTTCAATTCCACATTTTCATTCATTGTTTAGTTTTCTTTTTCATATTTCAGTACACTAATGGTAAAGACTTTGTGTGTGTGTGTTTTTTTCTGTTTAACATAATCTTCAAAAAATCAAATTTCGTATTAACTACTATTTCGCTTCCTCTTTACAAATTATAGAGTTTCTTTTGATACTGTTTAAAAAAAAAACAATAGTACTAGTTATTCCCTCGCATATATATATTAAATTTACAATTTGTTGTATACAAAATAATTATTACAATGTGTATACATTACAATATAATAGTATACAGTTGTATGGATCACTGTTTGGTATAATAGTCAGTTAATTCTTTTGTTTGTAAGACTCCTAATTGTATTTGCTATTTCAGTTGGTTTTACTTAAATTGCAAGTGCGGACATTGAGAAAACGCAAATAGACAAATATTAACTTATTGTTTTTGTCAATGAAAATCAATGGAATATAGTGCTTTTCTCTACATCATTCGATTTTTTTAGTTTTAATATTTACAATTGTTTCACAAAGTATAACAATATATAGGTACCAATGTTACGTTCGGAATGCCTCTCCTCACAAAGTCACTGCGTGATATAGACAAGGAAGTTTCTCTGTTTGGTTGGTCGGTTTTTGGACAAATCGTTATAGAACAGAATGAGTGGATAGTTCAACAAAGTTGTAGCGTTAACAAACAAATTGTTATAAGAACAATTGGTTATGGCTAGCTGCTAAACAAAAGCAATGACTAAATAGAACCTTGAGCCGGCAATGTCCATATTGCTTGGCTGCAGCTTTGTGCTAATGGTTTGATGTCTAGGACAAGACCTTCCTTAAACTTAAATCGTTGCAGATCCACATGGCACGGTTTCAGCCAATCACAAAATGCAATGCAATATTCTTCCTTTTTTGGAAAATTTTATATATGTTTGCCAGTATTTTATTTTCGATTCTGTTTACTACCGGATGAACCAGCAACTCAAGACAAATACAAGCAAATAAGTGCAACAAACACATCGCCAATTACTTAAACACTATCCCTCCGAACACATTTTGTTAATTTTGTTTAAATTTATTCGACTTCTTTTTTTCCTCCCTTTTTCTAAGACATCTCATTCTTGCATTTCCTTTGGCTAGAAACACAAGCGAGTTTAAAACAAAAACAAAACAAATATTTATACGCACTAAATTCGACAAGGGCGGCGAATGACTAGATTTATAAAGCAAAAACAAAAAAAGCGCAAACTAAAAAAGTTTAAAAAAAGAATAATTTCACATATCATATCAACATAAAATACGAAAATGCTGCACATGATATTTTAAAGAATAAAAACAAAGAATAACACACAACGAGTATTAAATGTGTTCGGCATGAGTAATTGTCCATCAAAAAGACAGAAGGGCTTGTGAGTGAATGTCTTATGATATTCCTTGCTGCAATCAACGGCGGCTTCTTTACAAAAAAAAGACATTTCAATTAAAAGAAAGTGAATAAATAATTTAAATTAAATACAATTAAAAATATCTTTTTTACATTTTTTGTTACAATAATATAAATTTTAAGGCTGCAACACTTTATGTAGCTTTACAGGGTAAATTGTTTCAATGTTTTTTTTTATGTACAATATACATGTAGAAATATCTATGTAACATAATTGGTTTTTTTTCTCTAAATTATTTATGTATAAGTCTTTGTAAATTGTATTTTGAATTAGGGGGCTCATTTAAAAACAAATATATTTAACGATCCTTCTTAGCTCTATTTTCTCCCTCTCTCTCTCTCTCATACTCACTGAGTAGGTATGTGTGTGTGTGTTTTTGTTTTAGTCAAACTTTGCTGAGATATATAACATTCTATGGAATAACCAATTTTTTTTTATAAATAAAAAAAATATATCTAACTTTCCAGTCCTTTTTTTGATTTCGATTAAAAAAAAAAACAAACGTGTGTGTGTAAAACTATACAAATCTCTTCCAGCAAAGCTTAAAAATTGTTGCAAATTTTGTGTGAATTTTGCGCAAACTTCGCTTCTTTGACGACGACGATGACAACGACGACAACAATGGCCTATAGCGTTTATTTATGGCTACTTTGGTGCATGAAATTCGATGTGGAGTGCATTTGCAGATGCAGTTGCTGCTGCTGCTGCTGTTGCTGCAGGTAGAAGCTGCGGCAGTCGTAGTGATGGCGACAGTCGGTATAGCGGCATCATCAGCAGTGCTGGAAAAACTGACAATTGTTGGACTTCTAGCCCCAATCGTTGGTGATTTAGGTAAATGGAAACCATTTAGACAATGTCACCGTCGCGAAAAGAGTACGTCTAGCCAGCAGTGACAAGCGGTTATATCTGACCGATGGTATTTGGAGCCCCAACCTTTGGCGAAACTGATTTTCATGCTGAATGTATCGATTGGGCCGGTTTGCGGTGAACCCATCGGTTTTTGCGTTCGAGCCCTGAAAAAATAAAAAAGGGCAAATATTTAGCAATAATAAAACGAGATGAATTGTAAACAAATATCCTAGGTTCCAAGAGATTCCCAACTAACGAGATGACTTAAATTAAAATGTTTACTATGTTTGTGTATAGTTAGAAAATGCCTCAAAATTAATTTAGGTGAGATTGGCCTCTCTGTCGTTAACACACATTTCTGCTTTCGTAAATTTGTTATCAATTTCAAACACAGCTTTTTATTTTAGAAAACAAAATGCCTGAACCACTTGTCATTTAAAATTCATAGGATAATAAACTGTGAGATAGCCAGCCAAAACCAACGAATCGAGAAATTTGATATTTCTTTTTTTTTGTTAACCATTGGTTGGCTTTAAAATCATAAAAATATTGAAGGATAATTGTGCGATGACATCTCTAAATTGTAATGACGATATCAATTCACGGATCGCTTTAGGATGACTTAATTTAAATTTGAATCTGTGTTAAAGAAATACGTTACAACTGCTGCAAGTTTGACTGCTGAACGCGCTCCGTAAAAGAAGTGTAAAAATGTCTGATATATAAAGTGGCGACTGCTGGCTAAACATGTTTCCACAATTGTCAGCTGTACAATATTAATTGTGTCCATTCTGTTTAGCTGAACAAGAAAACGCGTCTTTGTTATTCGTTGCTGTAGCTCATGGATTGCTTGGATGATAATGGCCTTAAGTGCTTCAATTGTTTCCGGATTGTTGGCATAAAATCGGTCGCGGTCCTTCACGGTTCCCTACACATACAAAAGTCCAAACGGGTCAAATCGCAGCTCCCAGGCGGCCAATTGACATCGCCAGGACGGCTGATAACACGATTTGGGAATTTGGTAAGCTAAATATCGATTGTGGCATGGGCTGTGGACATGGTGCGTCATCCTACATAAACCAGAGTTCGTCCAAATCCATGTCTTCAATTTCAGTAAAACAAAATGTCGGTGAACATGGGTCTATAACGCTGACCGTTAACCGAAACCTTGTTCCCAGCCTCATTTTCGAAGAAAAATGATCCAATGACGCCATCCACAATCCTCACCCAACTGTCACTCTCTGTGAATGCATTGACTTTTCGACAACAACGTACTGGTTTTTCTAACCCCAGATGTGCGGCAATTTTGTTTGTCAACGTAGCCACAGAGATGATTTTTCGCCAAAAATTGGACAGCACTCACTTTGGAAATAAGTCTTCAATATTTCCCACCGTTTTCCAAGCGTTGTCTTTCTGTCAAGATTTCGAGCGGGAAACAGCTGTCAGTGTCAAAAAATTTGTAAAATGCATTCGTAGAAATAACGATAAGTAAGACACGTTATTGAAAAAGGAAAATATGTAATGCCTCCACTCCTTTGTCTTCCAAGGAAGAATATTATTCTTTTTAACGAGCCTTTCGCGTTTATTTATTTACGTTCAAGTGCAGTCGTTCCAAACTCTTCCAAAACTAAGCTTCTAAAACTAAAATAATAAAATGCTTTTCTACTGTGCCCCTCCTTTCATTTCTGCCACTAAGTACTATTGTTTTTTATAAAACGTCTTTCTTAACTTGTCAAACTCACCTATTTTTATCGAAGGCATTTAAACAATAACCCGGTGGCACTTTGCAAACATGCCGGCAATCATCGTTTAATGTAGGAGAATGTATGAAAATGGGTGCTTTCGAACGATTGTACAACCAAACGCCATCAGCCTCCTGACTAAGAGTAATACCTGTACAGAAAAAAAAACAATAGCTATGAGAATTGTTTAGAAAACTATTTCTGCGGCTGCTCACCTAAACCAATTTTTTGCCTTGTTTTATGCACAGAGGGCACTGTAACGCCCTCCTTTTCGGCCAAAACCTTCAAATCCATTCCGCCACTGCCTTCTGAATAGACGTTAACTGTTGAGTTTTTTGCCTCATACCTTTTACCGACACGCTGCGCCAATTCCCAATAGTCTATTTGACACCATGTTGGAGACGGCGATGAGTGATCTGGAAATATTAAAAAAAAATAAAAATGTTACTGATGCGCCAGATGATTAATTTAGTGGAAATTATGTAATGCGTACAGGGTGCGCCATCTTTTATGTTGGTATGTGAATATTGAATAGCTTTAAAAAAGAAACAGTCGATTTTCATACGATTTAATTGTATCTAGTTTTTGAACACAACTTTAATCAAGCAAAATTTGTTTTTGGGTGGTTCAGTGATGATTTAAGCATGAATGTTTAACTTGAGCTGGTCAATGGTCTCTAAGGGTTTCTAGCGTGCACTTTGCCTTTAAAATAACAAAAATAAGTCCGGAGGGGTCAAATCTGGAAAACAACAACCACACAGTGGTTCTAAGAAAAGAGTTTGGAAACGAATGGTTTCATCGAAACGGGAATGTGAATTAGTTTTTAAAATTAAACGAAAGAAAAAAAATGTTACGTATACGCCTCAGTATACCAAAAATGTAAATATTAAATATTCTTTCTCCATGTGTCACTTGCCGCAATTAAAACTGCATCCAAAGTGAAGTTTCTATAGATACCAACCAAACTCTTATGAATGAAGCCACGATCCAACAATAGATACATAAACAGCCCATAAAAAGGTAAAGTCTCGCCTCTATATTATCATTTCATACTACTAACCATCATCTTTATTATCGGCCGCCTCATTCACACAGGAAATCAATTACCCTCTCTCCATACACACGAAAACAATAGTAATAAAACAAAAACAAAAAAACCTCCGGATAGTAGCGCACCCCAAATTGCGAGTTCAGTGCACACCTTCGGTCTGCGGTGGTTCACGTAACTCGGCTAGAGTGGGTAACTTCAACTAAGGCCCGCCGCACACTTCCAAAAACCAACAAAACCCATTCACATTTTAATAAGATACAATAACTCATCACACAACAGCACACGCAGGGAGACGAGAACGAAAACGAACCACAGCCTATATACATATACCTTATACGCTCAGCTTAATGCGCCGATAGCATGTCTGCGCGTCATGGTGGTATGCGATTAAGGTTCATACCCTGTCCGCTGTCCCATTCAACCCCCCCTGTTAGCCACCATTATTATGATGGTGATTACACGTTCTTCTCGTGAAAAAGCTCGCTCAAAAAAAATAAATAAATAAAACGTCTCGACCGAACGCCAAACCTCGGGAGAGCACACACGCACACAAATTCGATAACACAACAAATTGAGCTTGTGTGGCAGGCGCCATGCAATTTTCGTGCCGTTTGTCGTCGTCTAGTCAGTGGGCCGTCGGCGAGGCGCTATAAAATAAACTTCTCAAGCAGTTTAAACGAAAAACAACAAAAAAAAAAAACACAAAATTAAATATAAATGGCTTTTTTATTCATTTCGTGTGTTGTATATTTATTTAACATCTTTGCTTTTCGTTCTTGTTCTCTTCCATCTCGTTATTAGTGTTTTTTTTTTCGTCTTTGTTTTTGCAAAATAATTTTTGCGTTCTTTCCACCAATAGAGGTGGTTTTTTGCTTGTCTGATATACATATTTTATATGTAATTTATTGAACCCCAATTATGGTTGTCAGAATGATGGAGAAGGAGGGTGATGGAAGTGGTTTAGTTGGTTTTCCTTCTCTTTTTTTACGCTAAAATAGAAGCACCAACCGTCGATATTTGCAAACATTTTGAACTACCTTAATGTCAATAAGGACATGATTATTGTTTAGCGTCAATGTTACAACACACCGTTCATTGTCAATGTAATGACCAACTGTCAAACAGTTTTTACTATACGAATGAGTGCAAAACTAGTGACAGTCCAAGAGACTCAAATTTTGAGAAGAATCGCATTTGCTTAAAAATTAGTGATGACATTTTTAAGTTCGCTAATGGAAATAAGTAGTGAGAACTGTCACGAAACGTCAAAAAATTTGCTCAATTCTTAAAAATACGAATGACTCTGTTCTCTGCTCTGAAGTCATTCATTCACCATCCACCATCTTCTATAACTTACTTCAGCAACACCTAATGACGCTTTGTGTGATCACGCGGACAGTTGTTTTTCCATTTGACGTTTATGGAAGGCCAGTCGAGAAAACTTAGTGTCAAGGATTGCTCGATTGAGTTCCTACAAAGTTGACATTTGTTTGTCTGACGTAGTTAAAGTGATGTTAGCTGCCATTTGAATTTTTACGTTCACGGGATATCTAGTGCAGTCAAATCAAGCCGACTTATGCCACCAGAGCGTCTGCAATATCGACATTGAACTTACCACGACATTTAACCCACCACATTGTACACTGTGGATGTTTTGTCACTGGAAAATGTATTTTCAGCAATGTGCAATAGGTTAATGCAGCTTGATTAATCCGCAGATATATGATTTCTTGGTTTTCAGCACCTGTCAACTAAATATATCCACACGAGTGCGTCAAGCTGTGAACATTAGTATCGAGTAAATATTTGCTGAGACTAACTATGTACTTCTACCTCTAACTCCACTTGATTGGACTTGAATACAAAAGACAGCGAATTAGCCACCATATTGAATTTAAAAAATAGTTGCCTTGACTATGACAACTATGTAGAGCTAGGTTGCTGTATTCCTAAACACTTGTTGCGAATGTAAGTACAAGTAAGACCCCCAAATAATATTTTGACAACCAAAACCCCTTCCTGTGACATTTAAACTCATTCAGTTAGACACAATAAGCGACCTATCAGTTTTAATTTATCTCCAAATCCCTATCTTCCGTAGAAACACCGTATTCATATTTAATTAGCCTGAAAGCACTATAATTATATTTTTTTGCTTTGGGAAATATTTTTCAACACCTTTTAGAATGCAAAGCATTACTATTTTTTTTTATTGTCTACATTTTGAAATTTATTACGTCTACCTACATTGCAGGCGAAACAAAACAAAATGTGGTGGCGCCCAACCGTGAGATAATTTTGCTAATGTCACCCATCAACAGTGTAAGCACGACTGGAAACAATAAAATTGTACAGCAAGTTTATTTATAAACGTTCATTATTCACACCGTCACAGGTGGGGCTTTTGACATATATATACATTTCGTTTTATTCACAAAAAAAAAAAATCACTCCGAGTGAAAATATTTCCCAATCATTTTGTGACTGACGACGACAACTTAACAACGAAATTTTATCGGTGTAACAAGCGCAAGCACCCATATGCATTTAAATTGATTTCTATCAATCAATTATACTCCACATGTGTACTTGCTCATAAATTCCAATTAAAAATCAAGAAATTTAATCGGACTCATGCTTCAGACCACACACACACCAAACCGGGTTATGAAACTTTAACTACGCCGACAACCAGATTTTCGTCTTGCATAATGAATATAAAACAAAAACAAAAGGAAGAACGAAAAAAAAATATATATAAAAATGCATAAATAAGACGAAATTCACGATAAATCATAAAACAAAATTATCGTTTACTGTCACTTTTCCGTTCTGGTCATGCTGTTTGTATAAATGTTCACAGCAGATCAGTTCGGGAACTCTACACACAGGTGGTGTTGTTTTGCGTTTCACTGAAGTATGCAGAGACAAGTTTGTATTCAGCGACTTCTCATTGAAATCGCCGCCATTCATTAAAGCAGCAATGGCAAAAGGGCATGGTTTTACAAAAAAATAAAAGAGAGATAAAAAAAACAACAGAATAAAAAACAAGTTCGATTGGGTCTCTTATAAGCCAAATGTGCTTGTGGAATAAGTGACAGCTGGAAAATTGTATTGAATCTTAAAGGCGTGTGCGGCAAGAGTGTTGTTGTCTGATTACGAAACCTAATGACAGAAACGGGTCAGACTTTTTGCGCAATTAATACTAGCCAGAGAAGTACACTAAATTTTGAATTATTATGTTTAACAAGATATTTATTAAAGATAGGTTATAATATTAATTTATGAGCGAATAGGTTTTCGGTTGAAATATTTAAACTATTTCAAAATTGGTCGAGATTTCAATATTAACTAATTTAAGGAAAATCCAGAACAGTCTACTGAAATTGACAAGTGCAAAGCATGAACTACCTATCCTACATAAAGACAATTCAGTTCTGTCAGTAAGACATTGAATTTGTGGTTGATAATACTTTGAGACTTTCATATACAAAATATAAGGTCCGTTTAATGAAGAAAAACAGAAAAAGAATAAGAACAGCATGTGATCGTTCGGATTTCTAGTTTAGTAAGTTTGACAGCTGACTGACTAGATGTATTTGAGTTTATGTTGGCATAGATTGGACACGTGATTGGTTTTTTTCGGTATCGAGGGTAAGTCGACAAATCTTTTTAAGAAAATAAATTCTACCTGTATTTTCTGTTGACATTTTGAAGTGTCAGAATTAAAAAATAAACTGCGAGAATATAACAACAACTTAACTTACCTAAATAACGCGTGCGTAACCTAGTTACGACAAATCGAGTTGACGTTTTACATAAACTAGGTATTCGAACATCCCCTATAAAAACAGCAAAAGTTAATATTTATACTGTCAGAACAAAATCGAAAAAAAACGAACACCAAAAGAACTACTTTGGAGTACGTACAACGATTTTAAGGTTAATCATCTTGTATGCAAAACTTCAACAATAGGTAAGCAGTAGTACCTACCTACATTAAAAATAGTATAATACTGTAGCAAAAAATTACTGCTGTCATTCACATTGGGAGGTTTGTTACGAAGAACTTAAGGTATGTAAGCACCAACATCTTGGTATGTAAGGAAACTCTACTTAATATTCTTATTAAAATGACTACATGTCAATGCCCAAGTTTAAGACCTCACAATGGCGAATGTTTACTACCGTCTCAGAGTAGTTTTTCGTTTGTTGTTTTCCCTCAGTCCCTATACACATACATCATGCATATGTATAAAGAAAATCATGTAGTAATATATTTTTATAAACATCATCTTTATATTTAGCCATGGAGATCACGTATTTAAAGTCTAATTTGCAAATACGTTGGCGGCATAATGTTATTCTTACCATCACTTATTTTTATTCTTAATATTTATTTATTTTTCCTTTATCTTTGGTGGTGCTGCTCCTTCTTTTGCTGTTTCGTTTTGTTTTCCTTTTTACCCATAAGTTTCTTCAACTATTTGTCATCATGTCGCGTCGTTCATTTTGGTCTTTTCTCTATGTCGTTGGCCGCCATCTTCAAGTTCAAAAAATATTCCTATGTATGTAGTGTAGGTTATAATATTTTGTGTTCCGATGACATTTAATTTTGAATAGCTCTTACGTTATTCATAAAAATCATTTCTTTGGCAATTAATGAGTGACATAGAAAATTTATAACACTCTAGGTTGTATACATTTATTAAGATTTGTGTTGTTTTTTTTATATACCAGACGTCACTTGCGCGGCGCTAATGGCCGCTTTACAAATGATTATTGCTTTGAGAGTATATTTTTGTTCAGCACTTAATCTGCATTTTGTCAACACTGTTGCAAATTGTACGAAAAAGGAAAGATAAAAACGGAGAAACACCTAAATAGCATTTATCGACAATAATTTTGGCGCCACTATATTACGTAAGTACCTACCTACAGACCTCTACACGGGGCGCGTCAACCACCGCCATATACAAACAAATTTGCGTTTTTTTTTTCTTATTTTTTTTGCACATTGGAACGTTTTGTTTATTTATGTCATTAGCGAATGTGTGCTACCAATACAACAAGATGGCGATTAGGGGAAGTTGAGAGGAAATTAAATTTGCAAAGCGAGAGAAAAATAAAATCTTATAAAGGAAGGTAGGTATATAAAGAACAACAAAGAAGCGCAGATAGAGAATCATAAATAAATTAAATAACAATCTTCACGATTGTCAGAGATACAAAACAGCATTTTAAGTAGTTGTTCGCCTTAAGAAATGCGACATCTGATAGATATCAGCGCGGTTGACAGTAGCCGTAAGAACAGCAGCCGTATCTCAGCAGCAAAACACAACTGACAGCTATGTTAAAAAATAAATAAATTTATAACTAAAATGTTAATGTGTGTGAACGTGTGAGTTTTTTTTTTTTTTTACAGAACGGCAATTACCTTTTAGTAAGAAATTCATTCAGATTTTAATATCGTTATTTGAAAAATCTTGATAAATCCCTACAATCTTTGGGCAGGTGTGTCAGGGAAGTGCCAACAATTTGATGCAGTTTTTTTTTGTTTTTTGATAGTCATTTATTTTGTACTAGATTGGTGTACTTTTTCCAATGTCCCATTTCGAAAAAAAAGTCGCAGATTGCTTGGTAGACAGTTCATAAAATATATACTTTTCATCGAGTTGGATTGACAGATGAAAGCTTGTTTTTATCCCAATCTATCGGATATCGGACTCACTCTATTGGGGCCTAGAAGTTCAGCTCATAATATCCAGATGGAGGAGTACACGTTTTTCGCATTAAAAGAAATGTATTCATTATTGTTGCAGCTCTAGGACATTTGGCTGTCAATTCTTTCATATAGAGTTTGACTCGCCTCTAGAGGGCACTGTTTTATATATTTTTGACATCTATCTTATACAGTTTTCGGTTTTTTGCACATTTTATAGCCAAAAACTTTGGAACACCTTCGGAAAAAAATCCAAACCTGGCAATTCGGAATTTAAAGCTGTCAAATTTGGCGAGCAAAGTCTGTAATTCTTCCGCCCTTTTTCGAATAGAGGAGAGTTAACAACCATTTTTTTAAACTCAACACGTCACAACGGCCAGTTTCGATTTTAACCCTCGAATAATATGCGATAGGTGGCGAAACAATAATAGCGATTCATAACCAACTTGTAGTAATTAACAACAGTCAAAAATAGCTCTTGAAAATACGAGCTGGCAGTTTAGTTATGGTGCAAGTACCTGAACAATATTCCATTTAATTAAGAAATGACGTACTGGACCATTTTTCCCGATAAATACTGACTGACGTCTGAATCTAGACGTATTTAAAACCTACCGCAATCAACATAGGCATTAATTCGATCAAATGATAAACGCATTCTTCTGGTTTATTTGCCGCAAAAATGAGTTCAAGGCATTTGGTTACACGCCACAATTGCCACCCAAAGATGCGTAAACATCTACTTAACCGCATTTTAAGCGCATAACCTCAATAATATTGTATATTTATTTAAACCTTCCATTGTTTATGGCAGTGCGCTTATGATACTGCGGCTGGTAGCCCACAAAATCGCTGCGTTATTTATAAATGCCACAGCCGAATGTTCTGTGTATTTATACGCGCAAAATGTCGTTTCATTTGCCAAGGAAGGATTGAAATATTATTTTTATTTACGGTGGCGGTACTGGCGCGTCGCTGTCGTCGTAGTCATCGGTTGCATTGCATTCGCAATGACTGTAAGATGCCGCCGCACTCGTCCGTGACTTCAATGAACCACTAAACCACCGCCACCTAACAGAACATCCATTCTATTACTACGTGACGCAGATATTTACCGCGTCGGTGGCGGCGCGCTGCTACGGCAGCATTGCAATGCTATACAGAGGACAGAGCCCACCCTAGCCGCATTCTCACCATAGAGTGCGGTATACCTATACAACAACCGCAGCCACAGCGGCGCAAATATGTATATTTGCATGACAAAAACGACGACGACGGCACATAGCGCCTATTAACAATAAACGTCTGCCTGGGAGGAGGAGAGTTTGCCTATGTACGCAATGGAAAATGAGTGCTATGTTGACACTATCGTTTATTTGGTACAATAAATAAATGTGGTTATAATAAACGGATAAAGGCAATCAAAGTGTTAAAGATATAAAAACGTAGAACAGAAATACTAATAGTAAAATTAGATTTTGATCTAAAGTCAAAATTTCGAACATTAATCTCTACATATAATAAAACTGTAAAATGAAAAATGCCTGACCGCGCATCACGCAGAAACTACTGGACGGATTGTGATGAAACTTGGCATAGTGATTGCTTATGTTCTGGGTCGGGCTTTAGGATACTTTTTAACCCGGAATATAATGGTTTTTACAAAATAGTCAAAAAAACCGGATATATGTAAGGAAAATTCTGTTTATACAGACCTAGCTTAATAATGGCTTATCCGATTGAAAAAAAAAAAACAGGTGAATTTAGTAAATTTTCTTCTGAATCTTTTAAGATATTAAACATCCTTGTTGTCCTGAAGTTGAGCAATGTTCAAAATAATTTTTCAAAACATTGCCCACAATTTTCTTTCAGTGGATACCACTGTCAGTAGCCATGCAGCAGTGAGTATCGTTGCAGTAGTGTGTGTGTGAGGCAAGGCGAGCACGGGTCAGCTAGTTATTAATATATTTAAAAAAAAAATCTTGAGAAGTTTACTTGAATAGCAACGAGCATTAAATGTAAATTAGAGATCAAGTTTTGGAAACGAAATTAGGCCTATTCCAATTTTTTGTCACCATTCGAATTTACGCTCAAGTCGATCCAACTTAGTTCAATTTCGCAAATGGTTACTATAATATTTTCATTAGATCTTGCACACAACTTCTGCTCACAACTGCAATAGCAATTTCTAAAGTCTACTATTTTTTACTACAAAAGCCGAGTACAATTTTAAGGCAACAGGCTTCTTACAAAAAAAAATGTTTCCTGTCAAACCTGATAATTGATAAACTAACTTTACAGTTTCTAAGCAACATTTTAAGACCAGGATTGAGTTCAATCTAATGATGAGTAATAATAATGAGTTTAAGTGGTTTAAAAAATCAAAAGAAAATCGACTTAACTAGCATATGGGTTCATTTTTAAGAATAGCAAATCGCATTATTCGGTAATATAAGAAGTTTAAAAACGTAATAGATTTTACATTTCACACTGGCTGAATTCAGCAAATAAAATGCCCTTGTTTGCAAATCTCAAAGTTTAATAAAAAGGTTAACAAAAATAACCGTAGTTAGAATCGTTGCCGATAATAGATGGTGCTGAACAAAATGTAGTAGATCTCTCAAATTCACATATCTCATTGTGACATTTGAATGTCAATTTAGTCAAGAAAAAAACTTTTCGCATGATAATCCATGCCAGTGAAGATTATATCGCACGAGCTAGTCGCCGGACTTAGTCAACTAGTATTGTGAACGTACCCCCTTTGAAGAGAACCAATATCGACGTAGATTGTAAGTACAAAACATAAACGTGTATGTTGTCAATCTACATACTGAGCATTATGCTTTTGTGAACTCTAGACGGATATCTTCCGCTGACTATTCAGAACTACTTACTACACCTGTTTAAGCGGAAAAAGCGATTCAATTTCGCTTAAAGTTGGTGTCTACGTCTAGTGCCCCTAACTGCTTAGTCAGGTCGGGCAACTGGCCGCTGTTTGCTTCAATGCGCGACATGATTGCCGACGTCCGCAGTGACGGCAAATTCCCTGATTTCGATGCGATCATAATCACGTTCGCCATTAAATTGTGCTTGCATCGGCGCGGCGTTCATCAAAACACAAACAACACAATTACCTACTTATCATTTTCATTTCAAAAAAAAAATCGCCTTCTCCAAAACAGTGATGTCAGTGTCAGACACACTCGCTCATCCAATGGCGGCGGCAGTGGCGTCTAATAGCACTTAGTAAGCACGCTCGGACTTTTCTTAATTGCCCGACTTACCGACCGAGCGTTTGTTTCCCTCATCTGGACAAACAAATTTCGCATGGCGAATTACAAAGTTGCAAAGTTTTGACGTTTTTCCTCTGGTGGTTTGTTTGCCAAATTTTGGTTAAAAGGTTTAATGATGAACGTGAATGAGCCCAATCAAAAAGACTACGCAACCGAAAGAGAAAACCGAATGGAGATCAGCGGGGAAAAGATACAACACAACAATCAACAATTTATTGTCGCCGGCGCGTCATGTTCATGTCAGTGGCATCGACGCTTATTATCTTTTTATGGTTTGGCCTTTTTTTTATTGTACATATTTTTGTTTGATTACCCCGGTGACCGACCATCACAATTGTTATGAATGTGGTGCTGCTTCAACACAAACAAATTGCGTATGTGTCAAAATGTGTGAGTGTTGTGTACGCGCCGGCGACGACGCGGCGGTTGTCGACACATTGTCGCACTAAATGTAATTATTTATAACTTTTATACAGAGTGTAAAGTAATAGCGCGCTCGAGCGGAAAAGAGACAGACAGGCAAGAGAGTTATTTAGGTGGCGCCTGTTTATTATTTTTAGTACTTTTTTTTATTAGACGATTGTTGCTTTTATGAGCAGCCCATTTGAATAACAAAAATATATCAAAATTAAAAGATCGCTTAAGTAAATATATATACACGGACAGGGACACGCACACGGAAAAGTGCAATTTTTGTTCGCATTGACTGATTGTGTTGTTGTTTTTTTTCGGGAGCGGCCAGAGAGGTTAAAGATCAGATTAAGTTATTCGAATTTTATATTTATACCTAATCATATTTATTTTTTTCCAGATACTTACATACACAAGTAGATATGAATGCATACTGTGTGTACCTATAATCTACGTAACGTATTTTTAAGTCACATTTATAAATTTAAGAGAATTAATTAAAAGTGGGCGGCATGGCGGTGAATCTCAAAGGGAAATGTTGTTTGTCGAGAAGCTTTGATCTATTGCCGATTCATTTATTTTCTTCTATTTCCGAAGAAAAATATAAAATCTCTCGTTTTCGGAACCTCTAATTGTTATCGAGATATACCAATACCTAACTACCTAGATTGCGATTTGTTGACGCATTGTTTTTAATGTGACAACCTACATAATTCGAAAATCTTAAAATTTTGAAATGTAATTGTAATTGAAATTTTGAATTGTACTGGTCGACCGATAAGACTGTGTTCGTATCGTGTACATGACTGACTAGCCGTTAATTTTTAAGGGGCAGACAGTTTATTTTTGGACACAAATTCGAATTACTCAATTAATCACACATCGGTGACATGTGTGTTGAAATGAGAAATTTATAATAAATCATAGGTGCGCCTCTGCACTGTTTACAGTTGATGCGATAACAATTATTCAATTATAATATTTAAAATAAACTTAAAAGAAACACACGATAGTGAAGAGACAGATTATGAAATGTCATACATACCGAATGATGCAGTGCTACCAGACTTAAGATCAACGTGGAAAGCTTAAAGTTCACTGGTTGTGTGTTTGCAGTTTATCTACTTGCGTTGCAATTTCCACCCACGTCATACCAGAAGGGTTCTAACATAAGCTGCAGCTGTCAAATCACTTCCACTTGGGATAAATACCAACTGTCAATCCAGGAAATGTCAAGTAAGACGTTATTGTTGTAATTGCATGCTGAAAATCCTACTTTGATTGCTGAGAAAGAACCTACTAAAACAAACAGCAGTTGATACTTTATCAAAATGGCCGCTGTACATCTAGCGCAAGCGCATATAACTTCCCAGGTGGAGGAATGTCCGCTCAAGTAAAAATTAGAATTCAAACTAAAAAAATCATAATTTAGTGCTAGACACAGATGTAGCAATTATTGGTAAATTCATCATCGCTGAATGCGGTTTTAAATGTCATTTGTGACATTTCCATAAATTTATCGATAACAAATAAAAACTTGTGTTGGCTGCACTTTTCTTTATCATCGCGAAGCAGCAAAACCGCTAAAATTATACAGGTTAAGTACTTTTAATATTTAGCAAGCGATTTTTGTATGTTACGTATCCTATAGCCCTGACAATAGCCTATTGTGGCTTCCCTGATAAGGTCTGGTATCTGGGTGTCAGCAAGAGTTGCTGAAGTGACGATTTCATCGTCAAGGATGTTTTTCCTGAGATTGAGTAGAGCCGGAAATTCCATGGGTATGTAAAGAGAGGATATGTCACTCTCATAGTCTGCATGTTGGACCCGGTGAGACAACCAGAGACAATACTGAGCTCCCCAACTTCGACCGACTACTTGTTACTTGCCTACAAGTTATATTTTAACATAGACATTTGTATTGACAAATGTTACGTAACTTGCGCCCAATACCATGTTCCCAGATTTAGCTAAATCCACTTCATTTAGCTAAATCATCTCATTAATGATGTGTTTCATACATTTTCATGATTACTAATTACGTGTTTAATTTTTAATTACGTGCAAATCCACACAAAATAAAATTGAACTACACAAAATAGAATCAAACAGACACAAATAAAATCAAACAGACCTGTTATCGACTTCAGCTGTTCACGCAAAAACAAACTGTCAAAAAATAAAAAATAAAAATGCAGATACCTTGTAATTATTTATATCATTTTTGGATTTATTTTGGCAGATATAAATTAAATTCAAAGCATTTGAATTCATTTTGAATTGTTACAGGTAATTTTTCGTTTGAACTTTTGTATGTACGATATTGAAAGTTTGCCAACTAATTTCAAATGTCACACTAAACCACTTAAATGTTCGGTGGTAACGCCTTACGTGATTTATAAATCACTTCAGCTAAATCCGTTGGTGGGAACACGGTTTAAGCCTAACTTCTCACAATTTTTGGGACGTATGGAAGGGATCTACAATTTTATGCCGAGTCCAATCGGCATGACAGTTATACTCAAAGATGTTTTTCAGACGTTTGCAAAAGATGGCGTAGTGGAAAAACCTTAAGTTTTGGTTCTTTCGAAAATCGAACCGGGAACCCTCGCTTGGTAGTCCAACACACTAACCACTGAGCCTCGGCGCCTACTCCTTTTTTTAGGGCATTCTTATTTGCCAAATAGTTGACAAATAAAAAGTGTTTAAGAGGCTTTTCGGCATTTTTTTTTCCAATTATTCCCTTAAACCTTTTAGACGGTTACTCATAATTACCTTCAGAGATAATGTCGTCACCATCACATCAGTGATAAGTAAAAAAAAAAGATTGAGCCAAACAACGAGTGACTGACTGTTACTGGTATACAAAAAATACTTTTCGCCCTGAATAGGTAGCTGGACTCATAAGTAGATGACTTTTATACCTCACTTCCTCACTGAACGCACTATTGATCTTTGACGTTCGATTGAATCTGCGTGAATCACAAACTTCTACAACAATTATGTCAAAGATACTACTAAATGTTTAGTATTCCTCCTATCGACAAATTATAGTGGCTGCGTAAAAGGTTATCAACTCAGTAAACTCAATCAAAATTTGTATATATGCTAACTGACGTCTGCAATAGCTGATAAACTATTAAGTATTAATACGTGTGCTAAGTATTCAAAAAAAATTCCATCAGTCCATCACTAACAAATTAAAAAAAAAATACGGAAGCAGCTGTTAGTGAATCGAACAACTGATGAATTGCTATTATTGGTGTACCCTACCCTACTTTTCGTACGCAATCAAAACATCAAATAACAGATGATAAAAGAATTAAACGATCTGCAAATGCAAATCGACGAGAAATCAATTTTTTCTTCGATCTACAAAAGTATACCTATTCATATTCATGATTTCATCGTGCACACTCACGTTGTGTTACAAATCATATCTATAAAGAACTACTAGAACTAGATAAGCTCATGCACACACAAAAGCGGGAGCGAGATCGCAAAATATGGGCTATGTACCTTACTAAGCCTTAAAATTAATATAAGTCTCCGTTATCTAGCGACAACAGCATCGTCCTCATCTCTAGCTTCGTTTTTTTGTTTTCTTTGCCTAAGGAGGCAGTGTCAAGAGAAATAAAAGAAATTTCAAATTAATTGAAAACGAACAAATTAAATAAATAAAACCACATAAAATGTTATTACTATATTACAGCATTTGCTATAAATAGACCGACTACCAGCCTTAGTAGTAGTAGAGTGACTGTGACTATCATCTCATAGGTGGCGTGTTCCTTTTTTTTTTTGCTGTGAACAGATAGGATTCATTTTATTAGCTCTACAAGTTTATTTGTTCAATCTTCCCGATTAGAGAGAGGCTATGCTGCAAGCACAAGCTGCTACTGCTACTAGCTGATTTTTTGCAGTCAAAGTTGGTTGGCAAAGACTATACAACAACAGATAGGGAAAAGTTGATTGAATTAGCACTTCGGAAGTGCTGAAAGCAGAATACTCCCCAGTGTGCGTGTTCCCCCCTAGTGCACACACATGAATGGAGGAGAGCCACTCTGATATACCTATATAACTATACCCATGTCCGTATAACAATTTTGAAATGGCTTATTAATTTCAAGGTGTTTGCATGGATGGCGCCGTTTGATTGCTATTTTAATTAGCTCCAGCAACGTGCTGACTGCCGAGTTGTATAGACGCAGAAAAAAGAGGTGCTACAAAATGTGGAACTTTGAGCAGCAATAAAGAAATGGAAAGTGGATATAGGGATGTTTTTTTTAGACATCAACAGCGCCATTCACCGCCAGCATAAGCGGGAGCTGGGAGAGCCCTTAAAGTTGTATGAAAGTTCTTTATTTTTTGGTTTCAAAATGTCCGCCTGGGGGGCACTGAGTCTTAATGCATTTTGCAGTTGCGAAAGAACTCATATAATTGAATGGGTTTGTAAGATTCCCAGTTTAGAATAAAATGTCTGCGATATTATTATAGTGACTCAGTTATTTTGTGACGTAAAAGAAAAGTGCTTGTGGCAGAATTGACAATACAAAAAAACGTCATGGATATGTTTTCGCTCTCGACTGTGTCTCACGGTTCGTATTTATGCAAATGGAACATGGAAATATGTAAAAAGAATGTCTTAGTGTTATATCTTATATTTCCTTAAGATTGATTTTTCAGGCGAAACGCTTTGAGACGGTATTTGCCTTAAAAGTTCGAGTTATTAGGCCCCAGGTCGTGTTGCTTTAGAAGAGTATAATATGGGGAATTGCTCCCAATTTGTATAACATCTTTTTCTTCCCCTTCTCTCGTTCTTTTAAGGAAATAACTTAAAGCGATATATCTTGGTATTTTGACCAGTGTTGCCATTCTGACCAGTGTTGCCATTCTGACCGGATTCTATTCATATATGACAGAATTCTCTTTACTCTGATCGAAGAAATTTTTAAATAGAAAATTACAGCGCCGCCTGAATTTGATTGAAAGTTCATTTTTTCCAAAACTTTGTAATGCAAAGCTTTTTAATGAATTGCATATTTTTTGTTTACTTTTAAGATTTGCTTTGTAAAATAAAGAAACTAAAAATAACCACTTGTATATTATAGTCAACATATATTGCTTTATTCTATTTTAGACCACATTTCTTACTAACTTTTGACAAAATTTAAAATAAATATAATCGTTCATACAGTGAGATTTTACTGGATTCCCTTATTTTTAGTGGCAACACAGATTTTGACAGGTCAAGGCACTTTGCAAAAAATTAACGTGGCATTTCTAATCATTGAATATACTGCGAGATAAGAATGATAAAAAGGGTTAAATTTGCAGCATTGTTGACGAATTTATTTCGCCAAACATCAGGGGGATTCAAAAAAGGGGGCGAGGCAGCTAGCTAGCATATAAAACACGATTTAAAAAACAATCACCCCTTTTGGAAATAATATTTTGACCGGAATGTTTTCTATTCTATTAACATTTCCAACGGAAATAGCCTTGATATTTGACAGATTGATGTATATTGCCTGCTCGAAGCATTTAAAAAAAATATGGTCGATATACTAAAGAACAGGGCGTGGTACCACTATGCAAACAAATATTAAAAGCAGTATATATGACAGTTGAAGTGAAATTGTGGACAGTGTTGCAAACGAGAACTTACACTTTTCATAGAGCAAAAACGCTGAAACGAAAATAACAGAAAGCTGCTTTCGATATGGGTTCAAGCGACATAAGTTTTCTATGCGTTTAGTTGTAACCAAAGCAAAAGAACGCGCGTAAGATACGTTCAGATAAACGATATTATACTTAAAAGAACAGCTATTTTAATAAGTAGTAACAGTTGTTTATTTGAGAACAGACATATCAATAAAGTGATTTTTGTATTCTTTTTATAACTTTTATACGTCGCAAAGTCTCAACATCTTGATCCAATCATTTAATAAAATCCTAACAGTCACATTTTCACACCACATCAATCCGCTTTTTATGTATTTAGCAATAGCCATAAAATGTAAAACTATTTTGCAAGCCATTGCTACTTCCGCACTCTGATGCAGGCGTCACACTGTTTGCTGAATGTTCTATTATTCAAATAATGGTGTCCCCTCTTTAAACAAATTACAGACACCACGAACAACACTGGGTCATTGAATTAGTGACCGTTGGCATTAATGTCGGCGTAGTAAGACTCAAGATAACATAAGAGGTGTCAAATTCAGATTTGCCAAGCGTGTGCATATTTCTCATTTAACAACTCAACAGGTTTTGCAATTCATAAGGACAATCAAAAATATAAACTGACACATTTCATCAGCCTTGATCTACTCCTATACGAGTATTATTAGTACAAATTGCTCTAGAGCGGAGATCCATCCCCGATAAAAAGAAGAAAACTATTTTCGGACTTAACTGGTTAATTGTCTGGCCTCTAGAGACAGAGAAAAATGTGCGGAGGCAGAGAGGAATCCACTGCCATCCATATACAGAAACAGATACCCTCCTAACTAACAACGCAACAATACAAAATATCTGTGAACTTCCATTAGCGCTAACGCTGGCCCCAGGTCAATTATACAATTGTTCAACAATAAAATTGTGCGATACTTATTTACGGCTGAGCACGACTGCGAGTACATGACCGAGTTTTTTTGTTTGCTCCCTCTTGTGTGCGATACTTGTACACTCCATTAACAAGTTTTTCACATAAACAAATTGCTAAATGGACGAACAAAAAAGTAACAGAAAAAAAAAAGAAGAAGTTTATGAAGCCTGCGGCGGTTGCCATACACATGATAACCAAAGCGGAACCGAATTCAAGTGTATCTAGCGAATTTCTGACAACTGACGCAGTATATGTTTGCTAAATACAATCTATGGAAATTTGATGAGCAAACAAAATGTGGAGCGGATTAGAATAGCGCCATGAGTTTGTTGTCGTTTCTGATTTTATAATGCTTAATTTGGTTTTTTATTTGAATGGCTTGGGTGTTTTTTTTTTTTTTTTGAGAGTTCATGAAAGCACATCACACGTGAGAAACAATGAAATGCAGGAAGGCGCCACCTCTCTACTTTCTGTCAAAGTAGCAGACACCATGATGAAGTAGTGAACGCGATTCCGGTATCGTTTCAATGACTTGGTTTCGTCGGCGTCGTGAGTTTGTTGCTGTTGGGGGAAATAATTGCTTCGCCACAATGTATCTAAGTGAATTTAATTAATGGTGTTTATGTGATTTACAAGGGAATGCTATCTGTGGGATCAAACCATACAGTAGAATAGTGAATACGATGAAGGAGGAAGTCTCTGAACAACAACAAAAACATGGAAGACATCACGTCCAGTTGACATCATCATTTCGACTTATTCGATTTGACGTTGTGGCTTTTTGCACGTGAATATCGTACACGCTTGTACTTAGTCTAGAGTGCTGTATAAATTCAAGAAAAATGCTCATTTATCGATTCGGTTCGTTCTTTGAAGCGAACGCTTTGGAAATGAAGGGGGTTTTGAAAGAAGGCACCCAGTCTAGTTGGACCGTACACAAAATCGATGCCTAGTGTCTGAAAGTTACAGCTTACGCCCTCTCTTCCCTCTCCCCTTTTTAATGTAAAATAATAGCCTGGTCCTATCTCCTATGGGTCGTTTCTTCGAAATTGTATTTCTTATTTTAATTTCGAATAGGCGAATTTTTAAATAAAAATCCAGTTAAATGTTCGGCAAAGCCTTCCACCAGATACATACTAAATACTCACCACTTGCTTTCAACGGGTGAGTTCGAATTTCGAAGCTTAACGAAACTTATTTCGCTGTGGATGACTCACAACACAACTGACTGTTTTTTGTGTTTTCTAAAGCTTGAAAAATATGGAACTCATTCAGTTTATTTGAAAGACTCACTACCTACTCGTTTGTTTAGTGAGTTCGAAACATGCGACACACAAATGCCACTTGCTGTCAAAAAGAGAATACTTCAACAATAATAAAGTTCATTCCGCCTTCCAAAACGATTGGGAGTCACTGACACACAAGGACCACTCACTCACCAATTGTTGTAAATAAGTGAGTTCGAAAATTGTTCTGTAAGTTTATTTCACTGTTGATGACACAAATGCGTTCCCTTCTGTAGTTTTTGATTTAGAAATGATTACGATAAAAGATTTTAGGAAAAAATCTTGTGTGGTATTTTTTGCAGAAAACATGCTTTGCGAAAGAGCTGTCATCTGCCTTTTTAAGTTTCCACCAATGAAGGGGACACGCACGACAGTTTCTATCATTCTCACAATATTTCCAACGACGCATGTATTCTATCTCAGTTTATATCAACTGTCAACGGATTAAACTGACAGGAAAGTAGAAAGTTAACCTACTTTATCCGTCGCATTCGTCATACCTACGCGTTGCTTATATGGGTTTCCTTTAATTAGCTGGGGTGTATTGTGTATTTCATTCATCTGTCAGTTGGCCTTTTAATATGTCAACGCAATGAAGCTAAATACGAATTTATTCATTATGTTCATACAGTTGTCCGCTTGCTATCAAATCTGAGCTTCAACCCGTTGAATAACTCCATGCTAACAAATTCTCACATCTGCTTGGAGATGAATTAAAGGCCCAAAATGCAAAATGGCGCTTATTTATTCTTAGTTGTCACTTTATAATGTCATGTCAGCGTAGTATAAAAAAAAACAACACAACGTGGACCCAAGCTCTCCGAATATCGCTCATGAATTGACAAATAACAGAATAAATGCTTATCAATCTGTCATCTGACAAGTTAAAATGGTACCAACTCTTTCCAATCATTTCCGATCGGATAATATGCCATTGCATTAAGTTGTACTAAATAAGTGTAACATCTGTCAAAATTCTAAGATTTTTCCGCATCGAATCGGAGCAGTCTTTAAGTAGAAAGAAATTGGTACCTACCTATTTATTGACAAAATGTGCAACATCGGAAAATAATTATTAACCAAATTCATTTGCAAAACAAGTTTAATTTCCAACCGTTTAAAAGTTGATCAAATAAATTTTGATTAAATTAATATTAAACCAAGTCAACCCATACACTACATGTGTGTGGGCCCAAGCACAACAAAATGGGGACATCGTTTCCAAAAACCATTCATTCATTTAAATACGTCTTAATATATTGCTATTTAAAAAAAAAATTGGTTCCCCCCCAACAAAAAAAAATTTAAATGAAAAATATTCATAAAATACCTGTAAGAAACAAAGAAAAAAAAAGAGCGCCGCCAAGAAATGTTTATCTCGCCTCGCAACAACACGTGTTCTACTCCACTCTCGCCTACATTAATTTTTTCGACGAATGCTATCCCAAAACGGGCTGCGTTTTGACCATATTTTACCAGAATCCCAGATGTTTACTTAGTGAATTGAGTTTGAGAATGCCACACATGTGTGTGACTTGCCTTGTGTAGATACACATAGTTGATGTTGAATGGCGCTTACTAAAATAGAAAAGAAAAACCAACCTCCTCCTGCTACTTCAATTTAAATGAACACGGAACGAACATGGATACAAATTTATGACTTCGAATATAAAAACGCAGTTCGTGCGTATTCCCACGTTTTGCAAGTGACGTAGCACATTAGAAAATCTTTTCATTTATTGGATCCAACATCCAAACATCCAGCACAAAAACCATCCGATTTTTAATTAAAATCGATCGATAAGTATTTTAACCTATAAAAGTGGAAACTGTTGCCAATTCCCTCCACTGGCCTAGCTAGCGGCTGTGGAGCTTTTTTGTTTGTGTAAGAAAACTCCCATGTAAGCTTGGTGAAGTACAAGTGTTTAATGCTGGCGCGTCAGTTATAAATGTATAGCTTTATAGATATGGCTAGACATAACAGCCAGCTAGATACTTATAGAAAAGGTGTAGCTGTGCATTTGTATGGCGGCGGCGGCGGCGGCCGCGGCATTCCGGCGCCAAAGAAAATACTTGTGTCTATATCCACATGCTGGCAATGTAGACATAGCTATAGTTAGATATAGATACATAATCTGCTCACTCCAACCCAAGCGCTCGCGCTAAGCTACTGAGCTCTGAGTGTTGTGTGTATTATCACTTGGTGGGAGTAGTGGGAGAAACAGTAGGTATAGCAACAATCGTAACACTCTTTGAGCAAATAAAGCTAAACACAGAAAAAAAAAACAACGAGCTATTGAACACACCGGAATTTGGGGGTGTTCGTGCTGGTGGTCGACGTGAAGTTCTACTTGAAATCAAAACGAACGGCCTTCAAAACGAATCATGCGGTTGGGTTGGGACTTGGGACAGGTATACCATGTATGTATGCATATAGATAGGTACCCTATATTTGAATAGCTTGTGTGCAAAAAGATATAGGTAGGCATAGGCACACATTATCTAGATGGAAAAGAAAGGCCCTTCATCTTTTCACGATAACCTTACAGTCGCGTCATATTTATGTCATCCACATGAAAATAACTGTGTTGATTAGAAATTTAGACCACTTGCGAATATGAGTGGCCGGTGTTTTTGTATGTATTTAAGTATGAATGAATATGTTTGACTTACCTTCGCCGTTAGTGGTGAAAGATTCTGGAATTTGAACTCGAAGACCGGTGGTGGTACCGCTGAATGTGGAAACACATCCGTCTTTTGAGTTTTCGCTTGGAGCACGGTCTGAAAATACAAAAATGCGGTTAAAATGTGTTTAGTGACAGGTGTGAATTTATTTATTGAAAAAGCAAAGTGCCTTTTTCGTTGGCAATAACAATTCGCCATTAAGTTCTAGTAAACTAATTAAACTGGACGACGATGGGCCTTACTAACTAACGAGCGTTTCTGGATGAGATTTCAATTTAAGGGAGTTCACAATAGATAATTTATTCATATAAATGGCGCAATTGTAAGCTTCAGTATATTGTAGGTCGAAAGAAGATTTTATTATTAGTAAGATGCAATGGCAATAGAGAACGTTAGCTGCTAACAGTCCAGGTTAGACACATTTTACGAACTTGCATTCTTTACAAAACTGTCTATTGTGACGTTCAACACTCGTAGATATATATTAGATGATGGATAAAAATCACTTTCAATAGAATTTAAATGTGTAGTGTGACGTTATATCTACGACTTCTTAACCTTCCACCTTATATATTTTTTAGTGAGAAAGTAGGCATCGGCAGTCATGCCAACTAAAGGTTTAAAAAATCTTATTAATCATACCCAGCCCATGCATTTGAAAACAGAGCACTCAAAAGAATAGATCGTTTATGGGACTTACGACTTTGACTATTTAATAGACATTAAGTGCGACTTGTGTTATTCCGGGGACTAAACCTAAAGCCTCTCGCTCATTAGTCTAACACTGAGCATATACACGCCCACAAAATTTGTTTATGTAATAGACCATCCAGCTGTATCTATTCATAATTTTAGGACTGAGCCAATTGCTAGTTGATTTCTTGAAATTGTAAGCTACACACGGCTTGTAAGTTATACAATGTCACACTTTTAGACCTGTGAACAATAGGCACGGTTTAAACAGTATTTGGACCGACTTTTCATTTTCAAAATACGCACTTCACAAGCTTCGAAGGTGTAACAAGCTGTGGCAACTCTGTTCTGTGTATATAAGTTTCTAAAGCCTAGAAGCTGGAATACCATTCGACTTGTCTCGGCACCACAACAACAGCTCATAGTCCCTTCATACACAAATTATGTGACAGATAGCCATTGCTATTGATCCGGGCGGACTGGGTGAAGACCTTTCTTAAACACTCCATGTTTGAATCTATTCCACCGAGTCCGCTCGAGTATTTATAACTTTTTACAATTTTTCTTATCTGCCACTGTTACAAAAAGTACGATACTTGAGATGAGATAATCAATGCGTCGTCGTTTCTCACAGTTCAGCAAAATTCCATGTCAAATCGCCGAAAACTGCTTTTTGACTTTGAAATCCAGATGCAAATAATCTGAAAACTATTATTATTATTAGCTTCTTGTGTGTGTCTGTCATTCCATTATACATTTTATCTCATACGTCAGAGACGATGTTAGGAAAATAGCAACATTTTGACAATTCATGAGATAGATGTGACTCTCGAAACCACTGATAAGTGCGATTATAATTAGAAATTTGTTAACATTTGGCGCCACATAATTCATAAATTTATTTTTTACCCGTCAATTATATTTGTCTAAAAATAAACATGAAAACCCATCGCAATTTCTCTTCATTACTCTTTCGTTCCGTTGACAGGAATGATTTGTCATGTTTGCTTTCTGTCTTTTTGTAACGTTGATAAATAGACTTATTAGAAACGATTCACCATATACACCGTCACACCGGTCGTCGCGTCAGCCAAACTATTGCACTGTTGTGACGGACGGTGACGGTATGTATCTGAATACTAAAGACACTTACCTATGTACTTTTGAGTCGTATGGGTCTTTTTGTCTCAAAAATAAAATCAATTATAACCAATTAATTATTGAGGAACCATTTTTATGCATGTAGTACACGCTTTTGGTTCGAAAGGAGCATCATCTCTGTTATTTTTTTTTTTAATAAATAATGAACAACAAAAATCATTTGTTTTTGCAAAATTAACCCAAAGCGGTGGAATTGTGTGCGTGTATGTATGGATGAATAACACAGAACATTCCACAAATCAATAAAAACATCGTGGCGGCAGCTGCTTAAGTCGGCGCCAGAATTCTTTTTGCAAATTAACTAAGTGGATGTGGGTTTTTTTTTGTGTATTCAACGGCGTCGCCGTCGTCGCGGACGGCTTTCGCTGGTTGCTGCTCTTTTTCTGCTGGTGGTGCTGTTTTGTGGCGTGCGAAGGCGGTGGGGGATCAAGATTCGAATTCGATGTCAAGGAAAGGCGCGGTGCGCGCCGGGGTGTGTGTTGTTTATTTATTTTCTGCTTAAAGTGTTTTTAAATAGTATTGGTTAATGATTTTACTCTTGCACAGCAATCCATTCGAATATTATGATGATTACAGACAGTACCTACCTATAGTGAAACGAAACAGAATAGAACACACGAAGACGATGAATGTATGCTCGCTTTCGTGTGTCGAAAAACTATTTACGATGACAGAGAAACGTCAAAATTGTGTAACTGAATTTGTTGTACATTTCATAGTAACCTACCTCGATCTCGAAATTTAAATCATTGGCGGTTCATAGTTCGCTGAAGCTCTTTGGTACCTCATTTTATCGCGGAAAAATTAAAAGTTTTTATAGGTATCTACCTAACATAATGTTGATAACTGATAAGAACGTCACTAGTTTCGTTAGTCACGGTGTTTTTTCGAACAAAATAAGTAACATATACCTACATCGTATAGCGAAATATAAAAATACATACCTTCGGGTTTCAGTCTGTCCATTACTGACTCTTGATAAGGCGGAGGTATAGCTTCTGAAATAAAAGAACAAAAACAAATGTATATATTAATAGGTGTTCTTCTGTTCATATAAGAAATAAATTTAGATGATGGTTCTCACTAAAATTAGCCGAAAAGAGAAAAATGTCAAAATAACGAGTAACAAGTAATTCCCTTCTAAGTGAACCTCTTCCGTCATATGCCAAAAATGGAATAAAATGGAATGTAGTAGACTGTTCTTTATTACAACTTGCAACTACTGCACTTGGACATAGTTTTACAAAATGATGTTTATCTGGATGCGACTCGATATAGTTTCAAGATTTTATAGGTACGAGAACTTTTGTTTAAATATATCACCCTCTGAGAATTAGTGCCTGTTCGGAAAATGTACCTAATTTTAGTCAAATTGTGAGGTGAAACCTTCATCGACCATACTTGTTGCCCCCAACTCGTATAACTTGATTAGAAATGTGACACATATTTGGCAGCACTGGACAATGCTACAGAGTGCCAACTCACCCATAAGTGGCAGAATCGTAATCGTTTGACAGTATTCATGTTTTTTACGTCTTTATCTTTCATTTTCGCACATCAGACATGAAGGGGACGTTCAAACTCTAGTTTAGTAAGTCTGACAGTTGACAGATTGCTGACTTTCAGTTTTATCGGCCTAGATTGGTCACAGTTTTTTCAGTTGACTTTTATGGAGGAAAAGACGAAAAATCTAGTCAAGAATTGCTTGATTGAGCACTAAGTTGACAATAAATTTGAAATTATATTTGTGGCTGACGTAGGAAAAGTGACGTTTCCAACCGATCTAGTTGGTAACATCGAGTCCAGATTAATCTTTACAACTAGATTTTTGAATGTATCCAAAGTCAAAATTGTTTTTGTATGGAGTTGGAGTTGGACTTCTATCAATTGTGCCAGCTATTACCTACTTTGTTGCAACAAAAAATATATAATGTTTTAGTATATACCTATTTAAAATGCGTACTGTTTCTTTTGAATTTATCTTGATTTCATTTTCAGATCACTTCTATTTATGTTGTATATTTATTCTACTAAGAAGATATTTAAAAACTAATTTTAGAATTGGTTTCGAAGAAAAATACAGATGTTGACATTTCTTGAAGTGACTAATAGTGAAAATAAATTCACACACGTCTTCATTAATACTAAAAGAGATGATTATACTGACTAATTTCGACAATGTGACGATCTAATTCAATCCAATTCAATTAACGTCTGTTAACTTTTCGTTTGCTTTGTTTTGACCTAATTTCAATTTTAGGTCAGCGCAAGAAAAATCATTTCACATAGGTAAATGGAAATAATTCGTGCTCCTACTTACATTAGATACAAAATTAATTTAAATGTATTGAATCAAATCACTAGAAAAAAGACGTGATATATATTTTCGTACTTTTAAAGACAGAATTTTAACAAGCTCACAATTAGGCGAACTTTCAAGATAAAATGTCTTGTGTCAAATTTCAGCCATTAGGTGTGAATAGGAAAACTGTAATTTTAACACTCCAAAATGCCAACTGAGTACCTATACAGGCAAGATTTTCTTGACTAGATTTGTCGGCTGCACCCTCCCTAAACGTCAACTGCAAAAACTAATCAAACTCATCTAGTCAGTCAGCTGTCAAACTTACTAAACTAGAAATCCGAACGCTCTGAATGACGAAGGCGAACTTGAACGTTGTTGCCAGCAGGCAGGTAGAACCCGATATTATGGTGGTATATCCCTTGTTACCAGTTTTATAGACCAAAACCCACAAAGGTGGACTTGCCGCGGAAAATTAACATTCCATGGGACTTTCCGTTTGCTTACCCTGAACAAAAGTCGTCTCGATAAATTTGAGTGAAACATTTTAACGTCGAATGAGGACATTGCCCTTAAAGACACAAACTTTTACCATTTCCGTTATGTATGCATGTAACATATATCCCATTAAAAGCAATTTATTAAAAAAACAACTCACACTACTTACACATACTACTCACTGATGGGCTACTACATACAATCAATCGATTTGCTATTATCTACACATTTTATTTGCCTTTTGTTTGTTGACTTTTCGTTGTATTGGATTGAAGAACTGTGCTAATCACACGCGACACGCACAAAACTGTAGCATAGAATGACATAAAAATGACACAAATTGAGAAAAAGATATTCATACCGTAGGTGACGACATGAAAGCCCTGATATCATCGCTATTGTAAATATATACGGTAGTCTGAAAGTCACTCCTTAACAAAAGTAAATAAGTCAAGAAAGACTGTAAATGAGAAATGAAAATGAAGAAGACGTCAAAATTTCCTTTTTTTTTTGTTTATTGGACGAACGTTTTTTTGACACCTATTTATTGAAAATTGAAGTATAGTCTAATGTGGTATTCGATTGGACAGAAAAGGGACACAACAAAATCTTTTGGTAATCTAGATCACTTTTCCTGAATCTCGGTTTCTTCTCTAATTTAAATTGAACAAAATAAGATAAAATGCAAAGAACTCTTTATGAAGTGAATACAACAGCAAACTTGTTCTTACACTAGTTGAATGACAGGAAATCGATAATAAAATCAAACTCAGGTGTACAGCTTCGTGTTGTAAATAAGAATTGTTTGCTCATCAGTTAAAAAAAAAGTATAGCAGACGAAATTTACCGAAGCAAAGAGATTTTTTAGACCTACAAAGAACTTTGATGTAACGGGCTCCATAGGGTTGTCCGTGCTGTCATTAAGTGATCGCCCTTTGACACAAAGAAAACAAAGCCGATCGTAGTTACCGCTTCTTATAACTATGTATTTAAAGCCGACCGTCCATCGTCTACATCAAATTGTACTAGAATTGTTTTGAACAGCCCTGGTGGAGTGAAAATTCTCCGTTTGATTTTACAAGCCAATGGTTTTTCAACCAAATATGGAATCCTTCCTTACTAAGGTTCTCTTCTCAAGTGTGATTTTAACCAATTTGAGGTCAAAAAAACGTTTTTGACATTTACTTCTGATTATTCTCTCTTTTCTTTTAACGCGCATTTAAAAGGAGACGAGGAAATAATGTCAGAAAACAATGGAAGCAAAAAAGTGATACCAAAGTTACATGTCAATACCAAATTGATAGAAAACCTAACTAATGCCAATATTTTATGGGACACAAATTCAAAATTAATTTTTAGGAAAATATGGCTCGATGACCTCGCTTATTTTCTCCTGAAAAAAACTCAAAAAGCACTTCCCACTGAGGCGACCAATGCAGCTTATCTTTTATTTCATTTTCATTTTATCGTTTGCTCACACGTTATCAGCTGATTGGAAAATTGTTATAATTTTTGTGTTATCTCATTGAAATTGTGGCGAAATATCACTCTTGCGAAATTTTACAATTTCGGTAAATTTTTCGTTGACATAAGGCGTCGAATTTAAATCTTAGGACTGAGGACGTTCGAATTTCTAGTTTAGTAAGTCTGACAGCTGAATGACTAGATGAGTTTGATTAGTTTTTCCAGTTGACGTTTATGGAGGGTGTAGCCGACAAATCTAGTCAAGAATATCCTGCCTGTATACTCAGATGACAGTTAGAAGTGTCAATATTTAAAAATAAACCACAAGTTTACAGCAACAACTCAACTTAGCGCGTTCGAATACCTAATCCAGAAAAAACTAGATGACGTTTTACACAAAAAGGCATTCGTCCTTTGGGACCACTCTCCTGTTTTTAGAGCTATCTCTGTTTCCAAGCCTTCAAAATTAATTCGCCAAAAAAAAAAAGACATTTCTTTCAAATTAAGATGTATTCGCATATGAAGCTCAAATGGAGTACGTATACATTTTTAAATAACTATTTTGAATATATTGACGATTTTCAAAGAAAAATTCTAATTTTCGAAAGAGTACAAAAAAAAAACGATATTTAAACGATATTGGGAGTTAAAAAGGATAAAAACAAGTTTGAAAAAAATATAAACCAAGTTGTTTATTGAAGTGTCATAACAAAATACACCTAACCATACACAACGTGTAAATCAGAATTGCAACTCTCTGTCCATAGGATAAATGTAAACACACCCTTAGTCCGATACTATACTATATACATTTAAACGACCAAAAGTCGACATTAATCGAACCAACGAATGTTAATACAAATAAAAGTTACCCTATTCGCACAGCTCAACGTACATAAAAAAGAAACCTGATATCTACTTTAGCGTATCTCTGTTTTAAATGTAAATAATTATCCGGCAAGTTCAGCTGGTGGTTTTACTTTGTTGTTTGTTCATCTCTTTTCTTTATGCTGGAATTTTCATAAAGAAAAGGAAAAAAACAACAACAACAAGGGAATTGAACATAATACCACTGTTTGAGATATATGGCTATTACGTAAAGTGCTTTTGGCTTTCTATGGTCAAGTCCAGTTGCCATAATTAATAGACATACAACGTCTAACAGCACACAGAGATGTGAAGATTTCCATTGGGCTCTTGGGTGTTGGAGGTTTCATTTTTGAATTGATTTAAATTTTCTTCATTGATGAATATATGTATTTCGGTTCGGTTTGGTTTTTGTTTTCTGTCCGTTTTCTTATTTCATTCATGAAATCAATGGGATGAGCGCTGTGTGGGGATTTTGCTGTTTGTTATGGAAGGCACTGCATTTTTTTTTTTTGTTATTGTTACAAGCGTTGATTTTATTTTATGTATGCCGCCATTTCCGTTTCCGCGATAGAGATCTTTCATGTTTAGGGGATCAACTTTTTCGAATGTGTGTATATGCATTGCTATTTTTAAGTGGCTTAGTAGATTTTTGTTTATACAGTTAGCTGTCACTGAGTTAATTTGAAGCAAAAATTCTTATCTGTCATAATAATCGATGACTTATGTATTTTGTTAGTCAGTTAATCTATAGAGAAATGTTGTTCACCAAAGTAAAGACAACGATGTTCCACTTTACTGTCGTTTATAACTCCTATGCAATTGATGTCCAAACGTCAAGAGCTGTCATTTTTTTCAACCTAAAGTTTTCAAATATTTGATTTGTGTTTTTACTGAAAAAGCTGTAACTGACCGGTTATATGTATTTTGGTCTTCATTCCAGTAGATATGTAACATTAAGTTGTCAAATCGACTGAGTATTATGTGCCAGAATTTTGTGTGGTCAACACGGAAATCACGACTGCAAATATTTGACAATTAAAAGAAAGTCCAACGCTATAATCCCAACAGATTGTAGCCAGGTTCGCAACCACCAAGGATTTATTAAATGCTTTGATATTCGAAAGTCAAAACGTGACGTAGCTCGTAAGCTCAACATCGGCTTCTTAGGCTAAAAATCAAAGGAAGAAAGGGCACGAGATGCCTGCGTTCAAACAAATCGAGCGATGGTACTCCGCCACTGCACTACGCCAACCAGGGTTACCTTTGCGACAGTTCTTAGACTATTTTTACATTCTTCAAAACCTATTAAAATTTTTGATCGAATTCAAAGCTGCCTTTATTTCAGCGCCTAAAGAGACGAGCTATAAAGAGCCATTTTTAGTTTTTAGTATCCCTGTGCGGGGATGATGGTGGTGAAAGTTCCCTGTGTTATCAACGCCGTTAACCGTGAACTCTGACAACTCTGGATAACCCCCATGCAATTCTTATGATCCTCACTAAAGGATTGTGACAAGATATGTGCTCGTTTTATGGCCAATCGCAGTCCAAATTTCTTCAATAACCCGACGAAAGTTTACTTGTGGCGTTACCCTATTGAGGTGAAATGACAAAACTTACTGCGAACCAATGAACTGACAGTTGTCAAGCCGACTGTTTCTAATATAAATAGTTGGTCGGTGTAGGTACTTTAGGCCTACCTTTTTAGAACCATTGAGTTTCCTTTTGTGGGACAGATGGATGGGCCCTACAATTTTATGCGGATTCCTGGCGGCTTAAAGCTTTCCGAGGACAGTGATGTTTATAACCTTAGCATGTAATTTGTGTTTTTCCGGGTGACGAACCTTTGCTAAGTAACGCACCAACCACTGAACTACCGCTCTCAGTGGAAATAGTGTTGCCAATTTAAAAAAATAGGTACTGATACTGACTAACACTGGAAAGTGAGATTGGTAAAACACTCCTCATCTCTGATGTTGTTAGAAGAATTCAGTATAGTCGTACTTAAACTCAAGTGTGTGACTGTAATAAAATGTTTATTTTAATCCCATCCGATAAATCAAATTATATAACAACATATTCAATACAATCCTTATTAGATATTCAAACCAGTAAACAAGCAGCTGCTTTGCAGTTAATGTAGGTACCTATAAACTTTAAATTCAATTCATGGGAAACCACACTATGACTGCTGTCCATCGAATCGCCTTATAAATATTGAAATAAGTCTGATTTGGGAGCCGCACTTCCAAGAATAAACGTTTCATTGTTCTGATTCTGATGGTGGCAAGTTTCCCATGCCTTATATAATGACACCTCCAGTGCGTAACCATCAATTTTATAACCAACCCATAACAATAATTGCCTAAAAGTACAAGAATTCCGAAAAATTCATGCATAATTCATGATACAAATAAATGTGTCTTCTAATTAGCGTTTTATATAGAAAAGCCATCATATTCCACAAATTACAAGCGTTGATTGATGGGACACCAATAAATTGTATATTATTTTAATTTTCGACCAACTAACACGCACCAATAAATTAACTATCATCTAGTTCGTTAGTTCGTTTCCAATGATTTACTCCTCTTGCATAAGTAATAGTTGAAATATTTTATTTAGCCCATAAATAAAACGTAATTGTGACAAGTTAATATTTAAATAAAATACAGAACATTCAAATGTGTGCATTGCAAAGTCACAAGCTATTTAAAAATTGTTTGTCTCTTTTTAGTCGATATATATATATATCTAAGGCTGCACTATTAGTCGCATCGGGGCGGCGCGGCGGTCGGTGGTAAGAATTGAATTTTTTTCTTTTATTTTATTTAATTTACATTTGTTTTAGTGATGAGATCACTGCCTTTGGAGACTGTATAGGGAAACCTAGGTGAACTGAGGTCTCCTACAAACCTAGTAGAGAAGAAACGAGTAAAACTGGAAATTCGTTCGTCTGTTGGGTCTCCAAAATGAATAGAAGACGGGGAATTAAAATTAAAAGAAAAAAAAACAACATAAAAACAAAAACCGAGGAAGAAATAAAAGCTCTTTGAAAAAATGAATTCATTTTTAAATTGTGCGAAGAGTGTGGTCTGTTGAGAATGAGAATATAAAGTTATATTAACCTCCCCAATTATCTCTTGTTATACTGTGCGTATCTATAGTGTGGTTGAGGAAAGACATTTTTTTTTATTAAACTCATGCTTACAGGTGTGAATTGGGCAGTCAGTTTGGATACTGGATTTGCAAATGATGGACATTTTGGGGTTATGTAATTATTCAACGAGGTTTAATTGTCATTGTTATTCTTATTTTTAACTGCAGAAATACCGGGAATCGCCAATAAACTTTGATGGTTTCGATGGCGCCAGTACCACTCCTTAAATGGGGCCTGCATTTTAAGGAGATAGAGTTTAACAACACGTGCATAAAATTGTTTAATCAAAATGGGTGCCTGTCGGAGAAACGTTCTGCGAGCTTCGTCCGTTTGACGGGAGGCCATTTCTGGATGAATGGGTACGTCAATGAACAAAATTGTCGGATTTTTGACCCCGTTCGATTTTTTCTTGTGGGGTTTTCTGAAGTCGCAGGTCTATGCGAATAAGACATGAACCACAGCGGCTCTCAAAGCCTACATAACCCATGCCATCGGTCAAATTCAGCCTGAATTATGCGCCAGAGTCATGGAAATTTGACATTTCAGATGAGCCACCCAGTCAAACCGAGGCGGCGGACATTTGAGCGATGTTATATTCCATAAATAATGGCATCGATAGACCTTTCAGACGAATAACAAATTTCGATGATATCTCAGACACCCTTTGTTTTATTTAAATTTAAAGTTGAGAAGCACTTAATGAAAGAACCTTTATATTTCGCTTCAGGGAATTGAATAAAAGTCAAATAACCAAACGTGTCGCAGTGATTTGTTTACAAAGTTCCGTTCGACCCAGTCGTGTACATTTTTATTTTGTACCATTAAATTTTGATTTTATTTCGCACTTGAGCACAAAACTATGCGGTTCGTGACATTAAGCTCTAAACCACCGAACATTTACTGGAATCCAAGGCGGTAACTTGAATTAACTCCGAACGAATTCTTTAAAAAATGTTAATACAAGACATCAAACCTTCTGCCCTACAAACTAACATTTTATAAACAAATTCCGATAATTCATTGTTCTGGTTCGACTATGGGGCCAGTTATAGCGATACGTAAAATGCAACCGAAAAAAAATTCTTTTGCATTTTTGGTCCACTGGTTTTTGGTTAATGCTTGAACTCAATCTTGGTCTTAAAATGTTGCTTATGAATTTAAAAGTTAGTTTATTAAAAAAAATGTTCATGTCGCCCCCTAGAAAAACTGAAAAGTTCCTTCAATTCGAAAGGCCTCAAAACCATAGAATTGAAATTCTATGAATATTCCCACATCGGAAGGTTAAAAATTTGTGGCTTATTTGTATGAAACTTTATAAACATATATTCCAAACAAAATTAAGTTTAATAAAAAAAACGAAAAATGTACTTTGGCTGTCAATCAGTTATAAACTAAATATTAATCCATATTCTTAACATTTAGTTAGAGCTCAATTAAGGGAAATTTTAGTTTAATTACAGAAAACCTTTTTCAAACATTTTTTTTTTTAAATAATTCACTTTTAATCAACTGTCAAAAAATTAAATGACTAAATACATTTTCTGCTTTTTCTAGATAATTTTTAAATTTTAAGTAATCAGATCGGTAACCAAAGGCGATTTAAAAATTAAAAGCCACGGTTTAACCCTATTGATCTTACGGAAAGTGAATTCAGTAATAAATAAAGATTTTTCACTTAAAATGTAATCTTCAATAACTTTGTAGATTCAGGGTGATAGCTCAGATATTCATGCTTGGAAGTTTTAAAGGCATTTGCCTCGAAAAGGCCTATTGATATTTACATGCTAACACTGACTTCAGAAAAAATTGATGTCATTTAGAAATTTAGAGGATTTCCTGGTGTTATAGATGCGATTGACTGTACCTATACTCACATTAAAATTCAAAAAAGTGAAAGGTGAAGCAATTTAATACATGCTACAAAAATAGGAAAGTATGCGTAAATACTAAATAAGAATTATTCTATAGGTTGTTTGCTATTCGTCTTTAAAAATGATATGTATCGTTTGCAACTGGCTTGGAAGTACACACGATTCTCGCATATTTAGGGAGAGTGAGAATCGAAAGACGTCTTGAACGTGGAGAGTTTCGTTTGTTTTAATTTGTACGGGTATTTTTGTTTAATTTAAAAATTTATTGTTTTGATTCTCTATTTATTGAATTTATTTTAACTGTCAAAACTCAAAAGTGACACAGAAGTAGGCGAGTGCTGCCAGATTTTCAGAGCAGTTTTGCTTAATTAATTGATTAGCTACTATAATCATAATTTTTATGAATAACAATGTTCGCCGACATGATTAAAGTCAAATTAAATCATTTGACGTGAGTTAGTGGAGACACTGATTATCTAATGAATAAGGCTATAAGGAAACATTATCGAATGTTATTTTTCCTTTATATAGCAAGCGGCGTTTGCTAGTGACAGTTGACATGACCCAAGTATATGGTCTCAGGCAACTCATAATTTGTAGTTTTGTTGACTTTGTAGCATTAAACACCCTACGCCTTACTATATCTCAAATTCATCACGTATTTCCTGTCCCTACCACCAACATGATTAATACTCTCAATAATTCCCATATCCTTCCTTTTCTCATATCATTTCGTTTTTTTTTTCAGATTTCAAAAGTAGATACCTGCACAAGATACAAAACCGAGGCCGAAAAGCAAAAAAAAAAAAACAAAAAAACGAAAAGCAGCTCACCACACACTGAAAATAAATTGATTGATCGACGAAAAAATATCTTTCACATGAATCAAAACACAAGAAAGCCGAAAGGATGAACACCGCACAACAACAAAGTGCCCGTCACAGGCACAGTATCCTTCTTTTAACCAAATTCTGTTGTTTTTCTTCTTCTCCTTTTGTGTTTATCAAAAATTCCTCATCTCTGTTCAATCAACAAGGTAATTCTTTGGAAATTAAAAAAAAACGCATGCCGACTTTCGGAAGACCCAAACGTTCGTTCTGAAGACAACCGAATTTCTTGCTAAGCCATCGTCAAAAATCAAAAAAAAAAAAGCTAATGATCGCACAAAAAAGGAACAGAAGTTGTATAAAATGTAACTCGGATTTGACAAAATCTCGAGCGCCCGACTCGACTCTAAAATGATACATTATCCTCAGAGAGCTGGATGCGGTCGCCCGCCCGAGGCCGAAATATTTCGTTAAGCAATTTAACATCCCTCCTTTTCAGCGTCATCGTCTTCGTCTTGTGTGGGTATGCTGGGTAGGTACCTCTCAGATGGACAAAAAAAACATTTTTAAGTATAAGCGCTAAGAAAACGGAGACTGTGAAGACAGGAATACTGTATATATGTATGCCGTATGAGAAACTAACAACAGATGGATTGTGGAACAGGCCGACAACACCAAACAAAAAACTATGTCAGCAGTGTGTGCGATCACATCCGCCAAATGCACGTCCTCCCTTGTATGAGTGATTTTTTTTTTCTTTCTGTGATTCTGACCAACTGAGTAGTTTTTTTTTTCTTCAATGGATAGCTCTTATTTACAGTAGGTTTAACAAAAGAGTACACGCTGATTGTGAAGTGAAACATTGAGTTACTTCGCACGAAATTAAATGAGAAAAGTTAAAGCTCTTGGAACTTTGTTTGTAAAGCGTTAACAAACTGTGTGAGGTGGTTTTTCTGTGAATCTTTTATTTAGATAAAAAAAATAAGCCCTTGCAGTAGATAGTCTGAAAAGCACAATTCTAACAAATTGCGATTTTTTTCAATATTATCAGAGATATTTGGTTTTATGGAATAAACTCACTCAGTAACCGGCTTGAACTTTTTAATTTTTTTTTAACTGTTTGCTCAGATTTATAAAGGTTTGTAAAACTTTTTTAAGCCGATCAAAAGCATATTTAGGGTATTCACTTAAACGCGTAAACCTCGTAAAAGAACTGTCAGATTTCGTATGGAGAATAGTTTACGCAGGCCTCATCATTTTCCACGACACAATTTGACTCGGAAATCTACTGCGGAAATTTACGCAAATTTTCAAATGTCAAACTGTGACAAGCGGTTGTTTTGTTTTTTGTTGTTTATGGAATGGAAATCAATAAAATTGATGGAAATATGCATTTGCTTTTGTTTTTGCCAAAAACTTCCAATATAAGTTACTCACTTACTGTCAATTTCTTCAAAAATTTTATCAGTTGTTTTTTTTTACTAACTTTCGGCATTTTGATAATTTTGAAAAGTCTAAGAACAGCTGAGTTTGACAAGAGACTTGATAGTAGATTAACCCGAAATACGCAAAGACATTATCGAGAGGTGTTCGCTTAAAGGACCGCAGAAATTTATGAATTTACGAGCTGCATAAAATTATGATTATGATTGAGTGATCATTGTCTAATTCCTTGCAAAAAAAAAAAAAACAACAGAGAAGAGCGATTTTCATGAAACTTTTTCGACAATTGAAACTAAGCGGTACACACAGCTCAAGTTTCTAAGACGGCTAAGTGGGCTTACGCTCTGACAAGTATGGACTTGAGGTACATCGTCTATGAAGACACACCTCATTTCACCTGTCACTGCTCGAGCTTCTGTCACTTGAGGAACCGAACGCTTGGAAGATATAACTTCCAAGACTTACAGGAACTTTCTGATGTCTCACTGTCTGATCTTTACAGGTTTTTAATGACAGCAGGATGACTGGACGGCGTCGGGCAATTACAAGGATAAGGGACGAGAGACATAAGCTAATAATTCGAAGGCACGTTGCAAGGGCGATGGGCAGCGATAATAGCCTGATCTCAGGGGCTTACCACCCCAATTTAATGTACCACGAGAGTACACTTCGGTGTGGCTTTATCCCGTCTGAGGCATTTCTTCATGCATAGATATAAAAGGGTTAGTCCAGCAAAAGGATAGTGTACCAGCCACCGCGGCGCCTGGGATAAGCGGTTCATCCATGCCGGCAAAGCCACCAAAACTCAAGAGCTCTTCCTTTCTAGCACCTCTATTGCGGAACGGCACAATAATTATGATTTAAAACAATTCGCTTGAGGAAGTGGTGAGGGTGGATACGCTCTCCCAGGCCGGAGCGCTACTTGTGTAGCACCCTCCTTAGTTTTAATAAGATACAAAATTAATTAAAAATTTATCTCTGCACAATGAATAAAGGCCCTTTTTCACTAATTTTACGGAACAATTATATTCAATCAAATGTGCAGAAAAAAAATATATATACTTAATTTTTGATCTTCCACAGGTTGAACCTGGTCTAACAGTGTGATAGAACCCGATTTTGACGTGTTGTCAGTTGCGCTAGATTTATAAAGTATTAATAGTGAAATTTCCCTTTTAGAAGAATTTTTTCAACCTGCTAGATTTAAGAAAAAAAAAGTATAGACAAATGGATCTGTCTATTAAATTCAAAAAAAGTAAACAAATTTGGAAAATTAATAACAAAAGTGGTGAAGTCTGTTATTTAAAATCATCGGAAAATCGCGTCTTTTGAGTATTTGAATAGGTTTCAACTTCTTGTTTAGGACGTTCCTATTCATCTAGAAATATATAATTCTACTCTTATTAAAATATATAGGTACGCATCTGACACGCACCAGAATCAAACTTAAATCCGTGTACAACGATAACTTCGAGGTTAGGGAATTGCAAATTTATACCACGAGCAAGGTGTACCACTCTTTTCAAGAAGTACTGTACCACCGGTTTATTGTTGTTGGCATCAAACGGACCTCTTTTCATGCTTTGAGCTCCCTGATCATGTTAGCCACTTAACTGGCGGACATTATCGACTTTAATTTGAGAGTTGAGCATCAATGCAAAAAAAAAAGGACTACAACATTTTCCCTGGCCGCCGCAGTGGGGGACATCCAACAAAAACCGAAAAGAAAGAAAAATGTTGGGCATCTTTGGTAATTATGGGTGTAACACTATCAACGAAAGAGAGAGAACGAGACAAACAACGCTGCCAGGGCAGGTATGTGCCTTTGCCTTGCTGTTGTTGGTTTTTTTCTTGACCAATATTACGTATGCCAGCTTGTGTTTAAGAATTTCAGCGCCATGGGGATGGGAAATATAAAATACACGACAACACACACAGCACAAAAGGATTCGGCGCGGATGGGAGTGATCTCAGACCAAACTCGTTGCGCGCCGACCGACGTGGAAAGCTTAAATTACCTCAATCTGGTGTGCCTTCTCAGGACCGCGCAGGTAGGCTAGTCCTTTCTTATGTGTATTTGTTCTTAATGGACGGTTTCGCATTCGGCTTTAGCTGTTAACATGTTTCGTAGAATAAGAGGTTCGCATAATGACTGCACGGTGGTGCGTTGTTAGTGCTGCTGGGGTGCGCCAGCGCACAGTAGCACAAGAGCTGTTCTTTTGGATGTTTTTTTTTGTCTGTTTTGTCTGAGGTTCCTTTTCTTTATCGGTTCTGAATCACATGTCAGAAACAGGATGTACCTACAAGTGCTGAGACATTGCTAGTCGGCTAATTAACGGGCTCTATACAGAAACCCGACCAACTGCTCTTTTACAGACGTACGTCCAAGTTCAATGCTTTTAAAACGCCAAGTGGTTGATCCGACAGCTTTGCATTCGAAAAACGAATTTCTCCTCCTCTACCGGGGACATGCATTTGTCACTATTAAGTGCATAATGTACTCAATATCTGTTAGATAAAAAAGAAGAAGAAGTGCAATCTGTAACGTGATGCATTAGCCGCTATCCGTTTTGTTGCACTTTTTGTAACTTATGTGGTGGTTAGAGAAGGTAAACCAGCATACTCAGTTGGTGAAGACAAGACTTCGTTTGGCGTCATTTTGCCTCATTTTGCGACCTGCTACTGTGAACTAAATTGAAGTCGTTCTCTGAGTCTGATCTTAGCCAAGAGGTATTCTATATAACTTCTGGCATCAGGGCGAGAGCGGCGAGGCAAGGAGTCCATTAATTGATTTGGTTGTGTGCGCGAGCATGATGCTCCGCGTGGATTTTAAAAACAGGTTGTGTGTGTTTTTTTTTGTGTTCTCTTTTGAGACATGTTCCTTTTATTAAATGGACTCCTCTCCTGTATTTCCTTGAGGAAATTTCTTAGAATTCTTCAGATGGAGCGCCTCTTTCTGACTTGTTGCCATGTTCTGAATTCTGATAACAGGGTGAGGGAAGCGAATGAAAACAGGTAGTCGCACTTAAGATGCGCATTTTTCTCTTCTACTATTTTCTTTTTACTTGTTGGTCGGTGGTCTTTTGCTTTGCTTTTAGAACTTAAAGATTAAACATATTCTTAATTAAAAAGAGAACGGCCGACTGTGACTCTGTTGTCGTGGACATAGTTTGGATCAAGAGCATCAGTGTTGACTGTCAGTTTCTAAATATTTTTAAATTGTGTGAACTAGCGATGTTTTATGCGTGCAGCGTGCTATTCATTTAAAAAATCGTTACAATTTAAGACTTATCTATAATTTCTCTTTTTTTTGACACAACACTAGTTTAGAATGACAGGCCGCACCTATAAGAGATCGATATTAGTTGGCTAACTGCTTTCATTTTTGTTTATGCTTTTGAGTCGGGTAGCGTACCGAATTAAGGTAATGCAACATTTAGACTTTGGTCAGTTTGAACCAGAACGGCCATTTGACACAGCGCTCAGTGGCCCCGTTTCATTGACTAGATTGGCATAAAATGTACTGGATGGTGGATCGCAATGAAAGAGCTCTTGCACTTAATTTTAACTTTATTGAAAACACGAAGTAAATGTCAAAATCAGTATTCGTCGAGGCTTTAAGAGCCACCGAAAAGAGCAAAACAGGATTTTGTGGATGGACAAAAATGGACAAACGGTTGAAATGTGCTTCACAATTGCTTGTGAATGGCTGTGTGTTGCATCAAGGGTGTTCCTCGGCAAAGAACACTGAAGAATCGTAGAAACAACGGTAGTGACAGTCCACTCTGGAAGCTTACTGGAAGCTAATGCTGCTGCCGCATAGATTAAGCAAAAAATTATCGTCAAAAATAAAACTAAGCAAAGCAATAAGTACAGAAACATATCCACAAAATTTGTTTAACTCGCATTAGATTTAAATTTTTTATACTAAATTTTGGTAGATTAAGCCGAATTTGAGAAACAGACAACAGACGCAAAATTTGTATTCAGCTTCGCTCAAATTTAGCCGGTGTTTAGTGAAGTATAAGATACGGAAAATTCGAACATTTAAACAATCATTATTGTGACTTTTTTTTTTTTGTCACTGTCGTCATAACAATAAATGAAAACACATTTGAATATTTATATGAATAAAACAGCGGTCAGCATTGTTTTCTTCACTGAAAACTGATTTCGCTTGATTTAAGCGCTAAATAACAGAACGCTGTTGAACTAAAATTAAGCGAAGCTTAAGGGGTCAGTTAAAGCGATTCGTAAAATGCAACCGAAAAAAAATTCTTTTGCTTTTTTTCGACCACTTAAACATAATGCTTGAACTCAATCTTTGTCTTAAAATGTTGCTTATGATTTATAAAGTTAGTTTATCAAAAAAAAATAAAATAAGTAATAGAAAAAGAATTAACTCATTTTTCCCGGACTTCCACACAAAAAAACCAGATCATTCCATAGTTATGTATCATTTCTTTACTGTTCCATCTGTCAGCATTTTTTTCTGATGGAATCTAATCAGTGGTGGTTGATTTGTTTCTACTAAAAACACAGTGTCAATCGGTTTTTTTAAAAGACTTTTTTCTGTTTGCTATGACCTCCTAACCGAAAAAAAACTCATTTTCATACTGTTCCAACTTTTTCGGTTGCATTTTACGCCCCTAATAAAAAGTTTCAATGATCGAGGTTGCTTTTCTGTTTAGAATTTTAGATGGAAAGTATGAGCAACTATTTTATTCGTGTTCCAATTCCGCAGCATTCTCACGCAACGCTTCTAATTCCTCAACATTCTTCTAAAAGTCGTTCTTCCATTGGTTTGTCGGGTATGAGAGCAAATGTCAATGGCTTGTCATGGAGATGTCTGTTGCAGTGAGTTGAGTACAAATTAAGAGAACGCATTTATTCAAATCGCTAAAAAGCAAACACAAAATGAGAAGAAAATTCCTTATTAAATTGAGCTATTCCCGTCTGTCCTCTCTATCATATTCAAGTGTTTATAACCCGTAAGTATGTCAATCAGCGATCACCATTAACAGTTTAATATATTAATTTGTTAAAAAAAACCAACCAAAGCTCTTGTATTTTTGTTCACAGTCCGATAATTTCAGTCATTTCGCCTAATTGATTATGACTAACAGGCGCCATGGCAAGGAATTTGGGCGAGTTCAGCCGTCCGACTCATTCCGAAACTATTCGTGTGTTTTATTTAAAATAAATGTCTGCCGCCCAATTAAATAGGACTTTTCTATCGCTTAAATGCGTCGTCGTTCTCAAATAGCCAGCCTTCTACACCTACCTACCTATAGTGCAAAAAAAAAACCAAAACAAAAACAAAACCTGCCGACGAATATAGTGCCCCTCGTCGAAAGCATAAATTCAAATAAAACGCGAATTTTTGTAGGCCAAGTATATAAATGGTGGCGGCGACCGACCGACGTCTACTAATCGCAGTTGCAAAGTGAAAAAAAAAATAATAATAATCACAAAAACGATCAATACATTTATTTTTCGTTAGTGAGTTCGCAGTTTTTCTTTTAAGTTTATATATACTTTTCCTATGGGATTTCTAAAATTATTTGCGTAGATTAAGGAACTTGGCGCCAGGAAATAATCTCGACTGCCGCCCGCCACCGCGTTACGCGCACCACACCACAATGTGTTCACTCACTATAACCGTACCGTACCGACTTTATCAAGAGAGCTCAATAAAACAACAAAAGCAATACTACAAAAAAAAAAAAACACATGCGAAAGTGTTGACGAAAGAATTTGAAAACTTTAAATTAAATTTTCACCAAATGACAACAACGACTAATGGTGGCGACAACGACGCATGACGCAAACAACGGTGGTGCGGCGGCGGCGCCGGCGACAGAATTGCCATCGGCGTCGTCGGCGGTTAAGTCTATGTAAAAATATGTCTTAGACGTTGTTTAGATTTTCGTCGTCAGTCTCGGTGCCAATGGCATTTTATTTACCTACCACACAATTTTAATGTCAATATATATATATGCATGCTTAAAATACTTGAAATTAGTTAATGGACTATTTTTAGCGGTTTGCTTCGACATAAACAAAAAAAATTATTCAATTTATTCTCCATTAAATCATGTTGATTATTTTTTTCTTTCAACTTGCCACAATCGTAAAAGGTTACAATCTGTCAAACTTTAAAAATTCGCTGGTCTGAATGCTGTCATAGACTTCATTCGACTGGACACGCTCAGAAGTCAGAAGTCAAGTCTCATGTCAAACGAGTATGTAATAAATGAATCGATTTGTCAATTACCCTTTGGTTTGCTTCAACCGAATGACAGCTGACGTGATCAATACGGCCTTCCAAAAAACCTATGCAAATGAGGTCAAGCAACTGTCAGACTTACTACTGTAGCCCATTTGCAACGCCATCTACTCGACCAATTGAGGAAGATTCTCTCGATCTGGCTGAATCTACCCAACCGGATGACGTTTGAGGGCCAGGGGAGAATGGCGTCGTTCGAGAAGATACAAGTGGAAAGAACGTAAAAGATTTAGGTTAAAATAAATGAAAACTTTGAATAAAACGGTTGCGAACTTAATTTATTTGATGTGAGAACTGTAGTATGTTCCATTTTACAAGTCAAAGAGACATGTTGTACCTCTCTCCGTCTCTCTCACGAAAGCGTTTTTCTTAAATACAAATTCAAAGCAGAGTTAGCGCTTAGAATACAGAACGCGCTTATTTGTCATTGATTTGAGGAAGCATACTTAAATTTATGTGGTGTTAAGTAACCTTCTGTGGGTATAAAGACACGGTACCGTTTTTCGTGTGAATCGAAAGCTATTATTGGCATCTTTTTAGTTGTCTTTCGGGTATTCACTTTTCTAATGTATATATCTTAACATTGTGACATAGATAATCACATAGGAATGCGACTCGTAGTGAGTAGGTAGGTATACCAATTAAATATGACGAATTATAGAATTGTTGATGATTATGATGATTTTTTGACAGAAGCGCAGAACAAATTAAAAGTCAATGAACACATTCAGAGCTTTAACTGCCTTAAGTCCGCTAGACTTACTGAACGTAAAAAATAGATTTGCCTACCGACTTGTCAGTTGTCATTTTTACTCGTCAATCGTATAATCAAAATGTCAATTTTATACTTAGTCGAGATTGGGGACGTTCAAGTATCTAGTTTAGTAAGTCTGACAGCTGACTGACTTGATGTATCTCAGTTTTGATTGGTCTAGATCGGTCACATGGGCAGCTGTGTCAGTTGACGTTTATGGAGGGGTAGCCGACGAATCTAGTCAAGAAATTCGCATATGTGGCTGACGTTGGAAAAGTGACGTTCTAGACAGATATAGTTTTTGCGTTCAGGTTACATCTACTGCAGACCAATCTAGTCGATAACTAAGTTTTTGAATGTGCCCATTATGTTTGGTAGGCTTTCACTCCATAAACGTCAGCTGAGAAAATTGCCCTTTCTGGACAATAAACTCAGATGTAAGACAGCTGTCAGGCTTAATAAACTAACGTTTTGAATGCTCTTTAAGCTCTTCTACAAGGAATTAAACTAAGAAAAACATTTAAGTACGCACTTTTTGCTAACTTTAAACAATCTCACTACAAAAACATTCAAGTGACAGCAGACATTATCCGCTTGTTGTCAACTAAAAGTCTTTTGTTAAAAAAGGCCATATACAATTTTTTTTTTATTTCTAATTGAGTTTTGTTAAAAATTTTATTCATTCATGAAATAAATTTGACAGATCGGAAATCCAGGATTACAAACAAAACTGGTCTAAGTACGAGTATAAGCAAAATCGCCTAAATATGCAAAACGGTTTTATTACTAATAAATTGTTTTCAGCGAATGAAGACAACTTGCTTTTATTTAAAGTCACTAATGTTTTTACCCAATTACTTGAATGCATTCGGCATGTTTTATACCATTAAAATGTTCATTAAATATAGATATTTAATATTGTTACCCACAACATTTATCAAAAGCTGTCAGGTCCACTGAGCTGAGGAATCAACCGCAATCGAACAAATAACTGGTTTAGCTGACAAAAAGCGAATTCATTCTGTAATTCGACACTGACATTTTTTGTAGTTTAGTGGTTAAAAAATGTGTTGTTGTTTCTTTTAAACGTAGGTAGGTTCATATTTAAAGAAGAAAAAAAAATATATCTCACCTTCTATTAATATCCGATTCCAGTGCTCTGGATTGCAGCAGACATAAACCCTTTCCATGCCGTTCGGACACATTGGTATTCGTTTCAATTCGGTTGAGGTTTTCAAATCTGGCCATGACCATAAACGGCACGCAATCACATTTGGCTCTTCGCCTCCGATGGTTTCGCGCGGTAATAAAATACAGTCCGTCGACTGTAGAGTGGAACGATGTTGATTTTGACGTCGCCAAAAGCCGGAATTGTTCGCGTCGGTCCCGCACCGATTTTCGACAACTTGACACAGAGTATCCATTTGGGTTCGTTTTAGCTTTTCCATAAGGGCTTCGAACAGTTCTTTTATGGAGGAGTCGTTCATTGTGATAGGATTTTGTTCGTAAAAATTGAAATTGTTTTTGCTGTTGTTGTTGTTGTTGTGGTTGATTCCCATGGCATTGTTGTTGTTGTTGAGAGTATAGGGCCGTTGGTTGTTGTTCGGCGGATAGGGATAGCTTCCTATACTGGATTCGTTTGATTGGGAGCCACGGCAACAATTTCGGAATACACTTGCCGCTGTCGCGGTTATCGCCGATGTTACCGTCGAGTGTACTGGTGCTGGTATCGAATTGTTGTTGTTGAGGGAATAATTCCGATTTTGGCTGAGCGGGTGAGGGCATTTGCCAACACTTGACTCGTTCGAAATAGATACCCCATTGGTATAACAGAAGTTCAAAACATTTTCCGCTGCCGTCGCAATTGACTTGATGCTGCTGCTGTTGTTGTTGTTGTTGTTGGTTATTGTTGACATTTGATGATAAGACGGCATATGGGCTGGCGGCCAGCTCGTTAACCGTTGCGCCATCTGCTGCGCCATTAAACTGGAATATTGATGATCGTAGTCGTCGCCTTCGTTGCAATCGGTTGAATTGTCGCCACAACTTTCGTAGTAGAAGCCATCTGTCCTGTTTTCGTAATCCTGCTCGATGCTCATTTCCTCCGAACCTGATTCCATTTCCATTGGGTGGGACACTTCGTCGACGATTCCTTCGCAGCATCTGTTCGAACACACACATTGGAGTATGGTCACCGATGGCTGCAGCAGTTGTTGTTGGCTGTTCTCCAAAATCGAACTCATACTGCAAGCACATTTTCCACAGCATTTCATGGGAGCATACTGCGGCGGCGGCAAATCCTGATGATCCATTATCAATGCACGCTGCTGTAGCATTTGCTGATTCTGCAGCTGAGGGCGGAGTGGACGTTGAGGGAGACGCCGCTGTGGTTGCACACTTGGCATTACATCGTTGGCTTGATTGTACTGCTGAAATAGTTTTTTGCATGCAAACCATAGTTTGTCTTTTTTTTTCTGCTTGTTGCTTGGAAACATGAACATGGAGGGACATAAAATGCATTGGTAACATCGATCTATCGTATTTGCATTATCGATTAAAACTGATGCAATTAAATAAAAATTGTATCACACTATCGATAGATGATATAGTTTTCTTTTTTATATAGATTTATTTAATTTTAATTAATGTGCGTTCGCGTCTCTAACTTAACGGTATGTTCAATAATAAATTGTTAACGATAACTAAATTGCTGTATGTTATATAAATCACTTCTTTAAATATATTTCTTCTTAAAATATATTCTTTTTTTATTTTTATATCTAAAGCTTTATCACATTTACAATTATTTTTAATTGAAAAAAAATAGACAATAAGCGGATCACTTGAAGCGCGATTTTAGAATGGAGCACTTTTCCTTTTTAGCTATACGCACAAACTTAGTGGCACTGGCACGAGCGCTTTGTATATTCCTATACTTTAAAAAAAAACACCAATAACTTTAGATAAATCTTCCTTTAAGGAAACCGTATTAATATTAAAATTTGTTATTTAATAATAATTGCACATTGATTTTTAATTAATTTTTTTTTAATAAAGCACTTTTTGGTTGAAGCAGATATTTGTTTTAAATTTTATTTTATATATATTTTCTTTGTTTGATATGTACGATTTTCATTCGAGAAAAGAAAAACAGTATAAAGAAAACTATTAAGATAAAAAGTTTCTGCGTTTTATAGTTGAAGTGACGGGTTGATTTTGAAAAACAATCCGCAGCTGAAACAAAATGTAGAGATGTTGGTGTTATTTCTCAGTTAAGAAAGGAAAAAAACTAAATAATTTTAAAGTATTTACTAGTGTGTGCCTTTCAATAAAATATTTACATAATATGTATAAGAGTTGTGACTATACTAGACCTGAGTTTGGTGGAAAAATAAGAAATCATGGAGGAGGCCCTTTAAAAAAACACAAGCAAGTTTATCCAGGACTTTTTTGTTATATGCAATAATGGAAAACATTTTGGAGGGTTTCGCGTTGGGCGCCATTTTTATATGTCTAATCATGTTGCTATTTTCTGCAGAAAAATTAAGCCTGCACAGTTGGAAAGCGGTGCGGCTTCATACTTAATGCTATTTCTATAAGCTACTCTTTTTCAACAACTATAATTTGGAAGTTATAGGGTCTTGCGTTGGGCGCCCATTTTATACATCTTTCCCAAATTGCTACCTTCCACCTACAAATTTCACAGTTCGTTCTGCCTCCTTTACAGCTGACAGCGATAGATGTAGATCTGATGTTTCTGATCCATGTTTTTCCCGATGTTCGCATCTATAGCAGTGTTGACTGTCATTTACATTTAAAATCTGTTCAAATAACAGAATGTTATTTACTTGTTTCTTAAAGCATCTGTCATATAATGTTCTTCATTTGTTACTTTGTTTGTAATTTATGCTATATTGTGTATATTTCGACGCGGGAGCTATATTTTCTGGACGTGAGGTCTCATCATGAGCTGTCTACTGCAAACATCTAAATTTTTCACAACATATTTGCCGCTTTAATATAGTTCTGTTTATCAAATTCAACTTCAAATATTTCCTTGCGACAGTAATTGTCAAAGACGGTAAAAATTGTGTGCAGATAATGTAGCCCTACGTTGGGCGCCATTACTTTTCAATATAGCTTCCATACGATTGAATCGCTTTTTTATGGAATAATTTGCTTGCAGTAGGCAATCAGCAGTAGGCAATCAAACATCACATTCTTCTTTTCGCACAGAAGATGAAACATTAAAATAGAAGGCCTCACGTTGGGCGCCAATATCGCAATTGAGTTTCTTTTTGTTTGCATTTTAATAAAAATGGGATCGTCTTCAGGAAAGCATTTCTCAATATTTCCAAGCGTCTTGGCAACAAATAAATGTAGTATTATTTACCAACCTAGTCAAATCATCACTTTCACTCAGTAAAAGCCCTTGCTCCAAATACAAATCTATTCATTGAAAATTCCTAGTTCATTTTTCGCTCTACAAGCAAAAATCTACAAAAAATTAACCTAAACCCATTTATTCTAGACAAATAAGGTTACGTCCGAACCTACCAGTGAATAATACTTAACTGAGATACCTACCACTAGATTTATGGCATGATAATGAAATTTATCAAAATTAAAACTAGTCCAACATTTTGACACATGCAATGGAAAATTAAGAGCAAGTGAACTCGAAATCAGAAAAAGAAAAAAACACTCTTATTGGGTGTGGTAGGTACACACTCGTTCCCACATTCACAGTCGATACATCCCCATGCATTTGAGATTTAACAATCATTTCAATATCCACCTAATGTTGTAATATTACATATTTCATTCTTCTACACTACTGAGGGGCAAACGTTTTCTTCTTTTAAATAAAACAACATTTCTCTACACTCGGTGGCAGTGCACATCAGGTACAGACACAGAAAAAAAAAAGAATAACAAAATGACAAATATAAAATCCCATTGCATGCATTCAAACTCAGGTGTTTGTGTGTGTGTGTAAATTTATAAAATTCAAACCAGAGGTTATACCTTATACACATTGCCACAATGTATGAATGTATCCATGTGCTCGGTTTTTCTATAGGCGCCAGTGGGCGCCACTGACGTAATAAAAAAAATTTAAATGGCGTCGCACTGGCGCCAGCCAGGCAGACAGCCACAAATACACACAAAGCGTAAAGCCAGAACTACATTGAAGTCGGTTCCTTGCCGGTGGCCGACAAATTTATTTTTGTTGTTTCTAAAGAGTTTTTTTTCTTTCTTTTTCTTTCCTTTAGTAGGTATCTATCTAGCTGTGTGTATCTACGAATCTTTTCGTTCGACTCTAGCCTACTGGCTCCGTCTCCGTCCCATTCCAATACACACACAACTTACATTTATCAATTTGACTTTTTCCTTTCGTACAATTTCTTTCGCATAACAGAAGACGAGAAGATATAAAATCAAAAATATAACTCACATCATACGACCGAAAAAAAAAACTAAATAAATAAATAAACGTCCACCAAACTGACAGTTAATAAATATCTAGTAAAATATGTTTGTGTATTTTAATCTACATGACTGATGCAATAGGAAAAAACACAAAAGTATAGAAGTCAAACGGAGCAACTTCGAATTGTCAGAGTGTGTTTTCAAATTGGCCAAAAGTATTTTCCAAAATCAAATTGGTTGATGTACAAAAAATGGATTTCACTTTAAAACAAAAATGTATTTCAAATAGGTAAATCTCGCATAAATGAATCGAAAGGCACACACTAGTTAAATACAGCTTTTTGATATATTTGTCTCTTGTTCTGTCAGTTTTTTTTGCAATAACATATTATGCACAAGCTGTATAATTTATTCCCCTTTTCTATTATTGACATGACTGAATTGTATAAGTAGTATACAGTAACTGGCAGATAGTACTCGTACTATTTTAATTTTTTTACTTTTTCACTCATTAAAACTCACTTTATTTATTATTTTTGACAAATGATTTTCGTCTTCTCTTATGAACACGATACGAACTCCTTTCTATTCGTATATTTTTTATTATATTTCGTAGATAAATATTTTTTCAACTTTTCACTGGGTTTCTTTTTGTACGTTCCGCGATTAGAATAATTTTTTTTTATTTTTCATTAGATATTTTGTGTATGATATGTATCCGAAAAATTCCCGTTTCACGATATGATATAGATATATTTAATTTTTTTTCTATTTTACAAATTTTCACTTTGAATTGCTTATGGTATTGAGAATAACACGATTAAAACCTTTTTTTCTTAGGTATTTAATTTTTTTTCTTTTTTATTTTCCTTCTCATGTGAGAGAAGTATACGGTGTAGATAGATTCAACAACAGAAATTTAGCAGATATAATAATAATCAACAACAGAATGATATTTTGCTTTTTTATTTCGTAAATACATTTATAGATGGACAATTAAAAGAAAACGAGAGCAAAATTAAAACGATTTTTCCTGTTTTTTTAATGGAAAATGTATAATTATCTATTACGAGGAAAACATTCCCATAATAGCAATAAAAAAATTAAGAAAACACACGAACACCCCGACACGCAACTGACTAGTTGCAGCAATTGACTAACGATGAATTTTCGGTTGAGGAAAAATCGTAGGTATGTGTAAACGTGCTCCTCAAGCTCAAGTTGGCTTGGAATTGGAATGAGATGAGATGTGTTTGTATGTGCATTTCTTTTGATAATTTTCTCTCTGCTCTGCCTTGTGCTTCGGCATATTCTTCCCAGCTATCTATTCACTTACACTATACACACATCGCACTCACACAACGACGAAACGAAAGAGTGGAACTGGACTGGAACATAGCAGCGTTGCCGTTGATTTCTAAAAAATATGTGTATCAACATTTTGGTGTTCAAAGGTGTTAAATCTAAAGATTCTGCCCCATATTAATAAACAAATGTGCACAAGTTAGTTTGCTAGCAGACGTCAGTAAGCATACAAAAAACTGACGTAACTGCTGTGTAACAAGTGGTTAACTTTAACACAGCCTTTATTAATACGGGGGTCTGAATATAAAAAAGGAGACAATGTGAAGTAGTAATAGAATTCCCTTTAATCAAAAACGTTCGCAAGGAAAGCGATTGACATTAAATGACGTAAGTCATTGGTACATAATGGCTGAACGCTGAACACTCCCTTGAGCTGTCAAAACCAATAGCAGGTTAGAGCAATGTACAAACAATGACCGGAGGTCAATTCTTGTTCTGTGATACTATGAGTTTGAGTTTTAACAGCTTAACGCTTAAGAAGCCCATATAAAGATTTTTTTAAATCAAAGTTGAACAAAGTGTTGTGAATATCTCAAAAGGAATGAAGAATTACCGACAGTTTTTTTCAAGGAAAATAAAACGACGAATTGATAAGTCACCATCGTTCAATAAGACAGCTATTGTCAATAACTTTTCATATTACTATTTCCGAAATTATTAAATTAATACAGAAAGCGCAGAAACGAATATTTTAGTAGACATTTGACAGCAGGGGTTGAATTACCGCATCCGTGATCGAGCAATACGTGACTGAATTTGTTATTGTTTTGCATGTAAAATCAACAAAATTCAGTGACGTATCGCTCGCTCACGTGTGCGGTAATTCGACCCCAGGTTTTCATGATGATATCGATAATCGCATAATGCGAGCTCGTGAAGTGACAAACTGTTGTAAAAACTGAATTTATTACTTCACAGCTTCACAGATCGGGAATTGACCCCATGCTGCTGGTGAGGATTTTCCGTCGAGTTTGTAAAACCCGTTGAAAGATCTTTATAAGATCTTCATCTTGCATTCATAATGCGACTCGCAAATCGTCGCTCTTTTGGTCGGACTAACTTGATCACGTGAGAAATTTGCCACTTGACTTGAATCTTATATGAAAGTGTATCCGAGAGATCGCATCGAGAAGTTTGTGCTTAAGAACTCAGTTGACATTTCGAGGTGTCCAAATTGCTAGGCATTGGAAATATTTAGTAAACTAAACAAATTATTACAGACTATCACTGTGTAGTGTAACAAACTAACGATGTCATAAGTCAATGCGTTCTGATAGCTTTAACTTCTCTTACTTTTCAGTTGAAAACGTTTCAAACTGGTTGAGTTACATATCGACTGTTTGAAATTTTGTCAAAATGACCTCCAATTGCAAATTGTCCCGTATCGCTTTATAATTTCTGCGGTTAAAATGAATTTTAGTTACTAAAGAGTAGGATATTTAATTTCGTTGTCTAAGCAATGTATATTATACATTCCCTGCCTGAAAATTCAAGAATAAGACGTCCTAAATTCGCCTACTAGGTACTCGTACTCGGATATGCTACGATACCCGCATTTAAGAAATTATGGTCTTAGCTTATTTTGAATTTGTGCTCCCAAAATAACACTACCTACTAATAAAAATATTTCTCTCTTTGGCATGCGCACATAAAAAATAAATAAATAAATAAATAAATAAATATTTTGGCGGGACAGGTCTATGGAACCCAAGGCCTAGCTTCTCACAACCATTCGTTTTGTGTGGGTTTTCAATTTTTGGGACGAATGGAAGGGATCTACAATTTTACGCCGAGTCCAAACGGCTAATTGAGAAGCTCATTCATGACAGTTTTACTCTCGGATGTTTGTCAGTCGTTCGCGAGAGGTGGCGCAGTGGAAAAAACCTTAAGATGTAATTTGGTTCTTTCGTTAACAAAGCCATTTGCAAAAAATAATCGATATGGCACTTGCCATATAGGTAACAAAATAATTAAATTACTATAGGTATCTGGACATTTATGAAGCCTTGAATTTTTGTAAATGGTGTTCAACACAATGGGGCAGTAATCAAAAAGGGCGCCGTTGCACCTCCCTTAAAAACGACTCTGCGAATTGTGGCGGGACTTAATACGAAAGGCACGGGCAGCGCCGTGTGAGTACAGCTAATGCTGAATATAAAAAAGGAGACAATTTGAAGTAGTCACAGAATTCCCTTTAATCAAAAACGTTCGCAAGGAAAGCGATTGACATTAAATGACGTAGGTACGTAATGGCTGAACGCTAAACACTCGCTTGAGCTGTCAAAACCAAAAGCAGGTTAGAGCAATGTACAAACAATGACCGGGGGCAATTCTTGTTCTGTGATACTATGAGTTTTGAGTTTTAACAGCTTAACGCTTAAGAAGCCCATATAAAGATTTTTTTTGAAAATCTAAGTTGAACAAAGTGTTGTGAATATCTCAAAAGGAATGAAGAAATACCGACAGTTTTTTCAAGGAAAAGAAAACGACGAATTGATAAGTCACCATCGTTCAATAAGACAGCTATTGTCAATAACTTTTCATATTACTATTTCCGAAATTATTAAATTAATACAGAAAGCGCAGAAACGAATATTTTAGTAGACATTTGACAGCAGGTTTTCATGATGAATCGCATAATGCGAGCTCGTGAAGTGACAAACTGTTGTAAAAACTGAATTTATTACTTCACAGCTTCACAGATCGGGAATTGACCCCATGCTGCTGGTGAGAATTTTCCGTCGAGTTTGTAAAACCCGTTGAAAGATCTTTATAAGATCTTCATCTTGCATTCATAATGCGACTCGCAAATCGTCGCTCTTTTGGTCGGACTAACTTGATCACGTGAGAAATTTGCCACTTGACTTGACTCTTATATGAAAGTGTATCCGAGAGATCGCATCGAGAAGTTTGTGCTTAAGAACTCAGTTGACATTTCGAGGTGTCTAAATTGCTAGGCATTGGAAATATTTAGTAAACTAAACAAATTATTACAGACTATCAGTGTGTAGTGTAACAAACTAACGATGTCATAAGTCAATGCGTTCTGATAGCTTTAACTTCTCTTACTTTTCAGTTGAAAACGTTTCAAACTGGTTGTGTTACATATCGACTCTTTCTAATTTTGTCAAAATGACCTTCAATTATTGCAAATTGTCTCGTATCGCTTTATTATATCTGCGGTTAAAAATAATTTCAGTTACTAAAGAGTAGGATATTCAATTTCGTTGTCTAAGTAATGTATATTGTACATTCTCTGCCTACCAGGTACTGCTGAAAGCAATAAAGCTCGGATAAGCTACAAGACCCGCATTTAAGAAATGATGGTCTTGTTAAAAATGAGTTTAAATAAGTGTATAAATGATTATATATACACCACCCACAGGGGAAATGCAAGAAGGTACAATGGCAACTCTAAGCTTATTTTGAATTTGTGCTCCCAAAATAACACTACTCTCTTTGGCATGTGCACATAGTTATTTCAAATTTAAACTACCTACCTAAGCTCTAAGCATAAGTACAAGTACAAGTAAAATAAATATTTTGGCGCGACAGGTCTATGGGACCCAAGGCCTAGCTTCTCGCAACCATTCGCTTGTGTGGGTGTTTCAATTTTTGGGGCGAATGGAAGGGATCTACAATTTTACGCCGAGTCCGAACGGCTAATTGAGAAGCTCATTCATGACAGTTTTACTCTCGGATGTTTGTCAGACGTTCGCGAGAGGTGGCGCAGTGGAAAAAAACCTTAAGATGTAATTTGGCCCTCTCGGGATTCGAACCTGAGTCCCTCGCTTAGTAGCCCAACACACTACCACTAAGCCACTGCGCCGACAAGTACAAGTAGCGAATGTAAAACAAATACCTATTAGATATACAGTAAAAAAAATAGAGCGAAACTTACCACTAGTGTCTCAGTCGGGGCACCCGCATCACACTTCATTTCATAGAGTATTAATTTGAATTTTTAAAACCAACACCACGACCACACCGCCGAGGAAATCATGGAGCATTTCGTACTCTAAAATTTTGTGTGCTGATATATGATCGTCTGATGGCGATGGTACTTGGTACAGTGTTTCCCTTTTTAATAATCGTTTAAGGTGTATTAATGTAGTATAATTAACTTCATTGCGGACTACTGGCAGCCAAGTTAACACTGGTTAGAGACCAATGCCTGATATTTGAAACTGTTCTAAATGGAAACATTTTTCAATCTAATATTGCATTACCTACATTCAAGAAAAAAGCAGTGTTTGGTAACACTGGCAACCATTTTTACATCGAATATCGAAATCCAAACCCATCTCAATCTCGTCGATTCCCATTTCCCAAATCCCAATCCCAATTCCCAACAAAATACTCTTCAACATTTCCAACTTTTAAGTTCCAACTTCCAAGAGCTTTTCTCAATAATTGCATTGGTATTAGTTTGCTTTCATTCTGTGAATTTGTTGAATTTGCTGCACTGTTTTTGTTTTATGTTAAAAGAAAGAACAACTCATTCTAGTCTAGTATTAGTGGAATGAGAAGAGAACGAGAATAAAGAAATAGAATAGAAAAAAAACCGTCACAGAAATGTTGAAATTATAGTTGCACAATACAAACAAAACCACATGGCGCCATACGGCCATACCCATTTGCAGGGTATTGAAACTTAAATGTCAACCCAAAACGTAAAACGTCACGTCTTAATTGAATTAGGTTTAACAATTGTTATAAGTAGGTAGTGAAATCAAATAGAATCCACCCTTTTTATTTCAAGTTGTAGCGAACAGTTTCAGACACTTGCTCAATCAACTTCCTATGTACTAAGTTTCTGCAAGTTGAGGCATTTGCAATTTGTCAATTAAAAGTTTTGAGTAGTTTTTGCATTTAACGTTTATGGAAAAATCAAGGAAATCCTGTTTGTATACTCAGTTGACATTTCGAAGTGTCAAAATTCAAAAATAAATCACAATTTTACAACAACAACTCATCTTAGTTAAAGCGATCGTATAACTAGTCCAGACAAATCTAGTTGACGTTTTACAAAAACTAGGTATCCAAACGTCCCCGTTGTCTGTTTTGTTAGTCAGGTTAATAATGATGACAAGAAGTACTGAAGTGTCAAATTTGTGCTAAATTCTAAAGCAAAAACAATCGAAATGAATATGTCATATTTATGTCTAAGAAAGTCCGGCAAACAACTTAAAGGTAATCTGGATAGCAAAATATTTAAAGTTGTTTTGACGTTTGCATAATTTTTAGACTTGCTTCAAATGACTGGATCCCCGTTTTGATGTTTTGCAAATTGGTAACAAATGATTGTTGGAAGATTTTCCTATTTGTATTATTATTTATTTTTATTTCGAGCAACAACAACTATTTTTCCAACGTTGGGCGCCCATTTTCGTCCAATACTATGGAACTGTTAACAGTGGCTAATAATTGGTATCTCACTCAGTTCGACAGGTTCTTCCCATTCGTACGTCAACCTATGGTTTGCGATCCATTTCAGCGTCACATAGTTTCTTCAACTTGACAAATGTACGAATCGCATACTGGTCTCGACCTTGCCATCACATTCGCACTCACATTGTTTCCCCATATAAAATACCATTACATTCATTTCGAATGTCTCAGTAGTTCCTCTTCGTTGCTCTTTTCCCCTTTTTGTTTGTTGTTTCTTCATATTTTGTCTCTATTATTCTAATTGGAATCATTAGGCGCTTACATATCTATGTGGATCTGGTCTCGCATAGCCAACATGGTAATGGTATATGGGTTGCGGGCGCAGAGCGGATGGCAGATGTTTCACAGTATCTTTTTTCTTAGCTCATCGCTATGTTCGTTGTGGCAATGCGTGTTTGTATGGAGCTTGCTCTATTGATTTAGGATAGTTCTGCAGGTACAAAATAAGACAAAAAGACGAAGAAGAATTTTGAACATACCTGTTGGGTAGAAAGATGCTGTCCATCTGTATATTCTGTATCTGGTCACTGGTCGTCGGTCTCTACCGCGATACGAAAAGCGAAAAGGTGCAGCAGCAGCAATCGTGTCACACATTTAAAATTAACGGAGTTCTGTGCTAGTAGTTGTGGGAAGTCTTTTCTCAAAATGGGTGCGTATTTGTGCCATAAAGTGTGTGCGTGAGTGAGTGAAAAAATTGGATTTTGTGGCGTCTGCGCCAAGTCAAAACGCCATGCGCATAAAGTGAATTGCTTCTCATCAAAATATAATTACACTCGGCTTTTGTATCTCTCGTAGTCTCGTTTATTCAGTAATAGTTGTTGTTGTTGTTGTTACTTGTATATAATTAATGGCCGTAATCGCTTGGAGCCATGTACGGCGGCGCTGCGCCTCACAGGCTTATGCATCGGCAAAGTGGAAACAAAATGCTAAGGGGTTTTATAGCCACTGCGTTAAAACCAACATAGTATAAATGATTTATGTTGGCAGCGCTAGAGGATGGAACGGGAATAACGCAATGTCGTTCACTAGTGCAGTGGCTAAATTAAGTAGCCGAGTGCTGAGCTATTGCTCTCAAGTTAATTAAGCAAATCAGGGACAGGGATACGCAAAAGAAGTTGCTAATTTGGAAAGCGCAGTGGGATTTGTAAATGGTGTCACTAGTTAGCGCGTTCAGAAATCGGGAAACCGAATAAGTATCAAATTAAGAACGATAACAACTGTCAGAAAACTTATCGTCTAAAATAATATATAAGCAAGGGAGAAAATGACAAAGTTCTGTCAGAATTGATTGGCTAAACGAGTCTCATTTCTCAGAATTAGGTTGAAGTCAGTCAGAGTGACATAAGGTAAGGATAGCGAAAGCTTAACAAGTAGCTTTAAACTGATTCCACGGTAATGGAATCCTTCCTGTGTCAAATCTGGTTCAGATCATCGTTCAGGAAGCCCTACGCCTACGGTGTGCGGCCTGTGACTATTGTTGGGGGGGGTACGGAAAAACATGGTAAGACCAAAAAAAAAGCTGAAGGGCCTTTCATTAAGCGCTACCTATCTTTAAATTTAAATAAAACAAAGTGTGTCTGAGGCATCATCGAAATTTGTTATTCTTTTAAAAGGCCTATCCATGTCATTATGGATATATGAAATATATAACATCGTTAAAATATCCGCAGCGTCTTCCCCTGGTGGCGCGTTCAAATTTTTTATGACTCTTGCTGAATTTGGCCGATGGTATGGGTTATGATGGCTTTGAGGGCCGATGTGGGTTCGTGGATTATTCGCATGGAACTGTGACTTCAGAAAACCCCATAAGAAAAAGTCTAGCGGGGTCAAACCGAATGATCTCGGTACCCAGTTCACGTAACCTCCACGTGAGATGACCATGGCATTAAATCGCTCGTGCAGAATTTCCAATATGGCATGAGCTGTGTGGCATGTTTCGTTGATGTCCATGTGATCCGATTCAGGCCAAAAAGAAGTTGGTAATCATCGACCTATGGGCCGTGTTGGCCACGGCAACCTCGTTATCAAAGAAATATGGACCGTTGACGCCGCCGCGCCAGCTTAAACCAAACATTGACTTTATAGGGATGCATTGGAAGCTCTTGGATCTCATGAGGATTGGTATCGTCTCAAACTCGACAGTTTTGTTCGTTGACGTACCCATTCATCCAGAAATGGGCCTGCCGTAAAACATTTTTATCATTTGCACGCCCAACGCCAAAGTAATAATTTGACTTCGGTAAGGTTCAGATTTGTAATTTCTGTAGACAAGAACTTCGGTAGAGCTTCTATGGTACTTGTTAACCGAAGTAGAATTAATGGAATTAAGTTTCGATTAGATCTCTATTAAACCTCTGAAAATGTGTGAGGAGCATCTTCAGAGGTACCGACCGGAGGCATGTAACAAAGCGCCCACATTCGTCACACTTTTATTGCCGCATAGACAATTTGCATTCGTCTCTTAGGAGTCACACTCGCTTAAAGGAGACTTGTCTACGTGTGTTTTGTATCAATATTGTTCTTGTGTACTAGATAAGGGTCCCGCATAGAAAGTGATTTCCCAGTTCCTGCTCTAAATTTTTGGCGGCTGCATTCCCATATGAGAAATCGGGAATAATCGAGATAAGTAGTGAAATCACGGTCAGTGCTGAGGACATGGAAAAACCATTTCTGCACAGTGATAAACGGCGAAGACGACCAAGATCCCGCTATCAGGTAGAACGAACGATTCAATCTGGACGATGAAAGCCAAGATTTCCGTCCACCTGACCAAAATGAAGTCAGGCTAGCAATATCCAAGCTGAAGTCTTACTAGGCCGCTGACCAAATGGCTTACCTGCCGAGCTCTTGAAAGCTGTGGGAGGAGACTTGGTAGAGTGCATACACCAACTAGTCTCCAAGATTTGGTCAGATGAAAGTATGCCCGATGAATGGAACCTCAGCATTGTTTGACCGATCTATAAAAAAGGAGACCCTCTTAACTGCGCCAACTATAGAGGTATCAGTCTCCTTAATATTGCATATAAGATCCTCTCTGCTGTACTGTGTGTGAACGCATGAAACCATTTGTCAACGAACTGATTGGACCCTCAGTGCGGTTTTAGGCCCGGTAAGTCCACAAATCCTGGAAAAAACCCAAGAAGTCCAAATCGATACGCACCATCTGTCATCGATTTTATGGCCGCATACAACAGCATTTATAGAGACGAGCTATACAGAGCCATGTCTAGTTTTGGCCTCCCTGACAAACTCGTCAAATTGTGCAGAATTACGATGGAGAACGCTTGCTGCTCCATAAAGGTCGGAAACAATCTCACCGAGACCTTTGATGTCAAAAAAGGATTTAGACAAGGCGATGCGCTGTCATGTGACTTCTTTAACATCATTCTTGAGAAAATTGTGCGCAACTCGCAAGCCAACACCAGAGGCACAGTCGGTAAGGTCTTACCCAAACAATTACCTCTGTTAAAGTTCGCCAAATTTGTTTTTATAAGGCGTGAGGCCGTATAAGTCAATATTGCCCCCAGAAATGATCAACGTTCCTTTCAAGATGAATTCAAATAATGACGAATCTCTCCATCGTCTTACAGTCCGACTTTACTGCAGACATGTTAAAGATTTGTTTACGTCTTCGTGTTGCCATATTTCTTTATCATCACACTGTAAAAGCCACTGCGCGAACAGTTTCCCCATCGATTAAGGCATAATCAATAAATTGCTGTAGATCTTCCTCTTCGTTATTATACATCAGATGTAGCAGGCAGCAGCAGCAGCAGTCTGATTCCTGGAACGTACGCAAAAACAAATAAAATTTGTATAACATCCTCCTTTTAGAATGGATCCCCCGCTTCCATCTGCATCCGCATCCGCCCAGTAAACGACTTAATACGTGTGTGCACACAGAAAAAAAAAAACAACAAAAAACATTCAAAGTTATTACTTGGAAACAAATTATCTCGATCGATTAAGAAAATTTACTCGCCGCAACAACACACAGATAAATCCACAGTGCAATACGAGAAGAACAAGATACTTTCGCATCCATGGCTTGTTGTTGCTGTGGGCAGCCGCGTCCGCGTCGCTGTTTTCAACTGTAAGAGCAAACAGTAATGATACGTTTACGTTAGCGCAACTTGATGCTGCACTGCGAAAATGGTTCACGAAATCGGTAGAACCAGCTCCGAGTATAATAGTTCCCGCCGGGACGAGACTGAACTGAAATTTTAATCTGTCGGTAATCAGGGGTGCGCTGCTTGCTCGCGTTCCTTTTCTTCTTCTTTTGGTTGGTGTTTTCATCAAAAGTCATTTCTTGCCCGGAGATGGACCAGTGATCGCGTCTCCATTCCATTGAAAACGCAGCGGCCTGTCATTACGATAATCGGAGCCTATTTGCCCTTGTGCATGGCATGGTCGAGTATGTATAGTTGGGTATATTATGACTGAGTAAGGAGTGCACACTGCGATGGGGATATCTCATCTGCCCTTGACGTTGAGGAGGACACCAGAAATTGGTATCATCCGATTTAAGTTGAGAGACATGTCATACGGGTAACTGCAAGGTGAGTGCATATAGAAGCTCGCTCTGAAAGAAGGTTTAATGCGAGTATGACGGGTTATTGAACATAAACTGCTAATTGGTTCAAAAACTAATTCGAAAAAACGTAATCATAGACTTTTCCGTTTAATCCATGTGTAAGTTTGGTGGCGCTAGAGGATTTGAAACCGATCAAGGATTGGTCAGATTTAGATTCAGATTTTAATTTATTAATTAATAATAATAATAATAATAAAGTGTTTACAATTAAAATGAAAACGGTTAACCTAGTTGACAATAAAATAGAAAGCCAATAACAAAATAAAGTGCACGACTGGATCGCACGAAATTTTCTCGTTCATGTCATCAGTCTGGTTGGTTTATTTTTATTTTTACAATTCAGAAGCTAAATAAACCATACAGAAAACATAAGAATATACTTAAGTAAATTGCTCTGGTTTAGAGATATTCATTTCAGAACGCAGTACATATTAAATAATAAAGTGAGGCTCAAGCTCTCAGTAAAAATAGTTTTCAAATGTTCTGGTTAAAACGTTTTAGGCGCCTAATGCACTGATCTGTTAAGGCATGTTCTTGATTTTGACTGGGATTGATTGATGATGCTGGTAGGTGGGTATAACTCGAAGTAGGGTTTGTAATATACCGATATATTGAGTCTTGATGTGTAAGAATTTAGAGATTTGTTTTTGAATTTTTACTTGCATAGTTATAAATTGTAGGTATATGCCGATGGACGTGTGTGGGTTTGCAAATGAAGTGGTGGTTTCTGATAGTATAGTTATTTTAAGGTTCACGTGGTTGAAAAAAGAAGAAGTGGAAATACTATTTAGCTAAGAACTGAATATAATGTATTGTTCAGGATGTAAGCATTAATTTTTATCCAAGTAGAAAATGGCGTTTTCAAGATACGTTAATGCGTATGCAACCTTGATCAGTACGAGAACCTTTTTCACTTCTTTTACTTATGCCCAATACTGCAGGACATGACTAAAATACAAAGAATTGCGTGTATAGGGACGACCAGCGCATTGAGAACCACACCTACGGCTGGACTAGAGGCAATTCTCAATTTGACTCCTCTGGACCTATACATGGAAGAGTCTGCTGCTAAAAGTGCCCTAAGGAGAAGCCAAGCTTACACTTGGAACCACTACAATTTCGGGCATGCACAGATTTTAAGTAAATACTTAGGAAATGTCACTTCTGACTATATGACTCCCCATCTGAACTTCGGCATACCATTCTCCTGCTCATTCCCGAGTAGAGAGGACTGGAATACCAATAAACCCACGAAAAGAAAATCAATATCCATCTACACGGATGGATCAAAGATGGACTGTGGAACCGGTGCCGGCATATTCTCTGCTCAATCAGGCTACCTGATAGTAGTAGTGTGTTCCAAGCGGAGGTGCTGGCTATCGCGGAAGCGGCCCGTAGGTTGTCAATTTTGGCAATACCTCGTAGGGATATTACCATCTTCATTGACAGCCAGGCGGCTATAAAATCAGTTTCTGCACATGAAATAAAATCCAAACAAGTCCAACGCTGCCGCGAAGAGCTCAAGGTTCTTTGCTTGCAGCATACCACGAATCTCTGCTGGGTCCCTGGACATAGCGACATAACCGGCAATGAGAGGGCGGATGAACTGGCGAGAATTGGGTCCGCAATGGACCATGACAGAGCACTTCAGTCGATCAAGCCACCGCTTTGCAACCTTAGAGAACGGGTGGAAAACAAGATTCGTATGAAAACCAACAACAGGTGGAAAGAACTGACTACCTGTGAAATATCGCGGAAGCTTTGGCCAGAATATAACAGTGGCCGGACCAATAAACTCTTACAGTTTAGCAGGTCTTCACTATCTAGGCTAGTAGGGGCTCTAACTGGGCATAACTTCCTAAGAAACCACACAATGAAACTTAATCTCAAAGATGAGGACATATGCAGAGGCTGCGGAGACGAGGAAGTCCACGAGGACACACCTCACTTCCTTTGTCACTGTCCGAGACTCGGTCACCTCAGGAACAGAACACTTGGGAGATACTACTTCCAAGACTTACAAGAACTTTCTGATATCTCACTGTCTGATCTTAACAGGTTTTTGAGGACATCGGGATGGCTGGACAGCATCTGTTAACCACACTAAGGAATGGGAAGAAGACAACCGATACAACACCAGCGGTTAACCCCTCAAAAAACGGGCATCACAATGGGTCCACGAGGACCTAAGTGTGGTATTGCAGGGTACGCCCTGCTCTACCTACCCATCTACCTAACCTAACCTACTGCAGGAAATTCGCAGACTCTACCTACTTTGACAAAAGCTTTTTATCGTTCAAATAAAGTGACCAAATTAAATGGATGTAGTGGGTGGAGATTGCTGACTCGATTTGTCGTCAATGCAATGAATTATCGAAATTCTTTTGCAGCATTATAAATCGCGTTTTATTTTTTGTTTAAGCCAAACTAAAAGCCTAGGTATATAACAATTTCAATTTTGTTTTCGCTTTTTAAATTTTTGTTTAAGCTATACTAGAAGCCGATTTATTCAAGCCCGGTCGGCGCAGGTTCGAGCCCCACCCCCACCGGGAAACAGCAGTACTCGACCACCTAAACATATAAGAGAAACGATTAATATCAAAGTTTCTCCCCCACTACACCAAAAAAAGGGGTTTCTGCTTGGAGTAAAATGAACAGGGATTGATCTGGTCTGAGTGCTTCTTGATTAAAAAAAAAATTAAAATTAAAAATAATTCGTGAAAGTTAAAAGTTTCTTTTCATCCCAATAATTTCAGGGGAACCACGTGTTAATTGCGCCTTGCCCTCTTGTGGTATTCTCATTAACGAAAAGTCAACTCAACACTGCATAAGCACAAGCATTCTAGATACTTTATGTTGAAGTACGCATAATAATCGCAATGGCTGGCAATGAACCCTCTCATCGGTCACCATGCTTATAAATACGAAACCTTCGCCATCAGCATGTCATGCGTATGACGACGTCCACGATAGCAAAGAAGACTGCGTCTGCGATACAATTCCAGACCAGACCAGACGAGACATCAAAAACCGTCATTTTGCATCAAAAAAGAGTTGGCGACTACCTGCCGGCCTTTATTCGCGTCTACGACTGCTGTTCAGTGCCCATGGGCATGGGGCATGGCCAGAGTAAAAACGCTCTAAATGGGGGTAAGTATAAGTATAAGAAGGTGTACTGCTGTGCTGACGCTGAGTGCAAGCCGCCGACAACAATTACGGCTGGAAAACGGCCGGCTCCTTTGTGGCGACGAACAAGACGGCGCGGGTGGAGGAGTCGCGTCATCGGTAAGATAAGTACGAGTATACGAGTAAAAATACACACCACCAACACTGAGTGCAAAGCGAATAAAATATGATAAAATACAGCCGCGTGGCGCCCATCTTCTATTTCATGGAGGCTCTATAGTCTATAGTGGTTATGGGGTGCACACTCTAATGGGTATGACTAGACTACCACTCGTCATATCACCATATCAGCACCACGACATGGTCTGGCTAGAATCGGATGGTGCGTATATGCATTTTTAGCAAGCAAACGCAAGTTGGAGTCATAATATCATGGTATATGAAATGGAAATGCGTGCGCGTCGCATAGTAATGGTGAATAGCGAACGACATTGAAACCGTCAGCGTCCTCTAGTCGAAGACGGGATTAGCGGTGTAAATGGCTGTTTTCTCCGATGAAGTCTGACAGTGGGATTGACACGACGTTTCTGTGGAGTGGGAACACGACATTATGGGGAATCAATGGAAATTACACACATCCGGTTTGGGGGCGCAGCGACAGCTATCCGGAAAACGCATACCTTTAAATATTCGTTCACACATTCGACTCACACACTAACGCTTTAGAGCTAGATTCAACTGTAATCGTGACCTTTGATTTTGGCCCTAGACAAATAACATTTCGATAAAATCACGAAAAATCTATTTTGTCCATTTTACAGATCCAAATCCCAGATATATTTTATGCAATTTCTGTTTAACTAGATTTAGATAATAAGATAAAGTTTCAATTTAGGTTTGTTCCAATATTTTTGGGCCTAAGTTTATCAAAAATGAAAGCAAATATTCCATGGATGCCCTTTTGTGATCGTTATAATATTTGTGTCTTCATTCACGTTAGGGCAGTATCGCTAGGTCCTGTCAGGTTAGCTATAAAATTAAAGCAATATCAATTTCAATATTTGCAGTCTCTTTGAACTTAAAATTCAAACAGCTGGAAGAACAAATTTCGAACTATGCATTTTTTTTTTAATTTTAAAAATATTCAATCTGTCAAATGTCAGTTTCTTTCGTCCCCCCTCTAGTATTTTTAAGGATTGCCAACAAAACGAAAGTCGATTAATGAAAAGAACAGTTGGCATCGCATCAATAGCAAAACTGACATTTGAATAGTTTAATTAAAAAAAAAAAACATTTATTTTTAACATTAAATATTCATCATTCAAAAATTGAATTAGAATGCAAAAATCTTCCCAACTCAATAACATAATTGTATTGCTAGTTGCTACTGATATTGTATTTACTGATAGAGACTTCACCATAATGCGGACTCAAATGTCATTTTTGACATTTCCATACAATAAACGCAATCAATGAACGTGAACAAAGCAGAGAAGGAGAACAATTTTTTCCTTGATCTCTGTGTACATTTAACAAAAAAATCAGTTGATTTTTCTAAAAAATCGTACGTACTACGAGTATAACAAAATTTAATATGTTTTCATCTTAATATTCCTCAAACTGAAATTCGTTGTCAATAAGTCTTTCTCTTTTTCGCCTCGCTCGGTATACCTCGGTATACCTACATAATGATATCTTGTATTGTTTTCTTTAATGTGTGCTGTAGAAATTTTTCGTTTTTTTATGGAGCTGAAACGCTCTTTTTGAATACTGCCATTTGTGCCATTTACAAAATTTCAATGCTTCAAAAATGTCCAGTTAAAGGATTTTAATAATTTTGTTATATTTACCATACATATAACAAAATTATTAAAAAAATCTTATCCCGCTTATTTTTTTGCAAAGTGCTTTGTTAAGGCAGTGCAGTTCAAAGTTCTAAATATGTATAAACTATCGTTTAACTAGCGTTTCGAATATTTTTTGCAAGGAAAGTGTCACGCGCACGCCCCTTTATCTGATTCTGACCTTAAAAATAATTTAAATTCAATACCTACATTAAAATAAAGCGCTGTAGAAGTGTATTTATTAAAATGAAAGGTTTTTCAACGCAATCCAATCCTAGGTTTTCTATTTTTATATTTTGATGTGAAACATCTTATGTCGCGACTTGGGAGTAAAATCGATTCTTCAAAGCGGAAATGACCAAGCGGAAGTGCGTGACGGAAATTGGCCTGTCGCCATCACTATGCCGCCGCCTAACACTCCTTAACAACTCAACCGATTTCAATGAAATTTTGTGGGTAGGTATGGTTAGTTCGAACTTGATGGATAGGATAGTTTTTGACCCGATAGGTGGCGCTGTTGTCGATCTTCGTAACCACTCAATATATATGGAAAGATATATTTTTTTAATTTTTTTCAACTTAATTGTCAAAGTGAATACTTGTATGGGCACGCTGAAGTGAACTGAAGAAGCTAGGTTTTATACAGACGCTAGACTACTGAATCAGTTGACGATATGAAAACAAAATATAAACAAAAACCCTCGAAAAAGGAAACTTTGGATTGGATTGCGTTATGAAAACTTTTTAAATTAATGAACATAATTATCTACTGCGCTGTATTAAGATTAAAATATTATAAATATTTGGTTTTTAAATTAAATTTCTTAATGAAATTCAACTACATATAACACACTTCAATTTAACATCCACATTTAGCGAGAGAAGTTTCACATCTGGCGTGTGGTCACAAGCACGCTCTCTGTTTTTTTGTTTGCACCTCGTTTTCTTGCGGTTACAATTTCGTCGGCAACAGTGCCATCTGATGAGATGATCTGCAAATGACGAATTTTTTATTTTTATTTTTTTTATTTTTTTGGCCTACCAAAATAAATCAACTAAATTGGTTGAAAATTACGGGCGAAAGAGGGAAACATACACTTTTTGTCCATTTTTGTTTATATATATAGAGATTTTACTATTGGTTCGACCGTCAAATAAAAAACCTGAGCCTAAATTACTTTTACAAGCATATTGGAACATTTCTGCCGTGAACTGTCAGACTTTATACAAGATTCTCTCTAAAACTTAGCTGAACAAATCCCTTTAGCCGAGTGGTACGCACATTCGACACATTCACTCAAGTTAAAGTTTGACAGATCGTTTTGATCTGATGTTCTGTTATGTTATGTTTTTTATGTCGCAGAAAAGTAAGCAAGTACGTTTTTTTAATGAGTACCTCGACGAGGAGTACCTTGGACCTGAAATGGTTGCAATCAGAGTTAATCAAATTTTTGATAGAAGTTATTTTCAAAGAACAGCTGTTTTCTGTAATACCTATCCACAGCGCACTCTATTTCAAAATTTAGTTAAGTTTTGAGCAGATGTTAGCAGAGAAAAGTTGGAGAGCAGATAAAATTTAGTTTAGCTCGAGAAGCGATCCATAAATTCGGAAAAACAAATTCTTTCATACTTAACCTCAAATTGTAAAAGTATTTATGATTCGAGAGCATTACCTTAATGCGTGCAAAACAATAAAATCTTATTACTCCTTGTATTTTTTACTTTTCTCCGACTATACTCGACTCCGCTTATCAAAACTACGATTTACTGAAAAAAATCGGTTAACTGGGGTCGAGTTACCGCATTCGTGAGCGAGCATTACGTAACCGAATTTTGTGGATTTACAGGCAAACCATAACAAATTCAGTCTCTTAGTACTCGATCACGGATGCCGTAATTCAACCCCTGGAAAACCAAATTTTGTCACGGAAATTTTGTTTTCAATCGATCGAAGTTCGCTTCGTGAAAAAATAATTGTGGCGATAATCAGTTATGCGATGGTTATGCGGAGTCATCGGAGGAAGTCTGAAAGTCTGAACAAGTAATCAATTTCAGTAGAACAAAGTTGAGATCAACGATAGGAATACTCTCCGAGCGCTGCTTCTTAGAAAGCATGACATGAGACTAGGCCTAGCTAATACGGATGCATGCAAGTACTGTGATGACATACAGGTGGCGGAAGACATCTCACACCATCTTTTTGAATGTCAAGCAATTGCTCGGAGAAGGAAGCACTTCGGCATGCGGTTGTTTCCTCAAACAGTATTGAGCCATTCCATACTTAAATTCTGTAGGGAAATCGAATCCTTGGGCAAATTGGTTTAGGTCTTTTAACCGTGATGGTTCCCTGGAAATGGCGATGGGCCTGATCTCACAAACCCCATCAACCAAACCTAAGTCAACTGTGCATGTACGAATACTTGTTGGCGAAATAGTCTAAAACGATTGACTTGAAACACCCTGTTTATTAGAAAGTTCATCCGGCTTGGCCACCAACTTTTTTATAATTATCTACTTCTCAATTCAACAGAAAAACTTGCTGAAATGTGCGAAAAACTTTTAAATAGCACCTGAAATTCCTACAAATAATTAAATGTCAAAAATTTAATGCGACAGATAATGAAATTCATGTATAGGTAATAACTGTGACACTTCCTCTGCATACCCTTTCCTACTGCCTAGTTAAACTTTCAAGTGGAAACTGAAAATTTTATGGGTAGGTATATGATGAATTACTTAGAATAAAACGGTTATGGGTTTGACACATGCAAATCACAGATAATTGTCTCATCTTCGCAAACATCTATTTTATTTATATACTTACTTTGAATGTTGTAAAATGCAACACGAACGAACACCATCAGTGTGGCTGAACTGTCGTGTCGCACGCCTGGTTTATAATATTCGCCCCCTTCATCTATCCGTATTGGCATGGCACTGTCCAGTCGAGACACCCTCTTTATCTGGCTATTACCGCCGCTCCGATGAACTCACAGAGATAGGTTGATGGTGCGGCGCCTTTATGGTCGTATACATTTATTACAATGACATTATGCCTGACATTTACTTCCTTAAATGGGGGAGAGAATATATCGTATTTCCCCGCATTTGCTTTCCAATCCAGTCACTCAAGTCCACATAAAATATGCCTCAGTTGGCGCACCTGTCATCCTCATTGTTTGAAAAACAGCAGCAGAACGATCACCACCTGTTGCGTGTCCAAAGATGCGCTCAATGTTCTCGGGTGGGACAAATTGACGTTAAATGGGTGCTCTCTGCGCTTTTCTTACTCATTACGACCTGACGCACTGATGAAAGCACGAATCTGGTAGCCAATGGACCACCCCATTCGTGGTCGTTCCTCATTTAATTAACAAGCCGATGCGATTCTTTGAATGGGGTCTCTGTCCCTAGAGGAACATCAGTCCATTGGACCACCCTTAAGAAACGCAACACATTGTGGTCTTGAAAATTAAGCCGTTCGCAAAAAATACAAGCAATAGGTATAGGTAGGTACTTATAATCCCCGCGAATGCTGAAGAAAAAACCCTCAAAAGAAGAAGAAGATGTCGTCCAATTATATGAAATTCCCCATCAGATTCATGGCAATGCGAGATCTGGGAAACGCATTCCCGATTCTACGGATGAATGCCGCGCTGCCTGCTTAATGACACGGTAAGGTCAAAGTAAAAAAAACCCGAGCTGCTGACTCGGTTGATGAATTCATTTCGAACAGAGTATCATGTCGTGCATTTTGAGCGGAAAACAAAACAATTGTAGTACGCACCCTCCACTCCGAGTCCGAACAGCGTGTAACTCGTTTCGAGGTAGTGATCGTGGTGGTCATCGTCCTCGAAGACACAGCACGACGAGCAACCACAATGATGACGCTGTTGGATGGAATCCGGCACCGGCATTATGGACCTAAAAGGAGACAAAGCAGTCCTAATAATTCCTTGCGGACGACCGACTTACCTGCTTGTGGTATTCTCCTGCCTCTCTACCATTAAGTGTGCGTGTGTGTTTGCTCTGCGCGCGCGGATGGTGAACCCACTCAATCGTGAATTGTTGGCGCCGGCCGGTTGCTGTAGCACTTAGCTATAGTCAGACAATCGACGACAGACAACCGTCGACGGTTTTTTTTTTTGTTTCTTTACTTCTTTTATCTTGGTTGCCAAATGCATTTTGTGTAGGTACATATTATACCTACTTATAGTAGTTGTTTTATTTTATTAATGAAATTCGTATTGGCTGGTTGATGGGTTACTTCTCAGATTAGACTGTCAAATGGGACAAGAAATTGTACTGACATTTTTTGATAAGAAAAATGTATCACGCTTTGATTGTTTTTTTTTATTTACTTTTTTATATAACTAACCAAAAAACTTGATAGGTTACAAATAAAGCAGAAATATAATAAAAATATTATAAACAAATTCCGAAATTAGTTTGAAAGCGTCATGAAAATCAGTGTCTACTAATTTTATTTAATAAAATCAGATATCTCGATGTTCAGCCGATTCCCTTAAAACCCTTTCCATGGCATTACCTGGAAGAAACTCGGACAAAAATGTAGGACTATTGATACGAGATGACAGACCACAGGACGTCAGACGTCATCGCAACGTCAGTACATTAATTCGTTAAAGAGAACTTTTTTCAATTTTAATAATAACGCCTTCAAAAAAGTGCGCGACTGGTTCGGACGAAGCTTTCTCGTTCATTAAAAGTTCGGTTGGTTTTTAATCGTATACCATACCTATTGTATATTCTTACAAAACTTCGAACTCGAGTTGTTAATCAATTCCGATATTATGTACAATGATAGAGGAACTCAAAAATGGGTGTCGCCGGCTACTGAGCTCGTACAGCCTAAACGTCTTTACGGATTTGTTTCAAACTTCGTATGAGTTTGAGTTTTTTTTTCTTCTGTTAAACACAAAAACTTGCCCTAACAAATCAGAAACTCCTGCTACACTTGTCATTGTACTCAAACATACTGTAAGATTTAAAATTCACCTTATAGATCTTATAAGTTAAATAGTAGCTAGCATTAGAAGCTCAAAACTTTCTTACCAGTATTTGATAAAATTGCCTGTTGCTGGGATCTTACGCTTAAACAAAAGCTCACATTGATTATATGTTATGTAACTACTGACAGCAGGTGCATAAATGTTTAAGCCAGGAGTGCACTTTATTTAAGACTGTTATTACATTTTCTGTACAGCTTATTTTATCTAGCATCCGTGAGCATTTTAGATACCTACCTGTTAAAATAAAATAAAAAACTTTCAAATATTTGATGAACGAGAAAGTTAGCGCATTTAATTTAAAATTAATTTCTTGAAAGTAAATTCTAGCGATAATTAAAATTATAAATAAATTGTGAACCAACGGATGACAGCAAAAACTGCATCACCACGCTCCTCAACAAATTTAGAAGGATCTCCATAAAAAAAGATTATAAATGGAATGCTGAAAAATTTCAGACAACAGTATTCTTCTACAATCATAACCAGTCTGTCCTCTGTAAGTACTAAGCTATCCGCTATCCGCTGTCAGATGAAATTTATATTTTGGAGTGTATTAGGTAAAGGCAGCAGCCCGAAGCAATATCATACCAGTGGACATCAAAAATATACGCTGCGCTAAAGCCAAATATACACGTTTATGGAGGGGTAGCCCGACGAATCTAGTCAAGAAATTCATGACGGTGTACTAATTTGACTGTTTGCATATGTGGCTGACGTAGGAAAAAAAAGGACGTTTCCGACCTAATCTAGTTTTTGCGTTTAGGTTACATCTACTCCAGACTAATCTAGTCGACTTAAGGCAACTAAGTTTTTGAATGTGTCCATTATTTCTCGACATGTCAGTGTCAAATGAGACTGAAAATCAAACTGACAGCTACAAAAAACTTGTAGAAACACCATAGCGATGTTATACAGATTTGTGGAAAATAATTCAATAATAAAATGAAAAATACAGAAAAGCTTGTAGAACTGAAATTGTGTGTGTGTTTTTTTTTTAAGTTAAACAGTTTTTTAATGGTGAAAGTGCCCATATTTTAAAGAGCGGGGCAACGCAAAATTCCTAATTGTTAGTCGTTGCTTATGTATGAATTTGAATTGTTTTTTAAGACTCAAATCCATGAAAATTGCAAACCTATTAGTCGTAAACATTAAATTAAAAAAAAATTAATAGTATTAGCTTTACACTTGATAATTTATATTCTTCGAATATTGTTCTATATTTGATTCTGACAAATGTCATTATTTTTATTACCCCAAATATGTATGCCGCTCAGTTTCGAAAACAGTGCGACTTGTTTATCTTTTTAGTTTTATGCAAAATAAAGTCCAATTAAACAGTACAGCTCCGCATATGATTTATATGCATATTAATTTCCTGCAGACACAAATAAGTTACGAACGGTTGATGGCATGTTTACATTGCTGCTCGTTGCCGTTGATGAGATGATATCTTATTAGTTTCTTGTATTGAATGGAGTTTAAATTAAATGCCACCCATTAGAGTTGGCATTTGACTGGCAATTAAGGTACCTACATATTTACATTTGTTTAATTTAATAAAAAATAAAAAAAGTCGATTTAATATACGTAATTATTTGTTTAGTTTTAAGATGACAGCGCGTGCGCATGCATTTAGCAGCAATACGTTGGCAATGCGTATAGGTATAGGTACTGTGTAGAGGAAATATTTTCTTTTTGCGTTTCTTTTTACTTACTTCTGAAATGCCAATAAACCTGCGTTTAAGTGCAGGTGAATGCGTGTCTGCTAAATGTATGGAAAATAAAGTAATAAACGCCTGTAAATGTCGTTGATAAGTCAAAGTCAATATAATTTGTGGATTGGCTAGTACTGCATTTTCAGCTACTATAATGGTATTGAAATAGGGGAGAATGGGAATAGGGTAAATGTGAGTATATTCACACAGTTAGGGTGTTCACTTAATCTAATAAATTAATGCAGCTCAGCTCGGATATATAATTGTTTAAGTTGGTTAATTCGACTGTCAATTTTAAAAAAGAAAATATTGAATAAATTAGTAAATGAATAACGTTATTTTAGTAAAAAACGAATGCTTTGACTTTTGTGAGTTGGTGTAACTTATCCGTGGTTGGTTTGGTAACCTAAATCATCGAGGAAAGTGGAAACTATTCTTCATACAAAATCTGACATTTTTTTTAGAGATTATGGAACTTTTACGTATAATAAAATTCGTAACAAACTTAGGGAAATTGATTAAATTTAAAAGGCCTCTCTCAAGGGCTCCAACGTGTCAGTCTGACTATACCGGAATATACCTACTTAAGTTTACAAAAATATTAATGTACAAATTTGGTTCTGAATGGTAAAATTTGCCGAATGTTTTCACTTGTGTCTGCGAATTTGAGACCATATTGGTTTAAACAATTAAAAACTAACAACTTATTTTTTCAATGGAAGATAATTCAACACTGGTAATTGAAAATAAAACAAAGAATTAAAGGTTTAACGAGACTATATGAGGTTACTAGAACCATAAGTCCGTAAACAATTTAAGCTGACTGTCTTTCAAATCATACAAAGTACTTTGAACGTCCTGAACACGGATTACCTAATCCTTCGAGTATCTAATCCTAATGAACAAGTAGACGAACTTAACCTTCTTCCGGGAAGCTCGAAGGGAACAAAATGCGAATCTCTTAGCTTCGAGTTGTCGGAAGATCATTTCGTTCGCTGGCGAATTTAATAGAGAATCTAATGCAATTCGCTAAATATTATAAATATATAAATTTAATTAAATGACTTGCCAATGACCATTCGGTTATAATTTTTCGCTGTCACGAGCATTATCTTGGGTAGGAAGATTTCAACGACCCCAGAAATTAACAAAAAAAAGGTGTTTTTTATAAAGACAATATATGTACTACCTTATTTAGAATGGTCCTGCAGAAATTGTTTAAAAAAAACTTTAAAACTTACCGATTTATAAGCAGTTAGTAGGTATGAATCCAATTAAATAAAAGTTTCCGTTGGCACTTTGCGGCGAGTTAATAGGTATATATTTATTTTATTTGTAGCAAGTTTATAACTTTGTAGAGTTTATTATAGGTTTAAATATTTATTTTATAGAAGAATAAGGCAATATACAATTATTAACTTTTGTTTATGATTTTGTAAATATATAAAACACGCAAACTTCTTAAAGCATTATCAGTTATCACTATAAATAAAATCACTTAATTTAAGAGCACTTGGTATTTAGTTTAAAAATTGTTTTGTTTTGTTTCAAATAGTGTCAACTCGCTATCCCCTTGTTGAAATATCTCGTAAAGCACGTTTATTCTTAATAATATTCGCATCCTCCGCAGGACTACTCTCTCACATGTCTGGTAACAAACTAAACAGATCTTCAAGCAATTGACTCATTTTATATAATATTGGGGAACTTATAGCCACAAGCATCGTACCTACACAGCGACGGCAAATATCCTTGTTGGCGGCGTCAAACCACGTCGCCATTGTCCCCCCAAAAAATAGATGTAGACACACCAGACACCACACCACCCAGCATCATCGGGAGAATTATCAGAAAAAATGGTGATATGATTACTACCATAATTATGGTAACTATTGCCATATAGCACCAAATTTTCTGGCGACATTCGTTGTCTAGTCTCTGTGGCTGTTACAAAAAAAAAACCCGAACTGAAAAACAACAAACAATCAAGAGAAACATGTAAACTTTGCACACACCCGCAGCGCGTATTCAAAAGAGGATATATGGAATGGACTTTAGAAAAGACAAACTAGCAACAACAATAATAACAATGAACAAACAGCGACGACAACAAACATAATCACGTTATAAATATTAAGTCGTTGCTTTTTTTATTTCGCATAATTCACAATGCTGCCACGATTCCTGAAGAGGATAACAAGGATAATACACCCCAATAACGCCCAGTGGGTTGTGTAGTAAGGACTAAGGAGTGCGGTGACTCAAGTACAGTGAATGCAAAGTTTTAGTACGCAATTTATATTTAGGGCAGCAGATGGGAAAAAAACAAACTGCACACAGTGGTGTGTGAGATGGGAATTCCAATACGATTGTGAGCAGCTAAAATCTAACTAGTTTCACTGACGTTTATTTAATTCCAATTACATTTTGTTTGACAAAATAAATATACCTAACAAATATACCTAATAATAGTTGGCACTTTATTTGTCAAATAGCCTGATCGTCATATTTCGCATGACCAATATTTGACAACATCTGACAGCATGGAAAGTGAGGGTGCAAAAGGCCAAACTGTTTGACCAGAGGTTAATGGAGTTTGAATAGAGTTTGACGTTTCTATGAAGGGGAAATTGCACAATTTGTGCTATGATGAAATGTCAATTTGTTTTGGCATTCTGAGAAGTCATCTAGCGTTTAATAAAAAAAAAGGCAATTAATATGCTATTGCTATATCTCAATTTCTGTAACGACCACGACGGTCTCCCTCATACTCTCAATATTTCTACCGATTTTTGTGCTTTATCACATTTAGCAGGACCTGTCAACGGGTTCAACGGACACAAAAGTAGAAAGAATGTTTTTCTTAATGCTGAGTCAATTACATCTTTTCCAACAAACGACGAGTTCTGCATTTATTGCTAAAAGCCAAAAATGAAAAGAAAAACCTTACCAAGTAAGCAACAAGTAACACGCTTTCCTTTAACATTTTAGCTTTAAGCTTAGTACGCTGCCTAATTTTAGACCCCATACAAAATTCTTCTCTCTCTTAAGCGAGATCAAACTTGTATCTGTCAAAATTTAGCGCACCCATTTAATGGGTCATGCTTTATTTTGACAGATCGCCCTGCTCTGTTGTTCTGTTGTGTAAAGATGAGTGACTTTAGTGAATATCTCAACAAGGAGTACCTTAAGCTGGAGTCTTACATTGACATGACAGAGAAGTCCTCAGAAAAAGTTGACGATGCTGGTGGAGCAACATCCATCATTATGAAGCCTTGCAGATTTTGAATCAAGCTAGTTATTTTCAAAGAACAACCGTTTTTTGTGAAACTTATCCACAATTTATTATTTATGTCTTGACCACACTCGGTGACGGGATTGTTCACAAGCACAAAAGCTTACATTACCTAAAATGTGAAAAGAGGGTTTTATGTTCTGGTTTTAAATGGTTATAGAATATTTATGTCGTTTTCCATTGGGCAAAAAGAAGCGTCCGGGAGAGTCCGGAATTGAAAAAATCACTTCTGAAACCGTTCCATTGGCACAAAAAATACTCTTCTGGTGATTCTGAGGAGAGAAATTCGCTTCTCGATTTGAAGTCAGAATCCACTCAAGAAGCACTCACACAAGTGAAATTTATGTATTTTATACAAGCCAGCTGACACCAGCCGTAGATTATTTTTTGTCATTTCACCAATACATTTCTGCATTCAACCAGAAGCACTTTTCTTGTTCCATTGGAGTTCAGAATGAGTGAATCCCCGAGTGAAACCAATGGAAAACGCCATTAGTAAAAAACTGCTCCATGATTCAAAGAAATGTTTTATACGACACTTGCATATGATTTTTTGTTTAAAATTTGACAGCTTGTGACGAAGTTATTTCTTATGTTGTGACGTATCTGCGCAATGTAAGAGACAGTGCAAGATGTCTTTAGTTTTGTTTCTATGAAATCGTTGTATTAAAAACAAACAAAATGTGAATGTGTATTTAAATTAATCCCTCTCCTTATGATTTTGCTTCGTACGTAAAATATCGAGCGATTAAGTCAATTTAATAAGCGAGTTAGATGACATTTGCGACAGTCTTTCTCTGTAGCTGAAAGTTTCTATTTAAAAAAAAAAGCGCTGAAAGTAGGGAGATGAGGCGGCATTTACATTCCACACCGATAAGTAAAAGACCGACCTAAAAGACTATTCATTATGATAGCGAATTGAAAGCTGCGAACAAGAAAATATTCGTAAATTCTGACATTAAATTCACTCGAAAAAAAATATTTGTTCGCAGTTACCCCCGAAAAAGAAGTGTCAATTTTAAAGTTTAAGTTCGAACGAATTTTTCATTCGATTGCAAATAAAGAGTGACAGTTCGCAGGAAAATTGCTGCAATTGTAAATTTCGCTATTTAAATCAATTGAGATTCATGTTTTTTTTAGATCAGATGTTATATTAATTAAATATAAGGTTTTTGTGTTTGAACAAATGACAATTTTCAATGCATGCAGTTAGGTATATTGATTTGTTCGCAATTCGCCTATTCGCAGTTCCCTCTCATGTGAAGAGTCCTCAACTCATCACTTTATTTCAGAAAAAGGAGCCGATTAACAAATATCACACATTCACAAAGGTCAATATAATACATAGAGTATTAAACTTGTGGTTTATTTTTCACTTTTGACACTTCAAAATATCAACTGAGTGTACAGGCTGGATTTTCTTGACTAGATATGTCGACTTCCCCTCCATAAACGTCACGTGATCAATATGAGCCAATAAAAACTCAAACACAACTATAGTCCGTCAGCTGTCAGAATTACTAATCTAGAAATCCGAACTTCCTCAATTTCAAGTTCATCTAGCAGTCAATAAAATATCTACGTTAATTATGACAGTGGGAAAATACGTCTTAACTGCGAACGGTCTCAGAGCAAGCTCGATTTGCTCCAACTCTGTCGAAAAAGGCAAAATCGCCCAGGGTATACTAAAACGAGACTTCATAACTAGTCTTAAAACCGAGGTTATTCAAGACACAAACTTTACCATTTTCCTATTTAATCTATTAATTTCCCTCCGAATTGTGTTTGACTCCCTGTACCGTTTACGCGCCACCAAAGAGAATAAACCTGCCCTCGCAAGGCAATAGAATGAAAAGCGAGGACTGAGAGGAGACGAGCAATATGCAGATAGCCATATACCCATACGATGCACACTATCATACTTCTCGCCATAAACTCTCAGCCTTGGAAACGCGTGCTACTAGGACGAATCATCACAACAAGGACTCACCCCATCATCGTAAAAGAAGGACGACTTATTGGCAGACCGTTGGCGCACACAGCCATCCACGTAATTTTCCTTTTCGAAGAGGGCAGTCGCCACTTGTTACGTTTTTGGCGCCTTCTTTCATCATCGTCGAAAACGGGTGGAAGGGCGGCTGCGCTCCAAAATGGAATGAGAAGCTCCTTCTTAACAGATACCCTATCTAACGGATGAGCTCTCAGCTCTCATATAAATATGTATGTTAAATAAAATCCAAATTCAAATGGCTAATTTGGTAATAATGACGCGACATGGTTGTTGTGTATCGGCAGGCATTCTATTCCCCTCGCCCTCCTTACGCTGTCGATGTCGCCTCGCACAGTTTAGTTCTTGGCGCACATAGAGCAATGCCTTTGAATTTATGAATGGGAGTCGGCCGGCGCGGCTTGTTGTTGTCGCCGGCACATGACGCCTCGACGGCACACAAATAAACATTGTAGTAAATTTTTTCATCGTTTTGCTGGTCCTCTGGACCATTCAGAATCCGGAAGAAGAACACTCGGCTTTATTTGTGTTGTTTATTTGTTGTGTCCTTGCCACTGCCGCCATGACAGCGGAATGGGGTGGTTGATCGGGCGCCCTTAGGTTCATGAATTGAAGGGCCGTATTAGTGTGACTGGGCGCTTTGGGTTCGGTAAAAGAAGATTCATTTAAGCACACACGCGATAGAGAAATACATGGAATAGAGAAATGGGGTGGCGGTTGGTTTTTTTTATTGGAAAATAAGGACGACGCGACACGACATGCGGGATATGAAAAGTTGAACTAAAAACGTTCGATTTTCAGTAGTATATTTTTGGCAGCGGCTCCTTGATTCTCTGGTGCGCTCCAGAGATGGTGGTGACGCTCTTTGTAGCAACAGTATAAGCAAAGCATGGCCAAATGCGAGAACCTGAATGCGCGCCAGTATGATGTGCCATGCCATATAGCAGCCATCCAGACAGCCAATAGTTCTGGCGCAGATTGGGTGCCCGAGTTCCTGCCGCCGCCGTTGTCGTCGTCGTTGTTGTCGCCATGCCGCCAAGTTGTTCAGGCGCTTCCAAGCTAGCCGGATAGGACGACAGTCGTCCTCGCATATTTTCATACCAGCAAGAGAGAGGATGATTTTTCGAATGATGATGATGATGCTGATGGTGGTTGGCGCTGGTCGCTACTTGTGTGGTGGTTTGTTTTGTTGTGTGCCATGCATATTCTTCGCTTCTAACGCTGTTCGATTTGAGAAAGGGGGAGACATTGGACCGCCTGTCTGTCCGTCACCACGGAACCCCCCAGCCAGAGGCGACTCCACTTGGAGGTTAGTTTACTCATTTTGGGATTTTTATTTTCGGGCTGATAGAGTTGTTACAGTTATTATTTTTCTTGTGACTTCGACAAAAAAAAAAAAAACAAACATACACACACCAAGTATGAAATAATCAGTTTCAGATTTGGGGATGAGGCACGGCGCACTTTGGGCCGAGACTGGGGGTTGAAGTAATTTATCGGCTGGGGTCTCGAGGACTGATGTTGTTAAAAATGCGGACGACGATGATGATGATGATGACTGTGTGTGATGGTGGTGATTCCCGAGGCAGTTGTGCTCCTTTCTAATATGAATGTCGCCATTAATATTGTCGCCGTTGATTCTGTTGTCTCCGTGCGTCGTGGTGATGGGTGGTTTGTTGTCGCCGTCAAAAACAACCGGCTAGTATCGTTGACGGCGGCTTTTAAGTCAACAGTATTTCATTATTTTCTCATTGAATAATGGAAGGACATGGTATGGATAGAAAGTCGACAATAAGATGCTGTTCGATGGGTTAGAAAGTATTGGGTTTTATTTTGCAATTAGAGGAGTTTTATGCACGTTGACTGGTTATGAGTTGCTTGTGTGTGCTTTCATGGTTGTTGACGTTGCAAAGGATTGAATGAACCAGGATCAGGAGTATCAGGACTAATAGTGTTTACAAATAGCACACCTCGTTGTTGGTTTATTGTTTGGATAAATATGGACTCGGCAGTGTTGTGTGGAAAGTCACTGCGTTATCGGTGCTGTTGAATTACATAATTGGATTAATGGATGTTATTAGTATGGGAGAGCAGGTGGGGACTAGGTAATTTTGTTGTGCTCAATGTTCTGACTGTCCAACGATTTATTGAAAATAGTGTTGAGCCACAAAGGGCTAGCATATTAATTACGGCTGCGCTTTATACCACCCGCACCCCTACAAGCCCTGAGGGGCTTTATTTATACGAATCAAATCGTTAACTAATGCATTTTGTACGATGTAGGTAGGTACCTGTTACCCATATCCGGAAAGAGATGAATGACAAAAAAGTGAAAGAATAAGGTCAACTGAACGGTAGAAACTCAATGGGGCATTGATTCATACCAAAAGGTGTCGCGCTGCATATGGCACTTTGGCCACATTTTGTTAACTCGGAAAGTTCTTCAAGTTTGTGTGTCTTTACTGTGTCTTCCCTGAGTCTCAAGCACAGCTGTTGTTAGCGTAGACAAACCACACTGAAACCCCCAAGTTGAAATCCTCTTGCCGCTGGCCCCCTCATTTTTTTTTAGTTCAAAATTTTATCCGTTGGGCTTCCTATCGGTGTTATGTCAAATGTCAATCAGAATTTGTGTGACATTTAAAAAACATACAAAAAATAAAATAAATGCTACCAACCATGGTGCAATTTGATAGAGTTCGGGAATCGGGAATACCTACTACCTTTTAACAACAATGAATGCTATTGGTTAGTAGGTAATTATAGTAGGTATGTTAAAAGGCTCTTATATTGTTTGTATAATAAAACTATCTTCAGAAAATGTTTTACGAATGTGAAAGATACGAGGAAAGATATTGTTACGTATTTACCACTTTTCGATATTATTAACATCGACTGATAAAAGTTAACTCAAAATGTTACTATTTTCTTACAACAAAAAAGCATTGTTTATATTTCATAAACATTTTAAGCAATACCGTACACTTCGACGTTGCAAGATTAGGTGCGACTAGCACTTTTTGTGAAATATCCCTTTCAGGGAAATTTCTCAATCTAGCGCAAAACTACGCGCTGCATTGAAAAAGAGAGAGAGAAAAACAATCAGTCAAAGGCAAATCGTTCAAACGTTTGCAAAATTTGCCGCTGCCGCTGCGCGATCGTTCCTTCATCTGGAATATTTTGTGCTAGATGAACAGCGGGTAGAGGAACGCGGCCATAGTCTCTGGTTGCTAGCATTGTCCCCGAAGACGTCTAGTTTGGTGCGATTGACATATACTCACATTGTCGACCACGATCGTGTCAATCGTTTCCGTCATTGGAAGAATGGTGACTTTACACATGTTTAGGGAGGACAAAAACTTTAACGATTTGATTTTCACGATATTTTCGCATTTGTTTTGAAAACACACTTCTTTGAATAACGTTAAACAGCTGTGCAAAGCAGGTAGATACCTATATAAGTACCTATGTATATGTAGGTATATGTATGTTAGAATGAAAATTTGATTATGTGCCAAATACTATTGGCTTGCTTCCTTCCAAGTCCAAAACTGATTGCACTCCAGAAGAACAGATTCTTCTTTTTATACTTTTCCTCAATGAAATATTATAAAATATAATTCAATGATGTCGCAATCATTAATATAGTGAGTTGTTTACTACAAAGTAATTTTCAACTATAACATGTGTATAGATCGATTTTCAGGCATAAAAAGGATAACTCTTCGTATCTATTCAAGTCCCAATTGTACCTATTTTGAGTTATGCACATAAAATCATCTTTGAAACGTAGAAAAGAAACTATTCCACCCCAAAAGGTATGGTAACCCTTCTCCGATTGAAGAAATGAAAAATGTCCATTTTTAGATCAATTCTTCCCACAAAAGAAGTGTCCGGAATATTTTTAAAGAATTGCCCTGAACTCACCAGCACACACTAGCAAAATGTCAGATTGAAATGTTTTTTTGTGCAATTAGAGAGAAATTTTGCTCTATATGATCATAAAACATCCATTTATGAGTACAAATTTATAAATTTATTGCGATTTGGCCCATTGAAACAATAACAAACTAACACAAAAATCAAATCTCCTGATATGCATAGGTATGGCGTTTAACATTATAGCAAAAGTGCTTCAGTGTATTTCATTGAAAAAAGCAATTCTGAATTTTGGGGCAATTCTCTCGGATCTACAATACAAAGCTTCGTAAGAAGCCCAAGCTCCAATGTTCTAAACGGTGTACGTCATTTGAAATGAAGCATTTCGCGAAACGCATTCTTATAGAAAAGCAAGACTTTAAATGACAAACAGAACAGTGGGCACATTAAACGTCAACAAGAATATTCTGGACTAGATGTAACCTGAACGAAAAAACTAGATTGGTCGGTAACGTCACTTTTCCTACGTCAGCCACATATAGGTATGCGAACTGTCAACTTATTACTCAATTACAATTTCCTTGACTTGTTTAGTCGGCTTATCTTTTATAAACGTCAACTGAAACAGCTGGTTCATATGACTGATCTATGCCACACAAAACTGAGACACAAATAAGTCAGCCAGGTGTCAGATTTACAAAACTAGATACCTACTTGTTTTGTTCTAAAATTGCGAGGAGCGTCTAGTCATAGACTTTCTTTTTTCTAGTGATGTGAAGTTTACTTTCGAGCTCACGTATGAAACTGGTTAAATGTAAATTTGCACTGCAACAAAATTTGTATACCTAAACAATAATATTTTAACAGGGTTAAATAACAAAAGATAACTGAGTCGACCTTTTGGACCAGATTTAAGGGAGAACAGAGTCAGGCATTTTGTTTTTACCTGTGAAGTGCGCGAATCTTTAAGAAGATTGATAGTTTATGACGCTTCGTGACAATATTGTTAATTAGAATTTTTAAATATTCCTGGATTTATTAAATTTTTTTTATTTTTATTTGAATTTTACTCTCTCTTTAGTTCAATCTATAGCAGGTTATGCTAGGTTGAAAAGTTGTCTTGAAAGGTATATTTCACAAATTGTGCCAAAACCATTTCTAGTTGGGGTGATTGTAGGCGCAGTGGTTTATCGGTTAGTCTTTTGGACTACTATGTGAGATGTTTCAGGTTCGTTCCTCGAAAAAAACGCAAATTACATTACTTTTTCTACTGCGCCACCTCTTGCGAACTTCTGACAAACATCCGAGAGTATCACTGTCGTTATAGAGCTTCGCAATTAGCCATTAGGACTCGGCATAATATTATAGATCCCAAAAATGAAAAACTCACAGAAAGCAAGTACATACCTAGTTGTGCGAACTTATGCCTTGGGTCGCTTACCCTTAGGCACATGTTGCACCAACTATTTAATATTACTAGTTGGGGTGATTTGAGTAATTACTTCGTTTTCGTCACCATAGTAACAAAATTCAAACCCTTTTCAATGAATAACATAGACTACTAGCTGTACTCCCACGGCGCTGCCCGAGCCTTTCGTATTAAGTCCCGCCACAATTCGCAGAGTCGTTTTTTAAGGGAGGTGCAACGGCGCCCTTTTTGATTACTGCCCCATTGTGTTGAACACCATTTACAAAAATTCAAGGCTTCATAAATGTCCAGATACCTATAGTAATTTAATTATTTTATTACCTATATGGCAACGGGAAGTGCCATATCCCGATTTCTATCCCGATTATTTTTTGCAAATGACTTTGTTAACGAAAGAACCAAATTACATCTTAAGGTTTTTTCCACTGCGCCACCTCTCGCGAACGTCTGACAAACATCTGAGATTAAAACTGTCTTGAAAGAGCCGTTTGGACTCGGCGTAAAGCTCTAGATCCCTTCCATTCGTCCCAAAAATTGAAAACCCACACAAAACGAATGGTTGTGAGAAGCTAGGCCTTGGGTCCCACAGACCTGTCGCGCCAAAATATTAATTTATTTTTTTTTTTTATTTTTAAACTAAGGTTTTCTATTTGTATTGTTTTTGATTGCACTTTGTTTCCATTAGGGCCCAAAACTATACTATCTTTCAAGTTGGAATCAACCATGCGCATTCACAAAGTTTCATTGAAATCGGTTGAGCGGCTCTGAAGATCGACCACAGCGCCACCTGTTGATTCTCTCGCACTTAGCAGTAAAGTGTTTCTATCACAAAAGATCAACAAACTGTGATTTTGAAAAATTTTTTTTTCTATATTTGAAGTGTCACTACTCGATTTCTATCCAGTTTTTTTTTTTTTTTTTTCAAAGTGCGTTTCCCCATGAAAAATGTAATGTGTGCCTACAACGCCACCTGTTGAGAATTTTCCAACTTTTCTTTCCTACTAAACCATTGCTGATGTAAGACAAACAAAACAAAACAAAGATCATTCAAATCGGTTGAGCCGTTCTCGAGTTTTAAGCATCCGAACAAACCAAGATCCATTTTTATATATAAAGATTTAAGTCTCCGAAATAGAGGCAGCCAAACTTTTGAATTGGCAAGGCCAAAAAATATGCTTACTACAGTAAAACCTCTCTAATTGGGACATTGATGGGAGCGACTCTTTTCCGACCCTATTCCGAGGTGTCCCATTTATACAGGTTTTTATAAAAAAGATACAAAAACCCAACTATGTAAAATAATTGTTATTTTTATTTAAAAAAGTGTATGGAATTCCATATGTGGTTTAAAAAAAAACATATCAAACTGACAATAAAACGCTGGGGTGTTATGATTATTAAAATTCAGCTTTGAATAGTTTAAGTGGAATTTTACTGTCCCGATGAGAGAAATCACAATTGTTTTGCTTTTTGTGTCTAGTGTCCCAAATTAGAGGTTCGAAATAAATTGTTCCGATTAGAGAAGTCACGATTGTTGATTTGTGAAATGGCTCAATTAGCAGGTTTGACCCGATCATGCAGGTTCTAAGAGTGTTACATTTAGTGTCCCAATTGAGATGTGTCCCGTTTACAGAGGGTATAATGTATGAAAACTCTCAGGGTTAGCAAAATGGATGTCCCGATTGGAAGGTGTCCCAATTAGGAGGTTTTACTGTAACTACTAAACTAACTGGGTTCCTGTATCAAGTCTGAAAGAACTCTAATTCAGATATTGTACAAAGAGCCGATGACAACTAGATTGTGAACAGGCAAAGGAATCCGACAAAATTGCAGTTATAGAATGAAAGGTAGCTGGAGGACCTTTGAATATTTCCAAGTTTTGAAACTGCAACCCCTGGCTCAGTATAATCCAACATTATATCCACTTTATAGCTTGCAAAGTACATATCCGATTACCTCAAATCTCTCAACCTGTTTTCAAAAAATTGTTTAATCACTCCGAAGCCGAAAGGCTTTTAATCTTGAATTGGTAGGTACCTACCTACCTACCTACTCGGTGTAAACATTTAATTAGGACGAACGAAAAACTAAAACGTGTACTTGGACGAATTCCATTCGAAAGATATCCAAAACTTAGTCAATCGTTAAAAAATCGTTGTCTCTGGTTAAAAGTATTCGAATCTGAATCCGAACCCCTTAACACATAATAAACGAGAGCGATTGAGTCATTGGCAAACGTGTGGTAATGGGGTGGCGACGAAATTTACAACTGTGCAGTAGTTGTTGCCGCAGCGACTATCGCCGTCGCCGCCGACACCGCCGCCAAACTTCAACCGCCAACAATTCCGGCAACAACACTTTTTTCGTGGTCTATCATAGTCTCTTCTAAAGCTTTTGACTTTTTTCCGATTCTTGATTCAATCCCCGGATATGAATACAGCCAGCCAGCATAGAGAGAGGGCGAAAAAGGGCGCCAATCGGTGGTTGTTTGTTACATGTACAATATCCATACCAGAACAATGACAACACGTGAACATTTTTGGGCAAATATCAACGGCGACAGAGAAACTATGACACCATTACCATTACCGCGCCACGACTATGCTACGCGACGACGGCTATAACAAGACCACGACTACTGTTTCAAATATTCTATGATGTATAAAAATCAGGAGCACTAAGGAGCCACATTCAGTTGTTTTTTTTCCCATTCCACTTTCCATCGCCTGTCCTTTTTTTCTCTGAGCGCCCCCCATGCTGTCTTGTTTGCTGTATTGCCTGCATCCGATTGTCTCCCCATAGCGGCACCCGTTTTAGCACACTCTCTGGACAGCGAGGAACCAGATTGGTACCATATATTTGATGATATACGACCCTTGCTGTGGGAATGTAAATAGACTTTCATTTAGTTATTCTAATTGATATTCATCTTTGATGAGTGGCGTCAAGGAGTAGGTCAAAAGAGTAATTGGTTTGTTGTATTGTTTCCGTTAACGATTTGATTTATTTATCTTTAGGGTTACATTTGACAATGAGTCATTATTCGCTGGCGAAAAACATTTGTTTAATTAGTTTACGAAACTTGGAGTGGGTTGCCTTTTATGAAAAAAATCATAGAATCATAGAATCGATCTCTTGTTGCTATGAGGACGTTCGGTTTTCTAGTTTAGTAAGTCTGACAGCTGACTTAGACTGACTAGATGAGTTTGAGTTTTTAATTAGCCCAAATTGGTCACGTGATTAGATTTTGCAGTTGACGTTTATGGAGGGGTAGCCGACAAATCTAGTCAAGAAAATCCAGCCTGTATACTTAGTTGACACTTATGGCGTTTTCGATTGAAGAAAAGAATTGCCCTTTCTATGAAAAGAGCAAATCTAGAAGTGCTCTTTCTATGTTTTCCATGTTTCATTGAAAAATAAAGTGCACTTCCAGGTCAATTCTCAACACGAAAGAAGTGTCCGGAATATTTTTAAAGAAGTGCCCCGAATTCACCAACCAACACACACAAACAAAATGTCAGATTGAAATCTTTGTTGTGCTATTAAAAACAAATTTTGCGCTATGTGATAGGAAAATACCCAATTATGAGTGCAAATGTAAATGTTAATTGAAATATATTGATTTGGCCCATTGAAACATTCATATTTAATGAAAAAAGCAAAAAAAGTAGCAGCAGAAAACCAAATCTCACATAAATGACGCGCATATGGTGTCTACCACTATTGCAAAAGTGTGCCAACGAATTTCATTGAAAAGGGCAATTCTGAGTTTCGGGGCAATTCTCTCGGATCTTCAATGAAAAACGCCATTAGACAGACGGATCTAAAACCGAAACAGGAGTGGGTGGGGATGGCGGAAATCATGGCGATCAAGGAGCTATGGTATAATGTAATACATATCTGTAAGGGATATTAACATTTTTACGGATAGTCAGTCATCTTCGATTCCTTAATTGCCCTCAATTGCCGCTTATCTCTTAACGCGATGGCGAAACAATTTAAAATTCACCTTATATGGATGGATGACAAATGCCTTCATGTTCATACCTGCTGATAATGCCGATAACTCCAATCTTATCCATCCTGAAATTGTTATGGAACTGAATAAAGATGAAATACTTGGAATGACAGATAACTGTACCCAAATTCAACTTCAGCCAAAACTTCAAGGGTTACATCCATAACAAACAACAACAACATATGTACATATTATCTCTGACAGCAAAGCAGAACTCCTAGCCTTACAAAGCCACGAGATAACATCAAAACTAGTATGGGATTGCCTACAACTACTCACATCGCTAGCCAGCACAAACAGAGTACATCTCATCGGGTGCCAGGACACAGTGGTCACGTAGGCAACAAAATAGCAGATATACTAGCCAGAAAAGGATCGGCATCAACTTTCATAATGCCAAGACCATTCTGTGGACTACCCATGAGCACTGCTAAATTCGATATTAAAACATGGCTGAAAAACAAGGCCAATCATTACTGGAATAATATTGAAGGTAACAGACAAGCCAAAAATTCATGCCAAACACTTCCCATACAAGAACGAAACAACTCCTACATCTAACAGGGTTCCTTACTGGACATTGTCAAGTCAAAAAAAACCTCACGATTATGGGAATAACTCAAGACAACACCTGCAGACTATGCAAGGATGACGAAGAATCAGCAGAACACATCCTGTGTCACTGTAACTGCCTAATCAGATTAAGTCAACACCATCTAGGTAAACGCTAACTTGAGGCAGAGGACATATCTGACAGCCTACTCAAAGGTCTACTAGGATTCATCACAAAGTCCGGTATTATGAGTGAGCTCTTATTGGAGTAAATCACAATAGGCCCACCTATGGCCGCAGTGACATGGTAACTTGCTTCCAACTCCCTAACCTAATCTAACCTATATGGGTGCCCGGCCATAGGGACATTCCATATAATTGCATGGCCGACGAACTCACCAGACCGGCGAGGAGAATCTTTACATGCCTTCTTCTTATCAAACAAAATTCGATAAGCGTTACTAATCTTAGGTGGTCAAACTGTGCACCACGTACTACACCACCAAACAGATTTGGGCCAAGCTCATGCGCTCCAATAATCTTTATAACACGGAAAAGATCCAATAAGCTCAATTGTAGTTACACTGGAGGGACACTTCGTCATTGGAAGGCATGCCCTCAGACTGCGCCTCCTTTCAAATGATAGCTCTACGGAGAAGTAGGAGGAGGAGGCTATTCTTTACCTCCTTTGCTCAACTTTTCCCCCGCCTCGCTTCCCGCAGAAAATTACATCTTGGAGAACACTTCTTCGACAATTCCGGCGAATTCGCAAATTTAAGCATCATATGCCTCCAACACTTTATTCATAGCCCCAATTAATTCAGCGGGTAGCTTTTGAGAAGATTGATCCTGTGGTGTCTTAATGGGACTACTCTGGCCCAAGTGTGGCTGCACTTAGTGTGACCTGCCACCCGAACCTTACCGGTGCAAAGTTTAATGGAATTTTATAAACACAAATTAGGTACAACTTAAAACTTACAAGTCACGCGCCATCACAAATGCAAAAAAAAGTAATCTCATTCTGTCTTCTGTTCTGTGTTCCATTGGGCACGAAAAATCTAAATTCTGAGAGCAAAATTGGCTGTGTGTCCTGGTGGACTGCTTTTGTTGACCCCTTGGGCAGGTCTATGTTAATTAAGTGTAAATTCAGAAACGCAAACATTTGCACAGTGATACGGCACCAATGCTTATATTTGCGATGCAGAAGCCATGCAAAGTTTGTGCTAAGGCATGGCTTATTGAATATGAATATGACGCATGCGGCGTGCGTTTTAGAACGCATTGATAACATCAAACATTTTAATGCCAAGTTGGAAGTTTTGCTAATGAAATTTTTATTGATAACTATGATCGTAAAGACGATAGATTTCTGTAGTAAGAATTCAACAAATATTTATAATATTTTCTGTCAAAATCATATTATGTATCTATTGATAAAAATGTTTATTTAGTTACCGTTTTTTTGGGCGGCGAATCAGTTGCGCATCAGGTATTTCTGTGATGGTGTGATCCTTTTTTCGTTGTTTGCGGATCAGTTCAATCAATTTTGCAAAAATGCACACGTGACGTTGAAAGTGATGCCAATAGTTGCATTAATGAACATCACACTAATGGCGTTTTCCATTGGGCAAAAAGAAGCGTCCGGGAGAGTCCGGAATCGAAAAAATCACTTCTGAAACCGTTCCATTGGCACAAAAAATACTCTTCTGGTGATTCTGAGAAGAGAAATTCGCTTCTCGATTTGAAGTCAGAATCCACCCAAGGAGCACTCACACATGTGTAATTTATGTATTTTACACAAGCCAGCTGACAGCAGCCGTAGATTATTTTTTGTCATTTCACCAATACATTTCTGCATTCAACCAGAAGCACTTTTCTTGTTCCATTGGAGTTCAGAATGAGTGAATCCCCGAGTGAAACCAATGGAAAACGACATAAGTTATAAAAAGCGAATCAACTGAAGAAAGTCATACAAATTTTGCTAACTTCCGACAGCTCTTGCATGACCGTTATTTCAAATGTACCTACTCAACCATTAGCGAATCGGTTGCATGACACTCTGGTAAGGCAGTGGATGGAACTTTTATTTTTTTGCCGCTTGATCCAATAAATAATTGCCTATTATATGGTATTCTTATACTCATAGTCCGTGCTCGCAACAATTGCAAAAATGATTAGTTGACAAAATTTATGTTGCACTTTCCATAATTTGCTATAATATATGCCAGCAGAAATAAATTAAAAATGTCTAGAGTTTTTTAAGAACTATGCATTCGCGACCTCTTCAATGGATAAACCATCAAAGGTAGCACAAATGGAGGCCAAGTTTCTAACGATTTACGAAATAATCAACACTTTTCACTTTAGTTTTAGTATAAGGTATTTATTTAACGCTATGTACATAAAAGAATTCAATTAAAAAAACTAAAAAGTACTAAACATTTAGTACTTCAAAGAAAAACAACTTATTCCTTTATAACGTAATCTGTGTCAAAGTCGTATTTATCATCACGTGTGCTCAGCGAAAAGCTTTCCAGAACATCGGCAACCTTCGACACTTTCTTCTCATTCCTTATCACCAGTTTCTTCTTTTTCTTTTGTAATTCCTTCAAGTTTTTGTTGTGTGTTTGGTTACCTATAAAACCGACAAGGATATGGAAATGTCGTCTAAATATTTACAAACAATTGTACACACCTTCTAACTCCATGGTAGGGTCCACTTTGCGCTTCCTGTCGTCTGCATCTAGCTTACGCTTCTTACCCCTTGGCTCGCTCTCGTCAATGACAGCAGATGGTCCCGCTTCATCTTCCTCCATTGGTACCTTGTACTCAACTGGACCAGTCGATGTTATTTCCATTACATCCTCTTTCTTAACATTGAACTTGTCGAGGATGTCTGTTTCCATAGCGTCGAAATTTTCAATTTCAAACTCTTTGGCGTCCTGATGGACAATGGTCGCGCTAATGTGCACTGCATCGTTTTCTGGAACTTCTGGTGGCTGTGTGCAATACTTGATTTTGCCAGTGTTCCAGTCGTTGAGAACACTGCGAGCTGCGGCCACAACGTCTGGTACGCCTTTTTTAAGGAATTTGCCCATTCGCGCTGCCTTCTTTGCGAAGAACTCTTCAAAGGTATCGTATTCGGTTACATCGTACAGTTTGCAGAAGTATGCCTTGCTCGCACGTTTTAAAACACTCTCGGCGATGGTGAAGGGGTCCTTCACATCGCCTACTCGTTGGGCATTCTTCAAGACAGCAGGTACGTGATTGCTAGCAGATTGACTGCCGCTGGAGAAGACAATTCCCGGACAATCGATGAGTTTGATCTTAGAGTCTAATTCTACTTCTTGCATGGCCCTGGAAACAAAATAATGCTTATACTTAGCGTTCAGTGTCTTGGGTTTAAGAACTATTTACTTTGTGACCCCCGGAGTGCATCCTACTGAGCAAGCCTTGCCTCTGGTGAGTGAATTGATGATGGAACTCTTACCAACGTTGGGAATGCCAACGACGCCGACGCGTATAGACGTTTTTATACCCTTGTTCCGGCAGTAGTTGGCCAACATCGACATTAGGAGTTCGGCTCCTACACACACAGACCCTTGCATTGCCTTCTCGGTGCTCATTTGATGCAACTTCCTACGTCCAAGCTTTGCCGACTGATCCTGAGTCGATGCTTTAAATGCTGTGACTGGACCCAGCTTGCGGAAGTATTTGATCCAGTTGTTTAAATTCTCTTTGGGAACCAAGTCAGCTTTGTTGAGAATCAGGACTAGGCGCTTGCTTCCAGACGCTGATTTTACAGCACGTTCTACCTCGGTGCAACGCGTTCCAAGAGGATCCCTGCAGAAAACTAGTTAATATGCATTCACTCTGAAGACGGCAGATCACATACCTGGCATCAACCACTTCCAAAATAACATCAGCATTCTCTATGACTTTCCTAAACTCTTTAAAGTAAGCTTTCAATGAATTGTCCTTAGTTACGGCGCTCTTGTATTGCTTCTGCGGGACAAATATAACCATTTAACTGAATTTCAACCCAACCAGTTCTCCGAACTTACCCCTTCTGTCTGCACATCATTTTCATGCATAATTGTGTGAACTGTACCCCTAACACCGGCATCTTCAACCATTGATTCCAGAGTTGCGAACCTGTTTTGACTATTTTGCGCACGTTCAAGTCTCTGTTGTTCACGGCGACGTTGCTTCTCCTCTTCTTGGCGTTTCTTTGCTTCTTCGACTTCTTTTAGGATGTCTTCCTTGAATGGGCATATATTGGGGATTTGAATTAGTTTCTGTTTCTTGCTTCCAGTTTTGGCCTTTTTCTTCGACTCCCTTCGCAGTTTCCTAGTGTGTTCGCGGACTTTCTTTTCAATTTTATACTTTTGTTTGCCTGTCATGCGCTTGGATTTTTTAGCTGAGAAATTAGATTTGTTATTAAGAATATGGAATCACTATTTTTTATATTTTTCAGTTACTTTTTAAACGTTTTAAAGCCATTTTTGCGAGGAATCTGTGAGAAAAATATACGATACAACGATGAACACGTGAAAAAAGACAGCCGAAATGTCAGCTGTCAGTATTGAAATGCGTTCTTCAATTTATTTTTATTTAATCGACGCTCTCTTTTTTCCATATAGAGATAGGACCGATTGAATATTGTTTTCTTTCTCTAACAAGTGAGGTGCAGAATATATTTTTGGCCTAGATTTGAGGTTTGTTTTTTGTAGTAGAATAAACGTGTGCTAGATCAGTCTGATTTTATCATTTAGCGACGATTCGGAGTAAGTAGGTACCCAAAAGAAATAAAATGTCAACTCCTAGGCTAGGTCAATCCAGTTCCATGAACGTTTGAGTGAAGATTGAAATAATTTTCGGACTTCTAATGTTCATTTGTCAGATTTTTGTCCTAGGACTCGGTAATTTAAAATGCAATAAAAATGGCTAAACTAGCAGTTTCATATGAAGAATATGAAAAAAAAGGTTAATATTAATTTATTTGCTGATTAAAAATGATTGAAAAAAATATAAAGCCAACAACAACGTTTTCCTCCAATTGGAAATGACTTCCCAGCAGGGCTGTTTTTTTAGCTTCTTTCAGAGCAAAAGGCTGGTACGCTGTTCGAGTGAAGTGAAATTTTCACTCCTCTCCAAAAAATCTCAGTTTTGATTGGCCTAGTCAGTCACATGGGCAGCTGTTTCGGTTGACGTTTATCGAGGGGTAGCCGACGAATCTTGTTAAGAAATTTGTTGACAGATCGCATATGTGACTGACGTAGGAAAAGTGACGTTCCCGACCAATTTAGTTTTTGTGGTCAAGTTACATCTGTTGCAAACCAATCTAGTCGACTTGACACAACGAAGTTTTTGAATGTGCTCACTCACACTAGGAAGGTGTTTACTTGACAGCAGCAACTTATTTTCAAACCTCTCTGGCGATTTGGATGGATATCGCAAATAAACTGCACATTTAAGACCGAAACATTTTATACCATTCGATCACAAATGTGACAGGAAGCGTATTCTGCGCCACTAAAGGCTGGTACGCTGTTCGAGTGAAGTGAAATTTTCACTCGTCTTCAAAAAGTGCTGTGAAATTGAAAGTGAAATTTTCACACTGATATGTCAAAAATTTAATGCGACGAATAATAAAAGCCAAGTGAAATAGCTTAAGTAACGCCCCCTACAAATCACTTTTTGAACAACTATTTTTCACTTGAACAGCTTAAGGCTGGTACGCTGTTCGAATGAAGTGAAATTTGCACTCCTCTCCAAAAAGCGCTGTGAAATTGAAAGTGAAATTTTCACTCCGAAATGTCAAACAATTTAATGCGACGGACAATAAAAGCCAAGTGAAATAGCAAGTAACGCCCCCTACAAATCAGTTTTTAAACAATTATTTTTCACTTCAACAGCGTACTGCCTGGTGAAATTTTCCTGTGGAAAGTTCAATTTGTCATTTCGCAGTAAAAAATTTGTATGAATATGAACAGCGTACCAGCCTTAAGGCTGTGAAGTGAAATTTTCACTCCTCTCCAAGAAATTGCTGTGAAATTGAAAGTGAAATTTTCACGCCGAAATGTCAAAAATTTAATGCGACGGACAATAAAAACCAAGTGAAATAGCAAGCAACGCCCTCTACATATCACTTTTTGAACAATTATTTTTCTTACTTCAACAGCGTACTGCCTGGTGAAATTTTCACTTGAAAAGTTCATTTTGACATTTCGCTGTGAAAAATTTGTATGAAAATTTGGATTTCACTCGAACAGCGTACCAGGCTTTAATTGTCAAACTAACACGCACTCGCATTGGTACAAAATGTCAAAAATCGAAAATGGAGATGCACAAAGGTGTTCTAATAATAAATAGTTTTTCCTTCAATCGGATATAAAAAACAGAGATGAATGGAATTTAATTTATTTCGAATTATCTTTCGTATAAAGTCTAGGGCAAACAGAAATGCTTTGTTCTGCCTGTGATTTTCTGGAAAGTCAGCTTGTTCCATTAGTGGAATGGAAAGTTGTTTGTCTCTTTGTCATAAACAAAAACTGTCACAACACTGTCTGGAATATTAACAATCTGTCATTATATTTTCGCGCCCTATAATTGTTGGGTCATATGAAAATATACCCAAATAGTTGCAGAAAATATTTTTTGCGTTTTTACAAGTTTTAATCAATCACAATTTTGTTTTAACCAAAATGCCTCCACCAAAAAAACGGGAAAAGGACACCGAATTGTCTAAACTAAACGGCGTGCAAGCCGATCAAGAGTTATTTTTACAAGCATTTGAAAGTAAGTTTTTTTTTCAATACGCTTCCTGTGGCTTCAAGTTGAATTTAGATTGTTTGAAGTGCATTTCGCTTTTTCACAATTAAAACGACAATACTATGTGCTATTCAAATCATTTCAGAACCAACGCAAATCTATCGGTTTCTACGCAATCGGCATGGCACAAGTGTAAGACGTTTTATTTTGTCTGTATTTATTGTTTATATTTACAATAATTGTTCTTTTTGTCGTAGCCAATTTTCTTAAACCGAACGCTTAATTATATGAAAGACCGAATGTCCAGAACCAATAAAAAGCGCGCATCGTTCAAAGTCGATTCGATTCTTGACACGATTTCCCACAAAACCGACACAGTTGGTAATTACCTCAATATTGTGTTCATGGGCTTATTCGATAAAAATGAGGAAATCGGCGATATGGTCAACGTGCATACGACCATGTTTAAAATTACCAAAAACAAGCGGAAGGACAGAACATCCGATTTTCAAGAAGTTATGGTAAGTAGGTATTTGGTCTGCAAAAAAATCTTCCCTTCGACTGCAGTCAGGGGGTTTGAGACATGGAGATGTGTATGTATGTATACCATTTTGTTTGCTTTGCAGCTGATGCGAGGGTATGGGGAAGTCTGGTTCTTTGTTTGCTTTTTTTGTCTTAATTGTTGTAAATCTAATTTGCGTTTAAACCACATAAGACATAATTGATGTTATCATCGTTCAATAATACGTCAAGGATGTTTGAAAATATGTATAAATAGCATATGGTGGCCCCTACAGTCACTTGCAAGCGGGAATACATCCAAACGAAGGTCCACTTAGCTCAGCTATTGCGCCTTCAAGTAAAAGTTTGTTCTCTATCGAGAGACTGCATAATTACTACTGGACTCTGTCTTAGAGGTACAAAGGCGTATTTTCTATAGCAAGTCTATGGTTAAGGAGAAAAAGTAGGACACTTTTCTTCACACTCACAGTAGATTCTTGTTTAAACTTAACCAAACCTAAAACTCCATCTGTAAGCTTTTTACAATTGCATCTTCGGTATGAACACGTATAAGGCTTACGTTTTGCAAAGTATATCAACCCACCCGTGTCTCGAACCCTTCAAAGAAATTGCCTAATCAAATCTAACTGAAACTCCTTTGCAGACCCATATTTCAAGCGTAGTTATCAATCCAAGTTCAGATATAGAAAAGTATTCGGCTGTCTGCATTCCGATGCAATCAATGCGTCCACTAAGCGAACAGCATACAATCTACAAAGTGCTATTCCGCATTGAAATCCTGCCAATGTTCAACAATGGCAGCTTGGGAAACGATGACGGTAGGCATTCTAAATTTTATCAATCTGTCCTATATCTATAACATTGGAAGTCATCCCAACAGATCTGCCTTCAAAGCGAGCAAAATTATGCTCAAAAAATTTCGGCTGTGAGTTGGTGGTTTTCGAGAAAAATTGCGGCAGCATTAGTGAGGGGGAATATGAAGCGGCCCTACAGGAATTTTCATCAAACAGTCTAAAGAGCTTTTCGCCAAAGAAGAGAACATGGGAATCACTGCCAGATAGCTACATCCCAGTTACACTTAAATTCGAAGTGTTCAACCAATGCCCGATGCTGAAGTTTCGCCTCAATTGGTCAAATATTTCGACAACAAACGTTGTCGACGCCAAAGACCTGTCGGACAATACACCAATCGATATAAGTGCTGATGGCTCAGCGAATCTTAACAACAATTCCATACTCACGCAAAGAAACAGTCTCCAGGCACAAACAGCAGCGGTGATTGAGGAAAAACTACAAATCGTCTACAACTTCATTTACAGCAACAATACACGCCAGCAGACAGAATACACCCAGGAGGTGGTATGTCCATGGTGTGGGCTCGACTGCCTGCGACTGTACGCACTGTTGAAGCACTTGAAACTCTGTCATGCTCGGTTCAATTTTACATATCATCCCGCTGGCAACGGAGCACGCATAGATGTCACCATCAATGATTCATATGATGGCTCATATGCTGGATCGCCGTATGATTTGGTGGGCCCGTCGGGATGTTCATTTGCCCGAACATGCGGACCAGTGAGGCGGACATCTGTGACGAAGCTTTTGGTGTGCAGACCACGTCGACAAAAGTCGTGCCTTGATGAATTTCTCGAGCTCGATGAAGACGACATAACCAATCAGCGACCATACATAACAGGTCATAATCGGTAAGGGTAGAAACGCTTTATGTCGGTGTTTTTGTATAGAAAAAATAAATCTTAAATCACTAGGTTATATCATCATACGGAGACTTGCCTACCGGTGCATCCCAAGGAGCTGGACATCGATTCGGAGGGCGAGAGTGACCCGCTTTGGCTGCGCCAAAAGACCATTCAAATGATTGATGAATTCTCCGATGTGAACGAAGGCGAAAAGGAACTCATGAAGCTGTGGAATCTGCACGTTATGAAGCACGGCTATGTGACCGGCTATGGTGACTGTCAGCTGCCCTTGGCCTGTGATATGTTTTTAGACGCCAAAGGCAGGGAAATTATCCAGAAGAATTTGTACAGAAACTTCATACTACACATGTGCTCGTTGTTCGATTATGGACTCATCTCACCCGAGACGCTCTACAAGACAATCCAAAAACTCCAGGGCATTCTGAGTAAATATCCAGACGGTCAGAAACTCATATCAGAGTCACGAGAAAGCCAGCTAAACTACTGGCTCAAAGTGGGAATGCACAAGCAGGTCGAACAGAAGCTAAAGTCTCCCCAAAAACTCGTCGACGGCAAGTCATCTACCCGTTCTGGATCAGCTGCTTTGCTAAATAGCCAGTCGCCAAAAGCAATGCGGCCCCCGAAAACGACTACAATAAGCAAAAGTTGTTTCTCGCAGAGCGCTTTAAAGAGTGCCTCGAATCAAACGAGCGAAAGCAAGACTGGCGACACCACCAACAGTAGAACGGAAAAACGTAGCTCCGTCGAAATTGCGTCAAAAGAGACAACCGAAACGACGACTGCCTCGAAAGCGACCCTGAAGAGAAGACTGTCCCTTGTCAAAGGTGAGTGTTTTGGCTTTCCTTGATTCGTATATATAGTTTTTTTTTCTTCAGTCCACAAGCATCGATTCATATTTTTTATTTTTTTTATGCAATACGTTCGTTCTTTCACCGTTGCTACGGATTACGTTTCATGCACTCATATACCACTCTCATTCAGCAGTCAATCATAGTCATTCGAAATCACACTGATACTCACGAATATTCGTAACGAAACGTTCTTTTTATTTCTTTTTCCAATTCCAGACGATTCGTTATCGACTCCGCATACCTCTATTGTGTTAGACAATTGAAATAAGTTGGGGTTGTCTCCAAGCCAGAGACAATCGAATTGTATTCCTTAGTTTAATTCCCCGATGGCAAGCATTTGTAATAGAGTTGCAAACACAACTGCTGCTTGAAACGCTTCTTTTTTATTTAAATTGGTGCTGTGTGTGAAAATGAAAAGTAATAAATTTTAAAAACAATCAGCTCGTAGTTGATGAGCCTTAAGAAAGATGAACGATGCAAAGCAGCAGACGATGGAATGATTCTTGCAAACCCCCTGAAACTATCCAATTCCAAGTGATGTAATTGTTATGAGCGAAAAGCGAAAGCTTTTGTTTTTTAACCTGTAAAAGAGAAAACAAATACAAATGCGTCTTTTATTTGCTTCAGAATGATGTGTCACGAGGTGAGGTTAACTTTTGTAAACTCTAGATCACTGCGAAATTAGGCAGCTTTAAAACAGCCTGCAGTTAAGGATCGGGATCGCTGGATACAGACAAGATGGAATCAGACAAAAGTCGACGATTCTTAACGCGGCCAAAGTGGTTTTCCCAATCAACTATCGGCCCCGAAGATGATAAACAAACTTTGAAGGGGTTTTCTCTTAGCCTGTCAAGTGTGGTTATGTTTATTTATGACTTTACACAGATACAGTGACGACTGCAATTCTATTCATTCCTTGACCGAACACGACCAGCAGCGAATTAGAGCGATATGTCCCAACAAACTTAGCGGACGAAGCTTTAAGGTTTTTTTTACGAATCTCTATGGCTATGATTCTTTTTTACGAAAGGGACGAACAATTAAGAAGAAAGTTTCCTTACATGCTTGTTTCTGAAACAGAACCAACGCCACATGAATCAGCAGTAGCGAAATCATGCGTGATTTTCAATATAATTTGATCAAATCTTCTTGCACGGAGAGTAGTCATGTTCGGTCCGTAAGAGCGCATTGTGGGTTGGTTTGCTTGCGAGAGTTACAGATCACTTGGACAGAGTTGATGATGGTTGCTGTAAATTTTGATTTAATTCCTAAGTCTTTAATCCAACTTCATTTGAATTTAAATCTAAGGCAAGGATCTATGAATTTGTGGTGTAAATTATGTGAGCGAGGATTTTACATGTGAATGGTTAGAAGTTCGGTGATTGGGTAGATGTTTAATTTCTTACGTAGAACTAAATTTATTTATGAGTAAAATTAATATTTGTATGGAAATAAGTGTAAAAAACTGGCAGTTAATCTAATGAAGACTCCATGAAATTCAGTGGCGGCTCATTTGCCTAAAAGTGGCATCATCACAATAAAGCTGGAGAAGGTTAGGTTAGTTCAGAGGTTCCCAAACTTTTTTTTTTTCGTAGACCACTTTCAAATTAACCTGGTTTCGGTGGACCCCCTGCTGCTGCATTTTTTTCATATTCCCAAAACTCGTCAAAAAATGTGAAAATTAGATCAAACGATGGAAATTTTGCGTCGCGGCTGAGTTCCAACTCTAAAAGTCGTATTTCGTTCCTTTTCACGTCTAAACAAGCGTTGCGGGCGGCCCTTAGCCAGTCTCAACACGCATTTCACTGAATATTGAATATGCAAGTTTTTATAAGTAACAGTAACAGTAAAATACACTACTTACTCAAAAAAATGTAGGGAGGTTTTTAAAAAGGAAAATATAGCTATATAAACAGACAGACAGAAATTGTTCTTTGCTGTCGAAACCAGAAAAATGTTCGTCACTTATATACTGGAGAAACACTACTGTACATTTTGGAGAGCCAGTTTGATGGCGCAAACAATTTTGAAAACAACCAAAAAGAAAATTAAATTTGTTGACTTTTTACACTTTAACTAGAATTTTCGACTGCTCAGAAATTGCTGTATTAATGACGAGCTTCCAAAATTGATTAGCGACAAAACTTGTTCTACGATATTAGTTTTAGATAAAACTCAGTATTTATGTATCTAGAAGATGATTGGACTAAGTTTTCCAATCTAGCAGCTATGTCCCATTCACCAACAAAATAAAGTGAGTCTATAAATCGACAAGAAGAGTCAATAAAAGCGATTCAAGTTTATTTTGACAATGACACGCAATGCCACAGCTCGAATTAGCTGTGGGGCATTTGCACAAAGAAGACGAGAAAAAAAATGTCCACAAGACATTGACAATTATGCACAACTCGACGTAGGAACGTGTTTCTTTCGTCCCCGTCACGGCTATAGGATAAGAAAAATAAAAATATATCTTGTTAAATATAACAAAGGCTTAACCTGGATTGGATAGTTATCGAGGTTAGCAGCTTTTTCGGCAATCTTTGCTGGAGACGGTGATAGGGACGAAAGAAACACAGCTAAATATGTGAAAGTCCGTTTTCCAACAGATGACGTTTATGAAATGATTGCCAGGTACTGGCTTTTTGAAGCTACGACCAAAACATATCCAATTTATTGTGAGTCGCGAGTGGAGTGATTCAAAGCTGATGTGGAGACTATTGTGACTCTATCTGTTGGTTGGTTGGTATAGTTTTCGCCGAAAGACTTAATTGTGTCTTCTAGCTACTCAAACGCATGGTATTGGCTTACAATACACGGACTAGCAACCGACCCCCTCCAACGCCGGCATCAAGATTCTCTCATAGACTCGTGCAAATTTGTTGAATGTTAGGGTGGACTGAAATGTCGAGTCCGTTGTTTGAGAGTGGTTTCGTTCCACTGCTAAGAAATTACTTATTGTCACTGCTATTTCGGTTAGCATATGAACATTCAGTTTAACAGCAACAGAAGAGCACTTAGGTTGCACGGTAATCTTTAATGAAAACCGACAAAACAAGTGCGATGGCTACAAAACTAGTTTCCTTGGCTTTAACATCACAAATGCGTTTGATAAATCAAACCAGTTGTATCACGACGCGTGAGCAATACCAATTTTGCAAACCAGTTTTGGTCTTCCAAACGTTAAAAAACGGGCGTAGAACTGTTATCTCTGACAAACTCGTTACGACTGCTTTTACACCCATCATAAAGCTCTAAAAACAAACACAGGAACACTTTAGTGACAAACAGTTGGCAATTGAACTAATAAATTGCAATTTTAATATTTATTTGAATTTCTGCTATATTTAGGAATGTTTTCTTACAACTCTGACTTATCACTTAGCAGACAGAGATATTGAAAAAGACTCCTGTGTGGGTCAGCTGGACAATGATCGGCAGTCGTCGTTCAGATCATTCGGCTTGTCTGGATCCTCACCCAAGGAGTAAGGCTTTTCTACTAGCTCAAGTAGCTGATGCTACTCGAATCTTTTCCACTCTTTCGTCTGCTTACTTTCAAGCAACAGCTACGGCTAATCTCACTATAGTCAACGTACAGTCATACCCCTGGCCATTGATATTCGAAAGATGGGTGGTTGGAATGCTTGTGGACTTGTGAAAACTTTGAAGAGAGTGAATAAATACCCACGGTCTTGATATAGTGGTTTCGTCCATTCGAGTATATTATTAGAAAACTAAACTGCCTTCTTTCGTTTTGGATGTGAGGGGAAGCATTACACCTTAAAGTCCCATCGACCATTTTCTTCGACTAACATTCTTTGTTCCGTACGAATAAATAGTACGTATACGCCCAAGTAACCATTTTTTGTTTTTTTTTTTTTGTTAAACAATAATTGAGCCAAGTGACACCGCTGTCAGCGACGATTGTGGAGAAAGCAACGATACTTCGTATCTTTTGCTTTGTTATTGTGCTGTTTTTCTCGGAAATTCCAAATTAAGTAAAAATGGTGATACTGGTTTTGCTTTCGGATGCGTCTCAATGCTCCAGTGGACCTTCCAGCTCGATCTATAAATAACCATTTGCACTGTTTTGATATTCGATTGTGTGAGTCATATATTATTTATATCGAACCAGCGCAATACAAAATTCCCTGTTCCATCTTGCATCAAACGAAATCATCGTTTAGGCCACTAAAAGTTGTTCTTATATGATACCAATCGAAAAAATAAATTGGAGCACTTCCAGCTGTGCCATTTGGATGAAAGAGATCATACAAGAAAGACTTTCAAGCATCAGCAGTAGTAGTTTGTTTTAAAGCAATATCCCACAGTTAATGTGTACACAGGTATCCTTGGTGAAGCATTATAAAACTAACCTAAAACACCAACAGCACATCACATCAAGACTTCCCAGACTTCCGCCGTCAAAAATCTCGAGCAACTCTGGTATTCTGGATCAAATCCAATTATTACCTAATTGAAAAAGAGACTCAACCTAAGACTAAAACATAAACTAAAAAAAAAGAAAGAAAACTGTCAGTTCACATTCTTCACATGTGATTTATTAATTTACTATTCGTTTTTATTAAAGAACCGTTTTGTATATATGTAAAACTATTGTGTTCTTATTTAAGAACCACTAACGTCAATCGCCCACATCCGGATGTAAACTACGACATCTTGAGGTGAAAGAAAGAACCCTTTTCGGAATATGAAAACTTAATCAGTTGGGGAAACATTACTCGCTACGCACATTTTGATAAATCAATTCACCTTTTTTTATACTCCTCAGCCTTATTGTGAGTTTCGCTTGGAAAACATTTCACCTGGCGAAATGCTGTCCGCCCGAAAATTTAAAAGCTATTGCGTGATTCGCCCGAAAATTAACTTCAATTTTCTTTTTTGCTTTTAAAAAAAGAATGGAAAATTTATATTGTAAATAGGAGTATATTCCGAAACAGTGCTGCCAATAACGGTCATTTTTTCAAACATCAACAATTTTTCGCGTGAAAGCGAAAAGTTAAATGTCAAATTTTCGGGTGGAATATTGTTGGGGCGAAACTCACAATAAGGCTGACTGAAAATGTAAAAAACATTTAGCTTTACTCTGAGAAATATATCCCCAACTTGTTCTCAGGTTCAACCACCAGTTAATGCAGTCGTTTCTTATGATGTGTTGATGTGAAGTTTATCAAGTTAGACTTTGTTACTTATTAGCCGCGTTTAATGGACCGCTAGATAATACTCCATCCATATACTACAATTCAGGTTTTAATTTGCGCTGTAGCTCTAGCACAAATTGTGAAATATCCCTTTTTGGGAATTTTTACAATCTCGCTCAAAATTGCCTGCTACAATGGCAGACGTTCCTGCAGTTTATTTTGAATTTTGACACTTCGAAATGTCAACTGAGTTGTAGGCAGGATTGGGCACATTCCAAAACTTGGTTGTCTTAAGTCGACTAGATTGGTCTGGACTAGATGTAACATGTAACCTGAACGCAAAAAATATAGTCGGGAACGTCACTTTTTCTACATCAGCCACATATGCGAACTGTCAACTTAGTACTCAGTCACGAATTTCTTGATTAGATTCGTCTGCTACCCCTAGATAAACGTCAAATGAAACAGCTGCCCATGTGACCTATCTAGGCCAATCAAAACTGAGATACATCAAGTCAGTAAAAACATTGGCTACTGTTGTTTTTATAATAGTGGGTTAAAGAATTAGCTAACTAATTTTGAAACATGTAAAATTTAAGCCATAATATCTCGCACAATAGGCGTGTTTTATTGAGATAAAAATACTCGTATACCAAATTCACACGATAAAAGACTGTATCAGACGGTCTTGTGTCAGCGAGGTATGTATGTTGGTGTCTATATTGATTGACTTACAATTTTAACTCTGTTTGCTTGCTAAGATTTCTCAACTAAATGCGCCTAGATTTTGCGGTTTCAATTTAAATTTTAAACAATTGTTGGCTTTATAACCTATCGCTTGGAAATGCACCTAAAAGGTAGCATAGCAGTACATTAGTTTTAAAATGTTATTTCATTATTAATTGATGTTTAAAAATATACCTATATCCCGAATTAGATTCATCGCCGAGCAAACAAAAGAATAGCACTGTTCAGCAGAAGTCGGCAGCATTATTATCATCAGAAAAACAACAACAACTAACGAGACGATTAATAACCAGACGACAGTCGATCTCAACTATGGATATATCACTTTCGAATGGACAGACAAGGAAGCTTAGCCACCAGCAAACTCATTCCCTGCGTACTCGATTGTCCGTGCCTCTAACCAAAACAACTGATAAGCATTGAATGTCTCAAAATCTGAAAATAAAAATTGACAAACAGATCTATTTGGCCGGAATGTGTGTTGGTTTGAATTGTATCCTAATCCAAGCATTTTGAGTGTTTTTATATTACATTATAATCCATTGGGTGTTTCCCTATAATTTTGTTTTCCACAAATTTAGGACAAAAGTCATATTTTTGTTGTTGTTTGTATGGTATTTGTAATCAAGGATCGTCTATCAAATGCGCTAATTTAAATTATCCAATCCAGTAGACAGAATTTTTAAGTTTTAAGCTTTTGAATGAATTTTATTTTTTATTGAAAACGTCAAGAACATCCGGAGCAGGGTGATTTGTTAACACTTTGACAACCCACCACGGTAGTGACAGAAAATTAACCAGGGATAATTTCGATATACCGCAGTTGATATATGGTCCATGTTTCATTCACCTGATACAAGCCACTACATACAACATTAATAAATGACACATGGCCTATAAGTAAATGTTATTAGGTACCAGGTGTGTTCCATTATTTTAGAGATTTGTTTGTTTGTTTTTTTTTTTTAAATAATAATAAAAATTATATATTTTTTTTCTTAGAAATTGCTTTTATTTTGTAACTTTGATTTGAGATGATGTGTGAAACTAAAATAAAAACTTCTTTTGTGTGTGGTGAGTCTAAGATTGTCCCAGTTGTGACATGCTAAATTGGTGGTATAGTTGAGATTATACCAGATGCCATTTTTGACAGTTCTCGCACTCAAAATAGGTTTTATTATGTATTTATTTATTTTTTTGTTTTGCATTGATTGTTTCTTTATTGTGGTATTTTGTTAAGTGTATAAAATTGTAGTGCTGTTATCATTGACTTACTATAATATGCACTGTTTGTTTCAAACTTCACATCAGTTCCATAAGCTACATTGCTGTCGGGGACCAATGGTTAATATTTGAAAGTGCAGGAAATTATATTGGATTATATTGTAAGGAAGATCAATATAACATAACAGCGGACGCTCACAAATTAGAACTTTCGGAAATTCGAATCTTCCAGAAATTAGAACCTGAGTTTTAAATACATTGAATGCTCTAAAATTATAACTTGAGCTTCTAATTTCGGAGCGATTTTTTTGAATAAGTACAAAAAATTGGTGAATCCCCATTTTTGTATTTATTTTGCTTCATCAAGGCAAAAATAAAAAAGGGAATCCCCAAATTATGTACGTGGTGATTCCCTTCGCGATTTTTTTTTGTCAATACCTAGTAGGTAACTAGGTACATGTTTGGTTATACGCCTGTGAATATTTGTATAAAAATAATAAATATTGGAGGTAGTTTCACTCTTTTTGTATAAAAATAATACATTTTGGAGGTAGTTTCACTCTTTATTTTTACTTTTTAGGTGAATTAAAAAACGTCCAGAAATTAGAACATTTCGGGAATTAGAATTACCCCAGGAACAAAGTGGTTCTAATTTCTGAGCGTCCGCTGTATTCAGAACTTGTCAGGAACAAAATAAAAAAAATATCAGTGTTTTTTATAGGCCAATAAAATATTTTATAACATTTTTCTATAATCGCATTTGTATTTCAACGAATATTTTCAAACTGTGAAGTATTTTCATAGAGTCTTTAATGACAGTTTACACTTTTTGAGCTCTACCCCAGCAAAGTAAGTAGACGAATATGCAAACAAATTGTTTCAGTAACATTTGAGCTTGATTGGTATACATACTATAAAAGGTTGTGTGTCCCGAATTTTAGTTTGAAGCACCAAAAGATTTGAACAAAAGCATTTTGACATTTCGCAGTGAAAAATTTGTATGAAAATTTGGATTTCACTCGAACAGCGTAGGTACCAGGCTTTATACGGCTAGTGTTGTTGTCGGAAATGTCAAGTCTATGTAATTCCATATTAACATAAGGTACTAAAAAAGATGTAATTAGATGAGATATGGCAACACTGTCTTCCACTGGAAAGTTTCCTTTTTTTAATTCAAACATATGTTTTTCATTCTGACGTAACTGACGTCTTGCACATTTTTGCCGAAGAAAACCAAAGTAAATTTATTACTTCTAATAAAATTTATCAAAATTGTGTTAAAATGTCTTTGCGACAAGCGTTTTCATCGGTGTTAAAAATTTCACCGCGTCTTGCTGGTGCACAGAATGTACGCATCCACTCGAGTGCAAGTTTAAAGAAAGTAGAAGATCGAAAAGAAATGCTGGCCTCAATGCCAACTAGAGATGAAGGCACTGCTGGTGAACGATCAGTTGATATTGATACCCTGATGAATAAGTACGATTTTCATTAGATAGATAGGTGAAATCGAATTGCATTAACCCCTTGTTCCATTTACAGAAAAGATAAATTCTTTCCGGATGCATCTACGGCAAACCAACTGTTCAATGGGATACCTTTCAATGAGCTTCCAGTTTGCAATATAAGAGTATCGAAGAATAATACTATAATTTCAGTTGCAGACTATAAGGGTAGGTTGTTAAAAATTATGTCTGTAGCATAAGCGCTAAAATTGTATGGTTTAGGGGCAATAAGACTCATCCGGTCGTGTGGTATCGAAGGATTTAAAAATACAAGAAAGGGAACAAACATTGCAGCGCAGGCCACAGCGATTACTCTTGGATCGGTAAGTAGATATGTAATTGGAAATGAAATCCAAAGATCGTCGGATGGGAAAAAGAAGATATGCTCAGGAAGCGCAATCGGGCGTGAATAGCGGCTGTTCTTTTTCTATGTCTTGCGACACTCGTAGGTATTTTCAACCAGCCATGAGTGCGTGACACCACCCTGCAAAAAATGTCTGCTTTGTAACGTAAACACTAATTGTGCCCACGCTGGTACTCTTAGAAAGCGATAGCAACAACGAGTTAGAAATTATCAGGCAAATATGTGTCGAAAATTCACATTGAAAGGGCAGTTGCTTTTCTGACAAGTCTTCTTGCTGTCCATTATATTCCGATTCTCTTACGTTTTTCAAATGGGCTTAGATGGTTGCTCGAACCAGCGCCCATCTCTAGTTCATTATTATACCATTTCGTTTATCCATCGTTTTTTTACAGAAAACAGTTGAACTCGGTTGGAAGACTATTCGTGTTAAGGTGCAGGGCCTAGGACCCGGCCGTATGGTAAGGTATTTAAAGAACACGCTGCTTCATGATTCTGAACGCACTTTGTTTTCCAGTCCGCCATCAAGGGGCTACAAATGAGTGGACTCAACATAATATCCATTACTGACAATACCCCAGTGTCGTGGTATCCGCCGCGTCCTCGCAAACAACGCAAATTGTAAGCAACAAATAAAACCAAATAAAACCGCCAATTTCTAAATATAAAATTAATTTTATTTTACACATATGGTTGGGTTTTGTCTGCTTAACTTTAACTGAGGTACACATACTCATTTAACACTAAATAAGGACATTTCGTAATAGTAATAATAATAATAACTTAGGTAAAAAATACATAAATAAAAATAGACAGCGTCAACAATTCCAAACGAAAAACAATATCGAGTCTCTTGCCAATCGTTTTCCAACTGGAGCAAGCTGAGACATGAGGTACGCTCTACCCCAAACGCAATAGGAATGCTGCACACAATAGGTAACTCGGAATAAAGGCGAAAATAATTTAAGCTTGCTCAAACGGTTTTGGAATGGTATTACAGGACAAACCGCGGTTCTGATCACGCTGTCGTCGCCTTACAAAGACGATAGTGCCTACATATTGACTTGAGTAGATTGTGAACGTTAGCAGGCATATATTTTTTCAGCATTTCGAGTATGCAGTACGAATGGTTCCGATGTCGGTGGCACCATTTATTGAGAAGCAACATGAACAGCTTTATATTCATAGCAACTTGCTGAAGACTCCGCACGGGTATGCTAACTATGCAGGTTGTATTGTTTACGCAAGGCAGCGCTGATTGTATACTGTCACAATTAAGACGGATACTCCGCACACCGCATTCAAGAGGTGTCACCGAATTGTCGAATGTGGAGAGACAACGGCCATCTGGGTCAGATTCACCATCACTGTCGTGGCAGGCGCCGCCACCTCCGCCACTGCCACCACCGTGAAATCGTGACTGGTTGTTCGCTGATTGGCTGCCACCACTGCCGAAACTACAAAAGAGGGAATTACTATTACAACCGCTAGTACCAGCGCCATTGCCTGTATTATCAGATGACGGACTGTCTTTGGAAATAGATTCCATTTCCTCGCAGTCCATGGCGGCGGACACACACGACGGCTGGAAGACTATGGTGGATGCATGTCCCGAACGGCCAGAGCTGAGTGGAGTGCCCTCTTCCCATATGTTTGTGACGGGATCGTATACCTCGACGATGCGTAAGAAATTCGTACCATCAAATCCACCCATTGCGTAGAGTTTTCCCTCAAACGGAGTGAGAGACAGAGCGCTGCGGGCGATTTTAACCGGCGCTATAGTTTGCCAAACATGATTTTCGGTATCGTAACGCTCCACTGATGACAGTTGGCGCGTACCATCGAACCCGCCGACCACATAAATGTGCTGATTGATTGCAGCAACGCCTGTGTATGAGTAAAAGGGGAAAACGTTTAAGTAATGCTTTGTGTATGATTGGTATGTTTGCTTACCTGCTCCACTGCGGCCAACCTGCATCGGAGCAATAAAGTTCCACTCGTTGTTCTCTGGATGATAGCATTCCACAGTTGCGAGGCGATCGGTTCCATCGAAACCACCAATGGCGTAGAGTAAACGATTGACCACAGCGACACCGACGCCAAGTCGCTTAGAATGCATCGGTTGAACAATCGTCCAGCGATCCTGTTCGGGATCGTAGCTGTAAAGAAATATACGTAGAAATTAGCTATATGCGGAAGTTCGAAGGAGGTAATAATTGTGGTAGATGAAAGCGCATTCCTGGTTCAACCTCCTGTTTAAGAGTTAAGTTCGTTAAGGTATTGTATACATCGACGATGCGAACAACTTCTAGTGTAACATCTCGGTCCTAGCAGATATGAGCTAGCATTTTTTCAATAACACGCAGGTGTGGTTTTTTATGTGTTTCATTGTGCGCAAATTACCGCAATCTTTTCTTAACAACCTTGACGATGATAGCGAAAAATATAAACAAGACAGCAATGACGTGCATAAAGTGATGTCGTCTTCAAACAAGTGCGCAATCATCACACGCCCAGCCCAGCTAAATATTTGCCAATACATACATTTAAGTGGCTTCGCTGCGTCATTATCTGTGGACGAGTCATTGACTTGTTTCCTAACGTAAATAGAATAACACATCCCATAGAGGAAAGCTGTTGTCTCAGAGATTTTTCATAATGTAAGATGTTGGCTGAACGCGGGCGCGGACGACGAAAATGGCAGTGCAACGGAGACTTATTACAACAAATGATACTTCTGTTGTAAACGACAAGTGCATTGAAGGACAGCGTAAACCAAAGTTAACGTATGAAACCAATCTCTCAATGGAGGTCTGTCGAAAGTTTGTAAACGTCAGCTGGAAAGGCCTGCCACAATATTTTTTTTAAACTTCTGACTCGCCACAGCGGCGACATAAGGCACGTCGACCTGAAAAGATCTATTGTGCCATAGGGTCAGAACAATTTGTAATGCTATTAGATTTTCTATTTTCCTAATGCAGCTGATGATACTTTCAACAGAGGATAACTTTACTTCTTCTTGACTTATTATTTCCCTGAAGTAGAAGTTTCTTCGAACCACAGAGGGCTGGGCATTCACATGGTATATGCTCAGTTGTTTCGTCTTCTTCAAGACATAGGCGGCACTCCGGAGAGTCGGCTACGTGTATTTTTTGTAGGTGATATCGCAACCCGTTGTTCCATGTTAGGTAGCCAACTAGATTTTTGACATCGTGCCTGCGTAGATTTAGATTTAGAATCGTTCTCCCAGTGTTTAATACAGTTATTTTGTTCCCAGCTCCTTATAGCAAGGTTTGCCGCTGTTTTTGAGATTGCACAGTGGGGTTCAGGTCCTGTGAAAGATGTTTCCGAACCTCTTCTGGCCAGTTCGTCGGCTTTTTCGTTTCCTTCAATTCCCTTGCGGCCAGGAACCCATCATATTTTGGTTTTGTTGCTGGTGCATTAATTTTGGAGGGTATTTAAGCAGTAAAAGACTGATTTGGAGTCAATGGTGGGTGAGCTAAGGACATTTATAGCTGCTTGACTATCCGTGAATATATGGATATTTGCGCCTTTGATGCCCGAGTTTTTAGATAAGGCTTGCGCATTCTTTAATGGGGTGGAGCTCTGCCTGAAACACGCTTGGGCTTTTTCCCATTGGTTTGGTCCGAATATGCCAGCCCCGATCCCTGAGTCCATTTTAGAACCATCCGTATACCACTTTATGCCTTTTTGGCAGTTTGGTGGGTTATTGCTATCCAACATGTCTCTATTTGTGATATCCGTTTAGAATCTTCTATTAAAACATATTGTTTTTGGAAGGCGGTCTGTGATCGCGCAGATCATATCGAGTTCTGTTATTTCTGAGAGAAGGGTCATCAGGTCCAAATGGTCACCGATGTTAATCTCCTTCATTTGTAGCAGATTTGTTGAGGTGCATATTGCCATTTATTGATGTAAATGTGGAGAGGGCTTCTATAGCAGCTGTAGGAAAAGTCCGCATAGCTCCGGAAATGCCTATACATGCTAGACGCTGTATCTTGCTGAGCTTTATGATGGCGGTTTTCTGTGTCACCTGCCACAATATACTTTTGGGTTTCATTTGACATTCAGCAAACTGAGAAGGTAGGTGCTTTCAAGCGTCTCAGACACAATAAAATAAAGCCCTGTGGATTAAAGAAACCTCTACTGTTTCTTTAATAATCCGCAGGCAGAAGATTGGTTCAGATTGGGCATACAATGCTGAATTATTGTCGTCCACCAAATTCTTTAACGTTTACAGGGACCTTGGCCGCAATTGAGCGTAAAGTTGCAAATATTCTTATCAAATATACAAATTGATTTAATTGAACAAAAGTAAAATTACCACAAACAGGCTGTTCCAGTGATCGCAATGAACTGAGCGGTATTGGGATGAAGAGATAACTGACCAATTGGCGATAAGACAAACAAATGAATGAAAGCATTTGTGACGCGTTTTATTTACGTTTATGTATACATTACAGTAATGCATTCGAACACAATAGCCAAACTCAGTGAAAGTTTGTTCCCCTTCTAGACAACTTTTGGGTAGGGGGACGAAGTTTGACTTTATTGTTCGTTTGAATGCATCAATGTAAGGAACAGACCCAAAGTACATCGGCATTTCTTCATTTTCTAATTAATAGGCACTAAGTACAGCTCTACCCCACATACACTGACCTGCTTAATCAGACTTACTGGTATGTGCAGCAGTGCACAAATAGCAAATCATCATCCCGATTGATAGCATAAACAAATCATGCTTCGTATGCTTTGTCTATGGTTGATGGTATTATAAGGCCCTGACAGTCGCTGACACTTGTGTGCATAGTATTATTTGCAATTTCGATAGCGTGACGCTTCATCATCGTGCTGATTGCTTTATTTTCAGTATTTTTAGTTTAGCTGCATGAATTGGCATTTTCTTGTGCAGGTTTTTCCACTGCTTATCGGAATTAAATACTTATTTCTAACAATGAACCTCAGATTCGTACGATGAATGCAATCACAATTGGTGTTTTGGTATACGTTCATATACCACGGAATGTCCCTTACAAATTGTGTTGCACTTTTAGCTTCTCTTTCGCGATGAAAGAAATCAAAGAAATCAATTTAGCTGCTGTTTGTGGCAAAAGTTGGTTTGTTTGTACGTAGATTAAGGGCGCTCGCTTCTTATCAATTGCTAAAACCAACTATAGCTTGAATTGCGTTGCTTTGAAATCGAACCGCATTTCGGTAGTACTCGTCGGAAAGCATTGGATAAAAGCAAATTTCATTAACCAAAGAGGTGCTGTCTTGACGGCACTAGAGACTAGGCTTTTAAAAATACCGGAAACACCTCCGAAAAACTACTTCAGGTCATTTTAGTTTGGGAAAACCTTAATGTACTTACTATTCCACTGAATCGTGATACTCTGATCCGGCTGATCCTCCCACCGCATACATCAGCTCGTCCATAACAGCCACACCGACCCGATGCCTTGGCACGGACATCGGAGCACATGGTCGCCATTGCTCTGTGACTGCATTAAATCTGTCCACCCAATCCGAGTCATACGAGGAGCCGATCGAATTGTTTCGCCCGCCAACCGCATAGAAGGTGCCCTTCAAAAATGCCGCACCCAATCCAGACCGTGGTATTCGAAGATTTGGCAGTTGTGTCCACGTCTTATCGTCCACATTGTATCCCTCCAATATGTCCAGCGATTGTCTAAAAAATCCACCCGCAACGAATATCATCCGAGTTGTGTTCGGATTTCGTTCCCGAACAACCGCCCGCTTGTGCAGTGTCAAATCTCTGATGATTTTCGCCAGATACTCCTTGCACGCAGGCACTTTACGCAAAATATCACAGTTTTTCATTTGATCTTCCAGGAAAGTGGGTGTCAGCAACTGACAACGCACCGAGTACAAAATGTTTGCCATTTTTGGATAACGACTCGCTTCGTCGTATTTCACCCACTTGAGGACGGCATTGTAGACTTCACGTTCCTCCTGAACGTTCAGCTCGTCTCGACGGATCAGAGATATCAGCTGTAAGGCGGACAGTTGTAGGAATTCCTCTTCTTGGCATACCTGTAAATTATAGCTCTACTGTACCCGGGGGGAATATAAAATCAATCAAATGGTTGCACACCTGCGTAAAATTCCGTTCAATGAACATATTGGCTTTCCCCTGTAGATCTGTGCAGCCATGCTGTTCGGCAAAATTCGCAATACCAATAGCATTCGATGGGTCCAACTGCCGTTCGAGAAACACACAACAGGCGTTTATCACATTTGGCACTTGAAACATTGTGGCCGCTGGTAAAAGCTGACATACCGTCACCTCTGTCACCCGGATCTGGCCTGTGTACATGAAGTAGATTATGCGCGCCATTGCCGTTGGGCAGACCTGCGGGATAAAGCAAAATGTAAGTTATTTGTGTCTAGTTTCGACTATGATTGATTACGCTTACCCCCTGTAATTGTACTCGTGTCATTTCGGACTCCCTTAAGCCGCCCGTGAACATGGCCTTAAAGTATGGACTAGCTGCGCACAGAACAACTTTGTGCGCTGGAAAGAGCTCCTGTTTCACTTCTAATATCACATCGGTGAGCATTTGATGGGAGCGCATCATGAACATCATTTTGAGAGTTTCCTTGGCATAATTCGACAAACAGAATGTCATGTCATCGTCATCTTTCGAATACAGGTCTTCACTGTCAAGGTATGTCGATGGATTGGTGAATGAGTGCAAGGAGTCTCTGGCCGCACCTCGCTCTCTGCCCAGTGTGATATCCATAACGGATTCTGCAATATTGATTTGAGTTTATCTGAGAAGTGTATAAGTTAAGGTGGAAATCCCCACCATGTACATGACACAGCAGAATGATGTTTTAGGCACGGTTTCTTTGTACAATATTAATCTAATCTTTTTCGTTTTGCGATAATGGATGAAAAATAAAAATAAAACAAGTCACATGAATGAGAGAAAAAATATTTGAAGGTGGGGCATAGTTTGTGGACTTTAGACGGAGCTACACAATGAAATGCCAAATAGTGTCTATTTTAAGCGACACATGACACCCAACTTGGCGCCACTATTTGTACGTTTTGCGTATAGCTTCCTTAAATCACAAGTGATAGCGTAAGTGATTGCGTGCCACAAAGAGGGGAGAAATTCCTGTCAATTAAGTGTTATGTTTAGTTAGGGCAGCAGTCCACCAAGTGCGGCGTCTATAACTTTCGATTTTCAACCAGATCGATCTTCTGACTTAATTCGAGTTTGAGACATGTCTTTAATGTGACAAACCGACGGAGCGTAAAATGCTAAAAACGAAGGAATCTCATTTGAAAGACAGTCCATATGCAGTATGTTGGAAAAATGTGCCGCAGCTCTGCGAAACTCATCCGCAGTCTCTCCCATTGTCCCCATTATAAACTATCGCGTTCAATACTGAAAGTCACATGTTTCAACTTAGGTACTTGTAATCCCATTCAATCTCCGTATACCGGAAATTGAATGCAAACATGATAATTAAATTGATGAAAAATTTCCCACATTAAAAAGAAACCCTCAGACAACTGTGCGAAATCGAATTAGCAAATTATATTCGGTTTTCTTTGTTTTATATTCTCTGGAAATGCGATACGTACCCATGTTTACCTATTTATGACGATATACTACTTCATTTCGTCATGTTGGTATAGTAAATTAACACTCCGAGTTGTTCTCAGCCAACATAAATCATTCTGCTGTATTTGGCCAGATATTTATTATGCCTTAATCTTAAATGCCAAGTTTTGGAAATGATTTCAATCTTTCAACAAGGCCAGGTTGATATGTAATGGTTTTATAATGTGGTATAGTTTTTATGTTATCTTAAGATACATTTTTGTAACATCGACCTCTTTTTAGACGTTCGAATATACAAATTGCGCAACAGATTTATTGCAAGCCTTTGAAGTACTTAAACATATGTGGGCAACTGATTTTATGCTCTCGCATTTGAAAAATTGGGTAATCTTAAGTCAGCCATATTTGTTTTAAAAATCTATAGATCGCATTGACACATTTTAATTGAGATCAGTTGACATTTTTTGTGTTACTACTGACGCACTGTCAAAAAATGAGAGCGTGCTTGTAACCACACGCCAGATGTGAAACTTCTCTCGCTAAATGTGGATGTTAAATTGAACTGTGTTGTATGTAGTTGAATTTCATTAAGAAATTTAATTTAAAAACAAAATCTTTATAATATTATAATCTTAATACAGTGCAGAAGATAATTTTGTTCATTAATTTAAAAAGTTTTCATAACACAATCCAATCCAAAGTTTTCTATTTCCATTTCGAGAGTTTTTCTTTACATTTTGTTTTCATATCGTCAAATGATTCAGTAGTCTTGTGTGTGTGTAAAACCTAGCTTCTTCAGTTCACTCCAGCGTGCCCGTACAAGTATTTACTTTGACAATTAAGTTGAAAAAATAAAAAAAAAAAAATATCTTTCCATATAACCATACAAACCCACAATATTTCATTGAAATCGGTTGAGTGGTTAAGGAGTTTTAGGCGGCGGCATAGCGATGGCGACTGGCCTATTTCCGTTACGCACTTCCGCTTGGTCATATCCGCTTTGAAGAATCGATTTTACTCCCAAGTCGCGCCATAAGATTTTTCACATCAAAAAGAATCTGGTCGGTCAACAAAAAATGTAAAAACGGAACAGCAATAGAACAATTTCTCGGGGAAACCACGTCCGAAATGGGCCCTAGGTTAGGTCAGGTTAGGTAGAAAGGGGGTATGAGATAATAAGGTCTCATACGGCACTAGGCACCAAAAGGGTCTATCGCGATCCCCAGGGAATCAATTGTAACAAACTACAATGGAGAATAATATTTCCATTGCTGACAAGGGAAACCTTTTTCATCGGAATTTATTCGCGATACAACTGATTGGAAAAAGTACCAACCCAGAAGCTTCTTTCGGTTGCGAGACATTGCTTCGCATTCACACAGTATGTGTGTGATATTTTCATCAGCTTGCAGGTCGTTGCAGAATCTGCAAGTGTCCGTGCCTGTTGTTTCCTACTTGGTTTAAGAATTTCCCTCGGTCTCTTGCTGTCAAATTGCGGCCAAATTGCTTTGGACACTTTATGCCCGGTGATGTTTGACCAACTTAGATCGGCCTTCATTTTTATTTAATTTTTAATTTTACCCTTCAGCCAGCAGGGAATAACATCATAAGTCGACTTATGTCGAAATTGAGATTTTTACACAATCTGATGCGCAACAAGTGATTCTATATGTCATAATTTTTTTTCGCCGTTTTACCTCATGCGGTTTATGAACCACAAACAAAAGAAAAATGTCATGCGCTCTCCTGAAAATCTACAAAAACTGGCTTATGTCGTTATTCCTTGTTGCCACCGATATACATAGACGTGGTTTGATATTTACTCCTTCTTCTGTACCTAACTCCCCTCCTTTCCTCCCCCTTCCTGGCACCCAGCACATTCTTACTTGGTTCTGACTACATAATGTCTTAAGCATTGTGCGACAGTCCCATGTTAAAGGATTCCAAAGCCTTGAGTGCAGCCTCACTATCGATGTAGATGGCGATATCCCTTCCAGATAGGTACATATCTCATTTGCAGTAGCTCTGCCGCCTTAAGAACGGCTAGAACTTCTGATTGGAAGACGCTGCTAGTATTCGGTGGTCATATATAAGTCAAGTTTTATTAAATACATACTTCTTTCAGAGCAAAGAAACAAAAAAAGAATATTTTTAGCAAGCATTTTGAACAACTACCTACACTTTAAATCAGACTTCCGAGATTCACACTATAGGCATAGGTTAGGTTAGGAAAACGGGTAGGTAGAACATGGTGTACTCTACAAAACAAAATAGGTCTTCGTGGACCCATTGTTTCTTTTTGGGTGTTTGGTGGTCTTCATAACATTCCTTCTTGTGGTTACCAGACGCTGTCTAGCTATCCCGATGTCCTTAAAAACCTAATTAGATCATTTTATTCTGGACAAAGCTTCTGTGATATTTCACAGGTAGTTAGTTCTTTTCACCTGTTGTTGGTTTTAATACGAATTTTGTTCTCAACTCGCTCTCCAAAATGGCAAATCGATGGCTTGATCGACTGAAGTGCTCCATCACGGTCCATTGCGGACCCAATTCTCGCCAGTACACCCGCCCTCTCTTAGCCGGTTTTGTCTCTGAGTCTAGGGACATATCTCAAGTAGAAGCATTCAGTATTTGTGGAAGTGACTTGACTGCGGCAGTTCATGTTGGAACCTTTTTGCTCATGTGTTTTTGAAAAGCTGCTTTAAGCGCCATTAACTTTCACCGAGAGAGAACTAGGAGAACGTTAAATCGTACTTAAAATCGAGATACACCACACAATATAACAGTTTATACCACTTTACCACAAATGTGACTGCAACTGTTTTGTTTTGCACATTCGTCTATTTTACTTTGCCGAAATATATAGGAGGCCTCCAAAAGAAGTGAGTAAGTTTAAGATTGTTTAAAAATAGACGGAATCGGAATCCGCTTATGGAAGATTAATCAAACTCTTGTAATGGATTATTTATTCTATAATAGCAGCACACAGCTGCAATAATCACACCCAAGGTTGTTATTCAGTAGCTACTCGTATGACAGAATTTTGACAGCCGACTACGGCCATTTAAAAAAAAATATTTAGCTGTCATTGTCACCAATTTTTATTTGAGCGCTATATGATTTAACAGCACATGTAAATTTGCAGTCAAAATTTGAGTCCGATGAGCTCACAAGTTGGTGAATTATGAAGAACTGTCAACCATTTTCAATTCGAATACATTCGAATACAGCTTCCTTTATAAACAAAACCGTTTACCCACTTTGTGGTGTAGAATCAGAGCGAGTCACCATGTCTATACAGTTTGTACTTTGACCCTCCAAAATACGTGACAAGCCAACAGTTCAGAAGCACACCTAAACCTATAGCCACTTTCAGATTCTGGTTATTTTATTGTATGAATAATCTAACTTTCAAACTTCCCACAATTATCTTATACTGATATGATAAAGAAAGATTTATAAAACTTCCCCACAACGTTGCAAAGTTACGTGTATTTCCCAGTAGAAAGCACATACCGTTTTCACGATAACTATATAAAATTCCTAGAACTAAAATAAGGTTGATAAAAACAAGTTGATTGAATAATCAAGAAGGCATCTTCAATAAATATAATGAATGAAAATTGTCCGGTTTTATCTACTTTTACTATTATAAATTTCGCGATAACAATAAGTTGATTGTCAAATAATTCCAACTAATTAGTTGTACCTTTATAAGTGTTGTAGACTTGTGCGTATAGATTAAAGTAATAGTCAATATTTGTACAACAAAAAATGTAAAATTATCACAAAGATTAGTTCAGTCGCTAGGCGATAGTATGGCGAGTAATATTTTATTTATGAAATGATACAATTATATTCAAACAGAATTGAGTTGAAATGATGTAAAGGACCGCTGAAAGGTTTGTGATTATGTTTGTTAAATTAGTCGCCTACACTAATATCACGGATTTTTCAACTGACAGATGCCCAAATTCGTAATGTAAAAACCGTCCAGATAGATGTCAGATTTCTGCCCAATGGAACAATATTACCCTTAGCGGTATAAAAGAAAAGATGAGAAAAAGCATACTAAGTTGCGTAGTAACCAATAAAATTGATTCACGTGATTTAAAAGTGCTGTTTTATGTGTGTTTATAAAATTTCATTCGATTAGTTGATATCTATTGCAGCGTCCAAATGTAAATATTTCTCTTTCTCCACAAAGTCGTCGTCTATAAATAGGTCTGTTTCCTTATTTTTAAATTTTATGAATTTTTACTTGCCGTTTACCTACATGCTTGCCTTTAATCGAAAAATTCTTAAAAGAGAGCGTCATCGAGAGAGCAAGATTACCCCTCCAGTGAGAATCTTACAAATTTTTACTCAACAAATTTCTTATTTAACAGATGATTTAAAATTTGCTGTGTTTGGACATTTGTTTATGCTTGTAAAGGGTTTTTCAACAGGGACGCTACAAAAGTAGAGCGACAGGGACAGCAAACGACGCCGAATTCGTTGCCGCTCTTTTGACATTTCTCTTCAGTAAGGTTTGCCATTTCATGATGGAAAGATATACGAGCCAACAACGAGTCGAAATTATTTCAATTTACTACCGAAATTCGGAGTCAGTGGCCTCAACGTTAAGAGCGCTACGTCCAATTTATGGTCGTCATAATCGTCCTAGCAGATCAACAATTGAGCGTCTAGTGGTAAAATTTGAATCCACAGGCACAGTACAAAATGTTCCCGTGCCAGTGAGACAAAGAAGTGCCCGTAATTACGGTTTGGTGTGGTTTATGGGCCGGCGGCGTCATTGAGTCGTACTTCTTCCGTGATGATCAAGACCGGCACGTTACCGTGAATGGGAATCGCTACCGTTCAATGATAACCGAATATTTTTGGCCCCAATTTGATGATATGGACTTGGAGGACATGTGGTTCCAACAGGACGGCGCCACAAGCCACACAGCGAATGTCACAATCAATTTCTTGGGAACCAAGTTTGGAGAACGTGTTATCTCACGAAATGGTCCAGTCGCTTGGCCGCCACGGTCGTGCGATTTGACGCCGTTAGACTATTTCCTGTGGGACTTCGTCAAGTCTATGGTCTATGCCAACAAGCCAGCGACGATTAATGAACTTCGTACGAATATCGAACGTGAAATTGCAGCAGTATCGGCCGATTTATGCTTCAAAACCGTCGAAAATTGGGTTCAGCGTCTGGACTTCTGCAAGCGTGCCCGTGGTGGCCATGCAAAAGAAATCGAGTTCCATACATAATGGCATCGAACACTTTCACAAGAATAAAGAATCTCGAATACTCGGATTCATCAAAACGAAGTTTCATTATTGCGAATTACTTTCATTGGTAAATGAATCAACTATTATTAAATTAGCAAAATTCTTCGCATTTTCTGCACCACTTTTTGAATTTTAGAATTTTTCGATTTATTTACTCGTTGTTTTTAATAAATTACTAAAAAAACGCGTTCCTTAGCTTCTTCTTAAGTGTCTCTCTAGCTGAGAGAATTTATCAAAATGATAGTGGAGGGAATGAATTCTCTTAGAGAGGGAAACTTACGCAAAAGTTAAGTAACGCTTTTGTAGTAACCTGTGAAAAATGACAGATAGTTCACCCACCAAAATGCCAAACAGAACAACAAATTCAAATCAGCTGTCAATTTTCAGGCTACTGAAAGTTGTTTCAATTCCTACTCAAAGAATTTTATTGAGTAAAAACTAGTAAGATGGGAAATATCTTGCTCTCTCGAAGCCGCTGTCTTTTACGAATTTTTCGAGTTGAGGAACGACAATTGAGTAAAATGCGTAAGAATTCGTAAAAATTCGTAATATTTAAAAGTAAAGGAACAGACCTAATGTAAATAACAACAAACGTGAAAGCTTTACAAATGTCAAATGCTTTGGTGTTGATGAAATTAGGTATAATTCTCGCTAAGAAATCGAGATTCGGAAAAGTGCTTTTGTCTTTGAGAGAAAAGTCGTTGTGTACTTTTGCAATTTTCCAATTTCCGGCGATTGACAAGCCAATGTGAGATCACCCATCAGGTCGGACCGCACCATTCAAAAGCAAAATCTGTTCAGTGGTTGATGAGTAAGGCTGGGCGTCGCAAAAAGTGACAGAAGCAGACTAACTATAGAGTCTAAGGTCCAGGTCCGTACAGTACTGTAGCACCATCTTAAGTCAAAGTAAACTAAGTTCCTTAAATCCGGTGGCAGATTACAGCTCTTTTTATTTCCGGTGCAATGACAGCTATGAAGTTGTATGGTATTTTACTGAACTGACCAGCTTTGGCGAGATGGAGACAAACTGTCAAATGTAATAAATTTTATGGGTTTTCTGAAGAATCATTATGGAAAACTTTGTACATTGTTGATTAGTTTTGACAATTATTTCCAGAATCAGTGATCAATTCAACAATTTAAAAAAGCTCGTCGTCCGTTGGTTTTTTTTCCAAAGCTACTGCGATCTCAAATCCACAAAATCACATGTTTCTCTGAAAAACGCTTTAGTATGACTACCAAAGTTTGTGACGTTTCTTGAAATGAAATAACGCATCTTCCCGCATTTCAATTTTTTGGGGCCCCAGAGTTAAATGTACCCCACTTTACCCTACTAACTTCTGACATTCATATCTGTCAAATCAATTCAAGAATAAACTGGTTTACTCTGCCAAATTATTCACTATAGTAAATCATCATTATCAATCAATTATTCAACTGGAAACCATGGGAAATTGCATAGACAATTTTATCACTCTGGTCGCCAATAGATACCGCGGTGTTGATTCCGTCTAACAGATAATCTACATATCTACTAAATTAACACGGATACAACCTATCTGGGTTGCATTAAAAGTTTAACTGTTTTAACTTAATTAACAACGATTATTTATTTAGTTACTCGTGGTAATCTGGACTCGATCAGAAGTAAAATACACCAACAACCTGCAAAAGGAAACAATGTTGTTTGCGTTGACAGCGAAGCCAACCGCATCTTTGTCTGTTGTTAATTCAGTTACACCTAAAGTCAAATTACCTCAACAGTGAGCGACCAAAAATAAATTCAGTCACAAGGTAGGTACTACTCGTAGTATGGTAGTTCGGCCCTTAAAGTGGATCATACTTTCTTTTCAAAATTCAAGCTCAGGGATACATAGGTTACGGTGTATTTGTTAAAAAATACGTATAATTCTCGATCGATCAATTGCAATCGCACAAATTCATCAAAATGACAGTTAATAACAAAATAACGAGTAACGACCAACGAGTTGGTCCTCTATTGGCTTTAAACAGTTTTTTTTGAGACTTGTGTCGAAAACTTAGTCCAATGGAAATGCAGATTGACAAAATAAGAAAAAGAAATATTTCAAATAGATTATTCGGTGAAGTGAAGTGAACACAGCGAGTATATTTAAGAATTTCTTCCATTGTTGTTGCCAAATTACAAAACTAGCAACAAAACTTTCATACTTTTTGCATTTGCTCTCTTTTCAGTTTTGTTTTCATTTCCTGGCACTGGCGACCCTTCTCCATATCTAAGGCTCAAGTATTGAAGCACCCAACTTTATTTTCAAAAGAAAAAGTCATGCTTCCTACTTTATTTATATCAGCCTTGAAAGGGCACTCAACCTCTTCAATGACTTTGCATCCTTAACAATGCGTAGCTGTCAATAGAGACAGCCAGTATACTTTCTTGACGACTTTACCTACCTAGCTATAATCCAGCTTGGGATACATTAACTCTGTGGTTGAAATTTACCAACTTAACCGCATGATACTACAAAATCCCACTTTTATTCGGATTCTAAGTGGTCGGAATTACTCAGCAGTGCACAGCACATTTAAAAATGATTCTACTCTTGAAATACACAAACGATGAACTGTAATGCCGAGTCACCTGGTTATAGGTAAACGGATTGCAAAGTCACGGCAATTAACTTAAAGGTAATGATGTTTTAACACGACATTACATTTTATGTTGATAAATTCACTTGAGGTTAATACCACAGAACGTTGGGCACAACGCACAAATGAACAAGGTAGCGCCATTGAGGTGTTCTACTCAAATCTACAATGCATGTTTCAGTTTTTCTATACGAAATATAAGTTTGATTACGTCCATGGAACCCAAATATGACTCTTTTCTACCGTTTTTGTGATCTCTTCAGCTTCCGCTTCTGCCGTATCCTTTCCAAACATCTCTTTTCTCGCATATGTCTATTTTCTCTCTTCGATAGGAGGTTAATGGGGATTTTCATCCTGTTCACCAAAAGATATAAGGAATAAGGCACTAACTAAAATGGGAGCCACCAAAATTAAAAGGCATTCGTCTTCATCTCTCACCCGAAGCCAAATACCTGGGAATAATATTCAACGCCAAATTAAACTGGTAACGGAACACGGAGGAAAGAATAAAACGCTTCTTACGAATGCACAACAACTTTTGGGAAGAAGGGGACTTGCAACCGAACATAGTCAACTGGATGTATACCGCGACCAATATTCTGCGCTATGGCTCGGTCGTTTAGTGGGAGGGTGGTAACACTAAATCCTACCTCATGATGCAGAGAATTGCTAATATTAGTATTGGCACAACAGGTTCACTAAAATCTGCACCACAACAAGGCCTCGAAATGCTACTGAACCCACCATCTATCGAGCTTTATACTAAGAACGTCGCAGCCCAAGGCGCTCTCAAACCAAGAGCGAACAAAATTTGGAAACCCGAATCATTCGGTCACTCGCATATACTTAACTCCTTTGATCACTGGAGAAGAAACCAAAGTATAACTTTGACAAGAAAGACTGAATACCGGTCAGGCAGGACTGGCTCTCCCCGAGTACTGTCATAAAAGGTAAAACCGCATCTTCACAAATGGCTCAAGGATAGAGAATGGAACTGGAGTCTTCTCGGAAGAAATCAGTCAGTATCATATGCTGGGTTCTTGGACAAGTTGGTGTGGAAGGGAACGAGGCAGCGGAAAAACTGGCCAGATATGAAAATGAAAAGAAACCAAATCCGAATGCTCGTCGGGATTATAAGTGAACAATCGATCATTGGAAAGATGCCGAAAAGGATGGTCATCTTTACAAATGTTTTCTGCAGAAGTTGCAGAGACGAAAAGGAAATAGTATCTGTGGAACATCTTCTGTGTCTCTGCTTCCAAAAACGTCGCTACCCTTGTTTGGGAGCACGGTTCTTCAAAGACTTTGCAGATCTATCGACGATACCTCTACCACCACTTCTAAGACCGAATCGTCAACAGATCCGAATGGTTTTGTTAGTATGTATCTTAACTTTCTAGGGAGCATAAGAACGGCTGGATCTGCACTAGTCTAGTTTATTTATATAGAATTATCTAAGTTAGGTGATACCTTTTCCGATACCTTTCCACAAGATTTCCCCATTTTGTTACCTACTATGAAAATTCAAATGCGAAAAAACATGCGTTTCTTGACTAATCTTCTTGTAAGTCGTGCTGCGTGCTTGTCTCAAAAGAGTAAACATAGATGGTACATGCTGTACCGCTCATATGCAGTCTGTCGAGTGAGATCAAACTCTTTGGACTTTTCAGGTACACCTGCTTCGATATTAGACATGTATTACCACTTGTCTACCCGAGGTTTGTACTTTCGATAGAATTTAGCTTTATCAAGTAGCGAACGTAATGGTGTTGTTTAGTGTATAATTCCAATTCGCAGTTCATCAGCCTAATAACAATTTCCTGGTACATCCCCGCCCATTGACATCCCTCTAAGGGGCGCTGGACAGAATATAGCTTAAAAAGACTGATTCTTTTCACATAGTTTCAAAGAACACCTTGTTTTATTTCAGTCAAGATATGACTCTTTTATTCCAATTATTTCCTCCTCGATTCCTCACCTAAGAAAGTACCCACTTTTGCAGCAGCTTCTGCAGTTTTGCTGCTAAAGTTGTTAGGTTAGGTAAGATAAGTAGGTTAAAGAGAACTATGAAACCCAGGCTGCTGCAAATCTATGAAATTCATATATAAAGGGTTTTCCAATAAGAAGTGTTATTTTGAATAGCCCGCTATTTCGGTAGCTGTCACTTTTGAAGCTGTTTTTTTTTTGTTATTTGACAAGTAGAAACTACGCCATTATTAAAAATGGAACGATACATGACCCTTTGGGGCCACGTGAAAGAATAGGTCTACGCCAACAGCCCAGCGTCGATTCAACCCCTCAAAGATGGAATTCGTGAGTCTATCGAGGACATAGGGCAGGTACTTTGCGATTTTGTTATGGAAAATTTCATAAAAAGGATATGGTCCTATAAGCGTGGTCTTGGTGACCATTTGGCTGATGTTGTTTTTTATTATTAACGGCATACCTTCCTCTTTATTATGAAATAAATTTCCGATCATTTATCTTAAAAAATGGAATTTTTCTTTGAATATTAAAATAACACCTCTTATTGGAAAACCCTTTATATCTGCCGGGAATGATCTTCTTAAAACAAAAAAACTATCTTTCTGAGAAAAACATACTGCTTAATGTGTCAATAGGCGTTAAATGCAACAAAGTGTGCCGCGCAACGAGGAGTTTAAAGCCCTAAGCTGGTGCACAAAGAAGATGTTCTTTGGACTTTAATTAGCTTAGCACGATAAATCGATTTGTCCAAGGCAGGTGTACAGACAACCTTGCAATACGTAAGTGAGAGATGGAGAGTTGTAGGCCCCACTTATTTTCTATGAATGTTAGGCTTCCAACTTACAATTTGTCTAAATAAGACCCAAAGTATTTAGCATTTTTTGAAAATGTAAATTTTGCGACATTTATAGATGGAACGTCAATATGCAAAGGTTCTAAAGTATCTCCTGAAGAAGAAGACAGGTTGAGTTTTGTGTTGTGAGTTGTGTGAATGGACAACGATTCGCTTATCTTACAAGCTTGTAAAGAGCAAATTATAGGAGCCAATTTTAAGGTGTCTTCCTAAAACCGGAATCTCAATCACTTTGTAACCCTACAATTTCAAGGATAACCGCAGTACATCCACAGCCCAGTTTCAGAGAAGGGAAGTCCTTGACCTCGTAGATGCAGATCACAGATTTATAGTCCCCGAGTGTTAAGTGTCGTGCCGTTTTAAAGTCCCTATCCGCAACTTTTTTCAGAAAATTCCTTAGCCCTTCGCAACACATGTTATCGGAAATAGATGTGAATAGCCGCATAAAAAATAAACAGTTTTTTGTTTGGATTTCGATTTCACAAATTACACGCTATCGTTGACATTGACCTAGGATAATGGTCAGTCAACCACGGAAAACGTTATACCTATATCGGCGGTCCAAACTTCAATTGATTGCTTGTTTCGAGGCAAATTACAAATTGAAGCACTTGGGTACGTATCATTTAACTCAGACCACTTGAAGAAAACACTCAACACCGCTACGCACGCCACTTTTCGTCGTTTCTTCGTGGAATTAAAACCAGTACTACCTCTACATGGGGCATGGTACTTAATTCTAAAAATAGACACCTAGGCCAACCGGTTTTCGTGGTACCTACCTAACTTGGATTCACAAAGACCACTCATGTGTATACCGAAATAAGCCACTTTCTATCAACACAAAACAAAACAAAAAAACACGTTTATTTACACACAAACCTTAACGGTACTAGTTACAGTTTATGTACTCTATAAATGAATGGAGGCGGCACAATTAAATTCGAACTCAATTTAGACAGAGATTTAGAATGATCTTGACAGAACTGCGCGGCACTGTCACTGATCACTTCAACGACATAAATGAGAACAGTTCAAACCTCAAGCAAGATCGATCCAATGCGTTGTGAGGAAATTTATTTCCCCCCTGTAAAAAGGGCCTTTCCCATTAAACACGTTCCCTACTACGACGACGATGACGACGATGACAACACAGTTTATATTATTATCAAACTCCACTCCCAGTGTACACATTTTAATTTTCCCCAACAAAAAAAAATTGATTAACTCAAGTTGCTCTAGCTTACAGAATGTGCGCGTAGCTGAGGGAGGAACAGCTATGAAATGCCACCTCACGGTATTACGTTGGCATTATCTGTGTAGGAGTGGCAGCTGTTTTACCCGGCGTATTGGCTGTGTGCGCTTGTACGCGCAACAACAACAATCTAAATAAACAACAAAATATTACACAACTCATATACACACACACATAGAATGCATGTGTGAGATGAGAGCGACAAGCTATTTGCAACTGGATCGCACGGCACATTGAATGGCATTTATAATTTTTTGCCAATTCACTCACCTTTACCGGTCGCATCAAAGGTTTGCCTACATGCGCTAATTGACAAACAAACAAACACACACACACATCTGATTATAATCTAATCGAAACGTTTAACAACTTACTTGGCCGCAGTGATACACAAGGAACAAGCATTCGATGGCCTTCACCGTGACAAAGAGTAATCGTAGGATTCCGTTTTTGGTGCAGCAAATACTGCTGCGAAAATGTATGTGATACGATTCACGTAGTGTCTCTGAAGCGACGAAACGAACTAACGTACGTATGAATTCTCTGCCTCAGTCATAGTCCAAAGTGTGAACCGAGTACCGACGAGTACCGAAGGCTGAGCCGGCAACAGGTCTACACATTTGGAGCCTTGCCAAAAGTGATTAGCAATGTGAGTTGGTGGTGGGGAGGGCACACTGTATTATAGAATCATTTACCCCTAAAGCAGATTCTATTACAATTGAGAGCATTTAATCTTGGGCAAACAAATCGTGCCTTGTCGACGTGCTGCGCTGATAAATAAATAATAAAAGCAAAAAAAAAAAGAAGAAATAGAAATACAAGCGTTCGGATATACGAAAAAAAGATTTCAGTTTTGTCAAGTCATCATGACTATAGTTGAGTTGTGTGACTGTGTGGTAACACTGGTAATGAAAAGTTCTCAGCTAAAGCTAAATTGAATAGGTGCACTAACGTTTTTTAGGTGCCATCGTGGATGATCGAGCGAAAATGGTCTTAAGGTGAAAAAATCCGGGGAATAAAGAAGCGTAAAAAGCTTTAAAAGAATAACAAACAAGAAACTTTGCATTCGATGCTGTGTCCTTTCACCCAAATGAGATTAACTCCTTTCCATGCTAGTTTTAAAGTTTTTTCATATGCTTTATGGTTAGGAACCGCAGATTAGTTTAAAATAAAAAGTTTCACTTCTGTAAATGAATCATTTTCTATTACCACCCACTCCTTCATCTGTTTTCTATTTAAAAATAACTAATGTCGGCATGCTTTATTCTAAGTTATGGCTGAATGTAACTTCAGAAAAAATAGAAGAAAGACGAGCAGTCGGGTGACAAAGGCCGACATGGCTGTCAAACATAGGGGAATGGCTCAATCTCTCGTCCTCAGAAATAATGAGAAAAGTGACAAACAAACAGGCTATAAGGCTATAAAGGAACGGTGTGCTTTGATTGGGGTAATCAGCATATCCAGTATATTGAGTTAGTCAAGTGGAGGTGACCAGTTGACGACTTTTTTTGAATACATTTTTAAACTACGGCTGTCTATCTCTATAGTTTCGTGAGGTGAGAGCTCCAAGTGAGTTCTTCAGTTCGAATCAGGCAGAGGTGTTTCACAGGTTACTTCGCTTAGTAGAGTGGGCTTTTGCAGTCTGTCCCTATTTCGTTATTTCGTCAAAGCAACTGTGGAACGCTCTTTGAAGTTGAGGTTTAATTGAAAACCAAAAGCTTTTGTCATCACTGTTGGAATCATTTTGCATTTTAATCTTCCTTATCTCTACATATAATAAAACTGTAGAACAAAAAATGCCTGACCGCGCATTACGCAGAAACTACTGGACGGATTTTTATGAAACTTTGAAACATCTAAATAGTCTGTGGACAGGTAAGCCTGATTGTCTCGCACATACCTATCCAAAAAGATTATTGCAGAATCTAGTACAATTTCTCTGACATGGCCTGAATTCACTCCGGTTACGGCAGTTTTCTTCGGCTGTGTGTGTGACTGACCACTTCCTTTCACTGAGATCGGCCATTTCGTTAGCGGCTTTACATGCGTAAGCATACGCACAACCCTTAAGCTAGTATTAGACGATATGTTTAATGAACATACGTATGCTGACAATCATATGCTAAAAATTCTCAGCAAACACGCATATGTTCATCAGGCGTATGATGCCCTATCACACGATATGTTGAATTTGTCCCAAAGTAGCAAATTGTTTGTTGACAGCATATGCTAACAAACAGTTTGCTATCACATTTTTTAGGACATATGAAGCCCTATTACACGATATGTTGAATTCGGTATGCTGAAAAATTTGAAGACGATTATATGCTGAAAAATTGACAGATCGCGATTTTAATATAGGTACGTGCGTATTTGTATTGTATTTATCGATTTTCTGCGATTCTGGTGAAATGTATACACGCATGGTATCGTATTAATGGGCATCGCAGACGCGGAGTACAAATTGCTTTACGTCGACGTCGTCGGTCGCAACGGACGATTTTCTGATGGTAGTGGCTTCAATCGCTGCAACTTTGCACAAGCGATGGATACCAATCAGTTGGGCTTACCACCACCTGAGCCGCAGCCCGGTCGAGAATTTCCCGTTCCGTACACTGTTGTTGCCGATGGCTGCGAACGAAACAACTCAGCCGTTTTGTTTTTAACAAGCAATCAGGACAACAAAATCACAAAAAAACACGTACAAAATCTATCGAAACTTCAAAAATATCAAGGCCGTTTGCTGAAAAATGTGGCGTATGCTCATGAGCCTACTTTAGCTCGTCAGCATACATCATACGAGTCAGCATACGCCAAAAATTTGTCCGAATGTTAGCATACGGTCCCAAAAGGGGTATTACACGATATGTTCAGGTCGCCAACATACGTATGCTGACTAGCCAACAAATTTGCCAACAAACAACTTTTAGCATACGTATGATGACAGAAATTTCGATATTATACGATATGTTGGGATTGGGACACATTTTTCAGCATACGTATGCTGATTCAGCATATCGTCTAATACTAGCTTTAGTCGTAGGTGACTTTTTACAAGTGTATAAATACGTTAAGTTAACTAAGATAAGGAGATATTAATCTAAGGTAAGAAGTAATAGATAATAGCTAAGAATTTTGAGATTCATTCCGGTTTTCTTCTAAGAAAACTAAATTAAGCGAGACGTAACACATTAATCTAAGGACTCATATGCAACGTACGTATATAGAGATCTATTCAACACGTGCACGAAGATACTTAAAACATTGAATTTAACGAGGAATGCAATCCGGCACAAAGCACACGCAACAAAAAACCATCAAAAGCAACATAACGATCGAGCATAAGATATTTGCCACAAAGCTACAAAACACGCATACTCGAAACACATAAAGACACATGTTATCTTAGCACAATACGTGAATATCACGATCTTAACCTATATAAGCGTATGTATATCAGTCTCCAAATTAATGTATTTCAGTTAAACTTACAAACTACGTAAAACTTAAAATAATATTACAGAAAATTATCACAAGTCCTTGTACAAAAGTACATGCAAACATATACCTATATAAGTGTATAGTTCTTAAAAATCGTACTCTGTCGTCCTATGCTAAGTAATATGTATAACATTCTTTATATAATTACCCCCATATTAATAAACAAATGTGCACAAGTTAGTTTGCTAGCAGACGTCAGTTAGCATACAAAAAACCGACGTAACTGCTGTGTAACAAGTGGATAACTTTTATGCATCCTTTATTAATAGGGGGGTTAGAATATACGTAGTCATGAATTGCTAAGTAATTTTGTTTCTCGGGTCATTTCTTCACAAATGGTAGCAACATATGGTAACTCTAACTCTTCTCACTGGAACTTAGCTCTTCCCACCCCCAAGCCCTGAGCAAGCCGGAAAAAAAGACATCTAAGAGAGAATCCAACAAGAGCTAAGTTTCAATTAAATCTAATCTCTCTCTTTAAATTAATAATTGTGGCCATACGCCACAACTTGGCATAGTAATTGCTTATGTTCTGGGTCAGGCTTTAGGAATATTTTTAGCCCGGAATATAACTTGGTTTTTACAAAATAGTCAAAAAACCGTATAAATGTAAGAAAAATTCTGTTTATACAGACCTAGCTCAGTGATGGCTTATCGGATTGAAAAATAAAAAAAATTGGTGAAATTTGTAAATTTTCTCCTGAATTATTTAAGATATAAAACATCCTCCTGAGTGGTCCTGAAGCTGAGCAATTTTCAAAACAAGTGCTCAAAATATAGCCCATAATTTTCTTTCAGTGGATACCACTGTCAGTATCAGTAGTCATGCAGCAGGGAGTATCGTTGTAGTAGTGTGTGTGTGTGTGTGATTATAACGTGATCATAATATGTTTTGCACTTCAATGGGCAGTCGTCTCTTTTCAGCTTATACATTTAGGTTGAACACGTTTTCAGGTGCTGTTTATTGGGAAAAGTTTGGAAATGGGCTGGGGTGGGGTTCGTGTGTCAATGTCAAGTTGTTTTATTCGTGTTGCTTCTTTTTAGTAGGAATTAAAATTATGTTTTTATTGTCTTTGTTTTTGCTTTATATTGCTTTTAGAAAGGTCCAAGGGAGGGAACATATTTATAAAAAAACGGCGGGTGAAGCAAGGCGAGCACGGGTCAGCTAGTCAATAATAAGATGAACACAACATTTCCATTGATTCCTACCCATTCGGAATGTCTTCCTGGTGCAAAGTGACCTGTTAGTAGCCCGACAAGTGTCTTGATATTTAGCAGGCTCATCGTTCTACACCGGCTTATCCGTGGAACCCTCCTTTTCAAATGAGACCAAATTTTCACACTAAGTCAAATCTTTTCATTGACTTTGAGGCCGCACATGATAGCATTCATCGTCAGGAGATATGTCGATGGCTTAATTCGGGATCCCGGAAAAACTGATCCAATTGTGTCGTGTGACGTTGGAAAACACGCGGTGCAACGTGCAATTTTGAAATAGTTCCTCCGAACTATTTTAAACATGCACCGGGTTTCGGCAAGGACTTCTTCAATCTCGTTCTGGAGCAGATAGTGCGCAGGGCAGCTGTCAACACGGAAGGTACTATCTTCAACAAATTCGTCCAGCTGCTGAGGTATGCGGACGATTTTGACATCATAGGTCGTTCCCAGCGTGCCGTGATATACGCTTTCACGGTCATTGAAAAACAGGCGAAATTTGTTGGCCTTGAAGTAAACGAGGACAAGACTAGGTAGGTACATGCCTGGGGCAAAGCGTCACTATTGGTAGCAACAATTTCGAGGAAGTTAAGGAGTTCAACTCCACGAATGACACCCTAGTGGAGATCGGGCGAAGAATTAACCTTGGAAACCGCTGCTACTTCGGTTTGGCAAAATAACTGGGTTCGAAACTCCTAACTCGAAGGACGAAATGTTTGCTCTACAAAAACCTTTTCCTGCCAGTCCTGCTTCATGGCACCGAGTGCGGGACCATAGACAAGAAGGGAGAGCTGATACTGGGCTCCTTCAAAAGAAAAATTCTTCTGCAGATTTTTGGTCCTGTGTGCGAGGAGGGCGAATGGAGGAGAAGATACAACCGCGAACTCTATGAGCAGTACCAAGATGTAGATGTAGTCCAAAAAGTCAAAACACGTCGACTAGGTACATTGGCTCGGCCACATCGAGCGAATGGAATGGACAACGATGCCCCGGCTAAGAGGATCTTCGAATCTCAGCCCCAGGGTCAAGAAGACAAGGAAGACCGAACGTCCGTTTCAAAGACCAAGCCATCGTGGATGCCAGCGCTTGGTTCAGACAACTGGAATCAGCGTTCTCAGGATCGCAGAGGATGGAAGGCTGCTGTGTCTCAGGCAGTCTCTTCACGGGTCGGGAGCCTGTTAAGTAAGTAAGACTCTATGCCCAGGAAGCCAGCGTTGCGCTTGTGCGACATAAAACCGCCTTAATTGTTGTTGTCTTTGAATTTATTCATTTACACTTTTCACTTTTCGATTTAAAAATTGATGCACTTATGATGGAAATTCCAAAAGAGTGATATTTCAGGGAAAATGAGAATCGGCAGCTACATCTGTTTCTAAAAAAAATATTACGTGAGCTGCAGAACCCAGCGGTTTTGACTTTTGAGTGAGTGAGCCGTCACTTTTACTAAAATTGCGAAGGGGAATCGAAAGAATCGAATAAATATTTCATCAGATTTTTTTTTATTCTACAGGCATGTATGAATAGTTTCGAAATAACTTCCGCCTATCGATGTCTTCCATCATTAAAAACTCCCTCAGATTGTTAAGTCCCACACCCATAAGAACTGATTTTAACTTTCAGAAAATCCAGGCAATTCTCTGAATAATAAGATGCCATTAACGCTGGCATTAATTTAGCCTTATCTAGGTTAAGCTAATATTAACGTCAGACGGTCGAGTCGAGTGGCAGATATCGTACTTGTTTTCCTTTTCGTTTTTTTTTTTCTAAAAATAGAGACGCGCATTTATAGATTCTACGTCATTACAGAGATGAGAAACTATCGTCCCACAACAAAGGGTACGCAACACGCTCCATTCATCACAAACAAAATTTACATAGTTTTGATTTAAATTAGACCTACTCTACCGGCAAAACACGTTAGACCTTTTCAGTTTTCACCATCCTATGTATTTCCTATGTAATGTGATGAACAACAAGAGTGAAAGGGTGTAGCGTAGACATCACGAGTCACGTTAGCTGCTTTGTTATCATATTCAAAGCTGCACGATTTACATTTGGCATAAAATACTATGACGTATTTTTGTACAAACTGATTGTATTCATTCATTGTCATGTACACATTGTACATACAATCGGCGTAGAGCCCATAAAGCTACAGTTAAATCCACGGCACATAAATTGAAAAGTATTTCAACTCGATTGCGTTGAGCAACAGTCGACAATTTGCTCCAAAATCAATTTGATTTATCGTCAGAATGTAGTCGCATAAAAGCAAATGATAAAACGAAAGTAAAACACACATGTATAGAAGAGTAAATAAGAAAATAATATTTTTGCTTCATCATTGCCTACGTTCTGCAAAGCATATAAGAGATAAAAAGTTCATATCATGTTTTCAGTCTGGTGGGGTTCTGGCGACGATGACAGCGAACAATTGGGCACTCATGTGGAGTCTACGATACCGAGCGGATATATAAACTAGAGAAATAGATGATAGAGTAGCATATCTTTAGATTATGCATGATAAATTAAATTCATATCGATAGTTAAGCTTAAAAAATTTCATAAGACCCGACACAATACACTTTTTTTCCCCCTACTAATGGTTCATTATTATTGGCGTCTTTGTTTTGTTATAACTATTTCGAAAACCACTTTGTAGTAGACAATTAGGATTATGAATGATATTTTCATTTATAGCTTACGTTAATTTGTTGCGAAGATTATCCAATAAGCAAAGTTTGCTCAGGTAGAGTTATTTTATTTGGATGAAAACCACTGAAAACGCACTAATCACAGAAGATTCGATTCGGTTGACACTTCCAACTGGGATGAAGTTAGTTGGGGTTTAAATTTTTTTAACATGTACAAGGACTGTTCGGTGAGCATCAGTTGTGTGTGCAAAAGTATCGAGTTTAATCGACAAATGTAGTAGATCTTAAAATGTTAGAAAGTTCGACGTCCGTTTTTATTGGAAAAAAAAAATTTCATTTGGCATGTTACATTTAAAAATTTCGTGGTGTCTTTTAACGTAAGTCCACTACGCAGCCTTGCGATCAGAAAGAAAAACTTAGGGTATTCCGAGGATAAGAAGATGGTTCATTCAAGTCCTTTCCTTTACTCAGACAGTGATTGCTCACTCAAATTGGACTTAAACTTAGTACGCCCTCCAACTTTGCTCTCCAAACATCAGCTAAAATCTTAGAAAAATGTTGACATAGAGATCGCTGTGGATAAGTGTCACAAAAAACAGCTGTTCGTTGAAAATAACTTCTCTAATTCAAAATCAGCAAAGCTCCATATCGATGCATGTTGCTCCACCAGTATCGCTAACTTTTTCTGAGGACTTCTCTGTTATTTTAATGAAAGACTCTAGCTCCAGGAACACCTCGTCGAGGTAGTCATTAAAATCACTCATCTTTTAAAACACACAGAACAACAGAGCAGAGCGACCTGTCAAAATTAAGCCATTAAATGGGTGCACTAAATTTTGACAGGACATTAGGAAACAAAAGTTTGATTTTTAGCACGAACTGCGTACCACTCGGCTAAAGAAATTCGCTTAAATTAAGCTCAGCTAAATTTTGGAGAAAATTTTGTATGGGGGCTAAAATTAAGCTCGAGCAGCATTCTAAGCTTTTTGTAAGAATTTTTGAACTGAGACCAGTTTGAGAGTTATAAACAGGAGTTTGGCGTCAATAAACCAAAGTTTAAAAGTACAGGTACAGTTCTTTTAATCGTTTAAACCGTGACAATAAATTAAAGCAAAACGAAAAAATCTTACCTATTAACATTTTTTCGCAACATCCACCATTTCACTCATTAGTGTACCTACATCGGAACATTTAGATTGGCATCACTTCTACACTATATTTTGTTGTCAAATTTGACATTTCAACACACCGCTTGAAATCCCAAATCGTGCGGTGTTGTACGAAAAATTGTCTCTCTGAATATAAAAAGAAACTTTTCACTAATCCTTTTATTATGCTCACAAAATAAGTAATAATTAATCGCTAACTGAACACCATTAATTTATCAGCAAATATTGTTGAAAAACACCGGTCAAAATGATGTACGACAATGAGGAAGGTAAGTGCGAAGTAGCCAACCCCACGAAGCCCGATCTTGTAAAAAATGGCCGCCTTTGGGCTATTTGGTAAATTCGCGAAATTGTTTAACCGAGCCTTGACGCTTTCTAGAAATCTTCGAGGGGGAGAGTGCCGAGGAAATTTCTCACGAACTGTGGCAGGAAGCTTGCTGGATTGTAATCAACGCGTACTTTGATGAGAAGGGTTTGGTGCGACAGCAGCTGGACAGTTTCGATGAATTCATCCAGATGTCTGTGCAGCGTATTGTTGAGGACTCGCCGGCTATCGATCTACAGGCTGAAGCCCAACATACTTCTGGAGAAATTGAAACACCGGTAGGAGAAGTGTATTTTTAAGTAGATACATTCAGGGCCAATTGGTTCAAAATTGAATTGCAAATTAAACCGAAGATTGGTTGTTTGACGACTCTGCTGTCGTTTTTCTTGGAAATTCTAAACTGTACTCCTGGCGTCTTTTTCTTTTAAGCATTTTGCATTTTTAACACTCGTTTTTCTCGTCTTTATTTGCAGCCACGTTTTCTGCTCAAGTTCGATCAAATCTACTTATCCAAGCCGACCCATTGGGAGAAGGACGGTTCGCCCAGTCCGATGATGCCGAACGAAGCACGTCTCCGCAATCTGACCTACTCGGCGCCGCTGTACGTAGACATAACAAAAACAAAAATCATCGACGGCCAGGACCCAGTCGAAACGCAGCATCAGAAAACGTTTATCGGCAAGATTCCTATTATGTTGCGTTCCACATACTGTCTGTTGAGTCAGCTATCCGATCGTGATTTGACAGAGTTGAATGAATGTCCGCTGGATCCAGGCGGTTACTTCATCATCAACGGTTCGGAAAAGGTGCTCATCGCGCAAGAGAAAATGGCCACCAACACGGTGTACGTATTCAGCATGAAAGACGGCAAGTACGCATTCAAGTCCGAGATCCGTTCCTGTCTGGAGCACAGCTCGCGTCCCACATCGACGCTGTGGGTCAACATGATGGCGCGTGGCTCGCAGAACATCAAAAAGTCGGCAATTGGTCAGAGAATTATCGCCATCTTGCCGTATATCAAGCAGGAAATCCCTATTATGATCGTGTTCCGTGCGCTGGGGTTCGTCGCCGACAGAGATATCCTCGAGCACATCATCTATGACTTTGACGATCCAGAAATGATGGAGATGGTGAAGCCGTCGTTAGATGAGGCTTTCGTGGTGCAGGAGCAGAATGTGGCCTTGAATTTCATTGGCGCGAGAGGTGCTCGTCCCGGTGTGACAAAGGACAAGCGTATCAAGTACGCGAAGGAAATTCTGCAAAAGGAAATGTTGCCACACGTGGGCGTGTCAGACTTTTGTGAGACAAAGAAGGCGTACTTTCTGGGCTACATGGTCCACCGACTGCTGTTGGCCTCGTTGGGTCGACGCGAGTTGGACGATCGGGATCACTACGGTAACAAGCGTTTGGACTTGGCCGGGCCCCTTCTCGGTTTCCTGTTTAGAGGACTTTTTAAAAATCTTATGAAAGAGGTGAGAATGTACACTCAGAAGTTCATCGATCGTGGAAAGGACTTCAATTTGGAGCTGGCCATCAAGACCAACATCATCACAGATGGACTGAGGTACTCGTTGGCCACGGGCAACTGGGGTGATCAGAAGAAAGCCCATCAGGCTCGTGCTGGAGTGTCTCAGGTGTTGAATCGTTTGACTTTCGCCTCCACTTTGTCGCATTTGCGACGCGTCAACTCGCCAATTGGTAGGGATGGCAAGTTGGCCAAGCCACGTCAGTTGCACAACACCTTGTGGGGAATGCTGTGCCCAGCTGAGACTCCGGAGGGCGCTGCTGTCGGTTTGGTGAAGAATCTGGCCTTGATGGCCTACATCTCTGTGGGCTCACAACCCTCGCCGATCTTGGAGTTCTTGGAGGAGTGGTCCATGGAAAATTTGGAGGAAATCGCACCGTCAGCGATCGCCGATGCGACGAAGATCTTCGTCAACGGATGCTGGGTGGGCATTCATCGAGATCCCGAGCAGTTGATGGCAACCTTGCGCAAACTGAGAAGACAGATGGATATCATTGTGTCCGAGGTGTCGATGATTCGTGATATTCGCGATCGTGAGATTCGAATCTACACAGATGCGGGGCGCATTTGCCGACCTCTGCTAATTGTCGAGAATGGCAGTTTGCTGTTGAAGCGAAACCACATTGAGATGTTGAAGGAGAGGGACTACTACAACTACAGTTGGCAGGTGTTGGTCGCGTCTGGTGTCGTCGAGTACATTGACACTTTGGAGGAGGAGACCATCATGATCGCCATGTCGCCTTACGATCTGAAACAGGACAAGGACTACGCCTACTGTACCACGTACACGCACTGCGAAATTCATCCGGCGATGATCTTGGGCGTGTGTGCCTCGATTATCCCATTCCCCGATCACAATCAGAGCCCTCGTAACACCTATCAAAGTGCTATGGGTAAGCAAGCTATGGGCGTGTATATCACCAATTTCCACGTTCGCATGGACACGCTGGCCCACGTCCTGTACTATCCGATGAAACCGCTCGTTACAACACGCTCCATGGAGTACTTGCGTTTCAGAGAATTGCCTGCCGGCATAAATACCATTGTTGCCATTCTGTGCTACACTGGCTACAACCAAGAGGACAGTGTTATCCTGAATGCCTCCGCCGTGGAGAGAGGATTCTTCCGATCTGTGTTCTACCGTTCGTACAAAGATTCCGAGAACAAGCGCATAGGCGACCAGGAGGAACAGTTCGAAAAGCCGAACCGAGCAACGTGCCAGGGCATGCGGAATGCTCACTACGACAAGTTGGATGATGACGGTATTATTGCGCCAGGTATTCGTGTGTCCGGCGAAGATGTTGTCATCGGAAAGACAATAACTCTACCCGAGAATGACGACGAGGTGAGTGCACAGTTGGGCAATTCCTTGAAGGGTTTGCAATTCTTTTCCTCTGTTTCAGTTGGAAGGCACAACAAAACGTTTCACGAAGAGAGACGCATCAACGTTCCTGCGTAACTCGGAAACCGGTATCGTCGACCAAGTCATGCTGACCTTGAACAGCGAGGGCTACAAGTTTTGTAAGATTCGTGTACGTTCCGTGCGTATACCGCAGATTGGTGATAAGTTTGCTTCGCGTCACGGACAGAAGGGTACTTGTGGTATTCAGTATCGCCAGGAGGATATGCCCTTCACCGCGGAAGGACTAACGCCAGACATCATAATCAATCCGCACGCTATTCCCTCCCGTATGACAATCGGACATTTAATCGAGTGCTTGCAAGGTAATTTCAGTGACTCTAAGCGATCGTTTCCCACTTGATATGCAATTTAAAAATTCACAGGCAAGCTGGGCTCAAACAAGGGTGAGATCGGTGACGCTACTCCCTTCAACGATGCCGTCAACGTGCAGAAAATTTCAACCTTCCTGCAAGAGTACGGCTACCATTTGCGTGGCAACGAAGTCATGTACAACGGACACACGGGCCGAAAAATCAATGCTCAGGTACAAGTACAAGCGCTGCATGTTCGATTCCCGTTTTAACCACAACTTGTTTTTGTTTTTTAGGTATTTTTAGGCCCAACCTACTACCAACGTCTCAAGCACATGGTGGACGACAAAATTCACTCGAGAGCTCGCGGCCCAGTTCAGATTCTGGTGCGACAACCTATGGAGGGTAGGGCACGTGACGGTGGCCTGCGTTTCGGTGAAATGGAACGTGATTGTCAAATTTCTCACGGTGCCGCACAGTTCCTGCGCGAGAGACTGTTTGAGGTGTCCGATCCCTATCGCATTCACATCTGTAACTTCTGTGGACTGATCGCTATCGCTAACCTGCGTAACAACACCTTCGAGTGCAAGGGCTGCAAGAATAAAACTCAAATCTCCCAGGTTCGACTACCGTATGCTGCTAAGTTGCTGTTCCAAGAGCTCATGTCGATGAATATCGCCCCACGTTTGATGGTGATCTAAAGTCTGTTTTCTACAAGACCGTATTTTAAATAAATAAATCAGAACGAAATACATAAAAGGAGTTGAGTTTTTTTTTCGGATTGTCGGCAAGGTTAGCGTACACACAAAGCCGAGTACAAAAAAAAACACAAACACTAACTGGAATCAGCCAGCAGTGGTTGCATTTACAGCCAGGCAATTGAAATGTTTACAAAAAAATAAAGAAAGACTGTAATAGACGACGTGTATTCAATTTACGTCGATTGGAAGATTTAATTGGTTTTCTGTGTGTTGTCCGTCCAGGCGCGAGACAAGTCGTAATGGAGTGAGAGCTGTTTAGTATCGTCGAGTGCACGGGGTTGTCTGTCGCAAGTCGCACACAATTGGAGTCAATTCCTATTGCAGTTTTTCTTTTGCAATGTCATTTTCTTCTTTTGTCACAAGTTTTTTTTTTCATTTCATTTAATAACTTTATCGATTGTCAGCGCTAATGAAAATATTTCGCTATGGTTGTTAGGTGTTGATGGGGAAGGTGTTTTAGGAATGTCGCACCGTAATTCATGTAATTGACATTTAACTGATTTACGACGTTCTTTTTTTTTGTATTTTCTTGGCCACACATCGTTCCAAATATGGAAGGTTGACTTGCAATTTGTTTAACTGATTTGGTTTTTTTTTCATTTAAGTGAGTTTGCGACTGACTATTTGTGTAACAATAAATGAGCAACTATTTTTAATGACAACGCGGCGCAGGTTTGAATAATTTATACTGCAGCCGAAGTATTGTGGTCGGTCATGGTTTATTCAAGGTCCATGCAACGAGGCCTCACGTTTGTAGGTTGTTGATCTGCATGTCTGTAGATCTTTATAAGACTTTCTTATTTTGTCGATATTCAACATCGCGTCGTTTAGGTTAGTAGCTTATTGAATGTGTACCTTTTCTAGCTGTTGCTAATGGATTAGGGATTAGAAAGATGCTAAGCAAAGTTTATAGCCTTTATTCAAAACGAGACCCATTTTAATGAGTGAGAATAAGAACCCAGTTGGTGGGAAATCGGAACTTTATATAAAAACTAGTTGCCAGGTTTAAAACTTTAAAACGACTGGTTGTAAACAAAACGCAAAAACATTGGCACGAAACATCTGTGTCCGGCGCAACTGGCTTACTGCAGAGGTTAACCTGCACCAATGGTGTTTCCCTTTGTCATTAGAAGTATACAATGGTTAAGTTTAAAAGGAGCTTTTAACAAAGTCGACTCATCCGCGGTGTCGCCTCTGAATGTATATAGCTTATTTGGTACTCATTAGCAAGATTATCAACTCAAATCTCGGTGGGACAACTGCCAAAAACTCTGTCGATAGAGGAACACTAAAAGGTGGCGTGCTATCTCCCCTTCTGTACAACCTCGTAGCCAGGTTTACAGGCTTAAATGCTCGTAAGCGGATGGCTTCCAAGCGATTGCTTTTGCTTTTATGATTAACACGATTTAAAAAGGTTAGGACTAATTTTATGGTGGCCTCCTATTAGTAGGTGTCAGAGGTGTAAGAGACACCAGACCAGATATCAGATTTGCACTCAATATTGGGGAGAATGAAAGGAGAGGTCTTTAGATTGCAACCATATCAGAATGTGTAAACGATTTCCTGCAACGGTTGAGAAAACATAGACATTTCGCAGCAATTATAGCGACTTCGTCTGTATGGGCAGAAGATCGAAGGTTATTGATGTGAATAAATATGCACATACAGAGATAGAAAGTTTTTTGGCTTTTTCAGAAGTGAGCGCCATTTATGAATAATGGCTAAAGGTTTGTGTTCTTCCTTTAGACAGAGTCAGCATTGCATTCTGAAAGCATTAAACTCCCATTTGAAATAAAGCAGTAAAGGTTGGATTTATGTAAATGATGGTAACATACGTTGCCCTTCCAGTTAAATGGCCGAAGAGCAGGTATGTGGATTGTGGATCATTAGGTCGAATTCTTAACTTTTGTTAACCCTATTAAAAGAAAATGAGAAGCTGAGGATGCTTTCACAAGCAAATGAGTGAGCTGAACTAAGAGTTGGAGACAGAAGATTATTGATAAAAATGAGGAGGAAAGACGGAGATAAAATGGAGCATTGATGAACACAAGTTAAGTTCCAGACTCGAAGCCATGCCAAACATCTTTAAATTCAACCAATTGTTGATGACTTTTTCCAACGTTTGTGGCCGTATATTGACAATAACGCGGCGAATGTTGTCCTTCAAGTGGTCAATCATTTCGGAAGACTAGCGACTTCACATATCCTCGCAGAAAATAGTCAAGCAGCGTTAAATTGCACTATCTTAGAGGCCAATTCACAGGTCCGTAACGTCAAGCTTTGCGGTTACCAAACGTTTCCTTCAATAAATCAATTGTGGCACGAGCTGTGTGACATGTTGCGCCATCTTGTTGAAACCACAGCTCCTGCACATCATGGTTTTACAATTGACGAACGAAAAAGTCAGTAATCATGGCTCTATACTGATCACCATTGACCGGATAGACTGATTCGGGTCTTTTTCTACGCTACGTTCCACAGCAGCAATGACTTCTTAGGTCTGTTCCTTTACTTTTAAATCTTACGAATTTTTACAAATTCTTACGCATTTTACCCAATTGTCGTTCCTTAACTCGGAAAATTCCCCTCTTACTAGTTTTTACTCAGCAAATTTCTTTGCGTATGAATTGAAACAACTGTCAGTCGCCTGAAAATTTACAGCTGATTGGAATTTGTTGTTTTGCACAGGTTACTGCAAAAGCGTTCCTTAACTTTTGCGTAAGTTTCCCTCTCTGAGAGAGAATTCATCCCCTCCACTGGCATTTTGACAGTCTTTTCCATTTTTACTACAAAAGTAAAGGAACAGGCCTCTTGTGTACGCACTGTACGACGTCTCTGTGGATGCGTATTATCATTTAGAGTAAACGTGGTGCGAAAAAGTTCCATAGTTAATCGAGCTCTGATCGACGATTATGTTGACCGTAAAATGGACGTAGTGCACGATAAGTATTTCAAATAGAACCATGATTTTCAAAATTAATTTGCAAAATACATGTTAAAATGCCAAACCAAATTAAAAATAAATCACTTGACAGCTGGAAAAATGGCCGCCAGTTAAAATGGTACTGCCAATTTTAAGTTCTATAAGATCTCGAACCAATCCTGGCTCAAATAAGCTAGCTGCCATCTTGACTGTTGATGACACGGTGGGCGTTGATTCAATCTTGTCAGCGTATCTACCCGAGGTCCTGCTTCTGAGGAGGCGATGTTAGGCACTTCTCAGACTCATTCAGCCAGTAATTTCGACAGAGCCTTATATTGTTGCTATATTTCTCATGTTACTCGCAAATCCGGTGGCTGGAAGCACATGTCGGGTTGATTAAAATTAGGCATTTCCAGCTTATCGTACCGATACTAATCATTTAGCAAAATAAACTCTCGCTTTGACCTAATACTTAGAGCCAGCCAGACGCTCGGCAAGTACGTTCCAGAGCCTATTTTAGAAATGTCTTTTCAGCACGAGTTCGATGCTACTAGCGCTAGAGTTCATGTCAAATAAACTTATTCATTTTTCCAATATCCACCTCGTCTGTTGTAAAATGGACACAACGTTTGCCCTTTCGACAAACACTCATAAGTCAAGGCTTTTTTCCTCCAATTAATTCGATCTTAATTTGGAAACAAACGGTCCGCTTATTAAATTTACCCCAAATTATTGCCCTCCGATTTTATTTAAATTGGTTAATAAATAACGTTTCTTGTCAGAAATGCATTCACACACGACAGCATAAACATCCTAGCACGTCTTTAGAGTGATTGATGGAGTGTTTACTTTTATCCGCCATAGTCTCCAGATTAAGCAGAACATTGACTTGCGCTTTCCTCAAAAATATCCGCATTTTCCTAAGGTTATTCCACGCCATATTTTCTTTTAAAAATCCAAAGAATTTCCCAATTTTCAAATTACGAATTATATTCTTGAGGTCAGCACGTCAAGCAAAAACGAAATATATTTAATTTTGTTCAAATGTAATAAAATTATAATAATTGTCGCCCACCACATAAAACGATTTGTTTATTTAGCAAAACAGAAAAAAGAAAATAGAAAACGATTTAATTAATGCGCACCTCAACGCATAATTTCAAAGGCAACGACGCATGCAGTCACCAAAAAAGAGACCTTGTCTCTTAGTAAGTATGAAGAACAACTATGGGTAAGTTTGAGGTATGTTGAATGGTACAATTCGTCTTAAAATGTTCTCGGCCTAGGGTATGTTACGCACTTGACGGCAGTAACAAAATAAATATTGGTTTCGTATTTAAAGGTTGTTATCGTGATACTCTCAGAGAATGAATGAAGAAGACCTAAAATGCAATACTAAAGCGGAGTAGTTAGTACCCAGCTTGTGCATTTTCGTAGCGTACAATAGCTTTGTTTGATGTGGATAGCACAGTGCCCATTAGTGCACACTGATAAGTGTCAGCTAATTTTTACGCTTGTCAAAAATCCTGTACAACCCTGAAAATTCGGCTACTATATCGAACGCAAAATATGCTGCCCTGAAGTTTGATATTGAAAAATGAATGACAGCAAGCGAAATGACAGTGAAACTCAGCACTGAATTTTTGCCCCGACAAATTAACTGAGGTCAGTTCGGGGTGCAACTAGGGTGACCTAGGAGTCATATCAAACACAGGTTTTCAGTACCAGGGCGAGTTCAGAGCTATATTGAACACATGATGGTTAGAGCGAATAGTGAAATGCGAACAAGCGAATATTCCCAAATTCTGACAGCTCATTCACATGAAACCTTCTTTTCATTTTAGAGACAGTGTCAATTTTAAATGTTAAGTTCGGACTTTTTATGGATCACGGCTGTATAATGTGGATTGCGAATAAAGTGTGACAGTTTGCAGCAAGAATTTACAATTATCAGGAAAATTTCCATTGTACACACTCACAGTAGTCTGAAGATTGATTTTAAGAACAGTGAAATAGTTAAAAAAAAAAACGTTATAATTCCAACAGAATTGACTGTTTAAAAAAAATAAACAGAAATAAACTTACTATGTACTTTCAGTAGCTCTTGGTCTGATTTTACTACCTACGCAAGTAGTTAGTCTTGTTTTGAAGTATCTATAAAAACTCTGAATCTGACAAAAAATTGCACCATATTCTCGATCGGTATTGCATTTACATTTACTTAGTCGAATTCCTTTTTTTACTGGTGGCGTATACGTAGGTACTTTTCCCACTATTCACTGAGGCGTATACGTACTTTTATGTGATCACTCGGCATGCGTTACTTCTTTCCCATTTAAACAAACTATTTTGTTTTTTTTTTTTAACTTCTGACTCTCCACAGCGGCGACATAAGGCACTTCGACCTGAAAAGATCTATTGTGCCACAGGTCAGAAAAATTGTTTAGGCTATTAGAGTTTCTACTTTCCTAATGTAGCTGATGATACTTTCAGCAGAGGATAACTTTACTTCTTCTGGACTTATTATTTCCCCGAAGAAGAAGTTTCTCTAATATAAACAAAACATACTGTATAGTGTATTATAACGAAATATTTTCAGCATTTTAGACATGAAATTCATAAGCATAACTTAATGAAGTATCTAATACATTGATGCCCTAATTTTTGGCAACCGGTGAGTAGATACTTTGTTTTTCAAAAATTTAATGGATCGTTGTTATTTGCTGGCAATAGATTTATCGTTTTATTACTTGACTGAGTTGTGTTCTTTCTGGCGAAACCAGTCTTTATTGTTTTACCTATAGAAATAAATAAGTGTATTGCAAAACCGAAGATGTCTGAAATTCTTTTAAGAAGGGCTACAACTATTGTATTAAAGAGAGGTGGCTTACACTAAGAGCCGAAGATGACTGACCTCCCTATTGAAGGGGAGTATAGAGTATGTTATGTCCTTTTAAGTTGGAAGACAAGGAATGAGACTTGGTTAGGTGTACGTTAAGTAAAAATTTCCGTATGTTAGATTTTCGCCAACGACCATACCACGGTTCTCGTCTGATCACCGAAATTAAGCAGAGTCGGGCGCGGTTAGTACTTAGATGGCGGACCGCTTGGGAACACCGCGTGTTGTTGGCATACGTTTTTTTGCCTTTTATTGAATCCATCTGTATTTAATATCTAAGATTTTGTTTTCTTATTTTGTCCTTTGTATGAGCTCACTTTTTGCAACCCATTTCCACCATGAAAACCCTTTTCTATAAGATTAAACTTCCTACCTGCTCTGACGTGAGTGAATAAGTTCTTTTGGAATAAGCAAGCAGAGCACTGCTAATGGAGCAATCAACAAATTTAAAACTCCCTTTCGCGATACCTGTAACCTGTCTAAAGAACCCCACTTGGAAAAACATATTTTAACTGCGTTTAAATAGTGCTACCAGGCGCTTTAAGTGAAATTCCCCATCACAGACCTTAAAATTCCCCTTCTTCCGCATTCTTCGTGGTGGCATTCCCCATGAAATCCCCACAGGGCTTTTTCGAAAACCAATATTGGTAGTTAGTAGAATCATAATTAAAAACGAACAAAAACACGAATTGAAATTTAAAGTAAACTGACATCTTCTTTCAAATTTTTTATCCAAGTTCCAGCGCAAAAACTCAAAAAACTTCGAACACAAAAGTTATTTAGAAGGGAATTAAGTTTGACTTATGTGTTTCATCACATGATTGTCAGCGAACAGACGTAATATGACTCATTTTCCAATCACTCAAACGTTTATAATAGGCACGTTAGGATACCTTGTTTATGTAAAACGTCAACTAAGTATATGAACGCGTTGACAAATCAACTTGAATTGTTGTTATATTCTCGCGATTTATTTTAAATTTTGACACTTCGAAATGTCACCTGAGTATATACCATATAGGCAAGATTTTCTTGATTAGATTTGTTGGCTACCTCTTCATAAACTGCCTTTTCCCTTCAAAGACCGTGTCCACTTTCGGAAATAATAGGCCAGAGAAATATAACAGTTTTTAAAAAAAATTCGACGAGTATCAAGTTTAAACGGCGCCACGCCCCATTTTCAAACCCGTCCACATGCTGTGATAGCATGTGGCTTAAGGCCCCAGGTATAACGATACGTAAAATGCAACCGAAAAAGTTGGAACAGTATGAAAATGAGTTTATTTTTTTTCATTTTGGCGGTCATAGCAAACAGAAAAAAGTCTTTCAGAAAAATTGATTTTCACTGTGTGTTCAGAACAAATCAACCACCACTGATTAGTGATAATTTTCCACCAGAAAAAAATTCCAGACAGATGGAATAGTGAAGAAATGACACACTTCAGTGGAATGATGTGTTTTTTCGCGTTGAATTAACTGAGAAGTTGATCAGAAAATGTTTTTTGTACAGAAAAATCAGTTTATTCTTTTTCTAGAAAATGTAAACTTAATTCAATTATCTTTTTTTTTGATAAACTAAATTTATAATTTATAAGCAACATTTTGAGACCAAGATCGAATTCAAGCATTAACTTTAAAGTGTCAAAAAAGCAAAATAAAATTTTTAGGCTTTCGTTTTACGTATCAAGATTTATAGTGATTTAAAAATTATTGTTGCATTAAGCCCACATTTCTATAACTCCCATTTCCTGAGAACTTAATGATATTGGTATTAACCTTACACATTCATATTACACACTTACCTAACTTTAGTATTATCTACCGATTTTGCAAGTCGTGCACATCCAAAAGAATGAATGATACTGCAGATAGTCCTACAATACCGCAAACAATAGCTTCCCTGTATTCATTTTATTTTGAAAATAAGTTTTGTTATTAATTTGATTCGGTGCGTTTTTAAATTCAATGGATTTTTGTTGTCAACAAAATAAAGAACGGAAATAAAATAAGAAACGAAAAATTAAATTTAGAGATTTAAAAATATATATCCGTTTCCCATAAACAAAGAAATCGCTATATTTGGAGATATTTCTGGAAGGCGGAAAGATTTATGTGGGCGTAGTTTTTCTTAAGAGATAATGAACTTTGCATGATGATTTTTTGGACTGTGTACATTTTTTTTATATTCGGGGCGTGTGTATGGTCCTTTGATGTTTCAAGTACGACTACGCATGTTTTAAAAATAAAGCCGTACGCACTTTGGTCGTATTTTATGTTGGCCTAATTTATTTTGTACATTTGTCTGCCAGTCTGCAATTGAGAAAAGCATTTGAAAATATCATTCAAGTAGATTTGAATAAAGTGCACATTTTTATGACTTGTTATTGTGGTAACAATTATTATAGGAAGTGTGCGAAAATGCGAAACATAATTAATTGTATCCCAACGACGTCACTATGACGTAAAATTCGATGATGTTAAGGAATGCTGCGTAGTCTTTCAGTTTGCTGTAGTTGACGAGGGTAATCAATTATGCTTGATTTAAGAAAAAGAAAAGAAGCAAAATTAGGTGCCGCCGACGCACGCGAATTTGTTTTTTTTTTGTCGAACGCGTTGGCATAGCGCATTCAATTATTGTGAGGTTAAGCTTTTTCTAGCATCAGCATCTTCTACGGCTTTTAGAGTTTTCTGTAAACCAAGAGCTCTATTACTGAAGACTGTCTATTATTTTTGATCATTACATTGCGTGGCATCTCCCTTTTCGAAGCAATTTAATGCATCGCAACAGGGGGTAAGATTTTCTTCCACGGTACACATTTCCATATGTGTAAGTGAATAGTATATCAAAGTGGAATGCAATAGTTTGCTTATCTTTTGGCTGCAATTCGTGCCCATAAGCTCTCGGTGTTCTAAACAAGGCAAGTCGTGTAAACAAATACAAATATAGCCACAAAATGTTAACAACATGGAAACAGCGGAGTCCCGAAGTACATTCTTTTTAGATTTCTTTAGAATTTCCAGAAACACATGCGTGTGCAGTTTATAGGTAAGTTTTTTGAAGAAAAATGAGAACCTTTTCGGTCCGGTATGCATCAAGGCATTTTGTTTGAGTGTTTTGACTTTTTAGAAGACATTAAAGTCTTAAGGTAAAAAAAGAAGAATTCAGTACTTTTTGAATTTTATCGAGTACGCAAGTACTCATATTTATTAGATTTAATGAAGATGGTTTTTAATTCGGATTTAAAACACTTTAAACCATTTTCAATCATTTTTAAACCTACGTAATGTCAAATTTTATCTATTTTTTTTGGAAATTATTTTGATTTGTTATTTGCCAATAATCTTTCTCCACATTCGTGCCATAATAATTCATCCTGTGATGACGAAGACATCAAAAGTTCGTCAATATCACCAATGAAATCCATTTTTTTCAGCGTCTTGATAGGAACTTTATTTTATTTCACTTTTTATTTCCTGCCTTTTGCGAGCAAAGAAATATCAAAAATGTGACCTAAACAAAAACAGTGAATATTATGAAATTGAGTTTTAACCCGAGTTAAAGTACTGTGATAGCATGTGTAAATGAAAACAATGTTCCATATGCTGGACAGGTCAGACCTTTTTGTGGTTCGATTTTTTGACTGGCATAAGTATTTGGACACAATCATATTTTACAGTTTGTTTGGCGAAAAATATTCCAATCGTTTGAGTTCAAAGTAAACTAATAAGCTTCTGGAGTCGAGTTTTATGAATGAACAAAAACAAAATCGCACTGAGGAAGCGTACCAATCTGGTGTACCGTTGATTTGTTCCTCAAGGAGTCTTTTCACGACTTGAAATTTTTGGTGCTGGCAAGCCTGCGGGTAGCCAGCGAATTGCCGAATCTTCCACAAGGGAGATTTGTAGAGTACCAGGATTGCCGCAAGGCGGACCTGTAGATTGCCGGGACTGTCGCAAGACGGACTTGTAGAGTACCGGGGCTGCCGCAAGACGGACCTGTAGAGTACCGGGGCTGCCGGAAGGGGGACCTGTAGATTGCCGGAACTGTCGCAAGGCGGACGTGTAGAGTACCGGGACTGCCGCAAGGCGGACCTGTAGATTGCCGGAACTGCAGCAAGGCGGACCTGTAGATTTCCGGGACTGCAGCAAGACGGACCCGTAGAGCACCGGGACTGCCGCAAGGCGGACCTGTAGATTGCCGGGACTGAGGCAAGGCGGACCTGTAGAGTACCGGGACTGCCCCAAGGCGGACCTGTAGATTGCCGGAACTGCAGCAAGGCGGACCTGTGGAGTACGGGGACTGCCGCAAGGCGGACCTGTAGATTTCCGGGACTGCAGCAAGACGGACCTGTAGAGCACCGGGACTGCCGCAAGGCGGACCTGTAGATTCCGAAACTCTCGCCATACGGACCTGTAGAGTACCGGGGCTATCTCACGCCCATCCGAAGACCGTACTAGTAAACCACGAGGATCGAGACCCCCTGAAGCCGTACCCGTTATCGTTATCGACTTATATAAAATTGTAACTAACTTGTTAATTGAATTGTAGTTTTAAGAGTAAATTACAATAAATTGTAAATTAATTGATTGATTGGATTGTTTAATTGAAATAACTTTGATTGTATTGTACACGTAGAATTAAAGTAATAAAGGAAACTCCTCTATAACCCAAAGTTAGTGTTTCTCTGGAGAAGAATTTTGGCGAGCCGGCGAGCTAACCTCAGCCCAGATAAAAAGCACATCACAAAGCATTCCGATCTGGAGATATTCTAATCCTGCTGTTATTTAATCTCCAACAAGATAACACTCCTTGCCAGAAAAGCTGAATGATGATGCAACTTTTGCGGCACATTCAACCAAACACATAACTGGCCACTCCAAGGCCCAGATTTAATTGCATTGAAAATGAATAAGTTTACATTAAAGAAAAAAGAACTGTGTCTCTGACTCGGAGCACAGAGGAGCCCATTTTTTTTAGTAATCGAGCTCTGGTAAGACGTTCCTGCAGAAATACTACAAAAACTGTTCGAAATGGTTTCACTACCATTACAGAAAGTTATTGATGCTAGGGCGCATGTTTCGCTTTTAAAGTTCATAATTATTGTATTTATTTCAAGTAAAATTTATCTGTCAAAATAATTATGCCAGATTAAAATGCTAATTTTATTAATTTTTATGAATTGAAATAAATATATTTAAAAATACAAAATTGAGTATGTTGACCTGTTTATGAGGTAAACAGCCCATGCATTTATTTTAGAATTTAAAAAAAAACTTTTGATTTATGTAATAAAAAAATATGCAATACAAGGCGCTAGAACAGCGTTGACAAGTTTGATTGCCTGTCCTTGTTCTAAACCCCTTTTTACCCATCATTAAAATTCGTCATTTTTCAAAGTGAGTTCCTTTTCTCTTTTTATTTAGTACAGGGGTTCGCAAAGCGTGTGCCTTTGAAAGTAAAGAAGGGCGCCGCGCCTTCACAAAAGTACAAATTTATTTAAGCTTCATGCTGCTTGTAAATTGAATTTTTAAACAAACCTCACTTTACACTTGCTTAATTCGTTTTGTGGATGTTGTTAATTTTTGTACCTATCTACCTTTTATTTTATTCGATAATTTTAGCTAGAGTAGCGCGACGTGACAAAATACTTAGCTTGTAGGTGCGCCGCGGGCTGAAAAAAAGATTGGGAACCCCTGGTGTAGTAGATTTCTATGCATCTCCGCACTCTTTTTCCGTGTTTTTTTAATATTAACATTCTAATAATTTTGCTTATCATGGTCCGTCGCTGTGAGAAAAACTTGTTGATATTTTGAAAATAGACTCACACGAACTTGACATTGATTTCTTGGGTCCTATTTTCAGATGATTCAACTCCTCATAAATATTCTCTCGCTGTGATTTTTAGAAACGACTGCGACTGTCAGGTTTCCTTTCACAGTAGCTGCATACCAGGCTTAAACGAGAAAATAAATTCAATTTGAAAAATAACGAATTTAAGCAAAAATACAAATAGCTGCATTTTGCCCCTTTCAACACATGTGGATTATGCATTTACGCCTACTTTCGGACGTACTTAGTACTTTACAGATTGATGAATTCAGTATACTCCCTCCTATTTATTTTTTAACTTTTAATTCAAAACACTAGTTTATTACGGGAAACCAATTGTGAAATTTAACCACACTCGCCAGCCGCCACTCTTAGAAGCGCAATGAAAGAAATATTTAAATTTTATCTCATATTGTATTTTATTCTATTTAAATTCTTAACTATAAGCTATAAAATATACCTACGCATATGTTGTGTATATTTATATTTACTTTTGTAATCTTTTAAATCTAAAGGAATATTTTTTCGCATTCTTTTTGCACGCACATCATGCGTCGTTTGCATCTCTTGACATTACATATTCAGCACCTAAAGATCTATAGCGGTTTTTGTTTTTTTAATTATAATTATACTTTTCATCGAATTTTAAAATACTTTTAAAAAACATGGCTACATATTTTTTCTTTGTTCATTTGCATCGCACTACTTGATTTTTTTGTTCGTTTAACTTAACTTATGTTACAAGTATTATTATTTTTTACTTTTATAATCACACACGCACTGCACAAGCTTGCACACTGAGAAAAGGTTTCCGAAGGAAAGACAGGCAAAGCTAGACGTCGTCAGTCGCTTCTATTTTTGTCGCAATTTCTGCGCCTCCTTCCGTGCCTTGAAACCTCGGAAACTGGCCTGAATTTTGGTTGCTGCATCTGTTGCCATCTTTTGCTTCTTTCGCACAAGGAATCCTCGAACGTTGGCCTGTATCTTGGTGGCACATTTGTCCTCGACGGAGGAGCTCTCGCTTCCGCTGCTGCGTTCGTCCCTTAAATGGGCGGCCGAACCGTTGTCCATGTTTTGGTTGGTGCGACGATATCCGTTACTGGGTCGCTGGCGAAGTTGCTTTCGGACACGATATCCTCGGAAACCGGCTTGAATTTTAATGGCTGCGTTCTCTTCGCTGGGTGATGAGTTGGGCGAACTGGGATGAATGTGCATTTCCGTTCCCGTTTGAATAAATGTGAAAGCCTGCAGGATGCACGGAGCGATTGCGGTGTGAGTTTTTCTTGTTTTCAAATATAGACAAGATCAGTGAACACTGGGACTATGAGCTTGCGCTGGGTGAACCGTTCAAAGCGATTTTCTATTCACGACTGACGACAACGGTACCGCGGCGAGAGTGTAGCACTGCCCCCAAACGATGCTTGATCTATGAGGTGCTTGCGCTTGTCTAGCTGACGCGATCGCTTCTATATGGATGGATGCTGGCGCTGCTGGTGGCGGCAGTCTCTGTTATTTGTTTAGTCAAGTCTAGAGTGCAACAAAATATGTTGGCCTGTCAGATTGTTTAGAAAGATATTATTTGTCTGTGGCGTTTCGTTGGTGGTGTTGTTCTGTTATGGCGAATGCCTGTCCGTGGAATATACTCGTGTCGAGGTTAGTCAGATGCTCTTATAGGCATCGGTCCACTGGTCTGGTAGTGGCACTCATTGAATGCGTTCCTTTTTTTTTCCTGCTCTACTCGTTGCTTTGTTTGGTTTAATGAATTTCCTTTCTATTTATTTTTATTCCGTTTTTCATCATTCAGTTCGCGCTCTCTCTCTCTCATTCGTCTTTATGTCGAATCGAGTAGAATGAAAATGCATCTGTTGAATGAATGATGAATTAAAATTGAAATTGAAATTGCTACCGAGTACCGAGTACCGAGTAGCGAGTAGCGAGGGGAGCCGAATGACCTGGCATTCGTTCTATGTGTGGTGCATCCCTTTTATGGGTGAATATTACTTGACACGAACCAACTGGCGGGGACGGTGGTGAGTTGATAGATATCAACAATAATAATATGGTTCGTCGTGTTTGTGCGTGTTGATTTATTTTTGTTTATGAAAATAATGAATTTAATTTAAAGCCACCGCAGCCGCGCGTACATGCGGACTTTGCGGTGTGGCTGGCAAACATCGGGAGGATGATGGAATCTTTCTCTCTTTGGGGGGTGGTGGTGTTTTTTTTTTTTTTTTGGTTGTTTGGTGTTTCGATTTCGATGTATACAAATGGGTATATTTATAGACAGCTTGTTCCTGTGATGTATTTCCTCGAATTTAATTGGTTTTACATCATGTCGATTGGTGGTGCGGTGTCGCGTTGTAAGAATTGTGGCTAATTATCAATCTAGTAAATAGTTTATTGGCCTTTGGATGGATTTTGCTTACTAATTGAATGTGCAGTGGGGCGGCGAGTGATCTTATCGGAAAGACGTTATGCAATTGTTATGAGATGAGGTAAGAAATACCTATTTGACAGAAAGACTCGCTTGAGAAATGATACGTTGATTATAAGTCAAGTTCAACAGTCAATTGTTTTCTACTTTGAGTTGTGTGGGAGAAATTGATGCGGCAATTATTGTGGACTTATTGGTTTCCTACTTGTGCGACGGCATTTAAATTTAATTTAGTATTGTTTGTAGGTGATTTGTCATCTATAGGCGGCTTCTAATTGTTGAATTAGCTTCAGACTTGTTTTTGGAGCGTCCATTGGCTTTAGTAAAACTATTTAATTATAAAAAGAAAAACAGTATTACCTACGTTTAAATATAAAAACATTTTTTGATTTTTATTAGAATATTCACGTACTTGTGGCTTATTAGAATCCATTTATTGTTTCATATCAGCAATTTCTGTTAGAAATAAAAATTAATAAAAAATAAAGTGCACGACTGGATCGCACGAAACTTTCTCGTTCATATCATCAGTTTGGTTGGTTTATTTTTATTTTATTATTGTTTATAGGCTATTAAACAAGATTTTTCAGATTGGTAGTGGTTATGACTCGAAGTAGGGTTTGTGATATACCGATATCTTGACATAGATTAATTATGCAAGAATTCAGAGGTTTGTTTTTGAATTTGCACGTCGATGGACGTGTTTGGGGGTTGGAAATGAAGTGTGGGTTTCTGATAGTGTAAACTCCAATTGGTTGCACTAATTATTTTAAGGTTCATGATTAATATGGTCGAAAAAAGTAGAAGTAAGAAATATGTGTTGAAAAGGATTTTCTAGTACATATTTGTAATTATTGTATTTTTACTGGTAGTGCGGCAATGCTTATAAGACGGCGTTATTTGCATTTCTCTAAGAAAAAATAAGTACGGGGTCTTATTAAGAATACTTATGTTATGCTAAATAAGCATTTTAATTAAAATCTTTAGAGCTGATTTTGGAAAATAATACAGATAAAATATTGACTTATATTGCGATGTTTAGTTTGGGAAATACTACTATTTAACTATATAGCTAAGAACTGAGTAAAAGGTATTGCTCAGGATGTCAGCATTAATTGTTATCCAAGTAGAAAATGGCGTTTTCGGGATACAGTTTTTTAAAGCAGCGTTTGCGGTGATTCGAATGGAAAAATAAGGATGCAATAATGTTGTAAACGTCAATTTTACTACAAGTATGCATTTTGGCCAAAATCGTTGCAACCAGTTTCATGTTGGTAAACCAAAGAAAACCAAATTCTCAAAACATGCCTTTTTTCAAAAATCCATTTTAGGCAATTTAGAGAAAAACGGAGTTTTCAATCAAGTTATAAATGATTATGTTACCTTAGGAATGAATTTCAATAGTTTTCGAGATAAGTAAAAGTACCGTTATGTAGTTTCTAAGCGAAAAAGCTCAAAAATCAAACTTATTTAAATTGGAAGTACCGTTAATAATAGGGTGAACAATTTCAATTTCAATGGGGTGCAAACATTTGTAAGTCCAAGCCCCAAAGTCCAAATCCGAAGTTTAAAAAAAAATATATAAATATATATATAGAATAGATTGTGAGACCCACTTTTTTGAGTTCCTCTAACATAGTAATGTCAGATTTGATTAAAATCTCGAGTTCGAAATTTTGTACGAATACAATACCCATCTTTCTCTTACTTCGTATATCAAATACGAGAAAGTTAAAAAAGTAAGTAGAGGGAGTAAAATTTTGGTCAACGCATTGGAATCGCAAAAAAATAATACAAAACTGTGCTCTTCCTCTTCAGAAAAATACGGCGAAGAATTTGCTAACTGTTTATCGCCCGAATCCATGTACCTATGCGATAAAAGGACACAATGATTCAAGAACGCGTGAACAGATTTGAAAATTTGATTGAAAGAAAGAAAGAATAGACAAAAAACCTTGATATCTATAAATATTTATATCTTGGTTAGCTGGAAAGTTCTTCAACAATTGTTAGCGAACTTACTCCCGCATAGGTCCCTTTAGGTCCAGCTTCTTTCAACAATTTAATTGACGGGACTTCACTACCGCCTCTGAACCATGGATGACAGGTTAGTATTCGCTTTTAATGTCCTAACCTGTAACTTACCAAAGAAATAAATCCAATATTTTCGACCATCTATACGAACTTCATTTATTCACATTTATGACATCAAGTTCACTGTTCATTTTGCATGCTTGAATTGATGTAGCATAAGCAACGTATAGTGCAAATAATTTTTCTCGTCCAGAAACACAAATAGAAAACATATTAAACAATTTTGCATTTTACCCAGCTCAATTGTATTTTTGGTACACACTCAAACACAAATGCGACGCTAAATCTTGTTCGCATTCTCACATGTCTATTTCCAATTTATTGGACATTTAATGGCAGACTGAATGCAAAGACTTTTTCAACAGACTGGAAACCAAAAACTAGGCCAATGAGTGTAGATCTAAATCACTTGCGGAAAAATAAACGTGTTCTAGAAATTTTAAACAGCAATCGGACGGCACGCCGAGGGAGAACCCCACTTCATTAGTGAATTCATTAAAATTCTGTTGATTGAAATGTATGAGCGAATATTTTCGAATTTCACAAAACTTGAGCCTGCAACAATTATCAAAAAAATAATTAAATTTAAAAGCATTTTGTTTTGTGAAATATTTGGCAAAACGCAATTGAAAGTGCATTTTTGAAGGTGAGTCATTCGCAGCGGCATTAGATCAGAAAGTAGTAGATCGTAAGAAAATATTATATGACGTTTTGATTCATAGATGGAATGTGTACCAGTCACATTCCTTTTTGCATTGTATTCAAACAATTAGGACTTTGAAAAGCCGAGCATGTAACTGATTATTAGTGAAGAATATGACATATGCAAATGCAAATTTACACAAATCAATCACGTAAGGTGAGTTGTATGCCTAATACTATTTATAAGGGACAGCAAAACATTCAAAAATGTGTGGTATATCCATCTCCATAGACTTATGATAATATTGAGTTGCTCTGCCAGTAGACAACTTCGCGTTGGTTCCAACATTATTCGCTAGAGCTTATAGTGCACTGCTCGAGCTAAACTAAATGATAGCTGATCTCCAACTTTTCTCTTCAAACATCAGCTCAAATCCCAGCTAAATTTTGACATAGAGAGCGCTGTGGATAAGTGTCACAAAAAACAGCTGTTCTTTGAAAATAGATTCTTTAATTCAAAATCGGCAAGGCTCTATATCGATGGATGTTGCTCCACCAGCATCGCCAACTTTTTCTGAGGACTTTTCAATGAAAGACTCTAGCTCCAGATACTCCTCGTCGAGGTATTCATTAAAAGAACTCATCTTTTGAAATATAGCAGAACAACAAAGCAGAGCGATCTGTCAAAATTTAGCTGGAAAAAAATGTCCCGACCCATTAAATGGGTGCGCTAAATTTTGACAGATACATGATGGACATGCGGAAACAGAAGGTTGACTTTTTTCTCGAGCTACGTACCTACCTCTCGGCTTAACGGATTCACTTAAACTTAGCTCAGCTAGCGGGGGAAGCCGGGCTCGTCAATATGATGAGTGTTTCCGAGACTTGACCGACGCTTATGGCCTCGCTTGAGTCCCGGCGGCGCAGATGAACCCAATTGGCGACTGCCAGGCACCCATTGACGCGATCAGGATGGTGACCAATCCTTAAGATTGCTCACCATTCTGATTATAGGTAATGTAGGTTAAGTAGATTAGGTAGTTTTAAGTAGTTTTAACTAGTTTTAAGTAGGTTTAAATAAAACAAAATAATAAAGAATTCCAGTTTTTATCCGTTTCTGGAAAAAAAAAAAAAACAAAATTAAATATAGATAGATTTAAGGCCGAAAGGCATTAAGCATAATGCTAAATTTAAGACCAATGTTAGTTTTTAATTAGATTTAATCGTTTTTGTCTAGAATTAAGTTTAAATAATGAATAAATAAAAATGAATTAAAAATGCAAAAAAATGGTTTTTAACTTTTTACCCCTAGGTGCAGGTTTAACCCCCGATATATATTCTCAGTATCGACATGAACGAAAACGCGAATAAGATTAAAAATATTTTTATTTTTCAATTAAGTCTCTCCTTAAATTACTAATACATTTATTACATCTTGAGATTAACTTTTCTATACCCTTAAAAATAATAGTTTTCATCCTCCTCTTCAAAATGTTCCTGCATGGACTCCTGTTTGCTTTCAGGATCATAGTGATGAACCCATGTTTCGTCCCCAGTAACAATTCTATTAATAATTCTTACCGGGTCTTCGCTACAAAGCTCCAAAAAATCCTTAGAACACTCGATTCGCATTTGCTTCTGAGGCGCTGTAAGCATTCGATACACCCATCTTGCACTGACTTTTGTAAGATTAAAGCAATTATGAAGTATGGTGTGTATGGTGCAAATGGAAATGTTAATTTTCTCAGTTATCGTTTTAATAGCTGAAGCGCAAGTACAAGTTTCTCGACTCGTTTAATGTTTTCTGCGGTGCAGGCAGTTAGTGGGCAGCCCAAACGATGGTCGTCTTCAATGATCTCCCTGCCCGATTGAAATTAACTTCTTGACCACTTTTGCATTGTTGCGACAATGAAGGTGTAGAATCTCGGAAAACAGCCACCATCTCCTTGTTTAGTAAGAAATTTAATCACAGCGCAGTGCTTAATTTTAGTGATCATCGCGACGTCTGCCATTTCACCTTTGCAAGATAGAAAGCAAACTAATAATCACAAGCAATCGCAGTAAGTAATCATAATAAGACACTTGAATAACGGAACTACTAAAATCAGGAGTTAATTTTCTCACATCTTTTAAGTATTTTGAACTCTCATCTACTATAACTAATAACTGAGAAAGCTTCTCTATTCAGTCGTTCGTACACATTGCATTGAAAATCTGTTTTCAACAGTGCAAAAATTGGTGCTAGATCGACAAAGTTGTTAAAGAAATAAAAATTGAAATACTTATTCTCAAGTCCGCTGATTGAACTGCAAAATCAAATTGACAATCTAAGCAAATGAGTGTTACACAACGTTGTTAATTAGTGTCATCCGATGCAGTCTTCACCGCAGGTATAGCTATCCGTCTTAGCGACAGCACAATAGTAGGTAGTACGAGGGAACACACGCGGTTAACATTTTCTATTAAGTGGGAGCCGAGAGCAGACGACCATCACTCAAATGGACCAAAAGTCACACGCATCAGCTACTTTCTTTGTGAATTGTGATCCCAAAACGAAACCGTGTCTGCCAGATGGCATACATTTGAAAAAGGAAGCACCATTCAACAGCTACAGAAATTTCCATCCGCTAAATTGATGCTAGTCGAGTGAAAGTTACTCTTGACGTCACAGTGGACGTCATCTAATAATAATAGAATGTGTTAAATTTATTCACCCCATCATCCCTCCCATTCTAGTGCAGAAGACTGTCCAAATGGGTCTCCTCTCCAAAAGACGTATTGACGTGTACCCAATTTGAAGTGGGACGGTTTTGTGAAAAGTATATTTCCATAATCATGCGATGGCGAGATAGTCTCGTGTGGAGCGACCAGTTGCCGAGTGCCGACTCTGAATAGTGCGGTTATGCAGGCGGTCATTTATTTAAATCACAGCTCACGCCTCACCCATTCTATACTTCCCTTCATCGCTCGCCGATCTTACAGAAGAGTTATAAATATCTTTCAATTGGATAATTGAATTGAATTTATGATCTGACTTAATACTTGGATGGAGGGCGGTGTTGAGGGTAGATTTGCATTTTGCCTTACGAGGTGGCGTGTAGCGCTGACGCGGTAGTCATGAAAATGACGCAATTCCAGTGATGATCTGCTATAACGTTTTTAAAATCTATTGTATAGTCTTGAGTGTTTTAAAATGTTGCAGGGCTTTCCGGTGCTTTTATTTATTTATATGTCCATAAAGACAGGTGAAATCAATAAATAAATAGTTGGGTCAACAAGTCCGTAAGGAATCCAAGACCTATAGATTCTCATCCTTCAAACCATGCGTTTGGGTTAGATTTAATTTTTTTTCTTTGAAGGGAAGGGACCCACCGAGTCCTAGCAACAAAATTGAGAAGATTAAAAAAATACTGAAGCAGGTCCATGATTTTGTAATCGCCTCTTTAAATTGGAAATCAATGACACGAATACAGAGCGATAAGTATAAGTACAGGGTGTGCCATCTTTTATGTCGGTAGATATTTAAATATTGAATAACTTTTAAGAAAGTCTTTTGCAAATTATGTGGCCGCCTCTTAGCCAAAGCAAAATGTGCCCTTTTTGCTGGGTTTTCTATAACTTTTTCGAGCATCTCAGACGCGGACGGTATATATCAATAATTTCGGAACGAATGTTTTCCTTGAGCTCGGCGCAGGGACATAAGTCCCCGAGACATAAGTCCCGAATTGTTTTTTTTAAAAAACGGGCCTAACAATTTAAACCAGAATTTATACATGCGCTAAGCTGCATGGGGTTAACAAGGCTACCCAGTTTTTCGCTCAGAAACTAAATACCGGTACTTTTGAACATTTTACTTATCTCGAAAATGGTCAATACTATTGCAATTCATTTTTAAGTTAATATAATCATTTATAATCATTTCTCAAGACAAAGCAATTTAAAAACAAAAATCTCTGTAAGAGGTAAATTTTTTACAACTTATGATACTGCTTCACTTCGTACCATAGAAAAAAGAAACATTAAATTAGTATTCATAATCGAATGTTCTTTTTTTTAATTAAATTATTGAATTATTGCCAAAAAGAAACATTAATTTATTATTCATAATTGAATGTTTTTTTTTGAACTGATTTTAAAGCTGACAGCAGTAGGTATGTAATAGATCTTACATTGTGACGTTTATATTTGGAAAATAAAATATTTTGAGAATTCGCAAATAATTACTATAAAAGTCAAAATTAAAACGGCATTCATTAGAAACTATATCAACAAACCTGTCATCATGTAGTAGAGTCAACGGACTCTAGCGATGTTACAGTGATGCCAAACTTGTACTATATATTTTCCGTGTTTTGCAATTTCAAGGCTTTAATTTTGACATTTGGACTTTAAAAACGTTTTTCGATGGTAAAGGGAAAGTTAAGCAAATAATTGCGTTTCTGAATGGACCACAGAACGAAACTTAATTATACAGTACGGAATATAGACTATTGAGAATCAAATGGACACATGCTATTTACTGTCATAAATATAGGTACCAACATGTACCTACCTACGTAAATGTCTCGCAATAATTTTATGTTTTTTACAAGTGAGTTGGATTGTTTTGGTTCTAACCAAGTATCTTCTGGTTCTCAGGCATGGAGTCCTTTTTCTTTAAATTTAATGAGAGGTTTTTCGCTTAGCAATAGCATCCATAAAACTTTTATTAAATAAATGAAATACAGGGTTTTAAAAACTGTATGCGAAAACTCAATTTAAAGAATTGAATATTTTTGTGGCATTCAGACTCGAAGTCAGCTTTAAAAAAGCACTAAGCGGCTTTGAAAAGCTAAAGGCCATGGCGTACGTTCAATTCATTTTTTTAAGCGCAGCAACCCAATCGAAGTCGTAAGCGCTGGATGTCAATGATTTTTTGAGTACTAAATGTTTGATTTGAATCTAGGGTTATAAATATAAGTGCTTGAATTAACAAACAAGAACAACTTTTATCTACAACTAGCTGGACCCGCCCGGCTTCGCCCGTGCAAAATGTGGTTTCTTTGATTATTCGTTGCAATATGCTTAATATTTTTTTTTATGAATAATTGGAGGTACATGTGCTTAAAATGTTTATGAAAAATAATAATACTTCAAATTCGTAAAACATCTCCTGTAGATAGCTTCATTAATCAATCAAATCAAATAAAGCGCATTTTAACAATATATAACTACCAACCAATAGCATTCATTTTTGTTAAAAGGTAGTATTCCCGAACTATATCACATCCAAATTTCTCATAACGCTTAATTTGGCGGATAAGAGATATTTCTCACCACTATATAAAATAATTCGTCCTTCTCCTTATTAACGTTATGTTAACATGTATTCGTTTCAAATGTTAAATCACTATCTCCCAATCCCGTAAACATTTCACACCCTATCTGCCATTTCTCTCAATCCCACGCCCCCGGAAAAAGGCCAGCACAACACCCAACACACCCACCAAATGCGATTTATGGATGTATAAAATTAAATGAAATAGGAACTAATCAAGAGAGCAGAACAAAAACGGTATAAAAGTGTCTGAAGCATCGACGCACACGAAAACACCTCACATTACATGCCTGCACTGTATTCGCTGCACTGTGTTGTGTGTGTGTGTGATTGCGCATGGCCAAGCGGGTTGAACAAAGAGGTCTCACGGTATACTCTTCTCTCCTCAGGGAAACAAAATAGACACAAATAAATTTTCGTTCAAAATCAACTGTCCAGTGACAGTGAGAGCTTTAATAACCCGACATATTTCGGGTTACCTTTGCTTTGTCGTGAAGACGATGATGATGGATGAAAATGGATACACACACAATATTTAGTTGATGGATTACGTGTGTGCACTTTTTTGTGAACATTAAATTCAATTTGTAGGCTTAGGAATATATTTTTTTATAAAATAGAAATGAATGACAGCCCTGCAAATACTTTTTTATTTTTTCTTTAGAATAATACAGTAGAAATTTAATATGGTGGTTAAGTATTCTTAAATTTTCTAATTTTTCGCGCAATTTTCTTAATTTTTTCTTTCATAAGAACCTTCTGGTGACGATAACAAACGCAACAAAAAAAGAATTAACGTAATCGGTCCAGCCATTCACGCGTGATGTCATGACAACGGAAAACGGGTTTCATTTTTATATATATAGATTTGTATACAATCTTGATCCAGAACGACAAATTTACTTCACCATCTGTCAGTTAAACCCCATTTCCCGCATTTTCTTGTTTAGAATGACGTCGGCCATTATCTGTTCGACAGATCGTTCTATAATTCATTTCAACCTATAAAATAAAAAAAAACTAAATGATCTCACATCGTGAAAAACAGGAAAAAGTTTTTAGAAATCTCTCTCTCTGCATGGAGGACTAATCCATACAACAAAAAAGAAATATTCACCTTGGCATTGCGTCAATGAAAATGTACAAAAATAAATGAAAGCAAAAAAGTTATTATTAATAGAAATATATGGAGAGTGGATGCTTCGTCAAACAAAAAAAAAAACGAGGTGCAAGAGTACCGCTCTTAATTGAATTCAATTTATTTTATGGCCAGCATTTGTTTTATTTTATTAGCCAAGTTGATATAGAAATGGTTTTTCGCATTTTCATATTTTAGCACTTACTTAACAAGAACATTCTAAATGTGTGGATAATTATTTTTACCACTATAACCGCGAGCCGATGCAACCTCAGCTCTTGAAGAGATGGAACAGATTTTCCCCATTAATATGAGTCAGACCGCTTGGAATGTTCGATGGAAATGTTTAATGAACTTTCGAATTACTCCGTCATGGCTATAGCACGTGTGGGTGGGGAAATATTTAAAATAACAGTATATACACGCACACTCTGTTGACTGTGTTGTTTTGATTTGTTTTTATCATATGGCATTGGAAGAAGTTATGATAGGTTTTCTGACGCAATTGATCTGTCAACATGACCAGCATGTATCACTTCTTGCTCCATCATGAAGATAAGAAATGTAAGGTCGTATGTCAGATATGTCTACCTAACGATATCAGATGTTTGTCACAAAATACGTTCTTGTAAATATTTGTTCAGCGGTAGAAGAATGCCACTTGGGTAGATAGAGCCCTCAACGTGACGGACAGACGCCTATTTTGTTTGTTGTCAAACTGCATCTATGACGTTGCGGAATAGCTTATCTGCATATTTCGTTCTAATATTATCTTGGGTAGGTTGTGGACCATTCATAGAGACTTTCTATAATGTTTCTGACAATGAAGCACGACATTTAAGGACACGAGAAACGCCAGAAATTTGTACTCATATCGAGTGCGAAAATGTTACACTGAGGCTTGTTAGGTACTTTAAAAATGTACTAATAAAAATAAACTAACACTACTTGTGGTTAAAAACCTGATGTTACAAAGAATTTTAATATTGAAATGTTCATTTTTGGTAACATTTGAATATGTAGCAAGAAAGTTGTCCAACAACTGACCCAAATTTATTGATCAGGTTCATAAAAAATTATCGAGAAGGTGGTTTCTAATTTATTATACCCGGTATGAGCTTAAGTCTACTTCTACACGAAATTTACATCTATTGACATACTATACATGGACTGCTAGTAAAATATCAGTTTCATACAAAGCTGCGAGAAAAAATGAAGCAAACAAAAGCACCAGCCCTTTTGGTTCAGGGCGGCAAAAGTATGAAACCTCTGCGCTGCTATTTTTTTACATAATGCAATCCATTGTAGAAAAATTGCAACTGCGCAAAATAACGATTTATTAAAATTATTTCCAACAAAAAAAACTGAGCACTTAAACAAAATCGCACGAATTGCTCGATGACATTTGAGTGTTTCCGATTCTCTCCAACATTAACCCAAAGAGCTAGTGCTTTTATCTTTGCTTCAATTTGTATACTACTTTTGCTGTGAACTTTTACTAATTTTTAAGACAACAAACGATTTGGCATTTTTAAAAATTCTGAACGAAACCACAACTCAGAGAATATGGTTAAATGCTATCGAATTCAGGGCCTTTCCTAATTATCTGCAATGGAACGAATATTCAGAAATTTTGACAGAATGACATATTATTTGGCCGCAGATTCCTGCGAAAGCTGTCTCCAGTTTCGCACCCTAAGTTGGTTAAGGTCCCCTTCCACTTGCGTGCGCCACCTGAGTCGCGGTCTTCCTCTACTGCGCCGTCCCTTGGGTGTGGATTCGAAGATCTTCCGGGCCGGATCATTCGTGTCCATTCGCTCTACAAGACCCAGCCACCTCAGTTATTGGAACTTCAATCTTCTGACTAGGCCGATGTCGCTGTACAGCCAGTACAGTTTGTCGTTGAATCTCCTTCTCCATTCACCGCCAATGCAGACGGGACCAAATATCACTCGAAGAATTTTCCTCTCGAAACAACCTAGAGTTACCTCATCCACTTTTGATAGAGTCCATGCCTCTGCACCATAAAGAATGACTGGGACGATTAGGGTCTTATAAAGGGTCACTTTAGTTGTTCGAGAGAGGGCTTTGCTGCTCAATTGCCTTCTTAGCCCAAAGAAATAGCGATTGGCAAGAGTTATTCTACGTTTAACCTCACCGCTGGTGTCATTGTCTGAGTTCATAGCGGGTGTCCTTTTCAGTTGAAAGCATATACTTCGACTTGCCCTTATTAACCGCCAAACCCATCTTCGCCGCCTCAGTCTCAATACTCACAAACGCGCCATTAACATCACGCTGTGTTCTGCCAATTAAGTCAATGTCATCGGCGTACGCGAGTAATTGGACGGACTTTTGAAAGATCGTGCTCTGTATATTTCGTCCCTATAAATGCGGTCATAGGCGGCCTTAAAATCGATGAAAAGGTGGTGGGTATTCTCCAAGATCTGCCGTGTGAATATTTGGTTGATGGTTTACTTTCCTGGCCTGAAGCCACACTAATATGGATATCGTTGTTGACTTAAAATCGTACTATTCTCTTTTTTTATTTGAACAGACCTTTACTGTACACAAAAAAACTCTTTCAGAGAATTTCTGTAGCCAAAAAAAATTTCACGGTCACATTTATGTCCTTAAATGCGTGGGTAATTTCGCTGCTGATATCGGTAATGAAGTGCATTTTTTACTTCGTCTTTTCAGTTTTGTGTTTGTGAACTACTCGTTACTCGTTATAATGCTTATTGTGCCTTTTTCTGTAAAAAAACGTGTCTGGACTTTGTTCGAATGGAAAACAATTTTTATCGAATCCCACAATAACAAATAAAACAATTTCTTGTTGTTGATTTTCAAACATTATTCTTGGGGAAATTTTTCATTTTTGTTACGGGCCATTTTTCATTTCATCTAGCCACTAAAAATGTTTGTTTTCTTGTTGTAATCTTCAGTCTTGCTCAATAATAATAAAATAAGCAATACAACAATAATAAAGAAGACCTCGCGAAAGTATTCTATACGGAACAATATCTCGTCCATCATGAAAACACGAAATGAGCAGTCACAACGCTTTGGGGGTGTGCTAATTTTGTCAAAATGTCAAAGTAATTACGCTACGTGACTTATACAAATTCATTTGCCAGAACGTGGGAGATTGCTTGTTCGTCCCTAAATAAACGAAGAGGAAGTCTTTTCTAGTCACTCAGTACGTACGTACACTTGGGATTTTTTTTGTTGGCAGCACAATTATAGGTTATGATTGACAGATTTCCACCGCGAATAACTATGACAGATGCTCAATTTTACACATAAAACTGTTTGTTTTAAATACTAAATATTAGACGATTTATTTTTAGGGAAATTGCGCACTCGAGTCGCTTAGCTTTACAGATCATTAAAGCACGCTGTCACGCTGAAAATGAATTGCGTCAATACAAGGTTTAATTTCACTTCACATTCTGCTTGTCAATGGAAGAAACTGTGCCGGATGTTTATCGTGTATGGGTCATGATCGTGAGTGTTGTCAAAACGATTTAGCTTTTTTTATAACAAAAAAAACCATCGCTATTATGGATAACAAAAGAATTTCTGACACTGCATTTTATTTCTGACACTGCATTTCGCCTTGCATTGTTTTATAACTGAGACAAATTGTCTGTTATGTAAAATAATTTTTGTTTGGCAATTAAGTTTTTCTTGAGGCTATTTATCTCGTTTGGTGCATGGACAATTTTAAATTTGGGGCGTTAAATATTGCAATGTACAACTTCGTTAATGTAGAATTGTATATGCAAAACAGTTAAATTTAATCTGCTATAACAGTCACAAGTTGACCAAAAAATATTGAGTTGTTTTTAAAAATGCATAACTTTTGAACAAATTAATGTATTGCAACTTAATATTTGGTTCAGATTAGTGTATAGGGGACAGAGTTCAAGCAAGTCAAACATACGTTAAACTAAACGCGCTCAGAGCTGTCAATAAGATGTCATAGGGCTATTAAAGTATTTAAGTACACCAACATCTTTTGAAACTCTTTAGTCTGCTTCTCTTATTGTTGATCTACTACACTTCTTTTGAAATCTACATAATTTTTATTCCATCATTCGCATTTCCGATCAGCAATCATATGGTAAACTCTGCCAAAAGACTCAAGTTTTTAACGTTAATAATAGGGTTAACGTGCAAAAAAAAATTGGCCCCATACACGTAAGCCCACAAACTCCAAATCCGAAGTTTGAAAAAAATCCGTAAAGACGTTTGCGCTGTGGACCTCAGGAACGGTCAGACAGACGGACACTTTTTAGGGTTCCTTTATCATCGTTATGTCAGATTTGAGTTCGAAATTTTGTACGAATACAATATTTTTTTCTTACTACGTATACGAGAAAGCTAAAAACGCTAAAATGTATCAATTTCCTTAACGTCTTAATTACATCACCTTGCTTTGTTTGGCCACAATTGTATACATTGTCCTATTTCGTCCTAGAAAGGATTTTTGAAATTTTTGACATGTATTGCCTTAATGAAGTATATTGGACCCCAAATCATAGCAAAAATATATTTTTCCCACGCAGAAAAAATGCAAGAGTCAAAGGGTAAAATAAATACAATACTTTTGCAGAATTTTCATAAATCAATTATAGACTTCATTCCAGCACAGAATTTATTTGATTATCATCCAAAATTCCCTATACATTATTATTTTTAAACGAAAGAATGCGAGAAACGCATTCGTCTAATTTATTTTCATCTAAAAACTCATAGCTTAGAATTTTCATTCAATAAAAGATACAGAAATATGTGTGTGTTTTTGAAATGCGTCCACAGTTCCGATAGGCATCATAAAATCAAAATAAATCTCAAAACGTTTACTTCAGTACAAAATCAAAACAAATCTCTTACGTGTTTAAGTGCGTCACACAACCCTATTTAGCTAGCGGAAAATGTATCTGTGTCTAATGTTTTCCAAAAATGTGCCCCAATGTACGTACGTAAATGAATTTTCTTGGCGACGGAAAATATTATTCCTATAAAATATTATGAATGACACCGACCATGTGAATATAGCTTAACACGTGTCCACTTTGTCGATCATTAAATTGAAATTTTCAATTTCACCCCAAGCCAAGCAAATTGATATCAGAAATCATTTGTACGAAAACGTGCACGATTTTGTTTATCCGCACACTATACACCACAAATGCGTCATTATCATTATAATCGCTCAGCGATTCCAACGATATTTTTGGCCAAGTGCCAGGAAAAGAACGAATAAAAATTAAAAATTTCATATGTCTTATTTTGTGGGCGAATTACTTAAATTTTTTCACAGCTAATTTTTTGTGTTTTTTCCTCTAAGGCACCACAGAGATTTATTGTTTTTATACGCATTTTTGCAAAATTCAATAAAAATACTACATAAGTTTATATTTAAATTTTATTGTTTTGATTTTCTTTTATTTTAGTTCATTAATAAAAAAGTTTTGTGCAAATTTTTATCTTGTTTACAGTTGGTGATGAAAAATAGATTTTTATTATTTTGTAAATATATTTCGTTGTACAGAAATGTGAATTTCGGTCTGATGAATCTCAATGTTGTGTCGCCCATTAGTCTCTGGGAAGGCGGATGCGTTTCCTTTGCTCACCTTCGGCACTCTTGATCCGCTTCCGCATGTGCTTGGGTAGAACGCGAAAAACTTCAGAGTCAATTTGGACGGGCATTGAATTTTGACGCATTGCAAACCATTTGACTTTATCCATTTTGATGGTCGTAGCTGTGTGAAATTCAGAAAAAAGAAGAAAAGCAAGCGAGTTGATTAATATTGTATGTTTTGCATCATTTGGTGCGTTTTGTTCTTACTTAGGTGATCAGTACTCAGTGGATGTTCTTACCTTTGTTGTCGTTTGTTGTTAAATTTAACAGATAAAAATATGGGATATAATATTGCGGCGCAGTTATTTCTTATATTTTATGACGTATCCATGCTGGGTAAGAATAAATGCAAATCACTTGTGGCGACATCACAAGAAACACAAGAAACGTCATATATTCGCCTTATGTCATGTAAAAGCCATGAAAAGCTAAACAAAATTTGGGAAGCCTAAACCTTGTATCGAATTTTATTAAGTGCCACTTCTTAGTCTGCTCTTGTGAACGACAAATTTGTATAATTCCACTATAACTAGACGTTCAAGGTATTTTAGTAGGTCTGACAGGTAACTGACTTAATGTATCTCAGTTTTGATTGGCCTAGATCGGTCACATGAACAGCTTTTTTAGTTGACGTTTATGGAGGGGTAGCCGACGAATCTAGTTAAGAAATTCGTGACTGAGTACTAAGTTGACAGTTCGCATATGTGGCTGTCATAGGAAAAGTGACGTTCCCGACCGATCTAGTTTTTGCGTTTAGGTTACATCTATTCAAGACCAATCAGTCGAGTTAATACAAATAAGTTTTTGAATGTTCCCAACATAGACATAATGTCTTTAAATCTTTAAAGCTCCATAAGAAAATCAAACAAATGACGTTTCTGGGGTTGAATTCTGTAAAGTGCGCCCTGTTAATCAATTGAACCGATTTTCTTTGATGGTTTTACTGACAACAGAGAATATGATAATTTTTTAAGTCCCTCTATCGATAAGTTCTATTCTTTAAAATAAACATTGGCAACAGATAAACACAGTAAAGCAAACCCATTTAGAATATTCATCACATAATCACAGCAACTATAGGTAACTAGGTTATTTATCCTAATTCCTTGTAGAAGTGACTTTTTTACACATTTTTGTTCATGGCACTTTTGATGCTGGAACTGGCGACTGGGACCCGACAAGCGACAAACTACTACTACTATAACAAATCTGAATTAAACCAAAACTCGAGACATCTATCAAAGAAACGAGTTTACAGGAATTTATCACAAATGACGCTGATTCGGTTTTACTCAGTTTTAATTGTTTTATTAAACATTTGTCCTTCTTCACTGTGATTTTCTGAAATTAATAATATAATGATTTTCACACACTTTATATTATTTCTTTGTTTATGGCATTAAAGCAAAAGCTCCGCACGATGTGGACAGTTAAATAAACGTCTGCTGCGTTAAGTTAACTATGAAAGGCGTGTTTAGCAACTCGCCCCCGTATTAATAAAGAAATGTACGCAAGTAAGTAGCTAGTAGATAGCAGATATTTTACAAAAAATTGGCATCACTGCTGAGTAAAGAGCTGATAGTGTTTATTGATACGTGGGTCCGAATTGCACAGAAAAGAACAGAAAAAATACTTCTTTCATCGTTCCAAAAGAAAACTCGTATCTGGCCCGGTTCTATTAGTTGTGGGCTGTGAAGCAGGCTCTTTAAAAATGTCAAAGGTCAGCTTACGGCTGTTTTAACAGACAGACAAGTTCAATTGTGAAAATTGTGGGCAATAAATGCGAGCGTAAAATCCAATCACAAACAGGACGATGACATTGAAGAGAAAGACCCGCTTTAAATAAATAAGTTCATTCCAAACTCCCTTTCGTTTGCTCAGTATGGAGGAGAACATATACCTATACGTTATTTTGAAACATATTTTCAAGCAGATATTTTGAAAATTACGTTTCATTAGCAAAAGTTCATATTTAGTATTTGCACTTGCAAAATACTTCTTAATACCTCCAAGTGAATTGCTAATTTGGCAGCACTGAATCGTGTGCGATTGCGGAGATTCAAAAATCTGCTTTGGTATTTTAAGGTAACTAGTTTAGTCTGAAGTAGTAGATGTAACATGAACGTTAAAAAACAGATTTGTCGGTAAGGTCAGTTTTCCTATACTTCAGCCACTTATATGCGAACTGTCAACTTAGTTTTCCAGCACGAATTTATTGACTATAAACGTCAACTGTCAATCAATACTTAGACACATAAGGTTTTTTTCTTTACGTTTGCAGTAAGAACAGAAAAGCCTGTCAAATTGGCAGCGGTGGGGATATATTCTCTCTTAGAAAAATAGTTTTACGAAAAAGTAAGAGTAAAGTAGATAAGTAGTAAATTATGAAAATGATAAATAATTCAAAAATTGCAGTGGTAAAAAAAGTCTTCAAAATGTCTGATAAATGCGAAGCCGCTAATGCCAAATAGGCCAACAAATTTCATATAATCTGTCAATTGTCATTTGACTGACAGGTTTTTAATACTTACTATAACAAATTTGTTGAGTAAAAACATAGTAAGATTCTCAGTGGAGGAGTAATGTCTTGCTCTCTTGAAGCCGTTTTTTTTTGCGAATTTTTCGAGTTAAGGAACGGCATTGAGTACAATTCATAAGAGTTTGTTCAAAATACTGGAGGACTTCAAATAATAAAACCGATTTACAAATGTATAATAAATTTATTGTAGCAAATTAATAAAAAGAAAGCTGCCAACCACAGGTTATGTAGGGTAATTCAAATAAATTTTGCAACATGTGGTTGGTTGTCAGTTTGACATATTTTATTTTAACAGAGTTAGTAAAAATTCCTAAGATTTGAAGGTAAAGGAACAGACCTATCAGACTTACCAAAATAGATACTCGAACGTCACCATTTATGTGGTGAAAATTAATACTGTCTTGCCCTAGATCAGTTTAAATTTCCGATTGGCATAACAAACGGAATCGGGAGCACTTTTTGAACTTTGACAGCTATGCCCCGTTCAAAAGTTACCACTAAAAGCGATATTTTTTGTATGGTTTTGTGAAGCGAGTTGTATTGTAATGGTTTATACAAAACAAGTAAATGAAAAGAAAACTTTCAACAAAATCAAAACGTCATTTGAATTAAATATTTAAGCTGAACTCTGTAAAAGGGAGGGTTCACGGTTTCATTATTCGTTGTCGAAGTAATTGAGATATGTTTCTTATTAAAAACGTATGGAAATAAACGAAACATAAAGGCTGATCAGATCACGTTACGTGAAGAACTTGTGCAGACTTCACTGCAAATAAAACATAATGTGCAGAATTCGCTCAGCATCTGTTGCTGCCTTGTGGGGAAAAAATACCTACCAAAGCAAGAGAAAAAAGTAATTCTCACCTTTTCTTCAGCATTTAAATTAAACAGTGAAATGCTGTCAAATCCCATTTAAATATGCTCCGCGCCGCTGTGCAAACGTTTTAGAAATTTTTGCAGGGTTGCCAAATTTACATGCGGCAATGCTTAAATAAACACGCGTATTTTTAATCTTGCAGCACATGTATTTGAGCAAAAGGATAACCGGATGTAAGGAGAAGAACCAGACCCTAGTACCTTTTGGTCTAATTAGTTTTCAGAATTTCATTCAGCTCCACCTCCGATTGGCAATTACCGAATATTTTACGTCACCTAAAAATAATACCGTCTTTGCCATTATGCATGCATTTGTATGCCAACATTTTTTCCCTCTGGCGATGCATTCACTAATTCAAATTGTATACGACTGAAAACGCTTCTCAAATCTCAACCTACCTGCGTCAGAATAATTCCTTCTCTCTGTGGTTGTCGTAGTCGTTGTCGTTGTTGTTGTTGTCGATGTTGTTTCAGCGGGAGTGGTTCCCATTGTCGTTGATTCCACCATCGTAATTTGATGAATTAACATAGTGCCGGCAGCGGCGGCGGGAACGTTTTTAGCCGGATCCACCTGCTTGGCATTACCGTTGTCGTCGTCGGGCGTGGAATCGTTTCGCATCGCATCACCACGCTGTAGGGTAAGACGTCTTGCTGCCAGCGTTGCCTCTAAAATTGGCGGCATTTGGGCTGATTCATCATCGGACTCTTGTTCGCCATTGACGTCATTCTCTGATGCCGTGGAGAGATTGCGATTTCCTCTCTGGCCATCAATGGAAGAGCCCTCTCCATGGAGTGTAGCAATTGTCTCCTCTGCCACAGATGTCAACTTGGCGGCTAAATTTAAATCATCTGATTCATTGTCGGCATGGATGTGCTCACGCGATGGTGTCTCTGTTTCGGTGGAATTGCCCAAGGCTGAGGGTAATGAATTGACGCCCACTTGCCGATGGTATTGGACTTTTGGCTTCCGTTTGGCATCCTCTTCCTCGACGAGTCGATCGAGCGATTCTCCGATCGCATCGTTGCCGAACGATGTCTTTGTTTCCTCGTTGAGCGATGACTTTGTTCCCACGCTGGCGCGACGAAGTCGCCGCCGGGTCAGGAAGCCCCTTGCACCGGCTTGGATTTTTGTTGCCGCTGAGACGATGGTAGTGTCGGTGTCGCTAGAAGGGAACGTGTCCAGCGCGGTGCTGATATTGAAGTCATCGTGCAGACGGGCGGTACGTTCGCCTGCGTCGTAGTAGTCCGAGTCGGCTTCAGAAATGGAGTAAGCCATCATTTTCTTTCGTACGTCGGCTGACATCGCATCGTCCAAACAGAAGCTTCCTCCGCTTTCCTCCGTGGTGGACTTCTCCGGATCGATGTACTTTACTGTGTCGTCGATGGTGACTGACTTTTGAAGAAGATTTGAAGGCTTGTAGCTATTTCGATCCACTGCGATGGTGTTCATTCGGTGAAGCGCCTTGGCGTCTAGGCTTTCGTTAAAGGTGTCTTCGGACTCGGTTAGCTGGGAAGTCGAGTCACCGAATACGATGGATTCACTTTGAGCGCTACTCTCACGAGTAGTATTGCCACGCTGGAGTTTTTGAAGGATGATATCGTCCTCGACTTCAGTAGAACTGGACTTCTGAAGCTCTCGCATTGGTCTAATCGGTTCGGAAATGTGATCCTCAAATGCTAGAGGTTGGTCTGCAAGCTCGACGGAGATCTTGTGCTCTGATGCACGTCTTTGATGCATGCGGGCAACCATTTCCTCCGTTTCCCGAAGCTTTTCAGCCATTGCTTCGAGGCTGTCGGGCAGTGAGGGAGGTATTTCCAGAGCATCGTTGTCTGAGGCGCCATCATAGCCAGGGGAGGTGGTGGTGGACTCGGCTTTTGTTGTTGTTGATTCAAGTTCGGATTCATCCTGATCGGAGGTGGCCGATAAAGGAGTCGGCGGAAGGACTTTTTTTACGCACGGCACCTCGACGACTTCGTTTGGGGAGTTTTCAGTTGGAAGGTCCTGCGGGTTTATGGGTTTGGTGTCGTTTTCAATTTGACGTACGCTTTCGTCGATAAGCTTTTCCAAGTTTGCTTGGATCATGAGACTCTGATCGGAAAGTGATGGCTGCTCAAGGGAATTCTGTTTACTTTCTACGTCTTCGGTTGAAGGTTTGACATCTGTTGCAAGATTTTCAGATGACTGTTTATCGCTTTCATGATTATGACTTAGACTTGCTTCGGGAAGACATCCTTCGAGAAGTTTCGAAGCAATTTCTAAGTCTTCCGCACTGTCATTGGAAGCGTCATGTTTTCCATTTACGTCCACAACTTTCTTGATGGCAGTAACCTCATGTTCAGTTATAGGTGCAACGCCTTCCTTTGTAGAGTTTGAGTTGATGTCCCCTTGACTTGGGTCTTCACTGTGATCTATCGATTTTTCCAGATCTACGCGATCGTCTTCGGACTTCACTTCAGGATTTGTCTTTTCAGCAGCCTTGTCATCGGTCAGTAGAGACTCAGGCTCCTTTGAGGGCTGCTTATCGTCCACCAATGTAAAGTTACTGTCTGTTTTCTCTTCGGAAGTGATCCCGTCCTGACTTTTGTTTTGGACTTCACCTTCCTCATTTAAAGCCTTTGGTTCGAGATCGTTCGAATTGTTCTTACTTATATATCCTTCAGCGAGATTTTCATTTAAGGAATCATCTTTGAGGCTCGATTCAGCTCTTTTCAACTTTGATTCCTCAAAAGGCTCAAAATCTGCAGGGCTTCCGTTTTCTTCTTTGGCTGAATCGCTCGAAGATGTCGATTTGACAACTTGTGAGTCACCGTTGCCTGAATTAGTTAAATTCCCCTCATCCTTAAGTGATTCGTGGTGCGTAGATTCAGCGGTCTTACCTTCCCCTACCACTGACGAAAGATGACTTCCTTCAACGACTTTTACGGGATCTTCCACTGCGACCTTATCGGTAGAACTTTCATTAAAATTGTCTTCCTGATCATCGTTAGTTTTCTTGTTTGACACATCTTCCGACTTCTCTGTGATGTCAAGTGGTTGATTGCTATTTAACGAAAATTGTGAGGCATCTTCGTTAAGTGAAATGTGTTTGCCAGAATCTTCTATATCTTTTGTTGGACTCTGCTGCGTAGTGTTGCCATTCTCTACATCCTGAGTGTGATTCAATTCATTGGTGTTTTCCGCTATAGTCTTGTCAGTTTCCGCTTTGACATCAACGCCATTCTCTAGGGATGTTTTCGTTTCCGCTAGTCCTATTGACACTTTTTGATTCCTCTTTTCACTGTTGTCTTGGCTACCAATGGTAGTAGAGTCTTTATCCGTCTCAATGTCATGCAACTTCAAAGCGCCATCTGGATTTGATTCAAGACTTTTGACAGCTGTACTTTCTTTTGAAATGTTCTCTGACGTTTTCTGTAAACTAATTAGATTTTGAGAGTTTTCACTCTTTGCTGGGTACTCGTCAAGCTTGTCAGTTAGGTCATTTTGAATTTCCTTGAGTTCAGTGGAATCAACTTTGATTTTAGTTTCTTCCTTGATAGAATCTTTCAAATCACCTTCACTGTCTATAACTTTAGTCTTAATTGAACTCTCGTCACATTGATTCTCTGTGGAATCAACCGCGACCTTCTCCAACTTACATTGTTCATGACTTTCAACTTTATTAATTTCCTTCACTTCATCGCCCTTCGCAGTAACAGTCTCTTGACAAATGTCAACTGACTGCTGTTTTTCAGTATAGTTCTTCTCACTTTCATTCAAATCAGCAATCTCTGATGAAGACTTCTCATTTTCTGCAGCTGTCACATTATTTTCCACATGTTTTGCATTTTTCTCACTCTGGGATATTTCGAGTTCATGAGTTGATTCTCGATCTGAAGTTTCCTCTTCCGATGATGGTGGTATAAGGGCTATGGAAGGACCTACATTCGTATCACCATTATTGGGATTTACTTGATCAACTGTCACTAGTGGCAATTCACTTAGGCCATCATCACTTGTAGCATTTGACATCTGATTGTAACCTTGTTCTTGAACATGTTTCACATCAGCTGACGTCTGGGTGTCATTACCATTTGTTTCATTGTCCTTTTTAGATTCATTGTTTTCTGAATTAATTTTTATGGCCTTCGGTTCTTCTTCCATGAGTACAAACTGCTTGATCTCATCAAAGTGTTCGTTTGTTGGCTGGGTAATATCTTTTGTGTCCCCGAAATTGACAGCTGAAAATAAATTAAATGGTTTTCTTTTTTTTTTGTAAAATAAACATTCATCGTTAACCATCTTTTAAGTGCTTCGGATGACGTACAATTGCAATTTTATGTCAAAGAAAAGTATCTATGATCAAGGAAACTTAACAGAGGGAAATGGTTTTATTTAAACGAATGTATGCATTGCGTGGAACAAAGCGGAAAAGTGACAAGATGTATATACGAAAAAAAAAATGTTTTGTTTTTATTACAAGTCATAAACGAAAGAGCAACACTTTTTTGATTTTTAGTCGTGTGTGTGGGCTAGAAATTCTAGAGGAAACGTTGCTTCAGTTCAGTAAGTTCAGGGCTTACCATTACAAACAACGAATACTTGTGACACATTACTGACCGCTAGAGTTCTAAACGCAGTGTAACAAAAAATGGCTTTTAGAAAAAATATGTTTAACGTTAAGTGACAGGGAGCAAGTCTTTTGACTAATTTACACCTTCGAAAATGCCTAAAGGACTGAATAAATTTTAAAAAAAACCAAAAATTAAATTGAAAATAGTTTCTCTTAGACTGAGTTAATAAATAATGCGAACATTATTGAAAAAGAAATGAATTAAAAATATACTAAAATTGGTTGTAGAAAGTGCGCAAAGAAATTCCTCAAAAGTTGCGTCAAATTTTGATCCTAATCACAGACGAATTTTTTTTAAGCTCAAGGAAATGTAACACATAATTTAGAGCAATTCACTTCGCCGACTACAAATACGAAACCGTTTAACTTGGCAAGATAAGATTAACCTCGTCAAAATTGCGGAACATGCAGGATCTTTCATTGGAAAGTAACGCCTTGCTTGGTTAGGTACATTCTGTTTCTCTTGGTGTGTGTTCAAAAACGGTTTGCTTGATCCGGTGTGTTTTCAGCCTAAGAAACAAAAGAAATAAGGACCGAGAAAGACCTAAGATGTCGGAAAAACGAATTAAAGAAGTTTTTGACGGTACTTTTAAGGCTTGTAATAATTTAATTTACTTTGTAAGTGATTTTTTGGAACAAATAAAAATAAAAGCTTTTCCATAAGGAATTAAATTAAGAAAGGCGCAAAGCTCTCCCCCATTTAATTCTCGATTTGGTACTAATAGTGCCACCTTTTAGCACAATGGTACTACTGGGTTGGCAGTGCTATAGAAATTTATATACAAAGGTACATATAATGCAAAATCGTCCTTATTAACCATCTGAAAACGAATCGAAAACGACCCAAAAGTCGACTATTTTGGGCTGCTTTTAGGCATTCGCGTTTACTTCACAACAAAATTCAGCATTTCAGAATAACCTAAATTTGAGGGCATATGTTCGCCATATTGTCAAATGTTTTAACATTATGAAATAGTTGAAATTTTTTGTCATAAGTTTAACAGATTGACATACCATACATGGACTGATAGTGAAGCTAGTTTCATACAAACCTGCTTGGAAAAATTAAGCAAAAATGGCCCTTTTGGTTCAGTGCGGCGAAAGTATGAAACCTCTGCGTGCCATTGCTGTTTTTTAACTTTCTCGCATTACGTAGTAAGAGAAAGGTATTGTAATCGTACAAAAAATCGAACTCGAGATTTTAATCAAATCTGACATTACGATGATAGAGGAACTCGAAAAAGTGGGTCTCGCAATTCTGTCCTCTGTCCGTCTGTCCGTCTGTCCGTCCTTCCTGAGCTCTACAGCGCAAACGGCTGGACGGATTTCTTTCAAACTTCGGATTTGGAGTTGGTGGGCTTACAGTTCGGGGCCACTTTTTTTTTTGCACGTTAAGTGTTGCCGTTCTAACGGTATTCAGCAATTTTGAGTTTTTCGAAAACGACTCTAACGATTTCAACCAAAATTGTTATTTGGGCTTAAGTAGGTGTAACTAAGATGGCTGCATACCCAGTTTTTCGCAGAAAAATCGAATAACGGTAATTTTGAAAATTGGTCATATCTCAAAAACGGTTAAAACTATTTCGACAAAAATTCATAATTAAGGTAGTACGGTCATTCCCAACATGATGGCAAACTCAGTTTTTCCGTAAATTATCGTTCAACGGCCTTTTTTGGAAAAATTTCGTTTTTTAAGACTTTATTTAATTATGGCTTACTTGAAAACGGCTGTAACGATTTTGACCAAAATGTATACCTGCGCTATGCTACATGGGGTTAACATGGCTGCATATCCAGTTTTTGGCTATAAATAACGAATAACGGTTCTTTTGAAAAGTTGCCTTATCTCAAAAACGGTCAATACGATTGCAACAAAAATTAGCAAACTTAGTTTTTCTCTCAATTGTCTATAGTGGATTTTTGAAAAAAAGGCATATTCTTTTTTTTACCTACATGAAAACGGCTAAAGCGATTTTGACCAAAATGCATACTTGGAGTAAAATTGACGTGTTCAACATTATTGCGTCCTTCATTTTCGATTCTAACCACCGGAAACGCTGATTTTGAAAACTGCTGAAATCTCGAAAACGCGATTTTCGATTTGGATAAAACTTTAAAAACCAGGTAATACTAACATACTGAACAATACCCTATACTCAGTTTTTAGTTAAATAGTTGAGCAAGATTATTTTTCGAACTCAACATTGCAATATTTGTTACTATTTTGTACGCATTATTTTCCAAAATCAGCTTTAAAGATTTTGACTAAAATGCTTATTTACGATAACATAAGTATTCTTAATACAACCCCGTACCTAGATTTTCTTAGAGAAATTCAAATATTGCCGTCTTATAAACATTACCGCACTACCAGTTAAAATGTAATCACAACTACTAGAAACTCCTTTTTAGAAAATATTTTCCAAATCTTTTTTTTTTCAACCATATTAATCATGAACCCTAAAATAATTTAAACCAATTGGAGTCTACACTATCAGAAACCCGTACTTCATTTAACCCCAAACACGTGTAAATTCAAAAAAAAATTTCTGAATTCTTTTATCACAAACCCTACTTCGAGTCATGGCCACCTACCAGCATCACCAATTTGAAAAATCTGGTTTTATAGCCTATAAACAATAATAAAAGAAAAATAAACCAACCAAACTGATGATATGAACGAGAAAGTTTCGTGCGATCCAGTCGTGCACTTTATTTACATAGAACACAGTGCTATCCATTGTAGAAACATTGCAACTGCGCAAAATAACGATTTATTAAAGTTATCTACAGTACTCAGCATAGCACTTAAACAAAATACAAATACAAATCGCATGCATTGCTCGATGACATTGAGTGTTTCCGATTCTCTCCACCGTGAATCAAAAGAGCTAGTGCTAATGTTTGCTTCAATACCGAAAAATTGGCTACTAGCAGTCCATGTATAGTATGTCAATGGTTAAACATATCTGTCGATGACATTTCAGTCCGCTGACAAGGCAAACAAAAAAAAAAAAACAGCTGTCAAAGTATTGTCAAATTGAGAAATGTGGAATGTATCATAAAACCTCTAAAGAGGCTGTTTAAATGGACATATTATATTGAAGAAAACAATACAATGGCAACTAATGTAAGAAAACAATACAAACCCTTTTGATTTCGAAATAGGTACAATGGTCGCGTTCAATTAACCGCTAGAAGTTTAGCACATAATATTCCATATGTTGAGGGACGCCCGCTAGAGACACATGGTTGTATTTACGTTTGTTTAAGGTCAATAAATAAACGATTTTTTGTCCGAATTTTGTTGAATTCAAACACTGCTTTGATTTGTTACTTTTTTTTAAATCTGTTTACTTTTAACAGAAATTGATTGACAGCTCAATTCGTCTCTATCTTCTTTTGATCTAGTAGGTTATGTATATTCGCTGATTTATTATTTTTACATAGAGTTTGACACTGCACTCATCTAACGGTCAATGAAACGCGACCATTGTCAGTGTCACAGTGATCAGTTTTAACAACAGCTGTCATTTGAAAAGTTGAGAGTTCAGTGGGAAAGCAAATTGGATTTAACATTTTTTTTTCGCGAAATTCAAATGCGTGCTCATTAAAATAAATATTTCCGCATGAATTAACGGTAGCTTCCCGTAGCACTCATAAGATGGTTACAGTGTTAACAACCTAATCTTACCTCGATTCTCCATTTCGTCAACGAACTCTGCGTCGGGCAGTTTCCCACCGCTAAATGTCGTAGTAGTGTCTTCTTCGTGGACCTCGTGCACTCCATCAGCGCAATTCTTACACAGTTCTGTCACAATCGCTTGTGAAGCCTCCTTAACGTCATCAGTAGCATTTCTAGGGGAAAAAGGGTCAGTACTGGTTAACAATAAACTTTCTGCCAGGTCTGTCAACCCATGTGAAGAGGATCCATTTTTTTCAAAAACATCTTCTTCATCAACACTTTGTTTTTCCGTCTCCTTTTCGTCGGCCTTGTCAACCTCTTGAAAGTTGCTGATTACTTCATTCTTGATCTCGATCTCTTTCTCTGTTCTCTTTTCTTCTTCTTCTTTATCTGCTGAAACTGCCCGAGAATGTTTATTTAAATGTTTTGGGGTATTTTTAATTGTATCATGCATCTCTGTATCTTTAGTATCAAACAACAAACTACTAGTACTAACTACAGCTGAGTTGATAGACGGTGTTGGTTGTAGATTAGAAATAAAACTGTCATTACGTGATTCAATGCTACTCAATTTGTCAAAGCTACTAGAAGAGGCTAAGGGATTTTGAAAAGTTGAAGGATCCGTGTCGGTTGAGGGGACTATTAGGTCCTCGCCCACATACCACTGGGGTTTTTCATTCGAATCGGTTGCTCCGCCTGCGTTTAGTATGTCTTCAAGCTGTGGAGCAGTTGCGTCTATGATGCTTCTTTTGCGCAGAATTCTTTGCGGGGAGACCGACAGGGAGTTCTCGTTCACAGGAGTCGCATTAGCGCAATCGTTTCCAATGTCGTGCCCTTCGGAATGAATACTGAGAGCGAATGAAGGCGGATTGGAAATTTCCAGATCAAGAGTAGGCGTGCTCTTGGTTCCGACGCTGTCAATATCTGACAAGTCGAAGGAAGTGTCTGGTCCAATGAAGGTGCTGCTTTCCTCGGAGGTGTCAATGGTTTCCTTAGGTGGGATGTCTCGTTGAGCTCCATGGGAGTAGCTTTTAGTTTTATGAAGAGTGCTCTCTTTTCGAGAATGATAGTCTCTGAAGGCTTTCTGAATTGTAGCAGCAGCTGCTCCAAGAAGTGCGCCCGCTGAGGCTGCTCTGGTAGTCTGTTTTATTAAAGTGAATGTTTCCGTAGGATCGTCTCCTTGCATCGAATGCAAGAGTTCTCTTTCTGAGGTCGTTGAGTCTTCTGTATCGACGACTTTTGTCGTATCGGCTGCATTTTCAGACAAACTTTCTGGGTCTTCACTTTTTGGGGTTATGTGCGAATCGACGTCATTTTTAGAAAGCGATTGCTTTATTTCTGTGTCCTTGTTAAATTTACCACCAGCCTGCAGTTCCTTTCGGGTCTTGAATCCTTTGTAGGTCTTCTGAATAGTTATGGCAGCTTTTTCTGAAGCGACTTCCTCGGCAGAGCTTGATTTTTTCATTCCATGACTTTTCTTATCGTTATTTTCATTTTTGGACAACGTTTGCAACTGACCTGATTCGCTCTTGTCAACATCGCCAGATTGTGGCTGCCTGCTTTTCAACACCTCATCGGACTTGGTGCCTGAATTCGATAATTGAACCAGATTGGCATCACTGTTTTTTTCTTTTAAATTTACGTCTTTGGCCGTCATTTGCTTTCTGGTCTTGTACCCCCTAAAGGTCTTCTGAATTGTTGTAGCGAATTCGTCAAGAGCTGGACTTTTTTCAGTGTCACGCTGTGAGTTATCCTGCAAATTGTTATCCTTCGCTTTCCGCTTTGGCTCACTTTCTTTGGTCAGAGTATTTTGAGTTTCGGCGTCATCGTTTAAAATATTTGTCGATTCTTCGTTGACACTTTCGTCGAAAATGTTCTTGGCTCCTCGTTTGTTGTTCATTTTTAACTCGTCCTTTAAAACTTTCCTCGTCTTATAGCCTCTAAAGTTTTTCTGAATAGTTATTGCAGATTCGTCTAAAGAGTTATTCTCACTTTCTATCTTTTCGCCTTTTTTTGTGTCGGTTTTTTGACTGGCTTTGTATTGCTCCTTTTCTTGGTTCAGAACTTTCGATTCAACTGAAAAAGGTTGGTCATGTATTTGAGTACTTGGTGGTGGAGATTTGTCGAATTTAGTAATGTCATTCTCCAGATCTTTTCTCGTCTTGTAGCCTCTATAGGTCTTCTGAATTTTTACAGCAGATTTGTCAAGAGTCGCATTCTTAAAGGTGGCCATATCGCGTTTTAAGTTTTCAAATGTTGCCGAGGAGCCACTTTCTTCTTCTTCGTTTAGGTTTTTGGCCATTCTTGGACTAACTCTTAGATTTTCATCCGTCAAAGTTATACCAGCCTTGGCATCATCAACCAGTGTTTCTTTTGGCTTAGATTTTGCAGTAAACGTTTTGTCGGAAATGCCTTTGAAACTCCTTTCTTTTGTCAAACTCTTCCTCGTCTTATAACCTCTAAAGTTCTTTTGAATTGTGGTAGCTGATTTATTAAAAGTGTCGTTGTTGACGTCTTCAAAGCTGTCTTTTAATTTGGCAAAGTTGTCTTGCCCCTTCCTTATTTTCGTCTCCTGTTTCTCTACAATTTCTTCTACTAAAGTTGAACGACTTTTGACAGCATTCTTCAAAACGTCACTCTCTTCTGGTGTCAATATTTGTCCGAACATATCATTAGACCGCCGCGGAGATTCATCGACGCCCTTTAAACTCTTTCTTGTTCGGAAACCCCTGAAGGTTTTTTGAATTTTTGTCGCCGATTTGTCAAGAGCGGTATTTTTGAAGTCTTCAACGTCTCTTTTTAAGCTTTCAAAAATGCCAAAAGTGTCACTTTCTTTTGAATTAGTTTCATCATTTGACCGGATTTGCATATGATTAGCGCCACTCATCGCATGGACAGTTTTCAATTTTTCCTTAGTGACAGCTGTCATTTCTGGGTATTTATTTTGTTCAGTCTCGCTTACTGATTTCAAGTGTTTTCGTGTTCTATAACCTCTGAAAGTCTTTTGAATTGTCGTAGCTGAAATCTGCTGGCTGCTGTCAATATTTTTCTGCAAACTTTTGACATTAGGGGAAATCGCATTGAATGGCAGTTCCTCAGAAGGGATTTTCGGATTACTTTCGACGACAGCTAATTTCAGATCATTTACATCAACATCCTCTTTCTTTTCACTGACTTGTTGCTCCTTGGAGTCAACATTTCTTTTCACCTTAGATTTATCGATTAAATTTGTAGAAATCTTATTGGAATTGTTGGATTTTTGTTGAGGTATTTTTGTTTTTCCGCTGGAATTTTTTGAACTTTTGACTTTTTTTGTTGACAGCAGATCGTTCTTGATCGCTTCTAGATTAAAGACATCCGTCTTTTGATTTTGCTCTTTCACTGATACTGATCTGACATTCCTTCCAAGTTTGCCTCTTTTACTCTTCGCTGATCGATCACGTTCCAGCAAGTTTGAAGTTGACGGAACTTTTGACCTTAGAATTTTCAACTTGGGTTTGTCACTTTCGTCTTTGAGAGGTTTAGTGGTGGTTTTTCGCTTTTCAGGCATGGGAATCTTTGTTCTCCCTGGGGGAGATTCCAGTTGTCCCTTTTCGAAACTGTCACCTTTGACAGAGGTTTTTGTTTCGTCTAAACTGTCACTTTTGATGGGTTTTGGCTTCTTGTCAATTGGCTTTCCACGAGAGATGGTTGGTTTTACTTTTTGGGTTTCGTTCGAACTTTTGTTTTGATTTTGAATTGGATTTTCTATTTCCTGAACGGAGCTAGTCAAATCAGTAGCAACTTGGTCCAAATTGTCAACCGATTTGTCCAGTCTTTGTATGGGTTTTTCGCGCGCGATTCGAGGCGGTGGTTCGGCCTGATTTTTAGTTTTGGAATCGATTTGGTCGGGGATTTGTTCTGAGGCTTTGCTTTCTGTTTCCTTATTTTTTATCTCCGGTTTCGACTCCTCTTTGGTGGCGCCATCTTCACCTGAAACCTCTTCTGCCGGATGTATGACAAAAATTGGATGAGCTACTCCGGTTGGGGTGTGGTTTCTTATCATATTAGACTCAGTTGCTTGTAGGTCCTCTATTGATCGCGCTCTAGGTTGCTTGCTATTGATATCCCTTCTAACGCGGTATCCCCTTACAGCGCTTTGAATAACTGTAGCTGCTTGATCAAAAATATGGGGTCCTGCAGTTTCTATTTCTTCAAGAACTGGGGATCGATTTTCTGTCTGATTAAAAGCTTCTTCTTTAACTTGACAAAGGCCCTCTCCAGGCCTCGGTGTTAGCTCTGAGTCTGCACCCGCAACGGGCTCTGTGGGTCCTTCTCCAGATTTTCGCTTCCTCTCATCTTCGGTGAAAATATCATCCATAGTAGTTAACTGAGCTGTGGCACTCTTTAAATAGTTAATGGTATCCTCGAAGAAGTCCAAATCCTTTCCTATGCTTGAAAAGTCAGCTGACGTTTCTGCATTGCTATCGTCGCAACTTGTCACCTCTGTGGGTAGTGATACAGAACTGGGTATGGAGTTCAACTGCTCAATTGAGCTGTCATCAGGTTGTCTGATTTCTTTGGATAAAATGTCAGTTTCCATTTTGTTGTCTTCGGATGCTTTGACATTTTCGATTTGTTTCTTTACACTACCTTGGCGGGGCTCGGTTCCCTCAATAGTCTTGCCGGGTTCAGGTTTACCGATTGCTTCATTCACAGCTTCAATCTGATCTTCTGTGATTTGAGGTTCGAGCTTGGTTAGGTTGGTCATATTGATTTCCTCTTTAGCATTCGTCTTTAAGCCGGGCTCTACAGTACCTGACTTCTCACCTTGACTAGACACAATTGTCACTTCCCCAATTTGAACTCCTACGGCAGACTTATTTTTGCCATCGATAGCGTCAAGCATGTGCTCCCCTAAGCTAGGATTAATGATGTTTAAGCTTGATTCAGCAATTTTCCCTTCGTAGCAATCCTCTGTCCGAACACTGTTCGCATGAACGTCTGATCTTACATGCTCTAAGCCAAGCTTATCTTTAATGACAACATCGTGCAGCTGCTCATCGTTAACTTCAGGCTTTTCAGTTGTTCCCGAAACTGATGCTGCTAAACCAAGCTTAATTCCTGCTAACGATTCCAGACTTTTTAGTGCTAAAGCCGACTGTTCGGCTTTTATTGCTTCCTCATTTGTTTCTTGGCCAAAGGACCCTAAAGCTGGGACATCTTTCATTAAATAAACCTTTGAAACTGTGCCAACCAAAACTTCTTCTGCCTGCAGATTTATTTCTGAGTTAAGTACTCCCAAATCATTCTTTTTCCCTAGCAGTATTTCGTCTTCAAGTGATCCGGGCTTAGAATTTCGAACTTGGACTTCTGTATTCGATTCTAAGGCTATGTTTTGTAAGGAAGAGCTCGAGTCTTTTAGAGAATCCATTGGAGGTCTTAAGTTTTTGTCAACCTTTGGGTTTATTGGAGTTTCTAAGTCGGTAAGCTCTTTTGAGATCTCGGATACTGCTCGATCATTTTCCAAGTTTACTCTTTCACTTGAGTCTGTCACCGTTCCTTGAATGAGAGATTGCTTTTCCATTACTTCAAGTTCCTTGGAAGTTTGTTTTGAAATTGAGCACCCTTTCACTTCTTCTGAGTTTTCCCTTGTGATACGCGTCTTATCTTTATCGTCGTTATTTTTCTTATTTTCGTCTTCGCTTCTCGTCCAAATAGGATCCTCATTCTCACGTTTGAGGTCATCTACCAACCTAGCGCTTTTAGCTGAACTCAAATTTCTTTCCTTGGTAGGTGACGAGTCTAATTCAATGTTTGAAAGTTTTGTCATCGCAGCAGTTTGCGTATCTGTCAAAGAAATTTGTTTTGCTTCACTTAAAGTGGAGGATTTTTCATTTTGTATGGTCTTGTCACCAATATGTTTCTTGTCAGCTTCTGAAACTGAAATCCCTTTCAAATCCCCTAAGGTATCATTTGTGGCAGTCACCTTGTCAGCGTAGTTTTCTTTATTTTCGTCCTCGTTTCTTTCCGAAATAGAACCTTGATTTTTATATGGTTTGTGTTTTTTCACTTTATCTGCGTCACTTTTAAGATCTTCTGGAAGTTTTACTTCACTTTCTGAAAGTTTTGACATTTCTAACCCAGACGCAGGTTCAATATCTTTCGATGGATGCTTTTCTGTTTTTGTTAAAATTAAACTGTCATCACGTTTAAGCATTTTACTCGACGTTGACTCATTTTCAACACGATGCTCTTCTTCAATGTCAAATCTGTAAGTTCTGTCGGCCATTTTGTTTTTGCTTTCAGATTCATTTAGACTGCTTCCTTCTTTAATATTATCTTTGTAACTTTTAAGGACATCAGATAACCCAGTTTTATGTTCTAGGTGTTCTTCTCCATTTTCTGAGAGTTTTGACATTTCTAACGCAGAGTCAGGTTTAATATCTATCGATGCTGGCTTTTCTGCTTTTGTTAAAACTAAATTGTCATCACGTTTAAGAATTTTACTTGACTTTGACTCATTTTCAACAAGATGCTCTTTTACAGTGTCGAAGCTATCAGTTCTGTCTGCCATTTTATTTCTGCCTTCAGACTCACTCAGATTTTTTCCTTCTTTAATATTATCTTTGTAACTTTTAAGGACATCAGATAACCCAGTTTTATGTTCTAGGTGTTCTTCTAGATTTTCTGAAAGTTTTGACATTTCTAACTCAGACTCAGGTTCAATATCTGTCAATACAGGCTTTTCTGATTTTGTTAGAGCTAAACTGTGATCATGTTTAAGAGTTTTAGTTGACGTTGAATCATTTTCAACACGATGCTGATCTTCAGTGTCAAAGCTGTCAGTTCTGTCAGCCATTTTCCTTTTACCTTTAGTATCATTTCCGGTTTTTCCTTCTTTGATATTATCTTCGTCATTCTTAAGTTCATCAGTTAACCTAGGTATATCCTTCACTTTTGAAAATTTTGACAATTCTAAGTCAACAAGCGGTTGAATACCTGTCAATGGATATTCACCAGAATTGATTGACGTTGAACTGTTATCTTCGTTAGGCTTCTTACTTGATGTTAACTCACTGTCAACAAGATTCTCTTCTTTCATTTCTAAGCTGTCACCTTTAACAGCCATGTTGTCTTTACTGTCAGATGCATTTTCACTATTGCCTTTGATCTTTGGAACTGAATGATGATTCTCCTCAGAGTTATGTTCTACGACAGTGTCACTGTATGCCTTGCGACCATCTAGCAACCAAGTCCCCTCATTTGAACTTGAATTATTGATCTCGGCAGATGGATTTTCTTTCTCCGGTTCTATGCTACTTTCGGGAATCATTGTCGCTTCTAATTTAGCATCAGTCTGGCCATCTGTCAAATTAAGTTTATCTTCTCTCAACATGTGAGCGGTCGGTTTAACAGAAACAGAATCGACTATCTGAAAGCTATCTTGAACATAATCATGTGGTTCCTCTTCCACCTTTGGCAGTTTAAAGGCAGGTGCCTTAAGAGTGACACCATCGGCTTTCAAAATCTCAATGACAGGGATGTTATTTGCCAGAATTTTGCTGTCAAGGTCAATTGTGTTTCCAAAATAGTCTTCCTCTTGTAGTTTGACAGCTAAGGGTGATTTAATTTCGTCGCTTTTTACTGTTTCGTGACTTTTGTCGGTCAATTTAGAACTGGATGTAACAGGCGTCAATGTGTTTACATTTTTGTCCTTGGTCTTTAGCACAAGTTCAGAAATTTCAGATTTTATTTCCGTATCAGCAAGGATGGCTTCAGAGTTCTCTATCTTGTTGACTTTTCGGTCCGTAGGTGTAGCACTTTCCTCTATATTATCACCAACGGTGGCGTCTTTAAGACGCTCAGAGTCTGATGTAGAATCTTCTACCAAGCCCTCGCCGGGAGCCTTGTTTAAGCCAGAGACGATCTCGTTTTTTATCACGCGACTTTTACCTCCATCGTCATCTTTATTTAATACCTCGTCTTTTGCCATTTTAGGTTCATCGAAAGTCGTTTCAGTTTTTGAGTTGTTCTCGAAGGTCGTAGGACCTTCAATTTCTTTGGAAGACTCGTGTATTCCTTTCGGTTGCCTAATGTCTCCGTCTTCATCTTCCCTTTCGGTTTCCTCGCCTACTGATCTTGAATCTTCGATAGAAGACTCTCGACCTTTGGAAGGTTCCCGATCTTTTGGATTATCTTCGGATTTGCCTAGTTCAAAGGCGTCCACATTATTGTTATCATCATGTACTATATCTTCAATCCCTCGGTCGTCTGGTTGTATGTCCCTCGTATGAAACTCGGACATAACATCTTTTATTTCCAAACCTGGGTAAAGATCAGTTAAGCTTTGAAGTTCCCTTAACTGCGATTCGACTTGTTGATCATGATTACCTGGTGCGGAATGTATTGTGCGACCTGAACTCTGGTCACTGTACAATGTTGCAAAGTAGCCAAGTGGTGCATTCAAACTTGAGGCTTCAACTTGCCTTTCGACTTTAAGATCGTTCTTGTTTGTTGGATGGCCATAAGTAGCCATATTCCCTTTGAGGTTTTCATCGGAATTTCTGGCAGATTCTAGAGCCGGTGACGGCTCTTGTTTTGATGTGTCAAAAGGTACAGAGTCAAATGGTACAGTATCATGTAAAGAACGTTTATGTCGGCGGGTTGTTGTCTCGGCTTGATTGGGCGCGGTTTCAATAGTCTCCAATGTCGTAGTTTGATGGACATTGCTACCATCCTTCAAAGCGTTTTCTATTGGTTTTGACCGTCCATCTGGAACCTGCAATTTGAGGCTCTTGGCAACCTCAATCGTTAGTCCATCTTCTTCTGGTAGCTTTTCTGTGTTGGTGTTTGACACTTTGTCAGACTTTTCTTTTGATCGATCAACGGAAGCTTCCAATTCAATTTGTGATTCTGGAGGAGGTTGTGAGGAATCCGCTGGTAGTGCAGACACACTTGGTTTCTCAAGACGACCTGGATCTTCAACCTCTGCCGCCAAACTTTCACTTTTCGCCAAGCCGTGTGGTAATTTATCAGAGATTTCAACCAATCCCGGTTGTGGCTTCTTGGAACCCAATGCATCTTCAGATTCCAGATTAATCTTTTCGTTTAAGGCTTTGTCAACTAAAAGTGGTAAAATGACATTTTCTGGCTTTGCACTGTCAGTTTTCTGTCTAAACCGTTTGGCACCCGCTTGAGTTACTTCTTGAGAAACACTTTCGGAAATTCCATCCCTTTGGCCACCATCAACTGAATCATCCTTTTCAAACGCCTCTTCTACGGAATTAATTGCTAATGCGTTGCCTGTCTGCACAGTCTCCTTTTGAAGAAGATTGCTTGACGACTCTCCATCCACCTCATGAATTTTAATTGATGCTTCTTCATAACCCTTCAAATCATCCCCATCGGCAGCCTGCTTGTCAGTGTGATGCGCCACATCGCTCACATTTTCAATTTGCGTGACACTCGACTCTTCCGAAGTGCTACCCTTCGATTCTAATGACTCCTCCTCGGATCTCTCCTCTGGAGTTCTGTCATCAATGCCAAGACTCACAGTCGTCACCAAGTCCTTATTGGTATCACGCAGCTTTCTACTTTCTGCCGATGGATTCCTGCTTCTCTTATTCTTCCTCTCAGCAATTGGAGTACGTGAGGGATGAATCCCATAGAGATAGGTTGCTACTCTTTCGAGCTGATGCACATCTTGTTTTTCCTCCTCGTGGAATTCATTTGCATTCCCATACAAATCGCCATAGTCCTGTTCAATTTCCCTCTTTGCAGTCGGCCCGCTCACATGAGTCACACTCTCATTCGATTCCAATGAATCAACATCCAAATCTTCAGTTTCAAGTGAGTCCCTTTCCATTGTGCTCTCATTCAAGCTATCAGAGAAATCTGGGTCATCTCTGTCCTGAGAGAATACATCGCAGATTTTCAAGGATTCCCCAGTGTTCGGATCGAATTTTCTTATATGCGCAACACTTTGATAGGGATTTGCGGCGCTGTTTTCGGCATATGCATTGCCCTGCAGATGAACCGCAAAAAGTTCCTCTCTGTGTGGTCGAGGTGATGTAGATGGTAAAGTGTTTGGAGATGCTCCAAGCGATTGTGGCGTTATTTTTTGCGTTGGATCACTACTATTACTATCAATCTCAACGGTATGTGTGTGGAGTGAATTTTGTTGGTCATTGCTGCCAATTATTGTTGATAATTTGCCAATGGGTGCAGTACTAGTATCCTGTTTATGAAAACTGATTTTAGAAAAAACAATCCAAACTCTTGACTTACCAACATTTACCACATCATGTGCTGGTGTGTGGTGATTTGGTGCTGTGTCCTCCTGGTGAATGGACCCGATGTTGCCTGCGAAAGGAGAAATGGATTTATGTAATATTTTATTTAGAGAAATGCTTTAGAAACAGAAATATTTGTAGAATGGAAAGGAGAACTCGGCACCCCACTTGGCCACTTGGGATGCTGTTTCGATTCTCCTTCTGTGATACTCTAAATCGTGAGTAAAGCTGGACCCGCCGCATTGACTTTTGAAGGATTTTTTTGTTCATATATCTATCACCGACTTAATAGTTCTGGGGAAAAGTAATTTTTTTTCAGCCGTTCGCTCACAACTACCATTTTAGTGTTTTTTTCAGTTCGCAGTAAAACTCTTTTGTTTTTTAAGGATAAAACAACAATTTGTAAAAGGAAAAAAAATCGAAAGAAGCGGCTATTCATAAGCTATCAACTCATAAAATAAAATAATTTGTCGCTTTTCCTTTAATGTGTCAAAAAGTAGAAAGTTCATTATTCCCTCATATTTTTCTTGGTTAATTACGTAATTAAAACGACTCTAAAACCAAAGACGTGGCTAATGAGTTTCAGATTTTAATACTTCTGAAATTTCCGAATCTGATTATAGTTTTGTTTTTTTGTATTTGGCAAAAAGTAAGGATTAAAAAGTACACTAACATCGTTTTAAATTTTGTTGTTACTTTTGATTTGAGACTTCTTGCTCTTATTGCCAACCACAAAAAAAAAGGTGTATAATAATTTAAAAAAATTAATAAAATACAATTTTTTAATTAAATACCAAGATTTAGCAATTATTGTATAGCCCTACATAGTTTTCAGAAGCCTTTTGGATGCTTATTTTTTGTTTTTCGGGAACTCCTACTTAATATATTGTGCATTATGTATCTCACACATTTTAAAACAACAATTAACGTGATTTTCGATTTTAAAACGATTAATCAAACTATATTGGATTTAACTGGTATCAAAATAAAGCTAATCAATTATAGAATTTTTTTTACAAAAGAAATTACTCTATTCTGATTAAGACTTTTCTTTAAATCCACTTTTATTATTGAAATCGATTTCAATGAACAGCTGATTCTCGTTTCTCTAATTTGAAACCCAATCGTTTCACTGATGTGTTCTATTCTCTTTTTATTCTCAGCTGTCAGTTTTGCGTTCAATGATCAAATCTAACCTCGAAACCTGAAAACCTCTGTTGAATTTTACTGACAGGTCCTTCCACTGAGAGAAATTTTTCAATGATTGCTATAACTGACTCGTCAAAAAAAATAAAACACCATTTCACTGATTGTTCCAATGATGCTATAAGTGAGACCTTCAGATAGGCTTTAATTTCATCAGGTCAGGTGCCTCGAAGTGCTACAGGTAAAGGCTGGTACGCTGTTGAGTGAAATCCAATTTTTCATACAAAATTTTCACTGCGAAATGTCAAAATGAACTTTCCACATGGAAATTCCACCAGGCAGTACGCTGTTCAAGTGAAAAATAGTTGTTCAAAAATTGATTTGTAGGGGGCGTTACAAACTATTTCACTTGATTTTTATTGTCCGTCGCATTAAATTTTTGACATTTCGGCGTGAAAATTTCACTTTCAATTTCACAGCAATTTTTTGGAGAGGAGTGAAAATTTCACTTCACTTGAACAGCGTACCAGCCTAAATGTCTGGCGAAAGTCTCTTGCCAACAGCGCAGTCACGCCACCCATCAGGGGTTGAATTACCGCATCCGTGATCGAGTACCTACTACGTGACTAAATTTCCAGAAGTGGCGACAGCTAATGCAATATGTTCAATACCACTTTCGACCTGACGTTCAATCAGCCAGTTAAAATCTTCAGATGCAAAATGTTGCATAAGGTCGCTCGCGCAAATTATACCTACATAGGTACATATCCATCCATACGCCATGAGAATGAGACTGAATTAAACTGAAACTGACACGATAAGCACATTCTCATTCACTCAGTCTTCAGCCAACACTAAAGACTAAACCCACAGGGCCACAGGCACAGCGGCCACTGGCGACAGGCCATAGCAAATACATAGCTATGTACGCATTAGGCAAGGAGTAGTCTGCTATAGCTATTATTATTCATTTCAGTTATAAATCATACTCGCATGCCCTCCGCATACAACCCTAAGTCCCAAACCGATACGAAATGGAATATGGAACGTCAAGTAGTAACAATGTTAAACAAGGAAACAATTGTTGAGAAATGCTTTCCATGTGTACGGTATATTCAACCCACCCACCTCCAAGCAATCGAGAAATCAATCTTAATTTCTCCTTGATTAAATGGCATCTGTCTTCAATTTTTTTCTAGCTCAGCCTCTGAAAGGAGCAGAAAGATAAATAATGGCTTAAAATACTCGTGGAAATATTGGCTAAAGGGCAGTATAAGATTTTATAGATTGGCCAAGTTCTATTGCATGAAATAGCAGTTTGAGTTAGGTAATTTTAAAATAAAAAAGTTTTCAACCTCTTTTTCAAACCTTTATAGGACGAATTTAAAAAAAAGCCGATATGGGTATACTATGATTTTCTATTTCTATAAATATACAAAATTTTAAGTTTATACGACTAATGGTTCGTGAGTTACAGAAAAACCTCTCTAAAATGGGTAGGGAGGGTCGTTTGACTTTGTGGGCGTCTCCACAGCTAGTTGAACATATCCTGAAAGTTTCATGAATCTACGATTAGCGGTTTGGCCTGTACGATGTCTGTCAGCTCAATTAAACTACTCCTTTATGTATATAGAAGAAGAACGCACTATTAGATTATCAAAAAGCAGATTTTGATGCGCCTTACAAGCGCAAAAAAGCAACCCAAATAATAAACGCAGTTCTTCCTACTATTTGTGTTAAATACAGACTGGAAAGTTTTAAAGTCGTAGAAGAATAAACCGGATGTTTTAGATGATTCTTCAAATACAACAGTCATTGATGGCAGTCGTTTGTTGCTATTCCGCGACTTAAACGCCATTAGTGTCATTTTCATAACATTTCACATAGATTCAACAACAACAGCTGTTATTGCAAGAATATTTTTATTGAATTAATCGCTGCATTCAAATTTGTTGTTGATTTATTTTGTTAAATTAATTTTGAATAAATAAAACTACCTTAAACAAAATATGGACACTATTGCGATATTTCTATCGTTGAGTAGCGAAGATGAGAGTGAAGCGGAAACCAACAAAAAGGAATGAGGAGAACCATGAGACCAAAATTCAATCCATTGGATCTCCCAAATGACAAGTAACTATCAGCATGGAATATACTCGTAAGAATAAAAAAACATAATTTTAAGATTTCAAATGTACATTAGACTAAACAAGGACGCCTTCGTTTATCTGCTAAACCAAGTTGAAGACAAACTTCCTCAAAGGACAAGTTCGTTGTCTGTGCCTCCAATTCTTAAACTTGCAGCCACATTAAGATTTGTAGCTAAAGGAGGTTACCAAAAGGGTGTAGGCAACGTCTTTCAAACCAGTTTTAAACTCATCCGATTCACACCTCTTTTAAAATTCGTTGCCAGAGGAGGATGCTTTTCAATCAACTCCACCAGGCGTTTCATTTGCTTTGGATTTGTTATTTTCAACCTTGAGAAAAAAATAAATAAAAATAAATTAAATACGCCTATTAGAATGTGACCGTTATCGAACAAGAAATCTAACTAAAATGACATCTAGCGTTTAATGGCGCCAAAAACGCCACCTGTAATGCCAAGTTCACAAATTTATCTAAAGGAAATACCCAAATTTATTTAATATAAAATACCTAATTAAATTTTTCAAATAATCTACAACAACAGGCGACAGAGCAAATTATAAACCACAAACGTTAAATTGAACGCCATTACGGACGTTCGGATTGCAGTTTATTTAAGTCTTACTAGATGGGTGTTTTCGGAAATGTCATTTGCATCAAACTGCTTTTGCAGCATGTTCGAAAATGCAAATTGCCAAAGTCATGTGTTCCTGATTGTCTCGCACATACCTATCCAACAAGATTATTGCAGAATCTAGTACAATTTCTCTGACATGGCCTGAATTCACTCCGGTTACGGCAGTTTTCTTCAGCTGTGTGTGTGGCTGACCACTTCCTTTCACTGAGATCGGCCATTTCGTTAGCGGCTTTACATGCGTAAGCATACGCACAACCCTTAGTCGTAGGTGACTTTTTACAAGTGTATAAATACGTTAAGTTAACTAAGATAAGGAGATATTAATCCAAGAAAACTAAATTAAGCGAGACGTAACACATTAATCTAAGGACTCATATGCAACGTACGTATATAAAGATCTATTCGACACGTGCACGAAGATACTTAAAACATTGAATTTAACGAGGAATGCAATCCGGCACAAAGAACACGCAACAAAAAACCATCAAAAGCAACATAACGATCGAGCATAAGATATTTGCCACAAAGCTACAAAACACGCATACTCGAAACACATAAAGACACATGTTATCTTAGCACAATACGTGAATATCACGATCTTAACCTATATAAGCGTATGTATGTATATCAGTCTCCAAATTAATGTATTTTAGTTAAACTTACAAACTACGTAAAACTTAAAATAATATCACAGAAAGTTATCACAAGTCCTTGTACAAAAGTACATGCAAACATATACCCATATAAGTGTATAGTTCTTAAAAATCGTACTCTGTCGTCTTATGCTAAGTTATATGTATAACATTCTTTATATAATTAGAATATACATTGTCATGAATTGCTAAGTAATTTTGTTTCTCGGGTCATTTCTTCACAAATGGTAGAAACCTATGGTAACTCTTACTCTTCTCACTGGAACTTAGCTCTTCCCACCCCCAAGCCCTGAGCAAGCCGGAAGAAAAGACATCTAAGAGAGAATCCAACAAGAGCTAAGTTTCAATTAAATCTAATCTCTCTCTTTAAATTAATAATTGTGGCCATACGCCACAAATTCAAAAATAAACCACATGTTTACAACAACAACTAAACTAACTTAGATCACGCGTACGTAAACGTAGTCCAGCCAAATCAGTTGACGTTTTACACAAATTAGGTATCCGAACGTCCCCATTCACAATTGAATTTTGTTCAGTATTCAAATTGGAGTAGGTACAATTTAGTTTATTAGGTTCCCTAATAAAAATGAATTCGAACACATTAGTCAAATTCAGTGAAACTTTTTTTTTGAACCCACTGACGTTTATTATTAAATATTTTTTTTCCTTTTCGCATATGTTTAAACGTCACGCAAACGTTCGTTCCTGTATTTTTTGGTTTTATTCCCGTTTTCTGAGAGAATATACCCGCACTCCTTGATATCTCACATTTTGCCGAAATTGGCCCAAAAAGTAAGGGAACAGACTTTTTATCAATTGACACTCATAACACCAACTTATCAACCGATTGATAGAAGTTATCGTTGATCAATTGATTGATATTTGATAACCATAAAAGGGGTAAGGTAAGAGACCTATTGATTGTCTATGCGTCCCTAAAATTCTCCCGCTGCCAGTGGCAATGAAAGTTAGCTTCCAGCTTCCTAAGCTCACACCCTCATTTACAGGTAAGCAGTCAACTGAATGTTATCCTCACACACACTCAACTATTTCAATTGAATTCTCAAAGTAATGCCTAATTTGTGTGTCAGCTGTAGCCTGTAACCAATCGTGTTTTATATTGGTCAATCAACATTTTGTGGCCACCGAATCCGGCTCTTGAAATAAACATTCCACACTGCGGTTGGGCATTATTTTTATTCATAAAACACTGCTGGTCCCACAAAGTTAAGGACCATTTCTAGATCCATTTCCACCAGTTACCGGCTTTATTGAGAGACAGCGAATTCAATATTCTCTGGTGTCGACAAATCGACTTTAATGGCATTTGCCCACATAGAACAAAGTGAAAGTGCCTACGTGCGAGGAAACTATTTTCATTTGTGCGTTCGAAGGACTGTGTGCAAAAATTTCGCGCAAGAGTCGCCCTCATCACCCCTCAACAGTGAAACAGGAAGATCGCCGCACGATAACAATAAAACCGAACCTCATCTGCAACTTTGGAAATTCAAATAAAAATCCAACCTGGGAGAGTCATCTCCCATGAACAAAAAAATTCGCTTCAATTCCAATACATTCAATTACCATTCTCATGGGCTATCGATTTTCCATCCGCTTCCTCCGAACTGGATGGTGCTGGGTCCTGCGTCATTATCGTCTGTTCCTTGAACCCAGTCGACCCACCGTCATCGGCGGCGCCGCTAACATCTGAAAGAGCCACCTCACGTCCTGGCAATCGATTTTCTCTTCCTTCTTGGCTATCGGCCAGCATTTGTATCGTAGACGATGAAGTGTAAGATGCCGCCTCCGATACATTATCCACGTCGTCGTCTTGAAGCACTCCATTGTGTTTGGCAGTGTCCTCGTCGTTCGTCTTCAATTTGATTTTATTTGCAAAAAGTGCTCGCATTGTCCTCTGGATAATTATGGCCGCAGTAGTTGCAGTCAGGGTGATGGTAGATTGGTTTTTCTTCCGCGCCATGTAGCGACGGTAGTAGCGTTGGATGGCATAGATCGCCTTTTGGTACTTTTCGTCAGAGTAGGGCGGCTCGGCGAGGACGTCCTCCTCGTTAATTGATTCCATTGCTTTGAAACCGGCCAGCATGTCGGACTTTGACTTCTTCGTGTGGACGATGGGCTGAATCGTGACTGGTCTCTGGCAGATATATCCGGAGTTGGCTGCGACTGCGAACCGCTGCTGGCCGTCGAAGTGCTCCTGGAAGGCGGCGAACTGTTCGTAGTTCTTGTCCAGAGAGCCATCTCGCTGCTGGATTAGTTTCTCGAAGTGAACCGCCGCGAACTCGTAGATGTTTTCGGGTTTATCTCGCAGCACCTCCTTGGCGAGGGTTTTCATCAGATCAATGAGTCCACCAGGAACGTGGGGTGTTAATAAAGGCATCTTTTCAAATGGTAGATTTTTCTAAATTTTTTGTTATATAAATCTCGACTTTCCCGGCTAAATGAACCGTCCGCGTAAAAAGTTTGATCAATACTGGTGGAAAATCGCAGGAACTTCTTCCACTTTCGTTGGGTTGCCAGGGGTTACCATGGTGTAAACAGACATTACCACCGGCTTACGACCTATTTCCGGAGAAATTGTCCCAACCCTCGTGGGGTTGTTTACTCTGAGCGACAGTGGTGAAGGTCAACTCAAATTGACCGCAGACAATCGACACACTGGCCATCGCATCGCATGTTTGCGCAAAATGGTTCGCAGGTGGAGACAGGTCAGCTCGCAGTTTATTTGGTCTCCGGGTCAGCAATTAGGTACTTACCTGTTGTGTGGGGGGTAGTAACGGCGGAATTATAATCACCATCCCTCTGTGTGGGTATTTTATTGTGTTATCAATCAATTTATGGAAAGTGTTGTATCCACACACGCAAAGGCGAGACGAGTCGTGTGTGGGTGGTAAGTCAGGGGCCTTCGCTGTCAACATCGTCATTAGCCTCAACGATGCGACATATGATTGGTATGTCTTGCACTTTGGTTGGATTGCCGACTTTCGTGTTGTCTAGAGTGTCGGCGATGAGTTGCTTTTTAAATTGTTGCCATTTGCGTGTGGCGAGGAAGTCCCGAAAGAGTATCTCACGCGACGGTATAGTCGAGTCCAAGTAGAATCTCATACGTTGCCAGATGTTGCCGGGGTTTTGTGGCTTCTCAAGGAGCCAAAATCGCGGAATCAGCAGGCATTGGACTGTTGTCCTTGCCATGACTACACGATGGTCGAGTTGTTCGCCCAGGCCGAAGATGCCACCGTAGGTAAGCGAGCCAACGTCAATGAAGTGGTTTTCAAGTGTGAACGGTGGTTCCTGTGGGAATTTTTTGTTAATGTGCGGTGGAGTATTTTACCAGAGCGTGTATACCTTTTTTGTTGAATCTTGTCGTGCGCTGACAGATGATCGCCTTTGAGATGCTTCGGATTTTTGAGACTGAGTGGACAAACGATTGAGTGCCTCTTCGAAAACGGGTATTGAGTCCTTTCGCTCTGTGGCGCTTTTCAAGTCGACTCCGCACATGAGAGCGTATTTCTTGTAGTCTGATTTGCGAGCCTGCAATAGAATAGTTAATAAGATTGTCAGGTTCTGAGATTAACTGATTTGGGTGAATATTTTAAAATATGTATTAATAATCGGCGATCCGGCATTTATAGGCTAAAAAAACATATATATTTTTAAATATTTGACTAAGAAAAGCTTTTACAGAAACTCTTTTAACATGTGCACATATAAAATGACAAATATATATTTTTAATTTTAACTTAAACCTCAAAAATGTCATTACTATATGGCATGTCCCCAGTTGTACCTTCCTTTAAAAAATGCATTTTATTTGTCAAACGTAAGTTGGTTTGCAAATTTTATTGATGAAGCCTTGAAGAAGAAAGAACAATGGGGACTGTGGCCCAGTCAATTAATTTTTAGAGAATATACAAAGTTATGTGAAAGGTATGTAGCGAGTGTTCCCAACAAAATTGTCATTTCCGTGAACAACAAATATTTTCAATTTCAATTTAACCACCGCTTTTTAACTTTCTCGCATTACGAAGTAAGAGAAAGGTATTGTAATCGTACAAAAAATCTAACTCGAGATTTTAATCAAATCCGACATTACGATGATAGAGGAACTCGAAAAAGTTGGTCTCGCAATTCTGTCCGTCTTTCCATCCTTTCCTGAGGTCCACAGCGCAAGAGGCTGGACGGATTTCTTTCAAACCTAGGATTTGGAATTTGTGGGCTTACAGTTTTGGGCAACCCTATTATTAACGGTACTTCCCTTATAACGGTTTTAAACAAGTTTGATTTTTTTGAAAACGACTATAACGATTTCAACCAAAATTGATATTTCGAATTATGTAGATGGGTTTAACATTGCTGCATACCCAGTTTTTCGGTAAAAATTCGAATAACGGTAATTTTGAAAATTGGACATATCTCAAAAACGGTCAATACCTATAATTGTAACAAAAATGCATTCCGAAGGTAAAATGTTCATTCCTAACATGATAGCAAATTCAGTTTTTCTCTAAATTGTTTATAATGCATTTTTGGCAAAAGACATTTTTGAGAGCTTTTTTTTTGGGCTTACCTACATGAAAACGGCTGCAACGACTTGACCAAAATGCATATTTGAAGTAAAATTGACGTTTTCAACATTATTGGGTCCCTCATTTTCAATTTGAATCGCCGGAACCGCTGATTTTTAAAACTGTTCATATCTCGAAAACGCCATTTTCGATTTGGATACAAATTTAAAAACCAAGTAATGCTAACATCTTGAACAATACCCTATACTCAGTTTTAAGCTAAATAGTTGAACAAGCTTATTGTTCGAACTAAACGTTGCAATTGTTAACACGAAAATACTTTGTAATGCGCGAACTCGACAAGCGTTCCTGATAGTCAAATACGAACTGTGATCTTAACTCAATACGCTTTACTCACTTGACGTGCTGCATTATGCAGTCCTACACTAACATTAATATACCTTGGAGCAGGAGGGATTTTCCTGCTCAATGAAGCTGTACCTGTTTTACAGGGTAACACAATATTTGTTGCTATTTTGTACACAACTCAAAAGATTTTGACCAAAAAGCTTATTTTAGATATCAAAAGTATTCTTAATAAGACCCTGTTCTTAGTTTTTCTTAGAGAAATACAAATGAAGCCGTGTGAAGCCATCATTACAGCACTACCATTAAAAATGCAATTACAACTATCTACTAGAAGCTCTTTTTTAGCAAATATTATCCACTTCTTCTTTTTTCATTGATATTAATCATGAACCTTAAAATAATTGCAACCAATTGGAGTTTACACTATCAGAAACCCGCACTTCATTTGCAACCCTGAAACACGTCCATCGACGTGCAAATTCAAAAACAAATCTCTGAATTCTTACATTACAAACCCTACTTCGAGTCATAGCATCACCAATCTGAAAAAATCTTGCATAATAGCCTATAAACAATAATAAAATAAAAATCCAACCAAACTAATGATATGAACGAAAAAGTTTCGTGAAATCCCCATTCGTGCAAATTTTTTTAGAATATTTCTCAACAATGAAAATGCGTTGTTCTTTCGTATAGCGCTCCATAATCGTTTTCGTTAAAACGAAAGTTGTGCTTCGAAAGGAAATTTCATTTGCGCTAAAGCAAAACATCGAAAGCTATATCATCGACGTTTTCGTTTTCTTTGGTTCATGTAACCCCAAAAACGAAACACATTTTCGTTTCATGCAAAAGGAATACAGCGAATGCTATTTGTTTTACGTTTCGAACATTTTTTAATTAGTGGTTGTGATTAATTTTTATTTGACAAAAAATATTCTGATGAAATGTTTTTTTAATAAAAACAAAAACCGAAAAAATCTGTCACAACTTTTCTTAAACCCTTGCAAACGAGAAGAAGAAAACGAAAGCAGTTACATGAAGCAAAATTTCGCTTTTGCGTGATTTCTTTCATTTCTTGAAATGCGAAAGTGTTTTTCGTTTCGTTTTTTACAGAATTTCACCCCTGTTTTCACACGCCACAGGTCTGCTTATGTTCACTGCCTTTAAAAAAATTCAAACGGTCATTTGCACAAACTACAAAAACAACAGGGAAATAAATGTATCTCTTGCTTCTTAACAAAAGAACTACGCACTGAAGGAGGTGTGCCTTTGCAGGAAGCTAGTATTTCAAATGTCACCAAAATGTTTAACAAAAAAATGCTTAACATTATGAGAAACCAGCTTTTACACATTTTCGTACAACACAAATTACACCACTGAAGAAGCACCACACTGCAACGATAAAGGGCCGACAACTGTCAACTGTCAGTTGTCATTCATCAAAATTAAGTATGCCGATCCCGATCGAGAAATTGGGTTATCTCGCTTTAACATGGGTCAACACCATTAAATGATGTGACTATAACCTCTTACCAAGATGAAAATTCCTTAAATTCCATGATGGCCGAATTGGGACTGATCGGGATATACCATCCAACAAAGGCACCGCTCTTACCCACCATCTGAAAATGTGGGGCATTGTTGAGTGGCACCCATATCCCATACACACAACAACTACACTACGGCAATCCGATATAGATCACTCCTATTCCTGACAGAAGTAAATAGGTCAGAGTGATTGACCTACAAAAATAGCTGAGTGTTTTATATAGGCCATCATCAGCTAAAGTAAGGAAGAAATTACGATGGTAAATCGGTCTTTAGTTCACTGCCAGGAAACAAAGTTGCTTTTTTAATTAAATCGATGTTGAGAATCATCTATTCCAAGCACAACTATGGATTTTCCACTCAGCTCAGCGCTAAAGACGCTTGAAAATGCATAAAATCTTGCACTGTCACGCGTTGGAAACTTTAAAACTGTGACATGCTCATTGTCACTCGACCACAACAGCCAATCGCGATCACACAGTAGTTAAAATCTGTCACTTAGTCGATCATTACGTAGTGACCAAATGAACCCAAATGTTTACGTCATAATGACGTCGGAATGTCAAAATTTGACATGAAAAGTGACACATGTAATCGCAGCTCAAGCGAGGCTCTTTCAAACTTCGTAGGTTTTTTTATAAACTGAACTGAACTGAAATCAACACCACCTCACCTTTCGGTAAACGCCAGCCACTTCCTCCTCAGCCTGTTCGACCTCTTCGGAGTCCGCAGAAGAATGTGCAGATACATCGTCCGCAGTGTTCACTTGCTGCTCCGCTTTCGATTCATTGAGTTTCTTAAGTATTTCTTCGTTGGTCAGGTCACTGAATAGCAGTGCACTTTCCCCCTCCGAAATATCCAACAGACTGTACGCCTTGTTTCCGTTCCGCTGTGTCACCTGCAATTCGTCACTTGCTTAACACACTTTCAAGCACACAAACACCTATCCCACTCACCTTCATCTTCAGGCACTGTAGGATCATGCACTGTCCGCTGATTACAAAATGCACGTACGTCAGCGGTCCCTTGTCCTCGTAATAGATGGTCTCCAAGGGTTCGTACTGCTTCAGCAAGCCCACTTTACACACATACACAGTCTGCGAATGGATAATAATCCAATCAAGGACGCTTTCTCATCTCAAACTATCCCAGAGTAGATTACCTGATGTACGTTCCAGTCCTTGAAGTAATCAAACGCGGCCAGGGCAATTTTCTTCTCCTCCCATTGTTTCTCCATAAATGGACGAAGTATGCGATCGAAGTCCTCCTCGTAAACAGTCAGGAGTTCCACATTGTCTGAAAGTAGCTCGCGGATTAACCCAGTAAATCATTTGCATTCGCCAATCCACTGGCGCTGACTTCGACGGTAATAATACATATTTTTGTGAGCCTAATAGTTCCAACCGAATCAGATAAGAAACCTAGATACTCGTGGCTGGTTGTTACACCTACACAGGGAATAGATTTTGTTTTTTATTGACTGGCTTTCCTAGACAACTACTGCGATTGAAGCAAGGCACAATTCCCTTTCGGTACGACGGCGAAGGATAACAAACTCCGATGGAGTGATTGCAATCAGGCGAAAAATATGAAATGGCCAAGCCATCAGAAGGGGGCGCACATAGTGTATCTGCAATACAAATCGATTTCCTATGAATTCTGATTAATAGAAAAAATACATTTTGTTTTCATTTTCAAGTTGTTGTCGGCCCCGGAGTTATGAGTAGTCACGCGAACTCTTTCGGGTTCCTATTTCAATTGGATTTGGATCCCTTACAGAGGAGATAGGGTGGTGCTGGGTGCCTATACTTAATACTGGAAATGGGCCATTTGATTAGTTTTGGATATAAAGCACAATTAGGTAAACGAGCGGCGCTGAATGAGTTCACATAATAAGAAGTTATGTAAATATTTGCACAAGCAGCTATGTGAAGGTACCTACATAAAAAGGGAGAGGTTGGGTTTGAGAAAGTATTTAGGAGGAAATGGCGCGCAGATATTGGATTCGACTGGATTGGAGTGCAGTTTGAAACTTATTAAATGGGCCGCAGTGTTTTGTGAGCGGGCGGTTACTGTTTGTATGTCGAGTGAGGGATTCTCAGTATGGATTGAAAGTCTGATCTTTATCTTCTTCGATTGCTACTTCTTCTTCTGCAAAACTCGACTATGTTGCAATAAAAATAACACTCTCCCCCAAAAGTCCCTATACATAATTTGTCGAAACCTACCAACTTGCTGTCAAGAAAAAATCCGATGGCCCCTTTCGCTCTCGCTTTCCCAAGGCGACTTTCCTTAGATATGTAAGCACTAATTCATAACACCGATTCATAAAAAGGGATCAAAGAGCGATGTTACTAATTATCGCCCGATAGCCAAACTTTCGCATAACACCTAAACTCATTGAAAGTATTTTGTACGAATCCTTAAGCTTTCAATGCAAGTCTCCTAACCAGCATGGCTGTCTTAAAGGTAGATCGATAACCACTAACCTCGTTGAATTCGTGTCCTCTGCACTATCGGTCTTAGAAAGTAATAAAGAAGTTGACGTTATTGCAATCGATTTTAATAAAGCCTTTGATAAGATATCGCATGAATTAATTTTTTTCAAATTGTCTGCCTTCGGCTTTGAACCAATACTGCTGAAATGAATATCCTCTCATTTGAAAAACCGTTTTGGTGGTGTTCGCTTCAGGTCCGTCCCTTCCGCCACTTTCCTTGCAACCTCTGGTGAACCACAAGACAGTCACCTAGGTCCCCTTCTCTTTGTCTTAACTATAAATGATCTTAAAAGGGTCATTCATTCTTTCATCCTCTCTCTACATATTGGTTGAGGCCCAGGTCCACCCCGGACTGTAGCACCACCTAAGTAAGTAAGTTGTGATGGCGTCGACAATTACTCGAACAAACCTTTAACAATTAGAATAAATTCAATCGATTACATAGACGACCATCCACCATCAGTCGCAGCTCGATCGTGTAGCAGTTTCGTTGACGCGGCGCAGCCATTTGGTTTTCTCGCTCGTTTTTAATTTTTAAGCATCGCGGCTTGGTAAAATCACTCCGGCTTGCGAAAATCGACGACCAAAATATTTATCTGCATGTTTTGAACTGGGATTTTATAAGCAGCGACGAAACAGTCAAGGACCAAATGTCAAAGGGATATGTAGACTTAAATAAACTTTACTGCATTCAAAAAGTCTGAAAGGTCCTCGATTTATAAGCGACAAGCTGTATGGATTTGGCAACCGCCTCGTTCTACTGGGGACCTGTTGTCTAGCATTTTATTCAGCTTTAAAGACACTGGGGCTTTTTGCCCATTGACTTAGAATCTTTAAAGTTTTGTCACGGGACCTACTGTGGTGTCCATTTTGGGTTCATCGTAGACAAATTGTTACCTTTGAAGTTTAATGCGCGGGCTTTGAAGGCGAAGAAAAAAATTCTGGCGGTAATTTACCGCGCAGATCATTTCAAGTTCAAGAAATTTAGAGAGCAGTTGGATCTATCTATCGCATTCTTCATCCATGGCTTAATTTTTATAAACGTTTGGACCGCTTTTGGCTGTAAAAAAAAATAGTGAATAACTGATAGTGAAGACTCTTATACTCTTATATAAATTATATCTTCAAAATAACGGTATGTATGTATGGCCCTGTTTGACATGACGGAATAAAGTGCCTTGCTAAAGGTACAACTCAAGCAGAAACGGCTTTCCTACTCATTGAGGATTTTTGAATCAAGTGTATAAGTATGGGCTGCAAGATATGTGTATGGCAAGAATAAAATATAAATAATCACATCTTACTTGTAGCCTTACACGTTTGATGCCTGGCAACATGTTCGATCAATTCTATTTCCCCAAGACAATCCCCAGGACCGCAGATAAAATCAAGTCTTTCGAAATATTCGTTCGTCTTCTAAAAAAAAAATTTAAGAATGATGCAATACAATAAGAGATGGGCAATTGCTTACAGCATCATAAACCATTCGGGTCACTTCAACTTCTCCGGTTAAGATAAAGTACACAGCCAAGGGATCACTACCTTCCTTAATAATAAATCGACCCGGATTGAGGTAAATAAATTTCACAACCGTGGCCAAGCGTGCTCGTATTTTCTGAAAAAAGAAAGATGTGTAATGTATTCTGGTAAAGTTGATGTCGTTCCCATTGGTTTCACTAGGGGATTCACTTATTCTGAAGTCCAATGGAACAAGAAAACTGCTTCTGGTTGAATCCACAAATGTATTGGTGAAATGCCAAAAAAAATCTACGGCTGCTGTCGGCTGGCTTGTATAAAATACAGAAATTATTACACATGCGTTAGTGCTTCTTAAGTGGATTCTGACTTCAAATCGAGAAGCGAAATTCTCTTCTCATAATCACCAGAAAAGTATTTTTTGTGCCACAGGAACGGCTTTAAAAGTGATTTTTTCGATTCCGGACTCTCCCGGACGCTTCTTTTTGCCCAATGGAAAACGACATAAGTGTAACCGAAACAATTTATTGACTTTGTAATGTATGACGGCCGTCCACAGATTTTTACGATCTTTGTCAATGTCAGAGTTTGCTTTTATTTGGCCGTATGTAACTGCGGCCATGTTTTCTTAAATTAATTAAATTAATTGTCAGATCGATACGCTGACTATTTAAAATGAGAAAAGTTTACTTAGTATTCAGTCGTGACTAAATTTGTATGTCAAACTTCTATAACGCCAACTCAAAACATTTTTCAAGTGATCAATTTATTTCAATGGGCACATTAAAAAATCTAGTAAGGTAGATGTAACCTGAATGCAAAAACCAGATTGATCACGTCACTTTTCCTACGTCAACCACATACGAACTCCCAGCTAAATTTAGTCCGAATTTCAAGACTAGATTCGCCGGCTACCCCTCCATAAACGTCAAGTGAAACAGCTATTCATATCATATGACCGATCTAGGACAATCAAAACTGAGACACATCAAGTCAGTCAGCTGTCAGTCTCACTAAACTAGATACTAGAACATCCTTAATAGCCGCGCATAGTGCCAGAGCATACATTTCTTTTCCCACCAAAATTAAATTATTTCCCGTGAAATAATAATACACTTTAAAAGCCTTTTAACAATCGATTTCGAGTTTCGAAGAACTCTATCATTACTTTTGTTAATTTTTATAGGTTCGGAATGTTATAAACTGAAAATCTGAAGTAAGATGAAGGTGTTGAAATTGCGTGCTCAAAAAAATCGCCTATTGACAGCTCGTTATTTTTTTCTTTTCTCTTGATCTATCTGGTTATTTTGTGCCCGTCCCAAAGTACCTGAAAATTTCTTGCGCAGGTCTCTTCATATCAGGGATTTTATTCTCTTAGCGACAACAAAACTACTTTTCCAACAAAAACTACAGCTAAAAAAAATGTGTGCGCATTTCATACAACAAGCATACCCCTGCTTGCGAAAACATCTCTCTCGATCGACGATCGAGACATGACTGATTGTCCACACAGAACCGTCGTTGGCGCATGCAATAGATACACATTTACCCACCCCAAAGAAAAGGGAAATTTGCTGGGTGTTGCACTTCTCAAATATGTGTTTAGTAATGGAAGCCAAGGTTTTGAGAAACTATTAAAAAGGGTTGAAATGGAATTTCCGTTGTACTTTGTGCATGGGCACGCACGCACAAAAAAGATAAAGTAGAGAAAAGCATTAACAATTTCATGCGATCAAAAATACCTTAAAAGAGAAAATTTCCCTTAAATAAATTGCTACTGCGCATGTTGGGATCTTTCTTCTTTTTTGGGACGGACTATAACTTTGACAGCAGCATAAACAACTCCAACAACAGAAATATTTTTAAATATGGACTAATGCTATTCGCCCATCGGTGACGCGAGTCGAAAATGAAACGTTTTCTTGCTTTATCATTTACAAATGTCAAAATAGAGTAATACCTAGTATGTCCACAACGAGGTAAATAAAATGCTTGTGTAAAATAAAAAGTTTGCAAAACATACCGGGGGGAATTTTGCAAAACATGTCAAATTCAGCATCAGCGAAACTAGCTTCTTCCTGTCGTCCACAGTTCTTATCCATAGAGGACATCGAATAAGAGCTTTCTCCTGCACATAATTTCAACTTAAGATTATAAGAAAAGCAAACCTTTTTATGGGCAACCTACTGCCATGGTTAGGATACCGATTTTTCTTTGCTGTCGAACAAGCATTGCGATATTTTTCTTAATGTTTGTGGAGATCTTTTGCTCCTCAATGTCTTGAAGCCATGATTTGTTAAATATTACCATCCGGACGATACCTCTAAAGCGCATTCTAACGAGTTTGCGTCTTTTTAGCAAGGCCACCTGTAGAAGGAAACATTTGGTCTTAAGTTTTTAACAATAAGCGAGACTTTACTTCTTTGGCCCTTTTGCTCATGTTGATGCTTTCTGTGAACTATTTGAAGTTTGATGACGCTTTGCAAGACTGTTTTTGAAATTTTTTCGATCGAAGATGTGACAGGTCTGACTGAAAAAAAAGGTTTTAACTAAAGTGAGCACACTTTTTCATTTATTTATCAGTGATTCTTGACTTTGGGAATTGGGAATTGCAAAAATGTAGCATGAAAGACAGTTGATTATCAGAATCCAATTTATTCATTATGAAAGTGTCAGCGTGCGTTTCAAGGTTTTTACCCCTGCGCCACGTCTGACAAACATCGGAGAGTATAACTGTCATGAATGAGCTTCTCAATTATCCGCTTGGGCTAGGAATAAAATTGTAGATCCTTTCCATTCGGCCCAAACATCAAAAACTCACACAAAACGAATGGTTGTGAGAAGCTAGGCCTAGGGTTCTACGAACATGTTGCGCCAGCTATTTATTTTTCATTTGATGTTGAGAAATCTGAAAGAGACTGGAGAAAATATCCCAATCCCATCTTGCACGTCAATCGTTTCTTAAATTTGTACAAAAAAAATTAGCTTGATATAAGTTAATGTTTTGGGGCTGTACGAAACTAATTTATCGATAGAAGGCGACATAAGTCCAAAGATTAAAAAGTTGTGCTTAGGAAAGTGACATAAAGCGTGACATGAGAGTGGAGGGTATGAATTCACTCCCAGAGAGGGAAACTTACGCAAAAATTAAGGAACGCTTTTGTAGTAACCTGTGAAGAATGACAGATAGTTCATAAATGCCAAATACGCAAAATTTGTTGTGTAAAAACTAGTAAGAGGGGAAATATCTTGCTCTCTCGAAGCCGCTCTCTTTTATAAATTTTTTGAGTTGAGGAACGACAACTGAGTAAAATGCGTAAGAATGTGTAAAAATTAGTAAGATTAATAAGTAAAGGAACATACCTCTTATGTTTATGTAGAGTTTGACAACTTCACTAATCAATGAAACGCCAGCAATTAGGTTTGTTTGACGTGGCTAGGACAGTGCCCACTAGTGCGCACAGAGAAGAAGTGTCAGCTAATTTTCGCGCCTGCCAAAAACCCGGTACAACCCTGAAAATTCGCCTACTACATAAATATCGAACGCACAATATGCTGCCCTGAAGTTTGATATTGAAAAATGAATGCCAGCAAGCGAAATGACAGCGAAACTCAGCACTGAATTCTTGCCCCGACACAAGTTAACTGGGGTCAGTTCGGGGGGCGATTAGGGTGCCCTAGGAGTCATATCAAACACAGGTTTTCAGTACCAGTACATGAGGGTTAACCGGTTAACCCACGTCAAACAAACCTATAGTTAGTCATTGCGTACCTATTTTCCTATTTTCCTTACTAATGACCAGATTAGCTGTCAAGTGACCAAAATGCTAAGATTATTAAAACTGTATATCAGACTATATGACCAAAATTACCAATATGGTCATATTTGACTTGATGGTCATTTAAGGCATTTGTTGTTTACAACCAAATGTTGTAGTAGGGTAATGCTGTAAAGAAAAACAAAGCAGGATCCGATGTGTACGACTTGTGACATCGTAAAGTCCGGGTCTGATCTCTACGGATGAGTTGGTCTGACCATTTGCCTTTAATCTGCTTTGCGGACGCTTGCTCGCCCTGTCAACTTTTGCTTCCTCCATAATCCTGGCATCGCTAGAAGCTTCGATTGAGCTCCCCAAAGACATGTAGCTGGGTAAAACGAAAAGGAAACACACAAAAGAACTTAAAGGGTAAAATAACAAACAATATGTACACCAAGTAAATTATATTCAAACCAATGAAACTACATAAAGAATATTAACAAAAATACATATAACTATGACAAAATAGATACCTAGATACCAAACAATTTCTTCACAAACAAAATTTCACAACAAGAAAAAAGTATAAATAGCGACAATTACTAGAAAAGAACAAGAAAATGAACTTAAACCAATTACAAAGAAAAGACAATTAAAAAATTTACAAAAATGGAAGATCATTGATTCAATAATCAACAAAAAAAAGAAAACGAAAATCAAAATAAATCCTATCCCAATAGCACGAACTCTCAAACACAGATGACAACAAAAAAATGTTTGTTCCATCAAAAATGCCAGAAATGCCACAACGAAATTTCATTAAAGTGCATATGGGCATATAAGCTTTATGCTGGCATTCGTGCTAATTGTCCCATTACACTATATGCTATTTTGGCATTTTTATCTGTCAAAATCAGTCTGGTCATATGTGGCATTTAGGTCATTAGGGCATATGGGACATGCCCATTACACTGTATGACCATATTTTGACAGAAGAACCGTCATAAATTGGCATTTTATGACCACTTGGCATACCGTCTAATCTTACCTTAACTTGTCACAAAGTCCATATGCGGTTGAATTTTTAAAACCAGGCAGAGTTCCCCCTGCCTTATTTACATATTTCCAAGAAATGGTATTCTTCTTATCACAGCTCAAGCTACATACATTGGGTCAATGATTCTTTCCCAAGAGAAAGACAACAACAACCACAGTCATGATTCATGAAAAATAAACCTTATCTCTTATTTACTCGCACATTGCATTTATTTGGATTTTTGAGTTTGCTGTCCAATCTCTTAGTTTACATTTCAACGACCAGTAGCTAGCATTTAATTTTGTTTAGCACGGTTTTGTAATTTCTTTCCAAAATGTATCAATATACAAAAATATATAGAACTCTCGTTACACTGCTGGTCATTTCAGTTTCCCGTAAATTTTAACATTCACCTGTCATAAATTCAAATCGTTGATTGTTTTCAAAATATACACTTTCAGATGTGTTTTCGAACATTGTCCATCATGAGGCGATCGATAAATCCAATGCGAGTATAACGACTTGTTTTCGCGCCAATGACGCACTGGAAACAAACGGTAGATAGTTTCGAATAAAGTTCAGTTGTATTTGCATTTGATTAATTGTGGAATCAAATAAATTTTCGTTTTCCAGATGAATCGGCGGAAGTGAAAAATGTTGAAGGACAACGGTTTTATGGCTTTTTAGTAAGAAACAAAAAAAAAAGTTCCAACTTTGGATGTAAACATTTTTATTAATATTAGACGAAGATTGGTTGGACGTCTGAAACGGGCAAAGTGTCATTTCACTGCGGTGGAACATTGATTTCGGACAAATTTGTAATCTCTGTTGCTCACTGCATGGAATATGAGCGGGTGAGTGGTGCAAGAGTTGAGAGGTTTTTTCATTTATAGTTGAATCTACATTGCAGCCCATGTACAAGAGCCAACCGGATATAGTGCGGATTGCCGAGCGTCCATTTGAGGGTCATATCGTTGGAGAGGACATTCAGATTGCCAGTATTTACGCGCATCCTTTGTATGGCATTCACAGTATGTACGACGACATAGCTGTGATTGAGTTGCGGACGGCTTCAAAGTGGGTTTTCCTTTATCGAATTAGGGATATTTAAACCAATTTATTATGTCAACATTTATTTAAGGTACCGGCCGGCTTGCATTTGGACTGGTGAAACATTACCAACAACGGATATATTCGCATTGGGACATGGTGAGTTACAGGTCAATCCTCTGTTGTATTATAATTTGGTGTGGGCAATAGCTTGTGTCAAATTTTGACAAAAATTTACCCAAATTTATATCTCTGTTTTGATCGGTCCCAGCTTTTTTATTTGACGTTTATAGAGGGGTAGCCGAAAAATCTCGGCAAGAAATTCGTGACTGAGTACTAAGTTGACAGTTCGCATTTGCGGCTGACGTAGGAAAAGTTAAGTCACAGACCAATCTAGTCGACTTATGTCGTTTTCCATTGGGCAAAAAGAAGCGTCCGAGAGAGTCCGGAATCGAAAAAATCACTTCTGAAACCGTTCCATTGGCACAAAAAATACTCTTCTGGTGATTCTGAGAAGAGAAATTCGCTTCTCGATTTGAAGTCAGAATCCACTCAAGAAGCACTTACACAAGTGTTATTTGTGTATTTTATACAAGTCAGCTGACGGCAGCCGTAGATTATTTTTTGGCATTTCACCAATACATTTGTGGATTCATCCAGAAGCAATTTTCTTGTTCCATTGGATTTCATTATGAGTGGATCCCCGAGTGAAACCAATGGAAAATGACATAAGTTGACAGTTCGCATTTGCGGCTGACGTAGGAAAAGTTACGTCACAGACCAATCTAGTCGACTTAGATAACTAGATTTTTGAATGTGTCAATTTTGTATACGAATTCTTCATTGTGGACGTTCATATAAATAGTTAATGAAAAACGTCAACTGGATTTGTCTGGGCTAGGAAGGAATATGAACGCGTTAACTGGGTAAGTTGAGTTGTTATTGTTTACTCGCGGTTTTTGATACTTCAAAAATGTCAACTGAGTATACAGCCAGAATTTTCTTGATTTGTCAGCTATCCCCCCATAAACGTCAACTGCAAAAACTAATCACATGAGCAAGCTGTGCCAATAAAAGTGAAACACATCTAGTGAGTCAGCTGTCAGACATAGTAAACTAGAAATCTGAACGTCCTCATTATTTGAGTTAAGTGAGCAGCTGTCAAGTACTTCTACTTGCAATTATCTAAAGAACCGAAGAAGTGCCTAGTAAAGCTTAGTAGTAGTAGTGAAATCCTATTTTTTATTTTCACTGCGAATTGTCAAAATTAACTCTCCACGCGAAGATTTCACTAGGCAGTACCTACGCTGTTCGAGTGCAAAATAGTTGTTCAACAAGTGATTTGTATGAAAGGTCTTTCTATCAGGCGTCATTAAGTCTTTATTTATGGCGTTTTCGATTGAAGAAATGCCCTTTCTATGAAAAGAGCAAATCTAGAAGTGCTCTTTCTATGTTTTCCATGTTTCATTGAAAAAGAAAGTGCACTTCCAGGTCAATTCTCAACACGAAAGAAGTGTCCGGAAACGAATTTCATTGAAAAGGGCAATTCTGAATTTCGGGGCAATTCTCTCGGATCTTCAATGAAAAACGCCATGTGTTTCTTAAAAGGTTTAATTTGTTGGTCTTGTCTAAAAACTTTCAAACAGTTTGTTCAAAACCATTTAGTGTTAGAAAAAATAGGAATGGTATACCTCCCATCGGTTTTTTTCTCACTAGGAAATCCTTTCTGTTGACCTATTGGCCATCCATGATAATTCAATAGAATCATTAAATGTCTCAACTCCACAGGCTGGTGGAGCTCCTGTAACATCCTTCTACCCTTCCATCTTCTGGTTCTGCTTGTTTGTGTAATGTTTTCACTTTATGGATCTGCTATTTTGATTTCAGATTTGGCCAGACATGGAACCCAGCAGGTTATGAGCTTACAATTCGTGAATTCTCTTGAGTGCGACCGTCTCTACTCACCCTCGAGGAAACTTCCAAACGGGATAGTTAAATCTCAATTTTGTGCCGGAAAGTCTAACATTACCGAAGGCAGCAAATGCAAGGTACGTTTTGCACTAATATTACATGGTAAGTTTTAAATAACTTTATTCAATAATTCATAGGGTTATATTGGTGCCCCACTGCTGACTCAAACGACAGACAATTCAGGAGATGTTTTCATAGTTGGTCTAACGAATTACGGACAACGATGTTCATCCAGTGACTATCCAAATATTTACACCAAACTGTCATTTTATAAAGATTGGATTCAAGAGGCAATCATAAACTGAGAAATAAATTTTTGAATTTTCAGCCAAAATCTTCTGAACTTGGCATCACTTTCTTAGGAATGCGCTTGCTGTAAAAATGTACTAGTTTCTGGTACGTCATTAGTGTCAGAAAAATTCCGTTGAAGAAAGTTTTCGCTGCCTGCCCTAGTTTCTGTTTTTGTTTTCAAAATTAAATTTACTTTTCTTTAGCTATTTTTTTTAAAATAAAACCCAAATGAAAGTCAGCAAAAGTGGTTCCGTAAGAAAATCTCCACGACAGCGTATATGGTTTTCACTGACTTTTCCCCAATTTTAGGCCATCATCACCGAGAAAAATGTTGCTGACCAAGTGAAATTTTCAAGTGTCCCAATTAAAAGTGTATTTATATTCTTAATTGCAACTGTCTGCAGTGCAATCATATTGGAAGTTCTTCCCAATACCACGCACAGTCTTTTTCCATCGAAACCAGGCGCAAATTGCAATGTTTCCAGCGTTCAACAGCCGCCACGACCCACGTATGCCATCTATGGCAATAGCAAAACCGAAGAACACCTCGTTCACGTGATTGCCGTATTACATCGGCTAGGATATAAGCGAACAGATATCGACGGCGATTGGGATCTTCTCTGGGCGCATGATTATCCGTTTTTCTCAATGCCAAAGATGTTAAAGAATCTCCAGCCGCACCAAAAAGTGAACCATTTTCCTGGCTGCGGCTTCATAACAAATAAAGTTGACTTGTCTACAACTCCACTGCCATTTCTTCCGAGAGCATTCAAATTGCCAGCACAAAAGGACGAGTTCTTGAAGTATATCACCGACAACCCGACAGCTCTTTTCGTTCAGAAGCACAACGAACACAGATTCATTCAAATAAAATCACCAGAGGATATTGATTTGGACTCGAACAGCAGTTTCATTCAGGAATACATCCAGAATCCATTTCTGGTCGATGGCTACAAGTTCGACATTGGAGTCTACGTTCTGCTGACCAGTATTGATCCACTAAGGGTGTACATTTACACGGGAAATGTCTTGTTTCGATACTGCCCCGTCAAGTATAATCCATTTGATCCGAACAACGTGGATAAGTATGTTGTGGGCGATGATTACTTGCCAACGTGGGAAGTGCCTTCATTGGGCAAGTACTACAACAAGTTCAGTGCCAATATGCGGGCAGCATTTGATGCTTATGTCAGAGATCAGGGAAAAGATCCGAGTGGAGTGTGGCCTCAGGTGGAAGAAATTATACGTCAGACTGTGCAGTCCAAGGAGAAGTACATAGCGGACGTTTTGAAATCGTACAAGACGAGAAACTTCTTCGATCTGATGCGCTTTGATTTGATTATCGATGCAAATCTGAAGGTGTACCTTATGGAGGCGAACATGAGTCCGAATCTGTCGTCAGCTCACTTCAAGCCGAACTCACTGTTGTATGAGCAAATCCTGTACAGTGTGCTGAATCTGGTTGGTGTTGGTTCGCCGGTGGATAAGTCTGTGCTAGTTGTAAAGTAAGTTTGCGTTTCACCTTGTTTGATGGACATTCCATGCCATCATGTCGTACTTTGCTAGGGTAAAGATATTGTAGTAGTGACGGTAAGCTGTTGGGTGGTAGAGCAGGTGTGGTTCTAGAAACAACACCCTTGCGATACAGGAATAAATCCCTGAATTTTGAAGGGGACCTCTTTATACATTTACTTTTTATAATAAAATTTGTTAAAATGTTAAACTACGCATTTCAGTTCCGATGATGTAGAAGAAATGATATCCACCGATAGGAACATCGCAACACTGCTAAATGTTTGTGCCGACTTCAACTGTGATAAATCGTGCAACGTTCTCGAATGTGAACTATGCCTTCCGTGCATAAGTGGAACAGATTACAAAGTATTACACGCAACCTTCCGCGAACATATTCATAGGATAAATATGAAGCGAATTGTACCAAAACCGATCGTAAGTGCATAGTAACATTTTCTTAAATCGAATCCAGTGCTTCTTGATATTCGTTTTCCAGGAGGATCGATCAAAGTTTGACATAGCGCAGGCGACTCAAACCCTATCAATCAAAAATCAATGGCTGACAAGATGGTTCTATGCAAAGTGCTCTGATGAAATTACTTGGTGCTATTAGTAATTATTGTTGTGGTAATTTTACCGTTTATTGGTATTAATTAAAAGTTTATTTATGGAAAAAAAATGTCAGTTCTTTTTAATGTTTATCTGGAAACAATGCTTCACCGGATTTGGCAGCAGCGAATATCCGTTCTTGTCTACTAACTCGAAATTCATTTTGTTTCAGATGTTTCAGGTAGCTGGCTATAAACTTGATAGGCTCCTCGGGCTTATGGATATGCATAGCTGCCAATGCTGAGATTAGGTCGCTTGCTATGTATTTTTTGAAGTATTCAAATAATTCTGAGCGTTTTGTTAGCTGTTCTGAAATTAAAAGAAATATTTGAGCAGTCAATGTTGGAAGAGGAGTCCCTTGTGGTAATGATCTGTTTTCTTCTTTTACGTAAGATGATTTAATACTAGACTAGAACCGTGTCACAAGTGAACGCGAAAAGATGTGTAAAGTGGTTTATCGATCTGCTGACTTTCGTTCGTTGAAATTGAATAGCGCTGTATTTTTAAGCCTTAAATGTTTATGTATTTCAAAAAGGTTTCTAGATAAGGGTCAACTTCCACTCGGGATACATACCTACTAGTGTGTGTCCCTGGACAAAGCGACCTAACCGGCAATGAGAGGGCGGATGAACTGGCGAGAATTGGGTCCGCAATGGACCATGACAGAGCACTTCAGTCGGTCAAGCCACCGCTTTGCAACCTTAGAGAGCGGGTGGAAAACAAGATTTGTATGAAAACCAACAACAGGTGGAAAGAACTACCTACCTGTGAAATATCGCGGAAGCTTTGGCCAGAATATAACAGTGGCCGGACCAATAAACTCTTACAGTTTAGCAGGTCTTCACTATCTAGGCTAGTAGGGGCTCTAACTGGTCATAACTTCCTAAGAAACCACACAATGAAACTTAATCACAAAGATGACGACATATGCAGAGGCTGCGGAGACGAGGAAGTCGACGAGGACACACCTCACTTCCTTTGTCACTGTCCGAGTCTCGGTCACTTGAGGAACAGAACACTTGGGAGATACTACTTCCAAGACTTACAAGAACTTTCTGATGTCTCACTGTCTGATCTTTACAGGTTTTTGAGGACATCGGGATGGCTGGACAGCGTCTGTTAACCACACTGAGGAATGGAAAGAAGACAACTGATACAACACCAGCAGTGGGGATGAGACTAGGCTTAGTTAATACGGATAGATACAGGCACCGTGAGGTACCTACAAGTCGCAGTGTTTGTTCTTTGTGAATGAAAGCAACTGCACGAAGTAGAAGGAACAATGAAGCATTTAGGAAGTCAAATTGTGTCTTTTGTAACGATCTCCAAGACGCTACTGAGCCTAAACTAACCTTTCTTTGTTGAGATAGATGTTCGATAAAACGTACCTATTGTTATTGTTGCATAAAAAAGTTTCAGAGCTGGGCACATTCTTAAGTCGTCTAGATTAGTCTTGACTAGATTGGTCGGTAATATTAATTTTTCTACGCCAACTGTCAATCGAATTTGTCCACTAGATTCGTCGGCTACCCTTCCATAAACATTACTTGAAACAGCTGTTCATGTCTAGACCAATCTAGACCAATCAAAACTGAGAAACACAAGTCAGACAGCTGTCAGACTTACTTAACTCGAAATCCGAACATCCTCATCTGGTCCAGACAAATCTAATCGACTTAAGACAACTAAATTTTTAAATTTGGCCATTCACACCTTTGAACATTTCAAATTGCTTGATTGTGGGAAAATTTGCTGCCACAAGACTTACCATTCCTCATCCAAGCAAAATCATTCAGAAACTCAGCATATCTATCGGAATCCGCTGTGCCAATTTATGAAGAACTACAAACGTCACTATGGCTACTGCTGTCATCTATCAAGGAGAATATGTGCTTCAAACCCTTCTCACAAGAGCTAATGTAAAACAATTCATCGCAAAACTTCCTGTCGATGGATTTCAAACGAACTTCTACGGCTGAGCGTATATCTCGATTGCAAAACATTCTGAATCGCCTTAAGCTCTCCACCTGGTTGTGGTGGGTGGACTTGAACTGCGATTTGAGTTGAAACAGTTTGTCTACATTCTGACCAACAGCTTGACATAATTTCTCTTTTGTATTCTGATATTTCTCAATTTCAGCCGAAATAGCCGAATTTGTTTCATCGATCAGTTTGACACGCTCAGCGATCTGCATATTTCTCTGATCTACATCTAAATGCTCGCTTTCTTGAAGACGTTTGACTTCGGTCTCCAAGTTATTGAGTTGTGATTCAAAAGCAGTCTTCAAACTTTGAATTTCCACATTGGCACACTTAATTTCGTTATCAGTTTGCAGAAGGTCATAAAGAACGGCCCGAGTCGCATTTCGTTCATTGAGGAAGGCCAAATGGTAGTCTTTGAGGGTTGTTGCATCCCAATTTTCATTGGATAGCTTGATCTCAGTCCCGGATTTAAGCATTTTATGAAGATTGCAAAAGATTTTTTAATTTTTCAGAAATATTACTAATAACTTTTCTGAAAATTTGTAAGGAAATGTTTGAGCTACTATGAAAATCAGACGAAATAAGTGATTTTACTAATGCTGGCAAGGGAAACAAATTCTCTCGGAACTTTTTTTGTTCCCTGGAAAATATTCCTCTTATCGCGAATCTCCATCGGAATTTATTTCCCCCTGAATTTTCCGAAAATGTGCCCATTCAAACACTTAGTTGTCTTAAGTCTACTAGATGTTCCTACATCGCGTCAGCCCCATAGGCGAACCGTCAACTCATTCACGAATTTCTTGACTGGATTTGTCGGCTACCGTTTCATAAACGTCAACTGAAACAGCTGCCCATGTGACCAATCTGGGCCAATCAAAATTGAGATACATCAAGTCAGTCAGCTTTCAGACTTACTAAACTAGATACTTGAACGTCCCCAATACATTCGAATGCATTGACAGTAATTGTCAATTAAGATTATACTTGGGAATATTTTGCAGGTAGGTATTTCTTTTAAACCAATTAATTTCGTTAATTTGAGCAATTGGATTTTCTTTCAGACAACCTGTCAACGATCAAAAAACCATTCGCCACTCCTGCCATCGTCAAGCTCAGTGCATGCCTGAAGTCCTTTGCAGATGGTGGTTACTGGTTATACCACATAGGCCTTCAGTTTTCTCGAGAATTCAGCAGCCGATTGGTCGTTTTGCAATGCGACTCTCATGTGAAAAGACGATTTCAGGCATGCATTGAGTTTATCGGCAAAAGTAGATTTCGGTATGACGGGAGGCGTTTGACAAAAATCTCCGGAGAGCAATATCATTCCAAATCGTTTTGAATCAACTCGTGAATCCTGCATTGTTCGGTCAACTGCCTCCAAAGCTCGTTTATGCGCCATCGTGCATTCATCCCAAATGAAAAGTTCACATTCTCGCATCAATTTCGCTATCGCTGAATTCTTGGTCATTGTGCAGTTCGACCGCCTTCCAACAGTATGGCACCAATGCCAGAAGATGCAACAGCCAACGCAATTTGCCTGTCCCACCGGGAGCATCGAGAAAGTAAATGCCGGCCGTTTCATCGTCAACAACCCTCATCAGCGAATCGTTCACGTTCTTCTGCTCGGCATTCAACAGCTGCACATTTGTTTGGACTCTTGCTCATCCCGATCATAGCCTCATTCCCGTTGCAATTCGCGTTTAAATGCATCGTGCATCGAACGATTTGACGTTGGCATTCCCAATTTCGACAGCAGACTGCCGCACATGAGTACGCACATGTCTCCGATCAGAACTATTGCTTCGTTGTGCATCTCGTCGAAAATTCAAATTTTTCGTGATTTTCCGGAATTTTTTACTAAGAATTTTCTATTTTTCCATTCGAAACACACAAAAATTCCACAAAAAAAAGTAAATTTCGAATTTTCCAATTTCCCGACTTTTCCGGAGGGCTTTCCCAAGATTTTCTTTCGAAACAATATTCTCTTAGTTATTACGAATAACTGAAAAAAAATTTGAGCCAAATCGGTTCAGCCCATAGACATAAGTCAATGGCCAAGCTGTTCTCAATTGATGAATGACTACCTACACATTTTTCACACCATATTTATACACTCCGTTCCAACTGAATAGGTACAAGCTTTATCCAATCTACGTGGCTCATTATCTCTACATAGTGTACATGAATCTATCATTTCATGCTGCTAACTGTTTGTCTATAATGTTGCCAAAAGAAATGAGAAAGAATAATTCAAAAAGCACCGTTACTTTTTCTCTAGCTCTCTTGCAAAGCATTTCATACGGAAAAATGCAGTTTTTTTCTGCGTCAACTGAATAGGTACATAGTCATTATCTTCATTGTTCATGATTGTGTGTTCCGAGAAGATTGACCGGTTTAAACAATTTTCAAAGTTTTCGGAGTGAATTTATTTATTTAATTATAACTGATTTGCAAATTTTGACTGCGATGGGTAGAGCAAAATCACTTAGTAGTGTGGAGAAGGCTAAGGTCGAATTGCTTAAGGAGCAAGGATTAACCGGGCGTGCTATAGCTACCAAAATTGGACGAAGCTTTAACTTAATCTATTCCTACTTGAGAAATAAAGAGTCGTACGGGAAAAATGTTGGAAGAGGAGTCCCTTGTGGTAATGATCTGTTTTCTTCTTTTACGTAAGATGATTTAATACTAGACTAGAACCGTGTCACAAGTGAACGCGAAAAGATGTGTAAAGTGGTTTATCGATCTGCTGACTTTCGTTCGTTGAAATTGAATAGCGCTGTATTTTTAAGCCTTAAATGTTTATGTATTTCAAAAAGGTTTCTAGATAAGGGTCAACTTCCACTCGGGATACATACCTACTAGTGTGTGTCCCTGGACAAAGCGACCTAACCGGCAATGAGAGGGCGGATGAACTGGCGAGAATTGGGTCCGCAATGGACCATGACAGAGCACTTCAGTCGGTCAAGCCACCGCTTTGCAACCTTAGAGAGCGGGTGGAAAACAAGATTTGTATGAAAACCAACAACAGGTGGAAAGAACTACCTACCTGTGAAATATCGCGGAAGCTTTGGCCAGAATATAACAGTGGCCGGACCAATAAACTCTTACAGTTTAGCAGGTCTTCACTATCTAGGCTAGTAGGGGCTCTAACTGGTCATAACTTCCTAAGAAACCACACAATGAAACTTAATCACAAAGATGACGACATATGCAGAGGCTGCGGAGACGAGGAAGTCGACGAGGACACACCTCACTTCCTTTGTCACTGTCCGAGTCTCGGTCACTTGAGGAACAGAACACTTGGGAGATACTACTTCCAAGACTTACAAGAACTTTCTGATGTCTCACTGTCTGATCTTTACAGGTTTTTGAGGACATCGGGATGGCTGGACAGCGTCTGTTAACCACACTGAGGAATGGAAAGAAGACAACTGATACAACACCAGCAGTGGGGATGAGACTAGGCTTAGTTAATACGGATAGATACAGGCACCGTGAGGTACCTACAAGTCGCAGTGTTTGTTCTTTGTGAATGAAAGCAACTGCACGAAGTAGAAGGAACAATGAAGCATTTAGGAAGTCAAATTGTGTCTTTTGTAACGATCTCCAAGACGCTACTGAGCCTAAACTAACCTTTCTTTGTTGAGATAGATGTTCGATAAAACGTACCTATTGTTATTGTTGCATAAAAAAGTTTCAGAGCTGGGCACATTCTTAAGTCGTCTAGATTAGTCTTGACTAGATTGGTCGGTAATATTAATTTTTCTACGCCAACTGTCAATCGAATTTGTCCACTAGATTCGTCGGCTACCCTTCCATAAACATTACTTGAAACAGCTGTTCATGTCTAGACCAATCTAGACCAATCAAAACTGAGAAACACAAGTCAGACAGCTGTCAGACTTACTTAACTCGAAATCCGAACATCCTCATCTGGTCCAGACAAATCTAATCGACTTAAGACAACTAAATTTTTAAATTTGGCCATTCACACCTTTGAACATTTCAAATTGCTTGATTGTGGGAAAATTTGCTGCCACAAGACTTACCATTCCTCATCCAAGCAAAATCATTCAGAAACTCAGCATATCTATCGGAATCCGCTGTGCCAATTTATGAAGAACTACAAACGTCACTATGGCTACTGCTGTCATCTATCAAGGAGAATATGTGCTTCAAACCCTTCTCACAAGAGCTAATGTAAAACAATTCATCGCAAAACTTCCTGTCGATGGATTTCAAACGAACTTCTACGGCTGAGCGTATATCTCGATTGCAAAACATTCTGAATCGCCTTAAGCTCTCCACCTGGTTGTGGTGGGTGGACTTGAACTGCGATTTGAGTTGAAACAGTTTGTCTACATTCTGACCAACAGCTTGACATAATTTCTCTTTTGTATTCTGATATTTCTCAATTTCAGCCGAAATAGCCGAATTTGTTTCATCGATCAGTTTGACACGCTCAGCGATCTGCATATTTCTCTGATCTACATCTAAATGCTCGCTTTCTTGAAGACGTTTGACTTCGGTCTCCAAGTTATTGAGTTGTGATTCAAAAGCAGTCTTCAAACTTTGAATTTCCACATTGGCACACTTAATTTCGTTATCAGTTTGCAGAAGGTCATAAAGAACGGCCCGAGTCGCATTTCGTTCATTGAGGAAGGCCAAATGGTAGTCTTTGAGGGTTGTTGCATCCCAATTTTCATTGGATAGCTTGATCTCAGTCCCGGATTTAAGCATTTTATGAAGATTGCAAAAGATTTTTTAATTTTTCAGAAATATTACTAATAACTTTTCTGAAAATTTGTAAGGAAATGTTTGAGCTACTATGAAAATCAGACGAAATAAGTGATTTTACTAATGCTGGCAAGGGAAACAAATTCTCTCGGAACTTTTTTTGTTCCCTGGAAAATATTCCTCTTATCGCGAATCTCCATCGGAATTTATTTCCCCCTGAATTTTCCGAAAATGTGCCCATTCAAACACTTAGTTGTCTTAAGTCTACTAGATGTTCCTACATCGCGTCAGCCCCATAGGCGAACCGTCAACTCATTCACGAATTTCTTGACTGGATTTGTCGGCTACCGTTTCATAAACGTCAACTGAAACAGCTGCCCATGTGACCAATCTGGGCCAATCAAAATTGAGATACATCAAGTCAGTCAGCTTTCAGACTTACTAAACTAGATACTTGAACGTCCCCAATACATTCGAATGCATTGACAGTAATTGTCAATTAAGATTATACTTGGGAATATTTTGCAGGTAGGTATTTCTTTTAAACCAATTAATTTCGTTAATTTGAGCAATTGGATTTTCTTTCAGACAACCTGTCAACGATCAAAAAACCATTCGCCACTCCTGCCATCGTCAAGCTCAGTGCATGCCTGAAGTCCTTTGCAGATGGTGGTTACTGGTTATACCACATAGGCCTTCAGTTTTCTCGAGAATTCAGCAGCCGATTGGTCGTTTTGCAATGCGACTCTCATGTGAAAAGACGATTTCAGGCATGCATTGAGTTTATCGGCAAAAGTAGATTTCGGTATGACGGGAGGCGTTTGACAAAAATCTCCGGAGAGCAATATCATTCCAAATCGTTTTGAATCAACTCGTGAATCCTGCATTGTTCGGTCAACTGCCTCCAAAGCTCGTTTATGCGCCATCGTGCATTCATCCCAAATGAAAAGTTCACATTCTCGCATCAATTTCGCTATCGCTGAATTCTTGGTCATTGTGCAGTTCGACCGCCTTCCAACAGTATGGCACCAATGCCAGAAGATGCAACAGCCAACGCAATTTGCCTGTCCCACCGGGAGCATCGAGAAAGTAAATGCCGGCCGTTTCATCGTCAACAACCCTCATCAGCGAATCGTTCACGTTCTTCTGCTCGGCATTCAACAGCTGCACATTTGTTTGGACTCTTGCTCATCCCGATCATAGCCTCATTCCCGTTGCAATTCGCGTTTAAATGCATCGTGCATCGAACGATTTGACGTTGGCATTCCCAATTTCGACAGCAGACTGCCGCACATGAGTACGCACATGTCTCCGATCAGAACTATTGCTTCGTTGTGCATCTCGTCGAAAATTCAAATTTTTCGTGATTTTCCGGAATTTTTTACTAAGAATTTTCTATTTTTCCATTCGAAACACACAAAAATTCCACAAAAAAAAGTAAATTTCGAATTTTCCAATTTCCCGACTTTTCCGGAGGGCTTTCCCAAGATTTTCTTTCGAAACAATATTCTCTTAGTTATTACGAATAACTGAAAAAAAATTTGAGCCAAATCGGTTCAGCCCATAGACATAAGTCAATGGCCAAGCTGTTCTCAATTGATGAATGACTACCTACACATTTTTCACACCATATTTATACACTCCGTTCCAACTGAATAGGTACAAGCTTTATCCAATCTACGTGGCTCATTATCTCTACATAGTGTACATGAATCTATCATTTCATGCTGCTAACTGTTTGTCTATAATGTTGCCAAAAGAAATGAGAAAGAATAATTCAAAAAGCACCGTTACTTTTTCTCTAGCTCTCTTGCAAAGCATTTCATACGGAAAAATGCAGTTTTTTTCTGCGTCAACTGAATAGGTACATAGTCATTATCTTCATTGTTCATGATTGTGTGTTCCGAGAAGATTGACCGGTTTAAACAATTTTCAAAGTTTTCGGAGTGAATTTATTTATTTAATTATAACTGATTTGCAAATTTTGACTGCGATGGGTAGAGCAAAATCACTTAGTAGTGTGGAGAAGGCTAAGGTCGAATTGCTTAAGGAGCAAGGATTAACCGGGCGTGCTATAGCTACCAAAATTGGACGAAGCTTTAACTTAATCTATTCCTACTTGAGAAATAAAGAGTCGTACGGGAAAAATATGAAAGGAGGTTTTAAAACGGCTACAACATCGGCTGATAGAAGAGCAATTTTGCGATGTGCTTCCAATTCCTTCCACTCCGCTGCAAAAATAAAGCAAGAATCGGGTGTTAGTGCTAGTGTTTCGACGGTAAGAAGAGTTATCAACTGTGCCAATCATAAACTTAAAAAGAAACCACCATTAAACCATAAGCGGAAGTGTATGCGTTTAGATTTTGCTAGGCACCATATGACTTGGCAAGAAGAATGGCGTTACGTTGTTTTTTCAGATGAAAAAAAGTTTAATTTTGATGGGCCTGATGGCTTTAATTACTACTTCCACGATGTGAGAAAAGAGGAACGTTTTTTAGCCCGGCATCATAGCCGAGAGGGTGGTGTCATGGTGTGGGGAGCGGTTACCTACTATGGAACTGTTGAACTCGAGTTTCAAACAGCAAAAATGACCGCGACATCTTACAAATCAATATTAGAAAGAAATTTTCCTAAATTTAATGATTTTTTTGGATCGATAAATTGGACCTTCCAGCAGGACAACGCACCTATCCACACGGCGCGTATAGTTAAAAACTGGATAAGGGAGCAAAATGTTGAATTGATGCAGTGGCCACCATACTCACCGGACCTGAACCTTATGGAAAACGTATGGGGATGGTTAGTCCGAAGTGTACGAGTCTGGTCATCAATTTGAAGAAAAAGAAACTCTAATTTCCGCCATTAAATTAGCCTGGAGAGAAATTTCGCTGGACTTGTTAAAGTCACTTTATGATTCAACGCCAGACCGAATTTATGAAGTTATCATGAACAAAGGAGGTAGTACCCATTACTAGAATAAAGAAATAACATACTTTGATAAGAAAAACTTGTTTTATTTCATTCAAATTGCCGTTTTTTGTGATTTAATTATTTGTACCTATTCAGTTGACGCAGAAAAAAACTGCATTTTTCCGTATGAAATGCTTTGCAAGAGAGCTAGAGAAAAAGTAACGGTGCTTTTTGAATTATTCTTTCTCATTTCTTTTGGCAACATTATAGACAAACAGTTAGCAGCATGAAATAATAGATTCATGTACACTATGTGGAGATAATGAGCCACATAGATTGGAAAAAGCTTGTACCTATTCAGTTGGAACGGAGTGTACATATAAAATATTTGCACTATTGTTTAATGTATACCATAATCCTATGCCACTTCTATTTTCTCAGTTTTAATCAACCACAAAAATGCAAAAGACTACAAATTTACGAAGGAATTATTCCGGGGGGAATTCCATCAAATTCCGTGGGGGATTTTTGTTAACGATGCCAATTTATTCCAGGAGGAAATTTTTCCCAATTTCGAATTCATTGCCGATACCAATTTTTTAAAAATAAGGATACATTCCGGGGGGAATTTTATTCTGAACTGTTACGTTTCTATTAATTTCAAAAATGTAAAACCTTTATATCAGTTAATTCCCAATTTTCAAACATGTTTTCTAATTTGTTTACATACCTATAATCGAAAATTATTGACAGCTCTTTTTTAGCAAAATTTTACTAGTTCTCAAAATTTGCCATTACCTATTTATTTAACAGTCTAGTGGTCAAATAACATTTTTTGAACAGTAATCAAAATCATCATTTCTGTTGCAGTAAAACTAAGAAGTGCAAATCGAATTTCCTCTCGCAAGAATTAAAATGTGCTACTGTTTCCGTATGATGGCAAAAGGTCTCTCTGCCAATGTTTACCACCTAAAAAGCAGCCGATAACCTATTGAAGAGCGAGTGGAAAATTCCGCTGGAGAATCTGTGTAGCACAAGGTGGTAAAATTAATTTATACACCCCCAGCTTTCTGCTCCAGTGTAACATTAAACTCATAAAGGTAGGTAGCTAGGATACAAGCGCGGGGGACCGCTACCTAACACCATCAATGCTGCCACCACTACTACTGCAAGCAAGAGCTCAGCGCGCCGCGACGCCACCGTTAACACCACAAGCTAACCAGCAATTCTTATTGTGGGCAAAGTGTGGTGCTGAGTAGTAAAAGGCACGGCCACTCCGAATTCAAGGGGACATCACATTCAGAGGTGGCACTTAAATGTGAACTGAATACAAAACTTAATGAAAATCGATTTTACCTAGGGATAGACATACAGTACAGCACACTGCGGGGAATATGGTGGAGCGCGGCGGCGGCGGTAGCTGATGCGCAATGAGAGGGTACTCGGCGAATGAGCTGCGCATGCAGTGGCATGGGGGGTAGCCGATTTCACTCGAAATAGTGGTGCTGAGTGGAGGGGAGTATAGTGGTTTTGAGTTCCGATATAGGTACAACACTGAATATTGAAGTGCGCGGCACTTATTCCTTCTAGCGCGCGAGTTTTACTTAATGGCTGCCAGTTCCACCTGGCCCCGCATAAGTGGCGAGAAAATTGTTAGACGCATTTGTATAGAAAGTTGGACTTCCGTGATCAGGAAAATATGCTGCTTATGGTGTTTACCATCTCTTAAACGCATTTTTCAAAGAGGTAGATATACTTTTGAGTCACGTGACATAGAACAGAATGGACCCAAGTTGCTGGTTTTAGTAAGTGGTGACTTTTGACAGTAAGACGGGCATAATTTTAGAACCGCCTCTTCTTTCTGCTGAAGGATTTAGGGAGTTCTAACAGACATCTTAACATTTCAAGTCAATATTTCAACATTTTCAATATTTGCAACGAATTCAGTTTCGCTAGAAAATCGATGAAGTTTCTAGCAATACCTTTAGACTGGTTTTGGAGTAAATACCTTGCCATGAATATTCAGTTATTTTTAAAGAACAGGCAGACTTTTTAAGGTCTATGACTCGAATTGGCTACACCAGTATATTATTTCGTTTGTAGAATAGTTTCACACAGAGCAAGTGTAGCTCTTCCGAAGCGCTTAACGTTGACTTCCTCTTCTCAAAATGGCGGCTCACGCTTGCGCACACCTGACGACGTATATTTGGGCTGTTTTCGTATTATATGTATCATCGTAATTTAAACATCGAGACGGACTTTCTTTCGAGAAGGGAGTTAACTAAATAAACATATTGATAGCAGTTACAAATAAAAATATGAAGCAGTTAGAGTACCATTCCTCATGCGTAGATATGTTGAGTTCTAATCTTTACAAAGAATAAGAGACACACCTAACGCAATGATGTGGTCCAACAATTTTTTTATTTTATACGTACTCGTACTACATAACATTTTTTTAATTTTCTTGGCCCATGAAAAGCCTCCAATTATTTGAGCTCGCGGAATAATTTTCCGACCGCGTTCCATTTGACCGCCTAGCACATAATATCCCAGTTGGAGGAACGCCCGCTAGCACAAATTAAATTTTTCTGTATTTGTTTTTTTTTTCACTTTTCAAAAATAATCGGATTCCCCACTTTATTGTGAATTAAAATGGCCTGGTTCCTCTGCCCGCTAGACTTCTATAACGAATGCACGTGCTAGAACCTTAGCGCCAGCGGTAAAATTTGCAAACTTTTGAACGATTTTCCTTTGGTTAGTCCTTTTTTTCTCTCAATTTCTATCGCAAAGATGAAATGTCAATTTTTTATATGAAGTTTGATGTACTTATATCCATCTATTCCTTGCTGTAAATAATTTAAATATTTTATTAAAAGGGAAAATTCACAATTTTATCGCTGTTCTACTGTTATATTTGGCTTTTCTACCACAGCGCATTGGAAAACAAAAACAGTCGTCCCAACAAAAAATGAAACGAATATGTTGTGTTTAAGGCAGTGGAAGTGGTTCTTAACTGTTTGCCTTCGCCTATTTATAAACTCGTATAAGATATGGAGTCTGACATTTATAAAACCAAAAATTCGCAATATTGATAAGTCCGCAGTTTGCAGTAAGATTCGTTTTCCTGACCCTTTTCTGTCTGGTGTTACATTAATTTAAATTCAGTATCCTGGATGGGCTACAATTAACGTCAGCCGGGTATAACAATAGGGCTGTTTTATAGACGGATTATTTAAGTAATGTAAAGCGAAGTTAAATAAACGAATTTGGTATAAACTGGTATAATTTGTCGTTTGACTAGACTTTTTGTATTGTTTCCTTTCACTTAGTTCCCTCTCGCTGAAAGTTAATGAGAGCAGTATTCCAGCAACTTCTAAACACTGTCAAGTCACTTTGATTGCTACTGTCAGACTTGTGAATTACGGAAGTGTCAAGTGGAATGTAGCTGGTGTATTTGCGTGCTGAATATTCTACTTTTCTTTGGTTTGCTGAGTTAGATGTTCAATAAAACAATTCTAATGTTATCTGTTATGTGTTATACCACGTAAAATATAGAAATAAATAGTACATTCATTATCTTGTGGAATACTTGAAAAATTATAGATAATTGTGTCGACAAAAGTTTAAAAAATAAAAACCAAAAGAATGCCGACTTTGTTAGCTACTTTTGGTCGTGTTACCAACTCGAATTTTTAGCAAAGCAAAAATGTGGATGCTAACTTTAAGAAACTTAAAAGGACGTATTTGAAAAAAAACTGTCGGTGTTGCTCGCGGAATAGTTTGCTAGAATACTGACACTGAGCGAAGTTCTATCTCAGAAAAATAAAAGGAACACCTTCAATTTATTTTTTTGCTCTCGCGAACTGTTATAATTTTTACCTTTCGACATAAAAGTGGAGCCAATTTCCATTTTACCAAAAATATGAACTCACAACATAAAATTGGACTGTAGCTCACGGATTGCTTGGATGATATTTGCCTTAAATGCTTGAATCGTAACCGGATTGTTGACATAACGGCTCTTCACGGTTTCCCCTAAAAAAACTATCCAAAGGGAGTCAAATCGCAGCTCCGAGGCGGCCAATTGACATCGCCAAGACGGATGATAACACGATTTGTGAATTTTCTGCGCAAAAGATCGATTGTGGCATGGCGCGTCATGCATGAACCAGAGGTCGTCCAAGTCTACGTTCTCAATTTTATTAAAAAAAAATGTCGGTCTCTGTAACGCCCACCGTTGACCGAAACGTTGTTTCCAGCATCGTTTTCGAAGAAAAACGGTCCAATGATGCCACCCAATCTGCACCAAACTGTCACTTTCTTTGGATGCATTGGCTTCACGACAATAACCTGCGGATTTTCCGAGCACCAAATGCGGACATTTTGTTTCTTAATGCGACTCGTCTGAAAAGATGATTTTCAAAAACTGCCCATTTTGGGCTACACATCCATTTCAAGCGTAAAGCGACTTTTTTCGTTCCGCGGAGGTATGATACTGACTTTCTGTCAAGATTTCGAGCGGGAAACAGCTGTCAGTGTTCAAATAACTTATGTTTTAAAAAGAAACCACTAGATGGCACACCCGTTACATGTACGTAACTGATGATTTTAGCATCAATCGCCTTAATAATTCTAGGCCACTTTTCAATTTGTTTGCTAGCATAAAATGTCCCTTCCTCGAGGTGGCGACACCAGAACAAAGTTTCTGGACTCTTTCACACTTTCTAGTTCTATTCTTATGTTCAGCTGAAATCGCTACGGGCTACATCTCCACGAGTAGGTACCTATAAAAGGGAATAATAAGCTCTGTTCCAATTTGCATCAGTTGGAGAATGGCCGCGCTCCACTGCCCGCTAGATGACTAGCGGCATGTCAAACTTCATATCAAAAAATTGGCATTACACCATTGGCGCTAGACATCTAGCACTTTTTGTGAAATATCCTTTCAGGGAAATTTCTCAATTTAGCGCAAAACAAGCCATGGATCTATTCAATCTAAGGACCTAGTGGGTAGCATATTTCAAAGCATTACTATTATCCCTCCGTCAAATTAATAGGACTTTCCCGAGCCACCTCTGAACACTGTCAACTGTGTAAGCGAGTTTCTCCCCGTCAAGAGGGTATAGTACAAATTGAGTGACTTTTCTCTCAGTGGTGATATTTCACCAACCAGTCAACTACCCGCCCCACCCCCGTTCCAACCACCTCCAGTTGGAGAAATTTCCCAGCTACCTATGTTGTTCCTCCCCTCTTCGCTGGCTGCAGCGTGAATAGTAAAGCGCCCCTCAGCAGAAGCTGTACAATATTGCCTTGGCTTCAGTTTGCGACTTCTGTTCCTGTGTGAACCAAAAAGAAGTAAAGCCTCGCATTCAAAATTCCACCACTCTACGAGGGGTTGTATATGCGCACAACGAACACTTGTAGTTTTGTAGTGCGCTTCCATAGCCCATAAAAAAAATTCCATCACTAGTTCGAAATCGACGGTTCTTCAGATTAGTATAGAACGGACGAAAGTGTTCTGCAAAAAAAACAAAATAAAACAAAAATTTGTTTTCGGTTCGCATTGAATTCATTATTAGTGATTTGTTTCGACCATACATACAACAAAAAAAAATAAATAATAACGGTCTTCATGAGGGACTCTTCAATTAGTGACGCATTTCGGGCATTCTAAGTACGAGACAAAATTTTCCATCAAAAGTGTGTGCAAAGAAAAAAGCCTTTCGCACAAGGCACTGTTAAAAAAGAAAAAGAAAATTCCTTTCACACACACAAATACAATCAGACAATTCCAAAATGAAGTGTTTACTTTTAATAGCGACTGTATGCCTAGTGTTGATGTCATCCTTGGGTGTTGAGGCTAAAAAGAAAAAATACGAAGGAAGCGATTTTGAATTCATTGATGAGGTAAGAGAGGGCGCCGCAGGAGCCCAATCAAGGTCCACCTTTCACATTTTCCATTTTCTATTATACGTTCCGCAAGAAATACAGTAAACTGTCTAGAGAGTGGTTTTCGTTTTTCCCATCGCTTGTGTGTATGTTAAGTTAAAAGTCGTCAGCGCGACAAGAGAATAAAGCGAGAAAAAAAATCAATAAAATTTCATTACTGTCATCGTCCGACCACTACCACTACCTCCTCATCTGAAGGGTAGTTTACTCGTCGGTCGTCGCTCGTATATGCGGGATTGGCATCTCGCTTGGTTTTCTATGAATGGACGGACGGCTCTTATGTAACTAATAATAATTTAATTAAAATAACTGAATTTGTGGGTCACAGCCAGCTCTTTTTTGGTACTTTTAGAAAAGTGTACACCTATGAGGGGGGGATAGAAAACATGTGAGCAGGGTTTGTAGCCGTGTACGCCTATAAATTTTCACTCACACACACCTACATACTATAATATGCTAACAGAGAGGACAAACTTGTGTGGAAGAGGGAAAAGCGCTCAAAAAACGGGAGCACAATATAAGCTGGATAGGGTTAAGAAGGAGAAAAAGGAAAACACCAGAATAACAAAAGAGGGTGGGTAGGTGGATTCATCACAACCCTGTGGATGGAAAAGAGGTAGAGAGAGAGAGGGAGAAGAAGAAAAAAACACAGCCAGATTAAAGAATTGAATACAAATTATGCAATTATAGGACTTATGCGTTGACAGAGCGACAGAGAGAGAGAGGAAGCTATGTGCCATGCCTTGCCTTGGCTTGGCACGGTTTTCCAACTCCACTAGTCTGAGTTTTGCCTTTTTTTGTGTGGCATTATTATGATGAGAACATTAGTAATGGCAGGCGTTGTTAAAGTTAATTTAGCTCACATAGTAAATCACATAAGATTAATGCGCGATATTAAACCGGCGCGGTGGCAGGAGGCCAGAGTGAGTCCTTGCCTAGGATTCGCCTCGATATAGGGGAGCTAGATTAGGAGGATTTCATTTGTTAATAATGTTTGATTTATATAAATGTTAGATAGAAGGTAGGGACGGGGTTATTATTATTCGGGATTTAGAGTATAAAGTTGATTCGTTTTTGTTTTTTTGTTCTCCTTTCGGGAGAGATGAACTTAAGGTGGGGTTTATCCGCACTAAGGAATGCGGGTGGGTTGGGAACTTTAATCCATGAAATTAGTGTCGTTTTTTAGAGATAAATGTTGATGTCGTGAAATGGAACTATTTGCAATGAAGAGGGTATAAATTTGAAGCATGGCGGTGCTTATGGTCTTTCTAATTGAAAGGGAGTAGCAATTGGAACTGCTCTGTAACTGTGGGTGGTGTGTATCTAGCGAGGTATTCGTGTGTTTCTCAAACATAATAATCCATTTATGACCCTCTCTCATTTCTTTACCTGCAGCTTGCTGAAAATGGGTAACTTTTTATTTAAAGGCTTTTTGGTGAGAAACTCTGATTTGTGAGGGATAAGTTTTGTAGATTTGTGAACATTTTGCAACAAGATGCACTCATAAACAGTAAACGTTTATCAGCATGTACTTAATTTGTCATCTATAGACGCAAGGCACCAGTATAACAGATTCCGTAAAATTCCTTGAAGCTCAGTGTTAAAGAAATCACATGACAATTTGTCGCCGGGTCTCGAATATATTTTAAAATTAAAGACTCTGGTTAGGCCGTCACTGAACTTGCTAAATATTGCTCGGTATTTGCATAGCTTGTCTCTTTATAAATTCAGACAGAGGCGGTTTGGAAATTGTTGCGGTTAAAGGTAGCCTTGGTTGCTTCCAAAATGTGTCTAAGTGGGAATGATTTTGACCAACAACACAACATGACAGATAAAATTGTGTTATCTATGTTGAGGCTACTGCTTCCTCTGTATAGATGTCACAGTAGTCTTCTTTTTTCGTGAAACGGGCATACGAATCTGTCCGGAAGGTTCAGCTATTAAGATTATTGGAGAAAATTAGCTAGAAATCGATTACTGTCTTACAATGGAGGTTTTCTGCTTTTGTATTTGAGTTATATATTTATTTGTTAAGGGTCCAAATCCCTCGCGTCCATTGGACTGGCAGATTAATAGAATACAAATCAGCTTATGGAAGGTGAACCATAACCAGGGCTCTCATCGCGTAAGATGACGATCGTCTGACGAAGTCGCTTTGGACGATTCACTTATGCTTCGTATAACTCATTGAACTGTCAAACTCCGACGACTGAACGATTTCGATTGGACGATTGCTATTTTAAAATCGCGAACACACTACTGCAACGATACTCACTGCTGCATGACTACTGGCAGTGGTATCCACTGAAGGAAAACTGTCTGCGATGTTTTGAATAATTGTTTTGAACATTGCTCAGCTTCAGGACCACGCAGGAGGATCTTCTATATCTAAAATTATTCAGGGCAAATTTACTAAATTCAACTACTTATTTTATCTTTCAATCCGATAAGCCATTACTGAGCTAGGTCTGTAAAAATAGAATTTTCCTTGGATATATCCGGTTTTTTTGACTATTTTGTAAGAACCACGTTATATTCCGGGATAAAAAGTATCCTAAATCTCGACGCAGAAAATAAGCAATCACTATGCCAAGTTTCATCAAAATAAGTCCAGTAGTTTCCGCGTGATGCATGGTCCAGCATTTTTTATTCTACAATCTAATAGTACCACTACGGGTCAGTTAATAGCCATATTGGCAGACTGAATTTAAACAAAAGAATACTTAGACATTCTTGCCATTTTCTGATCGCGTTCAACTGCAACGGTTTCTTTTACTTTCAGACCCCTGAGTTGATATTTAAAATTCGCCCTGCAGCAAGTACTCTTTGTCATTGTCACAACATATCAAATGTCTGTCATTCACTGAGAAAATGAAATAAAGTTTGCTGTATTACACTCAGCTCGTTTTGATGTAAAAAAAAAACATGAAAAAATATACTTTCGAACGCAAAAACTAAAAATCTACTCAATTAAATGTCAATAACATAACGCAACAAAAATAATGCTGTAAAATAACAATTTAACATTTTTACCCCGACAATAATGTTTTAACTCTGCGGAAATCTGAAAACAATTCGAACTGGCCAACTGAAATCCAAATAATGACAGTAACCCAACGCCTAGCGCAATTTTAAAATTATTTGCGAGTAGAATTAAGAATAAAACCAAACAATTTTATCACAAATGGTAAAAAAAACTTGGCAGCACTTGAATCCGCAATGACCTTTGCATTGACTGCGTTGTCAAAAGCAAAAGTTGAATTGTTGTTTTTAACTAGCACTTCAAAATGTCAACTGAGTATACAGGCTAGAATTTCTTTACACTTGAACTAAAAAAGCTAATTAAAACTCAAACGCATCTAGTCCAGTCAGCTGTCAGACTTACTAAACTAAAATCCGAACGTCCTCAAAATAATCGTATTATTTAATAAAAGGAACTGTCAAATGAATTAGTTCACATTAGATCAATTTGCTAAATATTTTTTTCCAAATTTCCAAAATGAATGTGCTTAACCTATTTTAGTCCCTTTTGTTTCTAGAGTGACAGCTCGTTTTGTTCTACCAGTAATGTGTCATATTATCAGGCCATGCATGGATATGATCGAAAAGACTTTCGAAAGATCTTACCTTATGTGCTGCATAAAGTGTGTCACCTTGTCTTTATCCGTTTTTTAATATCAAATGTCTCTGTGAGGTCCAAGTCATCGCCAGTTGCTCTTAAACCTCTGCGAACACAAGCAGGGCCAGTAGATGTGTTTGTACAAGTCCACATGTTCGATCATAACATGATAAATTTACCGAGACGTGGATTCAAATGGGCTATGCTTACTGTCCAAGCTTTTCATTATAGTCGAGTTCCATGTGCAGATTCGAAGGCGACTTTCATTTTGCAGGACGGTCAACCCGCCCTTTTCCTAGTCTTGTAGTTACCTTACAGCTTTTAACACTTTAAACCCGTGGCATCGAAGTTATGCCGACTTACAATCCCCAAACTCGACGACCAGTTTCAGTTTTATTCCTCTAGGGCCGCCTTACCGTCATCAATAACCCACTTTTTCATATGACATTTTTACACTTGAAGGTAACGATTTTATTGAAATTTTCGATGTCATCATTGCAAAAGTCATAGCAACGATCTTCTTCAGGGATTACCTATTCACTTCGCTTGTACCCCAGATAAACATGGCTTTCCGAAAGTTGACATTTCAATTTAAAATTAAACGGTTTTCTGATATCCGAATCTGAATAAAGACATTATGGAAAGTGTCAAACTCTGTGAGTGACAGACTGCAAATGATTATTCAAAGAACCTCTCTTAAAGTCTCCGATAAATACAGAAACAGTATCAGTTTCTTTTAAATTTTCGTTTTAGCGGAACCATTTTCTATTTGACAGTAGAATTCTTTAGATTTTTATTACATCATTTTTGACCCATTTGTGCTACACAATTTTTATTGCGTGCGTTTCACTCGTGTTCCTAAGCGATGAGTCCTCTTTTATCTTTGGGTACCTACTGTCAGTGCCTAGTAACAGCGCATTAAAAAGTATATTTTTTGTTTGTGCTGTCCTTTCTTAAGAATCCCAAAAGAAGAAAACATTCTCTCTTTGTCTAAATTCTGTTGTGGAAAAATATTTCGTTTCTCTTTGAAGTGTATGTTTTGAGATAATTCCCTCAGCTTGATGTTGGAGTTTTTAAGGAAAAGCAAGAATAATGGTAAAAGGATTTTTTTCTTCTTCTCATACGTCCTTGTATTAATTTTTTGTACGTCCTTATTATATGCTCGCACAAGCAGAAACTATTTTTCGGTTGACGAACGGTTCTTAATGCATTAACCGAACTTTAAGAAGCTCTAGCGTGCAGGTGACAATATAGCTTCGGGTGTATTGATAAAAGTTTATGGGAGATGAAGGAAAAGTTTGTGCGCCAAGAGGCTGCAATTCAGTCGAGGCAACACAAGTTCCAATTGCACCGAATTGCACGTATTTTAAGGCCGCCAACAATTATGGTTGCAAAACATTGCTCAACAATCATACTGACTCAGTCCTTTATCCATTTCGCTATAGCAATATAGAAGTTTGTTACACGCTAAGTGCAAACTTCGCCTATGGGGGCGTATACGTAACAATTTTCTTCGGTATTGAGAATTTTTTTAAATTGAATTGATGCGGGTTGATTTGAAGTTCTACATTAGTTTTAAGTGGATATCTCTTGCTTTTGAATGTTATGCAAAGAACATACCAAAGAACATCGTAGGTGTCCATTTGTGTTCGTCAGAGTTGGTGTTGGCATTGGCGCACAAACTTAGTCAATTATAACGAGTTTATGTCGAGAAGTTCAATTTCCAAATACTACTACTGTGAGGCATTTTTAACGGGTAATTTTGCTTAGGCCAATGTGATTAGATGAGTTGCCTATTTGGCTTGGTTTAAGCTTAAGGCTGCATAAGCAATCAACCTTTTTTTAACAATTTACTAAATACAGAAGTCCTTAAGTTAAATTTAGAGTGAAATTGGGTAAAAAGCTTCATCTAATTTCTCCAATTAGGTATCTCCAAAACAATGGATACAAGTAAAATTAAAGAAGAATTGCTGCAGCAGCAGAAATAATTTCTGTAGTGGACGACACTTTTCTTTGTGTCGCGTATTTACCTATTTCAAGAAAATTAGGGCCAATTTACAAAAAAATTAAGTTAATTTGAAGCACAAAAAATAAAGTTTTCCATAATCAACGCAGTGGAATTTTTCCTGCGAGTTCAATATTGCTGGAAAAGGTTTTTTTCTTGATTTCGCGTTTTATTTTATTTATCACGCAAATTTCTCTGCGGTTTTCTCGAAAATATTCATACTAAGCACAACAAAAACTATTCCTCCTCTTTCTTATTTCAAAATGTACCTTCAATTTAATGTATCGGACGTTCATTTCGCGAGCTAAATGAGTGGAGACTTATCATCGGCCCATCCAGGGTTACCTTTGGGACCCCTTGGGGTCCGATTGAACCTTTCTTCAACACTCGGACCCCAGGACCCGCCTTTTTGAAAATAGCGCAAATCGGACCCCTTTACGAAAAAAACAGGACACCTTTGAACGCCTGTGGACCCTTTTTCGGAATTGGCTATTCATATCATCACATCCGGAAGCAAAACATTATATTCTCTCTTTACATAGTCATCGACTTCGACATGCGACATCGAATCGACATAAATCTCGCTCTGACACTTATATTTTTAAAGCTAGCTACCTGTTCCTGACACAATACTATCTCATAGTGAGTGCATTCTGTATCCAATTCATGCTTAAAGCTAGCTCCCTCATGTTTTTTAGATTTATAGCAAACTGTGAAAATTTTGATTTGAAGGTGTGCTATTTTATTTTATTTTTTTAGTTATAATAGGTACATGTGCAATCCATACCTATTTGATTTATTAAAAAATGTATTTACCAATAGGTGCCTGCACTACAATATTTTGTATATAAACATGCCCTTGTACTTGATTTTTTTTTTAAATAATTTATACTGTATCGATGCGTTTGTTTTTCTTTAATTTCATACGGGACCCTTTTTGAAAGCCAGGGACACCTTTTTGAACCCTTTTAGAAAATTTTCGAAGGTAACACTGGGCCCATCTACATGAAGTTAAGAATTTAGCAGGAATTGATCAGGATACTGTTTTGCTAAACTGCCTCGCTAAATTTTGTCTACAAATGGGAGGTAAAATTAAGGGCGACCAGGATACTAGGTTTTAAGTCCTTTTCATGTGAGAGTGAACAAATACCTAGAAACCAATGGATATTGGTAAGTTTTGACAGTCTACTACAGCACCGTGTTGTCAGTTTAGCTCTTTGGTAGATGATAACTAAAGGCTGGTACGCTGTTCGAGCGAAATCCAATTTTTCATACAAATTTTTCACTGCGAAATGTCAAAATGAACTTTCCACATGAAAATTTCACCAGGCAGTACGCTGTCCAATTGAAAAATAGCAGCCGTATTAATAATAGAACTCAAACCATTCTCTAACTCATCTGTTACGTATCTGGTAGTTAAGAATTTAACTCATTAGTTAAATTTTCTTATTAATAAAGAAATATAACCCATGTATTTACTAATTGACGTGTTTTCTATCATCGTATGTTCGCGTTGGCAGCACTTACCCAAATCACTTGCAAATTGACGTAACTGCGTATCCTTTTCTGCTGCCATCCTTCTCTTACTAAAGAAATTAATTTTTTCATATTTTGTTTTGAAAATCCATATTTATTGTTGAATACTTTTTTTGTATCTGGTGTTCTCATAGGATTTTTTTTGTTTTTTTTACGCTTTTTTCGTGATGTGCAGTGATGATAACCGAATCATCTAGCATATTTAAATTATAAAAAATATAGAAAAACGGTGGGCCATTCTGCTCCACAATTTTGAAAATGTATCAAAATAATTTATATTTTAAAACTTCATTTTTATCGCATTCTTTCTATATTCAAAATCTTCTTTCAACAAAGTGAATCTACTTCACTCTTTTTGAGATCTACTGCGAAATTTTATAACTAAAGTCCGAACCCTGCTTATTACATATGGACTGCTAGTAGCCAACTTCACGTATGTTCCAAAACAGCAGACGCGCACTGTTTCGCTGCGGAAAACTAAGTAAACTACATATAAGCTCCGTAGCTCCATAATTTTAACGCAACTGTCATTCGGTGGCTTGAAAAATTTATTTAAAAAAGGACTTTGTGCAGAAATCAAAGCGGAGACGTTTGAGTTCTTCAGCAAATTTGTTTTTCTATTTCAAAATTAAAAACATTGCGGAATTTGTTTGAATTCACTCTTTGAAGCTTTCCATCTTTTGAATAGATGACGCTCTATTGTTTACATGTTACTATGGAAACGAACTTTTTTTTTGAAAAAATGTTTTGAAAAAACTTGACGGCGGCATGTGTTTCTTTGCTTAAGCTAATCCTAAAAGCCGAGTGGTACGCAGCTCGAGCTCGAAAATCAAACTTTTCCGAATGTCCTTCATGTATCTTTCAAAATTTAGCGCGCACATTTAATGGGTCGGGACATTTTTTTCAACCTAAATTTTGACAGATTGCTCTGCTCTACTGTTCTGTTGTGTAAAGATGAGTACTTTTAATAATCACCTAGATGAGGAGTACCTGGACCTAGAGTCTTTCATTGAAATGAGACAGAAGTCCTCTGGAAAAGTTGGCGAGGCTGTGCGGGCACCATCCATCGATATGGAGCCTTGCAGTTCAAACAAGTTATTTTCAAATAACAGTTGTTTTTTGTGACACTTATCCACAGCTCTCTCCATGTCAAAATTTAGCTAGGATTTTAGCTGATGTTTGGATAGAAAAGTTGAAAATCAGCTAAAATAAAGTTTAGCTCGAGCAGCGTAGGCTTGTGTCCCCCCAATATGTATTCCCCCCATTAAATTGCTTATAATCTTAAAAATGTTGCTTTTTGATAAAGCTTATAAATTCATCCCTCTTTCAAGCTGGTAACATTAAAGAGCCCTCTTAAATGACTAAATAAACAGACATATCTATCCACATTCTAACCCGCAGTTGTTTTCAAATTCATTTACTTGCCTTGCAGTGAATATATTTGTTGCTGTCATGATTCATTTAAAGCCGGCATTGTCAAACCAAAAACCGAATGTAATCGATCACTTTCGTGTAGAATTATTTCTCACTTTGCCAACGGCAATGACGGCGGTTGCCATTTATACAGTTTGGGATTAGAAGCAATCCCAGACTGACATGGATTTAATTACACATCCAATCGGAGAGGGACTTCAAAGCCTCTCTCCTGTGTCTGTCCATTGAGGGAAATTCTATTATTGGCCGCACTCTTTCGTCTAGACTTGCGGTGGCATACCTGTCGTTAGAGGCCGTTGCCTATTTAATCTCACATAGGACTTCAGCTCGGCGGCATTGTGAGCCGACCAGTTATCCTGAAACTATGCCACACAAGGGTAAATTCACCATTAATCACGTGGTTCACAATTAGACGTAATTTGCATTCCTTGTGCCAATACGCAATCAAACGTTCTGGGTATTTAATTACATATTTGTCCTGGCATAACTCACAGTCATACATTTTTAATGAACCATTGATTAATTGACATTCCAGAGTCGTGTCCCGGAATTCATAAAGAAAAGTGTGAGATAGAGATGGGGAGATTATATACTGACACTTAAGTCTTGCTCCGCTGCACCTTAGGAAACAGCTTTATCATTCAGTGTCCTCGCCCTCTTAATCTGCTTTTCGATACGTATCTGGAAGCCATATTTATACACGGAAAAAATTGTATTGTATATTTTTTAAACTTAATGGACTGCAAAAGAATTATAATTCACTTTTATGGGACGGCAAGCATACTAAATTCCCGACCCAGACAATCCATATGAACAGGGCGACTCGTATAGACCTGCGGGAGAAGGTACACAATCTGGCTTAGATATACACGGAGATACCAAACAGCAAAAAGTATGCGTATTTGTTGAACGGTTACGGATCGATATGAAAGCAATTACTTATCGATTTTTTTATATACATATGTACGTGTATACGTATTGAAGTGCGGTAGGGGTGGCAGGTATTCCGCACACTTTCGCCTAAGCTGGGTATGGGGGCATAAGCCAAAGTCAAAAGGACGCCTCTTATATTCTTAGAATGGCAATTCTGCTGAAATGGGTAATCGGTTTTACAAAATGTGTTTGTTTGTGATGGTAATTTGCAGAGTGGCGCACTGTTATGCAGCCAATGATGATGATGTGGTGGGCGGATGGTATGGTCTTCCATTCGTGTTGTACAAATGCAAATGTAAACAAAATTTACACTGATTTCGCATGAATTTCCCTCTAAACGAATGGAGGTTGTTGCAAAGGTCACACCGTCGTCATTATGGCTAATCGCTTAAGTCGTAATACCTTGAGAGTTGGCAAGCATTTATTGTGGCCCTTCCGATTGGATTTGTTTAAATGGTGGTGTACTTTGTGTTTGGTGGCGCGAAACGCTTTCTGGTTTCTGGTTTTGTGTTCCCACAAACACAAGTTTCGAGGTGACCATCACCATTTGTTGTGGAAATACATTTCTCTCTAATTCCATTGTGACATTGGCTGCATGTAAAGTTGCAACATCTTTTTGGAACCACATGTTTTAGAATGGGTCAGTGTGGCAGGGTTACTCCTCTCCAGCCCTAAAACCAAAGTCCTAAGTTATCAATCATGACAACTATCTCCAGTAACGACTTCTGATTGCGCCAGTCCATACTGTCACTTTTAATGAAGATGAAGACACACGCCTTCGAAAGAAAGTCGTATCCAGCGAGCTACGTAGATTTTGCGGATACAGAAATAGGAAAGAACATTTGCTATATGCTCTGACAATTTAAGTCGGAGTTGATGTACATGTTTTTGTTTCGTTATTCATTTTTTATGTTTTTGTTACTCAGATTTTGATGCAGAACTCTATAGTCGCTCTGAACCTTCATTGAAGTTTTTTCAATTTGCAAACTGCCGCACAGGACTGTTTTTATACTTTTTTTTTGGGTCGTTTTCTACCACGACCAACGAAATGCTTCCGATTTCGATTCAGAGACATTTCATACGCATTAATTAAACATGATTGAAATATTTTTAACTTTCTCGTATACGTAGTAAGAGAAAGGTATTGTATTCGTACAAAAAATCGAACTCGAGATTTTAATCAAATCTGACATTACGATGATAAAGGAACTCAAAAAAGTAAGTCTTGCAATTCTGTCCGTCTGTCCCTTTGTCCGTCCTTTCCTGAGCTCCACAGCGCAAACGGCTGGGCGGATTTCTTTCAAACTTCGGATTTGGAGTTTGTGGGCTTACAGTTCGGGGCAATTTTTTGAATGCTAACCCTATTATTAACGGTACTTCCCATATAACATTTTTAAACAAGTTTGATTTTTTCAAAAACGGCTCTAACGATTTCAACCAAAATTTATATTTATGATCAAGTAGTTGAGGTTAATATGTCTGCTTACCTAGTTTTGCGAATAACGGTACTTTCGAAAATTTGATTTATCTCGAAAACCGTCAAAACGGCTATAAGAAAAATTTATTTTTATGGTAATTTGGTCATTCTTAACATGATAGCAAACTCAGTTTTTCTCTAAATTGTCTATAACGTATTTTTTGAAAAAGGCATATTTTGAGAATTTGATTTCCATTGGTTTACCTACATGAAAACGGCTTAAATGATTTTGAGCAAAATGCATACTTGGAGTAAAATTGACGTTTTCAACATTTTCCATTCGAATTATCTCAAACGCTGCTTTAAAAAAACTGTTTTGTATCTCGAAAACGCTATTTCCGATTTGGATAAAACTTGAAAAACCACGTAACACTAACATCCTGAACAATACCCTTTACTCAGTTTTTAGCTAAATAGATGAGCGAGCAGATTTTTCAAATTTTGCAATATTTGTTACTATTTTTCAAAAACCTATCTAAAGCTTTTGAACAAAGTGCTGTATTCTGTACGTATTCTTAGATACCTCGTCCTTAGATTTTCTTAGAGAAATGCAAATAAAGCCGTGTTATAAGCTTTACCGCACTACCATTAAAAATGCAAGTACAACAACTAAAAACCCCTTTTTCCTTCTTTTTTCAAATGGGAGTTTACACAGTCAGAAACCCGCACTTCATTTGCAACCCCGAAACATGTCCATGGGCATATACAATTTATTTCTGTCATTGCAAATTCAAAAACAAATCTCTGAATTCTTACATTATAAATCTATGTCAAGATATCGGTATATCGCATACCCTACTTCGAGTCATAGACACCTATCAGCATCTCCTATCTATCCCAGTCAAAATCAAGAACATACGCTAACATATTAGAAACTCCTGCTTCGCTTGTCCGTTTTATTAAAAAATCTTGTAAGGTTTAATACCATCAAAACAGTGCGTCTGGAGCTAAAAACATTTTAACCAGAACTTTCGAAAAATGCTTTTTACTGAGAGTTTAAGTCTCACATTGTTATTTGATATGTACTGCCATCTGAAATGAATATCTTTAAACTTATGTTTTTTGTAGTGTTTATCTAGATTCTGAGTTTTTTACTTAATAAAATAATTAAATATAAATAATCCAAACAAACTGATGATATTAACGAGAAAGTTTCGTGCGATCCAGTCGTACACTTTGTTTTTATTCGTTTGAAAGGCCTATTATTCCATTATGTATGGAATATAACATCATTCAAATGTCCGCCGCGGCTTCCCTGGGTGGCGCGCTCGGAAATTTTCAACTTTCCATGACGCTGGCGCATAAATCAGGCTGAATTTAAATTTTCAATGCGCCGTGGCACACAGCACCGTCCTGTTGAAATTATAAATTGGTTTCCCTATCATCCAATTCATTGCCAATCATCGACCTATACCTATAGATGGTGATGTCCTGGCCAGCATTGTTCTCAAAAAAATATGGATCGATGACGCCGCCTGCCCAAAAAGTGACTTTCTTGGGAGACATTGGACGCTCTCGGATTGTAGCGTATTAGGTCAATAAAAAAGCGTAATTGTTTAAATGTATATTTAGTGAAAATTAAGGACTGTATACTGTTTAAATTACAAAAATTCATGAAGAAAAAATAGACTCATCAGATCGAGTTGAAAGAGCGAACATGAATGAAAAAAACGAATAAAAAAGCGGTAGACTCAAAGCGCATGGGTCGAGCTGTCATTTGTGACAATGACTTTTGGTTTTGAGTGCGTTCCATTGTTTAAACCGGTGTGGAACACGGATCTCCTGTAGATTGGTATCGTTCCAAATTAAACAATTTTGTTTTTTGACGTACCCATTCACACAGAAATGGACCTCATCGCTGAAGATGATTTTTCGATGACAATTAGGGTCAGTTTCCATCTGTTTTTGATAAGAGAGGTTTATCATTTGCACATGTTGTTGAACGCTATGTCCGTTCATCGTGATTTGTCAAAAAATACTGAATAGATGACAATTTGACAGATAGACTTAGCTTCAACAATATGGCCGCTGTCAACTGTCAAAGTTCGGAAGTCCCTTTACATTTTTATTACCATAAATATAAGAAGAATATTTGAAAGTTGCAATGTGCTTTGGTAGACCGTTTTTAGCTATATACCGTTTATGCTATATAAAAGCTTTGTGCCTTGGATAAATTACCAGAAACAGCGTCTGACCACGTTGAGGATCCAATAAGGACGAGGTTCCAAATGAAATTATTCGATGATACGAATACGCTTCACAATTCGATTTCATTCAAAACCACTAGCAATCAACCATAGTTGGATCATTTGCCAACGGGCTTTCTCTTTTTCGTCTATACCCCCTTCTTGCAGATGAAATGTTTGGAATTTTAAAGACAGCAAATGTTTACAACGTCCTTCCTGATGAGAATTTCTCACAGCAAATACTTCAACGTGTACCTACCGAATATGTGTCATCATTTTGTGAAATGTTCAATATGTCATTGAAAATGGCCCGCACGCCGCACCCCAACCATTCCCCAACACATGTGCACTTATTGATTGGAATTTTCCGCTTTCAAATTTCCAAATGGCTATCACCACACACCGATGCTAGCATAGATTATATATCAACACAAAAAAAAAGGAGATATGACACAAATCTGACAAATATTTAGAGATAGATTTGGGAATAATTTATTATGGTCTGGCCCGGTTAACTCGAGCACAAAAATACCCGTTTTGGATATTTTTGCACTTATGACATATACATATACATATAAGTAAATGGAGGTATACAAATTGAGGGAGATGGCTTTTAAAATGTTCAGCGGTTGATGGGGATAATGGCGATGGCAAATACTCGTTATTTCCACTGACAAAATGTGTTTGCATCTGGTTTAAAATGCGTCAGTGATCCGTGGACCTAGGACATGAATTAACAATTTGAATCACGATTGTGCTCTACAATTTGTTCTAGTTTGTGTATTTTTCAATCTAAAGGGAATTGTACTTATATCTAGTTCGATAGGACGGAGTGTAAAATGGAACGAGGTGAAGGGTGCTACGACAGGTCTTTCAAATTATTTTTAAGGGAATGGTTTCAGTTAGCCTTAGGTTGTTTCCTGTTGATTTCACTCCACGAATGTTGTGCGCCATTTGCTTTGAAGAATGCTGTTATTCTTTCATTGTTGCAATAAAATTCGTTCATTCGGGTCGGGGGTATGGCGGGGAGTATCAACGATTCACTGATACATTTGCAGTCATGACTGTTTTCCTATCCCCTTATCTTGGATGGTTTTTATTGAAGGAATGTTTGCGTGAGACGCGGTGGGGTGCAGTTAAGGAATTTCGGGTAGGGATTACATTTTTCCTTTCATTTAATGGGGATAGCTAGCTCACTTTCTTAATAAAAAGTTTTGGTGGGTTTTATTGATTCGATTGTTAAACTAATCTACAAAGATAAAAACGGAAGAAATACTTTTCATATCCGTTGCACACATTTCTTGCAAATTTATTCCACAGACTGTGTCTCACTGAAATGTCATCGGTGTGTCATATTTCCTATCCCATAAATGACAGTTAATAGCGAATTAGCAAAACAGCGAGTAACGAGCTGGAAACAGCTTAGAAAATGTCTTCCTACTGAAAAATTTGCCAAATGGAAAAATTTGACGTAAAATTTGAAGTAAGTAAAAAAGGAAAGAGGTACTCCGATATTAAAAGAGTGACGTCAAATTTACGTTTTATACGATTCGGAGGTTTTTTGCTTCGAGGTATTCTTCGGAACATCTACTCGGAATTTTTCTCCGACATTTTGTAACGCATATCGGCGAATTACGTTGAAATGCGATGAAGTGCATTTTTTCTTCAATTTTTGACAGCTAGGTTCCGATATACTCCTTCAGAAATTGGTTGCGGAAGTTGTTTACGATTTGGATTCTAGCCTCCGACAGAGTATGCGTTGCGGAGAATTTTGCGTTCCGACGTATACCTCGCAAGGGCCGAATGTATCAACAGAAAGAAGCGGAAAATGATATTGTTGATAGAAATTATTCTTTTTCGCTACAGTTTTAAGTAGTTTTGTTTTTGCAAATTGACGTCTATTTGGAAGTTCGAGTAAAGTATAAACGGCAACACTCTCTAATAGCGCTCGATTTTTGAATTTGAAAGATTTCTAGTGCTTTATTCAATGACTGTATGTAGCCATTCGAATTCGCCTTAATAGAAATATTAATAATGGAAAATAATCAGTCTGGCTTTAACGATTTTTAAGAAGCACTTTGCTATAATCTGTCCGCATGCCAAACTTTTGTAAAAGTTAAATTTTCCAATACCAATGTTTATCGAGATTTGTTGTGTTAACTTGGTTAGTTTGAATTCTGTGGATGAAATTTAGCAAACACATAAAGCTGTTACCATGAAAAAAATAAGCAGCGAAATCAGTTTGAAAGGTAAGCCAGCTTTTGAAACTGCGGAGTGAGAAATAAAGTAGCGAATAAAAGTAATTTTCAACTTGCAGTTCAACTCTCGATTTCAAATCAACTCCGAATGTGTCTTTACTATGGGCCCTTTAACGAATTCCTTACCACTCAAATGAATTTCTGCTGAAGTAGGTAATGACGAAGCAAAAAAATCAGAGAAGGAAATTCGAAACGAACAGAGCTTTCGACTGTCAAAATAAACATTGACTTAACCATAGTGGGGACGTTTAAATACCTTCTTTAGTAAGTCTGACAGCTGGTAGCTTAGCCGTAGAGTTTAGTCGAAAATTCGTGACTGAGTACTAACTTGACAGTTCGTAGATCTGGCTGACATAGGAAAAGTGACATTATATACCAATATAGTTTTTGCGTTCAGCGTACATCTAGTCCAGACATATCAAGTCGACTTAAGATAACTAGAATGTGTCCAGTCATTTGAGAAATAAATTGTCACTGCAGACTTTGACCTTAACAGCACACATTTTAGCGGCACTGGTTTTTAATGACTGCAGCAACATTGACATCGACGTTAGACCTTAATACTAAATTTAATCTGTCATCCTTAAAGTGAGCCAAAAGATTTCGCTTCGAAATAAAATAAATTTAATTATTTATGAACTACAAAAACTCTGGTTTACCTGTTTCTTTTTTAGCTTCTATCTCAGCAAGGAAGGATTTTTAACATTACAACAATTACGTCCTTCTTGTCAAATGTCAAGTAGGACGCGTAGTTGTTTTAATTACGTACTACTTTGCTGTTTTGGCTGAGATAGAAGCTCAAAAAACAAAAAAAAAAACACATAATACGAACTTAAAAACATCTATAAGCCAGCTGCTGTGCAAATGCTACCAAAATTACGGTGATTTTGCGGTTTCATCAGCTTTGACATGCTGCGGCAAGTTTTGCAACTGTTATGGCTAAATTTTTGGACGCAGTGACGCATACAGTACAGCAAGCAAGACACACAAGCAGAACTTTTGTTTGACGTAATTGCAGTGAGGTATGTCATACAATAACTAAACGTCATTCTTTTGTTTACAGCTGTGGTGTTAAGTGATATTTCTTCAATTTTCTTATCACACACATAAACGTATTTGTAATATTTGTTGCGTTTATTATAAAACATGTAATTTTCCCTTACGAGTTCCATTAATTTTGTTCTCCATTTTGTCAGTCAGTGTTATTTGTACAAAAAATAAACGTCAATCCCAATGATGCCAAATACGTTAAAATTTAGTTCCTTATTTTTCTGTGTCGTGGTAGCATTATCTTTTACAGTGGATCTAGAAATGGAGACAACTTGGAACAACCACAACGCATGCTGAATTTACATGTGTTCTCTTCCAATAAAACGTGCGTGTTCTCTTTCCACTGCATGAATAATTCTGCACATTGTTTCCAAGTTGTTGTTGTTTTTTGGATTTTTGTGTTGTGTCATTTACTTCTGAAAATTTGTTTTTGCTTAGTTGGAGGTTGGAGAAGCAACCGATGAGCCACAGAGTGATTTGGCATGCAAAAATCAGAAAAATAAAACCTTATTAAATCGCGATTTTTTAATAACATCAGTAAGCGAGTTGACGTTTGTAAATACACGAAAAGACATAAGGTTTGTTCCTTTACTTTTAAATCTTACGAATTTTTACGAATTCTTACGCATTTTACTCAATAGTAGTTCCCTAACTCGAAAAATTCGTAAAAGAGAGCGACTTCGAGAGAGCAAAATATTTCCCCTCTTACTAGTTTTTACTCAACAAATTTCTTTGCGAAAGAATTGAAACATCTGTCAGTTGCCTGAAAATTTACAGCTGATTTGATTTTGTTGTTCTATTTAGCATTTGGGTGGAATATTCGCATTTGTGTTTTGCACAGATTACTACAAAAGCGTTCCTTAACTTTTGCGTAAGTTTCCCTTTTTGAGAGAGAATTCATCCCCTCCACAGGCATTTTGGCAGTCTTTTCCATTTTTACTACTAAAGTAAAGAAACAGACCTATAGTCCCTCAGCCCGAAGCTTCTTCAGTTCCTGATCTAAATTTCTCCTCTAAGACGTCACTCAGTAGTACAAAATGGCAAACTGTCTAAGAACCAGTAAAATTGATATTGTGTGTTGAAATGACAAAACTTCTGAATGCCGTCGCCCCTCGGTTGAATAATGTTTCACAAAACTCTCTGATCGCACTAAAATAAATTCGGCGATACTTAGTTCACAAACCGTTTATCCCTTCATTTTAATTGACATTTGAATAGACTTTGTCCTTTGACAGTCCAAAAATGTGTTCCACACTTTCACAACAATTCTCTTTCAGTATATTCTGCTTAACTCTTTGATTGATCTGTCAGGTTCCACGAATTTAATGCACAAACGGCATTGTAACGACATCACGAGCCGCCGGTCCATTAGCAATGTTTAAATTTTAATCACACAAACAACAAACGTATACTTCGACTACGCTGACACGGCCAATTATGCAAATCCGTGCCGCTCCTGTCACAATCAAGTAGTGCTGCATAAAAGACGACAACAACCCTTGATGGATGCACACAACACTGAACTGTACACGCCTTATCCACCCTGTTTTTGACATACATAACTATGTGAGTAGGTAGATAATAATATACCAACGTTATGGACCGACACAATTGGCCTTGCCAGAAATGGAGTTTGGATAAAACATCGTAAATTAATCAATTACCCGGATTTCCAAGTACTCAGCGTGTACTCATGTTGTTGTCCAACTGCATCTCTCGGTCATAATGTATACTGTCACGTTGATGTGTTGGATTTCTGGTCGATATTTCACTTACACACTCAAGATACAGATAGAACCAATACTGCTTCTGCTGATTTACGATAAAGGATATAAGCAGACGGCATGCAATCGCCCTCTTGACCTGCTTCCCATTTAATTAATCGGACCAAAGGCCTGCATGACAAACAACTTCTTGAGATGCTTATCCGTTTAGTTTAGCTTCGTGGCTCTTTCACCGAGTCAGTGGTGTGAAAAATCGACAAAATAAATGCGTTAACGATGCAGGAAGAAAACGTGTCCCAATTTGTCGGAGACGCAAATTGTCCTTTGTGTTAGGAGTCTAAATTGCAGATGTAATCGTTAAGCAAGCAGTCGTGCGAAAGCGAAGAGATTGTGTGCCTCTTGACACTGATTGCTGCACAAACACGAGACACACATGTCAAACGGTCAAATGCGACTACTCAGATGAACAACAACACAGCAGACATTATGCAATTATGACATCCTCCACCCACCCGAAAGGACAAAGGAGTAATGCGCCCCTTAGCCCTAAACAAGACAACTAATTTATTACACTTGTATCGCATAAGTCCCCTGGAAATGGGAAAACTTTTTTGCATCTCGTCGGATAAGCGGAAAACAAACTTCTCAAAAAAACACAAAAAAAACCGAGCGGTTTTTAAAATCGATCTGCTATATAGCAAACACCACTGTACGCATCGTTTCATCATCAACCCCAGCAGACTGTCTCTGCATGCACACATCTTCGTGTTGCTCCGTGCGAGACGACGACTCAAATCCCGGATTCGTTTCGAACTCGGAAACTTGCCAAAAATCTATTCAACTGCAACTGGGTGTCGTTATGGAACATATAGATAGTACTTCGTACAAATGCGATTGGATGGCGTTTTAATTTTTAGGTGGCGTTTTTTATTGCTCTCTCTCTCTCTGTATTTTGTCATTTGTAGCTTTTTCTTGTTTTCCGGACTAGCAGAGGATTTTGGCTTCCATGGAGGAAGTACACCACTGCCATTTGAAGTTCATCGACCGTTTTATCATCCAAAGTATCTTTTTTTTGTAGCTGTCAGAGATGTGTTTTGTTGGTTCAACCCACCTATAGGGTAATGACTTTGTGCGCTGCGAAAATGATGTCATGAAAGCAGTGCAGATATCCACGAACGACAGACAGGGAATGATAAATGGAAGGGCTTTTTAGTTGGAATGACAGCCAAAACAACAACAACCAACTGACAATTTAATACACCAGCAACAGAAGCAGAAATATTGTTGCGCTCATTGTGAATGCTAATTAAAATTTTGACAATCATTTTAATAGAAATAAAAACATCGCAGATGGAGTTTTACTACGGATGCTCTTTTCAGGCTCTTTAGCGAAACAGGTTTACACTAAATTGTTCTGCACCAGCAGATAAAAGATGGGTAAACAATCTAGTTGAGGAACTTTGTTTGTGAAGGTATTTTATAAGCATCATAAGGACGAAATTTAAGCGAAAATCGTTGTGGCATCGTTTGAAAATTGTACGGCCGTGCTTATACATATATAAAATTTAAAAACTGACATACAGCAGGTGACACCACTCGGATAGACGGACGGGCGGAAGTGGTTTTAAGAGTTCCTCTCTCATCTTTACTTTTGATTGCGCTACTCTCGTTGCGGCCCAGGGCCTATGCATATGCATCTGAAGCTTGATCGATTGCTATCTGCCTCCAAAGCGAGCGTAGATCTTCTTCCAATCATAACTTCTTCGCGCTATATCTATGGACCAGATCAAAGTTGATAAAAGAGTGCCGCGAATCTTTTGAGGAGATTGGCAGACTTATGACTAGTTACTCTGTGTTAGGTTCCAGGTTCCAGCGACGAGTAAGGCGGATAAACTAGCTAGACCGCACATTCCATTACACAATCAATAAAGTGTAGCCAAAACAGGATTCAAAGAATTATTTCAGTTGTCTTATAGGCACGCTCCCAAAATGGAAATAAATCAGTGTTCATAAGGCCATAGGGGCAGGTTACTTATTTGAAGACCTGACTGACCTGTATCGCACTGATATTCGGTGTAAATTGGTAACAGAGTCTGAATCACTTTATTCACCAACAACACGCAACGGCCCAAGGAAGGAACACTTAGTCGTGTTTCGTAAGCAATAGGGTTGATTGCTCAGCCGTTTCTGACGTCTATTCCGAAGACACCTTTTGACACCTACAGCAAGTTCGATACGGTATACCCACCGACACCGGGCAACTATTTTATTCACAATTGCATGGAATTGAGTTTGACTATATCGGCGATTAGCAAAGTCGTCCTTTCTTATTCCATGCTCGCCATGTTCTTTCGACTGTGGGCAATGTCATCGGAGTTTGCGAGTGGTTGAAGACCAGAATCCTGTATAGGCGATGATGAGGGAAAAGGATAAAAAAAGGATCGGAGAATTAAGCCGATATTTTCATAATCGAGTTATATTTTCACCCGCCTAGATTTTACATATTATTACTTTAAATCTCCTTTAGCTTTAAAAGGCTCACAGCTTCCGCTGATTTAATGGATTTCTTTTTAAATTCTAGGGCTACATCTTCTTCAATTTGGTCCTTTTGACGGAAATCTGTCATCATTAGCTTGTTAGAATTGTTTCTTTTAAGTTTTCATCAACGCCTGTGATTCCATCGTAATATCATAAATAATGTCTGTCTTCTGAAATTTTTTAACGAATAAAATCTACTCAAAACAATAACACCAATGTAAAACTGGCTTTAAAATCGCAGCGCGCCCCCAATCGTCAGAATGCTTGTTAATTTTATTTGGTTCTTTAAAGTTAATACAATTTTAAATAAAACAATTTCACATTGCACACAATTATTTGCCAAATTCTGAATAACTTCAAAACGTCAAAATTTAGGTGTAAGTTTGACGTTTCGGAACACATTTTCTTTCAAAAAAATCGTTTTTCGTTAATTTTCTTTCCACTGAAAAACAAAACAGAAACCAATTACCTAGTAAAAAGCGCGTTCCATTGACCGCTAGAGATGTTTCACATTCCATATAAAATGAAGTGCACGACTGGGTCGCAAGAAATTTTCTCGTAAACAATAAAAAAAAAACTCAGGACCTAGACAAACTGAACAGAGAACTTAAAAATATACTTAAATAAAATGGGTTAAACATACCCCCTTTTCCTTTTATGTCAATAAAATATTTAAAAGTTTTGACATATTTTTATGTCAAAACAAAAATTAAAACATTTTGACAAGTTTTTACCTTGTTCCGCCGGGGAAGAATTTGAGAAAACAGCCGAAAGTGACGAATAATTATTGAAAAGGGAAATTGCTTTGATACGACGAGAAAAAGAGTTGTTCAAAAAATAAAGTAAAATGCTATAGGGAATGGTGCGTTGGAATAATCAGCAAATAAGAGTAGACGGATCGGAAAAGAATAACAAATGTGAAAAAGATAGGGAAACGAATTCGGCAAATGATGGACAAATTTGGGAGACAACAGGATCAACATGTGACTAAAATACAATTTGTGTAAGGAAAGGAGATGCTGCCTGAGTATGAGGGTGGAGCCAGACTTGACGTATGGCTTTCTCAACTAAAAAGTGTTCAAAAAGCGTACAAGCTCTCGATGAAAATATGCTACTGGTGTGGCTGACGTAGGAAAAGTGTCATTACCACCATATTTACTTTCCACAACAAATGTCAAAAAACAAATAAACGTTTCCAAACTGAAGTCTTTGTAGATAGGTATATCACATCTAATGGAGTTTAAACTCTATTTCATATCACATGACAAAATTTCGCGATTAATACAAGGTGGGGCAAAAATTGTCACCCGGTGTTCTTTGGCTGTCATATCTTTTTACGAATGAAAAACTTTGGTTATGATTTTTGATTATGTTTATTTGATGTCTTAAATTGAGGCAATTATTCCGCGTTCTTTGGGAGTATAGCTCATTTATGCTCATGTTTACTTCACAATTGAGATTTGCGCCATTTGCAAAAATTATAGCATCTTCCAATAGGGTGATGATTTTTGCGCCACCTTCTATAAGAGTCCTAATTACATAGCCTTCAGATAGAAGCTAGCTTGCTAGAAGCTAGATTTATCAGAACTTCACTCTTCCTGAAAGTTATTACTGCCTAGAAAAAATGTTGCCACACTTTTTTATAATTAAAACCACAAATATTTTGCAGCTATTTTTATAAAAGTTCACCAAAAACTCAGAGCGACAATATAGAACTAGCTGTCAGAAGTTAGTTTCTTTTTTTTTTATTTCAGATTGCTTACAAATTTCACACGTCAAAAGAGTGGATACCTACTCAGAGAAGACTCCACTTGATTTATTGACTTCTCGTCCATCAACGTCGATTGAAAAATTGGACATGTAAGCAACCTGTCATCGGACTACTGTCAGACAACTAAAGAAGCCAGAAGTCACAAAAACTTTCTTAAATTCCTTAACTTTAGATGGGTCTACATTTCCAGCGGACACGTGCTTCTCAGAAAGTAACGTCGCAAGAAAGTTACTTATAAAACAAAACACGCATATTATAAAACAAAACACGTATACGCCAATAATTGAGTGACCCACATCGACTGTGTTTGTCTCGTTAATTAACAGCGAGGACAAATAAATCAATTCAATCAGTTCGTTGTCCTGACATTTTTAATTGTGTATAATTTTGACAGCCAGACAGTATTGTTTCTGTACATTTCAGTTGAACAGACTCTTCTGCGAAGTCGGGATTCAACCTGACTCCATTCCATTTCAATCAGCCTTGTCTCGAAGGTTCAATTGACCTACAATTAACTTGACTGCTCTTTGTCAGTGTTGAAGTGGATCTGGTCCACTTTTTTCTGTATATCCTTATTGACTGGTCAATGGTTTATCTCTTGCTCCTCCTCGAATCGAACTGTCTGCCTTTGGACAAATTGAGAAAAAAATGTATTCAATGGAAGCTGTAGCCAGCAGCTTAAATGCAGATGACTGGAAGGCGTTTTCATTGTTTTGCATCACAAAGGAATATTGAATGCGAAAAGTATTTGAGGAAAAATACTTATGACGAGAATTTCTCGTTTATTCAGTGCCTGACGATGAGCGCTGATGCCGTGGATATGGAAATTCAATTGTTTTGTAGCCCTGAAACTATAAATCAGAAATTCAGAAACAGAGTCGTTCTGGAAAATTCAAATGAAACAATGTTCGACATTTGATGGTGTTTCTGATGTTAACAATTGCGCCCACCAGGCTCATGCGCCAAAGGAATTTTTTTTTTAGCAGTAGAATCAAATTTTTAAAATAAAAAAAAATTAAAAAAAAAATTAAAAAATCATGACTACGCGTTTTATTTCAGGTACTCAGATAAATAGGATTTATGCGTCTAATTTTGGCTACAGACTATTAATAACACAATATCTATTTAATGCAAATCTACCTTTGCGATGAAATAAAATGCACCGATGGAATGCCCCCAAATTGGGGACTCGTTTTGTGTTTATGAGTCAATTAATATTTGGTGGTTCCTTTCAAGGAACTTAACCACTTGTGTTAAAATCGACAATCGACTGGTCCTGAGATAAAGGATGCACGTCGGGGTAACTTCTATACAACAAACACTTTGGGATTGTTTTTGAATAATTGAGTGTCTTGTTTTGAACTGGCAAATGCCATAAATCTGTTTGTGGTAAACAGCGGTAGTTACCCTCTATTTTGCTTAAGACAAACAAATGTCCTGACGCTCTGAGCCTGAGGTCCGAACTATATACAAGTCTCAACAATTTGAGAGAGATTCTGACAGAGAAGACTGACAGATCATTGACGTGTTTGTCCGTTTGGCACAACAATGTTCGCACAAATCGTCTTTAGATCCAAGACAGTTGGATCTTTTATTCAAATTATTTTCCATCAATCAACTTTATATAGCTTCCAAGCTCTGATGTACGATATAGACCCGTATTCAAATACAAGAGATGACTAATTTATAATCATCATCGGAATATTCATGTGGAATATGTGCCCCAGTTTTTATTGCAACCGGATATAAATATAAATATCCTATAATGAAAAAAATGTTCCATTGGAAATTTAAATAAAATAACAAAATGACATTTTAATTAATTCCATAAATAACCTGTAAAGTTTTTGCACCCCCTCGTTCAATAAAAAGTTGACATCCATTTGTGGATTGCTTTTAATTGAGATGAGATTTGTTTACAAATTTATACAGGCGGAAAAAAATGTACTGAATTTCAATTCAAAAACGGAATATCCTCTCAGTGCCCTGATTTTTTTGTTTGGAAACAATTTAAGATAGCTATGAATATTTGAAGCCTATTTCTAACTATTTTTATTTATTTTTATTTCAGGTGAACAAAAATTCACAAACATCACAAAAGTCGACAGCGGATAGAAAGAAATGGATTCATGACCCAACAAGTGAGTTTACTTTTTTTTGAAATAAATTTGATGACCAATTATATTGATTTTATAGATGTTGTTTTTAGGTTAATTTTATTTAAAAATATTTGGACTAAAAAGATAAAAAATACGTTTGCTCCGACTTTACATTTTAGTCACCGTTAACTAAATTACTAATTTTGTTACTAAACTTAGTAAAATTAATTAAACTAATATTTATAATTAATCTAGTACGATTTCTGTTCGTATTATTTTATTTTGATTTCTTTGCTTCTTTGGTATTGTTTTCCATAGCGAAAATACTTTTCAAGTTATTACTTTTAATTTTTAATTTAAAATTTTAGTTCCGACTGTTTCGTATAAATTCTGCAGTTATGATCTCCCGTAAATTTAAAGTAAAAACTAATGTGGTATTCTGTTGGGCTTTTTAGACGATAGACAACCTCGCAACCTTTTTTTTATATAATTTTTTCTCCCTTCCTCTGGCAAGCTTCTCCTCACTCGTTGGCTTTGTTTTGGCCAGCAGCGTTTTCTTATGAACATCTTTTGTCGGCGTCTGTGGTAGGTGAGTGCTCAGTGGCGAGTTTCTCACTCGACGCTCTCTGTAGGGCCAGGTATGGCTAGGCATCTAACGTTGAATTTCTGCTTCTGGGCGGTTCGCAGCAGCTTCTCTTGTTGAACTCTGAATTAAGCCGCAGCAAGATAAAAGTCAGAGTTAGAGCAAAATAGTTTTTTCAAAAAGCGAGAACGGGTTTCGGTTTGATTTTTTATTACAAAATTTGCGTCAGATCTTTAAAAAATAAATATTTTGGCGCGACAGGTCTATGGGACCCAAGGCCTAGCTTCTCGCAACCATTCGCTTTGTGTGGGTTTTCAATTTTTGGGACGAATGGAAGGGATCTACAATTTTACGCCGAGTCCACGGCTAATTGAGAAGCTCATTCATGACAGTTTTTACTCTCGGATGTTTGTCAGACGTTCGCGAGAGGTGGCGCAGTGGAAAAAACCTTAAGATGTAATTTGGCCCTCACGGGATTCGAACCTGAGCCCCTCGCTTAGTAGCCCAACACACTACCACTAAGCCACTGCGCCGACAGATCTTTAAGAATATTAAAAAAGGTCTCAAGTCTTTGATTCGATCTAATTCGTTCTTAGGATCTCAAGATCTGCTGGACTGCCCGAAAAGATATACCTAGACGTGAAAGGAACTTGGAACCTTGGAACATATATTTCTGTGTGTACTCTTTTTTACTCAATATTTTTAATATATTGAGACGTGAGCTTCTAAGCTTCTTAACAGCTACTTCCTTCATTCTTAACAGCTTACGCCCAAGGGTAGACTCTTTTTTCTTTGCCCGTACAATCACAGGGGCTTATATCACATAACAACAAGTCAGAAAGGCAATTCTTGTAGAATTAGGTATATTTGACAAGTGTGTATGAAAGCTGTAACACAACAAAAACCAAAATAATTCTTAAAAACGAAAATTTGTCTTGACTTTTTGAATCCAACAAGTCGGTCTTAGATACATGCTTGTCTTGAGTCGTAGAATTTGCGAAGTAGAAAGAAAAGCCTCCTAAACCACTTAAATTGTCCTCTCGACTATATAGCGTGGCCCAAAAGCCGTTTTTCTAGGTATATCTGCAATAACTTTTAAGCGAAAAGTTAAAAACTAATAAAATAAATTGCAAACAATAGTTTATATAATTTTTTAAAATTATATCGGTTAAGTGGCCACCAATTAGAATGGGCTCTTTTTATGGCACTTTCCATGACTTTTGCAATTGTTGCCGGCGTAATTTGATCGATTTCTGAGCCAATATTGAGTTTCAGCTCCTGTATAGTCTGCGGATCCTTAATGTAAACCTTATTCTTCCGGTGACTTCATAAGAAAAAGTCCAGAGCTGACAAATCAGGCCATTATTCAAATTCACCATTCAAATTTCTCGCAACACAAGTTCATTATCTCACGCTTTTCTGTGTCACCAGGATTGAGCTGTTGGACCAACTGGATCTTTTAAGGATACAGATGAAGATCTTTCCCCAAAATCCGCTGAATCATGCTACGCTTAACTATGTTGAACGTAGTCGCATCAATGTTTTAGGACTGGTTGCAACACTTTCCCTAATAACCTGGACGCTTTCGGCGCAGTGGCTTAGTGGTAGTGTGTTGGGCTACTAAGCGAGGGGCTCAGGTTCGAATCCCGAGAGGGCCAAATTACATCTTAAGGTTTTTTTCCGCTGCGCCACCTCTCGCGAACGTCTGACAAACATCCGAGAGTAAAATTGTCATGAATGAGCTTCTCAATTAGCCGTTTGGACTCGGCGTAAAATTGTAGATCCCTTCCATTCGTCCCAAAAATTGAAAACCCACACAAAGCGAATGGTTGCGAGAAGCTAGGCCTTGGGTCCCATAGACCTGTCGCGCCAAAATATTTATTTTTATTTATCTTTCGATGGATCGTCCAAACGAGGCCTGCCCGATCGCCTCACATCTCAACGTTCACATATTGCTCAAATTTGGCCACCACATTACGAATAGTGGATGCTATTGGAACATTTTTAACGCCATAAAATTGCTGGTAGGCACGTTGAGTACAAATTTTGGACTGGCTATTTAAAAAAAATATTTTAACAATTTTTGTTCCCTGTGCGATCGTGTAGTGCCCCATGCTAAATCTCCACAAGCCTTATGTCAACAAAAAAAATAGCGCAAAAAAATCTGAAAATAAAAGAGTTATTCATTTTTTACATAGAAAATAGACTTTTGGTTCCACCCTGTAAAGAAGAGCAACCAAAGAACTCATATTTCACCCTGATGACCTTAGAGTGACACATCCTTAATCATTAAATTTTCCTACTTTACACAAGCTGTTGATCTAATTTATTTGAATATTCCGTCAGACTGCGGTGTTTACCTGCACTGTCAGGAATGGAGTTTCTCCTTTTCCTCCCAAATATATGCACATATTTAAAATATATCCTTGTTAAACGAAACATTTCGACAAGTCTTACCATCCGACACTGTGAAAGTTCAAATTTGATTGTTTGCATTCGTGATCCCGAAACAACTGCACAAAATGTTTACACTCGCCACTTCAGTAGAGTTGCACCATGTGCTTGTGCATCTGTGAAACTTTATTGACCCACTTATACCAAAGAGTTGCCCACAAAATGGTAGCTCATGCAGTCGTATGCAAACAACTGTTTGCATGTTGACGTTACGTTCGAAAATATGACGCAATAAATTTAATTCTTTAATTTGAAAATTTCAGGTGATTTGTGTCGACCTCTCAACTGTAAGAAACGAGAAATTTGCCTGCTGGAGGACGAATACAGTGCAGTGTGTGTTTCAAAGAAGGAACTGCATAAAAATAGGTTCGTAGACAGAGAGTGACACGTGAAGTGTGCCACATTGCATGCATTTAATTAATTAATTATTTTTTTTTTTATTTTTTTGGCAGAGATGAAATAATTTCCAAGGCCAAATATCTAGAGGAGGAAGCCAAACGTAAAGTGACTCAAGAAGATGACGAGGATAAGAGTACAAGCTCTGAAGAGGACTCAAAAGAGGATGATGTTTTCTATGAGACCGATCCCACAGACAAGGACGAAGAGTACGATGAGTAAATTGAACATTTCTTTTTCTATATGAATACGATAAGATTTTGTCAGTGGGGTGAGAAGTGTGCTTTCAAAAAAAATGTGTCGCTAAATATTCATATGTGAGTAAATGGGTATGCTGAGTTATGAAGCAGTATGATGTTAGACCGGAGCTTACGGCAGTTGCTATTTCTTTGATATTTTATTCAGTAGGCTAACAAGCCCACGTAACTTTTTCGCAGTCGGGAATTTTAGTTACACATGCTCCCAGGTATTTCAGAGAGCCGCATTAGAATAATTTTAGTCGCTTTTACGACTTTAAATCCACCAACAAGTGTCAAGCATTTTTTTCACTTCTTTTCAATAGTCACGCACCAGTTTAACAAAATTTTAATTTCTCGGGAATACCGTGTTAGAAATGTAAATGAATACTCGGATTTTAAAGAAATGTCGCCAGCGTACCGCAAGGAAGCGTCCTTTGGCCGCTTCTCTATCTGTTTTATACTCGTGTGATATACCAAGAGAAAATGGCACTACCATATACCATTGCTATGTTCGCCGACGATACCGCTATCCTATCAGTGGGTACTGCAATCGAAGAAACGACTTCGAAACTGCATATCGCACTGAATAAGGTAAACGCATGGACGAGGGACTGGTGGATCGCCTTCAACGAAACTAATCTATCCACGTGAATTTCACGTATAAGAAAACGAAAAATGACTTGCCAATTTTTCTAAACTTGGTCCGAATACCCTTTGCAAACGAGGCCAAATACCTGGGAAAGATATAGAATTCGCACGGGAAAATGAAATGCAAAGAAATCGATATCAAATGTAGAGAAATGTAATGGTTACTCGGAAAACATTCCCCGATCAGTACCGAGAACAAACTGCAAGTGCTAAAGCCGGTGTGGACCTACGATATACAACTTTGGGGTTCTACCAAGAAAACGAATGCCAATATTTTACAAACTTTTCAAAATAAAGTGCTTAGAGAAATTGGTCAAGCACCATGGTATATTAGAAACGACGATATCCACAGGAATTTCGGAACTCCAACTTTAGAAGCTGAAACTAGAACTAACGGCGTTTAATTTGGGGAACATGCAGGATCTTTCATTGGAAAGTAATCTACCAAAAATTGTTACTTCGTTATAGATAAATTGCTTGATAAGATATATCTAAATTGCAATATCTAACAATCTATCGAAGGGTGGTGTTTTGAGTCAGTAAAAATCCGACACTACTATGAGCACGTGCTTGCTATTCTCATATTTTCACCAAACCCTCGGAAAAAAACCGATAATCTGACTTAACGATTTATGTTTACAGATACCCTTTATAACTTTCGATCTTCTCGCGGACTCGGCATATCATTCTTGATACCTCCTATTCGTTCCAAAATTGAAAAGCTCGCACACAAAAGGAATACAAGGCCTAGGGTCCTGAAGGACCTTTTGCGCCAAATATTTATTAATTTATCCCGTGCTACTCCTGATGTAAAGAGCTTCCATGTTCCGTACACCGCAAGGTCCATAGTTAACAACAAACTACTACTTTATTGAGGAGAAGGTGAATATCCTTATCATAAAAAGACTGAAGTCTGTATGTCAAGCCCGGCCAGCTACAAGGAATGACACACTTCAGGCCTGGATTTATAGGGTGATCTTCTTGACAAGCTAACCGATATCCGATGGACGCTCAATTCGTCATGTCAGCAATATCTTAAAGGATCCCTGTCTTGTTGCAGATTAATCTGTAAGCACTTTTGTCAGCAGTTTCTTAATAACCGAGAAAGCCTCTATTACAATGAGTTCGGCAGAAGCTTCGAAATATTATACTTGCAAATCAGGAATAAAAATAAAAACCTAAAAATGCATCCTCCAGACGCTTCTACTGGTAACACATAAACCACACCTTTAAGAATTTAGAATTTTATTTGTCACTTAATCCTCTTATTGACAATCCACCTGTCAAATGCAATTTCAACACAAAATAAAATTTATCTTATTTCAACATTCATCCTTTTTCATTTGTTTCATTTAGGAACTCAGAAACTGGGTTTTTCAGCACGCAAATACAACAACTACGTCCTACTTGACATTTTCGAAATTCACAATAGGTATTTATCCCAAGTGGAAGTGACTTGACAGCAGCAGCTTATGTTGGAACCTTTCTGGGTGATGTGGTTGGAACTTGCAAATAAATTGAAGCTCAAAAAACACACCTAATAATGCACTTCCTTTTCCTGTCATCTGTCAATTTACTCACAGAAACTTTTCGCCGTATACTCCTTCCAAGATTGACCTTGACATAATATATGAACGTTTATTATTTTCATCGTGTTTCCATTCAGCTTTTCTTGAGTTCCACTTGGCTCAGAACAGAACCGTCTCTCTGTGGGTCAAATAAATTTACTTACAAAATTTATTCAGCGAATTCAGTACTATTTGGGTTAAATTTTAAAGCTGCTTATGAAAACATATTTCCATTTTCCTCGAACATTTGAAATGCGAACTCAATGTTAAATTAACTTTACGCCTCAATGCAAGTCATCAATATTTTCTCTTTGATTCCACAAATAATTCATCTGGCATATACGATCAAAAGGCGACATGGGCTCTCGGTTATTTCGATTAAATTTTCAATGAATTAAATAAGCTCCACAGTGGGGAATATTTGTATTTTCGTTTTGCCAGCAAACATTTTTCGGATTGCACACTTGAGTATATTTTTGAATATATTATCTACATGCATTTAGTTAGAGTCACTGTTGCATTTGGTTTATCAACTGACGGCCTGGTGTCATAAAACATTGTTCCCTGCAATAAGTCTCTTGTGCAATTAATTGGCGCTTGGCGAACCGAAGTGCTGGTTAAATACCTGACAAGGGAAACGCAATAACAAGAAATATGTAGGTACAGATGATTAAATAACAGCATAAAACCGTTCACACAACTACTACTACTTCTACAGTTATGGCCCCCATACGTAAAACGAAAGCATATTTTTCTTTTTTTAATTACTTCAATCTAATGCTTGAGCCCGATCTTGGTCTTAAGATGTTGCTTTTGAATTATAAAGCTAGCTTATCAAAGCAAAAAGTAAGCAAATAATTTTGAATTTTTTTAGAAAAAACTTTTTCCGATCAACTTTTCAGTAAATTTCACACAAAAAAAAATAATGATCATTCTTTCTTCATTCTGCAATGTGTCATTTCTTTATGTCCATGTGCAGAATTCATTGCGCAGCAAGATTAGAATACACATGTTTATATGTATATAGGCACACACAAATTCTGCACTTACCGCAGCACTGCAACATGTTTCTTATTTCTAATTTTCTGCAAAATTCATAGGTACCACAACACAAAAGAAAATAAATTGAAATTTCAGGTATTTGGCATCATCGGCTTTTGACATTGCCTCTTGCCTGATCGTGTTTGTTTTGGGTTTGTAAGAATAAAAGAATACTTCTTGAATTTGTTCGACAAAATAAATTTCTCTATAACAAAAGAAGTTATCAATTTTATTGAATTTCATTTTCAACAAAAGCTGTATTTCTTTCGTCCCCGTCACGGCTATAGGATAAGCAAAATAAAAAAAATAACCCTTGTTAAATACAAGAAAGACTTAACCTGGATAATAATCGGGGTAAACAGCTTCCCGGGGATACAGAAAAGTTTAGCCAACACAAGTTTGTGTATGTTGTCGATGGAAATGTCGTAAATGACATTTGACAAAAACTAAAATTTTAAATTTGAAATAAATGTCTCAGCAGGCGGACGAAAATAGGTAAATTGCTAAAAATACCTGATCCTTTATTAGTTAAAATAAAATATGTTTACAAATAACCATATGTTATTGCGTTAACTAGATTCATTAAAATGTTATGGTACCTCTGCTTCGTTAGAAACATTAATAATATTTTATCAAATTAAAATTCCTAAATGTCAATTTAACTGTCAATTTTGATTCTATTAGATTGATACGTTGCCATATCATGTTTTTATTCTTCGACGTTCGTTTTTTTCGGTAATCTGTAATAGAGAAGCTGATAGGGAAGAAAGAAACACAGCCAAATTAAAGAGAGAATAGAACATTATTTCCCCTTCATAAAAAAACTGCAAATAATAGCCCAAGAAATTTCGTTGGGCTAGTTTGTTATAACTGACTTTAGCTGTCAAATCTCTCAAAATTCAATTTGAATTGACTGTTTATTTCGGTTTGGTTAATTGAATGCTGAAATTTGTTATTAAAATTGGATAAATCAGCAAGAAAAATAAATATTAAACAGTATCCGAGTGTTTTCCAACGTCTGCAAACTGGTAATAATTTTAAACCCACTGACGTTTATTTTTGAATATTATTCTTCATTCTCGCATAGGTTTTTAACAAAAGTCATGCAACACTTTCGTTCCTGTACTTTTTGGTTATATGTATTCTCTTTTTTTGAGAACATATATCCCTACGCTTTGATATCTGACATTTAGCCGAAATTGGTCAAAAAAGTAAGGGAACAGACCTAATGTTCCTACTTTTTCAGTTGCATTTAACGTATGGCTATGATGTCGTTCGGATTTCTAGTTTATTAATGTCGTTTTCCATTGGGCAAAAAGAAGCGTCCGGGAGAGTCCGGAATAGAAAAAATCACTTCTGAAACCGTTCCTTTGGCACAAAAAATACTCTTCTGGTGATTCTGAGAAGAGAAATTCACTTCTTGATTTGATGTCAGAATCCACTCAAGAAGCACTAATACAAGTGTAATTTGTGTATTTTATACAAGCCAGCTGACAGCAGCCGTAGATTATTTTTTGGCATTTCACCAACACAGATGTGGATTCAACCAGAAGCAGTTTTCTTGTTCCATTGGATCTCAAAATGAGTGAATCCCCGAGTGAAACCAATGGAAAACGACATAAGTCTGACAGCTGACTGACTAGATGTGTTTGAGTTTTCATTGGCCCAGATTGGTCACGTGATTAATTTTTGCAGTTTATGTCATAGGTAGCTGACAAATCTAGTCAAAAACAATCCTGCCTGTAGGTATATCTAATCAGTTGAAAAATTCAAAAATAAACCACAAGTTTACAATAACAACTCAACTTACTTAGTTAACGTGTGCGTATACCTAGTCCAGTCAAATCTAGTTGACGTTTAACACAAACTAGGTATCCGAGCGTCACCTATAACTGAGGCTGTTGCTGTCTCAAAACAACCCGTCAAATGAAAAAAATTTCCCAAAGGAAATTAACGAATTTCTTGATTTTTAATTTTCAGCCACTGAAAAGTAGTTGCGCTCCCACTGTGAATCAAATTGAAACACTACTTCTCACATCTGTTCTGTAGGTACCACAAAATAATCATTTCCATTATAAATACGTAATTTCAGATTTCACTCGAAATCGCTTGATAGAGTTTGAATTAATATTCCCAACGTCACAGAGAAAAATATAAAAAATTAAATTATCTCAAAACAAAAACTGTTGTACCGTGCATTTATTGTTGGCTGCCCTGCCAGTCATGCAAACATTTGCCAAGGTCGGCCTATTTCTGCGGCGCTGCCTCCCCTTTGTTTGGCAGCTATATGAAGCCTTATTTAATTAAAGGTCAAAAGATGCATTTCGCTAGGAATACATTTTACTTGGGGAATTCTGCCTTCAATTCGCCATGAAGCGGCCATCCATTCGCGTGCGAAATAATAATTTATTTTTGGGTCAAGAGAAATACACTTCGTGCCTGTATACGTTCGTTTTTGAACCTATTTTCTTCTACAACTGGCTGACGGCTGAGTCATCGTACAGCTCACGTAGCAATCGCATTAGATAATTTGGAAGGACAAAAAAAAAATATCAACAATTGTCGCTGATAAAGGAAATGGGACTCAGTACAGGGTGTATCTGTATATAAATATTTAACTCAGTTTGAGGATTACCTTTAGGGACCGACTGTACATGCTGAAGACAAAGTTTCACTTCCCTAGTTAATAATGAAAATGTAAGGAACAACACCAATGGGTTTGGAGTTTGAATATAAAAAAGGGCAGCAGCGTGCAGGGCAGCTTGCTCCAGAGTTGAGAACATAAAACGCCTTCGACGTGCGACTTTCTTTAAGTCGTAAAACACAAAGCGGGACATAAAATTCAAAAGAATTTAAGCTCCGCAACTGACTTTAATGAGAAGTTTGGTGTAATGGATATTTGCTGCGGAGAACGTTTTAACAATCGCCGCATCCTTTTCAGTGCGAGCTGGAAAGCTGTTTTGACGCAAATGTGTTTTTTTTTTTGTTTTGATTTTACGAGGTTAATTAAAAATTGATTGGCCAGTAATGGAGTGTTGACTGAAACTCGAAACTTTGTGTAAGGAATTGAGCAAATGCTTTAAAGAAGTCATACAGGTTTGACTAGCGTAAAACAAATTTGACTACTCCGAATGGCTATTTGAATCCATTCATAATTGGTGGAATGAGGTTGGAGTGATTTATTTAAATACAGTTTTTTTAACCGATCTTGCGTAAAATTCTGAGAAGGCTGACTGCACTCATAACGAACCATTTACCAAAAATGTGCGTATTTCAAGCTTTTTGTGGTCCCATTCGACATGTGGCAGACAGCTTTGATAAAGTCTTTTTCTAAGGTGTTTTCTTCCTGTTTTTTTTGGATTGAAATCAAAGACTCTGCGGGTCGGTAGGTACTTTTGTAAACACGACCATTTTGAAGACTGATGGGGTCTTCTTTTCAGGCCCGTCAATGCAAATGGGGGCGAAAGTTATTTGACCAAGTCATGCCAAGTCTAATGACATAGAGGATTTGTGAAAGGGAGGTCTTACAACACCTAACACCTTATAGAAGGTTTGTGTTCTTCGGACTATAGCCAGTGTAACTCTTCGTTTGGCTTTTACTGTGATGTCGTGTTCAGCTGGCGTTTAAAGCCTTATCAATTCATGACCAGTGACATCCTCTGTGTTCTGCCAATTATGATGATGTCAATGCTATCCGCGTTATTGTACTTAGGTACTTTTGAAAAATTGTGTCTCTTTGTCTGTATGTGCGAATTTTGCACAATTTTCTCATGTTGAAGAAGTCACTGCACGCATCATCTGTCCAGGTCCATTTTTGACATTAAAGGTATCGATGAAAACCGAATAAACTTAAAACTTTTGAAACCATAACAAGCCCATTGCAATTTAGACTTAGCTAACTTTCGAACTCTTAGGCTGTTAGTCGGCCACTTGTGCATACCACTCTGGTAATAAGGCTAAGTTAAGCCTTTTCTTGTACTTTTCTAAGTAAGCCTTCTTTAAGTTGGATAAGGTAGGGCAGCTGCTTCTCGTCTCTACATCTTTTGCAAAAGTCATTGTATGGCAATCCAAGCCTTCATGCGTGTCTTCCAGCCCGGAGCTGGGTTTAGATTGAAGTAGGTTTAGGTATAGTCGAGAACGAATAAGTGCACAACGTCAAGACTTAACTTTTGTGTGCACTTATACAGACTGTGCGCTTATCCGTTATTGCACATTTTTTGCACTTATAGGTACGTGCTAAAACTGTCTTTATTACATGACGCACACGCAGTTTTGCATGAGATGGGACAGCGAGATCCGTTTGTCCGCATTCAATGCTTATGAAGGTTTAGGAATGGAATCACAAATCAGACGCGAGTTAAGTATCCATAGCAAAACATATTGAGAAAAAAGATAACATTATTTGTATTCAATGATATCTTTAGTCTCTAGTACAGTCTTGCACACAACGCTACAATGATAACATATGTAAAAGAGATAATATCGTTTGTATACAATGTTGGAATATTATCTCTTCTTCATTATCAAGCAAGACGATTGTACGCTTGGGTCTCCTTGTAGATAGATAAGAAAAGTATATAAATACGACTGTATGATGAATTTATCAACAGTCTTATTGTAACTACATAGTAGCCTTAAGCTCCTTTTAGAATTAGTAAAAAGTATTTCAATAATAAAGGACATAGTTCCAAATAAATATTGTTTAATTTTAAAAGTAAGAAACAAGTGTTTTAATTGGCGATCCTGCCAGGAGGTTAAATATACTTTTTAACTTCAATCGAGCGGACCTCGGGAACAAGTAGTGAAATCTAGTATAAACAGAACACTCGCGTTACCGGTTACAAGAATTACCTAGCATAGCAGGTACAAATATAGCTTCTTCGTACGAAGCAGCAAAGCAATTCAGTGAAAGTGTATATGTGGAGGAAAAAAACACACAAATTCGACGACAACAGACACGAGTTCAAAATGGAACAACTCGCAGTATTAATGGCAAGATTAGAAGCTTTAGAAACCAGGAGCAACACAGTAACACAAACCCTAGAGCACACACGCACAGAGAATGCAAGGTTAGCAGCAATAATAACTAACCAAAATCAAATAAACACTAATTTAGAAACAAAACTAAATGAAGTAAAATCTGGATTAGGCATAGTACCAAACATACCTGTGCTAGAGGAAATAAGAACCACATATACAGATGGTAGTGAAATACAGTTAGACGCATTTAAAAGCCTACCTATTTTCAACGGCGATCAATCAAATTATCGGTCGTGGCGCGAAGAAGCATCCAGATTAATGGACAGCATTAAAAACTTCAAAACACACAGTAAGTACGCAGCAGCATTGACTATAGTGAAAAGTAAAATACAGGGTGCAGCCGCGAATGTGTTAACTAATTATAACACAATTTTTAATTTTGAGGCGATACGTAACAGATTAGATTATACGTACTCTAATCAAGAACCTCTATACGTGCTACAAGACATGATGAAAGCCATCACGCAAAAAAGAAGCACACTGTCTGAATACCACGACGAGATAAATAAAAATCTCAATTTAATAATATCAAAAATCACTATGTCAGGTGATCCGCCGAATATAATCGACAGACTAATTAAAAATGCTAACGACGACGCAGTTCGTATATTCATTGATGGTATGAGTGACAACTTTACAAGAGGATCATTATATTCAGCTACAATAAATGATCTAGAACACGCATTCGCAATTGCTCGCAGAATAGAACATGATAATGTGCACAGGCATTTACATCTCACTCAAGATAAGCACCACAAAAATATGCCACATGAACGCAGAAACGAAAGAAGACCAAATTATTCGAGCCAAACAACGAATTATCAACCCCAGAAGCAATACGATAATATGCAGCAACACAATCAAGGACCACAGCCGATGGAGATAAACTCGAGACAAATTGTACATGCACAGCGACAAAATTGGAATCAATACAAACCCGATGTATATAATCCACCAGCGAAACGTGAACACAGCGGGAGTTTCAACACACACAACAGACCGCAACGATCTTATCAGCAGAACTTCAAGCAGCAGAGAGTAAATAACTCCCGACAACAACGCAGAGACGATGTCAGCAGTACATATGCAGAAGCAGATGAAACGGAATGTATGGTAAATAATAACATAAGAATAGATCATTTAAACTAGTAGACGGGTTGCCCTGCTTAAATTTAACTAGTACTATTTCTAAGGAAATTTATAAAATTCTTATTGATACTGGTGCAACCCATAATTACATTAATAGAAAATGCGATTCTAGCGAAAAAATTAAAATTAAACCTATAAAAATAAAAACAATGCATGGTTATTCTATGGTAGATACAAAGAAAGTAGTTAGGATATTAAAGAAAAATATAACATTTTTTGAATTAGAGGATATTCAGTCTTTTGATATGATATTAGGATATGAAGGACTTAAAGTTCTAAACGCGGAAATAAATTTCAGTAATATGACTCTAACTACCATAAGCAGTGTCGAATCTATTCAGAAAATTAATTACATAATTGGGGAAAATAATATTTATAAAGCAGATATAGATAGACTGATGAAGATTAATAACAGCATAGGACCGTTACCCTTTACAGATACTATAGAAGCAAGCATTAGGACGACCAATGATAATCCGGTTTATGTTAAACAATATCCATATCCCATAGCAGATAACGAATTCGTAAACAAAGAAATACAGAAACTCTTACATGACGATATAATAGAAAAAAGCCATAGTCCTTATAACAGTCCCATATGGACAGTACCTAAAAAAGGTTTGGACGAAAAAGGAAAACCAAAACGGCGCATGGTTGTTGATTTCCAAAAACTTAACGCTCACACTGTAACAGACAGATACCCCATTCCGGATGTCAACATGACAATTCAAAATTTAGGTAAAGCCAAGTACTTTACAACATTAGATTTGGAGTCAGGTTTCCACCAAATTAGAATCAAAACAGATGATAAAGAAAAAACAGCTTTTGCTATAAATGGCGCAAAATATCATTTTAAACGAATGCCTTTCGGGCTCAAAAATGCACCAAGCATATTTCAGAGATGCGTGGACGACATTTTGAGAGACTTTGTAGGTAAATTCGTACACGTTTACATTGATGACGTATTGATATATTCTTCATCTGAGGAAGAACATATACAGCACATAAGTCAAGTATTCGACGTACTCAATAAAGCCACATTAAAAATATCTGATGAGAAAAGTAAGTTTTTTCAAGAAGAAGTAGAATACTTAGGTCACATAATCAGACATGGTAGAATCACTACGAACCCTGAGAAAATAGCAGCTATAGAAAATTTTCCAGTCCCACAAACGGTAAAGGATTTGAGAGGATTTTTAGGTCTTACAGGTTACTATCGTAAGTTTATAAAAGGATACGCAAGCATAGCCAAGCCCCTGACATTATATTTACGAGGAGATAACGGTAAAGTAAACAAAAAACAAAGTAAAAATATTAAGTTAAATCTGAATGATTCAGCATTAGAAGCGATTAGAATTTTAAAAAATTATTTGAAAGAACAAGTCGAACTTTTTCAACCGGATTATAGTAAACCATTCGAGCTTACTACTGATGCATCCAACATAGCTATTGGAGCCGTACTAAGTCAGAATAAGCAACCTATACACTTCTTGTCAAGAACACTGAGTAAGACAGAAGAGAACTATAGCACAAACGAGAAAGAGCTATTAGCGATCATATGGTCCTTACAAAAACTCAGAAACTACATATATGGTATAGCAGACTTAACCATATATACCGATCACCAGAGCCTTATATATTCTGTATCAGAAAAAAATCCCAACACAAAGCTGAAACGTTGGAAGGGAATCATTGAAGACTTTGGAGCAAAATTAGTTTATAAACCAGGAAACCTAAATCTTGTAGCTGACGCATTATCACGTCAACGCATAAATACTTCTACCATAGAAACAGCACATTCAGCTGAAAGTTCTTCTAATGATATAATAAAAACTGTGAATCAGCCTTTTAATGCATACACTGCACAGTTCGAACTTATTGAAGATATAACAAATAATATCGAAACACAAATCTATTTTAGTAACAAAATAAGACTCATAATAAAGTTTAAGGACAAAGACTCTTTACTAAGGCAGATGAAAGAAGTTATACAACCCCAAAAGATTGTAGCTTTGCATACGAAATTTGAAAACATATACAAATATGGTGAAAACATAAAAAAAGAATTCCCACTAGTAAGATTTATATTCACACCAAGAAAACTTCAAGACGTGACAAATTTGGAGGAACAACTAAAACTTGTAAGGGTAACTCACGAAAGAGCACACCGAGGGTTACGTAACAATATACAAGAAATCTCAGAGAAATATTACTGGCCCGATCTAAATAAACAAGCAAAGAGTTTCAACAGAAAATGCATAGCATGTCTATTTGGAAAATATGAAAGAAAACCTATCAGAGAACCTCTGAATAATTCAGAAATACCAACACATGTGGGAACACACATTCATATGGACATATACTTCAACGACAAGTATACTTTCCTTGTAACAGTAGATAAGTATTCTAAATATACAATCCTTCGGGAAATCGAAACTCGAAACAGACTGTACGACGTTATGGAAGAGGTCTTATCTAATTATTTCCCAAAATGTGAACGACTCATGACAGATAACGAGAAGGGATTCAAAACAGAAATGGTGAACCAAATGTGTTTGAAATACAACATAACTAAAGTAGAAACTCCAGTATACAGATCGACAGCTAACGGTCAGGTAGAACGTGTAAACGGTACAATAACTGAACTGTCTAGAATATTCACAATTCAGAATAAAACAAGACTTATCGAAGAAATATTTAGAACAGTGCGTGAATTAAATAATTCTATACACTCAGTTACCGGTTTGAAACCTAGAGACATTTTCTTTAATCAAAATAAATATAGCAATAGTGAAATTATAATAAATAAACTAAACTCAGCATCCAAAAAAGTGATCGAACGTCTAAATAAAGGAACTCGACACAGAGAGTATAAAAAAGGAGATAAGATAATGGTAAGAATCACAGGTCTTAGAAAGAAATCTAACGCCAGATACATAACAAGAATAGTAGAAGAAGATAAAGGAGACACTGTAATCTCTAAAGAAGGAATAAAAATTCACAAGGATAACATAAAGAATTATCATTTTTCAGATGACGAAAATATTAATATTCCTAACATTACTAGGAATTGTACAGAGTCAAGAAGGGCAAGGAAACGTTCAAATAACTGAGTTACTAAACAAGAAGTTTATACTTACGCAAACAGATGACGTGTATTTATTCAAAGAACAAACTTATTTGTTACATGCCACCAACCTGACTTCGATATTTCAACCTTACGTAAATATCGTAACTAGTAAATATCAACCTACACAAGAAGAAAAAATTTGGTTAAGTAAAATTAAGAATTTAGCAGACCAATTACAAGAACATACTAGGCATACTAGATCAATTAACTTTTTAGGAACAGCTTTCAAATATGTGTTTGGTAATCCTGACCATTATGACTTAGTTAACATAGAAACGAGTATAAATAATCTCATAGAAAACAATAATAAACAAAAAACTATAAATTCTAGATTTGAACAAATTTTGCAACAATTCGAAGGTCAGAGCCTTAAAGAACATTTAGTAATAGAACAAGTGTACGAACAATTATTATTATTGACCAGAACAATTAATGCAGCAAAAAATAATGAATATTTATCAGAAAGCCTAGACTTAGATGACATTAAAAATATTATTCAACATGAAATAATTCAAGTACCCATAATAAATATACTTGAGTACTCTAAAATATTATTAGCTAGAACTGATGAATTCTTCATCACAATATATAAATATCCAGTTCTAATTAAATCATGTAAATTGTATAAAGTAACACCTTTAAATTCAAAACATGGAAAAATCATTACAGATAAAACAATTGCCTTATGTAACCAAACTTATTTAAGAACAAGAAATTGTCAAAATCATCTAAGTAAAAACATTTGTGAAATTAACTTTGAAGAAGAAAATTGTCTTATTCCACTTTTAAAGAATATAACTTCAAAATGCAACATTAAACAAGAATACGATTACGACTTAGAAATTGAATCCGGTGTTATGTTATTAAGCGGTAAGCATAAGTTAAATAATCAAACAATTAATGGTATAAACTTAGTTACTTATGAAAATACTATAAATCTAGACGATAAAATATACAAAAACATGCATAAGCAAATTAAAGAAGTTATATTAAGAAATCATAATTCAGAGTCTTACATCGACCAAATAATTAAAGAAGATACAATGTACAAATTCGATAACATAGATACTTTAAAAAAACTAATTATTCCTTTTGAAGAAAAACCGATATTATCAACTATATACACAATTGTAACACTGATTGTTATTCTAGCATTTACGTACGTAATGATAAAAACTATACAATGTATAACAGATCGTCAAAAACAAAAAAAGATTGACGCATATAACAAAACTTATGAAAGAGAAATGTTAAAAATAGCGTCGAAAAATCGGGACGATTTCGTTTAACAAGGGGGGGAGTTAAGTATCCATAGCAAAACATATTGAGAAAAAAGATAACATTATTTGTATTCAATGATATCTTTAGTCTCTAGTACAGTCTTGCACACAACGCTACAATGATAACATATGTAAAAGAGATAATATCGTTTGTATACAATGTTGGAATATTATCTCTTCTTCATTATCAAGCAAGACGATTGTACGCTTGGGTCTCCTTGTAGATAGATAAGAAAAGTATATAAATACGACTGTATGATGAATTTATCAACAGTCTTATTGTAACTACATAGTAGCCTTAAGCTCCTTTTAGAATTAGTAAAAAGTATTTCAATAATAAAGGACATAGTTCCAAATAAATATTGTTTAATTTTAAAAGTAAGAAACAAGTGTTTTAATTCGCGTCTTGAATGATCTACCCATAATAAACAAGCATTTCTGAAATCACTTGAAAATCATTTATTTCTGATTAAAAAAATTTCAAATGAGAGTGGGAATTGGTTTCAGTTAATTTTATAAACAAATAAGTCGATTACACAAAATAAATAAATAAATAATTGTCCATTCATAACTTCTGGAAGCCATTTTGTTTATAGGGTTTTATAGGAAAGCAAAATCCCGTAGATCATCGCTATTAAAAATATCAACATGCAGAGCTTTCCCATAATTGCTACCACGTAAACAAGATGGCCGAGCAAAAAACGTGTTACTTATTTTTGCGTGTCAGGTAGTGCTGTCAATTTCAGTCAGAATTCTTTTATTAAACACATACTCAGGGTAAATTAATTTGTTTACTTTAAATTGCTTTAAAATAACCTAAAAAAAATCTGTTGAATTGACTGTGAACATGCAAGAAACTACTAAGTGAAATGACAGATGAATTTGACATACCAACTGCTCCTAATGGGCACATTCAAAAAGTTGGATGTTTTGAGTCAAATAGATTGGTCTGGACTAGATGTAACCTAAACGCAAAAACTAAATTGGTCGACCTACGTCAGTCACATATGCGAACTGTCAACGAATTTCTTGACTAGATTCGTCAATCTAGTCCAATCAAAACTGAGATGGATCAAGTCAATCAGCTGTCAGACTTACTTAACCAGATACAAGAACATCTCCAATGTCTTTCGAAATGTCATAGTGATTTCTATAATTAGTTTAGTAAGTCTGACAGCTGACTGACTAGATGTGTTTGAGTTTTTATTGGCCCATTATTGGTCAAGGGATTAGTTTTTGCAGTTGGTGTTTATGGAGTAGTAGCCGGTAAATCTAGTCAAGAAAATTATACCTGTATACCTACTCAGTTGACACTTCAAGCGCCAAAGTTCGAAAATAAGTTATAATTTTACATTTGCACTTAACGGGTTCAAAAACAGTATAAGATTGCATTTCGTGGTTTAAGTAATTGTTTCACTTGTCAGAAATATGCACTTATACGTTTAGCACTTTCACGAACATACTTGCATAGAAATATCGTGAAAAAGCTTCTTGTTAATCAAATCTGTCTTTATATGTAACGCCCTACCTTCTGTAATCTGATTCGGGAATGCGATTTCGTACTGTCATTCATATCTCCCTAAACTGTACTTTATTAGTCATTTGGCATCACCTAAGTTACGATTTCCATTCACAATAATTGCGGTCTCCAAGCCTCAGCCGAAAACAAGCCACAGGTAAGATAAAAACAGGAAATATTCGCAACAACAAAACAAGTTCCTAATTGGACAAGGACATGTACAACTTCATACAGCTGGAAGAAGCTCGGCGCTATAATTAAAGACATCATTAAAACGTTTGCCATTCCTGTGCAGGATTTCACATTTTCCGCACACAAATGTTTCCTTTCAATTATCCACAAACAGGAAAACGAAAAAAACAACCTAATTTGTGTGGAATAACAAGGACCAGAAGTAGGCAGTATTGAAGCAACTCTCCTAACGACCGCTAAATTAAATTTAAACGTTCATAAGTCGCGTTGGTACGGCAATAAGATTATGACATGATGGCCTGAATGTTTTGATTAATTTCTCAGTTCCAACAGAAGGAAAAATCTGAAATATCAAATTTTTCTGATGCACGCCTCATTTCATAAGCCAGTATCCTTTATGGCCGACTTTCACACTCAAATTGAGCACTAAACCCCTTATGCTGATTTGGTTTGTCCTTCAGACTGTTATTGAAAAATATTACAGCGTTGAGTCTGCATCTGTAGGTAGTTCAGCCGTAACTATGTACCTACATAAGTAACTAAATTGATCGGCCCCAACACACGCACGCAGTTGCCTGCTTTCAACAGAAGATATAACTTGCAGCCTGTGTGCTCCGTCCCGTGTATATTTTAGCCGTTTTTGGTTATTTTATTAGCTCTGCTTACGTAGGCGATTTATTGCCACTACGTTAGTGTGTTTCGGTAACAAAGTGGTTGAGTCGTTACAGTGTACGGAATTATAATTTCGCCCACATATACACATCGTATATGTACACATATTCACCTTCAACCGTGACCGGAATACGCTGCCATTCTCAACATTTTTTGAGCATGATCCTTACGAGTACCTGCAGTATAATATGTTGGGCAGAATTTATTCGTCCTTCAGAGTATTTATGCATGCATTTTGCAATACATTCCTACATGCTGTAATTATTTACACAGGGAGTTATGACGAATCGCTTACATTCATGTTCGATGGAATGACATTTAAATATTCATACATCGGCCATAAAGGATTTGCATTGAGTTGAGGAGGAGCAATCGACATGGGAAATTAATATCGAGGCTGGAATACAGAAAGGAAGTAGCGTGGATGGCAAAACGCAACATTTATTCGGGTTATGAAGAATGTTAAATGGAGACATAAAAAAAGAGTTTCTAGTAGTTGTAATTGCATTTTTGCTGGTATTTTGGTAATGCTTATAAGACGGCTTTATTTACATTTCTCTAAGAAAAACTAAGTACGGGGTTTTATTAAGAATACTTATGTTATCGTTAATAAGCATTGCTTTTTAAAAAATAATACGTACAAAATAGTAACAAATATTGCAACGTTTTGTTCCAAAAATAATCATGTTCAACTATTTAGCTCAAACTGAGTATAGGGTATTGTTTAAGATGTTAGTATTACTTGGTTTTTAAAGTTTTATCCAAATCGAAAATGGCGTTTTGGAGATATGAACAGTTTTAAAAATCAGCGGTTCAAAATCATTGTTGCCGTTTTCAGGTAGGTAAATCAAAGCAAATCAAATTTTCAAAATATGCCTTTTTTTGAAAATCCATTATAGACAATTTAGAGAAAAAATGAATTTGCTATCATGTTAGAAATGATCATTATATTTTAGGAATGTATTTTTGTTACAGTTGTATTGACCGTTTTCGAGATATGTATAATTTACAAAAGTACCGTTATTTGATTTTTGAGCAAAAAAAACTGGGTATGCAGCCATGTTAACCTCACCCACATAAGCCCAAATTTGAATTTTGGTCGAAATCGTTTAGCCATTTTCGAAAAAATCAAACTTGTTTAAAATCGTTTTATGGAGAGTCCCGTAATAATAGGGTTAACGTGAAAAAAGTGGCCCCGAACTGTAAGCCCACAAACTCCCAATCCGAAGTTTGAAAGAAATCCGCCCTAGTCGTTGCGCTGCCGAGGCTATTTCACCTCCCGCAATATTGACTGTAAAAGGCCTTATACAAACAAATTTGAGGCACTTTAACAGAGGTAATTGTTTCGACAAGTCCATATCGAAACTGCAATTTCCACTTCTGTAAGGCCTTATAGAAGCAGTTAACATCGGCAGTGAGTTATTGTTTCGCAAAAGAAGCACTAGTTTGGTTAAGATGCTTGCTGTAAGGCATTAGAAACTGAAATTATAGTAGGTAATTATTATTAATTATTACATTGAATTGGAGTTAAAATTTGCCATAACTGAAACTGAAACTTAAAAATCACAAATTTTCATCCTTTTTTTTTATCTTATTTTATTAAAAACTAGCGGATTCATTCATTATTTTTTTGTATGGGGGTGCCACGCCCCTTTGTCCAATTTTGACCAATCTTATCAGGAATACTCCTGGGCCAATACCTAAGATCGATTGGGTGGTTTTCGAAATATAAGATTATGAATGTATTTTTTGTATGGGCGGTACCACGCCCCTATAACTCATGAATCAATACACCTACAAAGACCGTATATACCTACAAACCATGGTATTAAGTATTAACGTTACCTTTCATGGGAATTGGGAAGTTTCCAAAATCAAAATCGGTTAACGCATTACAGAGAACATTGGCGACAAACACAATTCAACTTATTTTTATATATATAGATTATTACCTACCTATTTAATGCCGATTTTCCATACGGAAATGCAGCCGCCAAAAGTTTAGAATAGGGGCTGGGGAGAGATGTTCTGGAAACCGTAACGTAGACAAAAGACAAGTCTCACCGAATGACGCTCTCATTCGGGTATCCATGGTTTTGCGGTCACTAAGCAAATGTGACTCCTAAGAAACGAATGCAAACAGTTCATTGTTTCTATACTCGGAAGCTGTAAAAAAAACTCCACACATTTTCACAGGTCATATTCCTCTATTCCTCTATAAGCCCTGTGAATATTATGCTTCGCAAAGGTCTTACAGAAGTTATTTTCCGAAGCGATTACTTCGAAATTACTCTACTTCGGTTAACAAGCGCTATACAAGCTCTACCTACAGAAATTACAAATCTGAACCAGACAGACGGACAGAATTGCGAGACCCACTTTTATGAGTTCCTCTACCATCGTAATGTCAGATTTGATTAAAATCTACAGTTTTTCTACGATACGAATACGATACTTTTCTCTTACTACCTACGTATATGAGAAAGTAAAAAGATAACAATGTGGCAGCTGCTGACAGTGCGCGGTTAGTAAAAATGGGGCGCTATACGAAAGAACAACAACAGCATTTTTATTGCTGAACAGTTTTCTAAAAATTTTAAATATTCAGACACAGTCCACAATTTTCGTACGAAATATGGCCGTCATAGTGATAAAAACCATCAACTGTAAAGAGAATAATTGAACAATTCAGGAAGACTAGATCACAAAGTAATTAAGAAACAAATGCTTTCACAACGAGTGACTGTTTGGTGCGGATTTTTGGCTAGAGCTGGAGGAATTATTGGACCATTCTTCTTCGAAAATGCGGCTGGTCAGGCAGTAACAATAAATGGTGTTTGTTATCGTGACATGGTAACCCAGTTTTTAGTGCCCAAATTACAAGATATGGAGATGTGACTAATATGTGGTTTCAACAAGATGGTGGACGGTGCCACAAACTCGTCGACACATTTATTCCCGCCTTGATGAGTTACGACAAATGTACTGATCTCTTCGCAACCAGGTTGTAATGAAAATTAGGAAGTCAAAATCCGAAGCATATTCGAAATAACTTAATCCCTTTCTCGGTTGTCGTAAATTATGGAGTATTCTTCGTAGCAGGGGAATCGACAAGTCTAAGTTGAACCGTTTTGAAAATGTCGATTGTAATGTCCTTAATCGGCAATTCGCATCTTCTTCTTTTAATGTGCTGAGCTCAGTAAGTTTTATTTATTCAATCTGAACCCATAGTACCTTTATTCGGCTTTTGAAATGTCAATTGTGCTGAAGTCGTAGATAGTCTGCTCTCTTTAAGTCCTCTGCAACCGGGCTCGACGATATAAATCCCCAATTTTTGATGCTCATATTGCAACCTCTCATCCCGTTTATTACCCATTTTTTCAATTCGATTTTAACATCAGGCGTATATACTTCACGGTGGAAAATGGCTAAATTTGTACCTATACCAAAAAACGCAAAGCGTTTAGACTCATCTCAATATTACCCCTTTTTATCAAACGCGTTTGAGAGAGTATTACAAAATCAAATGAGCCTTTTCCTCGATACCAATGATTTGATGACAACACAACAATCGGGCTTTAGAAAGGGTCACAGTTGTATAACCTCCCTAGTAAACGTCATCGAAGATTTACGAAGAAGTATGGACGAAGGTAAGGGAACTTTTTTAGTACCTATTGCTAGACTTTTCAAAGGCGTTTGACACGGTGGTCCATAAAAACTTATGTTACAAAGCTCAGTCAGCTGTTTCATTTTCCACAAGATGCAGTCAAAGTACTTGCTTCTTACCTTTGAGGTAGAAAAATTTTTTTTTCAAGTTGGTGATGTACAATCGGTTGTCATATCGACCCTAAATGGTGTCCCACAGGGTTCCATTTTGGGTCCACTGTTATTCTCGTTATACGTTAATGAACTGCCATCAATCACCAACCATTGTAAGGTTTAGATGTATGCTGATGATGGGCATACACCTCGGTTGTCTGTATTAATGAGTAACTTGAACATCGAAAGTGAAATCAAAGTGTCTGGTCATTTCAAGAAATCAAGAAATTCATTGGACTTATCGTACTTTTCCTTCATAATTTTAGATAATTCTCCTATTGGATATATTGAAACGGCCAAGAATCTTGGTATGGTCTTTAATCGTAAATTGGTCTGGGATCACCACATAAATGCAACGAAAGGTAGGACCTACACTGTTCTTCGAACTTTATGGGCAACTAAAGCTTTCACCTTTTTAAAAATACGTCTTATGCTGGCCAAAACGCTGGTCACACCAACATTAATATGCGGGTGCGAAGTGTTTGCTAAGGGCAGGTCCGTAAAAGAAAGCTGCAGGTAGCTTACAACAACACCGTTCGGTATGTCTTAGGACTAAGAAGGTATGATAGGATATCACACTTCTCTACGCGATTTTTTAACATGACGTTCAATAGCTATATTCGGTTCGCACCTTTACCTTTCTTTCAAACGAGAAATTAATTATGTCTTCCTCAAACAGGTCTAGTCAGCCGATTCCTCCGCGTTATTTTTCTCCAACCACTGAACGTCAATTTTTCGTTAACTCCATATTCGTCTATGGAACACACTACCGCATCCTTTTAGAAGAATTAATAACAAAAGAAGGTTTAAAAATGAATTAAGAAAACATTTCTCAATTTAAAATTATTCAAGTTTTATAAATGAATTAAGTAAATGAAAATGAAATGTTCATTAAGCCAGCAAAATCGATAAAATCAACTCAATCTCTGAGCCAAATTTTTTTAAAATAGACAAAAATAACTTCCAAACTTGCACAATTAAAATGCAAATTTAGTCAAATGCTTTTGTTATCTGCAATTACTTTCAAGTCGAACATCATACACTGGTAAGCACCGCACTTATCCCTGTATTTATCTACTCAATTAATTTGAATTCGAATAAGCAGCCTGATTTGTTACACTAAAGCTAAACCAATCCAATGGGGCGGATTCGAAAACCAACAATTGTGTAAAATTATTCATAATCCCTTCACCCAGGGTGCGAGCGGCAAAACTCAGCTCCATTTAATAATCATTTAATGAGAAACACTTCCCAGCCCCATTGCCATTTATAATAAACATAACCACACAATGTAAACAATAATACTGCGTGCCTGGATGTATGAAACATTTATTTATCCTATTCAAATATCGCCCACCATTCCCCAAACAGGAACTGCAAGCCATGCCCTGTCGCCAAACCGACGTTCTTGTGTGGCGCCGACAACAGGACCTACTCATCTCTATGCAGATTAGATTACCACAACTGCATCCACTCCACATCGATCCGGATAGCGTGCAAGGGATTCTGTCCCTGCAAGGGTGAGTATAGTTTGGCATAACAACAAATTGTCCCCATTCGTTTTATTAGTTTTTTTTGCCATCTGTGTCTACTTCATTAAGGAGTTCTTCTTTTGAATAGAATTCTAATTTCGTTTTTTTTTTTCATCCTTGCTGGTTATAGATTCTGCTGACAGCAAACGGCTGCAACGCGTCGGAGAACGACAGAGCTCGTTCAATGCTAAATATAAGAAAACTCTCGAACAGTATAAGGATGCCAATAACAATGGCAATGGAAAGGATGTAAGGGCATGCTACACCAACACATCTAGGCATTGAAGTAATAATCGTGTTCCGCGCGACGGAATATCTCTTTTTGTTTGCCTTTGCAGGATAAGGACGACAACAATCGACACTATAACCATATTAATTCGCAATTTACTTTCACTCCGGAGGAAATCAAGTACGATAACAAACACTACAAGTATCTGAAGTACACTGCCTACAAGAAGGTGAGTTTCATAGATGAGGATGCTTGGTATATCGAAATCGGTTATCGTTTCAATAAATCTAACTACGCAAATTTGCTGCTGTAGTGCGGGAGTAATTTAAGTTTAACCGGATATGCAGCGAGGTGAGATGAAGATAGGCACACGCTTTGGCCTTCGGATGTATATATTTACACTGAGCTACACAGTTATCGGGTTAATTGGGTGTGGGTATTTTGCCTCAGATGAAAATTTCAAAGCTGCCTCCTGCAGATGTTATTGGCCTGTGTGTGTGTGGGCTTTTGCCAGGTGGATTCATTTCCACTGTGCTATTTTGAGTATTTACATTTTCAATTAAATTTCTGTTGTACCCTTGTGGTGTACCGCTTCGCATAAGCCTTTGATGTGTTAGTTATGTTTTGCACTCTCATTGGCAGGCTAGATTTAATTTAGTTGGGACCATACCATATCCTAACTACATTAAGAAGACTGTCCGTTTTCAATATGCGCTTATATTAATTATCGGGTATTTATAAAGTGCAGCCTGTGGCGACGTGCTGTTTTGTTTTGATGGCGTTTGTCTAATCTGATGTTTATTATTCAGTCACTGATGCCAAATCACCATATGGCAAGTTACCTACTCAATTAAGGGGCACGTCCAATCAATTATTATCAAAACGAGCTTTCGTCAGTGCAAACGTTGAGTGCTTAAAGCCTATTTTACGTTAGAGGTGCGTGGCCCTTCCAAGTCGACTCTTTAAACATTGCAACGGTGCGTAAAAGTGTACAAGAGAACCGTGGGCAGTCAATTCTTTCCCATACACTAGAAGTCGGCCATTTGGGCCTTTTTGATACAGATGAAGAGGGGTTCATTGTTTTGCAACTCGGACCTCACCAGTAGGATTTTTGTCTATGCCAACAAAAGCTGCTTTCAGACAGCACTTATGAGATGTTGCACCACTGTCTAAGTGCCAAAAATTGGAACGCTGAGTGGTTTGTTCCTTTTCATTTTGGGATACTTCATTAATGGGTCCGCTACTCACTTCAAATGCCATAAACCCTTCTTCAGATGAATCAACCTTCTGTGCCAGATTTGTTTTATCCCTTTTGAACGCATCGGTGACAATTGTATTGAAAATGTGACATAGGTACCTGAACGTCGCTTATTGTTTTCCACTTTCTTTTAATGAAATCTTACTTTAAATGGCTTTAAGTTCACCAGTGTTAGATGCATCAAAAGCAGCTTGCGGCTGACTATCCAGCAGCAGCACAGCTAACAGGTCATTATCTAATTTGGCATCGTGTGGCAATTAGATTAAAGTTAATTACCATGATTTGGTGTTTATGCATTATGTAATTTATCAGCTTACGGAATTTCTTAAATTTGGTACGTGTATGTCGCCTCTAAAAATTCCAAACTTCGGTATTCCGTGTACGAGTGACACTTGATTCGGCTCCATCGACACGATTATCTTACTTCTTGCGTCCAAATCCTTATCATTCCATTCCTGCAGTTTGACAGCATCAGTTGGGTTTTCCACGGTGCCTTTCACCGTATGTACATATGAGGTTTTGATGTTTCCATGTGAAAAAATCGTTGCCATTAAATTATGGTATTTTTCCGGACAGCGATGACATTTTATTTAAAAAATATTAAACTGCTTTGTGATTTAAATGGGATCTGGGGCCATAGCCTGCTAAATATTAACACGCATTAATAGAACACCCTAATATCTTCCATCCTCATGGGTTTATCATTTTCCAACGGACCACTTTTAAACAGGTCTTTCATTTACATTTTTCCATCGAACGCAAAATAAATGATACCTAACTAGGGGCTCATCTGTGTGCAGTGGTATTCTAAAAGCAAAAATTTATTTAAATAAGTAGTACCTAAGGGTATTTACAAATATTAACATTGACAGACATGCTCATCAAAAATTATAGTTTAATGAGGTTTAATTCAACTGTAATCCATTTTATTAGCTGATTGTAATTAATAAATCGTTTTTAATGTATTAGGCAGTCATAAGCTGTTACATAGGCCGGGTTGAGTTGTACGAATAATTATAAACACTTGTGTAAACACTAAACTACTTTGCACTGAGCGAACTCGCCAAGCGCCCTTGATATTCAAATACGAACTGCGATCTTAACTCAATACCCTTGACTCACTTGATGAGCTGCATTGTGCAGTCCTACACTAACTCTCTTGACTCTATCGGTCAAATAGATCATCTTTTGACCCCGTTCTCTTTCTTGGCCCTATGGATTTGAGCAAATCCTTACATGTTACATCATCTGGGACAAATGAAACATTTTGCATTCCTTATGGTTCAGGTTACGTGTGTTGTTTTCTCCCTCGCATGGTCCGTCTTGGGGTGGATAGTTAGATTCGATCGGGTTGGGTCGATCAGTTACGAATGCGGAAAAAAAGTGGCAGTCTCGAAAAATTTGTTCAGTTAGTGCAACGATTTCAGTTTATGTTTAACCCAATAAAAACAAAAATGATCATGGTAGTTTTAGCATGTTACAATTTGACACTATCTCTATGACTGCCATGCACCTGTCAGGAACTGGGTCAGATAAAAATTTGTTTCGTCATGAGTTTGTTTAATCCATGCACATTAGATTAAGGGAATTAAGCTTTCGGTCTTACAAGACCAACCCATCTGAGGAAAACCGAAAAAAGTTCAAACGAACCAGAAATGACTGCAATGCCCTTATAAAGAGTGTCAAATTCACATATGACTAAAAGTTGAGGCAAAAAATGATACAATGTCTCAAGGGTAGTAAGAACTTCTGGTCATTTGTTAAAAACATTTAGGATTCGGCCTCACCATCAATCCCAACGCTCATTTACAATGACATTTCAGCTGTCAGCTCTTTAGACAAAGCTAATCTGCTTGCAGAGCATGCTCCCGTACTGCTTTTTATCTCCACCTGTACTTGAAAGCGTCGAATTTACCATGGGACAAATACATTTTCGCAGTCGTACTTCACTTTGCGATCTCTACACAAAATAAATCCGCTGGTCCAGACTGTATCTTCTCAATCGTTCTGAAGAGGTGTTCTTCCACGCTGGAAAATCCATTGCGTAAGCTTTTTCATCTGTCCTATTCTTCTGGACTCTTCCCGCGGAGGTGGAAAACAGCATTTGTCCAGCCCGTCCCTAAGAAAGGCGAATCTTCTCCTCTCACCAATTACCGACCCATAGCATTTACGTACATTCTTTCTAAGGTCACTTGAGTACAATTCTCATATCTGGTCTGATGCGTCAAAAACCACACTGCACCTATACTGGATAGGATCCAAAATCGGGCGATAAAACTAATCGGTAACACGAATATCGCGACGCAAATTCTATAAATTCGCCTGATCATCGCAGTACAGTCCTAGATAAATAAATTGGTGTCTTTCATAACTTTTCTGTTACTTTGGTTATACTTTTAGGTATACATTTTTTTAAATTGCTCAAATTGTTCATGCGACTAACCTAGGACAATTAAAACTATGACACATCAGGGCAGTCAGCTGTCAGACTTCCTAAACTAGATTCTTTAAACATTCCCAATGCTTGAGGCATTTATAAAGTTCTTCGATATAGCTCCTTGTGTCAGTTTCAGTTACTGTCCATCAGACTTTCCTTGTACCTCCAGTGAATGATAGGAGCTTGCTATCCTCATCTTCCAGAATGAAGTCGAAAGATTACAATATGCGTAATTGGTTTCAAATAATCGACTACGCCATCTTCAAGTCACTAATAGAACCTACACATTTTATTGCTGCCTTGTAAGAAACCATTTTTCTCGATATTTCTGTCTGTCATAAACAACTGCGGTGAAGCAACTCAAACGTTTGCAACTGTTTTTTCTGCATCATTCTGTTTTTCTTTCACCCACTTCGCTTGCTACGCATTAAATGTATAAAGACCAAAAAATATTCAATAAAAAATAAAAATGGATTAAAATAAAACAAATTTTAATTATAAAAAATTAAAGCTTAGTACGCTGCTCGAGCTTAATTTTAGCTTTCATACAAAATTCTCTCCAAAATTTAGCTGAGCTAAATTTAAGCGAATCCCTTTAGCCGAGTGGTTCGCAGCTCGAGCTAAAAATCAAACTTTTGTTTATAAATGTCTTTCATGTATCTGTCAAAATAAAGCGCATCTATTTAAAGGGTTGTGTCATTTTTTCAAGCTATATTTTGACAGATCGCTCTGCTTTTTTGTTATGTTGTGTAAAGATGAGTGATTTTTGTGAATACCTCGACCAGGTGTACCTGGAGCTAGAGTCTTTCATTGAAATGACAGAGAAGTCGTCAGAAAAAGTTGGCGATGCTGGTGGAGCAACATCCATCGATATGACATTTATTCACAGCGCTCCCTCATATACTGCGAAAATTGCAGAAATGCACCACCTCGTAAATGAACTGTCAGATTTTGTATGGAGAATAGTTTACGCAGGCCTCATAATTTTCTGCAATTTGACTCGGAAATCGACTACGGAAAATAACGTAAATTTTCAAATGTCAAACTGTGACAAGCGGCCGTGTGAATTGTTCTCATTTTTCTTTTTTACATACGAAAGTACCTTAAAAATCTGCCACTGTAATGTAGAGCCATCAGTAAATTCGATAATCGATGCCAATAATAACAACGCATTAAGAAGATAAGTGCCCAATAACTCGTCGAATGAATGTTGCAATTTAATTCATGTCATGGGTCACAATCGACAATTTGTGTCCGCAATAATAACACATTCTGTGTGCACTCTCCTTGCAGGACAATCAATTCCAGGATGATAAACATAAAATTCGAGGATACAATGAGGTTGTGGAAAAGCCACAAAAGTACAATAAAAATGGCATCACCAACAACGGTAAGTACATACACCGAAAATGCATTAAAAACCAATCACAGTCTAACTGTTACTATTACTAGCACACGCTTCATTCACCCAAAATCCAGGTTATCCATCAAAATCCGTCGAATGCAAGCCACAGCAGTTAACAGCGATTGGCAATCGACTGCTCGATTGGTTCTCTGTCATCATGGCCGACAGCAAGAAACGCCGACAACACAATCAGAAGTCCAAAGCGCATTTCCCACCCGCATGCAAAACCGAAGCCAAATGGATGTTCGGCCATTTGGATTTGAACAATGACGGCTTCCTGTCCCTGCAGGAAATGTACGACTTGGAACACGACCAGAACGAGCGTTGCATTAAGCCATTCATTGACACGTGTGACCTGGATCAGGATAGCACGATTAATACGCGCGAATGGTGCCGCTGCTTCGAGAAGACAGATCGTCCTTGTGCCGCGGTTCGACGAAGAATCGCTGGCGACTTTGCAGGTGAGATAGGTATATACTGACTTTCTAACATGAATATACTTCAACCCTATATATACCGTATCCCATATGAGATATGCTGCACCCAGTTAGTGGTTGCGTTTATGCAACGCATGAAGGACGCATCACGCTAACTGTCTGATCTCTGCTTTGGCGTTGCTTGCAGTCCACTTTAACGTTTTAAAAACTCCACGAACACTATGACAAAAGTTTTACATAAGACTTTACACACATTCGCCCACATTTTAAATTTACACGCTTGCATTTTGGTATTATACGTATCTGCTTCGCTGATATGCCCGTGTCCCCCTTTTTTAACGCTTTAATCCTTCAGATGCATACATGGCGTATGTGGCTGCGATTCCGTGCTAATTGGAGAATTTTGTTTTCGTTTATTTTCAAGGAGCCTATGCACCTGACTGCGATGTTCAAGGATTCTATAAGCCAACACAGTGTCACAATTCGGTCGGCGTGTGCTGGTGTGTCGACAAGCACGGAGTGGAGTTTGCAAACACCCGCACTAGAGGAAAACCAAACTGCGGTAAGTACAAACAAGGAATCCATTTGAGTTGAGCTAGAATGCACTTTTATTTTATTTCAACCAGAAAGGGGATGTAAATAGAATCCGTGTGTGTGTGCGGTGTTGAGTGTTCCAGTGCACATTGAATGAATGCGAGTAAAACGTTTTACTGATTTCCGAAAGGAAGTTAATGCTTCAGCATTTTATATGACTGCGACGTAAGGTCGCCATGTGGGTTGAGTTTTGATGAATGGATAAGGGGTTGCGTGGGTTTCCTATATTGTTGGGAATGCAAAAGGTTGGATGATCGGGAGTAGGGTTTTCTTTGAGTCCTCGGGGCTGTAACTATTTTGATGAAAGTTGGCAGTGGTTTTGATTTCCCAAAAGATTAGGGTTCTACATTCATATCAGGGCAGTGTCATTATTACGCCATCACATGAGTTTCGACGACAACTACTGTGAACGTGAAGTCAGTCGTTTTTTCATCCCGGTCAAGGGTGTATTTACTTGTATAGAAACTATTTAAAATTACCTTCGAGGCTGGCGCTCCAAGTAGCAAACCAAAAACCTGAAAACAAATGGCTATCTGCAGAAGACTGAAAGGCAGAATAGAGAGCATGGGAACCAATGCAATTTAAGAATAAATCACGCAAAGAATTCTAGAACCAAATCAAGCAAAAGAAGTGCAAAATCACGAAAAGTTTGTGCGATTTTCTAATTCACGACATTTTGTTCTCAATTCTGGAAACTGTACGAAGTGAAGATATTGACCCTCAAAAGTCGTCAATCAACACTCTTATTTTACTAGCTGACCCGTGCTGAACTTGCCTCACCCACCTGCCACTTTTAAGACAAAAAGTATTTTCATCGAACTACATCGAGCAGTTTTTCATAAAAATGTTCCTTTCCTTTTACCTTTCTGAAAGCAATAAAAATCAACAACAAAGGTAAGAAAAACGTTATTTTAATTCCTACTAAAAAGTCTACACAAAAAAGATTTACGCCTAATATATTATTTCCCTCTTACCCACCTCAAATGTCGACGAAAAGGAAGCAACGTGAATGAAACAACTTGACACACGAATCCCACTAGCCCATTTCCAAATTTTTATCCCAATGAACAACGCCTGAAAATGTGTTCAACCTGAATGTGTGCGCTGAAAAGAGACGACTGCCTATTGAAGGGCAAAACATATGATCATGTTAGAGCGCGAATTAAAACACTTGTTTCTTACTTTTAAAATTAAACAATATTTATTTGGAACTATGTCCTTTATTATTGAAATACTTTTTACTAATTCTAAAAGGAGCTTAAGGCTACTATGTAGTTACAATAAGACTGTTGATAAATTCATCATACAGTCGTATTTATATACTTTTCTTATCTATCTACAAGGAGACCCAAGCGTACAATCGTCTTGCTTGATAATGAAGAAGAGATAATATTCCAACATTGTATACAAACGATATTATCTCTTTTACATATGTTATCATTGTAGCGTTGTGTGCAAGACTGTACTAGAGACTAAAGATATCATTGAATACAAATAATGTTATCTTTTTTCTCAATATGTTTTGCTATGGATACTTAACTCCCCCCCTTGTTAAACGAAATCGTCCCGATTTTTCGACGCTATTTTTAACATTTCTCTTTCATAAGTTTTGTTATATGCGTCAATCTTTTTTTGTTTTTGACGATCTGTTATACATTGTATAGTTTTTATCATTACGTACGTAAATGCTAGAATAACAATCAGTGTTACAATTGTGTATATAGTTGATAATATCGGTTTTTCTTCAAAAGGAATAATTAGTTTTTTTAAAGTATCTATGTTATCGAATTTGTACATTGTATCTTCTTTAATTATTTGGTCGATGTAAGACTCTGAATTATGATTTCTTAATATAACTTCTTTAATTTGCTTATGCATGTTTTTGTATATTTTATCGTCTAGATTTATAGTATTTTCATAAGTAACTAAGTTTATACCATTAATTGTTTGATTATTTAACTTATGCTTACCGCTTAATAACATAACACCGGATTCAATTTCTAAGTCGTAATCGTATTCTTGTTTAATGTTGCATTTTGAAGTTATATTCTTTAAAAGTGGAATAAGACAATTTTCTTCTTCAAAGTTAATTTCACAAATGTTTTTACTTAGATGATTTTGACAATTTCTTGTTCTTAAATAAGTTTGGTTACATAAGGCAATTGTTTTATCTGTAATGATTTTTCCATGTTTTGAATTTAAAGGTGTTACTTTATACAATTTACATGATTTAATTAGAACTGGATATTTATATATTGTGATGAAGAATTCATCAGTTCTAGCTAATAATATTTTAGAGTACTCAAGTATATTTATTATGGGTACTTGAATTATTTCATGTTGAATAATATTTTTAATGTCATCTAAGTCTAGGCTTTCTGATAAATATTCATTATTTTTTGCTGCATTAATTGTTCTGGTCAATAATAATAATTGTTCGTACACTTGTTCTATTACTAAATGTTCTTTAAGGCTCTGACCTTCGAATTGTTGCAAAATTTGTTCAAATCTAGAATTTATAGTTTTTTGTTTATTATTGTTTTCTATGAGATTATTTATACTCGTTTCTATGTTAACTAAGTCATAATGGTCAGGATTACCAAACACATATTTGAAAGCTGTTCCTAAAAAGTTAATTGATCTAGTATGCCTAGTATGTTCTTGTAATTGGTCTGCTAAATTCTTAATTTTACTTAACCAAAATTTTTTCTTCTTGTGTAGGTTGATATTTACTAGTTACGATATTTACGTAAGGTTGAAATATCGAAGTCAGGTTGGTGGCATGTAACAAATAAGTTTGTTCTTTGAATAAATACACGTCATCTGTTTGCGTAAGTATAAACTTCTTGTTTAGTAACTCAGTTATTTGAACGTTTCCTTGCCCTTCTTGACTCTGTACAATTCCTAGTAATGTTAGGAATATTAATATTTTCGTCATCTGAAAAATGATAATTCTTTATGTTATCCTTGTGAATTTTTATTCCTTCTTTAGAGATTACAGTGTCTCCTTTATCTTCTTCTACTATTCTTGTTATGTATCTGGCGTTAGATTTCTTTCTAAGACCTGTGATTCTTACCATTATCTTATCTCCTTTTTTATACTCTCTGTGTCGAGTTCCTTTATTTAGACGTTCGATCACTTTTTTGGATGCTGAGTTTAGTTTATTTATTATAATTTCACTATTGCTATATTTCTTTTGATTAAAGAAAATGTCTCTAGGTTTCAAACCGGTAACTGAGTGTATAGAATTATTTAATTCACGCACTGTTCTAAATATTTCTTCGATAAGTCTTGTTTTATTCTGAATTGTGAATATTCTAGACAGTTCAGTTATTGTACCGTTTACACGTTCTACCTGACCGTTCGCTGTCGATCTGTATACTGGAGTTTCTACTTTAGTTATGTTGTATTTCAAACACATTTGGTTCACCATTTCTGTTTTGAATCCCTTCTCGTTATCTGTCATGAGTCGTTCACATTTTGGGAAATAATTAGATAAGACCTCTTCCATAACGTCGTACAGTCTGTTTCGAGTTTCGATTTCCCGAAGGATTGTATATTTAGAATACTTATCTACTGTTACAAGGAAAGTATACTTGTCGTTGAAGTATATGTCCATATGAATGTGTGTTCCCACATGTGTTGGTATTTCTGAATTATTCAGAGGTTCTCTGATAGGTTTTCTTTCATATTTTCCAAATAGACATGCTATGCATTTTCTGTTGAAACTCTTTGCTTGTTTATTTAGATCGGGCCAGTAATATTTCTCTGAGATTTCTTGTATATTGTTACGTAACCCTCGGTGTGCTCTTTCGTGAGTTACCCTTACAAGTTTTAGTTGTTCCTCCAAATTTGTCACGTCTTGAAGTTTTCTTGGTGTGAATATAAATCTTACTAGTGGGAATTCTTTTTTTATGTTTTCACCATATTTGTATATGTTTTCAAATTTCGTATGCAAAGCTACAATCTTTTGGGGTTGTATAACTTCTTTCATCTGCCTTAGTAAAGAGTCTTTGTCCTTAAACTTTATTATGAGTCTTATTTTGTTACTAAAATAGATTTGTGTTTCGATATTATTTGTTATATCTTCAATAAGTTCGAACTGTGCAGTGTATGCATTAAAAGGCTGATTCACAGTTTTTATTATATCATTAGAAGAACTTTCAGCTGAATGTGCTGTTTCTATGGTAGAAGTATTTATGCGTTGACGTGATAATGCGTCAGCTACAAGATTTAGGTTTCCTGGTTTATAAACTAATTTTGCTCCAAAGTCTTCAATGATTCCCTTCCAACGTTTCAGCTTTGTGTTGGGATTTTTTTCTGATACAGAATATATAAGGCTCTGGTGATCGGTATATATGGTTAAGTCTGCTATACCATATATGTAGTTTCTGAGTTTTTGTAAGGACCATATGATCGCTAATAGCTCTTTCTCGTTTGTGCTATAGTTCTCTTCTGTCTTACTCAGTGTTCTTGACAAGAAGTGTATAGGTTGCTTATTCTGACTTAGTACGGCTCCAATAGCTATGTTGGATGCATCAGTAGTAAGCTCGAATGGTTTACTATAATCCGGTTGAAAAAGTTCGACTTGTTCTTTCAAATAATTTTTTAAAATTCTAATCGCTTCTAATGCTGAATCATTCAGATTTAACTTAATATTTTTACTTTGTTTTTTGTTTACTTTACCGTTATCTCCTCGTAAATATAATGTCAGGGGCTTGGCTATGCTTGCGTATCCTTTTATAAACTTACGATAGTAACCTGTAAGACCTAAAAATCCTCTCAAATCCTTTACCGTTTGTGGGACTGGAAAATTTTCTATAGCTGCTATTTTCTCAGGGTTCGTAGTGATTCTACCATGTCTGATTATGTGACCTAAGTATTCTACTTCTTCTTGAAAAAACTTACTTTTCTCATCAGATATTTTTAATGTGGCTTTATTGAGTACGTCGAATACTTGACTTATGTGCTGTATATGTTCTTCCTCAGATGAAGAATATATCAATACGTCATCAATGTAAACGTGTACGAATTTACCTACAAAGTCTCTCAAAATGTCGTCCACGCATCTCTGAAATATGCTTGGTGCATTTTTGAGCCCGAAAGGCATTCGTTTAAAATGATATTTTGCGCCATTTATAGCAAAAGCTGTTTTTTCTTTATCATCTGTTTTGATTCTAATTTGGTGGAAACCTGACTCCAAATCTAATGTTGTAAAGTACTTGGCTTTACCTAAATTTTGAATTGTCATGTTGACATCCGGAATGGGGTATCTGTCTGTTACAGTGTGAGCGTTAAGTTTTTGGAAATCAACAACCATGCGCCGTTTTGGTTTTCCTTTTTCGTCCAAACCTTTTTTAGGTACTGTCCATATGGGACTGTTATAAGGACTATGGCTTTTTTCTATTATATCGTCATGTAAGAGTTTCTGTATTTCTTTGTTTACGAATTCGTTATCTGCTATGGGATATGGATATTGTTTAACATAAACCGGATTATCATTGGTCGTCCTAATGCTTGCTTCTATAGTATCTGTAAAGGGTAACGGTCCTATGCTGTTATTAATCTTCATCAGTCTATCTATATCTGCTTTATAAATATTATTTTCCCCAATTATGTAATTAATTTTCTGAATAGATTCGACACTGCTTATGGTAGTTAGAGTCATATTACTGAAATTTATTTCCGCGTTTAGAACTTTAAGTCCTTCATATCCTAATATCATATCAAAAGACTGAATATCCTCTAATTCAAAAAATGTTATATTTTTCTTTAATATCCTAACTACTTTCTTTGTATCTACCATAGAATAACCATGCATTGTTTTTATTTTTATAGGTTTAATTTTAATTTTTTCGCTAGAATCGCATTTTCTATTAATGTAATTATGGGTTGCACCAGTATCAATAAGAATTTTATAAATTTCCTTAGAAATAGTACTAGTTAAATTTAAGCAGGGCAACCCGTCTACTAGTTTAAATGATCTATTCTTATGTTATTATTTACCATACATTCCGTTTCATCTGCTTCTGCATATGTACTGCTGACATCGTCTCTGCGTTGTTGTCGGGAGTTATTTACTCTCTGCTGCTTGAAGTTCTGCTGATAAGATCGTTGCGGTCTGTTGTGTGTGTTGAAACTCCCGCTGTGTTCACGTTTCGCTGGTGGATTATATACATCGGGTTTGTATTGATTCCAATTTTGTCGCTGTGCATGTACAATTTGTCTCGAGTTTATCTCCATCGGCTGTGGTCCTTGATTGTGTTGCTGCATATTATCGTATTGCTTCTGGGGTTGATAATTCGTTGTTTGGCTCGAATAATTTGGTCTTCTTTCGTTTCTGCGTTCATGTGGCATATTTTTGTGGTGCTTATCTTGAGTGAGATGTAAATGCCTGTGCACATTATCATGTTCTATTCTGCGAGCAATTGCGAATGCGTGTTCTAGATCATTTATTGTAGCTGAATATAATGATCCTCTTGTAAAGTTGTCACTCATACCATCAATGAATATACGAACTGCGTCGTCGTTAGCATTTTTAATTAGTCTGTCGATTATATTCGGCGGATCACCTGACATAGTGATTTTTGATATTATTAAATTGAGATTTTTATTTATCTCGTCGTGGTATTCAGACAGTGTGCTTCTTTTTTGCGTGATGGCTTTCATCATGTCTTGTAGCACGTATAGAGGTTCTTGATTAGAGTACGTATAATCTAATCTGTTACGTATCGCCTCAAAATTAAAAATTGTGTTATAATTAGTTAACACATTCGCGGCTGCACCCTGTATTTTACTTTTCACTATAGTCAATGCTGCTGCGTACTTACTGTGTGTTTTGAAGTTTTTAATGCTGTCCATTAATCTGGATGCTTCTTCGCGCCACGACCGATAATTTGATTGATCGCCGTTGAAAATAGGTAGGCTTTTAAATGCGTCTAACTGTATTTCACTACCATCTGTATATGTGGTTCTTATTTCCTCTAGCACAGGTATGTTTGGTACTATGCCTAATCCAGATTTTACTTCATTTAGTTTTGTTTCTAAATTAGTGTTTATTTGATTTTGGTTAGTTATTATTGCTGCTAACCTTGCATTCTCTGTGCGTGTGTGCTCTAGGGTTTGTGTTACTGTGTTGCTCCTGGTTTCTAAAGCTTCTAATCTTGCCATTAATACTGCGAGTTGTTCCATTTTGAACTCGTGTCTGTTGTCGTCGAATTTGTGTGTTTTTTTCCTCCACATATACACTTTCACTGAATTGCTTTGCTGCTTCGTACGAAGAAGCTATATTTGTACCTGCTATGCTAGGTAATTCTTGTAACCGGTAACGCGAGTGTTCTGTTTATACTAGATTTCACTACTTGTTCCCGAGGTCCGCTCGATTGAAGTTAAAAAGTATATTTAACCTCCTGGCAGGATCGCCAATTAAAACACTTGTTTCTTACTTTTAAAATTAAACAATATTTATTTGGAACTATGTCCTTTATTATTGAAATACTTTTTACTAATTCTAAAAGGAGCTTAAGGCTACTATGTAGTTACAATAAGACTGTTGATAAATTCATCATACAGTCGTATTTATATACTTTTCTTATCTATCTACAAGGAGACCCAAGCGTACAATCGTCTTGCTTGATAATGAAGAAGAGATAATATTCCAACATTGTATACAAACGATATTATCTCTTTTACATATGTTATCATTGTAGCGTTGTGTGCAAGACTGTACTAGAGACTAAAGATATCATTGAATACAAATAATGTTTTCTTTTTTCTCAATATGTTTTGCTATGGATACTTAACTCGCGCATATATATAAACACACGCACTACTGCAACTATACTCAATGCTGCATGACTACTGACAGAAGTGAGTGGTATCCACTAAAGGAAAATTGTGGGCAATGTTTTGACTAATTTTCCTTACAGACATACAGTTTTTTGACTATTTGTAAGAACCACGTTATATTCCAGGATAAAAAGGATCCTAAGTTCCGACCCAGAATATAAGCAATTACTATGTCAAGTTTCATCAAAAACCGTCCAGTAGTTTCCGCGTGATGTGTGGTCCAGCAATTTTTTTCTGTTAAAAAGGGTTTCCACAACTGCACAAATATATTCTGCACCAGCACACCCTATGTTCGATATAAGACTTTCAGTTGAATGTATGGTTAAGAATAACAGATCCTATCAAGTAAGGAGAGAAATATTGTGTAGTTATTTATGCGGGCTCTTCTTGAGTTGGCGCTAGCCCCTGTTAATAAAACCTTACTTCAGGTTCATTTCGTCGATTCACGAAACTCACACCGATCTTAGTATCTCTGCAGCTAGAGTCAAAAGTCCAGATAAGGTCAAATGGGCAATCGGCTCTTTCAAACCTTTAAAGGCCCCTGGTGATGTCTGGATTTTCTCAGCTATAATTCAGAGAGTTGTCGATGTCATACTATCGGAGGTTAATGCCTTATTTAGAGCAAGCTACAACCACTTCCATGGAGACAGGTAAATGTTTTTTTTTTTTTTTCCGAGGGTAGGTGAAAATCTTCCAAAGACACTATGAGAATAGCAAGCGCGTGCTCATAGTAGTGTCAGATTTTTACTGACTAAAAACACCACCCTTCGATAGAATGTTAGATACTGCAACTAAGATGTAACTTATCAAGCAATTTTTCTATCACGAAATAATAACTTTTGGCAGGTTACTTCCCAGTGAAAGGTCCTGCATGTTCCGCAATTTAGACGCGGTTAATTTTATCTTGCCAAGTCGAGCGGTTTCGTTCTTTGTAGTCGGCGCAATAAATTGCTCTCATCCAAAATTTGTCGGACTGTATTGTTGATATGTCCGATTAGTCGGTTTCTATGCTTTCTCGCGAAGCTTCTGGTTTCAGCTTCGACTGTTGGAATTCCGAGATCCCTGTGAATATCGTCGTTTCTAATGTACCATGGTGCTTGTACAATTTCTCTAAGCACTTTATTTTGGAAAGTTTGTAAAATATTTGCATTCGTTTTCTTGGTACAACCCCAAAGTTGTATACCGTAGGTCCACACCGGCTTTAGCACTTGCTTGTATAGAAGCAGTTTGTTCTCAGTACTGAGCTGGGAATGTTTTCCAAGTAACCAGTACATTTCTCTATATTTAATATCGAGTTCTTTACGTTTCATTTTCACGTGCGAATTCCATTTCAGCTTTGCGTCGAGTGTCATTCCCAGGTATTTGGCCTCGTTTGCAAAGGGTATTCGGGCCAAGTTTAGAAAAATTGGCAAGTCATTCGTTTTCTTATACGTGAAATTCACGTGGATAGATTTAGTTTCGTTGAGGGCAATCCGCCAGTCCCTCGTCCATGCGTTTACCTTATTCAGTGCGATTTGCAGTTTCGAAGTCGTTTCTTCGATTGTAGTACCCACTGATAGGATAGCGGTGTCGTCGGCGAACGTAGCAAGGGTAGTGCCATCTTCTCTTGGTATATCGCGAGTATATAACAGATAGAGAAGCGGCCCAAGGACGCTCCCTTGCGGTACGCCGGCCGAAATTTCTTTAAGCTCCGAGTATTCGTTTCCATTTCTAACACGGAAGAGTCTATTCCCGAGATATGATTCTAAAATATCATACATGGGTACGGGGAGAATTTGTCTTAATTTAAGTTTTAAACCGTCGTGCCACACCTTGTCAAAGGCTTGTGAGACGTCAAGGAATACGCTTGAGCATATCTTTTTTTCTTCAAATGCCTTCTCGATTACGTCAGTGATTCTATGCACTTGGTCAATCGTCGAATGCTTGGTTCTGAACCCAAACTGGTGGTCAGGGATAAGATTATTGTCTTCTATAACCGGTTGTAGGCGCCTTAGCAATATTCTCTCGAACACTTTGGATATGACCGGAAGAAGGGAAATTGGTCTGTACGATTTTACTTCATTTGGCGGTTTTCCTGGTTTTAAGACCATTATGACCTCCGCTACTTTCCATTGGCTCGGCACGTGTTTTAGTCTGAGCGCAGCATTCATAATATAGCGTTGCACTTGTGAGTCTTAGATTATCAGATGTAATTTCTGTCCTATTAATATTGTATGGCCTTATGAACTGCCTTAATCATACAGACCTATCAATCTACCATCTTTTCTTCTAAAAAACCATGGAAAGACTTATCGAAGTTCATGTTAGAGAACAACTAGCATTATCCAACTCTCTACACTCAAACCAATTTGCGTATAGAAGAAGCAAATCCACTGAAGGTGCTCTCCATTACGTCGTTTGGAAGGTGGAGGCAAATTGCCGTTCTAAACCTGTTGTGCCTTCCTGGATGTTGGGCTCGCTTTCGACAATAACGGCTACGACTCCATTGCTAGGGCAATCAATATTAAAGATATCGAAGACTCGACCAATCACTGGATCAGAGCCATGTTGGAAAGTCGATTAATAACTTCCTCCTCCTGGGAAAAGTCTGTCTCAGTGTCAGCAATAACTGCACTAGAAGCTTTAATTAGGCTTTAACCTTTACACATCTTTGTAAGGAAGGTAGCATCAGCTTGAATCGCCACTAAGCTGCAACTAGAATATAATTTTAAATCAACTGTCCTCGTGGGACACCTGGAAATTCTAAGCTCAATCCCAAACATGGACATGTTCTGTTTTGGAAAATTGTTTGTGGTAGATATACTGGACCGTTAAAATTGGACCGATAGTCTACCGAAACTAAAACCAAAAAGTTTGGTTTGGTACACTGAAGGATCAAAAAATGGAGTCTGGAGTTGGTGCTGGTGTCTTTGGATCCAATACCAAAGTCTCAATACCTATGGGAACGTGTCCCACGGTATTCCAGGCAAAAGTCCATGCTATTGAGATCTGCGCAGTCTTTAACTCATTGCAGGTAATGAATCGGCGAATGAAAAAGCTAGGGCTGGATCAGAATCTGCATTTTTTGGACCAGAACCATATTGCAGTGTAATTTGGGCTACTGCCTTTGGGCTTATCAACGATTGGGAACAACGATTCCGTCCAAACCAGTGGGAAAATCAAAAAGACTAATTAGGCCCTTTTCATATAAGGAAATCAGGAAACTAAATAAGGAAAATATTAGAAAGCCAGGCCACTGTAGCTCGAGATACCATTTTAACAAGTTGAACTTGTGTCCGGAGACAGAATGCAGGATGACGAATCCTCCAAGCACCTGCTCTATAATTGCCCGGCACTTCACTGGTAAAGACGACGTATATCTTCAAGAAAGAGATACTCTCGCCAGCATGGAAATCAGAAACTCCATTACTAAGGAAGGACATACTGGCATTCACTTTAGGGAGGTCAATCGTCTCTTGGCCTGTTTTATTGTTCTATGATACAATATATCTTGTAGTCTTGTAGGTCGCAGCGTCAGCCATTGGGCAGGGAATTGCAAAAAAAAGACATGTTAAATTTACAAAAAAATGTTACTTTTTAAAATTCATAAAACATAAAAAATTTGTATTTCAGAAAATGTCCTTAACAACGCTTCATCAATAACATCGGACGACGAAGATGAGGAAACAGATGACGACGACAGTGCGGAAGGTAGTGCAGATCAAATGCTAGTATTTTAAACGCGCCCCCAAGATCCCACTGTACTTACAAACACACACACACCACATATATAACCAACCTCCTCAGAGAAGTCAAATTCTTACACAACTCTCACAGTTTAACATCACTAAAAGGAGGAACAAAAAAACATCATTAAACAACACATTTTTACTAAACAACTCACTACTAACAGAAAACAAAAAGGATTTTGGCAACTACATAGGTAAATAGAAAATAAGCGACTAAACAAAAAAAAAGAAGATAGAACAGGACAGAACAACTTTTATAATATTTCAAGTGAAACAGGCTTTTTCATTAATTGTAACATGCTTCAATCAAATTTAACAATTAAAAGAAATGCAAAACAAAAAATGTCACATAACGCCAGTGCTGCTGCAGTAGTTAAAGAGTCATCTTACCTTTGGCCATCTCAATCAGTTTGTGTAACCGTAGATAATTATTTCTACTCGTATATCGATGTCAAATAATATAACAAAAAAAAAAATAAAAACATGTGTTAGTGTAAAACTTAAAAATGAAAACACATTTTTCTTAGGTGAATTTTTTATGTGTTTATTTCATTTAAATTTTAATTTTAAATGCAACGAGGATTAGGCGAAAATAAAAATGTAACCAAAAATATAGAATATTATATTTTTTATCAACAAAAAGCAAAATGAAAAACCAAAAATTAAATGTAGATCGTAGCGTTTTTTTTTTGTTTGACTCATCATGTCCTGCAAAGGCTTTTTACGTCTCGCATTTTATAGATAACTATTCTGTTGTCGTACATTAGATATTAGAATGAGTGAAACATTTCAATTTTGTGAACATTTATCGATATTATTATTATTTTATTTAAGCAATTTAATTTTATTTAAGTTCTTGTCGTATATGAGAGAACTCTATTTAAAAAAAAAAACAAGCTAATATTCCGCCCAATATATAAATGAATAAAATTTGTGTGATAAGTTAAAATGGAAATATGAAAGGTGTTTTGTTGAACAGTGTTTAATATTTTTGTTTTATTATTAACAGTATCATTTAAGAATTTGGAAGAAGCTTCATTATCCGTAAAGGTGTCGGAAAGGAGGTAAGCTCCACCATGGAGTCTGCTCTTCAGACTGAAGCTCGAATTTATCGAAGACTATTTTACTGTAATAGGTTGCAAAGGCTGGTGTAGGCAAATGACAAGTCGCTTGTAGGGTTGCCGCCAAAGTAAAACCAACTTTCTAAACTGGAACAAGTTTTTTAAGATAGCAAATCTATTTTAGCAGATGTACTTGCTGTCTCGATTCAAGATCAATTCTTGACAAGTTTTTTGGCCACGAGGAACTTTTACTACCGACGGTCACTGTTTTTAGTTACGTCCTTCTTACAATATTGATTTATATGGTTGGTTGTGAAGTCAGAATATAACAAATCACTTTAAGACCATATTTATGATAGGTAATTAAAAGTAGTGGTCCCCATTCACAGCCTTGTGGAACTCCGCTTAAGTGGCGTAAATCACGCCTTGGTAGGATGTTTAGACGCGTACCACTGGCAGTGATCTTCTATATTTTCATCACATTATCAAATGACTTTTCAAGATATTATGACATCAGGTTTTTATTTAAGAAAGGCGTCAGCAAATGACTGTATTCAGTGTTTTTCTGCGCCCTTAAGTCACATGACAGTTCGGAATGAACTTTACCCTAGATCTCAATTTCAAACAGCTATATGGTGCTCCAAGTCTGTTGAGATTCGGTTCTACTTTCCTCGCCAATTTAAAGCCAGGACTTTCTCCTTCCTTTATTGGATAGTCCCTTCGGGTAATACAACTCATAAGAATCCGGGCCAAATATAAGATATTCATTTAATCTTACATTCAATGTGAAGATTTTTTATAAGGGAAGGTCGATATTGCTGCTTAGCTAGTATAGAATAATTTTCCGCTTCAAATGGCAAGGGAAGACAGACTTTGGAGCGTGCTCAGTCAAGCCTCCTTGTGAAAAAGTTCATCAACACAAAACGTACCAAAGTTTTGCAAAGACAAGTTCTGTTTAAATGGCGGCCTTTTTTCCATTAAGACAGTAGATTAAGGTTGCGCTTCCACTTATAAAGTCCGTCAACATAAGGGAGAGTCGTATGATTACTTCCTCTCTTGCTGTTTATCACACATAGACGGAAATCGGTCGTCATCCTATAAACCGATTAAAAATTGTTGTGTTAAATTCGGTCAAAAACGGTTCTCTTGAGATGGGAATTCTATGGTTAGATAAACGACTTCCTTTAAAGTTCGTCAACCCAAACTTAAATCACACAAAGAACTGTTGCTTTACGTTCAGCTGTGCCGAGAGCCAGAATCGGATATGTGGTATTTTTGGCTTAATTGGTACTCTTAAAAGTTAAATTATTATGTTATGTTTTTTAAGAGCTTTAAAGTCTGTTTGTACACCCCGAATAACAATTAGTTCTATTGTTGTTGTCTGCTGAAACTATATTACAAATGTAAAGTTTATCAACGTCTTCAGGTGGGCGATTACGGAGACTGTCTAAGTCACATCTGTATCAGGTCCGGTAAAAGCCGCTCGAACATTTTTAAAACAAGAATCTAAAAAACTTCAGTAGTACAGAAAGTCTTTAACAAGTAACTCTAATGAGTTGCGGTTAAAAAACTGCACATTTTATGCTACCTTCCCAAAGAACTTGCTCAATCCAAGTAAGCTTCATGAAGTTTTCTAAAATGTCGGTCTTATCTGATGACATACCTTGATTTCTTGTTAATAAATTCGAGACAGCGTCAAAAGGGTTATAAAAGGTTAACCATGCTGCAGTATAACTTGACCCTCCTTTTCAAAAGACTTCATAAATCTTTAGTCTACCTAATGTCCAAATATTACTGGAACTTCAAATGTTGGGAAATTAAGTTGTGTGCCATATTCGAGCTCTTAACTCATTTTTCTATGACGAATGATGAGTCTGATTTTTGACGCTTAACGCTTAAGCTGTGACAACCTCTATCGACACTCCACTGATTCTGCATTCGATATGCTTCCGATAGTAATGGTATTGAACTTCTTCGTTGGTCTTATGTAAATCTTTATTTAATTTAAATCGATTTACACTTAAAAATAAATAATTTATTCCTTACATGTAGGGGAAAAAAACATTCCATTAAATTCTACCAAAAACTTAACTTAACTTGCTTTCTATTTAATTTTCCTTACAAAATTCTGTGTGCAATGCAAAGTAGAAAATGAAGGAAATAATAAGAAAAAACAAAAATAAAGAAAAATCTATACAATACATACACTGAAGTAGTTTTTAATAGAAATCATGACAACACATAAGCTAAGTGCAGTAAATACAAAATAACCGTGCTTACACTGAAAAATAAAAATAAAATAAAAAAAAAACAATGAAATCAATTAATAGCATTAGCTATATCGCTACCTTAAGGAAAACATTTATTAAAAATATGCAAAAACTAAAAAAATAAATGTAATTAAGCACTCATAAAAATTTAAGCTTTGATAAAAATAAAATCAAAACAAATTGTGAAAATAAAAATAAAAAAAAAACAAATTATTTAAATGCGAACAAAATGATTTTTATAAAAACAAAAAAAGTACAGAAGAAGGAAAAAATACAAAAAACTAAAAAATGTTTATAGATATAGTTACGTGTAAAAAAATATATTTAACAAAATAAAAAAAAATACAAACAAATGCAATTGGATGTTATTTATGTTGAAATTAAAATTTTCCCATGTCCATCCATATTAAATATAACTAAATTAATTGATTTAAATTAAAAATTTAACAACACATCGTCCTTAGTTATTAGACAAGAGATGATGCATGCATTACGCAAATCAAATAGTGAAATAAAATATTCAATTATATACGAATCGATTATGTTAAACATAACTATTTATATTATCATTATTTATACTCGTACCTATATACCAAAAAATACACACACACCCAAACACATAATTTAAATGAAGGAACATAATATATAGAGTACATAGGTCTATATACAAAAAAAATGATTGTGTTTGACTAAGTTGTTTTTATGATGTTTATTTATTTAAATAAATAAAAGTCATACGATATGCTAACAGTGTCTTTTTTTCTTATTCTTTGAACAACCATGAGGAGTTCAAAGTTCAACGTCCGAAAAATGCAAGTTACTCCGCTTTGCAGTTGATTTTCGCAGCGCCACCTTTTGCGAACATCTGTCAAACATAGTCAAGGGTGACCAGATGAGAACGACAGGAAAACAATTAAATAATAGGCCCTCTTGTGCACCGCGACTGGGCTGGCCTCTTAATAAACCTCAGTACCTTCCGGGGTTCCATTCCATATTCCATATTTCTTCAGAGCTCAGATACTCTGCTTCCTGCCACAGCAGGACATTCACAGAGTATATGTTCCGTCGTTTCCTCATTCTCCCCACGAAGTCGGCAGGGGTCGTCGTCGGATAGTCCCGTTTTTTAAGATGGTATTTTAGTGGCCAGTGCCCCGTAAGAAAACCAGTTAAGAGCCTTAAGTCTTTCTTGTTGAGCTCAAGTAGCCTTTTAGCTTTACATTTACTGCAAGCTGGGGTTTTTGAATCTTAGCCTCTTAGCCTGTCTCTGGCCTTTTGATTTGGTCCTGTATTCAGTCAGATTGTCTTCCTTATATTTGAGTGTATGTGACTGAAGGATACCCAGAAGAAGGGTTCAGGAATGGTGAGTGGGCAAGAGGCGTCCATTCTCGAAAGGAAATCCGCACGCTTGTTGCCCTCATAATCCCTCATGACCTGGTATCCAGGCAACTATATTGTCTTTCGCCAGTTCCTCGAGGATATTGAAACACTCCAGTACTAGTTTAGACCCGATCGAGTACGATCTAGGGCTTTAAGTGCTGCTTGACTGTCCGCAAGTATGTAGATGCGGGTACCATTAGTGCGTCTTCGTAAGCATTCGCAAACACATAGCTCTATAGCGTGCACCTTCGCCTGAAAGATGTTGGATGATTTTCCCAGTGCTACAGCTCTTTGGAACCTTTCGCGATTTCATCAGTATTTTTATGCACGTTATCTGTCGTGGATTACTTATATCTTAGCTCGAGTTTATAGATCAGAATTATGTCGTTTTCAATGCTCGTCGGTGCTGCCAGGCCTCGCTGACTGCGATAGGAGTTATTCTTTCCAAGACGTACAAGAACTTTCTGAGGTCTCACTGTCTGATCTTTACAGATTTGTGAGGACATCGGGATGGCTGGACAACTGGTCCATGAGGACCTAACCTAACCTAAGTAGAATGATCTGAATTAAGATTTTGACAAGATCTGGAACTTTATTCCTTTTGTAGGCCAGTAAGTAGGTCTTCCCATATACCCGCTCTATTACCTCCACAATAACTATGACAATGAAACGTTCAGTCACAGCAAAAAAATGCACTTACACCAATAAAAAATATTAATAAGACGCTCCCCCTCCCTGTTTCGCCCCCTAAATATAATAGTGTTTCAATTATTAGTTAACCATTATCAGCGCAAAAATTCAGGCTCAATGTAACGATGTCCATCTCAGCATCTGTCATATACCCGGGTCTAATCTTCGCCACAAGCAAATTGCAATCATTATTCGCATGCCACCGGTACAAAGTGATTTTTGTTCTGATCTTTCCTCGCCTCCACCACCCCCTCCAATTAACATATTTGAAAGCAAACAACAGCCGAACCATACACGACTCAACTCACGGAAAGTGAAAGAAAGGTGACGCAATCGAAGGAGATAATAAATCCCCATTTACTCCTCGCCCCCTCCCGCGGGAACGTTAGTGCGAAAATAACAATGCACCCAACACAATCCGGGCATTCAATGCTAACACCTAGCTACAGCCTATAACTTGCTATACAACTACACAAACACACAAACACCCATATAGCCGCGCTGCTATAACAAAAGTTAAAGTTTATCGCTTCACCTTGAACCATATTCTAACGATAATTACGAATTCCATGCGATGTCAACACTGTCCGTGCCCTCCTATGGTAGGTGTATCCCATGCCTCACCACCTCTTGCTGTCATGCCATCGGCCGCTGCCTGCTGGCTGCTGGCTGCCCTCAAACCATTATTCGTATATGCAAATGAATAGGTTCGAGCATTTTACCATAAAAATGTCTAGCAACGGCAAGTGCTCATGCGTGCGAAATCATCGTTCATTGAAAATTCGCGGCCATAACGACGAAAAAATGCAGAAAAGCGACAAAAACAAAACGCAAAACGAAAAAATGTCATTCGTGCCCTGAAATTTGAAACCAATCGGTGCGCGGTATTGCAATATTTATGTTGCTTCGTGGACAGTAGCAGGTGTAGTTCGATGGAAGGTACATGTATAATTTGTTGGCGAGCACATGGGCCAAAGAGGTTGCAAGAGTTGGTTACCCCAGTTCGTATTTTTGGTGCATATTTGAATCGGTTCGGCGAGTTATTGCCTTATGAGTGACGCTATTGAATTTCAATTGACGTGGTCAAACAGTGAGGCCATGGGGGCACGTTACCAGATTCCAATAGTGCAGGCGTTTCACCTGCATGTCAATAAAACTTAACGAGAACTCGTTGCATGAAGGTATGTTGCATAGCAGTTTGGGGGTCGATGGAAGTCACGCGATTAAGTAAGAACAAACTTATTTTCACTTAATCGCTATATGACTACCATCTCACATGTAAGGTTGGGAAGAGGTTGGACAACGGGGTACACCCTTCAATTCAAATGCACTATAGAAATGATATCGAAGTTTTGTGAAAGAACCTTCAAGCTAAAAGGACCGTTGTTAAACACCAATTGCAATGATTGTACCGTCTGCTCAATATAGGACTTTTTTGTTTTAGGCTAAGGCCACCATTTTCTTTGACATACATGGTTGTTACAAGTGTGAAACGGATTTCTCTAGTTTTAGGCCGTTCGAAAGGCGCATAATGGAGGAGAACAAGTAGTGGAACCTCTTGACTGGCATAGTGGCATTGCTACGATGGCAAAATGCGTTTCATGGCTCCCTAGAGTTTTATGGCCCTTGGACAACTCACAAGGAATAACGCTTTACCCTTCTTATTAGTTCGACTTGGTGTCGCAGTCAGCGAGACCTGGCAGCACCGGGGAGCATTCCACAACATCACCACTAGATGGACGTACATAGAAAATAGAAGGTCACGTCTCATTGGTCAGCCAATAGGAGACCTTCTTCTATCCGTTTTGTGCAACTTTAGATAAACCGTATAATCGTGCATCTTGAGTCTTTACTTTTTCAAACCATCAGCAGCGGCACCAACACACAAATTTTAAACCCAGCCGCTTCAAACTTTGTTATAGGTAGTTTATTAGTTTATTATTTTTTAAACTAAATAAACTAAAAAATACAACACTATATATATTTAACTCTTAGCTTTACAAAACATTTAGTAGTTTCCACCACTCTCCATTCTCCAACCTTATATAAATGTCATTGGAAGGTCATCGTAGATCTGCGAGTTAGCTTTTTTCGGAATCGCCAGGATTTACCGCGCTGCTGGACACTTTGCAGATCACATAGAGATTGTCTTCGAAGAGCAAACTTGCTTAAATAGAGCTCTACCAGTCTTTCCATAATTAAAAGTAGTAAAGAGTCATCTTTCCTAATTTGTGTATAAAGGGGCTTCCAAACTTTGCCAGTTGATAGCGGCCTTATTGTTAAAGGTACATCTATCAAATTGGCTGTAATTTATTTAGTCTATTTTGCTAAATCACCTTGGACTGAGAACACGTGCAAATGATAAAATTGTTTTATCAAAAACAGTTGGAAACTGACCCTACTCGTCATCATTTTCATAGTTGAGACACATTTCTGCATGAATAGTCAATTGTCGAATTTGGGCCGATTCCAATCCTGGTCATCCCATACGTGGAGGTGAATTGAACTAGTCACCGAGATCGTGGCTTAACTTCTTCACCATAAATCCGCTGCACCGCGACGTTCGGCAGCGCGTATATGAAAAGTAGCGCAGTGACATAAGTCCCCGATACATACGTCCCGAATAAATTTTTCGGAACTTAAGTTCCGAATATCATTAACCATTTGGTTTGACTGATTATACAATTTTGGCGTCATCCGATTAATGAATTCAGAAACCGTTATTCTGCGCTTGTCAAGCTTATTAGTTAGACGGTCAATGAATTCATTTCTTTTTTCGAATTTACCCCTGGGGCGCTCAAATATTCTGCACGTTTCACCGTCTAGCGATGAGGAAAAGTCCAAAGTTGTTTTCTACTCTTCGCCTAACAGAATGACACAGAATTTGAATTACCGTGTTTTGGTAAGACTTTACTTAGTTTTTGGTTAAACGCCTCTAGCATGCTTGTCGTTCGCATACAATTATTATAAACAGAGAACTATTATGATAGATCCTGACAAAATAAAATAAATAATCAGCATCATACGAGTATATGCATTCATGTAGGTAAAATATATTGTTAATTCGCACCTTAGATAGCCATGGCTTTTTGATATATTTGACAAAACTATCAAAATTAGGGTACTTAGAACAAGCATTGTACAATAAATCAACTCCTTCTCCAACCAGCGATGGTTTAAGGAGGGAGCGAAAGAACAAAAATCTTAGTAAAAAGCTTATAGCCCTCTTTATTCGTTCGTATGCTTGGCATAAAGTCTGCTACTCTTGACGCCTTCCCTCTAAGTGCTTGTATGTAGTGAAACCAGCAGCTCCTAATTTCTGCTTCGGGGAATGTTTATCTGAGCATCTTGCGAAGGCTTTGCTCGAAGTCAGCAGTGAAAGATGCAGGTCGAAAATTAAATAAATTTACTTGAATAAATTGGAACATGTGCTTGTAAGTATATATCGCCTCTGACTTGCTACTCATACATAACCAAGTATAAAGGATACACCTTAAGTAATAAAAGTTAAGATTGAGTTAGTTTTGAATTTGAGTTCTTTCAATTCGCGCGATTTTTTTATTTTTATTTTAAAAAAATCTCAAAAACATCGATTACATTTTCTCAGTTCTTACGTCTACTTCTGAATTCGAGAGAATAATAATAATAAAAAAATCGCTAAAATATGTACATCAGCACAAAAAGCAACAACAAAAAGTTAAAAACTTACATGTTCGGCATGGGCTATGCATATAATTAATAATTGCCTACATCCACACATCCTACATCAAACGTGCCATCAATCAAAAAGTGTCAATCAGATTGAGGCAGCGTTTTGATGAGCTCAGTGATTTTTCTAACTAAATTCATTTTCTTAAACCGTGTGTTTATAAAAACTCTTCTCTTTGTCATTTCTGGACATGCCGAAGTTAGACAAGACATCGTCGGTTAAAAATGTCTCCTTAACCTCCTTTAAATTAAGTGGTGATTTATGACTTTGGTAATGAAGCACGTTCAATGCCGAGCAATCACTTTAAGAGAAACATAACCTATAAATTGGCTCTTAAATAAATGGTACAGTTTAAAAAAAATTCTACTGCTTTCCATAGCCCTAAACGTTCAAAAGATGAAAAGGGCTGAAACTAATAACTTTCTGTTTAATGACAAAATAAAATATTACCATTTAACATTGCATACACTATTCTACACATACCTACATTGCTCTATGACGAAAGTCATGAAACGCATTGACAGACATTAGTCGCTTCCAGACAGAATGTCTTAGAATGAAATTAGAGCCTCTGTGATGTGAACGGTTATTTGCATTCGTTTGTTCATTGTAATCGTATCCATCTACAGCTCATTATGTTTAATTTAATGTTTCCTCCAATTGAACTTTCATCTACACACATGCGTATTCAATTATTTACTTTTCTTTGCTTGTATAGAAGAAACAGCTCAGTGGGGCTTGAAGAAAAGCTCAAGTCAATATAAATTCTGACTCCATTCGATCACTTTGGAATGTCAGATGCGGAAAATGAATGCATTGCGCTGCGGTTAGCTAATCAGTGAATTGTTTGTTTAAATATTTTGTTACACTCATCCCGCCTATTGTTGGTTGTGAAAATAACTGGAGTAAGGTTGTAACCTTTGAAATCGCTTCAATGACGGGCCGTTTAGAGGCGCTTTGTCACAAACATTTTAAAGCAGCTGTAATAATATTGAGTTTCTGTCTTTGGTGTTGGTAGGTTGGCTACTTTTTTATTTATTGAGTTTCATATTGAACGTGAGGGGATTATACTCTCTTACTGTTTGGACAGGTTTAAAGGAAGCTCTGTCAAAGTCTTCAGTAAACTCACGTGAGATGGGTCACTTTTGAAGACTTAAAACCAGAAGTTATGAACTGAAACCGACTGTTGTATCAAACTTCGTGGAGATAATTGTGTCAAGACAAATTTGGAAGAGGAGTGGGAAAGATGCAAATGCGCTTAAGTTAGTAAGTTTCTGAGTACCTATTTGATTATACCTTCACAATTTCACAGCATCTAGAATGTACTTACAAGCTCTTGCTAGAAATTCACGTTCTGCATAAAGATAACCCCTTTTTTTATCCAAACAAACTTACTGTCTGTCGTAATTCGGTACAAAAATATCCCGTTATTACTGGTGTGTCAGATCCGACATAGCATCATTTTTTAGCTATATTTCGAACTGTGGTGCGATGGAATACACCCAGCTATGTTGTAACAGGGTAAAAATTGGACGTTTCGTACTATAAAAGCTAACTTATAAAGGGTCTTTTATTAAGCGCTTCTTTAAATTTAAATAAAAGAATGTGTGCGTGAGATATCATCGACATTTTTTATACGTTTAAAAGGCGTATTCATGACATTATGTATGGAATATAAAATTGTTCAAATGGTGGTGGTTTCGCTCATCCAACAACATTCCAAACATTTTTTATGACACTAGGCATAAATCAGGCTATGAAACCGTTGGAGGCTCATTCAATATAAATGCTTCTTTGGATGCGACTGAGGAAGATAGCGTTGTAGCATGTGGAATGGAGGGTTCAGTTAGTGGGCCTTTATTTTTAGAAGACGCACATTTTAGTAATAATTATTATATTCCTCAATATCCCTATGAATAAATAACTGTAATGATATAAACATATTCACTCTTTATAATTCGAAAGCCAACAACCTAAAAGAAAATTTAATTTATATGACGACGACACCTAAATAGCTGTCGCAAGAAAACGATCGCAAAAAGCGACAATCGTAGTGATAATCAGCTTAAGTAGACCAAAATAAAATGCACGACTGGATCGTACGAAACTTTCTCGTTCATATCATCAGTTTAGTTGGTTTATTTTTCTTTTATTATTGTTTAGGTATAGGCTATAAAATCAGATTTTTCAAATTGGTGATGCTGGTAGGTGGCCATGACTCGAAGTAGGGTTTGTGATGAAAGAATTCAGAGATTTGTCTTTGAATTTACAAGTGTTTGGGGGTAAATGGAGTGCGGGTTTCTGATAGTGTAGACCAAAATTGGATGGAATTATTTAAAGGTTCATGATTAAAATGGTTGAAAAAGAAGAAGTGGGAAATATTTGCTAAAAAGGAGTTTCTAGTACAATTTGTGATTACATTTTAACTGGTAGTGTGGTACTGCTTATAAGACGGCATTGTTTGCATTTCTCTAAGAAAAACTAAGTACGGGGTTTTATTAAGAATACTTATGTTATCGTAAATAAGCTTTTTAGTCAAAATCTTTACAGCTGATTTTGGAAAATAATGCGTTCAAAATAGTAGCAAATATGGAAATTTTGAGTTCGAAAAATAATCTTGCTCAACTATTTAGCTAAAAACTGAGTATGGGGTATTGTTCAGGATATTAGTATTACGTGGTTTTTAAAGTTTTATCGAAATCGAAAATGGCGTTTTCGAGATACGGACAGTTTTTTAAAACCGCGTATATGATGATTCGAATGGAAAACTAAGTACGCAATACTGTTGAGAACATCAATTTTACTCCAAGTATGCATTTTGGTCAAAATCGTTTTACCCGTTTTCATGTAGGTAAAACAAAAGAAAACCAAATTCTCAAAATATGCCTTTTTTCAAAAATCCATTATAGACAATTTAGAGAAAAACTGAGTTTGCTATCATGTTAGGAATGACCATATTACATAAAAAATTAATTTTTGTTGCAATCGTATTGACCGTTTTCGAGATAAGGCCACTTTTCAAAAGTACCGTTATTCGACTTTTTAGCCAAAAACTGGGTATGCAGCCATGTTAACCCCATATATGGTAGTGCAAGTATACATGTTGGTTAAAATCGTTAAAGCCGTTTCCAAGTAAACCATAATTAAATAAAGTCTTAAATATCAAAATTTTTCCAAAATAGTCCGTTGAACGATAATTTAGGGAAAAACTGAGTTTGCCATCATATTGAGAATGACCGTATTACCTTAAATATGAATTTTTGTCGAAATAGTTTTAACCGTTTTTGAGATATGACCAATTTTCAATATTACCGTTATTCGATTTTTCTGCGAAAAAGTGAGTATGCAGCCATCTTAGTTACACCTACTTAAGCCCAAATATCAATTTTGGTTGAAATCGTTAGAGCCGTTTTCGAAAAACTCAAAATTTTTGAATACCGGTACAACGGCAACTATTAATGTGCAAAAAAAAAGTGGCCCCGAACTGTAAGCCCACCAACTCCAAATCCGAAGTTCGAAAGATATCTGTCCAGCCGTTTGCGCTGTAGAGCTCGGGAAAGACGGACAGACGGACAGAATTGCGAGACCCACTTTTTCGAGTTCCTCTATCATCGCAATGTCAGATTTGATTAAAATCTCGAGTTCGATTTTTTGTACGATTACAATACCTTTCTCTTACTACGTATACGAGAAAGTTAAAAATTTATTGTGACTATCAACCATCGCAAATCGCCTTACAGAATTCCAACCCTGAATAAAGTGGATATGGGATTTTTGCTCTGCTTTGTTAATGTCAGCATAAATAAGTGATTTGCCGCTTTTTTGCAGCATACTCTGAAATTGCCGCTCTGTAGAAAGGTATAGTGAACTTTGAGCAGCACTGCAGAAGAGGTTTCTTATTTCTCATTAAAGTCACAGAGACCTGTATAGCAGGATCCCGCATTGCATTGCTCGGGAATGACAACGACCTGTCAAGTCTCGCCTGTTTTTCGTCACATGTTGCCCGTTTCTTTTTTTTTTTTCTTTTTTCAAAAATTCGCATAAGAAAAAAACCGGTTGACATGCGCCCATTCTTTCATCCAATATGTTCAAGTCAAGCAGTCAATGAATCCTTTTTCACCAAGTCATATAAGAGCAACTCTGAATCTGATAAGACTCCTCGCCCCAGCGCCAGCGTACAAAATTAAACACTCTAGAAAATAAAATGTATATCACTGCAAGGTGTCAAACCTACTATTATTGTAATTTACGCGCAATTTAGCTCTTTTTTATAGATTAATGTCAGATTTGATGCGGGAGCAGCTAATTAAATCATATTGTCATAAACAAATTCATGTTTAACAACAATTCGGCAGTTATTTTTAATCATTCTCGTATCAATCACCACTTAAATGACACTATCCCCTATAACCTTGAACAGTCATAATAAAAGTCTCTACCGAAAGGGAGGTTTCAACCCCATTCTTTTTGACTGCTCTTTCCACCCAGCGGAACATAGCATTGTAGGTATCCCATCATAGTGCACATACAACAAATGACTTTATAACAACTTATTGTTAACACATTTTGCACTTTATGCTTCAATAACTCCAGTGCACAGCGATGTTCCCCCCTAAACAACTACTTACTCAAATACACATCTATACAATTGGCTTTCGTAGTGAATCATGACCAAGTAGTTTTAGCTTTTTTCGCCGGATACATTTCAGCTCTATCGTCGACCGTCGTTATTGTAAATAACAAGCAACAAAATAAAAGGTAGGAAAGATACCCCCGCGTAATTAATTCGAGTTCCCATAGACGTGTGTACTGTGTAAGCTCATCTCATGACAGTATACTGTCACTGGCAGTACTTGGCGGTGCATCGGGCCGATCGTTTGCGTATTACCTCATTCAAGTCGCGCGTCAGTTAAAAAAAAAAACACCACTAGACCCTTGCACTCCACCATCAAAGCAAAGTGCTCAAAGTGACCCTCAATTAAAATTAAAAGTAAACACGCGTTTGGAAAAAAAACCCCAAAGTCTTATACAAACTTGTAACTTCAAGTTATAATAATTTAATTTCCATTGTGAAGTTGTTTATCTGTGTAAATCGAATGAGTGATTCTATTCAAATTGCAAAAATAGAAAGATAACCGAGTTTCAAATTTCAAATATGACAACAACTGTCTTGAGTGTAATTTATTGTAAAATGGTGATAAGTCGGTGTTAGAATTGATTCGAAGCTGAACTCGTATGTGGATTATCTTAAGTATGGATATGCGTCTGATTCTATTAACAAGTCTACTGCTCATCGGCAGACTGGATTCGAGTTGTAAGTGTGATTGGGTTACAGGTCTAAAAATAAAGCAGTTATATATCAAACTCATCTATGCTTCAAGGGATATTTGTCTGTGTCAATTTATTAATAAAAGAAATAGTTGGCGCAACAGTTGCGTGTACCTTAGGCCTAGCTACTTGTAACAGTTTTTTTCTATATTTGGGACGAATGAAAGCGACAATTTTATGCCGAGTCCAAACGGATAATTGAGAAGCTCTTTCCAATGTTTCGCGAGAGGTAGGGCAGTGGAAAACAAAACTTAAGACGTAATTTATGTTTTCCCGGGGATCGAACCTGAGTCCAACACACTAACCACTTAGCCACTTAGCCCACAATTCCACCACATTTCAGATTAGGATTTTTGTGTATATTTTGAAGCTTTTACTTAACCACACCATGGACGGTGTGTCTGTCGAGAATTTATGTTGTTTGTCCCGTCTTTATCTTTGGTGTAGAGAAAAAAAGTGGAGACTAGGCTTTAATTTAGAATAGACAGGGAAATAAGTAGGCCTGTTTGTTTATTTGAGTTCAACTACCTTCTTAAATTTTTAGAAGGGATAAATTAGTTTTCTCAGAGAATGTAAGTGACAGAGAGTACACAAATCTAAGGTAATATTATATTGCGCAGATGTGATGTCAGTTATGTGAACTGTAAAATATTTACTAAATTCCAGCCCATACGGGCTTTGCTGGTAACGAAGAAGCTGACGCACTGGCTAAAATCGGCGCTACAATTCTGCTAATCTGACCTGAACCCTTCTGTGGAGTCAGCAAAACTCATTTCAGGGGCTACATTAAAAAGCTATCACGTATTGATTCCAATGAAGTCTGGCTTAAGACTCATGGGCAGAACTGCACCAGACAATTTTCCCCAAATTCTCTCCAAGGATATCCTACTTCCTAATTAACTTAGACAAAAATAACCTGAGAATACTGGAATTGGAGTCTCTCCGGATCCAGCATGCAGACTATTTCTTGAAACTGATGAATCCTTTCTTTACATGCTCATGGAATGTCCGGCTCTACTCAACCTTAGGAAAAAAATCCTTGGAGAGGAAATCGTCACTTCAGCAACTTTTGCTGAAATACACCCAGAGAAGATTATTTTCTTCCTGACTGCCTCCGGAGTGAGAAGATGGCTATATGACCTTACCAGGGAAGGCACAATAGGCTTTTTTAAGAGACCGCAGTGACAGAGCCCCCTTGAGGGATTATAGTTACTAAAATCTGTAAAATTAATATGAATATGAATGGATTTTTAAACTGCGTGCACTTGACCTGTCTTCCTTCCTCTGTGATGGCAACAAAAGTGATGGAGCTGCATTTTCCTTTCCGGTGTTATAGTCCGTATTGTTCATTTAAAGGATTAAGAAAACTCGAGAAGTTTTCACATTAATATTGTCTGGGGAACGTTTTGGGAACGAATGGAAATTAATTTCCCCATTATTTTTAACTTTCTCGCATTACGTAGTAAGAGAAAGGTATTGTAATCGTACAAAAAATCGAACTCGAGATTTTAATCAAATCTGACATTACGATGATAGAGGAACTCGAAAAAGTGGGTCTCGCAATTCTGTCCGTCTGTCCGTCTGTCTGTCTGTCCGTCCGTCCGTCTGTCCGTCTGTCCGTCTGTCCGTCTGTCCGTCCTTCCCGAGCTCTACAGCGCAAACGGCTGGACGGATTTCTTTCAAACTTCGGATTTGGAGTTGGTGGGCTTACAATTCGGGGCCACTTTTTTTTTTGCACGATAAGTGTTGCCGTTCTAACGGTATTCAGCAATTTTGAGTTTTTCGAAAACGGCTCTAACGATTTCAACCAAAATTGTTATTTAGGCTTAAGTGGGTGTAACTAAGATGGCTGCATACTCAGTTTTTCGCAGAAAAATCGAATAACGGTAATTTTGAAAATTGGTCATATCTCAAAAACGGTCAAAACTATTTCGACAAAAATTCATATATAAGGTAATACTGTCATTCCCAACATGATGGCAAACTCAGTTTTTCCCTTAATTATCGTTCAACGGACTTTTTTGGAAAAATGTCGTTTTTTAAGACTTTATTTAATTATGGCTTACTTGAAAACGGCTTTAACGATTTTGACCAAAATGCATACTTGGAGTAAAATTGACGTTTTCAACATTATTGCGTCCTTCATTTTAGATTATAGCCTCCGGAAACGCTGATTTTGAAAACTGCTGAAATCTCGAAAACGCGATTTTGGATTTGGATAAAACTTTAAAAACCACGTAATACTAACATCCTGAACAATACCCTATACTCAGTTTTTAGTTAAATAGTTGAGCAAGATTATTTTTCGAACTCAACATTGAAAAATTTGTTACTATTTTGTACGCATAATTTTCCGAAATCAGCTTTAAAGATGTTGACTAAAATGCTTATGTACGATAACATAAGTATTCTTAATAAAACCCTGTACTTAGTTTTTCTTAGAGAACTGCAAATAATGCCGTCTTATAAACATTCCCGCACTACCAGTTAAAATGTAATCACAACTACTAGAAACTCCTTTTTATCAAATATTTCCCACTTCTTCTTTTTTAACCATATTAATTTTAACCCTTAAAATAATTTAAACCAATTGGAGTCTGCACTATCAGAAACCCGCACTTTATTTACCTGCAAACACGTGTAAATTCAAAAACCAATATCTGAATTCTTACATCACAAACCCTACTTCGAGTCATAGCCACCTACCAGCATCTCCAATTTGAAGAATCTTGTTTTATAGCCTATAAGCAATAATAAAAGAAAAATAAACCAACCAAACTGATGATATGAACGAGAAAGTTTCGTGCGATCCAGTCGTGCACTTTATTTCAATTGTTTACACGTCCGTAAATAGCACAGCGCATATCTATAATTTATATATTTCGCTAAACGAATAAAGAAATAGAACCAGAATTCACGAAAGAAACTGAGGAAATTAACTGTAAGCAATGTTTTCAGTCACAATTGGCCGCCATATTGCAACATTTTGACAAATGCGCAGAGGTATACCAAAATTATTGTGCCGAATATATAACTTATTGAGATGTAGAAACAAAATTCTATGACAGAAACGTCAAATGCTAAACCAGGGGTCAAATTACGGAACAGTGCCGACTTTACATACGAAACAAATTCTGTGCCGTTTTGCTAGTTCACGGGTGAGACGATTTGACCGGAGAACAATATAGAAATACAGGTAAAATTTCCTTAAAATTGAATAAAGAGGGAACAATTAATTCCTTATTACTTAGTTTATCAATTGCATCCGAACAAATTGATGGACCTTAATGCCTTATGGGTAAAAGAGCCCCTCTTTAAACAAATTTCTTTGACTAAAAAAAATATTACTTCTTTCAGTAAAGGGAAATTTACAAAATTCTTTCTGGATTATTTTCCGGCAGTTCTACGTAACTTTTAGTATAAACTTGATTTCTCTAGTTAGCGAGGTTTTATTTAAGACTTTAATTTAGAGCTGTTTTAGATGACTATGTCAATCGCATAATTCGTCTTTGAATCAACTCGTCCAACGCAAACGAAGCCAAAAAAATTAACGAAGAATTTTGCTGCCGAAAGGACATCTGCGAAGCTATATTAATTACCTTCTGAAAGAGTGCATGCTTCAAATTACATACTTTCAATTTTGGCATCTTAAACGTTCTTTGACCCACTATGCGCCTGCCAAGCCTTTAAGAGCAGCAGATCGAATGTCTTGGGTAACTCTAACTACTCCTAGAATCCATATACAAATGTGAATGAAATCAAAGCTTCTATTTTTCTTATCAAAATTGTCTACAGGTCTGGCAAGATGGAGACATATTCCTGACCCTCTATAGTATCCTTATTTGTTCGGGAACAACTGGTAAGGACTGTTCTTATTCATCTTTTTGCTGTTAATTGGACAGTTGCAGCAAACAATCTCCCTTACTACTTCTGAGTTATAGCTGTTTTTTGAAATGCTGGTTGATAGTCAGAGTTGCCAGGTCTTATATATTTATCTTCAAGCTAAAAAAACTGGATCTTTGAAAAATGTCACTGCTTCTTAAAAAAGCAAATTCTGATTTGTCTCAGGCCACTTTTCCCTTTTACTGCGGATTAATTTGCTTTAACTTTACAAATTTACATCTGCCGTCACAAGTTCTGGTGAAACTAATTTCAAATATGACGTTCGGAGCATTAAGTACATTGAAATAGGGATACAGTACAATTGTGACTTGTGAGTTTTGCGGTATCGTATATTTACTAAAATATGTTTGGTGGGACATAAGGCCCGAATTGTGTTTTCGGGACTTTTGTCCCACTTAAATGGGAAATAAGCCCCGTCTCGAGGACTTATGTCCCTACACATTTTTCAGAGTTAATTAGAATTGCATTTAAAAGCGCAATTACAGTAGCAACCCTCCCCTTGACACTGCTCAAGTGTGTGCTATATGTCAAGTAAAAGTGACTTGGGAGTATCAGTTCTAGTTAACTGCTTTCAACGACCTGGTACTAGGTCACTAATATATCGCACTTTATCATAAATGTCACCCAAAATTGTTGTGAAGATAGGTATTTTATAAATGAAAGCTATTGTAAATGAACTCTACGTCACTTTTTACATTTCACCCAGCATAATTTTTGAGATGAACCGCATCGCCTGTGATGAATGCTTTAAACTGTTTTCAGACACATCATCGTTCATGTTGTGCCTAAAAACAATAATGCGTCTAGAAACAGTTTAAAGCTGGGTACAATTTGCATAGATGAGTTGTCACATGGACGTCAATTTAAAAGCGAATAACTAGTTGTTTGGTTGGGCTTCTTGATTGTGTGTATAAACTGTAGTTTTCTATTGCTTTGCAATTATCTTACACAGGGTTATTTTTAAGTTTGACAATCATTTTTGTCAGTTCATATTTGACAGTCGTCGAGAGTGAAATATAACAGTTGATGATACGACATAAGAGTCGTTGAAATATTTCCACTATCATGATCATAATTTTTAATATGCGTCTGTCTATTTGAAGGATGCTCAATAAAACATTTTAGTTAACTAACTGTGTGAGTAATGAATACGTCAAGACAATTGCGTGCTAGCAAAACATTGTTTACATATGTAAATTCGCCGAAGCATTGCAACAAACCTTGTTCTTCTTCTCAGCAAACGAATACTTTATAAACTATCGGAAAACTGAAAATATATATTTATTTTAATCGTGTGACAGTGGAAACAATTTCAAAATAAAATAAAAGTAATTAGCTACAATAATTTTCTCTAATTCACTATTATTGCTAATCGCAACGACTAATTGAATATTTTCCCCACTATGAGAGTAAAAACAACAAATATTGAAATAAAACAAGCAATTGACTGAAGTGTCATCTATTTCTACCCTAGTGAAGATGTGTGTGTATGTACGATAGTTTGCGAATATTAACTGTCCACTATATTATTTGCAGCCATCATTAGCACCTTTCTTGGACATATGTAGTTGATGGAAGCGCTTTGTTAGGTAATGCGTAAGAACTGAAGTTTGACAACGTCAACAGTAACATCTAATCGAATACGGCACTGAGTAAGAATACAATATAAAAATGCAGCCATCAAAGACAATTAATGGCGTAACTGTCATTTATTCCAGGTTATGTATGCCAAAGTCTATGTATGTATGTATTTTCTCTTGACAGGCTTTTATATTCTCCATCAAAGTCAAGTGAGTAGTGCCCTTATGCCCATGACAAATCGTTTAAGTTTTGCTCATTAAGTTTTAAAAAATACTTTCGCAAGACTGTTATAGATGCTGAACGCAAATGTTAAGCATGCTATTCCATCGTTATTGCTACTAACCTGTGTGTCCCGCCATTGACAGTTAAATGGAAAAACTAATTTCCATGTAGCTTCGAGTGTGTTTGACTTTGTTGACTGCTGCTGTTATTAGATTACGTAAGGTGGTACGATACAATAAAAAAATTCGTAGTAAATATGACTTGTTAAACATGTGATGTTCGTTGCAAAAATGAATCAATGAATTGCTAAAAATTTGACCCAGAAGTTGTACAGCAGTTTAACAACGAAAATGGGATGAAATGTTCGTTCTTTTTACACTTACCGTGTTCTTTCGCGTATATTGTATATCATACATATTTTGAATGCAAAAATCGATGTAAACTGCGCATGAACTAAACTAAACATGATAAGTTAATAATTCCAATCGATCGGCAATGTAGCTGTGCATTGCAAAGCAACAAATGACGATAAGCCCTCGTTCAATATTGTAAAGGACAGATTACTATCGTAACCAAGAAAGTTCGCAGATCATCAAGATTGAGCATTTTGTGAAAAACACATTTTCGTGAGAAAAATTCGAAGATGTTAATTGAGAAATTGTGGAAAATATTGAATACCAAGTAAGAGAGCATAGGAAGGCCAGAACTCAGAAGTGGTAAAGGCAAATGTGTTGTTTGTTTTATTGAATACATATCTTAACCAAATAAAATAGCAAAATAGGAAATTAAAATTCTTGTTTCTCCTTGAATTGGAATTAAACAAAAATTAAACTTCATCCCAATTGTGTACGCATTTCTATATCAGTATAACCCTCATTATGTCAACCAAATTCGATAGTAATCTAACCACTGACTTAACCAGCAATTGCTGTAAACAAGCCCCCAAGGGCCGATTTTTTAATAGTCAGATAAATCGCCTGATGGCTAACTAACGGTTAAATTTAGTTCACTATTTATCTGCTAGATCTGTGAGACAGATTGATTGACAATTGAAGATAGTCATGTTCAAGCTTGACGTTTATCATTAACCGTTTTAGTTTCAGTGGCAAGAACTTTAAATTTGCAATCGAAAACGCTAATAAATATTATATGTCTTTGCTAAAAACCGGGAGAGATCTGTTAATTGTACCTCTTCAAAAACGTGAGTGCTAATGAATATGGTGTTCAAGTTCTCAAAGGACTATAGAAAATAAAAAATCTGATTCCGTCTAAACAAGGAAAAAGATGCTGCATGGAATAAAATTATCCAATTATTTAGTGGTTTGCCGCGCAAATTCGTCAAGAACTGTATAAAAAATTGTACAAATGGTTTCTTTCTCACTTTACTCTTTGCTTCCTTGTTGGGTTGAAGTAATTGTTTGCTAATTCCTCTTCTTCAATAATAATATCGTCAATAATGTCGAACAATTCCATTTCTACAATGAACATAATATCCCCAGACAAAACTTTGTAAAATAAACTTTTCAAATTTGACAGTTCGCCTACTTTAACTAGAAATTTATATTTTATCCGTTTTAGAAATGGGCAGATAAATTTATGAGACAGTTAACTTTTATATTCTTCGAATAGCTGCTATTCGACTTTTGAAAAATGGATTTATGTCTTATATGACAGTTAACCCCTATCTGATTGGCTATCTGACTATTGGAAAATCGGCCCTAAGTCAATTATAATTTAATAGTAATAAGTAATTTCAATACAGTCGAGACGTAAACTAAAATATTAATTAAATATTTCATTTTATGTCGTTTTCCATTGATCACAAGAATATCACTTTTTTCAGATTCAGAGCAATTTTTCGAATCTCGAGTTCTTAGCCTGATTTAGACCTACATTCACTAAGCCCAAAGCATTTGACAATTATTGTTAAACTTTGAAGAGTGTTATTATTTACATTTTTGGACAAAGCTTCTGAAAAATAGAGAGACATTATCATTCGACTAGTGAAATGAAAATCAACAAAATGTTAACTGAATTTTGTAAATTATAATTTAAGAACAGCTTACTTTAGAATCATGCACCATCACAAATGCAAAAGAAAAGTGATCACAGGGGACCGAAAAATCTGGGATCTGAAAGCTTAATCTGAAAAAACGACATTTTTAGTTTATTTTGAGCAAACTTCGTTCCCGTACCTAAGAGTGTTTGACAGATGGTAGCCGCATTCGGATAAATGCTTGCACAATTGACATACTACGCATGGACTGCTGGCAGCCAATATTTTTCTTTGGTTCACGGTGGAGAGAATCGGAAACACTCAAATGTCATCGAGCAACTCTTCCTATTTTGCTTAAGCGCCTGAGTAATGAGTATGCCATTGCCATTTGAATAAATCGTTATTTTGCGCAGTTGCAATGTTTCTACAATGGAAGGCACTGTGTTCTAAAAAATAGCAATGATGCGCAGAGGTTTCACACTTTCGCCGCACTGAACCAAAAGGGCTAATGCTTATGTTTGCTTTATTTTCCTCGAAGGTTTTTATGAAACTGACATTTCACTAGCAGTCCATGTATAGTATGTCAATGGCCTGCACATTTCAGCCCAAGGGATTTTTTGTTACATACATCAAATCAGTCAGCTGTCAGATTTATTTGAACTTCCCCATTCTTTTCTTCTACTTGGTTTGCATAAAATTAAGAGCAACTAGAAAAAGAAGCAATTTATAAATTTCAAGGACAGTGTGCCAAAAATGTTGGATATGTATTTGTGATGCTGATATTTAAATTTTTAGCCTAAAGAAAATAAATGCTTTCCAAATATGTGATCCAACGCGATTCTATATTTTCCATAAAATTCTTACGCATTGCCAATATCATGCCAGGAATTATGGGGCCTCAATATGTCAAACTTTGAACCATTTATAGCTTTGAAGCTTGTAAATAAAATAAGATAGGTTCAAGCCCTTTGTATAACTAGTCGCTCACAAAAATATATTTCTGAGCGAATTACTTAAGAGCTGTATTGCATTTTGTTATTTTTAATTCAAACTTCATTCGCTACACTAGTTTCATGTCCATTTGGTTGTTAAGTCGATCACAAAAATCATGAATTCAATCAAACCTCGTTCAAAATAGATCATAAATTGAATTTACCAAATTAATTTTCATTTTCAGATGCGCTCCTGCTCAAGTGCCCAATCTATCAGCTGCATTTTCAAAAGATCGTTGGATTTCGACCTCCGAGCGACTTAATGACAAACAGAAATATGCTGTACGCAGCAGATCCTGCAGACCCTTTCGCCATCATCAATCCGATTTGTTGGGAGCTCTGCAGCGCGGATGAGAATTGCATATCCTATGTTCACATCTTAGACACAAACCGCTGCTATGGATTCTCCATATTTGACCTATCCTACCGCTACCAGCAACTCGATCAGCAGCTTCAACTCATCGCCGACAACAATGCCATCTACTTCGAGAAGACCTGCTTGAAAGGTAAGCAACATCTGCGAAGAGGTTTCACGTATCGCTTAATACAATATTATTCCAAGTTCCTACGGGCTGCTCCTCAAAACAATGGATCCTTACAACAATCCCCGGCAGTAGTTTGGTCCTTCAAGGCAAGAAGACCGTCCCTACTCTAGTATCGAAGCGTGAATGTGCCGAACGATGCTTATTCGAAGTCGAGTTTCCTTGTCTGTCCGCGACATTCGCGCCCTCCTACAAAAACAATCAAGCACGGTGAGTTTAGTTCTGGTGCGGTGACTACGACCTCGCATATGACAAACAAAACCCGCCCTGACCTCACTTGACGCTCATCCATTATTCATTATTACTTATGAGTGTAATCATCATTTGCGGTAACTCTAGTTTCAGTGAGCAGCTCCAAAAGACCGAAACCTTGGGTCGTTGTGTTCTGAGCGATAAGGACAAAACGCTTCAACCCGACGCCTTTCGCGCAGCACCCTTCGACGAGGAGTACATCGAGAACCAGTGCTATGAGCGGCCAATCGAGAACGAAAACTGCTCCTATGAGCTCTATTCAAACAGTTCATTCATCTACGCGGAAGTCAGACACAATGGACTAACCCAAAAAGAGGTGAGTGTATGCGAGCAGGGCACAGCAGTCTGTCAAACAAAAAACTTGTGCTTTTTGATGTATGGGGTTATGGTGGTGGTTCCTTTATTTTATACGACACGATGACATTGGGAATTTTGATTTATCTGCGTGTTGTATGTTGCATATTCTCGTGTGCCCAGTGCCAGGCCAGCTGTTCCAGTGAAACGAAATTCTACTGCCAGGGTGTTTCGTATTTTTTGGATCAAGTGATTGCCAACTCAGAGTGCTATTTACATTCGGAAGATATCATCTCGATGGGACCGAGAAGCTTGAAATTCAAACCTATGTCGGTGTACATGCGGAGGGTGAAGTGTCTAGATGGTACGTATTGATTTGGATGGCTTTTGGGGATTGAATGTTATTGTGAACGACGATGGGAGGGTGTGTTGGGTCACGATTTGTGACATCAAGCTGTTGGCATGTTGTGTTATAACTGTGCGATCAGATTGAATAGGGGAACACTGTAAATTGAACTGGCGAATGGTATAATGATGTCAAAATAAATGAGATGTCATTGCAATGGGATAAGTCAGTCGACTTGGGTAAGCAATGTGTACACGTGAGCACGTTATGATTAATTGTTTTCAATAGAAAAGTCAATTCGTTATTTAATGTCACGCGTCTTTATTATCGAGAATCTCTTTGTCAGTCTTTTATAAAATATTGCGCCTCCATATTTTCCCTTTTTAAAAACGACGCGACGACGATCTGTTGAAAAGGTGTTCTTTTTATGAAACATAGTATACCTGATCTTCCTTTGCGCATATTCGTCAGTCTTGAAACCATCTGTTTTTGTTTTTTAAACCCACGCACAGTGTGTTATTTCACATATCTAGCGGAACACTATTTGTTTCGCGATTAAAAATGTTGTTTATTATATTTATCTATTCAATTACGTTATATATGTCTTTTATACTCTTTATTACTCTACTGTACTGGGCTAGTAACCCTTGCAGGAGAACTTAGAATAAGCTTTTCGTTTTAGTGCTTACTATAGTTCATATATTTTTTGTTTCAGCTCTTTAGGTGCACATTCGCCGAAAGGTTTTTGAAGGTCGTCCAAGATTCAGTTTCGTTTTATTGGAACTTGGTTGTAGAACTCATCCGGCAACTTTATCTCCTCATTTAACCATTTTTCATAGTCCTTCCGGAATCTTCTTAGATCTCGCACACTACGTTCCACTTTGCTGAAATTTGTATCTTCTCCTCCATTCGCCCTCCTCTCACACAGGACCAAAAAGTCGATGAATATTATAAATTAATATAAATTTGCAACACAACACTCTAGGAACACTGTCCAATTCCACAAGACCAAAGCTTTCCATAAAAAAAAAAACGATATAGGTATCCTTATTACGATGCTCTTTCTTGGAGTTTTTTCATTAATCACAAATGACTTATTTTTTTATTGGATGAACATTCAAGAGCAAAAACTGTAAATTGATTCTGACAAATAAAACACAAAGAAAAAATCCAGGCGTAAGGCGTAATACAAAATACAAAATACAAAATAGTAGGTCACAAATAAAAACAAAATACAATCGAATGCTGGTGAAAAGGTATAGACGTGGATGCACTTTGTCGCAGAAAACACCGTCCAGCCTTTTAATTACCTTCAAAAATTTACTGCGCAAAAAATCAAAAAGGTTGGAGATTTAGTACTCCGTTAGAGAATGCAAAAGCTTGCGCCATAATAGACATTACAATAATTATTGTTAAACTACTTTAAGAGTCTAGTCTATAGGGCGTTGTTGATGTATATCAGCTAAGCATTGGAACGCTCCCATTCAAACATTGTACATTGAAAGTGTTGAGATATCAATTAATTTCCCCCTCTCATATTTTTCGAAATTTGCTTTTCAATAACTTACTTAAGGTGGCGCTACAGTCTGGGGTGGACCTGGGCCTCAACCAATACGCTTCTCCAGTTAGCGCGATCTTTTGCTAACTGCCTCCAGTTGCGCACTCCAAGTTGGTTGAGGTCCCCTTCCACTTGTGCGCGCCACCTAAGGCGAGGTCTTCCTCTACTGCGTTGTCCCTCCGGGTTGGAATCGAAGACTCTTCGGGCCGGAGCGTTGGTGTCCATTCGCTCAACATGTCCTAGCCATCTTAGACGACAGATGCGTATTTTTCTGACCAGGTCGGTGTCGTTGTACAGCTCGTAGAGTTCGCTGTTAAATCTTCTCCTCCAAAGCCCGTCAACGCAAACGGGACCAAAAATCACTCGAAGAATCTTGCGTTCGAAACGGCCAAGAAGATCTTCATCCGCCTTTGTTAGGGTCCATGCTTCTGCGCCATAGAGCAGGACTGGGATGATGAGGGTCTTATATAGAATCGATTTAGTGTTTCTTGACAAGGCCTTACTAGTCATTTGCCGTCTTAGACCAAAGAAACAGCGATTGGCAAGTGTAATTCTTCGTTTGATTTCCGCTGTGGTGTCATTATCAGAGTTTATAGCGGAGCCGAGGTAGACAAAGTCCCTAACTACCTCAAAATTATAGCTGTCTATCGTGACGTTCTGTCCGATTCGTCGATGTTGTGTGTCCCTTCTTGTTGACAGCATATATTTTGTCTTGCCCTCATTCACCACTAAACCCATTCTTGCCGCTTCCGTACTAATACTTGCAAACGCGCCAGTGACAGCTCGCTGTATTCTGCCAATAATGTCAATATCGTCCGCGTATGCAAGCAGTTGCACAGACTTATGGAAAATTGTGCCTCTGGTGTTGGCTTGTGAGTTGCGCACAATTTTCTCAAGAATGATGTTAAAGAAGTCACATGACAGCGCATCACCTTGTCTAAATCCTTTTCTGACATCAAAGGTCTCGGTGAGATTGTTTCCGACCTTAATGGAGCAGCGAGCGTTCTCCATCGTCATTCTGCACAATCTGACGAGTTTGGCAGGGATGCCAAAACTAGACATGGCTCTGTATAGCTCGTCTCTATAAATGCTGTCATATGCGGCCTTAAAATCGATGAATAGATGGTGGGTATCGATTTGGACTTCTTGGGTTTTCTCCAGGATCTGCCGTAGTGTGAAAATTTGGTCGGTTGTGGACTTTCCGGGCCTAAAACCGCACTGATAGGGACCTATCAGATCGTTGACGAATGGTTTAAGGCGTTCACACAGTATAGCAGATATGATCTTATACGCAGTGTTAAGGAGACTGATGCCTCTATAGTTGGCGCAGTTTAGAGGGTCTCCTTTCTTGTGGATCGGGCAAACGATGCTGAGGTTCCATTCATCAGGCATACTTTCTTCTGACCAAATCTTGGAAACGAGTTGGTGTATGCTCTCCACCAAGCCATCTCCAGCTGCCTTAAAAAGCTCGGCAGTTAAGCCGTCCGGCCCAGCAGCCTTGTTGGACTTTAGCTTAGATATTGCTATCCTCACTTCACTTTGGTCAGGTGGACGGAAGTCTTGGCTGTCATCGTCCAGGTTGAATGGTTCATTCTGCCTGACAGCGGAATTTGTGTCGTCTTCGCCGTTTAGCAGTCTGCAGAAATGGTTTTTCCATATCCTCAGCACCGACTGTGATTCTACTACAAGGTTTCCTTCTTCGTCTCTACAGGCTTCTGTTCGGGTTTTGTTGCCCTGACACGTTCTTTTTACCTTTTGGTAAAACTTCCGAACATTATTCCTGGAGTAGCACCTCTCTATATCCTCGATCGCGCGCTTCTCATGCTCTCTCTTCTTTCTCCGGAGAAGCCGGTGTTCTTCCCTCCTTTTTTGCTCGTAGAGCTGACGAGCTGCTCTCGTCCTTCTGTGCAGCGCCGCTTCGTAGGCACGTTGTTTTGCTGCATGCGCTTGCCGGCATTCTTCGTCAAACCAGGGGTTTCGAGGGGGTGGACTGGTGAAACCGAGCACATCAGTTTTCAATAACTTGCGACCTATTAAATGTTTGAGGACATTCGGATTTCTAGTTTAGTAAGTCTGACAGCTGACTGAACTAGATGTGTTTGAGTTTTTATTGGCCCAGATTGGTCACGTGATTAGTTTTTGCAGTTGACGTTTATGGAGGGGTAGCCGTTGAGACAATAATATAGTTGGCGTTTTACACAAACAAGGTCTCCGAACGTCCCCATTAACAGCTGTATTTATTAAATTTCTTAAAGTTAAGCAGACTCTAAAAATGTTTAAAAATAAAGGCAGCGGTCCATTCGTGTCAAACATAAAGGTACGCGGAAACTACTGAGCCACTCTTAAATGAAATGAGAGATTCAAAAAGAGGGATCTTTAAGAGTAACAACTAATGACACATCCCTCTCAAAATTAAAAACCACACCGTCTAAAACTATTTTTACCGAAAAACAGTTTCCTAATTTTGTTCACTTTTATTAAAACTTAGTTTTGGTATATGTCACCGTACTGTTAACTGACAGCCAGATTGGTTATTTAATAGACTTAATGTTTCGTACAATAATAGAAGTTATGCTTGACAGCTCAGTCGAAAGTTTTTGGGTCGATTGAATCCTTGAATTTCGAGGAATTGAAAACAAAAATTCATCTGATTAAGTATTTGCCATATCATAACGAAATGCACGAGCTTCGTTATAAGTCAAAACGCACGACTGGCTATTGTGTGCAACAGTATTTGATTATCAACATTTTACTAAACAACATTTTAAAGCCGCAAACTTCTGAACGGAGTACCTTATGTGATTTTAGCTCCAGAACCATTCGATTCGGAGTTTATCATCATAAAACATAAATAAATAAATAAATAAATATTTTGGCGCGAAAGGTCTATGGGACCCAAGGCCTAGCTTCTCACAACCATTCGTTTTGTGTGAGTTTTAAATTTTTGGGACGAATGGAAGGGATCTACAATTTTACGCCGAGTCCAAACGGCTAATTGAGAAGCTCATTCATGACAGTTTTACTCTCGGATGTTTGTCAGACGTTTGCGAGAGGTGGCGCAGTGGAAAAAAAACCTTAAGATGTAATTTGGCCCTTTCGGGATTCGAACCTGGAACCCCTCGCTTAGTAGCCCAACACACTACCGCTAAGCCACAAAATTTACTAATCAAAATTTTAAAAGCCACAAACTTCTGAAGGGAGTACCTAATGTGATTCAGTTCAGTTCAGTTTCAGTTTAATTTATTTGGCAAAGTACAAATAAGAACAGTAGTCTTTTATAGTACATTAAAGCTCAGCAAATATACATTAAAAATTACATAAAAAATAACATAGCGAGCGAAGTAAAAACATATAGAAACATTAAGTGAAAATGCGCTTAGGCAAAAAACTAAATTTAAGACGGGATGGAGGGGTGTTGGGATTGGTCTAATAAAGAAAATACAAGAAGGGAGAAATTAGGATAGAAGAATAGTAAAAGAGTAAAAGAAGAGAGACGTAGATTACATTATTGTGCAAAATGCGCAAATAGTGCATTTTTAAATTTTTCGGCCCCAATTATTTGCTTGACGGTGACAGGTAGAGAGTTCCAAAGTCTGGCAGTGTGGACAAGAAAGAGACGTGAAGTATTTAAAAAATTAGATGAAGGCGTTATGAGGTTGAATGTTCGCGGAGACTGGACAAATTGCAGTTTCTGGAATAGATATTCTGGTGAACGGGTATGTATTATTTTGTGCATGAATACACAGCACCTAATCTCCCAAAAATGTTGAAACGAACAACCCAGGATATATTTGTGGTAGACAGATACATGGTCATATCTTCTAATTCCAAAGACATATCGCACCATATCATTAAAAGCAACAAGTAATTTGTGCTGGGATTGAGAATCTAATTTTGGGTATACCACTATGGCGTAATCAAAGATAGGCATAAGCAAAGACTTAATCAACCTAAGTCTTGTATCCACAGGTGTAAAACTAGAGTACAACCAGAGTTTTCGTAAACCTGCATAAACACGCGCTACGATCAAATTTGCATGGTCAATGGCGGAGAGGGATCGATTCAGCTTGTACCCAAGGCTTACAACTGTATCGTAAAACTTAAGTCTGCTGGAATTAAGATAAACAGGCGGTATCTCTTCAGTATCATACAGCTTTTTTGAAATCAAAATTAATTTAGTTTTAACAGGATTTAAAATCAGACCATTATTTTGGGACCATTTTACTATTGAGGAGAGATCTGAATTGAATCTAGCCACAAGATCTTCTACCAATCCAATTGGTCGAGAAAGATATATCTGTGCATCATCAGCATATAGATGTATAGATGCATTGCAGCATACTTGTGGCAGGTCATTAATATAAAGGCAGAACAGAATTGGGCCAATAATTGAACCCTGAGGCACCCCGGCGAGAATTCGTTCAGGCCGAGAATATTTTTGCTCAGCAAAAACCTTTTGAAAACGATTCGAAAGATAACTTCTGATTAGATGCACTGAATGTTCACTTAACCCAAAGTACAGCTTTAATTTCGTGCATAAAATGTCATGGTTTACCGTGTCAAAGGCTTTTGAAAAGTCAAGCAAGCATAGCATCGTAAGATAGCCCTTATCATACTCTATTCTTATATCGTCAAGAACTTTGATCATTGCCGTTGAACAGCTATGTTGAGCTCGGAAACCGGACTGCACAGGAGACAATAAATTGAAGCGATTTAGGTGGCAAGAGATCTGATTGGCAAGGATTTTTTCAAAAACCTTAGATAGGCATGGTAAAATACTAATGGGACGATAGTCAGAGATCAATGAGGGATTGTTTTTCTTAGGCACGGGGATGACCTTAGCTTGCTTCCAGCAATCTGGGAAAGTGGAAGACGTGATACAAAAGTTAAACAAATGAGTTAAACAACTGACAATATGAGGAAGAATAATTTTTACAAAGCGTAAATGTAATCCATCCTCCCCAATAGCGTTCGATTTAAGCTCTTGAATATGATTTATAACATCCGTTTCTGAGACAACTTCAAAATCAAAGCAACGGATAGAACTGAAGAAAAGGTTTCTGTCTGGAATAAAATAAGAGCTGGTACTAGGACAAGAAAGAAATGAGTTATTAAGCTCATCAATGTCGGGTATTTTTGTTACTATATTATTTTTACCTAGTCCAATAGATCGTAAGTTTTTCCAGAGTTTTTTTGGCGGTTGGTCAGCACTTAGTTTGGATAAGAAGTATCTTTTCTTCGCCCTTCTGGTGATAGCTGAAGAGTTATTTCTGGCTCTACAAAAAGCCTCCCAATTTTGACTAGTAGGCCTTATTTTCCATTTGGCATACAGTTTCCTACGAGTTTTAATAGAACCGTGCACCTCAGAAGTGAACCATGGGCAATTTTTATTGTGCACTGCTACTGTCTTGATGGGGACATGAGTATTAAAAAGATCGTTTATTAAAGTTTGAACGATTTCTACTTTTTCATTAACATCTGCTACAAAGTAACAGGAATACCATGGAAGCAAACTTGCATCATATTGTAGGATGTTATTATTTATTGCTGCATAGTCTCGGAATTGAAAAGATTCCTCCAGGGAAGTGCAAGAGAGGTCAATATTATAGGTGCAGAAAAGGAGATCATTTGAGATCCAGAACTGTTCGATTCGGAGTTTATAGGCTGGTACGATGTTCGAGTGAAATGAAATTTTCACTCCTCCCAAAAAAGTGCTGTGAAATTGAAAGTGAAATTTTCACGCCGAAATGTCGAAAATTTAATGCGACGGGCAATACAAACCAAGTGAAATAGCTTAAGACGCCCCCTACAAATCAATTTTTGAACACCTATTTTTCACTTGAACAGCGTACTGCCTTGTGAAATTTTCGTGTGGAAAGTTCATTTTGACATTTCGCAGTGAAAAATTTGTATGAAAAATTGGATTTCACTCGAACAGCGTACCAGCCTTATCATCATAAAACATACCTTGAAAAATAAATCATTTGCGATGCGTATTACAGCTCTTTGGGCTGAATTTTTTCACCCAATGTGCTAAACTTCACTGACATTTAAAATGATTGCACAACTTATTTTTTCGTCGCTTTGGTCTTTGAAAAATGTGTTGTGGAAATTGTTTACCAACAGAATTTCCTTTCATACATCAGGTTGTCGCCTGCGGTACAGCAATCTCTGATTAAATTACCGAACAAGACGCGTTGCTGCAGAAATTTCATTCGCTTACGGGCACGGAAAATTCGTTCTACTTTGAGTCTTTTTAATTACTGCGTGAGTGAGATAGTTCAAATAACGGTTTGTGTGTTTTTTAATAGTGCATTGTATAATGTAGCTACTTCTATTACGTAGTTGCACAATTTTGTTGAGTGTATTCACGATTCGCAGCTGTTGAATGACTTTATTTGATTTCATATGTTTGCGCCTTGACGTTTGAACATTATTTATCGATTTATATAATTTGTTAGATCTGGTTAGTCATCCGTCAGTTTATCATCATGTTGCGTCAAAATGACAAATGTGCTAGAGCTCCAGCATAATTGATTAAATGTCCTTTAAAGGGATTATTTTCAATTGAAAGAAGAAACGAGCTGTCAGTGAAAGTAAACTATTTTGGAATTGGAACATTGGAGTGACAAATAAAAAGAGAAGTGAGAAATGGAATTCGTCGAAAGAACTACAGTATGGAATTATATTTTCTTTGACAATAAGTTTATTTGTCATGAAAATGAGCGCATACAAGTTCCTTCAAATCCAATTTTTATTTCGCTGGCGCAATAGTGCTATACCGGACGTTCCTCATTGCGAAATTCATAAAAAAAATACCAATTGCTTTAAAACTATACTAAGTATTACGGAATGTTCCCACTGTTACGTGCTTCGTCGATTGTATTTCATGTATTTATTTCAAGGAGACTCAGCTACTCGTATATTATTTGAAACCAACGCGTATAACAAGTCAACATTCAATAACCAATTGTTTAACAAATTATGTGTGTATTTGCATATAATTAAAGTTTATTTTTATTTTTTCTAGTGTCAGTTATATGCAACAATGATGAAATGGTTGTCAAGTATTCCCCAAAAGATTGGTTTCGGGGCAAAATGTACGTCAATTCGCATTCTGAAGACTGCATGACAGTTGGAAATGGAACAAGGTTGTAAATTGTAATTCCTGCAAGAATGCTGACAACAACATTCATTCTTTTTCAGATCAACGATTCTGCGTCTTTCGATTGGAAATGAAATTCAAGAAAAGCGCTGTGGAATTCTCCGCGCCTACGAAGTCACCAAACAATACCAAAGGTACTAGAATTGTTTTTAAACTTTATTTACTGTATAGATGACGTAAGATTGGTTGTGCTCTATCGACCTTGATGACTACCGGTACCGACATGTCAAACTTACAACTCCAAGCAAATTGGCATTCAGAACAAATTAGCGCACGCATTATATTTCATGCTTAAAATGCACCAAAGTTGAAGGCTAGAATTTGAAAATCCGGCCAAAGTTTAGGGAGTTGTGAAAAATTCTTATATTCCAACGGAACAATTGATGTACAAAATAGCTTTGGAAATACATATTAGGTCTGTTCCTTTACTGTTGTAGTAAAAATGGAAAAGACTGTCAAAATGACAGTGAAGGGGATGAATTCTCTCTCAGAGAGGGGAACTTACGTAAAAGTTAAGGAACGCTTTTATAGTAAAGGCTGGTACGCTGTTCGAGTGAAATCCAATTTTTCATACAAAATTTTTACTGCGAATTGTCAAAATGAACTTTCCACGTGAAGATTTCACTAGGCAGTACGCTGTTGAAGTGAAAAATAGTTGTTCAAAAAGTGATTTGTAGGGGCGTTACAAGCTATTTCACTTGACTTTTATTCCGTCGCATTAAATTTTTTGATATTTCAGCGTGAAAATTTCACTTTCAATTTCACATCTGACAAACGTCAGTCAGTACACAATTTACGTGCGAATAGCCACTACGTAGAAAGATTTCCTTGGTTTCTCTCAAGAAAAATGTTTGACCCCGCGTATCCAATTTATACGGACAATGGCACGTAACGTTTTCCTTTTTACCATTTCAGAACATTCATCTCAGCCTTAATCGTAATCCAAAATAACCTCAATGTTCAAACACAAGGCGATCGCCTAATAAAAGTCGGTTGTATACTTAGTAACTCCACGGCAGCAGTCGACCTGTTGCCAAGTGCCATTGCTCTGGAATCGGCTCTTGCCTTTACACATAAGTAAGTTAGCTTACATCTATACAACATTTGCTAACATTATCGCCTTTAGTGAATTGCCGACCGAAGGTTCCATTCAAATCAACGCCACTAACCTGGAGATTCCAAAAATCTCCATGCAAGTGATAGATCTGAATCAACAACACGAAACAAACGATGTCCAGATCGGGCAAAGTCTTGAGCTGCAAATCAGTGCACAGCCTCCCAACACTCCGTTTGACTTTGATGCGACGTCGCTAGTGGCCAAAGCCAATAACGATACAAGCTTCATTGTTCTGATCGACGAACGAGGCTGCCCCACCGATGTCACAGTATTTCCAGCTCTCACAAAAGTGACAACCAGCGATACGAAAATGCTGTATGCAAGATTTCATGCGTTCAAATTTGCTGGAACCTCGTTGGTAAGTTTCGATGTGAAAATTAACTTCTGCCCCGGCAGATGCCCACCCATCATGTGTCAAAATGGATCAATGAAAAAACGAAGTCGGAGAAATACGGATGGCGAGTACGTTTTTGGCGAGTCTATCCAAATAAAGAATCCACTTTACGTCTCAACGGTCATAGACCAAGTTTCCGATCAGAATATTACAGACAGTGCACTGGAAGGTTCTTCATCACAGGAAACAACTGTCAAAAATGGGACTCCCTGGCAAGTGCCACCATATAATCTGGAGCTGCCCTTAAACTATGACATAAATGTGCGTGGACCTAACCTGGCAGACACAAAGGGCTTGATATACGGCGAGAAAGGGATCGTGATTGTTGCAGGTGTTGGTATGTCATAAATGCGATGCGATAAAATATATTCTTAAATGTGACGTTCTTTCCTTAGACGAGACTGCATCGGAGAACTTTTGCATCAACCAGAGCCTATTGATCGCGCTGCTAATTTTCTGGTTGATATTCCAAGTCGCCCTCATGTTTAGCTGTTGCTATTTGATACAAAAGTACAAACGTCTGGCGTCGATGGATGAGGAGAGGAGAAAAATACAAGAGACCATAGATTATTACGAAGGACGACGCGTTCATTGGGCAGATCAAGGTGGCTACACGTTATAATAATACATTTTGTTTATAATCTAACGTTGATGTTGTTTTATTGGTACTTAATTATTGAGTTTTAAGTGGCAACAAATAATATATGGAAATAAAAAATAAAAAATGGAAATAATTAACTAGTCAAAAAGGAACTTTAGTTTATTACAGTGGGTGTTTTTCAAATTCCTTTGTTTAGCAGGAATAGGGAGCTCTTCACATGTTTGATAGATTTTTGTGTTGCATCTTGTCACTTGTCTACGGGCGCATTTGAACAACATATCGTGAAGTGTCATGTATTTTTTTTAAGCCATCAAAAGACACAGAAAAGAATGAAAATAAATAAATGTGATTAACAAAAGAAATAAATAAATAAATTTGTTTCCCCCAAAACATGTGCGGCAACGAGCTGTTAGATTTTAGTTTTTAGATGTCGTTTGAAGTTTTTCAACGGAGGGGACAACTCACAATAGGCTGACTCCGAGGAAGGTAGGGATAATAGTTGGCTGAGGTCAATGGGAGAGTGGTAAACCGTCGGTCGTAGAGGTCATAAATGACACCTACATACGTTTTACGTGAACTTTCAAAATACAGATGCAGTGTTAGTTACACAAAATCCTGAGAGTTAAATATGATGCAAAATACGTTACAAAAAAAGTTAAAAATAGATAAATTTAACTTATAGTGCTTCTAGATTTAAAGACCAAAAAATAACAATAAAACATTTAAACGCCAGGAGAATTTATAAAGATATAGCAAAGTGAGTTGTTGGTGCCTGATATACATACAGGCGAACGAACTGTGTGTAGTACCTAACCAACAAATAGGGAAGTATTTTAATTACCAATTTTTGAAAAGGATAATTCGTTTGTGAGGAATACCCCGTCTACTCTCCTCGTACTGTCTCGTCCGCGTGACCTTCAAGCCCACCAAACGTAATTCCCTAAAAGGCATCTGAAGAGAGACTTCGACTCTAGTTTCCCGTACCAGAGCTTTCAGTAGTGCCGGAGTGAAGGTCAGCGGATACCCCGCAAAGCCTCGAGGGAGCAACGATATCGCTGTGACCGACCACAGAGAGTTTGGTATGTTTTCTTCTTGAGAATTGGCGCTCTTTATTGTTATAAGTATCCTTAGACCCCCACGTCATTGTCTCGCGAACCCGCATTGATGGGAAAACTTAGATACTTCCAAATAGAGCTCTATTTAGGTAGGAAACCGATATGTATCCGCGAAAGAGTAAGGGGCGGAGAGTGTGGTCCCCCATGATTGTTGTATTTTGTACTTGCTTTGGTTTAAAGGGGCCAAACCATCCTTAGCTTTTTCTTTCTAATGTATAAAATTGGTTCGCTCACTAGAGAGTGAGTATGGAGTGCTAAGGAAAGTTTTCAGCGGAGGGGGGACGTAATTCATCAGCAGCATCTCTAACTAAGGGAAAAATCAAACATCGGCCATAGATTTTCCAGAAGGGGTGGGAATGGGCAGCGCTGAACAATAACAACAGCGCCCCTCAGTGCGGTGAAGATCCGTCCGTTTATTTGGTAAAAGATAAGTAAGTACCTGTTTGTCTGGCATGTTTTATGTGTTGTACTAGGTTAGGTTGAGCAGTGGGGAGCAAGAACCACACCATTCCGGCGAGCTGAGCCGTGCTGAGCAAGCATGCCAAGCTCTTCGCTCTCTACAGTCCTGTGTGTCTCTCTCTTTCCCTTCCCATCCAGGTTCCTATCCACATCCGATTCCTGATCATTTTTCGATTCCAAACTCCCTAGTTAGTGTTTCTTTAGCCTCGCTACAATTTGTTTATAATATATGAAAAATAGTACGTATACGCCTAGGTAGCCGTAGGGCCGTAGTCGACTGGCATGTGATGATGAACTTGCTAAAGTTGTTTTTAGTTCTTATTTTTAATATTTATTAGAAGTCATTACTTTGATGTGCTTGTTAAATATTGAGACTGGAGCAGACGAGTCTGGCGAGAATTTGAGTTCTGTCGGTCATATATGTTATTATGATGAAATAATATTCTTGTGAACTAAATTTGCGGCACATAAATATTTACGCACAAGCCAGAAATACTGTAACAAAATTGTCGAAATACACCGACAAGGCCTTCGTGGAACGCTTATCCCCTTACCTCTCGATTAATACCATACCATCAACATTCAGCATCGAATGTCAAAGAACAATGGCAACGATGTCAACAAGCCATTCTCGCGCCACCAACAAGAAACCCTTGGTTTGATGAGGATTGCCGACGGATGCTCTCAGCCAAGAACGAGGACTACAAGGCTAAGCTGTTGGTAAAAACGAGAGTTGTCATTGAGCTCTTTAGGCAAAGAAGAAGGAACATCGGCTTTTCAGAAAGACATTCAATATTGGCGACGACAAATCTGGCCGGATGAAAGTATGCCTGAAGAATAGAACCTCAGCATCATTTGCCCGATCCACAAAAAAGGAGACACTATGAACTGCGTCAACTACAGAGGCAAAAGTCTCCTCAACATCGCCTACTAAATCCTATCTGCCGTAATAATATGTGAGCGACTGAAACCATTTACAAATAACCTGGGGTCGAATCACGTCTTCCGTGAACGAGCATTACTTTTACGAAATTAAGTGTATTTTTCATGTGAAACAAAAAAAAAACAATTTCGGTCACATTATGCTCGTTCACGGGCGACGCGATTCGACCCCTGATTGGCCCTTATCAGTGTGGTTTTAGGCCAGGAAAGTCTTCAACTAATCAAACCTTAACACTTTGGATCCTTGAAAAAACCCAAGAAGTCCAAATCGTCAAAGCCGCATACGATAGCATTTGTAGAGACGAACTATACGGAGCCATGTCTAATTTTGGTATACCGCCCAAACTCATCCATCCGACACATTCGTTACCAAAAAGGATTGAGGCAAAGCGATGCACTGTCATGTGGCTTCTTTAATTTGATTCTTTAGAAGATTGCGCAAAACTCCCGACACAACACCATACGCACAATCTGCAACTACTAGCATACGCCGACGATATTGACATCATTGGTAGGACTCAACGTGATGTCATAGCTACGTTTGCTAGTATAAAGAAGGAAGCGGCAAAAATGAGTTTAGCAGTAAATAAGGTAGGACCTCGAATTAGTAGAAAAGTGACATTGAGCGTCACGAAATATAAAGCTCTCAATAAAAAGGGGAACAGAACATCAACGAATCCGACAGACCGGCTTAAACTTTGGACAAGTAGAGACCATATCTACCTTGACTCCGATATTAACTCTGAAACGACACCACAGTAGAAAACGGGAAGAGTTACTCTTGCCAAGCTACTTACGAACCAAAACATTATTTGAAGCAAAGCGTCATAAAAACGCTTTCCAAACACAAAAAACAAATAGAAAAATAGACAATACTTCGTTTAATATTTATTTCATTAATGCAATCATCGCCTGCGCTCCCTTACCAAAAAATCCATTAGTCATTTCGCATCTTTATAGATGTATGTCTCCCATTTGCGATGGTTGAGCTTATTAAAGTCATCACACTCAGCGGCAATGTCTCGTAAGTACTTGGCCAGCTTCACCAGCTCCTTGTCAGTCTGTCGGTTCAAATGTGCTTGCCGGAATGGACGAATCTTCAAACCACACTTGGGATTCATAAGAAAATTCCTGCGTATGTCATCAAACATAATGGTGTTTTTCGAGCTATACTGCGGATAGAGTCCCCATATAACTCCTAACGGTTTAACATCCATTACACCCTTTTCAGAAGTATGCACTGTGATCATCGCACTCGAATCCAAGTAGAACATGATTTTGTAACACAGATTTGTGCTTACACCGAGCAACTTCATCTTCTCGTCGATCCAACGCATACCGGTAGCTGACCAAATTACAATATCATAGTCCAAATATGCAGAAGTGAGAAACTCATGCAAAAATGGTCGCATAAGCTCGGCTCCGGTCTCGGCTGAAGAACGATGATCGAAAAGTGTATAATCGATATCGAGAACGAGCAAGCGCTTTCCTTCTCGTGGTGGATTCATGACTGTGATCTTGTACTCCTTGACACGTTTTGCAATTTTTGCCAAGTAAATTGCGGAATTCTCCAGCGAAACCTCCTTGTCGTCTGGATCGTCAAAGTCATCGATAACATCGGCTAAGCCCTCTGGGCGGTTGCAGGCGTCCTCGATGTCTGCCTCCGTTGAACCGACCATCATTAGCTTGAAGTTCGACTTCAGCTCCAAACTACTAATTTTTGTATTGTCTGGAGCTAGTTTTCCTAAAGAAAAAACACATTTGAATGCATTGATGAATGTATTGGAGTAGTTGCAGAGTGTATACCTTTATATTTCAGATTCAATAGTTTTTGCCTTTCGGGGCGAACCTGTGTTTTCTTGAAAATTTCATGTTTCAAAACGGCGACAGTGTCCTGATCCGTTAGATCTGTGATGGGGAATTCTTTTCCGCTCCATTTGACAGTAATGGTAGCGTCTTTTATTTCGGTCATAGTTGCAAAAATTATCCTCTATTTTAATTCTCTTCCCGTTTAATAAAAAATTGAAAATGCACGCAAAGGAGGACTACACTTCAATTTGTTGACAAAACACAGTCAAACGTCATTTTGAACAATTATTGTTTAGGAAAAAGTGCTGCCAAGTCGATTGATTTTCCTCTAAAACGCAAGCAAAAAGAGGTACTCTAATGTCGTTTTCCAATGGGCAAAAAGAAGCGTCCGGGAGAGTTCGGAATCGAAAAAATCACTTCTGAAACCGTTCCATTGGCACAAAAAATACTCTTCTGGTGATTCTGAGGAGAGAAATTCGCTTCTCGATTTGAAGTCAGAATCCACTCAAGAAGCACTCATACATGTGTAATTTATGTGTTTTACACAAGCCAGCTGACAGCAGCCGTAGATTATTTTTTGGCGTTTCACCAATACAGTCGTGGATTCAACCAGAAACAGTTTTCTTGTTCCATTGGATTTCAGAATGAGTGAATCCCCGAGTGAAACCAATGGAAAACGACATAAGATCCCAATTATATACCATACAAGATGATAGTGCTTGTGGGTGATGTCAAAATAATCATAAGACTAATAGAAGGGACCAATAATTTTGTGCCTAATCCGAAGGATAAACTCAGCAGTTTTTTCGATCGCGAATTACACTCTCGTATGCTTTGCAAAAAAGAGACAAAGTTCGTTTTGTGATTGCAATTTTGTACTCAATACTCAGTCGAATATTTACATTTATAATACATAACCATTGCGTAAAATCAAATGTTTATAACGATATCGTCAAAATACGATATTCGCAATAAATGTGTGAGACGTATATGGTTGATTGGACGTATTTGGTTGGGCATCTTGTTTTGTATTGATGGTCTACGCTATTTTGTATTCTCATAAACGATGGGTGAATTCATTACATATTTCAGTGAAATTATAAATTGAATCTGTTTACTATTGCTATATGGCATATCTTGAATCTATAATGGACATTAGGCCTGTTTTATCAGTTTTACGCCAGAAATGGTTTTTGTTAACCCACTTTGATAGAAGCACATACGCATACATTTTGAATATGCTCCATCAACAGAAGCTTAACCAGTTTTCCGCCCATACAGTGCCTCCCTTAAACCGGTCAGCGCCAACAAGTGTCACTTCAAAAGTGTCAACCCAAGGTTTTTCGGATTTTCCCCTGGTGGTATAACGCTGTTATTCCCTGTTTGAATTTATTTTTTGTGTTTTCTTAACTTTAATGCATTAAATTTACTCTTTCTAACATTCAATTAAACTAAAATATATTCCAAAATGTCTGATAAGCCTACTGTGTTAATATTAGGAGGTCAATATTCATAAATTACTCGTGCTAAAATGTTTCTCTATCTTTATCTTTGTTCTTTCTTTTTGCTTTTGCATAAACAGGGTGTGGATTCATCGCACGTAACTTGGTACACTATTTAGTGATGAATGATCTCGCACAGGAAATCCGCATTGTTGATAAGACCCCTCCACAAATGGCTTGGCTGAATGACAAACATTTAGCAGCATACGAGAGTGATCATGTTGAGTTCTGCAGTGCCAATCTTATAAATGCTGGTTGGTTTGAATATTTGTTTCTTAATTAACGCTTTAAATATTTGACTTCTAACAGCATCATGTAAAAATGCATTCACGCCGTCAAAAAATGGTAGGAACTGGGATATTGTGATTAATTGTGCTGCCGAAACCCGTCCAAATCAAACTGATGCCGTCTACAAGGAGGGAGTCTACAAGCTCAGTATCAATTGTGCCACAGAAGCTGCCAACATCAATGCTAAGCGATATGTTGAGCTCAGTTCGGGTAGCATCAATTCGAGCGAGAAATCAGCGCTGAAGGAAGACTGCAAAACAGATCCATGGACTTCTTTGGCCAAGATGAAAGTTAAAGTAGAAAAGGAACTGAAATCGATGAACAACCTAAGTTATTCGGTGCTCCGACTGCCTATTGTCTATGGGTTAGGTGATACGCGCTACTTAAGTAAGTATCTATTTGCACGGAGCTTAATGGCCAGCTTTCTTAACAGTTTACACTTTTATCTTTTGATTTATGCACTGCATAAAGAAATATTCTAAAAAGTTATTCTGTTCAAATTCAGTGCCACGCATAATTATCGCCGCCCTTTACAAATACCTCAACGAAACGATGAAACTTCTTTGGAATGATGCAATGAAACTGAACACGGTTCATGTGTTTGACGTCGTCAGAGCCATCTGGGAGGTGGCACTAAACCCCAAAGCCATTGGCGAAATCTACAATGTGGTTGATGATTCGGAAAGTACTCAAGGATCGATTAGTAACATTTTAGCTGATATATTTGCCATAAATGTCAGCTACTGGGGAATTGTCATGTCAAATCTGACTAAGGTATGCTCTTCGCTCTCGTTTTACCCAACATCATCCAATCAATATTCCTTTCAATGCAGATCAGTATTTCCGACACCATAAGTGAAATAAACGACAAGCATATGGGGCCATGGGCCGAGTTGTGCCAAAAAGATGATATTACCAATACGCCACTTACGCCATACATGGACGAAGAACAACTCTACCACAAGCATATGAACCTGAATAACTCCAAACTTAAGGAGCTGGACTTTATACTGGCATTTCCGCAAATCACCCAAGCCCGTGTTAGGGAAATAATCGACGATTACGTTAGACATAATATGTTTCCCAGATCCCTTGTTATGTGATTGTGTTGTGCGGTGGAGCGTTCGTTTAACGAAATCAATCGGCTCCCTCATTGGTTGATATTACTCAGTTTATGATATTCCCAACTTTAGTATTCAAAAGTTTGTAAATTTCTTTGACCTGTACTTACTTTGGCAAAACAATTCTTTATTTTCACGAATTTATATGCTTCACTGTGTTTAATTAACAAACAAAGTATTTGAAAAGCAATTTTACGAAAACTGTGTGTGCTCTTAGTTTACAAAATACGTGCCTAAAGACGAAGTTTCTTATCTTTGTACTACTAACTATTATATTTTTTTAATGCGGCAAATAAAACACTTTTTTAGTGGACAACTAGATATACATTTACTAAAACATATTGCGTGTTTAACTTAAAAGACTCAAACCACTGTTGGAATCACAAAAATGCGTCACTTTTGCCATTGCTCTCAAACTTTGCGGTATCATCAAACTCGTCGCCAAACTAATTCGACGAAACTGGTGACCAATAACTGCAGTAATTCACAAAGCATAACTGAAAAGTTCGCAGAGTATCGATTCTTGTGATCCTAAAAGAAATAAACAATGGAAAACGACATAAAACGTTTTCGAGAAACCAGAAGGAACCAGAATTCACATTTTTAAGACAACGATTTGAAGGAGCAAATGAATTAAATATGAATGTATCGGAGACATTGTTGCATTTGATTTGCAAATAGAAAGAGACAAATTTGATCATTTCGATGCTGAACCTTCGGCACAAAGAAGCTTAGCCGTGCTATATAGCACATAGTCATGGGAATACGGCTTTATCGAATAGCTACTCCGTATGGGTTCCTTTTGCTTCTTACGTAGGCATCAACACGTTTTCAGCGGTCTAAGGACCAAAGACTGGGGCCTAACTCTGTATTTCGATTCGAAAGCAAAAACTGTTCGAAAGTTGTTTCCGATTCTAATTTCAAATGATACTCTGTATAACTTTCGAATCGAATGAAAAAGTTGCAAGGAAATCTTTGCAACTTTCGAATAAATGTTCCGAGTCTCGAGGTGTTTTTTGTCAAAAATGACATCTTAAATAAAAAAAAAGTCAAATAATTCGTTTTCGATTATTTAATGTCGTTCTCCATTGGTTTCACTCGGGGTTTCACTTATTCTGAAATCCAACGAAACAAGAAAACTGATTCTGGTTGAATCCACGTTTGTATTTGTGAAATTAGTGAAAAAATAATCTACGGCTGCTATCAGCTGGCTTGTAACTATAAAATAAAGTACCCTTGTGTTAGTGCTGCTTGAGTGGATTCTTACTTTAAATCGAGAAGCAATTATCTCTTCTCAGAATCACCAGAAGAGTATTTTGGGCCAAAGGAACAGTTTCAGAAATGATTTTTTCGATTCCAGAGTCTCCCCAACGATTCTTTTTGCCCAATGGAAAACTACGGAAACGGAAATTTATTTGTTGATAATTAAATCTCACTATGGATATGGATTCGGTTGCATTTTTGCTTAATAAAGAAATTTGTACTGAAGAAATATAATAAGAGACATAACATAATGGGTTTGTCAAGTAAAAGGTAATGTGATAAAACACAAAATTTAATAACGAAATATTCTTCACGCATTGGTGGACAAGCTGCGTTTAAATCGGTTGCTATGCGCTTCCACAGAACAGATGAGAACACATAAAGTCAATAAGAATTGCAAATTCATTTTATTTTGTATAAATATTTTTGTTCGTGGTTTCCCTTTAAAATAAAATAAAATCATCAAAAATATCATCAATGTTGCTATGTTTTAATTAATTTATAACATTTTATTAAAAAATATAATTTATGTATTTTTTTTTACATAAATAATTACATTTTAGCTTTGAGCAAAAGGTTTCCGTATGGCAAATAGATATCGAATAAAATTTCAGAGATTCGAATGTATTTAGCAACGAAAATAGAGTTGTAGAGTACGAAATTTCCGATTTTCGAGCAAAGGTGTCTAGATAATTGAAATTCGTATATCAAAAATCCGATTTTCGAATAACAGAGTACATATTTTCCGAATTCGAACGATTTCATTTTAGAATCGAATTACAGAGTTAGGCCCCTGAATGAGTTGAATGTTAGTGGCTATGTCATATGCTGTTTTCCATGCCACAGTTACTGGTTAAGGTAAGTAATCGTGCACCACCCTCCTTCTTTCAGTAAAAAATAAGTGCATCCGATACTTCCAAATATGGTAGTTTTGGCTGTTCAGCTTGGCTACCAAATACTTCAGTCAATCCGCCATTTTATTGATGTTTCTCGAGGGTCTGTCTCCATTATCCACTCCCGTACAAATGTCTACTAAGGATTGGAAGCGTTTATGCAACTTTTAGCACTATTTTAAAGGAATCTTTCTCTGATATCCCTGTAAAAGCGGATGAAAGTGTTGGTACACTTGATTTTGACGCACCTTGTGATGTGTTGTACCCTGACAGAGGGGATTGGTATAGCAACTTAGTTCCGAGGAAAGATGAGACCTCAGTATATACTGACGGTTCCAAAACCAACAAGGTCAAGGACACGGGGTCAGGTATATACTCCAGCGAGTTGGACCTACAAATGGGCCTGAGTGTTCCATGCAGAGGTTCTGGTCGTTCTTTTGATTGTAACGAAAGGGTCGATGTCGTAGATAAGGCAAGAGCTTAACTTCTACCTTACACATCGATTGAGGGTATAAGCCCACCCTTGGCCGTGGCCTGAAGGATTATTTAAAAACATAAAACTCTAAAAGCAGCCACAAGATGGTCAGAAATAGAAGGGCACAAGGTTTCAGAGGAAGTCTGGGGGGCAACTATGTAATTCGATTCTACTTTCGAATAGACCATTTCTGCTTGAAATTAGAGACAGAACAACTTTCAAATAGAATCGAAAGTAGAATCGAATTACATAGTTGCCCCCTGAACAATAAATCAATTTTAGCAGAACAAAGTTGAGATCAACGATGGGAATACTCTCTGAGCATTGCCTTCTGAGGAAGCATGCCATGAGATTAGGCTTAGCTAATACGGATACATGCAGGTACTGTGAGGACCTACAAGTTGCGGAGGACGTCTCAATCCTTCAATATGATTGTCATGCAATTGCTCGGAGTAGAAGAAGGCACCTCGGCATGTACTTCTTTAATAACAATGTTTTGGGGAATTGGTTTCGTTATGGTTCCCTGGGGACGGCGATGAGCCCCATGTCTTGCGACGATCTCACAACACCGATCAACCTAACCTTAATAATAAAGAAGAAGAGAGAGATATTCGAATCAGACCACCAATGTCGGGTCTCTTTTCGTCTCCCTTTTCTTTATTTTGGTATAGTGGGGGAGAAACTCTGATATTATTCGTTTCTCTTATATGTTTGGGTGGCCGAGTACTGGTGTTCCCCGGTGGGCAGTGGTGCCAGATAAATTTTTACGAAATCTGCATTTTTAGACTTCAAAATCGTCAAAAAATCGTCATTGTCATAAAAACAATAATAATTCTCGATTAGCGCAACTAACAGAAATCGGAGGTAGTTGTAACAAGTGAGGTTGTTGCTATAACCAAGTCAAACACTTTTTGGAGATAAGTTGTTTGGCGATTACTTCTTCAGAAATGATGAAAATTTAGGTGCTGTATCAGGAGCAGGGTAAACCAATAACAGAAATGATTATACTAAATAATTACAAATTCATTGCACACATTGTTTTTTTTTTCCAAGTACATATTAGAATTGAACGTCTTAAAAAGTTGTGTGTCGGCTTCTTTGTGAAATTTTAAGTAGGCATTGCGAAAAAGCATGATTTTCAGTGATTGATAGAAAAAAATTCTGTCATCATTTGCACATAAGTTGGGAAAACTTAGAGCGGCAAAAATAAATTTAATTATAAAAGCGGAAATGCATGATTGATCACAACACAACACTTGCATTTGCTTGAGACCTAAGAATCTGCAAATGGCTGTCCAAAATCGGCAAATCGTCATTGAGGCTGAAAATCGGCAAAATGACGATAAATCTGCAAATATGGCACCACTGCCGGTGGGGCTCGAACCTGAGCCGACCGGGTCACAAGAATTGACTCTACCCACTACACCATTGTCACCAACCTAACCTTATCTAACCTTACAAGTCTTTTGCACACCTGCGCCAACTCAATTAGTGGTTAGTGTGTTGGACTACTAATGGCGTTTTTCATTGAAGATCCGAGAGAAGTGCCCCGAAATTCAGAATTGCTCTTTTCAATGAAATTCGTTGGAGCATTTTTGCAATAGTGGTAGACATATATGTGAAATTTGGTTTTCTGTTGCTAATTTTTCTTTGTTTTCTACATTCAATATGAGGTTTTTTAATGGACCAAAACAATATATTCCAATTAACATTTACATTTGCACTTATAATTGGGTATTTTCCGATCACATAACGCTAAATTTGTTTTTAATAGCACAACAAACATTTCAATCTGACATTTTACTTGTGTGTGTTGGTGAATTCAGGGCACTTCTTTAAAAATATTCCGGACACTTTTTTCGTGTTAAGAATTGACCTGGAAGTGCCCTTTCTTTTTCAATGAAACATGAAAAACATAGAAAGAGCACTTCTAGATTTGCTCTTTTCGTAGAAAGGGCAATTCTTTTCTTCAATCGAAAACGCCATAAGTGAGGGGTCCCGGGAAAACACACAAATTACATCTAAAAGCTTTTTTTACATTGCGTCACCTCTAGCGAACGTTTGACAAACATCCAGGGAGTGTATAACTGTCATGAAGGAGCTTCTCAATTAGCCGTTTGATCTCGGTGGCCAGTACACATCACCACCACGTGAGATGACCATGCCCTCGAATTGCTCGTACAGAATTTGCAATATGGTGTGAGCTGTGTGGCACGTAGCGACATTTTGGTGAAACCACATATTGTTGGTGTCCACATCATCCAATTCAGGCTAAAAGAAGTTGGTAATCATCGACCTTTAGAAATATGAACCCATGACGCAGGCACCCCAAAGTCCACACCAAACAGTGACTTTTGCGGGATGCATTGGGCGCCCGTTCCAAGTTCAACAATTGTTTTTGTTAACGTAGCCATTCATTCAGAAATGGGTCTACCGTAAAACGAGCGAAGCGCGCGGAACGTTGCCCAAACAAAGCACCCATTTTGAATAAACATCGGTTGCGCGTTTTGTTAAACTCTATCACCCCTCCTATCGTGGAATACGGCGTATTTGAGATTCGCTTCACATACTCGATTCACTTTCACTCACAGGGAGACTCCCTTAACGACATGTATTTTCAATACATTAAATGACAGCAGTGATAGAGCAAAGCAAATTCGAGTTTAGGTTACAGAAATCAAATTAAAAATAAATGGATAGCATAGGCTTTTTGTTGAGTATATTTTATAATGTGGAAAGAACATCCTGCGATAGCATAATTTATGTGCATATTTAAGAGGAACTGCAAAAGACATGATTGAACTTTCGGATTCGACGTGAATTTTCTGAAATACCTACAATTGTTCTTGAAATTGTTAATAACGTTTATTTATCTCGTTTCATATGTTTTGGAGGTTTTGCAAACGGAGCTAAGACCAAAGTCGTTTTCTCTATCTCCAAATGTTAAGTTAGCTAGCTGCTCGCGGGTTTTTGCTGAAGGAAACTATTAGTATGGTACTGGCAAGGACTACAACAGTTCACGAAATTGGTCTCGGTTAGTTGTTTTCTTGCTGCAATTTGTGTTTTGTGTTTTATGCTTTTACACTTATTAAACAAATCTATTTGCTCATTGTGTACTTACAACATTTAAAAAAAATCACAACCGCACAAAAAACGCCAGAATACGCAATGAATTAGCTGCGTATTTGAAATGTCAGAGTTTGTATGGGGAGTTTCACTTCGATCGTTTTCTGCGATGGAGTTAAACGCATTCACTTTACCGACAGGTGAATCTTTTACTTCGAATGTATTCTACGATGCCAACTATTGAATTTGAGTAAAACATTCCCCCTTGGCGGATTTCACGATAGGGGTGTATGTCCGTCCATAGTGATTTGGCAAAACAGACTGAATAAATGACAGCCAATTTGACAAATCTAGCTTTAACAACGGGCACATTCAAAAACTTGGTTTAAAGTCGACTAGATTGGTCTGGAATAGATGTAACCTGAACTCAAAAACTAGATTGGTCGGGAATATCACTTTTTCTACGTCAGCCAACTCTCATCTTAGTGCGCAGTCAAAAATTTCTTGACTAGATTCGTCGGCTACCCCTCCATAAACGTCAACTGTGACCGATCTAGGCCAATCAAAACTGAGATAGCTCAAGTCAGGAAGCTGTCAGACTTACTAAACAACTGTCAAAGTTCGGCAGTCGCTTATGGAAGACCCTATATTAAACTCAATGCTCGAGAAAAATAAAACAAAGATCGACTTAATTTTTAGTTTTAAATTAGTTTGATTATTTTATTCGGCAATAACAGCTTCGCATCCATAAAGATAGTGTTTTTCAATTTAAAAGTTGGCGTCTTTTTTTTATATATTTTCGATTTTATTTATTTAGTAAAATGCACTTTTTTTATAATTTATACAATCTAAAGAAATAACATCAACAAACAAAAATGAGAAGAAAAAAATCAAAAGAAAAATACAACAATACACATTTTATCATATGCCTAACTCAGTTCTGCGCAGCCCGCTGGTGTTCTCGTTCAAAAAAGAAAAGGACACAGAACCTTGATAAATTAAACTTAAGGAATACAATTTAATGCAAGTGTAGAAAATAAAAAGATGCGTTGCGTGCTCTAGCTACTCGACTTCCGGTGTTATTTCGATTTGTTGTTTTCTCTAAGGGTTTGGTTGTCGGTTGTCGGTTGTGTGTTGTTTTGTTGGATATGATTACAGTTAATAATTACTTATGGCAGGAGTTTGGTTGATGGATCATTTTCGATAAACGCATATTTCGTTTTAAGTAAGAGTTTTACATAGCTAATACATCGTCTGTTGCCATCCGCGATTCCATCTCTCTTGCTAGCGATTTTGTTGTTTAATTAAAACTATTCGTAGGATGTTTTGTTAGTTTAAGTCGCTTAGAAAGCCAAACCAGCGTCGCGGTAAGTGGTGAAGATCTTTTCGATCGAGTTGACATAGGCGGCGGTTCTCAAGTCCAGGCCCAAGTTATAACGCATAGCGGTCTTCATGATGGCACGAGCTGAACGCTCCATGGTGTAGTCCAAACCAGAGTGTACGATGTCCTTTTCTGAGGCACCAGAAATACGCTTCTGGAAAGCTTCAGATGGTGTAACTGGGATGCGACCACCCACACGTCCGAAACGCCGTTCCAAAGATTCCTGAACAGATTCTATAAGAATAAATTAAACAAAAAATTGACACAATTCAGACATCATTCGTTATTAAGGAATGCAAATATAAAAAGCCACATAACGAATTAGTAATGTTCAGTGGAAGAATGGTGTTAAAAAATCATACACATTGGAAATTGAATTGAAATTAGATAAAAAAAAAAGAAAAGCATGCAGTCAAACAAAAACAAAGCGTTTATGTACAGTTGCCAGTGAGGTGTTTGAAATGCGCGTTAAATGGAAAAAAGATGCAAAAATACGTAATTTGTTTTGTTAGTCATTTGAAGTAGGTTAGATAACGGCGGTGCTCGTTAGCTATGGTTGAATCAACTCAGGGCAGATTCACACCCACGTTGAAGGCACTGATTTAGCCCTGCAAGAAATACCTACTCATCGAAAGTTGAATAGACTAAAAGACGAGTAAATAACATCACTGCGACGATAGGCCTGTTTTTTCAGCTTCTGTTTCAGCAAGGAGGATTTTTAACACAACACGTCCTACTTGACATTTCCGAGATTCACACGAGGTAATTATCCCAAGTGGAAGTGATTTGGGTGAAATTTGCAAGTAGGTAAACTGCAAACTAAAAGCCGAGACATACAACATTTTATACCAGTTTATATACCACTCGAGCACAAATGTGACGGGAACCGTTTTTTTGCGCATTAGTGTACTTTACTTTGCTTTGCTGAGGTAGAAGCTAAAAAAATACATTTAGTTAACTTAAGTCAACTAGATTAGTTTGGACTAGATGTACCCTGAACGCAAAAACTAGATTGTTCGGGAACGTCACTTTTCCTATACGCCAGCCACATATGCGAACGGTCAATTTAGTGCTTAGTCACGAATTTCTTGATTAGATTCGTCGGCTAACCCTCCATAAGCGTCAACTGAAACAGCTGCCCATGTGACCGATCTAGGCCAATTAAAACTGAGATACATCAAGGCAGTCAGCTGTTAAACTTACTAAACTAGATACTTGAACTTCCCCATGGATTCTTCGGCTACCACACCATAAAGGTCAAATTGAAAAATCTGTTCATGCGACCGATGAAAATTGAGATATGTACATCAAAGGTCTGTTACTTTATTTTTGTAGTAAAAATTGAAAAGACTGTCAAAATGACAGTGGAGGGGACGAATTCTGTCTCATAGAGGAAAGCTTACGCAAAAGTTAAGAAACGCTTTGTCTCTTGAAGCCGCTCTCTTTTTTTTGAGTTGAGGAACGACAATTGAGTAAAATGCGTAAGAATTCGTTTAAATTCGTAAAAAATCGTAAAATAAGTAAAGGAACAGACCTGAAGTCAGCCATCTGTCAGCTTCTATCCAAAAGTTGCATATTTAAATCAAGGCGAATCCCCGTTGTTAAATATTTGAACAAAAAATCTTAGGACCTGACATAAAGAGGGCATTTTGAAAAAGTAAAGCGCCTGTGATTTTTGTTGGAGACATGTGATTCTTACTACCTGCACATAGAGTGTCACTAGCAACAAAAACGAGTCCCAACTTTCCAAAGTAAGTTAGGTTAGGTAAAAAGAGGTAATGCGGATTCATATGGCACTTGGCACAATAAGGGACCGAGGGAGCCAAAAACAAATAGAAGAACAAATCTAAACACTTTCCCAAAAAAAGCACTCAATATCCTTACAGAAACCGAGTAGCCCTTTGTAGCTTGTGTGATCTGCATCGAGTGGCCAGATTTCTGTGGCAAAATTAGTCTGCCGGAAATGAGGAAAGAAGTTTCAAGCTTTTAATGAAACTAAAATTCATTTTTAAATTCTTAAACATTCCTAAAAACTTAAACATCTGCATCGCGAATTGCCGCATCAATGGAGAAAAAATATAGGTTGGCCTTGAACCAAGCGAGTTCGTCGCGATTATCGCAGAAGTGTTCTCCGATATGTAGTTTTCTATTAGATGAGAGGGCTGGCCACGTGCATAGGAGGTGAAGAATGGAGTGCTTGAGATCATTCATGGGCCAGATCTGTTTCATCATGCCTACCGAGTTCGTCGGCCTTGCAACTACCTGGCCCGGCACCCATATAAGGTGCATAAATTGTTCCGACATCTCATTAAGAAATAGGATACATCTGATGACGGTAATCACCCGCCCGCCTCAGAAGAAACCACGTCGATATGAAACTTATCTCTTATAATACAGTTCAAAAAAGGAAACGTTTGAAAATGAAATGATTTATGAGAAGAAAGAGACGTCTAAAAGAGATAGCCACAACCTTTTCGTCGCTTTTTGCATATAGATTCGTGGCAATTCCATCAACAAACTAATTCAAACAAAGTTAAAAAAAAAACAATACAGAACAACATTATGTTCGTTCTCACCAACTCCCTATAAAACTAATCTTTCAACTGACAACATCGACTGTATGTTATCCTTGCCAAAACGAACATAGATTCCAGACCAAATGACTTTAGAAGCATGCAGCTATTAGGCAATAAAATATAAATAGTTCATATATGCAAATGACTTCAAAACCAAAATGCGCTAGTCTCTAACTCTACGTCACAACAAATTAAAAATATAAATGCAAAGAAAACCAACATAGAAATGATAGAAAAATAAGCCGGACATATTTTTTGTTTGTTTGTGGGTGGTGGTTGTGGTTTTGAATTCTCTTGGTTGTGTGTGGTAGGGAAAAGGGAATAATTTACGAGAAAATAATGAAAGAATTAAATAATACGTTATACAAAGAAATATTTCAAGAGCTAACTGTACCGTCAAGAATAAATTGTTCAATAGACTGTTGGACTGAGGCTAAATAGTGGTAGAAGAAAATAAAAATACGTTTTCTTTTATTAAATAAATAAAATAAATTAAAATTTGTTTAGCAATAATACAAACAAAATAAAACTAAATCACCCAAAAGCAAAATAATAAATAAAAGAAACTAATGAAATGAATGGAAACCACAAAGCGTCAATGGTTGCATGAATGAGCTCTGTAAATGATTTAGATTTGGAAATGGTTTATAAAATCAAAATCAATATGAATTGGCATAAAAGAAAGAGAAGAAGAGGAGACACTGTCTCCAGTGAGTTTTTTTTAATTGAAGCGAATTCTGCAGCTGAAACCCAAATGAAGAAGAGAAGAAGTCATGCACTTACCCAAGAGATGATAGTTGGATTCGCGTTCATATTTGAAGGTCAGACGACCATATGAGACATGGTTCAAGTTCTTGAGCCATTCGAAGAATGACACTGTGACACCACCAGCGTTGATGTACAAATCGGGGATGACCAAGATATTGCGATCAATCAAGATCTTGTCGGCAGCTGGGGTGGTTGGCCCGTTGGCAGCTTCGGCAATGATCTAAAAATGAGATGACACATTTAATGTTGCATGATCTTGACTTTGGCTGTCGATGATTGGTACACACCTTAGCTTGGATTTTGTGAGCGTTTTCGCTGGTGATAACCTTCTCGACGGCAGCTGGAATGAAGATATCGCATGGTTCGTACATCAGGTTCTCGCCTTCGTATGGCTTAGCATGGGGGAAACCAACAATGGTTCCGGTTTCGTTCCTGTAGTCCTCCAATTTCTGTAAAGTAAAATCGAAAGTAGATTATTAGAGGAGGGGCTGACTGTGTATAGGCGTGGGAGGAAAGTACATAACTCTAGATCAAGCTATGATGAGAATTATTATTTCTCTGAGCCTCCCACTATACTTTTTAATGCTTTTTTTAACATTATGCCAGACGGGGATAGCGATTTTAGGTTGCGTTATCAGTTGCGGTACTACATACACCTTTTACCCAAGACAGCAAAGCCTCCCAGTACCCAGAATGTGGCTCTTAAAGCACAACTGAGATTCATACTCAAAACTGGGTGGTTCCTGTAGACAAACAGACTACCTACCTAGCTACCTATAGAGAAAATTATAAAAGAAAAGGGTTCTGAACTAGAAACCAAATAGCGAAACTGCGCCAATGAAGAACCCAATAGAGGAGGTCGTGTTGTAAGTATAATTGAAAAAAAGTTACTGTACGCCTGTAAGACCTGGGATAGCTCTGTGAAGGTTAAAGGAACACCACTCGATTCTGATTGTAAGCAGACGTAAATTGGGTTCGATTGGCCAGCACAGAAGGCAACACCATTTAAGGAATGAACAATTAAGGAACACGACAAGTTTGTGGCAGTCTTATAGCAAATTCATTCAACCATCGAACGAAATGTGCACCCAGAAGGCCAATAACTGCATAGCAAGTAACTTAAATTTGAAAAGAACAATCCCCGTTTCCCCCACATTACAATCACATTTAGTACCTTAAGTTCCGTTCTAGTTTAAGCTGAAAATAAACAAAGTGCTGGCAACCCACATACACAAGTGACCTCTATCCATTTAAACTTCCGCATTTCTAAAATCAATAAGTGTCGCAAAAGTCAAATCCAAATGTAAGTCTGCCGACAGTCTGAGTATGTGCACTCGCTAATCCAATTTATTGCGACCCTTTTCTGTCTTTTTCAACCCCTACAAACAAAGTCACACCCCCTCGAAGAAATTGCAGTCACGTGCACCATCACTGTCCCGAAAATAGAAACAAATACCCAAATCTGTTTGATGATTTGCCATTTTGGCAACTATACTACAAAATCACTGCACATCTGCCGCAGCCATTCTTCAGTATATTTTACTTTTGAACAAAATTAAGTGAATCATGTTTTTATAATTACCTTGGGGTCAATGCCTTCTGGATTGAAGATGGAACCATCATGTTCGATGATACCAACGCATGTAGCACCAGCACGGACTAGGTAGCGGCATGTGTGAAGACCTACATTACCGAAACCTTGAACGATGAATGTCTTGCCACCCCATCCGGGTGTTGTTCCTATTGTTATGCAAAGAAAAAGAAAAAATTACATGAAAATCCGCTTGCATAATATAACCCCCATATGTGGATTCAATTCTTGTGCAATGCAGTGCAAAACCACATACAAACTTACCAATCATACTCATGTAGTTAGCCTCGTTGATGAAGTTCTCCAAGCCGTGGAAAACACCGCGACCAGTAGCAGACACACGTCCATGAATACCACCCTGGTTAATTGGCTTACCAGTGACACAGGCATGTGCATTGATATCATTGTGGCCAATTGTCTTGGCGTATGTGTCGGCAATCCAGGACATTTCACGTTCACCAGTTCCCATGTCGGGTGCTGGTACATCAACGCCGGGTCCAATGAATCCCTTCTTGGCCAATTCAAGGGTGAAACGACGTGTGATCTTTTCCAATTCATGTTCAGAGTATTCCTTGGGGTTGATCTTGAGACCGGCCTTAGCGCCACCGAATGGTACATCCACACAAGCGCACTTGAATGTCATCAAAGCCGATAGGGCTTTAACTTCGTCGCGGGACACATCAAGGGAGAAACGAATACCTGAAAGGAAGAAAGAAGTTTCATTAGTATTTGGCAAGTCTATGCGATCGCAGGAGATTGTTATTACATCTAGAGGCTTAGGAGCTATTGAAAGAGGCTTTTAAGTGTCACACACAATTATTATCAAAAAGTTTTGGTTTTAAATTGGTGTTTTTACTTATCAAAGGGTCGCAGATTTATCCCCGAGAAAACAGCAAGTTGTAAAAATCGTACCAGAAGGGACAGAACTATAGCATTCAACACAGGTCAGTTGGTAATAATTATGGAATAGTTCTTCACTCACACCACATACACCTAGTAAATCTAAGAAACGGCCACAATGTTCACCGCCATCATGGGTCAATTATGAACTAAAATGCTTTTTGTACTTTTACTCCTTTCGCTGAAACCGTTTTCTTAACAATTACCAACGAACACTGACTTAATCCCATTTATTCTTATTGGGTGCAGTCATTAATAATGATGGACATGAAGCTGATTTCAACTCAGATCGCACAGTAGCCGATTGATGGAGGCACCAACTGAAACTGATACATGCACTGTGTGCATGAGTTCATTTCAACGCCTCTATCCAAAATATAGCAGATCGAGTTACTTGCACGTCCAGACCGTGTAAAATTATTTCAACTGCTTGACCACTTAATGCAAAAGGCAACATGGCGTCATCAGCATTTCAGGGGCGTAAAGCATCAATATACTCATTGAAATTCTTTAGTCATCCAGCTTATTTGGCTTTATTTATTTTACAAGAAATGATTAAGACCAAAAAACGGTAGGTACAACAATTACTTGTTCGTGGACGCATAACCCGTTCATCAGTTCTTACAGTTTTTTTTTGCAACCGCTACTGTTAGCTACGTGGCTGCGTTCAATGCGGAGCATAAAGTTCCAGACGAGGTCTAGTGTACGAGGGAATCAACGCATGCATCAAATCGGTGCGCAACCACCGTAAACTAGGTGAACAAGGATATTGACAAATTGGATAAGTCAATCAACTAGTTTATTCAACAACTGAATGAGTTTGTTGGTTTTATTGCGGAAACATGTCCGTGGAACTATGTAGTTCCATTAAGCGATAGAATTTTTTAATTTTTTCGTTAAAGGAAATGGGAAAGGAAAGGATTGAAAGAGTTTGGAACTACGTTTATAGGTAAATGCCGATTCAGAAAGAAATAATAATCGTCGACTTGCTTCTCGGGACCTTTTTATTAGCGAAAATAAAAAACAAATACATTTCAACGCATTGCCATCTTAAGAATCACTTTTTTTTTATTTAATCTACCTAACTCCACCGCAGTCAGTTTGATTGAGTTCTCATATCTCATCATCATCTACCTACTTCGAAAAAGCATATTAAATGGAAAGAATAGCATATCATATGCATATCAATGAATGCGAACATGAATTTATTTTGTCCTCTATGCACAAACATGCATAGTTCCAATTCTGGAGGCACATGTACACATCTCACTAACACCAAACGGTTCATTTCCATTGAAGAGCGAAATAAGAACGAAAGAGCGAATTTCGCCATAGTTTCGCCCTCCATGCGCGATTATGCATGCGTGTATGTGCTTGTATTGGTTTGGTGTATCCATACGTATGTTTCTTTTCTTTTTTTCATTTTCCTCTGTGAAATCGGAACTATATCGAACATGATTGAACATGTTTATTTGCAATTTACGGAAAGATAGGAAATGTTTCCGACATAGGACATAGTTCAAAGAACTATACATGTCCGGAACTACCCAACTCTATGCCCACTAGTGCGCACTGAGAAGTGTCAGCTTATTTTCCCGCCTTTCCAAAACCCTGCATAACCCTAAAAATTCGGCTACTGTACTATATATATCGAACGCAAAATATGCACTAGTGCGCACTAGGGCCCAGAGCCCACGTCGAACAAACCTAAGTTGAATACTCCCAAAACCAACTATGGTCAAAGTTGTTGCATTGGGCACATTCACAATCTTAAGTCGACTAGATTTTTCTGGAATACATGTAAAATGATCGCAAAAACTAGAGTCGTTGGGAACGTCACTTTTTCTTCGTTGGACACATATGCGAACTGTCAAGTTAGTACTCAGTCGAGAATTTCTTGACTAGATTCGCCGCCTACCCCTCCATAAACGTCACCTGCCATAGCTGTCCATGTGACCGATCTAGGCCAATACATCAAATCAGTCAGCTGTCAGACTTACTAAACTAGATACTAGAACGTCCCCATTGTTTTGTGCGGGTTTATTTTTGACAGCGCAACATAGCACAGCGACAGCGACTTCAATCTGGTCATCACCGGGTGCTCCACCTCCGAGATATGATCTACTAGGTGTTAAGGGTTGTTCAAACTTTGAGTTAGAAGTAAAGTATGGACCTAGCTTACAACGCGTTCAACACGAACATTTTGCATTATTATGGCGTTTTCGATTGAAGAAAAGAATTGGCCTTTCTTTGAAAAGAGCAAATCTAGAAGTGCTCTTTCTATGTTTTCCATGTTTCATTGAAAAAGAAAGTGCACTTCATGTCATATTGAAATGTTTGTTGTGCTCAGTCCATGTATAGTATGTCAATGTTGGATCTATTGAATCTCTTTGGTTCAGAATTGTCAATCAGAAATCAAGTCAAGTTTTGCTTTAGATTGAGTTACCTAATATTGGCTTTTTAGACCAATTTAGATGATCAATGGGGTAGTTATAGCAGTTTGAAGTCCAAAATATACAATTTCTTGATCTTTTTGATATAAATTGGCATTTTTTAAGACCAAACAAAAGAGCAGTTCAACAAATACAAACTCACAAAAGAGTCCAACGAACTGTCATGTTTATGCAATTTCAGATTCGATATGTGCGAAGTGCGAGTAGAAGCTAAAAACTACTTTGCCAAATTATATCATTGTATCTAGTCTCTAAATGTGTCATCACATCTGCAACCCGCGTTTACTATTTGTGAATTGATTGGGATTTTTTTTTCTTTAGACAAACTTTCTCCCCCAACCCTAGGCTCGTTGTACTTGTTGGCGTCGGTCCAACGTCTAAGCGTTTATTTATAAAAATACATTTATAACTATATAATTTGCGCCACATAATAGTGTCTAAGGCGAGTCACAGCCATAGTCTCACCTCTTGCCAGTGAATACAACTCAATTGATGTACAGTTTCAATTTCATTTTTATGATTTTGCATTCACAAGTTTATGTTGAGTCAGTTGACGAAAATAGTTACGGTAATGGAGCACTCATGTCTGTAATGCATAGGCTGATTTAATTCAATAATAACAAATGTCAAATTTTTATAAATGTGATGTTGTTGGGTGTCGCGCTTTTAGTAAACGCATAACCATTTATTGGGCTAATCGATAGAAGGCGGTTTAATCTTTGCGATAAGATTGTCAAACGCGCATATATATGGAGGCACAAGCGGAACCTTTCAAGCACTTTCGTTTTATTTTCCATAATAAAAGTGAAGCACACTTGGGAACTCAGAAATAGAATGACGGGTATATCAGTTGAATGTGAGCGATATGGTGCGTAATTTGAGTGGTTTCGAGTGTTACCATTGGCATGACGATTCACGAATTCAAATCGTGTTTGTTTGGCGTTCCTATTGGCATTATCGGTTCATTTCCTTATCGATATTGTGTAATGCACGTAAAATTGACTTACATGGTTTGGTGGGAGTATCATATCCAGCGCTGTGGTCATTGAACTTGCAGTTGAAACGAAAGTGATGAAAGTTGTGAATTAGTGCACTCAACGAAGATTAAGTTTCATTTAAAAGAAATGTCATCTGTAAGCTAGTTTTAAACCACAAAAGAGGGTGACGGTGAAACCGATTTATTGGATGTGCGTTACTGCGCCTTACTAATAATCATTTTTAACCTTCAACTTCTGTATTTTGTAGGTTACAATATGCAATTTTGTATGGAAAATTTTGGACACTAAGATTAATAGTATTGCGGACTGACAACAATCGGTGCTTTTAGAATTCGCATTCAAACACAAACGCAGCCGTTTTTTAATGCGAAAAAGATCTATATCTGAAAACAAATGTTCAATACTGTGACGGACGGACACGAGCGAAGTAATCACCCAACCGCAACACATTAAGCTATCATTTCGCGACGTTGTCTATTAATTTATCTCACTGAGTGTTAAGCTGTCGTTTGCTATTGCAGTGAAGCCTATAAACGTTTTGTATCAAAGTAATTAAGCAGCTTAAGAAAATCTAATGACAACTTGGCTATAAAAAACAAACTTTGTTGTTGTTTAGCACGTTTAATTAGATTAGATGCCAAGTGCCTTGAACTTGAATTAAAAGTTAAAAACATGGCCGACAAATTGATTATTGTGGACTTTTTTTTTTGCACGACAAATTTTTATATTTTATTTCTATACGTGACGACTGGAATCATGACGTCAATGACAAGCCCCTTTTATAGATTTTACCACATGGTAACAAATTTATATAAATGTGGTAGGTATGAGTCCACAGCTCTGGAAATGTATAAGTGAAATGGCAGATCATTCATAGTCGAACAGTAAAAGTAAAGCCATAGTATTGAAGTTGGTATCGATTGAATTTTTTCAAAAGATTACATAGGAGTAATCCAACTTAAGCGAATGTGTCATAAATGATTACATTTAAATAGTCACGTGGTCTAATTTTAATCGTTTGAGTGAATTTAGGTAGATTTTTGATCGTGTTCGACTATTTTTTGCTCTGGCTTAAGCCAACATACTACATTATGGTTGACAGTTAAGGTGATTCGTCACATTACCAATGTAAGGCAGACTTCTACAATATTGGATCATTTTCTCTTACTTAAGTCAACTTTACACGATATTAAAAGTCATCCCCTTTCCTTATGAAGTTGCATATGATTGCATAGAGAATTAACGTTTCTGCAGCGACACAGGTATGTGAATACACAATTTTCATGACTTCTCACTTGGAATAGTTGTAATTCGAATGTCAAAAAAGTGGTACCTATGATTTTTTTATTCGAGAGGACATAGGGCTGCGTTAAAACCATAAAAATCGTGATGACAGCGAAGCCATATGGCTAATATTTAGTGTAAACTGGGCTTTAAGAGCCCAAACAGCTCGCCGTGTCTATTGCAGCAACGTATTCAACTGACAGTTGGATCGCATGCACGCCAGCTAATAGGAGTGATCCGTAAGAAATGCATATTTGGCTTTAATTGCACGTATAAAGTGGGTTTACTTTCTACTTTGGTGTCCGTTAATCCGTTGGCACTTAGAGATGAAGCACATTAATTGGTGGACAAATTAAGAGAAACTCACCGGCCACCTGCGTTAAATGAATTGAGGTGGATTGGCGGAAACTTTAAAACCCCCTGCCGATTACACTTCAATCGAAAGAAACCTCTTCGAAAAACATATTGGACTGTACCTTTCGCTGAATACGTTAACGTTGATCTATCATAACAACAATTACTTTGCAGGGTTCTTGTGATAATTGCATTTGTCGCGATATAAAACAAAAATGTTTACTATTGAGGAACGAGAAATGTCAGTGGTTATGATTACCCTTTTCTGACGCTGAAAAAAACTCCATCATAATTCTAGACACACAATACTACTTTCTATAGGAATACAATACTAAAAATTCTCTGCTGATGTTTCTAAAGAGAGTATGGTGGTAAAAGGACCACAACAGTGATTTAGTCTCTGCTGCTTTTTCTGTCAATGACAACGAAAGAAGCCCGATTTGTGATCATCTATCTATACATATAATAAAACTGTAGCCGTTTTCTATGTTCGCGGTTGGCGTGAAAACTACTGCACAAATTTCGATGAAACTTTTTTTGAAATGTTAGTTAAGGTTCTGAGACGGTAATAGGCTATTTCTTTTATTACCATGCTTATTTTTTGGCAGCGTTTTTAATCAAAATGTGTTTTTTTTCTGATTTTAATGCCTTTAGCTCGCCATTACTCAATCAATTCTTAATCAATGCAACCATAATTATTTTAAGCCATCAGTCACCGTTGTTCTTGATCGTTGTTCTGCTTTGGGGTGGTGGGTGGGGCACATCGCACAAGCACATACATTGCAACAAAAACTGCGTCGTCAAGTTTTCTCCGAATTGAAACGAAAGAGAAGTAGGCGAGGTCGATCTTCTTGACCCGACCCGATAGGTGGCGCTGTTGTCGATCTTCTTAACCACTTAACCGATTTCAATGAAATTTTTTTGGTTTGTATGGTTGTTGGAAAGATACATTTTTTCGATTTTTTTCAACTGAATTCTTAAAGTGAATACTTATATGGGCACGCTTGAGGAACTAAAGAAGCTAGGTTTAACACAGACACTAGACTACTGAATTAGTTGACGATATGAAAATGGAAATAGAAAACTTTGGATTGGATTGCGTTATGAAAACTTTTTAAATTAATGAATACAATTATCTACTGCACTGTATTAAGATTATAATATTATAAAGATTTGGTTTTTAAATTAAATTTCTTAATGAAATTCAACTACATACAACACAATTCAATTTAACATCCACATTTAGCGAGAGATGTTTCACATCTGGGGATATGGGGTGTGGTCACAAGCACACTCTTTTGTCTTAAAAGTAACAGGCAGGTGAAGCAAGGCGAGCACGGGTCAGCTAGTCTAATATAATTTGGAATTTTATCATGGCCGGGCTTGAAAGCTACCCAACCGTTTAGTAGTTATTAAAAAAAAACATAAAAAAGTATAACCCACCTAAGTTGTGAGTGCTCTAACTTAATTTGTCAGAGAATTAAGTGTTCAAAAATTGCAGCGAACTTTTGAATCACACTTGGAAGTGTACCTGCTCCCCTCGAATAAAAATGCCACCTCGAATAAAAACGCTACCATAGTGCCCTCGAATTTTCGCACATATGTGTTGGTTCTGCAGTTAATTTATTGTAAGAAGTGCTAGTTGTGCACTCAAAATATTCTTTGTCTTTAACTGTATAATGTTAAAAGTTGCATTTGCAGGCACAATTTTCGAACTAAAAGATATACGAGTGCTGTCATAAGCATTGCTATATAAATCTTCGTCCCAAGCAGGGGCATTCATACGGAGAAGAAATATAGTTGAGGAGAGTTTTTTGGGGCACCCCAATAACGTTTAAAGTAATCCACAAAAACGAATTTGCTTAGTCTGGCTCTATGGCCGACCCTCAAAATCAAAAGCCATTGAGATGAGGTTGCCTGCGTCCATAAGTGGTTTACATAACTCAAAAGGTCTCCAATAGAACTGCTGCGAAATCCATTAGGAAGGAAGTCTTCTGAGGATACGACATGTACATTGTACAATCGTACACAGATGTCATTTCTACTTCGACATTTTTGAGTAGAATGGTTGGAATTCCGCCAGGTTGCCTTGCCTATTTACCATCCAGGTCTTTAAGGATGCGTGGTTGAAATTTAACAACTGTCATTGGTGATCCCAACTTGAGCTATCATTCTTTTCTTTTCTTGCGATCCGTCATCCTTGACTTAAGATGGAAACGAAGAGCAACTGAACTACTGATGCTTTTTAGCAGAGGTCGCTCGAGGCGAACCAGCATAGCACACACAATAGAATAAGCTTGGATTAATGCACAAGGATAACCCCCTAACTATTTTGTACTTCTAATCAAGATGACTTTTGTGTGTTTAATTATTATTTAAACACACAATGTGTATATGATGTAATCATTAATTAATCCGTATCAGCTGCATCCTAATTAATTGAATCCTGTTTTCTCTGGAAAAATTAAGACACAAATTTTAGTTTCCACAACTAACTGGACCACATGTGACGAGGGTGTGATCTTTCAATTTGTGAACACCCATCACATCATAAGTCAGACACAAACAAGTGTCGCGTCAATGAATTGTCATCAGCCTAAAACGTGATTCGTATATTAAGCCCGCAATTCAAAAAAACAAAGAACTCAAAGTCTGTGGCAACTTTCATACCCAATTGCGATACAGTCAATAGATGTTATTTTTCATCACATGCGAGTGAGAATAAAATAAAAAAAACACACACACAGCCAAGCCACAACCAATAAAACCGGCAAACAAAACCGGACAACATGCCGGCTCGTCATGAGCTCATTGCATTTAATATTCATTAACAGAGTTCACAGCCGCAATAATATAAATGTCAAGCTGGATCCAAATCCAAAATTTTAATTAATTTTTAAAACCGAATAGCAAAGTTGTCTGCAAAACAACAAGACTGTGTTCTTTCTATCGCATCTTATCTGTTGTTGTTGCCAAATATTTATACGTGGATATTATACCAAAACCCGCACTACGTCAGAGGCGAATTAGAGAAAAACAACTCAAAACTGCTCGTATGTATAGGTAGTGTGGTATTGTGTGTTTAGTCACGCGATACAATTTGGTTTGTTTTTAGCCAAAATATATAGGTAGATACATTAAAAAGTGGTACGATTTGCCAATCGAATATGTAGCCTCTATGGGGGGCTCGCGCGCAATGGGGCGTGTTTGTCTATTTCTGTTATAACCTTAATCTGGGGGACAACAGATGACCACTTTAAAATTAGAACTAAAAAGACGAGATAAGATTATTGTTTGCAAAACGGATTCTTGGCAAAACGACTTTGAATCACTACGTGTGAATACAGTTTTAATGTTACTGGCCTGTTTTGGAACTTGGGCTCTTATGTATAACAGCTATGTGCTAAATAATCTCTCTTGTTGTCGAGTTGTTTACGTTAAATGTTGTTTATCAGTTCTACAACTGCGTTTAGTTTATCTGGAATTTTTTTTTTTTGTTAAATTATTTTCCTTTTCAACCTTGAAATTATATTCGTGCCGCTTGACAACAAGTTAGAGGTTTTAAGTATTCGAATTCGAATGTGTCAATGCAATTGTATCGTTTTTATCGGATGTCATAAACAGTTTGAGCACTTTCAATGGAATGGTTGCATAAAATATTGTTTTGTTGGACTTTGAAGTTCCTGGCGCAAGTTCTAATAGTTACATACACACGTGTGTATCGATAAATCGAAGGCAACCAGTTTAACAGCTAATTCGTTCACACGGTGACTTACGATTTTGTAGGTTATAAATTCGCCATCGATACTAATTTAATAATTCGACTTATTTCCGTTGGTTATTGATATTGTCTTTCGATTGAGCTTTGCATAATGTTATGGATATTATGTGAATTTATTTATTTACTCTCCGGCGTAACGTGATTGGTTTCTAGATTAAAATTTTAACCTTATCCGTGTAGGAATTTAAACATGTTTTTTTCGCTGAAACGATAATATTCAAATTTACTTGCGGGTTGTGTAATTTGGATAGATGTCCATCTCTTAACGCGTCATTTAAATGCGCACGGATATTTGTAACTGCCTGAATCGGTCGAAAACTAGTCGTTCATTTGCAAATGCCGCGTTTTCCGTATCCTACTCATAAGTCATAACTGTGAGGGGCAATCTTTTCGAACACAAATGTACAAAAACTGTGGCAACGTTAGTCAACGTTCTGTGCGTTGAAAAGACAAGTTTTAGTTAAATCGGAATGTAAACGACTTTAAAGAACGGGTAGTTTACGATCTTCCAATAGGGGCTTCCGAAATTTGACAGTTGATAGCGGCCATAAATCTTTTAAATCTTACGAATTTTTACGCATTTTACTCAATTGTCGTTCCTCAACTCGAAAGATTCGTAAAAGAGAGTGGCTTCGAGAGAGCAAGATATTTCCCCGCTTACTAGTTTTTACTCAACAAATTTCTTTGCAAAACAACTGTCAGTCGCCTGAAAATTGACATCTGATTTGTCTATTTGGCATGAACTGTCTGTCATTTTTCACAGGTTACTACAAAAGCGTTCCTTAACTTTTGCTTAAGTTCCCCTCTCTGAGAAAGAATTCATCCCCTCCACTGTCATTTTGACAGTCCTTTCCATTTTTACTACAAAAGTAAAGAAACAGACCTGCAATTTATTCAATCTGTTTTGTCAATGGGTGCAACGTTCCGCGCTCTTGATGTGGATTTTTGGCAGGCGGCGTCATCGGTCTATATTTCTTTAAGAACGACGTTGGCCAGGCCATCGAACGATGACAACCAACTTCTCTTGGCCTGAATTGGATGACATATGGACACCAACGACACGTGCTTTCAACAGAACGGTGCCACACAGCTCACGGCGCATTGGAAATTCTGCACGAGCGATTCGAGGCCATGGTCATCTCACGTAAGGGTTATGTGTACTGGCCCTGTTAGACATTTTCTTGTGGTGTTTTCTGAAGTCGCAAGTCTATGCTAATAAGCCACGAACCACAGCGGCCCTCAAAGCCAGCATAACCAATGTCATCGGTCAAATTCTAGCAGTGAGGATTCCATGGAACTTCAAGAACGTTCCCGTTCCCCCAGGTTTATCCCACTCTTGTATGTTCAGGTTCACAGCTTATTTTGTTTAATCGATCAAGCTTTATTCTGGGGAAATTTCCGACAGTCAATTCACAAAAATATTCTCCACTTTTTATGCAAGTTCAGCCCATTTAATATTTACCCAATAACTTGATTGTTAACCAACCAGGCAACAACACTTAACAATAACCCCTTTGTGAACTCTTCAAATTCCATCGATGCACAACATTCGTGTGCAAGGACCTAATTGAGTTTGAATACACACAATGGATTTTGTTTTGCTCATCAAAACGAGGTTAAAAAGACTCTTAGAGATCAGAAACGATGGGTGATGAACTTTGCATCATTGTTAGCCGTCCACACTTTAAATTGAGTTTTTTTTTTGGGTAGACAGTTGCATATAGCGATGAAGGGCTTTAGCTTAGCAATAGAACAAGACATAACCGCCACATGGAATGGTAACAAATCAGAATCCCTTATTCGAATTATAAGGAAAATTGTATTTGAGTCACTGAAGCGAATAGGGTTACTAACGTGAGTGATCCCAAATTGCCAGCATTCGTGATTCCACTCTAGTTCTGTTTAAATTGACTTTTTCTTGTGTATATGGAGGCTACCTTGATCAAGCTTCTATAACTTTCATCATGTAATTATAGGTCGCGTGCAAGCAAACCAGTGACGAGTCATCTAATCAAGCTACACTTTACTTAATGATAACCGATATACTTATATGCTAGTGAAAGGGATCCGAGGGCAAGATCTTCTTCCATTGGGACAGCCCGTGTATGTCCTTAAATCACTAAAAGAAAGTAGCCACTAAAAAGATGCAAAAAAAAGTCAAATGTTCAAAAACCGCTTCAGATGGCGTATTTTTGATGATGATTTTCCTTTTTTAAGAATACGAATGAAAAGTGAGTCTGAATCCAAAAACTGCGTGAATCCCAATATGCAGTATGTGTGTAGCGCGTGAAGGATGCTCAAGTGGACTCTTCATCGTTAGAGGCAATCCCAAGTAAAGCAAACGAGAGATGTCGGACTTGACCAAACGTCAACCTAGGCCCGCCAGATCTGCCCTTCTAGAAAATGACACAGCTCACTTAAAATTGACCCGTGAACTCGAGATATTTCAATTTCTCCACCTGTTTCAATTGACATCTACTTATATCAGGCTTCCTGGAGACGACCATAATTTTGAATTTGTAAACGTTTAACTTCACCCGAGCTTTATCGACTATCGAGTGCATGATAGTATGGCCAAAACATCAGCGTAACGTTCTTTCTGCAAAGCTGCGCTGCAACTCTAGTCAATTCAAGTAAAAACTGGTGGAAGATATTGCTTCAATGCTGTCTACACGAACACAGCTAGAACAATTTGCAAATATCTCTGTGAGGAACTGGTATAAAAATGTCAAACGCTTTTTAGAAGCAATTTTACTTCAACTCGGCCTTGAAAAGGAAACTGATCATGAGCTTGTAGTGTAGTTACAGCCGTCTTTCATGTTTCTTGTCTTTTTATGAAGTACAGTACGCACCGTCCTTTAATTTTTTAGAAATTTAACATTCAACTTGTATGCTGTCCATCCAATCGAACAGCCCAATCTGATCGTATCAACATAAGAAAGTGTCCCCCTACACCGACACAAATTGATTTCATTGATGTTGTGAGAGTAAACAAGCATGATAAGGCGACCAAACACTGAACGATGTCTCATAATTTACTTTACAGCTCGTTATGAAAGTTTTACACATTCGAAAATAACCTCAAATCTTATCGCTTGGTTATATAACACACAAATGGTTGCTTTAAGCTTCAAAGTTTTGAAAATCGTGCATGTGACAGCATAATTCCTCAAATAAGGAAGTTATATTTGTTTATTACCACCTCAACGCAAGTTTTAAAAGCGAATCCAGCTACGCCGACCCAGATAAGGTTGGAAAATAACACCTTGAATAACAATTGCTTGTTACACCAGCCGATAATACCTCTCGCCGTTGATTATTATCGGTGAGATCAATTTTTTTCCTCTTAGTAAGCAAACTAGCACCCATTCTAACTTCCAACTCCATCTTGATGTGGCCCCCAACCAATTAGATACGATAATCAAATTATTATAACATCGCAGAGCTTTAAATATGAAATTAGAATTAGCCAATGATTAATCTAGCAATTAACACGGACCCCCTAATGCAGGTGATTCTAGCCAATTTAGTGAAAAACATATTATCTCGTACGAATTAGTAACAGAATGCTTTCACGACATGTACACATATATTTGCTTTTAGAATTATCATAAACTGATTGTGGACTTAAGGAATGGTGCCACCGCCAGTTCGTGTTGGCAACAAATTGCTTACTTTACCTACCTAGCATCTACCTACTTTGTTATCTGTTTTATTTAGAAAAATAAATTATTAAATATTTTTCCCACATAATAATGCTACTACTTGGGGGGTGTTTGTCTGTTTGTGCCAAAAATACAAAATGTACGGAAATTTTTCTAATCTATATTGCTGGGGAAATACTTTTGTGTGACAGTCGTACAAAAAATTGTTGTTTAATATATTTGAAATTCCAAGTTTGGGGAGAGATAAGTGACACTTGAGGAGACAAATGAAATTTCAATGGTTTGCTGATCTTACGGTGGGAATTTAATAGTTGCATCATGTTTTGCTTTTGTGTTTGACGAGATTTGAACAAAAATTACGTAAAAATCATTTAGATGGACAACGGAGAAGCAAACTGGCAGAATGCCATGGCTGCGAAATAGTTGTTTGAAGTAAGGAAGCGTGAACAACATTCTGCCAATAAAAGTCAAGGCTAGGGGTACGTATACATATACGAGTAATTTACGTACCTTTACGTGGAAAGAAATTACTTAAAATATGTCTTATAATCAAAGACTTGAGCTGTTGAATATGCTTTTTAACTCGATGGGGTCATGTGTGAGGAAAGCACTCAATTCTTCGTGTTGTGACACCTCAGAAAACAGATAAACGTGCCTTCCGTGCAGCCAACTTTCAAATGTGCATGAGCACCTAACAGAAAGCTTAAGATTAACGAACAATTACTGTAAGATATTTTTTTTTTGTAAAACTAATCAACGTTTAAACAAAAACAGCTCTTTAAAAGAAAAAAAAGTATATCAACTCGAAATACATTTTTCAATTTGCGTAGGTATCGTCGGAGTGAAGACACATTCTCATTTTTAGTGAGTACGCTTATTCTTAATGTTTATAGCTCAAAACAAACAACAATATACGTTTTGGCACAGCGAGAGTTGGGTGGAAATCAGTTCATTTAGTGTTTTCGACAAAAAATTATTATCCTACTAAAATTCTTACGTAAGTTACTTTAGTAGAGGTAGTAAAATTAGCAACCAAACGTTTTGTATTATGTAAGTGTACAATGAAAATATATCCCAAGGACTGCGATTACTACGGTTTAGGAAGCGGGGGTGATTTGAAAGCTGCAAGACTGAACCATCGTGTAACAAACTCAATTTTGTACTTGCAATTGATACCGATCTGAATATTGGAAATATTTTTGTCAAACACTGTGCGAAAGTCATCGCTCGTAGCCACATAATCATAACAGTACTTAACTTAATCGGTATAATGACAAAACCTGATGGACTACGAACGTCGTTACACACTTAGTTCATTGATTGAAATCATATCCATGGCAGAAAAGGTCTAACGCATCACTGACAGATGACTAGAAGAGGCCATCTACAAACATGTTATATTAACATAACTAGAGTCAGAACATTTACAACAAAGTATTTCTGTAGATATATTGCTGATCTTCAACTTGTGCATTAAAGTTTTCGCTTGGCCAATTACACAGCAGGTGGAAATGTGTTACCTCTTCTGACAGTTGGGGATCATACCAGTCTTTGAATTTTATCAAGCACAAAGAGACGTAGCTATTTTGTATCCAACACCCTATTTATTGCCATAGAGGCGTAGACAATCAGTGCATTTTTTTCGAACTGATGCCCCATCTTTTTTGCAGGTGTCCGGAAGCAGCGACTTTAATAGGTGCACGCAAGTTTTTTGTGCCAATCAACGTCCTCGCCGGACATAGATCTAGGTTCTTGGCGCTGTTAGGGAAAATAAGATGGAACAGGGTGTTTTTTTCTGAATAAAAATAGTTCTGCTGTTACGAGGTTCGATACTGTCCATTTGACTAGCATTGCAATTGCAGCCACCTGATTTTGTTTTCGTGAGTTATATACGGTACTTTCCTTATAGAATGTCTATTTAAATCAAATTCAGCTAGAAGCCTCCAAATTGTCCTCTCGCTAATAGGGTTTTCAGCATATTTTTTCATTTCAAACTACAGATTTTTGGAAGTTAAGCTTGCATTTATAATAAAGTCCCTAAAAAAATGTATCTATCTTTTCTGGTACCTATAACTTTTTGGTTTTTACCAGTGCGACGTAAATTTTTGCAGAGTTTATTCTTTTGTGCTTATTGATTTAGATATTTATGATTTACCTTGATAAAATTCATTATTCACTTATTTTTTTAAATAGAAAGGACGCAATCGTACTTTGCGAGAAAAGCTGCTCGGTCTTACATATTTAACTCTGTCATTTTCCATATATTTTAATCAAAATGGTCCTGTGCACAGTAAATCTATCGTAATAACTTTGAACTCGAACGATTAGCGTATTTTTTGCCAAACAAACCGTGAAATATTATTGTGTCAAAATACTTATGCCAGTCAAAAAATCGCACTTTAACCACAAAAAGGTCTGATCTGTCCAGTGATGGGACCTAGATGACTTTATTTAGACATGCTATCACAGGCCACACCATATACAATCACTCAGTGAAAACTGATGATAGCTTTTAAAAGTTATGCACTTTTAAGAGCGACTGGCATTTCTGTCAAAATACTTTTGCCGACGAGTGTATTAATGGATAGACGCATCGATTCCATATGCATGCATTTTCGACAAGAGAATTTGATGCCAAATTCTTTCAAATGCCTCAAGCGTAACGGTTAGTGCTACTTTCAACAGTTAACGTGCTGCCACAAAACCATACAGGCTGTGATTTGCTAGTTTTTGTGATGATATTTTCTAAGATGACGATTTATAAGAATACATTAATTTAGACTTGACAGATGCACTTTCCGCCTACTCCGCGACATTATATTGAAGAATAGCTAGTAGAAGAATAACACTTCAGAGCAGATATACCAGCAAATTTATTTATGTTAAGACAAAGTTGACTGGGTCTAGGAGTTAGGATAGGAAGCGCTTTTGAACAATCCAATCAACAAAATCGCTCTTCATTCACGGACTTAACGTTTTGAACTGTTTGATCGAAACCAGGAGAGCAGACAATTTCAACAACTTTTCTAACGCTAAAAACAAAAGCAAATGAACAATCGCATTTAATTATCGCACCCATTTTGAACGTTAATTAAAACTTCCAAGCAAAAAGATAATCTTCTCTTCCTTCATGATAAGTATTATCACAGAAATTTGATCAAAGTAATCGTTGATTGAATTAAAAAATTCCCGAGTCAAAGCCAAAGTGTGGAACAAAACACAGCAGTGATGTCTGATGCGCTTCGCACATTTATCAACAAATTTGTTGGGTCATCAATCTTAAGCCACTTGACACGTTTACAAAGTAGGTATCATTTGACTTTACGAAATGATAAAGCACCACAAGCTACATATGACGGCCACACAAATCCAATTAGTAAGACAATCCTTTAGTGGCACGTGACTGAAAAATCAACATTCTGTAATAAGACTCTGCTGAATTGCGTACCGGCGCGGCGGCGGTTTTTTTACGACCGGCACACAGCTAAATTATAATGACAATAAAAACTTTCCACTCATCCTCTTTAAATATGGAACTAACAACCAACAAGCCAAAAATCGGCGCATTTTATATTACGTTTCCAATTTTCACTTGTTGACTTGGGTTTCCAGTTGCAAAGGAGGGAACTAGCACAGGCACTACTTGCGCGAAGCTTTTTCACTTTGGTAAACTTTGAGTATTTTTTAAGTAAAAAATTACATAACTATACAAGAACAAGCAAAGCTAATTCAGAGAAGAAAAAAGAGGGAAAACAGGTCATCGAGGTGGCGAGGTATACTACTATATATTGCCTACCTCACATTTTTATCGATTTATTCATGACATAATTCCTGTAATGGGTAAAGTTACTAGATTCTATGTACTCACCTCCTTTAGTTGGAACACGATGGGTGCTGTGCTGGGCACGGTAGCCAGTAATCATTTCATAATCTCCAGAATCACGACGCAGAGGGAATGCAATCTCAATGATATGGTCACATGGTTGCATAAGCATAAGAATGCCCCTAACCTTCTTTCTCTTTTCTTCTTCGGAGATTTTGCCCTTCATGTCGTCGGTGAGACGGCTTTCGGCAATTTGACAGCCACGATGGAAGAAATACTCGACCATGTCGAAGAAACGGGGATCAGCGGCAGTTGGAACATCCTTTAGGCGATCGGGAATCTGATGTTCAGCGTAGCCACGCGATTGGAGAGCAGCAGTTGGCAGAGCCTTGACAAGAGTGGAAACTTCTTGCTTGACAGCGGAATGCCGAGCTAAGTTCTTTAAGTGGTACATTTTGTTTTTTTTTTTATGTACTAAATGTGGAATTCACAAAAATATATGGAAAATTCTGTGGAACTAGTTTACTTTGCACAACCGTTCTCTGACCGACCACACAACGAACTGGTGGAATGGTGAATGATTTGAATTGTTTTATTGGGACTTTGGTGGTATTAGAATTATGTTTGAATAGGTGGAAGTGGGTCTGCGCTGCGGCAGGCTGGGAATTGGTATGTGTGCCGCTGCTGATATCTAGAATTCGGTTATTCTCTCTTCTGCAGTTGACGTATACACCACTGGCACTTATGTTTATGATACTATTTTCTTACTAGCACTTAAGAATATGGGAAACTTTCCTATCTATGTGTCTGTTTCTGTTAGGAAGAAAGTCACAGAACTTGGCGAACTTTGGATTTGTGCTGCGCAAGAACTGTGGTGCTGGGGTTTGGGGTATTTTACGAACAATTCACAGTAGTCAATTGTAAAGTCTCGAGTGAGTTCACAATTGGGTGTGTTAAATTGACACATGATTGACGTTTATATATTCACCACGTGCACAGTTCTTCGTTCACCTTTCTGAACTCTGAATGAATCTAGCTAGCGGTACCTACCGAGGACAATTATTCCTATACTGAACGTATTCAGTAGCGAAAAGTATAATTTTCTTAAAGATTTTTGTATAATTCAATATTTTTTTATTCTACAAATTTGTCACATTACAAAAATTCAACGCCATTTTTATAGAATGTGAAAAATGAACTCAAACGAACTCAGGATAAAGGACAGTCATCAGTTATTCGTGGATAGTCGCTAAAGATATGAAGATTACGTTCCACTGAATTAGCTGGCTCAAATTTAATTTTTGTATTTTTACCTCGGAATTGGGTATAATTTTCCCCAGGGTTACATTGTTGAGGTTAGGTTAGTGGGTTGGCGGGATAGGAGAAACCTGTACGTGCCACACTTAGATCAATGTAGATCCGTTGTTAACTATGTGAGAAAATAAATCTCCTATTATTATTGTCAGTAATTATTTTAATAGATAGTCAATTTCTGATTTGCAGGTCCCGATCAAGTTCAATATTGATAGTCAATTTCTGATACTGGTATTGCAAATCTCGATCAAGTTCGATATTTCTCGAATAGCAATTGTTTATGTTCATCTTTATCTTTCGACCGGCTGGCTGTGTGCAACAAATTTGTTAGTTAGGAATACATAAAACATACAAATTATTTAAAAAAGATATTAAGAAACGAGAAAGTTGTAGGCGCAATCGCTAAAGTTGCACGTTTCGGTTACATAAGCCATCAAAAAACCAGTGAAGCATTCCACGAAGAGTCTTCGTACTTGTCCTCCTGTGTATATCCTTTGGATGGCTAGTTTGAAATGGAAAAGCTGACGCAATTATGGTCTTACTGGCATCGCATGTAGAAACACATACATATTGTTCAGTAAGTTCTAAGAAGATAGCAAAGAAAACTTTTTGTTATCTCGGTTTTCTGCTAACAACTTGTTTTAAAGGCATTTTCAAACGGAAAGGTGAATTAAGTGTCCATTTGTCCGTACCACAAATCTAGACTTCATGTTAAACAACAACTTTTTTGGCACATGCAACTCTCTTATAATGCTGTCATACATAAAATCCAACCGTAGCCGTGGAGTACGATCAATTTTGTTAAAAATGATTTTGTTTTATTAAAAAGTTATTAAAATTATTCCCTAAACATAATTTCTGCAGTGTATTTTCAGCCAGGCAATAGTGCATTAATTGTTTTAAGTTCTTGGAATAAATTAAAATTGAAATCATTCGATAGAGCAAAAACCTCTTTAGTTTTACACGTGTGCACTTGATTGATTGAATTTTTCCAATTGATTGCTTTCAATTATTCAATTCAATTGGTCTTACAAGAAGAATGCATTTATAAGCAATTTTGGAACAAAATCGATATTGAGAAAATATTCCGCCATGGCAAAAAGTAAAAGTACGGTTTACCTAGCCTTTGAGGACGAAGAAGTCACCGAGAAGCATAGGAATGTCATGAATAGCACCGTCAATAAAATCGGTGGATGTCCTGTAAGTATCCTATCACAGTTGCATAACATCGGCGCTAACTTTTTATTGTATTTTCAAAGGATTGGCCCGTGGCCGACATTAAAGTTCCCAACTGTCCGCTTTGCAGTTCTCTTCGTCCATTGCTCGTTCAGTTGTACGCTCCTTTGGATAATTCTCAGTTTCATCGTACCTTATATATTTTTGCGTGCTTAAATCCTACTTGTTCGAGCGTTTCCAAAGGATGGCTGTGCTTGCGAACACAAAATCTAGACACATCCAGTTATGATATTGAATCTGCTGGCGCTATTGGAAATAAGAACAAGAAAACGTCCGGCCAAAAGATGTCTTGGTGCAGTGGCGCCGATGATTGGGGCGATGATGCTGAGGATCTCAATCAGAACGAGGAGAATGGAAATGTGATAAAAATGGACAACTCGCGATTGTCCGATGATGAAGATGAAAGCAATTCGATGGAGAATGATTTAATCTGTGCCATAGACAACCTCGATGTGGACGACAGGAATGCAAATTGTGGAGCGCAAGCAGAGAGTGTGGTTGGCGCGGCTGTGGGTGCATTTGGCACTGTCAATGTACAAACAGTCTGCGCTGAGATCGAAGGTGAGGAATCCGATATGGTGTTGGTTGAATCACCCAAAATGCCGGAAAGAGATCTGCTGGCCCTGCTCAAAGAGAGCACAACGGATTTATTGAAAGTGAGCGATCCAACACTGAGGAGTTTCTTTTTGGCCGTAGACGAGGAGCGAAATCTCTCGTCCCCTACAAACTATTGTGGACTAACCGATCACGTGAGGGATCTGTATCTGGAGTACAAAAAGCGAGATGAAGCGAATGGTGTTTCGAGCCCATTAACACCACCATCATCGGCCAATGGTGGGGGTGGTGGTGGATGTGACGCTGACCAGGAGATGTACGAGAAAGGAGTTCCAGTGCATGGTGATGTTATGTTCCATAACTTTTTGTCTAACATTCAGTGTAATCCTGGACAGTTGTTGAGGTAAGTGCGTTACGTACGGTACGTTTTTAAAGTGTTACTTTTATTTTGTGAATGCTTACTATTTACTGAACACTGCCTACCTATTTTGGGATTGATCCATCGTCTATGATTGTTGTACTCAAGAATGCAATATCAATCTCCTTTGCAAGGGCAGTCTAAACGATATCCCTTCTCTTTTACAGGTACTCACGCGATGGTCACCCCCTCCTTATAGCACCTCTGAGTGAACCAATTCCGAAATGCCAAAATTGTGGCGGCGAAACAGTCTGCGAAATCCAAATTCTTTCCACACTTATTCCCAAACTGCGAATGCAACAAAACGATGATGCCGCGCCAATCGAATACGGAAACGTCTTGGTTTTCACATGCCTCAACAGCTGCTGGGATACACCAGACAAAATGCGTTACGAGAATGTCGTCGTCCAAAAAGAGATATAAGTTAAGGACGTTACTTTTTTTCTTATAAACAAAATCGGTACCTAGAAAGCTTAAAGTAACTAACCTAGTCTAGTCATTTGTTTGTACTCTTTCTTGCACTTGCATTGCAAATGCACATTCTCACTTTTCGCCAAAGGTATTGGAGAAAAATTGCACTCTGCAAGTGCTTTGTCAATTACTGTAGGAAACAAGAAACACGAAGGAAGTCACAGCATTTTTTTTGTAGAATTACCATACTGATGGAACATATCGTGAGAATTTTTTTTAGAACCGTAGGTATATGAGGTGAGTTTTAGTGGGTACCCCCCACCAATGATGATGTGCAACGATTGTTTGGCGGTGAGCTTAAAATGAATGAAAGCATTTAAAAGAATTTCTATTTACAGTGTTTAGTTTAGAAATACTTTACTTTGAAATAGTATCTAATGTAACAGAGAGTTGTTCAACAACAAAATATCCAAGATAATTTAAATTTCTTCCACTATTTGAACCAGGTGAACAGGAAAAAAACAATTTTTTGTGTAACTCGAGAATGGATGGCGTTTGTCCTTAAATACTACTGCATGTAACGGTGATAATATATACATATATATTTATTTGAGAAACAAGATCATTTATATTATAGTAGAAATTAGTATAAGAAACGTAGTTCCGTAGGGCTTACAAGCAAACTAATTCACAACTCGAACCGAAATAAGTAGATTATTACAGAGGAAATTCAAAATATCCAAATATTACTATATAATAAGAATTTTTTTCGCAAATAAAAATAAAAATTGTGACCTTTAGTGTGTAGAGAACGTAGTGTGTTTTGATTTGGTAACACGATTTCATCCAGTAATATGATAAAATGCTATATCTGGTCGGTACTCTTATATGGAACTGAAACGTGGACGTTACACAGAGCAACGATTAAAACCAATGAGATAGATACAAGACATTTAGTTTGAGAGAAATTATCTCCTGTGGAATGGTGGTGTTAAGAAGAAGAATAATATGAAATAGACAAACTACAGGTTACTATAAATTTATATCACTTGGTTTCTGTTTCTACGTCAAGCAGATCGGACAATCGACATATAAGCAGGCTGTTATAAAGTTCACCTAGCGTTTTTTCAGCAGTGTGCGAGGGTGTACTGTAAAGAAGAAGATAAAACACTGCTGCACATGACACCATGATCGCTATGAAGATCGGAAGCAGTGTTTATTTGAATGCGACTGACTTTGGCACATGATTGATCATTGGAATGAAAGTAAGCTTCGACAAGGACTTATGTGCTTTCACGCTCAAAAGAATAAAAAAGCTGCACAGGTTGTATGTCATTCAGCCTTATTGTGAGTTTCGTCCGAACAATATTCCACCCAAAAAATTGACATTTCACTTTTCGAGTTCCGGGGGAAAAATTGTTGATTTTCGAAAAATTTCCGTTTTTGGCAGCACTGTTTCGAGCGGAATATACTGCTATTTACAACAAAAATTGTCCATTCTTTTTTTAGAGGCAAACAATTGAAAATAATGTCGTTTTCCATTGGTTTCACTCGGGGATTCACTCATTCTTAAATCCAATGGAACAAGAAAACTGCTTCTGGTTTAGGTGACGACGGTATTGGTTAAGCGCCAAAAAATAATCTACGGCTGCTGTCAGTTGGGTTGTATAAAATACACAAATTGCACTTGTGTAGGTGCTTCTTGAGTGGATTCTGACTTCAAATCGAGAAGCAAATTTCTCTTCTCAGAATCATCAGAAGAGTATTTTTTGTGCCAAAGGAACGGTTTCAGAAGTGATTTTTTCGATTCCGGACTCTTCCGGACGCTTCTTTTTGCCCAATGGAAAACGACATTAAAGTTATTTTTAGGGCGAAACTCGCGATAGCTTTAAAATTTTTGGGCGGACAGCATTTCGCCAGGTGAAATGTTTTCCGGGGGAAACTCCTTGATGGATGAACACGGTATCAGTCTGGCAACAGAAAAAACTGAGATAGTCCTCCTGACGAAGAAGAGAATCCCTACGCAAATCGACTTGCGGTAGGTAGGTATCTGTGATTGAGGCTCAATACAAAACTAACCTTCTGGCAACAGATAAAGTTCGCGGCGGAACGAGCCTCTAGAGTAACAGCATCACTCAGCAGATTAATGGCGAACATAGGCGGCCCAACGCCAAGCAAGCTTACTTACTTACTTAAGGTGGCGCTACAGTCCGGGGTGGACCTGGGCCTCAACCAATACGCCTCTCCAGTTAGCGCGATCTTTTGCTAACTGCCTCCAGTTGCGCACTCCAAGTTGGTTGAGGTCCCCTTCCACTTGTGCGCGCCACCTAAGGCGAGGTCTTCCTCTACTGCGTTGTCCCTCCGGGTTGGAATCGAAGACTCTTCGGGCCGGAGCGTTGGTGTCCATTCGCTCTACATGTCCTAGCCATCTTAGACGACAGATGCGTATTTTTCTGACCAGGTCGGTGTCGTTGTACAGCTCGTAGAGTTCGCTGTTAAATCTTCTCCTCCAAAGCCCGTCAACGCAAACGGGACCAAAAATCACTCGAAGAATCTTGCGTTCGAAACGGCCAAGAAGATCTTCATCCGCCTTTGTTAGGGTCCATGCTTCTGCGCCATAGAGCAGGACTGGGATGATGAGGGTCTTATATAGAGTCGACTTAGTGTTTCTTGACAAGGCCTTACTAGTCAATTGCCGTCTTAGACCAAAGAAACAGCGATTGGCAAGTGTAATTCTTCGTTTGATTTCTGCTGTGGTGTCATTATCAGAGTTTATAGCGGAGCCGAGGTAGACAAAGTCCCTAACTACCTCAAAATTATAGCTGTCTATCGTGACGTTCTGCCCGATTCGTCGATGTTGTGTGTCCCTTCTTGTTGACAGCATATATTTTGTCTTGCCCTCATTCACCACTAAACCCATTCTTGCCGCTTCCGTACTAATACTTGCAAACGCGCCAGTGACAGCTCGCTGTGTTCTGCCAATAATGTCAACATCGTCCGCGTATGCAAGCAGTTGCACAGACTTATGGAAAATTGTGCCTCTGGTGTTGGCTTGTGAGTTGCGCACAATTTTCTCAAGAATGATGTTAAAGAAGTCACATGACAGCGCATCACCTTGTCTAAATCCTTTTCTGACATCAAAGGTCTCGGTGAGATTGTTTCCGACCTTAATGGAGCAGCGAGCGTTCTCCATCGTCATTCTGCACAATCTGACGAGTTTGGCAGGGATGCCAAAACTAGACATGGCTCTGTATAGCTCGTCTCTATAAATGCTGTCATATGCGGCCTTAAAATCGATGAACAGATGGTGGGTATCGATTTGGACTTCTTGGGTTTTCTCCAGGATCTGCCGTAGTGTGAAAATTTGGTCGGTTGTGGACTTTCCGGGCCTAAAACCGCACTGATAGGGACCTATCAGATCGTTGACGAATGGTTTAAGGCGTTCACACAGTATAGCAGATATGATCTTATACGCAGTGTTAAGGAGACTGATGCCTCTATAGTTGGCGCAGTTTAGAGGGTCTCCTTTCTTGTGGATCGGGCAAACGATGCTGAGGTTCCATTCATCAGGCATACTTTCTTCTGACCAAATCTTGGAAACGAGTTGGTGTATGCTCTCCACCAAGCCATCTCCCGCTGCCTTAAAAAGCTCGGCAGTTAAGCCGTCCGGTCCAGCAGCCTTGTTGGACTTTAGCTTAGATATTGCTATCCTTACTTCACTTTGGTCAGGTGGACGGAAGTCTTGGCTGTCATCGTCCAGGTTGAATGGTTCATTCTGCCTGACAGCGGAATTTGTGTCGTCTTCGCCGTTTAACAGTCTGCAGAAATGGTTTTTCCATATCCTCAGCACCGACTGTGATTCTACTACAAGGTTTCCTTCTTCGTCTCTACAGGCTTCTGTTCGGGTTTTGTTGCCCTGACACGTTCTTTTTACCTTTTGGTAAAACTTCCGAACATTATTCCTGGAGTAGCACCTCTCTATATCCTCGATCGCGCGCTTCTCATGCTCTCTCTTCTTTCTCCGGAGAAGCCGGTGTTCTTCCCTCCTTTTTTGCTCGTAGAGCTGACGAGCTGCTCTCGTCCTTCTGTGCAGCGCCGCTTCGTAGGCACGTTGTTTTGCTGCATGCGCTTGCCGGCATTCTTCATCAAACCAGGGGTTTCGAGGGGGTGGACTGGTGAAACCGAGCACATCAGTTGCGGCATTTTTGATGGCTTCTTGGCATCGGCGCCACTGGTCTTCGGCACTTGATGCTGGCAGCGTAGGACTTCTCGAGAGGTTTAGGGATACGCGATCGGCAAAGGCTCTGGCAGTTTGTTGCGTTTGTAGCCGTCCAACGTTAAATCTCCTCACAGTATTATCTCGTTGTTTTGGCGTTTGGGATATCCGCATCCGTACCTTGGCTACAACAAGGTAGTGGTCCGAGTCAATGTTGGCCCCTCGGTAAGTTCGGACATCTAGAATACTGGAGGAGTGCCTTACGTCGATCGCAACATGATCAATTTGGTTGACGGTTTGATGATCTGGTGACCGCCATGTTCCTTTATGTATATCGAGGTGAGGAAACCGTGAGCTAGCTATGGTAACATTACGTCCCGCAGCAAAATCAATCAGCCTTAGTCCGTTTTCAGACGTGGTGTCATGTAGGCTGTGTTTTCCGATTGTGCTACCAAAGAGGTCCTCCTTTCCTATTTTGGCGTTAAAATCACCTAAGACGATTTTAACGTCATATTTAGGACATTGCTCATATGTTTTGTCGAGGAGCTCGTAGAAACAATCTTTGGTAGCATCGTCTTTATCTTCTGTGGGGGCGTGAGCGCATATTAGGCTGATGTTGGCGAATTTAGCCTTGATGCGAATAGTTGTAAGGCGTTCACTCACGTGTCGAAAGCTCAAGACTTCTTGCCTAAGTCTGCCGCTTACAACAAATCCGCATCCGAATAAACGCTGCTTTTGTTCCCTGTAGCAATCACCGTAGTAGATGTCACAGTTTTTCATCTTCCTTTTGCCCGGCCCATCCCACCGCACTTCCTGGATGGCGGTGATATCTGCTTTGTAGCAGTCTAGGGCCTCCGCTAGTTGTTCGGCTGCACGCGGTCTGTTCAGGGTTCGAACATTCCATGTGCAGATCCGAACGTCATTGTCCTTATTTCGTTTGTCCGGGTCGTCAACAGTAAATCCATCCTTATCCGAGGCTATTGGTCGCTTCGTAACCGATGCTTTTTTCCGCGGTAGGGTTGTTAGCCCCACGCACAACCCCCAACCTGGAGGACCAGGCCCTTTCTGCGACCCCTTGGACAAAAGGAGCCGGAATACTCCGGAGTCAGTAACCCGCTGCGGGGATGTGAGAGCTGCCGTTGACCCATTAAGGGCTCTTCCGCCACCATCTCTATTTCAACACCCTGACTAGTGTTGAAAATCCTCAATGACCTCAGCTCCAAATACGTCAGAGTAGCCCATTGAGGTATCTGTCATGTCGACTGTTGACGCCACCGTTGATTCAGCCATGTGAATTCATCCGCCGTACGTCCTCTTTCTGAGGGGCTCATGTTAGACTTCTGAGACTCGAGCAGACAGTCAATCCGACAGAGCATTATAGTGTTGCTATTTTCTTCGTGTTCAACACTCGCGCTTATAAGTTTAGCAAGTCAAGTCCGGGTGGACATAGACCAGTACCCGGTGGTGACCACGGGGAGGTAAAATAAGCACAATTGGTGAGTGTGAGATAGTTGCGACACTGGACATCGCCAAGTTGATGCCAATCAGATGCCCATCCCTATTCACACAACACCCAACCACCAAAAACGCCAAGCAAGCGCAGGCTATTAATGACGACAACGCATGCAATTCTTCTTTCTGGAAGTGAAATCTAAGCAGACGCGCTTCAACAAAAAAAGTACCGGAAGCAGATGGCGGCAGTGCAACGACGTGGAGCTCTACGCGTGGCTTGCTCTTACCGAACGGTGTCGGAACCAGCCGTCAGAGGAGTGACCTCCATCGATCTCCTAGCGGCACAAAGGAATTACGTCCACGACAACAAGACGGAAATCGGACTGCAAGCGGCAATCGAGCAAGCAGCGCAACAAACAATTCGAAATTCGAGGCTGATAAGAAATGTGACTGAGTGGAACGACCGGAAACACGGTGAGGTAAGCTACTTCGTCATCCAGTTTCTCACCGGTCACGGAAATTTCAACTAGTCCGTATACCTCGAAGGCATTCCGAACGCAAACAGGCCACCCTACGGTGCGTAAAGCATTTCTCCCCCCAACAAGAAAAAAAAATCCCCTAGTGTGTTCGTTTTTAAATATGCTATACCGGACTTTGCTACATATAATTGTGAGATCGACTAGTTAGTTGAAGTGGTAATTAATGACTTTCACCGAAAGCTCACCACGACCTTTAAAAACATTTCTAATAGTAGAGTACAATAAATGCAAGTTTACATTAACAACGAATCAAAACTTAAAGTAAAAGAAGCGAGTCTCCAAATCATATCTACGAATCCCCAATTCCCAACAAAAACTTGAGCATTTTTAAATCAGTCTTCGTAGATTTAAGCATAGCAAAACAACAAACAGACAACAGGTTTTATTCTGTTCCTTAACATTGTTGGAAATGAAAGAGCAGGATGGAACAGAACACACCTACATCATTGAAAGAAAAAATTAGCGCCTAGTCCCATAGGCGCAACATCGCGCGGTGTATGCTGTGAACCTGCCTCGCATGAAATGCAATAAAGACTTAAATTAAATGGACAGAACTTCACCAAAAAATTCTTTTCGAAACCTGGTTGCCAACTATGTAATTCGATTATACTTTTGATATTTCAAATAGAATCGGAACAACTTTCGAATTGAATCGAAAGTAGAATCGAATTACATAGTGGGCCCCCTGAACAAAAATAACCTCAAAATTCCAACAGGAATATTTAGTGGCCATACCCTCCTAATTAAGAACATCTCCAAACTCCAACTAATGGCCTCTCACTGGAACTTACATCTTGGCGAAGAAATCGGCAAACCTAGCCGAATTTCGCTAGAAAAGATCTTCGTCTTCCTCCTGAATGCATCCACAGTGAAACGATTGCTTTGGAACCCTATCAATAGGCTCCTTTTCAAGGAGGCCAGAGTCCCAAAAAGGCTATCTCTTTTTAAATATCTAATGGATGGCTAAGAATCGACGAAAGATGAGTGTAGAATGCGGAATTTTCCATACAAAAAGGAACAATGCACTCAAACACTTGTGCACATAACTAATCACTCGATGTCAGAGGACAGTTGAATGTCGAATGTTCTTTGACGCGTTCGTTAGTTACCGTCTTTTAATTTAAAGGAGACTTTGTAAATAAAAGAGAGGACAGTTGAATGTCGAATGTTCTTTGACGCGTTCGTTAGTTACCGTCTTTTAATTTAAAGGAGACTTTGTAAATAAAAGAGATGGTTTCTTTTGTTATTTTCACAGATTTACTTCAATAGCAATTTATATCCACTCAACTTTAAGTTAAGAGTAAATTCTCCATTTCTATTTACATGAATTCAATTCACAATTATTCCAAGTTTAGGATGAAGCAAAATATAAAGGTATACGTAGTAGTAGTTAAAAATAAAGCAAACAATTATTTTAAGTAAAGTTTTTAGTGAAACATTCACTGTAGTGGTGCATCTGCATCCAAGTGATAGCTCCTCACACAAGAAAACCTCAACGGTGGATACTTCGAAGGGGTCAGTTCAAAATCACTCGTGACCTCTCGCTTGTTGCGCACCTGTATTATGGAATATTTCTTCCAAATCAACTGAGAAAACCTTTTCTTTGGTGTACTCGCAATAGTAAACTCAATGCAGTAGGTTGTGAAGTTAGCTTCGTAATCGGCTGTTGGGACCACACTTCCCCGACGCCTGCCTCCGAAATACTGGTCGCCCTTTGTCACCCTCTGGGTTTTCTTCAGCATCATTATAACCATATCGCCGTGTAGACGATAACACCCACGCAGTACTTCCGGACGCAGCTGATTGATATTCTTTAAGCGGGCGACACCCTGTGCGGGCTCATCCGAAGATGTCATCATTATTACGGTGCCATCTGCCATAAAACGAACATAGCGGTAATATTCGACAAGCTGAACAGGTCGGTAGAACTGATCCTGGAAGCTGTTCTCTCCCATACGCAGGTAAGTCGTCTTACTTATGTAGCAACCGTTAAAATGAATCCGCTCCCTTTCGATAAACATTTGTCTCCAGCTCTCGAATGGTGTATTCGAGATGCAGCCCAGATTCACACCCCAAACTCTGAAAGGGAATATAAAATAAGTATTTGATTAAAACAAGTACAATTGGATTTAATTACTTTAGGCATGCCTGCTTCCAGATCTCTTCACCTCGGGCGTACAAGTAGAATCCTTTGCATACCGCAGCACACTGTTCCAGCGACTTCATGTCTAACTGCGATGATACCACCCAGCGTAGGATGTACAACATAATTTCAGTTGGCAATTCGGATATATGCATCTCGGTGGTGATGACACCCGCGTCACGACTGCTGGCAATCAATTGCCCATTCTTAGCGACGTCGTTTTGGAATTTGATAAACAAATCCACTTCTATTTCCGCTTCTGCATTCGGCTCTTCCACAGCCGAGGCATGCACAACATTATTATCACTATCAACCTCCTGAGTTATCTTACTAGCCTCGTACGCTTTAAACTCGATATCGGGGTCAAGTTGAACAGCTCGTCGATAGAACTCCAGCGCGTCATACACTTTTCCGCGTTTCTCGAGGTCCACAGCATACTTGAACAACGCTTCGGCTTGCGCTTCTGGGCTGGCTGTAATGTCACCAGACGACGAGTGTTCGAAATCCAGCTCTCCGTTCTTGTTGCCTTTTATATCAAATTTGAGCTCCTTCTGCCAATTTTCACGAAACTCATCGAGAACCGAACGGAACTCATTCGCCATGTTGTCCATTCGTTTAGTGGTAGTTGATGACGCTGACGACGAGGAGGAGGAAGACTCAGCTTCACCTTCATCCTCACCATCTGATTTATTTCCAGATATCTGCTGTTGAGAAACAAAAAACACGTTCAATTAAGAAAAGGAGAGTTTTTGCTTGCGCATGTTGTGCTCAAGGGAATAAAAAATTGTTAACTCCTTTAACCAATCGGTTTACTGGGAATATAACTTGTTGACGGCCATTTATTTTTTGAACAGCCGGCGCAGATCAGCTGAACCAACCAAGTATAAAAAAATTACAAACCAATATGCGGCAGGGGAGCTTCATGACGGATTTTGATAATAAACAAAAATAATTCGATGTGTTTATTAGAGACCCATCTGCTAAAGTCACCGGTTCAACTTTAAATAGGGAACTGCGAAATGAACCAATAGGTCAGAAATAAAGCCACAAATAAAAATTTGGAGCTTTTCAAACATGTCGTAGTATTCGTATATCTGCTCGCAATTTCACAAACTGATGGAAAGTCAAAATCTACCAAATTTTTACGCTGTGTGGTGCAAATATGTAGAAAATAAGATAGCACCAGCTATGGCTATGTAGTTATTACTTAACACTCACACCAACAAGCGTCACCGGTCCCCGTCAGCCGTCACCCCATCCCAGACTAAAAACAATAACAACATGTACCAGCTGAAGAGCTAAATCAGTGCAAAAGCTGTCTGGTAAACATTAATTATGAAATAACAAATAAATAATAGAACCTTACCATATTTGAGCGAGTAAAACTTAAAAAACTTCCTTATCGGTTCGTCTCCCGGTGGTTTTTGCTCCAAGGTCTTTACCAATCGTAGGAGGGTTCGGAAAATAATAGATCACGGTCGCTGTACCTTATAATGTATGGACGATTCTTAACTTCTTGATATTGAAATTTGATTGAAATTGCGAGTGGAAAACTTTTGGCCATTATATATCGAGAGAAACCAAGTGAATTTCCCGCTGCTGAATTTACTTTCTCTGGGATTCGGATGTGAATTTGGAAAATTGTCTGTTCTTTTCAGTGGAGGACTATTATTTATTTGGTTTCGATTTGTCCAGGTCACAGTTTAATCTAATTTGGTTCAGATGACTTTTTCAATTTAACTGCGTATATTCAATTTACAAAAATGTGTGGTATACGGCTGCTGCCTTTTCCAACACAACACTATGGAATGATGTTGAACAGTTTTCCCTCAACTGCGCACTGGAAACATTCCGAACAAATTAGATCCTTGCAAGGATTTCGGTTGAGGAAAGGAAGACCGAAATTTAGGAAATTTGGTTGCTCGTTGTTGCTGTCATTCTGAATGGTTGAATATAGGGTAAAGAGGTGGACGTGGATAGGGGTGGTATGTTATGTAGTTCTTTTCCTATTTCCTAATTTCGTTGACGTGTGGGATCATACTGTCAGAGTTTGCCATCAGCTGTGAGCTGTGACAAATATGGTACCTTTTCGGAATGGTATGTTCAATTAGTCTACATTGGCCGAGTTCCTCTGCCCGCTAGACGTCTAGAACAAAATATCCCAGTTTTCAAACGTTTGAACGATTTTCCTTCTTTTTCTCTCAATGCAGCGGGTAGTTTTGCGCTGGATTGAGAAACTTTCCTGAATGGGATATTTCACAAAAAGTGCTAGATGTCTAGCGCCAATGGTGAAATGGCAATTTTTATACGAAGTTTGACCAGACGCTAGTCATCTACCTGGCAGTGGAACGCGGCAATTGGCCACCTCTTCTAGCAGACATTCAGTTGACATTTTAAATTTCGAAATTCAAAAATACTTAGATCAAGCGTTCGTATACCTAGTCCAGACAAAATCTAGTTGACGTTTTACACAAACTAGGTATATCCGAACGTCCTAGACGTAATGTGTGTATTTTAACTTTGACAGCCTTACATACCACTACATAGCGGCCTCAAAAAATAAAAACATTTATATATTATATACATGAAAAGTCGCGCTGTTTTAAAGACTGCGGCGCAGATAGGTATACCAAAATATGTAATCCAATAGGTCCGCTGTCAACAAATTGTCAAGCTAAAAAAAAACTAGGAATCATGCATATTTCGTAGTCTTAAAGCTCTCCCAAACCCACGCAACTTATTCGCAGCGACAGCGACGACGACAATTTCGACTTTGAGTACGACAAGGAAATTCGCAAGCCTGCTCAGATAGAAGCGTCGCGTCAGCTTGTGTCAGTAACCAGCTCATATAACTGAAATTTCTCAATCTAGCGCAAAACTACGCGCTGCATTGAAAGAGAGAGAGAGAAAAAACAACCAGTCAAAGGCAAATCGTTCAAACGTTTGCAAAATTTTCCGCTGCCGCTGCGCGAGCGTTCCTTCATCTGGGATATTTTGTGCTAGATGAACAGCGGGCAGAGGAACGCGGCCAATGTATGCCATCGCAGAAAAATAAACAAAACTGACAGATACGCACAGCTACCTAGCCCGCGACAACGAAAATAAAAAAATCGCTGCACTTTAATCGCCGTCGCACTAACTTGATCGCGTGAGTCTGGATATTCTCATTTACTGCCATGTTTATATAATTATTTGATACAAGTTTCGTCTATCATGTGACAGTAATTTTAACATCATTATTGTGGGCCTACCCTTAATGTTTATATAAAATGCTTTCGGAGTTCAAAATTCACCACGACGCAACAGTAAACTGAACAAACCAAATTTGCTTGTTTTCCAAGCTGACAGCTTTAAAATAAAACGAACGAAACTGCCAATTTTATATTTTTATATTGACAATTGTGCATTATTTATTTTCTGTGATCCTTACAATAAACAAAATGAACAACAACATTGATATAAAACTAGAGACTGACGTGGTTACCGGTGAAACAGTAGCTCAATTTGTTACTTCTATTCTTGAGTTTCTCTTGTACCAGCGAAATCAAATTCCTTTTGTGTGCACAACATTTAAATATCAAGTTTCAAAATGGGATAAGGATAAGAGTGATGCAAACGATGAACCAGCGAACTTCCAGCTGGAGCGCCAGAGAAGCCTTGCAAAACAAACATTGGATAGCATCAAATCAATGGTGGAGGTGCGTAGCGTTGGCGCTATCTAATGCATGTTGTTTTGATAATATTTTTCTAGTTGATACGAAGGGCTTTTGATCAAAGTGAAGTATCCTGTGTTCGTTTTCTTTTCGGTTCAACAGCAGTCACACCGAAAGAAGTTTACACAATAAATATCCCGCCCATATCTAGAAGTCATTCATATGAAAACCACAAACTAAATAAGGCACTTCTTAACCAAGCGCTGATGTAAGTTCTACTTTGTTGTTTTCATTATGTTTACATTATTGCATTCTGTTTTCAGTTCCCTTTTGACCTCTGATTGCTTGTATAGTACATTCTCCACTAACCTTTCTACCACTAATGTATTCCTCGAGCTGGAAATGCCCGATAGCGACGCGAATGATTGGGAACAAATTATCTCTGCAGACTTTTGTGACTTCCCTTCGAGCTGTAAGCAGACGGTTATAAATTTAGTTCACACACTTCCTGCCGAACACATTGAAACGAAGTGCTGCAGGGAATTAAAGGTTTTTCAGGATATATCCAATTTATCACTGGAAAGTACTAACGAGAGCGAGGAACTTGAGATGACTTCGGGAAGGCAAGTTGGATGGTGGGAGGCATCTACAATAGTGAGAGGATTCAAACAAAATATGCTTAAGGGAAGTAACTTGTGGCAATAGTTAATGATAGGGAACGATCGATGGTCTGAGTGTAAATGAGTTAGGATTACAACAAAGTTTACGAGAAAATAAAGACTTGACTATATGTACTACACAAAGAAATGGCTCTCAGTGCAAAAGCACAGTAAACCGGTCAATAAGTCATAGGATTTTAAGTCCCCATTGGGACTTATTTACGTATTTAATTCACAAATGAAGGATATAGTAGAACACTGTGGTAAGTACCTACTTACTCAAGAAACTAAATTGAAACGTTGCAACAATTCTGTTGTTCAATTATTCTACAATGTTCTTTCGTTAGAGATGTGGTAAAGAGTTTTTAATTTGCCAAAGGGAAATGCATCATACTTTTATTACAAACGTAAAAATTATGTATATTCTAACAGGAATTGTTATTTTACCAATATTTATGCAAAAACGTTCCCTTGTGTTCTTTGGACGGAAGCTCATATTGATAATGATATTGCTAGCGCATTACCTAAAATATTAAACCAATTAACTGAAGACCATGGAAAGATAAAAACTATATATTGTGGAGTGACTCTTGCGTTCCCCAAAATAAGAGCAAAATAAATTTGAGCGCTATAAAAATGTCCCTTTAAGCCAATTCCGCAGCAATTAAAGCCCTTGCTACACCAGAAATAAAATTGAAGCTTGTAAAATGCTGTCGTGAAGAACTCGAAGTTCTTGACACTCAGCACAAGGTATCGCTCAGCTGGGTCAAGGGACATGAAGGCATTTCAGGCAATGAGAAAGCGGACGAATTAGCAAGACTAGGTTCGACAGCTGTTTTAGAACCAGCTGATCCCTCTGTAAATATCCAGCCTTGTACACTTGGGGTAGCATATGAAAAAGTCGGAAGAAGAACTTTATAGAGGTGAGGAAGCTTTTGAGAACACTACCCACTTCCTATGCCACTGCTCAAGTCTACAGCACACCAGGAACAGATTCCTAGGGAGAAACTTCTGGCAAGACCTAGACGAGCTTTCCAGCGCACCAGTTAACAATATAATAGGAATCATCAAATCCACAGGATGGTTTGTATGTAACAGCATAGTAAGTAATTAAAACACTTATAGACAGGGTTATAATGGGTAAGGGACAACCTCTTTCCCCGACGGGCATCACAATGGGTCAGTATGGACCTGTTGAAAAAATTCCGGAAAACGTAAAGAGACTCCACCGGCTGTCAAGTCCAGACGCAACTTTGACAAAAATCTAGATTCTCAAAAGTGCTGTGAAATCGAATATAAAAACTGACCTAGAAAACCACAATAGGTCACAAATCCACACTTTATTTTTTTTGATCTTTCGTCTGATTTCAAAGGCCAGATGGCCACTCTCAATTAAAAAAGCAAACAGAACTAAAGTTTGAAAGCATCGGTAAAAAATGCGCCTCAATTTGACACTTGAAAAAGCAAAATAGCGAAATTTAAAAACTTTAAAAATTCGTAAACAGAAATTTTGTTTTGTTATTTTATTGCACTGCACTCCAACTGTAATAATTAAATAACAATCAGCTTTAAAATGTATAAAAATAGAAAGTTCAAGACCAAAAAAACAAAGGCGCCATTAAATCCCATCGATGAAAATGCAACAATTAAAATTCCGGTAAGTTACTCACTATACCCACATTTTGCACTGATTTAAAGTGCGATTCATATTGAAAGAAGTTGGACCAACCAGAAGATAAAGAAAACGACTCAAAGTCATACCAAGACAATGAACTATTCAGCCAGGAAACAATTCCAGCTTCCCAGGAACCTACTCAAAGATACCTTTCCCAAAGGAGCACACTCTGTCGCACTCAATCGAAGAGCACCCAACGTTCACCGACAACATATTTTGAGATGGTTCTCATCAAGTCGGGTGTGCTGCTGGATGAACCTGATAATTTTGTTATATGTAAGTATTGAAGAAGCATCCCTTATCTGCGTAGCCAATTGACAGTTCCATTTTAGCCTGTGATCATGTCTCCTTTGTCTGTAAATTTCGGGAAATTTTCGTAAAATGCCAGAACTATCCCGCGAATGTGGAAACATTCCGCACAGGCCTACGTGATGCTCTTAACGATAAGAAATTCGCAATGAAATTGCTTAGTGGATACACAATTAGCATGCCAGGAGAAGACAATCCCTATCAGTCGCAGGACAGTATGATAGTTAATTTTCTCATGATTGACTTTTTGCAAGAAGTTGTTATAAACGTTGTCTTGGACAAAGTGGAGGAATGCGGAAAGAGAGAGTAGCGTCTTGACTATAATATTGAATTACATAACTATTCTAAAACTGTTTCACGTTTACAGAGAATCAACATCAACTCATAATATTCCTCTGCTTCCGCTGATGTTGTCTCAGTTGCGATACGTTACACATTCCCATGCTGATTTGATTTACTCCAGAATCGTTAAAATATTCGAAAGTGCCATACCCTCTGTTCAATGGGACATTATAAGCAATGCGGAAATGGTTTTGAAGTCAACAAAACATGATGCATTTGTCGAGATGCTTTTGTAAACAATTTAATATTCCCTAAAAATATGTATAGAAATCACGGACGTACATTTCAGGAACAATTTTGCAACCAACAAGGATCTGTTCCATGCCACGGCGATTAATACTTTTACCAATTTGTGTCTGTCGCCGAAGATGCAGTCCAAATTGAGAATGAAAGCTGTTGCGTACATTAAGGATGAATCCCCACCAACGGTAAGTGCGCTTAGAAAAATGTTAGAATTAAATGAAAATGGCCCTTCTTGCTTAGATTCTGCCATTACTGATTAAACTTTTACTAAAAATATTGAATGATGATAATGACGAAGTCATACGTGAGGTACGTGAACTCAAAGTGAATTGAAGCCTATTCCACAAGATTTATACTGTCTTTTTTTGGCAGTTAATTAACGATTTGAGAGACATTCTTGTGTGGGAGGCGAATGATGGAGACAATCCAGAAAATAAACAAGCACAGATTGACGTGTTCAACTACATAACTCAAGGACTGACGAGATCGAAGAAGTTTTTCGACATTTGGCAGAAAACAATTCAAAATTTGGCCCCAGTTAATTTCAGGTAAAACTATTAAGCTTTTATATGTATACAATCAGGATGATTTTGATCATAAATACAACGGCGTGGGGATCCAAATCTACATGGATGGCTCAAAAATGGATGCTTTGCATGGATTAATTTCAAAAATTATGATTTAATGTGCTCATGGCTAACACTAAAAACCATTTGAGTTATCAGGGAAACATAAAATGTCCTTTGCAACAGATGCATGTATTCAGTGACGGACTTAACTTGCTCTCTCAGCTAAAAGCAAGAACAAACTGTTCATCACGAGTCATCTAATCCTAAAAATGTTTACTTACAGGCCAATCGACTTGCTCATCCTAATAACTATGATTTCCATCAAGGAGGAACGCAGCAACTACATTGAAAACATTGTAAGTAGCTTGTTAATAAACAAAGAGGATCTCAGTCTATATATGAGCTACTTTCTTTTCAGATTCGCCGTCGACTTAAACTGGAACACATCACAGTTGATATTTTATCTGAAATAAAAACCAAGTACGCCTCCATATTGGCCATGCAGATGAATGTCCTTCTCCAGATATTACACGATTTTCTGAGGGAGAAAACTAAAATAATATCTGACTTTGCACGGAATTCGTACAAGTATGTAAAAGTATGTCCCTTCGAAGAATTAATTGACTAACTTCTAAGATTCTCTTAGTATAATCTTTGGCGTCGGAGAATCGACTCAGAAAAACATCCTTATAAAGCTAGTCGAACTGACATGTGACAAATCTTCGTCGAGTATGACCACAACAGCATTGGAGCTGTTAAAAGACCTCCGAAAGAAGTATCCGTCAAATGTTCAAAACTGGGGTATGATTTTGATGGTGAGTTGTAAACTGTACGCGGTTGTTCATAATCTTAGCCGGAATTGTTCACTTTGTAGCCTCTGCTGGATCGAATGAACGAGATGACACTGCCACAAACACGTCTCGTCATGGAACTACTTTGTTCGATAGCGTTTCCTGCACCACCACTGGATGAGTGCCCAGCGTTGCAGGATCAAATAGATATGCTGATAAAAAAGCAAATTATCAACCGCCTACCAATGTAAGAATAACATTAAACGGCTCACACAAATGTGTCAACTGTCGATATTTGTAGGGTTAAGAAGCAAGGAATTATTGGAGCTGTTCAGATGATCGATAATGTCGCCCGAATTGAGGAGTTCGTCGCCGAGGCAATGTACGACCTGAACCAGTCTTACAACACAGTCGAAGAGTTGCCGGAGGGAAGAGGAAAAACTGCTGCGAACTATGTTGGTACGTTAGGTCGCATTTTTTTCCGTATAAATATCTCACCTAAATAGTGTTCTAGCCCGGGTTCATTCAACAACACTTTACTGTCCGGAGTCGTTGGCATTGTTTTACGACGAACTAGCAACCGTCTGCTCTACAAGCCACCAACGTGCCGATAATGAAGCCTATCTTGATCGTCCTTTTGTGATTTGGCTCTGTGAGCTGATAACGTATTATTTTCAAAGCAGCTTCGTCATTGAAGACCAACCAAGGAATGACTTGTAAGGCAAGCTCATCCGCCTCATTGCAATGCACTCAAATATGTCAATTGTTTCAGAGGAATTCCATTGTCCTATCAGAAGTGTATCAACACGCCCGATGACACGAATTCACCACACGAAAGTGAACTAATCCCGATTGCAGTCAACATATCCCAGCTGGTTTTGAATCCATCTGCAGAGTATGTCGAAGTTTTCATATTTAATCGCGTCTTGTTCAATCATTTTATTCTTTTAGAGCGTCATCATCGATTCTAGTGCTGGCGCCATTGTTTAACCTAATGCGTGTGCTCCATTTTACCCGCTATGATGGTAGCCTTGAGATGATCAATGCCCTCCTTGGGTGTGGTATCATCCTACCAACTGTTTTCGATGACGTCGACAATGTTGACATATTTTACGAATACGATGAAACGCAGTACACAAATATATTGAACATTTTCTTCCATACCGTAAATTGGATTCGTGAAACTATAAGCTCATTCTCGAGTCAGAATGATTCGATGATACGCGGAAAAGTAGGTCTGCATTGTGCTTGAATTGAGAGTGCCCTTTAATTGTGTCTTTCTGTAGGTTTTGATGCGTCTTGTCGAGTTGATTAAGATTGAAGCAAGTGTAAGAAAGTTAATCACGAAAGCGCCAAATGATTATACTCCCCCGGCTTGTCAGTTTATGACATCGCCAATGAGTGCGGGACACTCTAGGAAATCTGGCACTGCTAAGGCAAAGAAGAAATTGTCGACTAAACCCGGGGACAGCAAGAAAACCCAACCCAATGCAACTGAGCACATGGAGTCCGAACCGACTTTGGCAAATGTAAGCATCACAGGTACGACTAGGATTAGTAATCCTAAGGCGATGAAAACGTGTACAGGAAAATTCGATGCGACCTACGGCCCAAAAGAGATCTACCGGTAAGTGTTGTGTTAACCTAAAAACATTGACTATTTTAGCTAGATGCAGTTTATTTGCATGTAGACTCTATTTAAGTTTAGGTCGAAGAGCTGGTAGGTATCATGTTTAATATTCGGCCCTAGCGAGGTGTATGTTGGAACGAAAAATTCTCCGATTTTATACGATTCGAAGGATTTTTGCTTCGAGGTATTCTTCGGAACATCTATTCGGAATATTTCTCCGACATTTTGTAACGCATATCGGCGAATTACGTTGAAGTGCGATGAGGTGCATTTTTTTCTTCAATTTTTGACAGCTAGGTTCCGATATCCTCCGACAGAAATTGGTTGCGGAATTTGTTTACGATTTGGATTTGAGTCTCCGACAGAGTATGCACTGCGGAGAATTTTCCGTTCCGACGGATACCTCGCTAGGGCCGACTATTTGCTTATTACAAGCGTAAAATAAAGAACTTCAACAATTTAGTAAACATAAGACTGGTTCAAAATTGAAATTAAATAAATAATAACTTAAACCAAAAGATAATACAATTTGAACGAAGTTATGGTTATTGAGGGAATGGGAGAATCAGGGTTAAAGTATTTTGTGGAGGGTACGTTTTAAAGTTGATTTGGTGCAATTTAGGTCAAATGCATGTTAGGAAACATGTTTACGAAGCATTCTTGTTAAAGGCTCGTGCGGGCCGTAGTCAGTACGGTAATGGGGAAGGCGAAATAAGGGTAGTGATTTTAAACGACGAGGATTAGTGTTTAAAAAGATCTGATGCCGAAAATGAGAGCAATATGTTCCCAGATAGTAACTGACGAACAAAAACTATATCAGCGATATAACGACGAGTCATAAGAACTTAAAAATTGAGTAGCTTCAAGCGATTCTCGTGCGGAGGTAAATTGTGAGGGTCATCCAATCTAGCCCACGTAAAGCAAAAGGATTCGATTCTCAGAATATGTACTGTACCTGGCTGGCATATTCGAGAAGTGGCCTAACAAATGTCATATAAAGAGATTTAGTTACATAGAGGTTAGAGAACTTCTTCGACCAACGTTTAACGAAGCCGAGTGCAGAGTTAACTCTGCTAATAATGTTGTTTGATGTGAGAACGAAAGTTAAGATGAGTGTCCCTAATAATGCCCATAATCACGAATTGATGAAACAGTGGAGACAGACTCGTTATTAATGTAATAAGATCTTTGAGGCAGGGGATGACGTTTGCGAGAAAAGTTGTAGCTTGATATTCTGTTCACTTTAAGCTCCAAACGATTGTATTGACAGTTGGCACCAGGTGTAGAAGTGGTTAAGGTCAGTTTGTAGTGAGACTGAGTAAGCAGTGTAAGATATATGTTTACAAAGATTAGAGAGTAAAATGACACGAAATACATCATTTATTCTCAAAATAAAGATCCAAGGTACCCTGTGGTACACCATAGGACGCTATGACTGGCTTAGAGACGGAGAATCTAAAGAGGACATTATACTTGCGATCTTCTAAATTAGAATTAATCCATGAAGTAAACCACGCTTCTAGTTTGAAAAGGATAAGTTTGTAGGAGGTTTTGTCGAACGCTTTGCTAAAATCGGTAGCCTTACCATTGTCCATGGCACATAATGTATTTGAGACAAAATTCGTAAGGTTTGTGATTGTAGACCTACCCTTGGAAAACCCATGTTGCTTAGAAGAAAGAATAGATTTGCAGTGGCAGAATATTGTATCGTAAACAATGCTCTCAAAGAGCTTTGGTATGCAAGAGAGCTTAGCGATGGGTCTATAATTAGAGATATCATCCTTACACCCCTTTTTGGGGATGGGAATAATAAGTGAGTCCTTCCACAATTTTGGAAAAATATCGTGTGCAAGTCAAAGCTGGAAAAGAGCAGAAAGGGGCAGCACTAATATATTTCAGATTTTGTTAACACAATGGCAGGGAGACCATCTGGACCGGAAGAATAAATAGTCCTTGAGAAGGTTAATTTGTTAACTACTGATGATAAGCTTATATTCATCGATGTAAAAGAGGTTTGAGCGCAGCTATTCATATAACTGAAGTGGTTAGGCTGAAGAAATCAGCGAAAAAGTTGGTGATTATTTTAGAATCTGTAGTCGAAACATTTTCGAGTTTTAAAGCAGAAGGCTACCCATCCGATTTCTTTTTGGTGTTTTTAAATTGAAAAAACCGCTTGGGATTTGAAATTAGGTCATGCTGCATGCGGAAAAAGTATTCGGAGTAAAGGGTCCTACACATTAATTATTATAAATTATTGTAAACTAAAAGATAGTCTGAGAAATTAGATACAGATCTGCTTCGGAGATATGTGGCCGTTAAATCAGATCGAAATCTAATTCTTTACTCAGTACTCTGTCAGGCGTTTTTAGCATAGTATTGAGCTGTCGCAGTGGCTTAGTGGTAGTGTGTTGGGCTACTAAGCGAGGGGCTCAGGTTCGAGTCCCGAGAGGGCCAAATTACATCTTAAGGTTTTTTTCCACTGCGCCACCTCTCGCGAACGTCTGACAAACATCCGAGAGTAAAACTGTCATGAATGAGCTTCTCAATTAGCCGTTTGGACTCGGCGTAAAATTGTAGATCCCTTCCATTCGTCCCAAAAATTGAAAACCCACACAAAGCGAATGGTTGCGAGAAGCTAGGCCTTGGGTCCCATAGACCTGTCGCGCCAAAATATTTATTTATTTATTTATTTATTGAGCTGTCTTGCCAGTGCTAATGATGATCCTAAATAGTTGTTTAGATCTAGTATATATCCCATTGCTATAGAGAGAAGTCAAAGTGACGTGAGTCACGTGAGTCCGAAAGATCTCAGACCTATTAGTCTCTCATCATTCCTTCTAAAAACTTAAGAACGTCTAATTGAAATTGAAGATTCCCCCCGTGATAAGGAGTATATGATGGTTGCATTCCTAGACATAGAAGGCGCTTTAAACAACGTCGACTCATCTGCGATCGCTGGTGCTGTTCAATTTGGTGCTCAATAGCCGAATTATTAACTTATCTCTGGGTGAGATATCTACCAGAAAATCTGTCAGTAGAGGAACCCCACAAGGATGCGTTCTATCTCCCCTTCTCTGGAATTTAGTGGTGCATGAACTGCTAATATGCCTAGAAGCGGGAGGTCACAATTTGATTGCCTATGCGGACGACGTGGCTATTGCCGTGTCAGTAAAGTACTTAAACACGATAAAAGAACTCCTACAACCCTCATAAAACTGAACTTGTCCTCTTCTCTAGGAAATACAAGATTCCGCACATTGAACCTCCATCTATAAATGGCACTAGTTTGACATTCTCAAATGAAGCCAAATACTTAGGCCTTATTTTTGAAAGGAAACTAAGCTAGAAGCCTAACGTCTAGGAAGAGTTAGAAAAGCCACTGTGGCACTTTTTTCTTGCAAAAAAGCCATTGGGAACAAATGGGGCTTACAACCTCGTATCACTCATTGGCTATACGTCTCTATCATAAGACCGATACTTATGTACGGTGTGGTTGTCTGGTGGACTGCTTTGGACAAAGCGATTAATCGCGATAAATTAAGCAAAAATTATATACCAGCCCAAGACTGTCATTCGTCTATCAGAGAGATGGCTGAGTAGTTCAACATTCACCTCTGTTTGGTGCCGGGACATAGATACCCCACAGGTAACTGCAAGGCTGATGAACTCGCCAAACTCGGAACTAAACTAGGAACCTTTGCTTCCAACTAAGAATTCTGTGGGTATTCCTATCGCTACTTGTAAACTGTTAATAAAGCTGGATGCTATCGAAAGTAAAAGTCTAAGATGGACAACCGGCTTAACTTGTCTAGCGACAAAGCAGATCTGGCCAAAGCTGGATCTAAAACGTTCTAGATATTTGATCTCCCTCAATAGGAAGCACATTAGCGCTACAATAGGTATCATCACATCTTTGAACTGTCTCATAGGTAGGCATGCAACAAGGCTTGGCGTATTTTCAAACGATTTCTGCAAAAGCTGCCTTGAGAGGAGGAAGAGGAGACTGTTCTCCATCTTCTCTGCATTTGTACGGCTCTCTCACAAGGACGTAAACGTCGGCTAGCCGGTAGCCACTTCAGCCTAACCTAACCTATTGAGCTGTCGCTTGTCAGCGTCACATATTTGTACCATTTCCCCATTTGGAAACTCTACGAGCAACCAAAGGGTACAGTGGGCGGTTTAACCGCACGAAACCAACGAAAATAGTGCCTTAAAAAGCCCAAATTTGATGATGTTTGTGTGTACCGGAAAAAGTTGACAGAAGTTTCACAAAAACGCAAAACAAAACCAGCGAGTGAGGAGTATCGAGTCAGGATACTAATAGCCTCTCTTTTCTTAAGGAGATCAAAGTGATCGAAGCAGCATTCGGTCAAACAAATGGCTAGCAGCTTTATGACCAAAGACAGTCTTCATAGTGATATGGCAAGAAGAAGAATCACGTCCAGTTAACGAAGATCCACTTACAACAAGTATTGAAGGGTTTGGCTTAGTTAGAAAAAGGGTCAAACAACAGCAAGGCTCTGATGGAACACCGGAGTAAATCTTGAAATACGGATGTGGTAGAGTAATGTACAATTGGAAAGTACATAACTCCTTCTGACTATAACGATCTTGCATCGGATCTCGGTGAACAGATCCATTCTGTGACTTCTTCTACTAACGTCCTTAGAGAGTTAAATTCTTCGAAGCATGTTCTTCACCAGGATGTCCTTGTTGGCCAAAGCACAGGACTATTCACATGTTACGTTGTATTGTTTAAGTTGTTTTTCTAGTTGGAACAGCAATCGCTGTGGAATGCAACTGCTATTTTCTTTCGATCTCTTTTCTGGGTTGGTTACCTTTGCTCATCCCTCTTGACTTCTGACATCTATTTTCAGACAAATGAGCCCAGACATAATGCTAATATTAAAAGTTGACTTTACACTGCAATATCCGCGGCCAAATGAAGACATTCCAAACTCTATTGGGCTTCTGGAGTTCAAGTAACTTACCTTTAACACAATTTTAGACATTAACCACGATTCATTTAACCGAATTTAGGTTCATAATAACAGACATTGTTAATAAACTGGAATCGGTTACAGGAGTTCAAAAATTCACCACAGATCAGCATCAGCAATACATTGTACATCCGAACTATTTCATCAGTGACATTGTCTCTCAGTTTCTCGAACCCATCATGAACAATTTCGAACAGGTTTGCTTTATCTATGTTAAAAAATGTCGAAGTTAATTGTTGTACAGATTTCTAGTGCGATTTCGACGACAGTACAGAGAGTCGACGGTGCTCTGGGCAACGCTGATCTATTTACAGATCACGTGAACTACCTTAAAGTTTGTTTTGGCTTGTGCCTTCGCTTGTTGGCGGCATTGTTTTCCTGGACCGGCTTTAGCGATGTCTCAAATAAAGATCTGCTTAGGGGTAAGTGATGTACAGCATGATTCATTCAAACCTCACTGTGTTTGTTCCATAGAAGCCTTATTGGCAATTTTAGAAAAACCCGTTCGAAAACAATTTGCTAAAAAAGACGTTCCGTCGTTGGCCACTGAAGTGTTTTCCAGATGTCGATCGTTTGAAAAGAGTGCCATTGACATTCAATCGGCAGTCCATTTGTACCACTTGATGCAGTCGTTAAAGAAGTTTGCCACCAAACAGGACTTGGACAAAGATATATGTGAGTACGAGATGTCAAACGAGACAAGGTTATCGGCGAGGTGTGTCTTTTGTAGGTAGCCTGTGCAAGGTGTTGCTCTGTCGGAAGTGGTTCAATTACGACGGCACAATGGAGAGGGGTTCGCTGTGTAATATCTATTTGGATGAATTGGTCAAGGGGTATTTGAGAAAGTCGGACTTCCACCGCCAGAGGACTATTTTGAAGGCGATTCTCGAGGAAACGCAGTACCTCAAGTCGAAGGAGAATTCGCTGAGATCGTTTCCGAATTTCAATAAGTGCGACGAAGGAACCTAAATACTATTATTGTGATAACTAACTTTTCTTTACTTTAGAGCCAATTTCCCAATGCTTTTCCGGGGGCTTTGTGAAACGCTCATCAACTCGCTCAGTGACGCAGTACGCGACGGAGCCAGCGCTGATGCAGATAAGCTCAGAGTCTGGGAGAAATCTTGCGAGATTTTGAATACTCTCCTCGGAATTGTGCAGTCCCTGGATGTGCCGAGAAATTTCATCTTGTTTTTGAAGGTAAGCTACATTGAGCTGTTGGAAATTTTGCATTTTTATCTTTTGCTTGGTAGCATGCGCATTTTTATTTGAAAATTGTCCTGCAACACGGGTTGCCTGTGTATGAAAACTACCTGCGAGAAAATCCAGAACGCGTGAACGAGCTGCTGAAAAGTCTTCAAGTCACTACTCGATTCTTGCACAATCTCTGCTGCCATTCTAAGGTAAGAATTCGCATCCTTGCTGCGCGTGGGTATTTATCCTTTTTATTTAAGGCAATAAAAAATACCGCGATTGTCAGTCAAATACCACCGCTGCGTGAGACAGTCGAGAATCTAGTTTTCCGAGTGAAGGCATTGCTGGCGGCCAATAAATGCGCTTCCGTGTTCTGGATGGGGAACTTGAAGAACAAGGATCTGCATGGGGATGAGATATTGTCACAGGTTAATGCAACAGTTATACCCTGTGAGGGCAACTTATTTGACTGTTTTTTTTTTTCATAGACTGCTTCATGGGCCTCAGCGAATAATGCGAACAGCGATGACGAAATTCCGGACGACGATGTCAGTGTGGATGAAACTGTATTAGGTGACGATAATAATGCCGGGGGAAGTAATGCGGGTTACGATTCTTCTCGAAGCATTTGTTTTTAAAAAAGCAATATAAAGAAATACATTCGATACCGAACGAAGAGGTCGTTTTGTTGTTATTTTTAATTTTTAGATGCAATTCTGGCGGATGCATGAAATCGGATTGGAAGGCAGCATATTATTTATTAGAAGACTTACTCAAAACAAACCCATCAAGAAAGTTGTGAATAATTACAGTGGAAGTTCTATTGGTTGTACAAAATATTTTTATTGGTTTGAGGTGGGATACATGGGTAAGTGGGAGAGTGAAAAGCAAGCGCTTTAGTGCGACAAAGAAAGCGGTTTGTGCAATGTGTATTGAGTTAAAATAGCTTGTGGTGAAAGTATTTATTTATATGCTGAGTACACAGGTCCAGATATGTCAAAGTCTGTAAAGAAACACCTAAAACAATCACAAATTGCAGAATGACGTTTTTTAGGGGTCGAATTACCGCACCCGTGAGCTAGCAATACGTCATTTTGTTGATTTTACATGCAAAACAATAACAAATTCAGTCACGTAGCGCTCGCCCAAAGACGATCCCCAAAAAAAGTCCAGGTATATCCACCTCAAAGAAAGAACTGGAGTGAAAACCATCACATTTTTCGTGAAAGAAAAGTTAAAAGACTACACGATGAGTCGGATATGCAAACTATTTCTAAATTATTCGCATGTATAAAAGTCACACACGTTTTTCCATTTACAATGCACTAACGTCGTAAGCTTTGATTTAAAAAAGATCTAAAAATAATAAATTTGACAGCGCTTTATACATCCCTATTCGTATAAAAGGACTACCTAGACCAAAAATATCTTAGCTACTACTGCAAGATATTGAAAACATTCGCCAATCAATGCGATTCAAAAGTTGCTCGATGTTAGAACTAAGGTTATCCGAAGAAAGTAGAACACGAAACTTTTGACCACGAACGACGAACATGAAAAATCGGGATACCTATAGCATTTTCAACAGAACGCGTTTATTCAAAATAACTCAAGATGCCGATAGCTCCGCCAGAACCAATCAACAAGGGTTAAAGTGCAGCCTGTGTAGTTAATCTACAACGAGTTTAGTGGGCGCCATAGATTGATGAAGGCCCACTCTTTCCATGTCCTTCAAAAGCAGGTAAACAGGATCACAGAACATGCACCCTTACATATATTTATATTAAAGCCTTTCAATTCCAATTCCAGAACAGAGCTACAAAGAGCTGTTAAAAATAACGCAGCTATTTGTCAGCTTACCTGCCTCTTCTTTCCAGCTGCATGGCCTTTTTCCCAACTAAGGAGACAGTTGGATGACAGTGGTAGAAAGAACTTTCAGCTCATTGAAGGTAGGTATACCAATGCCCATCACACAATTTGGGGAAGCATAGCCATCAACAAAAAGGGTGAGTGTCTAAAATTTAAACATGTGTAGCGTAAAAATTATAGATCAGGAAAACAACCACACTTTCTAGATAGAATTAGAGGACAAGTATTAGATACTAACCTTTGTAACTCATTTATTCGTCAGAAAAGTAGTTTTCTGTCAGAAAAATGTATACAATATCTCGTGCAAGATCCTAGCTGCCATATTGTGCGAGCACGTAAAACCCTTTGTAAATCACCTGATTGGTCTGTATCACTGCGATCTTAGGCCAAAAAAGTCCACCGTCAATCAGATGCTCACACTTATTCAGAAGAACTGGAACTCGTCCGTCACGTCAGCTTCGGAAAAAACACTTCTGTATACCAGGCTGAGATGTATGCATGAGTTGGATTAATTGATTGAGAGTCAGGAGGAGGGAAGAAATATCCTTATAGCAGTGGACAATCAGGCGGTAATCAGACGCATGAGACAGACAAACATCACAACATCATTGGCACTGGAATGTGTGCTCAAACTCAATAAGTGTTCTTCTAAGAATGAAGTAACACTCAAAGGCAACGAAAAGGCGGACTCCCTTGCGAAACAGGGGTTGGGGTCAGAACCAATAAATTCAATGGGTAAAGGCATGGTAGAACAGCTGGTTAATAAATGAATTACGGCAGAACACCTGACAAGGTGGTCAACCGTGGAACATTGTAGACAAGCTAAAATGGCAATAAAGAGGCCAACCTGATCCACTCAAAGAAGTGTTCTAAGTATGAGTCGAGGAATTGGGCGGTGGCGTTGTCAACAGGCCATAGTAATTTCGGGTATCATTTAAGAAAGATGGGCCTTAGAGAGGACGATACCTGTAAGCAATGCCTGGAGGAATCTGAAACAGAAGTACTCTGGAGAAATCCAGACACTCTCCAGATCCGCCTATGACAGTATCACTAGAACTGAAAAAAGCCATTTTGCCATTTCTGCTAAAACTCATGCGGATGAATATGATTTCGATGAAGAAAATTTGATATGAAATGCTCGATGACAAAAAACATTTAGACAAGACCACGCGCTGCCATGCGATTTCTTGAACCTCATACATGAAAAAATTCTAATAAACTCGCACATAAAGAACGAAATTTTAAAAGCTTACTGTTACGTTTATCGCAATGCAAAGGAACTGCAACATCTGGCAAAGGGTTGCGCCGCCAAAAAGAGAAAGATCGATGAAAGCATCGGCTAACAAAGAAACGCGGGTCGACTAAGAAATACAAATAGATGTCGCAGGAGCAGCAGGGGCAATTAGCGCGTATATGTTCTAACGGTGGATAACTACCTATGAAGGTTAAACTGCAATCTTTGGCTGTTGCTCTTGAAACATTAAGAAGTCACCAGCTTCCGTTGTAACTACAAGTGCATGGATGTAGGAGAGGATACACTACCCAATGAGTGATCCAAAGATCTGTTTTACTTACCCGAGTAGTCCACCTGAAAGACGGCGACGCTTCCCCTACTACTTTACTAAGGTCATGCTAGGGGCGGACCTAGGCCTCAATCAATACGCCTCTCCAATTAGCGCGATCTTTCGCTAACTGCCTCCAGGTGTGCACTACAAGTTGGTTGAGAGGCCCCAACAATTCCACCTAAGGCGAGGTATTACTCTACTGCGTTGTCGCTCCGTGTTTGAATCGAAGACTCTTCGATCAGCAGCATTGGTGTCCACATGTCCCAGCCATGGCTGAGTTCATAAAAGTAAAAATGCGACAGCACTGCAATTTTCGCGTTCATTAATGTAAAAAAACCTGCATTAGGTCTGTTCCCTTACTTTTTTGGGCCAATTTCGGCAAAATGTCAGATATCAAGAAGTGGTGATATATTCTTTCAGAAAAGGAGAATATAACCAAAAAGTACAGGAACGAAAGTTTGGCATGACGTTTGTTGAAAACATATGCGAGAAATTCAAAAATAAACGTCAGTGGGTTTTAAAAAAATTACCAGTTTGCAGAATTTGAAAAACATTCGGATTCAGTTTAATATTTTTTTTTTTTGTGGATTTATCCATTTTTAATAATAAATTTCAGCACTTAACAAAGTAAACCGAAATAAACTGCCAATTCAAATTGACTTTTGAGAGATTTGACAGCTAAAGTAAGTTATAACAAACTAGACCAAAGAAATTTGTTGGGCTATTATTTGCAGGTTTTTTATGAAGGGGAAATGTTTTGTTCTCTCTTTGTGGCTCTCTTCTGCCAACCATGTTTGACTAATATTCACTAATGTGTTTGAATGCATTATCGTTAGGGAACAGACCTATTATCTTTGCATGACGGCAGTTTTATTTGCGTTCATAAAAGTAAAATAAAAGTCAAATTGCGATCAACTCTGCATTGAATTTTATTTTGTTGCCGAGTTGCAGGAAGATGGCAGGAACAAATATGCAAGTGAAATAAATGAAAATTAAAAAGATATATCCAGGTTTTTTTTTATTAAAATGTTAAAATATATTATTTGTGTTTTATAGGAATGAAAGAGAACACCAAAATGCTGGGGTCGAATCGCGTCATCCGTGAACGAGCATTACGCGACGGAATTTGTTTTTGTTCCACATGTAAATCAACTTAATTCCGGAAGACGCGATTCGACCCCTGATTTGGATCCGTTTAGGCATCAAGTCCGAATTTATAGCAGGCCGAACAAAAAATCTGTTCTTTGGGGGAAATATTTTCCGGAAATGGTTTCTGAAAACATCATCTGCAAATTGTCCTATGGATTTGAGAAAACTCTCAGTTTTTGGAATGTTTCTTGAAATCCTTTTCATTTTAATCAAAATAGTCTTCCTTTTTCTTTAAATTTTGCTTCTATATCTATCAGAAATTTTTGCCTGAACACTTTCAAAATTAGATCCATTAAAGTGATTAAGAATCAGTCCTGAAATGATTTTTCTAATTGACATTATTAAAGTTTTTATAAATAACAACTATCTGTCACTGAAAGAAGAAAGATTAACTTAAAATGTCTGTCTTTTTTTTACCACCTACTGCATATATGAACTCTTTTTTGGAAACGCAAAACTACTGCAAACGTGCAGCAGTGTTTCTGTTCATATTTGCATTGAATCAATATTTTTTGCATGGCATGTGCAACAATGTTGCAATTATGAACTCGCCCCATCTTACACGACTAATGCGTACATTTCTGACTACGTCGAAATCGCTGTACAGCTCGTAAAGTTCGCTATTAAGGACTATTCACATGAGAGAGAACTGCGAACATGCGTATATTCGTAAATTCTGACATTTCATTCACATGAAAACTTTTCTTGGTCAGATACCTACAAAGCAGTTTCAATTTTAAAAGTTAAGTTCGAACGAACTTTTCATTCGCGAATTTTTTGGATCGCGACTGCATTGTGTGGATTGCGAATAAAGTGTGACAGTTCGCTGCAAGAATGCTTTAATTCGCGGGAAAATTTCTGTAATTGTAAACTTTGCTATTTGCTATTCTCCTCCAAAGTCCGTAAACGCAAACGGGACCGAATATAACTCGAAGAATTTTGCGTTCGAAGCGACCAAGAATATTTTCATCCGCCTTTGATAACGTCCACTATAAAACTGGGATTTAGAGAGTCTCCTAAATTTTTCTAGGCAAGACCTTATTAATCAATTGCCTTCTTTGACCGAAGAAACAGCGGTTGGCAAGTGTAATTCTTAACTTGATTTCTGATGTGATGTCATTTTCAAAGTTAATAGCGGAGTCGAGGTAGACAAAGTTCGTAACTACCTCAAAGTTTTACTGACCCCCTGCCTTTGATAAAAGACATTAGATAGCCAAAATCAGAACATGGATATTGTAATCAATGCAAAAGTCAGCAAATTTGATTGAACTGTCTCCACGCTCCACCTATTGGCAGACAGCTCGAGTTTAAACTACCCAAATGCAGAATCTAGTTCTTTCCAGGTTTAGGATATTTTACCGATCGTTGAGATAATTACGCCAAATAAGGACACAGTTTGTTTAGTTTGAAACGATGTTAATATTTTATTTATATAAGCATAAATCTCTGTTCAATGTTGAAACATAATTTTGCATAAACTATATTGATACACATACATATTTACTTATATGTATGAACAAATCTAAATGTTAAAATATATTTTTTTTTACGTTTTTAAAATTTTATTTATTTTTTTTGTTGGGTTTTTTTATTTTTTTTAAGTATTTTTCCCATACTTTTAACATAATATGTAATATATTTTTAGACGTATAGTTTCTAATATGAATATAATTGCTAAACAATGACCATGAAACAAATTAAATCTTCTTTTAAATGTAAAAGTACCTTACTCAAGTATAACATTCACTTAACTTAACGCAACTTACGAATACACACCTACAATCTACAACATATCTATCGCTTAGGCATAAATCACTTAATAATTTAAATTTTTTAACAACAACTTCATCTATGGCTATACAGAAAAACTCAACTAATGTTTATAATTCGATAGTGCGTCGAAGCGCTTCCTTAATCTTACGATGAATCCTGTTTAGAGATTTCAATTTATTTTTAAGATCATCGTTCTTGCGCTGCAAATGCTCCTCTTCGGCCAGAAGGCTCATTTGTTTCTCCTTGTTCTTCTGGCGTGACTGGCGACTGGCTTCGTTATTTTTGCATCTATCTTCCAAGCGTTTTCGCTCACTTTCTGGGAGTCTGCGAAGCACTGCGGGATCGGGCTGGTCACTGTGTTGTTTGGGTGGACGGCCACGAGGTTTTCTCGCCGAGCTGTTGCCACTGACAGATACCGCTGGAGAATTTGGATTTGTTGAGTAGAGAGTACAACTGCTGCTGTCGCTGGGGGATGGAGTTGCGTAGATGTTTTCCTCACCGATATACGAGGAGGCAATGCTGGGAGGATTTTCAAATTTTGGCTCAAAAAGCATAAGTGGTTCTACGATGGGTTCAAATGCTGTTGCACTGTAGCTGGGCGATGAACTCAACGAATCTAGACTGATGTTAATGTCATCGGGGAACCAATTAGCGACCATGTTCAAGACCTCCGGCGTGTCGGGCACGTCAGTTGTCAAAACATTACCATCCATTACTACCCTGTTGATAGGTATGTGAAGTCGCGATTTCTTGGCGCTGGCAACTTTTGTTTGGCTACTAGTTAGATGATCAATGCTCCTCTTTAGATTTGGCTTTTGCTGCTGCTGTTGCTGTGCTGGGTTTATTAGTTGTTTAAGGATTTGCTCAATATCGATCGAGTCGTCGTCATTTATGCTGTCACAACACGATAAGGGTCTGCTCTCAGTTGATGTTGCTGGTGAGAATTGTAGACGATATGATTTCTCATCGTCCTGCGTGAAATTTAAATTGTCATCCATGTACTTGTAGTTGTGTAGCTCAGATGTAGCAATGCAATCACGTTCAGTTGGAAGTGGTGAACCTGGTGAGATTGCAATATATGACGAGGAATTATCTGAATCTTCCGAAGAAGCGATTATGTTGCTGCTGCTGCAGGTGTTTATGTTGTTGTCGATGCTGTTATCGATGAGTTGTGTGAAAAGTGATTCCGATTCTAGTGTTTCATGGTCATAACTTGGTTGTGTTAAACTAACCAATTCTTCGCTGTGTTGCAAACGAAGCATATTATATAATTCTTCTTCTCCTGGTACATCCTTCATAAATTGTTCTTCTTCATTTCTGTTTTCTGGTTGCAGTTGTTGTGCAAAATCTACATTCATATTGTTAATGGTCATTTCGTTTAATCCGTGTAACTTGTGCGTTCCTTTGTTTGCATCAAAATCGGAGATGTTGTTGGTTTCAATAAAACAATCTGGAAAATTAAAAAAAAGAACAAGTTAGTCAGTTATTCAGGTTGAATAGATAATTTGATTTAAAAAAATCCATTTTGAAATCCTTATCAACAAAGTTTATTTATTATAAATAAATAGTTGGCCCAAAAAGGACCGTCATTAGTTTGAATAACTTTTTATCTTTGAGAGGAACCCAAAGCGAACCCATCGAATCACTTTTTAGGTTACGATTTGCATCAGGAAATGTTATAGAGCTGCGCAAACCCTGCGACCAGTCCACTGATTTTTTAAAAGCAACCATTAAAGCTCCCAACTGGCTTCGGTGTTTAAAATTAAATCGTATTTTCGCATTGAACTGTCATCCGCAGATTGAGCTTCAATTGCAGAAGGGTATGGGAAAAAAGTTTGAAAAATTGCTTTAGCATTCGCACAGCACTGTAGAATCCAGATCTTTGTTTAAAAATGTTGTTAAAAAGCTCTTTGGATGAACTGGTCGGCAAAAACGCTTTGCTTGGATTAACCACTCCAAAAATTGTGTATCGGAGCTTAACTTTAAAGCAAGCAGCACACAAGTAGGACTAGGCTTAATCCAACATGTTTCCAAATTAGATCAATTTCGATCTAATGTTCAATTTCATACGAGCCCTCTGATGTGACGCATTATCGGCATAAATCGGGTCTTAAAGGTTGCCTACACTACCTTTGCGGAATAACTTTCCACTTAAGCTATATTGCTATCATCCCAAAAATCACAATATTGTGTTTAAGATATTAATTGGCTGTGTGACTTTTATTTGCTAACTTAAGGGCCAACCACAATCGGATTTCATTGGGCCTTCCCATCAACCGAACAATAAACTCGAGTTTAACTAATTTCGAAACTAACTATAGCTTCGACTTTTAATTTGTAGGTGCCAACAAATCGGAAATTTAACTACATCTGACTTTATCGCAAAACTATTACAGTATAACTCAAATGCGTTACAACTTTTTTCTGAGCTTTCAAATAAATTGCTGAAATTGACAGTTCCTTGTTTTTTGAGTAGCTGTCTTCTTGCTGTGGGTTTTTTGGACTAAATACTCAGAACAATATTGATGAAGTCTATCTGGAAAAGGAGTTCCCTTGACGATAGCTTGCCTGTCTTTCCAGGAAGAACAATTGCCAAAAGCACGAACAGAAGTCGGTTTGTTCAGCTACATTTTTCTTAGTACATTGTTCATTTACACTAATACATATTATGTTGTTCAATTTGCAATAAAAATAGTCAAAAGAATAAAAGATTCTGCGCACATCATGTAATCATGTTTTTCACCATTTCAGGTCAATTGACATTCTTTTGAGTTCTGACGTTTAAACTTAAATAATGGGTTAGATTCGACTTTCTTCGGATCGAAAATTACAGTCTCGATTATCGTAAAGTCAAATATAACTTGATTATTGGTACACAATTTATTTTAATATCGGCTATTGCCCTAAAGTCGAGTCTAAATTTGGTTGTTAGTAAGGGCGATTGTATTATTCCACATTTGGTTAGTAAAACTGACAGCAGCTAAAATTATAAGAACATGACGGCTAAAAATAATGTTTATCGTTAACAGAGATGCATAATATTTTAGCAAAATACAAGTCACCAACAAGAGTTTTGCGTTTAAAATGGAAATCACCACTAAAAATCAGAGTTGCTGTCAAAAACAACTAACTCTGATTTCCCTATTGTGTTTAACCCTTTATTACAGATTCATAAAATTATATGCGAATTTGAACCGTAAAGTACAGATATACAAACAATTTTCATACAATCATTTTCGCAAGAATTCCAATAGAGATGCACTTAAAACATTCATCCCAAACATCGATATGGTATTTATTAATATTGCCTATCGATTCGAGTGGGTGACGAAAACTGTATCTAATCCAATTTCTGCAAGCTCAGTCGATAAACAAAAAAAAAAACGTGATAAATCAGAAATAGGTACATAAAACGACAGTTTAAAACAATGCACCGTCATTATCGAGAGTTCCAATCAAACAGCTGATTACTTTTCGATAAGCACTCATAGAAGATGCCATTACACAAAATAGATGCCGCCATTTTGTTTACCAACAGTCGCCATCTTATAGTAAGTCCACGAATATTTGCAGAAGCACAAACTGTCATTTTGTATTTATAAGAAATAAATAAATTATATGAAATGTACATAAACTAAGTGTGTACCTTATTTATTTTCGAATTTGTTTAAAATAGTTGATAAACCGTTAATATGAAGCAATAGTAAAATCGTTTCTCAATGAGCAACTAATAATGCTAACCGCACAGATTAACTGATGTACAATGACTAACAACAGAATTCGAATTCAGCAATTGTATCTACACTTAGACTGCCGGTATCCATTTCCACCAATATGATTGTCTTCTCTTACTCACAAAAAAATATGAAGAGCAAAAGCCTAATTTAAGTTAACAAAAGCCAGCCGTCGTGTCGTGATGGTCAGGCCAGGCCACCTGATATTACACTTACAAACCCTCAGTCCGCTTCCACCCTCACGGTCATGATCAAGATCGATCACCACGTTCGGTGGACAGTGCAACAGACAGCGGCATAAGAGAGTGAAACTTTGCCGCAAAGAGAACACGTTCCTATGTATTACACAAATACAAATGCGATTATATTTGTGGAGAGAAAGCTTTCATGCTCTTTGGAAATGAACGCGTTTTAGCTTGTCGGCAGTTTTTTCTGTGTAGGTACCTACGTTTGCTTTTCCTACCACAGGTGATGAACACGATTCGACATGTTTAGCAAATCGACATCAGCTGTGGACGGACAGTGAGTTCTATGTAGAGGCACGCGTTTGTTTAAGGGTGGGAACTGGGAATTCGGAAGTTGAACGCAAGATAGATAGACATACGTTTAGATTGGATTCGTTTTGTATGTATTTTTAATGCGATCAATTTGAAATTGTAGTGCTATGTTTTTTAGGGAAATTACTGAGTCATATTATATACATAATTACAAGTGTAATTGACCGTGTTACTGGACAGACACATAGCTCCTGAATAGCAACTTGTTGTGCAGTGCGGGTAGAGGCTGGGGGTACTTTGAGGGAAAATAAGGGCAGTAAGTTACGTACCTACATAGATTTATACGTTGTTATTAGTCATCTCATGTCGCTTATCATTCTGGAGCTGCAAATGGCGAATTTAAAAAATATAGGTACATATGTCTCGCACGAAACAAATGCAAACGAAAAAGTCAATCTTTACAAGAAATTGACACAAATGTATATAGTTTCATTCAATTTGTTAGAATTCGAGGAAAACCAATGCTGCCTTTTGCAATTATCTGTGTTTTTGTCATCCACAGGTCATATCTTTCCGAACTGATTGACGTTTGAGTAACGAGGTATTTTAGGTTTCTAGTTTTTTTTTAAATACCAATCCCGTTTATCTATTTTCATATTTAAATATTAATAATCAAATAACTAACTTTGCCTTACCACTCACTGCCAATATTTTTTTTTCACATGAATGTGACGTCTGACATTTGGGTTGAATAACTTGTGTATAGGAAAATTCGTGAATCGCAGTTTGGTGATGGTAAGTTTACAATCGCCTGCTCTTACATAACTGTATGCATTTGCGCCTTCTCCAGTTTTTCGAAATGTATTTAGGGCCTTAATGCTAAGGAAACTTGGTTGGGTTACACTTTGGGTATATAAATGAATCAATTATGACGTCAAACGTATAGATAGGCTCAGAACGATGTTCATATGTGTGTCAAATCGTGGTGAATCAATTTTTTCTATAGCAGTTTTCCTAGGGAATATATATACATAATGTCAAATTTCACATTTGCGCACATTTCAAATAACTTTATTGTTTGTTAAATTGAAGCTTGGCTGACAGTTCTTGGTCATTTTTAACAGGGCCATATTTCTAGTACATAATAATGAAAAGTCAAAAAACATGGACATTCTGCAGACTGAACTACAACCCCCGCTGTCAGAGTTTTTGTCATTTTTTTATGAATACCGCGGAGTCAATTTTGCATGTTTTTACAGAATTTGACGGTTTCTAATGTATTTGGCGTCTTTATTCATTTTTCTTCTTTCTAATTGGTTGATCTTTTGGCAAGTTCTTATAGAGCAATGTTCTGCAAACATTTCTACACATCTGAACTCAACCAAAGCTTAGATTTATATGCTCATATTCCTACCTATACAGTTCGCACTGCCCATTCGATTGTGAGTCAGTGCCATCGATCAGATATTTGCAACACATCTGGGGGTGAACTACCGCATCCGTAATCGTGTACTACGTGACTGGATTTGTTATTGTTTTGCATGTAAAATACCTACACAAAATTCAGTGACGTATTTCTCGCTCACGAATGCGGTAACTCGACCCCTGATCAATCTGGGTCACACGTGATTTCCACACTTAGAATAACCATGTAAATAGGTGGAGCAACATAAATATAGAGGAATTTAGGACTAGTCTTGACGCCTTGGTGTTTTTTTTGTATTCTTTGGACGAGTAAATGAAAAGGCTTCCCAGTGGAAAATGCGTTATTTTGCGCAGTCTGTAGAATTTTTTAAAATTTCTTATTTCAATTAGAAGTATTATTAATTATTATTTAATAATTACAGATCTGTCAACAAAATTATTATTAGGCTAGTACCTGCTTGATCCTTTTGTAATGACTTCTGGAAGTATACTAATTCTGCACCATCATGATAAACTCTTTATATTCTTTCAGAAAAGAAAAGCTGTAACAAACGGTCTTCTTCTTGTAGCGAAAGGGAGTTGTTGAAATTTATATACAGAAAGGAGAAAGAGAGTTTGATCGCTCAGTATCAGTACAGTATATAAATCAGTGGCATTTGCTCATTCACCATTGTGTTTGTGATTTGCTTGCGTATGCGTATAAGCGAAGTATAATGATTTTAAGAGAACGCGCGAAGAAGTTGATAATGACACATTCCGTCCAGTTCAGGGTTATCTTATCAGTAATCATATTGGACACTATTAGGATTCGTATCGTTTTGGTTCTCGTAATTATTATGCACTTTTTTCATTTCGTTTGCTGTGCCAAGAATGTGTTTGCTCTTTATGAAATTTATATTTCTGCCCTTTTTGTAGTACACACCTAGCCCTGTGTGAATTAAAGTGCACAGGTTAGTTAACTGCTAGATATCAGATAGCATTTACAAATTTGACATTACTATTATGAAATCGGTTAGTAACTTTAACGCAGCTTCTACTTATACGTATAAAGTTATTGTTTTTAACGAATTTGTGCGATTTAGTGCAGTTTTCCATTTGAAATTTTTTACTTCTCGTGTCAAACGTAAAACTAAAGAGAGTTGATAAGCCGGTAAGCGTCCTGAACAGGTGACCAATCTGGGCTAATAAAAACTGAAATACGAGTCGAACAGCTGTCAGACTTACTAAACAAGAGATCGGGGCCCTATTTCACCAACCATTTTCACTTTGCATTTTGCATTTTTTCAGACTTTTTTGCAAAATGAAAATTATTAGTGTTTCACCAATTAGAAAGAGAACTTTGCATTTTTAACCGTTTTTTGCAAAGGGGGAAACATATGCACGTATGTTTATATATTTAATTGCACCCAAGACGTAATATAGAGAAAGTTTTATTGTCGGAAAATTGTTTTTTGGGCTTAAAAAAAATATTTTCTCGGTTAAAACGCTGTTCCACTGGAACTTCCGGATTTGTTCTTAGTGGTGTTATACCATTCACTTAAAGAATAAGCGCTGTCCCCTAAAAGTACTGCATTTGGAAATGGTCGATATCATGCATTGAAATTCGCAGTCAAACGGGAATTCCTTAATACCCTTGCATCGTGCACACTACCTGGCCAGTTACGTTAATTGCTAAGAAAGATAGGTCCGATCATTTCATTCAATGCATGCTTCCCATGTCTATTGTTAAACTGCTCTTCATTTTCCCTGGGTGCATCAATGTTGATCATCGTACCGTCAACGCATCCAGCTAATTGTTTGACTGAATATTCAGTTGACGTTCAATTGTGTCAAATTATCAGATGACTGAACTTTTAGTAAGAAATTATTTTAAAAATTTCAAATCGATAACCTCCTTTGTGTAATTTTACATTTTTAGTTTATTTTTGGGATAAGGAATTTCAATTTTTTTTCATAAGGCATCAAAAAACAAATGTAAATCTAAGTGATTACACTTGTGATGTGGCCTAATAAAAAGCGTTATATAGTTAACCACAACGGAGAGTTTTAAGTAAATGAGACATACATTGATGAGAGTTTGCACCACTTGACAATAAGTGCTTACACAACGCAAACAGAAGCATTGCCAATGATAATAATTGTTACTCATACAAGTACCTATCGCTAAGTAAATTGAATGTCAAATTATTTTATTTATGAATGTGGAGTTCAGACAAATTATATTCAGGTGACAATCTGATCAAATTTTAATGAACAAAAAACGTTCTAAGTTTTTGCATTTGACTTGTGGTATGCGGTACTGAAACATTTGCTGCCAAGTGTGACAGGAGACCCTACAAATCCATTGTTAATTGTTCAGTTAAATTTTGAAACGGGCCTAACAAGTTTAAGTTCAAGAGAGTATAATATTGCCAACATATTCATTCCAAGCGAATGACATCGGAGATGCATAAGGATAAGGTTTTTTTTGACGTGCCTAGCACAGCGCCCACTATTGCGCACTGACAATTGTCAGCTAATTCTCACGCCTGTCAAAAACCCTGAAAATTCGGCTACTACGTATATCGAACGCAAAATATGCTGGTCTGAAGTTTGACATTGACATTGAATAACAGCAAGCGAAATGACGGCGAAACTAGGCACTGAATTCTTGCCACGATAAATTACCTTGGGTCGGTTCAAGGCACAGCTAGGGCGCCCTAGAAGTCATGTCGAATACAGGTTTTCAGTACCAGGGCGAGTTCAGTGCTATATCGAACACATGAGGGTTAACTCAGTGTGCACTAGTGCCTACTCAAACTACAAAACAATATATAAATTAGATGCAGCAAATGTCACATTGGCTAGCCAAATATAATTAATAACAACAGTGTACTTTCCTATCCCATTACAGTGAGTGGCTGAGTCATGTAAGTCAGACAATATGAAAACTCATCTCAAGTTTGAGTGATAATCGGGCACTGTAAAACAGACAAACAAACCAGACAGACAAACAAACATTATTCGTAGTAGTGTTTCATTGCCATCGTATTTCATGTGCTGCAAAAGGGTATATCCGTATATCGCATATGTGCCGCTTTCTTCTTCTATCACAGACAAATAAGAAAGCAAGAGTACTATCGCATATTACAGATAAGATAGTTTTTCTTGCAGTATTTAATTGTTGCATAACATCTTTATCCCCACCATCGTTATTTGGGGGAAAAACCCACGAATGGGTGAAAGAAAGCAGATGACATTGACAGTTTTTGATCTTGAAAAGAAAAAAGATGGTAAGACGATCACAGCTTTAACATAAGACATCAACGCACCCTCTACTCTAACGTTTCTGTTTATGTATTAGTTTATAAAAATGTTATTAAGAGAGACAAAGCCGAAAGCCCATCCCCCTTTTTGTTTTCTCTTACTTATTTCTTCATAAACTACACACCCACACAAAGCAAAAAACCGTACTCATATGAAGTAGATTATGGTATGGATGGATACATCTTTATTAAATTAAATTTAAGTTATAGAAGCTTTCTGAAGAGAAAACTTATTTCGAGCTTGAATTTGAATTTCACAATGTTGCGTTAATTATGAGTTAAAAAAAGAAGAAAGTAACCAATTTTTTGACCTTTGAAACCGTAATGGTTTGTTATAGGGATTTGTATTACGTGCACTTTCCAGTCTTACATATTGAAAAAGTACTAGTTTCATAGAACAAATTGATCGTAATTTGCCAGAATTAATTACCCGCTCAACGATCAACCAAATGCATGGTTATGAACCCTCACTCTACAGTCAGGGCATATATAATATAAATAAAAGACGGCTTCATATTGGTGCAAGGACTAAAAAACAAAAAAATAAAGATAAAGGGGTTGTAAGTTCGTTTTTTTTGTGTAACCCTACTAAGGTGTTAGATAAATGTTAAATCTAGTTTAATCTAGGAATTTGGGGGATTTTTTATTTTCCTATACCTACGGACAAATGGGATATATAAACTGTCAATAAACGTCGATCTTTGTCGCACAACGAAAAAAAGCGCAGATACGTCCACGTCAGTGTGCGCGAAGTCCTATCTAGTTTGAGAAGGAGAAGACGTCCAGGCCATTTTCGCCAAAGAAAGACATATTAACGTGCACTATTTTGGAACAAGACCGTCACCAACCAAATTTCGATTATATTTTGTAATGGATCGACGAGACATTTTCGCTGTTCGTGATTCGTGAAGTGGTTTAAAAATGAAAAAAAAAGACTTTCTCACATGGCACCAGAAGTAAAATATGTGTCAATTTTGCGAATCAGGGATGTTAATGCGGTTGCAGATAAAAAATGTGTCACAGAGTCGCAAAAATTGTAGCAGTTATAAATAAATGCAATGAACAATTGACACGCAAATGTAGGTCACATCTTTTACATCTGTCTGTTCCCTTACTTTTTTGGCCAATTTCGGCAAAATGTCAGATATCAGGGAGTGGGCATATATTCTCTCAGAAAAAGAGAAAATGACCAAAAAGTACAGGAAAGAAAGTTGTGCATGACGTTTGTTAAACAGATATGCGAGAAAGAAAAATTATATTAAAAAATAAACGTCAGTGGGTTTAAAAAAATTATAAATGTCATTTTAAAAAAAATGTGTACTAAAAATTGCAGACATTGAAAAACACTTGGATACAGTTTAATATTTATTTTTCTTGGCGATTCATCCATTTTTAATTACAAATTTTAGCACTCAATAAAGCAAAGCGAAATTGGTTGTTTATCCAAATTGACTTTTGAGAGGTATAACAGCTAAAGTCGGTTATAACAAACTAGCCCAAAGAAATTTCTTGAGCTATTTTCAGGTTTTTTTATGGTGGGAAAATGTTTTGTTCTCTATTTTTAGCTATTTTTTACCCAACTTTTGCGTAAAGGAACTAAGTTTGACTTACTAATGTTAGGGAACGACCTGATGTGTCTTAGTTTTTGATTGGCCTAGATCGCTCACATGAACAGTTGTTTTAGTTGACGTTTATGAAGGGGTAGCCGACGAATCTAGTCAAGAAATTCGTGACTGAGTCGACATTGGGTGACGTGTGAAAAGTTTAGCAATAAAATGCAAACTGAGCAGAGGTTAAAAATGTTTTTTCCAAACTGGCGCCCAACCGAATACATAAAATATACGAAATAGTAGTTTTTAGTTTTTTTTAATACTAAACGAACTCTGCAAAAAGTATATTTCAATTAACAATTTAAACGCCTTAATCTGCCCTAGCGAGGTATCCGTCGGAACGGAAAATTTTCCAATTTTATATGATTCGGAGAATTTTTGCTTCAAGGTATTCTTCCGAACTGCTATTCGGAACAATTTTCCGTCATTTTGTAACGCATATCGTCGAATTGCATTTTTTTTTGTAAATTTTTGACAGTCAGGTTCGATATCCTTCGAGAGAAATTGGTTGCGGAATTTATTTACGATTTGTAGTGAACAGTTTTTTTTTCCGAAAGCGGATACCTCGAATGTAATGGGTTCTATATACTTCTACGTAAAATATTGTAAATATTTTTTTCACATTTAAAGCTACGTTGATGAACGGTAGCCTCGTTTCGAGTTTCATGGGTTATGGATTTGGAATCCCGGTTTTAATAAAAACAAAACACATCATGATTCATGGTGTTTCAACATGAATATTAATTCTACTAAATAAATCAGTTTATTTAAATAGTAAACAATTTTGCATCAGGACTTCTGGTTTGGAATTATATGGTCAAGTAGGTACATACTTTTGATTTCGCAAATAACTGACTGACCTTAGTCTCATCGTAGAGGCCATTTTGGACCTAGCGCAACTTCATTTGCATCCTATATTTGGTAGGGTTTTTTGCAGCAGTCTTAAATTCGACAATATTAAGCATTTTTTGCCTTGCGGTCTTACATTCATCAATATTTAAATTTATTTCTTTTATTATTATTTTTAATTTCTTGGTTTTTTTTTTTCTTTACTTGCTGTCTTAAATTTTTTTTTTATGGTTCTGTAATATTTTTTATTTTCGAAAAAAGTACCTTAATTCTTTTTCTTTTCAAATGATAATTTTTTGAGTTTACGAAACTTTTGCAAACAAGTAGACTAATAAGGACTTTTGTGTTAGAAGTGCTGCCAATTGTTTGCACAAATGAACAATCGGTTACCATCAATGCGGTAAAGCGCATCTAAATTGAACCTAGTTTCCAAAATAAACATCAAAATCAACTTGACATTTAGACGTGCGGTGTTGACATTTTCACAAACTTACCATCAAGATATACTGGATCTATGAACTGTTCAACTGCGGCAATTGGCAGTGCTCCACTCATATCCTGGAACTCGTTTCCAGGCAACTGTATCCCCATCATGGTGCCAGATGTTGTTGTTGGCGTCGTTGTTGTATTCAAACTGATAGGTGTCGTATTTAGATTTTTTACCGTTGCTGTATTCAATTGATTGCTGATGCGCTTTCTCTCGCGATTTAATAAATTCAAATGCGTTAAAATATTCTCTTGCTGTTGTCCAGTCCAGTCCTTTTTTACTTGGCCGTTCGCTTTCAGGTTGCTCTGTTTCACAGAAGGATTCTGCAAAAAGGACCTCGCCAAAAAGGGTACTCTTATGATTTTGTAAATAGGAGTTGACGACGTCTCCTGGTCTTCCTCTTCTATTGTTTGCTGAATTATTCTCTTGGTCTGATTGTGTTGATTTGTAGCTCTTTGATTTAATCGATTCAATAACTGTCTTTGCTGCAGTAGTTTGGTCTGATTTAGCAATAGCTTCTCGTTCAACAATTGGTTTTGATTCAGCAACTGTGATAAAGATTCCTGGCTCAATATCTCGTAATTTCTCAAAAATAATGGTTTCTGCTGGTGGCGGCGGTCGTCTCGGGATTGTTCTGCCTGATGGCGGGGTCGGTTCACCAGAGTTGCTTTCCTTGGTAAAGTTTGCGATTTCAGTTGAATAAATTGTTTTGTTGTAGGTTGAATATGATTTCGATGCTGGTTTGTCGTCGTTGGTTCTGTTCTCCTTGCTATTTTCGGAAGAACTCTTGTTTGACTTTTGGTCGTTGTTGCTTGCGTATTTTTGCCTGGGTTTGCAGGTGGTTGCGTTTTGGTTTCGGACAGCCATGTTGAATGTTTCTAAAAGAGAAGGTCAGTTGAGAAATATGAAAATATTATTTCGGAAGTATTTGAAAATTGTTTGCCGACAAATATGTAATAAATAATAGTTTTCATTAATCTTGTCTCAACTTCCAATTTCCAAATAGAACATTCTATTGCAAGGATATACGGAAAAACGCAAGGGACGTTTTTTTTTTATTTTAGTGTTTGCGGTTAAATAAATTCTATAAGCTTTTGCTGCGCGCATTTAAAATTGTAATTTAAAAAGAAAAATACGTTAAAGACACATTTATTTTAAACTGAAAAATAGAAACTCTTTAAAAACTATATAAATGTGTTGTTTGAATATATAACAGACTCGCGATTCACTCTACAATTCGAGTTGCAAAATGTTTTCTTTTATTTAAATTTTAAATTCGAATTTAATTTGACCGAATTAGATACATTGCGAATGGCAACAAGTTTGATTTAGAAAGCTTATAGGCAATACTCACATAATGATATCCTTTTGTTTGTGGCAAAGGAATTGTAAGGGAACCTCTCAACTAGCTCTTAAAAGAGTCTGGCGCGGTATTGTATTCCCTCAAACTGTAAGAAAGAAAATAACATTTATTTAGAAGTTTACTTAGTAAAATATTTATAAATAAGAAAATTTTGTTCTGTGATATCTTGGAAACCTGGTGCTCAATTAAAAGGGAACTATGTATTGCAACTGTGTTTGTGACGTAGGTGATGCGCTCAGCGTTTAACCACCGAAATAATGATTTGTTTTAAGGTTTCATACACTGATGATAAAGATTGATAAGAAGTATAAAGAGTAGAATAATTGCTCTCAGAAAGCTTCCCAATTTAGCCGTTTGTATCCGACGTCAGTTTACAGATTTTTTACATCAGTAAATTAAAATTCGTCTCATATTTTATCCGTATATGCTCGGATTTACTCATAAATTAGCTGTAAAGACGGTTAAGAAAAATGTGGGTAATGGATAAACTGATAAAAGAAGCTATTTCCTTTTGTTCATATATCTCCCCAATACTTTTCCACGTATCTCCATACCAATATGAGTTTATTTATATTACTTTCAATTGTAAAAGAAGAAATACTTTAAATTTTCTGTACGTCCCATCGTAGGGCGCCATTTTAAACATTTACCACAATTTAAATTGTCATACATCTGGAAAGTTCCAAAATGAATAAAGACAATGTACCTAGTGCACAATATTATATTGGTCTCGGCTATTCCAATATTAAATACACATACAAGCTGTATGCTACACATTAACCTGCAAATTGTTAAGCGACACGTATCGTTTTTGCTTTACGCTGTGTAAACGGTTTCCTCATATTTCGAGGAAGATGTTATTATTATAACAGATCCTGGTATTAAAACAGATCCTGGCATTTGCGTTGCCAATCAAAAATAATTTCCTCATTTTTTGTTTTTTAATTCTGAAGAGAAAGGTTATCTCTTTGACATAGGAGAACATAGAAAGCTGTACACAAATACAGATGCACAACAGTCAGATTCAGACTATACTACACTCTACCAATCCAAAGTTTGATGTTAAGCTCACTTCTCTTTAAAAGGAATAAAATGTATTGTGGCGGGGGGGTATATCGATGTAGCTTTTGAAGCTTTAAAGTTTATTTCTTGTATGAATCATAGGGGTTTCCAAGAATTTCGCGGTTGCCATATTTTGTTGGTTTTACCAATAAAGACAATGAACTGCAACCAACAAGTGTGTAATTGCATTATTTAAAGAATACCTACGAGACATTCTATTATATGAACATTGACATCTATTATTTATAGAATTCTAGTGACCAAGTTGATACTGGTTGCAAAAATAACTTGCATCGCTTGGAGACACCCCCAATTTCTATCGAAAATCATATCGTTTGACAATTTGCTGAAATGAGCAAACACTTGAAGAGATAAGCGATGTGATAAGGGTCAGTTTTATGGCTGTTATCTCCCATTTGGAAAAAAATGTCGTTCATAATATGTATGTACATACGTTTTGAAATCGAACACACATTTTGAAAATAATGCGTAGGTACATTAAATTGACTTTGAATGCGAGAAACAGCTAAGCACAGCAATAAGACAGCAGAAACAGATTTACAACAACGACACAAAATGTTATCAAGTGTCAGTTGACCACTGCTGCATATTAGCATTTGAACATAAACTTCAAATTAGATATAATGGGCCTTACTAATAATCATTTTTATTTTGTAGGTCACAATATGCAATATTGTTCGAAAAATTTAGCCTGGACACTAAAAATGATTATAAGTATCGCGGAATGACTAGATAACGTGCTAATATAAGTTAATATGGCACTTATGACATTAAGAAACAGTGCTTCCAAGTATAATAAAAGAAAATGGCGATCGGCACTTTGGACTGTGGACAGGTATCATTGCAATGGCGAAAATGAGTAGCACTAATAAAATTTGTTTGTGTCAATATATTACAATTTGTTGCTAAAAACATACAAAATTGAATACATTTTGAAAACTCAGTGCCTTCCAACTGTGTAGAAAGTACTAAAATAAACATTTGTTAATTGGCCAACATCAATTAGTTCGCTGGCGCAACAAATTCTGATGCGATTTGTCGAAAGAAAAAAATTTCGAACCCATTTTATTATAGGGAAACTCATTTTATCTGCAACACAAAAGTTTTTCCATGAAAAAACTCAAATGAACTGATCCTCATCATGATAAGTAAGACAATTATTGTTAAATCAATAATATTAAAAAATAAAAAAAGAAATGTTGTTGGCAGTGTGCTGCTTTGTGTATAGATAATAATTATCTCAAATAGCTATGCCATACAAAATTGTCCGCTGATAAAATTGAACGATAACTCGAGCTAAGTTCACAAATTGCGACTCCAAATAAACATTTATGACATGGCAACTCACAATATTGCAGAAATAGCTTTTCCATTACAACATTAGGTAGTAGATGAGATAATATAAATTATAGCCAAGTTTGTAGTAATTACTTTAATTGAATGTGTGGAGTCAATTATTGTAAAATCATACAAACGAACAAATGTGAAACTTCAATCCATAGAACAGAAAATTATGTTCTAAAATTCCACGAACGACGTAGGTAATTACACTTAATGGACATAAATACAGAAAAACCAAATGAAACCGGTCGTTTAATATGGCTGCCGCCATTGAAAAACCCACGCGACACTGTATTAGTATTTAATGATAATTACTGACGTGTGATGCATTTCTCACATTAAATTATAGAAATTTAAAATCGACATCCGCCCAAAATAGTCAAAAATACTATGTATTTCAAATGTCAATGTTCAGAGATTAATCTAGAATCTATTTTCCGTTTGGCAATCTCAAACATAGATATAAAAGAAAACAACGTTCATATTGCAGATACTTATTTTTTAAATATAAATTAGTTGTTTTTAACACAGCCACCAAACACAAAATGTAAACGTTGTATAATTTACTTACGTTAATATTATTAACCCTGTTCGAAGTTGATAGAGAGTGCACAAAGGAAACAAAAATGTCACAAGCTAGAGTATGCGTTTCTAGCTTGATCAAAGTGTTTTTTCCTAGAGTTTTTCTCCTGGTTTTGGGCTACTTTGCACAATATATTAAAATATATTGTCTTTTCAGCCGGGCTTCTCCTTGATTTCACCCGGAATTAAACGTTTTTTATATTCCAATATGTTGGCTGGGAAAAACACTTCTGACTTCTATATGCGAGCGCGGTAAAATGAACAACGTTGCGGTTTAAATAAACGTTCACGAATTACTGCTCGTTGTGAAATTCAATTCGGGCAGGTTTCTTGTTGTGACTTGACGGAAATCATAAAGCTTCAAGTTGTATGTATTCGAGGGGAAACGATTGTCTGTATGTATTATGTATGCACACAAGTATATGTGTTGAATATTTCTCCCTATTCGTGAATAACACTGGCACCGAACAGGCACTTCACAATCGCAAATACAAATTTTCTTATGAACATACCACTCACACACTCTAGCGTCTAGCGCTATGCTGTTAGCCGGGGGAATCACATTCGCATCTGAAGTGCTACTTAGGTATGTGTCTTATTGGAAATGCGTCATTGAAAGTTTGGATCTATTATTCAGATTTTGATAGCCCATATCTACCTTGTTCCAATCTTCGAAAACCTAGGTGGCATTATTTTACTAGACTGTGAATGATAAATCACATCAAATCTGAAATCGTAATTGCAATCAGAGACAAGATAAACTGATACCTCTAAACTCCAAAGAAATCAAGAAGGGGAATGGTGACAGTTCTTTGACATGCAAACAAACTCATTATTTTGGACCAACCAGTTAAAATAATTTATAACAAAAACAGTACAAGGAACCCTAACAAGTCTGACAGGTGACAGCTAGCTTATGCGATATGCGAATTTCAATTTGGTGTAGTACATAACTGAAACATATTGGCCGCTAGATGACTAGTGGCAAGTCAAACTTCATATAAAAAGAATTGACATTTCACCATTCGCGCTAGACGTCTGAACTTTTGGTGAAATGTCAATTTGTGTATATGACGTTTGACAGTTTTGCAGTGGAACGCGTTCATTGGGTCGTATGAATAAAATCTAGCATTTTTTGCTTTGAGCAAAAGGTTTTAGCAAAGTAAAAGCGATTAGCAAATGCGAACAAATGAGAACTGTCCCGTGGTTTGTTTATTTTGAATTTATTTTCAAATTTTTGTGGGAAATTATCAAAAGGTGCTGAATTTTGTACACGCCAGACTAAATTGTTTAAAAAAGTTGCAAATTTAAAGCAAAGGGTGATTTTTCTGCACGAACAAAACTTAATTTAACTATTTATAAACAAAACATCGACAATTCACAATTCTTTAATTGTTTTATGTTATAAAGTTGCGTACAAAATATTAAGCTAACGGTCTGAGTCAACTAAATAGCAGACTCAGAATTTGCATAGCATTTGCTTTGTATGATAAGTTTTATTCACACCGATCTGAGTAAAAGGTCAGTGCCGCCGCTTTTCGCACATGTCAAAAGTTGTAACTAACTCAAATTGGTTTTTATTCATACGAAACGTAGCAAATGCTTCGATTTTGACATTTCTCTTGAGTAAAAGCAATTGTACTATGTTTTATTCATACGACCCAATGTCTCTGTTCTTAGTCGAAGACAAAATTGTTCGCGCTGTTAGTTAGTTTTGTCCTAATTTTATTTTTTCATAATTGTTAAGAATTTGTAAAATAAATCGAATGCGGAAACGTTGTTTGCGAACCACATCACATTTTGACAGATAAACTACACTAAGAAGATTGTAAAAAGATATAGAAGATCGACAAACTTCACATTGTGCATTTTTATAGTCATATGACAGCTGGTGTTCAATTGTGTTTCATAAACAAATCAGATCCCTCCAAAACGATTTATTTTACGTAACTACAAAGTTCAAACTCAGTGCTATTCTTAGCCACAGTTACCTAATTATACAATGTTATTGTTGCCGGCAGTTCCAAGAATAATACAATTGCTGCACAAGTAAATTATTTTGCTTTTACGTATGTCGCACGTAGTATGTTTCATTCCTATCATATTAAAAAAGAAAAAGACAAATAGACACGTTATGTGCTACTGCGCAGACCTTGATATGACGTGACATGACCTATACAATTTGTAAACACTCTTTCGTAGGTAATCAAATAAGCTTTTACTGAAGGACCTAAATAAAACGTTATCATTCCTGTAATTTTACATTGAAAAGCGTTTTTAAGAAACTAAGCAATAAGGCGGCATATTTTTGAATGTCAGGGTTACCTACTCATGTCATTCAAGGCAGACGCCGCCGTTTTTGATGACTCATCGGTTTCCTACGGTAAGTTTAACCATTATGTCAATATTTACATACAACTGACAATTGAATAGGAGAATGCGATGTGCTTTTCTACTATGTAGTGCGTTTCTGTTGGAGCAGCTATTCATTTGAAACGTCATATGGCATTACTTACATATGTATCAATCCCTGTCGCTTTAACAGAAACTTTATTTACATTTTAAATGTTTTTGAACAGACAAAGGGAGGATCGATCTGTCAATTGGAAACTGATTTGAACTATGTTGTTGTGGAAAGTGTCATTAAATTATTTTTAAGCAACAATAATAACATAAACCCATACGGGCAGTACGGGTGACACTCAGAGATGACGCCTTTTCAACATTTGATAAATGTTACAACTGTTTACATTACCCCGATGACTTTATGACTTCTGACAAATCTGATTCATAATCCACTTGTCAAAACAATATACAAGAGTAAAGCTCTAAAGAAGAATCAGAAGCTACTTATTTGAAAGAGTCAGCTACATATAGAAGATCTGAAATTTTCAATCACCATTGTCCACACAAAATCTATACATTGTATTTTCAATACACGCGGCTTTGAAACGTCAAACGATTATCAATGTATGGTCAAATGATGTTGATGAATGATGCATCAACCGTCGATGGCAACTTACTGGCCAATTGAAAAGAGTAGAGTTCGTAGGGCACTGACAGTTGTTAAAGTCAATCAGATACATAATCAGCCTTATTGTAAGTTTCGCCCGGAAAACATTTCACCTGGCGAAATGCTGTCCGCCCGAAAATGTTATAAGCTATTGCAAGTAGTTTCGCCCGAAAATTAACTTAAATTTTAAATTTTTTGCCTCTAAAAAAAGAGTGGACAATTTGTGTTGTAAATAGCAGTATATTCCGCCCGAAACAGTGCTGCCAATAAGGGGCATTTTTTTTTCAAACACCAACAATTTTCCGCCCGGAACTCATAATAAGCGAAAAGTGAAATGTAAATTTTTCGGGTGGAATATTGTTCGGGCGAAACTCGCAATAAGGCTGAATATAAAACGTCAGTCGGAAAAAAGACTGTAAACATGAGTTGGAGCCTATGAATTGAAAATGTCACACATGAATCTTATTACCAATCTTACAAATTTGAATTAGATTTATCAATCACTTGAGATATAGCGTTTTATGATTTCGTAGCTGTTTCATTTGACATGAATTTCATTCCTGCCACAGATTTTCAAACCTTTTCGAATAGCTTTCGCCAAATGGACATTGGGAATACGTAATCAAAAGAACGTGAGCCAGCGTTGGGCGCCATTTTTTTGTAGAACGACTTGTTTGTTGGTTATACATTTTTTGTTCTGCGAACTTAAAACCGTTATATGCATCAGAATAACGAAGTAGGTACCTATGTAGTTTGAAAAGATAACGGGGTTTAGAAAAACATTCGCAAACCTTGCTCTAGTACCCTAGGTAAAAACTTTTAAATCTCATAGCCTATATGTATCAGTTAAGTATGATCCCCAAGATAAGATAGGTATTTTTAGTAAGTAACTATTGTATGAACATAGGTACATATTTTGGCTTGTTGCTCACGTGTACTTAAAAGATTACTCTAAACTTGAACCCCCGTAAACATATGTTACACAACACCCGCCATACGTGTGCGAAACATTTTTAAATATCTAGACTAGATGACATGATAGGAGAATTAATTAAATTCTAGGAATTGTCGTATATAGATAAATTTAACGTTTACAGATATTTTTGCGATAAGATAGCCAAAAGCAAAGTCAACGCCTAGTGCAAATACATGTTTCTGTGTTCTTTGAATTCATTTATTGTTTACGTCGACAAGTAGCTGCTCTTGCCTCTTGCTCTTGAAAACATGGGGAAATTGTAATCGCAACCCACACTGAGATAACACAATACATTGTGTGCAAAAATATAGCCAGACTCACTTGTGTTCAACTTGTACTATCTGTTTCGGTTATTGGTTGGGCCACATGCCCACATCTTGTGAATTTCACAACAAAAGCTCTCCCCACTACTCGTATCCACTTGTTTTTGTCGGTTAAAATTCCTGGAATCACCGCACTATAGCATTCATACAACCATACAGAAATGGCCACCTACTTATTACATAGTATGACTCATGTCATGAGACTCGCTAAAAACAGAAAGTCATGTGACATGCAACCACACAGCGTATCTCAACTCAACCATAACGCGCACCAATACAGTGACAAGTGAAACTTTTCACACAGCCACTCAAAGCTTCAAAAAGGCAGATAGCGAAACGTCACTTTGACACTAAATTGCTTACCTCGCATCATGCTTGCGAATCTCTTGGCATGGGACATCAAATGATTACACTTCTTTGGCAACACTGCATGCAACGGCAAATGGTGTTCGTTCTGATGGTGCCAATTAAAGTTCTTATTGTTCTTACAGTGTGGCATAAACGCGTTTTGTTGTTGGTGAAAAACTCTCCAGCTGGAGTTGGACATTAAGCTGCCACTACAAGAACAGCAACAAACACACTTCTTTGTCTTCTTAGGGCACTTAAACTTCTCCACTGCAATATCGCAAATACAAATGATGTACAACAGAGCAATGGTGCTCAAAAGAGTTACAAAACCGTTATAATTGTTAGCAACACCACCAATAAAGGATTTACGAATTGTTTGAGTATTAAACTGCAACTCAATTATTTCAGATATCATATTATCTGCAAACAAACTAGCTTCTTGCTTTCTTCTCGCGTCTAACTTTGCACGTGCAATTGTGTTTGAGGTTTTTCTTTGAACTTAAGATTAATTGAAAAAAAAATTTCCACAAAAATTCACTTCTTTCGAGACTTATGTAACACAGATGGACTTAATTTTTGAAATTAACAAAATAATTAACACCAGCAAAGTTATGCTTTAAAAGGAAAATCCCTAAATCGATATGACCACGATTCCATGAATACAAACTAGAGTAGGGTAAATGTGAATCTATTAGTTAGCACAGTTGTTTTTTTAATTTTTTTTAACAATAAGCGTATGAATAAATTAATTTATTTTCTTGGATATTACGCAAATGGGGAAAACACTAGATACACATGAGGAAAGGGGTTCTTTGAGTTGAAAATCACTTTTCTATAAATAATTGGGGGAGTTTTCGTTGAAAACACTGTTTCCAGACAGTTACTAGGAAAAACAAGGTAAACTTTTTGTTAGCAATCTGTAGATACAAGTACGAATTATTTTGACACGGCTGAAGAACGATTATAAACTAAAGCAAATGTAGATTGTGGCAATGGTAGAGCAAATTTGCGAAATAAAGCTTTTTCGTTCAGTTTCACTTCTCAGATGTGCTTTGGTTTTTTTGTAAATATTTGATAAGTAAATAAGCAAATTTTGTAGCTTATCACTATTTGCTTTTGACAATAATATGAGTTATATTAAATTCTTATATTGTTATTGCAGTGTGACGTGTGAGTTTCGGCACCATGTTAAGGACTATTCACATGAGAGCGAACTGACGTAAATTTTGACATTTTATTCACTACCTATTAAAGGCTGGTACGCTGTTCGAGTGAAATCCAAATTTTCATACAAAATTTTCGCTGCGAAATGTCAAAATGAACTTTTCAAGTGAAAATTTCGCCAAGCAGTACGCTGTTGAAGTTAAAAATAATTGTTCAAAAAGTGATTTGTAGGGGGCGTTACTTGCTATTTCACTTGGCTTTTATTGTCCGTCGCATTAAATTTTTGACATTTCGGCGTGAAAATTTCACTTTCAATTTCACAGCAATTTTTTGGAGAGGAGTGAAAATTTCATTTCACTTGAACAGCGTACCAGCCTTTACATGAAAACTTTTCTTGGTCTCTGATACCTACCAGTTACAATTTTAAAGGTTCAGTTCGACCGAACTTTTCATTAGCGAATTTGTGGATCGCGACTGTATTGTGTGGATTGCGAATAAAATGTGACAGTTCCCGGCAATAATGGTTTAATTCGGGGAAAAATTGCTTTACATAATTGTAATTTACGCTATTTAAATCAATTGAAACGCGTTTTTTTTAAAGTTATGTTAGATTAATTAAATATAGTAAGGGTGTTCCTGTTCATTTAATCCCTTAATATCCTGCTGCTCATACTTTTGCAACTTAATTAATGTCTGCGGTGCTTTAAGTGAACATCCCTTTGTCATTGCGCATTTCGCGTAAATCGACTGTCAAGTCTCTTGTCAAACTCAGCTGTGTAAGGACTTCCCAAAATTATCGATATGCCAAAAGTAAGTAAAAAGAAACAACTGATTCGTTTTGCTGCAAATAAAGATAAAGCAATAAAATAACTGTATATTTAAATAAATTCTTACCGTCATTGCTGCAAATTTAAATGAATAACAATTCACACGACCGCTTGTCATAATTTGACATTTTAAAATATGCGTAATTTCCCGCAGTCGATTTCCGAGTCAAATTGATCGCGGTAAATTATGACCCAGATTATAAGGTTTTTACGCATTTAAGTGAATAAACCCTTAAGTAAAATACCTTAATACTTTTCTGGTAGAATAAATAACAATTTTCAATTCAATTGATGTAAATAGTCCTTTAGTTGGCGAATAAATTCTCAAAAATAGCCACTAACTATGCAAACAATAAGCATAGATCCTGTTAAAAAACACTTTTGAGAACTATCTGACATTTAAGTAAACAAGTAAAAGTTTGATACCTACCTCTGGAGTTAGCTTATAGAGCGTGAATAACTAATGTCAACAAAATCTCAGCTGGCGATAATTATTTTATTGAAATTTATACAAGTTATACAAGGTGTCTAAAGTGAGTATTTTTATGAGCAAGCTGGAGGTTGGAACTGGGAAGTGAACTGCAGAATGTGTGACAAAAATTGTGACCTGGCGAGGCAACGGAAGTGAAATGTCTCAAGATTAAAAAACAAAATTTAGCTGCAACCAAGAATTAAACCTTGGGATGTGATATTTATGAGCTAGGTCTTACACACTAGAACTAGACTACTGAATCGGTTGATTAAATTAAATATAATCTCGGACAGAGAGGTGCACCCACATATTTTCATAGTTCTTAAAATAATAAAATTGTAGATTATATTTTATATTAGGTATATCCGCATTTAGCGAGAGAAGCTTCACGTCTTTTGTATGTTGTGTGATCACAAATTACAAGCACACTATATTTTTTGCACTGAGATGTCCAACGCCTAGTGGGTGATACAGACATTTTTATAAATAGGAAAAAGTTACCATATAGGTACGTAGCATAAACTTAGTCCCTTACTCACTGTATGGTTAATGTTAAACTACCGTTCAACGGTTGAATAGCGCTGTCTCTCTGTTGTTTGGAGGGAAATTACTTAGTGCCACATCGATGAAAATGCAAATAGAGTGGATCCCAATTTGCTCAAACCTCTTTGTACTTACATTTTATAGTGCTCTTCTTCTAAACAATAATATGCATAGTTTTGTTAACTGCAATTAGTTGCAACAGATAATAATTATAAATTAGAGAGAGAGAGAAAGAGAGAGAGATGACTTTTATACTTATGCCTTGGTGTCGTACTTGGCTAAACAACAGTACAAAGATCACTTTTCGTCTTTTTATATTAATTCGTTCCTATTACAATACAAGGGATGTGAACCACCGACTCTTAATCATGAATATCTGTCCTCATCCTCATCCTCATAGAATCCGAGTTGGAAACGTGCCTTGACCAAACTCCTGAAGTATATGATGTTCTCCAACTCGATAATGAGTAGGTATACGTGCAACACAACATCAGCAAAACAATCAATTCTTATTTCAGTAGCGTATATCCGTGATCTTGATCTTTCGATTAAATGCTAGATATCATGCCTAAATATGGGAACAAACATTGACACGTAGTCTACGCTTTGACTTCAATCTCCGTTCTTCTAATAACAGAACGAACGACCTAAGTCCTTCCATTAGTCGTGTATTAGACTCCGAGATACATAAACTTCTAAACTCGATTCAATGCGGCTGCACTAGCATGGAGAGTACATTGCACTGTCATTCGATCACCACTCGATATTTTTTCACGTTTACATTCACCCCAGCTTCAACACAGACAACAGCAAACCTATCAAGTGGGCGGTGAAGTTTAGTCTTTAAAGGCCCAATGATGACCAAATCATCAGCAAAGAGCAAATGACTTATCATTTGTGCAAAGACATCTAACAACTCTCAAGGAAAAGATGCACTAATTACGAGCTGATCACCATCCCTTAAAGGAAGGCCTGTTTTATTGAACACTTATCCCAGCAAAGTAAAGTAAATTAAAATCTTAAGCACGCAATTGCATCATATTGATCTTACTTGACACTTTCGAGATCCACACTATGTATTTATCCCAAGTAAAAGTGACTTGACAGTTGACAGCAGAAGTTCATGTTGGAACCTTTCTGTTTTTGTTACATTCATGAAATTGCGAGTAAACCGTCCCTGCACTCTACTCAATGTAGATTTTGTTAATTGTTTGTGTAAAGTTGAGAAAACAGATGACGCAAAATACCCCATTGCGTTTATACAGATTGTTGCTGCTGTGCTTTGTATTCACTCAATATCAACAGCAAGAACAACAGCAAAGCGAACCAAGTCTTCTTTCGCCCTCCCCTCTACATTAATTTGTTCGTAGCTCTGATACATTGACAGATAAGTATGAAAAATGTTTTTTACTTTGGGAAGGGATGCCGGCGTTTGACGTCTGTTTTCTTCTTTCGTACAGATTGCTGATGTAAGATCTTCGGTTAGTTTCATAAGAGAAAGCTCTATTCGAGCAAACTTTTCACTAGGTACAGCTTCGCTAAAAAGAGTGGTCACCACTTATTCAAATTCAGTGGTGGCGGTGAGGGAAAACAAAAGCATTATTGTATGTTTGTAGTAGTTGCAGTTAAACTGGAAAGGTATTTTTCATGTACATTGAAAAAGTAGCAACAAACAAAGTTCGCCCGTAATCCGTATTCCGTACGTACCTCTGACAGATTGCTAATTATAAGGTTTGGTGGCTGGCACACTTTTTCTCTGTTGCTATGACAGAAAATGTCGCTGACCGAAATCGCTTGCGTCTGCGTTTTTGTTTATGTTTTACATTATCTGTAGGGAAATGTATTCAAAACATCGCAAATAACACATTTAATTGAATTTAGCACTTAGAAGGAATAATAATGACTTGCGAATATCGTGTGACGTCTGACGTATAGGAAATATGTCTTCTAATTCATGTTTGTATATAAATGTAAGTACTTGTATTGTAAAAGAAATGATGGGTCTTGGGTTGATCTATAGGTATCTAACGTTTAGATAAATGGCGCCCGGCCGGTTGTATTTTTGTGACAGTCATGAATGTGGACTTTTGTGTGTGATTCATTGACATTTATGACATGGGGCATTGTTGTTTGAGTGGATCCGAATTCCCGAATACTTTTTTTAATATTTTCATTTACTAAGCAGGTAAATACATAGATACTTATACATAAATGTTGTTAATTTTTTTTTGGTTGGGTGGGTATGAAAGAAATAACTGGGATGCAATAAGAGGCCGCCATGTTACCGTGTCTTGCGAAAGGAAAGTTTGTGGGGTTAGTCACCGCATTAAAAATTGATATAGGTACCTATCTGAAGTGTTTTTTTTTTTGCTTGAGAATTTTGATATGTTAAATGTATTAAACAGTATTACTAGTAACTGCAGCTAAGAGAACAGATAAAACTTTGTATTATACTGCTTCTGGCCCAATACTTACGCATTGTTGATTAAAGCGTTTAGCAATGTTTAAAAACTTGCTAAGTAAGGTGGTTTTTATCTCAAGAGAAACTGATGATAAATTCAATAAATTAAATAATTAAAAATAGAAACAATGCTTTCATACCCACGAAATAAATTTGAAGGCCTTTTGTTATACCTAACTTATAGGTAAACAGGGTTGTGAGCTGGGACTGCCTTAGTTGCCATTGTCGATAAGGTTCCCTTACAAAGTGTTTACCCTAAGAAGACAAGGAAGTTTTCAGGAGACTGTATAGTGGAACGGGAACCTCATCATCCCAATTTTCAATTCAGTTTTGGTCACTACGTCAACTGCCGCTTACTGAAATAAAGTAGGTACAGCCGGTAGGCCTTCAGTTTCAGCAGCCTTGTTGGATGGCTGCCTTGGATGCGGATGGAAATGTTGGCTCCCGTCGTTCAAATTGAAACCAGTTATTTTGTCTTGTGAAGGAGACGTTTTGGGGCTCAAATTTTAATCACCTCACCGTACTTAGGGGTAAAAATATCAGCATTTATACTAATGCTGCAGTCTAAGTCTATATTTGTACATCTAGAATGGTGAAGGAGGGTCTGCATCGATCGCAAAATTATGAAATTAGTGTGTGCCCAAGGGCGCTTGCATTGCATATCAAATATGTTCTAGTACAAAAATCAATGAGAACTTAAAGAACTCTAAGAAACAGTTTCTTTTCAGTCGTATCATCTACCAGAGACAAACCATACTGAGACCCCCAACTCACAATCCTCTTGCCGCTGGTCCCCTCAGTTTTTATTTGAATTCGCCATTTTGTTTTCCTATCCCTGTTTGTCATTTTAAATCCGTGTGAGCAACCGCAAAAAAAACGAACCAACAAAAAAATGTGGTGAATTTCTTCTGACAGAAGTCGATTGACATAAGTCAAAATATAGAGAAGAAAAAACGTGTTTCGGAAAATTGTTCGTGTTTTGTTTGCGTAAATTTAATTGCTTTATTTGCAAAGCTATAAATTAGCAAAATAAATCCGCGTACGTCGAACCAGCCACCTCAACATTCTACTACGAAGAAATTGAAGCGGCTCTACTGGAGGCGGAAGCCAGAGTTTGGAAAATTTGCGACAATTTGACAAGTGACAAGCAGGTGACAAGTCTCTTGTATCCACCACGGTGAGCTCTGAGAGTGTTCAGAAATTCAGTTTTTTTCTTAAGGAATACAACAACGAAAGTGGTGAATAAGTATATTTTCTCAGTGTGAATTTCATATTATTTTTTTTCCGCATTTATAAAAACTCCTAAAATACATAGTTTAAATCAGAGATATTCTTTTTCTTTTTCACAAAAGTGCTCAGGCAACAATATTTTTCCATTACAATACCAAAAATACAACTTCTAAATATAAAGCCAGGTTTTTGTTGCAATTAGAGAAACAATCGACTTTTTGATTTCAAATTGGGTGCAACGTTGCAACAAAGTTTTATTCATGTAATCAATTTAGCGTTATAAGTTATAACTAACTACAGAAGTTAACTAAACAACATATATGAAAAGCATTTTACACTCCATTTATATTAACTGCTTTACTAAAGTTTGCTAAAACATGTTTTTATTTATTTATAATTCCTTAGCATTTATTATTCTACTTTAATATGTGAAAAAATATAAAATATTTCTAAAAAAAAATAATTGTCCACACAGCATTTAGTTGTAACGAACAATTTCAAATTTAACGGACAACAACTTTGCCCACAGCGGAAGCACAACTTTGCCCACAGCGGAAGTGTAAGATTCGGTGCGAGTGTGTTGGTGTTTGAAGTTTCGTGACATTTGTCAATACGAATTTCTATGTACAATACTAACGCACTTAAACTTACAAGCTCAGTACAAATTTAGCTTGTAGGCAAATAACTGTAAATCGGTCGAAGTTGGGGGTCTCAGTATTGTCTCTGTAATCTACGGTGGTTGATGTACCAAAAAGGCTGTTTGTTGTTCCTTATAAAAACCAATGTCCCCTTTATTAAATTTACAATCACAAACCTTACAAAAAACTTACCTTTAATATTTTTAAAAAGATTCTCTGTGAACACATTCATTTGAAGTTCAAAATCCTTTCAAAGTATGAATAAATCGTGTACTTTTTATATTAAAGTGATAGTATCTATATCCTAGAAAACTCGCAATGTCCCGCTTTTCGCCATTTTTATTCTGATAACCCTGGCCTGATGTTAGCGTAAAAAGTCTTGACGTGGATTGCCAAAAGACTCCTATAAATTTCAGAATTTTTGTAGCCCATTATAGGATTAAAAAAAAAATATCCCAATCACATTTTTTTTTGTAACCTCAATAAGAATTTATTTATTTTTTTTAAATTAAGAGGAAAAACACTTTCTTATAAAAAAAACAATAAGAAAACTACATTTGTGGTTGATTTGAAATGTCAAAATCGATAAGTAAACTCAGTGAATAAAAAGGATTGGGAAATCAAGAATTCGTTAAGGATATGTATAGGGGGAAAAAGCGCAATAGAAAAATAGTCGCCCAAAATGGAAATTTAGGAAAAAGATAGCCCAATCTGGCGAGTCTGAGTACAAACAAATAACCGTTCTTGAAATATTGCACATGTTATGGATTTAAACTGATGGCTTACTGACACGCCCACTTTTTATAACTTTTTTCCTGTGTTTTTGACATTATGTTTATTCTGTGAAAATTTAGAAATTTATTTATAATTTATATGACACCACCCAAGGATAATCGCAGCACATGCTTTAATTGCTCAATTTTAGGAACGCAATATGCATAAAACCACTTGGCCTAGGCCAAGAGAATTTTTCTTGAGAATACCAAGAATAGAGCAGACCTAAGATGGTCAAATAAAAAAGGGCACAGGGTCTCAAAAGCCATGTGGTCAAAGTTAGATCGAAAAAAAATCTTGAGAATTGTTAAAACTAATCAGATCAATGATACGACTGACAATAGGAATACTATTGGGGCATTGCCTTTGAAGAAAACATGCTGGAAGATTAGGTTTAACAATCACGGACACATATAGATGTAGGTATTGTGAGGACTTACATGTCGCAGAGGATATTACTCATATTCTCTGCGAATGTCAGGCTATTGCTCAGAAGAGAAGGAAATACCTTGGAAGGTACTTCTTCGAAAATTTGGAGGAAGTTGGTTTCGCAAACACAATTGAATTCATCTTTAGGTTCTGCAGGGAAATTAAGTGCTTGGGAGAATTGGTTTAGGTTTTTGACCGTGAAAGTTACTATATAGGGATGGCGATGGGACCAATATGGTGCCTAGCCCTTGTGAAGAACTTACACCCTACTTAACCTAACCTAACCTAACCTATTCCAACTGCACAAATAAAAGAAATATCTACCTATAGGTACGCAAATTTATCACGACTGTTGTCGTTTTCGAGTCAATAATTTATAAATCAAACCTTGAACAAATATTTAGATTTATATGGTTCGTCAAGTTTGTGAGTAGAGTTTTAGGGATTTGATTTGTTAAAGCTCTTCGGCAAGTTAAGACGATGATTTAGGTATTGGGTTGTGTTTTGTTCTCCAATGAATTTCACTTAAGGTACGATTAGACGGTATGCCAAGTGGTAATAAAATGCCAATTTCTGACGGTTCTTCTGTCAAAATATGGTCATACATTGTAATGGGCATATACCATATGCCCTAATGACCTAAATGCCACATATGACCAGACTGATTTTGACAGATAAAAATGCCAAAATAGCATATAGTGTAATGGGACAATAAGCACGAATGCCAGCATAAAGCCTATATGCCCATATGCACTTTATTGAAATTTCGTTGTGGCATTTCTGGCATTTTTGATGGAACAATTTTTTGTTGTCATCGGTGATTCGTGCAATTGGGATTAATTTTTATTTTCGTTCTATTTTTTTTGTAGATTACTGAATCTATGTGGTATAACTTTTGTTAATTATTTAATTGTCTTTTCTTTGTAATTTGTTTAAGTTTATTTTGTGGTCTTGTCCTTTTCTAGTAATTGTGGTTATTTATACTTTTTTCCTTGTGTTGTGAAATTTTGTTTGTGAAGAAATTATTTGCTATTTAGGTATTTGGTTTGTAATATAGTTATATGTATTTTTGTTAATATTCGTTATGTATTTTCATGAGTTTGAATAAATTTTACTTGGTGTATTTATTTTGTTTGTTATTTTACCCTGTTTAAGTTTTTTTTGTGTGTTTCCTTTTCGTTTTGTGATACACACATCTATATGTTTTTGGGGAGATCAATCGAAGCGGCTAGCGACGCCAGGATTATGGAGGAAGCAATAGCTGACAGGGCGAGGAAGATACCGACAAAGGGAATGGTCAGACCATCTCATCCGCAAATTGATTTCGGCTGTGGAGATCAGACCCGGACTTTACGATGTCACAAGTCGTACACATCGGATCCCTTTTTTTGCTTTGTTTTTCTTTACAGCATTACCCCACTACAACATTTGGTTATAAACAACAAATGCCTTAAATGACCATCAAGTCAAATATGACCATATTGGTAATTTTGGTCATATAGTCTGATATACAGTTTTGATAATCCTGGCATTTTGGTCATTTGACAGCTAATCTGGTCATTTGCCTGTTGGCATTCATATGCTTAATTGGCATACAGTCTAATCTTAGCTTTAGTTATTCTTACAATCTGTTGAAAAAAAACAAACAACTTTCGCACGTTAAGTAAAACAAACAACTTAAAAAGCTGCTTTTATACATACAAAAAAAACTATTTTCGCTCGATTGTTTTATTACCTATAGCTATAGGTATACAAACAAGTAAGAATTTATATAAAATACTCTCTCGGACGCTTTTAATTCACATCAAGAAAGAAGCAAATCTGGAAGCCGTCTTATTGGGATTTGGGAATGCCTTTTTTGCGGCGTTTGGTTTGTGTTTACTGCGAAACGGTATTATGACAATAACAATGACGACAGCTGAAAATAATTGTACATATTTGATAAGAAAGTAATCATTACATAAAATATAAGCATTTGGCTCCAAATAAACAATAAATTCTGTATTCACATTCATGAAACTCCTCTCCATTTTCTTATAAATATTTCCAGGTTAGTACCTATACACTATTTTGTGATCAGATTTTCTCCGTAAATAATTTCATACCAACAGATTGGAGTGTAAAAGTATTCTTAAATATTCAATTAGCTATAAGAATCAACCCTTTTAGTCGATCTACTACAATCTATTATATTTCTCTGTACTTAAATGCGGATAGCTGTCAAATTTTCTGTGTTCAGACTTCAGACTGAGTAAATTTATCGTTTATTTTATTCATAGGGTGCGCTGAACAAAAAAATAAATCAAATCTATATATATATAAAAATGGATCTTGGTTTTTTCGGATGCAAAACTCGAGAACGGCTCAACCGATTTGAATGATCTTTGTTTTGTTTTGTTTGTCTTAGAAGAAAAGAAAAGTTGGAAAATTTTCAACAGGTGGCGTTGTAGGCACACATTACATTTTTCATGGGGAAACGCACTTTGAAAAAAAAAATAAATAAACTGGATAGAAATCGAGTAGTGACACTTCAAATATAGAAAAAAAATATTTTCAAAATCACAGTTTGTTGATCTTTTGTGATAGAAACACTTTACTGCTAAGTGCGAGAGAATCAACAGGTGGCGCTGTGGTCGATCTTCAGAGCCGCTCAACCGATTTCAATGAAACTTTGTGAATGCGCATGGTTGATTCCAACTTGATAGATAGTATAGTTTTGGGCCCTAATGGAAACAAAGTGCAATCAAAAACAATACAAATAGAAAACCTTGGATTAAAAATAAATAAATAAATATTTTGGCGCGACAGGTCTGTGGGACCCAAGGCCTAGCTTCTCACAACCATTCTTTTTGTGTGGGTTTTCAATTTTTGGGACGAATGGAAGGGATCTAGAGCTTTACGCCGAGTCAAAACGGCTCTTTCATGACAGTTTTACTCTCGGATGTTTGTCAGACGTTCGCGAGAGGTGGCGCAGTGGAAAAAACCTTAAGATGTAATTTGGTTCTTTCGTTAACAAAGCCATTTGCAAAAAATAATCGGGATAGAAATCGGGATATGGCACTTGCCATATAGGTAACAAAATAATTAAATTACTTTAGGTATCTGGACATTTATGAAGCCTTGAATTTTTGTAAATGGTGTTCAACACAATGGGTCAGTAATCAAAAAGGGCGCCGTTGCACCTCCCTTAAAAAACGACTCTGCGAATTGTGGCGGGACTTAATACGAAAGGCACGGGCAGCGCCGTGGGAGTACAGCTAGTTCACAAATAAAAACGAAAGCCGCAACTTTTTTGACAGTTTAATCTCTGTTCTGAACTTCAAAAGAACAACGCTTAGGACTTTGTACGTCCTTCGCCATCGAACGCGGCCAATTGCCTAGAGGACAGGCATTCTGTCAAATCAGTCCGTCCTGTAAATAATTGGTCAGTAATGATAAGATTAATATTTTATACAAGAACGAAACAACTCCTACATAGGAGTCAGATTCGAACTGTCACAGGGTCTAGTCAAAAACCACCCCATGATGAGAATAACTCAAGATAACACTTGCAGACTATGTCACGAGGACGAAGAATCAGCAGAACACATCCTGTGTCACTGTAACTGCCTAATCAGATTACATCATAACCATTTAGGAAAATACTACCTTGACGCTGAGGACATATCTGACAGCCCACTCAAAAATTTCTAGAATTCATCACAAAGCCTGGTATCATGCGTAAGCTGTAATTGGAGTAAATTACAATAGGCCCACCTATGGCCGCAGTGATATGGTAACTTGCCTCCAACTCCCTTACCTAATCTAATCTAACCTAAGTCTCATATTTATTCAATAAATTGTGTGTGAGAATAAATGCAATTTGGTGTTTACTTAAATTTTATATGAGGCAATGGCTGCGTTCCATTGACAGCTAAAAGTCTACATGAACGCCCGCTGAAGTTCAAACACAAGGGGAGCACAAATTTCATTTGTTTGGATTTATGTTTCGTTTAAGCTCCATAAATAAATGAATCTACCAAGAGAAAATATTATTTTACCCTTAAATTCACTTTGTTCTGTTTTTTTTCCTTCAAACTCCACTTTTTTAATTTTAAACAATTTTTTTACTTTTTTTAATGGATTTGCAATGACAGCTTATTATCTCTCCATTTTTATCAATATAGCAGATTTCCACAAACATGCGAGGAATTAAGCGCAAAAGTGGAAATGTCAGTTTTGTTAAAGGGATTTGACATGACCTAACGGTCAATGCAGCAAAGTTATTAGGCTATTATGTAAGACATTAAAATAATCGTATGTCAAGCAATACCTGACAAAATCATATCTACTTGTGGGGTAGATACTTAAAGGGTTGGCAGCACTGTAAATGAGTTTGAATGAAATTAATGTCGTTTTCCATCAGGATTTTCAGATTTTGATGTGAGATTTCAGATTTTTCGTGTCCAATGGAACGCAAAATGGCATCTGTGATGGTGGATGATTTTAAAATTAGCTGTCACTGAAAGTAGGAGTAAATCTCGCTAAGAAATTGAGATTCGCAAAATTGCTCTGATTCCAAAAAAAACATGATTTTTCTGTCCCAATGGAAAACGTCAAAAGGTTAAAACTAATAGAAAGTAACATTTGCTTGTAATTTGTGAACGCTTTATTGTTTTCCAGCAAACACCAGACGACAAGTGACGGTCCGAGTCTAACCTAATTTGAATGTTTTTGCCCATGCACTTCGCTTACGTACATTTGTGTAGTGATCTCTCTTCTTTCTTTTCATTATTCAATCAGATTTTTTTTACTTCTATGTATGTATGCGTTGTTGCTGTAGCTGTCGCGATGCCGAGATACATTCACTTTTTTTCTTTACCCGCAGGCAGATACAATCACAATGCCCCCGCCACATGAAGTCCATTCCAAGCAGACTAGGGAAAAGAGAATTCGTTTCTGGATGGCTAGTACAGTACCAGTATGGCTTTGAATTTAAGACTAGTTTGACTGTTCATTGTGCGGTTAGAGATCGAGTGAAGTTTGCACCAAAGCGCAACGGTTCGCAATCATGGCATTACAAATAAGAAAACGTCGAAACATTGTGAACAATTTGTTTGTGCTGCTTGTAATATCGGTGACTATATGTGACACTTTGGCGGTGAAGAATGTACTTCTCCTGCTGGCCGATGATGCCGGCTTTGAAATGGGAGCGTACCTCAATAAATTCTGCCAAACACCCAATCTGGACGCACTCGCCAAGGATGGTTTGCTCTTCAATAACGCATTCACTTCGGTGAGTAGCTGTTCGCCCAGTCGTGCCCAGATTCTCACCGGTCAGGTGAGCCACCAAAATGGAATGTATGGCTTACATCAGGGAGTACACAACTTTAACGTCTTCAAAACAGTGACATCACTGCCGAATGTGCTCCGAACAGAAAAAGGTGGCAATGTTCTGACTGGACTCATCGGCAAGAAGCACGTGGGTGCTGGAGAAAACTTCCAGTTCGACTACGAACAGACCGAGGAGAATCACTCCATCAATCAAATTGGCAGGAACATCACAAACATCAAGCTGCATGTGCGAGAATTCCTCAACAAGACAGTAGAGGAGAAGAAGCCCTTCTTTCTGGTGGTGGCATTCCACGATCCGCATCGGTGTGGCCACATCACTCCACAGTACGGGGAGTTCTGCGAACGCTGGGGCTCGGGAGAGGAAGGAATGGGTTTGATTCCTGACTGGCGCCCGATCTACTATGACTGGAGGAATTTAGAAATTCCCGAATACTTACCGCAAACGGTAACAGTTCAGAAGGAATTGGCTGCACAGTATATGACCATTTCGCGGCTTGATCAGGGAGTCGGATTGGTCCTTAAGGAGTTGCGAAACATTGGCGTCGATAAGGACACGTTGGTGATGTACACATCGGACAATGGTCCACCATTCCCCGGCGGCCGGACTAATCTCTACGAGCACGGTGTGCGCGAACCAATGATTCTCTCATCGCCGGACGATGGTACGCGACGCAACCAGGTCACTTCGGCAATGACAAGCCTATTGGACGTCTTCCCAACTGTTTTGGATATATTTGGCATCAAGCCAAATGGAAGTGCGACTGGAAAATCACTACTTCCGCTACTCAAAAAGGAACCGCAACCAAATGAGAACGAAACTGTCTACGGTAGTCAAAATTTCCACGAGATCACAATGAACTACCCCATGCGAATGCTGAGGACTCGTCGTTATAAGCTCATTCACAACCTCAACTATTGGAGCTTCTTCCCTATTGATCAGGATCTGTATACATCGCCGACATTCCAAGAAGTTTTGAACGCCAGCATGACGAAGCAGAATCTACCATGGGTTAAATCTTTGCAGACCTACTACCAGCGGCCCGAGTGGGAACTGTTTGACATTAAAATGGATCCACTTGAGCGGTGGAATTTAGCATCGAAGGCAAAGTTCCAGAATATTCTCAAAAGCTTACAGGACCGCTTGTTCGATTGGCAGGTGGCAACAGATGATCCATGGAGATGTGCACCACATGCGGTTCTGCAGGAGCAAGGCGTTTATAAGACGAATCCCGTGTGTTTGACTCTCGGCCATGAGGAGTTATAATTTATAGTTACAGTTAAGGTTAAAGAAATTCGTTTATAAATAATCCAGTAAATAAAAATATTGTATGTGATCTTTTAAGTGAAAGTTGTTTCCTTAAAGGAATAAGTCGATGATACATTTCCCGATGGATATCTTGGATAAAACATTTAGGGTCTTATAAGGGGCTCCCTATAAGACCTAAATGCTATGTGGTTAGTATGGAGCCCGGATAGCACAAATGGCTCACAAACATTCGGCATAAAATTGTTCTAAAATTATATCTCAGGATTGGTAAGAAGATAGGTCGAAGGTCCTATATGAACGCTTCACTTATTTATTTAAAAAAAGCATAAGAAAAAAATTAAATGGGTAGATAAGACACGGAAAATGTTTGTCAGAAACGTTGGTACCTTTTTCCAGACAGACCTTAAAGGTAGCTAGGGCTACCTCATTTTATAAGCATTTTTGAATACTGTAATGCAATATGTAACATTAGCGCTTCCAGTTTGGTTCGTTGCTAGCTCTTATTGTAGAACGGATATCCTGCTAAGGAAAAATCGCACTGACTTCCATGAAAAACATTTTTTATCAACCGCATGTTTTGTGTGGTAAATTAAGACTCAAAACCCTTAGTTAGTGGATGAACTATATTGTTAACATTCTTTCTTCATTTTTCGCTTGAAGAGTTGTCTTATTGTAGCTTTTGCAATACAACTGAATTGAGGCTTATTCCTTATTATGACTTATTGAAGAATTATTGTAGCGATGTTAACAAAAAGAGAGGGAATAAGCGTACCGTTATTGTAGCTTTTAAAATACATACCGACTTTGGGAAAATTCACAAGACAATCGCTTAAAAAATACGTTTGCACAATTTTGTTCCAAGTTTGCAAAATATGTAATGGTAATACGAAATGTTTGCAAATAATTTTAATTTTTAGCATCTGTCAATTAGTATTTTATGTGTAACTAAAGTGTGGCTGCACTGTGTAGTCTGCCACTTTAACCTAACCTAACCTAGAGTCAATATCAGTCGTACTAGCGAACGGTTCTACTCTAAGTAGGTACTCACTTTCGTTCCTTTACGTTGCAGTTTGTAACTTATTTATCTACTGTCATTAATGTTTATCGGAATCAAAAACTTTATATTCCACTGTTTGAAAGAATCGAGTTGGCGCGGTATTTTAATTCACTTTCTTGAGATCTCTCTAGTTTCTATTGCTGTTTTTGTTTGTTTTAAAAGAGAACTAGTTCCAGAGATTATTTGATTTCAATTTATGTGGGTTAGAAACAAAACCGATGTATTCCTTGTGTAATTTTGAAGCAAAACAACTCTATTTCCAATACAATTTTGTTTTCATTTTTTTTTACTGTAACGGCCATATTATTCACTCCCTTCAATCCGAGTTGAATGTTACACCCGGATTTAATTTAACCCAAAAATTAAACCCAATTCCATAGCATTCAGTCGTTAAACCCAAACATTAACCCATTTTTTATTAAACTTAAAGGCGTTTAATCCGATTTAATTTACACTGCACTACGAAGACCAGTTTAAGTACTTTAACTCGGGTTAAACCTCAATTTCATAACATTCACTGTTTTTGTTTAGGTCATATTTTTGACATTTCTTTGCTCGCAGGAGGCAGGAAATAAAAAAAGTTCCGTGAATAATATTGACATAGGTTTAAATTGTCGGATTTAAAAAAAATGCGGATTAATGAAATACATACCGACTTTGGGAAAATTCACAAGACAATCGCTTAAAAAATACATTTGCACAATTTTGGTCCAAGTTTGCAAAATATGTAGTGTAATACGAAATGTTTGCAAATAATTTTAATTTTTAGCATCTGTCAATTAGTATTTTATGTGTAACTAAAGTGTGGCTGCACTGTGTAGTCTGCCAATTTAACCTAACCAAAATTCAATACCAGTCGTATTAGCGAACAGCTCTACTCTAAGTAGGCTCTCACTTTCGTTCTTTTACGTTGCAGTTTGTAACTTATTTATCTACTGTCATTAATGTTTATCGGAATCAAAAACTTTATATTCCACTTTTTGAAAGAATCGAGTTGGCGCGGTATTTTAATTCACTTTCTTGAGATCTCTCTAGTTTCTATTGCTGTTTTTGTTTGTTTTCAAAGATGTGGGTTAGAAACAAAACCGATGTATTCCTTGTGTAATTTTGAAGCAAAACAACTCTATTTCCAATACAATTTTTTTTTCATTTTTTTTACTGTAACTTCCATATTATTCACTCCCTTCAATCCGAGTTGAATGTTACACCCGGATTTAAGTGAGTTTAACCCAAAAATTAAACCCAATTCCATAATATTCAGTCGTTAAACCCATTTTTTTTTAACTTGACGGCGGTAATCCGATTTAATTTAAACTGCACTACGAAGACCAGTTTAAGTACTTTAACTCGGGTTAAAACTCAATTTCATAACATTCACTGCTTTTGTTTAGGTCATATTTTTGACATTTCTTTGCTCGCAGGAGGCAGGAAATAAAAAAAGTTCCGTGAATAATATTGACATAGGTTTAAATTGTCGGATTTAAAAAAAATGCGGATTAATGGACGGGTGTAAAACAAACTAAACCTGAGTTACACCCGGACTGAATAATATGGCCGTAAGAATAAAATGGCGGGAAAACCTGTTGTCAATAACTAACTTACAAAACATTATGGATGTGATTGGAAAGATATTTAGAATATTAATAATACTTACGAGGGAAAAGATGATAACTATTGTGATGATCCTATTTGTGAGTTTCATGAACCAAAGGTTGAGATAAAAATTTATATTTTTGATTGCAATAATTTATGCTGTTTTTATTCTTTTAAATTTAGTTTATCTCTTTAACGTATTTAAATACTTAAACTTCCTTTCACTTCCTTCGTTTATTTTCAGCTTATATATTCACAATTTACCAGATTTAAATGTATTTAAAATGCATGATATTGAATTAGGTATTAAATTATATTTGCTTATGGTTAATTTCTAAATTTTTATTGTCATTATATTGTTATTATATATGAATTTGCTTTAATTCTTTCTTGGAGTTGATTTATTTTTAAGGCGGTGTTAAACGATCAATTGAAAAGATAAAAACATAAAACAATAAATGAAATAAAATAATAAATAAAATGTTAAATTTTCTGAGCGATATATTCCCAAGAGACATTTTTAAAACGCATCTATTCCGAAAATTTATTTAAAAAAAAACTCTATTCCAAAATGCATTGGTGAATATTTCGAAAAACATTTGAGTTTTCCCAATAAATTGAATGTAGCTAGTAAAGTTAAAAAAAATAACTATATTAAGATATAAAAATGTTTCTATTGCTTCCGATATTTGGAAGGAAGCGGCTAATAAAACGTTTTTTTTCCGAATACATATCTCAAAACTATAGTAAAAGTGGCATACGTTGCTTTTAATTCTGAAAGACACTAATCAAATGAATATATTTTAAACAAACTATTCTTATGTTTTATGTGCAGTTTATTGAGTTTTAAGATACCTATCTACCTAATAAAATAAAAAAAGGACCAATTAAATTTTTGATGAGCGAGTAAGTTCTGTGCGACCTAGTTGTGCATTTTATTTTATTAAAAGCTCCTAAGAGTATACTGCTATTTTATTTACAAAGAAACAACTTGCACCGCGCCTTTAAAGTATGCGTACTTTGAACATTATTGCCAATTACGCTGAAATACATGATTTTAGGCGCATGAGTAGTAGAATGGGTATCCTCGAAGCTCGGAGGTAATCCTCACATATTGCATTTACGTCTACGAATGGAATTTGTTTGGCACAGCGGCAGGAGGGATATGAACGAAGATCCTTTTCTGAGTATAAAAGCCTAAAAAACGGTATTTGAAAGAAGTTTACGCTTCCTGATTATTACACAGAACTCGGAAACAGAATTAAGGCTGTTTGTCCTTGGAGCTAGGAGTTTTATGCCCATATTTGTGTCTTCAAAAACACAATCGTAGGTACCAATGGTCTTATAGTGTAATTCTCTGAAGGATCTAACATTTGATTTGTGGATTTGAAGGTAGGTAAACTAACTTCGAGTTTGTTGTTTTGTTAAACCAATACAGAACAGATGCTTTTGTGTGTGTAATCAATAATTTACACATTGCACATATTTATTATTTCAATACCTGTTTTCCAATAGCCCCGTCATCTTTCAGAAAATTTTAAATGCGTTCATCTTCTAAATGAGTTGGCCGATTACGATGAAATAAAATCCAAGTGTCCCTCCACTTAGCCCTTTATTTTGGCACAGAAATCCATAGACATTCGGTTCATAGTTCTAACGTGATGCGGTAACAAATCCAAGCACACATTTAAACAGAAAAGGCATTTCATTATGCGAAGGAAAATCCATTAATCACTCTGCAGCAATCGATACAATCGATCAATTACGAACTGTAGTACCAGTCTTTCGCCCTAGATACACAAAAGTCTGCTAGGGGCTGTAACACCTGATAGAAGAGGCAAAGTAAAAAGAAAAGTACATCCCAAAGAGATGTGGGATTGGCTATAGTCTAAGCAAGTGCTAAACACAGCGACTCTCTGTCTCTCTTGAAGAAAGGTGCGCGACTTGAATTGTTTTTATCATAACGCTTGTAAAAAGATTTATGTTTCTACAGAATTCAAGTGAACAAAAATTGTCCAGTGCATTATAGTTTATAGCAAATAAAATACTGCCGACCTAATGCCAGTTAAATGTTTGCAAATAGAAATTCTCACACAATTACTATTTGCGCTCTATTTAAAAGGAACAAGACTAGTCATAAATTACAATCACCCATAAGGGGGTTTCACTTAGATTTACAGCCAGCCGGTAATAATTCTCTAAGCCAAGCTAAAGAGAAAGAACAAAAACACTTAAAACTTGTCAAAAAACTATGCCAACGACTCCGGTTCGGCCCGACGCGACCCCCTGGTGCATAGTGCCTCAGTTTAATACAAACCATCAGAAATAGTCGTACTTCCTGCAGATCCATATTCCTCATATTAATTACTATAAAAGCAAAATTTCTAGTTTTCCAACTCAACTTGTCTCTAAGTGAATAATTCCTAGTTCCAGCTGAAAGCCAAAATGGTTGTTTGGCTTTCTTCTAAAGCGTCCCCTCGGATATTTTCATTTTGCATGTGACGCCTAAGGTGCGATAGCGATCGACTGGTCTTGGTCAAACATAATTATCTATGGCCAGTTGGTGTGTTTATTTAGCCAACGAACATATAGCTATATTAATTACACCAGCAATGGTGAGGAACTGGTTTGCACTTCATTCTTTGGCGCTTACGCAGGCGCACATATAGACAGACGTGTGGCGAGCGATGACAAGAAAAATGAAGGCTCCCCTGGGAGATGGTGTGAGGAGTAGGTCAGTTAATTGGAAGATTTGTCAATTCTAATCGAATTAACCGGCTGATTTATTAGCATTTGCTTGGCAATTGGCATGGTGATTGGGTATACTTCCTTTGTTAGAAGAATGCTCAAAAGTAATTCGATGTATGCTGATTGCTGATTGAAATTCATATAACAAGATGTCAAATCGGATTGACGGGTTTCCATGGAATCAGGATTGAAGGAAGCAATGTGAAAAGTTAACTATTGGGCAAACGCGTTATTCTCCTTGATGGATGTATATAGCGAATGTCGTTATATTTTTTTTTGAACATAGAAAACGAAAGCCCGTGGGCGTGACATTGGCATTTGCTTTGAAGCTACCTTATCCCGCTTTACAGTGCGCAACGAAGAAGCACGATTATTATTATAAGCCTTCTGACTTTAGCTTCGAGAAGCGTGTTGTGCTAATGAACAGGAGAAAAACCTACGCATTGTATTGTCAAATGAAATGTATTAAAAATAAATGTGACGAAAATTATTTTATCAATTGAAGTGTAGCCGGGGTTAGTTTTTGTGACCCGTTCCGTCACTAAAATTCCATACAGATGCATATGTTGCATATTTTTCTCTTGCAGGCTCGCATAATCTTCGCATTTCGTTCCTCTAACTAGGTTTTGGCGAATCAGAGGCAATTCTACTACAATCATCCACCGAGTTGTCAGCCTTTTTATACGAAGCATGTGTCGTTTTAGATTTTGAGACAAACTCGCAGGCGACTAAAAACCGAATCGACTGATTTGATTGTTTTATCACTTAATAGGGGTAAGTGGCCTAAAATGGCACACCCTAAGCAAATTGATAGTTGTCTAATTATCTAGTGTGACATTTTACTAAAGTGGACCAAATCTTGTTTTTAACTAAAAAACTTTATTTAAAAGAAAAACGTTAAAAATAATTAATAACATAATAATTAATGGATAGATACAACAAAAAGTAAAGAGCTGCATAAGTGAGCTCTGGCTGCCTTAGCGACAAGTTCAGATTCCTTGACTGAAAGCCTCGTAGCCAATCCCACCCAGCTTTCTTTTCTTTCTTATTTAATCAATGCTGGATACAATTTTTTTTTTGTTTGACTATTTCAGAAGCAAGGCTGCAAATATCGTCGCATGTGAGCCTGAACATGCGGGATTCCAAGAGCAATATGTGCTCCACCAGTTCCTTTTTCGTTTTGTACTTAAATCACAAAATAAATTCAAAAATAAAATACTATATGTACCTACTTGCCTACAAGGTATAAATTGATTTACGGATTGGCATAGATTAGGTGCGCTAGGATTGTTACAGAGAAATTCATGTTGACAAATGTCACGAAACTTCAAAAATTCGGACTAACTAATCTTTGCCACTTTAAGCATAGTACGCTGTTAATCTACTGAAGGTGCTCTTCATTATCTTGTTAGTAAGATAGAAGGAACCTTCCGGACCAAGTATATCGCCCTTTGTGCCTTCCTTGACGTTGAGGGTGCCTTTGATAACATCGGATACGACTCGATTGCTAAGGCAATCAGATGTAAAGGTATCGAAGATTCGACCAACCACTGGATCAGAGCCATGTTGGAAAGTCTGGGGATGTGTCTGTTTCGGTGACTGCAGCAAAAGGCTGCCCGCAAGGTGGGGTTCTCTCCCCCTCCTATGGTCACTAGTCATCGACAGTCTACTAGTCAGTCTCCATAGCCTAGGCTATAATGTCATCGGTTATGCAGATGACCTGGCTATCATCGTTAAGGGTAAGCTCAGCGCTACCATTACTCGTAGCATGCAAAAAGCATTGCTACATGTCTCAGAATGGTGTACCAAAGGAGGACTTTCCATAAATCCTAACAAAACCATTCAAGTGCCCTTTACTAGGAAAAGACTAGTAAATCTTGATCCAATTACTATAAAAGGCATTACTTTGAGTTACTCCAACGAAGTCAAATATCTCGGAGTCATCCTGGATAAGAAGCTTAACTGGAACTCACACATCAGGTCCACCGCAGAACGTGCTACAAAGGCCATGTGGGCCAGTAGACGTCTTTACGGCAGAACCTGGGGTCTAAATCCCGGTATGATACATTGGTTGTACATAATGATGGTTAGACCCATAATCACGTACGCGGCAATAGTATGGTGGCCGAAAGTATTGGAACGGACAACGGCAAATAAGCTACAGAAGCTTCAACGTATTGCCTGTCTCGGTATAACAGGTGCGATGCGCACCTGCCCAACAACAGCATTAGGAGCCATAATTGGGCTCTCACCTTTGCATATCTTCATAAAGAAGGTAGCAGCTAGATGCGCTATTAAACTGCAACTAGAATATAAGTATAAACCTGTTGACCGTGTGGGTCACTTAGAAATACTTAACTCAATTCCAAATATGGAGATGTTCTGCTCCCTCCCCGACACTATGGTCAGGGAATACAAATTTGGGAAATCATTTGAGGTAGAGATATTGGACCGTGCAAAATGGGCCAATGGTGTCCCGAATCTAGACCCAAAAAGTCTGGTTTGGTATATACTGATGGATCGAAAATGGAGTCTAGAGTAGGTGCTGGTGTCTTTGGACCCAACACCAAGGTCTCAATACCTATGGGAAAGAGTCCCACAGTTTTTCAGGCTGAAATCCACGCCATCGAGATCTGCGCTATTTTAAACATAAAAAAGGGTATTAAGGGAGCTAAAATACAAATCTTTCTGATAATCAGGCAGCTCTGCAGGCCCTATCGTCCAACACGTTGGACTCACACACAGTAAAGTGCTGTCATGATGCCCTGCAAACACTATCCAAGCACAACAGGGTGAAACTTGGATGGGTACCTGGTCATCGGGGAATTGCAGGTAACGAATCTGCGGACGAGCTAGCTAGGGCTGGATCGGAATCCGCGTTCTGCGGACCAGAACCATATTGCAGAGTCAATTGGGCTACTGCTTTAGGGCTTATCAACGATTGGGAACAACAACTCCGCCTAAACCAATGGGAAAATGTCACAGGTTTAAGACAATCAAAAAGACTAATTAGGCCCTTCTCCTACAAGGAAATCCTAAAACTAAACAAGGAAAGTATTAGAAAGCTAGTGGGCTTCCTGACAGGCCACTGTCGCAAGTTGAATTTGGGTCCAGAGACAGAATGCAGGTTTTGCCTAGAGGATGACGAATCCTCTGAGCACCTGCTCTGCAACTGCCCGGCACTTCACTGGTTAAGGCGACGTACCTTTAACAAAGAGGTAATCTCAAATAGTACGCTGTTCGAGCTAAATTTTATCTCCCATACAAAATTCTCTTCAAAATTTATCTGAGCTAAATTTATGCGAATCCCTTTCGCTAAGTGGTATACGCAGGTCGAGCTAAAAATTAAACTTTTGTTTCCGAACTGCCAAAATTTAGCGCACCCATTTAATGCGTCGGGTAATTTTTTTCAAGCTAAATTTTGACAGATCGCTCTGCTTTGTTGTTCTGTTGTGTAAAGATGAGTGATTTTGATGAATACCTCGACGAGTTGTACTTGGAGCTAGAGTCTTTCATTAAAATTGAAATGAGAAGTCCTCAAAAAAGTTGGCGATGCTGGTAGAGCAACATCCATCGATGTGGATTGCTAGCAGATTTTTAACAAATAGGAAGCTATGTCAAAATTTAGCTGGGATTTTAGCTGATATTTGGAGAGAAAGGTTGGAGAGCAGCTTAAATTTAGTTTAGTTCGAACAGCGTACTAAGATTCACAGCGGGTAAAGACTCAAAAAATTGTGTCCGTTGAGTTTAAAGTTATCCGTTACATGTGGATAGTTTTTTTCTGTCAGTGCAGAGTAGAGTACTGGCTGTTTAGAGTAACCTGATTTATTTATGAAACGCAATTGAGCATACAGTAACTGAATTTGCTGTATTTATTAAGTCTCTTACGATTTTTTTAACAATATACTTATTTTTCCGGTAAAAGTAACATCATTCACATTCCTCACGAGCATATGGTTATCTGTCAAATATCCTCAGATTTCTAGTGCTATGTCAATTGATTTTGAGAGCCCTGATCACACTCTAAACGCAGAAGGAAACACAGCTTCCGATCTGTTTGAGCTATAAAACAAACACGAACTTTTTTTGACAGCTCAGGTTCTGTTGTAAAAAAAATCGGCTAATATCATTCGACATTGACGTTTGGATACCTAGTTCATGCAAAACGTCAACTAGATTTGTCTGTACTAGGCATACGAACGCGTTAACTAGGTTAGTTGAGTTGTTGTTGTATTCTCATAGTTTTTGACATTTTAAAATGTCAACTGATTATGCAGGCAGGATTTCCTTGACTAGATTTGTCGGCTACCCCTCTATAAACGTCAACTGAAAAAATTAATCACGTGACCAATCTGGGCTAGTAAAATCTAAAGGCCTAGCTTCTCACAACCATTCGTTTTGTGTGGGTTTTCAATTTTTGGGACGAAAGGAAGGGATCTACAATTTTACGCCGAGTCCAAACGGCTAATTGAGAAGCTCATTCATGACAGTTTTACTCTCGGATGTTTGTCAGACGTTTGCGAGAGGTGGCGCAGAGGAAAAAAACCTTAAGATGTTATTTGGCCCTTTCGGGATTCGAACCTGGAACCCCTCGCTTAGTAGCCCAACACACTACCACTAAGCCACTGCGCCGACTGTCAGAGCTGTCAGACTTACTAAACTAGAAAGCCAACCGTCCTCATTCATCGCAATTTATAAGTCAAGTGCAATTTTTCTTAATTGCACAGTGTCCTGAATTAAGTTCGCTTTAACAAGTGCATACTTCCAAAGGCATCATTCCAATGCTATTTGTAGGTATGTATGAGTCACTGACATTTGTGTCATTAACTTTTTATCTAAGTAATCTATCTTATCACACTTTCTTGTTCTTTGCAAGTTCAAGTTCCAGTGGTCGTGAGTAAGTTCTCACTGATTACGGGCATATCTACATAAATATTCCACAATCGTTTTATGCGATTAGTTTGACATTCGCGTGACAAAACACATGGAAAACCTGCACAGATAAGACTCCCAACTGCGTATATTTGCCATGGCTTCTAATGCGCTCACAACATGAGAAAAATAATCGTAGGTGCCTATATACTTATCTTGCAATGCAAGGGCGAACGGACGGATCAAACTTGCATAAATGCGATTAGATTGGAGTTGTAAATTCCTGGCGGACAGGTGGATGTGGGTACATCCACTCTCTTATTGCCTTTCATGTAATACATCATGCAGCGAGAAGCAGTGGCAGACGTGGTAATAAAAGGATAATAAAACAGAGCGAAGGTTTCGAGGAGGTACTCCAGTTCAAAAGGGGTATACCTATCGATTTAAGTAAACAACAACTTTGAATGAGGTTTTAATAACAGTGCAGGCTAATAGCAAATTACGTCAAATATAACTTAGCGCTAGGCAGCTATTTAGCAATAGAAGGATATGATTGCTCCACGATGGTTTATACATTTAATTGCCTTAAAGTATTTCGCGTGACTAAAGAGGCTTGCGACTTAGCTATAGGCTACTGGGCGATCCAACACGCCACTAAGAGTGCTTAACTTGTAAATTATATCAATTCTTCCAATAGAAAAGAACGACTAAGTATGTGTAGATGGTGTGTAGTGTGCGTTAAAGGAAATGGTAATAATTTATGAGTGATTACATTTTTAAATGCAAATTTGGAAAGAAAGGAAGTCCTAGAAATTATTGACTGCGAAAATGGTAACACATATAGGGTGTGCAAATCATAATCTTGATTACAGTAAAGCGCCGTTTTTTAATGACACCAATTTATTATTTTTGGTTTGAAAGGATTCGTATCTCTGTTGCAGGAAACATCACAGGTCAATTCGATCTATGTCATTATTGTACTATGTATTTGGAACTTCACATAAAAAAATTTACATTTCACCATAGGCGCTAGACATCTAGCACTTTTTGTGAAATATCCCTTTCAGATAAAATTTCCCTTTCCCTTTCCCTTTTAGGGAAATTTCTTAAATAAAATTTTCCGCTGGCGGTAGGGCTCTAGCGCGAGCGTTCCTTCAACTGGGATATTTTGTGCTAGACGTCTAGCGGACAGAGGAACGCGGCCATTGTTATCATGACCCAAGGGAGAGTACTATAACTTTTGTGAGTTCGGTCTTCGGTTTCGGTTGATATTGTTAGAATTGGCGTCTAGTATTCCAGACCCCTTGACGTTTCCCTACAAGCTGCATATCTGCAGAGGATTTCCGAAGTATTCATGCCTGGTACAAATCAAAGGAGAACCATTACTGCCGCAGGCATACTTAGAATATTCTGTGCTGATGCGATTAGACGTCCATCGGGAGGCCATTTTTATGGTGTGATGTCGTGTGTAGGGCTGTGTTTGACAGATTTCGCAAGCCCAAGAGAAAATTTGGTAAATTAAGTGTTGGGGAATATTTTCTAAAACTCACTCTATATGTCCTATAGTGTTAACTCATTTTTGGAACAACTCTCCCCCAGAGTTTAAATCAGGCAGCTGTCGGGAAATTGATGTCAAAGACATTGTTCAATGTTCATATACCTAAACAAAATTGAAAGGATGAGCAATCTATATCAATATATCAATCAATCTTTTTAATATTTTTTTCCCTTTAAGTGTTGTTGTTTTTAAATTAAAAATAACAGTTTTTAATGTGCCCAATGTATTGCACAATCATGTATCATTTGACGAGCTTTTGTGACTTTCTTTATGGAAATGCGTGATCATTTGACAGATAGTTGAGATAGGGTAGCAAAATTTGACGTATAGATGTTTACATATTTGTTATATTGTGTCATCGCAGTATATATTTTTTACATTTTTTCGCCGACACATGTGAGTAGATGAATCGGCTGTAAAACTCACGCGAATACATAGAGAAAGCTCATGCGAATGCATTCGAAAATATTAGGCAGACTTTTTAAAAACCTCGAGCAAATTTACGGAGGTGGCAGGTGGATAATGCAAGTTCACTGAATAAGAGTACCTATTCGAAATATGCGTCACAGCTTTGTGTTTCGACAAATCTGCAATTATGACAAAAAAAAAGAGTTCTATGGAAAAATCTTTCCTCACATTTTTTTTTTATTTAATGACGTTTTCCATTTTCCATTTTTCCAAATCAGCTATTGTTAATTTTCCTGTTCCATTGGCAGCAAAAAATCAGAGCAGTTTTGGGAATCTCGATTTCTTAACGAAATTTACACCCGCTTTCACTAACTCCAATCTAATTGACAAGTATTGTCAAACGTCGAAGTGTATTTTTTTTACATTTTAGACGACAGGTTTTCTTAAAAATAGGGGAAAATTTATATTTGACTTGTACAATGAATGTCAACAACTGTTAATGGAATTTTATAAACACAATTTACAATTTAAGAGCAGCTGACTTTAAAATCACACGCCATTTCAAATGAAAATAAAAAGTGATCTCATTTGCGTCCCATTGGGCATAAAAAATAAGAAATCTGAGACGACATACGTAAAAATAAATCTCATTTTGACACATTATGTACTGCGTTAAATCTATTTAAACCTTTCAAAATAAAAATGGAGCTGAATACGAAAATAATAGCATTCAGCAAGTGTGCAAAACTGTTGAAATTTCTTAAAAAGAACAAAATATATAATTTTGAATCTGAATCTGAAAAGTTTGCAGCTAAGTTAAAAATCTACAAAATCCAGACAAATCTGCAACTGCACGTATGGCAACGCTGGGAACAGCAATGCACACTCAAATTATAAAAAATACCTCCACCACATTAATTTTTTCAGCATTTTTGCTTCTCGTTTCTTAAATATCGCATCATGTTTTGACAGCTGAAATACCATTCGTCAAAATAGTATTCAAACCCAAATGGATCAAAGAACAGTCTTCTATACTAGAGTATGAAAAGAGTTTCAAATCATCTGCATGTTGAAACGATATCATTAATGAAATTTTGAACTGAAAAGTATTGGAACCAAATAACTTCTCTTCGGCACACCAGAAGTACAGCGATATGCTTTTCGAACGTGATTATTTAAATTTAATTAAGTCTAAAATTGTAAATATGTGCATTGAAGTACATTTAAGTAAATTAAGCCTTTACTAAATACTGTATAATAAGTTTACGAAATCAACAAACAAATAATAATAGAGAGGATAATAGGCAGTTAAAATATTTTTGAAGTTAAGACCACACGCTAATTAAAACACTCAGTCTTCAATTTGTGTGGCGCTTAAAGTGTTAATGATCTTTGCTTGTATAATTTCTACGTAAAAAAAAGTTTACTTTGCAAAGTAATCTTTTTCTACACGAGACAAAAAAAAACCCAAACCCTCTTTAAAGAAAAGAAAAGTGGTCAAAAGTTCCACAACCAAGAGTATCTCCCTCCATTTCATTTTCAAGTGATGACATAATAATAATAGCAAGCTAATTAGATACCAGTTTATTTTGACAATTGTCAATTTCACGCATTTTAACGCGGTCGACGCCTCTTTGTTAACCAGAAAATAATAACAACATGAGCGAAGACAAAAAGCAACAAACAACAAACAACACTACTATGTAGATCAATTATTAATAAAACTCTTTAAACCGCTTCAATGAGAAAGTCGTTGAACAAACACTTCAATCAAGCGCATGGACATCAGATATGTAAAAATATACCGTCAATACTTTCTCTGCCAGCCCTGGCGTATTGCAGCACTTATTTGGCGCGTTCTTGGATTGTGCTTTATTTGTTTCTCCTGTAAATTCAGTATATCCAAACAAACAAACAATCAGACGAGCATCTTTATTAAACAAGAAGTGGCCTTAAAATTGTTTAAAAATCAGAAAACACATGTTGGTATATTCCTTCTTGACACTTTATCTGATTTTTGTTTGCTAACAATATTGGAGCACCAGAAGCACGAAGTTGCAAAGTAAATATTTAACGAAGGAGAGGGAATTTAAAAGGCTTGAAAACGCCAGAAATCAGAAGGCAAACAATTTCCCCCCATCCTATTGGAAAAACTTTAAAGCAAAATCAAAGCCCTGGGGCAGGTTGCCTACCTGGGAACAATTAAGTGACTCTTTGCAAATATTCTCGTCTCAGCAGAAGTTTATTGACGCGTCAAAGTTTGAGAGTATAAACAAATGATCAGAAGCCGCTACTATAGCCCATGGCTGACACTTTGAGCACACTTCCAAAAAAAGAAAAGAAGATGTCTAAGCCAAACGAACCCATTTGGGAAGCTATTAGCGAATCAGATGCTGCTTATCTGCTTACGTAAGTTATAGTCGCCCTTGGGCGTTTATAGACGTTTATAGAACCTACGGACACAGGGAGTTATGCGTATGATTTCGAGCCAAGCGCAAGGAGAACAGACAATTCAAAATATCAGTTGACATTTCAAAGCGACAACATTTTTCAGGAAATCAAAATACTTATAAATTAAAAAAGAAAATACAGGAAAATAAAATAAACATAATCCCTCCTTTTCATTATGACATCGAAAACAGTGACAGACGACTCATTTTGCTGGATGTTTGAACCTCTAATCATTTTTAATTAACAATGGCGAAATTTGCCATTAGGATCTACAAATTATTCAAAGCGAGGGTTAAAAAATGATTATTTATCCGGCCGTCTGTCAAAAAGAACTCGTTGATAACGCCTTAGTGCGATAATTTTGGGCGGCTGTTATATTGTTTTGATGTGACATTCTAAGAAGAAAAACAGATCAACAATAACTTTGAAAGCTACAGAAACCGTTTAAAAAACTTTACAAATTAATAAAAAAAAAGAGAATACATTATAGTGTGACAGAAAATAAATTATAGGTAAACAGGTTAAATATGAGTTAAATTTGCTAACAACAGGCTCTTAAGTTAAATACATAATTATAAAATTATAAAAAAGGGGAGGAAAAAAAAAAAAAAAAAAAAAAAGTTAAGCTGAGGAAAAATAGTTCAGTGAAAAGAATTGCAATTGAAACTAATCGATGGAGATGAGATCAAAAGATTTGTATCAATAGACATTATGGGCTTTTAGTTTAGCTAAAACAAACATTTAAAAAAGGAAGCGGATTTAATTTTTTTTTTTTTGAGTTGGATAAAAAAAAAAAAAAAAACTTGGCTTTTAGTTTAGCTAAAACGAAAGATAAAATTTTATTTACAAAGATGCAAAAGAGTTTCGGTAATTCATGGCATGCACGATAAATCGGATAAGCGATCTCCACCCACTATCTCCATTAAGAATTTGAGCACATTCTTGAAAAGTTAAGAAGCTTTTGTAGAAGTACAGCTGTTCATGTGACCGTCTAGTCTAATCAGAACTGAGACACACCAAGTCAGCCAGTTGAATGTCCCCACTGGTTTTTAATGGCTTGTGACACATTGTCAAAGCAACATCGACATCGATGTTAGATCTTAATGCTAAGTTTAATGTGGCAATTTTGCAACGCAACGATGACTTTTTTTCAGCTTTCCTAACTTTGAAATACTGACATATTTTACTACGGCAGCGTTATCACATATCTGCCTTCAAAAATAATCACTCTATTACATTTTTATGAGTTTTTAACAGCATATCCCGAATTGTAACAGGTTGTCCTGTATTGATCTGTTGCCTCTAACTTTGTACCTAGCTACCAGCGTTACACAAATCAGTGCTCTCTGCGTTAAATTTAGTGCTCAAAATATCATTTTAGTACCGACAAAGTCGATTTAACGATTGGGCGATTTTTTAGTGTGTTTTTAACGCTGCAGTTGCACGCTAGTTTGTTTTAAATGCAATGAACCTATTAAACGAGCTAACTTTATTGGTATCATTTATATCGAATTGTAGTGGGTTCTGTTTGTTTACCAATTCAATTTGTACAAAGAAATCAAAGCAAATCATATTTCCGTCGCTTTCACATGATGCGCTCTTTGTGTCATGTTTATTTTTGTATCTGTAACAAGTAGGCAAATTAAGTACTTATTGTTTGCCAAAATTAGTAGTCTAATTAATGCGACTTTGCATTACCTTGGGTTTTTTCAATCTACTTTTGAGCAGTTCCTAAGAAAATGACAATTTTGTGACCGAAATTTAACGCTGGAAAATTTATGAACGGTGTTCAAATGCCAGAGTTATTTCGCAACAATTCTACCAACACGTAAAGATTTAACCCGAAATAGCCTACATGGTCAACGATTGTAAGTCCACCAATAAGAAAAATAACGATAAATTGGAAATCCCAAACAATAGATATACGTTACAGAAATAATGCAATCAATGTAAGGCGTGTTTTATGAAGAGACACAAGTTTGTATTTCTGTCAGAAAACATTACTCATATCTCATATGCAAATGTATTCAAACCTGTCATTTTGAACTTCATTAATCGGAAAGCTGGGGTGGGATTCTGTAATATGAGAACGTTTAATCGTTTTCGTTAAAACGAACGTTTTGCTTCTTTCGAAAACGAAAGAAAATTTTATTTAAGCTAATGCAAAGAAGGGAAAGTTCTTTTATTGACGTTTTCGTTTTCATTGCTTTATGTAACTCCAAAAACGTTAAACATTTTCGTTTCAGACGAAAGGAATACAGCTAATCGTTGGGATTCGAGATTTTTCGAACCCTCTTATTCTGTCCGATGAAAGGTTTGTTTATTAAATTGACGTGCATTGAACACTTTTCGGTTGAATAAAAGTACTTTTAGGTATTTGCTGGTCAACGTTAACCCTTGAACGTGAAACACGTACGTGCCTCCTATTTAAGGCCTGAGGTACTGGCTGGAGGTATGGTTACAAGTGGTTAGTTTATAACGATTTTGCGTATCGCATACAGCTTCTCAAACTTTAACTTTTTGGTCACACCGTTTCTTAAACCCTTGCATGATTTCTTTCGTTTTTTTTAATGCGAAAGTGGTTTTCGTTTCGTTTTTTTTCCAGACTTCCACACCTGAACTATGCTGGGGTGACAAACTACTTCGAAGACAGTAACTCACGCTAAAGATCAGCTGTGGATTGCTCAATCTCAAAGAGAGGGAATTTTGAAGAGATTCGGTAGGCATTTGTACGATCTGTAACTTTGACGCTTCTGAAATTAAGTATCATTTTGTGGCAGTGTGCCATTAACCGTGACCAGTTCAACTTCACATTAAAAAAACGCTCTATAAGATACCGAAACCTATAATTTTTTGAATGAATGTTCTTAAAAGCATAAATCCATCGCTAAGTTTTTAACAGTTAAACTGGCAGGCAACTTAAAAATTATTGTCATTAAATTTAATTTTAACATAATGAAAACCAAGCCTTCATAAAAACTTTCTGACTCGGCTTACTCTACCTGTCTATACTGAAACAACTTGATATTGCAATAAAATAAAAACAAATTAATATTTTTTAATGTTTTTTTTTTATTTTTAGTAAATTACCTATATAAGAAACAAAAGATAAACAATTTAATTCAAAATGATCGCCTTTTGCATTAACACAGGCCTTTAATCGGTCTGGCCAACGGTCAATGGCGGGACGAACCCTTTCCATTGGAAAATGTTGCACCGCTTTCACAAGGGATGCTTTCAGCGACTCAATTGTTTTATGTTATTGAGCAGGCCATACCCTTCAAATTCACGATCCAAATGGTACATTTTCTTCTAACCATTTTTGAGTGGTTTTAGTCCAAGGTCATCTTTAATGATCCTTGAGATCGTTCTGGAAGAAAAACCCATCTCACGGGACAACACTTTCTGCCTCGAAGGGGATTTCGGCGAATACGGGCACTTATCGTTTTGACCACATTTTTGTTCGAACTGAGCGAGGACGAACCGATAATTCCTCCGGTTTCTTTTGATGGTTCGATAAACAAAACACGTCTAATATGTAGCGGCAGCAGGGTTTTTAAAATTGATTTCGCATCTAGTCCACTGTGAAGTAGAAGAGCTACTTCACAAATTACAGAAAAAAAAATAACGGTACTTGTTAACCCAAACGTATAATGCAGGGTGTTTCTGAACTTATGGCTAGATTAGTATAAATAAAATAAAATCGTACAAGAAAAACAAAGAGTTTTTGAGTATCCTTGGTTTGCCATTATATCTATACATGCGGGACTTTACTGATTCCAAAATGATAAATCATCTTTGCTCTGCTACTAAAACGTGCAATCATTTCTGTCGGATCCTTCAATGCCGATGATAAGTTCCGTACCTCGATTGGTAAACACTTCAGGGTGGTTATTACCAAACGAAATATGGTGTCTCTTATATCGATAGCGAATGCTTCCTCCTTCAGATACCCCAAGCTATATATGGAAGCCAAAGACCACCATTTAAATAACATTATTGGCCCAGAACTTGGCGAAGAACTTGGCCTGGTTGGCGTGCTATGAATAGTGCACTATTCACTGCACTAATACATTCTTTCAATGTTCACTATACTATAGTGCGGTATATCTGTAACGTCTTTCTCTCTGTGCCTATAACTCGGCGCGAGATATTCCATCCACTGTACGTACATTAGCCGCATGTAGGTACATTGCGCCGTTTTATGTTGTATGCGCATTTTGCTTAAGAAGTTGAAATATAAAAATAAAAGTAAAAAACGAGAAAAAAGTACTACAAACCATTTCTTTTTTAATACAGTTTTGTTGTTGTATTTCCTCGACCACACCATGATGGGTTTGGATTCGGATTGGAGAGGTTCTATTACGCGGATGATGATGATGATGGTACCTACTCCATATAAAGAATTATCACGATACAAACTTTAAGTCATTTTAATTCTGCCCGGCAAACCGAGAAGATCGCTTCTAAAAGTGTGATCGCATTGTGATTTTATTTTAATAAATTTATTTTGATATTGTATTCGAATTGATGTTTACATTGGAGTTACAAAAAGCGCCTGCCGTTTGAGTGTGAATTTGATTTTTCTTGTGCGTTATAGTTGTGAGTATCTATATATCAATCGATTACTAAAGTGTTGTTAAGGTTAAAGATTTTCGTCGCTTATTGATACGCGATTGAAGGAAAACAGATTGGCCTTGAAATGGTTGAAAGATTAGTTCCCCTGATGCTTCTAATGGCTAAATAAATATTTGTATGAAATCGATTTGTGGCAGTGTGCATTGTGTTCTTCTTTTAAAGTGTTACGAGCCTACGCGAGTATATATGATTGATTGTTTACCAATTTGATCAATGAAAAATAGTTTAAGCGCGGTTTCTCGTCGCCGCGCCGTACGGATTTAGGTTAGTTTTGTGTTCGAATTGTAGGTATGTTATGACGAACTGATTGATCCCTTTCTCGTATAGTGTTTGCAATGCAATGGCTTTAAGTCTTTCAATAGATACAAAATGCAACAGAAATCCTTTTCCGGTGGCAGTATTGGTTGATCTCTAAAAAAAACGAAGACACCATTTAATAACTGGGTAGTTCTTCGCAGGAATAACTCATATTTCAAAACAGCGTACCTATTTTGGCATTTGTATACTTAGTCCTTCCATGTTGATCTCCGCAAAGGGCAAACAGATTATTTCATCAATCAGTGGGTGGTATAAATAAAGCGAAGCAATCGCTTTTAACTTAAAAGACATTTCAAAATGGAAGCATTTACTACGTTTGGTATGAATATAAACCAATATTTGAGTTACTTCAAACTTTTGACATGTGCGAAAAGCGGCGCTACTTACCTTTTACTCAGATCGGTACGAATAAAACGTAGCAATTGCTACGAAAATGCAAGTCTGTTATTTTGCTGACTCAGATATTTTGCTTAATATTTTTTACGCACATTTTTTTACATAAAACAATCTAAGCATTGTGAATTTTTGGTGTTTTGTTATTTATAAAGTTAAGTTAAACTTTGTTTGTGCAGGAAAGCCAATAAAATTCAATTGTTTTTGGCTAATGTTTTGTTGAAGAAAATGTTAAGACACAATCATTCCTAAGATATATATGCGATATGGGCTTTTAGGTTTTAAAAACACCACGGTAATTCATAGTTGTTCTTTAACTTGTGTGTCCGAAAATATTCCCACAAGCCGATGATCGGATACATTTTCCGGCACCCGAAGAAGAAATAAAACATCACAAAGCTATTTGCAAACAAAAATCATGTTTTTATTTTCATTTCGTTCACTTTTGTTCAACTTTTCACAAAGGTCTCTCCAATCTCAATGAAAACTCAAAAAATTTTATAGGAACTGCAGGGCAAGTACACGTACAGCGAAGTAAATGCTTTGTTGGAATTTTCGAACTTGAAGCAATTGCTAAGTGGTTTTTCTTTGCTAAATCCTTCTGCTCAAAGCAAATGCTAGTTTTTTTTTCATACCACCGAATGCCAATAATCCAATGCCAATAATCGCTCTTGGTATGTAACCGTACTCATTCTGGCAAATGCAGTCGCTTAAATCCGATGTCAGAAAATATAATGGTCGCTAAATTATTAAAGGTGATATAAAAAATAAATACCTAAATATTTTGACGCGAAAGGTCTGTAGGACCTAGCTTCTCACAACCATTCGTTTTGTGTGTGTTTTTTTTTAATTTTTGGGACGGTTAATTGAGAAGATCTTTCATGACAGTTTTACTCTCGAATGTTTGTCAGACGTTCGTGAGAGGTGGCGGATTGGAAAAAACCTTAATAATTCGGTTCTTTCGGGACTCGAACCGGGGACCCCTCGCTTAGTAGCCCAACACACTAAGCCACTGCGCCGACTTAATATAGATGGGACAAAAACCATATGCTCATGATAGATGTCAGTTACCATAATTTATAATTATACTCGTAATTAGAATATTTTAATTTCTAACTTCAAAGACATCGAAATTCAAACTTTTCTAGTATCTCCAAAAAAAATAATATACAAAAAAAAAATTAAGTATCTGAAATAATTTCTTTCTTTCCACAAGCCCGGATTTTTTTCTAAGCAGGGAAAGGGTTTTTGGTTAAGCGTTTTCTTTTATTTATCATGCAAAGAGTTCTTTAGCACGAACAGGCCAAAAACTGGCATTTTTTGTTCAAAATGTGATCCATTTATTTGTCAAAATTTAATGCGCCCATTTAATTGTTCAGCAACTCTTTTAACACACGCGTTCTTAACGTCTTGGGAATAAATAAACGAATACTTAGAAAAATGCATCCATTTTGGAGAGAAAAATGGATAGGCTCTTCTGAATTTGGCATTGTAGACCCCTGTTGAAGCGTTAGTGCTGTGTAGAGTTGAACACACTATGCATCCTTTAGTGTTTCGCGTTTAATCTCTTCACTGGTCACTAGTAAAATATTGATTAGTGATAATTGGAATGTCGCATAAAAGTCTTGTTGGTTGGTTTCGATAGATAATCAGCGTTGGCGTTAGTTGTCTTCCCGTATCTTTCGTCGTAGTTGAATCCTGAGAAAAAGTTTGCAAAATTTATAGCAATCTCAGTGCCGAAGTTGCTGGCAGATGTTTGTTTGGATGCAAGATACTTGTCAATTATTAAAATTATTTTTAAGCCGCCAATCAATAGCTGTAGCTGCCTTATCAATCTGGAAATAATTTGGCGAGAGAACGCGCTGCGATTGGACGGTCGAAATTGTTTGCGAAATTACTGCTACGGATCCGTATGGTGATGCGGCAGTAGTAAGAACAAGGGGTAACTCTGGATTATAAGATGCAAGTGTTTCCGTTTTTGTTATTTCTTGTTTTAGAAATTGGTTAGATCTTTCAAAATTGTTCGTCCACTCAAATTTGGTTCCTTTCTTTAATATAAAAGTAAAAAAAAGCGGCCTTAATATCGACTTAAAGTGCGGTATGAATTTATGATAATAATTTGCCAATCCGAGAAAAGTTCGTAGGTAGTTGGCGAACGTCCTTCGGTCGGTTGCTCAATTATTATCACTTCGACTTTATCTTGCATTGACGACTTCTTTGCGGGTATTTTAATTTTAAATTGGCATCCACTTCCACGACTGCCCTTTCCAAACAAAATCACATACCTAACTTTCGTGGAAAAAAAAAGAAACAAGTAGGAACACAAGTATCCACTTGACATGGTCTACTTAATTCACTTGAGTCAGTCACCTACGCGTGCCTCCATCACATTGTACCCCACAAAGTAATGCAATGCAACACATTAGTCACAAGAAACAGCAACAGGTACACAAGGCAATCCGATTAAACGAACAAACACACATCTTTTGATTATTCTTGTACTCAACCGGTTTTCCCGCGCCCTGGCTGCTGTCTAAGACAATTAGAAAGATACTTCAAAAATCAATTCTGCATCTGCTAAGCGCCAATCCGAAGTCTGTACCTGCTCACGCAGCAACCCTGCGCAATCATTTCACTTTTTCTATAAGCGGAGGCATACACAGCAGTCCACATCAGTAACGAAAAGTGTGCATAAGAGCCTACTGACTGACTAACTCTGGCAACAGGCACCTTGAGGCTGGAGGAGCATCAGCAAAAATGTTGCCATTCAACCCGACCATCATCGCCACTATTTCTGGTATCGGCAAGTGCATCGCGGTTCGCGGCTGGCGAGCTCCAGCGATAAATAACGTTAGTTGGCGCGTAGGTAACACAAATGCTGGTTGGTTTCTGAAACGGCTCGGCTAACAACCTTGCGGATTGTAGATGCAGTGTCGGTGCACGTGAAATATGTAGGCTAAAGAAGCCGGTCCTTCAGTGGCTATTTATATAGTCATAGATGCGGGGAAACGTTATTGGAAATTAGTTTGTCGGTTGTTCGCCTTAGACTATGGAGGATGATGTATGTGTGTGTGGTGTCTTCTTCTCCCACCTAGATCGGGCGAAAAGATTTACAACATTTCTAATTGGCCAGCATGTGATGTATATCTCTATAAATTACCCACGATGAAATGTTACCTGGATAACTATAGTCATGCGCGCTGGCGACTTGGAAGCCGATCCTGGCGGTAGCGGTTGTGAGTTATTGCTTGTGCCAAGAATTGTGAGTTGATCTATAAGTCAAAACTGTTTAGTGGTGATTATATGAATGGGGGAAATTTGTATAAAGCGATGTTTTTTATGGCAATCCACCACAAGTGGTCAAGATGGGAAATGATGAATAGTTGCTGTCGAAATAAAATTAACAGAACAAAATTATAATCGGCCAAGTTGTATTCCATTTGACATAGGAGCATGCCCAGTGTTTTGTGTATTGTTTGGGGGATCTGAGGCCTGAAAAAAGACCAACGAATTTTAAGTCGAAACTCACCACCTATTCATCGACTTCAAAGACGCGTATGATAGCATACATCGCCAGGAGCTCTATGAGGTGATGGCCGAGTTGGGAATACCGGCAAATCTGATTCAGCTGTGCCGCGTGATGCTGAAAAACACGCGCTGCAGCGTCCACCGTGCAGTTTGGAAGTAGCTCCTCCGAACTATTTCAAACATGCACCACATTTCGGCAAGAAGTCGCGCTATCATGCGACTTTCTTCAATCTCGTCCTGGAGCAGATAGTGCGCAAGGCAGGTCGCAGGTGTCAACACGGAAGGCACTTCTTCACCAGGTCCGTCCGCTGCTGGGCTATGCGGACGATGTTGACATCATCGGTCGCTCACAATGTGCCATGATAGAAACGTTCATGGCGATTAAAGAACAGGCGAAATCCGTCGGTCTTGAAGTAAATGAGGGCATGGCTAAGTACATGCTATCAACAAACAAACAAGTATCTGTCCACCGCCTAGGACAAAACGTCACTATAGATAGCAAAAATTTCAGAGTAGTTACGGAGTTCAGCTCAAATGACACCCTAGTGGAGATCCGGCAAAGAATTACCCGTTGCTACTTCGGTTTGACTAAACAACTGGCTTCAAAACTCCTAACTCGAAGGACGAAATGTGTGCTCTACAAGACCCTTATTCTGCCAGTCCTGCTCTATGACGCCGAGTGCTGGACGATAGGCAATACTAAGCTCTTTTAACAGAAAAATTCTTCGGTGGATTTTTGGTCCTGTGTGCGAGGAGGGCGAATGGGGGAGAAGATACAACCGCGAACTCTATGAGCTGTACCAAGCGGTGGATGTAGTCCAAAAAGCCAAAACACGTCGACTACATTGGCTCGGCCACATCGAGCGAATGGACAATAATGCTCCGGTTAAGAGGATCTTTGAATCCAAGCCCCCAGGTTCAAGGAGACAAGGAAGACCGAACCTCCGTTTCAAAGACCAAGCCATCGCGGATGCCAGAGCGCTTGGTCTGGACAACTGGAAGCAACGTGCCCGGGACCGTAGAGGATGGCAGGATGGAATTGCGAAAAAAAACAACAATTTAACTGTATTTATGAATTGAAAATCGATATTTGTTCGACCGCAAAAGAGTTATATATAATTAATCTAACATTTATTTTTAAAAAGGTGAGATCTCAATAACGAAATTTACAAGTACAGCTCCCTTAAATTGAAAAATTCTTGCCGCGAACTGTCACACTTTATTCCCAATCCACCAAATACAGTTGCGATTTATAAATCGGCAAGTAAAAAGTTTGTCCGAACTTAAATTTTAAAATTGACTCTGATTCGGGGGTACCTGTGACCCAAAAAAAAGTTTTAATTTGAATGAAATGTCAGAATGACAATTAATTTTCTGCAGCGCTGCATCCAGAATTTCTGCACGTGTGTTTTGGGAATAATATTATGCTCGTCGTATTCACATGATTTGCTCTTTGCTTCATGTTTATTATTGCATTCTGTAACAGTCAGGCAAATTAGGGAATTATTGTTTGCCAAAATTCGTAGTCTAATTAAGAAGACTTTTTAACTTGAATTTGTTTACTCTACTTTCGAGCTGTTCCTTAGAAAATTCCAATTTTGGTGCCCGAGAGTTCAAAATGATGAATGATAATATTGCAGTACAAAAACGAAACGTCTTATGCGTTATGATGATTATTTGTGTTAAAATAAGCGCGTCTCAATATTATACAATGATTGAACTCACTTTGGAATTTCTGGGCGGTTATCATTATAAATTCAATCGGTGTCAGTTTGTTGAAGTTTCTTTTCGAGATCAAAGACTTGGATTGGAAGTAGGTAGGTAAGGCACCCAAGCTAATGCTAAACGAAGCACGTACGTGCAATATTGTGTTATGTGAATGATATTACGACGGAAAGTAATCCAGTGGTTTAGATCTACTTAAACGAAAAAATATTAGAGGAACCTGGTCTGTGTTATGACACTATTAGTATCCGGAAAACAGTTTTTGTTTTTCTATTCCAAATACAATTTTCGGTGATAGCCTCTTTTGAGATCCGACAGTTACTATTCCTTTGTGCAGACATCAGAACTGGATTGTATCCTCAAGCTTGTAATTCACATTAAGGTGCTTGTTTTAAAGGGGTATAGTCTGAAAACGGCAGTTCTAAATGTTAAAATCAGCGAATTTTACAAATTTCCGAGACATTGTGATTAGCTTAAGAGTAAGACGTTTCCAAAGCTGTGGTCATTAAAGAAAAAATGTACTATTGGTTTACTTCAGTTTACGATACAATGTTCTTCCATTGGAAATCAATTCTTAACTCTAAACAACATGGGTTTTTTAAGGGTAGGTCTACAACCACAAACCTTACCGATTTTGTCTCAAACGTATTATGTGCCATGGAATGTGGTTAGGAAGTGGATGTTGTGGCTACTGATCTTAGCAAAGCGACAAAATCTCTCACAAAGTCATCCTTTTCAAACTCTAGAAGCGATCGGCATGTTTGCTTCTTCCAAAATAAATTTGCGACCAAAATTGGAAAAAAAGTTACCAAAAATCTGGAAGTTTTGAAACTTAATTCTATGTACTTGCAGAAGTAGAAACTTTGCCGGTCTAAGCAGTTAAAAAACGTCTAACCTACTTAAAATATGTCATACCATAACCCTTTGGGATTTTCAGACTATTTTCAAACATTCAGGTTGAACACGTTTTCAGGTGTTGTTCATTGGAAAAAGTTTAGAAATGGGCTGGGGTGGGTCAAGTTGTTTCATTCGCGCTGCTTCCTTTTCGTCGACCTTTTTTGAGGTCTGTAAGAGGGAAATAACGAAACTTTGCGTAAATCTTCTTTGTGTAGACTTTTTAGTAGGAATTAAAATTATGTTTTAATGTTCTTTGTTTTTACTTTCTATTTCTTTTGAAATAATCCAAAGATAGGAACATATTTATTAAAAACTGTTCGATGTAGTTTGATGAAAATACTTTTTGTCTTAAAAGTGGCCGGCGGGTGAAGCAAGGCGAGCACGGGTCAGCTACTATCATAATATAAAATAGAGCCAATCAATTATGTCGGAATACCGTCAAGTGGGTTCCTTTTAATAGAGCAGATCAACAAGTTAAAGTCGATCAAATGAATATTTGCATTGTAGGAAATCATAAGACCAATTATTGACGAAGAGCGACCATAGTTCGTTCGAGAGTGTGATATTTTAAAGAATCTATTGACGATGGGACATTAATGTCAAGAAGGCGTAAAATTTCAAAGGAATCAATCTCACTAATGAGTACCCTATGAAGAAATAAAATTCTTCAAGGGACTTATTATTTGAGATATAGTCAATATGATTATCGAAAGATAGCTTGGTATCTAAAATAACACCAAGATCCTTGATTGTATATACACGGGGGATAGTATTACCATCAAAGGAGTAAGCAAATAATATAGGTGATTTACATCAAGAGAAAGAAATAACAGAACACTTGCTAACTATAAGAAAAAGTTAATTTTTTTTGCACCACAAATAAAATGTCTGTAGGTAAAGGTTAAGAAGATGGAAACGTTGTACATCTTTGCCTGATATGAACAATTTAAAGTCGTCGGCAAGCATCAACAATTTCAGAAATTATAGTGAACATTTTTGCTTAATAATTCTCCTCACAAACAAATTTTCAGACGTCAAGAAATTATCCAGCTAATGAACTATTTTTTTGGCTAATTCTTTGATGTTTTTTGGGGCTAGCAGAAAATATAACACAAAATTTGAATTAAGAGCGGAAAATTTTAGAAATTTCTGACCTTTTACTCTCAAGATCCGCAATATTTGTGTTTGTTTGTTTTAATTAAAACCTGTTATTCCTTTTTGGAGCTAATATAGTTAAGCCCAAAAATTCTGAAACACGTTGCAAAAAAATGTTCTTAAAATATATTTTCAGCCAGGCTTTAACCTTGGTTGGTTTGCAATGGAAGAAGTAATTTTGGGCCAAAGTGCAGAGCCATACACAACTTTACTTATACTGTCCTCAGGCCGGAATTTACAAATAATGTTTATTCAAAGTTTGCAAAGAACCATCTCCTTATTATAACAATTTTAAATAACAACTTATAAACTTAGATGAAGAATTCATCCCAGAACTAATTCCTTTTTTTTTGGTGAACTCAGGCATATGTCTTTCGTTGTTGCATGCCGATATTGAATTGAACAATCCCTAACACACCACTCATATGCCCGAGCTACCACTTGATGTTTTCTGTTACTACTAAAGTATTCTCGTGCTGATATTCTCGTTCGATATTGGGGATTAAATATTTCTGCGTTTACAAACTTGAGTATAGCTAAATATTAAAAACGTTCCAATTTGCTTTCAGACTCTTCCAATAATCCGCAACATGAAGACTGCCGCTCTTCTACTAGCGTTGACATTCTACCTGGACTTGACGTCCTGTGCCAGTTTAACACCAACAAAACCGAGCCCCGTTCATCATTCGCAGGCACAGTACGTTCACGATAAAGAGGACTCCTCCATCAAATCCGAGCAAACATCTGAAGAAGAACAGCAGGATCCCTACCAAATCCTAAATGAACTGAAGCCCGAGCGAATGCCTCCCCACTTCAGTGGATGGAATCCCTATCAACAGCACCACGAGGCCACCATGCAGCACAATAGATTCCTCCCGTTCGTGGGATATCCTCAACCGATCTTTATACCATACCCGTTCATCATATCCCCGGAGATGCTGTACGACTTCAACGGGCAAAATGAAATCGAAGACTCAATGTCTCGGGTTAGTAACCGAAGACCGGCAAATTATCGCAACTCACCGATCTACTACGTGCGCTTGCCACCGACACCGTATATGTTCATTCCCGGCCTAGGGTACACATCGCAGCCGGGTACCTTTGCGCCAAACTTTTCGCCGCTCCTCCCGTATAACTCGTATCCAACATTGAGCTCAATCTTCAACTTGCCAGTGAACTTCTTGGCTAACGGCAAGCCAACTGGAATATACCAAATGGGATCGCCCAACGACTTGCAAGGCCAGTTGCCAACATTGACACCCCAAAGGCCAACGCCATCGGGGCCGCCATACCGGCCGAGTTATCTACCGCAGCCATCATACATGTCACAGCAGCCGTCATACATGTCACCGCAACCATCATACGCGTCACCGCTGGACACAAAAATGACCAATCTCAAGAGACCCTTCGTCTTTAACGGCCGGCCTGAGGATATCTACATTTTGCGGAATAATTTCAATGCATTGCAGTCGATGTACCAGGATCCGCTGTCAAATTATTATTAATTTAGTATTGTCAGTTGTCACTTAAGCGCTAGCCAATAGATGGAGTTAGATGGAAAATAGTTAAGACAAACATAGTATAAGATGTTGCGCGAGTCAACTTTGGGGATCGGTGAATGGGTAGATGTATTTTTTTTAAATTTGTGCAAATGCAACTGTGATTTAAATGCTCAAATAATTCGAAAATAATATTTATACTTAAAAAAAACTATACAAATAAATTAAGCAAGCCCTTTTGTACGAACTGAGTGGTTTAACTTTTTCTACTGTCAAAGCTGCCATCTATGGTGAGTATGTTCACTTCCTAGTGAGGGAGAAGACAATGAGGGCGAAGATCACTCAAATAAGTCTGGAGATGAACTGGTGGTGTAGTTTGAAACGCTGTTTTTCCAACTGCAGTGTTTGTTAACATTTATGTCGTTATCGATTGATTTCACTCAAAAATCCAATGGAACATGAAAACTGCTTCTGGTTTCATAAACGACTGTATTGGTAGAATGCCAAAAAATAATCTACGGTTGCCGTCAGTTGGATTGTAAAAAATATAGAAATTATTGAGTGGTTTCTGACTTCAAATCGAGAAGTAGAATTCTCAGCTCAGAATCACCAGAAGAGTATTTTTTGTGCCAAAGGAACTGTTCCAGAAGTAATTTTTTCCGATTCCGGGCGGACTCTACCGGATGCTTCTTTTTGCCCAATGAAAAACGAAATTAAAGAAGGTAGTCCCTTCTGCGAATAGAAGACTTTTCTAGCACTTGAATCGCGGCACAGGGGTTCGCAAGGACAGTGAGTTTCTTTCTGATTCTCTTTTCCCAATGGTTCAGTTTTCTTCTTTATAAGTAAAAATATTTTAACATATTATGATTCGCTAGGTTAGGTAAAAAGGGGGTATGAGATATCTACTAAAGTCTCATACGGCGGTAGGCACCAAATTGGCCCATCGCTATCGCGATCCCCAGGAAAACAATGGAGAAAAAAATCTAAACATTTTCCCTAGAAGAACACTTAATCTCCTTACAGAAATCCAATAGCCCTTTGTGGTTTGTGTGATCTATCTCATCTAGATATTCGAAAAAGTACCTACCCAGAAACTTCCTTCGATCGGAGATATCGCTTCGCATTCAAACAGTAGGTATGTGTGTAACATTTTGATCAGCCTTCGTTGCAGTGCCCTGATTGTATTCCCACCAGTGTTCTAAGTTGTTCCCTACCTAGTTTTAAAATTTCCCTAGATTTCTTACTGTCAAATTGCGCCGAAAGTGCTTGAACACTTTATGCCCGGTGATGTTTAACCACCTTAGATCAGAGTTGGTTTGATATTTACACTCTCTTCTAACTCCCCTCCTTTCCTCGCAAGTTCATCAGCAGTGTCCTGGCACCCAACACAGTCTTATTCAGTTCTGACTTCATCATGCTTTAATGATTGTGCGACAGTCCCTGACTATTTCGGAAGTGATGTTAAAGGATTCTAGGGCCTATAGAGTGCAGCCGGACTATAGATGTAGATGGCGATGCCGCCCTAAAAACGGCTAGAATTTCTGATTGGAAGACACTGCTTGGATCCGGTATTCGTATGGACACTTTAAGTTGTGGGTCTAAAGAGTAATGACTAGTTTGAAAAAAGGAAAGGTTTACGATTTGGATCTGGCTAATTTTTAGGTCCGTTTACCAGAACAATCTTTAAGGTCGTATGGCCAATATCATCGCAACGGGCATCCAATTCCAATCAATTCCAATTAGATCAATATAAAGCTCCGTTTTTATGCCCTTTGGGCTTGTGACCACTCCACTATGGGAAGCTAAATAACAAACTTACAGATTGGCATTTAAAGACCTTTTGTAAAGTTCTTCTAGGTCCTCGAAAAAGTTTCTTCCAAGGGTTCTGTTTCTAATACGGCAGAATGCTGAGCAGTGACATATAGGAAAATGTGTGGGATATCCTCATGCATCCTCTGCATATGTCACGTGTGGTGACTCTTACTTTTTCGCGGATTTTTGGTAGCTCCTCAGTGCCTCCCGCAGTACCTATTGTAACGTATTTTTAGAAGCTACGCATTGACTGTTGTCATGTCAATGAAATAAAGCGTTTTTATCTCAAGACTGATGTGGTATCTTCCTGTAGGACTGAACATAAGATCAACGCTTAACATATGAAAGTTATGTTCCCTTCTCCACTAGTCTCAAATATGTTTGACTTTTCAGTCAGACTTCATGTCGGTCGTGTTTGTATTGCTTTGGTTGGGCAAATTGTGTCCTGACATTTTATTTCACATGTCGTCCACGAAGAAACAAGTGAAGGCGATTCTCGCTTTAAACAAATTAAATGACTTAGAAAATTTAGAAAACCAGATGTTGGCCGAAAATAAGAGAAGGCATAGAGAAGGCATTTCTTCAGAAGCGGGAGCTACACGATTTGGAAGTTTATGGGATAATGCATCGGACTAGAAAAATGTTTGCAGAATGTCAATAGTCAAATTCTTTTAGATGCCATCCACAGAAAACGATTGGTCCGAAATTGCCACAGACTTCGAAAAATTTTGGATCGAAATTTTATAATTATAAAGGATTTTTCAGCATTCTTTTATTAGCTGTTGTAGATGCGCATAGCTAATTTATATACATATATCGACGTTGGAGGAAATGATCGGGCTTTGGATGTTGTTGTCCTAAAACACAGCAGCTTATGTACGTCGCTAACCCACAATAGGCTTAAGATCCAGAAGCCTTAAAGGGACAATATACTTTAAAGCCTACTTTTTCCATTGGCGATGACATTTTCGGACTCGACAAGAATATGATGAAGGCTAATGACAGGAACACAAAATTGACAACATCTGAAGGGGCTTACAACTACAGGTTGAGATGCGCACGACCACATCAATGTTCTAAATTTACATTTTTTGTAAGGCGACTTAAAGTCATCACTATCGAAGATCTCAGAATCGAAATTGCACGATGTAAAATACGTTGCTTTCTATTGAAGTCGATGCCGACGATGTATTTACTGATGCTTTTTTTTAAGAGTGAATTATGTGGCGCTAAAGAGTTTCCTGTAGATCAGCCATAGCAGCTGATTTGACCCTACAGTTAGCGATATTTTGTCAACTATATTTGGAAAGACTCCACGTCTTTGCGTATGCTGCCAGACTCCGCACTCCTTTTCGTTTTGCAGTACGCTGCTGCTGCGAAATAATGACAAAAAGTGTAGTAGATTGTTGGGTAAAATTCTCCACTCTCTTGTCGCACACTTTTATTGTGACACTAATTGCTTGCGAAAATTTGGCGTTTCCTTTTTTTGGATGTTTTTGTAAAAATAGAATCTCAAAACTTTTTCAGCTAACGTTTATAAAGGGGTGGCGACAAATCTAGTCAAGAATTTCGTGACTGGGTACTAAGTTGACAGTTTGCAAATGTGGCTGACGTAGGGAAAGTGACGTTCGCGACCAATCTAGTTTTTTCGTTCATTTAATGTCTAGTCCACTTAAGACAAATAAGTTTTTGAATGTGCCCAATTTCTATAAATTACAAAATACATATTCTGGATATTGTCAAATGTCACTTGTACTTGTGTACTAGCTGATGGAACTCTCCACAGACTTTACGCAGACGCTTTGCTGTCCATTTGGAGACCACCAAAAAATTCCGTTCCGGAAAGCAGCGTTCTAGGCTTATGACTGATCGAATTAAAATGCTGCTGCTAGTGTCAAACATTGATATCTCTCTGGCCGCCACTCTTTTCTCTACCCACTTGTTAATTTCAAAATATTTAAGCATTCTGCATACCAACTTAATATAGAGATGCCAGATGCGAAATCGCTGATTGCCAAGTGAACTTTTCTTGACCGCCTTTCTTGCGGATGAATGAACTTTCTAAAGATGAAAACCGATTGTCATTGCCACACAATGTTGCTACAAAAACTCACCCCAATATCAAATCTCTACTTGCTGCGACTATAGGTATCGCAATTAGAAACCCAACCAGTCACGATCACTGAAATCATTGCATTCCATGCACGTCGAGTAATTATATTCCCAGCGAAAACTCAGCTAACACAAATACTCCCGTATCCGATCAATGATTTCCACTAACCGAATTAAATTCAATTAAACATGTGTGCGCCCGCCACCGCAGCGAGAAATGTTCACTTAAACTAACTAGATCGGATTCAGTTGCTATCACCTGTCATTAAAAGAAAATGTTTGGCGTACGTTGCTGACTGTCAAGCAGGCGAATGCCAATTATTATGCTCCATGCAGTGTCCTCTTCTGTTTCACAACACATGTCGCGCGGTACTCTCCTACTCCCACTCTAAACGTGTGCAGTGGCAGTCACTTGGATGTGCTTTTCTGTAAATCTCTCAGATGGTCGAATCCAAATGCAAACTGGCGGGACTTTTGGCAAGCATGCGATTATAGGCGGCGCGGTGCAAATTTCCGAGACGCCACCGATGGGGTTTTCCGTTTTCCCAGATGGTATTCCACTTCTCAGCGGTCTCGAGTTGTCTTTAGCCCATTGATAGAACAAAACCGAGTTAATTGTCATACAGTCCCATCCCCTCTAGGAGGCTAAAAAATCTGAATTCGATTCATGATTTGCACATATTTAGCCATGCGCGCATAAGCAATGTCACAAAAGAAGGAGAGGGGCAAAGCTGGGGTATAACTGTTAAACTGTGGACGTTGCTTTTGTTTTCCTTTTGGTATTTAAATTGATGCGGAAAGAAATGGAAGCACATGCTCAGAAAGTCCAATGCGGAGGAGGAGACGACGATTATAACAACAAACGGCTGGATTTGACGCTCTGAATTTTAATTTGAAATTTCTTGCAAATGGCATAGGTGCTGGCGGTGGTGGTGGTGGTAATAGTGATCGCTTATCGCAGGGATTTAACTACTTGGCCAAGAGGAAAGATTTATTAGTACCGAACCTAAATTACTCTGTAAACGTGTTGAGTCGTGGTCTGCGCAGTTGGCTGGTTGTTACTTTATCGCGCGATTAGATTTCCCGATTTATTATAAGGACGCTGTGCCGAGTGTTGGAGTGGCGTAAGACAAGAATCCTGTGGTGGTCTACATATTTTGCATTTGTCGCGTGGTAATTGCTCTATTTGGGTGGCGGTTTTAAATTTGTATTAGAACGCCTTAAAATGAATAATGACGAGCTCGCCGGAACATGGTTTTGTTTTCCGAGGCGAGTTAATCCGTCATAAACTACATTGATAATCAAAACAATAATAAAAAGCTTTAAGAATTGGAGTATTTTCTATTAATGTGTGTAAAATGGAAGAATCGCTAAAAACCTACGTGGCAGAACAAAATGTGAACATATACCTAGAGGAAGTGCATTTGAATTAAGGAAGGTTAAGAAACCTTTGTTCAAACGATCTTCTCTATTTAAAAAGAAATAGAATTTTGTGAAAATGACCTAGTTCCCAATAAATCTGAATAAATGTGAACAAAAGTGAGAACATCTTAAGTCGACTTAAGTGACAGAAGTTGTTTAGATTATAAGAAACTGTCGTTATTTACTTCATCTTTCGTCCTGATATTAAAAATATAATTTCTTAAAATGAAAATAAAAATAACTTGAAAAATTGAAAATTGAAAAAAAAACTCGGACAAGAATTCCAAGCAGTTGGAGTAATGTCAAATGAAATGTAATAAGGAAATTTTAATGGAGAACAGAAAGATATATTTGTATATTTGGCAACAAAAGTTTCTACAAGGTGGTGCAAAAATTGTTTGAAATGGGTATTCGCACGTGATTTTTGTACTGACTTACGTTTGTCGGGCTTCGGGACACGGCTACGTATTTGATGTAACGTAATGGTATTTTCATTCAAAATAGTGTTTTAAGAAATAATTTGGGCCTTAAAACATACAGGATCATGCCCGGAAATGAAACACTGGGGTTTAAAATCCTTTTGCGTGCAAAGCCAAGCACATACCTCCATTTGATTCGATTTCACTTTGACTTTTCGTTAAGTAGCTTTGTCCCGAACAACGTGCGAATAGCAACAGCCAAAGTTGTCACCCGATGGTATTTGCTGTAATTGCTGTAATTTTTAACTTATGAAAAACTTGATTCTGTTTTAGGATTTTTTACTTGATACCTTAAATTTGTTGTTGTTCAGTTAAGGGAAGATGATATCGGCTAATTGGTGACAATTCTGGCCCGTTTTATGGCATTTTCCATCACTCTTGATGCCAGAATTTCCGGCGATTGGTCCTCGCAATCTTGACGAATATTCTGAATTTCCTCAATATTCTGCGGCTGGCAGCATCTCGTATAATCTCCATAATCCTCTAGGCGAGCGGCTAAACGTCACAGTAATTTCTCAGTTGGTGCCGGACGTCAGGGAAATCTGTTGATGTATATTTTGTATATTTTATCTGTTGACTTCGATAATGTCAAAGTAGAATTGACATTTGCCGCCAATTGTAAAAATTCAAAATAGCATTTTCCGTTAGGGTGATGATTTTTGCGCCTACTTGTGCAATCGGCCCGCTTTTTTAGAAATCAAGACTAAATTAAGTGCACGACTGGATCGCACGAAACTTTCTCGTTCATATTATATAGTTTGTTTGATTTATTTTTATTTTATTATTGTTTATCTTCTTCTCTTCTTCTTCTTCTTCTTCTTCTTCTTCTTCTTTCAACAAAGTGACGTTATTTACTACGTTCGAACCTGCGCCGACCGGGTGACGTTTATGTTTACGTTATGACAATTTTTTTTTACGATTTGTTTATTGGTACAGGTACTTTGAAAGCTCCGTACGCTTGCTTTACGTGCCAGATTGAAAAGGTCCATTGAGTTTTTGAATAAATACCTAATACAATTCGTTAGAAAAATTTAACATTCGAACTACTGGTTACTTCTTTCTGTGCGTTTGTTTTTAATTGCAACGCGAAGGTTTAGGAAAAAAGAAAAGTAGGAAAATTCTCAACAGGTGGCGCGTAGGTGCATATTTCGTTTTTCAGTTCAATTCAATTGCTGTTCAACAGGCGGCGCTTTTCGAGATATGCGCAGTTTTCAAAATAAGCGTTTCCGGTTATTCGTAGGTATCAAAAATGTTGAAAGATCAATTTTACTCCAAGTACGCATCGTTGCAACCGTTTTCATGTAGGTAAACCAAAGAAAACCAAATTCTCAAAATATGTGTTTTTTTTTATATCTATAGTGGAAAATTAAGAAAAAAATTGAGTTTGCTATTATGTTAAGAATGACCATATTACATTAGAAATTAATTTTTGTTACAATCCTATAGACAGTTTTCGAGATAAGGCCAATTTTCAAAAGTACTGTTATTAAACTTTTTAGCGAAAAGTAGCTTTGTTAGCACAAGTATACATTTTAGTAAAAATCTTTAGAGCCGTTTTCAAGTAAACCATAATTAACTAAATTCTTAAAAAACGTCATTTTTCAAAATAGTCCGTTGAGCGATAATTAAGGGAGTTTTACTGAGTTTGGTATCATGATAGGAATGACCATATTACCTTAAGGATGAATTTTTGTTTTAATCGTAACGTTGAAAAAAAAATTGGCCCGTACTGTAAGCCCACATACTCCAAATCCAACGTTTGAAAAAAATCCGTCCAGCCGTTTGCGTTGCGTCCAAATAGACAGACGTAAAGAATTGCGAGACTCACTTTTTTGAGTTCCTCTATCATCGTAATGTCAGATTTGATTTCAAGTTTAATCCTGCTTTCAAGATTTTTCGATGTAGTGTATAATTTATTAGCTTTATTTCTTGTATTTTTTAAAAGTTATTTCTCATTGTTTTTTTTTTAAATGGGACATATAAATCCATACACTAATGCATATCTAATATTTTAAACGATTGTGTACATGTCACCAGTGTTTTTATTTCGGAACTTGCTAAGAAAGTCAATACGAGCCTAATGAGTTTTTAGACCGGGAATATTTGCTTTAGTTGCTAAAGTTGTATTTGGATTTTTATGAGCGACAGAGCACTTATATCAATCTATATCTTCTCTTTTTTTCTTTACAGAAAATACTTGCAAAAGATCTTAAAAATGGAATTACCAAACTACTTCATATTACTTCCCTTCCTTCTGATGGCTTTGACGGCATGTACAGCATCAAAGAGTGTGACCGAGATTAGTATAAAACCGCTGTCCGGGAAATTCCTCGCCAAATTAATGGGAATGAAAAAACAAAGTCAGCATTCGCACTTCCGTCGAGCACTAAAAACTAATTTATATCTCTTTTGTTGCAGAACCAAAGTCCAAATCAACACTTCAACGAAAGTCTGCAAGGCTACCGAAAATGGGTTTCCTTGGTGGATCATCGTATCATTCTATTATGGACGATCAGATGCTGGGAGCCAATCCCAGTCAAGACTACATGGGGCTTCTTGGTGCCCAATCGAGGCTGTCAAACTTTGAGAATTCACCGGTCTACTACGTTCGCCTGCCTCCGACGCCATATATGTACACTCCTGGCATGGGATATGCTGCACAGCCACCAACACCATCAATGTCCAGCCCATTGCGATCAGAGAGTTTCCATGGAAATGCTCTGAATAATCCTTTTACAAACTTTCCCATCAATTTTCTCTCCAATGGACAGCCGAATGGAGGTTATGAGTTCAACATGCCGGAATTGATGTCGAATGCGTTCCCCGGAAAAGGTTTCCTTCGCCAAGAGCCGCCAATTTTTGGTAGAAGACAATTTTTCGACGATTCACAACTTAGTCCTTTGAAGGGACGATTTGATTTCAATGGACGGGCCGATGGTTTGTATGTGTTGCCAGATAGCTCGTACTACCAGAATAGTATGTATATATAGACAAATTTATAGTTTTGTTTTCGCACTAGGAATTTATTTATTTATTTATTACTTATAAAAATAAAATATTTTAAAACTAAATGTAAAAATGTTTTATACGGTTCTACAGCTCTTAGGAGCTTTCTAACAAGTACCTAAGTGAATGGTAGGTGAAGCAGGGCGCAGTAGGTAAGAACAAATAAGCTATCAATTTGAAACAGAAATCTTAAAAAAAATAGGTACTATAGACTCAAAAAATAAACGTTGTTTTCCGAAGAATTTTCAGTTCTTGTTAAATTGTGAGTGAAAATTTGTTGGCTCAAAAAAAAAGTTCTTCCATCAACAATTCATTATTGATTTTTTTAAGAATCAAATTATTAGTTTAAAAATAAAATTCTTACTAAAAAAATTTTAAAATTCTTAATCAATTTTAAAAACGAAATATTATCAGCCCAACAACTAAATTGTTGTGTTAAATATTTCTTGAGACAAAATATTCTTTCAAAAATCAAATTGTAGACTCAACAATTCGTTCTTCAGTTAACAAGAATAAAAAGAGTTGTTATAACAATGAAAAATGTGAACTTTCATCATTGTTATACTTCTATTATTGTTTGATAAAAATTGGAATGCAAATGTGTCTTTAAAAATGCATTCTTGAGATTTAAATAAAAATTGTTACGTTTTCTACAATTTGTTCTTGGCACAAAAATGTATTCTTAAATTAATAAAAAAATAACTGTAATCCCATAGTTCACATGAAATTGATAACATCTTCAATAAAAGAGAGTTGATGGCGGATAGGATCAAAATATTAATAATTTTCAACATGTGTAAAAAAATTGTCACTTTAAACAGCTCGGAAGAACTTGTTGGATTTTAGCTTAATGTAAAAAAATATATGTATGCTTAAATGTTAACATTTATTGTTTTTGAACCAAGATTTTCTTTCATACAATTTTAAATATTTTCCTATTTGGCCACACGATTTAAATTGTTGATTTTTTTAACAACTCTTTTTCAGACAACATTTTACAATCTTAGAATTTTGACCTTTTTTATCTTTCAAGAATAAAATTTCTTGCATAAGACCTTCCTACACTTGCAATTTAAGTACTTGGGTTCATTTTTAAAAGCGAAAATTGGGCCGATGTAAAAAATTGTTGATATTACATTTTTTTTTCTAAGTGTACCTATGGGAAAGCGGACAATTATCCAAAGAGCTGTCTGTTATGTAGCGCGCTGTTTTCTAAAAGAATTCCGACTGAGTATCTTGGAGACAATGTCAAGCCTTTTAAAAAAGTTAGATGGCTCTTGGACGACTTGTAGCTTATGCTGCTCGACACCCACTTCCCAGGTAGCTCAAACTGCACCAACGAATTCAAACAGATCAAACTATCATTTAACCATCCGAGCTATGAAACCCCTTGCATATGATCCCACTAGTGCTAATGATAGTCCTTAAATGTTGTTCACATTTGGTGTATGGAGAGAAGTAGCGTGAGAAATTACATGTTAGCAATGTTACCTGCCCTCTGAACCCTTCCTTGTTCATAAAGAATGCACAAATAAATTATTCGATATTGAAGTAGTCTCCATGTTTAAATACTTGGGACTACTTATCGACAATAAAATGAATTGGAGTTGTCATACTTCCGTTCTGAAAAAGTATATCAAATAATGTATCAGCTATTGTTTTTTGTTTTTTAAAATGGTTTATAGCAAGGCGGTTGTTTTTTTTTTAGATACATCCACCAAAAACAACAACCGATCGTTTTTCAAATGTCATACGATGACGTCTAGTGCTTATTCCACCTACAGTCTGTGAGCTACAGAAATACCGAAAGTTCTCAAGCTTTGTGTATACTTCGTATGAAATAAACGAGCGACGATAGTGGGATAGAGCTACGGAAAGCCAATTGATAATGAGATCATTTACTACTATCACACAAAGTTCTCAAAGTTACGGAATAAGCACCCTGTTTTATCTGGCAGCCATTGGCATACTCAGGAGGGAAACTACAAAGATTAATGTGCTATCACATAGTAAACTTATCATAATCTAAGTGTGTCGGCTTAACCAACAGCCACTCCAACCTTACCTAACTTACACCCATTTAGCTTTCCCTAATGGCGCAGCTTAGTGTGTTGGACTACTAAGCGAGGGATCCCCGCTTTGAATCCGGAAAGAACCAAATTACATCTTAAGGTTTTTTCCACTGCGCCACCTGTCGCGAACGTCTGACAAACATCCGAGAGTAAAACTGTCATAAATGAGCTTCTCAATTAGCCTTTTGACAGCTGTTAATTTTGTTGAGAGTTTGTATGAGGAATACCTAAGTGTGTTTGATGTTAGTAAATAATATAGTTTATCTATTGAAAAATGTAAACACTGCTTTAAAAGAAACAAAATGTGCAACTCATAAGCAGTTCGAAGTGGACTATAAAATGTATTATAATTATGGAAGATGGTATAATTGTAACTCCTTCTTTTCTAAAAGAATTGGATTGAGGTACTCCACAGTGTTGAACTATGTATTTGCTTTTTGTATTTTCTGTAAAAATGGAGTCTGCATTTACTTATCGTCAATACTATACACACTTACTTTTTAGATAATATATATTTTATTTAAGCAATTTTTAACAAACGAGTATGTATTTTCAATACAAATATGGCCCAGCTGTCAAAATCTATAGCAAACTACCGATGCCAAAATTTACCGCCAGGTTTCAGCCTCCATTCGTCAATTCGCTAATAATATTTCTTTTCCATCATCATATTAAATTGAAAATTGTGCCTATTCCTACTCGCCTTACTTTTATTCAGCTGTCAGTATTTTTCTCTGAGAATTTCATCAGGGAAAAAAACCAATACACCATTTATTGCGCTAATTCATTATTTGACTGTCTTATTGTGCGATCGTGTTTTGCTATGTTTTGACATTTTGTGTTTAATAATGAGTTGAATCTATATCGGTTTTTCTGTAGTTCTTTGTTATATTAATGCGTTCACCTACCTCAAAAACTTTTATTTTTTGAATAAAAATTGTTGGTCCCTATAACAAGTAAAATGTAATGATTTTATTTGTTTTGAATGACAAATGTGATTTTTAAAAATAATTTTAATTAATAATAACGACTGATTTATGTTTATTTTATTTCCCTGTTTTTTTTTTGTTTTCATAATTACTGTTTAATTGTTATAAATAAATTAATTATTTACATTGGAAAATATTTTTTTTCCTACCATCTTATTTTACCTAAGTACCACCGCTTCACTTTTCTCAAGTCCCACCACTGGTTCATTTCATTGATCGTGTGCTCACCCTCAGATAACAAAAAGAACTTATCTATCTTCATAATTATCTTCGATAGATAGCACAGGTTGCTGCCCTTTATATTTACTCTGTTCTGTTTTCGTGGGAAAACGTATGCACGTGTTGGTACGAAACGTTTCCTCGCCGCGATCGTGATGAAAATGAATTGGAGTCTTCTATTGTAAAAGATCACACTGAAGACTGAACGATTAATTAAAAGTCTCATCTTTCGCTATGGGCTCAACAAAGCCATGCAATCATTCAAATAAATTCTTTTATTATCTCCTGAGATACAGGGTTGAAAATTAATTTTACTTACCCCACATGGAGAATTCTCATTAACTTGTTCTTCCCAAGTCAAACGAAATAATAAGAAGGTACCTACCCAATTATTGACTGAGAAAATCGTTTATCATAAATAGGTAGATTATGTTCAAAGTACTGGTACGAGCCTGACAGCTGGCTCACGCGATTTGTCTGAGTTTCTGCTGACCGACTACATACGGAAAGATAACCGATCAAGAAACGCTTAAGAATACCAGTTGATTTGAGAACTTTTAATTTAAATAAATATAGGAACTTGCAACTCTTTTTGCTAATAAGTGGATGTTCAAAATGACAGTTAAACGACAATTTATAGTCGAGCGATTACTGTATACAATCTACTCAACTTAAGAAGACCAGACCAGGCTAGACTTCTGTTACGTCTATTGAAATAACCGGCTTCGTTGTTATCTACCAACAATTTTTTCAAATATGGGTTGTTTTACCTAAAAAAATTGTGAAACTGATTTCTACGTCGACCTTCAGAAAGTGACGAGGTGGCCGAGTGGTTAAGGCGTTGGACTGCTAATCCAATGTGCTCTGCACGCGTGGGTTCGAATCCCATCCTCGTCGAACTTCTTTTTATTTCTTGCAATTCGGTTAACTGGTTTTAAAAAATGTGGATTATTAATTTCAGATAATGATTTACAGAACTGTGACCGGGCATTGTTGATTTGCTTGTGTGACAATTTTAGGGAATCAAGAACAAAGCTTAAGGGCTCAGACCTCGCAGCTCGCCGTTAGGTCATATCGCCCAAAACCATAACGCCCACATTGAAAAATGTCATACCGCCCAAAACATTGCTAGGCAATTTGTTGTTGTAAAATTCACGTAAATTTGGGTGATGTGACATTGATTTTGGGCGTAATGGCCTTATTTTTGCTTAAAATAGCGTTGGGTCTTATCGCCCAATGTTAAAAAATTCAAGTCAATAAATGTCACAACGCCCAAAATCCGTCACATCGCCCAAAATGTTGAGAAAGAAAACGTCACAAAGCCCAAATGTAATGACAATTTTTTTCTTAGCGTTCGGTTTCATAGCTTGTAAAAAAAACTGGAGTAAATTAACGGTTTTTGTATAAAACGACAAAAATAAAAAATGTCATAACGCCCAAAAGCTGTGTCGTAACACCCAAACTTGCAAAACAAGAAATATTTTGGGCGTTATGACATTTCTAGATTTGGGTGTTATCACATTATATAATTACTTTGGGCGACATGCCATTCTATTTGGGCTTTGCGACGCTTTATTCTTTTAAATTTTGGGCGATGTGGTGGTTTTTGGGCGTTATGACATTTTTCAATTTTGGCGTTATGGTTTTGGGCGATAAGACCTAACGCATTTTTTTATGCGACCCAATGGGTAAAGTGCTGCACTACTGAGCTCAGGTTCAAACCTTCAAAAATACACAACACATTCGGCCTTACTAACAACCAAAATCATACTTGAATTTAGGGCAATAGTCGAAATTAAAATAAAATGTTTTCCAATAATCAAGTTATATTTGAATTTACGATGATCCAGACTGTAATTTTCGATCCGAAGAAAGTCGAGTCTAACCCATAATTTAAGTCAGAAGAATACTTCATTCATCTGTGGCGAGCTCCAAATTCATGTCCAGGATTTTTTATTTTTATGTGAGTGCCGTCTACGGCAGCAATACACTGCGGAAACCTCGCGGTTCTAAAAAAAGATTTGTTTTAAGCTGGGGAATTTCGGACTTTCCTAAAATTTAATAAATTGTCCCAGTTTGGATGCCAATGCAACTGCGATTTTTTTTTACAATTGCTCACATTATTAAAAAAGATAATAATTAGAAGACAGCTACTCAAAATACAAGCAACTGTTAATTTCAGCAATTTATTTGAAAGCTCAGGAAAAATTATAACGCATTTGAGTTATATTGTAAAAAATTTGCGATAAAGTCAGATGTAGTTAAAGTTCCAATTAATTTAATTGTTGGGAAAATATCTTTTATAAGTCCTATTCTGGGTTTCGAACTTTTATGGAACTTCGAAAATTGAAGTTGTGAAAACAATTAGATGTTTATATTATTTGTTTTCAATTTTAGCAAAAAACATTAAAATGCAGACTTAAAAGAGTAGGTTTTGAATTATTATAAACTATTTGTGTAATAAATTAGTAATTTTTGTATGTACATATTAAGTAAAATAATTGTTTCCTTATGTTAAATTTAATACATATCGTCCTCCAACCCTGGATCCAACGTTGCGATTTCTTTGATGGTTTTCTCTATCGTTTTTATTGTCGTTTGTTGTTTCTGTCTCTTCTACATCATCAAGTAATTGTCCCAAGCCCATATTATACAAAAAATTGCATCCCTAAACAATTTTCAGAGTTTTTTGTGGAAAGAAGTGCGTATTTGAATTTGATTGAGGTGACTTTTCTGGTAGGTTATTTATTGGGCTAAATAACCATGGTTCAACTTCAAATAAATAAATGCAAATAAAACAGTAAAACGGAAAAAATATACCTACACATAAATATGTGACTATTGTTGCAAATACCAATAATATGCGATCGCTAATTTTATGCAGTTGCTAAAGCACCCTTTAGTATCTAATATTCTCACTAGTGAAACCTTCCAAAAAGCTGAGTCGTGAACTGATCCAGGAAATCGAGCATCATCGTAGGTAAATAACTTTCATATTCGCTCTATTTCAATCCAAAACCTTCTGTTTCATTAAATCTTTTATGATAAAAGTCACAAAATTCTGTCTTTTATTCTGTTATGCTTTTTAACAGAATTCATAAAAGATTTTTCCACACACAGTATACCAATTCTAGAGACAGTAAAAGATTTTTTAACAGTTCGAACTTTTGTTCATAACAGAATAAATGGATAAAAGGTTTTTCCCGATTAGGTCTAATCCTTATCGATCTTTTCAATTTGTTTCTTCCGATGTTTACTTTTGAACTTGTTTCTGTTGTCAAAGTTGAAAGCTTTTGTTTGTTGTTTTATAAAGAGTATCAGCTATTTCTTCTATAATGTGAATGTGAATGTGCAGTACGAAGGCGGAGTATTATTGTGAATCAATAATACTTCAGGAAGTCAGGATTGAGGAAAGAAGTATTTCTTTCGCAATATTTTTCTATTTCTCTTTCAATGTAAAACCTTCGGAAGGCATCTTTATCAAAAAGAGGTACAGGAATTTAAATATTGGGTCTTATGAATAAAAACTAGCATTTGCTTTGAGCAAAAGGTTTAAGCAAAGTAAAAGCCCTTAGCAAATGCTTTGAATCGGTATGAATAAAAACCTAGTTTGCTAAAGTAAGTTCGAAAATTTGAAAATAGCTTTTACTTCGCTGTACGTGTACTTGCCTTGTAATTTCTGTCAAACTTGACAAGTAACAACTGTCCTGTGGTTTGTTTATTTGGAATTTATTTTCAAATTTGTTTGGGGAAATTTTCAAAAGTGAAAAAATAAATTCAAAAGAAAAACTGAAAAGAAATAAATAAAAAAGAAAAAAATATGCTGAGCGACGAAGAGGAGAAAAGGTAAAACAGGTATAATGTGAAAACTTATCGCAACCATGTTTTGTTTGGTTTTCCTGCACGATTTATAAACAAAACATCGACAATTCACAAATCTAAAATTGTTTTATGTTAAAAAGTTGCGTACAAAATATTTGGCAAAAATTTGTAATAAATTCTTGTCTCAATTTTTCAACCAAATATGTGATGCAATTCATCATAAGCTATACAGTGGGTTCAAATAAAACTAAACAATAAAAATACAAAAAAGATGTAAAATGTATTGTTGTGGTGGTCTAACATTAGACGTGTTTTTTTTAGCTTCTATCTCAGCACAGCAAATTATAAGAAAAAAACTCGCCTATTGATAGTGCAGGTTCGAGCCACTTAGTCGAAGAGCTTAACTACAGTTTTACATCCAGACCACTCAATTACGCTTGTGCAAATAATTATGCCTTTATTTAGGGATGTGACAAAAACTTAGTCACTCTCTTTTCTCTTCCAACATATAACAACTTTTTTTTTAATTTGCCAAGTGAATGTAAGAGATGAAACAATCATTCTTTAAAGTTATACTTATTTGTGTCAGTGCTAGGTGTTCAACTATTTTTAACTGAATGCAACCAGCGAGGAGGGGAATACAACTTCGAAAAACCAGATAGTGCCAGGTGGCACCTAAATAAAAATGAATTTACTGTGGTTTTGGTACGAGTAGAGTATTAAGTAATAGTAGGTGTCTGATTCTATCCAGGCGCGACTGTTATTTACTTCTCTGAGCGTGGCAATGAGAAATTCCCCTATACGTACCTTTTTCGACAATTTTGATCTTTTCGATAAAGTGAAGCTGCACTTGCAGGAATGGCTTCAATACACCGGATAACTGATCTGCATTCTGTTTTGCACCTACGATCCAATTTCCATATACTGGCCTTCCTGCACTTGCGGCATTTTTAGACGCTTGGGTTGGGCTCCTTCCACAAGGTGCATTCATTCCACACTAAACTTCGCGTAGAAAAGTCTAATTTTTTTTCCAAACCAAATTAATAACTTTGCAAACTGTTTAACGGAAAAGACGAAACATTCATCCATTTCCATCCAGTTCAACATGCGCGATAAAAGCCAAAGCTGCCAGCTGGCCAAAATGAATTAGGGACCGAAGGCTTAACTGACGAGTTTTTCAGGGCAACTGGAAAAGGCTTCGTCGACAGAAGGGAAGGGAATGTATGCCTGATGAATGGAGCCTCAGCATTATTTGCTCGATCCACAAGAAAGGAACCGACATACTTAACTCTGAAGTTGTTGGAAAGATAGTAATAAGAGCAGCACTTTTGGAAAACATTAAATTTCTGCATTTTTATTAGTTTATTATTATTATTTATAAAGTTAAATAAAAAGGAGCTACCGACGAGGATGGGATTCGAACCCACGCGTGCAGAGCACATTGGATTAGCAGTCCAACGCCTTAACCACTCGGCCACCTCGTCCTATTGGAAGCGGGTGGACAAATATGCGTTTTCCCATTTTGAAGCTTTGATTTAAGTTTAAGGGCCACCCTTAAAAGTTCTAGCTGTATGTCGTTTATTTGATATGCCATCTCTGTCTCACGTACTCTGTTCATTTGTTAATTGGTCTTTGTTCCACACAGTTCCACAGTTGTTGAAAGTTTAAGTCAATTCCAATTCAAGTCTTTGTTTCTTATGCAGGTAAGTTGGTTTCAATGGTTTATATGTGTTTTATTTTTATGTACCATCTAAGCGTTGTCGTCGTTTTTCTGTCGCTCTAATCATCATGCGCCCAGAAGAAGAAATTCGACGTTGGACGCCTTAGCACACCTGGAGTAGCCAGAGTCTACAGAGAGCGCCTGAGTGAGAAACTCTCTATTGTGCATTCACCCACCACAGACGCCAACAACCAGTGGTCCCAGTATCGCGACATCATCAAGGAGGTAGCCGAAACTACTATAGGGTACCAGCCACCCCAGAGAAAAAGCCCGTGGTATGATGATGAGTGCGTTCGTCGGAAAAAGGTGACAGAAGATGCACATATGAAGACGCTGCAGCGCAAAACAAGGGCAGCGAGGGAAGAGTATCGAACCAGGAGGAGGGAGGAGAAGAAAATCCTGCGTCGAAAGAAGAGGGCCTACGCAGTCTCCCAGCTCAAGGAGATCGAAGAGTCTCGCGATCGAAACAACATCCGCAGGTTTTACAAGAAAGCCAAGCAACTGGCCGGAACGCAGGCTCTTCGAAACAGCGAAGGAAATCTAGTCACCGAAGCGCAGGGAATAGTAGATGTGTTTAAGCAGCACTTCCAGGAGCTGCTAAATGGGCATCAGGTAGAGAGAGTGATAGGGCAAGAAGAGAACCCACGTCCAGTCAATGAAGAACCAGTTCCACCACCCAGTATAGAAGAAGTTGGCTTAGCTATAAAAAAGCTTAAGAACAACAAGGCCGCAGGCTCTGATGGTTTACCAGCGGAGCTCTTCAAATACGGTGGTGATGTTTTGGTAGGGCGCATGTACCAAATCATCAACCAAGTATGGGTGGAAGAAAGCATGCCCGATGACTGGACTATCAGCTCCATATGCCCCATCTACAAAAAAGGCGATCCTATGTCTTGCAAGAATTATCGAGGCATATCCCTGCTTAATGTCGCATACAAGATCCTATCCAACGTACTGTGTGAACGTCTTAAACCGTTCTGCAACACACTAATCGGCACGTACCAGTGTGGCTTCCGGCCCGGCAGATCGACCATAGACCAAATTTTCACACTGAGGCAAATCCTGGAGAAGACCAATGAATTTCAAGTCGAGACTCACCACCTATTTATCGACTTCAAAGCCGCATATGATAGCATACATCGTCAGGAGCTCTATATGGCGATGGCCGAATTCGGGATCCCGGCAAAACTGATCCAGCTGTGTCGCGTTACGCTGGAAAACACGCGCTGCTACGTGCAATTTGGAAGTAGCTCCTCCGAATTATTTCAAACTTGCACCGGATTTCGGCAAGGAGATGCGCTATCATGTGACTTCTTCAATCTCGTGCTGGAGCAGATAGTGCGCAGGGCAGGTGTCAACACGGAAGGCACTATCTTCAACAGATCCGTACAGCTACTGGGGTATGCGGACGATATCGACATCATCGGTCGCTCCCAGCGTGCCGTGATAGAGGCTTTTACGGCGATTGAAGAACAGGCGAAATTTGTTGGCCTTGAAGTAAACGAGGACAAGACTAAGTACATGCTATCAACAAACAAACAAGCATCTGTCCACCGCCTAGGACAAAACGTCACTGTTGATAGCAAAAATTTCGAGGTAGTTAGGGAGTTTACCTACCTCGGAGTAAACATAAACTCCACGAATGACACCATAGTGGAGATCCGGCGAAGAATTACCCTAGGAAACCGCTGCTACTTCGGTTTGGCAAAGCAATTGGGTTCAAAACTCCTAACTCGAAGGACGAAATGTACGCTTTACAAAACACTCATCCTGCCAGTTCTGCTTTATGGCGCCGAGTGCTGGACGATAAGCAGGAAGGGAGAGCTGATACTGGGCTCCTTCGAAAGAAAAATTCTTCGACGGATTTTTGGTCCTGTGTGCGAGGAGGGCGAATGGAGGAGAAGATACAACCGCGAACTCTATGAGCTGTACCAAGATGTGGATGTAGTCCAAAAAGCCAAAATACGTCGACTACATTGGCTCGGCCACATCGAGCGAATGGATAATAATGCTCCAGCTAAGAGGATCTTCGAATCCCAGCCCCCAGGTTCGAGACGACAAGGAAGACCGAACCTCCGTTTCAAAGGCCAAGCCATCGCGGATGCCAGAGCGCTTGGTCTGGAAAATTGGAAGCAGCGTGCCCGGGATCGCAGAGGATGGAAGGCTGCAGTGTCTCAGGCAGAGACTCTCCACGGGTCGGGAGCCCGTTTAGTAAGTAAGTAATCATCATGACAAATTGGACTTTGGTATCGTAATAAAAACCAAAACCATACATACTGCGATGACAAATGAGAGCCATAAAGTTCGATTATCAGTGGTGGTTCACACTTCACAGTCACATTAAAAATATGTATCTATTACCAAAATAAAACTAGAAATAGAATATGAAAAAAGGATTGCTTATCTGTCGCTTTATCAGTGATTTATGAGCTATCGACTAATGAAATTTGTTTACGCACTGATGTGGACAAGTTTTGTGTTTGTTGTTATGCGGCTTGGTTTTTTTTTTTTTTTTTTGGCAAAATCTATTTCTCTTGATAAAGATAGTGAGGCAGGGCGGAAATTTCTATTATTAAATGGAAAGCATTGAATGGATTAGTGTTTTCAAAATTAGTTCGTTACTTCGATTACGCTGACTTGTTTGTTGAATGCAATTCAAAAGTTAAATATGGTGACTCCTACGCGCAATCTTGCCCGAAATGTCTATTGCGACATCGCTATTTTAATCATGAGCTGTGAATAATCTATTGCTTAGAACCACATACTCCCTTAGAAGGACAATATTTATTCCAGGAAGAAGGTCATCTGCCCTTATAAGGCCAATCGGTGAGACTGTAAATATATATAAACTAGCGGACCCGGCGGTATTTGTCTCGCCCCAATTTAACGTTTTCAGATAAACTCCAGAGTGATAATAAAATTTATTTGAATTGAATCCGAGTCAGTAGAGAGCGATATGATAAACAATGTCTCTTTTTTTGATTGTTATCGCAAAAGACAATCGAACGGGAAACAGAATCCGCTTGGAGTGGAAGATCAGTTATGGAAAAATCAAAATTCGTGGGATAAGGACTTCCTGATCGCCGCTTGAATCAAATTGTTCATCAGTTTCTTGAAGGACATTTAGATTCAGCAACGTAATTGCAATCGATTCCATCTTCAGCTGTAAATTAAGCAGCGGAGTTCCTGGCACATCAAGCGAGTTCAAGAATTCCGTCTCGTTAATGCGCCATCGTGCATTCTTCCCAAAAGATAATTTTGCATTCACGCATCAATTTCGCTGTCGCTGAATTCTTGGTCATTGTGCACGTTGGCTTGTCAACCGTGAGAAGATTCAGAGCGGAATGTGCAGTTCGACCGCCTTCCAACAGTGTGGCAGCAATGCCAGAGGATGCAACAGCCAACGCAATCTCCGATCTTGACCGAAATGTTACCAGAATCAACGAAATGCCTGTTCCACCAGGAGCATTGGATGAATAAAATGAAATGGAAGCGGCCCACATACCTCATATTACATACCTGCACCCGCTGTACTGTGATTGCTTGATTGATTGATTCTCTCAAAATCAACTATTCTTTGACAGTGAGAGCTTTAATAACCCGATATATTTGGGGTTACCTTTGCTTTGCCATGACAATGACGGTGATGGATGAAAATGAATACACACACAATATTTAGTTGATGGCTTACGTATTTGCACCATTTTGTGAATATTAAATTCAATTGGTAGGCTTAGGAATATATTTTTTTATAAAATAGAAATGAATGACAGCCCTGCAAATACTTTTTTATTTTTTCTTTAGAATAATACAGTAGAAATTTAATATGGTGGTTAAGTATTCTTAAATTTTCTTAATTTTTTTCTTTCATAAGAACCTTCTGCTGACAATAACAAACGCAACAAAAAAAGAATTAACGAAATCGGTCCAGCCATTCACGCGTGATGTCGTGACAACGGAAAACGGGTTTCATTTTTATATATATAGATAAATAAATTGGCGCGACAGGTCTCGCAACCATTCGTTTTGTGTGAGTTTTCAATTTTTTAGGACGAATGGAAGGGATCAATTTTACGCCGAGGCCAAACGGCTAATAGAGGAGCTCTTTCATGACAGTTTTACTCTCGGATGTTTGTCAGACGCTCGCGAGAGGTGGCGCAGTGGAAAAAAAACCTTAAGATGTAATTTGGTTCTTTCGGGATTCGAACCGGGGAACCCCTCGCTTAATAGTCCAACACACTAACTCTAAGCCACTCCTCATTTCTTGGCTCTGCCGACGATACCAACATTTTCAAACACATATCTTCATCACAAGATCCCTGTTTTCTGCAACAAGATCTAGAAAGTTTTTCTATCTGGTGTTTCAAAAACTGTGTAGAGCTCAATATTCCCAAATGCCAATCTGTCACCTTATTACGTAAGTCTCCTCCGTGTCTCTTCATGACCTTGATTTCCATTCGCATATTGAGGAGATAATTCGTAAAGCCAATTCATCCCTTGAATTTTACAAACGGTGGTCAAAGGAATTCTCCGACCTCTACGTGAACAGATCTCTCTATACCACTTTTGTCCGCCCCTTTCTCAAATACGGAAGCCAAACGTGGTCATCCTTTGAGCAAGTCCATGTATGCAGAATCGAAAATATACAAAGACGTTTTCTTCGATTTGCCCTCCGCGGTCTTTCTTGGAACGATCACCTAATTCATCCACCCTATCAAGACCGCCTCAAACTCATTAACTTGAATAGCCTTGAAGATCGCAGAGACGCTGCAGAGATTCTCTTCATTCATCGACTCCTATCAGGCTCTGTCGATTGCCCGTCTTTTTACAACTCAATTTTCTTCAGTACAAACCCTCGTAACTTAAGATACCCCCGCCTCTTCTATCTACCTATCCACCGCTCGTCCTACGGTTCCAAAGAACCATGCTCCGGAAGGTTAACTCAAACATTTCCATTTTTATTTCAACCGCAGCTCCCCCTCCATTAAACTCAGCCTCCTTCACTCTAAACCCTAGCTTGATTCCTAGTTATAAGTCTTAGATTTAAGTTCTAATATTGTAAGCTTGTTTTTGTAGATTGTACATTTTGCCCCTACTGCTTTGTAGCAGTCAATGGATATCTGTTCCATAGCAGTCTAGAGTGTTTTCCTATTTGTCTTAGATAGTTGCAACCATTGAAGACCAACTTCACTCTGTACGATAGACGATAACCTTGATTTTATTCAACAGGAGTCGCAGAATCAAAAAAGACAGCCGCTGCACATCCTAACCCAAGCGACTGTTTAACTAATAAACTCAACAAGTTAACACTTCCCGCCAGTGTCTATACAATACTCCATAAAAGTCAGTTAACCAAACAGGTTTTAATTAGAACGCTCTGTCCAGCAACCGACAATCAATTAACACTTGGCTGCGACGACGCATCCCTCCAGGCCGAGTGCTAAAATAATCATGTTACTTTAAGACCTTACATCCCACCCAACTAAAGTCAGCAAGGTAAAGTAAAAAAGCGAAAAACCACACACTCTCACCAAAGGATCATGTTAATAAGTTCAGCTAATAACGCGATACTGTTGAGGTTTACCTGGCAATTTGCGAAATCTTCTCGACTCACTTTGGATGCACTTTTTCGAGATGAATGCCCTCGGGGAACTGGCACATCGCACATGGCCTGCTTATACTGATGCTTGCTGTTGAATAATTCTTGGAACTTAATTTCACTGATAAACTCACGAATCGGATTATTATTCCCCGGACACCGGACAACAAAAGAGCACATACGAATGTGGATATACAAATCCACGAATTACATAATAAATGCGTTCATAATTTGGGCCTGGTCAGAGCAGCTTTGGATGCAGGTGGTCCTAAGTAGGCAACTTGACAAATTAAGAAGATTTCGCATAACTTAAGGCATGAGGTTAATGCACTTCTGAAGTACTCACAGGGGATTACGTTGACTTTGACATACGTGATGAGTCGGATTTGTTTATGGGTTGCTTTGGGTGGCGCGGTAAGGTTTTTTTTTTCTGTTTGAGGAAATATCTCTTGCATCAGTGGAAGATATACCAAGAAACTGAATGCACGTCAGCGAAGCATCTTTTTCCGTATTTAATGCAAATAAGAACAGAGACTGTAAACCTGCATAGGAATAGGAATAGGAAGTTCGTTAGTAAAAACTGGCTAATTGGCATTTCCATTTCCAAGTGTATTGGCGAATTCTGTTACAACTCCATTTAATAGTGGCATGGTTGGCAATCGTGTCCGCACAGCACCGCACACCAGTTGTCCTTCAATGTGCTTTAATTATTCTGTCCATCAAAACAGTTACGTAGGTATCTGGAAATTCCATCCACCGATTAGGAAGCGCGATCCTTATTAGCCAAATTGTCCATAGTATCTTAAGGATGTTGTATGCGCTGTAAGTTGATAACCATTGCATATAGGTTCGCATGCAAATCAAGGAACTACAAGTTGTCAGCAGAGTTGGTATTATATGCCAATCGACTGTCATGTTGGTGGGAAAAGGCCTTGAAAGAAAGTTGGGTACTTCTGTGATAAATTCTCATGCACATGGAGTGCATCAGTCACAGCACGATTTGCAAATGCCTCCGGAAGAGATTTCTCTCTTGAAGAACACATTTATTAGCACTGCTGTTATCAAATTTGAATAATTGCTAATTAAAGAAATCCCAATAAATTTTACGAGAATGTAGACGATTGGGAAATACAAATTTTTCCCTTAATAAAAGCCATCTGTGTAGGCGACAATGAGAGACATCTATTATTCTTGTCGCGTCCCGTACCCGTTCAAAGTATTCTGCTTTAAAGATCGCTTTATAAGCTCTCCGATGGTACCAAAAAAGTTTCCCGGGAATGTATTCCATTTTGCTTATACAATTAGCGAAATTCGGATCTCTCAAAGATTGGAAATGCATTAATGATTATGTATTTTGCGAACTTTGAAGCAGAATAATTCATACGGATTAATTCGTTTTTTGAAGTTTTAAATAAGAAAACAAAAGAGTTGGTGAGCAAACTAGATTTTCATAGAAATGAAAATATTATTGTTTAAAAGAAAGACTTAAGCATGCAAACGTTATAAAAAGGGAAGAAAAACGACTCAAACATTTAAAAAAAAGCTATTATAAGAGTAGAGTACTGGACTATTTTGCAAAAATAAGATTTCTTCACCCTGCTCAGTTTGGGGTTAAGGGAAAGGCTTTCTAGAGAAGATGCTCTTTTAGAGTTTTGCTCATTGCTCTTCGTGGATATCACAAAAGCATTTAAAATGGTTAGCCAAAATGTTCTCCTCCACAAATTATATTGTGCAGTTCGAGGCTTTATGCATAATTGGTCTAAATCTTATTTGAAGGAAAGAATTCAAAACGTGAAAATACAACATTTGTGAGTAGTTCGAGAGACATAAACATAGGTGTGCCTCAAGGTTCTGTTCTTGGTACAATACTGTTCTTAATCTATATAAATCATTCACTATTTAGTCAACCGTTTGTAGGGAAAGTAGCAGCCTTTGTAGACTATAGTGGCAATGCGTATCAGTCAGATAGCCCTATTTACTTTTTGACACATTAACCTAGAGAAGAGCGACAAATTATTTTATTCTAGGAGTTAATAGCTAACAAATATACGCTTCTCTTGATCTATGTGGGTTAGTGGAACTCGGACGGAATCTATTTTTCACTTAGAGAAGAGCGACCAAATATTTGAATTAAAGGAGTAAGAGCCTACAAATATTCCCATCATTTGAGAAATTCATATTAGTAAAATTCGAACGTTTTAATTTCTTCATAATTTGTTGACTTTTCCTTAAAAAACAAAAGAGTTTTACTGCGAACTGGCAGTTTAAAAAAACACTAAAATGGCGATTGTGGGCGAACGGCTTATGAGATAAAAAAAAAACATTTTCCCAGAGCGATTAAATAAGTGATAGGTATGTCATTGTGGCATACCCAGCCCTACCCTCGTCGTGTTTGATAGGGGTGGAAACAGCGATGCCAGATGTGGGGATTTTTCCCCATTTTGGGAAATTTTTGACTAAATGGGGAAAATGGGGAAAAGTGCTATTAAAATGGGGAAAAATTAAATGCACGCGTGCTTTTTTATTTTGCATAATTTAAAAACAAAACTCGTGCAGTAGACATATCCCGAACACAATGACATCATCCCGTTTATAGAATCTAAGCGATTTAGCCATAAACGCATTTCGAACTGAACACCACCATTACTCATATGTGTCATTTTCACATTCTGTTCACTAGCTGCAATCTGCAAATTCAATATCAGCTGTGAAGTCGCTTTTTTAGTTTTAATGGGGACGTTTGGATATCTAGCTTGTGAAAAACGTCAACTAGATTTGTCTGGACCAGGTATACGAACGCGTTAACTAATTAAGTTGAGTTGTTGTTGTAATTTGGGTTTATTTTTTTAATTTTGACACTTCAAAATATCAACTGAGTATAAAATCAGGATTTTCTTAACTAAATTTATCTGCTACTCTCGATAAACGCAAACTGCAAAAACTAATCATGTGCCCAGTAAAAATTCAAACGTATCTAGTCAGTCAGCTTTCAAACTTACTAAACTAGAAATCCGAACGCTTTCAATAACTTATTCTATATTTATTTTTAATTATTATTTCTTTCCGTTTTTTAAAAAAGATGTTTTAATAAAAGAAAACAAATTTGTACTGTAAAAATGGGGAAAAAACGGATATGAAATGGGGAAAATTATAAAAAAAATTCCACAAAATGGGGAATTTCGGCAAAAACAAATCTGGCATCACTGGCTGGAGATCGTTGCGCAACGGGTTGCTCAACAAGTGTTTGAGTAGTGTACAAAGTCGTGTTGCTTGTTAAGCATGGTTGTGCATCATGTGGTCGTTGAGTGGCGCACCGTATATTTCTATAGACCGAAATATTTTCATGAAGGTTTACCTACCCTCATACGGTAGCTATCAGTTGCTGAGTGTGCTCAACGGGATGCCCAACCAATGGGGCCTGGTAAGTAAACCAGGATATGAAAGCGTCCAATAACTTATTGAGCAACCCCAAAACGAAAATGAATCAGGCTTGTTCAACTACTAGATGTAGAGGATCATTCAACAATTGAGGGAGTTGGTCAACTAGGTATACGAGGTCCGCCGCACGTTTAAAAGAAAAACGTTAAACTTGACATTGCTCAATATGAGTAATCGATTTGCCTAGGTCGATGTACAAAAACATTCATAGCTTTTCTGACTTTTTTATAGCGTCTGACACTTAACTTGAATGCACAGAGAAAATGTTACTTTCAGACACTATTTTAAAAGGCAAGCAACTCCTGGTGGAATGCAGCTTAAATCAAAACAAAGTATCCTACCACAAATGGACGATTTCAAAAGATATGTATCTGAATATAATCAGCATTACCCCCATATAGCGGTAAGTGATTACCAAGATATCACCTAACATAAGTGAGTACCAGAACAATTTGTTGTTTTCTATTGCAAGTCATTTAAAGAAAACATACGATCTGATTTTATTAACCGCGCTATTCCATATAATACGCGCATCACTAACTTTAAAGGCGCATTACATGTGCTTAACTGTACTCACTTCACACGGGTAGAGCTGTATTTTCATGACTTCATGAGCGTATATCATTTCAATTCTGTCATTGAGTTATTCCTATGTATAATTCTTGTCGGATACTGATGCAGCCATCCGAAGACAAGTACAAGTTAACAGGCGTCAATGCTCAGATCTACTGTTAAAATGATCGATTACTTCTGCGGTGACAGTGGTTATCGGTGTCACTTACACTTTTAACAGATCGATAGGAAAACTATTTATACATTGATATTCTTAGGCACAGTGATTAGGTGATCAACCTCTGCAGTTATAATTTAGCTTTCAGTTGCAATTTATATAGTTACAAGAATGACAAATATTTTAAATGGACCGGATACCTAGTTCTTTCAAAATGTCAACTAGATTTATCTAGACTAGGTATGCGAATGAGTTAACTAATCAACTTGAGTTACTGTTGTATTCTCGCGTTTTTTTTTTTTTTTTTTTTTAATTTTGACACTTTGAAATATCAACTTAGTAGGTCTGTTCCCTAACGATAATGCATCCGAAAACATTAGCCAAATTTATTCAAACTTCGTTCCTTTACGCAAAAGTTGGACAGAAGAGAGCCAAAAAGAGAGAACAAAACAATTCCCCTCCATAAAAAACCTGCAAAATTTGAATTAGCTGTTTATTTCGGTTTCGTTTGTTGAATTTTGAAAATCGTAACGTAAAATGGATAAATCGGTAAGAAAAATAAATATTAAACTGTATCCAAGTGTTTTTCAAAGTCTGCAAATTGGTTAGCTCTTTTTTAAAACAAATATAAGAACTAATACAAAGTTTTACACACGAAGATTACAGGAATGAAGTAATGCAACAAATTGTTCAAAGCCAAAGTGGCGATTGTGCTCTTGAAGAAATTTCGGTTTCGGAAGCATTAGAAGGTGATGTGGAAGATTTGTATGACGTTGAGGATACCGAAGAAGTCAACCCCAACAGTACATTGGAAACACTTCTTGACGATCCTGGGGTGCAATGCAAGCAAATTTGACTGGAAGTTCCCGTAAAATTAATGTTGTCTCTATTGGATGAATTGAAGCCTCAGCTGGGAAAATCCACTAAAGTTAAGAACAAATCCAAAATGTGGCAGCTGATAAGCAAAAAACTGGCATACGAAGGACATGAATTCACTGCAACACAAGTACAAAACAAGTACAGAAGCTTGGAGAGGCAGTATAAAAGAACCAAGATACACAATTCACAAACTGGTCGGAATAGGCAGACCGGTGTTTTCCAAAGGTATGTATTTGAACCGAATTGTGAGTAATTGAACCTGCTCGGGCTCGCCTAAGTAGGTCATCATGACTTGTTTACCCATTACGTTTTTACCTTCATAATTATTTTTATTTCGATTGTAGTGAGTTGGATAAAATAGTTGAAGAAAAACGGGGCATGTATCCAGATTTTATTTTGGGAAACGAGCTGCATGAAGGAAAATCGCGCGAAAATATGCTAGCTAATGCTGGTATAAGTGCCGATAAAACGGCTGATAGTAACTTAAATACAACAAACTCAGGATTATTATTAATAGTTAAAACTACATTCAATTAATTTGTTCTATTTTCCATAGACGGGTCGGGTCATCAGCACCAGAGAGTCCCACTTCTGTAAAACCAAACAAAATCAAAAAACTTTCTATTCAGGAGAAGCTCTTGGAAAGAATTGATTTAATGGCTGCAGAGAAGAAAAACTACCACAAAAAAATGTTAGGATTTTTTGAAAAAAAAGAGAAACGAGAACAAGAAAAATGTGAAAGTGCACAGCGAAAAATGGATATTCTTGAAATTCTAGTTGCTCAATTAAAAAAGAATTGATTTGATTCTTTCCATCAAGCGTAGTAAAATGTACCATTTCCTACTTTATTAGACACTAGTTTTCCTTTTTATTATTTATTTATTTCACTAATTCTTTGTCTATCACTTCATAAGTGAATTTAATTGAATTTCCAAGTTCCTTTTTACAAAAAAAATAGCTTTGTTTTTATTTTTTTAGTTGCGACAAGAACTCAGTTTGATGTTGAAGTTTTTCTGTGCATGTGTCAAGTGGCCATTATCCCTGTAAGGAGTCAGCAGATGTTTTGAACATGGGTATGCAGAATCTCCTAGTAGATAATAGTCTGCAAAATTTTAAAGATTTTCAATCAATTTCTAAGCCAATCTTAAAAACATTACCTCCGCAAAGTGTTGGTAAATTTCGATATATAGGAGAGTTTTGCAAGACCCAGCTATATCATGCGAAGATCCTGGAAAGCCAATATATACGTGCGTTAACTTCTTGCGCTCATCACAAATCGCTTGCATACAAATACTCGTGCATCCTTTTCTATCAATATAGTTGTTTTTGCTTTTAATAGGTGGATCAATGACGATATGCGTTCCATCAATACAACCTAAGGTTTTAATGAACAATTATAAAAACTATCCCATCCATATATATGGTTTCTTTATTTCAAAATCTACTTATAGCGTGCAATCCGACTTTGTTCATAAAGAAGGCGCTTGTTTCCTGTTTTTTCTCTTCATTAGGCCATTTGATAACGTCAGGACTAAGGTAACTTAGAAACATCGTAGTCCTATTAATAATGCGACAGATTGAAGACAACGAAAGGTCGAAACGGTCTGCCAAGTCTCGAAAGCTACAAGCTTCATGGCCAGCAAACCATAAAAATACTGCCATATACATTTTTCCCGTATAGCGCTTGTCAGGCCGTAGATTTGCATAAAATTCGCTCTGTTTCAGCTTTATTACTAGTTGCTCAAATAGAGCTCTAGATATTCGGAAGTGTCTGCGAAATTCTTCTTCTGTGTAAGAAGAAACTACATCTTCCAAATAGTTTTTAATACAATTTCTTCTTTTTTTATCACAGACTTTAATGAGTTCACTTAAAACATACTCTTCTTCACTAAATGAATCATTTATGTGCTCAAAAAAATCTTCAATTTAACAAAGTCGAAACTAGAGTTAATACCTTATTTAAATCACACATTTTTCTAAAAAGAAAATTAAAATTGTTTTAAACCCACTGACGTTTATTTTTGAATATTCTTTTCGCATATGTCTTTAACAAACGTCGTGCCAAACTTCCGTTCCTTTAATTTTTGGTTATATTCTCTTTTTCTGACGCGTGACCGAACTGGGCCAATAAAAACTCAAATACATCTAGTCAGTCAGCTGTCAGACTTAATAAACTAGAAGTGCGAACGTCCTCAATCAAATCATTAAAGGGCACTGAAAGCTGTCACATTTTTGACTACAAAATAAAAACCGTGTCGAGATGCCAATTATATAAGAAAAAATCATTTCAACAAATGAGAAGCAGTTTGGTTCTCTTTATATTGTATCAGCTGTAGCCCAGCAGAAAAGCCCACGAATTTAACCGCTGATGGTTTAACACTTTTGTAGAAAATTAATTTAATTGCTTTTATAGGCACCATAACTTAAAAGCTTGTGAATATTTTTTAAGATAATTAAAGCGAATATAAAACTCCGATCGTTTGTAATCGAACTGCATAAAAATATGGAAAGAGTGGGAACCCACAGGGGTAGCTTCTTACAACCACTAGTTTTGTGTAAGTTTTTTTTTGGAAAGAATGGATGGACCTACAAGTCCGCATGACTCAAAGCGAATCTTTTATAGGAAAGTTATACACTCGCAATTTTGTTAGACGCTCGCTAAAGAATAAAGATGACTTCTTTTTAACCGTAACAGCAGGGTTAGCCATATATATGTACAGGTTTTCTTAATAGAATTATGGGATATGCCTTTGTTAAGTTAAGCAATTAAAACTACCAGTTGTAACGCCGGGAGCCCTAGCAGCCTTTTAATTGAGACGCTCTCGATCATGTACAAAATGATACGACGAATTTATTCCCTGCAAAAATTAAAGTAAATTAAAATACTTCAGTTAAAAACAAGTATTTCATTAAAAAACGCAAACTACTTTTAGCAGCTTCTTCTGTGGCTTTAGCTCCGTCAGTAACAATAACTATGTTTCAAATTCTATTTCTTGATGTTGAAACTTTGACAGTTGTCGGACGACTATTTGATTTAAATGTAAGCTGGAACTAAATTTTTCTTTTTATCTTCAAAACTACCTGACCGGCTTTAAGGCAAAATCAACATGGACGACGAAAGCCAAGACTTTCGTTCACCTGATTATGACATGAAGTGAGGAAAGCAACATACATCAGGCTTAGTTCGAACAAGACTGCCAAACTTTTAAAGGCAGCGGGGGATGACTGGGTTGAGAGGTTGAGATCATACACCAACTCGTCCCCTACATATGTTTTAGCACAACCAAAACTGACGGAAGAAGAAGTCCACACAATCGGCTGCATTTACAACATTTATAGAGTCGCGCTATACAGAGCAATGCCTGGTCTTGGCATCAATGCCAAAGCTTGCAGATTTTGCAGAATGACGATGGAGAACACTCCACTGCTGCATAAAGGTCGAAAATAATCTCGACGAAACCCTTGATGTCAAAAGGGACTGAGAAAATTGTGCAAAACTCGGAAGCCAACACCAGGGTTAAAATGTTGCTGTCAGAAAATAGTAGAAAAGTTAAATATTTCCTGAGCAACAATGTAACAACTGATAATAAATTTTCACTCGTAATAGCGTGACTATTCACATTTAGTTGCATTTATGTTTGTACCATAAAATACTTTGGCGAGACTTAGCTTACCAACCAGATGGAACAAATTATCGCCAATGGCATGTTCAGGTGAGCATTTCTTTGTGACCGGAATTACTTTCTCAAAGGAAGACACAGATTTTCACGCGATGTCATTACCCCATCGTCATATTTTAAACTGAAAATAACTATCTAATAGAAGTCATCCTGGCAAGACTTACAACCTTGTTGTTCAAACAAACGAAACCGCACGACAAGACCTCAAACTTGATAAAGCATCTGCAGACAAAAGACAATAAAACAGAGCAATTTAGTGCAATAAATTCGTCTAGCGAGTGCACTCTAGCAATTAGAAACAGCAATTGCCAAGTGCAGTGCAGTTGAAGTTTCATTAGTAAATGCTATCGTTTGGAACGCAGAATATTTTTTTTTGCTCTAATTAAGCATTGGTTGTGATACAGTTTTATTTTTTTAAACAAATAGACTACTCGTGTGAGTTTTGCCTATTTAATGATTTTAATTACAGGCCTCGTAAAATGCTTTAAGAGAGACTAATGTGAAGTCACTGTCACTGTTTATATGATCGGAAGAAAATAAACGTAACAATACGAGAGCAATGATAAAATCGTTTGCGGTCATGAAAATGGAAAAGTTAATAGTCAGGGTGAAAAATGTGGTACGTCAAACCCGCTTAAGTGAAAAGCTCTCAAGCCTTCGAGAAAATTCATCGGCTAATCCTCTTTTAACGTCAAATAAAACAGCTGTTCATCTGACCGAACTAGGCCAATCAAAGCTGCGTACATCAAGTCAGTCAAATGTCAGGCTTACTAAAATAGATACTTGAACGACAGCTGAATGCTATAGAAATATGGAGCGTTTCTAGAATAGGTCATCTGTGGGAGTATTTTGTATTAACATTTATTTTCCTATTGCTAGTGTCGATGGCAATCGACTCAATAATTGAACACAATATTATTTTACCAATGCACTAAAGGGCCCAAACTAAAGAATCTGTTGTATCCGTCGCGTCGACGCGTTGACAGTCGCATAGAATCCGTCGCACATGTTAACTACCGATGACTTCACTTCATACATAGTCTTAATGAGATGCTCCCCAAACAAGTTTTTCGAAGAAATTTGGGTACGAATTGCATTGAAAACACAATATACTCACATGACTTCTTTAAAACAGTTGTTTGCCCGCTACAAAATATTTTTATTTTGAATTTTTTCAAACGACCAACAGCACAGATAACAGTTTCTAGCACTCTCAATATTTCCACCATTGAAAGAGCTTCCTCTCTCACTGTGCCAACTGTCAACGCATGCGACACCCAGAAAAGTTGAAAAAGAAACCTTTATCGCATCTGGCACGTGCAATGCCTATGGGTCACTTTTCATAAGCTGCTGTGTATTCTATCAACCTGTCAGTCGAATACGTTGCCGCAACGGACGCGGCGGATTCTATAAGTTGGGCCCATAACTCCTCAAAAACGTCAGTAGAACTACTAGAACCACCCATCCCATTTTCCTATATAAGCAGTGATTTTCGTCTCCGTAATCGTTACACACAGATCAGTCAGCATACCATTACAAATTTAATACTAAGTTACTGCTATTGGTAACTTTTACGCAGCCTTTATGAATTTGTATAACTAATTTATATAAACAAACATTTTTAGTCGCTGCACACACCCGGTTCGAGTCTCTAAATCCCTAAGTCAATAATCAACTGTCACTAAAGGGAAAAGTTTTGAGAATAATTTCTTAAGCAGTAACAAAAAATAAATGCATAGACGTCATTAAGCAACAATATGGGGAACATTCAAAAGTCTAGTTACCAACTGAAAAACTGTTCCTTGTAACCTTGTAAAACTAAAATACACCAAGCTGTCAGACTTATTTAAGCTAAATTTTCTTGAACTTATGGACTCCACAGTGAGTCTTTATTTGTATCTTTATTTTCTATTTATTTTCTAGGCCTTGGGTCCCATAGACCTGTCGCGCCAAAATATTTATTTATTTTTTATTTTCACTTTTGTTTTTTCCATTTGATGGGTTTCAAATATTAAAAAAAAAAAAAAAAGTCCTCTGTGAATTAATATACGTACCACGTTTTAGTGCGAATTTAAAATCCATCCAAAAACTTCGTTTTATATCTTAAATGTAGCCAAAATTTGGGGAGGAAGCCATAGAGAAGAGCTAAAATTTAATTTTGCACAAGTTTCGTGCCTTTTACTTACATTTTTACATGAAAGCGAATTGCGAATAGGCAAATTCGGTTCAAGACAATTTAACTGAATTTATAAAATGAAAATGTTATTTTCCTATCACAAAAGCATTGTATTTTATAAATCTAACACCTAATCTAGAAAAATAACGTGAGTCTCAATAATAATAATAATAATATAATTAAGGTAACTTTCCCGCGAACTGCGAAAAATTATTGCAGGGAACTGTCATACTTTATTCACAAAATCACAATCCACATAGAACACTCGCGATAAACAAATCCACGAATCTAAAATTAGTTCGAACACAACCCTTAAACATTGACACTGATTCGGGGGTTTACTGCGACAGAAAGTTTTTATGTAAGTAAATGAAATGTCAGAATTGACGAATATTCGCTTGTTCGCAGTTCGCATTTCCCTATCCTCTGAGTGAAAGGTGAAGCACTTCCTAACACGAAAAAAAAGTTTTTTGTCAGCCATATTTTTTACGTGGTAGGAACTATTTTTATACTGATGGAATACGGAATTTTGCTTTCCTATAAAACAAGATGGCTTCCAGAAGTGATAAGCAGACAAATTTTTATATGTTAGTTAAATTTACTAAAACCAATTACCTACCTACAATTGATATGTTATTAATCAGATTTGGAATCATTTTCAAGTGGTTGCAGATATACCTACTGGTCGGCGAAACTTGTATTATTTCCGTTTTACATATCTATAATCATGGGTAGAACATCCATACACTTTATGCGTCTGATTTGTGATCTCATAATTATCTACGTCTTCATAAGCATTGACTGCTGACAAACAGATATCTATCAAATGCAATAATGGGCGTGTGTGATGTTGTAAAGGAAGTTTATACCTATTACGCGAGCTAAAGATTAGCACGCTGTTCAAGTTAAACTAAATTTTAGCTGCTCTCTAACTTTTCTCTCAAAACATCAGCTAAAATCCTAGCTAAATTTTGACAGAGAGGTAAGAGATAAGTGTCACAAAAATTCAAATTCATTTCGATTGATGTTGCTCCACCAGCATCGCCAACTTTTTCTGAAGACTTCTCTGTCATTTCGATGAAAGACTCTAGCTACAGGTACTCCTCGTCGAGGTATTCATTAAAACCACTCATCTTCACACAAAACAACAACAGAGCAGAGCGATCTGTCAAAATTTAGCTTGAAAGAAATGTCCCGACCCAATAAATGGGTGCGCTAAATTTTGACAGATACATGAAGGACATTCGGAAACAGAAGTTTAATTTTTAGATCGAGCTGCGTACCACTCGGATGAATGGATTCACTTAAATAAAGCTCAGCTAAATTTTGAAGAGAATTTTGTTTGGGAGCTAAATATTAGATCGAGCAGCGTACTAAACAAAATAAAGTGCACGACTGGATCGCACGAAACTTTCTCGTTCATATCATCAGTTTGGTTGGTTTATTTTCTTTTATTATTGTTTATAGGCTATAAAACCAGATTTTTTAAATTGGTGATGCTGGTTGGTGGCCATGACTCCAAGTAGGGTTTGTGATGTAAGAATTCAGAGATTTGTTTTTGAATTTGCACGTGTTTGGGGGTAAATGAAGACTCCAATTGGTTGCAATTATTTTAAGGTTCATGATTAATATGGTTGGAAAAGGAAGAAGTGGGAAATATTTGCTAAAAAGGAGCTTCTAGTACCTAGTAATTGCATTTTTACTGGTAGTACGGTAATTCTTAAAACACGGCTTTAATTCCATTTTTAAGAAAAACTAAGTAAGGGGCCCTATTAAGAATACTTATGTTATCATAAAAAGGGGGTTTTGGGCAAAACCGTTATGGCGGTTTTTGGAAAATAATTCATACAAAATAGTAACAAATATTGCAATGTTGAGTTCGAAAAATAATCTTGCTCAACTATTTAGCTAAAAACTGAGTATAGGGTATTGTTCAGGATATTAGTATTACTTGGTTTTTAAAGTTTTATCCAAATCGAAAATGGCGTTTTCGAGATTTGAACAGTTTTCAAAATCAGCGTTTTCGATGGTTAGAATCGAAAACGAAGGACGCAATAATGTTGAAAACGTCAATTTTACTTCAAGTATGCATTTAAGTCTAAATCGCTTTAGCCGTTTTTATTTAGGTAAAACAAAAGAAAACCAAATTCTCAAAATATGCCATTTTTCAAAAATCTATTATAGACAGTTTAGAGAAAAACTGAGTTTACTATAATTTTAGGATTGACCATATTACCTTAAAAATTAGTTTTTGTTGGAATCGTATTGACCGTTTTCGAGATAAGGCCACTTTTCAAAAGTACCGTTATTCGATTTTTTAGCCAAAAACTGGGTATGCAGCCATGTTTACCCCATGTAGCGTAGAGCAAGTATACATTTTGGTTAAAATCGTTAAAGCCGTTTTCAAGTAAGCCATAATTAAATAAAGTCTTAAAAAACGACATTTTTCGAAAAAAGTCCGTTGAACGATAATTTAGGAAAAAACTGAGTTTGCCATCATGTTTGGAATGACCGTATTACCTTAGATATGGATTTTTGTCGAAATGGTTTTAACCGTTTTTGAGATATGACCAATTTTCAAAATTACCGTTATTCGATTTTTCTGCGAAAAACTGGGTATGCAGGCATGTTAACCGCACCTTCATAAGCCCAAATATCAATTTTGGTTGAAATCGTTAGAGCCGTTTTTGAAAAAATCAAACTTGTTTAAAACCGTTATATGGGAAGTACCGTTAATAATAGGGTTAGCATGCAAAAAAAAAATGGCCCCGAACTGTAAGCCCACCAACTCCAAATCCGAAGTTTGAAAGAAATCCGTCCAGCCGTTTACGCTGTGGAGCTCAGGAAAGGACGGACAGACGGACAGAATTGCGAGACCCACTTTTTCGAGTCCTCTATCATCGTAATGTCAGATTTGATTAAAATCTCGAGTTCGATTTTTTGTACGATTACAATACCTTTCTCTTACTACGTAATGCGAGAAAGTTAAAAAAACGTTGGAGAGAATTTTGTATAGTCTGTAAAGGAATGTCGTAACATATTTAAGTTTGAGTTCGAAATTTCGAATGACAGCCATTCAACGCAATAGTAGCGTTATTTGTTTAACATTTTCCGCAACACAAATAAGTGCGTGATTTACAATAATTTATAAGGCTACCTTTCATCGAATTTACTCAAACATGTAATTCAGATAAATTCACTTAAGTCTAATCTAAACGATATGAGCAATCAAACAGCGAACCCCCTGACGGATAACCGAACTCGCATGCGAATTCAAAAAACCACCATAACGTATCAAATTCAATGTTCGCCATTAACCGCTTTGTGTAATAACATTTACACGAAAGATAAATCTACGCAAGACTGCCTCTTCTGCCTAGATACTTTGATTCATCTTCGCTACAATATAAACTTCTGTTTGTTTAATTATGTTGTCTTCCATTAATATTATGTGCGGACGTGCCAACTATCCGATCCATTAGAAAACAATATGCGTCAGTCATTATAATATGGCTGCTCCTGGTGCTATGAGATTCGAATGCAATTTTGTATTGCAGGAGGAGTAAGAAGATCAACGACCTTCAGTATGAAAAGTGAACATATTAGTTATCAACCGGGTGGCATGCTAATGGCGATCGCTGCATGCAAAGGTAACTTCATCACCGCCGCGCCGTCAGTGAATAGAAGATTAATTCATGAATGATGGATGAATGACTAAGGTTCTTTCGCCCAGCGATTGAGAAGTAATTAGATGTGTTTGTTGCCTTAGGCACAAAAAGAAAGCAGGGAACCTCAACAGATACCGACGCGACGGCCTTGCAAGGTCGTCGAATTAGTGTTGAATAATTATGCTGATCAGAATCAGAAGTAAATATGCCGAAGAAATGAATTAACATTTTCTTCTCTGACACAAGATTCGAGTTTTTTAACGGGTGCGCCTGTCTCGTATATTTATAACCGATGCCTTGAATAGGTTTTTTGTAAAGTTCCCATATCAAGGTCATTTAAGTAGCCAGATTTATCTACTTATGAACTCGAACGTCGTTTTGTTCTAATGTTTTGAAGTAATGCCAAATTTGTGTTTCTATTTTGCGATAACCTGATGTAGAAGAGAACTATTTTTTTAGTTATCAGCAAGTCTTATAAAAGCTGTGTTTAATTCGTCCCTCAGCGTCTCTATCAAAAATTGTCGAAAAAAAAACCAACATCGAACATCTGATAGTAAAATTGACATTGACAGTAAAATTGTCATTTGAAAATTTTAATATTATAAAATATTATTAATGGATGATTCTAACGAAGTAGAGGTACCTAAACATTTACATTCAAATTCAAAATGAATCCAGTTATAACATTGTTTAGTTGTAAACATATTTTGCTTTAGCTATAAAAAATTATCCTTGGCAATTTGCCTTTTTTCGTCCGCTTGCTGAGACATTTTATCAAATTTGAGTTATTTATTTTTAGTTTTTGTGAACATGTCAAATGTCATTTATGACATTTTCATATAAGCTATCGATAAAATACACAAATGCTTATCCTACAGCCGTGACGGGGCCGAAAGAAACACATCAACTAAAGTGGTTATCTAAGTTCTAAGTTCTAAGGTTAAACAAGTTCTAAGCTAAACACTATAGTTTATCGGCCTTACTAACAACCAAATTTAGACTCGACTTTAGGGCAACAGTCGAAATTAAAATAAATTGTGTACCAATAATCAAGTTACTTTTGACTTTACGATAATCGAGACTGTAATTTTCGATCCGAGGAAAGTCGAGTCTAACCCATTATTTAAGTCAGAAGAATACTTCCTGCATCTGTGGCGAGTTTCAAATTCATGTCCAGGATTTTTTATTTTGAGGTGTGCCGTCTATACGGCAGCAATTCACTGCGGAAACCTCGCGGTTCTAAAAAAAAATCTGTTTTACCTGGCGAATTTCATTTGGACTTTTATGATATTTTGTAAATTGTTCCAGTTTGGATGCCAATGCAACTGCGAAATTTTTTATACAATTGCTCACATTATTAAAAAAGATAATAATTACTCAAAATACAAGCAACTGTCAATTTCAGCAATTTATTTGAAAGCTCAGAAAAAAAATTATAACGCATTTGAGTTATACTGTTATAATTTTGCGATAAAGTCAGATGTAGTTAAAGTTTCGATTAATTAGAAACCTACAAATTAAAAGTCGAAACTTTATTTAGTTTTAGTAAATCTCGAGTTTACTGTTCGGTTGTTGGTAAAGCCCGATGAGTTTTTGAAATTTGACAGTAAGCAGATCTGATATTTATTCCAACCAATCAAACCCGACATAATTGCTGTTTGCTAAGACTTTTGAGTATTTTTCGCATTTTCGCATTTTTGCGCTATTTGTCCGGTACAGACAGCGTGGCAGTTGAAAATTCAAAACTATTTAGTATATTAAAAAAACCAGCGCCACAAAAAAGAGCAGCGCGTTTAATTTCTGAACAGTATTTTAAAAATAATGAAGCTTTGTTAGTGACAGTTGGCAATTTTTGTAACGACGAGGCTCGAATTGATCTCTTTATCAGTTAAATTAAGTCACACTTTGCAACACGGTCAAAAAACGATTCCACAAATGAGGCCTTGGAGGCCATTTTCCGGATATGCTTATCCTGCCTTTATACTTAGATGACATTACGAAGTGTCAAACAAATTTGACTAGACAACGCGTTCGTATACCTAGTCCAGAAAAATCTAGTCGACTTTTTACATAGACTACACAATTAAATAATTTAAAAAATGTGCGTAAATTTCTCTAATTGCGTTATTGCTTTTATTTAAGTGCTATTTTTGGGAACCACATAAAAGAATCGTTCGAAAATAAATACAACAAAGAAAAGTCAGTCTCAAAACTCAATAAATAATATTTTTATTAAAAAATAAATTCGATTTTAAATTATATTTATCAACATTTAGTTTGGGTGACGCCTTGTAAGCCAGCAGCCTAAACGGTCGCCCATTAAAGTAATAGTGTCCATTTAATCGTGTCATCCTAGTATTGGGCAACTCCACTGGCTGTGGAGCCTGCGGTATATTTGTGTTTAGTATCACATTTGTTGGCACTGCGGCCGCCTGATTTGTCTCCTTCGCGATCGCATTCGGATTGATTTTGACAGGTTGATAGTCGTAACCGACTCCCGGCACAAATTGATATGGAATCGGTGCAATTGGAATGTAGTATATTTTCGAGTCTTTAAATTGGTTTTTTGGCTTCGCGGTTGCGTACTTTTTTAGATTAAGCGGCTTCGAGGATAATACGAATTCCTTGTAGATATTCTCCATCATCGGACTTTGGAATATCACTTTCGATGACAGAGGCAGTGCATTTCTGGTCACAAATGATGACACCAAGCTGACTGTTGTGGTTATTATTATAAGGAACAATGTGTGTGTATTGAGAAACATTCTGAAAAGAGAAGGAAAGTATTTTTCTTTTATTATTTTTTTTAATTTTAGTAAATTTACATGTAATAGAGGTAACATGCACAAAAATGGTAACATTTTTTTTGGATGTGAAAATTACAACAAATTGTTGTTTGTTTCACAGAAATTATATGTCGAAGGACTTTATTGCAAAAACAAGGACCCTCCAGACCTACTCATTTCATTTTTTAAATGCGCCTATAAGCCCTCTTGTAAACATTCGTTACAATTCGCAAAACATGAGAAGAAAGTCTAGGCGATCCGCACACGAACGAACTATACTCACTGGGGCGACGTTCAAGTATCTAGTTTAGTAAGTCTGACAGCTGATTGACTTGATGTATCTCAGTTTTGATTGGCCCAGATCGGTCACATGGGCAGCTGTTCCAGTTGACGTTTATGGAGGGGTAGCCGGCGAATATAGTCAAGAAATTCGTGACTGAGTACTAAGTTGACAGTTTGCATATGTGGGTGTCGTAGAAAAAGTGACGTTTCCGACCAATCTAGTTTTTGCGTCTAGCCGACTTAAGACAACTAAGTTTTTGAATTTGCCCACTGCTAACCACACTTCATTTTGAGCAGTAACGAGATTTATTTATGCAGGACACACAGGTAGGCATGGATCAATTCAATGGAGAAATGATACATACTCCTTGTAACACGACGGTTTTCATTTGCGGGGAATAGGAGGAAAATAAAAGAGTCTAATGTGATGTCGGGCAAGTGCGACCCATTAAATCGAAAGTTTATCGACGTTTACCTTAATTTTTATCCGAAAAAGCCGATAAGAAAGCTCCATTAATATGGCGAGTGTCAAAAAGTTAAGTTTTTAAAGAAAAAAACTTTTAAGACCTATTTTTTTTTTTTTAAACACTAAAAACAGACAGCTGACAGTTCAGGGGTAATAAAAATCGAATGACACATGAAAAAACACAAAACAAAATCGCCTTCAGCGGTAGGCCTTATTTTGATGTCTTTTTAAAATTTCAAAACCTGGCGCTCAGGAGGCCATTTACCCTATTTCATATTTCATGCATCGGTTAAAAAAATAAACTACCTTTTTAGAAATTCAGGGCTCCGTTGACACTGAATGTCAGAATTCAACTGTTTTAGTTGGAAATAGCTATGATTCCAATTACGCAAGAGTTTGATGTTAATATTGCTCCCTCAAACAGCACATCAAAAGTCAAATGAAAACTCGGTAACATTTTCGAATACAAACTGTCCGCTTCCCAGTTTAAACAAGAAACCATCTTCTTTTATAAGTCAGTAGCAGTGCATTCAGTTTCTCAACCAAAGTTAATATTAGGGCTGCTTTTTGAGCTTCTTTCTCTGTAAATCAAAGCAAGTCAAAGTAGGATTAACAGCATTTTCAAGGCTAATCGACGAACGTCTTTTCTCATAAAAAGCTAGAAAAAAGTGTGATTGCAACGATTTTTGTTTGATTAATTTGGAAAATAACTTTATTTTTTGTAAAGTAGTCTTCAATTTTGACAAATAACAGTGATTTGTCTATGTGTGCAGTGTACAGTGAGATTCGGAGAGAGAGAGAGAAAGAGCAACGTTGCGGTTACATCGAAAATAAAATACGAGACGTCAATCGTAACAATATTTATTCCATTTCCGTTGTCAGCGGCCCAAGTTGTCAACTTGTTAGGATTTGAGAGATGAAGATGAGGAAATTTTAAAATGTAAATGCGCATGTTACTTTCCGTTGATAACACACAACCGGCGTGAACTGTCCTAATAAATGGACGCCACATGTCATCGAGCCGAATATATTTATAGTTTACTTTTAAGTTATCAAAGTTGAATTTGAATGAATTATTGAATTTCGCTCAAATTATTAAGTGACATTAATAACGGGCAACGAGTCGGGTTTATGACACTATTGGCAACGCCGTTCTAAAAATTGTGGCGAAGTCAGACAGTTTCTGCCATTATTTAGTAGATAATGGCGAATTCGTTGCCTCTAGCTCTTTGCAGTTTTCAAATTTTCAATCAAAAAAAGAATCTGTTGTGACGTATAAGTTTATGTCATCAATTTTTGAGGTAAAAATTTAAACATAAATCAGTTGTAGATTTAGATAATCTATTACAGCAATTACAGCATTCTTGGTTGCCCATTAAGCAATTCGAAGTTGTAGCATAATCATGACTAATATATGTTGATTTTGTATTTAATTTTGCCACTGCCAACAAGTTTGTATTCATTTATAGGGAATACAATTGAATTCCCATTTGAGACGTTCGTCTACGCAGTTGATGGCGTTGATATCTTCCGTAGGGCTTGATTGGGAAGAGAAAATCGATATTTATCGTTAAAGAGCCGGATTCGTTTGGAGCAATACCAAACTTTAGGAATTCAGAAAAAAATGTACCCACACATAAAAAGTGGGAAGCCCCAAGTCCCCAAATTAATTAAATAAACAATTATTTATAATTTAGTAACTAAGCAATACACAATTGGAAACTCCCCCCAAATTAAACTTACACCCTTATTTTTAAACTCCGCATAGAGTCTGTTTAAATTTACGCACCCTCTAAAATGCTCTTATACCATGTTCAATTCAATTAATTCAATTATTATTTATTGAGGTGTACAAATAAGACTTAGTCTTTTATAGTACTTAAAAACTGGATAATTTACAAAAATAAATTTAATTAGGTACCTACGATAAACTATTAACATAAATTTTTAATAAATACAATATTCTTGGTGGGGATAGGAGGGGAGAGAAAAGTGTGAAGAAGAGGATAGCAGAAGAAAGAAAGAGTAATTAAGTAATAGTTGCAATTTTATGAGAAATGTTGTAAAGTAGCATATTTAAATTTAGTGGCTCCAATTATTTGTTTTATTGATGTAGGTAGAGAGTTCCAGAGTCTGGTGGCAAAAACGAAGAAATGACGTGTGGAGTTCAGAGAGTTCGATGAGGGAGTTATTAGTATGAATGTTCTAGCCGACCGAGCAAATCTAAGTTTTTCGAACAGGTATGGTGGTGATCTGTTCTGTATGATTTTGTGCAAGAAGACACAGCACCTAACATTTAAGAATTGCTGAAGCGTACAACCAAGGATATTTTTGTGGTAATTGGATACATGGTCGTATCGACGAAGCCCATACACATACCTAACCATATCGTTGAATGCTACAGTTAATTTGTGCTGAGATAGGGAGTCAAGTTTGCAGTACACGGCTGACGCATAATCGATGTAGGGAACGAGTAGGGTTTTAACAAGTCTCAGTTTCGTATTTACAGGAGTAAAACTCGAGAATAACCAAAGTTTGCGTAGCCCACCGTAAATACGTCCCACAGTGTAGTTAATGTGGCTTACTGGGGAAAGAGAGCGGTTAATCTTAAAACCCAGGTTGGTTACGGTCTCCACGAACTGCAAATGTGTATCATTGAGGTAAATTGGTGGTACAAGTTCGGTATTGTAAAGTTTTTTGGAAATAAGGATCAGTTGAGATTTTGTTCTGATTTTTGTGATTTATAAATCACGATAGGCGTTTACACCGAACTTTTAAGTGTTTAATTGTGACATTTGAATTAGTTGGCAAACTTTCAATATCTTACATACCTATAAAAGTGTAAAAGAAAAATTAAATCAGTTCAAATGCTTTGGATGTAGGTAATTTATATCTAACAGAATAAATACAAAAATGATAGAAACTGCATTTTTAATTTATAATTTTTGACAGTTTGTTTTTGTGTGAACAGCTGAAGTCGATAACAGGTCTGTTTGATTCTATTTATCTCTGTTCGATTCTATTTTGTGTATGTTCGACTTTATTTTGTGTGGATTTTCACGTGAAAATTAAACACGTATAAATTACGTAATTAGTTATCATAAAAATGTATGATAAATCACTTCATTAATAAGATGATTTAAATAAATCAAGTGGATTTAGCTAAATCACGTTGGTGGGAACATGGCACAAAACCGTGATTTATAAACAAAAAGAACGTTGCCTTGAGGCTGCGTTATTTTGTACAAACAAATTCGCTTATTTGATTGTACTTTTTTATTTGGTCTTAATTACCCAAATTAGATGGTGATGAAAAAAAAAACGATTTTGAAAACGATATCGCAGCAGATTTATAACAGTACATCACGTGTATTTATACACCAGCATTTTTAATAAAAATCAAAACATTTATTTTTGCTGTCCATCGTATTCTCCATTTGAAATTTATTTTTATTTGCAAAATAACTGTCAACAACTGCTGGTGTCAGTTTGATTAGTAAAATGTGTTTTTTGTGATAGATTATCCAAATTCTTACCTATTTAGACACAAAACCCCGTTCAGTAAATTTACTGCGGAAAAATGTTTATAAATAACAATTTCAGAAACGGCACATAGATGTTGCGTACATTTTTACGCGAAGTTTTACTAAATTTTGGCAATTACATGATAGACATTCGGAAACAAAAGTGTTTGATTTTTAGCTCGAGCTGCGTACCACTCGGCTGAAGGGATTCGCTTAAATTAAGCTAAACTAAATTTTGGAGAGAACTTTGTATGGGAGAGGGAGCTAAAATTTAGCTTGAGCAGCGTACTAAGTTTAAAAGTTTAAATTAAATGCTTTATAATATAGACTAAGGGTTAATATTTTGCCAAACGTGTTTTACTTCTGAGAGCCATTGTTTAGTGTATAAAGAAGAATTACAAATGTCTTTTAGTCTGATGTTTGAGGGTCACAATCGAAAGGTATGGTATGAAAATCAATCCTCGTATTCCCCGAGATGTAATTTTAATTTTAAGCTGGAATTGTATTTTGGTTTTCCCATTTAATACTCCCCGTCGCGTCAATAGCGTAGGGAATTGTGATATAGTGATACACACACATTATAAGACACATAAACCCTTTAAGCTGCTTTGCTACTAATTCAACGAATTGGTCGTGAGTCTTGAACAAAAGTCAAAACGATTAAGTGTTCCTTAAAACTATACGCGTTCACCGCACTTGAATACTTAACCAGTTCTATATTCGCAGATAGAAATCTTTGCAATAAAAAACCGCCAAGTTCAAATTTTATTTTAGAGCCATGCAGAATTCCTAGGTGATCTGTCAATGAACAAAGATTTGTAATTCCGTGAAAGGTCACTGTCCCACAACTGATTTTTAATTAACAAGCCATTAACTTATAACAAAGAACACTTCACGTGCAGGCCTAATTAATTTATTGCCCACTAAGCTTAAATCCTACTGGTTTTAAGTATATGGTATAGAAATTAATAATTTCTCAAATTCCTATGCCAAATCTAGATCCAAGTGATTTATCGCGCACGCAACATCGAACGAATCAACAACCATAAAGTTAGAGTTGTGTCTTTTGAACGATTAGCGGATCAAAAGAACAATCTGAGTGTGACAGCGACACATCAAGAGAGTGAACACAATTATACTTTTAATTGTTCTGGGTATGCGTCTGATGGCTATACACATAGATAATTGTTCTTGAATGAAGAAAATAAAAAGAATAATCGTCTGGCTGTCAATTAATGTGATAGATTAACAATAGCGATGTGACAGATGAGGCGGCATTGGCAATGGCGTGGACGCATTATTCAAACACTTGACATCGAAAGAAAGTCGGCAAATCGTTTATGGAGAAACTCCTAATTTGAATGTATAAGTTACTGGGACTGGGACACGTCTTAATCATTGGGGAATGATCGGCTTGAGATGAAATCGATTAATGATTTTATTCTTAGTATGTGCTCAGCTTACACACGAGTCGGTGTCATTGACTCACCAATGGAAGGGACAAATTGAAAGCATTTCTTGAAATGAAACGTTTGACGTAGGAGTGCGAGTCACTCGACATTGTTTGGCACGAACTTTGTTGTTGCAAAAAGAAAACTGTCAGTAGGCATAATGTACAGAATTCATTTTTGTAGGTCAATATGACTAATTTTCGAAGGCGGACAACATGCTAATTTTGACACTTGAGAATCGCAAATATTTAGTGCTATCGTGATCGAGTGGGTTAAGTTGATGGAAATGAATCAATGCAATTTTGAGGGAGTGTGGTCGTGATGGGGACTCCAAATTTGTGTCAGGCATCATTTGTTTGTAATTATTCGAGCCAATTTTTTTTTGGATTGATGTTTTACACTTAAATCCGACGTCATTTAAACAGGTAGGGACGAGTGTTCCTGCGAAGTGAAAGCAAATACGAAGTTTTGAATACGTTTTCGAGGTAAGTTATTCATATACAGTATGGGGGGATCCCGGCGAATGCTGTATTCATTTGATGTGTTTTTTAAGAGACATTTTGCTCTGATTAAAAAATATGGGTTAAAATTGACTAAGAAAATAAATAAGAAATTTTTATTAAAAATGGTTAAATGCATATACTGTTAAAAATAGCACACCTAATCGTTGTTATAAATTAAATTGCTTAATTAATATTAACCAAACAGTATCGTTTTGATGTTTGGTTAAATTCGAATGATCTTGGGTAGAAAAAAACTACCTACTTAATTTGGTGTTGAAACAAGCTGATTGGTTAACCATCAAATCTCTCTGTTAAAAACAACAAAAAATGAAGGTACCTACAGTAAAAGCCCTTTAATTTGGAAAACTCGTTTCTTCGGAAAAAAATGTTCGCAATTCATTTCATTTCAAAAACAGTCCTTGCAAATTTTGAAACGTTTAATTAATTTTTTTATGTTTTTAGTTACAAAAATGATTTATAATAAATTTTACGTATTATTTGCAATCTTTTGTGTTAATAAAACAATTTATCGTTTTAAGTCCGCATTTTTTCATCAATAGGAACGCGTTTTAGTGCATAAAAAAATCTCTTATTAATTCGGAAAATTCTTATAAACGGACAGTCCTTCCCCCAACCATTCCGAATTAACGAGCTTTTACTGTAGTTTAATAAAACCAATGGGTTGTTATTAACCGAAAGTTAATTGACCTCAAATATTTGATTTTTCTGCGTGCAGCTGTTCTAAAAAAAAATTGAGTTAAGATTATAGTTATTTTGAGCTATCGTTTTAGTCGGATATTGACAGCTCCGTATATGATCGACTTGAAAAAGTAATTTTAATTATTTCTCTGACAGGTAGTGAAATATTCGGCCCTAACGAAGTATCCGTCGGAACGCAAAATTCGATTGAGCCGATCGAACCATCCGCATCAACAGGGCAATTTTTAAAAAGATCACGCTGATCGAAGCACCCAAGGAAACGTTCTCCCATGAACTAGGTGCTTCAAAATATTAGGGAAACATGAGAAAACATGAGAACATGAGAACACCTATACAAAAACAGACTAGAAATGTCATCATTTCCTATTACCATCTTGCCACAACACTAACAGATGCTGTTAAGATTCGATGGCGCAACTTGCAAGTCGTAAGAGACCAGCGAAACTTTTGGAGACCGCTTTTTCTTAAAGAATCAATGGCAAAACAAGAAACTTGGCATAATAAGCCACCAACAAGGGCTTTAATCAATGCTGGAACAGAGCTCAACAAGCTAGTGTTTCGAATCTATTAAGAGGTGCTGGGAGTTATATAACAGAGATTTAAAAGATCCTCCATATGAATGAATTAACGGAACCACAGCTGAGATATCTGAATTGCGTCAAGGACAATGACAAAGGAATAAGTCCCTCAGTGTCATGCAAACGATCTTGTCTTTGACTTATTTTGGTTGACGGCGGAAAAATCTCGCTGCCCCTAAGGCGGAAACAATGGAATTTAAACTTTTGATGTCTTAAATGAGGATCAATATCATCAGTATTTGTTGATAATATTGTAATGTTGACATTATTGACATAACGTTGCGAATTCTCAGTGACGCGGGCGGTAAAGATGAATCTGGCTGTGAAGGTGAACGAGGGTAAAACGAAGAATGATTCATCGAGAAAGGACTCTCAAGTCTCAATATAAAAGAACAGGACGAAAACACAAATTATGTACTTCGATTTAGATAAAGATTTGGGCCTAACTTATAGTCGTTTTTAACCTACAATGACCATAAATATTTTATATTTTTTAAAGGTATGAAAAACTTCCTCACTGAGTTCGCAAAATGTTACCTTGATGCAACACATTGCATTGGCAATTTCGACACTCACGAAGCAGACAATGCGAAATGTAAACTTCAGAAAATTTCTGGTATAGGGTGCCGCAAAAGACATTTATTTTCTAAAGTATTAAAATGTATCTACATTTCTGATTTATTTACAACGCCTCTGCGATGTTGTTTAGTTACATATCGCATACAAATTTACGCAGCCTCTACGTGCCTTTTCTGAAATTGTTATTTAAAAAAAAAAATTTCCGGGTTTTGTGTCTGAATAGATAAGATAATTTGTATAAACTATTACAAAAAACACCGAAATGTATTTTTTTTTGCTCTAAATCGACTTCAGATGTTTGTTGGTTCCAATATCGAATATCGAAGGCCTATCCAAAGATAAAATCCCGAAAAAAACATAGACAAAATGACATTTTACGCAACCTCAAGTCAATGTTATTTTTGTTTATAAATTACATTTTCCCGCTTAAGGGAATTGTAGAGGATGCGTTATTATGAATTTTTGATCTTCTGCTTAGACCTGATCCAGAAAAAATTGCGAGTCACAAAAATAAATTTAGCCAGTTGTTAGTCATTCTAATTTTTTTATTGTTTTGTTTTTAGGAGTAATGGGTCCTTCGGTTTTAACAATTTATTAGCCAATTTTCAAGGATGATATTTCGAAGAACCGAAATTCCATTAGGTGCTGCATTTCCATAAAAATGCTTGATTTTTTGACAAACATCAGAAATTTCGTAAAACCTTTTATCCGCTGACAGTTTTGTACTTCTTTTAAATGAAAATCCCAATAGTTCCACTAAAAAGGATTCAATTTTTAGGAGATAATTTTCAGTTTTCACCCTACTTTTGCTGAAAGTAGCATTTATCTTTAATTGTTCCGAAATCACAACAGCCTGGTTAGCAAGTTTTATCTGGGAAATGAATGAAAAGTATAATATTTCGTATTCGAACGCCCGAATTGTAAATTTCTGTATGACAGAGAGACAGTAGACGCTCGATATAGTGAACTAATAAAAACCAGGGAAATTTTTTACTATTTCGAGCGGGAGTTTTTTTAAATTTTTACCAAAACTTTTTTTGATATAGTATATAAAATAATTTTTTTTATTTTAGATATTTTTATTAGGTAATTCAATAGTTTACAATTTTAATAAGTACGATATTTTTTCAAATCACAAAAATAGGTAACAAAAAATAATAAATTGTATCAGTTTTTAAATAACATAGAGATAGAAAGAATAACATTTTTGAAAATGTACATTGAAAAACGTTAATTTCATTTGCGTCTTCTTTAAATTTAAATTCTTCAGATTCTTGAAGTCGTTTCATAACTAAAATATCAGAACAATCTGCGTTTAGAGTAGTCTGTGTGAAATTTTGGTGGTTCAGTATATTGAATAGGTCACTTTACAGAATGTTCACTATACCGAGCGTCTACTGTAGGTACTCTCAAATATTTTTAGGCGTTCATGAGCGGTACCTACCAACATGTAATCTTTGTTTTTTCAGTGGTCTCATCGCACAGGAATCTAGTACAAAACTCACTTAGAAACTGCACTCCTGCTTCTAAAACAGGTGATATTAAATTTAGTTTTACGCTTTTAAAAAAGATGTAGCTTATAAAGGGAGGATATGGGCATAAAATCTCCACAAGGAAAGGATAAAATATTCAAAATAAAGTCATTTCTCGAATAGACACGACCATATTGTGAACTATTTAAAAATCATCAATCCGTCTTTACTAAGACTCAAACTTTGCGAACAAAAGTTGCGCCAAATTTACTAAAGTTCACAAACGACAAATTGTCATGAAAAATATGACTACGTATTGTGAACTATTTAAAGTTAAAACGAAAAATATAATTATTTTATTATTAACACGCATTTAAAACTTAAAAAAATATTTAAGCTTTGTGTGTTTTTAAAAAAAAATATTTTAGGGTTTAACTTTGATTCAGTATTTAAACACAGATAATGTATGTTGTCGGCATAACAAAAATTAAAAAAATAACACAACAATCGCATACGCTAAATAATAAAAATGTCTGAAAAATTAAATTCCAAAAATTATAACCCTTGGTAGATTTGTTATAAAAAATTTTAAATTAAAAACTCACTTTTTTGAAAATTCGTTGTCGTCGAAAATAAAAGTCCTGCCAATCCAACTCGACAAGTTATATAAAAAAAAACAGTAACCACACAAATTCTGATCGTAATCGATTTAAAAATTAATTTAAACAATTTGTTCCGAACGCACTCACAAACCGATGGAGACAACACGAATGGGCAGCGCTTTTGCTGCTACGAACTGCGAACACCTCAAACTTCGGCAAATAAATGAGATCTGCTCTGCATTTTGTTGGCAACGAAAAATCTTCATTACCATCTCCTCTTAAAAACTTCCGAGAGTCCAACACTGACAAACAGCAAACCTCCAAAGAAGGTGACTCTTGTAATACTCACCTTTCTTCTGTTTAGTTTCTTTTTCATTCATTCATTATGGTTATGTTGTTTTTAGTATCTTTTCATCTTATTGTAGTTGTTGCTGTTTTTTTTAGCACGGCAGACGCGCGAATATTTTTTTTTTCGCTGACGACTACTCTTCGTACCACCACCGATAGCGGACGACAGGTGGAGGGAAGCTCCTCGCACAGTAAGCATCCGAACTTGGAAAGATGTGGAATGCACCTTCGCGGTCGACCGATTATCACACATGAGCAAATCTTGCACCGCACTGCATTGCGCACTGATTCCGCAAAGGCGCAACGCCAGCCAGTGAGAGAGAGTTCTCAGATAACGACGACTCGAGTCTTGAGTCTTGAGTCTTGAGTCCACCCCTCGCAGCGGGGGTGATGACATTACAATGTGATAGCTTGTCCAAGTGCTATGTTTGACCCCTCTGGTGTGGGGGTAGGCGGTCCGAATTGAATGCGTTTGGCATCGCAATCAGCACGAGATGCGCCTTGAAGGTTAGCCACTGGGCCGGTTGATCGCTGGCCAGTCATTGTTGGCGTACGCAGGGTTCCTGACGACAGCGAAATATGATACGCGAAGCTACAGAGACAGACTTGACAGATATCGTTTATGGATGTGTATCCGGCGTAATTCCTTCGACTGCTACTGTCGATGACGAGCTAACAGAATGTGGTTAACCAGTTTTGTTGTAACCTGTGGTTTACAAGGTGTTTAAGTCATTTGCTTAGCTGAGCGCAAGAGTATAGCATACCTGCCTATGGAGTGTGGCAAAAAAAACGGATCTTCGTACTGTATATTTATTTTTAGTTCGTATAGCTGCATGCGGTGCATACCACGGGTGCAGTTGGCGTGGCAAGGAACGATATTAATTTGAATTGTTCGTTAAGGACCATTTATTTTGTTTTTATTTGAATAATGTGGTGCTAGGGTGAGAGAAGCTCAGATGACCTTGAAGATGGCGTGCAGATAAAAACAGTTGAACGGAGAGTAATGGTATTTTGAATCTTCTCCATTTCCCATCTTCCTACTTTCACTTTCGCTTAGATACCTATTTCGAAAACAAACAGACATAAAACTTGAGCCGAGTGTAGGCAGGCACGGAATCGGATTGATCTTGTTTAAACTTTTTTTTTAATGTATCTGCATATGTTTTGAGCATGAGGTTTGTTTAATGATTTGATTGATAGCTTAGATGAGCACTTGTATTCAATGAGGAGAAGTGGTATTCGCTACCACACGTTTTGGCATGTGCGTGACAATTTTCAGTACCTACTTCCTATTTGGTGAAAGGAGGCGTCGATGAATCAAATGCTTTCATAAATTATTCGTCACTTGATTGAGATACGTTGATTGTCTTTTACGGAAAGTAACAGTAGAGGAAGAAGTTTTACATCACACAAAAAGCCGAAGTGTCATCTAGAAGTCACTCAACTCCTGACGGTTCCTTTCCTGTGGCATTCTGCCCTTCAAAAAGGCTAAATCACTTCCTCTGAATGGAACACTTTAGGTCCAACGCCGGAAAATATATGCACATCAGAAAGATGTCTTAATAAACCACATATATGACAAACAACTTTAGGACTGCAAGAATAGTAGTTTAGCAATCGGCACAGGCTACTGGCCAGTTGGTTGCCATGCTGCTAAGCAATCTCTCGGTTAATTATGGGGAATCGCCGTATAAAAGATAGTTTTAGGATCTCAAAATTGGGACATACCTACATCAAATTGAGCGAGAATAGAGGATGTGAAAACGAAGAAATCAGAAGATTTTCTTAAAAGTTCTCTTTTACTTTTCTTTATGTTTTTTTTTTTTTTCATATATTTTGCGAACAATTTTTTTTTAATTAAGGAGACAAAAAAACAATTTAAAAAAACATATTTAACAATGATAAAGACTATCCTCACACTGATATAACCGAAAACACATTCGTTTAATGAAATGTTATGAACACTGAACAACCACTTCAAAGAAAACAAAATATGAATTTTTTTGTTTTGCAAACGTATAACTGTCCTTACAAAGCTTATCGATTTAGCCGTTCGAACTTGTCATATAATTTCAGGCGCCTTCTATTCATTCCAAATGTAGTTAGTTTTAACGGAACTAACAATACAGAAAATTCTTACACTTAAGAAACTTAAAGAACACAGCTTACAAGCAATTTAAAAATCGGGAAACTGTTCGGATAAAGTAATTTTTTTAAATTTACGGAAGGATTTTACTTGTATTTAACATTTTTACATAACATTTTGAAAACAATTTAAAACAGGATTCGAAGTCGTTTTGGTCTTTAATGAATCAAAAAAGGCGTTCAAGATGTTTACCTACCTTAAGAAATGTGTTATACAAGGTGGGCCAAACGAGATCACCCTATTGAAAGATGCTCTTATTTTTGAAAATGGCGGCCAATGTTAAATTGGCATTTGTGGACTAGACAGATGTAGAATACAAGTGAACAAGCCATGGAGCGATACACTCCCCAAAAACGCGGAAGAATCGTGTCTATTTTTTGCGTAACAATTCGTCTGTAGCGTTGGCGCAGCGCGAATTTGGAAATTATGCCAAAAGAAGAAAACTTTTTCTGGCGTAATTTCCAATTTTCTTTTTGATATTTTTCCAAAAACATTGCGCAATTTACTGGAGACTGGAAGGACTCGCTTTTGGTGCCGATCTTTAATTCTGGCTCTAAAAATGACGTAGAAAACTGTAGAGGTATTTGAAAAGTCTCTACTATCCCAAAGCTTTTTGAATGTATAGTTAAAAACAAGATAAACAAGATAAATTTATTTATTAAGGGCAACATATCAGAGTTTCAACATGGTTTTGTTTCGGTTCGTTAGACACCATCTAATCTGGTCCAATTCACATCTTTTTTTATAAATACAGTTGAAGGCGGAAGTCAAGTTGACGCTGTATATACGGTTTTTAGTAAAGTATTTGACTCTGTAGACCATGTATACTTCCGATGAGAAAGCTAAAGCAATTTGGATTTCATTCTGCTATGCCGCTCCTTTTTATAATATTTATAGATGATATTATTCAACAGCTGCAATTTTGCGAGTTTCCTCACGCAACTTTAGTTTCATTTCAGAATAACTATGGCTAAATAAGTATACAACGAGTTTTGGACCTAATTTCCATAATAAATTCTGGAAATTATGCCAGAAATAAAACAGCTTTTTTGGTCTTATTTCCAAATCAAATTTGGAAATTATGCCAAAGGAAGAAAACTTTTTCTGGCGTAAAAAACATTGCGCAATTTACTGGCATTCTGGCAAATTTTCATTTTTAGTTTTTGGCTTTTTTGCCGATTAATTACGCCCGAATTTCAGGGAGCCGTACAAATGAATCAGTTCTCATTTAAAACTAATCGGAAGTATAAAGACTTCATTGCTATACATCCACTGTTACTTGTTGCAGTGGAGAAAACATAACATCCAAGATTAAAAAAAATATTCCCCTTTTTAAATGGCAAAACCATATTTTTTCTCCTTTTTCAAAAATAAAAATCCCCTTTGTTCCCCCAAAAACAAAAACGCTATTTAGATCAATAAATAGGTATATTTAAAATTATATATGGACCTTAAAGTTTGTACATTGCACTATTGTCTTAAGCAGCATTTTTCTACCATAGAATCTGTCGTACTACTTTTTTTAATACATTTTTTCTGTATAAAATTCCAGCCAAAGCGGAAGTAGACAGTTTGTTTCGTGTTTTTCCTTGATTTAAATTTATTTGCTGAAAAAATTCTTACAGCACTGGCCCCGCTGTGAGAAAGACAAAAGATAAACTCAATGTTCGGAAACGTCTTCTTCAAGCAGCATGAAACAAAGTTGTAAGTGAGACGGCCAATTTAAGATTATGATCATTGAATGAGTAAAAATAGTGTAGTCTTTCGAAGACTTTAGATTGTTTTCCCGCAAAAAATTTCCTTCCTCCTTTTTTCCCTTTTGTTTGAAAAATTCGACAATATTGTTGACTTCCTCCCAATCTGGGATCACTGGGTGTAACACCCTAACACTTGCTAGCAATTGCAGAGTTGTGAGTTCAAATGGCTCTACAATCGCTACCAACAGGGATGCACAAGGAAATCCTAAAAAAGAGTGGAGTGTTATAAATAACCTTTATTCCAGTAAGTATTGATCCCCTTGCCTTACGCTACATTATCGTTTTCAAAAACGTAACCAAGGCCACATACAAGCAATTCATCATTACATTCGTACTAAACCTATGCATCTGTCTATATTTTCAATGAAAATTATTGAATACGAATAATGAATTCCATCCAATTATAAAGTATTACAACATACCTATGTAGCTACATGAACAGCACAAAACATGCAAAACGTTACTAAAGAATCTTATAGCCCAAGGCGAAGTCATCAATACACGTCTCAACAATGCGCGCACAATTAAAATACCAAAAGTCTGTGCAAACAATTGTGCGGCCATTTATAAAGAAAATCAACAAAAAAAAAAATATGAATGCCCGCCAAAAATGCATTAGTAAATTCATAAAAAATAAATGCAAACAAATTGGAAGCCATCTCTGCCAGCTGCAGAGCTATTAAATCAACTTTGGTATGAATGAGCAATAAATAAAAAGTCTGGCTATAAGAACATTTAACAACACACACGCTGATGTGTGAGTTAATCCACAGTGACACACTGCAGCCAGTGTTAAAAAAAGTTACATCTTTCGTATATGGAGTTGTTTTTAATACATATATTGTCAAGTTTAATGAACTACACAGCGCCACCTCGCCGCCACCTTCAACTTGACGCTGTCGGCGCGTAATTTATTGATGCATTAAACAAACAGGCGCAGGGTTTTATTACCAGCAAACCACCAGCCCTTCTCCCTAATGAAACCGAATCCTACAAGCGAGAAGAAAAATAGACTCTCGCTTTTTTATAGAAATAGAAATTAAAAAAAAAAACAGATGATTTTATATGATGCTGAGAAATCAATTAAGCCGGAAAGTTTGTTCTTTTTGTACACAGTCTCCACCACCGAGCGAACCGGATAACCACTTTCCGATGAAGCCTATCTCTGATTCTGCGGATTTTCACTCTAAACACTTATTTTTGTGGGCGCAAAGTCAATCAAACGGAGCTATAAAATTGAATGATTTAATCAGTGGCTGAAATAAATAAAAATTAAATCACGGAGGTGCAGATAAGTGCCCACCAACAGATCAATTACCGCCTTGCCTTCTGTTGGGTTGGGTTCTGGGTGTCTCACTATAAAAAACGATCGTAAAATTTGTGAACCACTGCGTCAAGTGCATTATACGAGTACGACTCGATTGGAAATAGATTTTATTCTGGCGCCTTAATTAACTGCATTGGAAAATGTGAAGTAGTAACCGGCGTTTGCTTGCATAGATTTATTAGATATCAACTGCTGTACGCGCATGTGTTATCATCCACGGCAGTGGGGAAGGTTTTTGAAGCAATCTTCTTTGATACAAGGAAAGCTGCAAAACTGTTACAGGGGGGTTAGAGATGGAGAATGGTTGAGTCCGCTCATTGATTTCTGGAAAAGAAGTAGGAGTAAAAAGGCCCAAATGGCTTGGAAATGTAGAGCGAATGTACACGGGTTGGGTTCGATATCCCGCTTTCTATAATCCCGATTCTTAAAATCCCGCTTTTTATAATCTCGCTTTTTATAATCCCGCTCCGGCCCGTAGAGTCTTCGATTCCAACCCGGAAGGACATAGCAGTAGAGGAAGACCTCGCCTTAGGTGGCACGCGCAAGTGGAAGGGACCACAAGTTGTAGGCAGTTAGCCAAAGTTAGCGCTATTGGTTAAGGCCCAGGTCCACTACGGACTGTAGCTCTACCTTAGTTACTAAGTAAAATTAGTTGAACGACTACGTGGTAGGAAGATTTTTTAGATGGATTAAAGTCCCTCCCTATTGCAGAAGCATGGCTTGCACTCTAGCTCTGCAATGTCTTTTGATAACTTTTCATGCGAACCTTAAAACACAAGACAAAAATTGAAGAAAGCAGTCTTAATGGCTCAAGATACAATACGAGTACTTATATAGGGTTTTCCAATAAGAGGTGTTATTTTGATATTCAAAGAAAAATGCCATTTTTTGAGATAAATGATCGGATATTTATTTCATAATAAAGAGGAAGGTATGCCGTTAATAATGAAAAACGACATCAGCCAAATGACCACCACGACCACGCTTACAGGACCATATCCTTTTCCACACGGTCCGGAAACTTTTTCCGTAAAAGATAGCGCCGTCTTGTTGAATGTAAACGTTGTCCAGATCAATACCATCCAACTCCGGCCATAAAATACGGTGTAATGACGTTTGTGGAATGCCAAATTCCAAAGAACGACGAGGAATGGACAAACCTGGGTTTTCTTCAACACTGGACTACAGCAACAATATTCTCAGTTGTTCTTGAGCGACGTGTATGGGTTTTATTCTTCATATCACTAGCTTGTCCCATCAGCTCGAATTTTTCCACCAATTTCTGTATTGCAGTCCGACAAGGTGCTTCACGACGTCCCAAAAATGCTTTAGTTTTGCGAACTGTGACTGCAAAATTTTCACCATTTTTGTAGTGAAATTTTTATAATTTCAATGCGTTGTTGAAGCGTGTATCGTTCCACTTTTAGTAATGGCGTAGTTTCTACTTGTCAAATGTCAAAAAATAACAGCTTCAAAAGTGACAGCTACCGAAATAGCGGGCTATTCAAAATAACACCTCTTATTGGAAAACCCTTTACATAAACTACTATTTCCCCTATGCGTTAGCGACTTGAAAAACTCTCTTTGAATTTAGTATTTCATTGATTGCATAGAAAAGAGGGTCCTTATCCTTACTGATATCTGTTGTGTGAAGAGCTAACTATTGGCTATATTCTGTCCAACAAAAATTGTCAGTACAGGAAAGATAGGATGTTTGTCTCTCAGTCTGGTTGCAATGACTTACATAAATCTGTCCCTTTTTAAAGCTCTCACAGGGTTGCCGTAGTTTGTATGAAAATTCACAATAACTCAGAGAGAAAACCTGTTAGGGTTACCACCTTCCAATTTTAAATAAAAATATTGCTGAACGAAATAAATTCAGTTTATCTTTTTCCTTTTCCCGTGAGGGTTTTTCTAGGGTATTCCCATAGGCCTAATCACTTTAGTTTGTTTTGGTAAAACCCAACGATCGACAATACGTAGTATAGGTCTACTTGATTGGTCATTTTGATATTTCAGTGTGAAAAACTATTTGATGACAAATATGCAAAAATATAACAAAAATGCTAAAATGTGCCAAAAATGTGTGCTCTACCCATGTGCTCATATATACCCAACTATGCAAGATTTGCCCTCATGACTAGGGCTGAAAATATGTAGGAACTTAGAGTTGTATATTAAAATACTTAATACGATATCGCAAAAAAACAATATTACTACAACGCACTTATGATCACTTGTTGCGTGAATGAAATGAATGCATTAAAACACTTCACGAATAAACCTTTTTCTAAAAGACAACATTGAAAAAAATATTTAAACTGAATATTATTTGATCCTTCAGAAATACAAACAAATTAAAACCGAATGGTAACACCCCACATAAAAAAACCGAAAGTTCTTTGACAAAATCCATAGAACCCTTGATGATATCCTTTCATTGTACACATGGTAACACTCTTCTGATGTGCTTCAGTTACACTTTACACACACTGCAAGCGAACACAAGCGATCATTCATTCATTCTGCCAGTGCCTGCAGTGAGCTCCTTGCCAAATTTTAGGAAAATGACAACAACAATTCCTTGGTATGACAGTGGTTTGGGTTTTATTTCAGTGGCAATTCTGGTGTTTGAGTGCCGTGAGAGCATCTACAGGCACCATTGGTAGAAAAAAAAGCTCCTCCATAAGGCCTGTACTGACAATTTTTGTTGGACAGAGTATAGTTTCCGTTTCCCGAAATATATATCGTAATTGTTACGACTTTGAGGGTCAAATACGACACTCCGATTTTAGCTTGGTTTATCCCAATTTCTACAATTTGCTGATTTTTTAATACGATAAAAGATTGTAATTAATATTTACGACAATTTGACGTAAACTATTTTGCAACTCACAGCGAGAACTGATTTATTTTGGAGATCGTTAAAGTGGAGTACTGATTTCTATACTATTTTTTTTCAAATTCCCTCTTTCTCTCTCTCCCCACATGCCATGTATGTATATACAGACACCTTGTCCAGGGTGATTGAAGATGACTTTATTCACAGACCACAGAGTAGCTCATATATCTTTTACTTAAGTAGTTGAGTATTTTGATTCGAAAGTAAGAAAAATACAAAATACGATTCCAATTGAACAACTAATAAGCGTTGGTCATGTTGTTCAGGGCACACTTTTAAACGTTTGGCAGTTGGTCCGTGCTTAATTAACGATTCAGCTCTATTTAATATACATGAGGATCCAACCCTGGGGTCTCACATCGGCGCACTTACTTAACACTTTGAAAAACCAGCTCTCTCTCTCTCTATATTCTTCTTGCAGTCAGTAGGGCTTAGGTTTAAGGGTATACTTCGAGGATTCCTTAAGCCTAATTGATTGAGATTAAAAAGCTTTACCGCCAACTTCATTACTTAGTTTATTGTGTCCAAGGTCACGTTAAAAAACATGCTTGCTGTTCATAATATGTTGGGCAGCCAGCTCAACCGCGCATTAAGTCGTATAAGTTTATTAAATTGGTAAATCGCGGTAACATACGTAAGTGTTGATCCCAGTGTACCACAACCACAAAACTGCTGGTACAGTTTATGAGTATCTACCTTAAAAGGTTTACACCTAATTTTTGAAACTGCATTTTTTTATCTACGTAATGTAGTTTGCCATTTACCTATACAAAGTTACTAAAAATATAAGATATTTACCATTTTGGCAATCCCAGAAACACATGTCGATAAGTTGCCTCAGGTACGGGCATCACTTGCGCCTGAGTAACGTTACAATAGTCACGAAGATGTAAGGAAACGCTAAGTTAAATTCATTGAGATAGAAAACTCCGTACTAGATTTTGTTCTGGCAATGTCCACCAGACGATAATTCCGTAGCATGGATATGACCACCCTTGGTGGTCCACTTTTGAGTATAGGGTTGTTTTGAACTTTACATTTTTTTTAAACCAAAACCAGCTTCGTTTAGAAGGGATCGACATCAAGTCCAACTGGATCGCCAATTTCACAACCTTTTTCAGAGCAAATTGCATTCCTTACAGAGTTTGGAAATTTTGCAGGCTTACCAATATCAACACCATCCGCACAACAAACAGCTCCTTCTAGGTTTATTAAAAGCTTCTACACACCGAATGCGGAACAAAAACCCATACCTTGTGGTATTCCGCAAATTTTGCTCTTTGATTTGACCAGCTAAAAGATTAAAGTTACACATTGTGGCTTCAGAAGATGTATCAGTACTTACCAAACCAAGTTCATCGCAAGCATAGATTTACATACAAAAAACGAGAACATTTTCAATTTAACTGTTATAACATGCGCCATTTATTAAGTCACTGTAACCAGAAGAAACCCTATTATACGTTGCATTCTTGCCCCATTTATTTAATAGGACATAGAAACGGTTGTTTGGCTCCCCGACTTCTCCAAAGCACTTGCATAATCAATATCCTCAAGGATACGCACTCAATGATACCTAACAAAAGAACAAAGTTCAATATTCATACCGCAGTTTGAAATCAGTTTAGTGTCTTTCAAATATTTGTGAAAAAGTGAAACGATTGTCAAAATTCTTCGAAACCGGTAATGAATTCATTCAAGGACGTGGCGGACCATTTAACCGATTGCGAAGATGAAATCGTCGAATATGAGAATATTACGGTCAAGTTCAGTATTTCAGAATCGCAAGTTGTGGCGCAAATCTATCCCAATTGTATGACCATTGAAGAAGTTAAAAAGGATATCGCACGGAAGTTTGAAGTCGATCCCAAGTTACTTGTCATTTGTCAGTGTGGAAGGGTTCTGCAGAACAATTGCCGACTGTACGACGCTGACAAGAATGAGTTTGGAATTTATGAATTATGTCTGACTATTTGTGATGCAGATGGGAAGGGAGTTGCACCGACATTGAATTTGGATATATACTACAAGTAAGTTGGCAAAGTATGTAGGTTGGATATATATTTAAATTTACAATTTGTTTGGTTTAACTTTGAGCACTAGTGGTTAAATGTGATTTTTTATTTATATGGGGTTGGAGAAGGAAAAACGCCCAAGTCTCAAAATTGACAGCACGATTTGAAATTGATCTACCTACATTAGTGTAAAATAAAAACTCAATACAAGACAGTTTGTTCAACGTTCATTCTTTGTTAATCTTTAACAATGCGGCTGTCGCGCGTCTGGGTAACCATCAAATGTCGCCAATTTTGTGGGCTTAACTTCATTATTTGAACAACGATTTCCTGGAATTTTGTTTGTTCAGCAAAAGAAAGGGCCCTCACCATTGAATACATTTTTTCGACTCTGTCTACTGACAGATGAATAAAACTCACCCCAGCTTATGGCGTTAAGTCAATTGACAGTTTTAATAAATTAAGCTTAAGCAAAAGCACATTCTTTTTTTTTGAAACTTGTATCCGCCAATGACAGTTTAATGGTAATATATAAACGATGTGGAGTAATTGCGAAAAATTGTAGGTCTGTTTAGTGCCTCTAAATTGCACACAAAAGTACAAGTTCCATGTCTCATGGATATAAATATAAGTGCTGCACTGTACAGTCTAGTACACGATTTTCTGCACCTACTTCTAAGATGGAGTGGAGTCATGGAAAGTGCCAAAATCAGCAGCTTTTAGCTGCGAATTCAGTTGCTTTTTCAAATTAGTCAAAGCATGCTAGCATTGCAATCCTAATTTGTTAAATTTTGTCTACGGAATTATTTACATTTGGAAAATTTCATATGTATTCCAACAGCTAATGTCAAAAACATATAGCTTTTCTGTTCTGACAGTTTTTTTTTTTTTTTTTTTTTTATTAATTTTTATTAATTCATACTTTAAGCTTAATTTTAGACAAAAACGATTAAAACTAATTTAAAAACTAACATGGATCTTAATTCTAGCTTACTGGCTCCAAGCGAGCGCTCTAAACTTATCATTATGCTTAAAACTATTGCCTTTCGGCCTTAAATCTATCGATATTTAATTTTGTTTGTTTTTTATTCTTCCAGAAACTTTGAAAAACTGGAACTCTTTATTATTTTTGGTTTGTTTAAAACTATTTAAAACTAATTAAAACTACTTAAGACTACCTAATCTACTTAACCTACATTACCTATAATCAGGATGGTGAGCAATCTTAAGGATTGGTCACCCTCCTGATCGCGTCGATGGGTGCCTGGCAGTCGCCAATTGGGTTCATCTGCGCCACCGGGACTCGAGCGAGGCCATAGGCGTCGGTCAAGTCTCGGAGGATCCGCTATTGCGGTGCTAAATCGGAGGAGCTCCTGAGCATTGGCGGCGTTCCCGTCGTGGATGAGCCGCTTATCCCTCGCGCCGCGGTGGCTGTGGTAAATAACCGGCACACCATCTGTTACGGAGCCATACCTAGGGAAATAAAGAAATAAACATAATTAGAATCATCCTAGATGAAATAATACAATACTTACCAATGATATGACGTGGGAGAATACCTGAAAGAAAATAACAACAACAAAGATAAGAAAAAAAAAATGTAAACAAACGCTCGCATTGGATTTTGGCCGATAATCCACATATTCAATGCGCGTTTGGAGGTCAAACTCCAATGCGAGAGTTGCAACTCACCTGTGCAATAAATTTAGCCAGTTTTCTAAAAATTAAGGACAATAAATAAATATAAAACAATAAAATTAAAATAATTCTTACCATGTTGACTCCTTCTGTTGCACTTCCCGAAGTCGATTTTGACGTTTTGTCTTATCCACTTTCCCCTTCGTTCAGTTTTCTTCGTTCCGTTTCATAAGTGTTCCAAGTTAGTGGGTGATCGTAAAGATGTAGTGGGAGGTATATTTTTTTTATTGTAAGTTACGTTAGTTTCTCTATGTTAGGTATCGTTAGTTTATGTATGTATTTTATGTAGACGAACTGTTACAACACAAACACGACTTGACGACAAGGAATTAAGAGACCCCTCGCTCTCATTCCAAAAACTGAGTATAACGAAGGGGAAATAAAAACAAAACAAACAAAGAAAGAAATAGGAAACTGATAGGAAAAAGAAAGACAGGGTCTGCGGAGACTTGAGGTAACAAAGGGAGGGGTAAAACAAAAGCAAATTTTTTTTGCCAAAAGGCCCTCATAGTTATCTTTGATTGACAGCAAGCGGTCAATGCCCTCTCTCTAGTCAGCTGGATAATTTTGTTTCACGATCACGATCGTACAGTGACGGGAAAAAGAAATTTTGTTTTTTTTTGAGAATCATCGGTGAGTTAGGAAAATTCTATTTAATTTTGTTGAAAAATTATAATTTTAATTCCTCATCAGGTGACCATATTGAAATTCATAAATTTCATAAGAATTATTGGCGATTCCGATCTGACGTTGTAAAGGTAGGCAAACTATCAGGCATTTTTTTTGTGGTTAATTCTGACATCTCCTCCATTTGGGTATAGGTTAATTATCAACGGAAAGGTAACTCGGGCTGCTGTTTGGCCCAAAATAAGCCGTGCCACGAATTAACCGTGGGTCCGTATTTGCGCTATTTTGCCGTTGGACTGCTTGCGAGGCGACAACATACCGCCAGCCAACGGCCACAGCAGACGCAACGGGTCCAAAGCCCACAGTTGCGGCACAAAGGCACCCAACAGGCCCGAGTAACTTACCCAGGAAAGGGATCTATTTCATACGGGTGAAAGAAAGCCTCTTTGCTTGTCTCCCCGCCGAACCATCAAAGCCACTGGCAACATCAGGGTGCTCCGCCACTACCATCAGCAACAATCATAAAGGAGATTCAGCACCAACATAGTGATTTTTTTTGTGAAGTGCCACAGTGTAGTTTAGTTTTCATTTTAACGTAGTTTTATTCTTTTGCTTTTTTTTTCATTTTGATTTTAACGTAACGTAGTATAATTTAATTTTTTTTTTTTTGCTTTTGAACCTGCTGTTAATATAGTTTAGTTTTGTGCGCGAGTAGTTTTTAGAAATAGGTAGTTTCAAGCCAACATTTTTGCAGCAAATCTTCGGAACTCCTTGTGCTGGCGCCAGAACAACGGGGGACGTATAAAAACCGTGAGTAATTTTAGTTTTTTTATTATATATTTTGAATTTTAGATTTAGTTTTTTTTACATATTAAGAGCAGAGGATTTCTTTTTAGTTTTAATTCGTTTGTTGTTGTATCCTTAAGATACAATCTTGCTTTTAGTTTTAGTTTCGTTTAAATTTTTTTTATTTTTGAATTGATTTTTTTCTAGAGTAAGCTTTTTTTTGGTTTTTCTTTTTGAATAAAAGTGGCACTAGTCCCAGATGTGTTCCATACTTAAGATTTGTCGTGTTTAGATATATTTTAATCATGATCGGCTAAAGTCAATAGCTTACGGTGTGTGAGTATTTGGGAAGGCCGTCCTTTTGTCAGATCGACGATGACTTTACGCGACTAATACGAACTGACGACTAGACATGACGCTTTTCAGCGTTGTTATTCAGCCTTTACGGCTTGACTAGGGTTGTGACTGGAGGGTTTATCAAGGGGCTATCTCTCACAAATTCGGCCAGAGAGGGATAGCTTACGGATATGTCTAAGGACATGAAGGGTGGGTTGGCCATCCCTTGCCAATAACATCTGGCGTGTTTCGAGGTCATGACGACCCTCTATCCTCAGGAGACTACGGAAGGACAAGTTGCGTTTAGGGTAAATTAGATAGGTTAGTTTTAAGTATTTGTAGGCATAGTTTAGGGTCTAGTTTTTCTCTTAGGTTAGCTTAGATATAGATTAGGCTAGTTAGGTTAATTTCGCGGTGTCTCTTCCGTTCTTTCTTGGGGGTATTGGTATAGGTCCTTGGACATCTTTCTTTTCAACGCTATCTTTCATTTTAATGGTCCGATTGTCCGTCCGACGTCAACGTAGAGTAACTTTCTCCTTCTTCTCTCTTTTCTATTTTAAATTCTGGCATGATATAAAATGTTTGTTGAGCAGGTGGTATTTGGTGAGGGGGCAAGAACACCCCCGTCCGACGAGCTGAGCCGAGCAACCACAAGCATGCCGCGCCCTCCTCACCTATGCCTAAGCTGCCCCTGTGGCTCGACCCTGGCTCACAACAATGGCGCCCAACGTTGTGACCGGCTAGGCCGATTGCGACTTCAAGGGGATGATTTTCTTAGTGAAGGTCATCGCCTTGGACTTGCAACAGCCTTCGCGATTTTTTTAGTTTACATCTTTCAATTTTTTTACTTTCCTGTCTATCTTTTGTTCAAGGACTGGTAGAGCTTCTGGTTCTGAAACAGACTGAAGGTGGCTTTCCGATCCCTAGGCCAAGAGCCAGGAGATTTAGTGCGGTAGCCTGAAGTCTGAAGAAGAGCTAGAAGAAACTTTTGGTTTTGTCATGGATTTGCGACGGCTTTCCCTTCCCCAAGCGCGTAGCTACAGGGATGAGTGAGGTAGTCGTGGGTCTTTGGCAGAACCCGAAGCTAGGTCAGAGTGACTAGGTCTTACACTAACTGCTATCCTTAAGATCAAGGATTTTATTCCGAGTCTAAGTGAGGCGTGAGTGGAGGTCTGGAAACACTGATCGGGTTGAAGTATATGCTAGATACTTTGCTATCTTGGTATTTGGTTTAGCCAGATAACCAATTGTGGTAAGGAGGACAGCATATACTAAAACCCTCGTCATGAATTCGAAACACCAGTCACAACTTGACAACAGCTAGGACGGACTTTTACTAACTCTACACGTACATACTAACTAACAGATCTACAAAACGGTTTTGCGGAAAACACCTCTCCCGGTATTCACACACCAAAGCGATCTTAAATATCTAAATACAAATATTAATCTAAACACAACATTAAAAACATTATAAAACAGCGATACATCTAGGTTTAGAAAACACTTCAACTAAATATAACCACAGGGTACATTATAATTTAGAGAGCTTAAATCTAAATAACAAAACTAGATGGATAAGGGTCATCCTAATCAAGGAGCTGTCCCAAAAAGGACCTCGTTCCAAGAACCCGGAACTTCCGGAAAATCCTTAGGGTATGTTACAATGGGGAACGTCAGGCCAGAACAAAGCCAGCAAACAGCCTCGTCTCTCAAGCCTCCTGCTACAGGGACGAACAGATTTGACTTCACGGACTTGTCAACATATTCGGCTGACTTTTTGCAGTTTAGCCCAGACGACCCCAGACGAAACGTATCAACTAACCCGACGACAAACGTGAAGGTAGCTCAGCAAGAGCAACAACCCCTTCCAATGGAACACGACGAAAGATACGACAATTACGAACTAGCACAACGAACGTCGACACAGAAACGGTTGCCAATTCACCGCCAATCAGCGGTACAGCAACAAGGACAGAAAACCCTGCCAACGAACGAACTTGGCGCAGGGACTGTAGCAGGAAGGGAACAACGTACCGAACAAGGACATTCGTTCCACGAAGAAGGACCGACATCTACAGACGTGCCGGAGGAAATCTCTACTGCAATGGGAGGTAACCAGGCCGAAGCCCTTGCAGCTTTAGCGCAGACGATGAAGACCATGATGCTGACCTTCCAAACCAGCATCAAGGCCGTCAACGATAAGGTTTCCAGTCTGGAACTTTCCATTGCAGACCAGAGAGGACCAAAGGATACAACTGGACATCGACAAAACGAAACTTACGAACAGCCGACACATCCCACCAGGACATAACAATTACTGACGACAATAGGCCCTACGCGAAAGTTAGGATTGCAGGAGAAGAGCTCCTGGGCCTATTGGATAGCGGAGCATCAATTAGTTGTTTAGGAAAAGGAGCTTTGGAATTTGTAGAAAAACACAGCATAAAGATGACAAAGATGAAAACAGACATAAGGACAGCAGACGGAAACCACCAACATATTCACGGACGATTTACGACAACCGTCTCATGGGGTGGCAAGTCTCACTCACTAGAGGTATTTGTTGTCCCAAGTCTCCAGCAGGCACTGTATTTAGGGGTTGATTTTTGGAAGACATTTAAGGTCGCTCCGAACATTATCGACGAACTCGACGTTCCATCGCCGACGGAGGATAGAACACCAGTCCAGGCACTCTCACCAGATCAGTATCACCAACTGGAGAGAGTCAAGCAGCTGTTCCCTTCCTTCGCTCGGATGGGGTTGGGTAAGACCGGCCTCGAGCAGCACATTATCGAGGTGGAAGACGACAAGATCCCCATAAAACAAAGGCACTACCCGATCTCACCGGCGATCCAAAAGCTCTTGTATGACGAGTTGGATCGAATGATCTCCTTGGGGGTCATCGAAGAGAGCAACAGCGCATGGAGCTCTCCAGTTGTGCTGGTGAGAAAACCAGGCAAAAATAGATTGTGCCTGGATTCCAGAAAAGTTAATGCGGTAACGAAGAAAGACGCATACCCGCTTCCACACATAGAGGGACTCCTAAGCAGACTGCAAGACACCAGATTTATATCAGGCATTGACCTGAAGGATGCGTTCTGGCAGATTCCTCTGGAGCGCAAATCGAGAGAGAAGACGGCCTTCACAGTACCTGGACGGCCATTGTACCAGTTCACGGTCATGCCATTCGGGCTGTGCAATGCTGCCCAGAGAATGTGTCGGCTTATGGACAAAGTCATACCCGCTCGGTTGAGAGAGTGTGTCTTTGTCTACCTCGATGATCTCTTGGTTTGCTCTCCGGATTTCGAGTCGCATGTCAGAACGCTAGAAGAAGTAGCAAAATGTCTTCGGGAAGCGGGGCTCACAATAAACGTAGAAAAGAGCAAATTTTGTTACCGCGAAATAAAATATTTAGGTTATATCGTCGGCGATGGATGCCTACGAACTGACCCAGACAAGGTATCGGCGGTCGAGAGTTTTCCGGTTCCCAAGACTCCCAAGCAACTCCGGCGGTTTCTGGGAATGACAGGGTGGTATAGGAGGTTCATTCCGAACTTCTCCGCCTTGTCGGCTCCAATGACTGACTGCCTTAAGAAAGGACTAACTTTCACTATGACGGACGAAGCGCTTAACGCATTTGAAAAACTTAAGGCGACTTTGGTGTCCGCACCCATACTTACAAATCCCGACTTTACGAAACGCTTTTACATTCAATGTGACGCATCGACGACAGGAGTAGGGAGTGTGCTTTTCCAGATGGATGCGGAAAATATTGAGCGACCCATAGCATTCATGTCCCAGAAGCTGAATTCCGCACAGCGAAACTACAGTGTGACGGAACTTGAGTGCTATGCGGCCGTTCTGTCTGTAAAAAAGTTCAGGGCCTATGTGGAAGGACTACCTTTCACGATTATCACTGATCATGCCAGTCTGAAGTGGCTCATGACGCAGAAGGATCTGTCTGGTCGTTTGGCCAGATGGAGCCTGAAGCTTCAAGGGTTTGACTTCGACATTGAGCATCGGAAGGGAGTTCAAAACATAGTGCCTGATACTCTATCCCGCGTGCATATGGACGAGCTCATTCCTGAAACAGACATACTACAGGTTGACCTTGACTCACCATTCTTTTCCTCGGAAGAGTATGATGAGTTAAGGAAGACCGTAAACGAAAAACAGGACCAACTACCTGACATTTGCGTTTCAGACGGATTTGTCTATAAACGAACTGAAATACGAACAGGAGACGTAATACACGACGACAGAGCCTGGAAACTCTGGATTCCGGTAGAGTTGCGTGGGAAACTTGTGGAATCCGCCCACAACTCGCCATCAGCAGGACATGGTGGCATTCACAAAACGCTGTCCAGATTGCGACAACTTTACTTTTGGCCCGGAATGGCCACTGACGTGCAGAACTGGGTGAAAGCCTGTGATGTCTGCAAATGCGTCAAACCGACCAACATGATCTCGCGACCGCCGATGGGACAACAAACAATAACGGAGCGACCTTTCCAAAGGCTTTATATAGATTTTCTAGGACCTTACACACGTACAAAAAACGGAAACACGCATATATTTATTGTCCTAGACCATTTTAGTAAATACGTATTTTTAAAACCCATTAGAAAAGCAACGGCTGCAGAGGTAGTTAAGTATTTAGAAGAATCCGTGTTTCATGTATTTGGTGTCCCGGAGTACATCCACTCTGACAATGGCAAGCAGTTTATTTCCGAACTGTTTGCCAGCTTATTAGCAAAATATGGGGTCAAACATGTTCGAACCGCTTTCTACTCTCCGCAGGCAAACGCTTCAGAAAGAGTAAACCGTTCTGTCCTAGCCAAAATAAGGTCCTACTTAAAGGAAGACCAAAGGAACTGGGACGAACATGTTTCTGACGCGGCGTTTTCCCTGAGGAGTGTGGTTCACGATTCGACCTTGTTTGAACCCTACTACGCTATATTTGGAATAAACATGATTCAGCACGCAAGTGCATACAAGATTCTCCGACGACTTGACACAATCAAAAACATGAACACGGAAGTAATCACAAGAAACGACAAACTAGAGCTAATTAGGACTAAAATACTTGACAATCTAGGGCTAGCGCATCAAAAAGCAGCAAAAACATATAATACCAGAAGTAGGGATATAAAATACAAAGAAGGACAAACTGTTTATCGAAGAAATTTCAAACAGAGCAATCTGCTAGACAGGTACAATGCCAAGCTTGGGCCTAAATTCATAAAATGTGTAGTACTGAGAGCAGTAGGCAACTCACTATACGAAATAGGTAACCTGATGGGAGAAAAGGTTGGAGTTTATCACGCCAAAGATCTCCACACCTAAGGATAAACCATGACGCACTCTTGCATGTCGTTGCTTAATTATCTGTGATAGTATATGTTATTTATTTATTTATTTATTGATTTATTTATCTTATTTGTCCGTCCTAGAGCATATATTTATTTATTTATAGAGTTTATTTATTATATTAGAGATTTATTTATTTATTTATTCATTTAGTTATTAAGGCCTTAAGCTGTGATATTTACTTTCAGTTACGTCCCTCTGTGTTATTTAGTTTTATTTACATTTTGACCACAGAGACTTATTTAGTTTTATTCATTCATGTATTTATATAGTTATCTTTAGTTAATTTGTGATAGTAGAATAGGTCTGAAAAAGTGAAAGCAAACTGTGATAATCCCGAGTCAATTCGGTAATCACCTCTTCACTTCACACATTCACCAATTGAAGAAAGAAGAACGTAAAGAAAACACATCTAGTCAATTTCCATATATTTAATATATTCAATTTATTGAGATCACCAAAACTAAAACACTAGCTTTAAATTTTAACACTGCCCGGCTAAAAATTTCGATTATCAATCTCAGGGTATGGGCCCTTGCCACACGATTCGGTGAAGTCAACAAGGTCGAGCCAAGTATGGATAATCCTACCCAGGATGGCTACGTTTCTTACGAGGTCGTTAGCCTCCCGACCACTCGGCGAACGCCGTCGAGCCTGTTACGGAGCCATACCTAGGGAAATAAAGAAATAAACATAATTAGAATCATCCTAGATGAAATAATACAATACTTACCAATGATATGACGTGGGAGAATACCTGAAAGAAAATAACAACAACAAAGATAAGAAAAAAAAAATGTAAACAAACGCTCGCATTGGATTTTGGCCGATAATCCACATATTCAATGCGCGTTTGGAGGTCAAACTCCAATGCGAGAGTTGCAACTCACCTGTGCAATAAATTTAGCCAGTTTTCTAAAAATTAAGGACAATAAATAAATATAAAACAATAAAATTAAAATAATTCTTACCATGTTGACTCCTTCTGTTGCACTTCCCGAAGTCGATTTTGACGTTTTGTCTTATCCACTTTCCCCTTCGTTCAGTTTTCTTCGTTCCGTTTCATAAGTGTTCCAAGTTAGTGGGTGATCGTAAAGATGTAGTGGGAGGTATATTTTTTTTATTGTAAGTTACGTTAGTTTCTCTATGTTAGGTATCGTTAGTTTATGTATGTATTTTATGTAGACGAACTGTTACAACACAAACACGACTTGACGACAAGGAATTAAGAGACCCCTCGCTCTCATTCCAAAAACTGAGTATAACGAAGGGGAAATAAAAACAAAACAAACAAAGAAAGAAATAGGAAACTGATAGGAAAAAGAAAGACAGGGTCTGCGGAGACTTGAGGTAACAAAGGGAGGGGTAAAACAAAAGCAAATTTTTTTTGCCAAAAGGCCCTCATAGTTATCTTTGATTGACAGCAAGCGGTCAATGCCCTCTCTCTAGTCAGCTGGATAATTTTGTTTCACGATCACGATCGTACAGTGACGGGAAAAAGAAATTTTGTTTTTTTTTGAGAATCATCGGTGAGTTAGGAAAATTCTATTTAATTTTGTTGAAAAATTATAATTTTAATTCCTCATCAGGTGACCATATTGAAATTCATAAATTTCATAAGAATTATTGGCGATTCCGATCTGACGTTGTAAAGGTAGGCAAACTATCAGGCATTTTTTTTGTGGTTAATTCTGACATCTCCTCCATTTGGGTATAGGTTAATTATCAACGGAAAGGTAACTCGGGCTGCTGTTTGGCCCAAAATAAGCCGTGCCACGAATTAACCGTGGGTCCGTATTTGCGCTATTTTGCCGTTGGACTGCTTGCGAGGCGACAACATACCGCCAGCCAACGGCCACAGCAGACGCAACGGGTCCAAAGCCCACAGTTGCGGCACAAAGGCACCCAACAGGCCCGAGTAACTTACCCAGGAAAGGGATCTATTTCATACGGGTGAAAGAAAGCCTCTTTGCTTGTCTCCCCGCCGAACCATCAAAGCCACTGGCAACATCAGGGTGCTCCGCCACTACCATCAGCAACAATCATAAAGGAGATTCAGCACCAACATAGTGATTTTTTTTGTGAAGTGCCACAGTGTAGTTTAGTTTTCATTTTAACGTAGTTTTATTCTTTTGCTTTTTTTTTCATTTTGATTTTAACGTAACGTAGTATAATTTAATTTTTTTTTTTTTGCTTTTGAACCTGCTGTTAATATAGTTTAGTTTTGTGCGCGAGTAGTTTTTAGAAATAGGTAGTTTCAAGCCAACATTTTTGCAGCAAATCTTCGGAACTCCTTGTGCTGGCGCCAGAACAACGGGGGACGTATAAAAACCGTGAGTAATTTTAGTTTTTTTATTATATATTTTGAATTTTAGATTTAGTTTTTTTTACATATTAAGAGCAGAGGATTTCTTTTTAGTTTTAATTCGTTTGTTGTTGTATCCTTAAGATACAATCTTGCTTTTAGTTTTAGTTTCGTTTAAATTTTTTTTATTTTTGAATTGATTTTTTTCTAGAGTAAGCTTTTTTTTGGTTTTTCTTTTTGAATAAAAGTGGCACTAGTCCCAGATGTGTTCCATACTTAAGATTTGTCGTGTTTAGATATATTTTAATCATGATCGGCTAAAGTCAATAGCTTACGGTGTGTGAGTATTTGGGAAGGCCGTCCTTTTGTCAGATCGACGATGACTTTACGCGACTAATACGAACTGACGACTAGACATGACGCTTTTCAGCGTTGTTATTCAGCCTTTACGGCTTGACTAGGGTTGTGACTGGAGGGTTTATCAAGGGGCTATCTCTCACAAATTCGGCCAGAGAGGGATAGCTTACGGATATGTCTAAGGACATGAAGGGTGGGTTGGCCATCCCTTGCCAATAACATCTGGCGTGTTTCGAGGTCATGACGACCCTCTATCCTCAGGAGACTACGGAAGGACAAGTTGCGTTTAGGGTAAATTAGATAGGTTAGTTTTAAGTATTTGTAGGCATAGTTTAGGGTCTAGTTTTTCTCTTAGGTTAGCTTAGATATAGATTAGGCTAGTTAGGTTAATTTCGCGGTGTCTCTTCCGTTCTTTCTTGGGGGTATTGGTATAGGTCCTTGGACATCTTTCTTTTCAACGCTATCTTTCATTTTAATGGTCCGATTGTCCGTCCGACGTCAACGTAGAGTAACTTTCTCCTTCTTCTCTCTTTTCTATTTTAAATTCTGGCATGATATAAAATGTTTGTTGAGCAGGTGGTATTTGGTGAGGGGGCAAGAACACCCCCGTCCGACGAGCTGAGCCGAGCAACCACAAGCATGCCGCGCCCTCCTCACCTATGCCTAAGCTGCCCCTGTGGCTCGACCCTGGCTCACAACACATCTCTTGTCTGCACTAACCCTTTCATGTCTGCATGAAGAAATGCCTCAGGCGGGACAAAGCCAGACCGTAGCGTACTCTCGTGGTACATTAAGTTGGGGTAGTGAGGCCTCCGAATCGCCTTAATAAGGAAATTGTCAATCCTATTCAGTCGAGCCTCATGTATAGGGTCTTGTTCTGATAATAATGCATGATTGCATGTACTCAGATTCGGGAGTTCTATACAACCCTAGACAGGCCCTGAGACATTGCCTCTCAAACACCCGTCTGTTCTGACAGTTTTCACTATCTCGTGCTGTTCTATCCCATTTTGTTCCTGTTAAGCTTCATTAGCTAGTTAGAATGCGACGAACTTTATGAGTTTGGGATTTTGAATCAGTTTTTTTCTCTTTGTTTGTTGTCAAAAATTTCTCACAAAACATAAAACGCTTCCTGACGAGCTATTTTCGATGATCCATGAAACTTAAATGAATTCTCGTTCCTTCATAAATCTCGGCTCCAGAAGCTTATTGGTTTACTTTTGAACTATTGGGCGAATTTAAGTCGTTCAGACCAGTAAGCATGATGGCGGGTCAGTAAGGTTTAGGGGTTGTATCTCGTCCAACGGCCGTGTAGATTTGGTTCCAATCGATTAAACAATGAACCAGCACAAATGCTTTAAACAATCATGCCTTCACATATGGGGATATGTTAAGCCTGCTGTCATTTATTCCCCGACAAGACAAAACTTCGTGCCAGAAAAGCCGTATGATAATGCAACTTCTGCGGTAGGTACATTGAACCAGACATAACTGGAGACTCCCAAGCTCAGATTTAACTTCTTTGAAAATTTACGAGTATACATTAAAGAAAAAAGAACTTTTTCTCTGACTCGAAGCAGAGAAGAGTCCATTTTTATATTAATAAAGCTCTGGGATGACGTTGCAGCAGAAATGCTGCAAAAACTCCTCGAAATGGTTTCAAGACCGTTGCAGAAAGTTATTGATGCTCGGGCGGATGTAATTTTTTGTTGAATAATTTTATTTTGTTTCCTTTTTAAACTTTAACTTATATTGGTTTTATTTAAAACTTATTTGTCAAAATAATTATGTCAAATCAAAAAGCTAGTTGTATTCATTTTATTGAATTTAAATAAATGTAGGTACATAGGTACTTAAAATTAAAAAAAATTAGTCTTGTTTATTAGGTAAACAAATTAGGTATCTGTTCTCACTAGAATTAAAAAAATGACATTTGATATTGTCAAAATACTTATGCCGACGATGGTACGTTTATTTTGTGAAATAAAGTTACAGGAAAATGTTAAAAAAAGTGAAGTTTTCACTCCGGGTTAGCAATAATATCGTTAATGTCCAAGCAAAATTTTTGGAACTCACAATGTCAAAATTGTTCATCGATGCACACTGCGACCTACAAAATATATGAATTTTAAATATGGTAAGGCCCTCTGTAATATATGGCACCCGAAGGCGAATTTTACAAAATGTGGGTGGGACAAAAAACGGGACACTGGGCGTGGGGGTGCCAACATCAATAAACTACACAAATAGAAAAAGTTATATCTTATGTAAGCTTGGCAGTCTTGACCGAAATTCGAAAAAAGCAACTCGGAAGATTGCTCTACCCTTTTAGCTCGGGTAGCCGCCAAGCTTTTAGAACATCTTCAACATCTTAATACAGGGTCTTCCAAAAGGGACTTCTGAACTTTGATAGCAGCCATATTGCTGAAGCTTCATCTGTCAAATTGGCTGTCATTTATTCAGTCTGTTTTGCATAATAGACGGACATAGCGTTCAACAACAGGTGCAAATAGTAAAATTGTTTTCTAAAAATGGGTGATCTGTTTGGCAACGTTCCGCACGCCTCAGCAATTTTACGGGGGTCCATTTCTTGACGAATCAACAAGCAAAATTGTCGAATTTGGGGCGATACAATACAAATCCACATGAGATCCAAGAGCGTCCAATACATCCCAGAAAAGTCACTCTTCGGTCCATATTTCGTTGAGAACTATGTTGGCCAGGCCAGCACCGTCTACAGGTCGATGATAAGGATTATCAACTTCTTTTGGCCTGAGTTATAAGATATGGACACAAACGATATGTATGGTTTCAGCAGGACGGTGCTACGTTCCATACACAGCTTCCGGGACATTGGAAATTCCGCACGAGCGATTCGAGGGCATGTTCATCTTAAGGTGGAGGTGATGTGAACAGGCCAAAGAGATCATGCGATCTGACCCTGTTAGACTAATTTTTGTGGGGTTTTCTGAAGTCGCCCGTCTATGCGTACAAGCCACGAACCACAGCGACCCTCAAAGCCAACGAAACCCATGCTATCGGTCAAATTAAGCCAGATTTATGCGCCAGAGTCATGGAAAATTTTACATTTTGGATGCGCGAAACGATGTTATATAATTTATAGATAGGAAGCGCTTAATAAAAGGAACCTTAACAAAGAAAAAAAGAAAAAAATGGTCTATAGGTTCGAGCTACTTCCAGCTTCAGACTTCAGACTGCCATTCACTTCTTCACTTACAGTTTCTCCATCCAGCTATTTATGAAAATCTTTAACTGAATTTGTTCACTTTAGGCCCAATTATGGAAAAATCCATAAGTGCCAATGCTTATTAAACTCCTTACAACATTATAAATATTGCAGCAAATCACGCTTGCCAGACTTCATTACGGTTCATATCCCAGCCGAAGACACCAGCGATGGCAACAGCAAAGATATCGTCGTGGAAATTGAAAACCAAGCCATAACGAAACCGTTTATCGGCGGATATAGGGACAGACGAACAGGTAACTAACTATACTCGTATACATGCGCACATTAATCATTTCTTTGATCTCTATCTGAGCATTCTCTCTATTCCATTCTCCATCCAGGCATAGAATATCACGATGCATTTACCTTAACTGGACCCAACTTCGAGAGATTAAGAACGCGCGATCTGGCCACACGACTTACACAGACCAGGGAGCTGAAAGTGAAACTAAATGTAGGTATCCCTCGCAAGTGCATCGGTTACGGCAACAATGTTGCCGCCATTCAATTGCTAGCTCATTCCACTCGACTAAGCACATGTCCCCGCAATATTGCACTCTTTCAATCTGCTAGGATACAACTGCCGATCAATCAACCCAATCGTTTGGCGATGCAACCCATGTCATCTTCGTTTCTGCTGCAACAGATTTTGTCATCGTTCCGAGGAAATACCAAACGTACGCACAACAAAGGAGGCGCGAAAATAAGCTGGCTAAAATCGTCTTAATTCAAAGGAATTTCCGCAGATATCTTCTGTGGCGTTATATAAAGAGGTGTGCAGCGGAATATCGGTAAGTAACAATGGGAGCAACAATGTTCCGCTCTCTAATGGTGGCGAAAAACAAAAGAGTTGACTAACGAACTTGCTTTGCCTGGCATATATAGGCGGATTGTGGCCGATCGAGTTGAGGTCGATAGGAAGTGCAAGGAGAACGAAACCAAAAAACGACTTTACCGGGAATGTGCAGCGAAGAATTTCCCTCATACTAGAGAGGATTTTGGTTTGCTGTATGCTCATGTGGAGAAGTGGAAGCAGGCTGAAGTTAATCGTTTTTGTTTTGGCAGCGATCCATTGTTTAAATTTTCATTTGTTTTGTTTTATTGAAGATGAAAAGAATCGCCGCTATGTATTCAGGAGCGCCCAGACTTGCAGAGGTTAACATTTTGTTGGACAAGGAGATTCAGCTGCTGAATGGAATCGAACGACAACGAACTGTTGTGAGGAAAGCGTTCAAGGATTTCAGGGAGAAGCAGTTGTTGAAGAAAATGGGTGAACCAATTAAGTGGGTGGGATACAACGGTAAGTGCATGAGAGAGTTAGCAGCTTTCCGAGTTAAGTTACCGGGGTATAAGAAAAACTGGGGTATATTGGAGCAAATCTAAAAAGTTGAAAATGGTTTTGGGTTGACACCGAGAATTCTTTGTTTTGATGGGGCAAGAGTTTGGGGTTAATCAGCATGACTCTAACGAACGACATAAAGCCAACAGCCTCAACTTGAGCAGAACGCTTTGGTAAGTTGTAAGTTCATGCCGCGCTAGTAGTCAGCCTCTGGAGCAGTAGTAAATCCTTTTGTCTTTCGAAAAATATTTCTTCCTTGGATAACGTTTCTTCTATCTGTGTCGAAATTGTTGCCAAAATCTAGGTCTTTTCTTCGGGCGTAGTCTGAAGACTATGCTATTTTTTTTTTCATAACTGAGTATGCAAAATTAATGGAAACTTAAATCTCTCTTGATTCTCTTTGTTTTTCAGTAGTTCAAAATGTGAATAATTTGCTATGATTTCTGTAAACCCCTTACCACTGGTGGGGGGAAGTCGACATTAAAAATAAGACCACTACTCACGAAGTTTTAGTAATAACTCAACTATTTTTATTTCGAAAACAACCTTATATACTAAATACTAAAAAAATGCATATCTTACAATTGATCAATTTTTCCACCAGACGGTTCATTTTACATGAGTATTCCAAAATGATACTGATGTAAAATTATCGAATAGCGTGTGCGTCGCAGCAAGTTATTTGATATTCTAAAGTGGAAAAATAATGAAAAAAGAATACTGTTGTGCTGTCACAACAGTCGTCAGTCCCCTGTACATTTAGTAAAGTAAAGGGGGCTGGCTTCCTTAAATCAATTTCCAGTTGTCAGCATCCTGTTCATATAAAAATGTATAAATTGTAATTGGGACTGACTGCAGGAATGAAGTGGGGCGACTACTCTAAAATTCTTCACTTATTTTATAAATTTATGTATGTTAAATTAAACTGCTATTCAATCTTTTTCTTTTTGAACAACGCGTCTATTTTTACTTTTGTTGTTCTCAAACATTTATTTTACTTCAATGCAGCTTAGTATTTTCCAATTTATACACTTCAAACACTCAGTTATACTAAATACTCGATTGAAAAAGGGATTTTCAAAGACCAATCAAACAGAAAGACAAAGTAAAACGGCTAACTACTGGTGCCTTTAGCCTTGTCCAGCCTATAGACCTTGACGGTCCACAAAGATGTGCGGTTTTATGGGGAGTTTAACTAGGTTAACTAAGGAATTGGGTCCCCTAACCTGAACTTACTTTATTTTCGCCCAAAATTTGCAGTGCAGTTTAATATGTCAGCTTAAACTAGAGCAGCGGTGTCTCATGGTGTTTTCGAGGAAATCTAAAAGTGCTCTTTCTTTGTTTTTCATGTTTCAACAACCTCACTTGTTAGTTGTTACAACTACACCCGATTTCTGTTAGTTGCGGTAATCGACAATGCACTGCATTTTTAGTATCATTATTGCAATTATTGTTTTTATGACAATGGCAATTTTTTGACGATTTTTGAAGTCCAATAATTGTCCAGTTTGGTTTGTTTGGTTGTTATATGATGACGAAGTTGGTGCTCCCGTCGATGTTTGTATATTATACGAGAGGAAATTGTTTTAGTCATGATCCTAAATCAATATGTCTCAATAGAGAAGTTGTTTAGTTTTAAGACTTTAATTCCAAAGGGAATCCGAAATGCTGGACCATACACTTATAACTCGGAAATAAGAACTTGTAGAAAATAATTATTGCTCTAAAATAAGAACAAATTTGAGATAGCGTTAACAACAATTAGATGGAATTTACATAAATTCTCAAACCTAAGGCGCATTGCCCAAAAAACGGGGTGTTTTGACGAGTTCACATTTTTAAGGCGACAAAGAAGACGCAGTTACTTTCGCAAACAAATTGTTAAAGGGTTGGTTGGTTGGGTTGGTTTGTGAGGGTAAGCTTTCCGCCCTTCACTAATGACTCTGATGGGCCCGTTGTGTTCCCCCCTTTTATGTATTTTCTGTTGGGATTTTCTATGTATAAGGATGTGTGAAATTACAAGGGGATGGGCGGAGGTTAGTTAAATTTTAGGTAGCCATGTAGAATTTGTGTTATCGGCGAATCTGTATATTATCTTGGCGAACTCCATGATTCGTCTAGTTCCACATTTCTGAGCTGTGTAAGATCTGGTATCAAATGTGCTTCCAGAATTTTGTTACGTAGCCTCACTGTAGCTGGACAGTGGCAGAGAAAATGTTCTATATCTTCCTCCTCCTCCTGACAGTTTGGACACATCGTTATTTCAGAAATGCCAAGTCTTTTTGCCTGTTTTTTGAGATTGATGTGTCCTGAGACAAGTCCCACCACCACCATCAGTCTCAGTTGTATACTCTCCCGTAGCTTAGCGTTCGTTTTGCCATTTTATTAGTTGGTGTTTCTTATGTTGTTTTGACCATGTTTCATGATGTATCCAGTATTTCCTAAAATCTTTTTTGGTCTGTTCATTTATAGTAGCTGGTTGTTCTTTTCTCCCCGCTCCTTCCATTGCTAGTTCATCTGCCCTTTCGTTACTCCTTCGCATGTCCCGGTACCCAAGTTAGAAATATTTAATTCATTTTTACACTGCCTTACCAGGAAAGATGGAAAAGACATCTGCTTGAAATACTGTGGTAAATTACTCCTAATGCGTTGCCAGTTGAATCTCTAGGTAAACACTATATGCCTGACCCCGCTACCCCTGCTGTGTTGTATTCGTCCGTGTACACCGTTATTCCTTTAGGGTTTCTTGTAATGCTATATTTTGCTTCTTATATTCCCTTGATGGAAACACAGTTGCGATGTTTTTTTTTCAACTACATAAAGTGTTGCTATTCAAAATATGTGAAATTAAGCAGTTTTTGCTTAAACTTTCGCAAGAGAAGCTTGAAACACGATTAGCAATTTCCAATTTATTCGAACCTATAACAAATGCTCGTCGGCGCAGTGGCTTAGTGGTAGTGTGTTGGGCTACTAAGCGAAAGAGCCAAATTAAACCACTGTCATAAAAGAGCTTCTCAATTGTAGATCCCAAAAATTGAAAACCCACACAAAACGAATAATTGTGAGAAGCTAGGCCTTGGGTCCCACAGACCTGTCGCACCGATTTTATTTTAACAAATGCTCATTAAAAGTTTTCTTATTAATGAAAAGGACAAACAATTTTTTTTTATTCATATAAATACTCAATCAGTTACAAACTGCTTGATACTTGTCCATTGCATTTATTACCAAAAGGATACCTGACGTTGACTCTAGCTTCTTAGTCTTATCAAGCTTAGTTTACTGGAACTTCCCCCGCCCACCTGACAAGCTTTGGGGACTCTGGTTAAGCTTATCGTGCAAGTTTATCGGGCGAATGAATTCCCTTGGAAACCAATGTAGCTTAATACTCGCTCTTGAATGTGCGACTGGTGTCTTAATATCTAAAGCTGCCTTTACTATTGTACATAGAGTTGTAGGACATAATAAGTTCATTCGAACAAATTAATCAAACTTCATTCCCTTACCCAAAAGTTTATAGAAGGACTTTGACTGAATTTGGCTAATGTGTTCGAATGCATTAATGTAAGGGGACAAACCTAATGAAGAACAAACAAATAAGCAGAGTCCAAGTACACTGCTATCATGCTTCCAATTGGGCGGTCATCCCAATAGTGAAAAGAGGACCGCATGCTGTTCGTTTGACACGACTAGGAGAATACCATTAAATACTCCGTCTTATTATAAAATACAAATAGTTTATGAAACCTAAATTCAAAATTATGATTGTTTCTTTCTAGATATGGTTATCGAAATGGACTTAATAAGAACGCAGCGTGTTCGGTTTTTGACTGAAATTTTAAAAGATCTAAAAAAGGAGATGGCTATGCCTCAACGACTTAAACTGCTCAGTTGTGTTAAAAAGCTGCTGGAAGATGAGTCGGATTTTCCCCAAGTTTCAGAAGTAAGATTAAGCGATTTTAATACTGAAGAGTTTTCTTGTTTTGAATAAGGTTGATCTTATAGTGGTAGATTATGTAAAAGATCAGAGGTCTACTACTACTAATGTCAACTGATTATTTTCAGTGTTTTAATTTAAGACCAATTTATCATTTTGTAATTTCAAAGTCGAGTGATTCGCTCTAGTAAATTTTTACCAGCAGAAAATGCATTACAACCAATTTTGTTAAGAACTATAAACGCTCAGACCAACAGGAACACCTTTTTGATGCATTTTGAACTGGTTTTTAAGTCATTTTAAGGCTGCCCGTACTTCATGGCTTAATTTTTCTCATTGCGATGCTACAAGTTTAGCTACAAGTCAGCTAACCCAAGTACATTTATTTTTAACAGTTTTTGTAGGTTAACTTCTATTAAGAAATAAAAGCCTTTAGGTACTTCTTTCAAATTTTCTTTTGATATCAGTTATAGTGCACTCTTTTTGACTTAACGTAATGCAAATGAAATGTTCAAGCCTATGATCGAACCTACATGGACCTAATTTACACCTAAAATCACGAACTATAGACCTATAAGTACACAAACCATTTGAACCCCGTTGCGAATAAATAAACAATTCCAATATAATAAACCTTTGTACATTTTTCAGTTGCATGACCTTATCGACCGTGAAAATAATCTTTTGCTTTTCACGAAACACTGTGACGTGAGCATCTTGCGACAGCGTTTGCTCATAATCTTTTTGGATTTGATTAAATATACAAAGGACCGCTCAACCGAAAGTAAGACGCTTTATTTCCACCTGTGTTGTTAAAATGTAATATCTATCTACAACTTTACAGAAATCGACAAACGTATGTGCGATTGCTGCAAGCAAGTTAAGCCGATCTCGGAATTCGCCCTACGAACCCGACAGAGTACAGTTGACACATGTCAAGTGTGTTTCTCTCTCAAGGTGAACACTCCATGTATATGTAACCCAAAAAGTATCCCCACCCGAATCGGCACTTTATTAGTCAATAAAATTTCGAATTTTTATGCACTTAACAATGCCAATGTTTATTTCCAGACGGCAATTACTGACAACACTGTTTACAAGGCCATCCTTCGGTCTATTCAACGCGAAGAACGCAAACACCGCTCCCTGGCATCGTATGCATTTATCCTGCAAGATGACGATGTTCGTTTTATAGTCGATAAAATTTGGCACCGTCATTCGATCCTTAGCAAGGAGAATGACATTAATTACTTGAGGTGAAGTGTTAAGGGCTTTTCGCAAAAACTGTATAAATTCAATGGCATTTTTAATTTAAGGCTTCCACGATGGATTAAAAGCGAAGATTGGTCGCCATGGAATTGTGTCTGCTTGACCGAGACCGAAGCAAGGAATCACAATAATTTAAAGGACCTGAAAAGTGTCTACGATGATAAAATGATGCTGGATATAATGAATCGGCATTTGTTGGCAAAGAACGCTTTCAAGAAGCTGCAGGATGTTGAGAATGATTTCGTCGAAGGCGGTCAATGGTGGGAGGTTGGTGTCAAGGAGAAGGTCGTTTGAAAAATTACTTTAAATAGAACAAAACGCATACTTGCAAATTGTCTACTATATTACCACTCTTCGGCACGTTTTGTGTTGCAGCACTTTTTAGTAAATAAATTGATAGGTAACACGCTGATAAAAAGAAACAATTGGTTTCGGTGTTACTTTTTTGATATTTTTAAAAATTAACATTACATTAAAAATAATTACAATACACTGCAGTTTGTTGTCCATTTTCTACTTCGCTCTGGTGACGACACTTCTTTGACTACACGCCTAGCTTTTTCACCGTTAATTTGGAACTCTGATAGTCGCTTTGAATTTCGTCTCTAAGTACTGCACTCGTTTCAGGAGCTTGTCACTTGTGCTAAACTCGTTGTACGGCACTGGGATCACTTTGTAGCCATTTTTCTCCAACAAATCGAAGCTCAACTTGATTATGCCACTCGCTGAGCGATGTGGTCCGTGACAGATATCATGAAAGTCGACCAGCATTATAGCCACCCTATAAAGCAATACTGAATTAGAAGCTCCAACTAAATCCCTACTACTCACTTAATTGCGTCTGGATTTTCTTTATCCAATGGCAGGGGATTCCTCTTCGCATCAAATGCGCACTCAGCATCTGAAAATTAGTGCACAAAGAAATAGTTTACAAGTTCACAGTTTCTGATCAACAACTCCGCTAACCGATAAGGAATCCCATTTTCGTGTCAACTAGTGACCGTACATGATTACTCGATGGTAGTAGACTTTTCAATGCATCCGACAATCCGTTGAGTAGAACTTGCTTGGTTTTCGAATGCGCAATGTGCAAATCAAACACAGAACTTTCCGCCTTCAATTGGGCACCTTTGTAATTGCTTATCATGCAGCTGGAAATTGTGTTCAAGTTGAGAAGCTTCATTTTCGCATTTGGTGTCAGGCCGGACATTTCTGTTTGCAACTGATCGATGAATTGTTCGCTGAAAAATTACGCAAGAAATAAATTAAACGGAAAATAATGTGTCTCTTGAACTAACCTTAGCACGGAGTTTAGGTGGGAAGGCTCGATGAAATCCAGAAGACCTAGTGCCCAGACGTGATTCAGCCAATCGAGTTTCTTAGCAAAGTCCTCTTTGACTAAACTCTTCACAAGCTTTGAGCGAACTTCATCGACTTTTGTGCTGTGAAAATTCAAGATCGCTGAGGTTATAAAGTAGGCGCTTAGGTCTTGTGGCCGACATATATCTGAGTTTGTGAGTATCCATTGCGTAAGAGCTTCCAAGATATCTGTGAATTGAGGAAAATGTGTTGTGGTTTGAAAATAAAAAAATTATGCAGAAAAAAGCTATCAACATAACCGACGGCATTGGAAATATCGGAATCAAATACAGGAAATCGCGATTTTAGTGTTGCGCGTTTCAGTTTTGACACGTCTGTCGCATTTATAAATGTGTCGTCAAGACACACAGCCAAAATAAGGCAGTTTTGTCAAAAAAAAACTTCACAGCATTTTACGTATTACTTTACTGCCACTTACCCATATCTCTGTACTTCAAAATCCCCAAGCTGGTCAGAATCGATCCCACTACAGCCGACTTGTCAGTTATCTTTGGCAGCACAGCTTGAATATCCGCACAAATCTTCGCAGCCAATACTGAATCTTGAAAATTCAAAGTTGCCATCGCAAACAAAACATCAGCGCTCTGCTTGACATCCAACTGTTCTGTGCTGCTGCTAATGTTGAATGCTAGGGACCGCAGTAACGGTGTACTACGTCGTTTTTTCTGCGCCAGTGTACTCATAACCTTCACCATCTGAGGCACACTAATGCTGGCAATAAGTTTTGCTGCTTCATCGTCTCCAGCCACTCCCAGGACGGTATTCAAGTCATCTGTACGAAATCCGGAAATACGTTTGTTATTATTGTTTGAGGCGGCGGCACCAGCTAATGGATTTCCATTCTTTGGAAATGTTTTGCCCAAAATTTTGCACACCTTGATAAACCGTGAATCGTTTTCAAACTCGGACAACTTTACGCGATTTGCTGTGCTCCATTCGGCAAGAATGGAAACAATCTTTAAGGCATGTTTCCTTGAAATTGTGGTATTGTTTTCCGATACAGACAACAGGCCGTTAACGGTTTTTGCATTCGATATCCGCTCATCTATGTTCAACTTGAAGGTGCTGGAAGCGGAAGCAGCTGCGACTGTGTTGCCTGCTTCTGAAGTCGACGCATTATTCTCTTCCTTTAACGATTCAAAAGCAGCTGCAACTATGCGACCTGAAATGATGTCATTTATAGTGCATAGAAAAACTTTAAAACTCAGCTGATGCTACTTACTTTTTGGTTTCTTGTCAGCTGCTTCTGCGCTCATGTTTATATCCGTGGGCGTATTGGATCCTTTAGCGGCGGCTTTCACCGATGAGCTATACGTGCGACGTAACCAATGAGCGGAGAATCCGCTTGCGAACCGTTGTAGCCCCAACATTTCTATAAAGATACAAAATTGAGCCGCAAGTTTACATAACCTTTGTAAGAAAGCCCTAAATGACCAGATACAAATGGAAGATAAATGAAAGTGAATTTACTTTACAAAGATTTGCAATTATTCTTTATGAATCTATATTTATTTCGTTATATCAAGTGAAATATTAGGAGATTTACTTTTAAATAAAAATATCCAATATCCCACGGGGTAGTTGATGGTTAAGATGTCAAAAAGTGAAGAAAACTGACAGCTGTCAGAGGTTTGAGCATGTTTTCTACAAATCGATGAGGACTGTTCAGTGGTGCGGTGTCGAGTTGCATAAAGTCTCCAATAAAGCTGCAAACCAACTAGGGGCTTTTAAATTATTTGCAAGAGTATAAAGTTCGATTATATAAATATAATTTTAAAACGATGCGTTTAATAAATACAAATTATTAATTTATTTTTTAATGTTTTAAGCCTATTACGCTGCTCGAGCTAAATTTTATCACCCATACAAAACTCTCTCCAAAATTTAGCTGAGCAAACTTTAAGCAAATCCCTTTAGCCGAGTGGTACGCAGCTTGAGCTAAAAGTCAAAACTTTTGTTTCCGAATGTGCTCCATGTATCCGTCAAAATTGAGCGCAAGTTATGTGCACAACATCCACCAACACTAAAATGCACCATAGGCCATATCATAAGTTCTATTGTAATCTAGTAAGTTATCACAGATGGGCCTCTTATGGGCCCATCTACAAGTAGAGTTAAGTATTCTAGTACCTGCTTTGACAGTGACAGCCAAAGGAAACAGCCAATGGGAGGCAAGCTTCTATCGGCCAATAAGATCATTCGTTCTATCGAAGTCGAACCACTCTTCAAGTGGATGTCGACGAGAGAAGAACACGATTTAATTTTAAGCGTTTGTTTTTTCAATATAACAAAATATAAAATAAAGAACACACATTAAAACTCAGATGTGGGGTATTTTCACGCGAAATTAATTAAGTGCGAAAAAAAATAATAACAAATAATAACAGTATGTCCGAGCGTACTACGAAAAGAGAGCTGCTAAATGCTCTACGAAGTGCAGGCGTCGTAGTGCCTGAAACAGCCACGATTTCCCGATTGAGGGATATGTACGACAATTTAGGTACAATCGCTGTCCCGATTCAAACAGATGCCGACTCCGATGAGGGTGCCTCCGCCGCCAGATACCCAGCTGATGCCACCGAAGAAACAGATGCCATAAATCAAGAAGACGATGCCGACGTGTTCGCAGACGCCCAACATGCAATAAACAACGAAGATCCTGATGCCACCGAAGTCGAATTAGACCGCAAATTGGCCATATTGCGTAAGCGCCAAGAAATCATCATGCTACAGCAATCAATCGCCAAACTGGAACAAGCTGAGCCGCAGTCGACGCCAGCCGCCGCACAGACGCCTACAACTTCCAGTATGTCAATGACACGGCTAACGTTCCGGGACATCGAACATGCCATCCCGAAGTTCGATGGGGAGACCAGAGCATACAATGTCCACGATTTTTTGCGGAACTTCGAAAGAGTCATGCGGATGGTGGGAGCTGATGAATTGTTTCGCTACACGTCTCTATGCAATTCGCTGACAGGCACTGCCAAATTGCTGCTAAACAAAGATGCATTCGACTACAACGAACTGAAGGCGATGTTAATCAGAGAATTTGGACGCACCATAGGCCGTAGTGAAATATATAAGATCCTAGCTAGCAACCGATGGAACAAGAAAGATAACATACGCCGCTATGTGCTAGAGATGGAAAACATCGCTGCTCGTTGCAACTTCATTGACGAATTTGAGTTGGTGGGTTTCATCATTGATGGGATGCAAGACACGTCACCAGAATCTCATCTCTTAATGAATTCGCGAACCATAGATCAATTTAAAGACTCTTTGGATTTGTATGAGCAACGCCGTGCTAACAGACTGTCCTCCAAGAACGAAACCCAACGAGCACCTTTGGCCAGGATGCATACTAATACAAAAAACGAGGCACCTGACGTAGCAGAAGTTCGTTGCTATAATTGCACGCGGCTGGGACATTACCAGAGCAAATGTCCCTATGAAAGGAGGCCGGACAACAGCTGTTTCCGTTGTTGGAAGATTGGGCATGACCACCGCAGCTGCCCCAACCCAAAGAAGATCCCGAGTATGGCCAAGAGAGTTGCTGCCGCTGTCACAGATTCAACAACCGATGTCGCTGCTGCTTCATATAACCGCTGCCAAGACGAAGAAGACGATTTTTGTAGTGCCATAGAAAACATTAATTTGGTAAGTGTTGCCTATTATTCTGACCAAGCTAAGCGCAAGAAGTTAACAAAAGTGTATTTGTCTCTTTTTGATACCGGCAGTCCAACTAATTTTATCCGTAAATCTGATGTGCCGTATAGAATTGAAAACGCTGCTGTGAGGTCAAAATACAGTGGCCTGGGCCAACAAACATTAATGACATACGGGAAAATTGAAACTGAAGTAACATTTCGAAATCAAATCGGACAAGTAACCTTAAATGTAGTCCCAGATGAAACCATGGCAATGCCATTAATTTTAGGCCGCGATTTTTTAAGTCGATTTAGTATACATTTATGTAAAATTAACCCAAAATATGTAATCTCAAAAAGTTCAAATAAATTCCTTTGTGAAAGACAATCACATTTCTGTGCGCTTAGCTCAAATCTTGTTAAGAAATTAGAAGAAGTAGAGGATCATTCAGTTGCCGATATTTGCATGAGGTCGAGCAAAGAAATTAATGAAGACAAAATAGAAACAGCGGTACGGTTGGAGGGGGTTTGCGAAGCAGAGAACGAGTTGTTGAACGAAATTATGTCAATCGAAGTAGATATTATGTCAACCGGAGTAGACATCAATCCTATTCTAGACAAACGCTGTTCCGAGGCATTAACTGATGTTATTCAAGATAATTATTTAGAACCAAACGTAGTCGCACTGAAACCGTATGACTACGAAATGCATATTAAGTTGTCACATGATACACCTTTTCACTGTTTGCCCCGCCGATTATCGTTTCATGAGAAAAATGAATTACGGAAAATTACTGATGAATTGTTAGAGAGAAATATTATTAGGCCGAGTGATTCTCCGTACGCATCCGCAATAGTGTTAGTGAGGAAGAAGAATGGCGAGATACGAAAATGTGTTGACTATCGCCCGTTAAACAAGTTGACTATTCGGGACAATTATCCGTTGCCGTTAATCGAGGACTGTATAGAATACTTAGGTGGCAAAAATTATTTTACGACTCTCGATTTGCGAAATGGATTCTTCCATGTAAAGATGGCGCCGGATTCTATAAAATATACTTCGTTCGTTACCCCATACGGCCAATTTGAGTATTTGCGTATGCCCTTCGGGTTGAAGAACGCACCAGCTGTTTTCCAGAGGTATATCCATAATATTTTTAGGGATTTGGTTGACAGTGGTCTTATTATAATCTATATGGATGACATCATTATAGGAACTGTAGACTTCGGTACGCATCTGCGATTAGTGGCAGTGGTCTTACGTAGAATGAAAGAGAAGGGATTAGAATTGAAGTTGAATAAATGTAAGTTTGGCTATGAAGATATAGAGTATCTTGGTTACCGTATCAACTCAGAGGGTGTATGTCCAAGTGATTCACACATAGAAGCTATTCGGACATATCCGACACCTTCGAACCAAAGGGAGATTAAAACATGTTTGGGATTGTTCTCGTATTTTAGGAAATTTATCCCAAACTATGCTCGGATTGCGAAGCCATTGCAACGATTGACTCATGAAGGGGTTCAATTCGACTTTAGTGAAGAATGTGAGTGCGCATTTAACGAATTAAGAATGAGGCTGTCCTTAGCCCCGGTGCTTTCCATTTACGATCCAGTGAAACAGACCGAGCTGCATTGTGACGCGAGTTCGGCAGGCTTTGGTGCAGTTATACTGCAGCGGCAAGCGGATGGCAAAATGCATCCGGTCATGTATTTTTCTAGAGCTACGACCGCGGCCGAGGCCCGATACCACAGTTTTGAGCTTGAGACTCTAGCAGTTATATATGCCTTACGTCGTTTTGATGTCTACTTAGACAAGATACCATTCAAAATAGTTACGGATTGTAACTCATTGATACTAACATTGAGTAAAAAACAACTCAATCGTAGGATAGCCAGATGGGCACTAGAGTTAGAAAATTATAACTACACGATCCAGCATCGAGGTGGCGTCAACATGGGTCACGTCGATGCCCTAAGTCGTTGCTCTCCTGCTGGTACGGCCGATCCGATAGGTTCCTTGACGGGCGTTGTCAGTGAAAATTTTGAAAACACCGATTGTAGGTGTCAGGTAGTGTGCGCGGTGGACTCCGATGAAGTTGATTTTCACATACAGGTCACCCAAAATCGCGATGAAGTCATACGAAATTTGCGGGATCGTTTGGAGGAAGGGGTTGTGATAGGTTTTGAACTAAAAGATGGTTTGGTGTTTAGAAGAAATAAGGCAGGAACGCTGCAATTGTATGTTCCGGGTGAGATGCGGAGTAATGTGATCCGGCTAGTCCATGAGAAAATCGGTCATTTAGGTACAGAGAAGACATGTGATCAATTAAAGAAAGCCTACTGGTTCCCAAAAATGGCCGAAAAGGTTGACGGATTCATACGAAACTGCGTGCGTTGCATAATGTGTTCGGCCCCCGCTCGGGTGAACGAGCATGGTTTTCACAGCATCCCCAAGAAACCAGTCCCTTTCGATACTATACATCTCGATCATTTTGGCCCTTTGCCCTCCATAAATTCGAAGCGGAAGCATATCCTTGTTATTATTGATGCCTTTACAAAATTTGTCCGCCTTTATCCAGTTAACTCCACAAGCACTAGGGAAGTTATGGCCTGCCTTGACAAGTATTTCAGCTATTATAGTCGTCCGAGGCGTATTATAACTGATCGTGGCTCGTGTTTCACAGCCCTTGAGTTTGACGCATATTTGTTGAGGCATAATATCTCTCATGTCAGGGTCGCTGTGGCTTCCCCCCAGGCCAACGGCCAAGTGGAGCGTGTTAATCGGGTTATTAAGCCTATGCTCAGTAAAATTAGCGAACCTATTAGTCACGCCGATTGGTCCAATAAATTGAGTATAGTCGAGTATAGTTTGAATAACACTGTACATTCCACCACTAAACAGACGCCTAGCAAATTGCTCTTTGGTGTGGAGCAGAGAGGCGAAGTAGTAGATGAATTGACAGAATATATTGAAGAAAAGAATGAAGGAACTTCGGAACGTGATTTGGAAGGAATGAGGTCGTCTGCTTCGGAATCTATTGTTCGGTCGCAGGAATACAACCAGAGGTACTTCCTCGAGCGGAGCAAACCCGCGAAGACGTATTCGGAGGGGGATTTCGTGGTAATTCGCAATGTAGATACGGTCGTTGGGACTAATAAAAAATTCGTACCAAAGTACCGCGGCCCATACGTCATTTATAAAGTTTTGCCACATGACCGGTACGTAGTGAGAGACATAGAAAACTGCCAGCTCACTCAACTGCCTTACGATGGTATAATTGAGGCATCGCGTATTAGAAAATGGTTGGTAAATGACGGCACACTGAATGATCCGACGCGTCTTGGTATAGGCAGCACTCATAGTTTATAAGTAGTGGCAGTAGCATTTATTGTTTATGGTATATAAGTATGTATGTAGTAGTAAACACATTACGTATATTGTGTTGATCGGGGTCGATTTTAAAGTCAGATCGGCCGAAGCTGTAATCTAGTAAGTTATCACAGATGGGCCTCTTATGGGCCCATCTACAAGTAGAGTTAAGTATTCTAGTACCTGCTTTGACAGTGACAGCCAAAGGAAACAGCCAATGGGAGGCAAGCTTCTATCGGCCAATAAGATCATTCGTTCTATCGAAGTCGAACCACTCTTCAAGTGGATGTCGACGAGAGAAGAACACGATTTAATTTTAAGCGTTTGTTTTTTCAATATAACAAAATATAAAATAAAGAACACACATTAAACTATATCAAATTGTTGTAATAAAATATATCAGTTATGTATCAGCACTTAGATGCACCATAGGCCATAGCACATCTTGCTTGGCATGCATTTTCATACTTATAAGTCCCCTATCAAATTCTGTAATAAAATATATCACTTCTTAATAAAATGTACATCCGTTCTCACGACGGAAACTGCAAACGTCAACAGAAAAACTGTATAAAACCCTATGTAAAATAATCAAGTTGTTCAGTCTTGCTAATAAACGAAATACGGCGAAGCTCTGCCCATTTGGAAATTGTTTTTTTCTTATCTTTTGGGAACGGTCATTTAACTCGCACTCATTAAATGGGTCGGGACATTTTTTTAAGCTTAATTTTGACTGATCGCTTTGCTCTGTTGTTCTGCTGTGTAAAGATGAGTGATTTTAATGACTAGGTACCTCGACGAGGAGTACCTGGAGCTAGAGTCTTGACAGAGAATGCCTCAAAAAAAGTGGGCGATGCTGGTGGATCAAACATCCCTCGATATGGAGCCTTGCATATTTTCAAAGAACAGCTGTTCTTTGTGACACTTATCCACTGCGTCCTCTTTGCCAAAATTTAGCTAGGAGAGAAAAGTTGGAGAGCAGCTACATCGAGCAGCGTACTAAGCTATAAGCTCAAACAAACATACAGGCCTTGTGTTGTTTCTTTGTAGTTTTCTAACATCAGATAGAGGCTGATACAGCAACTCCTAAATTTTGTTCTCTAATTAAGCTGTTTACACCTTAAAAAATAATGTCCAACTAGAATTTGGTTCTACCCAAAAAATTTCCCTCAAGTAAATTGGATGACATTTATATTTTCAACTACATCCAACTTCACAGTCTACAAGTACTTTTTTTGGATAATGGTGACGGCAGCCAAATCACCAAAATTTTTCATTTTTATGTGAAGGAATTTTCTACAAAAGTTAAAGTTTTTGCATTTGCTATCATTTAATTTGTGTTTTGCTAAATAATAGTATTTTACTTCTATAAGTTTTTGATCAACGAAAATCATTAAAATGGTTGACAAATTTATAAGTATGTGGAAAGTGCGTGAATTGGCTGACAAAGTGTAAGCATGATTAAATTTATTTATTTTTTTTTATACAATTTCCTTATCCAATTAGAACTGGTTTATTGAAATCAAATATAAAATTGCTACAAGTGACTAAATAACATGTACATATATTCGTATATCGTATCTAGAATTTATGAAGAGAAAAAATCCTCAATTGAAGCCGCCCAACACTACTTGTCGTCTAACCAAATTGGAATTTATTACCCTCGGTCATGTTTTAACTGATTTCCTTTAATTGCATCAAGTGCACGTATTCGAAAATCTCTAAATTGAATTATATAAACTTTTTTTTGTTTATTTTAAAGCAATAAAGGTGGTGGCGCGGTGGAATGAGTGATAAATGTGCAGAAGTACTTGTGCACTTCCACTTGTTATACGAATTTGTTGTTGGCCTATAGAAAAAAAATGAAAGCTGTTTTTTTTTTTCTTTCATTTCTGGTTCATACAAACCTTGAAAAGTAACAAAAACAGAAAAAAGACTAATCTGCACAGAGAAAAACAAGTGGTGAAGAAGAAAATTCGAATAATTGTGCAACCATTTACCATTTGATGTATTTTTTGTTGCCATTGACTTGGAGTGGTAGATTATTGTTCTCCCTCCACCTTCCATGCGGAAGAATGGGTTGTGTATATTACAGTGGGGTGAGCGCTCGGTTGAATTTTTCTTGCGAGACGGTAAACGGAAATGTAAAGAGTCTACTTCCGGAGAGGCAATCGTCATGATCAAAATTGGTAATGAGTTAATTTCCCCCACTCTTGACAGAAATAGGTAACTTGAAAATGCGAAAGCGAATGCACTCGACTTTGTGGGGTTGGTGCTGGAATCACATTCTGATTGCTGATAAAAGTCTCGTTGAATAGCTTGAACCTGTTTTGTTCACATAGAAGTGGAACAGGTAGGCCAATTAGTAGTCAATTAACGTTTTAGAGTAGACCAGAACGAGTGGGTGTTGTTGTTGACCGAATTTGAACTCGACGGGGATCGGGATAATAGATTTGTGACGCTCTCTTTGAGATTTATACCTACTAGCACTACCAACCACCTACAAAGTAATCTAAAATGTAAATCAGAGAAAAATATACACAAAACATTGTGAGTAATTTGGCTGTCGGTATGTGGTGGGAGTTTAAACTGGTTTTCACCCTCGGCAACTTAAAAGTCTTTAGCAAGGCGTCTACTTTTGATTTGAGGCAGTGAAAAGTGATTTGATAAAAGTAGGTTTGTTCAGCTACGTATTTGAACCAAATTCTGTATGCTTGAGCTGCTCTGATGCAATATTGCAGAGTTTTGGTTTTGGTCCACTGACACACTGGCTTTTGGACTTGTTACAGCGGTGATTTGGTTTTTTATCGGGAGTTGTTTTTAAATATGTAATAGAACAAAAGGTTTCAATACGAAATAGGCTGTCAATTTTATAACTATTCAATTTCTAGTTAACAAATTTGATCGTGATAATAACAACCTAGCACTAAACCTCCCGAACGCAGACTCACAGCCTTTGATACTATTGGATCTATGGGCTTCAACCCACTTGTTGAATCAAAAGGAACAGAAAGCGTTGCAGGTTGTACAAACGTCGAAGTATTTAGAAAGATTTGCAGGTTCATAGGAGATAAAGAAAAATATCCTTCACTTTTTTGTTCTGCAGAAATCGTTTACAGTCTGCCAATCTGCGGTTAGTAGCGTTTGACTATAGCGGAAGGGCTTGAAAGAATCGACCCTATGGTAGAATGGACAGAGTTGTGTCATACCAAGCTAGTTCCTCGGCAATTACCTGCAATGTCAGCCTGGCCTCATTCGCACTCGGTTTAAACGATTTTAAACCAAGAAAACAAACCTGGGGTCGAATCGCGTCGTCCGTGATCGAGCATTTTGTTCACGGAATTGAGTTAATTTACATGTGAAACAAAAATAAATTCCGTCACGTAATGCTCGTTCACGGATGACGCGATTCGACCCCTGAGTTAAGCCATCCATTTTAAACCCGAAAAAATTAAACCTGCCTACGTAATGTTCACTCGGTTTACCTGGTTTAAGCTTTTGGTTTATTTTAAGTACTAAAAACTATTTTAAACCTCAGGTCTGTTCCTTTACTTTTAAATCTTACGAATTTTAACGAATTCTTACGCATTTTACTCAATTGTCGGTTCTCAACTCGAAAAATTCGTAAAAGAGAGCGGCTTCGAGAGAGCAAGATATTTCCCCTCTTACTAGTTTTTACTCAACAAATTTGTTTGCGTAAGAATTGAAACATCTGTCAGTTGCCTGAAAATGTACAGCTGATTGGAATTTGTTGTTCTATTTAGCATTTGGGTGGAATATTCGCAACTGTCATTTTTCACAGGTTACTTCCAAAGCGTTCCTTAACTTTTGCGTAAGTTTCCCTTTTTGAGAGAGAATTCATCCCCTCCACAGGCATTTTGACAGTATTTTCCATTTTTACTACAAAAGTAAAGGAACAGACCTCTCGTGTTTGACAGTTCGGGCAAAGTATGCCTGTTATCATTCAAATGTTATTCGCTATTGTTAACTGGGAAATGCCAATATAATCGGCTGCCGTTTGTTCAAAGTTACCGCAGGCCAGCATACGTAGAACAGCTAGCAACTTTTGCTCTGCGGTCAATTCACGTGAACTTAAAAATAGAAATAGAAAAGAAGAAATAGAATCAAACATTCAAACATACCGACGCATATCGCTTTCGATGTTTTCGCAAACCATGACGTGCAAACGCCAAAACGCTTCTTTCTGTAGCCGGAAGTATTTACAGAAATCGACGTCGTTAAAATCGTCGACTTTAGCGGTAAGGGCGTCGAACCGTACGTTCCACCTGACGCACATCTTCCTCTTCTGATGGGGACATCATCGTTTTATCAATATCAGACACAAAATCCGTAACTATTTAGCCAGTGTACTTTTGCAAAACAGACAAAAACCAAAATCAGAAGCACTTGCACTTAGTCAGTGAATTTTGCTTTAACGAAGCGCAGTGGCTTAGTGTGCTGAACTACTAAGCGATTCGAATCCCGAAAGAGCCAGGTTTTTAAGGTTAAAGTTTTTTTCCGCTGCGCCCCCTCTCGCGAACGTCTGACAATCATCCGAGAGTGAAACTGTTATGAAAGAGCTTCTCAATTAGCCGTTTGGACTCGGTGTAAAATTGTAGATCCCTTTCATTCGTCCCAAAAAATGAAAACTCATACAAAACAAATGATTGTGATAAGCTACCCCTAGGGTCCCTACAGACCTGTTGCGACAATTATTCATTTTTATAAGCGCACCCTCTAAGGTCTAGTTGCAAAACCTACTATGGAAACTGATTTGAACCTTCAGAAAAACTACGTTAACCGGTCGTCGGAGCGCGGTTTAAAATCGAAGTGTGTTGATTACATCAACAACAACAATGTGAATGCCCTCAACACCGTCAGCATTCTTTTGCATAACCAATAATGCAAGCACAAGCACTTTACTTAGTGACCCATATTGGTCAACAAACTACCGACTCCCCATTAAATACGAGGTAGCAATGTAGGTAGTGTTATAGTATAGTAAGCTAAAGTGTATAAATAGTCAGTAAGAATATAAATAAACAGATCATTTATTACATTGAACAAGGTGGTCTCTACTTTCTACCAGCTATCCCCCCCACCAGTGGTAAGGCTGAAAAAGAAATAAGAAATTCTTAAAGGAAGAATTTACAAAATGGTTTATCTGATAAAAGGTTTAAAACATTACGTTAAAAAGGTTTAAATCGAGTGAATAATACAGAATTACGAATTTATATATGGTTTAAACAAAACTTAAACCTCGGTCTAAATTAAACCACTTTTCAAACCGAGTGAATAATGCGACCGTAAGTCCTAGTAGTTCTGTTTTTGGTGTATTATGCTGGCTTTTTTTGTGGAGGACCTGGTATTCATGCATCCAGGAGATTGGAACATTTTAAGATCAGCATTGATGTGATCGAATACGACCTTAGGTCCTCACCGCACTGTTGAACACATTTCTATAGCGCGCACCTTCGTTTGAAAGATGTTGGGCGATTTGCCTATTTCCCCCCATGAACACTGGTAGCATAATCTTCCGTCTGAATCATAAATTTTTAAGACCTCAACATATTTTGTGAAATTCCCTACCCTAAGGCTTGAAATAAACAATGAGGAAGTCTAAGGCCACCGTGACTGGGTTGTAAAGGCGCAATGCTGACCATTGTAGTGTTTTCATTGCCCTTTAATATTAATACATGCAAAACTATAGCTTGTTTAGTTTGTTTATGTGGGATGACTTGATTAGGGTGAGAATTTCAGGTGTTTGTCCTATCAAAGTTATTTTTCGGCTCATATTTATTCAAATCGTGGAGGCTTTTGCACCCGGGTTACACTGAAGTCTTCACCCCCATTAAGATCTGCCAAGTATCAAGCCATCTCCCACGTAACCCCCATTAAAACGAACACATTTCACCTACACTCGGGTAAAAATAAGCCTCAGATACCAAAGTGTTGTATTTAATTAGCAAAAACAGAAAATACTTAAACAAAATTCCATGCCAATAAACTACTGTCACAGTAAAACGAAGGTGAAAAAAATAGCTTTACAAACTTTGCACGGACTGGCTGGCACACTTTCAATGTACACACCGTGCTACTCATGCAAAAGTAGCAACGTACAGGTCAAACAACAGCAGTAAAGACAGCTCTGTCAAGTACGTACGCGAAGCGGAGCGAACAAATCGCTTCGATAAATATTTCACGCGCTTCTCTTTAATCACTGTTCGTCATCATCGCCATCAATACATCATTTTTTTGCCCACAATCGGTTGGATAATGTGGATTTCTTATCTATTTCGATTAGAGAAGTATTTCAAAACGATGTTCCCAAGAATACACGTACTCAATGTGGAGACAAATAAAACCCCGCCAAATGAGTTTATATTTACTTTTTCTTTAAATAATATTTGTCGTACAAATTTGATAAATCTAGTACTTTGTGATGGAAAGGTGCGCCCACCACAGTAGATACGAGTCGTTTTTGTTGCAAGATTAGATTTACACTTTATGGGCTACTATTATGGACGTTTGTATTAATGGAGCAAAGGTGATAATTGTTGGTTTTACAAGCATTTTGTTACGCGCTTCGATTGGAGTCTCTTCTCATGTCATGTTTCGACTTCATACGCTTACAATATGGTTAAAGTTGCAGCTGCGTGGCTATTTCCAACCACTTTCATTGGTAGGGTATTACAAAATCAGATAGCAGAACCTTAAATACATCTCTTTGGAAAGGCAAACCTACGAACGACTACGCTATGAAATGCTTGGAGCAAGTTGTAAGTTATTGTAGATTTTATTCCTCCGGAAATACTTTTCCTGGAAGATTGTGCTGTAACCAAAAAGCTTATTAAACTTGATGAAGGTTTCAGCTGTGGCGATTGTTTGTGGTTGGAACAATTTTATCAAGTAGCTTGGGCCATTAGAATTAGACCGTCTCTCAAGTGCTTGTGCGTTTATTTTTTATTAGTCATACTCTCAGTCTTTGAGGGCCGAGCGGAAGCTTACTGCTTACATAACAACAAAAATATGTACGGCTCTCAATGAATGTGTGATATCAAGCATTTTATGTGATATGACAAGACGTCATTGAAATGACAGGCTCTCGTAACACAAAAACTGAATGAAGATTTGTGTCGAAAGCGTAATTTTGTCGAAACGAATCTTCAGGTCAGGCCAACGCTTCGAATTGTTCTTGAAAGTGGACTTTCTGTGGCATCTACGCTTGATTGGGAGGTGTGTTGTGGCCACAAATTGTGAACTAGAGATGGAAATTCTGAGGAACAAACAAACTTGTCCAACTGCAACCATAGGGCAATGCTCAGCCTTCTGCCTTTACATATTACTGTTAAAAAGGAAGCTGGCCTCAGTGCCCTCAGGCTTCCGGATATATCAACTCTTAAAGCAGGAAACTTCACACACCTTCGGGTACTACAAATGCTTCAAGATGATCCTGTGATCAAGGTATCAGACACCATGCTTAAAAGGCTTCGCTTCTTCAGAAAATTTAAGATAATCATATCTGACAGAAGTACCAACAGGATCATAAATCTGGTACACCGACGGTTCAAAGGTGAAAAATGATGCAACCGGGGCTGGGTTCCCAAGAGCTATAGCACTGGGAAAATCACCAGACATCTTTCAAGCGGAGGTACACGCCATAGAGATATGTGTCCGAGAATGCTTACGAAGACGCACTAAAGGTGCCCGAATCTACATCCTCTCAGACAGCCAGGCAGCTCTAAGTCCCTAAGATCGTGTTTGATCGGGTCAAAGCTGGTTTGGGAATGTTTCAATCTATTAGAAGATTTGGCCAAGGACAACATAGTCACCGTTGCTTGGATACCAGGTCATGAGTGATTTGAAGGCAATGAACGTCCGGATTGTCTGGCGCGTCACGCCTGCTTCTGAGCCCTAATTCTGGTTACCTAACTGAGTTACGTACACTCAAAAATCAGGAAATGGGAAGATGATCACCTTGCCGCATACTGGACGGAATCCAAATAACAGAGGCAGGCAAAAAATTCATAAACCCAGCTTGTAGTAAAACAAAAAAGTTAGTTGAGCTAAGAAGATCTAAGGATCCTAACGGGTTATCTTACGGCTCACTGGCCACTAAGATACCTTCTTAAAACAATAGTACTTTCCAACGATGACTCCTGTAGACTCTGCGGAGAAGATGAGGAGACAATGGAACACATAGGTACCTGCTGTGGCAAGGTGCAGAGCGATCCGTATGCAAGGGGCGTTTTTAAGTCTTGCAGATATAGGAAACTTGGAACCAAAAAGGGTACTGAGGTTTATAAAGAGTATCAACAGCTCCCTAGGTTAAATAATAGAGGCCAACACAATCGATCTCTTCTGGTCGCAGTGTGCAGGGGATATAACTTACATTACATTACATTTAAATCACCAAAATAATGAAGTTATTCGATTTTATTAGCCCGTTCCTAATGGAAGCTTTTGTCATTTTAAAACACGGTATGTCACGACTGCCACGTATCTATCTTAGGCTTATCTAATTGTTGTGAGCAAGTATGATCGATTTAAACTGCTCTAAGGTTGTTTTGAGAAATTCGTCAATTTCATTCGCGTCCTGTACACAAATCCACACTCGTTTATGCAAATTTAATCTTATCTCTGTAATAAGAAAGTTCTAAACAATTTTATCGCAAGATAAGAAGCGAATTATTTATCCAGTTCTTATCAACTTTTGACAGAAAAAGCCGAAAACACAAAATAAGTTTCCCTTCTCTTGTTCTTGATTGTTTTTAGCACCAATGTGGTGATGAACTACACGGAAATCGAGGGAAAAGTACGTGAAGCAACAAATGATGATCCTTGGGGACCAACTGGACCTTTAATGCAGGAACTAGCTCACGCAACCTTCACATATGAAAGTTTTCCCGAAGTGATGTCAATGCTGTGGAAGCGAATGCTACAAGACAATAAAACCAACTGGCGAAGAACATACAAGGTAAGCATTGCAAAAGAAAACAAAACTGGTTTCTCTGTTCTGATAATTAATGACGAAAACACTTTTAGAGTTTGCTGCTGCTCAATTACCTAGTGCGAAATGGCTCCGAAAGAGTGGTTACCTCATCCAGGGAACACATTTACGATCTACGCTCACTGGAAAACTACACATTCACCGATGAGAATGGCAAAGATCAGGGAATTAACGTTAGACATAAGGTTTGTTTGATCACAATGGCATGGCGGGTGGTATTGTTTTATGATGCAAATGTTCTAAACTAGGTGAGAGAACTGATAGACTTCATTCAAGACGATGACCGGCTGAGAGATGAACGAAAAAAAGCCAAGAAAAACAAAGACAAATACATTGGAATGAGCAGTGATGCCATGGGCATGCGAAGTTTCAACACAGGTGCAGCCGGCTATAACGACGGTTGGAAGACATCACGCAGTGATCACGGTGATAATTGGTGTAAGTAGCAGAAAATCCTATAACCGATCTGTGGCTTTACATATTTCGTGGTTATTCTCTTTAGATTCGGATGCCCGACCTGGCGATCGTTATGATGATGAAGAAAATCCATACGAAGGAGAGAAGGAGCTTTCCGACAGTGACTCGCAAAGCCCAAGGTAAATACAAATTCACTTTTCTAAATCATTCTGATTTGACAATGATATTCGTATAGGACGTACCGCTACAACGACAGATCGAGCCCCGCTGAAGTTGCCACAGAAGTTAAACCCCATATGACCGTCCGCACCAACAAACCAGTACCAGCAACAACAATCACAAAACAGCCCAATACAAAAGCGCCAGCTGTTATTAACAAAAAAATCGATATGGGTGCAGCAGCAAATTTTGGTAAATCGAAAACTCCGGGCATTCATTCGCCAACACATCGCGACACACCGCCCGAAGACATTGTCGCCAGCAACAATACCAACAACAACCTCATTGATGATCTGTTCAAAACATGTCCACCAGCCGAAAGTAAAACAACAAGTCCTGTCGCTGCTGCCAAATCGGGTGATTTTGATGACTTCAATCCGCGTGCGGATGACAGTCATGAGTTTGGTGACTTTGCGAGTGCATTTGGTGGGGCCGCACCCAAAGCAACAGCAGTTCCGGTAGCTGCTGTTGCAGCTGCTGCAAAGGGAGATGATTTTGCTGATTTCTCTGCATTTCAAGGAGATGCTGTATCGAATGCGGCAGCCCCAATTGGAAATGTTTTTGGCGGTGGACTGGCATCAGCCACAGCGAATCCTAGTGCGTCGTTTGATTTGTTTTCAAGCCATGTGGCGCCGGCCGCACAATCTAATATCATTCCCTCAGGAGGTGGTGGCAGTGGTGCTGCTGATTTACTCTCAGGATTTGGAGATTTGTCAATTAGCCAAGGAATGCCAATGGGTGAGTTTCTCTATTGGAATTGTTTTCGTATTCTTAAGTGTTTGAATGATTTTGAAACATGAAGCTAGTGGATTGTGGTCACCATGACACGTTTTTGGGTGATAAATTGGTTTTATAGACTTACCTTGTCGGTATTGTTTAAGTCACTTGGTGTTCTCCAAGAGTGTTGCAGATTCTCGAAGGGAATCCATCTGCTTTTAAACATATTGGTCAAAAAGAGGAGTGGGGGGTGCTGTATTCTCCCAAGATCTGAATTGTAAGGTTTCCTTCCGACCTTCTAATCTCTGTAGCGTGTTCCAGGTGAAAATTATGGAGATCAAGGACGCCCTGTCGTGGTTGCGGTATAATGTAACATCTGCAAGGGACATCACCATTTTTACCAAGACTGCCCTCTCAACGAGATGGCGGAAGAATTCAAAATTCACCTTATTTGGGTGTCGGGCCATAGGGACATTCCAGGTTCGGCCGACGAACTCGCCAGACATGGTACAACTGTCTCGATTCTACCAGAAAAGGAGAATCTCTTCATGCCTCTGACTACCTGCAAACTCACTGCATAATAGCGTGACATGCCCTCAGGCTGTTTCTTCCCGCTAATGACTTCTGTAGAAGCTGCATGGACCAGGAGGAGGAAGAGTCCATTTTTCACGTCCTATGCACCTGCCCTGTTCTTTCTACTCGAAGAAGATTACATCTCGGAGAATACTTCTTTGACAACCTTGGTAAACTCGCTATCATTAATATCAAACGCCTCCACCGCTTTACTTTGAGCTCCTGTTGGTTTAACGAATAGTTTGAGATCATTAGATCCTGTGGTGACACAATGGGCCAACTCTGGCATAAGTTTGGCTGCACTTGTGTGTAGCCTGCCCCTCTAACCTAACCTTACCTTGGTGTTCTTCATAAATGGAAAGCGCCTTTTCTTTTTTAGAGCCCTAGATATCCTTGCAGGCAAATGTTAGCTCTGTTTGGGCACATGAATCTAAATATAAGCGAGTTCCAAAGGTCCCCTTTAACAGGACGATATTATTTGCAAACGTATTGTCCCTGTGGCTGTTGGGTGAAATGTGTCTGTTAGGGCGCTCTTCAATCATATACGAGTACCTCATTTCGTTAAATACGTGCCTTACATGCTTCAGCTTTTGTCAGCGTCATTCGTCGTTCATCTTAAGTTCCAGGAACTGGGCAACTTTGGTAGGATGTGTCCAAAGCATTAGTGGTGTTAGTGAGGTTGCTTGGACGGGCAATTGCAAATGTCTGCATATGATGTTAGGTTTATGCCTGCCGGAGGTGGAGGCAGCTTTGAGATGTAATAGTTGAAAAGAAAGGGGGACAGTACCCCTCCTGGAGGTACTCCTTGTTTGACTTTCCTGTGTTTCCACGAATGACTGTCTGTCGCTGAGGTAGTTGGCCAGTCAGCGTTTGGTGGTGTTTGGTAGTGGTTGGCTGGTGATGGCGTTTAGAGCTGACGTGGCACTGTGGAGTTTGCGGAATCCGTGTTGGTGGTTGGCAAGCGGTAAGTGCTCGGTGAGCTTTGGGGGAAGAGGGGCCTCAAGGATTTTCGCGAATGGGGATAGAAGAGAGATTGGTCGGTATGAGTTGGCTTGATCTGCTGCTTTCCTTGGTTTGAGCCGCGGGATCCCTCTACCAATTTTCCATGACCCCGGGATCAGTAAACTTTGGATTGAGATTTTGAAGATTGCTGTTAAGTATTTAATGCCGGAATCCCCCAGGTGTTTTAGCATAAGCATTGAAATTCCGTCAGGTCCGAGTGCTCTGGATGGTTTTGCAGTTAATTTTAATTTAATTTTTAATTTTGGTGTGTGCAAAATGTCCCCATTTATTAGGCTTAGTACAAGCTACAAAACAATTTAACAAGACTTATAACCAGAAATTAAAGCTAGGGTTTAGTTAGATTGAAGGAGGCTGAGTTTAATGGAGAGGGTGCTGCGGTTGAGATCAAAAATGGAAATATTTGAGTTTACCTTCCGTAGCATACGGGAAATTGATTTATTGGAACCGTAGGACGTGCGGTGAGTTGGTAGATAGAAGAGGCGGGGGTATCTTAAATTACGAGGGTTTGTATTGAAGAAGATGGAAGTTGTAAAGAGACGGGCAATCGATAGAGCCCGATAGGAGTCGATGAATGAATAGAATGTCTGCAGCATCCCTGCGATCCTCAAGGCTATTCAAGTTAATGAGTTGGAGGCGGTCTTGATAGGGAGGAAGAATTAGAGGGTCGTTCCAAGAAAGACCGCGGAGGGCAAATCGAAGAAAACGTCTTTGTATATTTTCGATTCTGCTTACATGGACTTGCTCAAAGGATGACCACGTTTGGCTTCCGTATTTGAGAAAGGGGCGGACAAAAGTGGTATAGAGAGATCTGGTCACGTAGGAGTCGGAGAATTCCTTTGACCACCGTTTGATGAATCCAAGGGATGAATTGGCTTTACGAATTATCTCATCAATATGCGAACGGAAATTAAGCTCGCGGTCGTACAGTATGCCAAGGTCACGAAGAGACTGTACGATGGATATAGGTTGATCATTAAGAAGGTATAGACGGAGAGGAGACTTGTTGTACTTACGCGATAAGGTGATAGATTGGCATTTTGGAATATTGAGCTCTATACAGTTTTTTAAACACGAGATAGAAAAACTATTGTTGCAGTAAACTGGGATCTTGTAAAGAAGATATCTGCTTGAAAAATTTCTTATCGTCGGCATAGAGAGAGAAGGAGGAGTGTTTATTGACCCTTTCATGATCGTTTATAGTTAAGATAAAGAGAAGGGGACCTAGGTGAGTGCCTTGTGGTGCCTTGTGCCAGGGGTTGCAAGGAAAGGGGCGAAAAGGACGGACCTGAAGCGAACACTGTAAAAACGGTTTTCCAAATAAGAGGATATCCATTTCAGAAGTATTGGTTCAAAGCCGAGGGCAGACAATTTGAAAAGAATTAATTTATGCGATATCTTATCAAATGCTTTACCCGTTCCGGCAGTCTTCAGGTCCGTCTTCCGACAGTCCCGGCGGTCTTCAAGTCTTCCTTACGGCGTACTCGGCAATTCGCTAGTTACCCGTAGGCCTACTAGCACCAAAAATTTCAAGCGGTCGAAAAACTGCCTGAGGATCAAACTCAGCGGTACACGAGATTGGTAATGGTCAACTCTGAAGTTTTAAGTTATCTTGCGCGGTTTGTATGAATAGCAATCTGTTCCCCCTGCAACAAATCAGTCAACCCATTCTCCTCTGTCAGAAATTGTTGTAGTGAATCCCAGAAAGGCGAAAGTGAAGGTGGAGCCACACCATTGTGATTCAATGAAGGCACGCCTTAAGGAGTTAGCTTATCATATTCCAGTCTCTCTAATCCTAGTAGCAGTTTTGTTCCTACGTTTGTGTCCAGAGTGTGATGTTCAGTTTCAGACTTCATGATAAATCTGTCTCCATTTGGTTCAATGGTAAACTTGCAGCACAAAAACTTTGCAGAACCTGAAATGTTCTGTTTGTTAGCTTACTGTCATTTTGCAAAATGTATGCGTATTTGTTAACATGGGATGAAGCACTTTTTTAAAGATATGCACTTCATCGAACGCTCAGTTCCGTAAACACGCAAGTGAGCACAAGTGCATCGTCAAACTCTCACACCTTTAATGTCACGTATTTCAAAACGCCAGGGCAACAACATTGCCATCAATGTATTTAGTGAACAAATAACTATATCCAGTTCGAAAAAAGTTTTGTAAAACATATTAATACAAACAAATGTCGCTAAAAACACGTTCCAATTGGATGCAACAATTTTCCCTTTTCAGCAATGACATCGACCTTCAAAGCGGATGCAGAACTTCAGAGGCTAATACTTGCGCTCAAAGCCATCGGCCAAGTTCAGTCTTCGAGTGACGTTTGTCGAATCGAAGATATCCTATCAGCCCTGCATGCCAAGCATTTACCAGGAAATGCTACACCAGAAAAACTAAACGGCACAGATTATGACTTGAACAACAATTGGCAAGAATTTGCTTCCATAATGTATCCCGACACACTAACAATAGTGGCAAGACACTTTTCCTACCAGTGGCCAGTTGACGAAGATAAATCCCAATCGAAGGTTCTCGTTGACATGCTCAAGATCGATCATAACTTCAGCTTCATCTATGAGACTGTGTATGCATTAAACAGGCTGCTAAATAGTTGGCCTGTGACAGCGGCAGTGCTGCTGAAGGCTCTGGTCACAGACGACCATTACCTATCGGTGGCATTCGTTCACATCTGCAAAGGTGCAGTTGGGCGAAAATATGGCGAATCCGATTGCAATGAATTTCTACAAATACTGGTTTCTTTGCCAAACAGAGTTGCTAACGTTCTGCATGGACGAATGGATGACATATTCCAGCCGAAGAAGTTCGCGCATCTTTTGCTGATGCAGTTCGTAAGAGCACTGCATTTCATGATTAAAACTGACGCCGATTCTTGGACGGAAAAGTTATTTAATCTGAATTGGATGAGTCGCCTTTTGAGCAGGATAATTGTTAACTTTGGGGCCGATGCCTCTGAGAGTTTGGGTAAATTTACACAAATCTTGGTGGAGGTCTGCAAAGTTGGAAAGTACCGAACATATGTCAATGAACTGCTGCTCAAGCTTGACCGGAACTCCATTCAGCCGTTTGCCATGATTGTGTTGAACAAAAACTTAAACCTCTACCTGTTGATTGACTCAGCAGTGCTGACTTCTGAAGAATGGAACTTTTGCCTTCTGAACAAGATTCCTCTGATGAAGATGTTGGCAAACGACGATGCAATCAATGCTGTAATTGAATACGTTGCCATCGTTGACGCGTGTAGTCCGAAGAAGGATTTAAACGGTAAAATTTTGTGGAAGCTACTGCAGGATCTCCTGCCCATTTGGTGTAATCGCAATGCATGCGTTAAAATGACGTCTGCCCACCATATTTATATCTCGAAGTTTCTCATCTTGACCTGCGAGTACATATTCAGCAACGACGCCGTGTACAAGACAGCTGATCAGCAGCGAAATGACATACGTCGGCGTTTGTACGAAGGTAACAAAAATCACTTGTCGTCGGTCGATCCGATTTTCCGTCACATTGGCATGATAACAGCTGAACTGATCTTGGGAATGCTGGAGACAAATCCAGAAGCTGTAAGGCTGCACTTTGACTACACATACGTGCTGAATCTGCCCCAAGGTGAGGTCATCCAGGTTCTACGCGAACTGACGAAGAAGAAGAAGGAAAATGCCAGCGGGAACGTGCTCCTAAATTGTGAAGTGGATGACAGGCTTGTCGAGGAGCTATCAAAAGAATTCTTTCGATTTGACGAATCCTCGCTAGAAGCAGAAATACAAATTGAAGAAATCCCACGCGAGAGCGAAGACGAACCAATGACAGCCGAAGAGGAAGACACTGCCGATGAAACACCAGCACTGGATTCAGATGACGATGACTTCGTTCCCTATGACATGTCGAACGACACCCCATCTATGGCCGAGAAACGGCCGAAATTCCTCATGGATCTCAAAGACGCCCTATTGGCCAAAGACGACAATGACACATTTCAAAGTGCCCTAGAGACATCGGAGAAACTCATTCGCAGCCAGTTGCCATCGAATGATTCGCAGCAAGGAATAGATCTCTTGCAGATTTTCATAAGCCTAGAGATGACCTTCTTTTTCGAGAACTTTGAGGAAGTGAAGTTCAAAAACTGTGTAGCGATTTGCGTTTGTCATCCCAAGCGCTGTGCTGAATACATTTGTGCACAGTTCCACACGGACAACTCGTCGTACAACGTTAGTTTGAGAATTTTAATGCTTCAGGTGCTAGCGGCATCCGCAAAGGAACTCGGCGAAAACAAGTCAACAGACAATGGAGTAATGTCGACCAAAACAGTTGACATGTATTCGCATCCAAGAAAGTTGAAGCTACCAAGCGAGCACAACGCCCGCTTGTTGGAGTCGCAGAAAATCATTCGAATGCGCTTGAAAGAGAAAACAAAGCGATTCTTCTCGCAGACAAAGCCAGAGGCAGCAGGCACATTAAATCGCTTTGCGCCTGTTGCTGGATCGTTCTTCTTTCCGCTAGTCAGAGGTGAACGCACAAAGCAAATGGTTTTTGCGAAATTCGGGAAAATCTCTCACGACATCGACACCTACTTGTTGGCGAACTTTTTAAACACACTCACCGTGGTGGTAATTGCTTCGCACAACAGTCCACAGCTGGCAAACATGGCCAGAGAGATATTCGACTTGTATTCTTTCATTAGATTCAGTAGCGAGCCCAGGGTGAGAGTGAATACCCTGCAGTTGATTGGAGCGACATTGGTGACTGTGCCGCGGTTTGTGCTGTTGAGTGAATTCTCCGATAAATTGTCTGATATCAAAGCCTGGCTGGAGGATTGTTCGAAGAGTCCTCTGATTGGCGGCGAGGCGTCAGAGGATTGTCGTGAAATCGCGGCGCAAGTAATGTCAGTATGCTATGGTTTGATTGCCGACGGAAATGCATAGGCAGTTGTGTTTTTGTGTAAGAATTTTCTGTTTTAAGGAAACATCCTGTCATTCATCAGTTGAATGATGTCGAATAGTATTTGTGTCGTTGTTTACTTTCATTAATATCTGTAAGCTTTTATTGAAATAAACTATTTTTTTTGCATAGAATTAAATGTGTTTACTTTTTTTTTGTTATCTGAGTCGGAGCTGGTTTTGCTGAAAATAATACTAATCAAGGAGGCCGTGATGATTCAAAAGTCTACTTACTTAACGGGCGCCCGACGCGACGGCTACTGCTTCCAGTTATCTAGCGCTCTGCCATCCGCGATGGCTTTATCTTTAAAACGTAGGTTCGGTCTTTCTTTTCGTAATCTTCGCCGTGTTTTGTTTTTGTTTAGAGTTCGCGTTTGGATCTTTTCATTCATTCGCTCTCAACGTACCTACACAGACCCAAAAATCCGTCAAAGAATATTTCCTTCGAAGGTGCCCAGTATTAGCTCTCCGTTCCTGTTTTGTCCAGTACTTGGCGCCATAAAGCAAGATAAGGGTTCTGTAAAGCATACATTTCGTCCTTCGAGTTAGAAGTTTTGAGTGCAGTTGTTTTGCCAAACTGAAGTAGCACCGTTTTTCTAGGGTAGTTCTTCGACACCGACGGGTGGGGTGTTATTATTGTATACTCTCATCTGCAGAGATGTCGATATTCCAGCTATAACAAAGGCGCAGAGACTATGTTGATGATATCCTCCTTTTAGTTTCCTTGGTCCTTAATGCCTGCTCCCAGACTGAGGCCGCATATTATAATAGAACTGACTTGATGACTCTCGAGAGTAGTAACCTTTTAGCATATCCAGGTCCTCCGATGTTAGGCAGTATGCGCGAGAGGGCTCCCTGCATTTGCGATGCTTTCCTGGTTAAGTAGTCCACGTGTGTTTTGAACTGGAGTTTGTTGTCCAGCATAGCTCCAAGGTATTTAACCGCTACTTTAGACCTGATTGTTTGGTTACCAACCTGAAGTTGGCAAACTCTACAGTTTTCCGACTGGTTATGAGGACCGCTTCTGTTTTATGATCGGCTAGTTCTTTTATTCGAATCCAATTGCCGTTACCCCCTACGCAACGCTAATCTTAGGACTCCATCGTACATGATGTTTCACAGTAACGGCCCTAAGACTGATCCCTGTGGAACTCCTGCGTTGTTCGTTGTAATATTTTACCCCTTCATCTGTATGGTATCTCAACTTTCTGTTGCTCAAATAGTTCATCAATAATGCAGCAAGTAATACGGTAATCCATTCTTTTTTGCCGGGATCCCGAAATCGGCCATCGGCAAATAGAGCTCCTGACAAAGAATGTTTTTATATGCGACTTTGAAGTCGATGAAAAGATCGTGAGCCTTAATTTTAAATTCGTTGGTCTCTTCCAGCATTTGCGTTAGTTCGAAATTTGGTCTATAGTCGATCTGACGGGCCGGAAACCACAGTGGAAACCAATTAGTCTGTTGCAGAACGGCTTGATATGTTCACCACAGTTTTATGGAATCTTATTTGCGACATTAAGCAGGGATATGCCTCTTGTTCTTGCAAGACATACGATCCCCTAATTTGTAGATGAGGCATGTGGAGCTGATAGTTCAGGCATCGAGCATGCTTTTTCCATCCATACTTGGTTGATGATTTGGTGCATGCGCCCTGCCGTAAAATCGCCACCATATTTGAAGAGCTCGAAGAGACGAAGGAACTGGTGCAGGAGTGTTTGGGCCAGGAACTAAGCACTACAAATCGATTGGCAAATGTATCAGCATCTTTCAAGCTGAAATATGTGCTATAGATAGGTGTGTTCGGATCATTTTCGAGAAAAACTACAGAAACTGTGACATAGATAGTCAAGCCGCCATCAAGGCACTTGACGCCCATATCATCAAATCTAAGCTTGTATGGGAATGTCTGCGCAGGCTTAACGAACTGGGAAAGAAAAACAGAGTAGCTATCTGCTAGATACCTGGTCATGCAGAAATGATGGGCAACGTAGCCGCAGATTCTCTGGCAAGGCAGGGCGCAGCGAAACCATTCACAGGCCCTGAACCATTCTGCGGCATAGGGGACCACACCCTTAGAGAGCAATTCAGGAGAATAGAAAAAGAAAAAAAGAACCGACATTTTTAAAAACCACCAAGGCCTGAGGCAAGCTAAAAAACTTTTACGGAACTATAACTTTTTTTCCTGTATAGTCTGGGTTGGCTGGTAGCCTACAATGATTTCGGCTACCTTCTTGATGACGTCGCGATACTCGCATCACTATTTTCTGGCATGGTAGGTGAATGCACTGTGAAGAGTCTCGCACTCAAACGGTCTTTGTAGGGTCTGGCTACTCCAGGTAGGGTCTCCAAATACAAATTGTTAGGCGCTGCTCTTCAATTAGATAAAATGAAACATTTATGCAAGAGTACGTTGCTGGGAGTAGAAGAAAGAATCTCGGCATGTACTTCTTTAATAATTTGGAAGAGGTTGGTTCCTCAAATAGTTTTGAGACCATACTCAAACTCTGTAGGGAAATCGAATTCTTGGGTGAATTGGTTTAGGTCTTTTAGCCGTAATGGTTCCCTGGGGATGGCAATGGGCCCGATATGATGTCTGGTCTATTGTGACGATCTCACAACCCCCATCAACCTAACCTAACCTATGCAAGAGTACGCTTAAAAAATGCGTAGCAGCAACCGTTCATCGCAAAAATACAAACATATCATATATAGGTAGAGACTCATTAATAATCCCCTCGATAATTACTCGTTTAATATCAAAGACTATTCGGACGGGATCGTTGGTTTCTATTCGCTCTTCATGGTCATGCTATTTCTTTTTCTTCCGGAGAAGTCGCTGTTCTTCCGTCCTCTGTTGAACGTAGAGCTCACAAGCTGTTCACGTCCTTCGTTGGCACATTGTTTTGCTGCATGCGCTTTCCGGCATTCTTCATTGAATCAGGGGTTTCGTGGGGGCTGAATTGACATCCAGGCTTAAAGCCAAGTTTGTGACAAACAACGGCTCTTTCAGACTGCAAACAAACTTCTTGGGTTTCCAAAATATGAATAAATGCCAAGTGTTGAAGAGAAAGTATCGTCTCAGTTTTAAGGACTTACGTTCGCAATTTAAAAATTCTAATTTTTCGATAATTTTCTCATTTCAGATAACATCCTACTTCCAAGCAATGATCTACTTCAACCAATTAGTGCAAATAACAATAATTACAACTTGACACACGTGCAACAATCTGCAACAACATCAGCCGCTAACGCAGACCTCGCAATTGGTGCGACGTGGTCAAATTCCGGCAGTCTAAAAATCGACTTGGACAACCTACTATCGAGTAAGAATTTGAAATCGAATGCCCCAGCCCCATCGATGAACGCCCTTAAAGTTCAAAGTCCTGTCAAGCAGCCACTCACAGTGCAAACGCCAGGAATGTTTAATGTTGGCGGTGGTATACCATCGCCGCTAAACAGTCCGCTGCAACGTTCTCCAGCCGCCGGTTTCCCATCAAAAACAAATACCATTCCCAACCAAACGATGCCAATTGCCCAACTGAATCAAACACCAATGTTCGCCAATTTCAGTAATTTGCAACCCACAATCAACCCAAATGCAAATAACAATCTCAACAATGCGCAGCAATTCAATTTGTTTCAATGATATATAGCGAATTGAGTTGAGTTTGTTTACTTTTTGCTTTCGTTCTATTATGTTTTGCTATAATTCCAAAATTGAGTTGTATTTTTTGTTTGTTTGGAAATTTGGCTGCCCAAATTTGCTTTCCCCAACAGGTTAAGATTATTATTTTCTTTTTCGCCCTTTAATATATTTTGTTCTTTTGTTATTATCTACTACTATCTATTATTTTGAAGAGACAGAGAAAGTGAGAAAGATATACACATGTATGGAAATATGTTTGGAAGACGTTAAATATATCACATATAATTAATAAAGCAATATTGTTGAATGTATGTATATATGTAGCAATTTTATTTGATATCATTAGATTTATTTAACATTAATTAATGTACGTCACATAGGTGTTATATTATATATTATATAAAAATATGTTATTCGTCCAATTGTTTGTGAGAACATTTGCATACATTATACACATTAATTTAGTATTTTTTCTTTTTAGCGTATTCCACTTGAGGTTGTTTTCCTGATGATCTAACTTTTATTTTTTGTTAAATAGAAAGCAAAAACAATAACCAATGCTAACCAATTTATAGTGAAGTAAAGTTGATTATATTTAAAAATGCAACTATGTGCGTTTGTGTGTGTGGTATTATTGGGAATCGATTTGTAGTGAGTCAAGAATTGCTTCAATCAAGGAGGTTTGTGAACATGTTGGTCTATTGTGTCAAGAAAAGATTCCCTTTGTTGTAATTCCTGATGATAGACGCGGCTTATTTTCATCAGTTATTTTGAAATCCTTATTTTAATAAAACACCACTCAAACTGCCACGTTCACTTTGAACTCTGTCTACACTCCATCAGTTAACCAAAAAAAAGGTTGGGTTATGTTTTAAAGTAAGAACTTAATGGTTCTTTATAGCAATCGGTTATCATTCAACTTTGAAAATAAGTTCGTCATTGTGAATTCGTAGAATTTTGCCTGAACACTTTAAGTGTACATTTAAGTTCTATGGACTCATTTCGCGGTGCTAATAATCATATTAAGTGTTCGGGCTATATTCTACGAAGTTGCAAAGTTATTAGTAAGGCCCACAAAAATTAGCTCTTGTGATAAAACAAAAATTAAAGGTGACAACATTCACCAAAACTCGGTTTTTGTTGCCGTTTATGTCTTCTTCATTCACATGAAAGCGCACTGCGAATAGGCGAATTACGAACAAATCAATTTAACTGTATTTGTGAATTGAAAATTTATATTTGTTCTTCCAGAAAAACATTATATTTAATTAATCTTACACCTTATCTAAAAAAAACCAACTGAGTTTTAATTGATTTTAATAGCGAAATTTACAATTACAGCAATTTTCCCGCGAATTAAAATATTCTTGCCGCGTACTGTCACACTTTATTCGCAATCCACACAATACAGTCGTGATCCATAAATCCGCGAATAGTTTGCATTTACGAATCGCAACTGTAGTGCATTTTTTAACTGATCGCTGTTTTATGTTTCGGAAAAATATTTCGCTAATTTCACTCAACGTGCGGGTGTTCACACTGACAGCCTTCAAGAGGAGCCAAATCTAATTTTTTAACATCCAAAATCGATCGTTGAGTGCGTTGTTTTGACATTTGATGTTCGTATGGCGCCAGCGTGATAAATGCCAGTAGTCAAAATTCAAAATATATAGGGCATTTGTCATCTGGACTCCGTGCCATTGCGCTGGACTACTAACTACTAAGTTAAGTTCTCAGATTTAACCCCTGGTAAAACAAAAATTACACCTTTTTTTAATAAAAAAAAGGGGATTCCAAATGCTGACCAGATCAATCCCCATCCATTGTACTCCAAGCAGAAACCCCTTACAATGTGTTTTTTCACTGCGCCGTCTCTCGCTAAAACGCCTGACAGTATGAATAACCACCCGGTAAATAGGGCGTATAGCTCAACTGGCTACGCTACAAAGCACACACGGCGATACTGATAATCATTTTTAGTATCCAAGTTAAATTTTTCAAACTCACAATGGCGACATTTTCCATACAAAATTACACATTGTGACCTACAAAATATATAAGTCTAAGGTTAAAAATGATTATAAGCAAGGCCCAAACACTCGACTACAAACACAATCGTTAAAGAATTCGAAACACTCATCTTCTATATGCACGCTTTTGAATTCCGCAAATAAAATTGTAGGTCAGAACGATGCTTGTTACATGTAAACGCTGATAAATAAAAATAAATTGCTGGCGCAACAAGTCCGTGAAACCTTTAGGCCCAGCTTCTCACAACCATTCGTTTTGTGTGGGACGAGTGCAAGGGATCAACAATTTTATGTATGTTATACTCTTGGATCTTTGTCAGACGTTTGCGAGAGGTGGGGCAGTGGAAAAACCTTAAGATGAAACTTAAGTTATTCCGGGGATCGAACCGGGGACCCATCGCTTAGTAGTCCAACACAGTACCCACTAATACGCCACTGCGTCTGTTAAAAAAGCCAACGCATTTATTGATAAGCAGTCGCATCTACTGAATAACCTTATATTAGTAATTAAATGACTTTCTGAGAGTACCACCATTTTGTTCTATAGAACGAGTAATGATTTAATCATCAAGAAAATGTTATTTTTATTAGTTCTATGTAGGTTATGTTAAATCGAGGCATACGTAGTCAAAATACACATGCAGAGTTACACATCGTATCAAAAGTAATGCATATCTGTCATGGCAAACCGTTGTGACCCCTCTTAAGAGGTTTACTTCTTGTGACCTTTCTGAGCACATTTCAAAAACCTAGTTAAATTAAGTCGACTAGATTGGTCAAAATTGGATGTGCCTTGAACGCAAATACGTGGTCGGTCCACTTTTCCTACGTCAGGCCAATCGAAACTGAAACACATCAAATCAGACTAAACTAGGTAAATACTTGAACGTCCCCACTGACTGCTTGCATTTTTGTCATACAGCTCCTCTGGTGTGCGCAATTATGCTGTCTTTAAAGTAGAGATTCTGTTTGCGTATAATTTGCAGGTAAAAAATCTTTCTGTCACTTTCTTGTGGTGTTTGCCGGACTTTCCGGGTTTCACAGGCATAAAGCAAAACCGATTTGACATTGAATTCGAAAGAATGCCAACATTGTGCTTAATATCACACCGGAGATGTGATACCTACCTAAAATTGAACGAGCTTTATACGTTTAACGTCTCAATTCGTTCCGCTATTGGATGATTCAAACTTTTTCAGATACAGTCGACTCCGCTTATCCTTATCTGAACTACGCTTTAATGAAACACAAACCTTGTTACGGAAATTGTTTTTCAATTATCCAAAGCTAGCTTAAGAAAAAATACAAGTAAAGTATAAAAATAACTGGGCCCTAATCAAGCAACTTTTCAGACCTCCAAAACTAGCAACTAAGTGCAAAAATTACGAGTTGAGAGCTTCATCTAGTTCACTCTTCAGACATTTATGGACAACTTGCAATAATCAAAAAAAGATATCTGCTTGAAAACAAACTATTGTGACCAACAAAATTTTAAAAACGATATCGTCTTTTATAAACCTTCAAAAGACTTCTGCCTTAAATGGATTCAGTTTGAGACTGACATTCCGTTGTGTGCCTGTGTCGATTTGTACTACCAAGGAAAAAACTCTATTTCAGTGGTGGAGAAACTCTGATATTTTTCATTTCTCTCTGTAGAATATTACTGTCCCTTCGCCTGGTATCAAATGTACTCTTCAACTTGGCATAAATTAAAACTCTGCCCAATCGTTTCTCTAAACTTTATAAAACCAACCACAAGTTAATGAAATGTTAAAGCGCACTTTCACACTTGTTTCAATTTATTTGACAGATTAATAGAACTTCTTCTTGAATAGATTTCAGTTTTTTTTTTAAGAAATTGTTTCAGCATAGGATGAAATGAGTTAAAGTTTAAAAGTGCTGTCAAACGCTGCATTCAATCTAAGCCCACATTGGCTTAGTTAGATTTCAACCATGCAAATCCAATTTTGGCTTTACCTTTGCCACGCAGACCAACAGCTCGAGAGAGCCAAGATAGTCCATCAGTGACTTTGCGCAACACCTATTTTGACCCAATTGATATTGTTTTTGCTTTTAACATTAATATTTTCATTCACATAACTTGTACATAAATATTTTAACCGGTCCAAATTAACCTAACCACCATTAACTGTCAAAAGGATATTATTCATATAATAGATTAAATTTACACTAACGCAATTTTAGTTAATAAAAAAACATGTTATACATTATTTTTTTGTTTGTAAGGTGTTGGGCTGAAAATCAATTATTGCTATTCTTCTATTTTATTTAAATATTAGCTAAATGAATTGATATTGAATTGGAAAACAAGTACACGTTATCAGTTAAAATGGAACATTTTTTACAACGCACAATATGACGCATTTGCAATATTTGATTTCAACTAAAACGGACATCGTTTTCCACTCTAGAAAATGATATACATATTTGCGTTCTTCTTTTCTGTTACCAAACTAACATTCCATGTTACATATTTTTGTTTGTATTGTACAAGTTGTATTTCTTTTTAAAAAAAACTTCCATTTACTATTGATTCAGCTATAAAAAAAACATGTACATACAATAAACTAAAATGTAAAAATCAAAGCCGTACGTATTATTTAAGTATATTCAATGAATAAAAATATGGCATTAAAATTAAACAGAAAAATATCAAAAAGAAAAAGGGAGAACATTATAAATAAAAACATAGGAATTTAACAAAAACAGTTTCAAATACAAATCAATTGATCAATATGCAATGGCAATATAAACAATTAAGGAATAATAGAGGACAACAAAATAAAAAGTTTACTGGATTTAACAAATGAAAAAAAAATGAATACTAAAGTTTGACGTGAATGAATTTATTTCAACCATTCACCAACGTTTCGCATTGGATTTGTATCTAAAGTTGAAAACCAATTCATCGTGATAAAACTGATTTATAGAACATTTTTATTTTAAAATTAATAATAAAGAAAAACTGAATAATAAATAAAACAAAAACATATAAAAAAAAAAATGTTAACCGTGTTTTACTTTTATTTTGAACAGAACAACACAGTCATTGGGGAAAGTATTTTCAAAGAAATGCAAGTCGCCCGTCAGGGCTAACAAAGCCTAACGGGTACGGGTTGGCAGTTTTCACTCAGTGATTGCATTTGTGTGTAAATGAGACAGGTCCGTAGGGACCCTAGGCCTAGCTTCTCACAACCATTCGTTTTGTGTGAGTTTTTCAATGGGACGAATGGAAGGGATCTACAATTTCATGCCGAGTCCAAACGGCCAATTGAGAAGCTCTTTTATGAAAGTTATACTCTCTATCTCTCTCTCTCCTAAGATTAAATTTGGGTTTTTTTTCAGGGAACGAACTTGGGACCCCTCGCATAGTTGTCGAACACACTTACCACTAGCCACTGCGCCTACGAAAGCAATTCTCAAGGTTAATTTGGTGGTAAATATTCTTATTGTTTCAATTCAAAGTTGTGTTGATAAATTCGTAGTGAACAGGTACAATTTGATTAAAATATGTTAAAACGACAGACACACCTTGTAAATTTCCAAATCAATAAGCACAAAAGAACAAATTCTGCAAAAATTATCTCGCACAGGTAAAACAAAAAAAAGTTGTACCAAAGAAGTTAAAAGGAAGAAAGATATATTATGCGGGAGTTTATTGATGCAAAAAAAAAAATATATATATATATGCTGAGGGAAAACCCTACTGGCGAGAGTAGAATTCGGAGGCGCCTTGGTGAATTTGATTTTAGACCGTGTTCGGAAACATGATGTTAGGCGATTTTTTTAGCTAAAAAAACACCCCCCCCCCCCCCCCATTGTATCTCGTCCAACGTCTTAAAAGTTATGTGGGTCGATGTTCTTCGATCCAGTGAAAAGTAAATGCATCTGCAGGTAAAATAAAAATAATGTACTCAACTCGAATGACTGCATTCGTGAACGGGACTGAATTGTTGTTTGTTTTGCCCCAAAGTCCTCATTGTGGTTGGCGCGGACATTTATACCAACAGAAATGTAACTGTTATTAATTAATTCACTTTGAATCCAATAGGTACTCTGATTAAAATTGTTCTACATATTTTTTCGAACATAACTACGTTTTGTCGTTACATTTGAGAGCGCTTTCCCAAACAAAACACCGGAAATAATGCAATCACAGCATTTCGAAATAATTTGAAGGTAAGCTCTGGAGTGTTTTGCTGTGTTCAGGTTGAGAGCACCAAACGTAGGTTAATTATTTGATAGGGATAGGTTTTTATGAGAAATGTCTCCTGATCGTATACAACCTAAATATAGGTCCTTTTGCCCATACTGGATTACAACGCACAATAAATAAGTTTGTGTTAAAGGTAGGATGAAGATGGACGCTAAATGACGCTCGTCTTGAAAACATTAAAAGGGTTTTGAGATGTAACGCACGAACCTCTAATCAATGAAAGAACTTCGAGGATAGCTCCAAATATACATTTTAAACTGTGGTTTTGTTCCATTAAAAATCGTTTCAGAAGCGCACTGTTATATTAAAGTTTTCACTGACCAACTGAATAGGTTTACTTCCTAATTTTGTAAGTAGCACCTACACGCTACACCTTTATTAAGCTACACCTACCACTCAGGAACAGATAAAGTAACTTCTAGAAATTGTGAAAAGCTCCTTAAAAAGCACAGCAGGTTCGTTAAGCTCTTGTTCTTGTTTAAAAAAAAAACGTTTTATTTTCAACGATGCATTCAGCTTATTCTAATTATCTGAAGAAATGTTTTCCCCGAACTGCTTTCTTGTTTTTAAAGCTCCTGCAACAAGTTTGTGTGTTATATTTATTTAGTGAATTTGGTTGAAATTAAAGTTTGTAGGCGCCTTGGTGAAAATGTAAACTCCCAGGGTAGTCCTTGTCATCAATGAAATACCGATGAAGTTCAATAACATGGGTGGAGAAAGTAACTATGCAGATGATGTAGTTATATACTTGCTAAAGAGCAGTTCCTACCGACCTTAAGTAGCATGTTAGGAAACTTACTTAGGGTGTTAAGTTCATGGACAAAACAATGTGGCCTTGGGGTCAACACCCAGAAAACTGAGCTTGTTTTGTTCACGAATAAGAGAATAATACCGCAATTCGAACCACCAACAGTGCGAAATATTTAGGAATTATCCTTGATAGGAAACTTAATTGGAAACCGAATGTCAATGAAAGAGTGAAGAATGAATGCTTTCTATGTATGCGACCGCATCTTTATGAACCTACGGCTGGACTACAGGCAATTCCCAATCTGACACCTCTGGACCTATATACATCGAAGAGTCTGTTGCTAAAAGTGCCCTAAGCATCAGCCAAGCCTACACTTGGAACCCCTGTAATTTTGGGCATGCACGCATTTTAGGTAAATACGTAGAAAATGCTGTCACTTGACTACATAAAAGCAGTTTCTGCACATGAAATAAAATCCAAACTAGTCCAACGCTGCCGCGAAGAGCTAAAGGTAATTTGCTCGCAGCACACCCCCAATCTCTGCTGGGTCCCGCAATGGACCGTAATAGAGCACTTCAGTCAGTCAAGCCATCACTTTGCAATCTTAGAGAGCGGGTGGAAAACAAAATTCGTGTGAAAAGTAATAACAGGTGGAAAGAACCTTCTACATGTGAAATATCACGAAAGCTTGGCCAGAATATAACAGAACTTTAACTTAATCCTAATCACCTGGCATGTTTCCTCAAAATGCAATGCTCCGATAGTATTCCTATTGACTGTCGTAACTTTGATCTACTTAGATTTAACAATTCTAGAGATTTTTTTCCGATCTAACTTTGGGACCCTGTGCCCTTCTATGTGTCCATCTTAAGTCTGCATTGTTCCTGGTATTTTCAAAAATCATTCTTTTGGCCACAGTCAATGGTGGTCTTATGCCCTCGATTGTATCATTCTGTGGAAGTTCAGCTCCGTTCTTGGCCAGACCGTCGGTCGGCCATTTCGTTGCCCTCAATATCACAGTGTCATAGTGCCTGGAACACACTGCATGTGTCCGAAAGTTTCTTTGACACATGTAGGTCTATATCTCTAGAGTATATAGATACCCTGACCTTGTACCACACATATTTGGTTTTGGAACCATCCGTTTAGATTGAAATTTCGTCTTCACTGATAACTTTATTCCTTTGCCACAAGAACCTAAAATGCGTTACTGCAGGGTACGCCCTGCTCTACCTACCAGTCTACCTAACCTAACTTAAACTCCAAGGGTAGCCATGTAGAGTTGTAAATATTTTGTTCACAAAATGTTATGATGGCTTTTAATTCCTACAAATTGTTTAAATAAATCCAGTGACCTAACGCCTAAACGTGTACAACTTGAATGAGTGCGTCCTTATTCTTATGAGTGCATCACTCAAGTTGTACTCCGTGTACTTCGTCTGTTGATTGATATGGCTATACGAGTAGATTGCGGCAAATACCATTTACATATTTATTTCATCTGCTTGACCGCTCGAATGTGTCGGAACCGACAATCCAAACACGAAACACTACCCAACCTTCAAATCTAAATATGCGGATATCAGCAGATTCCATCCCGAAGACTGGAAAAAAAAGATGTTGAATTAAAACAAAAAGTCCTTTTATTGATTTCATGTCAGTTTTATTGTTATGTCTAGTTGTATCTGTTTGTTTACATTACATATGAATGGAGCCAGCGGCACGATTGATTTGCAATTTTGGTGAGTACCAACAATGAATACTCATTGAACCAATCAGTGATCATTTTTGTCAGCAGCTTCTCATTCATATGTCATATTTCTTTTATATAAAAGTTACTCTATAAAAGTCTAGTTATCTTAATTCTACGGAAAAATACATAAAAAGTTTGTAGTAAGTGCAATTTAGGCTTCGACGTCCTTATTCTTATTCTTCTTCTTTTTCTTTTTCGTCTTTGGCTCGCCATTTTCAGCGTCACCGTTCTCCGCCACCTCAGCTGCATCGTCAGCTTCTTCAGCTACGCCATTGCCATTAGTAGCCGACTCATCAAGCTTCCTCTTCTTGTTCTTCTTCTTCTTCTTTTTGCCGTCGTCGCCGTTCGCAAGTTCTTTTGGCGTTTCCTTTGACGCCAATTCAATTGCTTCGTGCATGACTTCGATATTCTTACGAGGAATCTCTCCAGACTCGTAGAACTTTAGTCTGTCTTCGACCTGCTGTTTGAGTGAGTCACCAAAGACACTTGTAGGTGTTTCGAGGAAACAATCGATACGCGAAGCAATCGAGCACTTATTGGCCAAGAAACGCGATATCCTGCCCTTGTTCTTCAGTCCAGCGCGTCCAATAAACGATGAGTGATACAGCAAACCATACTTGGGAGTGTTGCTCTTCGTCTTCAGCGCTCTGAAAAGAGCTTTCTCCGCACCCAAGATTTGCACTGTCGACGCCGGATACTTTGCAAGATTCGTCAAACTACCTGCGTGTGAGATAAGACGAGCTCCAACCTGATCACCAATGAGGGACTGCAAGTTAGGTGCAACACTGTTCATCTTGTTATGAAGGTAACCGGAGAGTTTCTTGCGATATTCTGACAGTTTGACCACCCGTTCGGCAAACATCTCGATATTTATGAGGTCAACCACGGAGATGTCCATGCCCATGGACATTTTAGACGCGTCAATAATCGCCTGAGCCTTGGACGAGTCCATAACGATTTCCTCGAGTTCTTCCAGTTTGTCTTGGGTCAAACTCTTGCGGTCCTTGATGAACTTTGCTGATTTGGCAAACATATAGTTGTCTGGAACAATTTTGACCAACTCTGGGAAGTGGTAAGAGTACCATTCACGGATACGCATCGAAAACGTATTCACGTCTTTGTCCAACTGATCAAGCAGAGCAATCGACTGAATAATCATGTTGTCCGAGCGATGTACATTGAACTTGACCTTAGCACGGGAGTAACTATGACCTAGGCCAAGTTGGGCAATTCCAGCGCCCTTGTCAGTGAAACCTTGAAAAAGAAAAAATTGCCTTTCGCTAGATTCTTAATCGAGGGAAATGATGTTTGAGTATCTTACCTTTAACCAAGCGATGGAAGTGAAAGCGAATGCCACGAAGAATTTCGGGAACAGCTCCAAAGTGACTACTCTGCACTTGAATAGCTTCCGTAATGGCCGCACCCAACTTAGCATCAGCAACACCCAAAGTGACCTTCTTCTTCTTCAGCTTGGAGAAGTAGTCATCTAAAAATACCAACAAATCCTGTGGCGCAACACCTTCCGAGATAGCATTGATATTCTCGAGAGCAGCAACTGCTGTCTTGAAGGGTGCAAAACTGACCAATTTTATGATGGAATTGAAACGAGCAAAGTCCGTAACTGAAGACTCTACTTGAGGGAGGAACATTGAGATTTCCTCAAATTCGGTAACGCTGAAAAGGCCATAGCCTGCCGCGTGCTCGTACAAGGCGTACAAGCGCGACTGAAAAATAAATTTAAGGTTATAACTGGGACTTTGTTTGGAAACAATTCATTTGTTAGAATAAAACACTATTGTTAATTACGATATTTTCAAATTCAAAGTATAAATATTCTTACCATTATTTCCACAATTTATGTTCCTTTTTATGTAAAATTAAAATCAAATTGAAAAGCAGCACATGAACGAGTATTATTCCACGTGCGCTCGATGAAATTGAAATTGAAAACGAATGACAAGTTCGATATTGTTCGGACTGTACATGTACATACAACATTTTTTTTTTCCTGAAAATATTAAGTTGGATGCACAGTGACGATAACTTCTGTGGTACCTATTCGATTGGTCTTGCAATTGTTAATGCTAATGTTAAAAATGTATCTTTCCGATTTCCTGGAGTTAATCAAAAGGTTAAGGTCTAGGTTAATCAAAATTGAGATACTTACATTAAATCAGCTATCTGTCAGACTTGCTAGGTAGAATGTGTTTGTTTTGGGTTCGGTTGGTACACGCGATCGATCGCAGCATCGAAATTTCATTTTCAAAGGCAAGTTGCTTGAGCCTTGAGGCATACAAAAAAACTGAGATCTGAATTAAAAATCGGATACTCATAAGTCATAACTCATGTCATTGAGGGCCATTTGCTGATACGACTTATAGCGAATTAAGTGCCACATAAACTCTTATGTGACAGTTTATGCCCTAAAAAAAGTAGCCCATAAGAATTTAAGTAGAACTTAAATCGTAAAGAGTCGTATGAGCAAACGGCCCTGAGTACGTTCGGATTTCTAGTATATTTAGTCTGACAGCTGACTGTCTAGATATGTTTGAGTTTTTATTGGCAACGATTGGTCACGTGATTAGTTATTGCAGTTGACGTTTATGGAGGGCAAATCTAGTTAAGAAAATGGGCATCTTAAGTCGACTACATTGTTTTGGAATAGATAATATAACATGAACGCAAAAACTGGATTGGCCGGGAACGTCATTTTTCCAACGTCAGCCACATATGTGAACTGTCAACTTAGTACTCAGTCACGAATTTCTTGACTAGATTCGTCGGCTACCCCTCCATAAACGTCAACTCACACAACTGCCCATTTGACCGATCTAGGCCTATCAAAACTGAGATACATCAAATCAGACAGCTGTCAGACTTACTAAACCAGATACTTGAACGTCCCCAATCCTGCCTGTATAGGTACTCAGTTGACATTTTCATGTGTCAAAATTCAAAAATAAACCTCGAGTTTACAACAACAACTCAAATTAACGCGTTCGGCTTTGTATATTAGTCCAGACAAAACTAGTTGACGACGTTTTACACAAATTAGGTAGGTATAGGTATCCGAACGTCCCCATTATGCCCAATAGGAAGGAAATCACAAAAGAATGTTCGATTATGCGGTAAATCGGCGCTAATCGCCTATTATTATACTTGATCCAAATCAGATCATAAAATACGGCTACTACTTCTGTTCACTTTTCAGTAGTAGATATCGTTTACCATCATCTGTAGACTTGCAACTCAGAGAAAATGCATATTTTGGCACTTCCATTTTAATATAGACAAGGCTTGTAGCTGTAGACCTAGTTGGAAAAGTTGTCTGATACGTAACTATTTGCACAGAAGAAAACGAAAAGGATTCATTTTCTATGTGCCTGGAGTGAAAAGAATTTGGTAGCAGTCACATAAACGCCGATTTTTTTTTTACTAAAAGCTTAATTGGCCCGAACTGATTTAAGAACAAATATACGAAATTCTAAATTCAGCTCTTTGAATATGGCATAAAATTGTATGTTGCTTCCATTAACTCAAACGAAGACTATTTGAGTCTCTCAACACCTTCGACCCTACCTTCTTAGTTCTTACAACCATTCATTTATGTAAATTGTATTATCGCAACGAATAGAAGGGACATACAAAGTGATGCAGTCTACCTGGATTATCTGGATCTCAGTTATAGCATGAGATTGCAGGTAATAGACTTTACAACATCGATTAATAACTAAAGAACAAAGGTCTATTAAAGAATGCTTATTGCAACTCGTAGTCTAACCTTGACTTTCAATTGTTGAACGATTGCCAGGCGGTAGCCATTAAAATCATGACAATAAAATCATTTCTAAATAAAGAAACTTCATGGAAACAATATCGATATAGCTAACTATTGGTGTTTACTCAATCTACGTATTATGAACACAAAGTTCTTTCCTTCTGCCGTATCTATAGAACTCGTAAAATTCCTCGTCACCAGACTTGATTCAAATAGTAAACACCGCCCGTGTTCGTTCCCCCAAAGTGGGTGGAAGTTGCACCGCACCAGCATTCCACGTTATTCGAATGATTAACAAAATTATCTACGGAATTCCTTGATAACTTGCGATATGTTCGCTAATAAACAAGTGTGCTAACCGTCGCTATCGCACTTGTGCTGGTCAGTTTCGCTTATGGTAACGACTTCAAGTACGCTAAGCTAAAACACAAACACAAAACACACCCTTTCAAATGCACTTTTAAGTTGTTTCAGTAAGAGTCTACTTTATTATCCATTTTACACTCATCCTTACAATAAACCTTCATCACTTTTGTGTAGATAAACCACAAATTTATTCGTATTTGGGTGCTGGGCTTTCGGATTTGCTGTAATCCCTGATGGGAGAGTAGAACTAAAAACGATAATAAATCGGACCAATTAGTAACCTATTTAAAATGCGTTTATTGGGATTATTACCTTGTATTGCTTGTTCTTGTACTCTTGCCATGGTTCAGGGTTGGATGTTCGGTTCCATGTTACATCGGGATTCCTGGTGGCCAATCGGAAAATGTAGAAAGTAGCTCCCAAGGCTCCAGCAGCAACACAGGCGTAGAGAGGAATCAACTGGAATTAATTTGGATTAGGAAATTGTGTTTTTCTCACATTTGGGATAAGGATGAAGAAAAATACTGACAAATGTCACGTTCTTACATAATAATGGAACAGAAACCACAGCAATGAACGTGAAAAATTTTGAAGAAATGCAAAAACTATTTTACGAATATACTTACAGCTGGATTCTTCTTGATGCTTGCCCAACCAATACCTTGCATTTTGGAGTTTTTTTTTGGATATTTCTGCAAGTATATCACGAATAAACTCTTATTTTGTTATGTCAATGAGAAGATTTCCCACAAAGATTTCGATGTGAAAAAAGACGTGCTGTCGGATTTTTCACTGATGACGATGGTGAATGATTTTACTTTGCATATCCCTTGTGTTATCGATTTATGTTTAAATGGAATGTATCATTCACAGTTTCAGTACCATTGTACAGTAGTGTTTAAAAGGACGTGAACATTTTAAAATACCCTGCGTCTTCATAGCAATATTTCATAAGATGCAGAAAGTTAGGTGTGGATACCATAAACAAATGTTGAGCAATAATAGTATGTAGTTATAGTTAGACAATTTTTTTATTTATATTTTGGCTGTCTATTGAAATTTAAACTTTCTATTACACGAATACACGTACATCCGTGTAGGTACTTAAGTATCCGTCTAATTGGGGACGTTCGGATACGAAGTTTGTGTAAAACGTCAACTAGATTTGTCTGGGCTGGACTAGGTATCCGTACGCCTTAACTAAGTAAGTTGAGTTGTTGTTGTAAACATGTGGTTTATTTTTGAATTTTGACACTTTAAAATGTCAACTTAGCACGCAGGCAGGATTTTCTTGACTAGATTTGTCGGCTACCTATAAAGTTGACGTTTATGGAAGGGTAGCCGAAGAATCTAGCCAATAAATGCGTGACTGAGTACTAAGTTGACAGTTCGCATATGTGGCTGACGTAGGAAAAGTGACGTTCCCGACCAATCTAGTTTTTGCGTTCAGGTTACATCTACTCCCGACCAATTTAGTCGACTTAAGACAACTAAAATTTTGAATGTACCTACCCAGTCTTCATATAAAAAAAATTGACATTTCATCATAGGCGCTAGACATCTAGCACTTTTTGTGAAATATCCCTTTCAGGGAAAGGAAAGCGGCTAGTGTGTTCGGTTTTCTAAACATGGTTATGGTTACGATTGACGTCTCATATTCCTGTTAGATCTAAAATACCAATCAAATACCACATATATCTATCGATAACAATTATGATAACTATCGATATCGGTTCGTTTTAATTCCACCTCTATAAGAAACTAATTTCTACTGTGAAGCGGTCATACCAATGTCACAAATTTTGTTTCGCACCACTTCACAGTTCACTTTCACACCAAAAAAACGAGCAGTGTTTCAAGAAAGTGTTTCAATTATACCGAAAAATTTATAATTTTACAATATTTACATGCTATCAATAAGAAACAAACTAATAAAAAACATCCAGGTAAGTTACCTACTCAATTATTTTAACCAAAATGTAACATGCCATCGTTTACATCTGACCAAGTTCATTAATCTAAAAAAAAACATTTAACTAAACCGGTCAAATGGTTACCAACATTGCGTATTTAATTTCGATTTCGTAATTTTATCAATGCATTTATTGAACAAATTCATTATTAAACATATAATTTGAAAACATACCACAAACATTTCCTTATCATCCAGAGTTTATATAGTTGGAGTTTCTTTTTTTAACTTGCATGAGGTAATACTTTAACTAACGTAGTTGCGTAGCTGTAATAAACGAAACAATTTTAACAGTAGCTTATACTGGAGTCATGCATTTGAGGCTTATAAGTTTCTTCTTTTTAATCGGGTGTCCCGGGTGGAATACATCCAATTAAAAATTTAACTATATGCAGGGGTCGTCACCTTTAATTTTTGTGATAAGACATGAAGACGTGACACTGCATCAGGGAAAAATGAAATAAAAATCCGTCGATGACGGCGCTGAGCATGTGGAATTTGTACTCGATCAGCTTATTTATTTTCTTAAAAACACATAATATTAATTATTTTCCAAGCTAATATTTATTTTAAGTAGGTAAACGAATATGGTTGTGTTTATGTTTGCAATGATGAGTCTCTGGTTTGTGCAATTCAACCCTGATATTGTGTATAGGGCTGGGTTTGTTTAAAACAACTTCACAATCATCTTTTCCTATAAGAAAAACAAATCATTACTTAGAATGTATATTTTGTGTCAATATGTCAAAGCAATAAATTAGTTACATGAGAAATATCAGAACGGAACATGTTTCTGAGGCACCAATTGAATCATTTAGATGCTCCGTTTCTAAGGTACGTAAGGCTGGACGTTGCCAGTCTTACTTGGCCAACCCTGCACACTTAAAGAAACAGGGCGCTTCTGCGACTCAACAGATCTAGCATCTAGTGGCTAATGTCATTACCGGTCATTGTATTCTGGGTAGAGACGCGCCTAGATTCGGACTGCCATACAATTACCTTTGCGGAGGCTGCATTGATGAGGAGGAAGACGAGTCTGCCGTCCATCCCTCTGCAGCTGCCCTGTAATATCCAACTTAAGGAGGGCTTACTCAGGTAACTATTTCCCCAGTTGTCTAAGTGATCTAAGCTTCATCAACGCTGCTAATATTCTTAGCTTTATCAATGGTAGCAAATGGTTCACATGAGTGACCGGCTAAGGAACCCCCCAATACCAGTGGTATGCACAATGGGCCGACTTAAGGTCTTAGTGTTCCTCTCACCGAGAGCCACTTTAACATACATACATACATAAGTTGGCTGGAATATTTTTCCAGCTTTGTGTACGATTTTTTTTTTCTCGATGCTATTAAATCTTGAACGAATCACTTGTCCTGTGTTGTAAGCATTCATCGTGAGACATCTGATTGTTACCTTACTTACTTACTTACTTAGGCGGCGCGACAGTCCGGGGTGGACCTAGGCCTCAACCAATACGCCTCTCCAGTTAGCGCGATATTTGGCTAACTGCCTCCAGTTGAGCACTCCAAGTTGGTTAAGGTCCCCTTCCACCTGTTCGCGCCACCTAAGGCGAGGTCTTCATCTACTGCGTTGTCCCTCCGGGTTGGAATCAAAGACTCTTCTTAGACGACTGATGCGTGCGTTTTTGACCAGGGCAATGTCGCTGTACAGCTCGTAGAGTTCGCTGTTTAATCTCCTCCTCCAAAACTCGTCAACGCAAACGGTACCGAAAATCACTCGAAGAATTTTTCGTTCAAAACCACCAAGGAGATCTTTATCCTGATTGTATACCATCAAGTTGAATATATATCATTCTTCTGTTGTTATTGACCTCTAACCTTTTCGCAACCGCTAGATTATACACTGCTGGACAACGGGTAGGTATGCTAGAGTTTTCAGTATAATGTTTTGTCACCCGAATCGAACGAAACACGTTTGCAACACCATTCCCATCGGCATCGTTAGATTACACAAACATTAACTTAACTTTAGTTACAGCTCTACGTCTCGAGTTGCTGATTTTATTCGTTTTCTTAGTGTGTTAAAGTTTGTTCTTTTATCTGTACATTTTTTTTTTGTTGTGCATTAAAACAAGTTTGTTGTATAAAGTTTGCTTACCCATAATCAATGTTTTGGTTTTTTGCTTAAAGTGTATTGTGCTGTTTTCGTGTATCCTCCATCTGACTAAACTCAAGTAATCCAAACAAAATGGCATCCTCCTCCAATGAAAATGGCAATCTGATGGACGAATTCGAAGAGGGATTCCAATCGTGCCTGCATGCTTTAACCAAACAGGAATCCAATACTGGCAACAATAAAGAAGAAATCGAACTCGAAGTACAAAAAACTACGAATAAGTTTATCGATGTTGCCCGACAAATGGAAGCCTTCTTTTTGCAAAAACGGTTTCTGGTTTCAACTCTGAAACCAGACATGCTCATTAAGGATGAAAATCTAGAATTACGCAATGAAATCACACGGAAAGAGGCGTTAATCAACAAACACTACAATCGACTGGAAGAATGGAAGAATTGTCTCTCCGATATACAACAACAGCAGGGCTATAACAAACCGTCGATGCCAGGCCAGGGGGATATAAGAACTAACCAGCAAATGGCATACATGAATTCGATGGCAGCAAATATGCCCGCACAAATGGGTATGTCGGGAATGACACAGAACCAACTGCAGCAACAGCATATGCAGTCGCAATTGCAGCAGCAGCAAAAGATGATGCAGGCGCAGCAAATGCAACAGATGCAGCAGAACTATGGTAAGATGAATAAGTCAATGAAATGACAGCATGGCAGGAGGCATCAGGAATAGTTGTCATCGTCGTCGCGGTATTTTGTAGGATAAGTTTTTTTTGTAAACATAAATTTATAATTAGTATTAAATACAAACTAAAATATTGGAATAGATTTGGTGTTTCTGTTGTTTTTCAAATGGTAGAATAGGCACGTTTAGTTTAATTTGAAAAGACCTCAAGGAAGGCACAGTCGAAATGGGTTTTCAAGAATTTACTGAGGATAGCGGACTTTAGAAGGAGCCTAGCACGGGACAAAAACGATCGGTTCAATGCAATGCATTTGTGAGCTTCCCAGTTTCAAACAACAAATTGAACAAACATAAAAATACTCTCAACGTCGAGACTAAAACTGCAATTACTTCAACATATCTTTTGATTGCACTCTATTACAGTCCATAGAGCTTAGTAAGTCGTTGAGCAAGTAGTAGACAACGGCTAGTGATTATTCACGAAATTTTAGGCGGGGGAATGAGCAGATATTTTCCAAGCGAAAAGTATACGGGTGTTCTTCTTTGGTAGTGGCAAAAACTCACGTTTTATACTCGTATGGTATGGAAACGAAATTAAGTTCTAACTATCAAATCTACAGAATTATGTCAGCCTTCGCTGGATGCTAGGTTTATAAGCAAATAAAGAAAGCCGAGAAATTGGGAAAAAAAGGTGGACGACGGCAACAAAATGGTGTTAACGCACCCTTGAGGATGTTTGAGTATATTTTTATAAGAAACATACAAAAACAAGCGACCCCAAGATGGTAACAAACAACCGGCCATTGTATATCCAAGGCGCCTGTGGCCAGATGTAGACTACAAGCAAACTAAGGAAGTCCTTTTAGAAAGCATGTCAAAAGACTATCAAATACGGATCTGTGTATATTCTGTTACGGCAGGAAGACATACTTTTTTTTTATTTTTAACTTTTGGAGAAATGCTTTACGCACCATAAGGAAGTATACATATTTCCCCGTGTGCCGGACTCTCCAAGGGGATTCCATTCCAACCCTTGGCGTACCGGCAAAAACTCCAAAAGAGTCTCGCCGATCTCCCCCCTTCCGGACTACTTCCGCATAACTTCAAGGGAGAGTCCTTGTCTAAGTAGTGGGTTCGGTTATTTCCTCAGGTACCTCCTCTTATTTTTTAATTTTCCGGATTTGGGTCAGATATGTGCTTATTTGCATCCACTGTACTTCGTTGTCCAGTATCTTCTGGATGATGTTGTCCTGGCTGATTTCGCCGACGTTTCCACTTAATTCTTGGCGGAGGGATTCCCATCTGATGAACTCTAAGACCGTGTGATAGACGTCGTCTGAAATCGAATATCCGTATTGGCAGGAAGGGCTTCTCACTTTTCCTATCTTGTGTAGGAAGGCGTTGAAGTGACCGTGTCCGGTGAGGAACCTGGGTTAGGTAATAGATCACTTCACCGTGTTTCCGGTTACTCCATGCGTTTACATTTCTGATGAGCCTCGCAGTCCAGCGCCCTCTACTTTTCGACTCCCATGGTTCATCCCACTTCCGTTAGGTACGCGCTATTGCTTCCGCCATCGCTGCGGAAGACATCATATACATATCCTGTAAAAATGGCATGTCTGCTTTTCATGACGGAACAGATAGCGAAGGGAACGGATTAAGTTTTTATATTCATTAAGTGATGGGCTACTAAAGTGCATAGTGCCTAGAGACGGTTCTCCTCGCATCTATGCGTCTAAGCTATCCTTTATGTTTTTGGTGACCAATAACTTAGCAAGTAGATGTTGCTTCCAACGTCTCCAAAAGTTCTGTAACACATTTATCCGCACGTACATAAATGAATTTTCTTTTATTGTTTCCTCTAGGAAGGGCGAAGAATGCATCATTCACCGTTATGAATCTTCAAATTTCTTTGAGTGTCAGACTCTTACTGACTAAATTCCATCTCTCTCTTTGTTTTTTTTTTTTAACAGCCCCCTGGACCACTATCCGTATTACTTCGGGGGCCGTTTCCTTCTACCTCGGTCCGCGGTCCATCTACCTCTTGTTTTAGAGTTCCACCTTTTTTGCCTCAATTGTTTAATGGCGTGTTTGGCTCCTTCAATCCTACTTCCGCTCTTTTCTCATAAACTATAGCTTTCTCTCTGGGGGTAAGAGGTCAATGGGTGTCCCATGTCACTCCTGCAACAGCAAGAGCGGCTTCTTCTGATACAGTGCGATGAGAACTTGCAGAGGGCTTCGCGTCTCAGTACTGCTGCCATCTGTTTCCTGTACTTTTCTTGTTTGAGTGCATCTGCTCAGCAGCTCCGTACAGAAGTAGCACGTGCTTTGAAGCCATGAGCAGCCTTCGTTTGCTTTCTCTTGGTGCTTCAACGTTTGCCATGAGTTTGCTAAGGAATGCAGTCCCTCCAAAAGCTGGCTCGGAAGCGGATTCAATATGATTCCAGAAAGTGATTAAATCTGGGCCTATATGAAATTCAGTCGGGATATGTTTTCTGGTCGGTAGAACAATCTCGGTCCTTTCAGATGCAAAAAAAAGACCATTCAGAAAACGATACATCTCATTACTTGGTTTAACTTCCTTCGTGTTTCCTCAATGTCCCTCTCTGTTATCACTGCGCCATTGTCGTCTGCGTACCCTATCAAATAGGTGTCGTTATCCCATCATAGAATATGTTCCCGATGTCGGTTCCAAAGATTAAGCCCTACACTGCTCCTGCAGTGATTTGCCTTACACGAGGCTCATCTCTTTTGGCGTTAAATAGTTTTCGTTCGCTAAGTGAGGTTGTCTTGGATTACACGGAGTAGAAACTGGAATATTCTATGGACTTCCTCGAGTGATTTCAGCTTTTGCTGTTTTGCCAACCTCCTCAAGCGCTCCGATCGTTGAGTAGATATCCTCTTCTGAATCCATCTTGTTTTTCTGATGGGTCTTGTGAGACGGGGTTTCAACAGCTTTTCCAGTAGTTTACCTGCTGTGTCCAACATGCAAAGCGGTCTAAAGGCTGCAGGAGAATTTGCCAAATCGTTATTATATATGTATGACATACGTTCCATAGTATTCCCCATTACAAAACTCATATATACAAACCTCGCAAATACAATTTACAATTATTTCGCCTACAGAATCTTTGTAAACCAGCATCGCTCTGTACATTGCCCAACAAAATGAAACTGCTCAATCAAATTGAAGCTACCAACATCGATTTAGAGCTTTTCAATGAGTACAAATTCAGCGTTGACCAACTAATGGAGCTAGCCGGCTTAAGCTGCGCTCATGCGATTAGCAAATCGTTTCCAGCAGAGAGGTAAGCTGAACGCTTTCTCTTTTATGGCATTTTTGTTGTTCCTAATTGAATTTCTTTTTTTAGTTTTAAGAACGTTTTGGTTTGTTGTGGTCCCGGTAATAATGGCGGCGATGGGTTAGTCTGGTTGGTTTAACTTCCTTCGTGTTTCCTCAATGTCCCTCTCTGTTATCACTGCGCCATTGTCGTCTGCGTACCCTATCAAATAGGTGTCGTTATCCCATCATAGAATATGTTCCCGATGTCGGTTCCAAAGATTAAGCCCTACACTGCTCCTGCAGTGATTTGCCTTACACGAGGCTCATCTCTTTTGGCGTTAAATAGTTTTCGTTCGCTAAGTGAGGTTGTCTTGGATTACACGGAGTAGAAACTGGAATATTCTATGGACTTCCTCGAGTGATTTCAACTTTTGCTGTTTTGCCAACCTCCTTAAGCGCTCCGATCGTTGAGTAGATATCCTCTCCTGAGTCCATCTTGTTTTTTTGATGGGTCTTGTGAGCCTGGGTTTCAACAGCTTTTCTAGTAGTTTACCTGCTGTGTCCAACATGCAAAGTGGCCTATAGGGTATACGTATAGGAGAATTTCCCAAGTGACTAAATTATATATGTGTGACATACGTTCCATAGTATTCCCCATTACAAAACTCATATATACAAACCTCGCAAATACAATTTCCAATTATTTCGCCTACAGAATCTTTGTAAACCAGCATCGCTCTGTACATTGCCCAACAAAATGAAACTGCTCAATCAAATTGAAGCTACCAACATCGATTTAGAGCTTTTCAATGAGTACAAATTCAGCGTTGACCAACTAATGGAACTAGCCGGCTTAAGCTGCGCTCATGCGATTAGCAAATCGTTTCCAGCAGAGAGGTAAGCTGAACGCTTTCTCTTTTGTGGCATTTTTGTTGTTCCTAATTGATTTTTTTTTAGTTTTAAGAACGTTTTGGTTTGTTGTGGTCCCGGTAATAATGGCGGCGATGGGTTAGTCTGTGCCAGGCACTTGTCCCTAATGAAGTTTACGCCGACAATTTACTATCCTAAGCGAACGGCTAAGGAATTGTACGAAAATCTCACCCATCAATGCACTCGAATGGGTATTGAATTCATTGACGAGTGTCCCAGCGAAGCAGAAGCCTTTGAGAAGTACAATTTAATTGTCGATGCTTTGTTTGGGTTTAGTTTCAAGCCGCCGGTTCGGGAGAGCTTTGCTCCTATTCTGAAAGTGATGACGGCTAACAAGATTCCAATTGCAAGGTTGTACATTTTCTTGTCGACGCGATCTTTGTTTTGATGCGATTTTCTCTTTATTTAGCATTGATATACCAAGTGGCTGGGATGTCGAAAAGGGTATGCTCGATGAGTGTTCCATTCAGCCGCAGCTTTTAATATCGCTGACGGCTCCGAAGATGTGTGCGAAATATTTCAAGGGCGAACATCATTATTTAGGTGGACGTTTTGTGCCCCAACCCTTGCAAGACAAATATCAACTCGATTTGCCAGAGTATCCTGGAACAGAGACTTGCGTAAAGTTGTAAATTTCGATACATTATCATAATAAAGGATTTATCCATGGTGCAAGCTAATGGTTGGTGTTTTTTTACATGTGTTTCTGTGTTAAATATTAAATTTGACCATCTCATTCTAGTCCTAGATGAATTTCATTGCGTATTTGGAATCTGGTTGAAATCAGCTGCTCAACATTGAGTGCCTTATTTGTTTTGCCAGAAACCTGCCTATCTTTGCTCATACTCATACTAGATGGATCCAAGGATGACAGAATGTCATATTTTTTGTTTTCTAAGGAGATTTAATGGCTTTCAGGGGAGAACCATTAGTCTTGCAGTGCACTCCAGTTTTACGTCGAGAAATTCGGTCGTATAAGCCATTTGAAAGTATATTTTGAATACTGTGAAGCTTCAAGTACCATATTAAGAGTTAAAACTTATCGGTTATGCTTCACAGGCGACAACGTGTTTTCTTCTTAATTGCAGCAATCCGTTGTATTCTCTCTGTTTTTCTTTGCTAGTCTTTTCTAGCTCCGATGGAGCACTCCGACACAACTACTGGTCCATTGTACTTCCAAACAGACACCTTACATTGCTGTACTTAGTTTTCCCGTCTTTCGAAGATGACAAGGAACTTCAGTGTTGAAGAGCTTAGATGTTCGGCACTCACCACGTCAGCCAGACAAGTTTCACTGTGTTTAGCCTTCCTACCAAGTTCAGAGAAAGCTTGAATTCAAGAACTAACTTGGACGAGGTAAGAGGGTTGAGCAGCGCTTTTAGTGCAGCTGGGCTATCGCTGCAAACGCAAATGCTTCTAGCACTCTACCTGTTTGTCACAATATTATGCATAGCCATAAGGATAGCGAAAATCTCCGCTTGGAAGACAGACGCATGCTTACCTAAGGGGTAGTGTAGTCTAATGTTCTCGCTTTTCACGATGACTCCAGCAGAGCTCGGAGTATTGGGGAAAGCCCCTGTGCAGCCGGGACAAGCCGTTCTTTGAAGTTTGGCAAAAGAGGCAGTATGCCTGTTCCACCATACAACCGATGCATACGAGAGGAGAGGACTTACCATTGCCGTATAGATCCAAAGGACCCTTTTAGGAGATAAGCCCCATGTCTTGCCAAAAGCACCTTTGCACTGCCAGAAAGTGGACACCGCTTTATCGGTTTTCGCTTCGACATGCTTGGACCAAAGAAGTTTTCTATCGAGGATTACTCCTAAATATTTGACTTCATCAGAGATCGGAATAGTGACACCTTTTAGCACAAGTTGAGTCAGACCAGTGACCTTCCTCCTTCTCGTGAAGAGAACAACTATAGTCTTAAGAGTATTCACTGAAAGCCCATTTCTTGTGCACCAATCATCAATCAATCCCAAGGATCTCTGCGCTAGAGAGCAGACAGTCCTTAGAACGGCGACATCGTCCGCGTAGGCTTGTGTGTAGGTTCCAGGAAGATTGAGGACCGTTCACAGAGAGTCTACTACCATACGTCCATACACCATAAAAGGGGAGACAGAACACCACCTTTAGGGCAGCCCCTGTTTACCCCTGTCATCACGCATTTTCCATAATCCACAACACCAATGTTTCATCTACACCATGATGTCTGGCTGCGTTGCACATGCTATCAAAGGTCGCATTGTCAAAAGCACCCTCAATATCGACGAAAATACCCAACGCGTTCTCCTTCCGATCAGCACTTTCAATCCTACCAACAAGGTTCTGAAGCGCAGTTTTACAGGATTTTCCGCGCTGATAGGCATGTTGCATCTCAGAAAGAGGATGCGATCGAAGAGCAACATAGCGCACGTGCAGCTCAACCAGTCTTTCCAAACTTTTCAGCAGGAAGGAAGAGAGACTTATGGGTCTGAAACTTTTGGCGAGAGTGTAGTCAGTCTTACCAATTTTTGGTATGAACCCGACTTTAACCATACGCCAAGGAGAAGGTATGTAAGCCAAGGCCAAGCTTGAGGTTAAAATCTTTTCAGCGTCGGCATCAGCTGACTACAACCTTGTTTCAGCATGGCTGGATAAATTCCATCCGCTACGGGACGCGACGGATTCAAAGGGTTGGACCCTTAAGTTGGCTAAGGTCCCCATCCACTTCTGAAAAATCGTGCCCCTGGTGTTGGCGCTTGAGTTTTGCACGATTCTTATTATTATGACTCCGTATTTTGCAAATATGTAGGTATGTAGATAGGTATCTATAGGTAAAGAATTAACGTCAGGATCACAATATGCAATTTTGTATGGAAAATTTCGCCATAGTGAGTTAAGCCTGGACTCTAAAAATTAGTATTGCGGAGAACAAATTGATTTTTTTAATAAGCATGTTGGGTAGTTTCAATTCCATTTGGGTAGCCTAGGCAGAACGCAGCGAACTGTTTCGCTTGTTTAAAAATGGAAGCAGCTGAAATATGGATTTAGCGGTTAACAACGCTTTCTACAAAGTTATACTTATCTTTGTGATTCACTAAACGTTTGTTTACATCATACACGTATAATGATTCCAAAGTTCTGTGTTCTTATCAATGAAATGTTGAACAGATTGCTGATGGCCTTGCTTGTGTTACAAAATGTCATTGGCTCTTACTTTTTACTAGCTTTCCTCCGTCTCGTCTAGGCTGAGTGGAACGTACCTACAGACGAGCAATAAATGTGCAGCAATTATAAAGCACATAATAACCATCTTTACGTAGCTTAAGTTATTCAGTGAATGTGCTTGCTCTTTTTAATGGCTTACTTATTTATTACCCGTTCCATTTGATATTACTACTTCAAAGGCACCTAAAAGCAGTTATTGTGTTGCTAGTCTAGTTGCATAATAAAGTCGGTCTATGAGCTTCATAATAAAATTAACGGAAATGCTTTCTTAATTGTCAAGTGTTGGGGCAGGTGGGGGCTAATGTTAGGAGCTCTAATAAATAGTTCTTCGGGCTTTAAGGCAGATCTGTCGAAGTAACTGCGTGGTGCGCTGTTTTTTTTCGAGAACATGGTCAAACGACAACAGTGGACGGTGCGCGCTATAGGGCCATGTTAACTGAGTTTTTTCTGCCGCAACTGGACGAATTAGGACTGGGGGACATGTGGTTCCAACAGGACGGAGCTACGGCACACACTGCGCAAGCGAATCTGTCGCCCGAATCTCTCGCCGAAGTGATGAAAAATGCCATAAAACGAGCCCGTATGGCAACCAATTGTGAGGGCGCCCATTTGGCCGATATCATCTTCTCGACTTGACCAATATAAAGGTTCAAATAAACAAATAAAAAAAGGTTTCTGCTTGGAATACGATAGGCCAGAATTGTCTGTGCTCCATTATTTGGAAACCCTGCTTAAAAAAAACTATAAAAAATCTATAGTCGATGTAGTACCAAGTACGTCAACTAGATTTGTCCGAACTAAGTATAATGATCGCATTAACTTGACTTGTCAACAAGGCACCGGCTAACAACAAATATAAAACGTTGTTTTACCACTGTTTGGGTGTTCGTCTACAAGTTTTTTGATGTAGATGCTGATTGCCGTCTTTTTATTGCAGTCATATATCTATGAAAACGGTTTTTTAATTGTAATTGTAATTGGGTAAGTTCAAGTGCCTAGTCTTGTCAGACTTACAACTGGCTGACTTTATGTGTCTCCGTTTGGATTGACCTAGATTGTCACGTGAACAGCTTTTTAGTTGACTTTTATGGAGAGGTAGCCGACGAATCCATTCAAGAATTTCGTGTGTAAGATTCTTATTAGAGGGAAATATATTGCTTTCTCGGAGCCGAATTTTTCAAATTAAGGAACGGCATTGAGTAAAAATTCGTAAGAGTAAAAGGCGTAAAATTTAAAACAAAAGCACAGAGACCTACAACGTCAGGCATCTGTCAGACTTACTAAACTAGATACTTGAACGATCCTATTTGTATAACCAACTTATTCTATTTCTTCAGACGATTGTCCTCAAACTTCAGAATTGCTCTTTTCAATGAAATTGGTTGGAGTCCATTTGCAATTGGGGTAGACAGCATGCATATAATATGTGAGATTTGTTTATTTGTTGCTAATTTTTATTTGTTTTCTAGAGTGGTCATTAATATGAAGGTCAATATATTTCAGTAAAAGTTTATATTTGCGCGTTCTTACTTCTAGCACAAACCATATTCGTTCTTTTGATAGAAAGGGCAATTCTCTTCTTCTATCGAAAACGCCATTAGGTAAAATGTACCTAAACATATTTTTTGGGACAAAGGTGTTTTGCCAGTTTTGGTCATCAACATCCAAAGCCCGGAGCATAGTTTGACCGAAATGTTCAAATGAATAAATTATCATACTGGAACAGTGCTTGACAATATTTCCAACATAAATCAGTCAGGGGCAACAACGTCGCTTCTCTTTGCTTTCCTGAGTCACTGAGTTAATTTTTTTCCAATATTGTTTTCATTTTTAAGCCTAGTATCCTGCTCAAGCTAAATTTTAGTGTCCCTATTCTCCACTTTGTTTCTCTACACCAAAGACGAATGGTCGCTAAATTATGACACATGATATAGATGGGACAAAAATTTATACGTGTAATTCAAATTAGAATTTTCGATCGCAATAGTTGAGTAGGTATCTCCAAAACAATGGATACGAAAAGATATATCATTGCCGCAGCAGCGGACAAGCCCCGCAATATTTTTTCATCGCATCAAAAGGTTTTTTTTTTTTGGTTTGCGTTTTCTTTTATAGTCACGCACATGTTCTCTGTTGTTTCCTTGAAAAAATCCATAGTATGTTATGTTATGTTAAAGTGGCTCTCGGTGAGAGAAACACTTAGGCCGTAAGTCGGTCCATTGTGCATACCATTGGTGTTGGGGGTTCCTTAACCGGTTACTCATGTAAACCATTTGCTTTGATAAAGCTAAGAATGTTAGCAGCGCTGATGAAGCTTAGATCACTTAGATCATTGAGGAAGTAATTACCTAAGTAAGGCCTCCTTAAACTGGATAGGGCGGGGCAGCTGCAGAGAAAGTGGGTGACAGACTCATCTTCCTCCTCATCCATGCAGCATAGTAAACACAACAGAAACTTTTTCCTCCGTATTTTATGTCAAAATTTATCTTCGATTTAATGTATCGTACATTTATTTCGCGAGTTAAATGGGTGGAGACTTTTCATCGGTCCATCTATTTGAAGTTAAAGGCTGGTACGCTCACGCTGCTCAAGTGAAGTAACATTTTCACTCCTCTCCAAAAAGTGCTGCGAAATTGAAAGTGAAATATTTTTTTGGAGATTTTCGTGGAGAAATTTATGCAGGGTGACTGCGGTCAAAACTTAAAAGTTTTTTTTGTTGGAATTCAGTAGATAAAATTTAAGTCATCTACTTATAAAATAAAGAAATGCTTCATTTTTTACACTCTTATTTTACTTAACAACACGAGAGATGGAGGAAGCAAATTGTGGACTTCACGTTTTGTTCATGGCATTAAAACATTTTATTTGGCAAATAATGTCTGACTTGTAATATAAAAATACATTTTTGTATATAAACAGCAAATTGTAATTTTTACTATTCACGTTTGCATGTTTTAACTTTTCTGAGGCTTTCTTTAAATCTGTAGCTTACAATCCATCCAAACGTAATGTCCATCAAATTCAACGAATATTTGTCCTTAGTTCACGATTAAAAAACCTTCTTGTAGGTACTGTAGATCTATTGTATTAGTTATTAGAGGAACGTGTAAGGCAGTATGCTGTAAATGACTAAAGGCTGGTACGCTGTTCGAGTGAATTGAAATTTTTACTCCTCTCCAAAAAGAGCTGTGAAATTGAAAGTGAAATTTTGACGCCGAAATGTCAAAAATTCAATGCGACGGCAATAAAAGCCAAGTGAAATAGCTGTGGAAAGATTTTAGTATCGCCCCCTACAAATCATTTCTTGAACAACTATTTTTCACTCGAACAGCGTACTGCCTAGTGGAATCTTCACGTGGAAAGTTCATTTTGACAATTCGCGGTGAAAAATTTGTATGAAAAATTGGATTTCACTCGAACAGCGTACCAGCCTTTAATAAACAAATGTCCACAAGTAAGTTAGTAGACGTCAGATAGCAATTCTAGTGTTTTTGGATTTCAAAGCTAAGTCCGGATTCTTTATTTAACAGATCTACGAGTATACTGTGTCATCTGTTAAATCACAACATTTCGCAGGTGTTAGATGTTAAATCTTTTTTCGCTTAACTCTCACACCTAAAAATTACTGTGGGTCTCTGTCGCCACGAATGTTCGTAAATACTAATAAAAAAGTGACGTACTTTGTTATTATTTGATAAAAGTTGACCACATCTACAAATAAATCGTTTCTAATTTTAAACTTCTTTCAGTCACAACAAAAGTAGTAAGGCATGCCTAAAACGAAAACGCAAACGATTTGCACGCCACGCTCACCCCCACTTCCTTTCAAACCACAAAAATTACAACCATTCAATGACTGGCATTTTTGTTTAATCAGAAGGCGGTTTGATTTTTCGCAAGGGAATTGGACAGCCTTAAGCTGTTTTGGGCCCGATTTGCGACCTTATGTTAAATAAAAAGAAAATACCCCGTACGTTTCAAATCACCGCTTGGGCTTTGTCTTGGCGAGAGAGTATCTCAATGGGATAGAGAGAAATAAGGTTTTTATATGACCTTGCATATCATTGCAGACTGCGCTCAAACGTTCATCCCCCTTTATTTCCACATTCTCCCGAATCGCATAACAAAATTTGTAACGTTCAAGTGTAATTAAAAATAATTAGCAGTTTGTCTGTGCAAAATGCTGTGTGATTTTTCACAATATCGATTTTAAAAGTATAGGTGCATCCCTTACAGATGGGCATAGTCCAAATCCCAGTTTTGTTTAAGAACGCAGATTCCACATTACACAGTTCTCATGGTCGCATCGCTTTTTAAATACATTTCCCCCTCGCTGACTGCGGTTTGCTGCCTATAATTAGAATAACTGCGGAATTTGCTACTAGCTCTTGAAGTTGCTGCTGGAAGTAAATAAACAATTCGCCTTCCGATTCTGATTCTTATTTGTTCATGGAGTAATGACATCATTTTCGCATTGGTATATGTTAATTTATTTCCATTGCGCACTCAAAATAAACATTCATGTGAACATAAAATAAAAAAAGAGTAAACTTAAACTTCACACGCCTTTGCTGTTTCGTCTGGAAACAAAAAATGTATTTTCGCACTGCTTCGTTTGTTGCTTGGTCGATTGATCAACCATCAACGACCATCATCACGTTCGCCTTTCATTCACATCTGGACTTTCGTCAGCTTTTCATTTCATTTTGAATATTCGTCCGATTAGTATAGTTATTCGCCGCAGTTTTGCAGTAAAATTCTATTACTCCGCCCACGCACGTACCGGCTGTTAGTTGAGCTTCTTCGTCATCGTCGTTGTCTATCTATTTAAAATTCCTTTTACGCACTTATCCTACTACCAAAAACTTAATAACTAATCTATGAACCGTGGAACCTGAAAAGAACAGTGAGTTATCGCTAGGTATTGGACAACAATTATCGCATTTTGCGTACCTTTGACATCAACAACGATAAAGAGAAGCCGATAGCTAGCTACTCGCAAACACAATTAAAATGACTACCTAAAGCATACAATATTCTCGATCATTGCAGAAGTTTCTTTTGAAACGTGTGGTGAAACTCATACTCATCGGTTGCATTATACTTGGGTGTTTTGTTTTTTCTCTCTTCTTCTAGTAATTGAACGAGTTTTGTGTGAATTTTTTTGAAGGTTCATTTAGATAATATTGTCAAAATGTCTGAGAAGCTTGATGTTGTCATATTCGGAGCCTCAGGATTCACGGGCAAGTACTGTGTCTTCGAGGCGGTAACTGTGCTGGATAATCTGAAGTGGGGCATTGCCGGGAGGAATCAGGTAAAGTCTAATCATATTATACGCAGAGATAAGCACAGAACTCAATTGTGTTTGTTTTTCATTTGCAGGCCAAGCTAGAAGCTGTCCTAAAGGAAATGGGCGCAAAGGCCAAGAAGGACTTGTCAAAAATTCCCATTATTATCGCCGATGTAGGTGACGAGCAATCACTCGTGGATATGGCTGCCAAAGCCAAGGTGAGTAAGCTTTTATATTTAGGTCTGTTCCTTTACAATAATGCATTCGAACACATTTAGACAAATTCATTCAAAGTTTGTTTCCTTCTATGCAACGAAGTTTGACTAATTTGTTACAATGCATTATTGTAAGGGAACAGACCAGACCTATTTTGATTTTTGATTCCTCTCTCTTAAAATAACGAATGTCCCCTTTAAGTAATTTGATTTTGTGACTTGTTATTGTTTAAATTTGAAAATGTTGATATACATTAAAACCAAGGGGGGTTCTCTTTTAATTTTGTCTGTTAGTAAAGGACCTTGTTAATTGTCTGTTTCCACAGACTATATACTCACTCATGATCTGTTACGGTGATTATCCTGAACACTTTGTGCTCGTCAGTTTTTTTTTTTTTTTTTTTTTTTTTTTAATTATTTCCCTGCCCAATGGCTGACACTGCGACCTAAAAGATCTTTTGTGTCAAGAAAGGATGGTTTAGCCTAAGAGACGATAGACCTCCCTAGTGAAGGTCAGTATGTCCTTAGTAGCAGAATTTCTAATTTCTGCTATTGAGAGTACCTCTTTGTTAAAGGTACGTCGTCTTAACCAGTGAAGTGCCGGGCAGTTGCAGAGCAGGTGCTCAGAGGATTCGTCATCCTCTAGGCAAAACCTGCATTCTGTCTCTGGACACAAATTCAACTTGCTAAGATGGTATCTCAAGCCACAGTGGCCTGTCAGAAAGCCCACTAGCTTTCTAATACTTTCCTTGTTTAGTTTAAGGATTTCCTTGTAGGAGAAGGGCCTTATAAGTCTTTTTGATTGTCTTAAACCTGTGACATTTTCCCATTGGTTTATGCGGAGTTGTTGTTCCCAATCGTTGATAAGCCCTAAAGCAGTAGCCCAATTGACTCTGCAATATGGTTCTGGTCCGCAGAACGCGGATTCCGATCCAGCCCTAGCTAGCTCGTCCGCAGATTCGTTTCCTGCAATTCCCCGATGACCAGGTACCCATCCAAGTTTCACCCTGTTGTGCTTGGATAGTGTTTGCAGGGCATCATAACAGCACTTTACTGTGTGTGAGTCCAACGTGTTGGACGATAGGGCCTGCAGAGCTGCCTGACTATCAGAAAAGATTTGTATTTTAGCGCCCTTAATACCCTTTTTTATGTTTAAAATAGCGCAGATCTCGATGGCGTGGATTTCAGCCTGAAAAACTGTGGGACTCTTTCCCATAGGTATTGAGACCTTGGTGTTGGGTCCAAAGACACCAGCACCTACTCTAGACTCCATTTTCGATCCATCAGTATATACCAAACCAGACTTTTTGGGTCTAGATTCGGGACACCATTGGCCCATTTTGCACGGTCCAATATCTCTACCTCAAATGATTTCCCAAATTTGTATTCCCTGACCATAGTGTCGGGGAGGGAGCAGAACATCTCCATATTTGGAATTGAGTTAAGTATTTCTAAGTGACCCACACGGTCAACAGGTTTATACTTATATTCTAGTTGCAGTTTAATAGCGCATCTAGCTGCTACCTTCTTTATGAAGATATGCAAAGGTGAGAGCCCAATTATGGCTCCTAATGCTGTTGTTGGGCAGGTGCGCATCGCACCTGTTATACCGAGACAGGCAATACGTTGAAGCTTCTGTAGCTTATTTGCCGTTGTCCGTTCCAATACTTTCGGCCACCATACTATTGCCGCGTACGTGATTATGGGTCTGACCATCATTATGTACAACCAATGTATCATACCAGGATTTAGACCCCAGGTTCTGCCGTAAAGACGTCTACTGGCCCACATGGCCTTTTTAGCACGTTCTGCGGTGGACCTGATGTGTGAGTTCCAGTTGAGCTTCTTATCCAGGATGACCCCGAGATATTTGACTTCGTTGGAGTAACTCAAAGTAATGCCTTTTATAGTAATTGGATCAAGATTTACCAGTCTTTTCCTAGTAAAGGGCACTAGAATGGTTTTGTTAGGATTTATGGAAAGTCCTTCTTTGGTACACCATTCTGAGACATGTAGCAATGCTTTTTGCATGCTACGAGTAATGGTAGCGCTGAGCTTACCCTTAACGATGATAGCCAGGTCATCTGCATAACCGATGACATTATAGCCTAGGCTATGTAGACTGACTAGTAGACTGTCGATGACTAGTGACCATAGGAGGGGGGAGAGAACCCCACCTTGCGGGCAGCCTTTCGCTGCAGTCACCGAAACAGACACATCCCCAGAGGAGGATGTAATAATTCGACTTTCCAACATGGCTCTGATCCAGTGGTTGGTCGAATCTTCGATACCTTTACATCTGATTGCCTTAGCAATCGAATCGTAACCGGTGTTATCAAAGGCACCCTCAACGTCAAGGAAGGCACAAAGGGCGATATCCTTGGTCCGGAAGGTTCCTTCTATCTTACTAACAAGATAATGAAGAGCACCTTCAGTAGATTTCCCCTTTCTGTACGCAAATTGACTAGAGTGTAGAGAATTAGATATAGCTAGCTCTTCTCTAATATGAACATCAATCAGTCTTTCCATGGTTTTAAGAATAAAAGATGTTAGACTAATAGGTCTGTATGATTTAGGTAGTTCGCTCGGCCTGTTGCCGCTTTTTGGGATAAAGACCACATTTACCTGTCTCCAAGAGATTGGTATATATCCCCAGTTGTAACTAGCTCTAAATAAGGCGATAACCATTGGCAGTATGATATCAACAACCCTTTGAATTAGGGCTGGAAAAATACCGTCGCCACCAGGGGCCTTAAAAGGTTTAAAAGTGCCAATTGCCCATTTAACCTTGTCCGGGCTGAAAATTTTTCCAGATAAACTGTTAACTCTACTAGCTATAGTGATCCGAGGATCGGTAGCGTTTGAGTTATCGTGTGCTACACGAAAACACGAACCAGGGAAATGAACCTGAAGTAAGGTTTTAATAGTGTCCGTACGGTCCGTTGTGTAGGTTCCGTCATTTTTCTTGAGCAATCCTACACAGTTTGTCTGATCTTTGTGTAGAGCTTTGTGGATTCTAGCTGCCACCGGCATATCTGATATGTCTTCGCAGCATTTCCTCCATGATGCCCTTTTAGATCTTCTCAATTCTGAGTTGTAATCTGTGAGAGCGGATCTGTATTCGTCCCACATTTTGGTTATTTTAGCTCGATTAAAGAGTTTTCTAACCTTCTTCCTGCTTTTGGCTAGTTGGTCGTTCCACCAGGGAACCTTACGTTTACTCAAACTGGTTTTATTGACGCAACTATCTTGGTAGGAGGTTAGCAACACATTATTAAGCTGATATGCTGCTTCATCAATGTCCCCCGTGGACTTAATTGACGAAATAAACATATCTGTTTTTGAGAGAACAAGTCCTCGATACTTATTCCAGTCCGTTGACTTGGGGTCGTATCTGTTTTGGGCCTGTGTCGATTGGCCAAGTATGTCGAACCTAATGTGCTGATGGTCTGACATGGAGGCTTCATCTGACACATGCCAATTTACAATGAAATTAGAGATAAATGGACTAGCGAGAGTGAGGTCAATTACCTCCTCGCGGATAGCATTTATAAAGGTAGGTTTAGTACCCTTGTTAAGAATATCAACATGTGCTCGTCAGTTGCAAACGCCACCAATTTGCATGCAGTCAGGTTTATTCGAGATTTTCTGCAATGTTTTCACTATTTATGGATTAAGTTGGCTTGAGTACCAAGCAATATGATCGCATGGATTGCATTTAAGAAAAAAAAAAACTACAAACCCTCCGACATTCCCTACTTATAGTCGAATATTATGTCCCTGTAAATGGCGGTAACATCGTCAAGTACCTTTTTTTGCTTAATAGTTTTTCGTGCTACTCTCTGGCTCCCTTGACTGTTTCGGGTTAAAGTCTTATTTGCAACAACTGTTAATCAAACTGACCCTCTAAATCGGTGTGAACCATTAATGCAGCTACAGTTTTTTACAATCGGGTTGTTCTGTAATCGCATTTGAACAACTGTGAAGTCTAGCTGCCTTGTGGTCGTTAGCTTTGCATAACAACCTTTCCTATGATGCTTTGCGAAAAGCCTTCTAAATCGTTGGCGTCGTAAAATGTAACTTTGCGAACCACAGTGGAAGCACTCGTCACACAGTAGCTCTTAACGATACTGTTTGTTAGTTCGACAATGCTTTAATTGGTTAGTTACGTTTTCCAAAATCATTATCAGGAAGGAACATTGCTGGGAGTTGTTCTGCTTTACTTGCAAACTCGGAGTTTGATTATACTTTTTTATATGTAGTAAACTAGCTTTTTTATTTATTTATTTAAAGGTCATTGTCAACACTTGTGGGCCATACCGTTTCTATGGCGAACAAGTCGTGAAAGCATGCATCGAAGCTGGCGCCCATCATGTCGATGTAAGCGGAGAACCACAGTATATGGAAACAATGCAACTAAAGTACAATGACCTGGCAAAGGAGAAGGGAGTATATATTGTGTCTGCTTGTGGTTTCGATAGTATTCCAGCTGATATGGGAGTTATGTTTTTGGAGAAGAATTTCGATGGTAAGTAGAATTGTATGCTCTCACCTTGTCTACAAATACAACTTGTCTTTAGGGGTCCTTAACTCGGTCGAAACATATCTGCAGAGTTATTCTTCGGGCGGCCGTCGTGGAGGAGCATCCATTCATTATGGTACCTGGGAATCAGCCGTTTATGGCTTGGCACATTCCGGTGAACTACGTGATATTCGATCGAAACTGTTCAAGGGACCCCTGCCCAAGTTCCAGCCAAAATTGAAACCAAGGTAAATATACTGATTACTCGCTTCATTTCTTTTAATTTATAAATTCCTGCATAGATCCGTCATTCACAAATCAGACGTTATCAATGGTGTCTGTCTACCATTCCCTGGATCCGATAAACCAGTTATGCAACGCTCGCAGAGATTTTTATACGAAACCGAGAAAAAGCGTCCAGCTCAAGTGCAGGCCTACATTGGATTCCCGTAAGATATATACTATACGAATGTTAACTTTCTTTGGCCTCACAGAAAACTCTCCTTTCAGTTCCATGTTTGTGGCGTTGATTGTCGCCTTTGTTGGGGTTGTTTTTGGAATTATGACAAAATTCGCTTTGGGTCGTAAACTGCTCTTAAACTATCCAAAAATCTTCTCGCTTGGCTTTATTTCACATGAGGGACCATCAGAAGAGACTATGAATGCATCACGATTCAAGATCACAATCAAGGGTAATGGTTGGTCAAAATCGGAGAAACTGGCTGAAGCAACAGATCAGTTCACTGATCCACCTACAAAGAATATGATAGCCAGAGTTACCGGATCGAATCCAGGCTATGGAGCCACCTGTGTTGCCTTGTTAGTGGCTGCTACCACAATTCTCAGAGACAGTGATAAGATGCCATTGACGTAAGCTAAAAGTGGTTAACATTTATTTGGAAGAGCGGCATTTTATGTTTATTTTTCTTTCAGCGGAGGTGTCTTGCCACCAGGAGCTGCCTTCCGCAAGACCAACATGATTGCCGAGTTGGAGAAGTATGAGAATGGAATTAAGTTTGAAATTGTTGCGAACAAGTAAATCGCTGGCGAGGCACATCGCAACGATTCTATTTATTAATAACCTTTATACGTAACTAATGGTTATATAACGTTTAATTTTTATTTTTTAATACTAATATTGAAGTGATATAAGGTTGAATATTAATAACGAATGAAATAAATGTAACAAAAGTTCCAACGAAATTTTATGGTAATGCGTTTGTTGTTTTTACAACGTGGACATACTGCCCAAGTTTCTTAAGCTAAGATTAGACTGTATGCCAATTATGCAAATGAATGCCAACAGGCAAATGACCAGATTAGCTGTCAAATGACCAAAATTACCAATATGGTCTTATTTGCCTTAATGGTCATGTAAGGCATTTGTTATTTATAACCAAATGTTGAGTAGGATAATGCTGTAAATAAAAACAAACAAAAAAAATTGATCCGATGTGTACGACTTGTGACATCGTAAAGTCCGGGTCGGATCTCAATTCTCAATAGCCGAAATCAATTTGCGGATGAGATCGTCTGACCATACTTTGTTGGTCTCTTCCTCGCCCTATCAGCTTTTGCTTCCTACATAATCCTGGCATCGCTAGCCGCCTCGATTGAGCTCACCAAAGACATGTAGATGGGTGTTCCACAAAAAGAAAAGGAACACAAAAGAACTTAAAAGGGTAAAATAATAAACAAAATATACACCAATAAAAAAATATACAATCAAACACCAATGACAACAAAATAATTCAAAAATGCCAAAAATGACACAACGAAATTTCAATAAAGTGCATATGGGCATATAGACTTTATGCTGGCATTCGTGCTTATTGTCCCATTACACTATATGCTATTTTGGCATTTTTATCTGTCAAAATCAGCCTGGTCATATGTGGCATTTAGTTCATTGGGGCATATGAGATAGCGCAGGGACATAACTCCCAATTTGTAATGTTGGGACTTATGACCCACTTAAGTGAGATATAAGTCCCTACTCCCTAATCGAATTTGGGACTTATGTCCCACACCATCGGGACATAAGTTCCAACATTTTGTTTCGTATTTCTTTACGCAAGCAAAGGAATTTTATTTTGTTTTTGAGAATTTAAGATTTTTTAGTTTTATTTTCGCAAATTTTCAAAAGCAAAAATTTTATGAGTTCCTTTATTTTGAGAATTTGAGAAAAAAATAAGCAAAAGTCTTTTGTTCTAGAAAACATGCTCATAAGATTTTAAAATTTTATGAGAATTTGAGAAAATAAAACTTAAAAAATTGCGCGATTTATATATATGTATAAGGCCCCAAAAGAGAAAACGAAATAAGGCCCCAAATTTCAAAAATTAAATTACACCCCAATTTTCCGTTGTTTTTCTTTTTTTGATATTTCATAGCTTTTTCAATATATCGTCTTTTTAGAAATAAATTTACAATCTTTATATAAATATTTTTAATTAAATTAAGGTCTTGTACTTTTTTTTATATATTGCAACATTTCTTTGTAACATTTTCATTTATTAAAATGAAAATTAACGGAAATAGGTACCCAAAAACAAATTTGTAAATATTTTTAAATTTGGATTTTTAACAAAATAAACTAAGCATTAAGAATAATGAAAATTTGGTACAAAAAATAGCGCGATTCATTTTATTTATTTAATTTATTTAATTAAAATAACGTCATTACCACGTCAATATTTAATATTAAATATAGATGACTAGAAAGAAGCTGGTTAAACAACCTTTGGGAACTATTTTAAAAGTTCCGTTCATCAAATATCTTCTATTCTATTTTCCTTTAGGTGTTTTTGGTCTTCAAAAACACAAACCTATCACTGAACTAATTTTAAAACGGTACTTTTGTACATCGGTACAAAAAATCCGCGAATAAAATACTTAGTCTAAGAACACCTGCAGATAAGAAAATTAACTGTTAATGGAGTTCTTGGATTATATTTCATATTTTGGCAAAAATAAGAAAAATGAAATAAGACCCCAAATTTTAGTTTTGTGGTTTTATTTCATTTCTTCTTTTTGGGGTTTTTCTTTCTTTCTTTCATAATAAAATAAGATCCCAATTTTAATTAGGAAATAAGGCCCCAAAAAAGGAAATAACACCCAAATTTAGTTAAAAATCGTGTTGTTATTTCCTGTACAAATTTTTGGAGTTTATTTCATATTTTTTTGGGGTCCTATTTCATTGGGGTTTTATTTCGCAGAGCCAGGTGGGACATAAGGCCCAACATTTTTGTTTGGGACTTATGCCCCACTTAAGCAAGACATAAGTCCCAAATCGAATCTGGTACTTATGTCTCACTTAAGTGTGACATAAGTCCCAAATGACATAAGCCATATGAGGTATGCCCATTACATTGTATGACCATATTTTGACATGAGAACTGTCAGAAATTGGCATTTTATGACCACATACCGTCTAATCTTATCTTAGGCCGTAAGTCGGTCCATTGTGCATACCACTGGTGTTGGGGGTTCCCTAACCGGTTACTCATGTAAACTATTTGCTAAGCTTAGATCACTTAGATCATTGAGGAAGTAATTACCTAAGTAAGCCCTCCTTATACCATGTTCCCACCAACGTGATGTGATGTGATTTACCATACATTTTCGTGATCACTAATTACGTGATTTGTACCTGTTTAATTTTTAATTACGTGCAAATCCACACAAAATAAAATCGAACATACGCAAAATAGAATCGAACAGACACAAATAAAATCAAACAGACCTATTATCGACATCAGCTGTTTACACAAAAACAAACTATTAAAAAATTTAAATTAAAAATGCAGATAGTGATTGTTTACATCATTTTTGGATTTATTTTGATATATATAAATTCTATCCAAAGCATTTTAACTAATTTTAAATTGTTGCGGGTAATTTTTCTTTTGTACTTTTATATGTACGATATTGAAAGCAGAGACAATACTGAGACCCCCAACTTCGACCGATTTACAGTTATTTGCCTACAAGCTAATGTCTTTTTCCATTGGACAAAAAGAAGCGTCCGGGAGAGTCCGGAATCGAAAAAATCCCTTCTGAAACCGTTCCTTTGACACAAAAAATACTCTTCTGGTGATTCTGAGAAGAGAAATTCGCTTCTCGACTTGAAGTCAGAATCCACTCAAGAAGCACTAACACAAGTGTAATTTATATATTTTATACAAGTCAGCTGACAGCAGCCGTAGATTATTTTTTGGCGTTTCACCAATGTTGTCGTGGATTCATCCAGAAGCATTTTTCTTGTTCCATTGGATTTCAGAATGAATGAATCCCTGAGTGAAACCAATGGAAAACGAAATAAATTTTTACAGAGCTGACAAGTTTAAGTGCGTTAGTATTGTACCATTGAATAACTACAGATAGAATCGGCATCGTTGACGACGTCCGCTACGCGGTCCATATGTCGCTGCGATCGCTTGTGCGGGTTTGTGAAATGGATCCGGGCATAAAAACGAAAACACGAAAATGTACAACATCCCAAAAAAATATCCCTCTGAGGAATGCTGTATGGGTAATTTTTTGTTGTAAACCAGGGGTCGAATTACCACATCCGTTATCGAGTGAGTGAAGTGCATACGTACGTTATCGAATGATCGAGTAACTACATTGGTATGATCACATACGAACGGTCACGTATCGAATGCACATTAAAAATTGTACCAATTGTACTAGCACAATTCTGCTACATTCATGGTTGATCTGTGACAAATGTTAAATGTATTGTTTTTCTGTGAATGTTTCGAAAGAAATTGGTGTATTTATAAACATTAAATTGAGTATTTTCTGTATTTTTCATCTTCCAAATTAGAAGATGGTCATTGTGAGTCCATTTAACGAAAACGTTTATGAAAAAAAAAGCAATTCTTTCGGCCTTACTAATAATAAAACACTAATGTCGACTGTTAGTTGACTGCCAGTTTAAATAAAAATGTACAGAATTTTTGAAATGGTACCAATAAACAATTTAACCTCCAGCTTTACTAGCACGAAGACTTTCTGTTGAATCTATTACAATTTTGCTGTCAATCGTTGTCAGTTATCAGATGGCAAATCATTTGTTTTTGTTTTCATGCAGTAAGTTTTGTTTTTCAAAAAATTTAATCAAGATTGAGAATGAATTCAAGTCGAGACGAAGATATTTGTATGGACCTTATATCTGTTGAAGAATCGGCAACCTCTCAAAGGATAAAATATATGACGAACGAGAGTTCTTTTGCCACTATAGGTTTGTTGGTGGTGTGTACTATCTGGTAAAAAGTTTATTAAAACTATTAATAGATTTGATAAACCGATAGTGCGCTTTATTGTGGAAATCGTAAGGGAAGAACTTGCTCCATGGACGAATCGCGTAGGAGGATCACTCTCGGTGGAAACAATAGTTTTAGTTGCAATATGATACCTAGGGAAATCTTGACATACCTATTACAAATAAATGTGTTTTTTTTTTATATTTAATTGAATACATAAGTGAAATAGGATTTAGTTTTCGTCTGAACTCCTGTTAAATGATTTTGTTTTTCAAAATATCCGAAATTCGTTTAAAAGAAAATTCCCTTTAAGTGAAAAAATAATTGTTGCAAATTGATGTTTCAGTTAATATTTACAATTCTCTATTAGAAAAGCCGAAAATGAAAATAAATGAAATGAAACGACCAAATAAATTAAAATACCGTATTAAACAATAGGAGCATAATATCCTATATCCACACGTAGACACTTAAGACAAATTGGCAACACCATAAACAGAACCTAGATCTGACGCAACGAACTGATTTGATCGTTTTGATAGGATTCTTTCCCTGGGTATCATATTGCAACAAAAACTATTGTTTCCGCCGAAAGTGCTCCTCCTCCGCGATTCGTCCATGGAGCAAGTTCTTCCCTTACGATTTCCACAATAAAGCGGACTATCGGTTTATCAAATCTATTACCTAATAGTTTTAATAAACTTTTTACCAGATAGTACACGCCACCAACAAACCTATAGTGGCAAAAGAACTCTCGTTCGTCATATATTTTATCCTTTGAGAGGTTGCCGATTCTTCAACAGATATAAGGTCCATAAAAATATCTTCGTCTCGACTTGAATTTATTCTCAATCTTAATTAAATTTTTTGAAAAACAAAACCTACTGCATGAAAACAAAAACAAATGATTTGCCATTTGATAACTGACAACGATTGACAGCAAAATTGTAATAGATTCAACAGAAAGTCTTCGTGCTAGTAAAACTGGAGGTTAAATTGTTTATTGGTACCATTTCAAAAATGCTGTACATTTTCATTTAAACTGGCAGTCAACTAACAGTCGACATTAGTTTTTGATTATTAGTAAGGCCGAATGAAATTATAATTTTCTTGAAAGTTTTAGAGTGATTACGAGTGCATTCATATTTAAAATCGACAAACTTTATTTTAGTGGAAGTATCACTCCCGCCTCCCTGGTTCCATTGAAACTAGCTGCAACTTTGTCCTTACAAGAAAGTGGAGGATATGAACATTAAGTTGGTGTGTTTTAACTTATTCACTAATATATCAATTGTAAAAACATTGAACAAACGTTTTTTGGTTTGGTAACGATTATATTATATCGGAATATGAAAATAACAAAAAAAAAAAAAATATCTTTCATTTTCTCTACTGAAAATGCACCCACTCGACAGCAAAAACCCTACCGTATGAAAATATGCTCGATCACTGATGACAGAATACCAAAATTCGATACTCGATACTCGATCCCGTGTGCGATCATACCAAATCAACATTTATCAGTCACGTATGACTCGATAACTGATGTGGTAATTCGACCCCAGTTTGAAGTAGGTACGATATTTCATGCTTATCTTTCTGTCGATACGCTTCGATTGTCCTTGTCCTTTCCTTGTTACTTTTGGAATTTTTGTTAGAGGTTTATTGCGGTGTTTTTTTTTTATTTGCTACTGGCCTGGTATATGATTGCAGATTTGAATAATTTTAGCTAGATATGATTTTGTTTTTCCGAGTATGTATTGTAGGTGCATGGGTAGGGTAAATATGTATGTGTATAATGTACATGTACATGTGCATGCATCATTTTGCGACCAAATTCTTGTTTTGAAGTTAAACATGGCCAAATAAATGCAAATTTCTTTCTTTTCGTGCATTTTTCTTTGAGGTTAATTATTTTTATTTTCGCAAGTAAAAGAACCCGCATGGTCTGCTTGAATAATTCTTGATTGTGGAACATGGAAAGTAAATTGGTTCCTACACAAATTTAAAAGAATATTAAGTACATTTTGTTCAAACATTCATCAAAACACTTGTTGATTTTTTCCAATAACTCTACAAAATGTGTAGTAGGAATGACTGAATCACCATTAATTTTCATATTACCTAACAAGCTTCAATAAGAATCTCGGCTTTTGTAGGGGACTCATTTTGATTAGGTGCAGAAAACTTTAATATGGCATGAGAAATACCTATATCCCGAAAAATAATGTGTAGCCATGTCTTGCATAATTGGAACTGTCTCTGATTCTGATAAATCCTCCACATCAAAATCATGAAACTCGAAAGCATTGGAATCTTCATTGAATCCGGTTTCGCCATAACAGACAATATCAACACCACCTATGTAATATATAGGTAGGTAGGTATATTAGGTACGTAATCAAAGGGAGAAAATATTTTTGATGGATATAAAAACTAAGACACATATTCAGACAAAAACTACGACACAAACATTCTTACTTTGCAATACCGGAACTATGTTCGATGCTATTGCTTCATCTTGATATACTATAATATCTGTAAACATATAGGTAACTACCATTCGGATCCAAGAACTCTATAATAATTATATTCAATTTGTAAGCTATACAAATTATGTCTCAGTAAACGTACTTTCAACATCCGCCATATTAAAAGAACTGATGAATCTGATGTTTCATATGAATTTGTAGTAGGTAGGAACAATTATATTATAGAAACTCATCTGTTTATGTTCCATTTATTGCTTGCCAAAGACCGTTAAAACAATACACCGGATCTTTTCTGTCCATCTTCCATGACGATATCCATCTAACGGAATCCTGTGAGTTTGATATGATGCCCATTTGGTTTCTTGATAAACCTATATATACTGTTGTTTTAAATCATGTGAATCAGTGATCTATATGGATCATTGGCGTAAAATAAAAAACGCCTACAATATGCGAAAAGTATCTATCCGATCTTTATTTCATATTCGATATTCCTACTTTCCATATTGTTATCCTCATAAAGAAATCCATCAGTTTGCAATATGCGAAAAGTAGGTATTTGGAAATAATCTATAGGTAGATACTTAAAGCTAGGCATATATTATTTTAGATTTTTGCTTCTTAAATTTTCATTTGTAAATGTTAAGAAGGGTGGGGGTCAATATTCTGCCACGCCCACGTTCGTGTGCCCTGCAAACTACTTTAGTTAAGGATATGCTGCTTTTATTGTAACTAATTAACTAATTTTGAATTAAGCAGCGACAATTGTGAACTTAATTATTTTTTTCTAATAATAGTTAGGTATTTTCAGTATAATAATTTGCATATGTACATTTTAAGGTATAGTGTATAGATAGTGTAGCTAATTAAATTAGTATGTCTAAAGAATACGAACGATGTTGTAAGTAGACACTAATTGCTTTTGATAAGCTTTGTTATTTATAATACATTTGCATCAAACTTATCCGAACACCAAACTCTACAGGGAATGAGAATCTATAGCCAAGCAAAAACATAAAAAGTTCCGAATTGAAATAATCCTTCATATTATTTGCCTAGGTCAAGAAAACACATCCAAAACCAAACCCGTTCTGTGCACATTTTCGGCATAGCTAAACCCCTACACACGCACATACCTGCGATGTACAATCAGCGCACAAGAAGATAACATTTTTGTTGTTTTCCTTATTACATAATCTCCTCGGAGGACTGATCACAGTGAAAGCGAATCTACCCAATAATATAACAACAACAATCAAAGCAACAACGGCCATCGGCCGTGGACTAGCAAAAAGTGAATTTCATCCCCACCCTAAAGTGAAATAATATTCATTCATATTCCTTTCAACACACAAGCAGCAGCAACCCTTTCGGCGTACGATCTACGATCAGGATGCGAATGAGGTGAGATGGCGTAGCACTTAAAATAAAAAGCAAAACCGATCTATCCTTCTCAATTGAGGTGTGGTGTGTTCTGTTTTCACCTTCAATTTGTTGCACAATCGTTGTTTGACGATCGCAAAAAGTATCCATACTTTTCTCTATGGACGTGAGACATCTGTATATTATTTGTCTGTGCTTTAACTTCACAGGCCTTTGCTGTTTCGTCTGGAAACAAAAAAATTTATTTTCGCACTGCTACGTTTGTTGCTTGGTGGATTGATCAACTATCAACGACCATCATCACGTTCGCCTTTCATTCACATCTGGACTTTCGTCAGCTTTTGATTTCATTTTGAATATTCGTTCGATTAGTATAGTTATTCGCCGCAGTTTTCCAGTAAAATTCTATTACTCCGCCCACGCACGCACCGGCTGTTAGTTGAGCTTCTTCGTCATCGTCGTTGTCTATCTATTTAAAATTACTTTTACGCACTTATCGTACTTCCAAAAACTTAATAACTAATCTATGAACCGTGGAACCTGAAAAGAACGGTGAGTTATCTCTAGGTATTGGACAACAATTATCGCATTTTGCGTACCTTTGACATCAACAACGATAAAGAGAAGCCGATAGCTAGCTACTCGCAAACACAATTAAAATGACTACCTAAAGCATACAATATTCTCGATCATTGCAGAAGTTTCTTTTGAAACGTGTGGTGAAACTCATACTCATCGGTTGCATTATACTTGGGTGTTTTGTTTTTTCTCTCTTCTTCTAGTAATTGAACGAGTTTTGTGTGAATTTTTTTGAAGGTTCATTTAGATAATATTGTCAAAATGTCTGAGAAGCTTGATGTTGTCATATTCGGAGCCTCAGGATTCACGGGCAAGTACTGTGTCTTCGAGGCGGTAACTGTGCTGGATAATCTGAAGTGGGGCATTGCCGGGAGGAATCAGGTAGAGTCTAATCATATTATTCGCACCCAGAACTAAATTGTGTTTGTTTTTCATTTGCAGGCCAAGCTAGAAGCTGTCCTAAAGGAAATGGGCGCAAAAGCCAAGAAGGACTTGTCAAAAATTCCCATTATTATCGCCGATGTAGGTGACGAGCAATCACTAGTGGATATGGCTGCCAAAGCCAAGGTGAGTAAGCTTTTATATTTAGGTCTGTTCCTTTACAATAATGCATTCGAACACATTTAGACAAATTCATTCAAAGTTTGTTTCCTTCTATACAAATACAACGAAGTTTGACTAATTTGTTCGAATGCATTATCGTAAGGGAACAGACTAGACCTATTTTGATTTTTGATTCCTCTGAATGTCCCTTTTAAGTCATTTTATTTTGTGACTCGTTATTGTTTTAATTTGAAAATGTTGATATCATTTAAAACGTGTGTTTCCAAAGACTATATACTCACTCATGATCTGTTACGATGATTATCCTGAACACTTTGTGCTCGTCAGTTGCAAACGCCACCAACTTGGATGCAGTCAGGTTTATTCGAGATTTGCTGCAATGTTTTCACTACTATGTTGAGCTGAAAACAATAGTTAATGGATTAAGTTGGCTTGAGTACCAAGCAATATGATCGCATAAATTGCATTAAAAAAAGAAAACAAATGGACTCTACAAACCCTCCGACATTTCCTACTTATAGTCGAATATTATGTCCCTGTAAATGGCGGCAACATCGTCAAGTACCTTTTTTTGCTTAATATTTAGTTTCTCGTGCTACTCTCTGGCTCCCTTGACTGTTTCGGGTTAAAGTCTCATTTGCAACAACTGTTAATCAAACTGACCCTCTAAATCGGTGTGAACCATTAACGCAGCTACAGTTTTTACAATCGGGTTTTTCTGTAATCGCATTTCAACAACTGTGAAGTCTAACTGCCTTGTGTTCGTGAGCTTTGCATAACAACCTTTCCCATGATGATTTCTCAATCATTGGCGCTGTAAAATGTAACTATGCGAACCACAGTGGAAGCACTCGTCACACAGTAGCTCTTAACGATACTGTTTGTTAGTTCGACAATGCTTTAATTGGTTAGTTACATCCTCCAAAGTCGTTATCAGGAATGAACATTGCTGGGAGTTGTTCTGCTTTACTTGCAAACTCGGAGTTTGATTATTCTTTTTTGTTTATAGTAAACTTGCTTAAAACACGTCATTAATTTTTATAACCTAAAGGTCATTGTCAACACTTGTGGGCCATACCGTTTCTATGGCGAACAAGTCGTGAAAGCATGCATCGAAGCTGGAGCTCATCATGTCGATGTAAGCGGAGAACCACAGTATATGGAAACAATGCAACTAAAGTACAATGATCTGGCAAAGGAGAAGGGAGTATATATTGTGTCTGCTTGTGGCTTCGATTGTATTCCAGCTGATATGGGAGTTATGTTTTTGGAGAAGAATTTCGATGGTAAGTAGAGTTGTATGTTCTCACCTTGTCTGCAATTACAACTTATCTTTAGGGGTCCTTAACTCGGTCGAAACATATCTGCAGAGTTATTCTTCGGGAGGCCGTCGTGGAGGAGCATCCATTCATTATGGTACCTGGGAATCAGTCATTTATTGCTTGGCACATTCCGGTGAAATACGTGATATTCGATCGAAACTGTTCAAGGGACCCCTTCCCAAGTTCCAGCCAAAATTGAAACCAAGGTAAATATACTGATTACTCGCTTCATTTCTTGTAATTAGTTAATTCCTGTATAGATCCGTCATTCACAAATCAGACGTTATCAATGGTGTCTGTCTACCATTCCCTGGATCCGATGAAGCAGTTATACAACGCTCGCAGAGATTTTTATACGAAACCGAGAAAAAGCGTCCAGCTCAAGTGCAAGCCTACGTTGGATTCCCGTAAGATATATACTATCCGAATGTTCACTTTCTTTGGCCTCACAGAAAGCTCTTCTTTCAGTTCCATGTTTGTGGCGTTGATTGTCGCCTTTGTTGGGATTGTTTTTGGAATTATGACAAAATTCGCTTTGGGTCGTAAACTGCTTTTAAACTATCCAAAAATCTTCTCGCTTGGCTTTATTTCACATGAGGGACCATCAGAAGAGGCTATGAATGCGTCACGATTCAAGATCACAATCAAGGGTAATGGTTGGTCAAAATCGGAGAAACTGGCTGAAGCAACAGATCAGTTCACTGATCCACCTACAAAGAATATGATTGCCAGAGTTACCGGATCGAATCCAGGCTATGGAGCCACCTGTGTTGCCTTGTTAGTGGCTGCTACCACAATTCTCAGAGACAGTGATAAGATGCCATTGACGTAAGCTAAAAGTGGTTAACATTTATTTGGAAGAGCGGCCAATATATGTGTATTTTTCTTTCAGCGGAGGTGTCTTGCCACCAGGAGCTGCCTTCCGCAAGACCAACATGATTGCCGAGTTGGAGAAGTATGAGAATGGAATTAAGTTTGAAATTGTTGCGAACAAGTAAATCGCTGGCGAGGCACATCGCAACGATTCTATTTATTAATAACCTTTATACGTAACTAATGGTTATATAACGTTTAATTTTTATTTTTTAATACTAATATTGAAGTGATATAAGGTTGAATATTAATAATGAATGAAATAAATGTAACAAAAGTTCCAACGAAATTTGATTGTAATGCGTTTGTTGTTTATACATTGAGGACTTACTGCCCAAGTTTCTTACTTAACTTGCGTTCAAGTGACATAAGCAACTGCTATAAAGGACAGAATCAGCGTTAACTCATATTCTAATGTAAGTAATCTTGGGCTTTGCGTGGTAAGATATGCACTTACTTCCTCAGAAGAGTGCTTCTAGGAGCTCCTCGACAAGACATTAACAATGACGCGTTAACATCGATTTAGGTGAAAGGAGAACATCTGTGGTGGGCAGTTGGGAAGCATAGCCTACGCGACAGCACCCGGTTTTCTCACATCAAATATTAATATGGCTTCAACCAGACTGTAAAATCGTCAACCGAATCAGACATTGCGATTTTCGAGCCGCCGTTGTAGGCTTTGGCTGACAGGATTGTAAAATTCTCAGTTGTAACAGACGTCATCTGTGATTTTTGCCTATGAATGCATGAACCTATCTTATTAGTGAACAAAAAGCTGTACGAGGAAATTTTTATAGAAAAGCACTGACGTAGAGTTGGGGTAGACATAAGATAAGATGTCTCAAGTCTGAACCTGTGTACCCCATTCGCGCTCTATCTTGTTTTTATCTATCTAATAATACATTTTGCTATTAGCCAATACTTATCACACAATTTCCTTACCTTTGGCACCACCACCGATAAAGAACCAGATAGCCATTCATACTGCACTTCGCATTCGTGAGGAAAAATTTAAAGTGGCTGCGAAATCAATTATTTTAAACGTTTGGTAGCTGCCTAAACTCTTCAGTTGACTAGATTTGTTCGTCTGCGACTATATTTGTTAACCTACTTTGTGTTTGTTAAAGCAGAACGGTAAAAATGCCTAATAAACTCGATGTAATTATCTTCGGAGCATCGGGATTCACGGGAAAGTACTGCGTCTTGGAAGCGGTAACTGTGCTGGAAAATCTGAAATGGGGTATTGCCGGAAGAAGTCGGGTGAGTTATATTGTTTAAGGTCACAGAGTCATATTCAATTTTATTTGTTATTAATTGGTAGGCCAAGCTGGAAGCTGTTCTGAAGGAAATGGGTGCAAAGGCGAAGAAGGACTTGTCCAAAATTCCAATTACTGTCGCCGATATAGGTGATGAGAAATCATTGCTGGATATGGCATCTAAAGCGAAGGTGAGTTATCTTTTTCAATTTACCTTAAACGGGGAAACTTTCATGGATTCAAGACTTAAGAAACGTTTGCTGTCAATGCACACCCACGGAAAAGCGTAAACATCAGACACCGAGATGCATGTCATCTGTTGGATGTTTGATGAACAATGTACAATAAGCTGTCACTATTAGAAATTTAATAAAGGAAGTCATTATGTTCTTTCTAAAGGTAATCGTTAACACCTGTGGTCCATATCGCTTCTATGGCGAAAAAGTCGTTAAGGCATGCATAAAAGCCGTAGCCCATCATGTCGACGTAAGCGGAGAATCCCAATACATGGAATCTATGCAACTCAAATACCACGACATAGCAAAGGAGAAGGGCATCTACGTTGTGTCGGCTTGTGGCTTTGATAGCATTCCAGCCGATATGGGCGTTATATTCTTGCAGAAGAACTTTGAAGGTTTGCAGCAATTCTGCCTCTTGATGGTAGCTTATTTTTAACAAATCTACTTCAGGAGTTCTAAACTCGGTTGAAACATATTTGCAAAGAAAAGATGCGGGCGGACATGGTGGTGGACCATCCATTCATTATGGTACCTGGGAGTCAGCAGTCTACGGCTTGGCAAATACTGCCGAAACGCTAGAGATACGATCAAAACTTTTTAAGGAACGTCTGCCCAAGTTCCTGCCGAAATTGAAAGCAAGGTCGGTACCTTCGGATGATAATTTACTTGACAATTAATAGCTAAAATATTTTGCAGGCCCACAATTCACCGATCTGACGTCATCGACGGTGTCTGCCTACCATTCCTAGGCACGGATAAACCTGTTATGGATCGTTCACAACGATTTTTATATGAAACTGAGAAAAAGCGCCCAGCTCAAGTTCAGTCTTACATTGGATTCGAGTAAGGTGGACAATTTTTACCCTGTCACCAGTAACACAGAGTTATTTTCCTTTACAGATCTATGTTTGGTGCGGTCAGTGTCGCCTTTGTTGGAATAGTCTTTGGATTGATGACCAAGTTTGCGTTCGGGCGTAAATTGCTTTTGAATTACCCGAGAATCTTTTCGTGCGGCCTCGTCTCCCATGAGGGACCATCTGAGGACCACATGAATGCGATTCACTTTAAGTTCACAATCAAAGGCAACGGTTGGCCAAAATCAGAGCAATTGGCTGAAGTCACGGATCAATTTGCCAGTCCACCTACAAAAAATGTGATCGCCAGAGTAACCGGAACTAACCCAGGCTATGGGGCTACCTGTGTTTCTCTGTTGGTGGCTGCTACCACAATTTTGAAAGAAAGTGACAAAATGCCTGGAAGGTAAGTTGAAAAGTTCAGGTGTCGAATCGCGTCGTCCGTGAACGAGCATTACGTGACGGAATTTGTTTTTATTTTACATGTAAATCAACTTAATTCCCTAAACGTAATGCTAGATCACGACCGACGCGATCCGACTCCAGTATTTAGGTGGGAGACGCCGTACAATAAACTACATTTTTCAGTGGCGGAGTGCTACCACCAGGAGCCGCCTTCGCAAAGACCAATATGATTGCCGAGTTGGAGAAGTATGAGCATGGAATTAAATTTGAAATTGTTTCGAACAAATAAGTCGCCAAAAGCAGAGCTTAAACTAACGAAACTCTTCTGCAAAGTAACGCTTCATCACAGCGGTGACCACTATGGAAATATGTACCACGATTAATTGAAATGTAATGTAACACAAACAATAAGGAGTGGCAAGGTGTTAGTATTCTGTTCAAGCATTATATTTTGGTGTAATTCGATAAATAAATCAATTCGATTGGAGTGAAAATTAGTTTAACGTTCCAGTCGGCAAAGCGGCCCTTCTTCGACCATCTTGAGGTCAACCTTTGGACCCACCAAATCACGGATGTTATTGATGCCATATTTTATCATAGTTGGTCGCTCTAGCGACAAGCCCCATGCGATAACGTTCACATTCGAAGGCAATCCCATGGGTAACACCAGTTCGGGCCTGAAGACTCCCGAGTTACCAACCTGCAATAATGTAAGGACCATTAATAATTATGGGTGTAAGAATAGACCGATTTTACCTCAATCCATTTGTTCAAGCCGGGATGGAAGCAGAAAATCTCCATACTCGGTTCGGTGTATGGGTTGTAGGCTGGCTTGAACTCCAACTGGGTAATGCCAAGCTTTTGGAAGAATTCGTATAGAGTTCCAATCAAGTCGCCCAGCGTCAGACCGACATCCGCAATAACTCCCTCCACCTGATGGAATTCAGCCAGATGAGTGGCATCCAAAGTTTCATTGCGGAAAACTTTGTCAATACTAAAGTATTTGGCCGGCTTGAAACCTCCCGGTTGGTTGGCCAACTTATAAAGCATTCGCGCACTCACGGCAGTAGTGTGGGTTCGAAGTATATTCTTTTGCGCGTCATCAAGTTTCCAGTCGTAGCCGTAGCCCTGCGAGCCGTAACCACCTTCTGAATGGACTTTCTTGACTCGCTGCAGATATTCCTGGGGGAATTTGTAGCTCTTTGCCGGATAACTGATAAAGAAAGTGTCTTGAGCATCGCGCGCTGGGTGCTGTTGTGGCTGGAACAGCGCATCAAAGTTCCAGAACGATGACTCAACGTAATTGTTTGTGGGCATTTCGGAGAATCCCATTTCCAAGAAGATTTGACGAAATTCGGTACGAACTTTAAGCAGTGGATGCAGATGTCCACGTGCTGGAGGTGCGCCAAGAGAATCAAAATTGTACGCCTTAAATTTGAGATCTTTCCACAATCCAGATGCCAGCATTTCCACAGTCAAGTCAGTCTCCAGTTTTGTCAGAGTTGTTGAGAATTCTGGCCCCTTACTGAGAATGAAACTTTTGGTTGTGACCTCCTGCAGAAGTTTCCTTTTCTTGTACTCAGTCACAATATTGGCAGCTAGCTCATTTTTGCCATTCGCTATAGCTTGTAAATTTAACATGACTGCATCTTCGATTTTGTCCACTTTCCGCTTGACTAGTGGTGGATTAACTGATTTATCAACAAAGATCCATCCCTGTGCCATCGCTTTACTGAAGCCAACCTTGGCATTTGGTGAGGATTTCAAAAGATCCGCTTGTGGAATGCCTTCAGATGGAACTGCATTGTAAGCAGCAGCTTCGTGACTGCCTTTAGCGGCTACTTCTGATCCCTCGCCAGTCAATTCAAAAGATTTTCGTGACGTCTGCTCAGCGATAACAAGTTCACCATGAGCTTGAATACTCTTGAGAGCTCCGATAATTTTTTGATGATCCTCACCGAAAATCGGCACTAGGTCCAGAGTGTCAATTTTATCACAGCTCTCCAAGTGCTGAAGAATCCTTTCTGTTAAATCTGGATGCATTTTAATGTAATTTTTCAAAATAAATATGTTGCAGCTAAAAATATGAAATTTTAGTCACTCGTAAAAGCCGCCGTGGCCGTGTCAACACGCGCAGATTTTGAAAGTTTCGAATGACAGTTCTTCTTCTGAAGTTTAACAATGGGTTCGTTCGAATGTGCACACGCAAAGGCACAGGTAGCCAAGTTGCGATGAACTGTCAAATGGCAAGTGATTATATCAAACGTCAAGTAGTAACCGAATTGATAAAATGACCTTTGTTGATTTTAAAAAAGGTTAATATTCAATCAATTAGGCTCTCCCAAACCCACGCGACTTATTTGCAGCGATAGCGAAACTTCCGCCTGTCAAATTACAGAAACATGGCAGTATATGAGAATACCCACACTCATGCGATCAAGTCAGTGCGACGGCGATTAAAGTGCAGCGTTTTTTTTATATTCTCTGTTGACAGCGTTTTTATTGTTGTCGCGGTTTAGTTAGCTGTGCGTATCTGTCATTTTTGTTAATTTTTCTGCGATGGCGTACACTGAAAAACTGTGGTCGATTCGCGTCGTCGGTGAACGAGCATTACGTGCACGGAATTAAGTTGATTATACATGTGAATCAAGAACTAATTCCGTCACGTAATGCTCGTTCACGGACGAAATCCTGATTGTGCTAGTAACTCACACATACTGACGCGACGCTTCCTTCTGGGCAGGCTTGCGAATTTCCTTGTCGCATTCAAAGTCGAAATAATTGTCGTCGTCACTGTCGCTGCGAATAAGTAGCGTGGGTTTAGGAGAGAGCCTTAATACTTTAAAAATATTTATAAATTTTGAACAAATAATTAATAATGAGGTTTTGGATTTGAATTTAACATTTTGGCCATGAGATTTCTGGTTTTTAAACAACCTTCTTATGTATTGAGCTTGCTTTATTTTTTGCACTGTTTTGCTTCTGCTTTCCCATTTGCAAAAAGGAGTGAATATTTTTTTTCTGGCAAGCTATAATTATGTCCGGTGCAAGCGGGGTGTAATATTATCATTTCTTTGACATTGACACTTTTCGAGTATTTTCAATTTCAAAGGCAAACAGAGCTAATCCAATTTTGTTAAAAAAAAATCTAGTTCTTGCGGATTAAAAATAAATTATTTGCTGCATCAAAACATCACCCTTTCTATATAATTTCACCATAAATGCTGTTTATAAAGCGTTAAGAAGGTAAGGAACTTCACCAGCCTATTGGGCAATATTCGGTTTCCCTAAATATTAAAATCGAAGTCGCGAACATCTGATTTTGGTAGATGACTACAAATAATTGTTTTTTTTTTTATTATCCACCTAGTTTTTCCTGCTCTGTTTGCGTATGTATGTAAACTCGCTACAATTAATTTATGTTATGCTAACAGCTAGTTTGCCATACGCACGTAATTAGATTGCTTTTCAAGTATCTGCTATTATCAGCTCATTTTTAATTTCATTTTCAGAAATAACTCTGGATTCGATACCCGACTGATTTGTGTCTGGATAAACTAAATCATGAGACTTTTCTTCGAGGAGTTGCTAATTGGATTTGAATTTAAGAATTTCCTTATCGCACTAGCCGTGCTCTTTATTATTTACCTTGCCTGGGAGTCAACATATGTACGAGATTACCGTATTCAACCGAATGCTGTTCTAATAATTGAAAACAATCGGCGACTACTTGTTGACATTGGTGCAACTGCTAACACTCACCGAAATTTAAGGTCAAACAACGATTGGACTCTAGAAGCTGTAGAGCCTGATACTATCGCAAATGTTCAACCTGCGGAAGCTGCAGAAGCGAATGTAACTAGCGGTGATAATAGCACTGAAAGCGATTTAACATCGGAGACGAATACTGTCCAAATACCAGAACCTCCGCCATCACTTGAGGTTGTCATCGAAGAGGTGCATGGTTTGGCTAATGTAAGACAGCAGTTGAACGAGAACGCATACCGCACTTTAGAGACATTCGAAGAGGGCATAAGTGGCCTTTTGGACGATAACGAAGGTGGGCCGCAGCGTGTTATTCAAGCCATGGATACAGCAGAGGGCATAAGAAGACGTCGCTTGGCTTTCTATGGTCAAGAACGTGATTCTAGTCAACTGAATGAGACGAGTACGACGCCGACGGCGGGTTCTAGCCCTACCCAAGAAGGCGGAGATGCAGCAGATTTCCGCGTTAACGCCGATAACTGTTCCAATGAGAATAATGAAAACGAAAACAAATCCAAGGCCGATGAAGCTGCAGATAAGGATGCTTCTAGCAAAATTGACAGCCAAGCTGAACCGGTGGACAAGAAGGATGAGTTTAGAATTAAATTGAAGTACTTAAATGATGACATGAAGCTGGTGACAGGAACACCCAATGAAAATATTGGAGATTTTAAAAAGTATATACGTTTTTTTAGAATTTGTCTACACGTGCATGTTTTGTAAATTTTGTTTGTTTTGTTTTTCAGGAGAAATTTCACACTTGAGCTGGGTGCTCAAAAGTTCGTTCGATTGGTATTCAACGGACATGTCCTGCAGCCAGATTCAAAAACTTTGCAAGCATGTGGCCTGTTTGATAATTGTGTTGTACACTGTTTGGTACATAATCGAAATCCAAATGCAGCTAATCAAAGTCAGCAAAGGAGCCAGCAGTCTAGGTTAGGTAAGTCATCCTGCTATGTGAATTGGCCCTCGACTGACAGCATGCACTTGCCATTGTCCTCATTGATAACTAAATGCTGCTGCTTCTTCTAAATAATTGTAAACGATGGGCGAGTGATAGCGAGCTGAGGACTTTTGGTAAACTGTGCCTCTGGTGTTGGCTTGTAAGTTGCGCACAATTTTCTCAAGAATGATGTTAAACAAGTCACATGACAGCGCATCACCTTTTCTAAATCCTTTTCTGACATCAAAGGTCTCGGTGAGATTGTTTCCGACCTTTATGGAGCAGCAAGCGTTCTCCATCGTCACTCTGCACAATCTGACGAGTTTGGCAGGGATGCTAAAACTAGACATGTCTCTGTATAGCTCGCGTCTATAAATGCTGTCATATGCGGCCTTAAAATCGATAAACAGGTGGTGTGTATCCAGGATCTGCCGTAATGTGAATATTTGGTCGGTTGTGGACTTACCGGGCATAAAACCGCACTGGTTTTAGGCGTTCCCACAGTATAGCAGATATGATCTTATACGCATTGTTTAGGAGAATGACGCTCTGTAGTTGGCGCAGTTTAGATGGTCTCCTTTCTTGTGGATCGGGCAAACGATGCTGAGGTTCCATTCATCAGGCATACTTTCTTCTGACCAAATCTTGGAAACGAGTTGGTGTATGCTCTCCACCAAGCCATCTCCCGCTGCCTTAAAAAGCTCGGCAGTTAAGCCGTCCCGTCCAGCAGACTTAAGTTTAGATATTGCTATCCTCACTTCACTTTGGTCAGGTGGACGGAAGTCTTGGCTTCACTTCATTTGGTCTAAATTAAAGAGGACATTCTTAATTTGGTTACAGTCCTGTACACTTAAACTCATCTTAAATGCGATTCGCAGTTGTATCAACTGTCGCCAAATGATCTGAAAGCTGATCCCTTGATCACATTCATAATGAACAGGCAAAACTGTAGCACACGTTCAACTCTCCTTCTATTACCAATTGAAATTGTCGAATGTAAAAGGAAAATCATTTCAGGTGCAGATAATGTCTCCACGCAGAACACCTCGACTGCAGGCGCTAACCTACCCAGCAACGATGGCCCAGCTGTTGGTAATTTTTCCAATCACGAATCCACCAGCAGCCATATGATGGCAATGTATGCTGGAATGGCATTCATCGCTCTATCTTTAATACTGTGCTGGTACTGCAGGTAAGTAAGTAACCCATTCACAGATTTCCTCTAAACTATAATACTGTTCTTTGTTTTCGCAGAATACATTATTATGCTCTGTTTTCATGGTATTCCACCCTCGTCCTTATTCTCATCACGATTCTCTTCTCGATACTTGGTCCTATATTGATATTTATTGAAAATAATGAAATGCAGCAGACAACTTAAATCTTTCCGATGATTGGCGTAGCAAATGAAGACGATTTATGTTGTTTGGTGTTTTAAGGCAGTGGCAATTCAATGGAACACAAGTCAGGGGGGAACAGTCTATTATTATTAAACGAGATGCATACGTTTTATGTTTATTATTATTACTTTTTTTCTTTGATCGAAACTAAATCTGTGACGAATCCAATTCATATAACTTTTTACAAATACATACATTATATATATTTTTTTTTTATTTACCTGGTTTCTTATTTTACTCAAAGAAAGATTGAATTTTTGTTTGTTATTATTTCCATTTGCATTAACAAAACACACCCAAGTCAAGTAGATTTGTTTAAAATTTTTAAAATTGAAAGAATAGAAAACATTCATTTGTGTATAGATGTGTAATTGTATATTATATATAAAATATAAAAAGAATTTGAAAACAAATATGGGGAAAGAAATGCATTCTGTAGATGAACTTAGATGTACAAAGATCCATCGGCAGGCCCCAGGTATCGTAGTGAGATGAGAAGTACGTCGATGATGGTCCAAACGCCTAGCCCGCCGAAGCTGAACAGTTTACCGATACCCTCGGGCCAATGACCAAGGTAAAACCTGGAGAAGAATGGAAGTTATTAATGCGATTACAAATTCTATAATTATGTTTATTGTGACATTTAACTGGAAGTCAGTGACATTTGTCGAGAAATATGGTAGAGCTGTTAAGCTGTTACTGTCGATGTAAATCTTGCACTGACTGATAGATTACACTGTGGAAGCCAATTGTGACGATATAACGTAGTGTTATTTGGTGGAATACGGCAGGAGTGGCATTTAGAGTTAATCTAGAGCTACACAAAGTTGCAATTATATATATAATACTGGAGTAGCATCGATGCCCGTTCCCATTCTTAAACATTGCCATAAAATGAATGTGCAAAGTTGGTTGGTTGGTAAAAGTGGCAACAAAATTCCTGTTCCTGATGAGGGAAGAGACACAAATAACACATGAGTGCCGTTTTGAATCCACAACAAGCGAAACCAGAAGATAAAAGGGGGAGAAGGATGTTACGGGAGCTCAAAACCAGCCTCTGGAGTTGAGAAATTTAATGGTGCAGTCATTTTGTGAATTTGACGACGGTCAATGACCTCTTTTGTTTTGTAAATCGCATTACGTTTATTGTGTCACAATCGCCACTTCACTGAATTTACATTCGAAACAAAAGCAAATTGCAGTGCGCAATTCGAACCCAGATTGTACATTTTAAATAATAACTACATTTCCCAATCAGCTTACCTGTCAACACCAAAACCGCCTAGTGTTAAACTTATAATTAGAGCGGTACTCCATCGATATCCTTGCGTCCAATTGCATTTTACATTTTTAGAAAATGCCCGATTGCCCAGACAAAGTACATCACTGTGTGCTGTGCAGTTCGTTCTGAAAGTAATTTAAGGACCAATGAATACGTTTACATTTGCTTAACAAACATTTATTGCTTACTTATAATACTTATCAATGGAATTGCAGTTACCCCGCTGCACGCATGAATATTGCCAAAGTTCAGTCTGATAACAATATCGACAATTCATCAGTCTTGTGAACGATCGTTCACCCTAATAGAAGTATAATATTATTTCATCAAATATTCGCTGACAAAAACACTCACTTGACATTGTATATACGACACAGCCTCACAGGTAACGTTCACATCCTTTCCATATAGGCAGGAGTAATTGTAATTACATCGTATACAAGGAAATGCCAGACTATTACATGGTACATCGGTCGCACATGATGAAGTTTCATTTAGCTGCTTTTGAAGAAGGAAACAAATTAAAGAGTCGTCTGTTCGTTTTAAGGAGTAAAAGTTTACCAACATTTTTCACTATGGTTACTGGTACATAATCGACTGTGTTGTTTTTCGTTATCTCTGTTTTTGTGTCCACATCCATCAAGTTGATGGCTGAAGATGCAAAGTGGTTTATCAATAAATTTGTTTTTGTAAGAAATTTTGTGTAAGCTCACCGGTTTGACTTTGTTTGATTCCATTGACTATAATCGCAAAAAGCAATATAACAGCCGACCGTAAATTGATTACAACATACCTTCGATGAAACATTGTTTATGGTTTTTGTTTAAAATTATTACATCCTAATCCTATAAATTGGTTAATTTTTGCTTCTTTACTTGCGCTATTCGATTTATGTATGATGCTTGAGTTAGGTATCGGAAAACGTCAGAAGAAGACAGCTGGCTGTGTAATCTGTAATACCTACCTGGACAGCGCTTCTTAAAACTTAACATTTGGGATGCGCTGTTCTGAGTTAAATTTTTGTTATACTTTTAGCTATAAGTAGAATATTTAAATGCTGTTAAGGTTAAGGACGGTGTCTATGGCCTCAATGGTGGATTATGCTGCAATTGGGATTTAGGTAAATTTTAGCTTGTTGTTTTGTACATGGTAATGGCCAAACTTAAATAAGTGCATCTGTTCGATGTTTATTTCTATTCCAACTTTTTACCAATGGATATGAGGTTATGAATGATTACTCCTTAATCCATGACAAATTCTCAGTAGGAAGTACAACTTTGATGCTGGGGCGAGTTAGAAGTTATCTCTGTTGTTAACACTAAATGGACTTAAATGAAATAGGTAGATGTGATTTGCTTAAACATATGAACACAGTCTACTAATCTCAATCCGTCCCGTCATCACGTAACAAAAGTGGAACGTGTTTGGAACGTGTTTATACGAAGGGTCTGCCAGAGACGTCTTTCTATAAACTGTCTACGGACGACGTACTTGCTCATAAGTTTTGCACAATTCAGGCTGCCGCAAATATTTTTACTGAATACCACACTACAGAGTAAGTTTAGTAGTTAGAAAATGCTTTCAACTTGTTTAGTTGAATGTTTCACAGTATTTACACTGATTTCTTTAAATGTAAACATTGGTCTAGTGCAGTCTGCCGTGCCGCCGTGGTAGTCTTATAGGGAACGTGAACGTTTCCAAGCCGTGCCTTAACGCACGGAGTGAATTGTTTAGAACCAAAAAACAACAACAATTGGCGACGGACTGACAAAAGTAAACAAATAGTACTTGTTTTTCTTTACATGAATTTCAGCAATTGCATTCAAAATCTCAGCCGTAGATGGATGAATGTCGTGATGCATTTATTTTGCAATAGTCTAATCTATGTTGGAAAAATCGATAGAAGGCAAATTCCGTTAAACCGACAATTTTAAACCCTAGTTTAATGAATTCTAGGGCATCTGCCTTCTCGCTAATTCAAAATGCAGACCTAATTATGTATGAATTAACATTTCAGGTGAAAAATGGATCTTAAAGATAATTGGACATGCATTCCGACAAAAAAGCTTATACAGTCCTATAAGCGGTTTCCGCTCTTGTGGAATTGCAACCACAAAGATTACAAAAATAAATCGGTTCGCATGAAGTGTCTTCAAAGCATCGCAGCAGAAGTGTCTGAGGTAAAACCTGGCACTACAGTCAATGCTATCAAAGCAAAACTAAAGACTTTGCGTGCTCAATTTGGTAAAGAAAAGCACAGAAGAAATGAAGCGTTGCAAAAGGGCATGGTGTACGTACCAAAATTATGGTGCTATGAAGAATTCAAATTTATTGACGTCAAATCGAAAGATAAGCACGAGTCTCAAGTAAGCGCAATACTTTTTTTGAATTTTATGTTATTTGATTTAGTTTATTTCAGGTGGAAGCAATTGATCCTATAGAAATTAAAAATCAATCAATCAATCAAAATCGCCAAAACTGTCCGAGTACAGAAAAGGTAAGGATATATTCCGGATCCGTATCCGTAACATTTGTATCCGAATAGATGCAGGTGCTTCTTGTTGGTTTCAAAATTCCATGTTCCTTATATCTCGTTTGATTCTTTCTTTTAGTTCGAGCAATGTCGGCGAAAAAAGTTCCCGAAGTGGTCAAAGGACCAAACATTAAAAATGATACGGCTTCTGAAAAATTATCCTATTCTATACGATCAAAGTCATCCGCTCTACTGCCAGCCTATCCATCGAACTCTAAGCGCTCATAAACTGCTCTCTAAACTTAAACGGCACAGGCCGGATGCAACACTAGCGGATATGAAATCCAAAATAAATACGTTTCGCGCCCAACTTTTGAGAGAAAAGCGAAAGCAAGAAGCAAGCATGGATCGCACAGGACGTTCAATGTATAAACCCAAGCTCTGGTGCTTCGAAGAATTATTGTTTTTAGACGAGAGAGGGACATATTCTAATAATAAACCTGAGGAGTTTCAAGTGAGCGAAGAACCGGATGATTGCTACATTGAAGAAAATGAGAACGAAATTTACGTTAAATCTTTTGACGACAGCGACGAGGAAGACATGAGACTTGACTCATCCCCATCGCCACAGCCACATCCACAATTGGTAAACAAACGCTTACAATTTAGATGGTTCTTATATAAAATTGTTTATATGCATTTTAGTTAGTCCAGAAGGAAGCAAATGAAAAATCGTCTCGCAGCATTCTTCATAACAAATGTCTCAGCCTAGTTGAAAGTCTTACAAAGCATATGTCAAGTTTACAACGCAGTAAGTAGTTGCCTTGGAAGATGGACCCGGAACAAAGCTTAACAATTTTTTTCTTTTCAGCCCACAATTATAACAACAATTCACAAACACCTCAGGCCGCGCTAGCGAAAATGGTCGAATTGGAGCTATTAAAAGTTTCCGATGACATTTTTCAAGCTACAAAATGGAAAATTATTAAATTACTGGAGGAAGCTTCAAGAAGTAATGGGGCTACCTTTTCACACACGTAATACCTACCAACGTTGCGATATAATGTAAGGAATTTGATAACCTTACTTTTGACAGGGTTGGGATTTCCTTAAAGAATAAACATTTGGTTTAGACATTTGTATTATTTATACACCGAAGTCCCAATAACATTTTTGTTGTGCATTATGATATGAATTTGCAAGAATGAACAACAAAAGTTCAGTGGCATATAAAAACGCTCTAACCAAGGTTAACGAAGCCCCTCAACACCCGGACTTAAACACCTTGAACACCCTAAGGTTAACCAAGTCAACGATGCATATAGCGAGTATGAATTCGAGAAGACAACCACAATATATTCATAAAGAGATTTAGGAAAACAAATGTAACCTATGTAAACCGTTGTGTCCCTGTTTTATTATTGAGCCAAAACTTTTAAATATTAATTTCTTCACCACCGTTTGTTACCTGAATGTCATCCTAGGTCTAACACCCATTCAAACACATATTCAAATGGAAGCAAGATTGATTTTTCATCGACTGTTTCATTCGGACAGCATTGACCCTTATTCCAATTAAGGAGGCCAACGCTATGGAGCCCAGAAGACCTTTCAACATGCCTTTTGACGACATGCTACCCGAAAATGGCTTCCGTAAAAACTTCCTCATAGTCATCCATCCAAGGGAAGACTGGAAAAACTCAAACCCAATCCACCAAGACTTGACCTCGTCTGGTATACAGATGGTTTTAAGATGGAGTCAGAGGCTGTGGCATTTATGGAGAGTCGCCTCCATTGAGCCTGTCAGTCAGCCTTGGCAATAACTTATCCATATTCCAAACCGAAGTCCTTGCAATCAACCACAAAATCATAAAATCATATTCATCTTTTCAGACAGCCAAGCAGCCAAGAACTCATTAAACTTGTCTTAGAAACACAGCCATCTACGAACTTTCTAGGAAGAACCTAGTCATTCTCCACTGGATTCCAGCCCATACGGGCTTTGCTGGCAACGAAGAAGCTGACTCACTGGCAAAAATCAGAGCTACAATTCCGCTTAACGGACCTTAACGCTTTTATGGAGTCGGCAAAAACCATTTCAGGGGCTAAATCAAAGAGCTATCACGTATTGAATCGAATGAAGCTTGGTTTAAAGCTCCTGGTCAGAACTGTACCAGGACTAGGACAATTTTTCCCAAAATTCTCTCAGGAAATCCTACTTCCTGATCAACATAGACAAAAATAACCTGAGAATACTAGCCGGATCCAACATGCAGACTCTTTCGAGTGATGAGGCCTCTCTTCACGTACTCATGAAATGTGACTAAGAAATCGTCACTTCAGCAACTCTTGCTGACATACGCCCAGAGAAGATTATTGTCTTCCTGATTGGCTATGGAGTGAAAAGATGGCTCTAGGAACTTACCATTGAGGGCACAATGGACCCCATGAGGGCTCTTCCGTTTTTATAATCTAATTTACATAGCGTTAAGTCAAAGTCAAATTATAAATACAAAAAGTTTAATAAAAGCAAAAGTATTGTAGTGTAAACACGAAGCACCAAAATTGCTCAAAACCCTAGAAGAGAAACACGTCGTGCCTGGGTCTGACTTTTCAAAATGTAGCCTACCCATTAGAATATCCAATGCATTCCACATAGGTACCTATCCCGTTACGATCCGTTACACACACTTGACAGTTGACATATATCATCCATGTTTTTTCTAGACGCTCGTTTTTTTGTGTAGAAACGTAGAAAATAAATTTCTATACGAACACAAATTGGCCGCTAGTTGAAAGTTTATTTTATATATTTTTGACAAGTTCAACACAAAATAGAAGAAGAAACGTAAAAATTTATAATGGGAGTACCAGCATTCTTTAGATGGCTTAGTCGAAAGTATCCGAGCGTTATTATTGAATGTGTTGAAAACAAGGTGCGTAGAACAAGTGAACTCGGCCAAAACAAAACATAACCTCTGATGTGGATGATGAGCTGAGCTTATTTTGCAAAGAAAAACCTTTTCCTTGTTATATTATACATTCCTTTACTGTTTTAGACCGTTGATGACGAGGGACGAAATCACTATGAAGACGCATCCCTACCCAATCCGAATGATGTTGAATTCGATAATTTGTACTTGGACATGAACGGCATCATACATCCTTGTACTCATCCAGAAGATAAGCCACCCCCCAAGAATGAGGATGAGATGATGGTCGCTATTTTCGAATGTATCGATCGTTTGTTTGCCATTGTTCGTCCACGAAAACTCCTTTATATGGCTATTGACGGAGTGGCGCCACGCGCTAAAATGAACCAACAGCGCTCGAGACGATTCCGAGCTGCAAAGGAATCCGTAGAAAAGCGTCTCGAAATGGAGCGAGTGCGTAACGAGCTATTGGCCAAAGGTAAGCGACGACTAGTTTAGTTTTAATGGTGATCTGGATCATAAAAGTGCTTGCTTAAATCTGTTTACCGCCAACATTTTAATTTGTCTTTAACGTAACCCTTAGGAGGCCAAACTCTTGTATAAAATAAACATTATTCCATTTTGCAGGTTGCGTCTTGCCTCCCGAGAAGCCCAAGGAGGAGCATTTCGATTCGAATTGCATCACGCCCGGTACACCGTTCATGCAGCGCCTGAGTGAGTGTCTATCTTACTACATACACGAACGCATGAACAACAACCCATCATGGAAGGGTTTAAAGGTCATTCTTTCGGACGCGAATGTGCCCGGCGAAGGCGAGCACAAAATTATGGACTATATTCGCAAGCAGCGCGCTCAACCGGATCACGATCCAAACACGCAGCATGTGCTATGCGGAGCCGATGCCGATTTGATTATGTTGGGACTGGCTACCCATGAGCCGAATTTCACGATCATCCGCGAGGAGTTCTTGCCAAACAAGCCACGTCCTTGCGATATGTGCGGTCAGTTCGGGCACGAGCTGGACAAATGCGAGGGTTTAAACGCAGTGAATACCGGTGCCGATTTCAAGCCCGATGTTCCGGTCGGACAGGAGGTAAAATTCATCTTTGTGCGTTTGTGCGTATTGCGAGAGTATCTTAAGCGAACACTGCAAATGCCCAGCTTGCCGTTTAAGTACGACTTTGAGCGTGCCCTGGATGACTGGGTGTTTATGTGTTTCTTTGTGGGAAATGATTTCCTGCCACATTTACCGAGTTTGGAAATCCGCGAGGCAGCCGTCGATCGTTTGGTCGAATTGTACAAGAAGTGTGTCTATAAGACAGGCGGTTATATCACCGACTCTGGTGAGGTGAATCTCGATCGTGTGCAGCTGATCATGAATGATCTCGGCAATGCTGAAGATCAAATATTCAAGGACAGGCAGCGACGTGAGCAGCAATTCCAGCAGCGCGAAAAGGCAAAGAAAAGGCGCATGGCAATGGAGGGCGACGCCTCTGCATTTAATAACACATCATTTGCTCCAGCAGCACTGGGACGTGGCAATAAACCAGGCACGATTGACAACTACAAACAGGAAGCGGCTAATATTCGCAACAACTACGGAGGACGAGCTGGTTTGGACGCTCTTATGCGTCCCCAACAAAATCAACAACAGCAGGGTGGACACAAAAGGAAGGCCGACGAAGCTGGCCTAGACGAGGAAGACGAAGACGAGCAAAAGCACGACGAAGTACGTCTGTGGGAGGATGGTTTCAAGGATCGTTACTATGAGTCCAAGTTTGATGTCGGACCCGACAACTTGGAGTTTCGTTACTCAGTGGCACTACAATACGTGCGAGGCTTGTGCTGGGTTCTCAAGTATTACTATCAAGGTTGTGCCTCGTGGAAGTGGTACTTCCCATATCATTATGCGCCATTCGCTTCGGACTTTGTCAATGTCGGCGGTTTGTCAACTGCATTCGAGAGGGGAACCAAACCAGTAAGTTGAGCCAATTACCAAAAGCGCCTAACTAATTATCGTTCTTTTGCAGTTCAATCCATTGGAACAACTTATGGGTGTGTTTCCAGCTGCCAGTAGCTCACACGTTCCCGCTCCATGGGCGCAACTTATGTCCGACCCGGTAAGTACCCATCCAACTCCAAATTAATGTCCTCCCCCACACAATGGTCTTGACAATTTAATCCCACAGAACTCTACAATCATTGATTTCTATCCAGAAGATTTTAAAATCGATTTGAATGGCAAAAAGTTTGCCTGGCAAGGTGTAGCTCTACTGCCGTTTGTCGACGAGAGGAGATTGTTCAAAGCTCTCAAGCCATACTATACCATGCTGACGGACGCCGAAAGTAAGTATTCCTTGTTAGACGGCCCCTCCCACCAATAACTGCTCTAAATGAAATTTCCTCCATACCCTAGTTAGACGTAACAAATGTGGTGACAGTCGGCTGTACGTGTCCACTGCCAATGAACATTATAAAATGCTGAAGGCGCAATACAGGAATAAGATTTCCCCAGATTTGGAAGTTCCAATAGTGATGCAAGGTATGGGCGGTCTGATGCTGTTGGCCGAGGAAAATGTTCCATTGTCTGGGTAAATAGAAATCGTGTCTGTTTATTCCACGGATTAATGTTGTTTTTGTATTTCAGGCTTTTGCCGTCTCCCATTAGAGGGCTGCAAGATATCCCCGATAATGAGGTCATCACTGTACGATACAGAGATCCAAAGTATGACTGCGAGTATATATTTCCAGCTGTGAGACTGCCGAATGCAGTCGATCCACCAAATGTACTTGGTCCTGAAGACAGAGAGGAGGGCTACAGGCCAATGATTGGTAGGACAGACTTTGACTTGGCGTGGATTCAGTTTTGTTGATTTTGGTTTCTACTTTTTTAGGTTTCAACCGAAATTCGAAACAAGCTTCGTTGTCGGGCGCTGGCCATAGGATGGTAAACAACTACGCCGGAGGCAATAATAGGCAACAGAATTATGCACAAATTGCTCCACCCAATAACTACAGTGGTAAGTTTTTCTACATGACTTTTTAAAAAATGAATCAGCGAGTAGGGGGTGATTGGGGTACATCATTGACTCAACACTTTTGAAGACAATTTGGCTGGGAATAAAGGCGGTTGTCAAAAACAGGTGTATATAATATGATCCGGGATGCTGAGAGCGTTCCCAACACCATCAAGATAGCAACAAAGCAATAGGACAGCCGACAGCCTTGGAAATTATATGTTAAGCTGGTTCAGAAGGGGGTTGAACGCATCGCATGGCTGCGTAAATTTCTTTGGAACTCTTGGTTACATTTAGAATTGAATTGTGCCCAAGCTGCACATATGTAAATATTGCCTTACCAGTTCCCAAAGTCATATTTCGCATTATATTTTTTATAAATACTTCGCTCGAAAAAGGTAGATCTATAACGCATCAACAGCGATCAATAGGTTTGCATTGCAAATACATACATATATGTAGTTGTTACTTCTGTACTTAAATTCTATAAGATGTACCTTTCAGGATGACTACGACTAAGTTACCTTTACAAGTAGTTTACGCTTCTGTACTGTTAATCGCGGGTGGTAGGTAGCTTTCCAGTCATTACATGCGGTTTTTCCTTATGGCGCTAGGTCGAACGGTCTTGTTCTTTGTAGTCGGCGCTCAAGGTTTGTCACGTCCAGAGAACGGATTATTTCATTACTGCAGTGACCATGAATACGAGTACGATGTTTGCGAGCAAAGTTTGTTACTTCGTTACTCACGGTAGCAATTCCTAGATCTCTGTGAATATCACTATTCCTTATATACCATGGAGCATTCACGATTGCTCTTAGCGTTTTGTTTTGGAATGTTTGTATTATAGCCATATTGCTTGGTTTGGTACAACCCTAAAGTTGTATACAAGAAGGTTTTAGCACTTGCTGATACAGGAGCAGTTTGTTGTACAAGCTTCGCTTCGAATATCTTTCGAGTAGTCAATACATTTCTCTTACTCTGATTGCGAGCTCGTCGCGCTTTTTCTTAACGTGTGGCTTCCACTTATGTTTTGCGTCTAGGGTCATTCCTAGATATTTCGCCTCGTTTGCGTATGGTATTTGTACCGAATTAATGAAAACAGGTAATTATTTATCCTTTTGTACGTGAAATTGACATGCGTCGACTCGGTCTCGTTAAGGGCAATTCGCAAGGTCTTGAAGTTGATGATTCGACTGACTCATCCATTGCGAGGATAGCTGTATCGTCTGCTACGATAGTACCTTCATCCTGTGGTATATCTCTTGTGTAGAGCAGGAATAAGATTGGGCCGAGAACGCTTCCTTGCGGAACACCGGCGTGGATTTCTTTGAATTCCGAGAATTCAGTCTCATGTCGAACACGAAAGAGTCTGTTCTCAAGGTAGGATTTCAATATTTTGTATAATTTTTCCGGTAGGATTGTCCTTAGCTTATACATGAGGCCTTCGTGCCATACCTTGTCGAAGGCTTGCGATACGTCGAGAAAAGCGCTAAAGCAAATCTTTTTGCATTCTAGAGCTTTTTCAATTTCATTTGTTATTCGATACACCTGATCGATTGCGGAATGTTTAATCCGAATTGATGATCGGGTATCAAGCGGCTTTCTTCAGTTTTAGCAGAAGTTTCTCATAAACCTAAGATATTATCGGTAGTAGCGAAATAGGTCTATATGATTTCCTGTCATTTATTTTTTTCCCTGGTTTCGGAACCATAATGACTTCGGCTACTTTCCATTGCCTTGGAACACATGAAAGTCTCAGAGAAGCAGCTTAACTAGTGCTCTTTTCGGAAGCTCCTTTTGAATTTCGGCAGTGATTAGATCGTATCCTGGAGCTTTGTTGATTTTCAACTTTCTTATTGTCATTCGAAGCTCGGACAGAGATACGGCTTTTACTTTATAGATGTCGGGTCCCGTATAAGCAATCGGTTCTTCGTTTAAAGGTCGTCCATCGAACGGCCTGAATGTTACTTCTAGATGTTCGGCAAATAGATCCGCTTTCTCCTTTTGCCCATTCGCCGTTAGCTTTTCTTATTGGTGGTGAGTGCATTTTTGGTTTCCTTATGGACTTCAAGGCTTTCCAAAGTGAGTAGTTTGAGCTCTTTTCAGCAGTCAAGCCCTTTAGGTAAGTAGAATTTTCGAGATTTCTTAGATCCTGTAGCTCATTTTTAAGTTTGTTGCAAGGATGGTTCAGATAAGTTTTTCAGTTTTCAGAGCACGTTTCTGGATTTTTTTGTCAGAACTGCTTGAGATTTACCAACACAAGTGCGTTTAAGTTTGACATCTAGTAGAGTTTGTGTTTACGTTTCCGTAAGATTTATCAGCTGCAAAGAAACGCATTGCATCGGGTGGATCTATTTTGGTTAATTATTTATGTACAAATGTTGAGAAATCAATCTGGGTGTATATTTCGAATGTTTTTTAATATTAAATTTAGTAAATAAGGCTACATATATTATGCCAATCGCAAGAATATAAACAAAAAAAGACCAAGTGACGTTTTTATGTTCGAGTAGAGACACGAAATCTGAAATCGAAAATATTGTATTGTCATTACAAGAAAAGGCGCATGCAAAATCGGTTGAAATGAAATTGTTCAAGTTCAGTTGCAAGATTTGATTGCAAACATCGGGACCTATGAAACTAAATAAAAGCTTGAAAAAGTGATGTCCTCGCGGTTGGTTCAAATTTACATTCTATCGATTGTACAGATTAATTAAATTATCTTGAGCACCAAATGTGTTTCATCACTATTACAGAAAGAATCATACAGAATAATAAATAGATTTATAAAACGGCAGAGATAATCTACAACTTTATGAATAACTAAACTTTGTTGACATTTTGTAAGAATATTAGTTTCGAAAGATTATTTTAGTTGAAATTTCAGGAGAGCTCGTTAAATGTTGCGGGGATAGTTGCAGCTTTCTAGCATTTCATTAATTTTAAGGGGGTTCCTTAACCTAATAGCCCCGAAGTTGTAGTCGACGATGACATCCAAGTACAGAAATCGGCTGAATCGTCGTCACCTCGAAAAATAATTACTATTTATCTTATGTAAGCAATCGTAGTTGTGCATTTTTGTTATTGGTTTGTGTAGGTAGTTTTATTTGCGTTTATGGTCAAGCCATTGTCGTGTCGTGAGACCATATTGTGACTATATCGAACACTCTCTCTTCATACATTTTCGAGTTGCTTCAAGTTTCTTATTTTTAACGATACTTGCCGTATCGCATACATATGAGTAACCTGTGCTTTGTATAAGAGCGGCAAGCATATCGTTCGTTATATAACAAAAAAATGACAGGTCCTACTATGAGCCCTGTTGGTCATTACCAAGCAGTGGTCCGAGCCTATGGAAGACGCTCAAAACGTTTAAAAATGGAAGATACTAGACGCATGTCTGCCGTCGATTGCAAGGCGATCAATTGGGTTGACGGTTTTTTGATCTGGGGACCGCCAAGTCCCCTTGTGTATGTTGAGGTCTTGGATACGCGTACTGGCAATGGAGCAGGCTTCCTTCCTTCCTTCCGTTTTTGGCGTCAAAGTCGCCAAGAACAATCTTGACGTTGACGTTTGGCTCTGATGCGAATGGTGACGAGGCGGAAATTGGACGGTAGTTCACGATTTGTCTTTTCGTGCTCTGTTTATATCTTGATCGAAAGACGAATATTTTTTCCGGGTCGTTCCAGAATCGTATTTACCAGTTTTTTATTTAAACCAAATAACATCTCACTTCGCTGATTTTTAATTTAAGTTATTTATATATTAAAGTTCTTTTAAACACGTGCCGTGGTTGTACCGATATAGGCCAGCGATTGGTAGTAAAAAGTTTTAGGGCTTCTGCTTATCCATTAAAGCCTAACTTGATTAGTCGGGCTCTTTGCCCAATTGGTTCTATGAAAGAAGGTTTTGCTTCGTAGATGTATTCTTAGCTCGAAGTAACATCAATTGGCAAGACTCTCTGCGCAGATGTAATTTTGCGAGGTAATAATGAAGCCCTAGTAGGCAAAGTCTTGAAACAATCGATATCATCGTCAAACCTTCCGTATTTCGGTCTTCATTAACAAGATTATCTGCTCTACCGCCGTTATGAGTTATGACCAACTCCCAGTGATGATAACAAGCTGCCTCGCGTCTATTTCACATCCAGCCTTATGAACGCAAATTGGAAACAGCACATTCAAACAACAAACAAAACATCTAGTCCCACTTTGTCCCACAAAGGACAATTAACTCGTCATTGTATGTGCGTTTTTAAGATTTCAAACAACAGCAGGGAGAGAAGAAAAAAAACCTCAATCGGAAGTGCCTTATAATCAGCAACTTCACAGCAAACAAAATCCAAAGAAAAAAAGCAGAGCTTTTCACTCTTTGTGTCGAAAGAGAAACAATTATTTCTGGTTCCTGTGCAGCTGCAGAGTAGCAGCAACAGCAGCGGCCTCTCCATAAGGCCATCTAAAACGATTGAAATGAAACATAAAAAATAGATCCTTCTCTGTGTGTTGATTCTTTTCATCTTTGTTTCTTGTCGTCGACAATTATTTTGACTCTTCTACGTGATGTTCTTGCAGAAAAACAAAACACACCCATATGCATATGTATATAGGTACATATAATGGTAACTGCCATTAACCATGCAGCACCGTCGTCTTCCTTATTATTGTTGCTGTTAGTATTATTATTAACGAATAAACAATTGAAAGCGTTAACAAGCGTTAGCATTGGATTCACCCCTAGAGCAATTCCGCTCTCAAGGCTCCTCCACTCTCATGCATGTCCTTCGAGGTGATAAAATAATCCAAAATATGCGTTAACCAGCAAATTTCTATTATCATGGATTATTGGGGGATCAAACAGGGGCTCGCGTGGATGTAGTAAACGTGTCATCGTCATCGTCCTTCCTTCATCATCATTACCACCACCAGCAGCAGCAGCAGCAGGAGGAGAAGTAGATGGCTCTAGAGTATTTGGTGAATTTGTTCACTCCCATTTCTGCTCATTAGCGAAACATGGCACTTGACGTGGGTTTTTTTTTCTATTTCTTCTGCCTCCATATGTGTACCTTTGATAAACCTCTGGGGCTATATATTAAGTGGTACTACCAGCAGTACTGCTACTGTCTTCGTCGACATGACGACGCGGCGGAATGCAGTGCATATATAGGACCACATAGGCATGCACTGAATCTAGTAGTGGGATAAATTTAGCTTCCAGTGAGCTGGAAGAAAATTGCGATATTATACTTTGTGTGCCCAGAGTTGATATGTTAAGTGGGTGTGCTACATGATGCGGTACTAAAAATACGTATAAACCTATCTGCTGGGTTTTTCCTTTATTTCTTCTTCTTCTTTAACGACTAATACGTATACGCTGATTAATGAAAGAGCACGTAGATGATGCTTGGCAAAGATGTCACCATCCACATCCACTTGATGGCATATTCAGCAAGTTGATTTTCATTTAATTTGTGCACAGCTTCTGGACCGATGATAAATTACACATCACTCTTGTGAATAAAGTTATTAATTAAAAGCGGGTATAAGAAAAAATGGGGGAAGCAAAAATTGTTATTAGTCAAATCAGCAAAGAGTTGTACAATTACATAGTGCTCTGCGATGCAGTGCTTGTTTAATTAGAGGGACTCTGTATGTAATAGAAATTCGCTATGAATGGATTTGTCAATTACTGGGGATCCTGTCTGAAATTTGTAGATAATGATGCTTCAGAAGACTTGGAATCGACCAGTATGACATGTTTACACGTTTGCGGCGATCTATAATCATATTTCAGACTTTGATTAGCTTCCATATTGATTCTGGAGCAACTTCTCTTCTAACATCAAACATATACAGCCGTATTTATTAGATTACCTTACGACGCCTCTACAATGTTGTTTAGTAAGGGGCCGTTTATAGCGATACGTAAAATGCAACCGAAAAAATTTTCTTTTGCTTTTTTAGACCACTTAAAGTCAATTCTTGAACTCAGTCTTGGTCTTAAAATGTTGCTTATGAACTATAAAGTTAGTTTATCAAAAAAAAAATAAGCAAATTGTCTTTACATTTTCGAAAAAAAACATTTATTAATTTTTCTGTACGTAAAATTTTTTTCGTTCAGAAAAATAAATGAATTCTTTTTCTAGAAAAATTGAAGATAATTTACTTACTTTTTTTTGATAAACTAACTTTACAATTCCTAAGCTCTGAAATCGACATCAGATGTTCTAATATCGAAGGCCTGGCCAAAGTTAAAATCCCGAAAAAACATAAACAAAATGACATTTCAAAAACTAAAAAAATATAAAAGTTTTACCCAACCTCTAAATGCAAATTTTTTCGTTTAAAGTTACGCAGCCTCAAAGCAACGTTATTTTTGTTTATAAATCACGTTTCTCCGCGTAAGGGCATTGTAGAGGATGCGTAAAGTTAAGCAGACTCTACGCAGGGTTTATAAATAAGGCTGATATATTTTTAGAGCATTTACAACTTACGCTAAAACAATCAAAGTGCAAAGCTAACAACTATCTGCAGACGGTCGGCGGTCGGTCCCAAAACACATGTGCAGAACTCACTGCGCAGCAAGATTAAAATACACATGTATATTATGTAAAGGGTTTTTCAACAGGAAAAGGGACGCTACAAAAGTAGAGCGACAGGGGCAGCAAAATACGCCGAATTTATTGCCGCTCTTTTGACATTTTTCTTCAGTAAGGTTTGCCATTTCATGATGGAAAGATAAACGAGCCAACAACGAGTCGAAATTATTACAATTTACTACCAAAATTCGGAGTCAGTGGCCTCAACGTTAAGAGCGCTACGTCCAATTTATGGTCGTCATGATCGTCCTAGCAGATCAATAATTGAGCGTCTAGTGGAAAAATTTGAATCCACAGGCACAGTACAAAATGTTCCCGTGCCAGTGAGACAAAGAAGTGCCCGTAGTGTCGAGAATATTGCTGCCGCTGAGGCTTCAGTTGAAGAAAGCCCAAATGTGTCTCTCACACGTCGTTCTCAAGCATCTGGGCATCTCTGTGACGTCGTTGTGGCCCCAATTGGAAGATATGGACTTGGAGGACATGTGGTTCCAACAGGACGGCGCCACAAGCCACGCAGCGAATGTCACAATCAATTATTGGAAACCAAGTTTGGAGAACGTGTTATCTTACGAAATGGTCCATTCGCTTGGCCGCCTCGGTCGTGCGATTTGACGCCGTTAGACTATTTCCTGTGGGGCTACGTCAAGTCTATGGTCTATGCCAACAAGCCAGCGACGATTGATGAACTTCGTACGAATATCGAACGTGAAATTGCAGCAGTATCGGCCGATTTAAGCTTGAAAACCGTCGAAAATTGGGTTCAGCGTCTGGACTTCTGCAAGCGTGCCCGTGGTGGCCATGCGAAAGAAATCGAGTTGTTTTATTAAAAAAAACTTTTGTAGCGCTCTTATTGAAAAACCCTTTATATATCCACACGTAAATTCCGCACTCACCGCAGCACTGCAACTTGTCTGTATTTCTAAATTTTCTGCAAAATTCATAGGTACCACAACACAAAAGAAAATAAATTGCAATTTCAAGTAATTGGCATCATCGGCTTTTGACATTTGCTGATCGTGTTTGTTTTTGTTTTGGGTTTACAAGGATGGAAGAGTACTTCTCTTGAATTTGTTCGGCAAAATTTTTGTTTTCCATAACAAAAGAAGTTATTAATTTTATTAAATTTCTCAATTTTCATTTTCAACGTATTTAATAGCAAAAAAAATTCTAACAACAGATTTTCTGCTTAGTCGCCGAACAATTTTCTGCACATTTGTTTTACTTGCAGCACTGCACTCTGCGCTGCGTACAGAATTTCTGCACATGCGTTTTGGGAATTACAGTCAGTGGGCCTTACTAATAATCATTTTTAACCTTCATCTTATATGTTTTGTAGGTCACAATATGCAATTTTGTATGGAAATTTTCGCCACTGTGAGTTTGAAAAATTAAGCCTGGACACTAAGAATGTTGCTGCCATTTTCAGATGTTTCCCATCAAAATATATAAGAACCCTTCTTTTTGGTAGGTCTTGAGCGAAGATCAGATCTGGAAAGTCATCGTTTGTCAAGTAATTTTCTATGGAATGGCCAATGAGTTTATAACAAGTGTGGACTCTATAGTACCGCGGAGGTGTTTTTTATTCTATGAAGTAAGCATTTAATACCATTGAAGTGACTGGAACCGTTATTCTGCGCATTCTTTTACTTTGGTTTGCTTTGTTAAGGTAGAAGCTTGAATTTCTTGGAGCCACAGTCTTTAGAAATCCCCAAACATTATGAAACCCATTGAGCCGTTAAGTTTCCATACGTAAACGTAGACAAAAGAGCGACATCCATTCAAAAGGTGCAAAGCTACAAAGAGTGATTTCAACAAAAATCTGTATTTCAGTTATTATTGAACTTGGTATACTTGGGAAAAATAACTGAAAAGGAACTTGTGACAGCTTAAACATTTGTCTTTTTCAACATAATTCTTATATGTACGTACGTTTTAAATTTTCAATATTAATTATAAAACCAATAGGTAAATCCTAACTTGTTTTTAGAGTTTACACTTTTTTCATTTTGACGCATTAAGCTTAGTACGCTGCTGGAGCTAAATTTTAGCTCCCATACAAAATTCTTTCCAAAATTTAGCTGAATTTAATTTAAGCGAATCCCTTTAGCCGAGTGATACGCAGATCGAGCTAAAAATCAAACTTTTGTTTCCGAATGTCCTTCATGTATCTGTCAAAATTTAGCGCACCCATTAAATGGGTCTTTGACAGATCGCTCTGCTCTGCTCTGTTATGTTGGGTAAAGATGAGTTATTTTAATGAATACCTCTACGAGGAGTACCTGGAGCTAGAGACAGAGAAGTCCTCAGAAAACGTTGACGATGCTGGTGGAGCAAAATCCATTGATATGGATCCTTGCAGATTTTGAATCTGTGTCAAAATTTAGCTAGGATTTTAGCTGATGTTAGGAAAGAAAAGTTGGAGAGCAGCTAAAATTTAGTAAAGCTCGAGCAGCGTACTAAGCTTTCAACGTGAAAGATATTTTATTGAGTCGTTAAAGAATTCAAGCTTTTCCGCTTCTCTTTCCTTAAAATTGCCCACCAAATCTTAATTTCGTATTGAAACAATAAACAATTTTGTTTATATTTCTTATAAACATTGTAGTAGCCTCACATCCCTGGAATTCGTTGACTCCCTTTTTAAAAAGGAAAAGAAGGGAGCTAACTTATTGAAACTACCGCAAATACATTCATTTTTCTACTGGTAAAATCATTTGAAAAATATCAAAATGTTGTAGATTATTTTCTTTTTTCGCATAAAATGGTTTATGGAATATACCAAGTCAAATATAACCATTAAAAAATAAGAAGAAAAAATAGACACGTTTAAATAAAAAGAGCTTAAGACATTTTCTTAAGCTCACAATGGAAATCTAATTATATACCTAAGTGAAAATTGTTTAAATTTTAAATAAGCCCAAATGGAACCAAATGTAAAGTGCAAATCTGTGCATACAGTCTCGGCGCCTCATCCGTATATACGCACGTCAGTTTTTCCTCTCCAAAGGGACGACAAACAGATTTAAAACGCATTCATCAGCAATAGCAAAATCGATGGGTGTTGGAGCTTGACAAACAAAACCACTGATTTCGATTCAATCCAACTCGAAGTGGAAATCCCCTTTGTGGGTTCCAAAGAGACAATTCACCCTCGCAAAATCGTAAACCAACCCATTTAGCAAGAATGGCGTACAGACACTTCACGTATACATCCCTCAACTTCATAACGAATCCTATTGTTTAAGCAGAGAAACCATCGCGTCGGTACCGTACTTATATCAACCAGAAAACTTCCTATTGGGGTTTGGCTTTTACCATTTTACATTGTGTTATCATCCCCTTCCACCTGCCGGCAGTCTGTTGACAAATAGACGCACAGAACACGTAAAACCTTTCGAACTCATCGATGCCAAACAACATTTGTACGCCCTTCAGCTGGGGGCGGGTGAGGAATGTGCCAAATGTCAAATTGTAGTAATTATACATCAATCGATGATTTCTAAATTCTCATCGATGGAGATTGTATGTCCTTTCGTTCGCGTCGAGGCGCAGTCGTACAATGAACGGAGGACATGCATAACGTATTCGCATCAAATCGTGTAATTATTATTATAGCAGATGACGGTTTGTCTCTTTACATATCTGTATAATAAGATAGGCGATAAAGGACACACTTGGGTGATGCCTGCGCCATGAGCGAGCCCAGCACCGGCAGTCATTTGTTCTATGCGCTTGGGGAAAACACCTACGAGCTTGCATAATTGCCACAACGCTACGTGCTCAAGTGCTAGTTGATTTCACTGAGACGCGATGTAAAACTGGGAAATTATCACGATACCAACCATGAGCGGCGGGTATCCCACAAATGTTTAGATTCGGCGTTTGTTTTAACGTTTTCTGTTTGATTGGGGAAGGAAAACATGAAGGGAATCATTTTTTGTTCGCATGACGTGGCATTGGCTGCCAACTTCACTTGGTTCAAAAATATATACCTCATGGCGGTAAAAGGATATCATTTATTTATTGGTGGGAGTTTAAATTTAATTTAAGTAAGAGGGAATAAATAAAACGATTAAGTTTCATTATTTCTGCAATGGATGGCACCGTACCCAATGATAATGATTGAGGACGAAGTACATTACGCCGACGTTTTGAAACGAAATCAAAATTGTTGTCATTTCGTCATGTCGACGCTCATAATATAATCGGAAAATTTCACCAAAATCGTCGAACTTTATTAGGTAACCCCATTGAGAAAATACATCTAATCTGTTTAGTTTCTGCGGAAGTTCAAACCATCGCCCGGAATCCTTAGTGCGACACAATCAATACGTTTTTTAACTTATACGCAGTAAGGGAAAAATATTGGACCCGCACAAAATTTCGTACTCGAGATACTATTCAATTCTGACATTACTCAAAAAAGTGGGTCTCACAATTCTTGTCTGTCTGTCCGTCTGCCAATGAAGTATAGGCAGCCTTAATGGATGAAAGTATTTGTTTTAAACTTTGGATTTGGAGTATGTGGGTTTACAGTTCGGGCCTTAACGGTACTTTCCATAGAATGGCTTTAAACAAGTTTTTTTTTCGAAAACGGCTCTAACTGTTACAACGAAAATTTATATTTGAGCTGAGATAGGTAAGGTTAACGTGGCTGCATACCAAGGTGTTTACTAAAAAAATTGTACAACGGTACTTTCGAAAATTGGACTGCTCTCAAAAACAGGGGACGAATTACCTCACCAATAACCGAGAAATACGTCAGTGAATTTTCTTGATTTTACATGCAAAACAGTCACGTAATACACGATCGAACAGCTTCGTCAATAAGGGGCCAGTTATAGCGACACGAAAAATGCAACCGATAAAAATTTATTTTGCCTTTTTTAACCACTTAATTGTAGAACTCAATCTTGGTCTTAAAATGTTGCTTATGAATTTTAAAGTTAGTTTATCAAATTTAATAAATTTTTGATGATAAAGAACAATATTTATTAATTTTTCGGTACGTACATTTTTTGACGATAATTTACTTACTTTTTTTTCATGTCGGTGGCGTCATTGGGCCGTTTTTTTTTCGTTACCGTAAATGCGGTATTCGCTACAGAGAGAGTTTGTTGGAATGTAATTTCTTTGAGCAATTGCATGTATTGAACATCAGTGATTTGTGGTTCCAAGAAGAGGGTGCCACAAGCCACACAGCGGTCTCAACAATAGATTTATTGAAGTCTCAGTTCGGTGATGTGAACGTGTTATCTCGAGAAACGGACCCTGTGATGGACATAGAAACGATGTCTAGTTCCATTCATAAATGTTTTTATAGTAATTCAAGCCAATACAATTTTGTTTGAGATATCTCAAGTAGTTTGCATTTTATTTAAAAAAAAAAAAAAAAACAAGTTGTCAAGTCCTTAATGAAAGACCCTTTATTTGTACCTGATTGGATTTATATTCGCTGGTCAGTAAATTAATTCTGTTCCTACTATTGAATTGGAGTCACAAAGTTAGTCAGTAGGTATGAATATGACTGATACAGTGACCTTTGTTTTTTTCAATATCTGACAGCCGCGAAAGAGGACTAAAAATATCTTTTCGTGCTTTGTTACACATTTAGCAGACAAGCATATCTTCATTAATACCTATGTGACTTTTGAATGTTCTTATACTCTTTCGCATCACGTTTTCACGCATTTTGTGTGATTTCAGAAAAAGCGCAAATATGCGTGCCCCAAGCAAGTCAAAGATCAAATTAAAAATAGCCATTTAGGTTATGGCTTATATGGGCACATTAATAGAGATTTTTCTCTGTACGCAGTAAATTATAATCTGCAGCTAGAAAGACACTTCTGACGCTTGCACAAAGTTTTGCAACATATCCCGCAAGTTAGGGTGTCCATATCCCTAAAACGAAAAAAGAGGACCTTCTTTATACTTTGCAATCAACAACCACCCCCCGCTATTAACAACAATAACAATACTTAGAGAAAAGGAAAACATTATAGTAATGTGTATAAGTGGATATCACATACCACAGGCGATCGCTAAAGGTGTGGGTATGGTTGATAAATCAGAGAAGAGAAAAAAAATGCATCGGAAAATTGCTTAAAATTACTTAAAAATTTTAAAATAAAGGATTTTAAATTAAAGATATTTAAAAAGAGAACAAAAAGAGGACAGAAAAAATAAAGAGGACAAAAAAAGAGCCAACCGAAAAAAGGAAGTGTAAAATAGATCGCTGACAAAAAAGAGGACGTGTTCTCTTTAAAAGAGATGTTCTGAAAACCCTCAGGTATAACCGTATAACTCATATATATAGGAGCCACACAATGAAATGTGGCATATGCTCACGTTGACACCTTTGTGGTATGCGTGTGTTGATTTGTTTAAATGATAATGGTATACCTTATAATATCACGCACAACGCAAGTGCCCAAAACATGCACAAAATAATGACAGTTTATACCTACCACTTTATTGAAAATATTTGCCTACATTTAGACTGATTTGGAGCCAGTACCAGTGTTGCCAAGTCATTCTGACGTTTAAGCACCGTTTTTTAGAATTGTCAGCGTTAATAATTTTGGACTCTTGGGCACCAAAACTGTATTTTTTTTTTAAAACAGCTCGAAAGCAGTTAAAAAAAGTAAAAAAAAAACAACAAGAAAAGTTTATTCATATTCTATTCAGTAATATGCCGATTGCTTAGTAAAATAAAAGAAAATACTTTAACAAAACTTAAAAAATAAAACTTGGGTAGGTACATCCATTTAAATTCTTTTTTTAAATTGCCTCTGTGATTTGAACTGGTATAAAATTATAGCTGCATTCATAGAAAGATAAAAGAAGGCGGTGTTCGGCGGCAGCGTTAAAAAGGCACTTAAATATTTTTATAAGCATTAAAAAAGACGCCCAATTGCTAAAAATCCACCAAATTGAAATTTTGGGCACTAAAATTAACGCTGAATGCATTGAATTGGCAATACTGGCAAGTACCTCTCGATAGATATTCTTAATAAGCATCTGTCTGTCTGACAGCTATCGCAATCGCATTTTCAAAATGCAAGAAACATATGAAACACAACATCTAAAAACCCCCAACCTGTGAATCAAATGATAAAAACAAAGCACACACTGCCAATCGTCTCATAGAAAAACAACTCAATAAAAGCAATTCACTGTTTCTAAAAAATTCCGACTGCAATCCGAAAGATGTCTATTCCAGCAACACCCGATGAAATCTCATCCGTGTCGTGGTCTAGAAAATCACAAACGCTGCCACCGCGTACCGGTATTCGAAAAATCGGTCCCAGACACGAGCTGACCGCTGAACAAAAAGCCGACATGAAAATGGCATTTGATTCATTTGATACGAGCGGAACTGGTTGGATACGCATTGAGGAACTTCGCGTAGCAATACGTGCGCTGGGTTTCGAGCCTAAAATGGAAGAAATGCGTGCAATGATCTCTGGCATTGACAAGGATGGCAAGGGCAAGATCTCTTTCGATGATTTTCTTCATCTAATGGCTGTGAAAATGTCCGAAAAGGATTCAAAAGAGGACATGCTGAAAGCATTTCGTTTGATTGATGTCTCGGGCAGCGGAAAAATACGTTTTGAAGATCTCAAGCGTGTTGCTTGCAAGCTTGGCGAACATCTTAACGACGAAGAACTGCACGAGATGATACAAGAAGCCGACACCAACGATGCTGGCGCTGTAACGGTGGAGGAGTTTTTGAAAATAACCAAGAAATTTGGCAGTCTGCAAGTGCAAGCAAATGGCAGGGGACATTAAGAGAGTTTTTGCGAAATAAATTGCTTTCAACAATCGTTGTTATTACTCGACAATTTTTTTCTATTTGCGAATTGAATTTGGTAATCGCATACAATGAAGGGGGAAGAAGAAGAAGAAGATCCTTGAAGTTGGCTGTCATCAGGGTGCCTGGTATTGGTTTTGCCTTGTACTTTTAAACTTGTAGCAGGATGAGGCCTCCTGCTATACTTTTCTTCTTCGGTGCAATCAGCTTCCATGCTTTGGTGCCAGCCACAGTGGTGTCCTTGCACTCTTGGTGCTTTAACACTTGCCGTTTCGACATTTGACGACCACATCATGACGTCTCTGTGTAAGATTCATTCACCTTGCCAGAACTACCATTTTGGCTGAACAATAATCAAGTAGCCGGACGCTACCCTTTAGTTCGTACCAAAAAAATCATGCAACCGACCCACTCACTAAAAAGAAAGTCGATCACACCAACCAACCGCACACCACTTTAATTCCGTAATTGTAGGTTTTGTCGATATGTTTGTTGCCCTCTATTAAATCCCAGTCGATTGTTCCTTCATAAGCAAACAAATCACCCCCGGGCCGGCTACAACCACACCACACATTACCGAAAGGCGAGGGGGGTGTCAAATTTACTTCTCTCTATCATCAAATTTCATTCAGTCAACAACACCAAATAATCCTCCCAAATGCCAAACGCGAAGATATGTCTCACACAAAACACTTTGTCCTTTCGCATGTATGGCTGGCATTTGAGGAGGAAAGGATGTTTCCCGCATTTAATAGGGCGCACAATAACACCAGCCAGCAACAACAATAATTGGCGGAAGGAAGAAGGGAATTTATTGGCTGCAAGCTGTCACTGCCTGTTATGATTAAATCTGACATGCCATTGTCCTCCAATTACACGCGTCATATACACTGCTGCGCACACATATAGTTGTAAGTATACTGTGTGTATGGTGTGAATGATGTTTTCGATCGAAGGACCATGCTGTATGTGGGGGAGAATGTGTGCGCGCCCTCAATTGTTCCATGCATAGTCCATTCTGCATACAATTATACATTATTTGACACATCTTATGGCGCAGATGAAATTCATATTTGTCAACGGAGGTGATGACGCACAAAAGATGTCGCGTGTCCTTAAGCAAACTTGTGAGCTTTGACATTCGATCAAATGTGCGGTGTGCATACGATGGCTGTCGGTTCTTTAATAATTCAGATGTTAATGACGGACGTTTCCCCCATTGTAATTGCGAAGGAACTGGCATCCTTTTCATTTTATGAGTACCACTCTGTATAGTTTCATTAAACTGACACAATTTCTTACAGTTTACTGTAAATAATCCGCACACTGGATACAACTTGATTTGGCAAATGAAAAGAAGGCCAAACTGCTGTTTGAATAAACAGAAAAAAGAAAAAAATTCCACTCAACGCGAAAGAGTTCCGCGGAAAGAAGCAGCCCGCCAGAACCTAACCGCCAAATTCATAGTCAAGCACTTGATAACCTCAAGTACGGCGTTATACAAATATTCCCTAAAATGCTCTCAATTTTAAGTTTTTTTCCCATTCATTTGTATCTGGGGATTTTTAGTTTGTTTGCGGGTTGCATAAAACTGGAAAACTGGAAAACAAAATGTTGTAATCGACTCCTCCTCGCAGTGGTTGGTAGGTATACTTGAAATCCACTTTCCCTATCTGCAAGGTACCGACCTTTTCTCATTGCAACCGTCGACGCGGCGCGGCGGCTGGCCACTAAACTGTTTGTAGAAAAAGAGTTAGCGGTGGTTAAGTTCTTCATTACAACAACTGGGTATAGAGTAAGTGCGGCAAATATGGCCCACGTTGGTAATATGGCCCACCACTATATATCCTTAAGTAGAAACCGCAGGTAGATACAAACTAATTCATTCCAACCAAGATCAGAATAGTTTTGTTTCATTCAATCTAGGTAGGCATGGCTCGAAGAATGTGGAAGATATTGATAGTATGCTTTTTTTTTGTTTTCCATATAGTTTTTTGGTAATTTTTGTTGGTTGTTTTAATATTGAATTTTCTTTAAATTTGATAATATTTTTCTAAGTCTGAATAGTGTTAAGACTGTTCATATTTTTTGTGCTATCAGAATTTAAAAACAGTTTTAGACGTGTATGAAAAATGAAATTCAGTGAAAAAAACACAGTGAGTGTAATATGGCCCACCCGATTTGTGGGCATTTGACCCAGTAGGCCATATTTGACACGTGATAGAATTAATTCGTTCTCTAAGAAAAACACAGAAAAAACTACCGAAATGGGCTAAGAGAGACATGCTGCGAGCAATTATTGCATTTAATAGAAACAAACAAGGGTTGTTCATATTTAACACCAGGTGGGCCATATTAGCAGCACTTTTTTAAAAGGAGAAAAATTGAGTTTCCTTAAGTTATTGTTACTATCTTTTTGTTAAGTTTGATATTTTAATTAAAATTATAAAAGACAGAAGAAGAAATAGTTCCTACGACTATATTACAAAAAATTAAATGAATTCGACTTAAATTCACGGTTTTATTTCAAAAAATATTAAGGGTGGGCCATATTTGCAGCACTTACTCTACTGGCCTTTTGATGATTTTTTGTGCTTCTTTCAGATATTGATGTTTTGTAAGTCTTTCCATATGAATTAGGTTGTCCTTGGCCCGAACTTGAGTCGAAGTTGGTCCTATCGACCGATCAGTCGGGCGATTGTAAAATGTTTATTGCTGCGCAGATTAGTACTGTCAAATGAGAGAAGTGCTACCAAACTTGTTGACAAAAGGGCTGCGGCGGTGATAAAATGGTCGCGTTCCACTGCCCGATAGATGACTAGCGGCATGTCAAACATCATTTAAAAAAAAAAAACATTTCTCCATTTGCGCTAGACGTCTACCACTTTTTGTGAAATACCCCTACGACTCGAGCTGTCAATGAGCTTGTCAATGTCAAAAAGCGATCAACTGTTTAAATCTTAGTAGTATCTCTTCAAAACAGAAACTTTTGCATGTACAAACCAAGCTAATCTTACACCATAAGTCGATTGGTCTGAACTAGATGAACCTTATACGCAAAAACTAGATTTGGTCGGTAACGTCACCTTTCCTAGGTCATCCACATACCTACGCGAACTGTCAACTTTTTTACCATTGCAATTTATGAGTTATCTGTCATTTTTCATTTACTACAAAAGCTTTTCCTAACTTTTTTCGCAGTCTCTCTTTTTGAGACGGAATTGATCCCAACCACTGTAATTTGACAGTTATTTTCTATTCTAACGTATATTGGGGACGTTCGGGTACCTGGTGTAGTTAGTCTGACAGCTGACTGACTAGATGTGTTTGAGTTTTTATTGGCTCCGATTGGTCACGTGATTAGTTTTTGCAGTTAACGTTTAAGAAGGGGTAGCCGACAAATCTAGCCAAGAAAAACATGGAGGTATACTCAGTTGACATTTTGAAGTGTCAAAATTCAAAAATAAACCTAAAGCTTACACCAACAACTCAACTAACTTAGTTAACGCGTTCGTATACCTAGTTCGGACAAACCTATTTGACGTTTTACACAAACAAGGTATATACGAACGTCCCCATTGATTGCTTTTCACTTTTCCTAAATGCCAGCCACATATACGAACTGTCAACTTAATACCCAGGAACGATATTCTTGATTAGATTCATCGGCTACCCCTTCATAGACGTCAACTGGAAAAGTTATTCATGTGACCGAACTAGACCAATGAAGATTTTAACGTCTCCATTGTCTTTTCAGGTTAGACGCAGGAAAAAAAACTAAAAATCTAAATTGCGATGCTTAATATCTTGGAGCCGATTCTATTAAAATATTTTTTTTAAACGTCGAATGTCAATCAACTCGACGTTTCTAAGTAAAGGGTGCGGCAACCTATCTTCCCTTTTTAAACGCAATTATAATTTTTTTTTCATCAGTCAGCTTATTTTAATTGTTTTATTTTTATTTTTTGTTTTCACAGTTTTGAAAATAATGTCAGGTATAGGTAACGCACCCATACACAGAATGTTGGCAATTTCTGCGCGAATAAGTAAATAGTAAAATAGACAGTAAAGTCCTTAAATGGTTACCATAAACGGGAGATCTAAAAAAAGGGGTAAAATCAAGGTCGCCAGCCCACTTCAAATCTCCGAAGCTTCGGGTTCCCTCAAAACAGCCAGCGATGCCTTGAAGTGTGAGCAATTGCTTGTCCTGTTGGAATCTTATGTCCCCTAAATCTTCTTCGTAAAGAAAAAGACTCGTGAGGCGCACGATTGAAGCTCTTACTGTCTCAATGTTGTCAGGTGATCTGATGGGCAGAGGAAATCCAGTTCTTCGTCTTGTCACACTTAAGGTTTGATGGCCCAATGGGGTAAAATTGAAGCGACTTCGTTCACAGAACGCCCCTTCGAAAAACAGACCTCGACGGGAAAGCTCTCTTTTTACCGTTCCACGGTTCTATCACATGACGGCGACCAAAAATTAATAAAAATATATCACAATCATGCGACTTAGCTTTTCACTCGATTGCCTTGAACTTGCATTTGACAACTTTAATTTTACATAAGTTTTCATTAATTACAAAATTAAATTAAAAATGTACGTGGAAAGTGTATAAACTTTAAAGCAAATGTCAGTTCGCAACGATTTCCATCACTCTCGATTTCGGTTAGGCTTTCGGTGATTGCAGTTCGTTAAGTAATCTGTCCATGGAGGGATTGGATCCTAATCTGGCCACCTCTTCGCGAGCTTCTTTGTCCAGTGATTTCAGTGAATCGTACGTGTATTGCAAGCTGCCTAATGCTTGCATCCGACTTATGCACTCCTTTATAACTTGAGCATCAGCAGTGTGTTGCTTTAAAATATTTAGCACATGCGTACCATCCTTCTCATTCAGGACAGCATGGATCATGGGGAAGCCAAATTTTCCCTCAGTAATGTCCTCGCTCAGACTGTGATAGTCATCCCAAATTTGAACATACAATGCGATGATTACGATTAGCCTTGCGACACCAATCGTCTTTGTACTAAACAGTTGCATCAGCCTCGCTCCAAGCCTGAAGAGACTTCCCAACTTCTGCACCGCCATCAGTTTGTATTCTAAGTATGTGGGCGTTTTAGAGTCACCTCTCCAATAGATGTCGATCCCCTGACCGCGATGCATCTCCGTCATTTCTTCGGTGAACACTTTCATTGCTTCCGGATGATCGAGTAGCAGGATCTTCTCCAGAATCATATAATATACGTAAACTGCGGTGTTTAAGGTGCTTGCAACGCCAAATATTGCATGTGCGACTGGCAGTCCTCGGCGCGTAGTCGACTTGTCTTGTATATCGTCCACCAGTAGGCTTGTGTTGCGTAGCATTTCCATGATTTCAATAATCGAACTGAACTTCACGGGGCAGATGTCAAACCAATGATTAAGAGCGTGCAACAGTTTCAGTGCGATCTGTTGGCCCGGCGTCTTATGTATGTACTCGAATGGCTGCAGAAGGAGCTTATCCTGTTTTGCGCTGGCCAATTTGTCGTTGGAAATCTCAAGAATACTGGTGATTTCGTTCATTTGTTTACTTATGATATGCGTTCCACAGTCGAATGCTGAATGGAGAAGAAAGTCGAGAAGAGGTCGCTATTTATAGCCATAAGGTTTGTCCGTACATTTATCAAGTGAGTAATTTAACTGAATGCAGGAAAACCTGATAGGTGACTCCCGTTTATGCACCTGCAAAGATAGACAAGATTGACAGTTCTTATAATTACATATTTATGTGAATAAGTACTTGACGCTCAGCTTTCTTGATGGGTTGGTTAATTGCCCTCAATAAGTCACACGTGTATGTTCTATATCGCATTAACTTGAACTTGTTTACCTTGAGGCCTCCCTTTTTTGGGTGTCCCCTTTGACCGGTGGACAATTCCTAAGTGGAACTATTTCATTTTTTTGTTATGATTTCATTTTATTGCCAATGAATACATTGGTGTAGTATTTTTTTTGTTTTGTTTTTTTTTCGTTTAACAACTTCAAGCTACAAGTTAATATGACAGTAAACAAGCTTTGTACAAAGGAAATAAATAAATAAAAATAAATATTTTGGCGCGACAGGTCTATGGGACCCAAGGCCTAGCTTCTCATAACCATTCGTTTTGTGTGGGTTTTCAATTTTTGGAACGAATGAAAGGGATCTACAATTTTACGCCGAGTCCAAACGGCTAATTGAGAAGCTCATTCATGACAGTTTTACTCTCGGATGTTTGTCAGACGTTCGCGAGAGGTGGCGCAGTGGAAAAAAATCTTAAAATGTAATTTGGTCCTTTCGGGATTCGAACCTGGGACCCCTCGCTTAGTAGCCCAACACACTACCTCTAAGCCACTGCACCGACGTAAGGTCTAAGAGCTTATAAAAAGTACATTAACCGCTTAAAACTTCTTAACCAGAACATTTTTTGAAAATTGCTTTTTACTGAGAGCGTGATCTTTGGCTAACTGCTTCCGTTTCCTGTTGCGCTCCACTAGGTTATTGCTCTTCCATCATTGATCCCCATTCGATTTACATATCTTAGCACTCTAAGACCACTGATCCGTACTTTCCTGACCTTGTTGGTAATATCGTTGTACAACTCATACTATTCGCTGTTAGATTTCCACCTATAAAGCCTATCAAGGAGATATTGTCCTTATTTGCTAACCGAATTCTGCTTCTTTGACATATATCAAGACTGGGGCGATGAGGGCTGTAGAGTTTCTTCTTCTTCGTCGGCCAAAGAAACTGCGATTGACAAGTATAACTCTTCGCTTGATTTCTGATGTGGTGTCATTTTCTCCTAAAGTTAAAACATATCTAAGATACTTAAGTTCCTAAAGTAAGAACTATACATCGAAACAAAAGTTGAAAAAAGGTACAAAAAGTGAAAACCTAGAAACTGATCGAAAACACGCACGCATTTTTATATGAATGACATCTATGAGGAAAGTCTAAACTAGGAAAGCTCAAATTAAGCTGAGTGAAGTGAAAAAAGAGCTTTTCCTTGCGAAACAGACACGAATTTTTTTATAGGTAAGAACATGATCAGTTACGAATTTATTGAGTGTTTTAGTTTCTAGAGCTTTGCGGAAAGTGAAAGCTGGAATATGTTCGAGCTTTCTCCGCAGCGAACATTTTTAAATTGAGAAAAAAAAAAATAAAAAATACACGAAATGGTGTACTACTATGTGATGAAAGGGTACAACCGATTTCGACTCTTTTGTACTTTATTAAATTTTTTTTTCGATGCAGCTCATACCTTAACTATCTCAAAGTTATATTTAGCTGTCTATTGTGACGTTCTGTCAAACGTCAATGTTCTGTGTCCCTTCTTGTTGACTGACAACATTTACAACTAAACCCATTAACAATTTTACCGCTGATACTTTGACTGATAATTCCGAACGCACCAATGGCAGTAGTTGCTTACACTTTTGGAAAATTGTGCCCCTATTGTTGGATTGCGAGTTTCGCACATTTTACTCTTATACGATGCTGAAAAAGTCAAAATGACAAATCCTTTTTGACATCAAAGCTCGCGGTGAGATTGTTTCCGACCTGTAAGCTTGGCAAAGTTTGACAGGAGTGCCAAAACTAGACATGGCTTTGTATAACTCGTTTCTATAAATGCTGTCATATGCGGAATTCAAATCGATAAAAATATCGTTCGGGTCGCTAAGCTGAAAGCTTTCAAAAGCTCTATGGGCGATATATACAATAATTTTTCAGTTCAATTTAATTTATACGAGTGTTGTCCAAATTATTTTGTAAAGGATGTTCCCCATTCAATTTTATTTTACATACGATCTCAATAAATGTCTGTATTAATCAAAACATGGATAGGACACATTCATAGAAAATGAAAAAAAGAGTCACCTTTGCCTCTGATCCGCATTCAGATTTGAAAGGATGAATCTTCCGCGGATATTCGCGTGTCTCATTGAAATTCAATTCACAAAGATTGTCCTTCTCCGCTGGAACGATTCCTTTATGCCATTCAATTCAGGCCCCTCTGGCTCTGAAAATAAGCTCAATTCAAATTATGATTAATTAAATTAAAATGAGGTAAAGGACGTTCCGTTCCTCTTTCCCGCTTTTCGCCTTTCATACAACCACCACCGACAATATCTTTCAGGCTATGGGTACATACAAAATAAAGTATGCTTGTTTAATGTGCATCAATTAAAGGACACAGGACCCATTCACGTAAATGGAATTGCAACTGAAAATGACGACGTCGTCGTCGTCGTCGCTATTCTCATCCATCTCCTCCTCCTCATTGGCAGCTATGCCTTGAGAGTGGCTCCAAAATAAAGACGCATCGCGGTTTTTCGCGTACATTTTGTATATCTACAGCACCTGCTTGCAACCCATACCGACGCGACGCTTACTTTACTTGCCGCATCAAGTGGGCTGTAGATGTGCCATCTTTATTGCCGCGCCCGCTTTATACGACTAATAAGCCGCAACGAGGGCGGTGTGCCGTGCTTTCCCTTCTGAATAGCGCTACAAATTAAATTGAAATAAATATGCAAAAAAGGATATACTAAATTATATATTTTTGTTCCATTGAAAGGAAGTTTTTCCGTTTTTCTCCGCGGTTCACCGAGGTCGAAACATTTTATTTTTTTATTCTTCTATTTTTTTTACTCTCTTTTGTTTGACTTTTTGAAAGGGAGGATTTTTTTTCGCTCTATACTCTCGCGGCTGGTTGGCTGGCTCTTCGTTCGTCCTGTAACCATAATCAGAGTGTATACAAAAAGAGTGTGGCGGCAGTAGCTACCTCCGTCAATGCTGAACGTTACGTTAAAAAAAAATGTATATAAAAAAAACGTTTTTAATTAACGAATTAATTTTTGCTTTTTATTCAACGCCCGCAACGAATGGCGTAGCTGTATACTTAAAGGATGTATATATAGGAAAGTGATTCCCTGAGAAATTGTACTGCCATTCAGCGTCATTCATTTGATGATTTAAAAGGAATATATATCCTTTTTCATCGCGCCCTATTCAGCATGCTGCATGCAGCATGGGGTTTGCTAATTTCTATACAATGTTACAAGGCAAACGGAATTGCCTTCATTAGTGTTTTATAATAGGCGGGTTCCTAAAAAAAGCACTGCATTCTGCGTCGACCGATGTGGCAGGTGTGTGTCGCCCCGGTTGCAAAACACTGTCACTATCAATAGTGTCGTGAGTGAATTGGGCGACAAGGTTTGGTGTAGTTCTGTTCGATTAAAAAAGAATTTGACTGCATATCTTTAAATGCAAAAATCTCAGACAATGCTGAATATATTCTGGTGCATTTGTCACAGGCCTATAAAGGATACTATCTCCACTTTGTTTTAACTCTATATCCTTATAAATTCCGGAAAATAATTGGACAAGAGCTATTTATTTTTTTTGTTCTTTATTTCCCTTGCAACGCTTTGCGTTCAAAAATACTGAGAGCATTTAAATATAGTAAATACCAGCTTAAAGAGGACATCCAAAGGTACACCATAGGGTATCCATTTACTCGATTTCTTAAAAGATTTTTAAACAAATAGACAAAATTTAAAACATTTTTACGATTTTCACCTAGGTGAGTGGATATACACTTCATTCTCCAATCAAACATATTTTACTCCTGTGACAGACAGAGACAATATGCTGTTTGGTTTGCTAAGAAAAACAGAAATGTCAAATATGTAGGAAAGGTTTGTCTGCTCTCTTGCTCAATTCCTATTTCATTCATGTATACCTGGCAGTGGCGTGGCATTCATATAACGCGATTCCTACCGATTTCCCTTTAAAATTTCTACCAGTCAACACCCTCTACCAAAAACCAAATATACATGAAAGCCTACTAAATGAATTTAACATTCACAAAATGGTGCAAAAATGTCATCCATCATCGTCACGACAAAACGAAGGTAACCCCAAATATTTCGGGTCTCGTGTTATTAAAGCTCTAACTGTCTCTGGATAGTTGATTTTTAGAGAACTTTGTTTGTATCTCTTCCTGAGTGAGTACTATGCGTTTGACACCTCTTTTTTCAACCCGCTTGGTCATGCGCAATCATCACAGTACCTACAGCGGGTGCAGGATGCAGGTATGTAATAACAGGTGTATGGGCTGCTACTTGAGAAACTGCTTTGTCCCGCTCTCTTGCCCAGTTTCAATTTCATTTTATTTCAGTCATCCATAAATCGCATTTTAAATTTCGATGAAGTTTTGGGCGTGGGATTGAGAGAGATAGAGTGTGAAATGCATACGGGACTGAGAGAGATATAGCGATTTAACATTTGAAATGAATACCTGTTTACATAACTGTAATAAAAAGGAAGACGGATTCTTTTATACAGTGGTAAAAAATACGTCCTAGTCGCCAACTCATGCGTTACTAGAATGTGAATGTGATAGAGTTCGGGAATACTACCTTCGAACAACAATGAAAGCTATTGGTTAATATTTATATATTGTTAAAGATTTGTTTGATTAATAAAATTATCTATAGGACAGAGTTGACTCAGTCTTCGGGGTTTTTTTTTTTTAGACCGAGTTCAAGTGCCCCATTATTGGAGAAAACTCCCTCGCGTTATACCTCTGAATGTATTTCATGATTTTTCCTTCCAGCGATTATTAAAACAAAAAAATTGTGTCCCCTACAAGAGAGAAATTTTGTTTAAATTTGTTTTTATCAACTGTTCTGAGACCACATTTTGCACGGGCGAAGCCGGGCGCAGGCGCTTACAGCTAGTTATATTAATAAAATTTACTTTCCAAAACCTTTTGGAGACGCCGTGTCATTGATTCCACCAATTTCTGGCAGTTTTCGGGAGGAATGGAATACCATTCCTTTTGCACTTTTGATTCCCATTTGCGATAAACTGACACCTTAATTTTCTCTTCAGTGCATCCCACAAGTTCTTAATGGGATTGAGAAGATTGACTAGCCCATGAAACTACAGAGATGTTTTAATACCGAAACTTCTTTTTCTTTTTGACCGCCTTACGTTACGTTCATAATCCGAGGAGAACAAATTTATTTTTGTTTCGTCACTCCACAGGATATTTCGCCATTTTTTTACTCCTTCAGTTCCGTTCCAACTTCCACACTTAGGTCCTCGTGGACCCATTGTGATGCCATTTTTTTGGGGGTAAACCGCAGGTGTTGTATCGGTTGTCCTCTTTCCTTTCCTCAGTGTGGTTAACAGACGGTGTCCAGCCATCTCGATGCCCTTAAAAACCTGTAAAGATCAGACTTACTTCTTGTAAGTCTTGGAAGTAGTATCTCCCAAGTGTTCTGTTCCTCAAGTGACTGAGACTCGGACAGTGACAAATTAGGTAGTTCTTTCCACATGTTGTTGGTTTTCATACGAATCTTGTTTTCCACCCGCTCTCTAAGGTTGCAAAGCGGTGGCTTGACCGACTGAAGTGCTTTGTCATGGTCCATTGCGGACCCAATTCTCGCCAGTTCATCCGCCCTCTCATTGCCGGTTATGTCGCTATGTCCACGGACCCAGCAGAGATTCGTGGTGTGCTGCAAGCAAAGAACCTTGAGCTCTTCGCGGCAGCGTTGGACTAGTTTGGATTTTATTTCATGCGCAGAAACTGCTTTTATAGCCGCCTGGCTGTCAATGAAGATGGTAATATCCCTACGAGGTATTGCCAAAATTGACAACCTACGGGCCGCTTCCGCGATAGCCAGCACCTCCGCTTGGAATACATTACTACTATATCAGGTAGCCTGATTGAGCAGTGTATATTTAATTCCTCAGAGAATATGCCGGCACCGGTTCCACAGTCCATCTTTGATCCATCCGTGTAGATGGATATTGATTTTCTTTTCGTGGGTTCATTGGTATGGGGAGTCATAAAGTAATAAGTGACAGCATTTTCTAAGTATTTACTTAAAATCTGTGCATGCCCAAAATTGTACGGGTTCCAAGTGTAGGCTTGACTTATCCCTAGGGCACTTTTAGCAGCAGACTCTTCCATGTTCCATGTATAGGTCTAGAGGTGTCAAGTTGAGAATTGCCTCTAGTCCAGCCGTAGGTGTGGTCCTCAATGCGCTGGTCGTCCCTATAAAATGTAGTAACTTTGCCGTTATACTAACGGTACTGAGCATTTCTCAATATATATGTATTTCGTTGCATCTTTTATTGTCAGAACAACTGTTATTTAGCAGCAAGAACAAATCAACTAGCAACAAAACTTTTCACACCTATTTTTTTTTGACAAGCTGTGTATATGCATGAGGCAAATGGTCATCTCCTGATCAATTTCATTCCGTCAAAACATCAGCAACGGCAATCATGTGTCAATTGGTGGTGCAGTTTTAATTGACACAACGCAAACACCGAACCACTCCACTCTGTGCATTGTTTCTTCCGCGGGCAGTCTATCGAATTTCACATTCACTTTGCAAATAAAGCATTTTGCTAATTACCCCCTATTGTGAGCGCACGCCATATATTGCGCTCGCATACATTCACACACACAAAGACGCTCTGCAAATAAAATTGCTTTCAAATTTCTTAAGCCCCGAATGACCGCCATGAATTGAAAAAAATGCTTGACGGGCGGATACTTGAGAATTTCTGCGTAGATATCGTGAATAATGTCAAAACGTCCCCTGCTCTAAGGATATATGACGACGAATTCAATTTTGATTTCCTTTATGTATATTAACACAAATGTGTATGCAATAACCGGTGCCTTGTGCCGGGCGTGTATCTGCAATCAAAATCAAAAATCCTGTTGGCAATGCTCAAGAGGCAACACGTGCTGTGCCCTCTGATTGCGTGGATGTGTGAGCAAGTTTTGAACTCGAAATTCTGTCCGAGTGACAGGAATGACGTGACACAGCAAACAACTTTTTTGTTCGTGGCGTCCGCTCGTCTTGGAGAAGAACTTAAATAAGTTTCTAAGCTCATAAACGGTAAATGGTAAAGCCGCTTAGGAAATTGACTAACGAAACAAAGGATATGCCAATCTCTTATAGCCACTCGCAGATTCTGCCAACATTATTATCGCTCAGCCACTTTACTCTCACTTTTCACAATCGTTTTGGAGAGAAAACGCGTCGGTTGTTATGTGTTACCCACTCAAATGGGGAGGGACGAGTAGGTAGTTCAAAAACGATAAAGGGGTGAAGGACTTGTTTTTTTTTTATTATGCACCTTTAACCAACAACCATCAGCATACACAAGCCGAAGCCGAAAAGGCTCAAAGAGACGGCATGTAAAAGAAAAAACCAAACCAAATAGAAAATAGAAAGCTCGGGCGCAAAAAAAAGGCGCGCACACAACACAAATACACTCAACTTGGATAGTCAAAAAGGCTTATAAACTCCTTGCCAGGCATTATAATAAGTTAAGAAGAGGTGAGTGCATTCAGCGCATTCAACACTCACTTATAGTCATTGAATGATGCACGTCTAGGATGCATGGGTCGAAGCAGCAGCGGCACAAGATGAAGAATACGTTAGGTAGATGTGTGGGAAGGTGCCACACCCGGCGAACAAAAAAACCTCGCATATAGTGTCCTGATATATTCAAATTCATTTGTTCGCGCCTCATCACTGTGCATGCTCACTTTTTTTGTTTTGTTTCTTCGAATTGAATTCGAAATCGCTTTTGGTGTTTAGAATCTGCCTGTGTCTCGAGCTAAGGGCGTCCTAAGTGTTTGCGATTTGTTCCCCACGAAGAAAGGAGATCTATTGTAAGAGAAAAACCGTCGTGCCATTTGTTCTGCTGCGCTACGATTTGATGAAAAGCTTCTTGTCGAACATGTGAACTCGGTGCTTATGAGGGGGTAGGAGAGATTCAAGAATTAATCTCTTTTTTTCAACAACTAGTGAATAGACAGGTTCATGAAGGACCCAGGGCCTAGCTCCTTTTTGATTTTTGGCCTAAGTGGAAGGAACCCTTATTTTAGGCCGTATCCTAGCGACTGTATTGAGATGTTTTTTCTGTGAACAAGCACCCAAAGGGCGCAGTGGCTTAGTGGTTAGTGTGATGGGCATTCCCGAAAGAACCAAATAACATCTTAATATTTTTTTTCCACTGCGTCACCTCTCGCGAACGTCTGACAAACATCCGAGAGAAAAACTGTCATGAAAGAGCTTCTCAATTAGCCGCTTGGACTCGGTCATAAAATTTTAGATCAGCTCGATTCGTTCCAAAAATGAAAAACTCACTGCTAGGCCTGGGGTCCAACGGAACTGGTGCAGCAACTACTTAATTTTTTTTTGCCAAGTTGTCAATTTTAAAAACATTTCTTTTGGACTTTTAAGCTGAAAATTCATTGTTTGTCTAATTTGGTAAACATCCAATATAAAAAAGTATTACTCTTGAGCGCGTCTTTCCCTACTTGGATCTCGTCAAGGTTCCAGCTTTATAAGCGGCTTAAATGTCCTTAAAAGGTCTGCTTTTGTACTTTACTTTTCATTATAAAGGGTGTTTTTTTAGAGGTATAGAACTTTGAAATGGAATAAAACAAAGATGATTTTTTTAAATTGACATGAAATTTACTTTATTCGAAAGATAATCTTCTGACATTATAATTTAAATACGATTTCTGGCATATGACCGCCACTGGTGGCTCGGGAGTAGTCTATTCGGAGGTCCAATTTTCGATGACTTTTCGAACATTTGTGGCCGTATATCGGCAATAACGCGGCGAAAGTTGTCCTCCAAGTGCTCAATCGTTTCGGGCTTATCGACTAACGACTTCACATATCCCCACAGAAAATAGTCAAGCGGCGTTAAATCTCACGATCTTGGAAACTATGCGGTTACCAAACGTTTCCTTCAATAAATCGATTGTGGCACGAGCTGTGTGACATGTTGCGCCGTCTTGTTGAAACCACAGCTCCTGCACGTCATAGTTGTTCAATTGATGAGCGAAAAAGTCAGTAATCAAGGCTATATAGCAGTCACCATTGACTGGATAGACTGATTCGGGTCTTCCTCTTCGCTACGCTCTACAGCAGCAATGACTTCTTCTGTACGCACTGTATGACGTCACTGTGGATGCGTATTATCATTTAGAGCAGAGGTTCCCAAACTTATTTTTCTCGTAGACCACTTTCAAAATTAACCTGGTTTCGGTGGACCCCCTGCTGCTACATTTTTACCATATTCCCAAAACTCTTCAAAAAATGTGAAGATTAGATCTAACGATGGAAATCTGCGTCGCGGCTGAATTCCAAAAGAAAAATAGTATATTTTCTTAGGTTCCATTTATTAAAATAATACGATTATAGACTTCATAGAACTAAAATTAAACCTGAATAACGTATCGTAACTTCAACAATGCAAATCAACAATTAAAAAAAAAAGTCATAATTTTAATGGGAGGGATGTACTTCATGGATTGACAGCAAATTATCAATATTTGGCTTCAGTTTTGTAAGGAATAACCGCAAATCTCCGCGTTCTGTGATGTTCATTCTGCTCCTTTTTTTTTGTTAATAAGTTTGTAACGACACTGAAACTTTTTTCGACAACGTATGACGAGGGAAACGCTATCAAAAGTTTTCTCGCAATTTCCCACAGCCCAGGATATTCTTCGGGTATTTCTGCCTGCAGCCAAAATAATTGATAGCCTTTTTTAAATTTCACCTTCAGCTCCTCATTGGTGCTAAGCTCGAGTAGCTCCTCTTGTAATACCACATTCGACACTTCCGTTTCATCAAATGGTCGTATTTCATCACTTTGCACGTCTGAACAAGCGTTGCAGGCGGACGGCGCGGCGGCGCTTTACACTGAATATCGAATATGCAAGTTTTTACAAGTAACAGTCGCTGATCTTCTTAAAATAGACTACTCAAACAAATTAAGGGAGGTTTAAAAAAAAGGAAATTAATGTTAAATAAACAGGATATCTGATCCAAATGCCAGCCTAACTGAAAACATTTTTCTTTACTATCGAAACCAGATAAATTTTCGTCACTTACAACTGGTGAACCCCCATTTTTTGTCATGCCAACGTACCCCTGTCGAGTCACACGTGGACCCCTGGGGGAGTAAACGCGGTGCGAAAAACTTTCCATAGTAGGTAAATCGAATTAATAGCTCTGATGGACGATTAAGTTGACCGTAAAATGGACGTAGTACGCGATACGTATTTCGAACAGAACCATGATTTTCAAAATAAATTTGAAGGTCCATTTCAATGGTAATTTTCTACAAAATTAAACAAATTTGTATGAATTTGTTGCAAATTTCACCCAATACCGTTTTGTACTACTTTCTGCTCAAAAACTAACGTACGTTCGGGCTCTTTTAGCATAAATCTCAAATTTGAGAGGAAAAGCTACAACTCATCTGAGACTAAAAGTGCAATGAACTTTAAAAAGTGTTAAATTGAACGATTGTTGATAGGTAACGATTGTATTCTTTACGATAATAATTGAATGCTAATTGAATCACTTTTTATGCAGTCGATGAGATCGCAAATCACCACCTCTCCATTTTGAATTGAATTGAGAGAAACAAACACAAGTTACGGCGAATAAAATCTATGCAATAACTTGAAAATATTTCAATTATTTATTTAAAACGGCTGATTGTGTGGATGTGTGAGCAAGTTTTGAACTCGAAATTCTGTCCGAGTGACAGGAATGACGTGACACAACAAACGAACATGTTATATTGACTGCCTCGATGAAAGCTTGACTATAAATATCTTTTGCCTCGGAACTAAGTTTGTGTCTAGTTTGATTTGGCTGCAGGCCTCGCGGATGGCAAGTAATTCCGCCTGAAATACACTGGCCGTATCCGGCTGTCTAAAGCATTGTGAGATGTTAGACTCAAAAAATACACCCCTACACCACAGTCCATTTTAGAACCGTCTGCGTAGATTGTTATACTCAAGTCCCTGTACAACCGTCCCTCTTGCCAATCTGATCTTAAAGGGAATTCTGCTTTAAAATGTTTAGTGAAAAGCATTTTGGGAGTAATGTAGTGCGTTGAGGTTGGTACGAGTTCTCTTGGTAGAGAAAGCAGAATGTTACTATGGCCGTAGGGTTCCAGCACCGCGACTCTCTTTTCTTAGAGCCGGCCACCAAACTATTGACCCCTAAGTGAGGATTGGTCGTACGACGGCTTATTACATTCAGAGGGTCATTTTGCAAGCCCAATCTTTTGTTATGCGTGCTTTTTTAACCCGTTGTTCAATTTTAAGTTTCCAGCTAAGCTTTGGATCCATGATTACTCCTAGGTACCTAGCACTCCTAGGTCGATAAGGATAACTTTTGGCCGTTTAGGAGAGGAAGTTTGAATGCGAGTATTTTGGTTTAAGTTGTGAAAAGCTCAGCATATCCGACCATCTAAGCTTTTCGTAAAAATCTCTTGCGACAGTCTTTTAATTCTAACTACTTAAAAAAAAACGGACTGACTCTGTTTACAGGGTGGTCAAAAGAAAACATGCATTTTAGGCTTGAACAATTTTTTATTTGTTCAATGTATTTTGACGGAAATATAGGTTAATAATAATATTAAAATAAAATTCTCTCCGTGAACACCATTTTAGGCGTTTCTCTTTTTTGGTTCAGAGCTGAGCTCAGGAGCTCAGTCAATTTATTTTGAGCTCATAGAGCGCGCTCTGATCGTGCTCTGAACGAAAAAAGAAACACAAATTTGAGCTCTGAAGTCTCTTAGCTAAAAAAGAAACACGAACTTTTTGTATAACAGTTCAGGTTCTGCTCTGAACTAAAAAAGAAAAATGCCTTTTGTCTTTCGTAACACTTTGGTCATTTGATGAAATTTTCGGTTTCGTTAAGTTTGCCGATTCAAGGCCAATGACTGGAATTTTTCACATAACCTCATTCAAAGACCTCTAAAGGTTTGACGGCTTCTTAAAATATTAGGCAGGGTCGTTCGTGAAAATATCCAGCTGCAGGGTGTTTGTCAGCAGTTTGTTTGTGACTGATCACAGTTTCTTTTTCTCAGAAACGGAACAATGGAGCACCACTTTTTACGCAAATGTCTGTGAATTTTTATTTTAAACAATGCTTTGCATTGCAATTCTCTTTGACATTAATTTGACACTTTACCATTTGATTTCTCTATGCACTTGATCATACTAAGGCTGTTCCTGTTCTTTTCAGAGAATGAGCTGTAAACGCGTAAAAGTTGTATCACATTCGGGACCAAACCTATACTAATTGTATTTTAACAAGTGTAACACATTTCTGTAACACAGAGTTACAAATTCAGCGGTAGGCACTTACCTACATGGCTTGTGGCCAGGTTGTCGAAATCATTTACTCAGAGTTATAAATAGTTGTTGTTTTCGATATTATTATTGTGTTTCTTGACGTCATTTCTTTTATTTATTTCTTTTGACAAGATTTTGTGGTTTATCCCGAAAATATTTGCACGGAAATCGTTTAAAAAAAGGATGCGACCCAGGAAACGGAATGACATAAGAAAAACGACGACACAACACTTCAAAACATTCTCTTATATGATATTAGCCAACACGTCATATTTCGGGCACCAATCTTAAAATAGGACTGAACGTGTTTTGAAACTAAAAATGTAAAAATAACCTCCATCGAACTGACAGCTGTTGATCTTAACTGGTATTTTTTTTAAAACTGACTTGCAAACGGAAGCTTCTCGTGAAAAATCTATAAGAAGTTGTCGCCACGGTCGATTTAGGGCTCTATGTCCATCTTCTTTTGTTACGTTCAATGTTATGCAACATCTCTCAAGCTTCCTTAGGACAGCAGACTCTTGAATGTGAGCAAAAAATCTTTAGGTGTTATTTTTAATTTCGGGTTTAAATCTTCTCCAAATAAACAAACGCATCCAGTTGCTTAATTAAACCCACATCCTTTTCGTCCGAGGTTCTGCAAGGTAAAAAAAAAACTGCTTAAAAATGCGTGAAAGGATTAATAATGCAACAAGAGCGACTCACCGTTGTCGCTGCGCTTTTTCTGCACAAACACATAATTACCATCCACCAGAAGAGTCAGCCGTTCGTGAATTTTCCGCACTCGCATCGGCGAAATGTGAAAATTAACGTCTTTCAGTTGGCGGCTTTTGCACTCCGAGCTGACACCGGTCGCCATTGTTTCCAACGTTCATATTTGCCAATGCAAACATGGAAAATCTTTGAATAGGCGCCTCTTGAAGCGTACAAAATGCTGGCTACTTGCAATGGGTGCTCACGGGTGGTGTGGTATGGTGTTGTGTTAATTACCTTACCTCACCTTACCTTGCGTTTTATGCGATCAAGAAAACAGTTAATCAGAAGAGGAGGAATTATTATTATTATGGTTTGGTATGCGCGCTCTCCTTGTCAATGCCTTGTTCATTCCGGGCACTTGTGCCTTCCCACTTGGGAATTCCCTCTTTCAAAAGATGCGCTTCCTGTATAAACTTTAGTCTTGAATGCTTTTCTGCTGCTCCTTGACGGGGTTTCTTAAGAAACTCTGAATTCTCTTCGCAAATCAGACAAATGCAGTTGCGTCCTTCCCTATTCCAGCGATTGCTTCCCATCACAGGCCAATTCAGGTGGTGTTGTGAAAGAAGTTCCCTGAAGCGGCAGGGATCCTTTCAAAAAATATACCCAAACACACACACAGAGATGGGTGCTCCATTCGGAGAATAATAGTTCCGACTCATGGAATGGGTTCGAAAGTAAGCAAGGATTTGGCTCTTCAATTGATAATTGATAATTCCCAACATTAAGGTTATTGTTGTGGGTGAATTCTGCGGCGCTGCCATGCCGTCTGGTTATTATATGTATAATGAACAAAGGAGTAGGGATTTTTATCAAGGATATCGGTGATACAAAGCATTGGTATTTGCGGTCTCTATGCAATTCCTTCCACATTCACAGATTGGGATCGAATTAATTTAATAATTACAGCGCAATCATCCTGACGTAAGTGGCATAAATAAATGAATCCCAATTCGGAATGGCATTGTATTGTATATTGATGCTTGAATACGGTGTATCTTGAATTGGGAAAAGGGATAATGACGATTGAATGGTATTGTTGAGTAAGCCAGTGCAAGGAGCGTGTACCTGTTTGGGGTTGCCTTTTGTATTCGAAGATAGTTTGGCATTTGCATTGTGAATGGGGCTAATTAATTTGTGTCTTACTTGTCTGTGTATGTAATTTTTCCTTTTCTTCTTTCAGATCGTCAACGCGGAGGCGGCGGCGGCGGTAATAACTACAACAACTACCAGCAGGGCAATAAACACCAACAGAATGACAACAATCGCTATGGTGGTCGGGGTGGCGGTGGAAACAATTGGGTCCAGGCCGGTGGAAGTGGTGGCGGCGGAGGAGGCGGCGGTGGTGGTTATGGTGGCAACAACCGAGGATCATATCAACAGAGGAACTACGGCAACAACAACTACAATAACCAGCGCGGTGGTAACTCGGGTTACAACAATAACCAAGGCGGCAGGGGGAGAGGAGGTGGCCACAACAATAGAAGGTTCTAGACATGCGTTAAGTGCAAAGACTAATTTTTTTTTATGTTTAAACAAATTAACATAATGTACGTTGTATGTAAGAACGTACAGATTTAACGATTAATTTAAGAACCATTAGACGTATAACAAAAGTTGTATCGATCAGCAGGAATATTAAAAGAACAAAATAGACAAAGTTGTTGTTTATATTTGATGCAATAGTTTATGAGTCACCTATTGTGCGATTTAACATTGTATATTTTTCTTCCGGAATAAACTATCGAAAACAGCAATTTAGGGCGGTTTTATTTTTATTGCAATTTATTGAGACAGGAATCTCGAGCGAAATCCCCGACTGATGATGCGGATGCGTCGCCATCTATGTGTGGGGTAATTACCTATTTAAACTGTCAACTTTTAAACAATTGATCTTTTATAGCGGCGCTTACAGTGGGTAAACAAAATCACACGCAGAGCAGCGTCCAACTATTAAGGAGCTCCGAAATTGGCGGATGTTTTGTGCGGTTATTCCTGTTGCTCTGGAAAAGGATAAACGGCAGGGTGAAGCATTAACATTACATTGAACACGTTTCAGTAAATCTAATAATTCACTGCAGTTTATAGCTGCCACTGGACTGTCACTGGGATATTTGATTAATTTTTAAAAGCTGTCTGGGAATGCTAACTAACTCGAGGAAAACAATTAACCAAAACACAAAATTAATCGAAGCTCTTAAATAGTAACTTATCAATGGGCGCATGTAAAAACTTAGTTGTCTTAAGTCGACTAGATTGGTCGGGTAGGTCACTCTGTCTACGTCAACCACATAGGTATGCGAACTGTCAACAACGTACTAGTCACGAATTTATTGACCACATTCGTCGGCTAACATTCCATAAATGTCAACTGAAACAGCAAACAAAACTGAGATACATCAAGGCAGCCAGCTGTTAGACTTTTTTTTTTTTTTTTTTTTTTAAAAGGGGATTCCAAATCCTGGAGCAGTCAGACCAGATTACCCGTCCATTGTACTCCAAGCAGAAACCCCTTTTTTGGTGTAGTGGGGGAGAAACTCTGATATTATTCGTTTCTCTTATATGTTTGGGTGGCGAGTACTGCTGTCCCCCGGTGGGGATCGAACCTGCGCCGACCGGGTCACAAGCAGTGACTCTACCCACTACACCATTGCCACCCTTAGACTTACTAAAGTAGATACTTGAACGTCCCCAATGTTAATCTTAGCAGCATTTTACTCGGACTGTACAGAAATCTCTCTTTTGCGTCACATTTTTGTTTCGATTTGCATTAACAATTGACGTTCATATTTTTTGAAAATTAGCCCGAATAAATGTCAGACTTTCAGAACTAGAAATCTAACCGTCTCCAATAATCCAGTACTACCGCTGAAAACTGCAATTTGAGCTCCGAAGGAAAGGGCCAGAATAAAAATTTAACTGTCAAAAAAGTTTGGAAAACGATGCAAAAGTGAAAAAAAAATCAGAATATACCTAGTTCAACGGCCGTATTATTCACTCCGTTTAAAAACGAGGTTAAAACGCTTTTAAACTAAGAAAATAAACCTGAGGTCGAATCGCGTCGTCCGTGAACGAGCATTACGTTCACGGAATTAAGTTGATTTTACATGTGGAACAAAAACAAATTGCGTCACTTAATGCTCGACCCATAACTAAACCATTCGTTATTATACCCGAAAAATTTAAACCTGCCTACGTAATATTCACTCGGTTTACCTGGGGTGACAGCACGTAACTTGATACAATCGAGTTCAGTCGATACAATCGATCTCTGGCAGCACCTAATTTGTTTCGACCGAGGATAATCGGTTTAGGACAATCGATTGAAACAAATTAGGTGCTGCCAGAGCTCGATTGTATCGACTGAACTCGATTGTATCAAGTTACATGCTGCTACCCCTGGTTTAAGCTTTTGCTTTATTTTAAGTACTATTTTAAACGTCGCGTTTGACAGTTCGGGCGAAGTATGCCCGTTATTATTCAAATGAGCGTGGTTTGTGAAGAAGGTATGAAAATATTCTGGGGCCTTAGCACGTAACTTGATACAATCGAGTTCAGTCGATACAATCGAGCTCTGGCAGCACCTAATTTGTTTCAATCGAGGATAATCGGTTAAAGACAATCGATTGAAACAAATTAGGTGCTGCCAGAGCTCGATTGTATCGACTGAACTCGATTGTATCAAGTTACGTGCTGACACCCCTGATTGATTCAATTAGATTTTAGTTGTAGTTTTTGAAATGTTTAACCATTAAAAGGCAATAATATTTCTATGAATCAAGTAATTCATTTTAATTATTCAAACGCAAAACAAATTATTTTACATATAGAAGAAGAAGGAAAAAAGGCGGTAAAGACATCTCACACAGCTCGCTGAGAACAGACAATGTATAACTGGATTCTGATGGTGTTTGAGTTAAGTGTTACCAACCTTTAATTTTCATTTCGTTTACAGAAGCAATTTATAAAATGACTAGACGAAAGGCAATAGTGAATAAAGTAGCAGAAAAATAAAGAAACCGGTGAAAAAACGAAGTGCCAAATTCTCACAACGTGAGATTAGATTTGTTGTGTTCGTTGTGTTGGGAATACAAATCGTCAGCTTAAAGCAAAATCGTTCTATATCCACTTTTTATCGAAAATCAGGTAATGATGCAGTTTTACTAATTTGAGTGTGCTCTTTCTGAATCTGAAATCCGTTTTAGTCTACCTCTTTCGGTTCAGCAGATATTTTATAACCTCTTTGTTGTAAGTGCCAAATTTTTCAAGCGGAATTCATTCCAAATCGTTCAAAGTGACATTTTTGTATGGAGTAGAACGTTTTTTTATACATTTTCATATTTCAAAAAAAAAATTCCAAAATAGTCTAAGTCCAATTCACAATATCACTTAGACTAATTGGGAATTAAATACTGTGCATACGATTCGCTAGGCCATTTTGTTCTAAGTGACAACGAATTCTCATTTGGTCTATCTCCAACGAGTAATCGAGTACCTATACATTGCTAAAATTTCAAACGGTATTGTAACTGACAAAAATACGTTACCAGGAAAATTGAATTGAAATTGAAGGTCTATTTGTGCATTTTGTTAATTAAATTACAAAACAATGATGGATACGGAAAATAAGTAAGTAAAATAAGAGCAAAATATAGAGCGTTTTAAAAAATGTAAACATAAAATATTCATTTAATCTTATAGAAATATTTCCACTTCTGCTACATCTGAGAGCTCTAGTAAAAATCCTTAACGCAGTGCTACAAGACAATCCGGAAGTTACCAAAATTATTCTCTGGTCAGATTCGTGCATACCTCAAAACAGAAATCGCCTCACATCTTTAGCTATCCTTAAATTTCTGGAAACCCATACACAAATCGAAATGATTTCACAGCGCTTTTCTTCGGGACATTCAAGAATGCAAGAGCTGGATGCAGTTCATAGTGTTATTGATCGGCATCTTAAGAACATTTCATATTTCAGCCCAATTTCAAAACAAAAGGATTTTTTTAACTATAGAATCGCTACAGTACGGTTAAATTTCATCCTATTCTCGAAATGTAAAGAGATAGTTTATGAACAAAAGAATATACTTCACATACAGTACCGTGAAGATTATGGGGAAAACATAATCTTAAAATCTGTTTCGTTATTCGCAAACAACAAAAAGTTAAGAAAACCAGGAAAAAGAAATGTTTTGCCTAAAATAATAAAAACGTCAATGGGAGGCTTGGTTTCCAAGGAAAAGAAAAAGGATATCGAATCCATGTACAATTGGATGCCTTCCGAAGATGTCCAATTTTATAAAACAGTTTTTAAACAAGACGTACATAAAAGCTTTTCTCTTTTCTTTAACTTATTTTGTATGAATTATTAACTGTAATTTTTGCTAAGCTTTCATTTTTCATTAATTTAATAAATACATTGTTTAATGTTATACTTTTTGTTTTTTTGTCTGAGTAGATAATAAGAAATAATATTTTTTTGATTAAAATTTAATTCGAAGTTGGAAGTGTTCTATACACTGCAATGCAGAGGTGAGTCATCACTTTCATTACAACAACGTTGTTCTCAATTGTTCTAACTACCGTTTTTTGTTCTAAGTCCATTTTTTTTACGAGAATGCACACTTGTATGGGAGTTGTTCTATGTCCATTTTGGAGGGTTTTTGTTTTTAAAATTATTTATAAATAGTAAAAATTTATTTAAAAAGCAGCTTTTTTTATTTTTGAAAACAGAATTGCAAAAAGGATTAAAAAAAAATGTACATGAGCAGTGAACTAGCCAGTAAGTATGGCAGTTATTGAATTTGAAACCAAATTATTGTCTCCTGTAAAATTTCGTTTTTGTGACTTAGACCAATTATGCTTTCCGCTGACGAAATGTCACAAACAAATTGATCATGTATGGATGTTTGGCGGGCTGGAATGATATATGTAGCTACAGTGTTTAATGCTTCTCCGAGCGTGTCGGTCAGTTTATTTTGTATTTATATTTGTGTATTTGTGATTCAATGTTGTTCTTTTACAGTATCGACCCGTCAATTTTCTTAAGGAAATCCGAAAGGATTTAAAAAAAAATTGGCAGCATACCGAAAGTTTCGTTTGAGTTGTCGAACTCAGTAAAAGCAGACGCGGGGCAGCAAATGAAATTGGCCGGCTTGCAGCCGACATGCAGCGACTTTGAACTATCACAGTCCGGCGATTTAATCCAATCAGATGCTGCAGTGTCGATGGCAGCACAAGATCTTCAAGAATCAGAACATTTACACTACAGCAAACCAGTGATGCCAGATTTTTTTTTCCGAAATTCCCCATTTTGGGGAATATTTTTGAAAATTTTCCCCATTTCATGTCCGTTTTTTCCCCACTTTTTTCCCCATTTTTAATACAGTACATATTTGTTTTGTTTTATTAAAACATCTATTAAAAATGAAAAGTGATAATTATAAAAAATAAATATAGAATAAATTATTGAAGACGTTCGGATTTCTAGTTTAGTAAGTCAAGCTGATTGACTTGATACCTACGTGTTTAAATTTTTACTGGCCCATATTGGTCACGTGATTAGGTTTTTAAGTTGACGTTTATCGAGGGGTAGCCGCTAAATTTAGTCAAAAAATCCTGATTCTATACTCAGTTGACATTTTGAAGTGTCAAAATTAAGTAATAAACCTAAATTTTACAACAACAACTCAACTCAATTAGTTAACGCGTTCGTATACCTGGTCCAGACAAATCTAGTTGACGTTTTACACAAGCTAGATATCCAAACGTCCTCATTAAAATTAAAAAGAAGACTTCACAGCTGATATTTGAATTTGCAAAAGTTCTTCAGCTAGTGAGCAGAATGTGAAAATGACACATGTGAGTAAAGGTGGTGTTCAGTTCGAAATTCGTTTAGGACTAAATCGCTAAGATTATATCAACGCGTTGATGTCATTATGGATCGGGATAAGTTTACTGCACGAGTTTTGTTCTTAAATTATGCAAAATTAATAAACATGCGTGCATTTCATTTTTCCCCATTTTAATAGCACTTTTCCCCATTTTCCCCATTGAGTCAAAAATTCCCCAAAATGGGGAAAAATCCCCACATCTGGCATCGCTGCAGCAAACCCAACCCACTATATCTGCTTCAACCACTGAACCTTCGATTTCGGATGGTCTTGGGTTAGCATCATCGCTGCAAATGACGCCGCCTTAGTCAAGCGCTCTTATGCTCTGTCCGCGCCATCCGAACGAAGGTATTAAAGTGGCGTAAAATCGCGTCGCAAACCTGTTGAAAGAGTGAATCAGAGTCAAACGAATAAAAAGCTGAAAAACAGATATGTTCCTACCGAAGGCAGACTGGGAAATGCCAATATAATCGGCTGCCGTTTGATCAAAGTTACCGCAAGCCAGCATACGTGGAACAGCTAGCAATTTTTGCTCTGCGGTCAATTCACGTGAAAACATAAGGTGCAAACGCGAAAAAGCTTCTTTCTGGAACCGGGAGTATTTACGGAAATCGTCGACTTTAGCACGTCTGTAGATGCGGCAAGGGCGTCGAACCAGAACAAAAAATCCATTATTATTTAATACAGCCAGTGTACTATTGCAAAACAGACAAATATACTAAACTCACAAACATGACACAGAATACACAAGTGGAAACAGTTGGTTGCAGTTTGAGCGATAATGTTTATAGAACTAACAAAATGCTGGACTGTGCGACAATTTGATTGCACTTGGGCATTTTATTGTTTATTCTTCTGGTTCTTAAAAAAAATCTTTGTCAGATGCTTGACACTGGCAATGGCAAGCCTGTTCGTAACCTCTTAAATCTTAATATTAATCACACGAGTACCCACATCACGATTGCTCTAATTAGTACGGGCAACAAAAATGTTATATCAACCCAAATGTTACTGCAACGGCGTAAATTCTTTTAACGTAAATGATCAGTTTTAACTTATGGCACAAGCAGTGAAGACGATCCACGGGCTGTGTGTCTGCATCTTGCTCCTTCAACACCAGTTGATATACCCGTCGCTGGGCTCAAATTTGACAAATTTCATGGAGCTTCGCCAGAAACGCAGCCTCATCTACGAGGGTGGTGGCTCAATCAAGGTAAAGAGACAGAATCCCATTTTATCTATTCACAATCTGTTTAGTTTTCTGTGTCCGGCTCCTGGCCCTTCGATCTGGGAAATCGAGTTAACTGGAGACAAATGAACTGCGTTGTCAGCATATCGACTCAGTACAAATTGCCGGATAAGCCTCTAAACTCGTGGGAGTTGCCATACGGAAAGAGTTTGAAAAGTGGACGCGAAGAATTCGATAGGACGGGATACTATAAAGCAGACTCTTCCAGAATCTTCACCTATGCGGCCTTGGAGGAATACATGAATAGAAACGGTCGCAATGGGCGACAGTGCTTGTTACGGTCGATTTGCGAGAATGCTCAAGTCAATGAGCATGTTGATGTTTATTCAAGGATACTCGATGTGGTTTTGACGTGAGATATTTTGTTGAAATTGAGTAGTGTGTAATTTTAAGGGATGTTTCTGTTTTTAGCCCTTCGAAGGATGCTTTGGACGATGTGTACCACAATGCATTGGCGGCCGGACGATTTGGAGCCGATTGCCTGAGCGCATATCCCAAGTGTCCACATGGCGAGAGTTTTCTGGACCGACTTGTCGTTGTTACTTGAGCAATGTGGAGTATTTCGTTTTGTTAGATAGATCATTTTATTTTATATAGTATTACAAAGTATATTTCAATTACAATTCAGTAAAAAAATAATTATTTTTTTTAAGTATAACGAGCAAAAGGAGTTTTTAGCTAGCAAAAGTACATAGTGAAATATGTTGTTGTGAAATTAAAGTTTATTTCATAGCAAAATTTGATAAATAAAAAACAGGATAAGTATAATGTTCCTATATAGTCAAAAACCTAAAAGAAATAGAGCCATGAAATGTTGACCCTTAGTATACGATGTACAATTAGATATAGAAAACTAGCGGACCCGGCGAACTTCGTCTCGTCCAAATTTAACGCCTCAGATAAACTCCAGAGAGATAATAAAACACAGATAGTTAAAATTTCAACGTAATTTATTTGAATTAAATCGAAGTCAGTAGAGAGCGATATGATAAACAATGTTTTTTGATTTGCATTCCTGGGCAAAAACAAACAACGAAGAAGATTTGCCAACACGGGAACAGGCCATGCGAAAAACAGGGAAATTCATTATTAATCCCACAGACTTCCAACGATTGGCCTTGCGATTTATTGATTGTCATAGCAAAGCAAATGCGAAACGGGAAACTGAATCAGCTTGAACTGGAAAGAAAGATCAGTTGGAATAATCGGAATTCCTGGGATAGGGACTTCCTCTCCTTTGAATTTGCCCTTAATGATCGTCGGTTGAACCAAATTGTTCATCAGTTTCTTGACGGACAACAGATAATTACAATCGATCCCATTTTCAGCTGTAAATTCTGTGGTCACAAGGCATAACCGCCTAAGTCGAGTTATGACGAAATAGAGCTTTTAATGGTATTTTAAAAGCATTTTTCTGCTCTATCTTCATTATTTTTTTTAGATCTGTAGCTTAGTTACTTTGGAAGTTAAAGAATTGTAAAGATCGGATGTTTCCTCTATTACTTACGCTGATTTGAAACTTAAAACTGCTCTCCTGAAAAAAGTGAAAAACAGACTTACGCGGTTATGCCTTGTGACCACAGAATTATGCGGCGGAGTTCCTGGCATATCAAGCTAGTTCGAAAATTTCTTCGGATAGTTGGTCGCTTCATCCTCGTCGGTCAACGGATTTGTACGAATGCAATGCTCCAGCGATTGATTGGACTTTTGATTAATCAAATTCAATTCATAATTTTGCATTCTCGCAGCAATTTCGCTGTCGCTGAATCACGTTGTCTTGTCAACCGTGAGAAGATTCATCGGCAGCTTCAAAGCGGAATGTGCTGTTCCACCGCCTTCCAACAGTGTGGCAGCAATGCTAGAGGATGCAACAGCCAACGCAGTTTGAGTTCTTGACCGAATTGTTTCTAAAATCAACGAAATGACGAATGTCTTTTCTGTCATACCGGGAGCATCGAGAAATGAAATGCTTCCCGTTTCATCGTCAATTACCCTCATCAATAATAATCGTACACGTTCTTCTGCTCACCATGAGACACCAATGGTCCGACGTCCATTGATAGTGCCGGATTCCTACCGGCTAAAACCACCTCCCTTCCCGAACAGACCGATTAGTTTTCATAGTCTTCATAGTGCATCGAACGATTTGACGTTGGCATTCCCAATATCGACAGCAGACAGCCGCACATGAGTACGCACATGTCTTCGATCAGAACTAACGCTTCGTTGTGCATGTCGTCAATAGTTTCAAGATCGAAATTCGAAGTTGTCGTGCGAACTCTTTGCAAAATGTCGTCAGCCACATCGCGGTCAGGTTCAAGGGATGATTACAAATTTGATTCACTAGCGTAGAAAAAGTTACATCGGCGAGCGTTGAGTTCCAATGTGTATCGTTTTTGAGCAAATTTAAACATTGGTAAACATCGCGAAAAGTGGGGCAACCCGTACTGAGAAAATACCTTTTTAACAAAGTATAGATCATCGAAATCGGTTAGGCCAATCTCGAGTTATTGTATTACATCGCTTCGGACACTTTCTTTTATGTATATATAAATCACAGTTTTCCTGGGGTCAAATCGCGTCTTCCGTGAACGAGCATTACGTGACGGAATTTGTTTTTGTTTCACATGTAAAATCAACGACATAATTAAAAAGAAGAAACTCGTGGATTGACCATGACATAAGATTAATAAGACTTTGAGTGATAATTCAGCCAACCATGGATCGCAGAAATTATAGGTACAAGCCTGATTTGCCAAAGATGTACGAATATTTGAAGCTTAAAAAAGGAAGTTTACCATCATTAATGCAGTGGGATTTGTCCTGCAACTTCCAAATTGCTGGTTGTTTCTCCACAAGCCCCGCAATTTTTTTTTTCATCGCATGAAAAGGGTTTTTGGTTTTGCGTTTTCTTTTATGTATCACGCAAATGTTTTCTGCGGTTTTCTCGGAAACCAAACCAAAGTAAACACAACACAAACATTTTCCTTCATTTTTCATGTCAAAACTTATCTTCGATTAACGTACCGGACATTTATTTCGCGAGCTAAATGAGTGGAGACCTTTCATCGGCCCATCTATATGCAGTTAAAAATATAGCGAGCGAACAGGATAGTGCTTTGCTAAACTGCCTCGTTCAATTTTATCTTTTGTAGACATTTTTGTATGGGAGATAAAATTTTGCGCGAGCAGGATCCTAAGCCGAAGACTTGAACCATTATATCATAAAACAACGAAATCCAGCTTTTTCCACTTTACCAACCAAAAAACATTGTCAAAGGCTTTGGTACCGTTTCATTTCAGCAAGCCAATGGGAACGTTCAATTTTTTAGTTTAGTAAATCTGACAGATTGCTGCCTTGATGTGTCTCAGTTTTGATTGGCCTAAATCGGTTATAATACCACCTGTTTCATTTGACGGATATGGAGGAGTAGCTGACGAATCTAGTCAAGAAAGTTCGCATATGTGGCTAACGTAGAAAAAGTATGACGTTTCCGACTATTCTTGTTTTTGCGTTCAGGGTACAACTAATCCAGACTTAAGATAACTACCTATAGGTTTTTGAATGTGCTCATTGTTTCCTATAATCGCAGTTGTCATCTTAATTTTCACTTCTTTATGTAGCGAATTCTGCAAGTCACATCGGGGCGGAAGACATTTCGAAGTAGAGGACATTTAAAGCTTGCATTAAAAGGGCAACACAATGTTGTCATTCATTGGCAATTTCATCGTCACTTGCAAATAATTCCATCAGGCAGACAAGTAAGACTTGTCGGGTAACAGGTTATGGGGTTTCTCTTATACTTCCAAGCCGCCATGACGAGTCCGCCATACTCTACTCATATGAAATGTCCACTCGTTAGTTTCAGCAGTAGTCTCGAATTCAGTGGCCGCAAATATGATGCAATTTTATTGTTATTTGAAGTTGCAATCGATTTGTGCTGCCCATATTCAGGTAGGTTGTAGTATGTACCTTATGTCGATACCTCTCACAATACCATCATGTCCATAACCATAGTTCCAGCTATTCAAATTCCCCCACGGGCCATATCACATAATGCGCGACTACTTCAGTCGCGCACATTTCCCACACTAAGGTGACATCTGGCGCATATTGGTCGCCCCTTTCAAAACGGTCTCCATTTGTTTAAACAATAAAAGTTAATGTACAACCTCGCATATACAAATCGAATACACACCAAACAAATGGCCTCTGTAAAGTATTGAACATGCGTTAAGGAAATATCCAACAGAAGCTTCAAAATTCAAATACTTGAAACCAACTGACGGAATCCTTGCTGACGTGCATTTCCGATCCGACATATTATATAAGCAAAGCCCCCGTCGGCGTGTCGTCGTGGCCGTCATCGTCATCATCGTTGTCAAGTGGTCCTTGTTACTCAATTGGAATGGGATTCCAAGTGATGCGAACACAAAACCAAAAACCCGTGAACAACTAAAGCCAAAAGCCCCGAAAACGCACACACAAAAAAAAAAAACCGAAAAAGAATTTGAATAGAACTTCAAGTGACCACTTGAGGCAGAACAATTGCGCTGGTAGTAGCGCACGCAACACGCAGACGGAGACCCCCATATGACGTGAATTTCCAAGTGGCTTAGGAATTTTCGAAATCGGTTTCAAAAATTTGTTAAAAAAAAGAAAATAATAAAACTCTTCGATCACTGATCGTTCTTTGCTCCGCCACAGGAGAGCATATTTCCCAAATGCATGGTTCATTAAGGTCGATGCCGCGCGATTTTATGGCGGCAGGATAATTCACTAATTCCGAGAGCAAAATAAGGGTTGTGAATTGAGAAAGTCTAAACGCAAGCGAACAGATTGCTGTGCCGTCTGGCGTTGCATTTCAAAAGAAACGAATGATTTGTCGAGTGGCATTACTTCCGATTGTGAATTTCAAGGCTTATATGACACTGGCGAAGTGAGGTTAATTTTATTCAGAATTGGAACACGGGAAACCGTTGGCGAGAATTAGTCATCGTCCACTTAACTGTTAATCAATTAACGAGTGCATTAAGGCTCCAGTTATAGCGATATGTAAAATGCAACCGAAAAAAAATTCTTTTGCTTTTTGGACCATTTAAAGTTAATGCTCTTAAAAATATTAAAATGTTGCTTATAAATTATAAAATTAGTCTATCAATAAAACATAAACTGACAAATTTTTCTGTACGAAAAATCTTTTTCTGATCAACTTCTCAGTTAATTCCACACAAAAAAAAACAAATCAATTTACTGAAATGTGTCATTTCTTTACTGTTCCATCTGTCAGGATTTTTTTTCTGATTTTTCACACGAGCTTCGCTGACATTTGGTATCACTGAAAATAAAATACCAGCATACCAGGTAATATTCACAAAATTCTATTGTAAAATTTAAACAAAAATAGTTTTGTTGAAATGAAAACAAATTTTGTGATGATAAATGAAATTTAAATAAATTTTTTTTCAGTTGTTCGTAATTACCAGGAGAACGGTCAAGATCTCAAATTGCGTTTTCTGTTGCATCCTTTGGTATTTCTGCCACCCTTCTGGAAGGCTGTCGAACTCACATTCCGCTTTGAAGCTGCGATGAATCTTCTCACGGTTGAATTGAGACAATTTGGTGGGGCTTTGATTTTGCTCTGCGGAGATTTTCGTCAAACGCTTTCCGTCATGAAATCTACTGCTGCCGACGAACTCAATGCATGCCTAAAATCGTCTTTTTGTGGAGGCATAGACTTTAAAATTGACCAAGAACATGAGAGTCGCATTGCAAAACGACCAATCGGCTGCTGAATTCTCGAGACAACTGCTGGCACTATGCAATGGCCAAATTCCTGTTGATGTTTCGTCAATCGCTGGAGAATTGCATTCGTGGACCACGTGCAGACGAGGAAAAAGCGACCATCTATCCGACGGAATTTTTGAACTCGCTTGATGTAGCATCAGGAACTCCGGCGCATAATTTACAGCTGAAATCATCCTAAATTGTGCACGGGTATGCGGTTCTCCGTCAAGAAACTGATGAACAATTTGATTCAAGCGACGATCATCAAGGGCAAATTCAAAGGCGAGGAAGTCCTTATCTTACGAATTCCGATTATTCCAACTGATCTTCTATTCCAGTTCAAGCTGATTTAGTTTCCCGTTCAATTGGCATTTGCAATGACAATCAATAAATCGCAAGGCCAATCGTTGGAAGTTTGTGGGATTAATCTTGAACTTCCCTGTTTTTCGCATGGCCAGTTGTACGTAGCCTGTTCGCGTTGTTGGCAAATCTTCTTTGTTGTTTGTTTTTGCCCCGGAAAGCAAATCAAAAAACATTGTTTATCATATCGCTCTCTACTGACTTCGATTTAATTCAAATAAACTACGTTAAAATTTTAACTATCTGTGTTTTATTATCTCTCTGGAGTTTATCTGAGGCGTTAAATTTGGACGAAGCGAAGTTCGCCGGGTCCGCTAGTAAGATTATAAATAAGGCTAATAAAACTTTTTAACGCGCATTTAACAAGTCTTTTTATGACGCATGTTTTTACATCTATGATAAATTAAAAAGAAAAATATTTGAATTAGTATTAGAATTATTGTAATAAGCCTCCATTTTGAATTAGTTAGGTTTTAGTACAACTTTAAGAAAAGTAAAGATAGATTTTAAGAAATATACGGTGTTAGGTGAGGAAAATGCCTCTAAAGCGGGTAGAAATTGTCAAATATATAAAATTATATAGCAAATTCTCAAAAAGTGAGAAAATTGAAGTAATTATTTTTAAGAACTCGACTCAGACGTAATTTCTTTTTTTAACATAGTCAAATGTACGGGGAATAATTTTATCCGAATTATTAATCAATTCACGTTCCTCTAGTCTAGGCTTACTAGAATGAAAACGGCGAAAAGGGGGAGTTTTCTAGGGTTTTAGGTGGGAAAATTATTCAAAAAGGGGGATAAAATATGTTTTTGAAAATTTGTACACCAAAGTAAGAAAAAGTAAATAAAAATAAGTTTCATTAGACACACATCTTATTTTTATCAGAAAAAAAAAAACTTGAACTTGAATACTATTAATAGTTAAATATAAAAAGTACACGACTTATTCATACTTTGAAAGGACTTTGAAATTCAAATGGATGTATTCACAGAGAATCCTTTAAAAAATATTTAAGAACATTTTTTTTATGGTTTCTAATTGAATATTTAATAACAAACAGCAATTTGGCACGAAAAAGGGGGCACGTCTTGTAACCCTAAGTCCCTTTGTATATTTTTGTATTGAATTTCTTCAAACGAATTTAATATCAGAAACTGCAGGAAAATTGTGCAGCAAATTCACCTTAATTGGAAATCAAGAAAAAACAAGAAGGTTAAAAAAAGATCACAGGGCATTATTTAATTATTGCAGTCCTTATACCTAGCCTTCATATTCATTTACACGAACACAATGGCATTAAAACAGGCATTCCATGTACACAGTACGCAGGCTCTTCAAACAAAATGTATCTTATTTTTTCATCAAGGACATTGGCCGCAAATCCGTCTGGTAAATGGGTATTAATTAGTGTGACCAGATTGGCCCAGACTTGTAAGTATACAAATAATAAAAAACCTGCAACAGAAGGGGTGGGATTCTATAAAAAACCGCATGAAAACGATAGAAATTCGGTAAGAATTTTTAAACGAACGTTTTGCTTCAATGTAACTTCGAAAACGAATGGAATCTTCATCTGCGCGAAAGCAAAAAATCGAAAGCTTTTGAATTGACGTTTTCTCTGCTTCATGTAACTGCAAAAACGAATGACATTTTTATTATATTTAATTAGTGGTTGTGACAAATTTTTATTTTAAGCTATAGTGATGATGGGATGTGGAGGATTGTGTAAATTTAAGAAAAATGCTCTTACGCTGCCCGATGAAAGGTCTGTTTATGTGCTGGACAACGTTAACCTTTACACAGGAACGAGAAACCCTTGCGAACGAGAATAAAAAAACGAAAGCTGTAAAATGAATCAAATTTTCGCTTTCGTTTGATTTCTTTCGTTTTTTGAAATGCGAAAGTGATTTTCGTTCCTTTTTTTTACATAATCCCAGGACATGCAAACAAATTGTACGACTTCATGGAGCTGATGAAATAAATAAATACATATATTCGATTTCTCAAAGGGAAGAACAACATTAGAACTATTTTTAAAAATAAAGTACTTAGTGCTTTACACCAACAAATTTCTTTCTCTCAAGTCAATTTTAGCAAGTAGAAATGGAAAACTTAGCTCAAATCCATTGGCAGCCAATTTCGTTCTGAACTTTTGACAGTGCTATCGACGATGAGTTGACAAGTAAAATATGTACCTATTCAGATAAATAATATAGAACCCAGTTTGAGGCTGCTCATTGCCCAGTCAGTTATACAACACAATAGATGGCACATTTATAGCTTTAAAGAGGATACAAAGGATTTTGCTTCGCAATTAAAGAATACTGTACTATGTGGGTGTACAATATCGAGGGGTGAAACCATTGTTACACAACCAACCACCCACAGCCAAATAAAAATATCTGAAACGATGCGATATCCTGCGCATAAGTGCGCACGTGAATGTGACCCTCTTTCGATACATTGTATATGGGTATCACAGCTACATGCATATACAGACACGTATGTATTTTGGAGCCGGGTAAATGGGGGCAGAATATCCATTTTGAATCGACCCCCGGCTCGAGGGGGATGAATGTGAACCAATCGAATCCATCGAGTTGGTATTGTTTTTAGACGCGACGTACAGCAGATAGAAGGATTTTCGCCATTTTTTTCGTGATGCTCTCATTTTATGTTTTTATGTGGAAATTCAAGAAGCTGGCTGGCGTGGGTATTTTTAGACCGCTGTGAGTATTTGTTGGATTTATTGCAATTTGAATAAATTAGATAGGTGTGCAGACTGAAATCTTTAATGCTGTTCCACTTATTTAATACTTATCCACTAAACATTTTTTTTCCAATGTCACAAAGATTCTAATAACAAATTGTTACACGTTTCAGAACGTTCTAAATTTTTTATAATATTTAAGATCTGTTAACTGTTGGAATGTGATGGCTTCAAGGTCGGAGGCTTGCATTTTTTTTTATTAATTTTTAATTTTTAATAAAACTAAATTTTTAAATACAACTTAAAAAAACACTTAAACAGAAAACATTTAACACTTCTTTTAAATTCAATTACCCATTTCAAAAAATAATTTCGACCTTTGCCTCCTTCCCGATGTTTACCTTAATAATAACAAAATTAAAGCTGTTGACTCAGTCACTAGTCTAGGCTATATTATCAACCGAAATTTGTCTGGTTATGATCACACAAACGTGGTCGTGGGTCGTATCTATGAATGTCTGCGCAAATTGTGGATCGGTGCTTACTTTACCCCTCAGGAAACAAGACGAAAGCTGGTACTGTCTCTAGTCCTACCCCTCATAACATATGCTGAGGTGGTCTATAGCAGTCTTGACTCTTCATCCCAGCGAAAACTGCAAGTTGCCTTTAACGATGCAGTGCGTTACATCAATGGCATACGTAGATATGACCATATTTCTGTGTTTGCTAGGGGGTTGCTTGGTTGTACTTTGGAACAATATATCAACGCCAGGAATTGTATGTTCTTGCACAAAATTATTAAAACTCAAAGTCCGTCCTACTTGTATAACAGACTCAATTTTACTCGCTCCTCAAGAACCATCAACCTCATTCCCTATCGTTACAATAACCTAAACTCATCACGCTTATTTTTTATCCATACTGTAAGGCTTTGGAACTCTTTGCCCTCTCGATTGAAGAATATTTCAAATCCAATCAATTTTAAAAGTGCAATCTTTCAACATTTCTCCAACTTATCCATTTAAATTCTTTCCCTCATTATTCACTCCCTTTCTTTATTTACTCTATCTCTCTATCCTATTTCAAACTTAGATTAAGATAAATATTGTTATTAGATTTAAGTATTTTGAATTACTATAACTCATGTGTAAATTGCTAAGTACTAAAAAAGATCATATCTTAATGTACAAACCATTTAATAAATGAATTGAATTGAATTGAATTGAATTCAATTAATTAAAAAAGGTAAAGTACACGTAAGACATAGTCTCTTATCGTACACATTTTCGGTAGCATAAACAAATAAAGTGCACGACTGGATCGCACGAAACTTTCTCGTTCATATCATCAGTTTGGTTGATATTTTTATTTTTATTGTTTGTAGGCTATAAAAATCAGATTTTTCAAATTGGTGATGCTGGTAGGTGGCCATGACTCGAAGTAGGGTTTGTGATGTAAGAATTCAGAGATTTGTTTTTGAATTTACACGTGTTTTGGGGTACCTAAATGAAGTGCGGGTTTCTGATAGTGTAGACTCCAATTGGTTGGAATTATTTTAAGGTTCATGATTAATATGATTGAAAAAAGAAGAAGTGGGAAATATTTGCTAAAAATGAATTTCTAGTAGTTGTGATTACATTTTAACTGGTAGTGCGGGAATGTTTATAAGACGACATTATTTGCAGTTCTCTAAGAAAAACTAAGTACAGGGTTTTATTAAGAATACTTATGTTATCGTAAATAAGCATTTTAGTCAACATCTTTAAAGCTGATTTCAGAAAATTATGCGTACAAAATAGTAACAAATTTTTCAATGTTGAGTTCGAAAAATAATCTTGCTCAACTATTTAACTAAAAACTGAGTATAGGGTATTGTTCAGGATGTTAGTATTACTTCGTTTTTAAAGTTTTATCCCAATCCAAAATCGCGTTTCGAGATTTCAGCAGTTTTCAAAATCAGCGTTTCCGGAGGTTATAATCGAAAATGAAGGACGCAATAATGTTGAAAACGTCAATTTTACTCCAAGTATGCATTTTGGTCAAAATCGCTTTAGCCGTTTTCATGTAGGTAAAAAAAAGAAAATCATATTCTCAAAATATGCCTTTTTTTCAAAAATCCATCATAGACAGTTAAGAGAAAAACTGAGTTTGCTATCATGTTAGGAATGACCATATTACATACAAAATTAATTTTTGTTGCAATCGTATTGACCGTTTTCGAGATAAGGCCACTTTTCAAAAGTACCGTTATTCGACTTTATAGCCAAAAGCTGGATATGCAGCCATGTTAACCCCATGTAGCATAGCGCAGGTATACATTTTGGTCAAAATCGTTAAAGCCGTTTTCAAGTAAGCCATAATTAAATAAAGTCTTAAAAAACGACATTTTTCCAAAAAAGTCCGTTGAACGATAAATTAGGGAAAAACTGAGTTTGCCATCATGTTCGGAATGACCATATTACCTTATATATGGATTTTTGTCGAAATAGTTTTGACCGTTTTTGAGATATGACCAATTTTCAAAATTACCGTTATTCGATTTTTCTGCGAAAAACTGAGTATGCAGCCATCTTAGTTACACCCACTTAAGCCTAAATAACAATTTTGGTTGAAATCGTTAGAGCCGTTTTCGAAAAACTCAAAATTGCTGAATACCGTTAGAACGGCAACACTTATCGTGCAAAAAAAAAGTGGCCCCGAATTGTAAGCCCACCAACTCCAAATCCGAAGTTTGAAAGAAATCCGTCCAGCCGTTTGCGCTGTAGAGCTCGGGAAGGACGGACAGACGGACAGACGGACAGACGGACAGACAGACAGACGGACAGACGGACAGACGGACAGAATTGCGAGACCCACTTTTTCGAGTTCCTCTATCATCGTAATGTCAGATTTGATTAAAATCTCGAGTTCGATTTTTTGTACGATTACAATACCTTTCTCTTACTACGTAATGCGAGAAAGTTAAAAAGAAACAAATTAAACTTACATAAAAATAATGAAATATGACATGGGAGCAGTGTTGCCAGTTCGTGGGGAATTCCCCTTTTCGTGGGGAATTTCGGTCCCAAATTTGATGAAAGGGGAAAAGGGGAATCTTCTCTCCCCTAGCACGAAATGTTGGGAAATTAAAAAATTAATCTCAATTTGTCAAAAACTCGTTAAGTATTTGGGGATTGGGATTGAGACGCTGAGCGCTTGTTTACGTAAAAGTAAAAATAAAATCGGTTGGGTGAAACCTCTTCAAACGCTATATGTTTTATAAGATCAGGGTTCTGGAATACAAATGTGGAGTGCTTCAATTTCAAACCCACTGCCGAACATTTCTCTTTTTTTGATAATTCTATATATAAATAATTCAAACATAGTTAATATCCTTTGAATATTTTTCTTCTTTTCAATAATGTTCCTTAATTTTTTAGTGTTTTTTTAATCGTGAATTTTTGCAACTTAATTTTTGTTTATTTTAATTATTACTAGTCTGTTTATTTATTGCGTTTAATCTTAATTTTGAAATAAAGCCTGATTTAATTTATATTTCTTTTTTCAATAAAAAACTACAAAATAACTTTTATCTTTCGTTTTTAATTTTTTATACTTATACCTACTTATTAGTAGGGAATTTTTGGGGAATGTTACTAAAAAAAAAATGGGGAAAAGGGGAATTATATGGTCTAGAATGGGGAATTTCACTTAAAGCGGCTGGCAACACTGCATGGGAGAATGAAAAATTTAAAGAAAAAGAAAGGTGGCTGAAGAAAAAGCTGTAAGACGGAAGAAAGAAAAGAATATTAAAGAAACATGGTTGTTATGTTACTGATGTATAGGGATCGGATTTCCATGCATGTTTTTTTATGAACACTTTCGATGCAAGGCAACTTATTATGTATACGTATTATGAAATTTTTTTTTTAAAATGGCATTAGTGCAGATTTTACTATATTTGCATATTTCGCATATTTTTTATAATATTAATTCATATTTTTGAAGCATATTGTTAAAAAACTTAACTATACAGTAAAAATATATCCCCTTTATGTCAGTGCAAACGAAGCTTAAAACTATTATCTTTTGCTTTTGTTCATTTCACAATCTTGAACGATATTCCAACCCCACATTATAATGCACTATACCTATAAACAAAGCTGCATGTATGAGCTTATTTATTTTTATTAAATAAAGGAAGATGTTTATGTTTACGTTAAATGTGTGTTTTTTTTATTAAATGTTGATCTCGTTTTAAGTTATTATTTTATGCATATGCATTTTTTGCATTTTTAAGCGCATATTTTGAGATTTTTAGTGCATGAAAATCCGAACCCTTGATGTATCTATATCGGAAAGGAGTTCCAAAGTCTGGCTGTATGGACAAAGAAGAGGCGCGAAGAGTTCAAAAAATTAGACTAGAGGGTGTTAAATAGTTTTGTGTCCTGGTTGCTTCTCGAGAAGATATGCAGAGGTTCTATTGTTAATCAGACTGTGCAACACCTAATACCATGTTCCCACCAACGTGATTTAGGTAAATCCACTTGTTTGCTAAATCATCTTATTAATGATGTGAATTACCATACATTTTCGCGATCACTAATTGCGTGATTTATACCTGTTTAATTTTAAATAAAATCGAACATACACAAAATAGAATCGAACAGACACAAATAAAATCAAACAGACTGTTATCGACTTCAGCTGTTCACGCAAAAACAAACTGTCAAAAAATTAAAACTAAAAATGCAGATAGTAATAGTTTATATCATTTTTGGATTTATTCTCTCACTCTTTCTTTGCCCTCAAACGTCATCCGGTTGGGTACATTCAGCCAGATCGAGAGGATATCCCTCAATTGGTCGAGTAGATGGCGTTGTAATTGGGTTACACTATGACAGAGGTATGTGGTAAACAACTCTTGTATGTAATGACCACTGAACTTAGTTTTTATAAAGTCCAGTTTATTTCAAAAGAATATGAAAAACATGGTACTGAGACCGCCGAAACAGAATTTAATTATTAGGGGCCAGTTATAGCCATCAGTAAAAAGCAACCGAAAAAGTTGAAACAGTATGAAAATGCGTTTTTTTTTTCGTTTAGGCGGTTATAGCAAACAGAAAAAAGTCTTCCAGAAAAACTGTGTTGTCAGTACAAACAAATCAACCACCACTGATTAGATTCCATCAGAAAAAAAAATTCCTGATAGACGGAACAGTAAAGAAATGACACAAAACAGTGGAATGATCTGGTTTTTATGTGTGGAATTAACTGAGATGTTGATCAGAAAAACTTTTTCGTCCGGAAAAATAAGTTAATTCTGTTTGCAGAAAATTTAAACATTATCCACTTATTTTTTTTTTCATAAACTAACTTTATAATTCATAAGCAACATTTTAAGACCAAGATTGAGTTCAAGCATTAACTTTAAGTGGTCCAAAAAAGCAAAAGAAATTTTTCGTATCGCTATAACTGGCCCCTAAGTCCTAAGGAGTTCCTTAAGCTTCAGGCTGTTTAGCTGTTTACAGTTCATCAAATGAGTGTGCGATGGTGACTCCTAAGAGAAGAATGCAAATTCTCTATGCGGCCATAAAAGTGTGACGAACGTGGGAGATCTTAATTCCATAATCCTCTCTAAGGCCTGTGAATATACTTCGCAAAGGTCTGACAAAAGTTATTTTTCGAACAATTACTTCGAAATTGCTCAACTTGGGTTAACAAATACTTTCGAAGCTCTACCTATCTGCCCAATCAAATGGAACCTGACATCCCCACACCCATCATACCGAGCAGTCACAGTAATATACTTCAAGACGTGTGGGTGAATTAGAGCTTCCCACTCTTACCCAAAGCAAGGAGCAAAAAAAAAAAAAAACGAAAGCAAACGGAAAGGCAGAAAATAAAACATAAAAGAAATGGCGAAGAAAAAAAGAAATATCCTTCATATAGCAATAAAAGTTTCCTTTGTAGCTGTTTGTGGCAGTTGCAAATTCATTTCCTGCACATGCAGCCATATTTTTTATCCCCGCACCCATTCACTCCTGCTAAGGATTTTCTACTTCTTTTTCTAGTTTCTGAAGGATTCCACTTGTTATCCCTTTGTTGTGGCATTTTTGCGTGTCACTTTCTACGGCGAACACTTTTTACGTGTCCTTTTAGATGTTTTTTTGTACTGATGCCAAGGGAATCATCAGAATGCAATGTAGGAAACGGAATTCACTCATTTTTTTTGTACAACAAAAAGCAGAAAAAAATAATTAAAAGGAAACACAATTTAATGGATATACACGACGCTGGTGGGTGGGAGGAGTAAAAGGATTTGGGAGTTGCTGCATTAAGCAGAACAAAGAACTCGCTCTCAAAGGACTAGTGTCTACCTGCATGCATTGTATGGGAAGTTGGATATTGGTTCTCATGCGTGAGCAACCCTCGCTTCGATAAAATGCTACAATTTCCAAAAATAAATTCTCACAGGATCTGCTGACATTTTCACTTGACCGAATCGATTAAATTAATTTCAATTTCAATCGACAAGTCATTTTCGCATATCGCCCCGCGGCCACATACCCGTACACGACTACTGTTCGCGGATAGTCCTTCCTTACAAGGAAGTACCGGCAATATCCTTACATTGTTGAGCGCCAGCATTTGCGATGTTAATCAGGGTAGCAACTGACTTGACCAAAATTCCCTATCCTATCCGCGCACGATTGTCGATCATGCTGGGCGGTGTGCCACAGGGTATCGCATAAGATGAAGAAAAGAAAAGCCTCCCCGTCGTCGATCGGTGGTGGCGCGAACGTGGAAATGTTCATTTTTACGGGATCGTTCACATATTGTCGCGCCACCGATCGTTGCGTCCTGGCTTCACGGGTGGCACTTGCCGATTTCTTTTCCACTTGGTCCTTTTCAATTCTGATTAAGTGAATGCGCATTTCGCATTCGATATTACATCGTCCTGCCGATGGTGCGTACACCTTCATACTGATAGCGCATTTATTTTTTTGTTCCTGCGGCACTTCATTCCGTTACAACGATTTCCGTGTGAAAGTATTCGCGTGAAGTTGTACATTTTTACGGATGATTGGATACTGTTGGTCTGAAGAGGAGAACCAGAGACCCTGTCAAACGAATGTAAGTCAGTCGGTGATAGTTGGCGGTAATGTCCTTTTCGGGCGACACGCTGATAAGAGGTTCGCAAAAGTTTATGGGAAAGCGATTGGATTTTCGTGTATATTTTTCGCTGAGAATGAGAATTGAAAGTGCAATATCCATTGAGATGCAGTGATTTTGAGAGAGTGTAATCGATTGGAAATCTTGACAATGGAAAGACGTTTTTTCTTCACATAATTTGGAAGGAAATATGAGTGCTGCTTCGTTGTAAGTGCATGCGCATGTGTAGTTGAGATCAATTGCAGTTATTAAGTCTGCACCATGGCTTTTGTTGTGAATTTGCAAATGGACGTTATGTAAATGGCAACACTTTTTTCCATCAGCTGAAAGCTGATTTGTGATGGGATTGCTGTGGTTGCTGGACTATTGCGCTAGGGCGGTAGGGGCTTACCTGAGCAAATTACACAAGACTTATGTTTGTCATTTCATCAAAAAAGTATACAGACCTACGATACACGGCCAAGGCTGCTCGAAACTGGGAGATTGCGTTTTATTCAATAAAGCTATACGCGTTTTATTCAATAAAGCTATATATCTACCTGTTTTTGCTTGAAGTCATATCTACTCACAAGGCTGAATCGAAGATCTTTCTACTGTAGATTTACTAACCGCTTTTGATTGATTTGAACCAAGTGACAAAAGTTTATTCACAGTAGGTATTTAAAGCAAGTTGTGGGCCGTAGATACCTCACACTTGGCAAAACTACCCATTTCTAAGGTGTCCCCAATAAACCGAGGCCACTGTAGATAACAGAGAGTTAGCACAGCACTTAAAGATGCGGTTGTAAGCAATAGAATCTCACATTTTACATGTTAAGCCTGCTATAGAGTCGTTTGAAAAGCACCTATTATTTCATAACAAAAATAAAACACATATTTTTTAAAACCTTATAAGTATTGATCAAAGAACCAAAGCAAATCAAGTTGCGCGCTCTTGCCCTGATGTCTGGGTTATCGTGTTTAGCAAAGTTTAAATAATTTCTTTTGAAGTTGTGAAGTCATATCCAGGTTAAGTTTAATACTTCTGGAGACAACAACAAACAGGAAACAATCTATATTAGAAAAACAAATTGAAGAAATGTAAGTCGGTGTAAAAGAAATCGAAAACAAAATTTAAATTTAAGATGTTTTTAAATCTAGCTAACATCTAGCGCGACAAACGACCCAGAACTCGTTATTATAAGGCTCCAAAAATCGCCCAAAATACTCGTAAAAACACGCGAAGCTGAATTAAGAAAGACGCGTATTAAAGAAAACAATCTGAGCATCGTACAATAAATTTCTTAAAAAACGCCCAACAAGCTACAACATTTTTTTTCTTAATGAAGTCTATGGACCGTTCCAAAAACCCCATCAAAAAGCGACTCAAAAATATGGTCCGAAAATTTCTCTAAAAATGAGTGAGAAAACAGAAGACGAAACATGAGAAAAATTACAAAAAAAACTTTAAAAACCACTCAAAAATATTACATAAAATAACGCCAAAAATCGTTCGAACAGTTAAAAAAATCGAACCCAAAAAATGCTCCAAGGGCAATTTTAAACGTCCTACAAGAAAGCTCCCATAAATATGTTCCGAAAAACGGTAATAGAACTGAGTCTCATTACTTTGGTAAAGGGATGCGCCAAGCTTACTGAAGATGTAGAAAAGTACATGGACCTAAACTCATTGGGTGTTTTGTGGATTTAATGATTTAGGAACATGAGTGGCTCTTCCTCTTCCTGGGGCCTTTTTAAATTCGTGGTTTACCTTGCTTTGCAATTCTCGGTCGTCCGCACTAGTGCCTGGTATTTGATCTTCTCGTCCAGCTCATTTTTCTAAAGGCTACGGTCACGCAATGAGCGACTGAGCGTCTGAGCGCCGAGTCGCTGAGCGAATCAAAAAAATTAAAATATATATAATCGTATGGAGGTGGCCCTGAGCGATTTTTTAAGCGACAGAGCGACGTCGCTCTGCAATCAAATCTGTTTTAATGTATCAGTCGATTTCAGCGATCGAAGTAATAAGATGGACAAAATAAACACAGAACGTTTAATTTCAGCTGTCCAAAGCCGTCCAGTGCTATGGCAGGACACCTTCAAAGACTATAAAAATAAAAATGTCACCGATAAAGAGTGGAAAGAAGTTGGACAAATTTGTAATTGTTCTGGTAAGTTTTTATTTATTTAGTCTTTAAAAAAAATAGTGTTTGTTGTTCAGTGTCCGAATTCTCAAAAATATTGTGTTAGCTCAATTCTTATATTCAACTAATTAGTTACGACGAACCGCATTTTCGCAACTAATCGCTCAGCGACGTCGTTCAGTAAATGGCCACCCGTCGCTCAGATTCGTCGCTCAGCGACTCCTCGCTCAGTCGCTTGTCGCGATCGCGAACCGAGAACCGAGGGCTGTTCTGTCTTCAATGTCATTGCTTGTCTATACAGGTGTTCAGATCTTAAATACGCTTCTTACTCTTAGGCGGCGTAACAATTCAACGAATCCGGTAAGCTCTGTCCTTCTACCTTATAGCCAACTGCCTGCAGTTACGAAACCCAATTCGATTGAAGACACGTTCTCTCTTCACCTTTTTGTATAGAACTCCCGAGCATCACTGCCCTTGGGAGTAGCAAAATCATTGACACATAAGCTAAGCAAGTTAAAACTGAAAAAAGCTTATGATGGGCAACCGAAAAATTTAGCTACGCAGGACCAATACGAGCCGGACTTTTTCCAAAAAGACTTAAAAATTACACACAGACTCTATGATAACCCTTATTCTAAAGCCAAATGCGCCAATCTAGTGCAGTATATAGATCCTGGCTCTCCAACCCAAACAAGTTGTCAAAGAAAGGTGAATTCTCTGCGCAATATTTTATTTCGAAAATTAGCCCATACAAAATTAGGGGCTTAACGTTTATTTAGCGCAAGAAAATGAAACCAAGTTTACGGCGTCAGTCTATTACGATTTGTCTCTGTTTCATCCCCAGAATAAGATTGAAAGAAAAGCCGAATGTGTAATTTTTTTTAATGAAATCTTGTAAAGGACTACCCCATATTAATTTTGTAATTCTCTTATTGTTTTTACGCAATTGCTTAACACCTTTAATTCAAAAATTAAAAACTGGATACGATTCAGAAAAAAAACGACTTCATGAGATAAAATTTCGTTAGTACGTCCTTGAGCTTTGTTGCTGAAATCATACAAATTATACCTTTATAGACCTTCTGACAGCAATAACAAAGTTCATCCCCCTTAACCTCCAAAATCAATTGAAGTGGTTTATTAAATTGAAACGAAGACATTCGCAAGCCCTCTCGCTCGCTGGTGCTGATCTGCTTTAATTGCGCAGCCATTTGTGAAATAAACACAATTTCAGCATACAAAATCAACGGCTAATCTGCTTTATTTCAGGATTACTACCAACTTCGTCCTAGCAACGGGCGCGCACACACGTGGGGGGAGTTGTTGTTTGTTTCATCGACCTGCCTCTGCTTTCGTCCTCTGTATACATACACATATAGATGATGGCTTTCCTCCGACACATCGCTGCATTAGCTTGAATCTATATTTAGGAAGGTGGATGTGCTTTCTCTTTTTCTGTTTGCTCCTAAGTACCTCGATTGGCAGAAAATAGCATTAATTTGTTGCTATGTCTGTTTGTCCCGCCGCCGCCGCTGCCATCACCCGAAAGTCGACACAGAGAGCACCGGCGAATGAAAGCGATTTCTAATAAGAAATTCGAATCGCATTCGTTGCGTTCGAGAGATATGGCCTCTTAAGGGCTGCCATATCCAGGTGATTGGCATTTGTTGCCATGTGGACCGCGCGGAGAGGGTGGTTTCGGGTACCATTTCATCCCTCGAGTCCTACTAAGTTGGAAAATTGCTATTTTGTCAATTTCCATTTCCACCTGTGTATAAGGTATTAGAATTAGAAACACTCGAGTGGAATGCATCCGTGCGTATGTAATCCAGTTAATATTGAAGGGATTCGCATTGTGGAATTTCGTCAAAGGCTGTATTCGGTGCAGGTATTCCAATATAAAGGCGAATGATTGACAAACGATATTATTGTGTGTGTGCGGATGAATTTGATGCCAGGTATTTTATGATTAAAGCAATTAATTCCACATCGGGTGGATGAATGTAATGGAATAGTCGAAAAGATGTAACTGTATACATATACAGGGTGGGCCAAATACAAGTTCCTTTAAAAAAAAAAAAACAATAAAATGAACAATTAGTTATGGCTGTCTCGGCTGGCTTCGCAGTACAGCGAAACTTTGTTTTCAGCCTAATTTTTGATGAAAAATGGTCCAATGATGCTATTATCCCCCATTTCAGTTTGGAAATAAGTTTTTTCCCATCGTTGTTCAAGCGTAAAGCGACTGATTTCGTTCCGCGGAGGTATAGTATTGACTTTCTGTGAAGATTTCGAGCGAAAACCTGCTGTTAGTGTCAAAATAACCTATGATTTAAAAAGAAAGCACTAGATGGCCCACACGTTATACAGTTTTGGAAGTTTATTTAAACAGATGGCTGTTTTGGAAATTTTGTTGGCAGAACGCAAAGGTTATAGCCTAACGCCAATCAGAGTAACGCCTATAAGTTCGCTAATTTACCAATAAATTTTGCATGCTCCGGCAGGAGGTTCAGTACAGTGAACGCAAGTCGAGAATCTAATGGAGCTTTGAAAACCCAAGAATTATTATCTTAGGTATCAGAAAGAGATAAAATCGATACGGGATTAGTATCCGGAGTCTATATGTATACCAAACTTCAAAGTTCCTAATTCCATGGGGAAAAAGACGCCGCCTCTTTCAATGACTCTAAATCAATCGTGTGTTTTTGAGCTTCGTTTTCAGCACGCAAAGTTAATCACGAGAGATATATTACCTATAATACATTAATCTTATTGTGTTGTTGCGGGCCAAGTAGGTTAGGTTAGGTTGCGGGCCAAGTAACATAATACATATGTTCCAAATAATACATGTGTAAATGCTGATGACAAATGGTGCCGTGCCCGTGACATAAGGCCAAATCTCGAAATGTTGCCTTATGTCGATTAGTGAAATTTTTATAAGGCCAAATTCTAGCATTTGGTACTACGGAAAATCGGGAAAGTGACATAAAGCCAAATCGTACTCAAATCGGCTCTGCGTAATAAGCCTCAATAAAATAAGACAAAAAAAAAACAAATGAAATAAGGCCCACAAATTTATACAGGAAACAACACCAACGATTTTTTATAAAATTTGGGATTTTTTTTGGGGCCTTATTTCTAAATGAAAATTGGGGTCTAACTAATTTTGGGTGTTATTTAATTTTTATAAGAAAATCGAAATAGACTCCAATTTTTAATATAAACTTTTTGGGGTCTTACTTAATTTTTCTTATTTTTGCTAAAATATGTTATATAATCCAAGAACTCCATTAACAGTTAATTTTCTTATCTGTAGGTGTTATTAGACTAAGTATTTGATGCGCGAATTTTTTGTAAAGATGTACATGAGTACCGTTTTAAAATTAGTTCAATGATAGGTTTGTATTTTCGAAAGACCAAAAACAAGCTTTTTGTATATTTTCGCCTTTAAAAAAATAAGAACAATAAAGAAAAATATACCACCGCCAAATAGAAGATTTTTAATGTACGGAACTTTTTAAATAGTTCCCAAAGGTTGCTATAACAAGCTCCAAATCATCTATATTCAATATTTTGACAAAATCGCGCGATTTTTTGTACCAAATTTTTATTATTTACTAACGTTTTAGTTTATTTTATTAAAAATCCAAGTTAAAATATATTTACAAATTTATTTTTAAGTATTTCCGTTATTTTTCATTTTAATGAATGAAAATGTTACGAATAAATGTTGCAATTGTTGAAGAAAGTGTAAGTTTATATTTAATTTAAAATACATATATCAAGATTGTACATTTATTCGACGCAGTGGCTTAGTGGTTAGTGTGTTGGACTACTAAGCGAGGGTCCCCCAAATTTGGGGCCTTATTTCATTTTATCTTTTGCATTATTTGTTGTGAAAACGCTCGTACTATAATCCTACAACCGTGTAATCATTTTAAATTATTATTGTTAAATTGCTATACCTATACAGTTATCGGAGAAATACATGAAACATAATAACCCGATTTTGTGCCCAATTTGCAGAAAAATTCAAAATGTTAAATGAAATTTTGACAAAACTAGTTAATAATTTTAAACTTTCAGAATTGATAATGAGTCGTGTATCCGTATCTTTCAGATAAGCAAAATCTAATATGAAATCGAAAGTGTCATAAAGCCAAATTGGCCTTACGACGCTTTCTCACAGTATCATAACATAATGCCAAATGCTAGAATTTGGCCTTATGACGCTTGGCCTTATGTCACGGCACCAGAAAAAAAACCTATTAAAGGAGAGTGTGTCATCTTGCGGCATTTTTTCGCTACAAGCCCTCACTATACAAGAATGTTCCGGCAAATTCCTCCTAAAAATAACCCAGTCTACAACCATTCTCTAATTAAAGCTCTCCCTTGCCATTTTGCCAGAGCCCGGCATTCCCACACAAGTTTTTTAAACAAGTTGCAGAAGCAACCGAACTCAAACCCAATGCACTCGGGCTCTAGTTAATTTGTCCTTAACGTGTCGCTTTAAACCGCAAATATAATTTTATTGTCCAAATATCGCCTCTTATTGCAGCAGGCGGGTCCTTGTGTGTGCGCTTGGGGTGTTTTATATGATTTTACACCCTCAAACGAGGGCAACAGAAGCGAAAAATAAAATTAATGGAAATTTGTTGACCGCATCCCGCACAACAAAAGGCGCTGTCACTGTGAAATTGTATAATGGTCATCCTGGTCGGCCGTCCTCCCAATAGCTCCTTAGCATTCTCATATATGCCATGTGTGAATACCGCCAGCTAATAAATGTGTGGGTGTCAGCACAGCTCTACGCAACTTTTAACGCATTAGTGACACCATTCGGATCTGTCAGTGGCAGAAATGAATTAATTGAATATTTGCCGCACAGGATGCGAGTAGGTTGCTGATGGTCATCCCAGCCACAGCAGCGAAAAAAAAAATAAATAAATTCGAAAATTGATTTTATTTTGTTCGTCCTGGCAGAAAGTTGTTTATTTAACACCGCATCTGAGCATGTGTGTGTGTGCGTGTGTGTGAGTGACATTCGCATTCATATGTTGGTTGGCAGGCTCGCAAAATAATGAGACACTTGGAATCCAGCAGGACCTTTCCGGATTTATTTTCTCCTCATAGTCTCAAAGCGTGACATACAGCCGCAAATTTGCGCGGCCCCCGAAGCGGCATATAAATATATAGGTAGGTAGTACTATCTCTCTCCTTCGGAAGTTCGTTTTGCCGAACAAAGAATTATATCCTGCAACCCTTTGCAGCGTGCACATGCGACTACGTATGGGGGTTGAGATGAGCCACAAGAAAGAAGGACAGCAGAAAAAAAATCAAACTTAAAATATCAAGTGCATATCCTGGATGTGGTGTGTATTTCGCCTGCTAGCGCCTCGCATAACAAAAGCACACACAACCGCCTCTCGTTGCGGTATCCGCATTATTATCCGAGAGCACATCTTGCGCGAGAGTGGTGTCATATGAAGTGCTGATGGGCTGCTGCCGCTTTCTACGAGGGGAAATGAAGCGACGACTATACCTTGCACGAAGATGACGATGACAACGCTTGCCGTCGTACAGAGACAATAGACAGAGGCGGTGAAGAATTTTCGACTCAATTGTGAAGTCACGTACGTGATACGGATGCATTGTGTTTGCTCTGTGACCAAGTGCAGATTTTCCTTTTCTCGTATATAGATGCGTTCCGGGAAACGGAAACAAGGGAAACAACATTGTTGTTTCGGATTCTTGAACTCACACGGCACCCCCCCACCCCACCCATTTCGCGCAAATTACATCGGCAGTACGAAGTGGAAATTTGAATAAAACGGCATACATATGCATAATGGGGAAAGCCTGGCGTATTCTCTGATCCTGTGTGCATCACCGGTTATAATTGGCAAGGAATTGCGCCTTGCGGATAATGTGAAGAAACGGAATGGTTACTGCATTACGACTCGAGGGGATGAACACGTTTTGATATGCATAACACTCATGCGAGGACGGCATGCACTGCACAGCTATACCAGCTACGTAGGCGAATTCAAACAGCTCTAAGGGGTCTTGACTGCGAGGGTGCTGATTACAGTCCGGCTCAGAGACCAAGAAGCTAATTCAACGCGGATCTATATTCCTTGGCGGAAAATAAATGACGAATTGATCAGATTTTGGAAGGAGTGCGACAACTGGTGTTGCAGCGATGGACCTATGACGTCTACACATAGCCGAATCGCGTCACCATGTGTGAAATGTGTTTTGTTTCGCTGCTTGACTCTAGATGTTACTCTCTTTGCAATTGTATGTGTTGCTGTCCGAGCGGACAGTGTCCAAAAAAAGGATTTTGGGAAATTTAGATAGAAAAAACAGCTCTCAGACTTTTTCAAATGACTAAAATTTTATTGCACTAGGTCCAGCAGTGAAAAAACTTTAAGATGTTATTTGTGTCCTTTTGGGGATCGAACCGGGGACCCCTCGCTTAGTATTTCAAAACACTACATTTTACTTACTTTTTATTAGTATTACAGTAAGACCCGGATAAAAGCCTCACGCTAAAGTGTCCCGTTTTGATAGGCACTCATTATTATTCATTATTATTATTCATATTCATTATTTATTAAACTTAAGACTAGACAAAAGGGATTATCTAAATCCAATTTAAAACATAACATTAATCTTAATTCTCGTTTTACCGCGCGCTCTAAATTTAACATTATACTTAAAACTATTGCTTTTCCGCTTTAAATCTATGTAGGTATTTCATTTTGATTTGTTTTTTATTTTATAAGAAACTTTAGAAACTTGAATTCTTTATTTATATATTTTTATTTCAACACACTGACCACTAAACCACTGCCTGTTCAAAAAGCAACGCATTAATTGATAAGCAGTAAGGGTATTTAGTATTTGGGTTATTATTGAACCCTCCTCTTTCTTGATCCAATACATGAGAAAAATAAGTGACCCCTCTTCCGTATTAGGAATGTGCGATGTTGTAAATGTACCATAAATGTGGCCGATCGATCCGTTGATTGATGACAATGAAAAGTGCCATATATTGCGAATTGAATTAAAATTGGTGACCATGGTTTGACGCCTTTTGTGTGTAATAATGAAGCCCACTTATTCCTTATAACTGTGTTTCACAATTCATGAAAAAGAGCTCGAAATCTGGTGAGCCGAAAACGTTTCCAAAAATTTGCATGGCCCAAAACCATAAGTGGCAACGATTCCTAGTGCTTGAAAATCAAAATAAATTGAAGGACGACTTTCAGGGACTTATGATGCAGACAGCTCAAAATCGCGAAATCACTGATCGCCGGCGAAGTGCCAAAAGAGCGATTTCTGAACTGAATTTTAGTTTACTGGAACTGACATATTTAGCAGAGTTTAAAAGAGCTTGTAATCACAGAGCCGAAAGTTAAAGCTTGACAATACCCGCAATTAGGGCAGTAACAAAATCAACGGCGCAGCGCGCAGGGACATTAGTCCACGGGACATAAATTCACATTGTTATGGACTTATGGACTTATGCCCTACCGAAGTGGGACATGTGTTCATAAAAAAAAACATGTACGGAATAATGTCCCATCTATATATTTTGTGAGTTTAAATTTGGGGCATTTTTCATATTGAAATCATTAAAAATGTAAATCAAAACCGACATTTTATTTGGGCGATCGAGAATTTTTGACTTTCTTTCCTCAAATTCTCTAAAGTTAAAACAAAAAGTTTTTTGCGAAAATAAACTTACATTTCGCTTCAAACAATTAAAAAAAATAAAGTTTTTGTGCGATACCCGTAAATAAATAGCAAATATATCTTCTCTTCTCTTCTTCTTTATCTTTACATGTAAAAAACTGTAGAATAAAAAGTGCTGGACCACGCATCACGCGGAAACCACTGCACGGATTTTGATTAAACTTGACATAGTGTTTGCTTAAATTCTGGGTCGGCACTTAGGATATTTTTTTAACCCGGAATATAACGTGGTTCTCACAAAATATGAAGATACTCAAAAAACTGTATATCTGTATAGAAAATTGTAGTCCAATCTCAGTAATGGCTTATCGTATTGAAAAATAAAAAAAATAGGGGAATTTAGTAAGACCCTAAATCATTCAAGATATAAAACTTCGTCCTGCATTGTCCTCAAGCTGAGTAACGTTCAAAACAGTTATTCAAAACATCGCCCACAATTTTCCTTCAGTGGATACTAACTGCCTCCAGTTGCGCACTCCAAGTTGATTGAGGTCCCCTTCCACTTGTGCGCGCCACCTAAGGCGAGGTCTTCCTCTACTGCGTTGTCCCTCCGGGTTGGAATCGAAGACTCTTCGGGCCGGAGCGTTGGTGTCCATTCGCTCTACATGTCCTAGCCATCTTAGACGACTGATGCGTATTTTTCTGACCAGGACAGTGTCGTTGTACAGCTCGTAGAGTTCGCTGTTAAATCTTCTCCTCCAAAGCCGGTCAACGCAAACGGGACCAAAACTCACTCGAAGAATCTTGCGTTCGAAAAGGCCAAGAAGATCTTTATTCGCCTTTGTTAGGGTCCATGCTTCTGCGCCATGTTCATGCACTTCTGGGTAATTTTACCAATTTTTTTTTGCCTTCCTGCATTGCGAAAAATAGTTGAAAAATTATTGGGCGATTGTTCATTTAGTATTGGACTATTGTGTCTTTGCAAAATTTGAAGTAAATTAAAGAAAATGAAAATAAGCAAACACGATTTTGTTTCTGAGATTAAAGAAAATTATGAGAACTTACCTATTTGTTTTTTTCCTTTTTTTTCGTATTTTCATTTCCTTTTCATCCTTTTTTATTGCATACACGGTGCTAAAAATGTGGATTTTAATTTTATGGTTACTTTGTAAAATGAATGTCTGAAACGTAGGGGGTTGAACTTTGTTTTATGATAACAAATTCTTGTAATTAATTAAAATGTTGAAATTATGTCACATCCTTGAAAAATAAATAATGGCATTTGGTGCGACATAATTCCACCGTCAAATTTTGAACATAAGTTTCATCGAATTGGGACAGAAGTCCATAATGAAGTTATGTCACGTGCACTTATATCTCTGCGTCAAAATCAATCAAAAAGAACTCAAAAGTAACATCAGTCATTCATTTATCTATGTAACATTTGAGTTAGCAGTGCTCTGTTAACTTAACAGAGTGAAAGTTCTAATGCGATTTCTAGCTTAACGACTTGAGCCAGGGATTTTAAACTTCAGACCTAAATCAGTCATCAATATGGCTTACTTCTTTTAGTTAAAAAAAAAATAAAAAATATTTTGGCGCGACAGGTCTATGGGACCCAAGGCCTAGCTTCTCACAACCATTCGTTTTGTGTGGGTTTTAAATTTTTGGGACGAATGGAAGGGGTCTACAATTTTACGCCGAGTCCAAACGGCTAATTGAGAAGCCCATTCATGACAGTTTTACTCTCGGATGTTTGTCAGACGTTCGCGAGAGGTGGCGCAGTGGAAAAAAACCTTAAGATGTAAGCCACTGCGCCTTGTTTTAGTTATTTTATTATTTTCTACCTTTTTAAGGATGTGCTCTGGTTGGTTGATTTCCGCCAAAACCTTTCGGTGCAAACATATTTCAAAGCTTACCACAATTTTAGGACATCATTCAGGGCTATCAAGTTGTTGGTCGTTTGGCGTTTGGTAACCAAAAAATCCTTGCACTAAGTGCCACGTAACATGGAATATAACCATTCGAGACTTTGCATCAACTTAGTCCGTAATTATACAGGAACCCCTCGCAACTGGATACAATTAGAGCAGATCATCAAAGGCGCTCCGCATAATTATAGGCACGCAAATAAATTGTCAAAAATTGTACGACTTGCAAAAAGGCTCCAATTATGCATGCTTTCCGCGCATCCGATTGTCGCGAAATAAATAAAATAATTACTTTAATTAAATGACGATGAATCAGTCAAAGGATTTGCCTTTGCGCAAAACTCCAGCAGCGCATGTGGTGCAGCTCTTCTCAGGCTCTATGATCCTTACATTAAATTCCAATTTAAGTAAACGACTGCATAATTGCAACTTATGCACTCGCCTCAAGTTCACCCGCCCGAGGAGTCTCACTCATTTGTCCGTTCGTTCGTTGGTTGGTTCGTTCCTTTGCTCCTTTCCAACGTACAAGTATGTTGCAAAGTTTACCCGTTTAATTAAAACGAAATCCAATAAACAGTAATTAGAAACTAAAACCATGTGTGTACAGGTAGTAGAACGAAATAAAAAAAACGGTAACCATTACCCATCAGCGTTAACCTATTTATATCAAAGAACGGACGAAAAAAAAAAAATGTTGTTAAGATCTCCAGTAATCTGTGTGTGTATGGGAGCTGTTTTGCGTATATCCTTCAAAATTAATTATCACGCTTTACATCTCCCAATTTGTGAACAGAGTATGGAGATGATAAGGACAAAAAAAATCTGCCTGTCTACTTTTGCAATATAAAGCAAAGAGCCAAAGGATGAAGGACGAAATACTGTATACGTATAGCCACTTGAGATGCTTTTTATTTCAATTTTATTTCATTATAATTATAAATGTCTCAAAGGGACGTAATTAACCTCTTCAGGGGCAGAGATGCCTCACAAGAAGGAACACCTTTGAAAAATTGTGCGAACGAATGCAGTAATGTTCTAGATCCAACGTTACGTGTATATACTTGCACAACGGGCGACACAGGAGGTTAACATTACATGAATTCACCTTTTCATTTTCAGTGTATGAAGACAGATTGGAGCTGAGCAGGAGATGGGTGATCCTTGAACAGAGATATAAAGGGGGAACGAAATGCATGGAGATGCTGATGGTGAATGTCATCGGCCCGCCCGCGATAGAGTAGAACAGCATCAATTTGATGTGACGCGCGGCGGTTGACGTGACGACAACGATGGCGACGGCCCACCACGCGAGGATGCACTTGGCCGGTAATGGAAAAATTAAAAGCAAATCATTATGCGCGCGATGGCTAGCAATTATGTTCGGGTACGGATTTGTGCGCCCCGTCGAGCAAATATTTATTCAGTGGAAACTTTTAATGGTTAGATATGCAATTTGCGCGCTCGAGAGGTGTGTGGTGGTCGACAACACCGCGCCGTCGGCTGCGCTAAGCACGGATGGATCGGTATCAACCTGAGCGCAAATAAAAAGTCAACCGCCAGCAGTATCGCCCCAAAGGATAGAGAAGCTGTCACTGCGAATAGTTATAATTGAAAATAGCCTCCACGTGCCGCAGCCAACGGGTGTTGTATGTATGGCTGGCATCGATTGCATTTTACAAAAGGCATAAACAAGTGACAGCTAGCCAGCACTCTGCCACAATAAGTGGAGAAAGGATTTTCAAAACTACCCGCGCAATGAATCTCAAACATAGTGAGATGCTCAATCCATTAGATACTCTTTTGCAGGTTTACTTATGCAAACGGGTAATTTGGTGCGTCGTTGGTCCGGTGGTGTTCTTACCGACTCTGTCAAAATGAGGACAAGCTTGGTATGAAATAAAGGACTAGACTGACATGATGCACCTCCAAGACTATACTCTGCATTTTTTTTAGGTTGGCAGAGTATTTTTTAAGCAAAGATGGATTGGCAATTTGTTTACTACAAGGGCGGTAAATATTGAGACGAGAACCTCAAGTGATGTACACGAAGGAACAACGTTTATCATTAATTAAAATTTATTAACAAAATTCCGAGTCTATGGTCGCAATTTTAACTGCGTTAACGCCAATTTTCGACCGTAATTCTCGTCCCAGAAGACAAACAGTTCATAGTCTAGTGAAAAAATTTGCGTCAAAATATTCGCTGCTTGGGGTTGCGATCATGGTTGCTACTTCCAAAAAAAATTACGATCATAATTGGAAAAAAAGTTACCAAACCAAGTTAAAAGTTACTAAAATTCTCGAAGTTTTTAAATTAAATTCTGTGTACATTATAGAAGTAGAAACTTTAGCGGTCTAAGCAGTTAAACAACGTCTTACCTACATAAATCATAATCCGTTGGGATTTTTAGACTTCAAATCTTTCGTGCCTATGGAACACAAAACTATTTTTTTGCGCATTTGAGATGGTGATTAATTTAAAAGTACCAAATTTTATAATTTGTGTTTATAAAATGAAAATTGTTCCCTATTTTTGAAAACTTTTCGTCTAAAAATGTAAATAATAACGCACTTCAAAGTTTGATAAATGTCAAATATTTGGCGTTTGTGAAAGTAGGTGTAAATCAAGATTCGCAAAATTGCTCTGACTCTGGAAAAATGAAAATTACCAACAGCTGATAGAGCAGAAAAACTACTCTGATTCTGAAAAAAGTTCAATCAGAATAGATAACGACATTACTAAAAAAAGAAAATGAGTGCATTCAGTAATAAAATATGAATAAAACATGAGTTAATATGGAGTTTGTATATTTGGTGCTTCTGTTCAAAAAGTTCCCAAAACCAGATAAAAATTACCTAAAATCTTCAACCGAAAACAATTAACAAGATTTGGTAAAATATTACCAAATCGGCAACCGTGACGATGGCAGTGAGACTCTGAGGCTACGTCTTACCCGAAGTGTGGGGAATATTACTGCCGTAGAGGCGTCCGGTCCCTTGGAAACGAGCCAAATCAGTCAATTTCACGGAATTTTACAGAAATTGAGTCTCTTCCAGACCACATTCTGCCGAATTTTGCGTAAAGATCTTGGCCTACACGCTACACCCTTACAAGATCAAGCTGACTCAAGACCCAAAGTCACTTGATCATATGAAGCGACGTACGCTGTTATGAATTTGGCTCTGGACCTGATGGAAATAATGAAGAATATCATCGCAAAATCATCTTCTTGGATGAAGAGCATTTTTGGATAAACTGCTTCGTCAATATGCAAAATATGCGTTACTGGACATGTATTAACATGACTTGGGGTCATAATTTTTTATCTTTCAATATGACTTTGCAAACTAAAATAAATAAAACGTATTTTCTTCTAAATGTACAAAAAAAGGTTAAAAAACAATATGACCAGCTGATAACCCACCATAAAAATGATCAACCGATGCACATCAAATCTCTGTCTTTTTAAGCATGCTTAGGTGGCAATTTACGAAGTCACTTAGAAAATCCTATGCGAACAATGCAGTTTGTTGGCAACCATCTAGTTTGGATAGTCTTTGCATTCTGCATTGTACAGTTACATAATTTTTCTGTTGCAAATTATGGCAGTTTTTAAATTATTTGTGGTTAACGCGTCGTCAATAAAAACGTTTGCACATAGTGTGAATGAATTAAATCTAAAAATAAAATTAATTCCTTGCCTCTGTAAATGGTATCCCATATATTTTAAAAATTTGTGGAAGGCAGTCGGATACAGCGACCGCCAGATATAAGGACCCCATTTCCTTGGTCCCTTCATAGTCATTTTAGGCGACTTCTACTGTAGATTGATTAAAAATGTTGTCCCTTTCTCTTCTTTAGCATGCAATTAAAGTTCGTATGTAAAAGTCCTTCTAATAGGGACTTCCGAACTTTGACAGTAGATAGCGGCCATATTGATATAGCTGCATCTGTCAATTTGGGTGCCATTTATTTAGTCTGTTTTTGCCAAATCACCATTGACGAACATAGGGTTCAACAACACGTCCAAATTAGAAAATTGCTTTATCCAAATGGGTGTTCTGTTTGGGAAACGTTTCGCTAGCTTCGCCCATTTTACGAGATGCCCAGTTTTTGTATGAATTGTTACATCAACAAACAAAATTGTCCAATTTGTAACTATACCAATCCACAGGAGATCTAAGAACGTCCAATGCATCCCGAAAAAGTCAAACGTTGGTGTGGATGGCCAGGTTATCATTATCTATAGGTCCATGATTGTCAACTTCTTTTTATGATATCGACACTAACGACATGTGGTTTTAACAGGGCGGCGCTACGTGCCACACAGCTCATGCCAAATTGGAAATTCTGCACAAGCGATTCAAGGGGATTGTCATCTCACGTGGATGTGATGTGAACTGGCCACCGATATCGTGCGATTTGACCCCGTCAAACTTACAAACTTATTCTTGCGGGGTTTTCTGAAGTCGCAGGTCTATGCGAAAAAACCACAAACCACAGCGGCCCTCAAAGCCAACAAAACCCATGCCATCGGTCAAATTCAGCCTGACTTATGCCCCAGAGTCATGGAAAATTTGATATTTCGGATGCGCACAACTCAGGGAAGTCGCGGCGGACATTCAAACGATGTTATATTCCACACATACCTATAATGGCATCGATTTACCTTTCAAATGAAAAAAAAATGTCGATGATATGGATATCTCAGTATCTCACGCACACTTTGTTTTACTTAAATTTGAAGATGGTAAAAAAAGTAAGCGCTTTATAAAAGACCCTCTATTATAAAAGGTGGGCCAGAAGAAGTCATCCGATGTTGTTTGGCTCTCATTTTTTTTCTAAATGAAAGACTTCGATTCTGTTTTTTGATTATGTTTATTTGATCCTTTACATTGATCAAGTCGAGAACATGATTTCGGCCAATTGGGCGCCGTCACAATTGATTGCCATACGTGCTCGTTTTATGGCATTTTATTTATCACTTTGGCGAGAACTTTGGGCGAAAGATTCTCGCACTCGTGTCGAATGTTATCCTTGAAGGTTTCTAGGGTCTCAAGCTTGTTCACGTAAACACGGGACTTAAAAAAAACCCACAAAAAAAAAAAAGTCTGGAACGGTTAAATCGGGCGATTTTGAGGCCAGTGCAAATCGCCAAAACGAGAGATAAGGCGACCCGTGAACGCCGCCTTTAGAATATCGGTTGTGGGTTGTGGCTCGCGCAGTGTGTGTCTTTATGTGTCCAATTGCGGCAGAACAAATCTCGGTTAACATGGCCTATAGCGCGCACCGATGTTTCCGGCGACAGCTCGACATCCTCCTCAACAGCGGCGATATTCTCGGCACAATGGGCGCTCCAGGGCCGGCTACGAATTGTTACGCAAAAAACACGATTATTCCGCGTTCTTGAGGAGTGTATCGCTCCGTGGCTTGTTCACTTGTATTCTACATCTGTCTTGTCCACAAATGTCAAGGGTGATCTCTTTTGGTCCACCTTGTATTTATCTGAGAAAAAAAATGTGATAGATTTTAAGAAAAAAAAAAATGTATATCGTACATTGTCTGAGCAGGTTGGCGGCCTAAAAGAAAGTGATTTGAAAGTTAAATTGTTGTAACCTGCAAATATAGGTTGCTCTCCTAAAGCTTACAATATTTTGAGTGAGTAAAGCGCTGCCGCCCCGTAGGCCTAATTTGATCGAAACGGCCTTTCGCCGAATGATTTGTTTGTTTATTTAATTCGTTTTTCTACCAACCACTTTCGGCTAGAGTTGCAGAAACATTTTTCTATTTTGTGGTTAATCCATCCATCAGTGACAGTGACGTAAAAAAAGTTTACTCAACTAATTTACTATGCGTAATTAAAAATTCCAATTTTTTTCTCCTGTCAAGTCGTTTGAACAACGCTTCGGCTAAGGGAAAACGTTATTTACTTAACCAGCCTCTTGAACATATCATTATACATTTTCCACTCCACTTGAGGCGGCGGGGAAAAAATCCACCGATTATAACATGCGAGTAAAAATGATTAAATATATTAAACAGATGTACAGGAGACGGCCATCGTGCTCAGACTTTGGCTTCACATACTTGCATCGGACGGCAGACGCTTCGACTTGGACAAAATAAATCTACCAACGACGACGACGACGAGTCTTTCAAGTGTAATCACCTACATTTGGTTGTGGCACCGGTCGATGGTGGAGATGGAGAGACCATAACCAGTGCGCCATTGCCAGACCCAGATGCCTGGGTAGGTATTTGCTTATCCTACAAATAATTTCCTATTTAAGTCAAACGTTTCCACATAATTCGATTCTAGTTCGGCTTGAGAGCGCACGATTTTCAAATTGAGCCAACGTTTTGAGTGCTTCCACTCGAAGATGTCAATCAATTCTGCACCGAGCAGCATTGCCTACCTATACACATATATGGCTACACTAACAGCCATTTGCTGGGCATCTGTATATGAACGTCGTGATGACAGACGAACCGCGCACCATTACGCCTTGTTCGAGATGCAAATGAGGTAACCGCTAACAGTTTCCTTTCGATGGGTTTTTTTTTACCAATTTGTTATGATAACTGGTGATTGGTTAATTGTTTTAATGATTTTCGCCATTGATGTGGTGGCGGTGCGGATGGAGCCTGACGTACCTTGGCATAGTCGTGAGAAAGCGTTATTTGCATTCGCAACTTAGAATGGTAATAACAATTGTCGATCGCGATGATATATTCAACTTGTTGAATATGTTACAAGTCAGAGAATTTATTCAAGTGTCCAGTCCACTAAAGATGGCACCAACGCTGAGCTTCTTTGTTTCTGACATGACGTCTTTTCCTTCATGCAAAGCTCGACGGAGAAAGTTATACGTTCAAGGTTAGTGGAAAATCAATGACAGGGGAGGAGATGATGCGGGTTGTCCGAAAAAGGTACCTGCAGAAGTTTGTAGCCATATAATAAAAACAATTCGAGGGACATTCCAATTAGACAACCATTATGCCGGGTCGGCTTTCGTCTACTATATCAATATTACCCAGAGTGACTTTCTGGATTTCTCCAGAGTCCTTCTCTGGATTCTCGACCCAGTGATGTCCGAAGATACTCAGTCTTATATCAGCAATTCATCCTGTAGTAGTATACATCCTCTCTAAGGCCCATCCTTCTTAAATGATACGCGAAATTATTATGTCCTGTCGACACGACAATGTTCCACGGTTGATTCACTGGTAAATCAACTGGTCTACCATTCCTTTATCAATTGAAGAGAATGATTCTGGTCCCAGCAATTTTCCAGTTGATCCCTGTTTTGCAAGGAAGTCCGCCTTTCGTACCGTCGATCCTTATGTGTCCTCGTACCAAAGTCAGTGTTACTTAATCTTTAGATGAACACTTTCGAGCTACTAAGCGAGGGATCCCCGGTCCCGGTTCGATCCACAAAATAACATACTGAGGTTTTGTCCACTGCGCCACCTCTCGTGAATGTCTGAAAACCCTCCGAGAATATATAGTTCAGAGTTTCGACTCGGCATAAAATTATAGATCCCTTCAATTCGTCCTAAAAATGAAAAGAGTCACACTACACGAATGGTTGTGAGAAACTAGGCCTTGGGTCTCTTACGGATCTGTTAAGTGAATTCAATCAAATACTACATTTGTTTTTCGGTAGGAATTTGTTTAGAGTGTGCCCTTTCTTTTGTTTTCCTGAATAAAATTAGATTATTAAAAATATGAAATGCATTCCCTTTTTTTCTATTTTAAACCTTTTCTTATTTTATATTTTAATTTTGTAAAAATAGGATGCAAAATAAACAAATTTGGGAACACCCACCAAATAGTATAGAAAATTTGATAAATATTGTTTGGGAATATTTTCTGAAATTCACATAAATGCATTAACAGAAACTTGGTTTAAATTTGCATGTTATTAGCTTATTTCTTGAACATCCCCAGTGTTAACTGGCTGCCTGAATGCTGTTTAGTGATACCATCTAGTGGGTAATTACCCATTTTGTGGGTATTTCGCATTTAAAAACAAGCTAACTGGGTGAAAGGGTATTTTCATGACACACAGATCAAAAATGAGGGTATTTTCTATTAAGCAAATATTTAATTATAAGCTAGCATTTCAGTACAATCAGCTAAAAAAATGTTACCTAACTCTTAAACTACCTACTCGAAATCGTCTGCCGATTATTGACGGATGCGGATCTTTCTTCGCATTAAAACAAAAATTTACTGCTTCTTCAATTGACTTGTTGAACAAAGAACTCATTTAATATTCCTGTAACCTTTCTGTATTCGAAATTGTTAAGTTACCTACGTGTCTATAAAGCTTGTTTATATTTTCATACTTTATGACTCGTGCTTGCCTCACTTCGCCAATTCGTATTCTTCCACTAACATTATGAATACAAAAACGCTACTCCATTTTTTTTTTTAATTCAAAGCCGAGTGATTTGTGATCTGGTGATTTTGTTATATTGTTTATTAATATGGTTCCTATTGTTGATCTTCCTGGTAATAATGACGGAAAAACTTAAAGAAAAGAACTTCAAGACAAACTGGTGCAAGATGATGCAAAATTTGCTACAGTTTTACCGGACGACCAGAAAGCGCCTGATGTGCAAAATTTCTATGTGGACAAAGCAAAAACTTTTATTGGAAACCGAGTATTTGGCAAATTTAAATGCATAGGAAATCTGGATTCTAGTGGGCATTTTCAACCATAACGACGAAACGTGGAGAAATGAGTATTTTTCGTCATTAAGCCTAGTATGCTGTTTACGTAAAATCCAATTTTTCATACAAATTTTTCATCGCGAATTGTCAAAATGAACTTTCCACGTGAAGATTTTACTAGGCATTACGTTATGCAGTTCGAGTGAAAAATAGTTGTTTTTAAAAAGTGATTTGTAGGGGGCGATACTAAAACTTCTGCACAGATATAACTTGGCTTTTTTTGGCCGTCGCATTAATTTTTTGGCATTTAGGCGTGAAAATTGATTTGCACTAAGACGGCTCGGAAACCTATCTGAATTTCAATGTTTCCTTAAGAGAATACGTTTTACGCATTTCCAATATCATTTTCCCATTGAATATAGAACGATAAAGCTAGGTGTTTTACACTGTTGTTCTCAACAAAAGCATTTACGGTACCTACAGGAAGATGAAGGTTCATTAATCCTGAACTAAGGACGAGCAAATACTCGTAAAGTTTTACATAACATTTGTATAGATTGCAGACTTTTGATCTCAAAAAACCTAAAAAAACATGATAGCAAACGTAAATATCAAAAATGACAATTTGCTGTTCATATACAAAAACGTAGTCCTTATTTTTACCAAATACTAGCTGTTGCTTCGCTCGCATTAATGCCGATTTTCTCAATCACTTCAAGTACACTTAAGGTCGCCGCGTTAGAGGACGTCAAATAGAAAGCTCTCATTAATGTCCATGACTTATGGTTTTCATTGTCTAAAAAAATGTTAAGCAGCTCGGAGGTAGAATTATTGATTTTATTTGCCGTGATATGTAATTGCCGAAAAAGAAAAAGGAATTGGGTGTACGAAATTTACAAAAACTGAAATTCTTTTGATATTGCCTCCCATATCTCAGCCTTTAAAACTGCATTTGTATACGATTCATCACACATAACGCACAAATATGGGTAATTTCAAAAACATTCGATTAATTTTTCCGTTTTTTAGAATACAAAATCAAACGCCTCGCGTCGTAAAATAATCTGTAATTTTTCACAACCCCGCGTTCCAAAGCCGCGGTGAATTCAACCCATTAAGTTACAGCCAACCATACCCACCCACAAAATTTCATTCAAATTGGTTGAGTGGTTAAGAAAATCGACCTCGCCTACTTCTCTTTCGTTTCACTTCGGAGAAAACTTGACGACGCAGTTTTTGTTGCAATCTTGCAATGTATGTGCTTGTGCGATGTTCGCCACCCACCACCCCCAAGCAGAACAACGATCAAGAACAACGGTTGCTGATAATTTTCGACTTAAGGGAGCTGAAGCTCAGCTTCTAGATGACACAGAAAGCTAATTGATGGCTTAAAATAATTATGGAAGTGTTGGTTTTCTTAATTTTTTTTGGTTTGTTTGCATTAAGAATTGATTGAGTAATGGCGAGCTAAGGGCAGTAAAGTCGGAAAAAAAACAATTTTGGTTAAAAACTCTGCCAAAAAATATGCATGGTAATAAAAGGAATCTTAACTAACATTTCAAAAAAATGTTCATCAAAATCTGTGCAGTAGTTTTCACGCCAACCGCGAACATAGAATTCGGGTACAGTTTTATTATATGTATAGATAGATATAGTTTGGGAAACTTGAGAAGAAATGCTCCGCAAATATAGACGACTAGCTGTACTCCCACGGCGCTGCCCGTGCCTTTCGTATTAAGTCCCGCCACAATTCGCAGAGTCGTTTTTTAAGGGAGGTGCAACGGCGCCCTTTTTGATTACTGCCCCATTGTGTTGAACACCATTTACAAAAATTCAAGGCTTCATAAATGTCCAGATACCTATAGTAATTTAATTATTTTGTTACCTATATGGCAAGTGCCATATCACGATTTCTATCCCGATTATTTTTTGCAAATGGCTTTGTTAAGGAAAGAACCAAATTACATCTTAAGGTTTTTTCCACTGCGCCACCTCTCGCGAACGTCTGACAAACATCCGAGACTAAAACTGTCATGAAAGAGCCGTTTGGACTCGGCGTAAAGCTCTAGATCCCTTCCATTCGTCCCAAAAATTGAAAACCCACACAAAACGAATGGTTGTGAGAAGCTAGGCCTTGGGTCCCACAGACCTGTCGCGCCAAAATATTTATTTATTTATTTTTAATCCAAGGTTTTCTATTTGTATTGTTTTTGATAGTACTTTGTTTCTATAAGGTGCCCAAAACTATACTATCTTTCAAGTTGGAATCAACCATGCGCATTCACAAAGTTTCATTGAAATCGGTTGAGCGGCTCTGAAGATCGACCACAGCGCCACCTGTTGATTCTCTCGCACTTAGCAGTAAAGTGTTTCTATCACAAAAGATCAACAAACTGTGATTTTGAAAATATTTTTTTTCTATATTTGAAGTGTCACTACTCGATTTCTATCCAGTTTTTTTTTTTTTTCAAAGTGCGTTTCCCCATGAAAAATGTAATGTGTGCCTACAACGCCACCTGTTGAGAATTTTCCAACTTTTCTTTTCTTCTAAACCATCGCTGATGTAAGACAAACAAAACAAAACAAAGATCATTCAAATCGGTTGAGCCGTTCTCGAGTTTTAAGCATCCGAACAAACCAAGAACCATTTTTATATATATAGATACACTTTTTTGATAAACAAATGGTTTAACTAGAATGATCAACGGCTCTTTAGAAAGATGTTTAATTTCAATGCACTGTTGACATTGTTTGCCAAATATTTTAAAATTGCATACAACAAAAATTTGTTTCCTCCAGCTGTTGTGTTTTTAAGTTAAATAAGAGTGTTAAAATTATTGTATTTTTTTTTATTTTATAGGTTACTTTAAATCTTACGATATATTTTTATGTGTGAAATTTAAAATTGTATAATAGAACTAATGTTGAAAGGAAATATGTTAAATATGTTAAAAAAACAATTCAACTTGCAAATTTACCCTGTTCCAGTACTGTCCCGTATATTCTTCTTAAGAGTTGTCCATATAGGTATTTCAATGCTTAAGACATTTGCATTACCTATATTTATTCGCAGGACCCCATACCACACCACGGCTTTGAGCGGGCAAACAACACCTCTATCAACACATAAATCATGTATGAAATAATATTTCCTCCCTCGTGCCAATTAAAACCAACCAAACCAACCCGACGACGACGACAACAGCAACAGCAATTAGAGCTTCAAACAAAAGAAATCCGCTTCAACAGAAGCACCAGCAATCTATGTATGCCCGCTTTAATGTCCAACAAATTTCGACATCATTTCATTTTCCTCTCATTAATTCCACAATATCCCGCCGAATGTATGACGGATCATTTCTTCTTTAATTGCCTTTGTTAGGGCCGTTTCCTTTCGCTTTGTTTGTTGTATTTATGTATGCCAACAAATGGAATTTGTATAATTCCGCCTGGCGCCTCATCCTGCTCGACCAAAAAAAAAACGACCCACACAAAAATCACAAGCACACGCATCCCACCCCCTCACAGCAAAAAATATAGGAAGAAATATAGGAGCTCAAAAATATGAACAAAACAAAGGACATAAGCAACTTAAATCAATAACAGCAGCAACAGCAACAACAACAACAACAACGGCACCACCACCCGCCCAGAAATCATGTGAAACTCATTAATCTTTGAACGGAACATATCCTGTCATAACAAAGGCAACAATAAAAATAATAACACACAGGATTTGGCGAACGAAGGACTTTCCATTACCATACGCTTATGCGTCAATGGAGAATCCGAATCCGAATCCGGATCCAGAGGTGTGCAACCATCTCCCACCCGCTACCCCCTGATCGAATGTCCTTATAAGTTTATGCAACGTGGAACATCGCACCACCGACGAGGAATCAAATAAAACGTTTGTTATAATAAATCGCAGATCCTTCGTGCGTCATCGAGTTTGTGAACATGTGAAACACCATCCCTCGTCGCAGCTCGACGACAAAAAAGGGCGCGTGAGCTGTTAGGTTTCAGATGACGACAGGGACCAACCATATATTTGTGAGCACTCTGTCCCTGTTTCTTGGCAAACACGTGCCCCCGGGGCCACGTGCACACAATTCAGGTTAAGTCCACGATTAAATTAATCGGTGATTAGTGATGGCAACGTCTGCGTCAGGGAGGACATCCGAATAATATGACGGATTCAAATTCGAAGTAATTGTTTACATGCGGGGAGGATTATTAATCCTGTCATATTAGAAATTTGATTTCTTCCCTTCGGCTGAGTCCCTTGTTTACAAAAATGGAAATAGCACATAATTTGATGATGTTATACAGAGGATTATTCCAGACTAATTTGGTCCACATTTGAACACTTTTTCAGGCATTAGCCTGAGAGAAATTAAAGGGAGATGCAATGCTTCCAATGATTCTAAGTTCTTGGTGAAAGTTGGCATCTTGAAAGCCAACTTTGGTCATAGGTTTCCCTATCCATAATATTTCCCACATTTTAGGTTGCGCGACAATAAAATTTTAAGGCACAGCTCGTCGTTTTGGAACAGCTTTTTCAATCTTGAAGAAATTAGAAATTTGCAGATGTACGCATGTATGTGACTTATGATCAAATTCAATGAAGACCCCGTTGACAGCAAACTAAATCGAATGAATTCCTCTCTTTCTTGTGCAGTTCTCGGATTTTATGGGGGCGGTTAATATGTCAGAAAATTTTTCCGGTCATGGCTAACGAAGCACACACTCAAGATGATAAAATGAACAAAAGCGAGCTTGTGATATTGCCAAGACTCCTCTACTAAGTCGCCTTCAATGCAATGCCTAACAGTGTCCTGTTTGGAAATATATACTCGTTCAGCTTAGATCAATTAACAGAGCGAGAGTATTTAGAGGGATTTGATTTATTTATAAAGCACATTTAATCACTTTCTATCACTGTCATATGACTATGTACAAAATCAGAACACGGCCCGATTTATTCTCTGAAATATTTAACGCGTGTTTTCAGGAGTGCATTTTCCCTAAACCTTGGAAGCATTAAAGACTTGTCCTACTGACGAAAAGAAAAGGGAATTCAAACGCACCGACCTCTTATCGCCCATTTGTTTACTAGACACGATTGAAAAAATTCTTAAGCGAATCATTTACAATAGGCTCCAGCCAGGAGACCTTTTGGAACACCAATACTGTTTTCGTAAGTTGATAATGAGAGCCCGAGCTGCAGATGTTAAAAAGTAGGCACCAACAAATTCTGCGGCAAAGAACGAGAAAAGCAGCCCGGGAAACGATAAAGCAGGATCTCAATCGTTTATTAAGTACCTTATAGGAGTGTATATTGACGCTCGTCTAAGGTTCAAATACCACATAGAGCATGTATGCAAAAAGTCGTGAAAACTTGAACTTTCAAGGCTGATGATTAAAACCGGAAGTCCGATACAGCATAAAGGAATACTTCTTGCAGGAACTGTAGGTTCGATACTCATGTAACCTGTAGAAATAGGTCAAGTCTGACGAAAGTTAAGTCTGGTGTACGCGGGATTAAATCCGTATACCGCCTCAGCGCATGTGCATGGAATGAATCGAGAAAGGGAAGATGGACACATCGTCTCATACCAGTGATCGATGCAGAGATTAAAAGAACTCATATGGCGAAACAAATTTCTATCTGACTTAGTTCTTGACGGGTCACGGCTGTTGCAGAGAATATTTCTTTAAACGCGGACATGAGACAAAGACAATTCCAAACTGTTCATCATGCCCACGGTACGAAACCGAGAGAATTGCTTTACTGGACCAATTTGGGATATGGCTCACACCCGATAACATCGTTAATTACACGCTGCAGAGAGACGAGAATTGGATCGTTGCGTTGTAACAACGTTACCGTGCGCATACTCAGCGTTCTAAGGCGTTTAGAGAGTCGACGGAAAGAGAATTTTTTGTACAGTCTACTCTCTGTATTCGCATTCCTAATCGGCAATCATTGTTACTTGTCAAAATATGCTGTGCTAAGTCAATATATTTTGTTCTCATTAAACTCGTATTGTAATGACAGTCAGAGGTAGTAGTAGTTTCTCGATAACCAACTCGTAGAATATCTCATCATTCAGAAAAGGAGCTAGACATTTTACGGAGCATTTAGAGAAAAGCGACAAAATATTTTATTAGGATAATAGGAATAGTAGCCTTTACACGCTTGTCTCTGCAGTGCATTTAAGTGCAAACCTCGAAGCAGTTCCTTTAAAAATGAAAAATTTCGACTGCAGAGTGAATGATTTTCGGTAGAAATTCATCATGAGCCAGCTTTCACCTGAACGTGAGATCTAAACCAACAAAATTTGCGCTTCTTCGGCACTGAAAATCTGTGAATCATTCAAAAGTTGTCATCGGGCCTAATTTCTACGAGAATGCCATGGGTGACACGGTCGCTGCAACTGGTGAGCAATGAAGAACAATGAACAGCGAGACCCCTGGAAGCTGGGCCTACCCGCATTGTGTGTAAATCAGTATACGCAATGCGCAAATGCAAATGCTCTTCAGGAATATAATTCTATACGTCAAAATAGAATTTCGGTCGGTTGCACGGAGCTCTTGGCTTCCAGAGACCATATATGATAAATGTTTCGTTCTGCTTGTTCAGGGGAATTTCAGTCGCTTTCGCAGTTTAACAATCTGCAGAAATGGTATTTCCGATATCCGAAATACGGCTGTTACTATACATCATACTTTCCTCGCAGTTGTTTAGTAGTTAGTGTGGCGAGGGTTCCCCGGTTCGATCCCCGAAAGAATACGATTATATTTTTTTTCACTGTGCCAGCTCTTGCGAAGGTCTGCCAAATATCCGAGAGTAAAACTGTCATGAAAGAGCTTCTCAATTAGCCTTTTGGACTCTGTGTTAAATTGTAGATCCCTTCCATTTGTCCCCAAAATTTAAAACTCACGCAAACGAATGGTTGTGAGAAGCTAGGCCTAGTGTCCCACGGACCAGTTGGGCCAACTATTTATTTATTTATTTAAAGCGTGGGTCCAGCAGTAAAGACAATTAGCCTTAGCCCGCTGTCACATTGTATAGTCTTCTATAACACCAGGTTAAATCAATTATTCCTTGTACGTATCGTGTTGGTGCTCAGTTTCAGTGGCGTATGTTACATATAGGTACTTGTTCCATTAAATGTTTGCCTAATTTTTATTTCAGTCTGAAGACGCGTGTCGGCCATACATAGTCATTCGTCTCTGGATTGCAAATAATGCATCCATTCGCGTCAGTGTATGATGAGCATCCGTTAGCTAGACTGATAGTTAACTGCCCTGATTGGTATTGCCAATTTGAAATGAGCAACTACATACCCTACCGCCCTCCTGTACAACCAAATGAACACCAGCCCATACATATAAATTGCAGATCCACATCAATTTTCGGTTATTATTCTCCCAGCGACTCCTTTTGATCAAAATTTGAATTTTCAATTGCCCAAGTTTAACAACTTCCAACCCATCCATCTGAATCTTTCAACCGATGTGCATCAACGTCGAACCATACTATCCGCAGCGAAGGTATTTTTCTTAACCATTTTTGGAATAACATTGTGGAAACGTTTTGTTTACACAAGACGATATCTCGAGTGCTCGATTGCGTCAGTCATCGGCAATGATTTCGTTACAGCCATATTGTGTGTTCCACCTTTAGATATGTGAATAATAATGAAAAACTGTCAGATGGGATGTCAAAATTACAGAGAATGGACGCGACGACACAATAACGAAAGGTTATCGCAATACTCGTAGGCAGGTATTTTTGTTACCTTCTTTATATACGAAGACAAGCAACGCGCATTGGCAAGAGATGCACTGACCATCATGGTGGCACCACGCACACGGATACCTTGTTGCCTCGATTGATCGTTTGATGATAGCAATGGTCAATAGCCGGACGGGTATACCATGTCCGCATGTCGAACGCCATGAGCCCACAAGAAAAAACGAACAAAAATGAAGAAGCAACACTATAGCGACGGACAAATTTCTGACCAGTCATAGTTGCAATGAATCCGTCCTGGCCGTGGGACCACCCGTGAATCGGACGTACAACAATAGGCGATGGGCGTCCTCAAGTGGGAATACATACACAAAAGCAAACCAGTTCTCGACTAAACGTTCTCAATTAGAGAGCTGTTTGTTGGGGTGATATTATGTTGAAATGTGAATGTCACTTTTGACAGCTTGATTGTCCGTGTGTGCCGTGTCCCTTCGAATTGGCGAAGGAATCAATTTTGCTTTCTCCTTGCAGTTTCTCTATGAATATTTAAAATCAAAGTGGGGTGGAAGGGGTGGTGCGATTCTGCAGATTTGCATTTTCAACAACTCCTTGAAGACGCCCATAAATGTAGTCATGAAACAACACGAATGGGGGCACGCTGGGTGGATATATATGTCCTTAACCCTGTCATCGAGATGAGACAAGTCATTTGTGAGAAGTAAGCGAGTGAATCACTTGCTGGGTATCGGGACATTGTTAGCCCCCTTTGTCCCTATGAATATAAAGCATGTGTTTTTAGGGTTGCAAAAAAATAAAGAAGATAAAAAAGGGTGCGATATGCGGATGGTATTGTGTGCGAAATTTTCGTTGTTTTCTTCGAGGGGTTGTTGGCCTTATTTTCTTTAAGGACATATATTTTATTTTAAGGCGAAGTGATGAGGACTGGGGGCTGGGACACAAAATGGGGACCACCATGAATAGTCGGTAAATTTGAAGAAGAATGCGGTTGATGGGAAGCAATTTTCCAAGGCGCAATATATCTTACATGGAAGGACAAAGTAAAAAGGACGCACTCACTTTTATTGTTGTGTTTCAGCAGCGGGGTGGACCGGAACATCAATCAGAAAACTTTCTTTACAGTCAGGAAGGTCCGTAGGTACCTGCTTCCAGTCGGCTGTTGTTTTTTTATAGGCGAGGTCTTCCTTAAAGGCTCCGTGGGCCGAAGCGTATAGGTGCATTCCGTTAACACGCCCAACTTATCTGAAAAGGTTTGCCTGATTTAGAAAAAGAGTCGATAGGAGTTTCATATCATATCTCCATATGCTCTTGATAGTTGTGCTTAAAAATTGTCAAGTCCAGCAGTCTTGTTCATCCTAAGCTTGGAAATTACTATCGCATAGTTTTAATCCGGTGGACGAAGTTGGGTCTCGTCTATTGTCGTCGAATAAGTTCTGCCAGCAATATACTGGTCTTGGTTGCCGTCTTCAGAAATAGCTTCTATAATACAGGCTTCTTTAGTTAACTTGTCCTTGCTCTCTATTTTTCTTTCTAATAAGCCGTTGTTCTTCCTGTCTGTTGTCTCTTTAGCTCATAAAGTCCGCGAGCAGCTCCAGTCCACTACTTCAGTCTCATTTTTTACGCCTGTCGGCATGCTGGCTCACATCGAATCCAATGAAAACTTTCTTAAATTAGCTGGGCAGAACTGCACCAAAGAATTTTTTCCCAAATTTTCCACCAGGAAATTAAGCCTCCTAATTAACCTGGACTAAAACTGAGTATCCTAACAGTGGCCATTGTGTCCTGAAAAAAAAAATATTTTCACCGAATTGGCCCATCACCGGACCCTACTTAATGCAGACTTTGTTTAGAGAGTGACGCCCTCTTTCGTCTTTGAAAAAATATCTTTGGCGAGGAAATCGTCACCTCGGCAAACGTTGCCGAAATTGCAACAGAGAAGTTTCTGGTCTCTTTGAATTCCTCCGAAATGAAAAAATTGCTTTAGGACCTTATCAGGGAAGTCATAATAGGCTCCTTATAAAGAGGCCAGAGTCGCAGAAGGCTTTTCCGTCAAAAAATCTAATCTAATGTGATGAATGATGATGGCCATGTAAACCCCAAGACAACAAGTCGCGGCATCAATGATGGCCTTCTGGTGATGAAGGCTATTGCTGCCATGGAATTCGTCATAGGACATCGGGATACCTTTTCGCTGTCGAAGATGGCATCAAACTCTTCCATTTGCAGCGTATGAAAACAAACTTGTTGCTCCTTCTGCTCAGTCTATATTTTTTTTTAGATATAAGGTTAAATATTCTCATGCAAGCACATTGAACGGAATTGGGGCCATAACAGAACCTTTCTCTCAAAGGTCCCAGTGCGTTCGAGCCCGACTATCATATGGTCGATCTTCCTGCGCCACAGGTATGACGAGGATCTTCTACGATCACCTCGAGACCTTGCATTTATTTTAGCAGTTAATTTCAGAGGTAAATTGTCACTTTTAGTCGTTTTTGAAATTTTGTTTGTTTATTGAAAATAGAAAATAATTGAATACCTATCTCGGCGTTTTTCAAAATTCGTCTTATAAAGGTTGAAAAATAGGTTGCAACCTTTTAAATTTTAACATTACCTAACTTAATTTGCTATTTATTTCATTTAATAAAACTTGGCCAATCTATAAAATCCTAAACTGCTCTTTAGCCAATATTTCCCCGAGTATTTTAAGCCATCATTTATCTTTTTGCTCCTTCCAGAGGCTGAGCTAGACGAAATTAAAGACAGATGCTATTTAATCAACACGAAATTAAGATTGATTCCCCGATTGCCAGCTCTCCTTGGGGGTACACATAGAAAGCATTGTAGATTGATGCACATAACACAAACCCACAGCCCCAGGGCGGCGTTCGGTTTCTCAACAATGGTTAATATTATTACAACTCGATGTTCCATATTCCATTCCGTATCGGTTTGGGATTTAAAGTTGTGTTGACTAAAATGAATAATAATAACAGTCTACTCCACGTCCACGTCCTTCAAAAATTAAAACCACCAAACTATGTACCTAATAGCACTAGACTACAAATCAAGACTTTGCATAAAAATCTAATTGAAGCTTTATATTGACAGGAATTGTAATATTACTGCCGCAATGAAAAAACAAAAACTCTGTCTATAGAGAAATTCTTAAAAAAAAAAATTATTTAAGTAACAATTTTAATAATAGATAGATAAAATAGAGTGCCACGCGAACGAAGTCCGTTCCATGTATAACCCCAATCTGTATACTCTTTAAATCCATAAAAATGTAGGCTTTCTAATTTTTATCAAAATTAAATTCTGCGTGAATTAAGGGACACCCTTTATTTGTTACTGCAGTTACTTTTCTGCTATTGCTTTGCTAGTTTCTTAGGTGGTCGCTTTAAAGAGCGGCTCTGCGTTTCGCTTGGCCGCTACAAGGCTCTGCAAGAGGGTTACTTTTTCTTTACTATTGTCCGTCAACTGTTTTCTTACAGCTGAGCTCTGTTAAACCTCTGTTAAAGCTCTGCTTTCTTTTTCACACTAATTGTTTCTGGAATCTCAAGTGAAATTTTGTGCCTGACGAGACCCCAAAATAAGTGAATTGGAGTGCAAATTCATTGCCTAAAATATTTTAAGAAATAGTATCTTCTGAATTAAAGTTAGGTCCCTCATGTAACAGGAACAGTATCCACATAATGAAAGGCCTTAATTGTTCATGAGATTCAGCGTTTTCTGAACGATTTCATCGCCGGATTTAATAATGTTAACGAAGAAGAGTGGATTTCCATCCCTGCACATAAAAGGAACTTCCCTAAATGAAAAGATCATTCCAAGCGATTGCCGAACAAAACTTAAACAACGTCACCCAACGCTGTGACTCTATTCATGCTAAATGAAAACAGAAAAAGAAAAACTGTTCGTGACTTAAATGCTAAAGTTGTACGCCGCCATATACGAGTGACAGATTTTTTTGTTTCTTCAAATTTGCATACGCACATGGAGCAGTGATATTTTTTTTCTCTTAATTTCAGTTTCTATTTATTTGAAGTTATGTTCGGCCAATAAACTGATGGGTTGCGTAATTTGATTGTCATTAGTTAAAAAAAATTGAAAGCGATGGAAGCCATTTGTAGTCGTAGAAACGATTTTAAAGTCTTGTCTACAATTGAAAGACACTGGTCTAAATTTAGGACAACTTTGAGGACACATCTTGAAACCCATATCCTCATGCGAATGGAAGTCAGCTGAATAGGTACCTATTTTCTAAAGACAACCGTAAGAGAATTGAACCTTCTTTGTTTGCCTGTGCAGCATAGAAGCAGTCATTGTTGAAAACAAGGCGCAGCGGTTTGTTGTTGGACCCATTTATAAGACAGAAGGGGCAACATATTCGACGCAGTCGACCCAATAAAGTCCATTTTGGGATTTATTACAGCTCATCCATGAGACAATTGATCTTTAGGTCCATGTGGGAACTTCCCGAACTTACAAATGAACATTTAGCAACAAATCGCTCATACAAAATGCTGTGGATAAAATGTCCACATGTGGATGAATTGTTCCGTAAGGTAGCCTGTGGATGAAACCGGAACAAAGTACTATTTTCAGCATTTACACTGTAAACAGCTTTTGTTTAATATACAGAATAAGGGTTGTAAGACCCTGATCATAGACTGCGGAATAGCAGTCTCAAGTTGGCGACTCATAGGACCGCCACCCGTTTTTGTGGTACTTGGTAAAGAGACAAGAGGGAATTCCCCATATGTCTGTTTGAGGCTGTATTCAGACGATGCCCTAAAATCAGTACTTCCTCTCACGAACCACGACGAATTAAGGCCTTCCCAGAAATCTCCACCTGAGTCTGTTGGCTTAATCAGGCTGTTGTCGTCCTCCACGTCTAAATGATTATTCGATGCTTTAAGTGAACTATATTTACAGCTTTCTATTACCACTCTTGTAGCTATCTAGGGTCCACCAAAGCCCCAAGTAAATTCACCATCAAAGTAGTCACAAAGAAAGATATTTATTTCGCAAAATAATCGTTTTTCGTTAAAAATGAACTGCACCTTAAATATAGCTTAACCAAAATAAGTACAAGAAAAAAGACTTATCTCCATCTATTGCTGACAACTTTTAAGGTAACAACGCAGCGATTGGCGCAAGTTTCGCCTGCAGGGCACCCTTCAGTCCCATAATCGCCTCGAGCTTACTCGTTTTCAGTGCGACCAGCTTTTTCACCGGTGGCAGCTCCAGAAGCTGTGCTATCGGCAGTGCGGACAAAAGCTTTGCCGGATCCAGATCGGGAAGCCCCTTTTTCACAATTATTACCTTCACTGGGGGCGACGGAGCAGCTGCTGGTGGACCCATCGGCAATCCCTGTTCCGGTGATGGCGGTGGTGGCGCATCAGCCTGGCGGGCGTTCTTCGCCACAAACTTAGCCGGAACAACAGGCACTGCTGGAGGCCCACTCACAACAGTTGTGACCGGAACTGTTTCCACATATGTGACCGGAGTAAACGGATAACTATAGTACGGATAGTTGTAATATGATGGAGATATGTAACCGCCGTAATATCCAGGATAGGGGTAAACTTGCGGCTTAGCAGAGCTTGTGGCAACGACTGCCAAAAGAACGATGAACACCTTACGAGAAAAACAAAACACCTTTTGAAACAGACAGATATACGACTGTGAAAACTGATCCTTACAAATCGACTCATCCTGCAATTATGGTGCGTGCGTGTGTCGTCCGGAAATTCTCGGTAAACTATAGATAGGATAGATCTTCTCGCCGCGAATTCCTACTGCAAACTGTCATCATCGTAGCGCTGGAGGTAATTTTTATCCAACTTCCATAAGTGTGCGGAGGTGATTAACGAAAAAAATTCAAATTACGTTTTGAAATTCCAACCAGACATCATGCCCATAACGCAGAGCCTTTAAAAAACTGAACACAAGATGCCTGTGCCCATGCCCATGCCTATACGCATGGGTGTATAAGGAAAACGTTTCTATAAACAAATTCGTTCCAAATTACGTGACGCTGGTGTGTAATTTTCGACGGTAGCTTTTGTAGGAAGCACTGCACATTAGATCAGAGGCAATTAATATTTTTTGTTTTGCTGAGGCACAAGTCAAGTTGTTAATTAATTGAAGACGCATGCTTAATCAACATTGGTGAAACATTAGGGGTCTTGCGAGGTCAGTTACGCGCACATTTGCATATACAAGTCGACTGCGTTTGTAAATTGAACGTGATTCGTTATTGTGAATTGTTTTCGGCCGGTGGGATTCAATATGCGCTGCAGAAGGAGACTGTTTCGCTTGCAAGTGGCTTTACAGGGCTAAATCAAACCATGATTTTCCTTGAAGTAGGCTTTTAAAAGCTCAAAATGATCCCTCGAATAAATGTAAATCCGCCTGGACTTTGAAAATTCGAAAATAGCATTTCTAAACACTACGAGATTGGCATCGGAAATGCCCAGTTTTCCATCACTCTGGGCATAAATCAGTCCCACTGTGGTTCGTGGCTTATTCGCATAGACCTGCGACTTCAGAGAACCCCACCAGAAAAAGTCAAGTCAAGTCAACAAGGTCCAATCGGTGGCCAGTTCACATCACCTTCACGTGAGATGACCATACCCTTGAATCGCTCGTGCAGAATTTCCAATGTTTTTTTTTCCGATGGTAGGTGAACATCTTCCAAAGACACTATGAGAATAGCAAGCGCGTGGTCATAGTAGTGTCAGATTTTTACTGACTAAAAACACCACCCTTCGATAAAATGTTAGTACTGCAACTTAGATAAAACTTATCAAGCAATTTTTCTATCACGAAATAATAACTTTTGGCAGGTTACTTCCCAATGAAAGATCCTGCATGTTCCGCAATTAAGACGCGGTTAATCTTATCTCGCCAAGTCGAACGGGTTCGTTCTTTGTTATTGCGATTGCGATTAGTCGGTTTCTATGTTTTCTCGCGAAGCTTCTAGTTTCCGCTTCGACTGTTGGAATTCCGAGATCCTTGTGGATATCGTCGTTTCTAATATACCATGGTGCTTGGACAATTGCTCTAAGCACGTTATTTTGAAAAGTTTGCAAAATATTGGCATTCGTTTTCTTGGTACAACCCCAAAGTTGTATATACCGTAGGTCCACACCGGCTTTAGCACTTGCTTGTATAAAAGCAGTTTGTTCTCGGTACTGAGCTGAGAATGTTTTCCAAGTAACCAGTACATTTCTCTATATTTGATATCAAGTTCTTTACGTTTCATTTTTACGTACGAATTCCATTTCAGCTTTGCGTCGAGTGTCATTCCCAGGTATTTGTCCTCGTTTGCAAAGGGTATTCGGGCCAAGTTTAGAAAAATTGGCAAGTAGTAATTCGTTTTCTTTTATGTGAAATTCACGTGGACAGATTTAGTTTCGTTGAAGGCTATCCGCCAGCCCCTTGTCCATACGTTTATGCTATTCAATGCGATTTGCAGTTTTGAAGTCGTTTCTTTGATTGTTTTACCAACTGATAGCGGTGTCGTCGGCAAGCGTAGCAAGGGTAGTGCCATCTTCTCGTGGAATATCGCGAGTATATAACAGATAGAGAAGCGGCCCAAGGACGCTTCCTTGCGGTACGCCGGCCGAAATTTGTTTAAGCTCCGAGTATTTGTTTCCATTACTAACACGGAAGAGTCTATTCCGGAGATGTGGTTCTAAAATATCATACATGGGTACGTGGAGAATTTGTCTTAATTTAAGTTTTAAACCGTCGTGCCACACCTTGTCAAGGCTTGTGAGACGTCAAGGAATACGCTTGAGCATATCTTTTTTTACGTCGTCGAATGCTTGGTTCTGAACCCAAACTGGTGGTCAGGGATAAGATTATTGTCTTCTATAACCAATGTGGCTTGAGCTGTGTGATACTTAGCTCCATCTTGTTGAAACCACATGTCGTCTCGTTGGTGGCCATATCATCCGATTCAGGTCAAAATAAGTTGGTAATCATCTCCGTTTTTGCCAATATAATCCACCAAAGTTAAAAATTTTAAGAACGTAAAATGTTGTCTGAAGAACGGGTTAGCTAAAAAATATCAACAATTAAAACCGTGTGGCAAATACGAAAATACTTAAAATTTTAAGAGAAAAATTCTTGATTCAAGAACAATAAATTTTAAACTATTAAAAATATCTATAATATACTGACTTTAACAAAAAAAATCAAGACCCTATGCAATGGGGCTCGATTGAATAGGATTGACAATTTCCTAATTACGGTGATTCGAAGGCACATTGCAAGGGCGATGGCCAGGGATAATAGCCTGGGGTGGGATTCTGTAAGATAAAAACGTTCGATCGTTTTCGTTTGCACGAACGGTTTGCTTCATGTAACTACAAAACCGAAAGGAATTTTCCTGTGCACGAAAGCAAAAAAACGAAAGCCATTTCGTTTACGTTTTCGTTTATTTTGCTTCATGTAACTCTAAAAACGAATGACATTTTCGTTCCGTGCGAAAAGAAAACAACGACAGCTTATTCATTGACGTTTCTTATTTTCTTTGATTGCTAAATTGGTGGTTGTTATTTATTTCATACATAATATGCTGGCGAGTTATTTCTTTATAGTGATAGTGATGATAGCGGTGGAGAAGTGATGATAGCGGTGGAGAAGAAAGAAATCTAAGAAAGATCCGAAAAACTCTTCGGGATTATTCCAATCCGCTTACGCTGCCCGATGAAAGATTTGTTTTATTGATGTGCATTGAATTATAAGTTTACATGTTCTTAATTTTTTATTTAGTTTTCTTCAACGTTTTCGGTTGAATAAAAGCGCTTTTAGGTATGTGCTGGACAACATTTGTCTTCGTACAGGAACGCGAAACACATACGTATTTCCTATTTTAAGGCTATGTTCCACGCTTGAAAATGGAAGGAATTATTCACAAAATACACACTTACGTATAGCAAACTATTATAAAAACCTTTTTCTATCCATTAACTTTTTTAATTGGTTGGCCATTTTCGTTCAATATTTTAACAAGTTGCTCCCATCTCTTTGCGGCCTTATCTCTTCCCTGTGCATTGTCCAGCGAATTTTTGGCTAAAAAAGGATACTTTTCCATCCATTCAATTATTATATTTTGTTGTGTTTGCGTTGTTGTTGACGTCCTGTAAGTATGCAATTAATTCAAATAATGTATGTGTGTCGGTTATTATTTATTGTACTTACATTATTATTATCAATTTTGACCTTATGTATTATAATCAAAACATAAACAACAACAAATAAAATATTTTGAAGCTGTCAGCTGTTGGCTGTCACATGCTCATTATGATACATTCAGCTTCTCAAACTTTAATTTCTTCGTCACACTGTTTCTTAAACCCATGCGAAAGAGAAAAAGGAAACGAAAGGAGTTACATGAAGCAAATTTTCGCTTTCGCGTGATTTCTTTCGTTTTTTAAGGTGCGAAAGTCGTTTTCGTTTCTTTTTTTACAGAATCCGACCCCTGATCTCAGTGGCTTACTACCCCGATTTAATGTACTACGAGAGTACGCTCCGGTCTGGCTTTGTCCTGCCTGATGCATTTTTCATGTTGACATGAAAAGGTTAGTGCAGACAAGGGATGATGTGCCGGTAATTTACCACAGCCACCGCGTCGCGAGGGATAAGCGGCCTATCCACGACGGGAAAGCCACCAATGACCAGGAGCTCCTCTGATTTAGCACCGCAAAAGCGGATCGCGACAAGATAGATACGGTCAAGCAATTCACCGAATTTTGGTGGCTTGAGGAAGGGATGAGGGTGGATATGCTCTCCCGGGCCGGTGTGCTAGTTATATATCATCCTCCTTAGTTTTAAGCTAGTTTTAAGTTAGTTAGGCGTAGCTTAGGGGGTCCTTATGAGGGGCTGGGCTCGTCTATGTGATGAGTGCTTCTGGTACTTCTCCGATGCTTATGGCCTCGCTTGAGTCCCGGCGGCGCAGATGAACCCAGTTGGCGACTGACAGGCACCCATGGACGTGATCAGGATGTCGACTAATCTATAAGATTGCTCACCACCCTGATTATAGATAACGTCGGTAAAGTAGATTAGGTAGTTTTAAGTTATTTAAATTGAAATAAAAATAATAAAGAATTCCAGTTTACAAACGTTTCTGGAAGAATAAACAACTAGCAAAATTAAATACAGTTATAGATTTAGGGCCGAAAGGCAATAGCTTAAGCCTAATGTTAGAGCCAGTAAGCTAGAATTAAGATCTTTGTTAGTTTTAAATTAGATTTACTCGTTTTTGTCTAGACTTAAGTTAAATTAAAGAATTAATAAAAATGAATTATAAAGTAAAAAAAAGTTGCATTTCAACTTTTATCAAACAATGATATAAGTTACCATTTTTCATTCTTATGACAAGTTTTTTTTATTCTTGATAATAATTGTTAATTGAAGAATAAAATGTTGTGTTAACAACAATTTGATTTTTAAAAGGATATTTTTTCTCAAGAAATATTTAACACAACAATTTCTTGTTAAGCTGGTAATTTTTCGTTTTTAATATTGTTTAAAAATTTTAAAATTAATTTAACAAGAAACTTTAAACTAGTAATTTAATTCTTAAAAATTCAATAATGAGTTGTTGATGGAAGAACTTTTCTTGGAGCCAACAATTTTTGACTCATAATCTAACAAGAATTGAAAATTCTTCGGATAACAACGTGAAGGTATCATTATTAAACGTCGTTAAACACTGACAAGGGAATGCACTTACAAAGTGATGCAAAATTTGTATACTTTTTTTGCGATCAAGAATGAATTGATGGTCGCGCTTGACTATTACAAAAGTGATGGGGATTCCGCCCTACATTTTGACAAATTACAAAGCGAGATGGACTTGGTCACAAAACTACATATATTCAGGGTTACAAAAAGAGAAGTACAACCGTTCCTAATGACTTCTGTGCGTGAAGGCAACGTTTTAAAATAAATTCTACCCGCAAGCAGACAGCCGCAATGGTACTACTCGCGCTCTTTACACAAGTCCCCTCTCAATTACACTCGACGGATAGCTAAACAATGAGGTGCCCAAAAATTAAGCACCAATATCCATTCAGAGAAAAAAACAAACTCCGCTTAATTACAATGCCATTAATTGCGGCTCAATACGACTAATTTTATTATTTAACAAAATATCCATTCTTACGTTCGTTGGCACAAAAATCCATCTGGAGAGTTTCAAAACACACAGAGACACCTCTTTTGTGCTTGTTATTTCAACCTTTCAAAAGTTCATTACACGCACAGTGGATTGTGGTAGTGGATACGTAAATTCGGTCCGTTTTTTTTTGGCTTTTTCTGAAAGCGTGTTTTACCAAAAAGATTTTTTTTCTGTTCACTTAATCATTGTTATTCTAGCGACAATTTGAATGAAACACGGTACCCAACACTCCTCGGTTTGTGTATAGGTACACTGCTCCCGTAGTGACGACGAAACGACGATGAATATAACTGCAGCGTCATGTCGCACTGTGTCGTATCCGAATCAGGGGTCGAATTACCGCACCCGTGATCGAGCGATACGTCACTGAATTTTGTTGATTTTACATGCAAAACAATAACAAATTCAGTCACGTATTGCTCGATCACGGATGCGGTAATTCAACCCCAGAATCCAAACCGTGTCATGGCATGACAGTCGAAGACAACAAGAAACGTCGTTAACAATTGTATCTGAACTGATTATTATTTTTTTTTCTATGCGTAGATACTTAGAAAAATACTCGCCGAAGAAAAGATATATTCAAATCAGCGTTTGAATGGATTTGTGGTCAAAACTTGTTGTAGCTGTCGTCTACTGGCCAGTTGGGAGGAATTTTTTTTTCTATTCAATTCAATTTAATTGCTTCTGGCTGACTGTCGATTTTCTTAATTGGATCAAGTTCACCGTTTGATAATTGCACGGAGATCAACAGTTTGTGATTATTTTGATAAGGCCAACACGCAGATTGCTAGATAGATATAGATAGATAGACACGTTGGACTGGTCTAAGTTCTGTGGGATTGGATTTTAGTTGTTCGGGCGTAATTCTGTTTTCATTTCAATGTTGATTTACATATTGTCATCATATGACTGATTTCAGATGGAACCAGTTTGCCAAAAAACAAAAAAAGAAGAAGAAAGAACAAGCCCAAAGGGCTTACGGGGATATTTGCATCGCGCGGCGTATTATATCTCATTAAGTGAATAAATATTTATTGTTTTCTTTTCGGGCTGTGGAAAAATATCCTTGGGTAGGTATTTCGGCAACCATACGGTAATTAGTTTTTCTTTGTGTATTCCCCGAATTATTGACCTTTTAATGGCAGTATTTCCAAAGAGGAAACGTGGTTATTTGGTTCTTAATGTACAAAAAAATCTTATTTTGTGAATTTTTAATTTTTTTGGGACCAGGGGATCTACAATTTTTTGTCAATTTAAACGGCAGCTCAACAAATTCCTGTCAAGACTATAGACAGTGAATGTTGCCCTTTATAATATAACCTCGCTTTTCAAATTGATTTGGAAGGTTTATTTCTAAAAAATACAATATAAATAACAAAGTAATTCGAATGAATTACTTCATTTGTTGCTCCTCCTAAGGTTAAAGGGACACTGAGAATGAGATCATAAAGCGTGGTAACGTTTGACATTTGGTATATGACAGTTATTTTATGCTGAATTCGTGACCAAGGAAACACATCACGGATATGTCTATTGTCTAAGAACATGAAGGGTAGCTTGGCCATCCCTTGTCAATAGCATCTAGCGTATTTCGAGGTCACGACGAACCTCTATCTTCAGAAGGCAACGGAAGGACAAGTTGCGTTTAGTGTAAGAGTAGATAGGTTAAATATAAGTATAAGAAGGCATAGTTTAGGGTCAAGTTTTTCTTTTAGGTTAGCTTAGATGTAGATTACAGATTAGGCCAGATAGGTTTGTTTCACGGTGTCTCTTCAGTTCTTTCTTGTGGGTATTGGTATATGTCCTTAAACATTTTTCTTTTCCAATGCTATATTTAATTGTTAATGGTCTGATTGTCTGTACGACGTTAACGTAAAGTAGCTTTCTTCTTCTTTTTTCCTATTTTATCGTTTGGCATGATTAAAAATGTTTGTTGAGCAAGTGGTATTTGGTTAGGGGGCAAGAACACCCCGTCCGACCGTCTGAGACGAGCAACTACAAGCATGCCACGCGTTACTAACCTATGCCAAAGTTGCCCTGTGGCTCGACCCTGGCTAACAACTATGGTTACGTTGTTCTACTATTAGGAATGTTTCTGGGCGTGATAATCATGAAAGGAGCATTGGGTAAGAATAGCTGTTGTGCTACTAATTGTCTGGTCTTAGCGTTACTACAATAAAATTGAACTGATGCTCTTCACCATCAAAACCCAAATACCAAACTTAACACTTCTTCACTTTAATAACCAAAGTCTCCCTCTAGTCACCAGTGTCGGCATAAGTTTTTTGACAAGATCAACAGTTCATTTTTAACTTTCTCGTATACGTAGTAAGAGAAAGATATTGTATTCGTACAAAAAATCGAACTCGAAATTTTTATCAAATCTGGCATAACGATGATAGTGGAACTCAAAACAGTGCGCCTTGCAACTCTGTCCTTTCCTGAAGTCCACATCAGCGCAAACGGCTGAACGGATTTCTTTCAAACTTCGATTTGGAGTTTGTGTCCTTACAGTTCGGGGTCACTTTTTTGCATGTTAACCCTATTATTAACGGTACTTCCCATATAACGGTTTTAAACAAATTTGATTTTTTTTGAAAACGGCTATAACGATTTCAACCAAAATTGATATTTAGGCTTAAGTAGGTGAGTTTAATATAGCTGCATACCCAGTGTTTCGCTAAAAAATCGAGTAACGGTAATTTTGAAAATTGGACGTATCTCAAAAACGGTCACTATGATTTTAACAAAAATTAATTTTTAAAGGAATATGGTCTTTCTTAACATGATAACTTGAAGTAAAATTGATGTTTTCAACATTATTGGATAAAACTTTAGAAACCAAGTAATGCTATAACAGTACTCTATACTCAGTTTTTAGCTAAATAGTTGAGCAAGCATATTTTTTGAACCAAACATTGCCCTATTTATTATCACCGAGAAAAAAATAGAGTAATAGTAAGCAAAAACACGCTTAAATTAATCAGTTTTCAAGTCATATTCATCGCTATCCGATCTGTGCTTAAATCAGTCACGTCGGTCTGAAACTGGTAATATGCCATTCTTTCTTTTAGAATTCGCATGATTAATTTAAGAACTTTTGTAGTAATTACGAGTCCTTAAATTGATAGCGAATTTTCTTATTCCTTAATCGCAATATTATTGAATTAAGGACGATGGGTGCTTAATTTAAGTTTAATCATTTGACAAGGCATTCTTAATTTGAAATTGATTTTGATTGTTACTATCACCGTGTGTGAATTCAGAACGCTTTTTTCTTAGTTTAAGTTAATATCAATCGAAGTTTTGATTGATCTAATGTTCTCAGTTTAGTAACTATATTTCTTGTGACGAATTTTTGATTGATACTAATTAATTTTGATTAATACTGACCTTTCATAAATGGACCTGCTACGTGAATTAAAAAGAAACACGACATTCGTTTTAGAAACAATTTTATTGTTTTAATGACCAATTTTTTTTGAATAAACAATTTTTTTTAACATAAAAATGAATACGTATTCACAAAAAAAATAATAATTTTGAGTGTGGATACCTACATAAAACCTATTTTTTATACATTTTTATACACAGTATATAAAAGCCCGTTGTTAATTGGATAAATGCAGGGGAATTCTGAAAAAAAAAAACAAAAAAAGGAAATTCATTAAGTGAATTGCAAATATCGAGGTTTGCAAAAACTGAGAGTACACTGTATGTGTATGTATAATATATAAAAGAGAAAAAAATTTACTTACCCAGCAAATACTTATATGGGCAAGAAATTGTTTTCTTATATTAAATCCACGTTTTCTTAATGTGACTAGGTACGTACTTCAGATTACTTTTTTTACTCTGCACATTCTAAGATTGAGAATGTACGAACTGTAATAGCTTACAAAACCGAGTAAACATCAAAAAGAATAAGAGTAATATTAACTCTGAAAAACCTTAAATCTAGTATGCAATATATAGCGAAAAGTTGATCTGCTTGTAACACTTTATTTCTTACTTTGAACCTATATGTTGTTAGATTTAGAATCACTGCGTTAATTTAACTTCGCACATTTTTACATTAAAATTTTTTTTATTGAAGTAAGAAAAATCAATTTTAATGTAAGAATTTTGATTAATAATGTGTGTTTTCTAAAGTTAATCTTAAAAGTACTTTAATTCGGGTCGTGGATTTTCCCTCAGTGATACTATTTTCTATTCTCCAAAAAGTGCTCTAAAGATTTTGACCAAAATTCTTATTTAGGATAGCATAAGCGTTCTTAGCGTCGTGTCATAAAAATTTAGGAAAACGAATTCCCCAAATCCTTACCTACGTTCACACAGGGTATATTTTTATTAAACTCTATACCGCACTGACAATAAAAATGCAGCTAGCAGCTACAACTACGAAAAATTTCCTTTCTGCAAATAGAACACACTTCTTCAACAACATTTAACATGCACCTAAAATAATTGCAACCACTTAGAGCTTACGCAATCAGAACCGTACACTTTATTTGCACTCCACAAATATCCGTCGGCATATTCAGTTTATAGCTGCGAAAGCAAATTTTAAAATAATCCTGAATTCTTACATATTAGGTATTATGTATATCTATTTTAGGATAGGATATTGGTACATCACAAACCCTACTTCCAATAAGATAAACCTACAACTTGCATCGCCAATCTATCCCAGTCAAAAACAAGAATTGCTCTAAGAGATCAGAAACTCCTAATGCTAAAACCCTTGTCCTTGTTCGGAAAAATCTAATAATAAACAGTGCTTTTGTCGCTTTGGCGCTAATATTTTAACCAGAACTTTCGAAAAATGCTTTTTACTGAGAGCTGAAATGAAAATCTTTTAGCCAAAAGTGCTTAATCTTATTTTGTCTGTGCGCAATATTTTATTTAGTTTCTTCGTTTTTGAGTTTTTTACATTCATAAAATAAAAGTCATCCCACTAAACTGTTGATATGAACGAAAAGAGTCCATGCGATCCAGTCGTGCACATTATTGATTATTTTCCCTTTTGCCAATAATAAAATGATAATATCCACGTTTGCCTTACCAATCTCATTCCGATGCATATTCTGTTGAATAATAATGTTGACGTATTCGATTCGAAGACCCAAAGCGCCAAGGAAATACGCTAGGCCGATAGGTTGAGCCTTTAAGGTCAGTAACATAACTGATAACAGATTTGACTACCGACAATTTGTTACTGAAAAAAAAAACGAACAAAAAAAATTAAACTGTCACTTTTTCGGTTTTGTTTTTAATGTTTTTTTTTATTATACGTTTGCTTTGTCTATACATTTATATTGAGCATAAAACTATAAACTACATTATATTTAAAGTGGAAAAGACAAAAAATTATCATTTTACTAAATTTTTAAATCTAATGTCAACTATTAATATTATTTTTGTTTTTATTTTGTTTTCTTCTGTTTGCATTATTAATTTTTATTTATTTAAACTTAAAATGTTTACGCATTTATTTCTGTTTTTTTTTTAATCTTGTATTACTTTTTCCCTTATACGTACTATTTTGAAACAAATTTATATTTACAAACACATTTTCTCTTCTTAAGTTTAGATATTTTCCATTTAAATTTAAACATGTTTTCGGTTTTTATTTATTTTTAAAATATAAGTGTTAATAAAATTAAATTGCCAATTAGATTAGCAAAGAACTGCGCGACCACAAGTTGGTCTAAATTCGGAAATGGTGTCTTTTTGTTTTTTGAAAAATATTACGTTCTGAGTATATACCGTTTTTTTCATATTTTTATTTTCTTTTTTTTGTGTTTAAATGTCAAACTACGTTTTGAAAAATAAAATACAAATTTAAAACTAAAACTTTTTTTTCTTTTCAAATGAAAAACAATAATTGAAAACTAATTAAAAAACGAACTGATACAATCACTTAATTATTACCAAGCCCTACCCTGCAGTGGCAAATAGCCACCGCACTGTTGCTGATGCGAATTAGTCATGAAGTTGTTTTGATTTCGATAGGCCATGGCGAGACTATTTGACATTAGGGAATTATTGCAGGGCTGCTGTAGCATTTGGGCATTGTGGCCGGAAACGGCACCGTTGTACGTGGCCAGTAGCGTTGACGATGTATCTGGTGAGTGGGTGTGGGGAGCATCACCGCTGAGTAGATTGCTGCCGCTGGTGACGGTGCCACCGCCGCCGGTACTGCTGCCGCCGCTGCCACTTGAGCCGCCATTGCTGGCTCCACCGACTTGTTGTTGTTGCTGTTGTTGTTGCTGCTGCTGCTGCTGTTGCTGCTGTTGGGGCGTTGAATTGGAGCTGCCCGAACAGGGTTTGCCGTCTTTGACTAAAACTGGTACAGCGACACGTCGTGGTGAACTCGCTGACTGAACGAAAAACATAGCCACGAAGAAGACAATGAAAAGAAAAGGAACAAAGAAGACAAAGAATAACATTAGGGCTTATTGTGTGAAAGGATGTGTGTGTATTTTGTGTTGCAATAAAATGGAGGATGGAGACTTTGAGTTCAAATGAGAGGTAAGTTACTGGGTGCAGCTTTTTCAGGCGCAATTCAGAAAGGGACCTTTAAAAATGTCACCCAATGACATAGGGATGATGTTCTACAAGCTTACAACGATGGGGTTGTCATCTGAATGGTAAGTGAGCAAAGAAGATCCACGGAATCAGTTTTAGGGTTGTATACCTAGAGTCTTTAAGCATTGTCGCTGTTCGTCCTTTTTCGAAACGAGTGTTTGGCGGCAGTATAGGTATAAAGCGCTAGATAGAAACGGCCAACGTTATCAGAAGACAGTCAGGCTCACCTTAAGGTCTCCAGGGCCACATTTTAGAATATTGAATCTGACTGCTGATTTGAGGTCGACAAAGACAAGGATAATGAGAATGGAACGAATGAACTGAGATGCATCGAACTAGGACCTTCTTTTTTGTAAGAAGCAACATAAAGTGCGAAGATTTGTGGAAACCAAATCAGCCTAGCTCAAGCCTGTCAAAGCCATAAACAGTTGAATAGACTTCTCAGTTCTCCGACAAATCAGCTTTAGTTGCAGACAGGCATACCCTACTTCTTTTGTTATAAATTTAAGGCTACAAAACTTTGTAAGAATAGATATACAATGTCGAACCAAGAACGATAAGTTACTTGAAAGCCTTAAAAACTGGAGACAGTAGACTAGAACTTCCTACAACTGCAGAAGTTACTAGAATTTAATAAAAACGAAGGATGTAGCAACTTATCAGCTCAGTTTGGACTGATGATAGTTAGGCGACAATGGAACTCAGTTTCCCATAGCCGATTGCTAAAACCCAGATCAGCTTCTAGAGGCAGCCTACTCATATTTTATGTAGACCTTGCACTAACTCTCAAGGGGAATCAAGCGAGGGGGCTTTCGTTGTGGTCGGTCTTGTGTCGATCACATTAACACCCTGCGTATAATTCTCGAACAGTCAACCCAGTTTACGTCATCGCTCTACATCTGAAAGACATGGTTTCCGATGGAGAGCGTTTGAGAGGCTAAGCCACCTGGATTATTCCGATGATACCTGTGTCCCGGTCCCGGCAGGTACCAACAGCGGGATGAATGAGGTGCATCAATCAAGTAAAGTGAACGGAGAGATCACTAGTTGTAGGATCAATTGTAACAAGACACTGGCCGCTCAGCACATCAGCGGATTATTCTGGCACAGATGCCCATTGAGGTGGTCAAACAATTTAACAATTTAGGCAGCCTTGCAGCGTCCAAAAAAGGATATTTAAAACCCGCAGCGCCTTGGAATTGTTCTCCAAATTATGGAATTTCCCTTTGCGCTAAATTAAGGCTGTTCGTGTTCGAATCCAACTTCAAATCCATATGACTTGATGCCTGTGAAGCCTGGAAAGTCTCTACCTTCATCTAGAGGTAACCGCGATATATTCTTATATCGAACCAAGAATTGTGGCATATAATGGATCAAAAATTGTTAAATGCCGAAATTAGGCAGCTAAATTGGCGCTTGATCGGCCACACGTGAAGAAGACCAAACAAGAACATCGCGAGGCGAATGCCCACCTTGCAATGTATCACCTTGCTAGCAAACTTCTGTAAGATCACACATCAAACATTGCACAGAACTACAAAAATCATCAGTGGCACAGTACGCGTGCTATATTCGCGGCCAAAAACATCGATGTCAATACCATCAACTTTACCATTCAGAATGGAATACCCGGCTAAACGACAACATATAACATTTAAGTCCATCTCTTCTGGTGAATCAAGACGAAGTTGTCAACTATCCAACTGAATTCTTGAATTCGCCAGGCATGCCACCGCATTTTTTTACATTGAAAATTGGAGTATCCATCATTCTTCTTTGAAATATAAATCCAACACGACTTTGCAACGGTACCAGGCTCTCAGTCAAGAAAATGATGAACAATGTTATCCAGGCAACAATTTTGACAGGAAAATTCAAAGTCGAGGACGTACTGTTGCCGCGTATCCCAATGATCCCGACAGATATGCCATTAGAGTTCAAACGTTTGCAGTTCTCGGTGCGACTCGCTTTTGCAATGACTATCAACAAAGCACAAGGACAATTGTTGCAAGTGTGTGGATTAAATTTGGAGAGTCCATGCTGCTAACATGGGCAGCTGTATGTGGCTTGCTTACGCGTCGGAAAACCTTCTGATTTATTCGTTTACGCACCAGATGGAAAAAAAAGAAATATTGTGTATCCCGCACAGCACTTCAATAAATATAGAATTAAGACGAAACGCTGCAATGTCACAATTTTTTCGAAATGAACAAAATCAATAAAATGACTCAAAATGAGTTGAATATTAATTGTGTAATGTCTTTCCTTCAAATTTATTTTAGTTGGAGGCGTTGCAGCGGGCGCAGGGTATTGCTGAGTAGCCGTACAATTCCCATGGCCAACAGAACTCTCTTTGTTACAGTCCATTGGACTGAGTTGTCCAATATACTTGGGAATTGGGGTTCTTGTAAAGGGTGTTTTATCGTTTTTCATTAAGATCAACATTATATTCGGCGCGCTACAGGACTTTTCTTTATTAAGAAAAGAAGAGAGGTTTACTCCTAAAAATTTATCGATTTCTGAACGTTTTCGAAGTGACCAGAAGACGTGAAATAGTGCCCTATAAACCGAGCGCTATTTTTTTTCAAACACCTTTAACATCAAGTCAGGTCGGCCGCAAACTATGGGACTATACAATCACCGATCATCGATTTTACTGGCGCTATTGTTAGAGGTCGAGGTGGACTAGAGCCTCAGAGTATGTGGGTACAGGTTCAAATTTATGAACCGTTAATAGAATGAGTTTCCTATAGTAGGTACCTGCAGCGCCATATTAAGTTTGTGCAGTTACGTAATGGTGATCCTTTAAAAGGTCGTTTTTGCTTCTTATTTTACTCCACAATAAGCTACTAAAACAGGGGTGTGATTATGTAAAAAAGAACGAAACGAAAAATTGTTTCGCATTTAAAAAAACGAAACAAAAAATTGTTTCGCCTTAAAAAAAAACGAAAGAAATCATTCGAAAGCGAAAATTGCACCTTATTCCTTTCCTGTTCGGCTTCTTGTCCGTAAACGTCAAAGAAGCTGTGTAGTTTGAACTTCAAAGTTTTAAGACCATTTTTGTTAGAGAAGCTTGTGTTTGACAGAACCTACAACTCGAAAGTTATAGCGAAAAAGTCTTTCCTTTTCAGTGGCTACAAAGTCAAAGTGACAAATGTTAATGTAAAACTCCTTCTCGAGATCGCCCCAATAGTAGTACCCAAACTCCATTCCAAGATATGAAAAACGTCCCCATATGGAAACACAAATATTTACCTGATTCTGCTGGTTCTGCTCAGCCATTGCCTTCTCCTTTGCCTGCCGTTTGCATTTGTACCGATGATTTTGAAACCAAATTTTCACCTAAAAAAAGAAAAAAAAACAAGTTAAATTCAGTTCAATCAAAACTCTATCAATCGGTCTTAATAAAAGATAAAAAAAAAATATTTTAACAAAGCCAGTAAGCCCCTCTTAGCCAGCAATTATTCTTAAATGCCTCCGCGCGCTCTCAAGTGGCCCGATTACACACAATTCATCACCTGAATAAGCCCCTAATGAGATTTTGACACAATACACCACAAAAGCCCTAAGCCCGACTTAATCTTTACAAAAAGAAAAAAAAACCGCCCGAATAAGTGCGGACAACAATCGAAAGAAAATCGAACCGAACAAACTGCACTCTCATTCACACCTGATTCTCCCGGATCGGAGGCTAAGTATAAGTATCTGTCTGCAGTAATAGAATTGTCATTACCAGCCCCTTGCAACAATGCTAAGGAGATTTCCCGATTACACGATGTCCTTCGAGCGAGAGTAAAATCAAAAAAAATATAAAAGACATTCAAGTGGGATCTCATTCTGGCAGTGCCTCGTCACCGGGCTCTTACAAGAGATACTCGAGTGTTGGCCACTGAATTGCGGTGCGACATGGTTTCCGTTCCGTTGCTATACCATGTCGCAGGATTATGACTTACTGCTGCACCGGAGGGAGACTCTTACAAAACCAATCGAACCCATTGACAGCACTGCGTCCTGCTTACCTATGCACGTTTGCTATCATAAAATGCTCTCAGCAGAAAAGGATGTTTCCAATATCGGCAAGAGTTGCCGTTTTTTGCAACCGAAAAAATGCGGATTCTCCAGGCTAAAGGTTAAGTGGCTTTAGTTTACTCCCTGAGCGCTCTAAGACGCAATAAGGATTATATCGATTCGAATTTTCCAACACCTGAGGTATGCGATTTCGTAACGAATTTCGCCTCCTTTCACTTCAGTCAATTACGTCTGTCATCTAACTAGTCCTCTTCGGCAAACTCGTGTGTCGTCGAATTGCGAACATTAATTCAAAGTGCCACCTGAAGTAGTCGCGGTACACACACGTTTTGTTCGCCTCTCTTTGTTCGTCTTGATCGTGTTTATTCATAATTTGATTATTTCGCCCCATTACCGTTCACATGAAAAAGGCTCTTAAGTGGATTTTAACGTCAATCACTTTGAAGACTTCAGAGCACAACCGCAGCCAGCAGCCAGTATAACATTCACCACACTGGGCATACTGACATTGCAAACAAGTCGCGTGAGGACAATCCAAACGTTCCGCTACCGGTACACTATTTAGCGTCAGCAGCAATAATAAAAATATTATCAAGACTATAATATTACATGTAGAATTTTTTTATTTTCATCCCCCCGACACAGAGCAGCACCTCTACGCTCTACCCCAAGCGCTCAGGCTCGAAACACGATTATCCAATTGAACGGTGACAAAGTGTCGTTCCACTAGAGCGCGAGGGCGCGAAAATATGCGCGAACGCATATGTGATTCGCCGACAGAAAAGCCTACAATTCCCAAGTTATCAACAGTCGGTGTTAAAGAGTCACATTTGGATTTGAGTCGTGTGGCGGCTGGTGTTTTATTCAAAATTACAGTGGCGTCGCAAGACATTCTGTTCATTCTGTTCCAACACCAGTTGCATTCTTTTCCAATCATTTGCTTTTAAATGCAATCCAATCATCAGGAATCATTTGTATTTTTAAGTCAATTGCTTTCATTTATGCATTCCTTTCTGTCATCTGCAACCATTGCATTATTTTAGTGCAACCAGAATCAATATGAAAAGCCACTTAAATAGACTTTTTTTTTTAGAAACACTGGTTTAAGAATTATAACAGACAACATTAAGTTTTTTTTCCTTGTAATATTCGTACTTTGACAGATGATTTTCCGTACATTTTTTCTGACATTTCCATCAGGAACTGAAGCTCTCACTCCGCCGTCAATCCAACTGACGCAAATTAGGACAGAGACAATGCCAACGCGGCTATACAATTTTTGGTCATTTTGCAAAGTTTTGACAGCCTCTCAAGTCTTATTTTCCTTCCAGTTTCTGTTTTTTTCTTATACAGTGTTGTCCTCGAAAGACGCTTAAGACAATTGAGTGGTTGCAGTTTCTGATGCACTCGCATAAGGACGCCAGTTATGCAAATATAGTTGGCGCTTGCAAGCATGACCTTATGTCTGAGTATGACGTGCTAAAATGGCAAACTTTATGACATCAAGCTGTCGATAAAGGGGTTCCATTCATAATCCTAAACAGACGGGCGCATTTTGACAAAGTTGTTTATACTTGACATGAATCCCTATGGCACACCCTTACAAATGTTGTCATTTAATTAATAAAAAAATCTGTACTTTTTGGGTTTTCTGTAGAATATTTGGTCAGGTGTCGTCGTACCGCACCTAAAATTGCAACGGTACAGGATATGTGCACTGTGCAGGCATTTACACCATCTGTAACTCTACTTCCTATTTTAAAGGGTCTTGTTGTTGTGACACGTTCTTTTCAAGTTCTAAAAAACCCTTTCGAACGTCTCTTACATAAAAGGATGCTTCAGGGAATGCTTGGTCAAGGCATCCTTTTTCAAAAACGTCCTAAAATTTTTTTCTATAGTTTCTTTAGTAAACCTTTCGATTTTGTCCATTTTACCTATCTCTTTCATCAACAATACCGTGTTGTGTGCTATGTGTAAGTCTACCCTAATTTTTGAATTTGCACCTATAAAATTCGTCCATTCGTCCCAAAAAAATTAAAAAAAAACTCACACAAAACGCCTTTAAAAACCTCAATTGCTGTGAGAAGCTAGGCCTAGGGTCCCATGGACCTGTTGCAAGGAAAAAAAACCATTTACAGTGGACTCCACAAAAACCGATCGTTCTACTTTTTAATTTTTAGAATTGCCTGGAATTTGTGCCATATTTTTTTCAGACCCGGCTATGCAACTGGGTTTCAATTATATCAACTTCACTCCAAATAGGACAATTTTGTTTATTGACATTCCTACCCAGCGAGGTGTTGTAAATGACATTAAATCGATAAATTTGGATCTTCTTCAAAAGTCTCTCACTCCAAATGGATGCATTATTTTCTTCAGTGCGCTCTCTTCATACGCGACTCGATGCCACTGCGAAAAGCAGTCCCAGATGGTCGATTATATCCAGTGTTAAATTGGAGCACGCTCGATAAGTTTGGCGCAGCATAACCAATGTTTTGGAAACAAATTTATAAAAGTTGGCTTAAGGTTGTTGAAGCTGCATATCTCATTACAATATCGCACTGACAATCGGTTTGACAGATATAACCATCTGAAGTTAGTACCTATACTGATTAAGCAAAAAAAAAAAATTAAAAAACAATCAGAAAATCCAATTTGTGCCCCAGTAATAGCGATACGTAAAATGCAACCGAAAAAGTTTGAACAGTATGAAAGTGAATTTTTTTTTACGAAACAGAAAAAAGTCTTTCAGAAACAAATCAGTGCAAACAAATCAATCACCACTGATAAGATTCCATTAGAAAAAAAAATTCTGACAGATGGAACAGTAAAGAAATGATTTCAGGGCAAAGATTTGGTTTTTTATGCGTGGAATTAACTGAGAAGTTGATTAGAAAAAGGTTCCCGTACAAAAAATTAGTTAATTTTTCTTCTAGAAAATTTAAACATAATTCATTTATTTTTTATAGATAAACTATCTTAATATTTCATAAGCAACATTTTTTAAGACCAAGATGCAGTTCAAGCATTAACTTTAAAAGGTCAGAAAAAAGCAAAAGAAAACTTGTTCGGTTGCAATTTACGTAGCGCTATAAATAGGGCCTTAGAATGTCTGATCAATTATAAAACTAAGAGAAGAAAGTAAGTCTAAACTAAATTAAGTCACCGAAGCCCGAAGGGTCAGTTTGCTCATCTACACTTAAAGTTCGACAGCAACTTACCTAAGCATATACAAATTTGCAAGAGCATCTGAATCGGCGGTCGTTCAGACGTAACAAAAAGGGAAAATGGCGGCCCATAAGCTATAAGTACACATTAAGGCGACTGAACGTTCTTGTATGTTGCTTTTTTTAGACTGCTACGTCTTTCGAAAGGGATGACTTCTAAAAAATGCTGTGAATTTTGTCTGCGTAGGGCTGCTTTTCGTTCCCACTGTAAGTATTGTAGTAAAGCTCACATATTTTTTTGTAAAAAAAAAACAGCTCCACCGTGGTCCACACACTCAGTCGCCAGTTTGCGATTATTAAATCGGATGTTGTGTCACATTTAGCAGCTGTAAATTAAGTGGAGCACACAAATTTAGTACTTAGTAAACGGTTCCACGATTTCAATTTAATCCGCGCATTTGGTGAGGGTAGCTACAACGGATTTAGGGAAACATTGTTTTTCTTTTCTTCTTCTGTTTTTTTTTTTTTTTGCGATTAAAGCGAGAAGCGTGTGCACATAGATGGCTGGCTTCTATATTATGTACCGCCAAACGCAGCGACCATTTTTCATTCTTCTCTCTTTTTCCACCCTTAAGCAACAAAAAAAAGGACAGAACCGCGCACTATGTTGCAGTAGGTAGGTTCTCCTAAAAGTCCTCTAACCAACGGGTAATGGATATTTTTTTTTACCCGCTTTATTTATTATTTTATCCGAAGCAGTGGGAACATGGCAGCCACTTGAAATCACGAGCCATTATACCTACAGATTTTGTGTGCCTTATATACCTATACCTTTTTCCCCTCTAAGGTCGTTTTGAATGGAACGTACGTTACTGCTGCTGGTGCTGTTATAGGTGGCAGTTCTTCTTTTTTTCTGGTTTGAAAAACACATCAGATGCTGCGTTCTGTATGTACTGTGGAGTGGAACCTTTATGCGTCGGGTAATAGAGGGCCACAAAAATGGGCTGAACAACAATAAAGTTGAAGTGGTTTTTGCACTCTCAAACATCTGCCCGATGTTATAATTATTATTTCATACGATGGGCTGTTATTTATTTAAAACGATAGTGAAGCAAACGGGGTTAGTACTTTTGGTGACGGCTTTCTTTTTTAATTCCTACGTCATCTATTGGAATTGAAAGAGAGAGCAAAGTGGGGAGACTTTCCAAAAGTTCTATGAAGAACAGAGGCTCTTAGTAGGCACAAATCTAATGAAGCCTGACTATTCTATGGGGGTTCCGCTTAAATGTTGTGTTGGTCTCTCAAAACCAAACACATGCTGTCAACCATGAAGGAACATCAATTAATCTGGCATAGCTGCAAAGTATGGGTAGTTGTTTTAATTTAAGTTAAGAGTGACTTCAGGATATACCACTTTTTTAATGCGTCAAGTAAGTTATTTGTGTTTTCTTATCCTGAGGAAGAGTGGTAGTGGATAGGTACATGTGCCTCCGCAAATTTCGCCGAGTTAAAAAAATGTAGAGTGGACATTTTGGACAGCTCTTTTAGGCTGGTTGCTTACCTTCTCCTTTTTTTAAAAACTAACTTTACACTTCATAAGCAACATTTTAAGACCAAGATTGAGTTCGAAAGTTAAGTTCAAGTAGTTAAAAATGGGAAAGAAAATTTTTACGGTTTCCGTAGCGTATTTCTCATTCACGGAGTCTGTTATGTAGCTGCTGTGTCATTTTTCCATTTGTGTGTTTGTTATCCTTTCACGATTAAACTCCTGAACCAATCGTAATGCAATTTGGGAAGGAAATAGTCTAGGACCTGAAGAGGGACATAGGCATAGTTTGATAATAATTGGACAAGTGGGTGTGGCCTATCCCATACACAGAAAAAAACCTTCAAAATCGCATATCTCCAAAACCACCAACGAAATTTCTCGAGACTCGTAGGAGCTTATGATGTGATAAAAAAAAAAAACAGTTGATGCAACAGGTCCGTAAGGGACCCAAAGCCTAGCTTCTCACATCCATTCACATTGTTAGAGTTTTTGGGACGAATGGAAGGGATCTACAATCCAAACGGCGCAGTGAAAAAAACCTAAAGATGTAATTTGTATTTTTCTGGGGATCGAACTTGGGACCACATGATGACGGACAAAAATGTTGGCACCGCGTCCGCCTAAGGGTTTCTTTTAAATGACATGTCCGTCTTTATCTACAAGTTGGTATATATGACCTACCTATCCAACAGCAACTTAAGTAAAAAAGGATTCTGTAAGAATGTTTATAGTGGACTCTAAGTAAAGCCCTGCTTTTCCACATTTTATTTTTAATTATTAGACAACCTACACATCCAGCATGGACCACAAAGGGTACCTATATTTGATGCTCATATTGAAATGTGTTCCTTTTAAAAGGGTTTCCTTTTCAGTCCAAAGTTGGAAGCCTTTTGCGGTGAATTTTGCGCTTTACTCGCAGTTGCACTTAGTATTGTCTTCCTCAGCTGTTGTTTTGTTTTTTGCCAGTTTAATTTCCATTCCTTTGTAATGAGAAGCACTTTAGGTAAAAATATGGATCTCCTGGATTTTTTTTTCAAAATAAATTCATATCTCGCATCCATTAAATGCATTTTCGCTAGCTCTCTCCTCAAACGAACATTACTTTACACGATTCCACACTCTATATATGTACATCCTCAAGTGGGTTCTCATTTTATTTTTAATGAAAATTTCTGCAAACCACAAACATGGCAGAGCTCGAGTGTTGTCTTTGTATGTGTATACATTTGTATATTGCGATAAAAATTTGTTTTTGCGCATTTTGTGTGATACAAACAAAAACCCATGTCTCCATGAGGAGAGAGGGGGCGGCAGATATAAAACTCGCTTACACACATCCTGCGGAAGACCAAAAGAAAGGCCTCATTCAGTGGTGCAGAAGCACGTGGCGTTTTCTTCTTCCTTGCTTTCATTTTTTTTGCATCTTTTTATAGATTTTCTTCATGAATTAACATTAGGAGGCCAACATGAGATGCAGTATGCAAAATTGTCCACGGAAGGTAGGATACATTCATGCAATGCAACCCGAATCATGTGTGCATTGCCAAGAGTGATAATTTTATTGGCATTTTGCATTAAAAAAAGAAGAAGAAGAAAAAAACTCCACTCACCGTCGAAGGATGAATTTGTGACACAACTCAGAGGCACTTGTGGTCGGGTTAGTTGGCTTTGAATAGGACCTTTGCCCACAGCACATATATACGTATGCTGTGCATCGTTTCATTGCACCTACTTCAGGATGTGCTTTGGATGTTGTTCTAAAGCCCTACCATACCTACTTTCTTATATGGCTTCTGTGTAGGGATGGACGTGGATTGGCTTGTAGGGCTTTTATGTTGATGAGACGAAATGGGCTCTTAATTTGCTTTGCATTTCTTTAGTCTTGGTTTGCATTTTCTTTTTATTTTAAATTGTCTTGGTAAATATGTGCACAAATTATATCATCCAACAGTAGTCGTCCATTGATGCTGTAAGGACTTTCATTTAAACGGGTGATAAGGTTAATTTTGAAAAATTTTAAGGCAGGGAAGAACACTTCTCTGCACTTATCTGCTCACAAAGAACTTGTTTGAGTTTAGATAGAGGTGGAAGTTTGGTCGCAAAAGGGTTGTAACTAAAAGTTGAGTTCCCGATTTTGTGTACAGCTTTAAGGTATGTTGGGAAAATATTGTCTAACAATTTAGTTTGCATTCGTATTCGACGGTGTGCTACCTTTAAAATGTAATTAAGTTGTATAAGCAACGTTTGTTTGAAAAGCTACTACTATCCGGCTCGAAGGACCAACTATTTGTTATTAAATTTTAATACAATGGAAGCTTAAATGGTATAAAACGAGAAATACCATAGGTTATTGGTAGAGCGACCTCAACGAACTTGGTATGCGTAACTGGAGGCAGCCAGGAAAATACTGAAATGGCTGGAGCTCCGAATTGTAAGCGCCATCTGTTATAAGTGAGCTAGATTTGCTCAACCACAAAAGTCCGGATGTTGAAAAGGTCAAGTTCTTCAAGTGTTTCTGTAAAGGTAGACCATGAGCTATCAAAAGATGTCAAGTGTTTTTGCTGGTCGCCGCTAGATGTCGACGAAAATGTCACTTCGTTCCAGACATTTGAACTCGTTTTGGATTTTATTCCAAATGTTTGAATGAGTGACTCCGATGCATATCTAAATGCAGGGAGCTACTTAAGGCATGTGCCATTGTTGCCAAAGAAAAGTGGAAGGGGCAGTATAAAAATGAGTTATCAAAATGTATTGATTACATAGCTGACAATTTATTAAAAGTTTTGGGTTTATTGGACCGCAGAAACTTTTGTATACGACTGCGTAGGTCGTAATCTATGTGTCATAGAATCATTTGAATAAATTACTTGTAGGTGCAATATTTCTGAAAAAAATTCACGTTCTTTCAGATAACCTTCTAAGCGTATCAAGAAAAGAACTTTACGTGGTGTTGAGAAGTAATAAAGATAATTCAGGAATGTCATAATTTAAGTCTGTGTCTGTTCTTCTCGACCACCTTTCAGTCAAATTCAATCTTCAAAACGCATCTGAGTTAATGTCAAATGAACTTAAGAGGGTTATTCATTCATTTGTAACAGCATTTAATCACAGATGGAAAACATGTCACCGGAATAAGAACTCGTTTTTGAGAAAACATAATGATTGGCTGAGTAAAAATATAGCAATAAACAACTTAGATGCCCCCAGTACTAGCGGTACGCAAACAGTTAAAAAAATTGAACGGCCAATACAAAATTTTAGTTCAAGTTGCTCAAAATCAAAAACGAGGAAATTGCAAAAACTGCTCAGTGAATACAACTTAAGTAAGTTAGTTTGTTAGTTAGCAAAACGGCTTAAAATAAATCTTGTCAAAGGAAAGTGCTATCCGTCTACTGTATAATCACTGAATCGCTTGCTGAAATAAGGTTGTCTTCTGACACGCTTAACAATGATTTTTAAATGGGGTTGTGATGGAAGTGGTATGGGCAAAGTCGATATAAGCAAAAGACGACCATGAATCATTTTGAGGACTCATCTATTTTAGCAACTTCATTGGTTCCCTTGCAATTATATGGATTTAATGAAGAGAATCAATTGGTTAAAGTATGGGAAAACCCACGGCCATCATCCACCTCTTATTGCAGACCAATAAGATTTAGATTTGGTAAGGAGACTGAGGATTTAGTCTTAGAAGAATTTCTAAATATCAGAAGCCAGATTACAGCGATTTTACCGACCTTGGTGGACGTTCACGGCCAGATTATTCCCGTACTTTATAAATTTGAAGAAACAATGGTTGATGGCAAAGTACTCCGAGAAATAAGGCTAATGGAATGTGTTTTACACATTGGCTATAGGTTGGACATACAAAAATGGCAATGCCGAAAGCCGGAATAGCCTATCTGTAGAGACTAAAAAGAAGCTAACAATAGACAGGTTTAGGTTAGAAACTGGTTGAAACAAATGATTCTGATGATGCTATTGGCCCGAATATGTAAATGTACATGTAAATAAGTTTCCATTTCATGTTTTTAAATTTATTTAACAGCTTTGAATATATATTTCAAATACCTACGAATGAATTGTTTTATTTACACAAATAATTTTGTCTCGCTAAATATGCCAAATCGCATACTGTGGCGTCGTCCTCGACCGTCGACCTCAACCTACAGGCGACTTTTTTAAAGCTCACCAGTCAAATAGAATGATCCTTACCTTTCTTTAAGCCTCAGGCAAACACTGAAAACTCTTTTCGTTGAGTCTTAAGGTACAAATCGATTCGCTACATATCAATATCCTTATACACTTGCACCCTATAGACACTTTCCACAGGAGGACCGCAGCACGTACTAAGTGGTTGCGATGAATGTCGCCACAAGCCACCTGTCCGCATTGAAATGTAGCCATCTTTGAATTCAAAACATAACCATTTTCTTATCTCCTCTGTTATCCTGAAAATCCACTTCAAAAAGGACAAATTAATTACACACACAGACAGACACACACATTGTCACCCAATAATAATAACAACAACTGCCGCCGGCAATCATGCAATCTCAACTGGTAGCTCGACTTTATCGACACGGAAGCCCCCTTGCGCAAGGAATACAGTTAACACAAGAGTGACAAGCGGATAACGACGACGACGATGATAATAATCGACGCATTTAAAAAGCAATTGTCAGTAGGTTAGATCCCCATAGCGGAAGACCGGCGGCCGTAAACGACAAACCTATGCATCCCTCGGGCTATTGCTATTGCCATCGCGCAGACCATAATTGGGTTGCACATTCGAGAGAGGTGGCATTTATTTATTTTTTTCCGTTTTGTTTTGCTTTGTTATTGAAAGGATAACAACCAAAATTAGGGGTGCGACCAATCGGTTGTGTCGATGCTATACCTATACATAGGAATGTAGTGCGGATTTAGATTTTGGCGACAGAGAGGGATGCTGAGTGACAGGACAGGCAGTCGCAGTGTTTGTGAATACGAAATTCTATTGTCCTGAGTCCTGACACTCGCAGAGCAATTACCCTTGGGCGCAGTCGTTGAGGGTGCGATTTCTCTATGCGGAGGACAGATACCGTGTGGAGGGGATTTTCTTCTTCTTTCATCGAGAATCGAAAATCGGATGGTGCGTGTTTTTCTCATTTGCAAGGGATGAAAGGAAAAAAAACTCGTATAAAGCATATCGCAAAATCAATTACCGTTAAATAAACGTACCAAAATGTAGTTAACTTTGAATAGATTTACGCATCATTTAAGGGACAAGTGGGCATTTCACTTTTTTATTCGGTTCGGCTGGCCTAATTTGCTGGAGGAAGTAATTTACTTCCTTTATGGCTAACTGAGTTTGGACTGCGAGTAGGTATGTGTGGGTCTCTGTTGTTGTTTGATAAATTTGGTTGGTAGGTATGTGGAGACCGGTAGGTTGGTCTGAAAGCTAAAGGAGTCAAATGTGTTTGGGCATTAATCGCTTTGGGAATATTTTTTCGGGTGGTTTACATTCGGAATGTTAGAGGATCATATAGCGAAGCTGAGAAAAAATTCAGCAAATGCTGGTGTAGTGTCAGCTATAGACATGCTGGGGGAAAGTGTTCGTGAAGATCATACGGGCAAGGAATGTAGAGCATTGGAAGAGACTCTGGGATCTTCATCGTCAACAGTTTGAAATGAAGCATCCTTACAAAAAGAAAGTCGCCTTCAACGTCAATCAGTTAAATTATGATACCGGTTTTTGCGAATTTGAGCTACATTAGATTAGGTTAGGGAGTTGAAGTTATCCTAACCATATCACTGCGGCCACAGGTGGGCCTATTGTGATTTACTCCAATTAGAGCTCATTCATAATACCGGACTTTGTGCTGAATCCTAGTAAAGGCAGTATTTACCTAGATGGTGTTGACGTAATCTGATTAGGCTGTTACAGTGACACAGGATGTGTTCTGCTGATTCTTCGTCCTCTTTACATAGTCTTGAAGTGTTATCTTAAGTTATTCCCATAGTCATGATGTGTTTTTTGACTTCAAAATGTCCAGTAAGGAACCCAGTCACAGTTCGAATCTGACTCCTAGTAAGATGTTGGAGTTGTTTTTGGAAGTGTTTGGCATGAACATTTTGGCTGGTCTGTTACCATCAGTATTAGTCCAGTAATGGTTGGCCCTGTTTTCAAGCCATGTGTTAATATGGAACTTAGCAGTGCTGATGGGTTGTCCACAGAAAAGTCTTGACATCATGAATGTTGATGCCGATCCTCTTCTGGCTACTATATCTGTTATTTCGTTGCCTACGTGTCCACTGTGTCCTTGCACCAAGATGAGATGTACTCTGTTTGTGCTGGTTAGCGATGTGAGTAGTTGTAGGCAATCCCATACTAGTATTGATGTTATCTCGTAACTTTGTAAGGCTAGGAGTGTTGCTTTGCTGTCAGAGAAAATATATGCTCCAGCTCCAACTCCTTCATTTCTTTTTGATCCATCTGCGTACCATAAACGAGAATCGTTGGCAAATGTTGGTTTATTCTGTTCCCAATTCTGACGATTCGGGAATGTTACCTTGAAGTTTTGGCTAAAGTTGAATTTGGGTAGACGGTTATCTGTAATGGCGATTCCAAGTATTTCATCTTTATTCAGTTCCATAACAATAAGTAGTTTTTTGCTTAATCAGATATGAGCATTATCAGGCATTTGTCATGGCTTCTTTCTGTTGTAGTGGTGGAAGGTTTATGTTAACTTCCAACGCTGCAGTGGGAGTTGTTCTCATTGAGCTTGTCTTGTGTCTTTTTGTTTCGTTTTTTTGCCACCACGCGGGAGCTGCATATGTGACAATTGGTCTGGCTATGGCTGTGTAGAGCCATAGCATGAATTTTGAGGTTTATACCCCAGCTTTTATCAATTAGACTTTTCCTAGTCCGGGCTTTGTCTATAGTTTCAGTGAGGTGAGATTTCCAAGTGAGCTTTTCATCAAGAGTTAGTCCCAGGTATTTGACTTCTTTTGAAAACTCTATTGCTTCACCGAGCAGAGTGTGTTTTTTTTGGGGTTGCCAAATAGGCCAACTTTTTTCGCACCAGTCAGCAACGAGGTTTAGTGCCCTCTGTAAGAGGTAGGATTGTTTCTTCGAATTTTTCTCTGATTAGGATCGCAATGTCATCGGCGTATCCTTGGAATTAGAGCTTAATCAAGACTGCACTAGCTGAGGCCACCCTGGGCCCCCTTTGAACGAAAGTAAGTAAGTATAAGAACTTCCAAGACGTTACTCCATGCTTGAGACTAGGAGTTCCTGACCAGGTTTCCTCTGGGTAAAATTTTGTAGAACATATTGTATGACAGTAAACCTACATTATACTAAAAAGGAACCGCATGGAAGTAATTTACCTTAAGCCAATGTGCGATCACATTCAAATTTTATATGGATGGGCGACAATTTGGCTTGAGTTTCATGTTTCTTCCCATATTTTTCATATACCTACACCTGAAACATTGTCTTGCCGATATAGTTAAATGGAACTTCCTGTGTAGTTCTGCTTGTTCTGATTACACCCAAGCCCAGTTAAACGTTTTCTGGACCAATCTGGTGCCCATTTGCTTATTGTGAACTCTTCGAAAATCAGGCATAAATAGTTTTATCTTGGGTCGCTCTCGTCGATTGCACTTTTGAACGGTCGAGTATAGAGAGTTCAGTGTTCTTAATGTATGTTGTATGTGACATGTTACAGTCTTTTGAGGTCTTAAACAATTTCTGACAGACATCGTGTGCTTCGTTCGTAGCTGCTCCCAGCTTTGGCTATCAAATTAAAAGAAGACTATTGACGATCCTTTTGCCCGATCACTTGTTGTAGCAACTCTATGAAGAATCAGAACAATAATTACCGAGTCGCCCCCAATTTATATCACTACAATTCGTTCTTCCTCAAAATAAACTAATTTACCACAAAATTACTTCCTTCTGATTGATTCCTCTCAATACAAAAAGGAATAACAAACACCCTTGCAAATTCCTCTAAATATTATCACAACTTGTTCAAGCGGAGACAATCCCTTAGATTTCATCGTTCAACCTCGATACTTCCTGTCAATAAAAAGGAAGAAAAAAAAAACACGCCACGTATACGAGTAACAATAACAAAAGAGTATTCACCAAGTATAAAGAAACCCCCAGGATATTCAGAGGATACACATGTTGTCTGATATAAAACTCCAGCTCGTTTAACCTAAAAGGGAAAAACCCGCGTAAATCCGATAATAATGCGGGTAAATATTTGACATTTTAATCCGGATCGCATACAAGGGGATAATCATTATCATTATCATCATCACCACCACCATCGCCATCGCCACCACATTGAACCTTTAGATACTTGCTGTCGCTCAGTGTAGTCAGCATTTTCCTTCAATGAGCAAAAAATTCGATTCACATCACACATGCAAGCAGGTTGCATGCACACAAACCAACAACAAAGGATGCCACAGAAAAAAAAAGAAATCCGATAAAGAAACGAAAATATATAATTGATTATGTCGCATATTGCAAATCCTTGAACGGTCAAAAGGGAACAAAAATCACATTCGCATGCAATAATCAAAATCTGAGTGGGATGCTGCAGCAAATAATTACGTGGGAATTTTTAAGTTTTGTTGGTGCATTTAGCATCCTCAAAGGATACGCAGTGTGCGGATTATGGTTATCGTAATTATTGTTATTACAACAACCCGCCACTGTATTTTTGTTTTGGATTACCTCTCCTTGGCAGGAACAAAAGGTAGTTGAATATTGTTTGCTTAGGCACTTGCCTAAGCCAATAAGGATAGACATTCAGAAAGATGAATAACTTCAAATTCATTAGAGGGAGTTGGATTTACATTGAGGTTTTTTTTTTGCTACGTTCCGGTGTTGGTTTAGGATCGGAGAGTTGCCATTCTTTAAACGGCACACAACTGTCATTCATCATTTTCATTATTTAAAGTCAAAATATTATTTCAGGAATAGGTCACATCTTATAATCTCATTGACTTGGTGCTTTTTTAATCTGGGTGGGATAGACATTTTGCAGGCGGTGAAAATAACAGAAGAGTACCCACACGCTCTGTCAATTTTTTTAGCTGTCTAGCTGTCATTGGCGGGCGCAAATCGCTTTGTGATTGTTAATTGAAGGGGGTTCAACTTCTTTCATAGCTACTTATCAGATGACTCGCTTCGCTCGTGCTTAGAGTTTTAAGGTAGAAAGGTAGTATAAACTGTTGTATCCATCGATCTATTAAAAGGCGCTGAGACCAGGTTACCAACTTCAGGCTACCGCGTTAACACATTTCACAAAGAAATTCTGCTTTCAAATCAGTTCTATTTGGTTTAAATAACTAGATTGAAGTAGATTACGTGCTAAGGAGTCTAAAAATAAAAAGTATCCTTCTAGTAGGTAAACTCATTTAAGGCAGAAAGACTTTTGTCGTTCCTGGACAGGAATGGGAATGGCAATTGGTATGGCGCTGGAGATGGGCACATATCTGACATACATACCTGATGCCTGACCACGCATCACGCAGAAACTACTGGACGGATTTTGATGAAACTTGGCATAGTGATTGCGTATGTTCTCGGTCGGGACTTAGGATACTTTTTATTTCGGAATATTTTTGCTTCATATTGCTTTTAGAAAGGTTCAAGGGTGGGAACATATTTATAGAAAAAATCCTGCAAGTTCGACAGATTTTTCCCACTTAAAACTGAGACATATTTTTAAATAATATTGTGACCTGCCTGTACAGTGCCTATTATTAGAGACTAAATCATGTCATGACATAAACTGTCACCCATCCAAGAATACTTTTAAGAATTTCAAATTTGCCTCTTATCAGAGATAAAAATTGCTGTATCTGGCTTATAAAACAAAGTTACCTTTGAATAACCATCTACACTAGAAATTTTATAGTTGGACCTACCTGCGTCGGCGTTAAATGTATTAAGCTTGCTAAGTGTTCTCTTTCGGGCGCTGATAGATACCGCTGTTGTTTGAATCTTCGCTCCAGTTCATAGACCTGAAATAAAAAAAATAAATATAAATTTCTTAAAAATCATAAGCAGGATGTTGATACATTCAAAGTAAGGTCCACTGAAACAACCGGATAACCAACTCCAACTTTAATTGCAGTCGCAGTGCTTCGACCACAATTTTTAATTCAAACGACGCGGCTTCGCATCAGCTTTAGCTACCAGGCACAGTCTTGTATTACTCTCTAAGGTATTTTCTTGAAATCTATTCCATGAAGATTAAAACTCTGGATTTAATGACAGGAAAGCTTTTCTCAGATTTAACATTGAAATATGAGGACGTTCGGATTTTCAGTTTAGTTAATCTGACAGCTGACTGATTGCTCACGTGAATAGTTTTTTAAGTTGACGTCTATTGACTTAATAAATAATTTACGAATGACATGAATAATCTTTCCGCAGCGAAACAGTACCGCGTCTGCTGTTTTGGAACATACCTGAAGTTGGCCCATACATAATGTCATAAAGTCAATGCTATTGATACTTCGAATCGTCGAAATTCAAAATAAACCTCGAGAATATAACAAAATTTCAAGTTAGTAAACGCGTTCCTATACCCCAAAGAAATCTAGTTGACATTTAAGATTAACTAGGTATCCGAACGTCCCCAATATTTTTGTTTTCGACTTGAAGAAAATACGAAGTCAACTTGATCGAAATCCATTGAGCGGTTTTTGAATACGAAAATTGATCAACTTGCCTACAAATTTCAAACCACCTACTATTGGAAAGTACACTTTTCCGAGGAACGAACGCAGAATCCTTCACCTTTTTTGAAAAAAGTGTTTAATTTTTATAAGGTTCTAACAAGCTATTGCCAACGAAACATGTATTTCCAAAGAGGTGAACTTTAACTTATCCCAATCAAAAATAAGAGAAGATAGTTTTCACAGACTGTCAAAATCAACTTTGACAGAAACAGAAACACTTGCATTGGTCCTGAACCATTCTGCGAAATAGGGGATCACATAACTTAAAAAAGAATTTAGGAAAATAGAGAAAGAAACAGAGCAAGAACATGGCATAACACTCAGGGCATGAGGCAGGCCAAGAAACTTTTGGGACAATTCAACCGAAAAAGATTCAAAGCTTGCATCGGCATGAGCGAAAATAGCCTTCGTATTGTAATGGGCTTCCCAAAGGTGCATTATAGATTTAATGAACACCTCAGGAAGCTGGGTATATCTGAAAAAGGTCTTTGCAGATTCTGCGACGAGTTCAGTGAAATCTCAGAACACGTGTTGCTATCGTGTGGGGCTATCATAAAAGACTAAAATATTTGGGCAAGTACCTATTACTAATTCTGATGAACAAATGAAGTTACTAAAGCCAGCTCTTCCTCTCATGCTCATATTCTTAAAGTAGACTGGACTAGGGAGAGTGGCGATGCGCTGTCATGTGACTTCTTCAACATCGTTTTCAAAAGAATAGTGCAAAACTCAAGAGCCAACACCAGAGGCACGATCTTTCAAAAGCCCGTTCACTTACTCACGTACGCCGATGACATTGACATACTCAGCGTGATGTGAATGACGCGTTTGTGAGTATTGAGACTGAGGCGGCGAAGATAGGTTTGGTTTTGGCGGTTAATGAGGGAAAAACGAAGTATATACTGACACCGACGGCTCGGACAAAGCTAACTTTGAGGTGGTGAAGGACTTTGTCTACCTAGGCTCCGCTATGAACTCAGACAACGACACCAGCGCTGAGGTTAAACGTAGAATTACTCTTGCCAATCGCTGTTTCTTTGGGCTAAGAAGGCAATTGAGTAGCAAAGCCCTCTCTCGAACAACTAAAGTGACCCTTTATAAGACCCTAATCGTCCTATGGCGCAGAGGCATGGACTCTATCTTAAGCGGATGAGGTTACTCTCGGTTGTTTCGAGAGAAAAATTCTTCGAGTGATTTTTGGTCCCGTCTGTATTGACGGTGAATAGAGAAGGAAATACAACGACGAACTGTACGGGCAGTAAAGCGACATCGACCTAGGCAGAAGAGTGAAGGTCCAACGACTGAGGTAGCTCCGTCCCGGAAGATCTTCGAATCCACACCTGAGGGACGGCGCAGTAGAGGGAGTCCGCGACTAATGGTGGCGCATGCAAGTGGAAAGGGACCTTAACCAACTTAACCAACTGGAGACAGATAGCTTAACATCGCGCTGGCTGGCACAGGTCCAACCCGAACTGTAGCGTCACCTTAAGTAAGTAAGTAAGATGCGCAAGACCAAAAGGTCGCATTACAACTATCGATTTCATGTTATAATAAATAGTAAAGTGTGAAAAAAAACATACCCGATGACTGGATCATCAGATCCATATGCGATATGCCCCACCTACAACAAATGCGATCCTATGCCTTGCAAAAACTATGAAGGCTTATCCCTAATAAGTGTCCAACGCACTGTTGTGAGCGTCTCTAACCGTTCTGCAACACACTAATCGGCACCGGACTATAGACCGAATTTTCACATTGAGGCAAATCTTCGAAAAGACCAACGATTTTCAATCTTTTCGTAAACTTTAAAGCTTCATATGAAAGCATTCATCGCCTGCAACTTTCAGGATCACGGAAAAACTGTTCCAACTGTTGATTTATTCTTCATTTGAAAGAATATTAAGAAATTAACGAGCATTTGATGTGTCAAGGGAGTGCGTGGGGTAGAAATAAAACCGTACTATAACTTTCTAACTTTAAACTCATTAAAACGAACTAAAAAATTATTTTCATTACATTTTAAAGAAAGTGGAACTTTGTCCCTGATAATTCACGCAGACATTTCTGTCAGAAACTGAACACAACCCTTCGCCGCAAATGGACCAAGTGCCTTCTATTGAATAAAACACAGAGGATGACAACCGCAGCGAATTAGTTCGTTGCCTTGCAAAGTTTAGCTGGGGTTCCTTCTCCTTTGAACTGATGTATACAGTATACAATTTGTTATGGGAGTGCTCCATCCTAAACAGGACTCACCTGTTAACGTAACAAAATAGTTTCAGAGGTATAAAGGCCTAATTCATTCCTTAAAAAAAATACTGTTTGTGTTTACAAAACTTCGCAGGTAAACAGAAAAAAAACCTCCAATCATCAGCAATCAGCACGTTCTTAACCTGCACCTTGATTGCACATTGCACTGCAGCAAACATCTATATGCGCACTCGAAAGTCCACAACAAATTTAACCCCCTTTCATCTGCACACACACTCTGGTACTTTGAAGTATTTCTTGGCTTCTACGACGCTGCTAACGTCAATTAATTGTCACTTAGACAAATATTGACTGTTTATGAAATATTTACCATGGTACACACAGTGGAAAAACATCGTCGCCCGTCGGTCGGTCTTGCGATGGAGGATAACCCTCGTTGGTTGAGTGAAATTACCTGAAAAGGCCAAACGAAGCAATTCAACTCGATAGATGCATACAGAGTCACAGCACAGAGCGTCTCCATCTCCAGCGTCATTAGATGCGATATAGCTGATGATGTACATCAGCGCGGAATGCAAAAAAAGCGTACGGTTTGCGCACCGTGAATGCCCGTATCGTCCTCGGTTGACAAAGCTAACACATATTTGTCATCGCATCATCAGAGACGATGACGACGACGATTGGGGGCAGAGGGGCGGACGATGCGCGCGCACAATAATATTTATGCAATGGATGAGTGCATTTTGTTGTTACAACAACAACAGCAATAACTCGGTGTGTATCCTTGCGATTTTTTATTTTTGTTTTTAAAATGCGCGGGCTTCCAAACGGAGGGACGCAACTGGCCATCGTGTGTTTTTCTTTGGTCAACACACCAGCAAAGTTGTTGAGCGAGCGAAGAAAAGTCTTCCGCGGTAATTTCGGGATGAGTTCTGTTTCTGTGCGCCGAACTCAAACAGGGGGAGATTACTGTGCTTTAAAAGGATTCATTTAGGAGTGCACTCGTTCTTGATTACTGTTTTCTTATTTTTCTTATTTTTTTTTCGTTTATTAAAATGCAAACAAAGTGGGAAGCAATTGTTACGTATATTCGCTTCGTCATATTTGCTCACGCGGATATCGAATGTGCAATAAAGTGCACACAAGCACCCAGTTGTAGATATGTAGATGTAGATACCTACCTTCATATGAGGTATGAAGCGAATCACACACAGCATCGATATTGGTACTTGAGAAATCCATTAACAATAATGAATTTTCAATTTCAATACTAATTTAAGCGAAAAAAAAAATAACAATAACAAGGGAACGCAGCGGGAAGGCGAACCGTAGCGGAGTGGAGTGGCCCGTTGAAAGCAATATTGCAATTCTCGCAACTCAATAAAAACAATAACACCAGACTGTTGGATGGCATATGGATTATTGGAATGAAATGAAATGTCGAAATCGACATTGTGGATAGATACATTGTGCATATGTGTATGGCTGTAGGTAACCGGTGTTTGACAGCATCAAACACAGAAGTTTTGTGCGCCTTGATTGCGAAGGCAATTTTAATATGAAATATTATTCGTTTTTAAGAGGCAAGCGGGAATCCACCCCTGTTTGACAGGAACCCGCACTTTTGCGAACAGAAATGTTAAATTTCATTTGTATAGTTTACGTATGCAAACTGTTTAAGAAGTATTCAATAACAGGTCCTGGGCGAGTACCTAGAGGTTATAGAATGGTTGTGGTGTTGAAGCTCGGTCGTGGTAACAAGGAACTATGGACATGCAACACGTAATGAGCTCAATCATTCTTGATATTATGTTGACACTGACATCAGATTGTGTAGAAACAACGTGTTCAAAATGCTTCCAAGAAAAATACAGCTTGGATCGACTTTAAAATTTAGATCGTATGTATCGTAAAGTTTAAAGCGGCGGCAGCGTTGCTCCCCTACTACATTGTAGCGTTTTCACTACATTTTTCGGCCTCAAAAAGTCACTACGAAAATTCGTAAAATATACACAAAACACTACAATTTCATAATATCGGAAAATACAAATGTAAAAGAAAAATTAAAATTGAAATCGAATATTCTGTTTGACAGTTTGACCCTTAAAGTTCGCAAGAAGAACTTTTGATGCAATGATGGAGTCGAGGGAACTATTAAGGCATGTAGAAGGAGTTTTTGATTCACCCTCATCATTAGTAACCTACGCTAAGCATTGTTTGCCATAACGCAACACAATATAGAAATCATGTTATTTAAATATTATTTCATAAGAAGTTGTACAAATTTGCAATATCGTTATTTTGAGAAGATATCCTTATTCTATACTATTCTACAATTTATATTTTTTTTTGAAAAATTGAATTGAAAGTTTAAATTACTGTTTAACTTTTATATTTTTCTTATATAAACAATTCGGTTTACGAGTATTTTTCCGCGTTTTCAAGTAAATTATATTAAACCGTTTTATTGAACATCTGTCTAAGCAAAGTAAAATAAAGTAGATCTTCAACACGCAATTACACTCTATTTGACACTTCCGTAGTTGTTGTAATTGCGTGTTGAAGACACTATTTTAATTTTCTTTGCTAGATCCATGTCCAATAATACACGCCTACTGTTTTACTACATTTTAAATCCGCCACGCAACACTACTGAGTAGACCTTCTTTCCTTTTCACTATCACGAGCGTTTGACAGCCTTAAAATGTCAATTTTAAAAGAAAAATGGTTTGACTTGTTTGATTGGCACAGATCCACTAATGTTTATAACACACAGGTTATCACTTATCAGTGTGTGTAAATGAAGTTTTCATTTTGTTTTTCTTTTTTTTTTTGTGGAAAAACTTGTGATTTTTTCGGATTTTGTTTGGAAATTTATCAATTTTGGACAATCTTTTTTCATTTTGTGCACTAAAATTACAGAAAAAAGGGATTAGATTAGAAATTTCAATTCTGCTCTCATTTTTTTTTATGTTAGTCAAAAGCAAACCGAATTTTTAATCTGTCGTACTCTACACTCGCGCATTCCCTTGAAAGCAGCATTAAGTATTACAAAATTGTTGATCGCATATTCTGACATTTACTATCGTTAAGTTTCTAAAAAGCGTGTCAGAGCACGCCGACGCAGGCTCAAGTCAACGCTGCATTGTAAATTGGGTATTAGATTAAATCGCGCGGTATAATTCAGACTCAATCGATATTATCAGTGTCATCTATGACCGGTTTGAAACTTGTCAGAACTTCAGCCCGCAACACCGAACCCCCACTAACTTCACTGACTTGTTAAAGCCTTCGGCACGGCTTCGGCGTTCGGCTTTATTATGGTTCGTTTGCTCTCTTTTCGACTTCTTCAGTCTCCGGCATTGTTAGAGCGAGCCGCGAACATATTCCAGCAGCCATTTTGGTGGCTGCTTGTTGTAGTTCTATAAATTGTTTAGTCTAAAGAATAGTTAAATCTCCTAAATTTATTAAGTTTGTTGATTGAGATCGAGATAAAGGGACAAACCAATAAACGACGTTTTGTCCTTCGGTCTGTGTCTCTCGGTCATGAGAGAAGTCCACTAACGTGTTAAATGGAAGAATCAGTCTCAAAAGATCTGAAACATAGAACACATTCAAAACTTTAGTTGTATTAAGTCGACTAGATTGGTCTGGACTAGATGTAACCTGAACGCAAACACTAAACTGGTCGGGAACGTCACTTTTCCTACGTCAGCTACATATGCGAGCTGTCAACTTATACTCAGTCACGAATTTCTTGACTAGATTCGTCGGCTACTCCTCCATAAACGTGAACTGACACAGCTTTTCATGTGACCGGTCTAGGCCAATCAAAACTGAGATACATCAAGTCAGTCAGCTGTTAGACTTGCTTAACTAGATACTTGAACGTCCCCATTGCCTGTTATTAAACTGTCATCGGTGTGTGTGACAGTTTCTACCATTCTCTCAATATTTCCACCAATGAGTGGAATACTGTCAATTTTGTAAAAACTGCTATTAACTTGAACGGAACGAACTACAACTTTTTGAAAATCTATGTATATAGGCATCTCAGGGCACTATTTCAGCATTTATAGGTTCGCCCTTAGAAAGATTCCTTTTTCGGTTGACTTTGACTTCTTGAATCATGACGTTGGAAGGGCTTGGCTTTATTCCAGAATAAAGCATAGCTTTACAACTCAAAGCAAAAAATATAAACGACTTTTGATTAATCTTTGCGAAGCCCTGCTTGAAATACAAAAAAGAAGTTGCAACATTTCTCATGGTTACACATTTTATTCTGTATTCACTGTCAACCCAAGGTTTAGACATGAGATTTTAAGACCTATGCTAAGGGAGCCACATACTGTTACGTATCTGCTTTTGAAGAATTTTGGCGCAGGCTTCGGACTATGTAAGTCGGGGAGTAATTTGGTATAGTTTGAGAATATGCTTAAGGAAGAACCTTTGAAGTTGTTCGACAAAGTCTTTCGGCTTCAAAAAATAAGCTTCTGAGTATGTCTCTTGTCTTCTTTTTATAAAAAATGTTTAAGACATGTATCACTCAGGGAAAAAATGAAAACTAAAATGTAATACGATCTATTTGATTTAACGTTGAATTCAATTTCGAAAATAATATTTATTTTTACGTTAAAACATATTTGATTTAAAAACGCAATATTATTTTAAACTAAGTCACCCTAGATTTAAAGTGAAACGTATTCACTTTTACTTTGAAACCATTTTTTTTATATACTTAAACTACTCTGAACGTAGTTTCAAAGTGTAACATGTTAATATTTATCCAATATAGAGTTTCGAAATGACATCTACGTACATTCAAAGTGTTGCATAGTTAATTTAACGTTGTTTTAAATCCATCCACTTCAAAACGTTTCATTTTTTTTTGCCGAAATTGAACGGTGCAAACAAATAATAATGTTGCATATTAATTTTTAAGTGACAACAATCTATAATCAAAGTAGAACATGTTCATTCGTACATTGATGCTACTCTTTTCAATAGCGACTAACGTAGATTCAAAGGGGAAACTATTTACTCGTAAGTCCCGCTAAGTGTCGCGTCGCGACGCGACAGTGAGCTCATTGTCTATGTTATTCTTGTTTCCCCTTCATTAGTATAAAGATGGAGCTATGGACAGCTAATTAATATTTTTGATTTGACTCCATCTCAAAAAATTCAGTGTCTATTGTCTGAGGATGACGAAAAATTTCAACAAAAATCCCTCAAGGAATTTGAAATGGAATACCTGCTTCCAGTGCTAAAATGTGAGTTTTGTGTGATTAAATTCAATTCCTGATTTGTAGAAATAAAATTAAGTGCAATGAATGGTAGACGAAACAAATAAAGTGTAAAGTTAAACATGTATGGAAATAATTTTGTTAAAAACCATAATTGTGCAATTTAAATGTGGAAAATTTGAAAAAAATTTCAAGCAGTCAACAAGAATGCACAACCAAAAATTATTTCCATATTAGTTGTCAAGGGATTGCACTTAATTTTATTACTTTTTGTTTGTATGAACTTTTTCAACATTTCAGGCAATGACGTAACGTTTAAGAGATTAATCGGACAGAGGGCAACATTCAGGAGTAAACTGTTTAAGTGAAAAAAAATAGAGGTAAGAATTATTAGCAAAAATTAAAATTATAACCGTATATTATATCAAATGCATTATAGTATCCAAATGAAGACGAATTCGATCCAATTGAAGTAAAATCATTCATTGAAATTGGCAACAAAATTAACCATGCAGGGATAAAAGATATATCCTTTTTTACGAGCTCACCTTTCCATTTATACCCATTAAATAATGGGAAAACATTTCAAAAATAATATCATTTAGACAAAAATAAACTTAATGGATCTTTAGGTTAATAATTTAAGAATTTTATGTTATTATGTACCTACATTGAAAATAAAATTTCTGAATTCCAAATTATTGTTGTATCTATTGATTTTTATTAAAAAAAAAAAAGATTTATGTATCTACTCAAATTTTAAATTTGACGATTAATTTATTTTGAAAATACATATTTCAAATAAAATCAAAGTTGAATTATGCAGCTTTTAAAGCATTTGATTCTACAACGAACTATTGTCGTATCAAATAATAAACGTGGTAATTTCAAAGTCTAAAGAAGTTATGTCTACGATGCAGCATGGTAAGATTAAAGTTAAAAAATGCTTTTTCAAAATGGGCTCACTTTGAATCAATACTTAAACGAAGTGAAATTAAAGCTTAAACATAGTATTTTCAAAGTTGGATTTGTTTGAATACACAATACAAAATGTATTTGTAGTGTTTTTAAAGTCAAACCGATTTAATTGTACGATGAGTCGTTGTCAAATTAAATTTGAAGCATAGACTTTTTAAAGTTGAATGTATTTTAATCTACGATGCATTATGGTTGAATCGAAATGTATAAAATTTGTTTTAAAGATAGATGAATTTGATTTAAGTATGATTCCACATCAAATCAATGTACATACGTGGTTAGATCAAATTCAAAATATATACTTTTTAGAGTATGAAAACCCTTTGAATTAATGTCATGCCACTTTGATTTAAAAATTTTCGTAGTCGAAGCTAAATCGTTCCGAAAAATATTTAAATTGAAGTGGTTTTCTTTGATTTTACGTTGTTTTTTCTCTGGGTGATAGCATATCTTTCTTAGCTTGCTTTTCGAAAGAGGGTCTACCAACTTTTGGAAAGCCAAAACGGTTGTACACTGTGGAGTCATGTAAGCAATTAAAGGGCATCACAATGGGTCCACGAGGACCTAAGTGTGGTATTACAGGGTACGCCCTGCTCTACCTACCCATCTACTGAACATAACCTAGCAATTAAAGAGGAGTTGATACATATTCTTCCGACAATGTACAAAAGTTTGACTTACATCGAAACACATCGCGGATCACTTGAGAAATTCTTGACTTAATATTTTAATGCAGTAACGCCAACTTTTATACAGCTAAAGCGCGTAGTGTGGAACGCATTAGCTCTAACTTCAATATCAACATTGACTTATATACCCCGTGTTGTACCAGCTTTAACTTCAATTGATGACATCTTGCGGCCGTTTGGCATTAATTTTGCTGTCAATCTGTTTCTCGTGACTTTGTGGACGTTTAAGTATCTAGTTTAGTAGTTCTGACAGCTGACTGACTTGATGTATCTCAGTTTTGATTGGCCTCCTAGATCAGTCACATGTGCAGCTGTTTTAGTTGACGTTTATGGAGAAATAGCCAACGAATCTAGTCAAGAAATTCGTGACTGAGTACTAAGTTGACAGTTCGCATATATGGCTGACGTAGGAAAAGTGTCCAGACCAATCTAGTCGAAAAGCCAACTTAGTTTTTGAGAATTGTTTTGTGGTCAAAGTCGCTGTTGATGTTGTTTTGTGTGTAAATTTGCACCTTAAAGTATGCAGCTATAAGAAACAGGAAAATCTTCCTTAGGGAAAAAGTCTTGACACTCATTAAATAGGTCTGAAATATACCAAGGTTCAGTAAGGACTGAGCTAAAATGTCGACCCAATTGGGTAACTGTGTTACGGATCTAGGTAGTTGTAAGGGTCCCAGATAATTTCTCTACAATGTTAACAAACATTCCACTTGGCATGCTTGAGGCAAGGCACGGACTAACTCGCCGGATGTGGATGGGTTCCAGAATGTTGTCAACATAAACCGCAACTACAAGAAAACTATACATGCCAAGATTTTTCTGAAATAAGATTCATAGCTGAAGTTAATCGAACGGACAATTCATGCAATCAGTCATACTGTCGTTGTTGTTGGTACGGCAGATGATAGGCCATACCAGGTACACTTTGCCCTCCCTTATCACTTGATGTGATTCACCTTCGGCAACTAAAATACCCATAGTTTAAATAGTTGCCCCTTATTCAACGCCTGAGTTCTACCTAACAAAAGATGTAGGACATCAAGTTACTTCCAGCCCCCATTCAAATTAGTTTTAGACCTTCATTTCGTCTAGATTTACAAAATAATTTTATTCAGGCAAATATGGTATTTCATTAATAATGATGTATTTTTTTTTAGTTAAATATAAATCAAAAGCATTCTAATTCTAATATGTGCATTTTTGTTTTTATCGCATTCAATTGAGAAAAGAAACGATTGTATCAAAAGACACTATGAAATCAAATATTAGCCAATTTTGTTTAGATTATTCCAGTAGATAGTTCAATTATGTTACTTGTAATATAGTTATATATTCCTTGTATGTCTTTTAATTTTTAATTCGCTATATATGCATCTATGTATCTGTGCCACTTAGTATAATATAAGAGTAAGGTAAAAAAAAAATGACTTACGGTTTTGGATCCTTTAATGGATATCAAAATAGTTTTCTTGAATATTTAGCTGTGTGTGATTGTATATATATATGTGTATGTGTAGAGTAATTAATTCCAAATTGCGTTGAGTTTAATTTGCCGTTGAAGTATTGTGCGCACAATCCTCCTTTGGTAGCTGTATGAATGTAAATTAATAGATATTTAGTTTTTATGTATCATTAAGTCTCTTTTTTTGTTTACCTATATCATGCATATCTCATTTGTATTATTTTTACTTGTTTTTTATATTTTATTTTAGAATCAGTGGCTAATACTTTTTTTTTCTAAGTGATCACTAAAGCATTTAATAGAAACTACGTGTGTACTGAAACATTAAGCATTTCAAAAAGAGTAAATATGCTAAGCCTATACTTAAAACTACCTTACTGACCATTTACACATAGAACCTGCATTTGCATATCTATATATTTACGTATATACCACCATAGCACTCTGAGCAGATCAGTGTGTCCTCTACAACGACCAGCTAGCTTCTGTTGCTGTTTGCTTAATTGCGAAAGCCAGTACCGTGGCCTGTTCAAGGTTAAAAAGTTGCTGATGTTCGGTCGGTTCTATGCAACATATGTCTTCTGATTGATGGATCGTAGGGCACACAGCAGCAGGTGGATTTGCGGTACAATAAAATGTTGCTGATGAACGTGATATTGCTGAGAGGGCTTGGCGTGGAGACTTTATCGGTTGATAAAATATGCGAGCTGTTTTGGTGTTGGTATCGATGCTGCCTTCGTGAGCGATTCCAAGAGCTAATCTAGCGGATTACGCTCTCTTGTAGTAATTAATACTCTCGATGATAGTATAGAATTTCTTAATCGCCGGAATGTTTCAACTTTCTGCTCTTTGACAGTGGGCAGTATTATTGATTTTCGATGATCAAACCCAATCAATGACGTGATGACCGATCGGCACCTTGAAATCAAGAATCTATCTACCGAGAATCCGCTCGATGGCGATTGATTAGCAAAGCCAACTAAGGAGTAACATCGTCAGATCGAGCAGGACAAACAAAAGCATGCTAAGAAACTTACCAATAGGATTATGTGTAGATTTTTGTTAAACGCAACTATGTTTATCTAAATCTATGTCTGTAATTCTTTATGTACTTTAATTTCCTTTTTACTTTTTTTTTTTTTTTTTTTACATATGCTAGTTTTTTTTTTTTTTTTATAACCAAAATGTATTTTAATTAAAGCATCACCACACTACTTATGTAAGATTCGGAGCTGTCGAACTGCTCTTTCCGATTGTTGCAAAATGAAAGAAAGTTAACGCCGGGAGATCTTGACTGGCAACCACGCTTTTCTCATTTCCCTTTATTTCCTTTCTTGCTTTGACATTTATTCTCTTAATAAATTCAGGCGATTGTGCAGGTAAGGTAGATAATATATTTTTGTTTTTTTAGTACGTGATAATATAGTGCGCTCAAAACATCGCAAACCCCACTTGGAAGTGAAATGAAAATTGTATTTATTTAATTTATTTTTCTTAAATTCTTATGAGACTTATTTTCGTAACAAACCTTCTTTGTTTGCGGTCGCTAAAGAAGCAAACAAAAAGGAAAACGAAACGTTGTTTTCTCATTGGCGAATATCCTTAGCGTGGTATATTCCAATTGTTTTACCCTGCAGGTCTTCAAGTTGGTAAAGGCAGTTTCCAATCTTCTTTCTCACTCTGCACTTAAGGAACTTGTGCATAAATTTTGAGTTCTTATTATTGGCAAATGAGCTGTGCTCAAAATTCCGCCTATAAACTTCCTGACCTTCCGTAAAACTAATATCTTTCGCTCGAAGATTGTAAACTCTTTCACCTTTAGCATGTGCGCTTTCAAGATTTTGTTTAATTCGGTTCCTAATTAAGTTCATTTTATCAGGTTTAGGTATGGTCTTTATATCAGATTCAGCAAGGCAGTCTAACATCTCAAGGATTTTGTACTCCGAACCATTTCGAATCATATTCTCACCAAACATGGCGAAATAAGGGGAGCTATTAATTGCTGAATGAAAGTCACTACGCAGTATAGATGCAATAAGAGATACATGCCTATCCCATTCATTATGCTCGTTTTTAATTAAAACCCTTAACTTGGCTAAGATTTCTCTATTTGCCCTTTCAGAAGCATTCGCCTGTGGACTATACCGTCCAGTTCTTATATGTTTGATGCCATAGGTATTGAGCAATTTCGCGAATTCTTTGGAAATGAATTGCTTCCCATTATCGCTGTGCATGAACTGAGGTGTACCAAATAGATGAAAAATTTCTGACTCTAGATAGCTGACAACATTAAGTGATGTAGCTTTCTTCATTGGTTTCAGAAAAACAAATTTAGTTAAATGGTCAATCGCAATAAATATCATAGAGTTTCCTTGCCTGGTCCGAGGATATGGACCAAGAAAATCTATATATAACCGCTGCATTGACCTTTCGGTTACGAACTGATTACCCATCTTGGGACGAAGTGTTGAATTATGTGGTTTTATACATTTGCACACATCACATGTGTCAACGTATGCCTTGATTTGTTTTGCCATACCGGGCCAGAAATATTTTTGTTTTATTCGGAACAGAGTCTTAGTGAATCCTCCGTGACAGCCTGCATCGTTATGTGCGTTTTCAATAACCGCATGAGTTAGTCCTTCAGGAAGCCACAATCTCCACAAATCAGTTTCTTCATCCTCGGAACCTTGTCGAAATTTAACTCGCTTATAAACAAAATTATCTGAAATGCAGTTATCTGGAAGATTACTCTGATTTGCCCTAATATTATGTTTTAGTTTTTCGTAACTTTCAGATGAAAATTGATCAGAACTCAGATCAATTTCGTACGGAGCTCGTGTTATTTCTATTTCGTCCATATTACTGCGAGATAAAGCATCCGGGACAATATTCAAAGATCCCTTTCGATGCTCCATTTTAAAGTCATAACCCTGGAGTTTAAGACTCCATCGCGCTAGTCTTCCTGTTAAGTCTTTTTGGGACATAAGCCATTTAAGGCTTGAATGGTCTGTTACGATTTTAAATGGCAATCCTTCTACGTAAGGTCGAAATTTCCGCACGCAAACTATTGCAGCTAAGCATTCGAGTTCTGAAACCGTGTAATTTTGTTGAGCTTTGTTAAGTTTCTGAGAAACATATGCTATTGGTCTTTCATGTCCATCATCGTCGATCTGGTATAATACGCCACCAACACCAGTTGAAGACGCATCGCATTGAATGGTAAATTCTTTTTTGAAATCTGGTTGCGCCAGTACAGGCGCAGAAGTTAATGCCAATTTCAGTTTCTGAAAAGCATCCGTTGCATCGCTTGTAAGCGTGAAGGTTTTCGACTTTCGAAGGCAATTTGTCAACGGGGTTGCTAGGTCTGAGAAGTTGGGAATAAACTGACGATACCAGCCCGTCATTCCTATAAATCGCCGTATTTGTCTAGCAGTTTTTGGTAACGGAAACTGAGTTATTGCTTCCACTTTGGAAGGGTCAGTCTTTAAGCAACCTTGACCAACGATGTAGCCAAGGTACTTAATTTCTTTCTGACAAAACTTGCTTTTTGCCACATTAATTGTCAGGTTTGCGTCACATAAACATTTGGCTACTACTTTTAACAAATCAAGATGCTCATCGTAGTTAGCCGAACACACAAGTAGGTCATCTAAGTATATGAAAACATTCTCACGGATGCGCGAAGGGATCACACGATCCATGAGACGGCTCATTCTTTGTGCGGCGTTGCATAGTCCGAAAGGCATTACTGTAAAGTGGTACAGTGGCCTTCCAGGCACAGCAAATGCCGTTTTTTCTTTAGATGCCATTTCAAGTGGGATTTGCCAAAAGGCATCTTTTAGGTCAATCCCAGATATGAAATGAGTATCCTTCAATCTACTTAGCAACCCACCTATGTGTGGCAACGGATAAGCATCCTTTTTTGTAACGCTGTTGAGTTTGCGAGAGTCCAAGCATAGGCGAACTTTACCCGGCTTTCTTACGAGAACTATTGGGGAGCACCAGGGGCTATTGCTTTCCTCAATTACGCCAAGTGAAAGCATTCTGTCTAATTCATTGTAAGCCTCTAATTGCCGCGGGGGTGATAGGGGAAAATGCTTAGCTTTGATGGGCACCGCGTCCCCAGTATCTATAACATGGGTTTCTTTTTCTGTTCTTCCTAGGCCTAATTTCGCAAATGAGGGAAATAGGGCTATTACTTTTTCCAGCTCGTACAACTGGATTGGAGTCAGGTCATGATGATTATCGGGTAACTTAAGGGAATTATCAACTACACTAAGTTCAGAGACAATTTGGGGGGCGACATTGAATTCTTTCCAGAAATTTATGCCCAAGTAAGCATTTTGCTGAAGGCTAGGTACAACATAAAAATCGATTAACTTTGTAATCTGGTTAAAGGTAACCGGAATTTTGCAAAATCCATAGATATTTTGCTTAGTTCCATCGGCAGTTCTAAGGAAGGATTTCACTGGCTTGATGGGAAGTGCATTTCGTTTCAAGAATTCTAAACAGTTGTTTCCAAGTGCACTTACTGAAGCACCTGAATCAAGAAGTGCATACACCATTTCCGATCCAAGCTTTATATTTACAAATGGTCTTAGGTCCTGATTATCGGTAATAAATGTACTTTCCAAAATTTTTCTATGTCTTTGTCGGCACTTGTACCTACTTCTGCATTTTAAAATTTTTGGGGAAACCTCAGGCTTAGTCTCGGTTCCAAAAATATTTGCCCTGACCTTCTGATAGTTAATAATTCTCTGATGTAATGATGGTCTCAACAAGTCTGTTTGCGCAGAATTGTTAATTTCGTGAGAAGCACGTGGAATAATCGTTACGGGCGATAAATAAAGTATATGGTTTTGAGATTTGTCAGGAATATTTGAGTCATTAGATCGGCTATGCTTTTCTAATGACTGAATTGGGTTGGTTGACTCGGGGTTTGGACAAACGAACGAGATTCCCCGGTAACCATCTCGCTCACATCCTTGTTTTCCAAATGTTTTCTACAGTTTGGTGTTGCAATGTCCTTTTCGCCGCAGCGAAAGCAAAATAGGTTTCTTTTTTCTGACGGACAATCATAAAATGAGTGGCCAGTTTGATCGCAATTCCAGCATCTGAATCTCGATGTGTCTAAAGGATACCTGGGAGTAAATGCTCTACGAGATTGTGTCAACGCTGAAATGTCTTGTTCGTCCCCCTTTTCATTGCAATTTTTCTCAAACGAATCCGGATCTTCAATTTCCGAAATCGATCTCTTAGGTGGTTGATATCTTTGAGAAGCTTGATACTGTAGAAATCTTTCCGCCTTACGTGCAACATCACGTAAGTGTTCTAAGCTATTAATTGGGTACGGAAAGAGTAAGGGACCTAGGCTTTCTTTTGCATTTTTTTTAATCAAATCTATCATTTTGAAATCATTCATCGGTTCGATCAGCCTTGAATTTAAGGTAACCAATGCTGTGTAATAATCATCGAATGATTCCTTATAAGCCTGACGCCGGCTTAACATTTTTATTATGGTGTCATGATCATTTTCGGCCTTACCGAATTCTTTCACTAATGCATATTTAACTGATTGGTAGGAAGCAGTGGGGTTCTTCTTAAGAAAGAACCAAAACCATGTTTCGGCCTTCCCTTTCAAAAGCACGTGAAAGTTTGCCAGAACATCATTCCAAGAGCAATGCGATTTTTCTTTTAGGGTTTCCACCTTAAATAGAAAGTCGTTAACATTATCGTTTCCATCGAACGATATCTGCCATTTATCGATTTTTACCATTTGGCTAGAAGATGATGAAAAGTGATTCGAGTGTATACTACCAGCGGGTGGGTTTTCAGGTGGTCGAATATTATTAGAAGAGACGGATGCATTCAAAAATTGTTCAAATTCTGTTAAAGGGGGTTGGGAAAGCACGCGTTCTTCAGTAGGTCTTGGTGCTCTGTTATTTAAATTTAGATTGTCTAGTTTTTCAACTAAAATGTCCCTGATGGATTTTATTTCATTTATGTAGACTCTTTGATTGGCTTCTTGTATTCTCTGAAAAGCTGCTGCAATCGCCTCTGCGCTAAGAGTATTACTTTGGGATGGCGTTAAAATCTCGGTCCTATTTTCAAGGTTAACGGTTTGGCTAGGACCAGGAATAGGAATAGAGACTTGAGCTGGAGTGGCACCAGACAAGGTAGAAGGTCCAGCTTCCAGAATGGGAATTGGATTGCTTTGTTCCATATTTTCTCTTTGCGAATTCCTCAATTGGGTGTCAGAATCATCCCTTGAGTTCAGCTGCTGTTCGTGAACTTGTTTGGATCTATTATTACTAAGGTGTGTAGCTGGTTTATCCGGCGTTCTTTGGATGAGCGGTCTAGCGGCTAATGGGGTAATTCTTTCTAACGAATTATTCAATTGAGATAAGGAACTAGACCTTTCAAATGTGGTGGTTTTAATAGGCTTTAAACTTTTAGATTTTCCGCGACTACTTCTAAGAGATCTATCCATACTCTGTATAAATGTTTATTAATGATACGAAAATTTAGTCTTTTTCCCTTTTTGCTTTTTGCTTTTAATAACTCCTTTGATTTACCTTCGTCTAAACTGTCTGGGGGCTGGTTTTACTAGGCTGAGTACTATTCTTAAGTTAAATTAATATAAACGGACGGACTACTAACAACAACATTGATTGATTGCTAAAAGTATGAAGTGCAACATTTCATATAGATGAAAGGACTACTTCAGTATATCGATTTTAAGTAGCAATTGCAAGATCGATCTGACACTGATCAAGCTTGAGACTTACTTGACTGAAATTTAATTTATTTTTTTAAATGTAAGATGGTATTTGTAGCATGCAACATTAAGCCAGATTTTAATCAGATATAATGGACGAATGCTACTCTACTAAATGTTGATATTGATCAGATAAAAAAACAAGCGCAACTCGGACTGCAACTATACGCACAAAACCGGGACTATCATGCTTTCTTATCCTCTCAAAATCAAAGTAATATTTCGAGCCTATTGCCGGGAGCAACGGGCCCCACGTTGGGCGCCATTTCTTTTGTTACGGATCTAGGTAGTTGTAAGGGTCCCAGATAATTTCTCTACAATGTTAACAAACATTCCACTTGGCATGCTTGAGGCAAGGCACGGACTAACTCGCCGGATGTGGATGGGTTCCAGAATGTTGTCAACATAAACCGCAACTACAAGAAAACTATACATGCCAAGATTTTTCTGAAATAAGATTCATAGCTGAAGTTAATCGAACGGACAATTCATGCAATCAGTCATACTGTCGTTGTTGTTGGTACGGCAGATGATAGGCCATACCAGGTACACTTTGCCCTCCCTTATCACTTGATGTGATTCACCTTCGGCAACTAAAATACCCATAGTTTAAATAGTTGCCCCTTATTCAACGCCTGAGTTCTACCTAACAAAAGATGTAGGACATCAAGTTACTTCCAGCCCCCATTCAAATTAGTTTTAGACCTTCATTTCGTCTAGATTTACAAAATAATTTTATTCAGGCAAATATGGTATTTCATTAATAATGATGTATTTTTTTTTAGTTAAATATAAATCAAAAGCATTCTAATTCTAATATGTGCATTTTTGTTTTTATCGCATTCAATTGAGAAAAGAAACGATTGTATCAAAAGACACTATGAAATCAAATATTAGCCAATTTTGTTTAGATTATTCCAGTAGATAGTTCAATTATGTTACTTGTAATATAGTTATATATTCCTTGTATGTCTTTTAATTTTTAATTCGCTATATATGCATCTATGTATCTGTGCCACTTAGTATAATATAAGAGTAAGGTAAAAAAAAAATGACTTACGGTTTTGGATCCTTTAATGGATATCAAAATAGTTTTCTTGAATATTTAGCTGTGTGTGATTGTATATATATATGTGTATGTGTAGAGTAATTAATTCCAAATTGCGTTGAGTTTAATTTGCCGTTGAAGTATTGTGCGCACAATCCTCCTTTGGTAGCTGTATGAATGTAAATTAATAGATATTTAGTTTTTATGTATCATTAAGTCTCTTTTTTTGTTTACCTATATCATGCATATCTCATTTGTATTATTTTTACTTGTTTTTTATATTTTATTTTAGAATCAGTGGCTAATACTTTTTTTTCTAAGTGATCACTAAAGCATTTAATAGAAACTACGTGTGTACTGAAACATTAAGCATTTCAAAAAGAGTAAATATGCTAAGCCTATACTTAAAACTACCTTACTGACCATTTACACATAGAACCTGCATTTGCATATCTATATATTTACGTATATACCACCATAGCACTCTGAGCAGATCAGTGTGTCCTCTACAACGACCAGCTAGCTTCTGTTGCTGTTTGCTTAATTGCGAAAGCCAGTACCGTGGCCTGTTCAAGGTTAAAAAGTTGCTGATGTTCGGTCGGTTCTATGCAACATATGTCTTCTGATTGATGGATCGTAGGGCACACAGCAGCAGGTGGATTTGCGGTACAATAAAATGTTGCTGATGAACGTGATATTGCTGAGAGGGCTTGGCGTGGAGACTTTATCGGTTGATAAAATATGCGAGCTGTTTTGGTGTTGGTATCGATGCTGCCTTCGTGAGCGATTCCAAGAGCTAATCTAGCGGATTACGCTCTCTTGTAGTAATTAATACTCTCGATGATAGTATAGAATTTCTTAATCGCCGGAATGTTTCAACTTTCTGCTCTTTGACAGTGGGCAGTATTATTGATTTTCGATGATCAAACCCAATCAATGACGTGATGACCGATCGGCACCTTGAAATCAAGAATCTATCTACCGAGAATCCGCTCGATGGCGATTGATTAGCAAAGCCAACTAAGGAGTAACATCGTCAGATCGAGCAGGACAAACAAAAGCATGCTAAGAAACTTACCAATAGGATTATGTGTAGATTTTTGTTAAACGCAACTATGTTTATCTAAATCTATGTCTGTAATTCTTTATGTACTTTAATTTCCTTTTTACTTTTTTTTTTTTTTTTTTTACATATGCTAGTTTTTTTTTTTTTTTTTATAACCAAAATGTATTTTAATTAAAGCATCACCACACTACTTATGTAAGATTCGGAGCTGTCGAACTGCTCTTTCCGATTGTTGCAAAATGAAAGAAAGTTAACGCCGGGAGATCTTGACTGGCAACCACGCTTTTCTCATTTCCCTTTATTTCCTTTCTTGCTTTGACATTTATTCTCTTAATAAATTCAGGCGATTGTGCAGGTAAGGTAGATAATATATTTTTGTTTTTTTAGTACGTGATAATATAGTGCGCTCAAAACATCGCAAACCCCACTTGGAAGTGAAATGAAAATTGTATTTATTTAATTTATTTTTCTTAAATTCTTATGAGACTTATTTTCGTAACAACTGCAAAAGCCCACCCCTCGATTTCATCCTTTTTCAATACCCACCATCTTCCCCGCTTTCGACAATTAAACCTCGTAAATTCAAAACTCATTGCAGCCACTTGACAATGGCAATACATTTAAGTTTTACCCAAATAGGTCCTTGCCGGATGGCAAACACAAATGGCAACAAAACCATATCCTCTCCCCCTATATAAGGATTAACACAGAAATGAACGAAAGTTTGTACTGAAATTTTGTACAAATATTTACCTCCAACCAATCCGCGCGTGAGCCTATGTTTACATTTGACAAATAAGAAAAAAAGGAAAAAATGTCAACCAAGGGGAAGAATTTTCAATTCGTCCTGGATGTATGTGTCCTTTGTTGAATCAAGCATCGTATAGTCCCCGCATTTGTTTTTAATTTACGAGAACGGCTCACTAATAATTCATTACTTTCGTTATCCTTTGTCCGAAAATTAATAACCCAAGTGAGAGCACATACCCAGTGCCATTTTGTTCCGGATTTCACTTGTGTTTTTCTTTGTTTCTTGTTGTTCCTCACGAAATGGCGAAACAACAGCAATAACATCTCTAAGGTCAAAGAACACGTACACATTTGTGTACATCCCAGGACCAGGAGCAGGATAAATGAATATTGTATTTGTCTTGGATGTTGGATCTGAAAAGATCCAAAAGTTTACTCCCTCCCCACATACGTACGCCGAGAATATATGTGTGTATATGGACTGGGAGCAGCAAGAATCCTTTTTAGTAAAAAGCATTACACGCATATACACGACGAAGAATGAATGTCTATTTGCAGAGCACTTAAGATGCCAAGTTTTCTACTAATACAAACAATAAGAATAATAATAATAATATTGCTGGTCTGTGTTGTGTTCGCCATCACCATCAGCTACTGGTGGTACACACTACAGCCGTGAATAGTCAGTCGCATCAGTCCCGAAAAGGGAGTCGTCCTCAGTCGTCACACCTCACACAGCCAGCTATATGCAGCCTAGCCTTGTCTTAGAGATGCGGTCAGTGGTCTGGGGTCTGCCCAGCATCGACTTTATTTTTTATTTGGGTTTCGTTGATGTTGTTATTTTATTCCTGTTATGCTTGGTGGTTTGTTGAGTCTTTTTGTTGGAGCATGATGGCGCATATATCTAGAACACAACTGGTCACTTTTGCATCACTTACTTGGACATTATGTTGCAAAAGTTTTCGCTCCAGTGGTGTGGTGTGTGAGTGGCTCAGTAAACACGATGGACGTCGAAATTACTTTTTTGAAGACGAAGAAGAAACTGAGTTTGGTTCTATGGGTGGAGGGGGCTGTCAAATTGTATAGATATTAGGCCAAACTTTATTCAATTTGGTTGCGGTCAACGTCGTTTGCTAATGAGGGAGTAGATATTTTTTTGTTCTTGTGCTCCATTTAGCAATATTTTTGGTTTCATTTTTGACACGTCGCTTTATGACGGAAGACATTTCATCAGACGCCATTAGTGACATGAGAATCAGCCAATCATTAGAAACGGGTCATTCGACGATCCTACAGAAATACTTTCTCATGTACCAGTCACGGACTACATCACGCCATACTTAGTGCTTAAAAGAACTTTCTCGATCGCCTATCCCAGCACGGCAGAATTTAGAGACGGACTCGTACCCAACATGCAATTAACAGAGGGATTTCGGGTCAGGCGTTTTCTCCGAATCGTTGGGTGAATCAAAATCGGAACCCCTCCCCGACCACAGCAGTGTCTTCCAATCAGGTCCTGACCATGAGTCTGTGTCAAGGGCAAAGCCACCTGAGGGTATTACCACAGATACTTTACCTTCTTTATCGACAGCCACGCAACAGTAAAAGCCCGTGAAATGCTGTCGCGAAGAACTCAAGATTCTTGGTACTCAGCACAAGGTATCGCCCTGCTGGGTTCCGGATGATGAAGGCATTCCTACTCCACTCAGGCTTAAAGCAGGAAGAAATGCCACAAGAGTTCATTCTTAACTTTAGAAATAGAAGAACTCTGCTCGGCTTTTTATCGCGTCTTTTAAAACTTAATTTTTAACTTTCTCGTTTCTTTCGTCCCAGTTATTAAAATTATAAATTTTATTAATGGTATTTGTCCTTGGGATAATGATGTAACGGAGTCTTAAAATTCTTAAAAATACACCCTATAAGAAGTGGCGCTCGAGTCTGTCGATTGAAGACTATACTTTTTATCGTCAGCTCAGAATCGAGTTTTATACACCATGCCTACTCAGCCTATATCAATGATATGGAATCTAAGATCAAAACATTGCCAACATTTTTTGGGAATTTTGTTAATTCACAAAGGAATATTGATGGTTTTCCGTATTCTTTGATGAAGATGAGTCAACTCATGATCCTCGCATTTCTGCAATAGTTTTGCAACATTTTTTCAATCAGTTTATTGTAACGCCGGTTATCAGAAAATGATGAACACTTTTTTCTTATTTAGGTGCATCACATCCCAACGTTTTTAGTCACATTTCTTTTCGAAAAAATATGATACTAAGTAACCTTAGAAACTTAATTTCAATCCTGGTCCCGCAGAGGATGCGGATGAGAGATTCCGACGGGAAACAAAAATGGATCAGAATTCAACTGAGTCTGGTTCTCGTAAGGGTTATTCCCAGCCAGGTCAAAAGCACCTATTAATGTTGGCTCTTTGCACTACAAGCATAGTCTTGTACAGAAGCACCAACCACAGCTGGTTAAACCGAATGAAGCGAGTCGAAGTGGAGTCCGCGCCAGTTGGTAAATTTTAAATTTCGACGAGCGTCCCGTGAGACAGAGCTTGCAGTTTCGTTTACACGTATTTCATTTTGAAAGGCCTGCAGCGAAATCGACTACGGTCTGGATTGGCCGTAATTACAGATCAATTAAGAAAGTTCCAGGATTGAATGGGCCTTTTTTTCTTTCTGTTCTGTAAGGCCAATAGATACTGTGGCGGCTGTAATCCAACAGTTAGCTGCTCCTATCACTAAGTCTTCGACCATCCAAAGTGTTGGTGAGTCTGTCGAATATATGATCTTCGAAAACGCCAACGGCAGAGGGAAGAAAATATAGGTAATGTTAGAAATTATAACAACAAAATGTACTGGAGTTGACAGGAGGTATCTAATACTTTAAAGGCTCATATTAGATGGTGCAGGCGTCTTTCTTATACTATACCGTGAATGGAGCTAAGTGAGCTTGACTACTGTCAAACAGGTTTTTCTTTCGACAATTCTTAGCTCGGAGTATATAAGCGCATCGACATTCAACATCATTAATGTCATAGGGGACGTTTGTGCTCTTGTTGGATACAGTGACGCGATTCCTGCACAACTTTGTATTTTTTTTTTCAATAAACCTTTGTCCAAATGTCTGACACTGAGATTTTAAATAACTAGGTTGACGTTAAAAGCGGATATCGCACTGAACAGTCCATAGAACAGTTCATCGCTGTGTGATGCGTTACGGTCTTGCAGAAAAAGCTGCAAGAAGGCGGGGATGTTAGGATATTTTTGGAATTCGCTTCCTGGAGACACATTTTCACAAGACTGCAGCAGTTTAAAGTGCAGAGCCAACAGACACCTAAAATCGGACGGACACCGGAACGGACTGGAAGAGTTATATAGGGTCTCGCAAAGGGACGTCTCGAGTGGTGTTTTCTACCAAGGGTATGGACTGCAAGATCTCCTTCAGTCTGTGTAATCATTGTAGCAATTTCCGAGCGGAATTTATAGCGATCAATGAGACTCTGTCGTAGCGTGGCTTGGGTTGGGGTATTGCCTATAGTCAAGTCGTGATTAAGTTTCTAGAATCAATTACCTTCAATTATAAAAGTGTCGTTAACATATTTCTCAGAGAGATAGTATGGAACAACTTCAAATACACGTTTTTGGGTGCCTGATTTTTGGACTAAAAAACTCGAACTATTAAAATATGTCGATTTTACCCGAAAAGGAGAGCCTCTATACATGCCTCTCGCTACTTGCAAACTCTTAATCAAATAAGGTGCGACAATCGCGACAGATCTGCCCCATGGTGGATGTCAAGCACCCCGACAGTCTTATTAGAACAAAGAGACGTCAGTACCGTTCACTTTATCATTTGGATATAATATAATACCCTCAGGATGAGTCTTCTTCTTCCTGCAAACGATTTCTGCAAAAGCTGCATGAACGTGGAGGGGGATATTTCAAGCCTCCTATAAACCTGTCCAGATTTTTTTTACTCTTCGACAATTTCGGCGAACTCGCCAATATATGCACAAGACAATTCCATCTTTCTTTAAGCTCCTGTCGGCTTAACGGGAATTTTGAGATCATTGGAGCCTTGGTTAAGAAGCGATTTCTTTAAGAGCTGCAGAGTTCTTGAAGCACTTCCAAACTCTATAATCAGAATTGTTGAGAACAACATCTTAAATTTTTGATGTTGATCTTCATTTTTAATTAAGAGGATTTTATTTACAAAGTTTAACTGTTGAGTTGAGTACCTACTTTCTAAGACTAAAAAAAAATGTTTTTTTTATTTTCACAGCTCTTATAAAAACGCTTTTTATACAAACAGTTTTTGTCTGAAGTCTTATTTAAAAATTGCATTACCATGAAATCAATCGGCGTTTCTAACTCCCATATGGACTCTCTTAGGTTCAAACACCGAAGCAAAACCCGAACTTAAAATCTTAATTAAGGGTAGTCCTCGCATATATCGTCCTCAGTCGTTCAAAATTTTTGTTGACATTCATGAAAAGAGTTTGTTTAAAAAGCTTTGGATCTTTTGGGTTATTATTATTTTTTTTGGTGCAAAATCAAACCGATTTTTAAATGCCTTTCAAAAAAAATATCATCCAAAATAAAAAATAAACTATTTTTACAAATGCCCCGCTTTTCAAGACATTTCCAATTGAACAGAGCTTCTCAAATGCATTGTGGATTACTATAAATATTTTTTAACCTTTGCTTTAAATATTTTATTGGTCATAATGGATAATTTTAAAGGGATAACATCGCCATAGAGAGATCGTTATAGTTAACCTGGATGCTAAAAATCATTACCGACCTCAAGAACTCAAAAAGTGTTGCCCAATCATTCATAACTTATTTAACTATGGGTTGGTGCTGGAAAATTGAATTTATTAGCCACGGGCTGGAATGCCACATTTATTGAACTAAAGTCCAAAGATTTATAGGTCTCGAATAATTTCCTCAGACAGCGTTTCTGAAACCTATGTAGACCTAACTCTCTGATCTTTCAAAAAGTACCACCCTAAAAAAGTTTACCCCTCGCAATTGCTTCTGATTGAAACATCAGGAAAAATGATAGGTCACGATGAGCTCACACACAAAGTAGGTAGGTACCCCATGCCCGATGCGGCATTCATCCTACGCCAGTCTATTCCATCAAAGGACTGCAAATAGAAATCTTTCCATCTTGTTATCTAATAAAAGTTCGTGCCGTTCAATATTTCAACGAAAATCCCAAGAAGCCTCCTTTCCAAATCGATCTGGGTCACGTACAGCATCAGCATATCATCGAATAAATCTCCGAGAGACAAAAACTATGAACGAACAACATATTGTACATGTGTGTGTAGGTAGAGGTACGTCCTGTATGACGACAATGTGATTTTTTTTTTCTTGGTGCGATTGTTATCCCAACCCGGAATAAAATTGGAAAACACTTGCAGCATGCGGTGCGGTACCCGCATCTGTATAGCTAAGATCTCAGATCAACCAGAAGCGCGATATGAACGTTGAACGCGAACACAAAGGGCTTATTAAGCGACATATAGCCGTCAATGAATTCATGAACACGCGGTATCCGTGGAATTCATCTTTATTGTGTGTTATGGGATAAAAGAAGCTTTGCCGCTTCTTGCGGTACGTATATGGGCTTAGCTGAACGCATATACTACAATGGATAGGAAGTGAATAATGCTTGTTTACGAATTGGCGGAAATTCGTATTGTGTTGCACTGATGTTGCGAAAATAAATTTGTCTAAGCGGCGGCGAAACCCCGATTGATGTTGATCAATAATGTGGGAATTTTTGTTCAACTGTGGTTGGTCTAATAATGTGACGCTAGAATTCAATCAGATATAAGCCAGCGGGTTTCAAGTTAATCGGAATGTACTAGTCTTTCAGAAATTTGAATCACAGTCGGGTGGAGGTGGTGGGCGGTCTTGGCAGTGATTACGGGCAACTTTTAAATAAATGAACCTCCAATAGAAGATCTTCTGTTTTTTATTAGTTGAAATTGGCGGGTATATTAACCTAAAATATGAAATATGAAAATATCAAGATTGAAAATCGAAGTCTACCTTGGCCTTCCAAGTGGTAGGAGGATCTTTCATAGTTGACCCCTAGTGCCAAGTCAATTTTCTTACGAAGGTGATGAGTGACTTTCGGAGGAGAGTGTACTGCAAACATCTCCAGTCGTTTAAGTGCAAAACTATTTCCTTCTTAGTGGAATGTCTGGAGGATTAAGCATTAAAGAGCAGTCTCAGAAATTGTTCTTAGTGCACCATATGAGCCATAAGCTGAGTCTTTTACCTAGATTGGAGCTTTTGTACAGAGAAGGGCGCCATAAAGCGCTGCCAATATCCGATTAGCATCCAATCCTTTAGGAAATATCGGTTCAATCACCGTCATTGGCTGGAGAAAAAGATTTGATCTACCTTGTAAATAAAGCTACCTCCGTTTACGTTGGGCTATTGTTAAGACCACAACTGTCGATGAAGGAGATGTCGCTATAATCACAACAGAGCAGAGATTTGGCGAAACTACGAAAATACTGGCCGAAATAAAAGAAACAAAAGTCGTGCTCTCCACCTGGGTTAAAAATTGGGACGGTTAAGCCAGGTCCCAGGTACATCAAAATCAAAAGCGATAGGTAGTCAAATCGTTCTTCTATTATGTACAGTAAGCTGCTCTTCAACTTTTCTCTCCAAACGTCAGCTAGAAACCTAGATAAATTTTGACATAGAGAGCGCCGTGGAAAAGTGTCGCAAAAAGCAGCTGTTCTTTGAAAAAAACCTTCCTTGATACATATTTACTCTTTTATAATTCGAATGCCAAAAACACTAAAAGAAAATTAAATTTATATGACGATGACATCTAAATAGCTGTCGCAAGAAAACGACAATCGCAGTGATTATCAGCTTACGTAGACCAAACTTTTTTTATTATTAACTATCGCATCTGACAACTATCCACCCTGATCGAGTGCTATCGGCACATTTTGCAAACAGTATCTGTCTAAAAGACAGGCTTTTGTTGCCGCAGCTTTGAAAAGTAGCAACCGACTGAAAATGATACTTCTGTATTATTGCTATAAAAATGAGACGGCGATATTGTTCTGATCCATTCACACGACAGAGAGTTTCCTGTTTTCCAGGATTTACAATCATGGTCCCACTTAGCAGGCAAGTGGTGAGGTAGAACAGGCATATAGCTTTGATACATCATGTCATCTATTGTAGACGAAATATAGTGATTTGGGGGTAACATTTTATTCTGTTTCATCAATCGTCTCAGCAGTCGTTCGCCTGTAAGCAAATTCACAGTGGACCAGCAAAGTAACTGGCCATGTCACCAGAAAGAGAAAGTTTGATAAAAACTTCCAAATTTCCATTATTACTACATCATTCTGGGAGAAGGGAATGATGTAGTAATAATGGAAATTTGGAAGTTTTTATCAAACTTTCTCTTTCTCCCTTGATGATAAAGCGATCCCTGATGGATCATAAACTTCGGACAATTATGCTAGGGGTGCCTTCTCCGAAAGACCAAATCTTAGTCTCTCCTTCCGTCACCCTGATCACTGTTGCGTTTTTCAGACGGAAATAATGCCGATAAAAGTTGTCTGATCTTAAGAAAAGTCTTTCCTAAGAAAACGCAGTATCTGCTAAAGAATAATGCAGCTGCTTTCTGGTGCCTGGAAACTGTCTCTACAAACTCTATAAACGACGACTGTCGCTCGTCCCTCAGAGTGATGGCGGAGCAGTTCAATATTCACCACTGTGAGAAGCGGGGGCATTAAGACTTCTCCGTAAGCTGAAAGGCCGGTGAACTCGCTAAATACGAAATTACACTTCCAGTTTAGGGTTCCTTTGGTATTCCGCTACTTGCAATTAACAAAGCTGGGTGCTATCGAACGAATAAGTCGTTGAACAGACAGCACGACAGGTGGATCAAAAACGCTCTAGGAATCTGATTTTGACCCCTGCAGGAAGCATATCAGGGCTACAAAACGTGTCATCAATCACAGGACACTGTAAAACGATTTTTGCAGAAGCTGTTTGGACGAGAAGGAGGAAGAGACTGTTCCCCAACTTCTCTGGACTTGTCCGGCTTTCTCATTTAAATGAAAACATATATGGGAGTTTTACAGTCTACAATGACCTGAACGATCTAATAAACACAGGCATATGACGCTTCCAATGCTTCATCAGAAGCTCCAAATGGTTTAAGAAGTAGGGGTATAACTACAAAGACAGCCACTTCAACCAAGTCTAACTTAATCTTCTTCGTAGGGATAACCATTGTTGTCAGACTCGAAGAAATTTGTCGCAGTTGTAGAAGGCAATCCTAATGCTGCTCGCACCTCAGCCTTTACTGTCATCTTCCTGCTACGATTAAGTACTAACAGAGAACACATAAAGTTCTAGGATGTGGTGGTTCTACTTCAAATTTCAATTCAATTCAATAATAAATAATCGCTTGTCCAACAAGTGGAAACAAAGTTCCGGTAATGGCAATTTGGTACTAATGACGAAGAAAGACAAAACTCTCGTTAAAGCCTTTTTTAAGGTAGCAAAGACTCGTTCAAGTCCGTTCTTCCGCTTCCCATTAACATACAGCAGCTAGAGATACAACTCTCTCTCTCTCCTTACATCACAGCGAAGCGAGCCTATATCCGTTCGGCAGTCCAATCAAATCAAATTTCGGCCAAATATTTGTATGCCTTTCGAGTCACAACAAATTGACGACACATCAATCATAAAGACAAACTGCTCCAAAAATGGCCACTTGCGAGTATAAGGGAACAAAAAATCCCAACAATAACGCTTCAAGTTGTTGATGATGATGACACGACTTTTCAAGTGGTTGCGTCGTACCCCACACACACACACACCTATACGCTGGCATTTCGTTTAATTAATTACTTGGGTCGCCTTCCTTTCTCCCAACGAGCCAACAAGAAGTCGACGAAATTGTAACCCAGGCGGACACAACACACCGACAAAAATTGACTCCGTCGTTCAACAAACCACCCAAACAGTTGGAGGAAACTACTGACAGCAATCTTTGGTCGATGCCAAAATGGCAACCACACACATCCGTGGACCGTGGGCGCGCGATGGTTAAAGACCTGAATCTCTGAAAATAATTCAGATCAAAGTTTGGTGCTGTGAACGATGCCATGACGACAACGACAACGACGACAACGACGACGACGGATGACCACTTCAGCGGAAAGAGAAAGATACGCCTTAGAGCTTCTTGGCTTTCATTTGTCAAATGATAGACAGACAGACGGATGAGAAATGAAATGGACAGAGAAATACAAAATAAAGTAGAAAAAAACCAATCGACGAAGAGGAAGACTTTAAGAGTCTTGACAGGCCACTTGGCCTGGTCTGACTGTTTCCTATATAGCAACAAAAGTGCAGCCATATTTCTTTCCATTCTCAGGGTAATTTCAGCACCAAATTTTAGCGACTTTCTTGTTCGTTATACTAACCTGTGCCTGGGTAAATAACACTCGTCGTTTTCTCCTCTGTGCCAACGGAAATTGCATCGGTTTTGTGTCACTGACACTGCACGCCGCCAGACTTCCCATATTACCCATGTGTCCCATTGAGCCACCCGCTGAACTTCCCATTAATCTTGAGACTGAAACGAAACAGAAACACAAACATATAGATATATGAGAGAGGAAATCAATTTAAATTTGACAAAATTTTGTACACAAAAAAAAATTAAAAGGAAAGAAAACTGCTGACAAAAAATTCGGAACGGTTATCAAATTAAACTTGTGTGGGATGAGGGTTGAAATTGTTGCGCATTTTCACAAGTGATTGGGATTTCTTTTTTTTTGACAGACTGTACTCTGAGGGGATTGCCATTGTAAGAGGGCCAGAGTATAGGAAGGATGAAAGAACTTCTGATTTAAAGGCTTTAAAAGACCCTAAAGATAGAGCCGCGTACAGTGAGTTGTGGCGACGTTATCACTCAATCACTTCCAGATCAATTCTAAACACGACAGTAGAGTCTGGAAAATTTTTACAGAATTGCCCTGAACTCACCACACAGTTGCCAAATGTCAGATTGCAATAATTGTTGTATTATTAGAAAAAAATGTAGGCTTTACGGTGAAACTAAACATGCAAAATGTAAACTTTACGGTAAGTCTGTCACGTAGGTACACCAGTGCGGTTATATGACTATTTGCTAAACTTGTTCGGACCATTTTCATTCTGTGGTGAATTGCTAGGAAACGGTTGCGTTTTTTGTTTTTAAATTGCGAAATATACAGTAAAAATTTGTTTTCTTTAGCTTCTTTATATAAATATACAAAAAACGTTGCACCGAAGTTTTTTGTATATTAAAGAAGCACTGAAAAAATTCGAAACAGAACAATTGGAGTAGGTAAATGAAGCAAGTAGCCAGTATTATATATCTTCAAGAACTCTTGGGAGACATGTTCTGAAGGAATCAAAAATACCTCTTGAATGATCAAGAGTTCTGTTTTCAGAAAAAATTGTTTGCCCATATAAAGAAATTGGAAAAAGTCGGTTTTGCTCCTAAACCAAAAGGATGTAAAAACAAACAAACATATTAGTTCGCCGACCGTCTTGACGTAAAACACTCTTTTCTCAATTAGCAGGTAATGTTTGGCTAGTGGATTTTTAACACGCAATCCTGAAACAGCACCAAGAAAATCTAAAGGATTATCATAAGCAGGAGCATATGGTATAAACCGAGTCGACGGCCGAAAAGAGAAGAGAGGGCAATAAAGACAAACACATATTTAAAAAACGCCCCACCTAAACTGTTTAAAAAAAAAACAAATTAAAAAATATAATACATATTACCAGAGTGGTACGCAGCTCGAGCTAGAAAGCAAACTTTTGTTTCCGAATGGTGTTCATATATCTGTCAAACAACAATTTTTTCAAGCTAAATTTTGACGATCACTTTGTTTTTTTGTTGTGTTTAAAAAGATGAGTGATTTTAATGAGTACCTGGAGCTAGAGTCTTTCACAGAGAAGGTCTCAGAAAAAGTTGGAGATGCTGGAGCCTTGCAGATTTTAAATCAAGGAAATTATAGGTATTTTCAAGGAACAGCTGTTTTTTGTGACACTTATCCGCAGCCGGCTATACAAAAATTTAGCTAGGATTTTAGCTGATGATTGGAGAGAAAAGTTGGAGAGCAGCTAAAATTTGGTTTAGCTAGGCCAACGTACTAAACTTTACCCTTGTTGAAATATTTCGGTCCACAAAAATCTTTATTCGTACTGTTGAAAACATGCATGTTACATGTTGAATATGTATTTTATTATGAAATAGAAGACTAGGTACAAGTAGATATGTAGTTTGATAATATTTTTACACAGACTTATTTATAAACTGAGCGTAGAGTCTGCTTAACTTTACGCATACTCTACAATGCCCTTACGCGGGAAAACGTGATTTATAAAAAAAGAACATTGCTTTAAGCCTGCGTAACTTTAAACGCAAAAAATTTACAAACACAAAATGAATGGTTGTGAAAAGCTAGACCTTGGGTCCCACAAACCTGCCGCGGCAAAATATTTCTTTATTTATTTATTTTTACATCGTAAAGCTTACCACAACCTAAATGATTAAGAGCTCAATCACACCATTTCTGGAAAAGTGGATGAAAGCCGGTAGGCATGAAATCCGATTTTTAAAACAAAATGGAATTGGCTTCAGTCGTCAATTGGCTTCCAATTTTTTGGAAATGACTAAAAGAAAGTTACGAGTTTTTTTTTTTTTTTTGTAAGTGTAAAAACACGCATTTTGAAATGAAATAAAAGTTTAAAAAGTCTAATATGGTATTTTCTTTTTGTAGATTTGGCTCGTCTTACTTCACATTTCTTGGTCTGGTGCGTGATTGTACTTATTGTAAAGTAAGACATATTTTTTCTTTAGCTGCTTCCTCGTATTTTTCAAAATCTTCTCTTTTTGGTGCAACGAATGATTTCAATAAATGTACACATGCACATTCAAGAATAATTTTTGATCGCTCCAAGAGGTCGTTCCAAAATATAACAAAAAGAGCGGTTTATATGCAACTGATCTTTTGAAAAAGGTGCGACGCGTCCTTTTTTAAGATGTTTTTTTGGTCCTTATCAGAAGATATGCTGGTTAGAGCTTTTTAGATTTTAGAATTACAAGACAAGACTTGGTCTCGCTAGACTTTTTTAAAACGTTAAATTATCCGCTTTTTCTGCGATAGTTTTTCAGTCAGAATTTGGTATCGTTCTTTACTTGCTGTGAAATTCTGAACGAAATCAAGAAATTAAATAACCGATGGACATCTTTTCCAACTAAATTGAGAGAAAAGCACAAGATGGTATAAACACCGCTAAATGATTTTTATCAAAAATACGACCCTGCATTCGTAGTTTGAGAAAGGCAAATCCAGAATCGATTGACGTTATCTTGATCTTGATTGTGGCGTGTTAACATATTCGTTGAACATTTCCGAACAAAGCTGGACTTGACTGATCTTAAAGAACTAATTCAGCAGAGATACTTCATCGCAATTTTGAAGTGGAAGCTTTTTCAGCCGAATATTCGATCATTTAATTTTGACGACGTACAGTCAATTTGGGTGTTTAAGCTACAGTTTCTCCGGACTCCTTTTCATCTTTCGCTAGCAATTTCCTCTTCTAGGGGCCATTAGCAAAAACTCGAGGAATTTTGTGACGACTACTCATGATTCCGCACTATAAAAAAAGTTAAGAAAAAATGTGCCTTAAAACAGCCCTTAACAAATAAGAAAATTGTCGTGTAAAAGCAAACATTAGTTTGAGGATATTTTATCCTTGAGTTTTTATTTTTTTTTAGTGTGGCGGAATTTCACATACGTGTTTTTTTTTTCAAAGTCTATTTTGGGCCCTTGACCTCCCCTAAATCCGGCACTGTGGGAGACAGATTGGCCTGAAATCTTTTTTGAAGAAACGTTGCAGAAATTTGGTAAAAGTACCTTGACCCTTTTCCACAAAGCAGGAGTGTATTCAAATCTGGCAAGGGTCTTATTATTATATCAGGTCCAAATGACTTATACAGATTGAAGCCGTTGACAGCCCAGTGTATATGTTGGATGCTTACAATATTTTCCGATATTTCCGGTGAGGAAATAATTATCTAAAGTCGCTAATCTGCTTTGGTGGAAGGCTGGTAGGAGTTATTTGAAGTATTTTTTAAGCACTCATCGCATCAATTTTCCCACTATTGAAACTAATTGCGTTTTGTGGATGTCCACCTCTGTAGCAATTCAATCTTGTGTGTCTCCTTTAATGGGGGTACATTCAAACTTTTCTGACACACGTATCGAGCCATTTTTCTCCAGAAAACATTTGTAAAAATGGCAATTCTTTTAGGAATCCATTCAAATTACGTAAAGCTGAAGAGAGCCTTTTTTTAAAAAAAAGCTCCAATAAATAATGCTCTTCTGACTTCATGACCTTTCGACGTCATTTGTTGCGTTTTTGCTGATTTAAATTGCAATACTATGCTAAAAGTCAGTTCCGATGATTTTCCCAACTTCTAACAGCGGGTCCATATGCTTTAAAGAATTCCGTACTTGAGAGTTTTCGTCTGCCAATATAATTTTTGCATCGGTTAAAGAAGCATCCTCAAAAAAAAAAATCTCTTTAAAATTCCTCTTATCTGGCCAACACATTGAAAGGATAACCCAACAGAATTTCTTTAAGAAAATATTTTTACACTTCTTAAGCCGCACACAATATGTCCAAGTCCACAGTCCATCATCCCATTCCAGCAGTCATCAAATATTGTTGTTCCTCCGAAGAGAACACCTCAAATTGAATCTCTTAGTGTTTACTTAAAGAATTGGTCAATTCAAAAATATACGAACCGAGAGTGACACTGACAGTGCGGTAGAAATTATAATGTGTGTATGCGTGGTAACAATAAGCGGCACTGTCATCGCACTGTGTAAACATCCCCGGTTCGTTCGAACAACACGAACATCATTTTGAATTTTGATTTCTTCGTCGTTTTTGGGATTCTCTGTGTGGGTCTTTGTGTTATTTTTTGGGCACTGAAAATATGACCAACCCGTCCTGATGTTGATTCAAGGATGATGCATGCATCACCATCACTCGGCCCAGGAATTGATTTTTCTCTCCTCCCAAGTGCCCACGAAAGAATAACATTGGAAAATCGAAATCGAAATGGAAATGGAAATCGAAATCCTTTCGAAATGGGTTTTGTTATTTTATTGTTTCGTGTTTTTTCTAGGAAATGTCCTCGAACAGAAAAGGGATTGGCGGAGAGGGCGCACTCCTCCATAAACACGCGCACTAATTGCATTAGGGAGGTTTGGTCAAACCAACAACAATGGAGGACCCACTACCCATGCACATAGACTGTAATTTCCATACTCTCGCGCGCCCCGTCTAACAGCATAAGGACTCGATTGCATTATTGCTGGGCATATGTGTATTCTTCCATCGAGAAACATTTGCTGATTTAGCTGCTTTTCGCATTACATCCGCAACCCCATACAGACACATGCAGGGGCAAAAATGTCAACCAACAAACTTGAAGCATCTCCTCCTCCTCCTTTCGTGGAACTTTCGCATGGCTTTTCACCTTAGCGGATTGAGTTGAGTTGAGTCCCTTGCCTGGTGACATTGTTGGGGACTCGCTTGCGCTGCGGCAAAGGTAAACAATCTCAACGCGAATAGAGTAATTTATGAAAATTTATTCGAAATTGATTTTTCGACGAACTTTTGTGTGCGCTTTTCTTGCTACTTCCTGGCAAACACGGGAGTTTTTTCTATAGATTTATATATACATATTTTCCTGCTGAATATTGGTTCTCAGTCGATAGAAAAGTTGGCTATAACCTCTGCATAGGCTGGCAGGAGGGGTGGATAATGTCGTCAGTGTACAAATTTGCTGACGTTTTGTTGTTGAATTGATTTTTTTTTTCGTTTATTTTTTTTCAACAAACTTTTGTTGAAGTTATTATGATTTTGTTTGCTGGGGAAATATATTTCGGAACTGGTTGAGAAAACGGTTTGTAGACACAAGCTTAAAATTGGGATTGAGATTGAGACTTGTTGGGGAAAAAGTGTGAGAATCCTTTTCTTGACCTGAAAACTAGCCCATGTGCTGCCTTGGGAGTGCATTTTTATCCACAGGCACAATTGGGCTGGTTTGATGTCCGCGTTTAACAGCCATGACCCGTCAAGAACTGAGTCAGATAGAAGATAGATCACTGGTATAAGCATGTGCGTCCATCTTCCCTTTAATGATTCATTCCATTGCTGTTGCCAGGATTCGAATCCCGAAAGAACCAAATTACACTTAAAGTATTTTTTCCATTGCGACACCTCTCGCGAACGTCTGACAAACATCCGAGAGTAAAACTGTCATGAAAGAGCTTCTAAATTAGCCGTTTGGACTCGGCGTAAAATTGTAGATCACTTCCATTCGTCCCAAAAATTGAAAACCCACACAAAACGAATAGTTGTGAGAAGCTAGGCCTTGGGTCCCACAGACCTGTCGCGCCATTTTATTTATTATTTATTTATTTATTTATTTATTGCCAGGATTATAGATTAATGTAAACGGCCCCTCAGGCCATTATTGGTACTTTCAATAAAAATCTAGTACTATCTGTCAAAAGTAAATTTTCCTAGCATGTATTTCCTCACTATGCATTTCCTGGCATTTAAGCCAACAGATTTCATATTGCTTTGCATTGTATTACCAATCAGCATCAGCAACCGCACAACATCCAATAAAGAATTGTGAAAATTAAAATTTCAGTTTTTTCGTTTTTTACTTTTTTGTTGGTAGAACAACCCTAATATTGGTGCCGCCAATTTTCTGAGTGTTTCATACAGCTATACTCACTCTTTTCGTATTTTCTTTTGTCGTTATCTACCCGGCCATTTCGGACTCGCTCACTTTTTAGTTTTACCATTTCTTCAGCAAGTATATCGATAGGTTACATTGAAGATACGACGAGTATGGCATCGTTCGAAACTGTGCGAATCGGTAGACGCAGAATTTCATCATACATGACGTTCCACAGCAAGGAGCCTACAACTGAACCTTGTGGCACACCGCCCGTTACACCATACGCTTTTATTCCCTCATCAGATTTAGAGTCGTAGAGGAGAACTCTATTCGAAAAGTAACTCGTTACAATCTTACGAAGATAGTCCGGTATTCCAATCCGAAAAAAACATCTCATGATACGTTTCCAATTCGCCGAATTAAACTCGTTTTTTTACATTTTACACGTCAATGTGGATTGACTGTGAGACGATTTTAACATCAAGTTTACGATTGGCGGTTTCATTAGGTACTGCCAAGCATAAAGGAGAAACATAGCAATCAAATTTAAACATTTGGCATGCTTTTAACGAAGGTCTAAGCCGGACTCTCAGGCTTTATCAGATATTGCTTTCTTTGCGCTTGTTACCGTCTACGCAGATAAAAACCAGAAGGATTTTTCGTTTTTATGAGGCACACTCGAACAGCGTCAGCCATAGAAGATGTAAAAAAATTTACATCTACATTACATTTAAGAATTTTCGAAAAATAGAGATTTTGAACTGTTTTCCTCTAGCGGCGGTACTCATGGTTCTTCGAATCAAAGAAAGTCGCTGTGTGTAGAAAGATTGAATATGCCACAGTGCGGGGAATTACTCGAAGGTGAAATAACTGCGGCTATGTGTATCAGCAGGATGATGCTTCCCAAAAATGGCATATGCGTCGAAATGAAACCGGACGAAAACATTTTGTGCACAACAATGATCAGGACGACAAACCGCAAGTTTACGTCAAAGTCTAAGTCATCTGCTGCGTTACACGACCAAACACTCTCTTGTTGTCCTTTAAGCGTTTACAACTTTTTAGGCACCGAATGCTTTGGTAAGCTACATTCAGACTTTCAGAGTGGTTGACAACATCGAAATTTATGATAAAAACTATACTGACAATAAAATAAGTAAATATAAAAGTTTTTTTTTCACTTTTCAGTTTATAGTGTTAGGATTTGTTTCGTTATGAAATAATACTATGAATGTTGGGATTTATTTAATTTTTGGGCTAGAAAATATTTGACCCTGAGGTCTTATTTCATTCATTTTAGGAATTTGGAATTATTCCATTTATTGTTAGGAATTTCTTCATTAGGAACTGTTTTAGTAGGAGTTAAAGCGTTAGGAGCTATAGCATAGAATATTGGCGTTATGAACAACTATGGTCTTGAAATGAAATTTATTAAATTTGAATGTGAAAGTTGGGAGTACAATGAAGCACTATTGTTTTTAGATGTAGTTAGCCGCATCAGGCATCAGGCTTCACCCAAAACTATGGTAATCATTGTCATTATTCTTAAATGCCACTGAAATATTCACTGATGCGGTTATTTCAATTATTTTCCACTTACCCAGGAATGAAAACAAGAAAACACACGATTACCAACAGTCTATGCGCAAGCATAGGTATATCAATGAAGGACACCTGTAAGCTGACAAAAGTGTAAAGTTAACTTGAATCAATATGTTACTTTATGTTAAGTCCTTTGCTTAATTTTTCGTTCCGACGGATACTTCTTCTTTATACAAGGTTTAAGTAAGCCACTGATGGTTTGAACGCAATTTTGAGCACATTTTTGGCCTTAGACTCGCATAGACAGCAAATGAATGGCTGCAAATCTTCATCGTCATCATTTTTATTTATTTGATGTTCTAGACCCTCCATATTTTTCGATCGGTAAAGGACAGATGTCAGACTTGGGTCAACGCCACCATCGTAGACCCATCGGACCTTCGTTTAACGTGACCATCAAAGCATAGACCGTTCGAGCTTCCCAAATCCCAATCAGTTTGCCAAGTTAAAAGGTCATAGGTAATCGTTAAATAATAATAGTATCAATATGTTAAATCCTTAGTACCTCCTCTTTAAGGTGGCAATTTTAAGGAGCGGTCAAATCTTTATATGTGTTGAATAAGCCCCATCATGAGAAACCTTAATTGTTGTCTTCTTTTATTCTCTATGGAACTGGTAGGCCTCCACAGCCACAGCTTAAAACTACAAAGACCACAGGGGTATACCTATGTACACTTAAATTTTTTCTAGGGTGGACTAAGGGATAAAATAAACATTAAATTTCTAATTCTGTGTTACACTTGCTGAGCCTCACTTGCTCTAGAAGGGCTGGGCTAATGAGAATATGACAACTGACTTTCTTCATACAACATTTCAGAAGATTGCTGTCGAAAATATGTGTCTCCGAAATGAACAACTACAATTATAAGTTTCAATTCAGTCTTGAAAAATATAAAAAAAATCTACTGATAAATCAAATAAAGTGCACGACTGGATCGCACGAAACTTTCTCGTTCATATCATCAGTTTTGCTGGTCTATTTTTCTTTTGTTATTGTTTATAGGCTATAAAACAAAATTTTTCAAATTGGTGATGCTGGTAGGTGGTGACTCGAAGTAGGGTTTGTGATGTAAGAATTCAGAGATTTGTTTTTGAATTTGCACGCGTTTGGGGGTAATTGAAGAGCGGGTTTCTGATAGTGTAGACTCCAATTGGTTGGAATTATATTAAGGGTTATGATTAATATGGTTGAAAAAAGAAGAAGTGGGAAATATTTGCTAAAAAGGAGTTTCTAGTACTAGTTGAGATTACATTTTAACTGGTAGTGCGGTAATGTTTATAAGACGGCTTTATTTGCATTTTTATAAGAAGTACGGAGTTTTATTAAGAATACTTATATTATCGTAAATAAGCATTTTAGTCAAAATCTTTAAAGCTGATTTTGGAAAATAATGCGTACAAAATAGTAACAAATATGGAAATTTTGAGTTCGAAAAATAATCTTGCTCAACTATTTAGCTAAAAACTGAGTATAGGGTATTGTTCAGGATGTTGGTATTACTTGGTTTTTAAAGTCTTATCCAAATGGAAAATCGCGTTTTCGAGATTTGAGCAGTTTTCAAAATCAGCGTTTCCGGTGGTTAGAATTGAAAATGAAGGACGCAATAATGTTGAAAACGTCAATTTTACTCCAAGTATGCATTTTGGTCAAAATCGCTTTAGCCGTTTTTGTGTTGGTAAAACAAAAGAAAACCAAATTCTCAAAATGTGCCTTTTTTCAAAAATCCATTATAGACAATTTAGAGAAAAACTGAGTTTGCTATCATGTTAGGAATGACCATATTACATACAAAATTAGTTTTTGTTGCAATCGTATTGACCGTTTTCGAGATAAGGCCACTTTTCAAAAGTACCGTTATCCGACTTTTTTGGGTATGCAGCCATGTTAACCCCATATATGGTAGTGCAAGTATATATTTTGGTTAAAATCGTTAGAGCCGTTTCCAAGTAAACCATAATTAAATAAAGTCTTAAAAAACGGCATTTTTACAAATTAGTCCGTTAAACGATAATTTAGGGAAAAACTGAGTTTGCCATCATGTTGGGAATGACAGTATTACCTTAAATATGAATTTTTGTCGATATAGTTTTGACCGTTTTTGATATGACCAGATATGACCAATTTTCTAAATTACCGTTATTCGATTTTTCTACGAAAAACTGAGTATGCAGCCATCTTAGTTACACCTACTTAAGCCCAAATAACAATTTTGGTTGAAATCGTTAGAGCCGTTTTCGAAAAACTCAAAATTGCTGAATACCGTTAGAACGGCAACACTTAACGTGCAAAAAAAAAAGTGGCCCCGAACTGTAAGCCCACCAACTCCAAATCCGAAGTTTGAAAGAAATCCGTCCAGCCGTTTGCGCTGTAGAGCTCGGGAAGGACGGACAGACGGACATACGGACAGACGGACAGAATTGCGAGACCCACTTTTTCGAGTTCCTCTATCATCGTAATGTCACATTTGATTAAAATCTTGAGTTCGATTTTTTGTACGATTACAATACCTTTCTCTTACTACGTAATGCGAGAAAGTTAAAAAGAGTCAGATTCCTGAATTTGAACTTAAAATACTTGATCAGTTTGAGCACGAAATTGTTCGACTGTTTTTCAGTGTCTTCGGCGATTGACAGCCAATTCTATGTGGTATACTGCGGTTTCGGCCTCGTTAGAGAAGTTTTAATCAGCCATCTTAGATAGCTGAAATACATGTTAAGAGAGAATGCACAGCAAATGCTCTATCAGAGAAGTTTCACCCCAGTGTCCCATTTGGATACCCTAGTTTCACATAAAAATATCTTAACAACGTTTTGCTAAATTAAAAGAAAAATCTTAATTTCAGAAAATATTTCTTAATTTAAGAAAAACATTTTTTGTTACAAAATTTACCGGGTTATGTTATATTCAACTTTATTTCTCATTACAAGAAATTAAATTCCATGGATTTGGGTAGCCCTTTAATAAGCTAAGATTTTATTAAACGGATTTATGGCTTTTGATAAGTTTAAACGTTGGACCTTGCTATTTTGTATAAAATCCTAAATCAGTTAAATATAAGCCGTAAAAGTTTTTACAAACGCATCGATTCTGCTGATGAACTCTGGCTGAAATGCAGCCAAATTTGTCTGTCCAGTAAAAAATCTTAATTTGAGGAGCTGTTTCTCAAATATTCTTACATTAAGAATAGCTTTCTAATTCTATAACGTTTACGCCCTGTAGGTTCTTTTCCTAAACTCTTTTTCGCATTATGCAACTTTTTAGATTGAATTTCTCGGAGAGCCGTTCTACGAATGTGCTCTCTTGGACTTTGAAAGATAACCTTAGATTTGAGTTTGCAGTAAGTTTCAATGTTCTCCAAATCAAAACTCAGCTAAATTAATGTCAAATCTAACCTCAATCATCAACTAACCCATCGCAACTGTGCTCCATATCTTTAAATATTTACATTCTCCTCATTTATGTAGATACACTTGGCTGTACTCCTTAAGGAAAACCCAACAAATCCTTGTCAAACACATTAGCGCTGCCGTACTATTTGCGCAAGATATTTCCAATAAAACTGTCATTCTCATCTATTCTCATATAATCTAAGGCAAATAGAAAATCATCCATAGATTCCGCACAATAATGGCTACGAGGAGAGGTAAATCGACAGAGAAGAAATTGAAATGCGAACGCAAATATTATCGAGGCATCATTCCTAGGATTATCTTTTATGTATGAGCATACATTCCATGAATGTATGAACAATCCTGCGACATGCAGCTAGGGGGTTAAATATGATTGTCGTGTAATCCTTGTGATAGATTTGAGCGATTTGAGCTCGATTTATTATTCAGGTACAGGAAATCCATATATGTAGTCGTTCATTTGTGTGCAGGAGGAGTGTTTTTTTCAAAAAAGATTTCTTTCTGCATTTTTTTGTTGTTATCCTTAATAGTTATGCCCTTTGAAAAAGGACAAAAACAAAAACAAGCAGAATACACACTGAATGCTCACGTCTATATTATGGATGGAGTACAACGCGCTAAAAGCATCCTGTATATGTGCAGATATCCTTTGCATATAAATATAGCACTCGGAGGGTTTTTTTTTATGAATTCCTCTGGTATAAATGGAGTTCATGGGTCCTTTTGTTCGTTTCGGATGGAAAATGTACTCTTGGCGAGAGGCAACACAATAGGAAACGTCATTTGAAGGATTGGGGGTATAGTAGAACTGGGGATATACCGACGAGAATGGAATTGTGTGTTGTTTTTCTTAAATGGTTTCGCTTGTTGTTGTTGTTGTTTATCTGTGTGCATATATTTATTTATTCCTTTTCAAAAATACGGATATGTATTGTGTCAACTGTATATTTTATTGGAATTTTGTATGTTTTGGTTTGTGCTATAGTATGGCGTTTTGCATCCTTTTGCCGAGTTTAAATATATTTTGTCTTAGGAGTCCAATTGCCGATCATATGGCAAGTGAACTAAGTGAACTAAGGAAACTACAGTCCCAAAAAGTGTTCAATGTGCATTTATTTCACTAATCCGTTTCGATTCAACGTTTCTGTCGTTCCTTTGAGTTTTGTTTGCAAAAGCCAATTTAAACTACAATTTTAAAACTCAGTAGTTCAGTTTACCGATTTTAAGTTCATAAATTAGTTTCGCGTTTTCCTTCTCTGTTGGCACTGTTTTTAAGGGCGTTTCAGTTAAAAAGAAGCGGTCTAGAGACCATGAGTTCAATGAGCCAGAGAACTTAAATGGAACTAACAAACGAACTATGAACTATAAACTGAACTTAATGAACTACATATAGATACCCAATGAACTTTTTTTATGGAAAATTACTCGCGCTGAGTTGATGGACTGATACTGATGTCAATGATATCTAACCTCATTTGAAAAACTTTGAATTCGTATACCTTCAGAATAGGTGGGCCATTTGCAGTGAAACAAAATTTAAGTGCTGCTCTATTGAATGCCCTGTTATCTCTGAGAAATTTTGTGAAATCCGGTGAATAGTTCCAACGTGATGCGGTAACAAATCCCAATCTATTATGTAAACAGGCATCAAGCAACTGGCATTACTATTTTAAGTCGTTCGTCTTAAAAATTTGCTAAAGGCGTATCAAACCTCAAAACCTGTCGTTCATATTCAGGGTTAATAAATAGGTAACTGAGCAGCCACGTATAGAAGAACAAGGTATGGCAAACTCAACTTAAGACTTGTAGTCACAAAAGCGGTCTATACCCACAGATCCTTCGTCAGTTCAATTTAAAGACCGGTTAGGTACTGGAATGAGACCATAAGTCCAATTAAACAATCAAATTGTCGCTTTTAGAAGTAACTTATTACAGCTTTGAAGCTTGTCAGGGTTCTTCTCCTTTCTTGTCCTGAGGTTGGTGCATTTTTTTCGCCATTTAGCGTGATCTATTTTTACCTTTCTCGCATTACGTAGTAAGAGAAAGGTATTGTAATCGTACAAAAAATCGAACTCGAGATTTTAATCAAATCTGACATTACGATGATAGAGGAACTCGAAAAAGTGGGTCTCGCAATTCTGTCCGTCTGTCGGTCTGTCCGTCCTTCCTGAGCTCTACAGCGCAAACGGCTGGACGGATTTCTTTCAAACTTCGGATTTGGAGTTGGTGGGCTTACAGTTCGGGGCACGTTAAGTGTTGCCGTTCTAACGGTATTCAGCATTTTTGAGTTTTTCGAAAACGGCTCTAACGATTTCAACCAAAATTGATATTTGGGCTTAAGTAGGTGTGGTTAACATGGCTGCATACCCAGTTTTTCGTAGAAAAATCGAATAACGGTAATTTTGAAAATTGGTCATATCTCAAAAACGGTCAAAACTATTTCGACAAAAATTCATATTTAATGTAATAAGGCCATTCTCAACATGATGGCAAACTCATTTTTTCCCTAAATTATCGTTCAACGGACTATTTTGGAAAAATGTTGTTTTTTAAGACTTTATTCAAATTTGGTTTACTTGAAAACGGCTTTAACGATTTTAACCAAAATGTATACTTGCGCTACGCTACATAAGGTAAACATGGCTGCATACCCAGTTTTTGGCTAAAAAGTCGAATAACGGTAGTTTTGAAAAGTGGCCTTATCTCGAAAACGGTCAATACAGTTGCAACAAAAATGAATTTTGTATGTAATATGGTCATTCCTAACATTATAGCAAACTCAGTTTTTCTCTAAATTGTCTATAATAGATTTTTGGAAAAAGGCATATTTTGAGAATTTGGTTTTTTATTTTTTCACCTACATGAAAACGGCTAAAGCGATTTTGACCAAAATGCATACTTGGAGTAAAATTGACGTTTTCAACATTATTGCGTCCTTCATTTTCGATTCTAGCCACCGGAAACGCTGATTTTGAAAACTGTTCATATCTCAAAAACGTCATTTTCGATTTGGATAAAACCCTAAAAACCAAGTAATACTAACATCCTGAACAATACCCTATACTCAATTTTCAGCTAAATAGTTGAGCAAGATTATTTTTCGAACTCAAAATTTCCATATTTGTTACTATTTTGTACGCATTATTTTCAAAAATCAGCTCTAAAGATTTTGACTAAATTGCTTATTTACGATAACATAAGTATTCTTAATAAAACCCCGTAGGTAGGTACTTAGTTTTTCTTAGAAAAATACAAATAATGCCGTCTTATAAACATTTCCGCACTACCAGTAAAATGTAATCACAACTACTAGAAACGCCTTTTTAGCAAATATTTCCCACTTCTTCTTTTTCAACCATATTAATCATGAACCTTAAAATAATTCCAACCAATTGGAGTCTACACTATCAGAAACCCGCTCTTCAATTACCCCCAAACACGTGCAAATTCAAAAACAAATCTCTGAATTCTTACATCACAAACCCTACCTCGAGTCATAGCCACCTACCAGCATCACCAATTTGAAAAATCTTGTTTTATAGCCTGTAAACAATAATAAAAGAAAATAAACCAACCAAACTGATGATATGAACGAGAAAGTTTCGTGCGATCCAGTCGTGCACTTTATTTTTATTATTGAACACCAAAATCAAAAATATATGAAATAAATGATGCCAGTAGGTACAAAACAAAAACGTACGAGAGAACAACTTTAGCACGTGAAAGTTTTCTTGCACTTCAAATGGATGTGTTCACAAAGAATCTTGTTAAAAATATTAAAAGAAAGTATTTTCAAAATTTTCAAGTGAATGTTTTCTTTTACTGAATTTTGACTTATTAAGGGGGACAAACACAACTACTGTGTTATAGGTGGGACAAACAGAATTTTTGTATGAAAAAGGGGGACTGTCCCGCCTAAAAGGGGACGTCTGGCATCCCTACTTAAGAAGTTGGTTGAGGTCAACGTCAACTTGAGCAGGACACCTAAAATGAGATCTCTACTATTGTTCTTGAACAGGTATATTCTAAATAAAACTAGCCACTCAATATTCGAGACCTTTTCGAAGCCTTTATAACATTTTTTCATATGTAGGCTTTGCAAATATCTTCGTGTGGCAAACCCGCAAACCTTATAATGGACAAACGGAAAAACAATGATAGCGGTCCTCCGTCGTGTCTACAAGCTTTTAACGGTACCAGACTTACCAAGTTGACAATCATGTCTACAGATATTTGTCAAAGATGGATACCTCGTTTTAGAACTAAAATATGGCCAATTGGGGGATAGAAAATTGCACTTTGACAAGTCCTGGGTGCGATTCAGAAAGCCAACTTGAAAACAAAAACAATTACCCACTTCATTGGCTTCAACTTTAATCTGAAGTGGTTGGTGGCTAATTGAATCCACAATTCCCAAGGACAATTCTATCGCACAAATTCGATCAAATTATCATCACCCCCGGGCGCGCACTATGTTCGTCATCGGCATCGGCATCGGTACCTCAAGTTAACGATACGATAATGAAGTTCCATCTGAATCGAATTTATCCACCCTTTTCCATCTTAATACGTCACTTAAGTAATCAAATAAATTAAACAACAATTCCACAGAATAACACGCACCCTCCCTCTGGCCAGTGAGTGTTCCTCGTTCTTCCTCCCCCTCAGTCTTTTGATATAAGTGAACACTGTATCTGTTGAATATTTATCTTCAATCTTTCTGTATAGAGCAGGGAGTTTCTCTGTTTGTGTGTTTGTGCGTTTGTCCTTCTCCTTCTGTTCTATATGGGTGTGTGTGTCATTTAATTTTCTCTGCGAGAGGGCATAATATTTGATTTAGACTAGAAACCTCAATTTCAAGTGCAAACATTGTCTTTCGAACGTCAACATAGAGACAGAGAGCATTCAACGTTGCTAAGAGATAACCCACAAAAGGATATTTATGTATACCTATGCACGATACAGTTTGATGACCACGCACTGACAGACAGAGGACAGCTACCTCTGTTTATGAAAGCTACTGGTCTTCGTCTGTTTGACTAGTTAAAATGTGACCAAAACGGCATTAAGCCACCAAAAAAAAAAAAAAAAACGTAGACCATCATTCCACTTTGAGGCTCTGTTTACTCAGTCTTCTCTTTTTTAACGTTTACTGTGTGCTCAGAGAAAAAAAAATAATAAAACTCGGCAGGTTAATTGAAGTCACACACACTCGAGTCCATACATGTCATTACAAATAATGGGCAATTGTCAAGGTGATTAAACTAATGATAGTGTCAGGTTACCGCAGTGGGTAATCCCCTTGCCGCACAAGCGAGGGTGCGTCAGTCGTCGTGGTAGAGAGAGCTGCCCTCCCCTAAGTGCGTAACTCGATATGATTTTTAATTGTGTTTTGGGTCGTAGGTAATTGATAGCTGTTAACACTTGTCAAACGCGCCATCGCAGGACAAACGTGTCAAACGCTTTGCGGATCACATTAGAAATATCGCATTTCAGGTGTAATTTCGTTCGATGATGATGCGGATCTATTTCACTGTCGAGCGCACGTCCTAAGTAGGCTTTGGTTGAGATTTGCAAGAGTAGGATATAAGCATTCATCTCTTTGGAGTGGGGTATACTGATTTTGAATTCAGTGAGTTCTTAATGGGGAATAGACATCTTTTTTTGCAAAGTCCTTCTGCCGAGTAAGATGCGTCTGAAAAAATGTTCCTTTGGTTTTTAAAGGAAAAACCTACAACGAAGAACGTCTTATCCCCCACATGATATACAAGCTTTCGTGCTTGAGTAGTCCTCAGTTAGACTGTATTTTGAATCGCCACCGCGCGTTAACACTAGAAATCGAATGTAGATAAGAACTTTAGAGAAATCCAGGGAGTCTCTCTGGGGTAAGTTTGATATTGCGGTAGAGAGATGGAATTTCTCTTCCGCGTTTAATAACAATTTGACTTTCACTTATGAAATACAAAACTGTTTAGATAATTTAACTTTTGACCCACTTATTCGATATACCTACTGCCATGACACTAACATAACATGTGTATTGTTTGCCGTCGGTAAACTTGAAAGTGCGTAGACGAGGAAGAGAGACCGCTGCCGAATTATTTTTCATCACTACGGATACTTATGTTACGTCTCGCATTATTTTAAGTATGTTTTTGCTGCTGTACTTGGATTAAGATCGATTCAAAAAATAGGGTGTCTAACGCCACATCGCCCCAACTTGAGTCAGGAACTCACGCGATATTTAAACACAGCTTGTAGTTTATGTGAAGAAAGATGGCTCCACAACATGTATCGCTCTAACAACTATATTCAGGAAGGCTAGGGTAAGTTTTGGAAACTACAAAAGTCGAAAGTCCTTGAGAGCTTCCACAACACTGCAAGTACATGCGTATACTATGCGTACTTTAAATAAATTTCTACAAGATTCACTTAATTGGAAAGGTTTCCCAAAAATGGTGTGCCGACGACTCCGGATGCGATAAATAAAACAGCTGTCCTAAAAGACGAAATTAAGAAAGCGTTGACGCAGAAATGGTAAATCATCTATAAGTTCAAACAGCTGTGTATGTAAGCTGCGGAGAAAACGGGCCAGGTTGAGTCTGGACACATAAGCAGTACCAGGAGGTGTTCAGAGAAACAACTATGGGTAAACGTCGCAATGAAAACGTCTGCAATTTGGGTTTGTGGAGACGCCCCCATTCAGAAATACTCGGCGAACTTCGTCATAAGGGCTAAAGTAAACAGTATTCATTTTATACGGCTCCACCAAGCGGTACTAATGACATTTTTGGGATGTTCTTTGGACAGATACGTCGCCGGCGTTACCGGAAAAAGTGTAGGTACCCATATCTAATAATTGCAAGGCACTTTGAATGCATCCTGAGTCTCAAATGGGGATATTTTAATACAAATCGTTAAGGGCAAGTAAAAATACCTTCAATAGGTACAGCCAGATCGGAACCTTTCCGATCCCAAGCTACCAAGTTACCATTTTAAGCCTCGTCGACATAACTGAAAAGGCAAAATTGTAGGAGAGTTCGTAGCTCAGGTATCTCAAGTCTATAGGTTGGGAAGGGGAAAGCACCGCGACGGGACTCCCAAAATCGCGAAACACTAATAGATGGTCGGAATTTAACACCGGTCGCGGACTCTGTAAGTCGACGATCAACAATGACAACTCATGCAGAATCTGCATAGAGAGCGGAGCCTGTTTTAAAAAAAAGTCTAGTCTAGATTTGTATTTTTTGTGCATGGAATTAACTGAGAAGTTGATCAGTAAAAGTTTTTCGTACAGAAAAATTAGTTAATTCTTTTTCTAGAAAATTTAAACTAATTCACTTATTTTTTATTGATAGACTAACTTTATAATTCAGAAGCAACATTTTAAGACCAAGATTGAGTTTAAGCATTAACTTTAAAAGTTAAAAAAAAGCAAAAGAATTTTTTTCGGTTGCATTTTAGGCCCCTTCATTGAAATGCATCATTAAAAATTATGATTTTTGATTTTAAGACGACTAATCAAACAATACTGGCTTTGGTTAGTATAAAAATAAAGCTAATCAATTATTGATTTTTTTACAAAAGAAATAACTTAAGTCTGATTAGAACTTCTCCTTATTATTATTTCACTGATTAAAATCGATTTCAATGAACAGCTGATTTTCGTTTCTCAAAATTGGAACGCATTCGTTTCACTGTTGTGTACGATTCTCTTTTAATTCCCAGCTTTCAGTTTGAACTCTAACCTCGAAACCTTATAACCTCTGTTCAGTGACAGGTTCTTCCACTGACAGCAAGTTTTTAATGATTGCTATAACTGACTTGTCAAAAAATGAAGCCACCATTCCACTGATTTGTTCCAGTAATGCAATTACTTACGTATCGCTATGTGGTTTAATCAACTTTAGATTAAAATGTATTGTAAATTTTATATTCCTCTTCATGACTGTACTAATGTGGTTCAGACAAATTCGCCCCATAATTGGGGGGCCAGATATACATTGTTTTAAACACTATAACAATCGAAGCGAATAGCATCAAAAAAAGAACTAAAAACAAATTAACTATACATTCATTAGGGTTGCATTGAATTTCAATTGTGTAATGACCCCTTCAGGTGGGGGTCAATTGTTTTGAACAAAGCCACCAATGCACTAAAAAAAAATTCGTCCCGCATATTGCTGTCCTGTTGTCTTGAATGTCCTTTATTTACTTTGTAACAAACCTTAAGACTTTTGCTGAATTGCATAAAACCAGTTGACCCCCCTAAAGGGCACCACTTCGCACTTATAATTCAAAACAATTCCAACGAAAGCAATTATTTTGGTCGAAGTTACTCGGTGGCTTTTGAACATTTCTTAAGCAAAATTGGGTTTCCTACTGACACGGACCCCCCCCCCCCATGAGAGGGGCCAATTCGTTTGAACCGCATTTGTCGAATTTTAAGAAGGTGGCACATTTTTGCTGCAGCCCTAAAAAGTACTCTGGGTGGTGTGCTATAGCTTCTCATCCACATTGTGTACAAAATTTGTATATAGATTTGTAAACTTCCAGTTTCATTACTATTACACAATCTCAACACCCATCACCGGGACCTTGAATTCAATAAATCGAATCCAATCACATTTCTATTGATCACAAGTTCAAGTTGAATATCCCATCCCAACCTGCGCTGACGACTGTGATAAATCAACAAATGGAATCAAAAAAAAAAAACATATTTTCAAAGGTATTGCCAATGATAGGTAGGCGAGGAGAGAAATTAAACAAAAATTACACCCATCAGCCAATATTTGAATTAAAATTCCACCTCTCGCGATGTTTACTTAATTATGTGCGGAATTATTAATTAGAAACAAATCAATGACTGCGGTAATGTACCCGGAGCCGGACAGACATTAGCTCCCACAAAACTTGCCCACACCCGCATTACCGCGCAGTGGGTGCGGGCGCACAACAAAGCCCAAAGACAGTGTCAAACTATTGAAGCGTTTCCCCGAAGCAAAACAAAGCGCGTTCGGAATTCGAATTTTCATTGATTATTTCGCTGGAATTCTTCTCCAACACAAAATGGATTCGACCGGGCTGGAGCGTGGATGCACCAAATGCATATGGATACGCTGAATCGGAATTGGAATCAGAGTCATGGTCATTATTCTATTGCATAAGCCGTCATCAGACGTCAGTTGTCGTGTTGTCGTATCAACTTCAACTTCATTTCCGAATATTCGCCATGTCATTGTGGCCGCATTGTTCCATGGCGATGTACCGTGTGACTGACGTCTCATCGGCGTGTGTGTGTGTCGTCATAATGAGGTGTTGATTATGACAGGGATGATAGGTGAAAGTCGTTTTTTTTTTGGGTCTTTCTTGGAGATTTGGGTTTTGTTTGGGACTCTTTTCATCTTGAGACAGGTTGGCTGAGAGATGCGTTCCCGGGAAACAGTTGGAAGAAGATGACACCTCAATTTAAAGTGGTGATGTGATATGATATATTGGGTGCCACTTGTAACCTTTATATTGTTTTTTATCTCATTTCAAAGTTTGTCGTGCTGTAGCTATGTGCGGCGGCTGAAGGTGGTCCTCGAAATGCATGTGGGGTTGTGGGAAGACTTAGTTTTGGGCTACACTTGAGGAAATGGCCCATTTGGTGCGATGGCAATCCACATTGAAGGGTTTACCACATGCGTGCGTGCGTTTGAGTATTGTCGGGAGTTGTTGGAGGTTTCATGCGGTAGCGGTTGCGTTTCAAGTTACGATAGGTTTGAGGTGAGTGTGGGGTGTGCTTAAAGGGTGGGTTGCACCATTTTCTTGATAGGAACGTTTATCTTTGGGTTGGCTGTGAGGTGTTAGGCAGGATTAAAACTGTCATTTATTCAACTGTAAGGCTGTCCGCACAACTTGCAGATTAATTGCTCTATGGCGTCATTTGTTTTTGTTTCCCTGGTGGATTCGACTGAATTCCGTGAATGCTGGTGTAGCTCGTTCACTGATGCGGCGGGCGGCTGGACTGCTATGAATGAAAGGGCATCGCCAGTAAGTGAAAGTGTAGAATATTGTGCAAAGTTCTTTGTCGGAGCTGTTTCTGTGTTAGAACCTTTGTTAAAATGCTTTCAAGCTGAAAGCTTGTGCAGCTAGCGTTAAATTTGTTCTGGTATAAGCTTAAGAATTTATTTTAATTAATTATTTACAACAAGGTCCTAAGAATTGAAGATATTCGATAGTAGTTTTCGTTTGAAGATCTCTTGGTTTGAAAAGCTTAGTGAAGACGAACCCCTTTTTTATCGAAAAATTTAACAAAAAAAATCGTACATGGATCGAATAGGTCCTACAAATGCCATATACGAACATGAAAAGTACCTTTTAGATTATTGTCATTTTGGGGGCTTTGTTTCTATCCATAAGACGGATTTTTCCTAACAGCAATTTGGTGGCAATTAGGGATAAAAAGGATGACAGTATAGTTTGTCTTTAAATGCCAGAAAGTGGACCATACCGTGTGTATCTTGCCATAGAATGATGTTTCAAGTAGCAGTTAAGACAGGACTCTAATCCATTCTCATTGATACCAACTTCGAAAGTCGCTTTTGTGGGTTCCTTACCGTTGCCGAAGCTGTGACTGATGGCTTAGTCTAATGCAGTGGTTAAGATTGTTTCTAAAAGGACAACCCACACTTTGATTGGAACTCTCGCCACTCAGTCTGTTCTCTAGAAATCAATTCAAAGCGCTGCTACCAACGATTCCTTTTTTCATTGCAAGCTGCTAATCAGGTTCACGTCCTATTTTTGGCTAGGTCCACGGAAACATAAAGCCAACAAAATACGTAAAAGGTTAGACCTTGCTGCAGTTCTACCATCGCCAGGGAATTTAGGGTCAAGCATCATATACAATGGAGGTGTTCTTATAAACGGGGAGACGAGATGATGATACAGAACATCGCTTTGCCAGTTGGGATGTGATAAATATCAACGGCTGGGACAACTTTACTGATATGATAGTGATGGATACCTACTTAAGTGGACCTTGGCCACCGACATCCCATATTTACAAATGGCTAAAGGAGATGTCGGTGTTTTAGGCACAATCGAGTCGTCATTCGGGTGGCTATGCAGCAAGCACTGCAGAGTACTTTTATATAAAAAAGTGAGCTTCAATGAGGTGTTTTTAAGATGAACCACTTTAACCAATAAATTCTTCAAAAAGCTGGATCCAAAGTGGGAGTATAGCAACTGTCTTTCGGCAGATGGGGCATCTTAAGGCATTACTTTAGTTTTTTAAAAAAATTCGGCTCATCTGTATAAACTCGTAAACCCATAGTTGCCGCATTATGTGTCAATGTCAGCAATAACCGCCGAATTTACAATTCAGGCTAACGAAATTAATCTCGCTAGAACATTCAAGGAATAACTCAATTCAACGCTGGATAGCTTCTTTTTACATGACATCGAGTGAACAATTTTTTTACCTTATATAAATTGCTTAAGAAGGACGCGGTTGGAAATAAGAAGGCTACTCTTAGACTGAGCAGAAGACAGCCAATTAGTCAGCACTATTTACCGAATGGGCATATAAGTTCTGACAACCCCTGCCGATTTGAGCACAGCACTATACCTCACTCACAACTGGTGATGATGGTGCCCACCACCTAACACGAAAAGAAAACAATTCCTATAACAGAACAACACATTGTGTATCAAATCACCCCTAGGGTTATACAAGGTTCCATTTCGCGCAAACTCTTCTAAATGCTTTTTGATTTGAGAGCTGGTGGCGAAAACTGACAGCAAATCTTAACCACTGTGGAATGTGGCTTGTCAGAGGTGGCCCCTGATGACAGAAATCATTTTCAAATGTTAAGTAATGAAGTCCGCCATCGAATTGTAAACAATTTTTGCAAATTATTCATTTAATCTGTATGTACAGTATCTTCAACAGGAAACCTCCTTTTACGCCAATATATGGTTCAAACTAATTATTTACGAGTTGAGTACAGGTTTTTCTAAACAAACATTGTCCTCTTCTCAAATATATGTATTAAACTTTTAACAAACCAAACTTCTAAATTGCAGCAGTGTCCACTAAACGTGCTACGAACAGAGGGATCCTATCAAATGGGATACATAAAATCGCTCGTCAAATACCATTTAAGGTATATAATATACCTAAACAAAATCCGTACAGTGGTAAAGTTCTCAGATTTGGAGGCCAAATTCAAACTGAAAAGGATATAGCTTTATCTATATATTCATAATTATTTAAAAGTCCCCCATTTGCCACACTCTCTCCACCCTAAATGGATAACAAATGTTAATGTATAAGACTACCCAAGTGTAATTAAGAAATGCATCCGTTCTCAGAAACACAAATTCCCCCGTCAAATTTGTGAACGAAAAAATGAAAAATTAAAACACTATTATTTTTGTATTTGCATTTTTTTTACAGATTTATGTAGGTAGGTATGTAATGTTACCATGTTTGAATTGGACATGCTGCTGACGAGTTAAAAAATTAATATTTTCCAAAGTTGATTTTATGTTTACTCTTCGTTAAGTGCTGCGCAAACAAACCCCACGAATACTTTGTTTTTCATATCCATATACACAGAGGAGATTTGTTGATTTTTTTTTTTTTTGATTTTTTTCTGTTGGATCGTTGTGTGTTTTCTTTTTATTCCAAGGAAACCAGTTAACTACCTACACTTAAATTCGATTCCAATTCAATCACACTCATCGCAGTGTTCTAGAGTCACGACTCGCACGAACAACTTTAGATTCTCAAATGAAATAAAAGAAAAATCATCTTTATCCGTCAAAACAACAATTTGTTACTCATCAGATAATTATTCCAAATTGTTGGGAATTAAAACAAAAGCTACACAAAGAGCGGACAAAACTTTGTTGAATTTAGGGATAAATGTAAATTTAATCAGCTGCAATTTTCTGACACTATCGTGGTGAGTTGGCTGTCAAAAATTGAGCGGACATAAAAGAGCCAGATAACAAAAAGCTAAAAATCCAACAAGATTTGTCTGTAACGGAACGTGACATCTTTGAGTACAGCAAGAGTTTGCTCTTTGGATGGTATTATTCCTTAAAATGGTTGCAGGATAACAACTATTCGTCGATTAATGTTGTCTCACATTTCGCTTTTAGCTGACAGCTGCTTCAACCTGCTGCTTCAAAATTCTCAAAAATGTTTACGTTAAATTTTGGGACTATGGTCCCTGTGGACCTTTGAAAGACCTCAGTGAACATTTTTGAGATCAATCCAAATTCTTTTAAAGCAATTTTTAATTCAACAATTTGTACACCGCTATCCCGTTCGGTTTCAAATGATTGCAACAACCTCTAGCAACAACTTATATGTAATAATGTAGGTAATCACGACTTACTTGCAAATCTGGGATCATTGGCGGTCGAACCATACCAACCGGCTGAACTTCTCATATCCGTGTAATGGCCGGCCAGCGATAGGTTATCTGTTGGGCCGCAATAACTTTGCACACCCGGACTGTGATAGAGCGGTCCCATTGCATATGGATTCGCCATACCGCTACTGCCTAATGCACTGGGTGAATTTATACTACTGCCGCTGGAATTTGATCTGTAACGAAGAAAGAAAATTAGTAATTACTGAAAATGATTGGGGTAACAATTAAATAGAGGTCCGCAACCCCCAAGACTCATTTAGACTTGAGTTTAAGGTTTTCAGACAGAGCGGTTTTATATATTTTGATACGAACGTCAATAACAAGCTGTTCACAAACCGTGGGGTTGAAATTTTATCTGCTTCGAATTAAACCGCTTAAATGCATAATCCATTTGTATTTTGAAAAAGCCATAATTCGAACCCCACTGATTGCAAACAAATTATCGTTTTCAAGTGGAATAGCGTTTGGCGGACACCAAACAAGGCTGAATGATGATTTCTAAGCTCTGCAAAAACTGCCTATAGAAATGATATTTAGACATAGGGCTGGCCGAAACTCAAGGCAAGAAATATGGACTTGGGAGAACCAGAAACTTGAAGCGGCTAAAGAGGTTAGATAACTTAATACGTCTTTCAAGCTCCACCTGAGAACAAAATTACGCTGAACCAAGAAACTTAATCAAATGCTTAGTTGGAAAATTCTTAAATCCTTTAATTTAAGGTGTTCGAAGCATAAAACTTGAAGCTCTGCTCAGATTTTGCGGGCATGCGCTATCAAATAAATGTAAGCATCCAACTGCTAAATTTTATGGAAACTGGCATATGCCCAAAGTGGATAAAATTCTCTTTAACAGTCGTCCTTCCGATTGGTTGAAAAATTTCCAGCCACCAATTAAATTGTTCACGATTGACATTCAGAATAACGTTTTGTTAACCGACTTTCGCTAATCGGTGCACGTTCACAATTGATCAACACTTCATTGACAATGGATCGTTGGAATACCATTTCAAAATCAATTGATAGTGAAGCGTTTTAAGTCTTAAGGGTCTAAGTGCCAATTATATTATTTAGAGATACATATAACAAAACAAAACAATTCAATTACAAAAATGTTTATTTTTATTTAAATAAATTAAATACATATCGCATAACAAGCGAAACGCGATTCCCTTAAATCAACATGAGGTAACTTATCTTTTTTGATGCTTATCCATGAAATTGATACTTTTAACTTTGAAGTATTTAAGAAATCCGTGTGGAATTTTTCCGACATTATTCTCGTATCATTTTTTCATTGGTTTTTACATTGGTTGTACATAATGATAATTAGACCCATAATCACGTACGCGGCAATTGTATGGTGGCCGAAAGTACTGGAACGGACAACGGCAAATAAGCTACAGAAGCTACAACGTATTGCCTGTCTCAGTATAACAGGTGCGATGCGCACCTGTCCAACAACAGCATTAGAAGCTATAATTAGGCTCTCACCTTTACACATCTTCATAAAAAAGGCAGCAGCTAGATGCGCTATTAAGCTGCAACTAGAATATAAGTATAAACCGGCTGACCGTGTGGATCACTAAGAAATACTTAACTCAATCCCAAATATGTAAATGTTCTCCTCCATCCCCGACACTATGGTTAGGGAATACAAATTTGGGAAATCATTTGAGGTAGAGATATTGGACCGTGCAAAATGGGCCAATGGTTTCCCGAATCTAGACCCAAAAAGTCTGGTTTGGTCATCAGGGAATTGCAGGTAACGAATCTGCGGACCAGAACCATATTGCAGAGTCAATTGGGCTACTGCTTTAGGGCTTATCAACGATTGGGAAGAACAACTCAGCCAAAACCAATGGGAAAATGTCAAGATAATCAAAAAGATTAATTTGACCCTTCTCCTACAAGGAAATCCTGAAACTAAACAAGGAAATTATTAGAAAGCAAGTGGGCTTCCTAACAGGCCACTGTGGCTTGAGATACCATAGCAAGTTGAATTGGTGTCCAGAGACAGAATGCAGGTTTTGCCTAGAGGATGATGAATCTTCTGAGCACCTGCTCTGTAACTGCCCGGACAGACGAAACGAAAGTTGGTTGGCACTTAGACACCGTTACATCTTTTTGTGTATGTGGGTTAACTTTTAAAAGAAACAGTCACTTGGACCCGTTTGGCACCTAGATCGTATTTTCGTAGAAATATGAAATTTTTATTTTTTGGCACTTAGGCCACTTTACACCCTTCGTTGATCTTCGCAATAGGGCTGAATATCAATTTGCGACATCACTGTTAACGCCGGCATAGGATAAAGCAATTTCAATGTTACCGCCAGCCTAGAAGAAGAGCTTCAAGTAGATCAACTGTCCTTTGTCATTCTAATTCTTAAAACTTTCTTCTTTTCTTGTCATACTTTTTGATTTATTTATATCAATTTTTTTTAGATAGGAGAAACAAGCAAGAGGTAAATACAGTCCACGACCATTGAACACATTCCTTCGAGCTAAATCATTTTTTTGGGGAATTCCAAATATGGAAATATGTATCTACCTATAAAACTGCAACCGCTAACAAAGTTTCAAAGCTTAAGCTTGATGAGGCCTCAATTGAATTTAAATTTTTTGTGGGTTGCTTAGTCATCAATGGAAGTCAACGCATCAATGGAAGTCAACGCATACCATGTAGGTCTATGTAGGTCTTTTGATTTGGCCATTCATATAAATCCAAGTCCCCAATGCACCTTACGATCGTTCCTCGCTGATGAGGGCAACAAACGTTTAGACAAACAAAAATCAGACAGACTTTCGGTATAGAAATGGACTACCTAGGTATAAAAAGAAAATCGCCTTGGTGACATTTTTAAAGACTGATGGATAAAAATTTGAAAATAGTTTTACGTCCGATGCACCAAACTGAAAGACACCTGCACAGAGACACGTCTTTTCAGCTTCATTGATGTGCCTATGACTTCAGAAATCACAGCAAAAATACATATATATCTGAGGAAAAGCCAGATTACACATGATGGATGCATGATGGAATGCTTGAAGCGAGAACCTCTCATGTCCTCATTCTGGATGACATCAATTAAATCGAGACTCGACATCACTCTCCTCCCTAATAACTATCGCGCATCTATAGATGATATTCCCTCTCTCAACCAGAAGTATTTAATTCGAAAGCCCTACAGGTAAAAGGAACCCCCCAAACCCCTCATAAGGACACTATTTACAGGCAAAAAATGCATACCTCAAACAAAATACGTAGATATTTACGCCTAAATGTTCTCTTACATAAATATAGGCATAGGTAGGTAAAGGCATATACTCAGACTCACCTATATGGCGATGGCGGATTCGTGCTAAGCTCCAGTTTGCGATAGGATTCCTCAATCGGACTCAGTATGTCTGTTACACTAAACGGTGTCGAATGACTGCTATTCAACAGTGTATTATGGTGCTGATGGTGCAGATTCTGCAAATGCTGTAGATTGCTCAAATTATGATGATGATGATGGTGGTGATGGTGGTGGGCGGCAGCAGCGGCTGCGGCGGCGGCTGAAGCAGCGGCGGCGTTAACGGACGTTGAAACGGATGTCAGTGCTGTCTGGTGTTGGTGCGACGATTTTGGCGACAAACTCATAACCAAGTCGACGCCATTTAATTCGGTTAGAAGACTCGTATCCTCGTGGTGTTCGGGATCCTCCGCAAAGGCTCCAGAATTATTCTGATGTATATTGGCCAGTGTGGCTGACATACGCGTTTATCTTCGAAGCGCACTGGCGTATAACTTTTCACACATGTACGTTTATACAACGACCCGGTTGTGGTTTCTTAATATTATTCTTCTTGCTTAAAACACTCGCGCGAGGATATTTCGTTTCGTTTTTTTTATTTAATTCACTTTGCGAATAGACAAACAAAAGAAGAGAAGACAAACAAAAAACACTGTTTACTCGATCGCAATCGAATCACCATCCATAATCCATTATTCGCACCTGGAAAAAAAAAAGAAAAGAAAAGGACACACACAAGAAGAAAACGATTTTAGAAATATCTCATTGGGGCGTATAAATTATGGGAAATAATTCGCAAATATAAATTTATTCACACAGAAAGAGAGAGGCTGGCTATATGACCCGACAATTCCAACGCGACGAAAACTAAAAACACGACGACGACGACGACGGTGTCATCTTGACAACAAATGGCGAATTGCTGGCGAATAGGCCAGAGGTGCCTATGCCTGGTTCTTTATCCTTTTATCCCTTATTCGCGTATTTCTTTTCTAATTATAAAGAAGAAACTTGTACACACATGTAGATATGCATTTAATGCAGGATATAAGGAAATGGAATGATATCCTTTGGTTTGTTTCGCACTGCATATGCATTTGCATATAAGTATACAGATACTCATCTCGGAAAGCACCGGAAAGGTTGTTACTTCTTGTACGTTGGTAAAGGGAAGTATATCGCTGTTGAGGGTAGGCCAATGTTTGTGTATAAACACGAAACTGCTCCGTCTTCACCATGATGGGGGAATGTGTGAGAATGCGGTTGAGAGGGTTGCATCTTTAATTGAAGAAAAAATTATGAATTACCTGTGACAGTTTGTTCTAGATAGATATGCGCGCGCTCAACTTCTCTCTTCTTCTCCATTTTTATTTCATTTGTATACCTATACCTATTCTATAAGGATCACGAATAATGAGCTAAGAAAACAGACCTAATAGGACTGCAAATGTTGTAGATGTGTGAAGGTTTTAATTCGCTTTTTTTTGTGGCAATCTTTGCCTGTGGAAGAGCAAGGTGCTGCATCAGATAACTGTGTGAAGGGTGGGGGAAGTTTTGAGAATGTCAACTCGAAGGATGTTTGCTCAAACCCTTCAGTTACAAAGTAATATCAAGTGATGGGGTGGGGGCAACTTAATCAGTAAAAATGGAAGAACAAAAATGGATATAGTGAAACAAGCAGTTAAAAGTGATTTTTGTGAAGGGAACTTCAGTAAAATTGGTGTCTCCCCCGGATGTACCTATCTTTTATTTGGTTGCAGCTGATGGGTGATTGCAAACGGAGTGGTTTCTATAAAAGGTGTAGGCAAATATCTCACAATTTTCAGTATGTTACTCTGACTTATTGGATATTTAAACGGCTTGAGTTTTCTTTTTTTTTAGGCAAATGGTGTCCAAAGCTGACGCCATTTGAATACTAAACAATACATTTTTGTTGGAAAGTCCACTACTTTCGAGCCTTAAACGTGTTATGTGTAAGGATGATTTTTATCGTATTTTTGTTCCCTTTATTCGTTCGTCTTTTGAGTGAGCCATTTTTCGTCCTGCAGAAATAAACTGCACTCTTTGAGTTAATATACTCAATGTTTGCTGCCTGCCTACATTTTATTGTGTTCTTTAGATCTTTAAATATACCTTCTGTGAGAAACTTATTTTTTTCTAGAGAATTTTTCATATATATTTTTTATTTTATACAGAGTCCAATTTTTTGTAATCGCTGTTAACGTACAGCCACACGACATATTGTTGAAATTGTAGCTTTTGACAATAGAAACTCCCACTGCACAGTTGTGTCTTGTAAATTAAGTCAGTCTTTTTTCTTATTGGCAAGACTAAGAGTTTAAAAAAAAAAAAATTAGAGGCTTCTCAAGCTGCAGAACTACTAAAAAGAAGTTCACAGGCTCTTTCATTTTTTTACTTTACATTCCATATAGATTTTTATATAAGAATTAATATCTACCTACACAAACTTGTTCCATAACTCAACTAGGTACAGGTAGAGACATTTTGGCAGGTTTATTGTGCAGCCCAGGGGAGGACCAAAATCCACTCGTTTTTGTGGTTGTTAGTGCGGCAAATATTTTTTGAAATAAAGCCGTGAATTTAAGTTGAATTGATTTAATTTTTAATATAGTCGTAGAAATTGTTTCTACTTCCGTCTTTTAAAATTTTAAGAATATAAATAAACTTTATAAAATGATAAAAAGAAAAAATTAATGAAACTAAATTTTCCTCTTTTCAATAAAGTGCGGCTAATATGGCCCACCTGGTGTTAAATAAGCCCAACCCTTTTTTTTTCTTTTAACTGCAATGATTGCTCGCATCACATCTTTCTTAACCCATGTCGGTCGTTTTATTCTTTTGTGTTTTTCTTAGAGAACGAATTGTGATCTATGGTCTACTGCCCCCAAATGGGGTGGACCATATTACACACACTGTGTTTTTTTTACTGAATTTTATTTTCCATAAACGTTTTTGATTCTGTTAGCACAAAAAATAAGAAAAGTCTTAACGCAATTCAGACTTGGAAAAAGATTATCAAATTTAAGGAAAATTCAATATGAAAACAATTTACAAAAGTTAACAAAAAATAATATGGAAAACGAAAAAAAAAGCGAATACGAATACCTCGCTTGAATGAGACAAAACTAGTCTAAGCTTGTTAGTTTGTTGGACTACAAAGCGAGTGGTCCCCATTTCGAATACCGAAAGAACCAAATTGCATCTTAAGGTTTTTTCCACTGCGCCACATCTCGCGAACGTCTGACAAACATCCGAGAGTAAAACTGTCATGAAAGAGCTTCTCAATTAGCCGTTTGGACTCGGCGTAAAATTGTAGATCCCTTCCATTCGTCCCAAAAATTTAAAACTCACACAGACCTGTCGCGCCAAAATATCTGTTTATTTTTTAACTACATGTATTAGGTATTACTCGCAATAATTATTGGAGAAAATGTAAAACAAATATATTTACATCTACCTACCCATTGAAAAATTCGAAAAAAATTGAGTCTTACGGCCATATTATTGACTCCCTTTAATCCGGGTTAAAGGTTACACTCGCATTTAAGTGAGTTTAAGCCAAAAATTAAACCGAAGTCCATAATATTCAGTCTTAAACCCAAACATAAACCCAGTTTTTTAAACTTGACAGCGTTTAATCCGATTTTATTTAAACTGCACTCCGGAGACCAGTTTAAGTACTTTATCTGGGGTTGAAACTCATTTTCATAATATTCACTGTTTTTGTTTGTATGTTTTTGATATTTCTTTGCTCGTAGGAGGCAGGAAATAAAATAAAAAAAAGTTTCTATCAAGACGCTGAAAGAAATGGATTTCATTTGTGATGTTGACGAACTGTTGATGTCTTCGTCATCAGGGGACGAATTTATTGCTCAAATGCGAAGAAAGATTATTGGCATATACCTAACTAATCAAAACAATTTCCATTAAAATTTGATAAACAATAAAAAAAAAGTCATTATTTGTGAAATTTGACATTACGTAGTTTCAAAACGGATTAAAAACGGTTTAAAGTGTTTTAAATCCTCATTTAAATCAACCTTTAATCCATCGGGTTTAATGGATGTTTTTCAGTGAATAATTGGACACAGGTTTCAATTGCCGGATTTAAAAAGTGCGGTGGTTGGGTGTTGTGTGAATAGGGATGGGCATCTGATTGGCATCAACTTGGCGATGTCCAGTGTCGCAACTATCTCACACTCACCAATTGTGCTTATTTTACCTCCCCGTGGTCACCACCGGGTACTGGTCTATGTCCACCCGGACTTGACTTGCTAAACTTATAAGCGCGAGTGTTGAACACGAAGAAAATAGCAACACTATAATGCTCTGTCGGATTGACTGTCTGCTCGAGTCTCAGAAGTCTAACATGAGCCCCTCAGAAAGAGGACGTACGGCGGATGAATTCACATGGCTGAATCAACGGTGGCGTCAACAGTCGACATGACAGATACCTCAATGGGCTACTCTGACGTATTTGGAGCTGAGGTCATTGAGGATTTTCAACACTAGTCAGGGTGTTGAAATAGAGATGGTGGCGGAAGAGCCCTTAATGGGTCAACGGCAGCTCTCACATCCCCGCAGCGGGTTACTGACTCCGGAGTATTCCGGCTCCTTTTGTCCAAGGGGTCGCAGAAAGGGCCTGGTCCTCCAGGTTGGGGGTTGTGCGTGGGGCTAACAACCCTACCGCGGAAAAAAGCATCGGTTACGAAGCGACCAATAGCCTCGGATAAGGATGGATTTACTGTTGACGACCCGGACAAACGAAATAAGGACAATGACGTTCGGATCTGCACATGGAATGTTCGAACCCTGAACAGACCGCGTGCAGCCGAACAACTAGCGGAGGCCCTAGACTGCTACAAAGCAGATATCACCGCCATCCAGGAAGTGCGGTGGGATGGGCCGGGCAAAAGGAAGATGAAAAACTGTGACATCTACTATGATGATTGCTACAGGGAACAAAAGCAGCGTTTATTCGGATGCGGATTTGTTGTAAGCGGCAGACTTAGGCAAGAAGTCTTGAGCTTTCGACACGTGAGTGAACGCCTTACAACTATTCGCATCAAGGCTAAATTCGCCAACATCAGCCTAATATGCGCTCACGCCCCCACAGAAGATAAAGACGATGCTACCAAAGATTGTTTCTACGAGCTCCTCGACAAAACATATGAGCAATGTCCTAAATATGACGTTAAAATCGTCTTAGGTGATTTTAACGCCAAAATAGGAAAGGAGGACCTCTTTGGTAGCACAATCGGAAAACACAGCCTACATGACACCACGTCTGAAAACGGACTAAGGCTGATTGATTTTGCTGCGGGACGTAATGTTACCATAGCTAGCTCACGGTTTCCTCACCTCGATATACATAAAGGAACATGGCGGTCACCAGATCATCAAACCGTCAACCAAATTGATCATGTTGCGATCGACGTAAGGCACTCCTCCAGTATTCTAGATGTCCGAACTTACCGAGGGGCCAACATTGACTCGGACCACTACCTTGTTGTAGCCAAGGTACGGATGCGGATATCCCAAACGCCAAAACAACGAGATAATACTGTGAGGAGATTTAACGTTGGACGGCTACAAACGCAACAAACTGCCAGAGCCTTTGCCGATCGCGTATCCCTAAACCTCTCGAGAAGTCCTACGCTGCCAGCTTCAAGTGCCGAAGACCAGTGGCGCCGATGCCAAGAAGCCATCAAAAATGCCGCAACTGATGTGCTCGGTTTCACCAGTCCACCCCCTCGAAACCCCTGGTTTGATGAAGAATGCCGGCAAGCGCATGCAGCAAAACAACGTGCCTACGAAGCGGCGCTGCACAGAAGGACGAGAGCAGCTCGTCAGCTCTACGAGCAAAAAAGGAGGGAAGAACACCGGCTTCTCCGGAGAAAGAAGAGAGAGCATGAGAAGCGCGCGATCGAGGATATAGAGAGGTGCTACTCCAGGAATAATGTTCGGAAGTTTTACCAAAAGGTAAAAAGAACGTGTCAGGGCAACAAAACCCGAACAGAAGCCTGTAGAGACGAAGAAGGAAACCTTGTAGTAGAATCACAGTCGGTGCTGAGGATATGGAAAAACCATTTCTGCAGACTGTTAAACGGCGAAGACGACACAAATTCCGCTGTCAGGCAGAATGAACCATTCAACCTGGACGATGACAGCCAAGACTTCCGTCCACCTGACCAAAGTGAAGTAAGGATAGCAATATCTAAGCTAAAGTCCAACAAGGCTGCTGGACCGGACGGCTTAACTGCCGAGCTTTTTAAGGCAGCGGGAGATGGCTTGGTGGAGAGCATACACCAACTCGTTTCCAAGATTTGGTCAGAAGAAAGTATGCCTGATGAATGGAACCTCAGCATCGTTTGCCCGATCCACAAGAAAGGAGACCCTCTAAACTGCGCCAACTATAGAGGCATCAGTCTCCTTAACACTGCGTATAAGATCATATCTGCTATACTGTGTGAACGCCTTAAACCATTCGTCAACGATCTGATAGGTCCCTATCAGTGCGGTTTTAGGCCCGGAAAGTCCACAACCGACCAAATTTTCACACTACGGCAGATCCTGGAGAAAACCCAAGAAGTCCAAATCGATACCCACCATCTGTTCATCGATTTTAAGGCCGCATATGACAGCATTTATAGAGACGAGCTATACAGAGCCATGTCTAGTTTTGGCATCCCTGCCAAACTCGTCAGATTGTGCAGAATGACGATGGAGAACGCTCGCTGCTCCATTAAGGTCGGAAACAATCTCACCGAGACCTTTGATGTCAGAAAAGGATTTAGACAAGGTGATGCGCTGTCATGTGACTTCTTTAACATCATTCTTGAGAAAATTGTGCGCAACTCACAAGCCAACACCAGAGGCACAATTTTCCATAAGTCTGTGCAACTGCTTGCATACGCGGACGATATTGACATCATTGGCAGAACACAGCGAGCTGTCACTGGCGCGTTTGCAAGTATTAGTACGGAAGCGGCAAGAATGGGTTTAGTGGTGAATGAGGGCAAGACAAAATATATGCTGTCAACAAGAAGGGACACACAACATCGACGAATCGGGCAGAACGTCACGATAGACAGCTATAATTTTGAGGTAGTTAGGGACTTTGTCTACCTCGGCTCCGCTATAAACTCTGATAATGACACCACAGCAGAAATCAAACGAAGAATTACACTTGCCAATCGCTGTTTCTTTGGTCTAAGACGGCAATTGACTAGTAAGGCCTTGTCAAGAAACACTAAGTCGATTCTATATAAGACCCTCATCATCCCAGTCCTGCTCTATGGCGCAGAAGCATGGACCCTAACAAAGGCGGATGAAGATCTTCTTGGCCGTTTCGAACGCAAGATTCTTCGAGTGATTTTTGGTCCCGTTTGCGTTGACGGGCTTTGGAGAAGAAGATTTAACAGCGAACTCTACGAGCTGTACAACGACACCGACCTGGTCAGAAAAATACGCATCTGTCGTCTAAGATGGCTAGGACATGTAGAGCGAATGGACACCAACGCTCCGGCCCGAAGAGTCTTCGATTCCAACCCGGAGGGACAACGCAGTAGAGGAAGACCTCGCCTTAGGTGGCGCGCACAAGTGGAAGGGGACCTCAACCAACTTGGAGTGCGCAACTGGAGGCAGTTAGCAAAAGATCGCGCTAACTGGAGAGGCGTATTGGTTGAGGCCCAGGTCCACCCCGGACTGTAGCGCCACCTTAAGTAAGTAAGTAAGGATTAATCCTGAGTTACACCCGGAGTGAAAAATATGGGCGCTGAGCATGAGTTGACGTCAATAATTTTAGTGAGAACTATTGAAAAACTTATATTTTCCCTCAATCCAGTTAACCAGTGCTACATTGGATTGACAAGGTGAACAAAATTGTCTACCAAACCGTAAAGCCTTTTTAAAGGGTTATCAATGAGAGGAGATGTTAATAGCAAACTGTCATATTTTAATGCGAAATATGTATGCTAAAAGTCTGTCAGGCAAAAACACTGCATGCGTCGGTAAATTTCTCTAAGATCTGTTATCCAAATTTCAGCTTCTTAGGTCTAATCGGATTTCTTAAACAATTGCCTAATTTGTTTATTTTAAATTTAAACAAAAATATGTTTATAGTCAACAAAGTTTAGTTTTTGTTTGGCTAAAGCTCTTTGGTTAAAATTGACGAATTGTATAGAAAGAATAAAAAGTTATCCTTGCTAAAAACTGTCATGTAGATATTTGTGTACAAAATAGGACACAAAATGGGTCTCATTACTAAAAATAGATTGATTAAAATATGGCAATAAGTTATTTATAAGAAAGTTGACTATTTTTTACCTTTTCGATCTATTTTAGACAACTAACCCTATTTAGAGAAATATCTACTGACAGTTTTTCTGAGTGTACAATTTTTTTTATAATTGTTTGCCCAAACAATTCGGATTGAATGCATTCATAATCACAGATCTGGTCGATTTAAAATTGATTCTAACAGACGTATACCTATCAGAGCAGAAGCAAAGGTTCTGAATTCGACATTTCAAAATGACTTCAAACGAAGGTTCATTAGATAAGTTCGCCACCAAAAGGAAAAAAAAAACATGTGAAGAACTAGCTTTGAGATCCTATGAACGTATGTACTAAATTTACCAAGTTGGACATATTATTTGGTACTACCAACATAGCATGTTCTGAAAACAAAAGTTGAATCGACGCATCATTGAATGCTGTATAATCTTACGGACTAACATCAATCACCGTCGCGTTTTGGCAACCACTTTATACAATGTTCTATATGTTTTCGACGTAAAAATTTGGTCAACCTTTCCAATCCTAGCTGGATATTCAAATGTTAATCTTTTTGTATGTACTTTTTCTTGGATACCGCAATTGTCTGATCTTCAAGATAATTTTCAAGAAAACTTCTCGTGATTTGCACAACAGAAACTTAAAAAACTTACGACACGTTTTTCTTTAACTCTTTGAGATGCCGTGCTCGAAAAAATGATCTGTCATTCAAACGAGATGATGATCTGCTCAAAACTTTCCGATTGGTTAAAATAAAATAGAATTTCTAATTTGACTGCGGTTTGTATTAAGCGTAACTACTTTGAACCTATTGTTAAAAATGATCGTGCAGTTAAGCTGCGCAAAATTTGTACAAACCATTTTATACCAACGCGCGCCGCAAGAATTGTAAAATACCTTCAATCTACCTATCAAGGATTTTATACAACAGTGTATTTCGAATTTTCTTTCAAAAATGTCACACCATGAACAAAGCCACAAAGAAGTTCACATGACCGTGCAATATATTGCACAATATATTTGCCGAAAATTCGCCATCATGCATTTATATCCCGATCATCCTTTTCCTGCATAGACTTTCGTCGCATGAATCTACCCTTCACCGACACAAATATTGCGCAATATATTGCACGGATTTTGTTCATTCTTCTAAGAGCCTCTATACTCGAGAATAAATTGATTATACATGACTAAATCCAATTACCTATAGCAAATCATAGTTTATCCAATTGGTGAGCGCGCGGCGTTTTCAGGATCAGCGGGTTTTTATTTTTTTAGATTTTCCGAACGCACTTTTATTTTCACTGCAAAAATTTGCCAATTGTGTGTTTGCGCTCTTGTCAATTGCACTTGAAACAATTCCTATACGCACATATCACACGCACTTTCGGTAGGTCCTATAGCTTTATGCAACCGAAGGAGACAATAGGACAACAGAAAAAAACGCGAAATTCAACGAATGGTTCTCAAGTGTACACTTTGTGGGCGATTCCTTTTTTTCCACTTCTCAGAGCAACAAATTTGTAAAGGTATAGTATCACATTCACGCACTCCTTGTTTATAGTACCTACTACCGTCAAGTGGATAAACAGACAGTGTCAAAAAGGACTACTAATACGATCTCGACGACAAGAGCATAAACAATTTCCACAGTGAATTGTTCATTTGTCAGTTGGTTTTGGATGACCAAAACATGACACAACAACAACAATAACAACAACAAAGTAGCGGATACTAATCAAATGACGATCACAACAACGGCGACAACGACGACGACAACGGCGATGACGGCGGCGGAGGCAGTTGACAAACGGCGGCAACTGGACCAAGAACACATAAGAATCCCAAAGAATTACAAGGCAAAGAGCGCGTCACAACAAGATGAACCGAATATCAAATAAAAAAAAAATTACCAAACTGAGACAACAATTCAGCTCAGTAAATTTATTATGAATATCCACTCGACACGATTCCGTCAAATGAAATAAGAGGTCTGAACAGTACTGACGAGTGCTTCTCAGATGGCTTCTGGATAGCCCTCGAATAAAACTTTTCCATATAGTACTCTTACAAGAAAGGAACAACAAAAAACAAAAAATGTCTACACACTGCCAACAATGTACCACACACACACACATCTATCATTGAGGTGGGAATTCGCTCCTATAAGCAGGAGAGAGAGGGAGTGCCAAATGTGGCGAGTTTGCTCCCTCTCACTGGTGTTCCACCCCGCTGAACGACAGAGAGAGACAAAGAGTGAGAGAGAGAGAGAGAGGTGAAGAAAGAAGCCCGATAAACAATAATGGTTGCGCCACGGGAGAGGTGGGTAGATCCAAATTAAGCAGGCTACCTTTCTGTGTGCGTGCGTGACACTCGCGCTACACAGTGAAAGTATCCGCTGCAAAGGGGTGAGACCGAAAAATAAATTTTCGGCTTTCCAAGGACCTGAAAACTGAAATCTGAAAAACCCCTTTGTATAGATACATTTGTATCTGACTGTGTGTGTGGTGGTTCGATTTGTTTCAGTTCGCTGTAGTGTTTTGTATAGCGCACTACCACCCCGTTGATGTTGTGTCGTCACGTCGTCATCATCATCATCATCATCATCAGCAGCAGCAGCAGCAGCAGCAGCAGCGGCAGCGTCGCGACACCACACACAAGAAGTAGAAGGGAATAATGGAAACCAAAAAGTACCATCCCACTTATGTGGGCTTGAGTGAGCCATCATGAGTGTGTGTCGAGTATCTATAGATACACATTATCTACGGGTGTGTGAGTGTATTTATGAGACTTGTCATCGCACTCGAGCGTGTACTTTTAGAAGAGGCTAGTGAGTGTCAAACACAATGGCCATAGAAGAGAACACGAACGACACTCCGCCAACGACCGACACGACGACAGCGGCGGCCAGAACGAAATGGCGCGATGGCGAGCTGGTGGGCGCGCGACCGAGAGAACTATGCCCAAGAGGCCAAAAATCAATGAAAAGGTAATTTTCAAAAGGCGTCAACCCAATGGGCCACACACCTTCTCTGTGTAGTGTGTGCGATATATTTCTTCTCAAATTAGATTTTCAGCACGGGAATGCAGTTGGAGATGGAGATCGAAATAGTTTTTTTTTTTCTGCAATAGGTTCATGCGACCAGGCACAGGACATTGGGCTAGGTGCTAGCTGCTAGCTGCTAGGATATGCGATTTGTGATTGAAAAATAACTATACCTAGGTAGAGGTACCTACCTACGTCAGCACAGTCAGTGAGCAGATGATGTGTTTTTCATATACCTACCTACCTACATATGCGTGAATCCGTTTGAAGGGGGCACTTAACAAATTTTCTAGTGGCACTAAAGACACCAAACAAAAATCGGGCAAGAGTGGTGGTATAGTAAGTAGAGTAGACACTACCTATACCTATACCTATAGACGTAGCCGCGAATGCAAATGCAGTGTGTGACATAAGCGCCTGGCTCTTCATCATGCATGCATGGAGTTTTGACTCCTTTTTGGCTGTTAGTGTTATACATTTTTTTTGTGCAGTAATTCTTTCATATTTGTTGTTTGGTTTTTGCTTCCCTCTCATCCCGTTCCAAAGGGAGAAGGGACAAACAAAAATTCTGTCTGCACGCAGGCGGGGATCATAATTAGGATCTTGTTGTCGTTTTAAATATATGCGTGGACCGACCGACGTGAGGTAGGTAGGTGGTCTGCTTGTCGAAAGTTTAAGACGTTTGTGTAGGCACTTTGCTGTTATTGATAGAAGTGTCACTTGGATGGAAGTGCCTTGAATATATACTTACGGTAAATGGGAGCACAATGCGGGCTCTATGGGACAGTGGAACAGTGGAGCGTCTTGCTGTTTTCTTGTTTGGTGGCTTTTGAGTGCTATACCTTTGCTGTCTTATGGCATCAGTTGTAGTAGGTACCTATCTCTAAATAAGTCGAAAGTTGGGATTGCCTTTCATTCTGGACAACGTAATAGAGGTAGGTATGGACTTTTACTTCTGTTTCAAGTCTTTGTGCGTGTTTTGTGGTTGGGTAACCGTTTGCATACCTATCTACCCACCTTTCTAGGCTAGCGAACTTGAGAGGCGAACATTTTGTGTCTATCCGTAGTACGTATGACAACTTATCTAGGTTAGGTATGTAGGGTACCTAGTTTTCGTGGAGGAAATAGGTAATAAAGGGACGACAAAATTGACGACTGGAACCTGCCTCGGCACAATTAAATTCTGTAACTAAATGCGTGCTCTCTTGATAAGGAAACAGAAGTAAACGGAGAGTGATGTTAGTAAGGCCACTTATCATACTTAAGTAGGTGCAAAGGGATAGCTTGCATCAGAGTCACCAGCTGCGAAGAGATCAACTGCAACCACCGGACTTGAAGCTATCCTTAAACTGCTTCCGCTATCATTCGCAGCCATAGGTAAGTGCCATAAGTTTTACCCAGTCAATATACCGAAAATGCAATGAAGCGGGTTATTCAACGATACTAGAGAGGTATAATGTGGAAATGTGGGTAGGTAGAGGTACCTACCACGGTCTGCATCACGACATACTTCAAATTTATGGAAGACCCGATTCTCGAGTGCCTATACCCCAGCACAGAATAATAATGAAGTTATTTGCCAAACGCGGAGTACATCTCCTTTACCTATACCTACCTACAAAGACGAATCTAAGGTGGATACCGGGGTAGGGTCAGCTACGTGCACTTAGGTATAAGCGCAGACGACATACCTAAGTAGTTTGACACCTGGGGAGCGCCATATTGTCTGATTGGAAAATATATAGCTCCTTCTATGTGGGATGAGCTGGCGCACAGCTTGTTTCCATCATTGCTATAGGTTAATAACGTAAATGCAACACGCAGGCCGAGGAAGGGCTTATATTCGATGATGCCCAGATCAGTGCACGCACTCGACACTTGCCTTTTCAGACAAATCGAAAAATCAGTATAGGGTGCACCAGTACCCGGCCAGTCACCAGTATCCGGCCACTTTGCGTTAAAAAGTTAATAATACTTAAGTTTTTCGTTGTATTCACGGGCCAACAATTGTGGCTGTAGTTTTTGACCTATTTAACGTGCTGCTAAAATTTTACAGCTGTGGATAACACTAGGCCGCCAAAAAAAAATGCGCAATCTTTGTAGTTCGTCCAGGAAGTGAAAAGTGCGTTTTTTTAGTTCGAGAATGTTAGTGGAGGTATCGAATGAAAAACGTTCGTTTCTGTGTTTTTCCAATATTAACCAACTCGTATATTATTTTTCTGTTAAGTTACGTAACGACTTATCATAAAATGTGAAAAAACAAGAAATTTTCATTTAAGTATTAGAAGGTGGCCGGTCACTAGAACTTTTATTTTTTGAGGTGTTCAGGTGTCCGGCCAAGGTGGTCGGATACTAGATCTTTGATTAAAACAAAATTTGTTGTTTTAAATGAAACCAAAACATAAAAACTAGCTTAAATGTTTAATTTACTTTCTATTTGCATATTTTTTAATAAAAAAGTAAAAAATAACCTGGCCGGATACCGGTGCAAAAGTGGCCGACTACTGAATTTTGCTGGCCGGGTACTGGTGAATTTTGACTTATTTCAAAAAAATAATTTTAGTTTTAAATGCAAGACCCCAATTATGTCCAACTATTTTTTTTTTGAATAAAAATTGCCTTTGATATACAAAAAAAAGAAAAAAACTTGTTTAAATTGTCAGTTGAATTAGTTGGCACGTTTCAAAGTAAGAAAAAGTGTTAGGTGGCCGGGTACTGGTGCATCTACCCTAATTGACTCGGTTGGGAAAGGGCCTACGCATTGAACGCGGCCATTTTGTTTGTGGAATTATTCAACAAGAGACAAACTTTTGCCAGGTAGGTATATCAGCGTAAATGCGAAGAACGTAATAAGAGTGCTTAAGAAATATAGAAGATACTAGTCAGCTCTTAGCCTTGGCCGTGCTTGCTCAACTGATTCATATAGTTGGCGTTCAATTTTTTTTTTCAACCTTTTATGTATAAATCAACTTTTAAAGCTCAGTGCTCACTATATACTCGCGTTGGGCAACGCAATTTGACTAAAAATTCAAGAAGTAAAGGGCAGAACCCCATAGAATTCGCAGGAAAAGTGAGAAGCCCTTTCTGCCAATACGGAGATTCGTTTTCAGACACGACGTCTATCACACCGTCTTCGAGTTTATCAGATGGGAATCCCTCCGCCAAGAATTAAGTGGAAACGTCGGCGAAATCAGCCAGGACAACATCATCCAGAAGATGGTGGACAACGAAGTACAGTGAATGCAAATAAGCACGTATCTGATCCAGATCCTGAAAACTAAAAAACAAGAGGAGGTAGCCGAGGAAATGACCGAACCCGCTACTTGGACACGGACCCCCCTCGAAGTAATGCGCAAGTAGTCCCGAGGGGGGAGATCAGCGAGACACTTTTGGAGTTTTAGCCGGTACGCCAAGGGTTTAAATCCCCTTGAAGAGTCCGGCACACGGGGAAATATGTATACTTTCTTATGGTGTGTAAAGCATTTCTCCAAAAGTTAAAAAAGAAATGTCCGTTGCGTCGATGGATACGTTTGTCATTTCTCAGATCCCACATAAGGATTGTGTTCAACGTTCACGCAACAGTTTCTCTTATTCTCTCAGTATTTGAATGAATGAATGGGTTTTACGTCAATTTATGACAACTGTTAGTCAACGGATTCGACGGACGCAAAATTAGAATGTTAAAATAGTAGTAGTTTATCCGTCGCTTAGCCGGCATTATCCATTGTAGGATGGGTCACCTATATAAGCCTTATATCATCTTCCAAAATCTTCTATATCCATCTGTCAGTTAAATATGTTGCCGCGTCGAAAACGATGGATTCTACGAGTTTGAGCTTTTTACACTTTGCTGTAGCTTAAGTCAGTGTTGCCAGTTCGTGGGGAATTCCCCTTTTCGTGGGGAATTTCGGTCCAAAATTTGATGAAAGGGGAAAAGGGGAATTTTCTCTCTTCTAGCACGAAATGTGGGGAAATCAAAAAATTAAACTCAATTTGTCAAAAACTCGTTAAATATCTTATTCTTGGTCCTGATTATTGTTTGAGATTGAGACGCTGAGCGCTTGTTTTCTGTGGTGACCGACGTAAAAGTAAAAAAAAGAAATCGGTTGGGTTAAACCTCTTTAAACGCTATATGTTTTAAAAGATCAGGGTTCAGGAATAGAAATGGGGAGTGCTTCAATTTCAAACCCACTGCCGAACATTTCTCTTTTTTTTTGATAAAAATAATTTAAACATAATTAATATCCCATGAATGTTCTTCTTCTTTTCAATAACGTTCCTTAATTTTTTATTGGTTTTTTAATCGTGAATTTTTGCAACTTAATTTTTGTTTATTTTAATTACTACTAGTCTGTTTATTTATTGCGTTAAATCTTTATTTTGAAATGAAGTCAGATTTAATTTGTATTTTTTTTTTCAATAAAAACTACAAAATAAGTTTTTTCTTTGGTTTTTAGTTTTTTATACTTATACTAATTAGTGGGGAATTTGTGGGGAATGCTACTAAAAAAAATGGGGAAAAAGGGGAATTCTATGGTCAGTTATGGGGAATTTCACTTAAAGCGGCTGGCAACACTGGCTTAAGTCGGTCAATTGAGTTTCCAGCATTATTCTTAAATATTTTATTGATCGTAATAAATAACTTTATATGTTGATGAGTACGGTGTACCTATCTACATCTTTTTTAATCCTCTTATTCCAATTGGTCATACAAAGGAAAATAAGGATTCCAGTTCTAAGCTCGTACATGCTGGTCAAATATGAAATTAAATCTTGAGAGTTAAGAACACAATAAAACGCAGTTGCGAACGAAGAAGATGATTTACTTTCAGTATACGTTTAGCTTAGTCTTCACCTTTGGGACCATTCACATGAAAGCGAGTTGCAAAGAGGCGAATTGCGAACAAATCAATTTCACTGTTTATATGAATGGAAAATTGTTGTTTGTTCTACCACAAAAACATTATATTTCAATCTATCATCTAATCCAGGGGTTTCCAAAGTGTGCGCCGTAGAAAGTAAAGAGGGTCGCCACAAAATACAAATTTATTTAAACTTCCCGCTGCTTGTAAACTAAATTTTTAAACATATTTTGTGGGTATTTTAAGTGCCTATCTATCTTTATATCATTCGACTGTTTCTTTTTAAAACAGTTGGGATAGGGCTTTGTGACAAAATACTAGACTTGTATTTAGTTGTAGGTGTACCGCGAGCTGAAAAAGATTGGGAACCACTTTATTAACAAAACGATATTTATAAAATTACAGCAATTTCACCGCAAATTGAAAAATTCTTGCCGCGAACTGTCACACTTTGTTCACAATCCGCATACCTTACAGTCGCGATCCACAGACCAACAAATAAGGAATTCGTTCGAACTTATAGCCTTTAAATTTGTCACTGATTCGGGGCGGGGATAAATGCGACCAAAAAAAGGCTTCATGTAAATTGAATGTCAGAATATACAGTTCGCTTTTATATATGAACAGTCCTTCATTTGGGAAGGCAGTACCTACATACATTTCCCAAACGCAGTTATTGTCATTAAGACACAGATATGGATGGAGTCTCGAACAACATTCGAAAGGAAATTAGGTACATGCACTTCTCAATCATTTACCGCGCCGCTTAGAACCCCAAAAGGCCAGTTAGCAGCCATTTGCCAATCGGATTCAGTTCGCACAGAATGTTGCTCTTTATTCGTCTGAGTTCGAATTTTTCAGTAGATATTGACTGTTTGTTTATTTTGGGTAAAACTTCCGGCACCCATAATCTTGGCAGTCGATTTTTACATTGGGCTTTTCGTAGAGTCTGAGTTTTTTAAGGATGCCTCTGTCATTTCCGGCAGGCCTTAGTTTTGACAGATCAATAAGATAAGTATGTGCAGAACTCCTACAGTGAAATATCCATAAAGTGGACATCAACCGTGCCAACTTTTTTGTCCGTCTAAAGTAGTTGTCAGTTCAAGGAAACAAAAAAAAAAACAACGAAGGTAGGTTGTTCTGTTTAAGCAAATAAATAAATAAATATCTCTCTTTAAGGGTTATTAGTTGCTATTTTATTTCGGAAAAGGTAAATGGAACTACAGTTTTATGCCAGTTCCGAGCGGCTAGGATTACCATACATGTCCCTTTTTTGTCTTAAAAATACTTTGTCCCCCAAAATTCAAAATACAAAAACGGGACAGAATAGTTCCCCTTTTTCATAGGTAGGTACATCTTCCACTTTCCGTAAAAAAATAACAGATTTTACTTTGCATATTTCTCTTTACATATTTATATTTGCGAAGCCATTGTGAATACAACTTAATATATACCTACCTAATACTTATATTATATTTCCCGAATTTATTACATGAAATATTTGAAAACATTTCGTGACATTTAATTCTTTTAAATCTAGAACTGAATTTTAACGTTTGTCCTTTTCCAATGTAAAATTGTCTCTACTTAAAGTGTATAAACTATAAAATCTTTTTTTGTTTTCAATATAGGTATGTACCTAGTAACCCTACCAACGGCTGCATTGACAATCTTTCGACCAGGTATTCCTCATACGTTCGTTAGAGGGGATGACTCGGTGGAAAGGCTCTCCCGACGTTGATCACAAAGGCTCAGTATACCTATCTTAGTAGCCCATCACGAGAGTTAGGTATATGGGTATAAACTGATATTCCTGTCCGCACTGGCACGAAAAAGTCTTCGGTCCGTTTAAGGCAAAAGTACCTACCTAATCTGAAAAAAATTGGAATCTGACTGCTTAAAAATTCTGTCCGAAATGTGGGTTCCTACTTCACTGTATATATATAGACGCCGCACAAAGATTGGCTGTCATTTCAGTCATTCAGCGCTTTAAAATGCCCCATTGCCCATGTGCACCTTGAGTTAGAGCACGCAGTTCACGTCAATGTTGTTGTGACTCGAAACATTAAATAAAACAAATGCCTTGAACGCATAGGGGGTAAGTTTATAGTGAATTCGCCCTCGACCCGAAATAGCCACCTAGTATAAAATAAAATAAAAGTATAAAATCGTTACCCCATCTTTTGATGACATTCCTCCAATCCTGATGATCATCTCAACTCCTAATCCTCAGAGATCATTTCTATATATACCTAAATCTACGTACAAATGTTCCCATTTAATCTTGCCTTCCACGGCGATAAATATTTGCACTCGCCCTGCCGCTGTCACTGCGCGTTCGCCTCACAGTCCACACCCAATTGAGTAAATTTCTTATTAAACTAATTCTCGACAATTTTCGAAGGAAACAAACAAACAAATTAAATTTCTATTAAAATCCTTTCATGACCCGTTGAAAAAGCACCCATACACTATCACATTCAGGGGGAGAATCTGCCCGTTTCCACCCATGCAAAATGTGGGTGTGAGTATAAATTCACCACCTGGACCTGTGTCTTTTTTTTTGGCGACAAAAATCGGTTTTTCCTTTTTGCAGGCTCCCGTAGGTAGGATGATGCTGCAGATGATGACGACGACGACGATGTTCGATGTATCCGGGCGAAATGCCAAAATATGATTGCAGCCGCTGCCGTCGCGCAACATGGCTCAGATTCTTTTTTCTTTTTTTTTTCTTACTTTTCCCCACTCACTCCCAGTCGAATGGACGAAATGATTGCCGTCTCTTTTGTGCCAGGCAACACGATAATTCCCTTTCACACACTTACACAACGGCGAGCGGATGTCAGATGTGTTTGCGTGTGTGTGTGAAGTAGGCGTGGCACACAATGATGCTTACCAACCAGATGATACAACATTTTCTTCTCTTGCCACTCATGCGACTTCAATTGGCTTTCATCGAAATGTACAAGAGTGCGGTTCTGCTGTCATCGCACACAGGCCCACAAAATGATTTATGACACACTCACACGAGTCCGTATGCGCCGTTACGCCTGAGAGAGTATGCGTACTTTTTTGTTGAGCAAAGGTGTGAATAAAGTGTACCTCCTTGGGACTCTGCTCGGATTCGGATGAATGGTGGATTTAATGTTGCCTATTATTTGATGTTTGATTATCCTTCGCGAGTGTGTGTGTGTGTGTTTTTCTTTTGGGTTATTTTTCTTTTAATTTTTTTTATTGGGAATGTTGATTTTGCCATTTGATGGCGAAATTGCAAAAGAATTTGTTAGTTTTTGACCTGTCCCTGGATGGTGGCTCAGCTTACCAGATGAAGGAAAACTTATTCGTTTTTGTTCTAATTGAATCGGAGCGCAAGTAATGTTAAATTTTTTTGTTAAAGATAATTTTATTATGAATTAAATTCAGTTTCTGTTACGTTTTCTCTTTGCATTAAAGACGCATGCGAATTTGTTTGTGCTCCTTTTCTCATTTAGGATGTGTATTTGTAGGGAAATTACAACTTTAGGCGAGTTTTCTATGTGCACGGGTAGCGAACTTGGAATGATATCCACATACCTATCTGTGTCTAGGAAAAACTGGGAATGGATGTGGGTAGGTGGGTGTAGGACCTCTGTCTCTGGTGCGGGCGCAGGCATGGAAAAGTCGATATACTTTTTTTTGCGGTGCAAGGTGCATGGTACAAATTGAGATGGTGGGAGATTCAGACTGTAGGTACTGCTGGTGCAAATGTGGGTGACTTTCGTTTGTGTGCTGGACCAATGTGATTTTGAAATGTTACTTCGTTGAGTATTTTAGCTAAGAGGAATAGCGCAACAAATCCCGAAAGATGCAGTCGTACAGAAGAATGCTGTCCAAATTTCATGATCGGATTGATCAGCAACAAATAATTGCGCACCTACAAAAGGCTTATTATGAGATATTCTATTAAAGAAGAAAACGTTGAAGAGGCAGTAGGTAGGTAGTTTCTTATCCGTAACGCCAGATGGAAAAAAAAATTTAGGTAGGTAGGTTTGCAGTTGCTTCTTTGAGGATTCAAAACATCGAAGTTTAGAAAATCTACAGAGTGGCGCTTAAGTCATGGGCGGTCATAAACAATTGACCCCTTGTTGGATGCATATACTTTAATCAATACGCCTAGTTAGCGCGGATAAAAATGAAGGGGATTATTCTCGTTGCTGATCTAAAACTAATGCCTTTTTTTAAGAAAATTCCAGAACTTGACAGATCTGCGCGATTACAGACTGCCTACCAAAAACTGTTTGCTTCATTTAACGATTTTCCTTGTACCTACATCCCCAACAGAAAAACATATGGTCAACTCCATTGAAGAATGCGAAAACCATATGTTCATAACACTGGTATCAAAAGCAAAAGCGTTCATGCTTATAGGTACCTTTTTACGGATCAAGCAGCTATAAACGCAACAAAACATATTGAACCTCTTAAATGTAAACTTCAGTAGGTATATTTATTGTTATAAAATAAGATATACTTGATCGAGATGCCAAACTATAATGCCCTATATGCTCGTCACTGCACTTTTATTGTTCTTATTTAAATACGCTACATTTATGACATAAAGTCAGTTTGACACAATGCAACTGGGGTTAAAACTAAACTTGCGAGCGATTCCTGGTCATGAGGGATTTGATATAAACGAAAAGGACACCGCATTTTTTCTAACTAAATAGGTATGCAAAAATAAAATAAAATATAAAATATAAAATAACTACAACAATAGTTACAAAAACAACCATTTTATTCTCTGAGCGTAGGCTTTGTTTTTTTTCACTTCTCCTTATTGCCGAATGTCTAACTAACAGCCTTTCGCAAAACATTCGTCTACAGAATAAAATCCACACAATTGAATGAATAGTTGTGAGAAGCTATAGGTACCTATATGCCTGTGTCCTTTGTATTTTTATAGTTAAGGACCCAATAACGTCGTCGCTTTAACATATGTGTTACGACCCAAATAATCAAACAAAAGCAACTTACTTGAGTCGTTGAGTTATGCGGTATAGCTCAGGTGGTGTATGACATTAGATCAAGCGCGATCTTTGGCAAACTGTCACCTCAGGCGAGCCTTACTTCTACTGCGTTGTCCCTCTGGGTTGAAATCGAAGACTCGTGTCCATTAGCTCCACATATTCCAGCTATTGAAGACGACTTATGGGTATAGCGTAGCCGTAAGTACCTGCGAATCCAACAAATTGCATCAGTCACTACTTCGGTTTTGAGGATAAGTTTGAGCGAATCTTCCACTCGTTGGTTTGTAAATGCGTTAATGAATAAACTATCGAGAACGTTTACTTCTTAATTGTAATAGAGCTATTTCGATTATATAATTCTACTATCTACTCGCTTAGAATAGTAAAATGTGAAATGCAGGTAATCATTACCTGGTAATGTGGTGTGCTCAAGTTTTATCAATACGATTCATCAACGCCATTCACATTCGAACAGTGCAACAAAGCGCACTTTTCCACCAAGTACCTATATACCTACCTACATAAAGTAGTTGTGCACACAAAGCTAAATAAGCAACTGCCAAATTGATATACCTATAGTTACCTATCGACTGCAATGTTTTGTTGTTAATATCATCTGTCAAAAATTAATTGTAGAAAAGAAGAAACAAAACTGTGGAAAATGGACATAATTTGAACAAGCATGGAGTTGATAACGTCGAAGCCTTATTGAAATAGTTCGTCATTGGCATTAAAAGACAAGTCGCTGCTCCAAGAAATGTAAATCTGAGAGCGACAACCAATAAGACAGTTTACTGCGTTACCGACGCGAACAAGCTTTAGGGTAAAATTATATATACCTACATACCAAGTTACATACATAAAGGTAATATACTCAAACTCGGCGCAATAATTTTGGTAACGTTCTGCGCATCTGTCAAAATGTTGCAATATGGCGGCCAATTGTGACTGAAAACATTGTTAACTAATAGTTTTGTCAGTTTCTCTCGTGAACACAGGTTCTATTTAGCTAAATATATTAACTTAGTATTGTCTAAACAACTGGAAAAAATATAATGCGGCAACTAATTATTTACATTCGTTCCCAAAAGCAAATAAAACACCAGTGGGTGTTTTTGTGTCAAAGAAAACACAAAATTAATGTGAAAACTGCTCGAGTTTGCTCAAAATATATTAAGGAAAGTGATTATGGTTCTTTTAATGCTTTATATGAACAATATGGACTATACTTGAAAATTCATATGGTACTAGTAAAGGAGACAGTCACAGTAATCCTTCATTTTTGCTTGTTCACATTACCGAAATCTGCGCAATATATTACCTAGATTTGTGTACTGTGATTTAAATGTACCTCTGTTAGCTTGTTAATTTCTCAAGCTTTATGGTAAGTATCTATGCTTGATTAATGCTGTATACCTACTTTAATTATAAAAATGTATGAAATTAAAAATGTGCAATCAACTTGAAGCATTATTGAAGCGAACTGTCTGACTTATATTTAGAGTCCACACAATTTAAGTAGCTACGATCCACAGGTTCGCGAAAGAAAAATTCGTTCGAATTTAAGCACTATTCACATGAGAGGGAATTGCGAACAAGCGAATATTCGTAAATTCTGACATTTCATTGACATGAAAACCTTTCTTGGCCGCATATACCTACCCCCGAAGCAGTTTTAAGTAGGTTAGATTAGGTTGAAGTTCCTGTCTGTTGATAATGCAAACTTCCCAAACATTGGTGATATTGACGGCGACCACTGAGGAAACCTTCTGTCTTCATCTGCCCATCGAGCACCAGTAGACTATGAGTCGCTTATAATACGCTTACCTAAGTAAGATCCATAACAGTTTTCAGCATACATCGGGTGTTCCACTGTTGTAGAAGATCTTGTTCAAGATCTTGAAGCAGCATTTATTGGGGCCTTCTAAATTCGTAACTTTGACTGACAGTCGCAATAAATCTACTCTTTAAATAGGCGAGAGTGGACTCTTATTGAGCTGCGAATATGCTTAATATGTCAAAACAAAAATGGCGTCAGTTTATCATCTAATAACTTGCGACAGTTTATCAGACAAACCTTTAATCGTATAAAGTGTAGCCCCCAAAATCTACACAACTTCCAACTGTAGTTGGATTCATCTGGCGCAAGACAAAAAACAGCCAAATCTATCAAGGACAAGTTCAGATGCAATTATATTGTTTCTCATTCACGCATGACATTTTTTTATTTTTTTAAATGTTTAGTATCTTACATCTTTAAGGATTTCGATTTACAACGCTTTGTAAATTATCGATCGCAATTGAACGGCCAAGCCGCCAGCAGGATTAACTTTCCACAACAGACATATCAAAGGAAATTTCCTCCTCTCTTTGGCAAACCCAAGTTCATGGCCCCATTTTTGTGGATTTGCATCGCCATATAGCACTTTTGTTTTTTTTTTCCAAACAGAGAGGGGTCCTTTCCTTACCAGTCTATATAAAGGGCAACCATAGCCCATCAAGAGGCAAAGTTTTCCTAAGAGCAATAACTTGAACTTGAAAATCAAAACCTACTCGCCAACCGACGGAGATTCGTACCTACTTTTTTTAAAATATAGAACATGGTGGGGGAATGACGGAAAGGAAAGCAGAATCACAAACGTACCTATATCCGCTTCGATATTTTCCTTTCACCCTCGTCCGTCTGTGGCACAGTGGCACAATTCCCTGGTTACACCATCAGCGGGCGTCCCGGCGGCGTATCATTGTGTTACCGGTTTCACATTTTATTTTATTTCAAACGGGTGCGGTGTGGGTGAATTGTTATGACCCTTGAGAGAACAACAAACTTCAGGAATCCAGGCGTATACCTATACTAGAGAAGTCTCCCTTATATATCCTTCACGATCCGCCAGCTGAATCACTATGCCATTTAGCCTTTCCTGACTTTGCATTTACACGCGGAGACGTATATAGAGACTCACTACGATGGCTGATGCTACTGCCTATAATCCACGTATAGACGGTCTTATGCAGCCATTCAACCGGAGAGTGAGAGAGGCTGTTATATAGGTAGGTATGGAGGGATTTTATGGCGCGGCGGCATTCCACAACATCACAGCGACAAGGACCATCAATCTTCTGTGATTATGTTAGGAGCGCTTTCGAAAAGTTTTTCATTTATATTAAGAGCCATCTATATTGCAACCATCCGCGGCGAGGACCTCTCCAATGCTGTGGGTGGTTGCTGGTTGGTGTTGTGCGTCTGATTCAAGGATCCACCGGTTGCATCGCGGCATGTGTGCAAGTTTGGACTCTCGAATTGGGCTCAATCTCTCCGGCGCGGCCGGCGGTTTCTAAGATAAAAGCGGATCAAATGAATGTGTCCTTAAGGACGAAGTCCATTATAACACATAACAGAGACAAAGTCTGTGCATATGCAGCTTATGTCTTATTCAACACGTCGCGTCATGACACATGTGTGTCACTGTATAAAGAGAAGAAGACACTCTAGTACATTATCCTGAATGATGCTCGACTCAAATGAGTCCACGGTTGGAGTAGCGCGGGCGGGAGATAGGTACTTGTCGGAAATAGCCCCATTTCGCGCTGCGTGCCGTGTCTATATCGCATTTGAATGCGAAGAGGGAATCCCCGAGGGCCGGGGCACGCAACCAGCCTCGTGTAATAGTATTTCTCTTTTTTTCATTACTAAAACCCTTCGTGTGCGGAACGTCTAAGTGTATTATGTACTCCAACAGGACTCAAGAGCCATACACACTCGCTCATGATGACCACCAATGACCAGTCGGGGCTGCAGTTTGTATGGTATAGTCCTTACAACAAACAGTGTCTCTCATTTGCATCTCGTTCTCTTGCTATGGCTAGTGGCTTCGTTCTCGCTCACTCTGTGCGGCGACGGCGACATGGGGGCCATGAGGAGCCATGAGGAGCCACTCGAGGAGAGGTGTCGCTGAAGGACGCTCTAACTTATAGCATAACGAACTTTTAAGGACTCCGTGCAGTTGCTGTTGTTGTTGTTGTACGTTTTTTTTATCCTATGCGCTCTCCCTGATGGACAAAGGTATAGAAAGGTTCTTATAGTTTGCACTCCGCGCGCGTGGAACATGCCATTTGAAAGCGCAGGCCGATGTTGTGTTGGCCATCACATTGAAACTTTGGTCAGCATCAGCCATCAGCAGGATAAGCATCTACTCTCATTGCAAAGGACTTCCGTTTTGAATGGAAAGTGTATATGTGCGGTGCAAGTCTCCTTGCACTGACTGTGAATGACGAAAGAAGAGTGAATGCGATTAGAGAGGTGGCATCAGTATGACACTGGTGTGGGTTGAGTGAGCGGATGATATTTGTTTGTCCTAATGGCCAAAGGAGGAAAAATTACGTCTTCTATCCTTTCAGGTGCGGAGTTTGTTTTTTTTATTTGCAAAATTCTGCATGCATCGAGAGTTGTGAATGGCGTTTTCGTCTTGATTATTTGCGATGTCCTTAGGGATGGTGCTCTTCGAAGCGAATTCATCGTGATATCCTTTTAAATTAATATAGAAATGCAAGTGATTTGCGGTGGTCTTTGAAGAATGTCACTTGCATTTGAGGTGAGCTGTCCTGTCGCCTTTGGCTTTGTTCGTAAATTCAATTCACGTTTGGGATAACTCCTCTTTTGTGGATCAAACTTTGAACGGGGGTGTCAGTTCTGTGATGGAAGTGATGCAATCCGAAGGGATGAATGTGGTTTGATGAGGGTATATGGATAGCCCGGAACATTTTTGGGCTCGCTTCCGGCTTTGGTACTCTGTCAAAGGTTAAACAAGTTCCTTATAAGACTGTAGCGGAGCTGTTAATCTATTCGAATGGACCCAAAGATTTTGCAATTGCCATAACGTGTTAGAATTGTCAAGGAAAAAAGGCTACAGGGATCTCTAGAATATTTTTTTTAATGATTTCACGAATTTTGTAATGAAAATAATAGCTCAAGGAGACCGGAGAGCCTCGATTATAAAGGGTTTCCAATAAGAGGTGTTATTTTGATATTCAAAGAAAAATGTCATTTTTGAGATAAATGATCGGATATTTATTTCATAATAAAGAGGAAGGTATGCCGTTAATAATGAAAAACATGATCAGCCAAATGGCCATCACGACCACGCTTACAGGACCATATCCTTTTCATGAAATTGTCCATAACAAAATCGCAAAGTGGCTGCCCTATGTCCTCGATAGACTCACGAATTCCATCTTTGAGGTCTTGAATCGACGCTGGGCTGTTGGCGTAGACCTTATCTTTCACGTGGCCCCAAGGAAGAAGTCGCAAGGTGTTAAATCACACGGCACGTAGCGCCGTCTTGTTGAAAGTAAACGTTGTCCAGATCAGTACCATCCAATTCCGGTCACAAAAATCATTCATCATGCCCAATTCCAAAGAACGACGAGGAATCGACAAACCTGGGTTTTCTTCAACACTTTGGGCTACAGCAGCAATATTCTCAGTTGTTCTTGAGCGACGTGCACGGGTTTTATTCTTCACATCACTAAATTGTCCCAACAGCTCGAATTTTTCCACCAACTTCTGTATTGCGGACCGACAAGGTTCTTCGCGACTACCCAAAAATGCTTTAGTTTTGCGAACTGTAACTGCAAACTTTTCACCAGTTTTGTAGTGAATTTTTATAATTTCAATGCGTTGTTAAAGCGTGTAACGTTTCGTTTTTAGTAATGGCGTAGTTTCTACTTATCAAATGTCAAAAAATAACAGCTTCAAAAGTGACAGCTACCGAAATAGCGGGCTATTCAAAATAACAACTCTTATTGGAAAACCCTTTACATAAGAAATTTGCTTTCGAAAGTTACCAACTTTAAAGACTGTGACGAGGGATGTTACGCTGGGAAGTTATACTTTTAAGCAGCACTTCCATTATCCACTGCTAGGTGGACATAGTTTAGATTGCATGTCAAGATGAGAACTCGCACTACTTATCAATTCCGAACCAGTGCCACTACGCAGTAGAAGAGGTTGGATAAGGTATCAAATAGCTTCTAATTGAGCGGAATTTGTCACAACTTTAACAAAAGATGTTCGAAAACCTTTAAAATAAACCTCTACATTAGTTCCATCTATAGTATATTTGAATTTTACCATAAAGTAATTTTTAGTCACGCAAGAATGTACTAGATCTTTTGCTAAGTATAACCAATTGAATATTAAAGGAAGTTGTGCATTGTTCAATGGTAATCTTCATACGAGTGCTAGATTTGTGTTGTTTGCAGTTACTTGAAGCATTCATCATGGTCAAAAAAAAAAGGAAATGATTCGTAAGCATTTTTGTGCAACGATTTTCCATGTTTTTTGACGTATGCGGATCAACTCGCTTCGACTTTTGGTAATGAAGTACCATCTCGAGGCACCGTGTTTTGCTGGTTTTCGGAGTCAATCGTAGTCCCACTTCGCTACAGGACGATTTTCGTGAAATAACCGATACGGTGTGCGTGACCTGATGTTGGAAGATAGTCATGTGACATACTGTTAGATATAGGAATTCTTGGGCATTATTTCCAATCACATATACATTCAAAAAGATTTGTTCGCGTTGAATACCGAACAATCTGAAAACAGCTCAAAATCAAGCTCGTCTAGCTAGTCGATTGGTGCAACGAAATGTTGAAAAAATTCAATCGTGGTGCGTCAAAAGACGTCTATAAAATCATCGATCTATTGTATGAAACTGTCGACTGTGTATGGGTCTTTCAAGACGAGCCAAATCCAACAATAGTCGTTTGTGCACGAAGCACTTCGAAGAAAAAGGAAATGTCGCAACTCCGTGTCATTGATTCTGAATTTGGTACACCATTTTATTTATTTTTTAAGTTAAGAAAACTCTTGCCAGAACGTCCGTCGACAGGTTCTCGCATTCTTGACGGTTATTCTTTTTGAGAGTTTCAAGAGTTTGAAGGTTATTGACATAGAATCATGTCCCCAAAACAACCCCACAAAAAAAGTCTGAAACCCTCAGAATTTCGGTTGTGGCTCGTATAACAGTTAACAGCTGATGTGCTGTCTGGACTTTGTAGGGGAACCTTTTCAAGTCGCTCACTACAAAATTCTCTGTAAAGACCGCCGATTAATGCCCAATTGCGTAGCGACAATTCCGCTAAAGCTGTGACATTCTTAGCAGAATGGCTGCTTCTGGGTTGGCGCCTGGCCAGAACTGGCAGCATCCCATGTTGCCCGATACTCTCCTAGGCGAGCAGCTAAACGTCGTAGTGTTTGTCCAGTTTATGTCGAAAGACCGGGAAGGCCTGAAATATGCACCAAAATTCACTTTAAAACAATTATTCCGCGTTCTTAGAAGTACCAGTCAATCATGTCTTGTTGATGTATATTTTGTTTACTTCACAAATGTCAAAGTAGAATTGACAATTTCCGCAAAAAATCTTACATATGCCGATGGGCTGATGACTTTTGCGCCACCTATTATAGAATATATAAACCAAAAGCGATTGATTTTAACGTCTTGTTAACGCAATAAGTAGGTAACTTAATTATGTACTAGAATAATCGTTTTCTCTAGGTTCCTAAGTGATTTATTGTTGAAATAAAAGAGGTCATTGCAACCATGCCCTAAGTGACAGCTGACAACTTCATAATTGGGAACGCTCAAGTATCTAGTTTAGTAAGTCTGACAGCTGACTGACTTGATGTATCTCAGTTTTGATAGGCCTAGATCGGTCACATGGGCAGCTGTGTCAATTGAAGTTTATGGAGGGGTATAGCCGACGAATCTAGTCAAGAAATTTTATGACTGAGTACTAAGTTGACAGATCGCATATGAGGCTGACGTAGGAAAAGTGATATTTCCGACCAATCTAGTTTTTGCGTTCAAGTTACATCTATTCCAGACCAATCTAGTCGACTTGAGATAACTAATTTTTTGAATGTGCCCAATAATGAACAAAATATCTGGTAAAATTCACAAATAAATTGCCTGATGAGGGTGAAGTTTTTGCAAGGACACCGCGGTCGCTATTGCTCTACCCAAAATCCAAAAACCAAAAAAATCTGCCTAAATAACTTCTCCATTAATTTAACAGACATCAAATGGAATGCAAACAATATGGCCAGCATTTTTGTGGTCAGGGTTTCGAATCCTTTTGCATTCAACTATATACATGGAACATCACAATGCACAGGCACACACAGCTACGCCTGTTCGTTGGAGTTTAATTCCACTACCGATGCCTACACGGTCGGCGGAGTGTCAGTAAGCTGTTAATAAGCACAAATTACACTGGCGATACACTGTCCGATCAATGAATGCAGAGGTCCTTGAAATTTATATGATTTTCAACTCGGCTCGAAATAATTTGCGTTATTTTGTGCATGGGATGTAGAGTTATAGGTATAATGAATCGATAAACAAGTGCAGTCCTAATCCATATATCATTTATTAGTCCGCCCGCTTTCCATAAGAAAAGGATAAATTTCCTCCGCCCGTACCGCATGGAATTTTGTGTTTCCATACCTGGAAAAAAAGGGTGAGAAACACAGTCCTTGTGTTTTTCCACATCTGCTATAGTAGCTTCCCTCGCCCTCGCCTATCTAAATCAGTATCTAATAGTAATCTCCTTATCCTTATCAGATTCTTGCACTCAGTCATCAGCGTCATCGGCGAAGACTTTGTCGCATAACACATCAGAGGCGGCAATCATCGAATTTTCTAACCAATTACCCAAGGAAATTCGCACAGCTCGCTCTGTACCTACTCTGTGCCTTTCAATTACCTCTCATCCCGATAGATTCCATTAGCTGTGTGCAGCACATCTTGAACCCGGACAAGTATCCTCTATATCAATCTTAAGCTCATTGCAAGACAATGCACCCGAGGGAACAATACCAAAGTCGCGCTGCCCAGCCCAGCCCATATTCGAGGCCAATTACCTTCGATTCTTTGTTATGTGCACACGGACAATACAACTCGACTCATTGTCGACATCTCCAGGATGTCTACGGATTCAGAGCGATCACATGCGGTTGCAACAATGGACACAAACAATCTGATAATGTGACAAGATCTGAGGACCGTTAAGTATTTTAATTCCCGTCTAATTGAGCCACTGATTGTGCAGTAACAATAATAAAACGGTAATAATGGCACTGTGGGTGTGTGTGTGTGTGCATGGTGGGGGTGGACCGGGATGCGATGCTGATGGTGATGAATGCGAATAAATGGCAACGGAATGGAATGCGGCCTCATGTACCTACGTACAGATCTGCACATGAATGGCACGACGGGGTACGTCGTTAGCGCGCTTCTTAATCCCGACTACTCGACGTGGCCATACAAAAGAAGTCAAAAACGCTTCAATTAATGCCATTCAGTTGGATTCTTTAGCCGGGGCGAGTAGTGGGCGGTACAGTACCCACTATGCAACTCTATTCAATTCAGTCGCAAGGGGATATCTATGGGCGGGTAGTGTCAGGCCTCCCCGAAAAACACATGCAACGACTGATGGAAACTGTGTATGCTGTGGGATGCGGTATGGAACAAAGTAATAAAGACAACCACTTAACATGTTACACAACGCTCAAGAGAGTCCTGTTGCTGTTGTTGCGATGCGCTACTGTGTGTCGTCTCGTTTTTGTTCGCAATTTGATTGATGGTCGCTCTTCGAAAGGATTACATCGCAGCTCAAGGATACGAATACGGATTACAATTTGTAAGATGTAAATATGCCCAGTGGGACATTACGCATTCACGATGGTGTTCGGCGTGTTCGGTTTCGATGGCTTAACAAGGAGATTAGCTAATTGATGGCGTATTGTTAGGGGGCGTTACTTTGTAATTGGCACTTGAAGCTATATGTATGCAGAAATGTCATGATGAATGCGGCGCTTTGACGGACAGTACGTATAGTCAATGAATAAATTATAAATCGCTGTCAATTGGTTGATAATCCATAAACAAGGGCGTGGATGAACGTGGACAAGGAACATTTGACTCAAGAGAGCTCCTTTTAGGAGTCAGCCAAATCAACTAAACAGTTCCCGTCGAAGGATATCTATTTCTCGTTAACTTCAAAAGCAGCTAGTTGTAGAGTAGACTGTATCCAATAGCATTGACAGCTTCTATCAGAGCATCTTGCAGTTGAACGGAGCTGTTGAAGATAGGGCTTCCTCTTCGTATGGTGACATATACCTACCTAACTTGCAAACTATCAGCCCATAAAACGAGATTTTAAAAGTCACCTGACACCTAAATCGGTATCTACGGTCTATCTTGGTGTATAGGTCAGCTGTCAACCTAATGGTGTATAAACCTGTCACGCAATTCAGATAAGCAGGATCGTGGAAGTAGTTTACTGGCTGCTCCTGAGGCTGCGACTGAAAGGTGTAGGTACACAAATTTTCTGGGCACTTTCCTGTTTACGATTTAACTTTTGACAGCTCTTCACTCATAGTGACAGGAGGAAAATATATACCAATGGCAAAATCGTATGCAAAAATGTTGTCATTTCTTTTTTGAACAGAGAGCGTGCCTGCGACCACACGCCAGATGTGAAACTTCTCTCGCTAAATATGGATGTTAAATTGAACTGTGTTGTATGTAGTTGAATTTCATTAAGAAATTTAATTTAAAAACTAAATCTTTATAATATTTTAATCATAATACAGCGCGGTAGATAATTATGTTAATTAATTTAAAAAGTTTTCATAAAGCAATCCAATCCAAATTTTTCTTTTTCGAGAGTTTTTGTTTTCATTTCGTCAACTGATTCATTGTCTAGTGTATGTGTAAAACCTTGCTTCTTCAGTTACTTCAGCGTGCCCATACAAGTATTCGCTTTGACAATTAAGTTGAAAAAATTAAAAAATATATCTTTCCAAATAACCATGCAAACCTACAACATTTCATTGAAATCGGTTGAGTGGTTAAGAATATTAACAACAGCGCCACCTATCGGGTCCAAAACTATCCTATCCATCAAGTTACAACCAACCATACCCACCTACAGAATTTCATCCGAATCGGTTGAGTTGTTAAGAAGATCGACAACAGCGCCACCTATCGGGTCCAAAACTATCCTATCCATCAAGTTACAACCAACCATACCCACCTACAGAATTTCATTCGAATCGGTTGAGTTTTTAAGAAGATCGACAACAGCGCCACCTATCGGGTCCAAAACTATCCTATCCATCAAGTTACAACCAACCATACCCACCTACAGAATTTCATTCGAATCGGTTGAGTTGTTAAGAAGATCGGCAACAGCGCCACCTATCGGGTCCAAAACTATCCTATCCATCAAGTTACAACCAACCATACCCACCTACAGAATTTCATTCGAATCGGTTGAGTTTCTAAGAAGATCGACAACAGCGCCACCTATCGGGTCCAAAACTATCCTATCCATCAAGTTACAACCAACCATACCCACCCACAAAATTTCATTGAAATCGGTTGAGTGGTTAAGGAGTTTTAGGCGGCGGCGTAGTGATGGCGACAGGCCAACTTCCGTCACGCACTTCCGCTTGGTCATTTCCGCTTTGAAGAATCGAATTTACTCCCAAGTCGCGCCATAAGATGTTTCACATCAAAAGCACACCTTTTTTATGCTTTGTAACAAGACAATGGGTACCTACATTCAAATACTTAGTTGACTTAAGTCGACTAGATTGGCCTGGACAAGATGTAGGTAACCTGAACACAAAAACTAGATTGGTCAGGAACGTCACTTTTCCTACGTCGGCCTCATATGCGAACTGTCAACTTAGTACTCAGTCATGGAATTTCTTGACTAGATTCGTCGGCTATACCCCTCCATAAACGTCAACTGACACAGCTGCCTATGTGACCGATCTTGGCCAATCAAAATTGAGATACATCAAGTCAGTCAGCTGTCAGACTTACTAAACTATAGGTAGGTACCTATACTTGAACTTCTCCAATATATGCTTAAATTGCGTACTAGAATGTTACTAATTCTACTTGGGGAGGTGGCTTAACTACCAAAACCATTGACATACTATACATGGACTGCTGGTGAAATGTCAGTTTCATACAAACCTGCGAGGAAAAATGAAAGTATGAAACGTCTGCGTGCCATTGCTATTTTTTACATAGAACACAGTGCCATCCATTATAGAAAAATTGCAACTGCGCAAAATAACGATTTATTCAAATTATTTCCAACATTCTACTACAGATGGTATATTCAGCGCAGCGCTTAGACAAAATTGCACGATTTGCTCCATGACATTTAAGTGTTTCTTATTCTCTCCGCCGTGAACCAAAAGGGCTAGTGGCTAGTTATTGTGTGTATAGGCCCGATAGCTAGTGGTAAGTGTGTTGGAATACTAACCGAGAGTAGGTACTAGGCTCAAGGTTAAGTGGTAAGTAGATGAATTCTGCTTAGTACCTATAGTTTTGTTCGATGTAGGTAGATACCTACCAAATATTTTGCTTCTGTTCTAAATGCATAAACATAGGTAAAAATAAAATGCCAAATGTTTATGTTGCTTTTATTTACAGGACAATCTAGTACAATTTAAAAACAAAACTCAGAAGGTAGCGGCGGCCTCTTGAAACATCTCGGCCTGAACAAATAGAAAACAAAAGCATTTCAACTGAATAACATCAAAAAGACGCGTTTTTAATACAGGTTAACTTACAGAGACATATTTGTAGGTTAAATCTGACATTTAATATTGCGACATTGAATCAGTAGGTATTAAATTCAAATTGGTTGAGGTCCTTTCCGCCTTATCCTTAACGTGGTCTTTCTCTTCAGTGTTGCTGTCAATCTGGTAATAATACAGAATCGAGGACTCTGCAGACCGAAGCGTTGGTGTCCATTCGCTCAGTCATCTCAAGTGCATGGCTCGGAAGATATTGATGTACGATGTACCAAGTGTATTACGCATTGTTGTATTGCTTTAAACAAAATGCACTATTAGAATCGTCTAACTTATAAAGAATTAGTCCATCGAAATGCAAGGAGTGCTCTAGAAATAGTCATGCTTCAATTTTACAATTTAAAGGAAAAATGTACAAAAATATTTTATAAAAATCTACTACCTTAGTTCTTCGTACCTTACCTACCGCCATCTACATGCAAAGTATGTTAAAGACACCATTTAGCTGTCATTTAAATTTGACATAACCATCTGTCAAAGATTCCCAATTAGTTGGTGAGAAAAAATATGGCTGCAAGAATTCTATCCACCTCGGGCCAGCTTCTGAAATCATTTCAAAAACTACAAATTACTGGCAAATCAATACAAAATGTAGTCCAGCAATCGGAAAATACAACCACCCTTCTGCAGCATTCCTTGCCGACAGTGTGTGCCACTCGCAGTACGAGTTTTTTCAACAAATGTAAGTACCTTTCATCAATTTTGTTTGGTTATGTGACCATATTTTCATCAATTCACAGTGTCTGCCGAGGATTTGTGGCGCGGTGTGATTTCTGTGAGTAATGCCGGCAAGAAACGAGGTCGTGGAAGAGGCGCAGGAAGAAAACTGGTCAAAGATTTGAACAAAGGACAAATCATTGGTGTGGGAAGCACAAACATCCAATGGCCCGGTCTCAATGCCCCAATTATCAGGGGCAAAGAGCTGGTGACACAACAGCGGCTGCCCGACGATCCAGAGAGGGAGAAGAAACTTATCAAACTGCGTGACTCTATGAGCGGCTTTCGTGCAATGAAACTCAGCCCTATCGATCGCGGTTGGTCTGGATCGAAGATGCCCGGACGTAGCATTGGACCACCAGATCCAGTAGGTGAGGATAACTTCGAAGGCTTCGACACAAGGGTGCTGGAAAACAAAATCGTCTTCATCATGAAGGGCAACATGGGTCGAACCAGAAGATTCTCGGTTCTATCCGTCACTGGAAACGGAAATGGTCTGGCTGGCTTTGCCCTCGCCAAGGCAAGCGAAGTTCGTGCTGCTCTTAGGAAATCGAAGAACCGTGCCGGCCAGAAGCTGATGAATATAAAACTGTGCGACAATCACACCGTATTCCATGATTTCTTCTGTCAATTTGGAAAGACCAAGATATTCGTCTCCCAGAAGCCCGAGGGTTATGGTCTGGTGTGCCACCGTGCTATTCAAACTATATGCAAGGTAATCGGTATTAAAGATCTCCACGCGAAAGTCGAGGGATCGACCAATTTGCAGCACGTGGTAAAGGCGTTCTTCATTGGACTACTGCAGCAAAAAACCCACGAAGAAATTGCAGAGGAAAAGGGTTTGCATTTAGTTGAGTTCCGGAAGGAGTTTGGTGGACTGCCACGCGTGGTAGCCAGCCCAAGTGCCTGCAGAAAGAAGGAAGACATCGGAATCAACGAAGTGATGGACTTTACCCAGCACGTCATGAAGGACAAGATTGTCCTCAAGAAGAAGAAGTTCCCTCCGTTCTTCACCAACACTCGGGGCTATGAGTTGTACCTGAAGAAGCGCGAGTATTTGAGGAACCAAGACAAAGTGCGACTGGATATAACTGCCCACTACGGCGAGCTAAGAAGTTTCCTCACCGACAAGCACCCGGAGTGTCGGCCTTATAAGCACCAAGTAGACCAAGAGGAGCAGTAGTTTACCTTGTTACAAAATAAATAAATAATTGTAGAGGAAATGCTGTTTTTTGTTCACTTTTTTAATAATTGGCGTGAAATTGAATAATGCATTGTGCAATAACATAAGCGATTGCAGTTGACGATGGCGAATTTCTCCCATTTCCTGATACCTCCTAATTTGGTACCAATCTGCCATCATAACTTCATAACCATATGCTTTTATTATGTTTTTGATTCTTTTTCTATGCTATTCTCCATTTCATAGTATTGGAATGGGGTAAATGTGGGATGGGAGAGAAAGGCAAATCGGTTGGTCTCTTTCGTTATCCGAAGAAATGTAAAATGAAGTAAATATACAAAAAGTGTTGCCAATGAGTTTAGTTAGCAGTCAGGTTTATCCTTCTATTACATTTACATAGTATTGAAGGCTTTTGACTTGTTTCCACTACCGTCTTTCATGTTTTTATTTTAGAGAAAAATAATTAACACCCAAAAGAGAAGAAACATCGCGTCTCCACGAGTCTGAAATATGTCAGACTTCATGTCGGATATGTTTGTAGAAAACAAATTTGTATTATTTGCATTTATTATATTGTTATGTGTAGGCACCCTCGCCAATTATCAAAACGAATGATTTTTTGCTGTCAAACGGTCAAATGTCAAATTTCAGTCAGGGTTCGTGTCTATAGAGAAGACAAGGAAATATGTCAGACTGAAAAGTTCATGTCTAGTATGTGTCGTGTCCACAAAATCGCGGTCTAAACCTGACTTTTTGATGTCATGACTTGCGAATCTTGACTGAAATTAAGTCTCGTGGAGACTGGGTGAAACAAATACCAAAAAATGACAGCTACGCAGTTGTTTGCTTAAATCTACTAAAAAGTTCTGTGTTTTTTAGCTTCTTCAGCTTAGTGCGCTTCTCGAGCTAAATTTTAGGTCCCATATAAAATTCTCCCCCAAATTTAGCTGAGTATCTGTAAAAATTTAGAGCACCCATTTAATGGGTCAGTACATTTTTTTAAGCTAAATTTTGACAGATCGCTCTGCTCTGTTGTTCTGCTGTGAAAAGATGAGTGATTTTAATGAATAGCTCGACGAGGAGTACGAGGAGCTAGAGTCTTTCATTCAAATGACAGATAAGTCCTCAGAAAAGGTTAGCGATGATTGTGGAGCATCCATCCACATGGAGCTTTGCAGGTTTTAAATCAAGGGAGGTTTTTTCTAACAGCTTCGCGGGGATAGAGACGAGTGTAGCCAACGGACATTTTATAAATGACATTTGACATGTTGACAAAAATTAAAATTTAAATATGATCCGGTTGTTTTATTTTCCTCTAATGATCTTTATAGATCATTCGCCAAAATAAAAAACGGCTTGTGTTAACTTGAATTATTTTTTATTTGAATTAAAATGTTTTGGTACCTCTGCTTCGTTAGAATTTTCCATTAATAACATTTAATAAAATAAAATTTTTCAAATGTCAATTTTATGGTTTTATTTTTTTCTCGGGAATCTCAAGTAGATACGCTGATAGGGACGAAAGAAACACAGCTATTGTGTGTCTCGACTTTTCTGCAGCTCTCTTGCAATTTCTACCCACATCACTAGAAAGCTCCAAAATAAAGCTGCTGTTGTCAAGTCACTTCCATTTGGAAATTTCAGGTAGGGCGTAGTAGTTGTTGTAATTGGGTGCTGAAAATCGTACTTTGCTTTGCTTTGATGAGAAAGAAGCTCAAGAAAGGCCTAAAGTTGAAATCGGTAATGACAGAGGAATGGTAGAAAAGAGTTTTAGCCATTTTTTTTTTTATTTAATTCTTACAACGAATGCAATGTTGAATAATATAATTAAAGTGAACTACGCACATTTAAATTTATAAAAATTCTATCGTCAACTGAGAGAAGTCAATAAAACCAGTCAAATTTGTGAAAACGTGGCCCGGCTTCGCCCGTGCAAAATGTGGTTTCAGAATAGTTGATGGAAACAAAATTCTTGGATAATTAGTTACAATAGAATTTTTTTATGAATAAGTGTAGGTACATGTGATTAAAATGTTTATGAAAAATAATACTTCAAACATCTCGTTTAGATAGTTTTATTAATCAAACAATATATAAATTCTAACAAATATAATTCATTATTGTTAAAAGTAGTATTCCCGAACTCTATCAGATACATAAAGCTTGAGTTGGCGAATAAGAAATATTTCTTACCCTTGTATAAAATAGTTTGCCTTTCTTCTTTTTGCCGTTCCGTTATGTTCACACGTATTCGTTTCAAATGTTAGATCTCTCTCTCAATCCCGTACATACATTTCACACCCTATCTGCTATGTCTATGTCTCTTAATCCCACGCCCCCGGCCAGAAAACCAAGAAGAATTCAACGGTCAACAACGAATTGGGATAATGGAAACAAGAAGAAAGTGGCAATACTTAGTCAAGTACAATTTTTTGACCTAGATAGAACGTCCCGCCATATAGGTAGATAATTGGGACGTTCGGATACCTCGTTTGTTAAAACGTCAACAAGATTTGTCTGGACTAGGTAAACGTACGCGTGAACTAGGTAAGTTTAGTTGTTGTTGTCAACGTGTTTTTTTATTTTTGAATTTTGACACTTGTCAACTGTTAACTGAGTACGCAGGCAGGATTTTCTTGACTAGATTTTTCGGCTACCCCTCCATAAACGTCAACTGCAAAAACTAGTCACGCGACCAATCTGGGCCAATAAAAACTCAAACACATCTAGTCAGTTGTCAAACTTACTAAACTAGTGTCGTTTTCCATTGGGCAAAAAGAAGCGTCCGGGAGAGTCCGGAATCGAAAAAATCACTTCTGAAACCGTTCCTTTGGCACAAAAAATATTCTACTGGTGATTCTGAGAAGAGAAATTCGCTTCTGGATTTGAAGTCAGAATCCACTCAAGAAGCACTAACACAAGTGTAATTTATGTATTTCTATACAAGCCAGCTGACAGCAGCCGTAGATTATTTTTTGGCATTTCACCAATACATTTCTGCATTCAACCAGAAGCATTTTTCTTGTTCCATTGGATTGCAGAATGAGTGAATCCCCGAGTGAAACCAATGGAAAACGATATAGGTATCCGAACTTCCTTAATTCCTCTCTCGCTGTACCAACTGTCAATGCGTGCGACGCACAGAAAAGTAGAAAGTATGCCTACGCATCCGGCACGTGCGCTGCCTTTGGGTCGCATTAAATAAGCTGCTGTGTCCTGTGTGTTCTAACAACTTGTCAGTTGAAAACGTTGCCGCAACGGACGTGATGGATTCTATTGGTTGGGCCCTTGACTTTTCTAAGCATTAAACTCAAAGAATGCACCACAATTTTTGGAGATTGTTATTTTGTCACATTTTCACAGGATAATAACATTCAGATGGAATTTTAATGTTTTTTTAAGTTCTGTCAAAAACACACATTACAGGGTGATTACTAGGGAGTCTTGGAAGTATATGGCTCTGTGAATAACTCAAAGCAGACGTAGAAGCATTCAACGGCCAACGACGAATTGAGATTATTGGAACAAGAAGAAAGCGGGCACAATATTTAGGTACTCAAGTACAATCTTTTGATCTAGATTAGTAGGATCCAGATTTGTTGCTGTAAATTCAGAGTACGGAAATCAATCACCTATATACATGGATCACGGTCGATTGTTACAGTCAGAATCTGACAATTTACAATTTAGTTCACTATACCGTGAACGTCCGGTCATATAGGTAAGATGTATTGGGTCGGTGTTGTCTATGTATATTACAATGTGCTTTGTTTTGGATTTAAAGAGTAGAAACGCACCATTCTTAACGCACTTTAGTCAAATGTCACAGAATAGGTTTCACCTAATGCTGAGATTCCACATGTCATTTCATTGACATATGTAGTATGACATCCCTTGTTTTTCTCATTAAATGACAACATTGCCAGTTTATTTCCACTTTTGTCAATGACAATGGCCGCGTTCCTCTGACCTGCTAGATGGCTAGCGGCAGGTCAAACTTCATATAAAAAATTTAAATTTCACCATTCGCGCTAGAAGTCTATCAGAAAAATAAGAAAAAGAAAGAAACATAATGTTGGGTCCAAAATTAGTTTCTTGACCAAAGATGACTTCCTTTTTCTTTTCTTTTTTTCTTTTATTTGCAAACTTAATTTTTTCCAAATGAAATTATTTATTTTCAACCGATGCCTACTATCGTGTCCAACGTGTCTTTTGATTGACAAACATTTGAATGTGATGTCAATCTATTATAACTGTCAATTAAAGACGCAGTGATATCCTGATTGACAACTCAGCTATATCCACTTGTCATGTAGGTATATTCTTATGTCAGTCATTGACAAACGCTGATAGTCAATTCAATGACAAGTTGTATTTCGTTATTTCCACTTGCCATTTTTTTAAATAACGTAAAATTACGTCTTTTGTCGATTTTAAAACGACAAGAAGTGGAAACTCACATTAAATTAGAAAAAAACTTCTTATATATCACAGTTTGTACTTAAAGTTACATATTTTTTAAACCTTCAAGTACATAGTGTAGTATGTCTGACAGATGTGCCTGACATGATGTGTCTCACTTTTGATTTCCCTAGATAGATTACATAAACAGTTTTCTGAGTTAACGTCTATGGAGCAGTAGCCGACGTGTCTAATCCAGAAGTTTGTGACTGAGTACTTAGAACTGTTATTACTGACCAATCTAGTTCTTGCGTTTAAGGTACATCTAGTCCTTGCCCTTTGATTGTACTAGATCCATTCTCATTCAAAATTCCCTCAGCAACACTAGTCATATTAATTAATATTTTCTTATCATTCCTTCTCCTTCTCACTTTTCCTCATTTTTTGCTTCCATACAATGCATGTCATCAGCTGCTGTACTGCTATAGAGCAAATTACATATACCAAACACGAAGCACCTCAAAACAAACCAACCGATAAAATACCAAAAGAACAACAAACAAGGAAGCAAAACAACAACACGACCATATGTAATTAGAAGCGGAACAACAAAAAAGCATGTAGGTGTAGCCACCAACATCAGTGTGTGCGTGCTCTGAGCAGGTACTTTTCCTCTCTCTAATCTCTATTTATCTTTTATCCCCTTTTGGTGTAGCCTCACACTGATCACTTCACACAATTCTTTCTTGCTGTTTCAGTTTCACAAGAGTACAACACTTCATCGTCAACTTCCATCCGATTCTGTCTGATTATAACAAAGGAGAGAGAGCTAATTTTTTATTTTCTTTGCCAGAGCCCAGAGGTTTAGTTTCACACAGTTTCTCGGTTCCTCAGCGTTTATTATGACAAAGAAAATAATTTTCGCAGTCGCAGAAAGTCACAAAAATTTGCCTGCTGCTAGAAAGTGTCAAATGTGAAAACTTCATACGCGAGAACAAGCCTGAAATGCAAATTGTTGGTTCTAGTGAAAAATTTGTGAATTCATTGCGCTCTGACAGTTTATTGCAATTGAAATTGTCATCGAATGAGGAAAAAACCCCAAATGAAACTCGTAGCACTAGTAAATGCGTAACAGAAAACCAGTGTGAAGTGAAGTGAGCCAAATTTCTTTGTGTAAAAAATCTCGCCACACAAAATAGTATAACCAGAAGAGAAAAGACCAGAGGGGGAGTCCAGCGAATGAGGAAAACCTACAAAAATATATTTTTTACTGCGTATTTTGTACTCTGAAAATCTTTAAAGGGAACAGAATTTCGAGTGACGTCGTCGGAAAAAAGTGTCCTGTGAGAAATAAAATTCAAAGAACTAAAACAAAAGAAACGAAAAATAATAATAGAAAAAGTGTCAGTAAAGAGTTGTGAAAAAGTAGAAAAAAATAAAAAACAAAGTGTGTGCTGTGGGGGTGAAAGGCGAAATACTCCAACACGCACACAATTCCCAAACATTTAACGTGTGAATAAGATAGACAGAGAGCGAGAGAGCTAACTGTTGTAATTGTAATTTCGTTGTAACAAGAGAGCACGCAGCAATGTTGCCTTGGTTTAACGTATGGGACGGCCTGAAGAACAAAACATGCAGATACCTCCTGCATCGATACCTTGGTCAGTTTCTGGAGGAGAAGCTAAACTTGGAACAGCTGAATGTTGAGCTGTACAATGGCAAGGCGACTGTCAAGGATGTTGCCCTAAATTGCAAGGTAAGTTCTTCAAAATGTATATTGGAACATTTTGTGTAACTTCTTAAGCTCCAAAAGCAACAAGCTGATGACGAACCAACGTTCCATCTATGTTCTACTTGCAAACAAAGAAGTTTACCCTGTTTGCTTTGGCCATCATCTGAAGGGGCTGGTGGTGATACACTTGTTAGCACACATTGGCTGCCTGATGAGGAAGGAGAATATTGAATTAGCTTCCTGTCGATCCAAACATATGGAGACTGAGCGTGTTTGGTTGTTTTGCTTTCCTCATTCAGCTGACTCTGTTGACGTTTCCTTCCAGCAGTTCAAGTACAGTGGGTCTGAACGTTTCCCTTAGAGAAATTGATTAAACGCCTCTGCTAGGGTTAGGCTAACGTAGCAAAGTTTCTGTTATACTATCCTGTACACAGGATGTTTGTTCTAAATCTTAATCTTATTAATTTGTATTCCTCTATAAGCATGTCTCCTAGCTTCTGAATTTGTTTGTAATTCATATTTCCTTCAATTTGGGCTTAGTTTGTTGAACTACTGAGCGGTCTCAGGTTCGATCCCCAGAACTACACCAACTGCATATGCATTAAGAGTCTTTTCATTACGCCAGATCTCGCAAAAGTCTATAATACACCCGAGTGTAAAGATATCTGTCCTACGAAGTTCATACCTGTTGCGCCGACTACCTAGCATTCTTAAACCACGAGAATCAATTGAAATTCCAGACAATGTACGGGATACCCAAGGTCAACGCGACCTTTCTTTATTCTGCTTATGACGTCTAGGTCCCTTTCACATTCAACTGACGCAAAACTTCACAGGCTGTTAAACTGGAACCGAATTACCTACTCCGCATTTGTGAACAAATTTGTAAAGTTCTCCGTACTAGCGGCTTACAGACGTGTTAATTCGACCCGGTGACAGTCGTCCTGTAACCAAGTTTTGTGTACCTAATGTCCCGCCAAAGTATTTCTCGTCCTTCAGGCCCAAGGTGTTGGTTTAAAAACGCGCGAAAACATCACATTTCGGGGAATAGTCTCGTTAATTTGAACATCTACCTGCGGGTATCTATAGAGTAAACACGGACCTCCGACTTGTTGTCCTTGTACTATATAAAGCCGTCCTTTTAACAAGAAAAAATTGCCCTGCGGGAAATTATATTCAAGCGGAAAATTGCGCCTTTTAGTGAAAATATTGTTTTCCAGGCCAGCTTTGTGCGTTGGTTATTGTATGCCCACGACCCTAAACTTCATCTACCTACGATCTCTTATCTTATCTCTTTTCGCTATGCCAAAAACAATAATAAACCAAGTTCTAGCAAGTTAAAAACAATTCAACCATCTACCTGCGGATGCACCCTTGGTTTATGTTCCTCCTACTATTTTATGCGTCCTGAAAACATTATCTTGTCTGTCTGCCAGATTTTACTACTTGGGTTTTTTTCTGTATTGTTCTTAGTTCAAGGACTTTTGTTGAATCTGCCTTCATGTGTTCTTTGTTTTGTTATTTGATGCTGTATCGATTGCATGTGGTCTTCGCCGGCCGGCTCCGAAGTTGAAAGCGTAAAGAAACAGAAATGCCCTTGCTGTAATCCTAGCACAATACTTTGTAATCGTAAATTTTTTCTTTGTTCCTTTAAGTTGAGATGTTTATGTTTGAGCGACTACCTACTGCTTATCTTTTTGAATACGACCCAAGCAGTCATCAATTAAAAGAAATATACGTACCTAGTCACGGAGATTTAAAAACAACCACCTATCATAAATGCCACTGAACCATTGCAAGCTGTTTTTCCTAGGTACCCACCGTCTTTTGTTTTAGAAAAATGGCAAATACCTACCAAAAGACGAAAGCTAATCCCTTAATTTTAAAAGAGTGGACAAACCTGGGTAGATTTAGCTCAAATTTGTATTTATTTTTGATTCACTTAGTAAAACTTCTCGCTATTTTTTAGCAGAGTTTTGAGAACTCAACGTCTGCAGTAAGGGCCATAATTTTTTGCCCGAATCTTGCATCGAATGCTTCAAATCATCGAATTAAACACAGGAACGACCTACTTAGTTCTGTGACTTAGCATTTTAGGCACTATGTAGTTAAATACTAAGCGAAATGTCCTTAACTTTTATACGTAACGCGTAAATTAAAAGGTTAAAAGTTTAATCACAGCTAATGAACTTTTGATTTTTGGAGCGCAAGTTGTATTGAACTTGTTAGGTTAGAGCAGTGATGCCAACACGGATCGAAGTTTTTATGCCTAAGCCCGAAAAAATTATTCTTTTAACGAAAAAAAGTTCAGGTTATGTACAAATAAAACTTTTATTTCAAATGCATAAGTATGCATTGTACAAGTGCAATAAACATGAACATAATCGAATTCTTGGTAGAATGAAGGGGAGTTCTTATTTGGATTTGGGGAGTAAGTCAAGTAGAGGATTGAAAATGAAAATTAGTGATGTGACTTTGATTAAAGCACGAGATTTGCCAAATTCAAATTTTATTTTTATGGATTGATTTGTAAAAACAATTTACAAATATTTTTCGGAATTATGCGTAAATAAGACTCTTGGCATCACTGGGTTAGAGTTACAGCAGTGCTTTTCAAGTTTCATGCTAAACATTATGAGATGCTTGTAACAGTTACGATATTTGGTTTTAAACTTTGAGCGACAATTTTTCAATGGGTTAAGAGGTTAACCCAGTGCAGTAAATATAAAAACGTAACCATTAGATGGTTATGGGTATGAGCATGACGTCCGTTTCGCCACTTCAATTAATACCAAAATGTAGCAAAATAAACACAATAACATTTTTTGCTATTAAAATCCAACAAAATAATATTCCCTAATGTTTATAAAATATATTGACGTCTGGTAAAATAAATTCTAGAAATAAATTTTGGGCGCTTTAGCACACTACTTAAATTTAAAACTGACCATTGTCAGCCAACAGCCCAACACACGCAAATAAAAAATAAGCCAACCTGACATTACGTATTCTGTAAACATAAGCAGCCGTATTTATTAAATTTCCTTACGACGCCACAAAAATGTTGTTTAGTTTAACTTCGCGTAAAAATGTACGCAGCCTCTGCGTGCCTTTTCTAAAATTGTTATTTATAAACGTTTTTCCGCAATAACTTTACAAAACGGGGTTTGTGTCTGAAATGGTAAGAATTTGGATAACTTATACAAAAAACACCGAAATCTATTACTTTTTGCTCTAAAATCGACATCAGATGTTTTTGACGGATAAGCTTTCGTAAATATTCTCATTTTACAATAAACTAAAATAAACTAACAATTCCGTAATGTCCTTGTAGGGACTGATGAAATGTCAACCGACAATCATACATGTTTGTGTGTTCCAATATCGCATATCGAAGGCCTGACCAAAGATAAAATTCGTTTAGCACAAATTTGCACAGCATTCAAAATGAATTCACACACAAAAATCAGTCTCACTTTTTGGTTGTGTTTTTATTGGCCATCCAATTACTGTAGTGTAAATACTCTGCGGGACACAGTAAGTAGCATCTTAAGGGGTTACTTAGGCGAGAATAGTAGTCACGGTAGGGAGGGTAAGAAGAAACTTCTCGCAGCGTCAATGTCACCTAGACGCAAAGACTGGCATGAAATTTTTGTTGCTAGGACAAAAGGGTCAAGTCCCACGCCCACCGACGAGCTAATTGAGGAAACTAGCATGCCAGCAAGGACCCAAGGCAAGCAAAGTTCAAGCAACAAATGCCGCATCATGCTGCAATATATTTCCTTCCCCAAAACTAAATTTTAGTTTTGTTCTCAAATTTCAAATTCACCCCGAAAAAATATAAACAAAATGACATTTCAAAAAATATGAAAGCTTTACGCAATATCTAAACGCAAAGTTTTGCGTTTAAAGTTACGCGGGCTTAAAGCAAAGTGCTTTTTGTTTATAAATCACGTTTACCTGCGTAAGGGCATTGTAGAGGATGCGTAAAGTTCAGCAGACTCTACGCTGGGTTTATAAATAAGGCTGAAGTTCTTTACTTTTCTTCACCACCTGAATCCGTTGCTTACACAAAAAACAACTCAAAAGCTCACAGATTCCGTATAATTTAGAGATTAAAATTCGGGTTTTTTGAAGCTAAATTTGGCTACTCGTTACTAAAATTTGAGTATCTGGGGGTATTGTTGGTTCATTCAATACTCGAGTCATGATTTTGTGGACATGAAGTATACATACTGGACGTTTCAAGCTGACTCAACTTCTTGTTTCCCTGAATGCTTAGCATTTGTCAGTTGAAGTTAGTTTTGATTTTCTTTTCGAGGGGACAGAGCAGAGCAGGGTTGACTATAAAAGAGGCTTGCGAAAAGATCGCCAAGAATTTTGGAAACGAGACGATTATGGGAAAAATAAATCAAAGTTACTACGTATTTTGTTAGTAATAAGCGAAACGAACAAATTGGGCGCTATGGGGTTTAACTGTGTCTTACCATTGTCAGAGCAGGTTTGAACTTGTCTATTAACAGCGGACATTTTTGTAGTCTGATGCCTTATTCCATAAAACATATTGCAATCAATGCAATGTAGCTTCTGTAGAAATGGATTCTTGTACATTCTAAAGTCTGACAGAATGTAGACACACGGATCGTCACAAGAATGGGCACATTCATAAACTTAGTTACTCAGAGCCTTGAACGCAAAAAATTGATATCTTTGTAATCACATACTTTTTATACGTCAGGCGCATATCGTACGAACTGTCAACTTTGTAGATACTTAGTCATGAAATTCTTGACTAGATAAACGTCAACTATCTTTCGATGTGATCGATCTAGGCCAATCAAACTTGAAACACATCAAGTCAGCCAGCTGTCAAACTTACTAAACTAGAATCCTGAACATCTCCAAAATCAACAGCTTCTCTGACAGCGACAGTGTATTTTTGAGAACACTGGCTTTTTATGGCTTATAACACATTAGAAACACGAGATCGACATTGTCATTGAGGTTTTTTTAAATAGCATTTTTTTAGGTAAACCAAAGTAAAGCAGAATTTTAAACTCATAATTACAATACCTGCAACTTTGTACTGATAGGCCTTTTTTATCCCAAAGATAAATTCAGGGGCACTATACGGGAAATGCTCACTTCAAGTTGACACTTTTCTCGTAAGAATTACTATAGGTAGTTTAGTTCTTTTAGCGTCATTCGCCATTAGCAAACCGGTGCTAGGCATGTAAAAAATGTATATAACTTTATCGCAAATGCTGTTATACCTTAAGGTTGTCAAATACCTTAATTGATCGTTTTTCTACTTTTCTCTGCATTGCTGAGTTGTAGATGGTCTGTAAAACAAGTCTGTAGCTGACTTCCTTTAGACTTTTTGCTGTAATTTTTTGTTACAATGAGTGTTCCAGGGGGACAACTATGTAATTCGATTCTACTTTCGATTCTTTTCGAAAATAGTTTCGATTCTACATTCAAAGAGAACTGTTCTATTTGAAAGTAGAATCCGAACAACTTTCGAATAGAATCAAAAGTAGAATCGGATTACATAGTAGGCCCCCAGCCTTAATAGTTAACTACCTACTACATTTTTATATTTATGATATATTGACATCTGTCATCTGTTTAAACTTTTTAAAATACCTAATAAAACTCTCTCTGAATTTTACTATCGAACAAATCTGACGTCTTTTTTAATACTTCCCCTTTTCTTATCTGCGTAATCTGCGTGAATCCAATTTATATTACATCAGGTAATGGCTATATCTTTGGTCGTTAATGACAATTGTCAAATCGGAATAAGGCCACTCCCATAGGGCAATGCTCTTGGTTTCATATATCGTGCGCAAACAAATAACACGCGTTCCGGGCTGTGATCGCAATGTGCACAGTTTGGGATGGTCTTATGTCCGCGTTTCAAGAGATATTCTCTTAACCACACACCTGAGCTGTCAATATCTAAGGCCCCAGTTATAGCTTTCATTGGGGACGTTCAAGTATCTAGTTTAGTAAGTCTGACAGCTGACTGACTCGATGTATCTCAGTTTTGATTAACCTAGATCGGTCAGATGGGCAGCTGTGTCAGTTGACGTTTATGGAGGGGTAGCCGACGAATCTAGTCAAGAAATTTGTGACTGAGTACTAAGTTGACAGTTCGCATATGTGGCTGACGTAGGAAAAGTGACGTTCCCGACCAATCTAGTTTTTGCGTTCAGGTTTCATCTGTTCCAGACCAATCTAGTCGACTTCAGATATCTAACTAAGTTCTTGAATGTGCCTATTGAAATGCATCATTGAAAATTTTAATTTTCGAAGTCAGTTGTCAGTTGTCAGTTCAGCTGTCAGTTTTGCGTTCAATGATCAACTCTAACCTCGAAACCTGGAAACTTCTGTTCAATTTCCCTGACAGCACTTTTTCAATGATCGGTATAACTGCCTTGTCAAAAAAAATGAAACCACCATTGGTTTGACCTAAGTCAAATAAAATGTTTGTTTTACTGTGATTCGAATACCGATTCGTTTCATTGTTCTTGCCAGGTTGCAGGTTATGGTTCTGTAAATGAATGTTCAGAAAGGAAATAGACATTTGTGTCCAAAAACTATATTTTCTCAATCACAACCTGCGTCTTGCATTGTCCTGTTTATCTCTACTTCCTAGAATGAATAAGTGAGATCTAATAATAACAAGTACTCAATGATACCTATTTTATTCTGCGCAAAACACTAGATACGCAGCAAACTGCAGTATTGCATAAGCAATATCTTTGTCCGCAACAATTTTTGCAACGCAATAAACTGTCACATGCAATAATATTTGTTGTTGACCAAAGTCGCTAATAATAAAACGATGAACCAGACATAAAACCGCTGTAAATTAAAAATTCCATAAACAGATTTGGTCCCCCTTTGTTTGGATGAATTTTTCTGCTCACGGACAAGTTGTCTTCTCTAATCATTACGTCAAAGTGACATTCTACTCAAACCTCTGACTCTAACAAAGTCCAGCAGCCATTTTCCTGGATAAGGTGTTGCTTCACTAGAACCTATATAATTGTCCAAAAATAGATGTATTATTGTGAACAGATTTTTCCACTCAATCGGAGAGAAAAAGTGTCGAAATGTTTATTTAGTACTTTACTCGTGTCTCTTCTCTTTTCGTATGTCATTGGTCGTATCTTCGATTTTATTTTTTTCCCATTTTATGACTTCTGTCCGCACTGATAGAGACAAAGGGCTATCACTCCCAGATGAAGGGTTAACGTGCTCCAACGGAGAACCTAAACAAAATAACTGAAATCGTTTTAATGTCACCTCTGCGCTGACCCACAACTGTTTTTAGTTTAGTTTAGTATTTCGTGACAACATGTCATTTCAAAATCCATTCAACGCACACTCTGAGTCACTGCACATTTTTGTGAGTCTTTTATATACTTACTCTATTTACGTCATACTCATTTTGGTTTTATTATTAAGAAATAACATTTCTTCTCTCTCTCTCTCTCTTTCTGTTTTTCCGTCAATATTTCAGGGTCTAAGCTGGACTTTTGATGTCTGATACTGATTCTGGTTGTGTTACTTGACAGTTCCAGCAGCTGAGCTCGCAAGATGTCGTCTTATGTTTTGTACTAAAAACTAAACCCGTGCAATTGTCAATAGCACACATACACACGCACGGATAAATCACAACTGTTTTGGCATTTCTTTGTTCCTCAGCAGCTGTTTCGCGGTCGATGAATAATCATTGTTGACTACATCGATCGGCTCAGCTGGGAGTCAACCCAAAGGAAAATTGGCATTTTTAAGCAAACCCTGACATTAAAGCTCTTCCAACTTTACTTTCACTCGGTATAGTAATTCATTCCGACTATAGAAATTGTCTGACAGGGTAATTATTCTAACATGGCATGTCTATCTTCAAAACCTGATCTGTGCACAGCACGTACCTAAAGTCGTGATCACATGTTTACAAAGTGCAATTCCATAATGCGATGTTACACTTTTTCAGCCAAAGTGAAACTTAAATTGATAGTGCAGACGCCTATCAGTTATCAACAATAACAAAGCTATTAGGTTAGGTATAGTATGTCTTATCTCATCGATTGGGCGAACGACGAAAAAAAATCGTAAACAACTCGCTCGCATATAAACACACAAAATGCTTTGCTGGCCAGACAACGTGGAACGTAGTTTGAACTGTTTGTTTTTTGATTTTTTTCTTCTGTTTTTATACGTGCTGAGCGTGCGTTATATAGGTATTTGCGTTCTTAAATATTTGCCTAGAATAGCGACGCTCAAAATTGCACAATCATTGCAGTGTGACACGGAATGTCATGAAAACGCCAAGGAACCGTCCTTTGTTACGAGTATTGAATGAGTTGTATTATTTGGTTGCGGTTGCCTCCTCTTACAAATTTGAATACGCGCCGTTTCCACGCGGAGTACACGCGTCAACAGCTTTGGGGGTAGTAGTGTTTTTTTCTCTGACCTATTTACATATTTAGATCGTGAACAGCGCCAGAGCATAGTAAATTGCGGAAGATTTATAATAAAACATCTAAAGCGAGACAGCATCAGCTTACTATCATCGTACTCGTTGGCGGAGTATGGAGCCGATGAAACGCTTCAAGGCTATCTGTGGAGAAATAGATTTTATAAATGCGATACAACTGGCAAATGTTGGAGAGCTTGTTTACTTTTTGTTTCCTATTAGGGCAGGGCGTGTGTGTCTATGGCTCTGTATACTGTATGTGCGGCCATTCATTATGGAGCTGAGAGGTAGGTATTCCGTATGCGTAGCGTATGGCGCTCGCTAATTTTAACGTGTCTGCGGCGCTCAAGTTCAACTTTGAAAGAGCGATGATATTGTGTTTGGCATTCGGTGTTTTGGTATGTGCTTCGAAAATGAACGAATTTCTGTTTCCGTCTTGAGGGTAAACAAAAATTCAACAACCATGGAATTTATGTGTAATTTAGCGGGCACGCGTGTTACCCTACCGCCCTGATGGCCCTGATGAACGGTTTGACTATACCTATATATGTAAGCAAAGGTTCACTGTTTCGGAAAGTTTGTTTCTTTGTCGTTTTCCCCGGTAGCGAATGTCAGATAGGTAGCATTCGAAAATTTGAAGTAGCTGCTGATAAGTACTTCTATTGGTTATTGTTTCAACATTCTCTATATTAATAAACAAAGCAGCAAACGTCAGATAACATATAAAACAATTTGAAGTGACGCTGTGTATCCGGTTGGTCATTTTTACGCAGCGTTTATTAGTTCGGTGGTATTAAATGACATTTGTTGTTTTCATTTTTCTCTATATCCCCGCGAAGCTGGTAACCCCGATAATTATCCAGGTTAAGTCTTTGTTGTATTTAACAAGGGATTTTTATATTTTGCTTATCCTATAGCCGTGACGGGGACGAAAGAAACACAGCTGATATGATCTGTTTCTGGTTAAGCTTAAGAAAGAATGATAAAAGGCTAATGGGCCTGAGATCTTTCCGTCCTGGGTATGGAATGCTATTTTACTTCTCTCTATATAAGAACCGGACCTAGACAACTCATAAGGAAAATGTGTAGCACTGGCAGGCTTAGGTTAGGTTCGTGGGTTGGCAAGACAGGAGAAACCTAGAAACCTGTACATGCCACACTTAGATCAATGTAGATCCGTTGTGATGCCCTAGGGGTTTATGACCCCCATAGACTGGAAACCTATGAAAAACCTACGGATTGGTAAACCAACCCGTTTTATTAACAAATTTAAGTAGGTCATTAATGGACCTGTCTGAAAGTTCTTCTAAATCCTCGAAGAAGTAACTACCAAGGGTTTTATTTCTTATGTGGCAGAGCGCTGGGCAGTTACAAAGAAAGTGATTGGGGTGTCCTCATGCATCTCCTCATCACCGCATCCTCTGCACAGGTCATCTGTACTGATTCCCATTTTGTTGGTAGGTACGGTATTTCAGTGTATTGTGTCCGGGCATAATGCCCACAATTGAGGACTATGATTTCTTGTTCAATTGTAAGATTTTTTGTGTTTTCTGTTTATGCCACAGGAGTCGAGCTTGCTCTCCTTGTAACATTCGCACAATGTTGTCAAATAAAGAGTGACCATCATTTTTTAAAGACACATTTTAAGAACGAACCAATTATTTATTTTTAAATAAAAACATATTTTTAAATTTTTGAATTAAAAATATAAATTTTTTTTTTTTTTTTTTTTTTTTTTTTTTCTCCGAGGGTAGGTGAAAATCTTCCAAAGACACTATGAGAATAGCAAGCGCGTGCTCATAGTAGTGTCAGATTTTTACTGACTAAAAACACCACCCTTCGATAGAATGTTAGATACTGCAACTAAGATAAAACTTATCAAGCAATTTTTCTATCACAAAATAATAACTTTTGGCAGGTTACTTCCCAATGAAAGGTCCTGCATGTTCCGCAATTTAGACGCGGTTAATTTTATCTTGCCAAGTCGAGCGGTTTCGTTCTGTGTAGTCGGCGCAATAAATTGCTCTCATCCAAAATTTGTCGGACTGTATTGTTGATATGTCCGGTTAGTCGGTTTCTATGTTTTCTCGCGAAGCTTCTAGTTTCAGCTTCGACTGTTGGAATTCCGAGATCCCTTTGGATATCGTCGTTTCGAATATACCATGGTGCTTGTACAATTTCTCTAAGCACTTTATTTTGAAAAGTTTGTAAAATATTTGCATTCGTTTTCTTGGTACAACCCCAAAGTTGTATACCGTAGGTCCACACCGGCTTTAGCACTTGCTTGTATAGAAGCAGTTTGTTCTCGGTACTGAGCTGGGAATGTTTTCCGAGTAACCAGTACATTTCTCTATATTTAATATCAAGTTCTTTACGTTTCATTTTCACGTGCGAATTCCATTTCAGCTTTGCGTCGAGTGTCATTCCCAGGTATTTGGCCTCGTTAGCAAAGGGTATTCGGGCCAAGTTTAGAAAAATTGGCAAGTCATTCGTTTTCTTATACGTGAAATTCACGTGGACAGATTTAGTTTCGTTGAGGGCAATTCGCCAGTCCCTCGTCCATGCGTTTATCTTATTCAGTGCTATTTGCAGTTTTGAAGTCGTTTCTTCGATTGTACTACCAACTGCTAGGACAGCGGTGTCGTCGGCGAACGTAGCAAGGGTAGTGCCATCTTCTCTTGGTATATCGCGAGTATATAACAGATAGAGAAGCGGCCCAAGGACGCTTCCTTGCGGTACGCCTGCCGAAATCTCTTTATGTTCCGAGTATTCGTTTCCGTTTCTAACACGGAAGAGTCTATTCCCGAGATATGATTCTAAAATATCATACATGCGTACGGGGAGAATTTGTCTTAATTTAAATTTTAAGCCGTCGTGCCACACCTTATCAAAGGCTTGTGAGACGTCAAGGAATACGCTTGAGCAAATCTTTTTTTCTTCAAATGTCTTCTCGATTACGTCAGTGATTCTATGCACTTGGTCAATTGTCGAATGCTTGGTTCTGAACCCAAACTGGTGGTCAGGGATAAGGTTATTGTCTTCTATAACCGGTTGTAGGCGCCTTAGCAATATCCTCTCGAAAACTTTGGATATGACTGGAAGAAGGGAAATTGGTCTATACGATTTTACTTCATTCGGCGGTTTTCCTGGTTTTAAAACCATTATGACCTCCGCTACTTTCCATTGGCTCGGCACGTGTTTTAGTCTGAGCGCAGCATTCATAATATAAAGAAGCTTGATTAATGCTTTTCTTGGTAGGGCTTTGAGAACTTCTCCGGTGATCAAATCATAACCAGGAGCTTTCTTAGGTTTTAGAGATTCTATTTCACGTCTTAGTTCCCTTAGCGTTGCACTTGTGAGTGTTAAATCGTCAGATAATAATTCCGTCCTATTAATATTAATATTATCGTGAACCGCTTGACCATCGTACGGTTTAAAGGTTTCTTCTAGATAAGCGGCAAAAACATCCGCTTTTTCCTTATCTTCCCTTGCCCATTCATTTTGATTTATTCTTATTGGCGGCGCTGGGATTTTGGGTCTCTTGGTGCCTTTCATAGTTTTCCAAAGTGAATAATTGGAATCCTTTTTCGCTGTTAAACTTTCAAGGTAAGAACCTATCGCACGATTTTTGAAGTCCTTAATAGTTGTCTTTAACAAATTGCACAAATAATTTAAATGTGTTTTATGTTGCGGAGCGCGACTCTGTTGCCATTTTTTACGCGCCTTCCTTTTTTCGTTAACCAATTCTTTTATTTCAGAAGGATATCGTAAACCGTTTTTGGCCGGTGTTTTCCTTGGATTAGGCGTATTATTCCAGGAGGCAAGCTGTACGATCTCAACGAAGCGATCAACTTGAACCTCAAGTTCATAGGGTGTCGTGAGTGGAACGCTTAGTTCAATATTGTCTTCAATTTCGTTCCTAAAGCCTTCCCAGTTAGTTGTTCTTCCAGTTAATCTCGCTGGCTCTAGGTTATTGACTAGTTTTATGCTCAATGTTAAAATAACCGGTGAATGATCAGATGACAGATCAAAGCTCTCTTCAACTTTAATGTGGTTGGTAGATATTCCTTTCACGATGAAAAAATCGATCAGATCAGGTGTTTTTGAAGTATCAGTTGGCCAGTAGGTCGGTTTTCCCGTCGAGTGGAAGTCGCAACTGTACTCCATACCTGCCCCAAAGAGCATTCTACCTTTTCGCGAGATGTATCTAGAACCCCAGAATGTGTGTTTCGCATTAAAATCGCCACCAATAATGAAATTGGATTTGAGCGATTTAAGCAAGTTAGTATAATCACTTTTTTCAAGCGAGGAGCGCGGTGGGCAGTAGATAGATGAAATTCTAAGAGTACGCTGACTATATTTAACTCTAATCGTGCACACTTGCATAGTTTCAAGCTCTATCTTCAGGTCTTCGTATTGTTCAATGCAGTCTTTAATGAACAATGATGATCCACCTCTCGCGTTTCCCGAAGGGTGACAAGCGTGGAAATCATTATAGCCGTTTATTTTTAAATTCGATCCCTTTTTCACGTGAGTTTCACTAATCAAGCAAATGTCAAGATCTTTCTCGCGTATAAATAATTCCAATTCGTCAAGTTTTTGCAGAAGTCCATTTGCATTCCAAGTACATATTTTTAACATTGGTTTATCATTCATATTTTATTTGAAGTACGCGTTTTTCGTGAATTATTCTCGAGCTTAACCAACCGGTCGAGAATAATTTTATTTATTTTACTTTGTTCCTCAAGTTTCTCGAGAATAACTGAGAAAACATGAGAAACAGGGTCAGGGAAAGTTTTATCGTTTTTCGCTCCTTCAGATGCCGCTGCCTGGGCGTAGGTCTGTGCTCTGGCTGACAAAGGGACACTATTCGACGGCTTTCCAGATGGTAACTTTTCAGAAGCGTTTCTTTTGACAACAGAGGTCGCAGGCTTTTCTGTTGTCTTTCTTTCTGTGATATTTTTACGCTCTTGAACCGGAGTTTTTATATTGTCTACTTCCTCCATTGCAGTCTTGCGTTTTGTCTTGGTTAGCGGTTTTATCTTTCTATTTTGACTTTGAGGCTTAAAGAGCGCATCTCTCCGTTTTTGCAACTCCTTAGCTACTTCACAACCTCTATAATTTGCTGGGTGCTTTCCTTTACAATTAGCACAGGTAGCGGAGGATTGCTTATTTGCTCCACAGTCTTGGGAAAAGTGATTTCCGGCGCATTTAACACATCGCGGCTCTTTTTTGCAATACATTTGCGTATGATTAAATTCTTGGCAACGTTTGCACTGCGGAATTATTTTCATATTTCTGCGCATGGGCTCGATTTTTACCACAATATTTAATATGGTTTTTATTTGGTAGATATCTTCGATGTTATCAGACTTATCGAAGGTAAGCATGAAGAGCGGAAGTCCACGCCTTACCAGGATATTCTTATTTTCTTCCGTCTGTTGCTTCTCTTTCTTGATGATGTTTACGGCATCCAGAATTTTAAACCCTTTACCTTGGAGGTCGTTTATAACCTCTTCTTTGGTGCACGAGGGATGGAGACCCCTTGCTACAACACGATGTGGCCTTTCTGATTTTACTTCGAAAGTATACCACTGGATCTTTTCGGTATTTAGCTTTAGGGACATTGCCCGGTAGTCTTCGTGGTTATCGACGTTAATTTTCCACGCATTATTCCTCAAAGATGTAACCTTAAATTTCGATGTCAACGTTCCTTTAAGGAGGCTGTGCAACTTATTATACTCCGTAACCCCAACGACGTTTATTGGAGGCGGTGCGCGAATTTGCGCTCGGAGCTGTTTTTCTTGAGGTACTTTACGCTTTTGGTCTCTTAGGGGCTCGACTTCGGGCGAAGAACCGGCTTTCCTTTTCTTGCTAGGTCTTTTCGTATGGACCCGATTCGTTTCTCGTTCTAGCTCTTCTTCGTCGGTGTGGTATTCCCGACTAGCTAAGAGTGGTGGAGTACATTCGCGTTCTTGCTGCAAATGATTGTTTCTCAGAACCTTATTTTCTTGTTTTAACTGATCTATTTCTTTCTTAAGATCTTGATAGAGTAGATCCATTTCCTTAAGTTTGATTCGGAGTGCTTTATTCTCTTCCTCAATACTTTTATCTTTCACTGAGTCCTGTTTTTCGCGCGCTGGCGCTCCCGGCGGACTTCTTTTCCCGGTGTTGTTCGATCTTGATGGAGGAGATCGAGATACCCTTGAACTTTTAGTAAAAGGGTCGATGGATTGCAATAAGCGGCTCTCCCCAGAATCCGTAGAGCCGACCTCCGAAGAGGGTGGATTTTCCAGTAAAGCTGGACTGCCACCTGGGGTAGTTAATCGTTTTGTTTTGTTCATTGCATTTTTGTGTATACGCCACATGCTCGGTATACGGAGGTTGGATTTTAGTCGCCTTTTACGACAGGCATGCCTACCTCGGGTATATTCTAACCCCTACCCGAAGGGGTTTTATTGAAATTAAAATTGAAAAGTCAAGTTAACAACCATAAAAACTAAAAATCCATTCATCCTTTTTTTTGTTTAATTCTTAGATCTATAATTTGCGGGACAAATCTGTATATGGGGGACATTTTGCCGGTAGTTAATAATGCGGGGTAGCCATGTGAAATATACTCAAGAATGATGTTGAAGACGTTACACGGTAGTGCATCACATATGGTCTAAATCTTTTTTTTTGCACAACCTGACGTGTCTGGTAGGGATGCCAAATGAAGATATCGCTCAGTATGCGACCCTTAAAAATATAATGTGTATCGCCTGGACATTTTGGGTTTCCTCCAGAATCTGTCGCAGTCGCTTCTAGACGTATACCGTGTCTCAAACCGTATGTAGGTTGATCAATTCATTGACAAATGTTTTGAGTCGTTCACATAGAAGGTACGACAATCAGGATATCCTATAGTTGGCAACGCTTTCTAGAGGCTCTTCTTTCGCTTGACAATATTCCATTTGCTACCTTTCTGTCCCCAAGATTGATCCATAGCGATGTAACAAGATTGCGACCGGTTGTTAAATAGATAACACAACTGAGAGAGGTGAAAGTTTTCTCAACCTTGATGTATATATACACTTACATAATACCAAGTCAACATTTTCTAAGGGCGTCAGTCAGACACAAAAGTGTTATCTTGTCAAAAAAAAGCCGACACGTAGACGTGTGGAGATCCCAAATTGATTTCCGCGTTTTTCTTTCCATTTTCAAACAAGATAAGAAACACACAACCACAAGCGCACGAGTTGAGCGTAAATCTAATCAGCCAATACAATGTAAGCGAGTTTTATATACATTTCCACCTATTATTCAAATTATTATTATTAACTCATGGCTCCTCTATCGTAGGTCATACTTCGTTCGTTGCATGCCACTCTGTCAGTCAAATGAGTGTAAACAAAGCTGACTACATTTTTACATACACAATTGCGGCTTTTAGATTATAAAATATCAACGGAAAGAATAACGTTCATTCCTGATGTCTCGTTCGGTGAAAAGTAGGTACGCACCTTAACCCATGCCTTTCATCCGCATTTATCAACATTGACATTGGTCGGCCATATTTGAGGAGATGTCTGCTTGAGTTGATGATATCAACACTAATTAGTTTTTCCTGATAACATGCCTCCATTTGTTTAGCCACTTTCTTGTGCAAGATAAAATCACAAGCTTACTATTAACATGCACTGAAATAGTGATGAGGATGACAGATCCATATCGACGAGTACAAGTCCCAATTAGTTGAACAAAAATAAAAATTTCTTTGTCTTACTGCTGTTGCTCTTGGTAGCATTTGCGATTAATGGTGTGTTGACCTACTTCCACATTTGATAACAGCAATCGGGGGAAATCGCCAAACGTTGAAAAAGGTGGACAAACAATCACTTTTTATTTAAGAAGAACAAAAACAAAACACCAACAAAATAAAACAAAATAAAATGCAATAAAGCGAAATTGGAGAACAAACAAAATTTGGTAGACCTTGGCTTATCGGCTCAAGACGAGAGAGAGAGAGACAAATGACCCGATTAGAGCGTTCTTATCTCTTAAAAAAAAATGTATTTTTATTTGTTTTGTGTTTGCTGGGTGAAGGACAACCTGATCTTGATGGTTAGGCAAGATTTAGTTCTTTTTAGACGTACTGCAATCTGGAGTAAGTGCTTTGACTTGGGCCACAAAAATCGGAATGCATAGCTGCTTATTGTTGTCCACTGTAAGTTTGAGAGCTTGAACTCCTTCCTCTCTAAATGTGTGCAATTTCTTCTTCGACTGCGCTATTTGCTTGTTGTTTTTATTTGTTGTTTCGTTCAATGCGAAGTCTTTTTTGTTTACAAGTTCGATACCGCTGGGCAGCAGGCTCATATAAAAAATAAATAGTTGGCAACAGGTCGATAAGGGACCCAAGGCCTTTAGCTTCTCACAACCATTCGTTTTGTTTGATTTTTTTATTTCTTATTTTTAGAACGTATGGAAAGGATATACAAGTTTATGCTGAGTCTGAACGGCTGGTGCAGTTGAAAAAACTAAAAGATATAATTTTGTCCGAGAGTCGAGAGATGTCGACCCCTCGCTCTGAAAATATAAAGCACACCAACCGCTGAGTCGCTTCCATCTTCATTTTTCGTAGGGGTCGACAATCTATCTGGCTTTGAAGGCTTTGAAGAGATGTATGTAGTTGCCGATGCGATAGTAGGTTGATTTCTATTTATTTGTCAGTGTTGGGTGTCTTTATCAATCGGCAGCGTTGTCCTCGTTTGCCCCCAAGGCCGATTTATTTCTGTAGGCCTATTTTTAAGATCATTAGTCTCAGCATAACAAAGTACGCTAAAAAAAAACAACTACATTCTACTTGGCACTTTTGAGAGTCACACTTTGTTACAAATGCTTGCATACATGCAGGCTGATATTAAGAAAGTGGCTGAATTCTGAAATGTCAAAAAAATGCGCATAACGACTGCATACTGCGATCATGGTGCTTTCAAATGATGCTTTTATTCTGCTTTATATGCGTGATGCTTTTTAATAGTTGACGTTTTGGCATGACATTTGATGAAAACACGCGTCAATTGATTCTTTGTTTTAAATATCAACGATAGCTTTAAACAAAAAAGTACTTAAAAATGTACCATAAATAAAATGATTTTTATAACTTTAATTATTTATTTATTCAAATAAAGTTAATACTCTTTTATTTCTTCAACCTTTTGTTGGTCAACTTTGAGTCTGGCGTTTTCGAAGTCGACTAATTGCTTGAAATATGCCCGGTATTTTTCCGGAATTCGGACTCAAACTGCAGCCTTGTGCTTATTAAAAGCTTTGTTTAAATGTGAGTCCATTTTTTGTTTGTACATATTTAAAGCAATAAATCGTGTAAATTCGATGTAACTAATTTAATAAATAAATTTACTTACGAGGTCGTCGACACTTCCATTTTATTATGAACAAAAACAATTTTATCGGAGAATTGACATTTGCATCATAGCTAATCATGATGCGTTGTTTGCTTTTATTTGCGCAGTTGATTCGTTTACAATGCATTTTGAAATGGTATGAATTGCATCACTGTGATCTGTTTATGTTTTAGAACTCTTGACGTTGCAGTGCTGCGGCAGTACTGCGTTTTGGATTTTAGCCAGTGTGTCTACTTGGCTTACATTTTTTCTGCTGAGCCTGAAATATAGAAAAACACCAGAGACAACTTAAATGCGTCGCTACTGTCAACGGACACAAATAGGTGAGATTTTCTCGGACCTCTATACCGCTCAGCGACTTTTATACATTATTCTTCATCATTCTGCACAACCTTTGAAGTTTGCAAGGGAAGACACGGCTCTCTATAGCTCGTTTCTATGATCCATGTTGCGGTATATGGTCCTAAAATAGATCTGGGCTTCTTGTGCCATCACAAAGGGATCTAAATCAGTTTGTCGACAAACGAATTTAGTCATTCAAACTATATGACAGATGAGATCTTGCGAACAATGTTAAGAACACTACACAAAAGCTCAATGTCCCAAATGAAGATGAAGGCTCTTTTTACTCGACTGGTTTGTACTTAAAATGTCCATGTCCAGTGATTGGGGCACCTGGTAAACTGGGCATTAAATGGACTGCTTCAATTTGAGGGGGATATTGCTCTTTAGACTCCCCGGGAAAGCCTTGTATAAGGCGTTGAAAACGCACTGCAATGTAGTGTCTGGTTGGTTTTAGTGGTTGCTTTACCCTCCATCCTGATGAGGGTAAAGCAACCCTCTGTTCTGGCTTCGTCATATGTTGGCCAAATCTTTCTTAAAATGACGCAGTTTGTGAGGTTCACGCATCTATACTCTGTCCAACAAAAATTGTCAGTACAGGAAAGATAGGATGTTTGTCTCCCAGTCTGGTTGCAATGACTTACATAAATCTGTCCCTCTTTAAAGCTCTCACAGGGTTGCCATAGTTTGTATGAAAATTCACCATAACTCAGAGAGAAAAAGTGTTAGGGTTACCACCTTTATTACAAAAATAAAAATATTGTTGAACGAAATAAGTTCAGTTTATCTTTTTCCTTTTCCCGTGAAGTTTTTTCTAGGGTATTCCCAGTAGGCCTAATCACTTTAGTTTGTTTTGGTAAAACCCAACGATCGACAATACGTAGTATAGGTTTACCTGCTTGGTCATTTTGATATTTCAGTGTGAAAAACTATTTGATGACAAATATGCAAAAATATAACAAAAATGCTAAAATATGCCAAAAATGTGTGCTCTACCCATGTGCTCATTTATACCCAACTATGCAGAAATTTGCCCTCACTACTAGGTCAGCCCTATGTAGGAACTTAGAGTTGTATATTAAAATATTTAATACGATATCGCAAAAAACCCAATATCACTACAACGCACTTATGATCACTTGTTGCGTGAATGAAATGAATGCATTAAAACACTTCACGAATAAACCTTTTTCTAAAAGACAACATTGAAAAAAATATTTTAACTGAATATTATTTGATCCTTCAGAAATACAAACAAATAAAAACCGAATGGTAACACCCCACATAAAAATTCGTTCTCAAAAGCACGAAAACCAAAAGTTCTTTGACAAAATCCATAGAAAAACCCTTGATGATATCCTTTCATTGTACACATGGTAACACTCTTCTGATGTGCTTCAGTCACACACACTGCAAGCGAACACAAGCGATCATTCATTCATTCTGCCTGCAGTTGTGTGGCAGAGTGGTTGCAGTGAGCTCCATGCCAAATTTTAGGAAAATGACAACAACAATTCCTTGGTATGACAGTGGTTTGGTTTTTATTTCAGTGGCAATTCTTGTGTTTGAGTGCCGTGAGAGCATCGACAGGCACCATTGGTAGAAAAAAAGCTCCTCCATAAGGCCTGTACTGACAATTTTTGTTGGACAGAGTATAGTCACCGCCCCTGCAGTGTAGTGCAGGAGGAATTATCTGTTAACCCTGATTGTTGGATGCAGATCTTGGGACTCTGCTTGATGCTATCAAAATAATATTTCTTAGATGGACAATAGGTCTACGGGATGCATATTAGCAGAAGAGATCGATCAGAAACGGTCTGTGAGTTCGATCTTTACCGGCAGTCTGTAGCATACTATAAGCAGACAGTCTGTTAGGCAGGCATGTCGCAGGTTGCAGAGCTGTATGGCCGAGGATTCAGCTTTTCAGTTCATTTTCTTCTTAACTGGTGATTGAATCGGAAACCATCAGCTCAGCAGACAAGTATGCTAGAAGCTAGAGACAGATCAAATGCGTCCATCTTGTTAAACTGAAGTTTTGACATTGTAATTAAAAATTGATAAATCGGCAAGAAAAATAAATATGAAATTGTATCCGAGTGTCTTTCAACGTCTGCAAATTGTTAATTTATTTAAACCCACTGACAGGCGTGAAAATTAGCTGACACTTCTCACTGACACTATCACTAGTGGGCACTGTGCTAGCCACGACAAACAAACCTACTGACTGATGCAATAAAAGTCAAACCGATCAAAAAAGTCACCAAGTTGGCAGTACTTTTTCTGTCTGATTTGTTTCTCTACCCCAGGGCCTGGACAAAATAAAATAAATTAATTCAAATTGCTTTTTGAAAAGATTCAAATGGAAACAAATAATTTGATGATAATTATTCTCTGTTGGGCAAATAATTAGCACAGTTATATTTCAATTTGCATGCAATAATCTGTATTGTTTTTTTTTGAGACTCTGCTAATTACTCTCGAATGTTATGATCGTAGATACAATCTATGTAGTTTCATAATAGACAGAAAAATATGTTTCGGTGAATTAAGCACTTGACATGACTAGATCATGATGCGCATAATTTGATAATGGCCTAGCAAATGCGAGTATGATGTGCGGACTGTCATTATGAACGACGTAGTTAGTCGGAGCGTGCTGCTGCTCAGTTTTACGTTTTTTTTTTAACCGATCAGCATTCGCACCCACCAGGTTAGATGTGCTGATACGATGTAAACATGCTTGTGATAAGAGGGCGCGTGTGCATTCATTCACCTTCTCTAGTAATGTACACATTGCGGAAATCGTATCAAATGTCAACAAGTTGTATGTGATTACTATTTTCTTAGTCGAGGGTGCTACGAACGCTACATACTTACAAGATTTGCTGTCGTTCTTTCGGCTTAACTTCGCTGTTAGTTTTAAACTACGTTATAGAATGAGAGAGATGAGTTCTAACGAATTGGAGCAGCGGTGGAGTAGTGACGTTAAAGCATTCGTTAGGGGGATCTCTCGAAAGTGCGTCAACTAAAACCAGGAGTGACAGCACGTAACTTGATACAATCGAGTTCAGTCGATACAATCGAGCTCTGGCAGCACCTAATGTGTTTTGATCGAGGATAATCGGTTTAGGACAATCGATTGAAACAAATTAGGTGCTGCCAGAGCTCGATTGTATCGACTGAACTCGATTGTATCAAGTTACATGCTGCTACCCCAGTCTAGCTCAAATTGCATTATTTTGAAATTAATTTGACATGTAGCTAATCATCTAGTCGGGAATGGAATGCGAGCGTTAGTGCCTTAGTCTTCTTTGACTCAAACATATAGCTTTCATGGGAAATGCATGAGTTCCGAATAAATTGAATGAGTTTTCTGATTAAAAAGTTGACAGCCCTTAAGTACCTTACTTACTTCCGAACCGTGAAAACTCTCATGCCGGAGACACTGCAGCCTTCCATGCTCAACGACCCCGGGCACGCTGCTTCCAGTTGTCCAGACCAAGAGCTCTGGCATCTGCGACGGCTTGGTCTTTGAAACGGAGATTCGGTCTTCCTTGTCTTCTCAAACCTGGGGGCTGAGATTCGAAAATGCTCTTAGCTGGAGTACATCCACATCTTACAGTACAGCTTATAGAGATCGCGGTTGTATCTTCTACTCCATTCGCCCTCCTCGCGCCCAGGACCAAAAATCCGCCCAAGTATTTTTCTTTCGAAGTAGCCCAGTATCCGCCCTACCTTCGTCCAGCACTCGGCGCCATAAAGCAGGACTGGCAGGATAAGGTAAAGCACACAGTCGTCCTTCGAGTTAGGAGTTTTGAACCCAATTGTTTAGCCGAACCGAAGTAGCAACGCTTTCCTAGGGTAATCCTTTGCCGGATCTCGTTGGTCTTTTCCAGGATTTGCCTCTGTGTGAAAATTTGGTCTATAGTCGATCTGCCGGGCCGGAAGCCACATTGGTACGTGCCGATTAGTGCGTTGCAGAACGGTTTTTAGACGTTCACACAGTACGTTGGAAAGCCTTTAAGTTCTTGCCCTAATGACGGCTGCAAACCTGAAGAGCTGTTTGTAGTCGTCTGCTGGGTGTCCGGGTGGCAATACAGGCGGAGACTAAGGATTGGGCCCGGATACGCTTACTAGGTCTGCTTCCTAACGATAATGCATTTGAACACATTAATTTAAACTGCGTTCCCCCACGCAAAAGTATAGAGGAGAACTCATCACTTTGGGGTCTCAAGTAGAGTGCTGTTATGCTAAGGAGAAACTTTCGCAGCTTCCCAACGTCCATCGAAATACTGTCAGCTTGGAGATTGCCTGATATTCGCAGGTCAGCCACTCAGAAGATGGGTCGCTCGACGCATTCGGTACATATGTCTGTCCTTGTAAGAGTGGGCTTTTTTTTCAAAACGTGTGATCTTTCATTTTCGGTCCCCTTTATTTTATTTCCATTCCATTGTATATATTTTTAACAACAAAAACTTACTTGTTTCTCAATTTCAGTCAATGAATGAGCTGTGCGAAAGCCAAGGATGGGGAGTTGAGGTAACAGGAGGCCGCATCGGTCTCATTACAGTCACAGTACCATGGAATGCAATTATGACCAATGACAGCGCCATCGAAGTGAGTGATTTATTTATTTGCCTGCGTCCGGTGCAACGCCAAACCGATGGCAGCTCAATGCTCGAGTCGATGTGGTCATCGGTGAGTAGCTCGATGCAATTGGCACAGGAATGTCTAGAGAAGCATACCACGGATGAGGAAGATTTCGAGTTCAATGCACAAAGCAATTCAATCGAAGGCCTAGAAAAATTCGCTCAAACTATCGATAGTGGTAAGTATTTGATGACATGAGGTGTTAGCGCCTCCGACAAGTTTCTGAATCTCTCACTCTTGTTTGCAGTACTAAATAGAATCAAGGCAAAATGTCGTAACACAGAAATAAGACTGGAATACCTTCCACCGAACAGTTGTCAGGGCATAGCGATAATTATTAAAATTAAGAGTCTGAGCTATAAAAATGAGGCGGGCAGTGAAAGTTCGACTTCAGACTCAAAAAATACTCATGCGGATCAGTCGAGGGAGGAGGCTGATGGTGATGGTGAAGCTGGGCTTCATACACTTTCCACATTTGCCACGCACAACATCAACATGGAGGGCATAACAATTTACACGGAGGAATTTAAGGTTTCACAGCCGAACAATCCGCGAAAAAACGAGCCACCTGTGAACGATAGTACAATTCACTCACGCAATCTTGACTTGGAGGCAAGTGTCGATGAGCCCTACTACAGTATGATCTCGACTGCCGATCAAATGTCCTACACGGAGAGTCTAAAACGCACACAAGAGTCGGCGATGACTGCATCACAGTCGTCTGGTTCATCCTCGTTCTCACGACGTTCGAGAACGCCAACTGCATACACCGCCGACGAGGACAGCGACCCAGAGGATGAAAGCGAAGAGGCCACAATTGAAGTTTTCAACTCCAAATGCATTCCCATTGTGCGTATCGATGGCAAGCAGGAGATTAAAATTAAACTGAAGCAGACAGAAGATGTGTCGGGACCAAAAGTGTCGTTGGATGTTCAACTTGGTGCTTTGTATGTGTTTGTAACACCGCGACAGTTGCATTTGGTGACGAATTTCTGTGATGCATTCTTTGCTGAGACCGTAGCAAAAGAGGTGGTCAGCGCTGGTCGAACAGATCCTTCTTCGCAGGGGCAATCAGCGGCCGCTAATAAAAACTTCAGCTCGAATATGACGGGAATTTTGGGCGGTCAGGGCAATTGGGGTGAACCTTTGGATGAGTGTAGCTTCCGTGGTGGTGCCTGTTCGACCAGACGAGGTTCCAGCACATATAGCAACGATGACGGTCGTTCCACCCTGGGCGGTTACTGTGAGTCTGTGAGTAGCTCGCTGAGCAGTAGTACCACAACAACGTGTTCATCGAAGTTAGCCCGTAAAGCGGCGAATCTAGAAGCAAGTGGAGATATATCTAATTTTAATATAAGTGTGGCATCAGCGACTGTAGTCATCCTGCACGAGGATATCCTGTTGGTGTGCAGTAATCCTGATAAAATGGGCAGTCCGCTGAGTGAAGAGAGTGAGACGAATCTTCTGGAGATCTCTAATTATTTCTTCTCGTGCATCGATGAGAAGACGGGTTTGGGTGCGTTCTCCTGCCAAAAGAACCATTTGAAACTGTATGCCGCGCCCATTATCGCGGAGGGCATGCAGCAGCGCAACAAAAACTTAATGGTTATGAAGTTTGCAATTTCGATGACGCAAGTGGATCTGCACGAAGTCTTGGAATGTGTTGCCACACCTCTGCTGGAGTTCGATCGCAAGGAGGTTTCCACTGAAGACTTTCACAAGCGTCCAGAGATGATTATCCACATGAAAACGGCGACGCCATCGAATCCGAACAGCAGACGACGGAGAATGCCCATCCCGCCACGAACAGAGTTCGAATTCAATCTGGACAAGTGTACTGTCGAATTGGACATATCCATCTACGATCGCTTGTCGGCTATATTCTGTTCATCGCCATTTAGTGCAACAATTGATCCGCCTCCCGCAGAGGAGATAAAAAAGAATGAAAGTCGCCACTTGGATCCGATACAGGAGTTCAACGTGATCTCTTCGATACTGCATGTAAGGCTGCGGTTCCCGATTGCCGATATTCGGCCGATACACGATCCTAATCGTGTACCATGGTGGAAGCAAAATGTCCGACCAGATCTTCTGCTCTTCTCGTTCTACCAATTCCGCATGAAGTTCTCTTCGTTGATGTTTGAATTCCTCGCCAACGAGATTGATGTCTACTATGTGGTAAGTCCATAACGAGCATAAATCTCGAACTTTTGTGTTAATCTGTATTTGCAGGAGAGTCCTACGATCCCTCGAATCCATCTACTTAAGTCCAACTTGGTGAATAATAGTCTCCCGCCATTGAACGAACCTAACGTGGATTATCCCAAGTAAGTTGTTAAGTTTTCCATTCTCAAAAACGTCAAACTTACATCCATCTTCCGCTCTAGAATAACAATTGAGTTTCCTACCGAAAAGACGTTGGACACACTAATAAAGTGCTCTACAGAAGACAGTGATAGTGGCGAAACATCAGGCGAGGGCTGTGATCTGTATGCTCGACGAAATCGTGAATACGTGCCCTTCAGTTCCAAGCGCGTCTGCCGACAAAGTGATACACCCCATGCGACTGCCGACACAGGTACTTTATCTGATTAGCAAATTTTATTCCCAGACTAACGATACATTTCTGCATTAGAATCGGAAACAATCCTGCTGCCTGGGGACTCGAATGAAATGCGTAAATTCTGTGAAACTGCGATGAAAACGTCAAAGTTACAAATCAAAATAAGTCTTCCAACGGCGGTCTTTCAAGTGAGGTAAGTTCGCTTCTCCAATTCAACGCGTAACAGCTCATTGAGAGGTGCTTTCATTTTCCTTTTAGTTCCAAACAACTCTACGAGATCATCTACAATCGCGTCAATACCGATCTGCTAATGTGGTCGGCAAGTTCTCCGTGTTTTAGTACGAAATCCAAACCCCCACCGGCGCCAACGATAGAGCAGAACCTGCTCAACATCGGAATGATGGATTCAATGTATGTGCCATCTACATCACCGGTTCATCCCTATGACAATGATGATGTTAAATATCAAAAGCGTTGCTCTTCGTCGGACGGTGGTGAAGCTGAATGTGGTCTGTCGGACAACGAAACGGGAAGCATCTACTATTCGACGTATGAGAAGAAGAGAAGCAAACGGAGCCACCAACCAAAACCTCCAATGAGTACTAGTGTGTGTTCCTTTGAGTTGACCGTGGGTAAAGGCGTGTTGTCACTATTCACGCCAGTACGCGATGCAGAGAATCGAGTTTTGCCCAATCAACTGGGCGAATTTACGGCGATGATTGAAACGTTTAGCTTATTCTCTGTCAGCGGATTCAATGGCGACGACAACATGGCGTATTTGTGTATTAATTCAAAGGATGTCAAAGTGTTTCATTGTGGTAAGCTGAGTAGAAAGATAACTTACTCCGAGCTGTAATAATTTTGAATTTTCATTCAATTCCAGGTCTGATTCCAACACGAGACTCTGAGCCAGGATTACCAGACTTGAGGGGCCGTCTTCCTAGTCACATGCAGTCGACGTTCTATCCGACTCCGGCAGATCTCACAAAAGGTGACGGCGTGGGTTGCAGTAAGCGTGAGATGCTCTCGCTGGCTATTGAAATCAAAAAAGTTCCCGATCAGTGTCTCAAGGTAAATCAATGCATAACTTGGCCCAATTAACCAATAACCAATAACCAATAACCACTCTTGTGTCAATACAGCGTTTGAAGATAACAGCCGGCATTCAAAGGGCGACGTTGCGGCACAACCCTGCTCTCTCACAGCACACTTGGTTGAATCAGTTGATAGACTTTTTGGACGTTGTGGTAACAAAAAAAAACACGCTAAAGCCTGTCAAGCCTTATTCAATTGACTTTCTATTTTGTAGGACTATCCAATTGAGGGATACAAACCGTTTGGCATTGTCACTGAGATGCAGCTCCATTTGTGGGATTGCGCCATCGACTATCGGTAGGTGGAACTTTAACCCAGCAAATGTGGAAGTTTATTTTCATATTTTTGTGCATCTTTGCAGGCCGAGGTACCTTCCTTTCCGCAGTGTGATAGAAATAGGTTCGTTTATGATGAGCAGCAATATAGTGTCCTCGGTTCCGGGTTGCACTTTGCGATTCATTGCCGAGGAGTGCATCCTGTCATTGGCTCCTTATGTAAGTTGTGTAGTCAATCGCATTGACTGACAAATCATGATGATATACCCCTCTCCATCTCTTTCAGGATCCGAAATCGAGTAAGTCGGAAAATAAAGTCACTGCTCTGCCATCATGCAATCTAGTCCCCGTCATCGACCTTGGTCTGCTTGATATCTCGCTGCGTCTGAATGAGAAAGCATGCGACCGCAGTCCGAAACTGGACCTAAGGACATCCATACAAGATGTTCATATCCGGAGTTGTTTTGACTCGGGCAAGGCCTTGGCACATCTGATCGCATACGTGGCGGGTGACGGTGATCTTTTGAACCCCGATGAGGATGCGGACAGTATGAACTCGTCGCTCGGCTCGTCAGTGTATAGCGATGCCAGTCTGTTCTCGATGAAAGACCGTAAAAGCTCTATTCCGGAGATATCAGCTCGTCAGCAGGAGCGAGTGAATCTTTTGATGGCAGAAGCGGTGAAAGAGACAGTCACATCGAGAGTAGCTCTAAACGAGGACGCAGAGCACACGTTCGATCGGGGCGTCGAAGTTTTCTTTTTCCCCGATGAAAGCCAACAACAGCAGCTGTTGGAAAATGCGGCGGCAGAAAAAAAAGTCGATGCCTCACCATCAGAGGAGCAAAGCCAGCAGCAACCCGTGTCGGCACAGGGACTGTCGCGCACTAACAGCAGCTCGGATGAGTGGGCCTATCAAGCAAGACGAGATAGTGGCAGCAGTAACGAACTGCAGGATCTGCTCAATTTCGAAACGTGTGTGATGAAGAACTCGTACATGGGGCGGCAGGAGGATGATGCAGTTGAGGCGTTGCCTCAAGTTCGGGAAGAGCTTGGTGACCTCAAGCAAACGGAGAAGGTGCGCACGAGGAAAAGCAGTCTGGGACTTGATGATGACTTCTGTGTGATCGCTGACGAGGAAAAGTCGTACTTGGTGAGTATGAGAGTAGTTTGTCAAAGGGAGAGATTCTAATTCCTATAATTCTAGTCACAGTGTGGCATTAAGGACCTTATTATATCTGAAGACCCGTTGCGCATGGTGGACAACCATTTCAAGCTGCCAGCTGGGAAACCCGATCTCTTGCAAGCCCCAGAGAACTTCCCCATGGCAGAAAACCGCTATACCTTGTGCGAAATGACTCTGACCTGGCACATATACGGCGGCAATGACTTCCCCTTACCATCCGACGTGGAGTCGACCGAGACCAAGGACAGGGAGAATGTGTAAGTAGTTTGCCGTCAATTTTTGTGACCTTTGCTAATGATTGTTCGTCCACAGCCGTCCAGAATCGCAGCCTCCTATGTCTGATGCCTTTAAACAGGGCGTGTCCTACTCCAAAGGCACCCAAAGCATTCAATACGGAAAGAAACCTAAAGAAAAGCTCTCCTGGCGTACAATTGGCGGTCATGAACGCAATCACGAGACCCTGGTTGAAATCCAACTATCAAAGGTTCGTTGTTCGCATGAAGTTTACCCCCGGCATACCACACATGCGTCACGCCAGGTTCTGGTCATAAGTGAGCTGGAAGTCCGAGATCGCTTGCAGACCTCGGAAATCAATAAATTCCTCTATCATCCGAGTGCGAAACACTTGCCGAATAAGAGCTCACAACATATGATCGTGATCAAGGCGCTGCACGTGAGGCCGCATCCCCGTACTAGTATCTCTGAGGAGTGTTCGCTTCGCATATCGCTACTACCATTGCGACTGAACATTGACCAAGACACTCTGCTCTTCATAGCGCAGTTCTTCAATGATCTTAGCTCGTCGGGTAACAGCAGCGATGCCGAATGTGCTGCATCTGGTGGCAGGCGTCGATCATCGCTTCAGCCACCGGTAATGATGGTCGATGATTTGCCAGAAGCAGTGCAGGACTTGCGGGCACGTCGAATGGTCTCAACCAACTTAGATCTACTTATGGAGGGCGATGAGAAGTCGCCAAAGAAGGAACACGAACCCAATTTACCAGATGTGGATGTTGAAAAACCTCCCATTTACTTCCGCGAAATTATCTTCAGTCCAGAGGTGAACATTCGTTTGGATTACCATGGAAGGCGAATTGAAATGTCCCGGGGACCAATAGCTGGCTTTCTAATGGGACTGGGACAGTTGCAGTGCTCCGAAATCAAGTTGAAGAAAATTGTCCACAAGTAAGTTGCGCGGTTGCTCGTGTTTCCTTGTGGATTGTAACTTTATTTATCTCGTTTTAGACATGGGCTGTTGGGTCTAGACAAGTTGATAGCACATTTGTGCAAGGAATGGTTGCAGGACATAAAGAAGAATCAGGTGCCGGCGATCTTGAGCGGTGTTGGTCCGACCTACGCAATAGTTCAACTCTGTAAGTTCACCACATATATATATGCGAGTTCACAGTAAGCTAATTGTTTTTCTTTTGTAAAGTCCAAGGCATCTATGATCTGTTCTGGTTGCCATTCGAGCAATATCAAAAGGACGGTCGTTTCGTGCGTGGACTTCAGCTGGGGGCGCAGAGTTTCACAGCACGCACTGCACTTGCGGCATTGGAAATAACGTCGCGACTAATTCAATTATTGCAGGTGAGTGTGGACACTCTATTGTTTAGATTTCAGTTGTGAATGTCATGGGATTTTTCTTTTACAGTTTACTGCAGAGACTGCATACGATATGGTGTCGCCGGGACCATCGGTGCGGAGCATTCGACACAATCGTAAGGGCAAACGCAAGAGGCCCCACCGCCCGCAGGATATTCGCGAGGGAGTAGTCAACGCATATCAAATTGTCAGAGATGTAAGTATCGTTCGCCGAAGTATAGTTTCGGGTTTTTTTTCTACGTGAAGGCAGGCACATTTTGTTGGGCCTATTTCACATATGACGGTGCGTCCATCTACGTCTTAGGGACTCGTTCCATCGTTTATAATCTGCGACTGTTTTTTACTCATTGGTTTCCTGTATGTCTTCAGCGAGTATGTTGTTAGGTTGCATTAAAGGTACTACGAGTATAGAATATCTATATAAGAGGTTAAAATCGAACTGGCCTCTCTATTGTTAACCTGCAAATGAAAGTCCTAGTGGAAACAAGTTTTCGACGTGCATTTGCAACTTTCTCGTAAAGCTTACGTTTGCCACAGCTCGTTCACGGGTGCAGAGATTATGTCCCGATCAACATTCATCAAATGGGTCGAATATCACCACAAAAATCTCACGCCAGCCATCGAGAATTGCTGGCCATGTCGCCGTTGTTGAGATTCCGTTTTGTCCTCATTAACAGTCGGACTCATCTTCGCCGTCTCCGTATCAGACTGGTAGTTGAAAGGGCTTTTGGAAGTCATATTTGTTGCCTCTTTTCTTAATATCGCATTAATTTCGTTTCGTTCGCATACTATTCCAGGAGGCCTCCTGCTGTTTCAATCTTTGGTTGAGGTCTCTTTCTCACCCTCGATTTTGTCGTATTAACCGATAGGCCTTTTATTCAGAAGTTCTATACCTAAAATAATTTAATTTCTATTTCCAGGGCATCAACGACAGTGCTAATACCCTAATCGAAACAGCTGTTGCAGAGCACGACCAAAAGGGTTATACTGGAGCCTTTGGTGGCATTATTCGACAAATACCACAACTTGTCGTTCAACCGGCCGTTCTTGCTACACAAGCGACCACCAACATTCTTGGTGGTGTTAAAAGCTCTCTGGTGCCCGATGCCAAACTGGAGGCACGTGAGAAATGGAAAGAAGACAGTGATTAGCAGAGGCTCCCCACCCCTGTCTCGACTCTCATCCAGCAATTGGATTTTAAAAGCTTCCAGCTTGCCGCCAAACAACTGCAACTGGAAATTACTTTAATTTTTATTTGATTAATAGGACAATCCTTTCAACTAATATGGGGATGTCCTAGTTGTTTAATTTTTTTGTACGCTGTGTAGTCTTTAGTTGTGCTTAATGTGTTAAGTTGATTTAGTGTGTATGTACTGTTCTTTTTATTTTGTCAAAACAGAAAAATCATTGATACAAATCGACCCCACTGACATCATATAAAAAACATTTATTTAAACTATTGACAAATAAATTCTAAAAAAGAAAACAATACAATTTTGGACGAAATTAAAAAAAAAATGTAAATAAAAGAAAAAAAATAGAAAAAAAGGAAAAAAAAACAGGATGTGGAGTAGATGTTACAAATTTATTATAATTCATATTTGCGTTAGTATATTCGCCCATATCGTGGCCATGTGAGAAAACGTATATATAAATCTATATATTTATATTTTGAATTGAGAGAAATTAAGAGAAGATAATTATGTAAATGCCTTCTTAAAATATAGTTATTTTTATTGGATTTACGAAAACAGAAACAAATGATGATAAACAAACATTGATATAACAAAAAAAAAAAAACAGAAAAAGAATCACTATAATAAAATGTCCCTTTTAAACCTAAATTCTTATAAAACAAATTTTCTCTGTGTTTTCAATGTATTCGGTTATTCGAATGTTCAGTTAAATTTACGCTTCTATATAGGTTGGTCTTAGATTTGTGAAAGATGACGGCATATACCCGTGAGTTGAAGAACCCACGATCCTACACCCAAACCCTTGGGTTATGTTTCGCTTCATTAAATCATTTGCAATTTAAGACTTGTGCCATTTAGCTGGTGAATAGACTTCTAACCTACTTAGTTTAATGGGCTTTCGGAGCCGCAGACATCCATCCTCAAACTCGCACGGGTTTCAAATGCAAACAGGGTGGGGTAGACCTGTTCTATTTGAAAGTAGAATCGGAACAACTTTCGACTTGGGCCCTGTATTCCAAAAATCAAGTTCAAGGCGATGTAAAGTTCGGGTATTTCTTTTTAAGCAAATGCGCATGGTTATAACAAACCCTTTCGCGGTTGGAGGACACGTACCTTCACCTTGTATAACTTGTCGCTGGTAACATTAAAACATTCAATGACGTTGTCTCCATATTGCAGTAACACCCTTCTCAAGCTCGCAGGAACAGCGGTCAATTATAGAACATTCTAGAGCTCAATAATTTGGACGACAAAACTAAGTTACTTCAGCTACAACAGAAATAGCAGGAAGTCTAACTACATGCAAGCGATCAAGTACATCAGCATAATCTCCATTCAGTACTGGAACTTTAGGCTAACCCAACTCAGCGGAAAACAGCAATGGAAAATTCAACACCACCACCAACTACATCAGTCAGTTGCGAAACTTTGCAACATAAACATCAACACCATAACATACAGCAGCTGATATCAACGACAAATAGGAATTCATTTCCTACAACTTATGTTTACGAAATACAAATACGATTGAAAACTAGGGTACCTACGAATGCAGGGGTGGGATTCTGTAAGATGAAAACGTTCATTCGTTTTCGTTTAAACGAACGGTATGCTTCCTGTAGCTTCGAAAACGAAAGGCTCCAAAAACGAAAAACATTTTCGTTTCATGCGAAACATATAGCGAATGCTATATGTTTGACGTTTCTCATTAACTTTGGTTATTTAATTAATGACTAATTTTTATTTCAAGCGATAGTGATGATAGCGCTGTGTAGGACTGTGTAAATTTTAGAAAAAATCCGAAAAAATCTTCGAGATTGTTCGGATCCTCTTATGCTGCCCAGTGAAAGGTTTGTTTATTTTATTTAATTGATGTGCATTGAATATTTTACTTTTGCTTAACGCTTTCGGTTAATTAAAAGTGCTTTTAAGTATGTGCTGCACAACGTTAACCTTTGCACAGGAACGCGAAACCCTTACGAATGAGAAGAAGAAAACAAAAGCAGTTGCATGAAGCAAATTTTCGCTTTCGCGTGATTTCTTTCATTTTTTGAAATGCGAAAGTTATTTTCGTGTCGTTTTTTACAGAAAAACACACCAGATTCACCTCCAGACAATAAATAACTCGTTCCTTATTAACACAATTGCTTTGTATAAGCAGTGTTAAGGCCGTAAACATTTGTTTGAACCAAACGCAAAAAGAAAAAAAAACAATTTGCAATAAGGGGCTGAAAAGAAAGGAAAATAAAACAAACACTGTGTGTGGGATTCGATTGGGCTTCCGCATCTTAGATTGTGCTCTCAGATTTCATCAAACAAAACAACACGATTTACTCTGTTTTTTGTTGATACTCATACTTGTGACATATTGGATCATTTGTAGTCACTTGGCTACGTGCTTTCTATATTTTATTATTTTATATTCACCCCTATCTAGGTATCCGTTCGGAACGGAAAATTCTCCGATTTTATATGATTCAAAGGATTTTTGCTTCGAAGTATTCTTTGGAAAATCTATTCGGAATATTTTCCGACAGTTTGTTACGCATATCGGCGAATTACGTTGAAGTGCAATGAAGTGCATTTTTTTTTAATTTTTGACAGCTAGGTTCCGATATCCTCCGACAGAAATTGGTTGCGGAACTAGTTTACGACTTGGAGTGAAGTGTTTTCTTTTCCGAAATTGGATGACTCGAATGCAATTTAAGCTTCCGACAGAGTATGGGTTGCGGAGAATTTTCCGTTCCGAACGGATACCTCGATAGGGGTGATTACATCATTCGAATTCTGCATTCAGTTTGATTTCTAAACATTTGTACATAATAAATTTACAAAAATAGCTCCACCCGATGCAACGTGCTTCCTTTCAGTTTAAAAATTTCACAAAAGCGAAAACAAACTTCACTAATTTTCAAACTTAAACATGACACTCGTACCTATTGGTAAATCTCAAGTAACTGTCAGAAAACATACAAGATTCGGAAAGTGCTCTGAAATCGAACATAAAAAGTGACCAAGACAAACAAATTGTGCTTTTTTCTGCCCAATTGAATATTCGTAAGTCGTAACACATTTTTATTTGAACACTGGACAAGATTTATTCTGAACGTAAAAAGAAGAATGGTTGATAATGCCATATTTAATACGAATGCTATGTGTACGAAATGTCAACTTAGTGCTCAGTTGAGAAATTCGTGGCAGCGAGGTCTATCATTAACTAAACGACAACTGAAAAAACTGTTCACCTGATCAACCAAGGGCAACACAGATGAAGACATACAATGGCTGCCTGCTGTCAGAACTAAGTAAACTAGGACCTTAAACGTCTCCAATCAATAAACAATTCAATTCAATATTCTATCGAAGAAAATATAAAAATTAATTTTTAGTACGTATACGCCAGAGTCTTCTCATATCAATACTGAGTGATCTATCCTGTAGAGGCGTATATAAAGAAATGGTGACATATTACCCCAGGATGCTAAAGCTTAGTTCGAAGCTTACGTGAAATCCTTACAGACGTCGGCGTGGGGTATGTATAAGTTCAAAATTTTTTAAACCGATAGTCGCTATAATTTTAATTTTCGGACTAAGAAGATGGACAATGTGAGTTCATTGAACGATAACGTGTTAAGAGATCAACGCTCTCTATCGTACAAAACTCTGCGTATAAATTGCAGTTTCACAATATAATTGAGAGTGACATTTGTGTCCATAAAAATAAAAATAACAATACGCAACAACGCACCCGCTTCAAGGTTTTCTTCGTCTTTTCGAAGAGTTTGCGTTCGTAAAGTCAGCAACCATTTGCTCGACTTATAAAACACAGCAAGTTGTTTCGATCGAGTAAATTCTCTATTTCCTGACTAGTTAAAATGTTGTTTTATATTTTCACGGTTTATTTTGAAGTGTGGCACCTCAAAGGACTAGGTTTGTCAGCTACCCCTCCTTAACTAGAAAAAAAAACTATTCACGTAACCAATCTGGGCCAATAAAAACTGAAATACATCAAGTCAGTCAGCTGTCAGAATTACTTAACTAGAAATTTAGGACGTTCGGATTTCAAGTTTAGTAAGTCTGACAGTTGACTGACTTGATATATTATTTTAGTCGTTTATGGAGGGGCCGACAAATCTACTTAAGAAAATCCTCTGCCTGTATACTCAGTTGAACTTTTGAAGTATCAAAATTCAAAAATAAACCACAAGTTCAGAACAACAACTCAACTTTCCTAGTTAACGCGTTCATATACCTAGTGCCTTTTTAAAGGTCTCCAATATAAACGAATAAAAATAAAACTGTTTTGGACACATTTGTTGTTAAATTGGTCTAAACTGGTACCCTGGTTCGATAAAACACGGCTTATATTGCTAAGTTGGCCTTGTTTTGCTTCTGCTGGTCGGTTTAAATTTGAGTCAACTTGAAACAAATATCGGTAGGTATTCAACATTAACATTCATCATCATATTTACCACGAGATTTCTCTCTCTCAAGTTGCTGGTAGCCTACAAAAATAAAAAAATAAATAAATAAATATTTTTGCCCGACAGGTCTGTGGGACCCTAGGCCTAGCTTCTCACAATCATTCGTTTTGTGCGAATTTTCAATTTTTGGGATGAATGGAAGGGATCTACAATTTTACGCCGAGTCCAAACGGCTAATTGAGAAGCTCTTTCATAACAATTTTACTCTCGGATGTTAGTCAGACGTTCGCGAGAGGTGGCGTAGTGGAAAAATATCCTTAAGGTGTAATTTGGTTCTTTCGGGATTCGAGCCGGGGACCCCTTGCTTAGTAGTCCAACACACTAACCACTAAGCCACTGCTGGTAGCCTCCGGTCATACGAAAAGTATTGGTTGTCGGCGTCTGTTGCAAGTGAATGCCAAGTCGCGAAATTCCAGGCGTGTTTATGCATCCAACTTCGATTTTCTTCTTCCAAGCCGACCGCAGCTTCCTCTCGCTAGGCAGCCGAGTCTTAAATCTAGCTGCAATAAAGTAAAAGTTTATATCGGCCATGCAGTAACTGCGTGAATGAAAGTCTAAGGTATATTATAAAAATATCAAAATAAAATCTCCAACCATCGATCGTTGTTTTAAATCAGCTGTACTCGCAACTTCTTTGTTCAAGCCCAAAAACTTTGTTGTTTAAATAATGCTCTTGACTATCATCATCTAAAAAAGAAAGGATGTAACTTATACCTTTATAGCGAGTCCCCCCATCAAACAACCCTGGACCAGGAAGAGCTTTTCAATCCAACTGACACTTCCAAGCGATACCAACTTCGCAGCAATTACAAGTTTCCCCTTCGATTGTGTCTTGCGCATCGGCCCCTAGCCCCTACGATACCATCCACACGCTCCACTTACTACATAACTTCCGTATACAAAGCGAGCAGAGGCAGAGCAACAGACCGCATAACAACCACTTCTCGTCCTCTCTCTCGCTCTCACTCCACTTGCCCTATCTGCTCCACATTTCAGAGTTCAGATTCAGACACTGTGCCTGTGCCAGTGCCACGCACCATAAACACCTTCCACGGCTCTTGTGCCACATTGGTTCTACAAGCTTGCCGCAAGTGTCAATCGGCCAAGAAAACTCCCAACGTGCGGGTGTATACGAGATTTTCGCGCAAATTCAAAAATAGGAATACCTACTCTCAACACATTTTCCAAACACCCTATAATTGTGTAAACAAGCTCGCGAATTGTGTCCAAATAATAAAAATAAATAAAATCGTCTGCTTCCAGTTGCCAAACCAAAAGCCTTTCAAAGAGAAAAAGTGCAAAATGTGTACAAATAAATAAATAAAGATGAAAAACGGGAGCAGAAAAGTGTAACCAGTGATAGTGGGTGGCAGGAGTCCGTTAAAGAAAAAAAAAACGGAAATAAGGAAAAAAAACGTTCTCTCACCACCAAGTGTCCCATCAGTGTCTATGTGTAAGCTCTTTCCCTGTATGCGCTGCAGTGGAGGAATCGTATGGCAACCGTTCTCTTGGCCGACACGCCGCCGTCCGAGTTCCGATAGTTTCCCACCGCGATTTATATCGAATTTTTATTTACATATTTTTTTCTGTTTAACTTTGCGTTCGGCTTAAAAAAGTCCGCTATATCGATTTAAGTCACGTTGTCGGGCTGTATCTGTATATGTTTCGCGTGCGATATGGACCAAGGGAATTAGGTCCTTACAGCGAGGTGTTTCTAGCTCGGAACTTCATTGCGGGATTAATTGAAGAAAATTGCCTCGCCGAGGGCGATGTGACAAGGCCCCACGTTCCGTGTGGCGGACTCGAGAACTCCGCGTACCGTTTCGAGGTCCCGCTTCCATGTGGAGTCGTGACACCGCGGCCTATGTAAATGCATCGAGTAGGCCATCTGTATTGTTTTCAGTTTGAGTCATGACATCTCTGCACAAGGGAACCAAAAACGACCACTCAGCAGTAGCAGTAGCAGCAGCAGCAGCAAAGGAAAGCGAATTGGCGAAATGGTTCTAAGCACAGAATGGTCACAGGTGGAGGTTATCGATCTCGTTAACGATGGCAACGGGTTGGGCTTTATCCTGGTTGGAGGCCGGAGTACAGGCGTCGTTATAAAGGGCCTAACGCCGGGCGGTGTTGCCGAGCGGGACGGCCGGTTGCAGTGCGGCGATCACGTGCTGCAAATCGGTGAAGTAAATTTGCGCGGTTTTAGTTCCGAGCAAGTAGCAACGGTTCTTCGTCAGACTGGAGCTCAGGTTCGATTGATTGTGGCGCGTCCAGTTGAGCCCACTGCCATTGATTACCAAACATTGGCCAGTCATGCTCCAATTATTCCAACTAAGCTCCTTTCCGACCCGGAAGAACTGTCTCGGCATCTGTATCAGGATTCGCAGTTTTCTGTTGTTGCTACAGCAAATAATAGCAGTGCTGCTGCTGCTGGCGGTGCTGCTTCGAACACGGTTGGCTGCTTTACGATGCCAATACCGGACACTGAGTTGGCCGACTTGCCGTTGCCATTGCCGCCCATTCCGACGGATTTGCCACATTCACGTACCTGCCCAAAGCATTTGGACATTGTGCCGTTCGCATCGCCATCTATGTGCCATCAACAGCAGCAGCAGCAGCAGAAGCAGCTGTCATCGGGTTGCACTGACATGGATCGCATAGAGACATTGGTCACAACGCCGGGTATTGTGACGGTGCTCAGCAGTGATCCGTCACCGATAACGCCGCTTAGTTTCGTAGACTCGCCCGAGACCGAGACGTACGAGGTTGAGCTGCGGAAGAACGTCTACGGTCTGGGCATCACGGTTGCGGGATACGTCTGCGAAGAAGAGGATCTCTCTGGAATTTTTGTGAAAAGCATAATCGAAGGCAGTGCCGCCGAAATGAGCGGCAAAATACAAATCAACGATCGAATAGTCGCTGTTGATGGGAAGACATTGGCCGGTGTCACCAACCACCAGGCGGTTGAGATCCTGCGAAACACCGACATCATAGTGCATTTAACGCTGGAACGATTCCTGCGCGGTAGAAAGTTCGAACACCTTCAAGTCGCCTTAACCGAACTGAAAAGTGATTCCCAATCGCAGATTTCGCTGCCGGCATCGCCTTCAATAGCCACACTGTCGTGGGTGCCGCCCAAGTCCGATGCGGACTCACTGGCGACAGATGATTGCCTTGCGGCGTCTTCTCATGAATGCGCTGACATGATGCCATCGCGCGACACTGTCGACTCGAACATGTCGTTGGTGTTGGATCGCAGCAGTAGTTGTAGTGGTTCAAATGACGAGCATGAGTACAATAACGGCGATGGTGAGGTTAAGGCCAGCCAGCCAGTGCCAGTGATTAGCAATGGTAGTGTGACAACGACTGTGGCGACCACGCCGACGGCTACACCAACGACGACAATCCTCAAACAAATGAACGGCAGTATAAGTGAGAAGCTAAATGGAGGTGTTCAACCATCCAGCCCTCGTTCGCCACATTCGCCAACGCAGCGAACGCCCCAATCGGCACAGAACACACCGACACCAACGCCCACCGCCGACAGCCCGGACGCGCTGCAAGTTGCGGCCTGGAAAAGTGAGTGTCCCGAAAGCGAAATAATAGTTGCCGAAATAAATAAACTTTCAGGTCTAGGAATCAGCCTCGAGGGAACTGTCGACGTTGAGGGCGGCATCGAGAAGCGGCCGCATCACTACATTCGTTCGATACTCGAGGATGGACCGGTTGGTAAGCAGGGCATCCTACGGCCGGGCGACGAACTGCTTCAGGTCAACGAACACAAGTTGCAAGGCCTGAAGCACATTGAAGTGGTGAAAATTTTAAAAGAACTGCCAACGCAAGTGCGATTGGTATGCGCACGCGGCCCATCAGCACCGTCTGTGATAAATACCTCTCAGAATCCGGAAGCGTTCGAAACGCGAAGCCTCCTGCCCGGTGGACATCAAAGTCTACAGAATCTCCTCACCAAGGCACAATCGGAGAGTTCCCTCTATACCTCGAGTACAGCAACTCTGACCGATCAGCAGCGATCCAAATCGGTGGAGAATGTCTCTGGGCTGGCCCTGTGGAGTACAGATGTCACGTACATAGACATCGAAAAGACTGAACGCGGTTTTGGTTTCTCAATACTGGACTATCAGGACCCGTTGGATGCTGACGGTACGGTTATTGTGATACGCGGTCTAATACCTGGCGGATCAGCGGAAGACACTAATGAAATATTTCCCGGTGATCGTTTGGTTTGCGTTGCCGAGAAGAGTCTGCAGGCGCTGTCCTTGGACGAGGCCGTCGCCATACTTAAGGGAATGCCTAATGGAATTACACGAATTGGCATATGCCGACCATTGTCCACTTCCGATAGCAATGTCAACTCACCAGGCGATGAGTCACCCAGCACGTAGTCTTTAATGGAGTATGACACTTTTCAATGTGAGTATACCTGCCAATTTTATATTTAAGAGTTAAATTTTGTGCGTAAGGGAATATACAAATCTGCTTAATTGAATCGAAAGCAATACTCGAAAATAAAAAATTCATTATGTAAGTGGGTTAAGTCGGCTTAAGCTCATGTGTCAAACAAGCGTGTGAATGTAATCGCACATTGGCTTAGCCAGTCGATTCCTTTAGTGGTGAATCAGCATCAGAACTTAATAGGATTTTTGTTCATATCTAACACTAGCTTTAGCCAGCATAATCTTACTTTAAGAAACCTTAAAATTCAGAATCTTTGTCTTATGATATTTCAAATAAGAGTAATATTCCAAAGTCCCTCACATAAAAATACCAACTTTTTTTTATTTTGCATTAAGCATTGTTAAGCAATGTTTAAAAATAGGAAATGTCTCCAAATGACAGTAGTTGTCGATATTGAACAAAGGCCGACTTATTGGCAATATGGCATCTCGTATATTGTTGTTGTAAATAATGGTAATCAATGATCTATATTGACAAAATGTTGGTTGTCCTACTGATTCGCTCAAAATCAGTCAACGGTCGCTATTTCATATTTGACATTTAGCGTAGTTCTGTGACGAGAACAAATCGAAAATTCCACAAATACAAAACTTCCACTCAAATAAACTGGACTCGAAGGACAGTTTTAGCTGCCAGCTGCCACACATGCAGTGACATTTAAAACTCTTAATAACCAAGTCTGACAGTAGGGGGCAGTTGTATGTCTGAATTTTTAAGAAATCATGAGCAGATCCTCTCCATCGCGCTACAATGTCAAGAATCTTCTCATTTGCATCACATATGATCTAAAAAAAAATTAAATTAGCATTAATTAATAAACAAAATGAACTAAAACCAACTTGCACATTGAGAGAGTAAAAATACTTCCTGCATCTGTGGCGAGCTCCAAATTCATGTCCAGGATTTTTTATTTTGATGTGAGTGCCGGTATGGCACCAATACACTGCGGAAACCTCGCGGTTCTAAAAAAAATCTCCTTTAAATTGCTACTTTAATTTTAACGCTTAAAGAATGAATATTTAAATGTTATTACCAACATCACTTTGATAGGGTCCAAAGAATTCGTTCTCGTCACATTTTTCAAACGGGTCTATTTTTTCTTTATACACTTTTCTTTTTCGAGAAAACGCAGCCACGTTAACTATATGAATATCAGCAAATATATCCTCATCGCTGCTCAACATTATTGAAAAAGTAAATAATTAGAAGACAGCTACTCAAAATACAATCAACTGTCAATTTCAGCAATTTATTTGAAAGCGCAGATGAAAAATACAACGCATTTGAGTTATACTGTATTAATTTTGCGAAAAAGTCAGATGTAGTAAAATTTTCGAAATTTGATTAAAATTAAAAGTCGAAATTATAGTTAGTTTCGAAATTAGTAAAACTCGAGTTTACTGTTCGTCACGTTTACTGCTAGCACGTCAAGGAGCAACCTCACATGATTTTCGACCCCCCCCCTCCATCATCGCTAGAAAAAATAAAAGTCAGAAACTTCAAAATTGGTGGGTTCACTGGACAAGTTTTTAAAACATTCGAATTATTATGAAATTAGATCTCAGTACTTTCCACGACTGATTTGTTACATAGAGGTTTTTATTTAAAAGAACTTTTGTCTTTTTTTAACATTTAGGCGGCTCTCCCACTGAGGCAGCAAGCAATAAAAAAAATGAAATAAATATTTTGGTGCGACAGGTCTATGGGACACAAGGCCTAGCTTCTCACAACCATTCGTTTTGTGTGGGTTTTCAGTTTTTGGGACGAATGGAAGGGATCTACAATTTGACGCCGAGTCCAAACGGCTAATTGAGAAGCTCATTCATGACAGTTTTATTCTCGGATGTTTGTCAGACGTTCCCGAGAGGTGGCGCAGTGAAAAAAACCTTAAGATGTAATTTGGCCCTCTCGGGATTCGAACCTGGAACCCCTCGCTTAGTAGCCCAACACACTACCACTAAGCCACTGCGCCACTACAACTCTTGATTCATCTTGCAACAAGCAATACTTTTATACAACTTTTTTTTAACCTATTCTCACATTAAAGCAACAGTGTTGCCAGAAATTTCTAGCTGTCATGTCATCCGACGACTCCGATGATACGATTTTGCTATTGGGCTGGAATTTAAGAAAAAAGAGACAAAATGAAAGGAAGTATTGGGTGCACCCCTCATTTACGAATTTAATAAATCATGGTGGAAATATTTGCGCAAAGCAACTCAGAGCGCAGCCCCGAAACTTTTGAAAATATTTTTTCTAACCCAACCCTAACATGCGCTATGTATCGCCAGCAATAATGTTGCCACAATCAGCAACATTTTTCGTTCGACCGATATTGAGTTGCTTTAATATGAAACGTCTAATGTGATTCAATGTAAAATAACTGTTAGCAATAATATCGCATGTTTCCGCCTTATGTTTTAAATCTGATTCATTCTTTGGGAGCTTCTGAAATGTCTGTAGTAATTTGTAGTAATTGGCACATTCAAAAACTTAGTTGTTTTAAGTCGACCTGAATGCAAAAACTAGATTGGTAGGGAACGCCACTTTTCCTACGTCAGCCACAAATGTGAACTGTCAACTTAATACTCAGTCACGAATTTCTTGACTAGATTCGTCGGCTACCCCTCCATAAACGTCAACTGAAACAGCTGCCCATGTTACCGAAGTAGCCAATCAAAACTGTAAGACTTAATAAACTGCATAGATACTTGAACGTCCCCAATTTATTTTTCATCCAACTCTGGAACGCTTTAATCACAACTTCAGCTTTTTGTCAATATAAACTCAACACAACGACCTATTTTTTATATATTTGTCATTTCAACACTTACTTCTCTTTTTTGAATACTTTTATTCACTTTTAGTACTTGTTTTGCAAAACAAATTCCTCCAAAATACGAACCTAATCTGTATTTCCCATTTAGTTCAACAGATGGCCATCAATTTGCAACCTGCTCCAGCTGTCAACCAAAATCATGTATCCTATTAATATGCAGCCCATTCTTCGCTGTTTTTTATTCTATTCTGTTGTAGTTGTAGGCAAACCGACGGCACCACAGTTTTTTGTTAAATTTTTATTATTTGTGTCAAAGGCAAAAATGCGTGCGAAAATTCACCTACGGAAATTTATCTCTCATAAGCCATCTAAATAGAAAAAATCTTTATGAAATGGTTTTTGTCCTAAAAAAATCCGCAATCGCTGCAAAAAAGTATCACAATTAGGTAGGTACTTAAAATCTATACCAAGTGGCCTTGAGCGCAGTGTCTTAAAACTATGTCAACATCCTTTGAATAAATTAAATTTAACAAATGCCAACAAAAAGTACATAATGATAAAAGACGAACCAAATAAAGGCATCTAGGATCTAGGCGATTATACCTAGTTACTTCACTTCTGAACTCACACAAAGTTGTCACCTCAGCATCGAGCAGCTTTTCGCTTATTGCCATCAATACGATTTGCAAGGCGATCAAAAATCCAATTACCAAGGTCACAGCCCATGATATCCAAAAGAAAATCCCAATCCAACGGACAATTTCCCAGCAAGTAAAAATGAAAAAAGAAATGCTTCGCCCTCAAAAAGGCATTACCCTCATTCTATGGTGTACCAGTGTCGACCGAAATGTATTACACATGTCACCCCGCCCATCCCCCAGCAGCAATCCTAGCAACAGTTGCGTTGCACAGAAAATCCCATTTGCGAAATATGGTCAAAGAAGTTCGTTGTAAATTGAACAAAATCCACATTCCATAATAACATCATCCATTAAATTATGTTTTTAGCTCCCAGAGCCATTCGCAGAGAAGACATTTTGTCGGAACTCCCTTAACATATGTGCTTTCCCACAAAGAAACTAGAACCAGAACGGGAACCAGAACCAGAACCACCAACGAAGGGAAGGAAAAACCAAAAACGTGTCCTCCAATATTTTCGAACGTAAGTGTGCACTTATATCGATTACGTGACTATCGATTCCCTGGCTCCCTTGCTGTCCTGGTTGGCAGTGACATTCTTGTGTCCCAAGGAACAATGCCATATATTTTGCCTGCTTATCCCCCCACAATGTACAGAGCTGGTTGATAAAACCACCCATAGATAGCCAATGTATGATAACCGAGTGATTTTGGGGCAAAAAAATATTTGTGACCGAAAAAAAGAAAATACTTAACAGAGAACAGCAAAGATAAGAACACGGCAAGGATATAAGGCGCAAGCATTATTATGTACCCCACATTCTTACGCTATAATAGGGGGCGTGTGGAGCATGTGTCAACCACCCACCATCCGCCGCATTTAACTCCGCATGCGATATGTTGTTATACTTTCTGCTGCCACGAACACCGACGACAATGACGCTGACGATGATGGCTGGCAAAGGGAGGACTGGCAACAAGGCCGGCTCGGCTTAAGGGGGTACAAATGAGGTCAGAATAAGCCTGTCAATTAAGTTCCATGATGATGATTATACAGTGGCTCAATATGGAGAGGTCGCAATCAGGTATGGGACGACTGGCAGAGAATGACACATTAAATGATTGACCCCGTTAATCAGACATTTACTCCGGCCTTCCGTCACTGTTTGACATATGCTATTAGTGCACACACTGGCCTGCGTGCCAGTTTAATGCGTTAAATTGCCTTTCAATGGAAAGTCGGAATACGCATGACAGTCGCATACAGTGTCCAATGACTGAACAGGTGAAGGAAATGTAATGGGGTTGAATGGGGTTATTGACATACACTACACATACAGTGCCGAGTCGGTATTAGCCCTCAAGCATTAGTCGAGAAAATGACTGTGGGAATTTGTCTATTTGTGGGAATTGAAGGTAAAGACTTTTTATCGCAACTAGAGACCCACAACTCTTGCGTTTAAACCGGCACCTTGGCGGAGAGAGTGATAATTTGCTAAGGACCAAACCGATAACATCGCGGACGGAGGGAGGGACATAATCCAAGACGATAGTTTGGGGTGCGGGAGGCGATAAGGTCAAGATAATTATATTGGCCATTGACCCTTAAGCTTCTGCAGTGAGAGGGGGAGTCAAACCCTCTCGAATAAAGGTTAGTTTAGAATATAAAATTGGCTGTCGTCGAATTTTACCAGCAAAACGATTGCGGCGACACTTGGGAGGATTATGGTTAATTTAGAAAATTTCTCACACTAATGGGTAGAGTTTCTCTAAATTCTATAGCAAGGTGTGACTCTTCGATAACTAAATGTCATCACCGTCATTTATCTATGAAGCATGGGCGGCCAACTGCTTCTTATAACAAATCATGACAAGTATTAGAGCAGTATACAAATGATTATCGTTACTTTCAGACAATTTGAACAGACATTCACAGCCCTATTGTGAGTTTCGCTAGAACAATATTCCACCCGAAAAATTGACACTTCAGTTTTCGCTTATGAGTTCCGGGCGAATATACAGCTATTTACAACATAAACTTTCCATTCCTTTTTTAGAGGCAAAACATTGAAAATTTAAGTTAATTTTCGGCCCGAAATTTTCGGGCGGACAGCATTTCGCCAGGTGAAGTATTTTCCGGGCGAAACTCACAATAAGGCTGATTATGGTGGATTTACAACATCGCACATTCCTAGTACGGAAGATTAAAGGGATACCCAATAGTAAATAGCCATCTGACTGAAAAGGACAGCACTACCTAACCGAACATGCAAAACTACATGACACTTTTTTTGGTCTGCCATTTTGTTAACGTGGTAGGAATTATGAGGAATTTGACTTTTATTTACAATTATTTATTTATTGCGTTTTATTTATTGGTGAATTGTTGGTTAAATTTACTGAAACCAATAACCACGCTCATTTGATATGTTTCTAATCGGTAAAGGAATTATTTTAAAGTAATTGCTTAAATGTTAGTCGCCACAACTTGTATTTATTTCCGTTTTACATATCTATAATTATGGGTAGAACATCCGTGACACTTAGACGTTGTGATCTTATTCTTACGCCATTGTTAGCATTGACTACGAACAAACAGATCTCTCTGTCTCTCCTCGTGCAATAAAGCGCATGCATGATGTTGTAAATCTTAATAGTGGATTATCTACTCATAGTTGATTATTGAACTACAACTCGAACGGCTGAATTGAGAAGCTTTCTCATTACAGTTTTACCTTCGGAATTTGGATGGTTGTCAAATGTTAGGGAGATCGAAAAAAGCCTTAGATGGAAACAAATTTGCTACCGGTGGGGACATAAGTTCAAAATTTTAGTATGGACTTATATCTCACTTTGGTGAGACTTAGGTCCATAATTTATTTTTTAAAGATTTGACATAATTCCAAATACAAGAAGTTATTTGAAAACAAAGTCCAAAACGCGCAATTTTGAGTAATTATCTTTATAAAGTATCTAATAAATAAAACCTACATTTTTTAACACATTAGCGTCATCTATAACAATTAAACGTTTATTTTAAGAAACAAAAACAGCGTAACAAAAATAAAAACGGAAAAAGGTAAGGTCGCGCGATTTTTTGTACCAAATTTTTGCCTGCGGCGCTAACCTTGAAACAATATGTTTAATCAAAAAAATGTCATAGGCTCGTCAAAATAATGAATATAGAAGCTGGTTAAAGCAACATTTGGGAAGTATTTTAAAAAGTTCCGTCCATTAATAATATCTCTATTCGACGGTGGTTTATTTTCCATTAGGTATTTCGCTTATTATTTTTAAAGACGAAAATATACAAAAAGCATGTTTTTGGTTATTAAACCAAATTGTACATCTGTACAAAAAATCCGCGCATCAAATACTTAGTCTAAGAACACCTGCAGATAAGAAAATTAACTGTTGGAGTTCTTGGATTATATTTCATATTTTAGCAAAAATATGTCCCACCTAAATAGGACATAAGTCCATAATGGATTTATGTCCCCTGGAGTTATGTCCCTGCGCCGTATTTTGGCGGCAATCTTGTTAGTTTGATACGAATTATGCTGAAATTTTCAGAGCGATGTTCAACGGAATTTTATTTTCATTAAAAACAAAATGATGAATGGGCACTTATTTATACAAACTAGTTATGCCTGTCTAATTTCTGTACGTCAATTTTTTGTTAACTTTGTAAGATTGTGGAACTCTCTGGCCCATAAAAATTAGAAAGATTAGAAGCACGACTAATTTTAAATCTTCACTGAACTTTAAAGCTGAACTGTCATAAACATTTAATTTTGTATTGTAAACAACCTTTTCAATTGGTTTAGTCTATTGTTTTACTTTTTACTTATTAACTGTATTCATTTGTTTGCACATGTTACTCTTAATTAACACTAAAGGCCTGCAAACTTTAAAAGATGCTTGTTGTCTTAAATTGTAAGCAGTACTGTAATTAATAAATTAGAAATAGAAAAAAATTAATGGAAATATTTGTAGTTGAATGCTGAAGTGTTGTTCACGTATCCACGTAGTAGAACTACCATGACACTTATGCTTTGTCCTGCAGTGGAAATAGAACGCACAAGTTCAAATGGGACAGAACACATGTAAATTCAGCATGCGTTGCAGTACTGCAAGTTGGCTCTTTTTCTAAATTCACTGCAAAAAACAATGCCACCACAACACAGAAAAATAATAAATAAAATAAATGAGATTGACGTTTATTTCGAATGAAAATGTTTTGCGTACAAATAACACCGGCTGACTGACGAAATGGAGAAAAAACTAATACGAAATGTTACTTATTGTTAAATTGGGCACATTCAAAAACTTAGTTGTCTTAAGTCGACTAGATTGGTCTAAGGTAGATGTAACCTGAACGCAAAAACTAGATTGGTCGGGCTACGTCACCCACATATGACAACTGTCAACTTTGTACTCAGTCACGAATTTTTTGACTAAATTCGTCGGCTACAATTCCACAAACATCAACTGAAACAGCTACCCATGTGACCGATCTAGGCCAATCAAAACTGAGATACATCAAGTCAGTCAGCTGTCTGATTCAGCTTTACTAAAATAGATACTTGACATGATACATTGACTAACAAAAGTCAGCAAAAACTATGTGTCAGCTGTCAATTGGTTGACATTGGAAAAAGTGTTGCCAATTCCAAAAACTAACCTCTAGAAAGTATACAAGTATTTGTGGTTACAAAACTCTAATCTTTTAATGAGAAAAAAGGAAGGTGATAAAGTTCTTAAAATAAATTGTCTAGAAGATTTAAATAACCTTTAAATTTAATGCCGTTTGATAGTTTTCCTAACTTTGAATCTGAAGCCAATGTAGTATCGATTTGTAATTTTGAAAGTGATGTATTACCAAGCGTTTTTCAAAAAAATCCTAAATATCCCGATAGTTTTTTTATTATTCATCAAAATATTCGCAGTCTTCGTGCAAATTTTGACTTATTGTTGCTTCATATAGAATTATGTTTAAATAAGCCTGATTTAATATTTGTTTCTGAAATTTGGATATTTGATGACGAGAAAGGTAATTATAAAATACCCGGCTATGATTTTTTCCCCACATGTAATAGTTCCTATTCTGCTGGTGGTGTCGGTGTTTTTCTTAAAAATAAATACATTGGCTGTGATATTGTTAATACAAATTTGGATTCCGCGGATATTGTCAAAGTAACATTCAACCTATATAATGAGAAGCACTGTTTTTTGTGTATCTATAGACTTCATGATGGTAGTAGAGATGTTTTCCTTGATGAACTTAACTTTTTGTTGTTGAATGAAAAATCTAAAAACCTTATCTTTCTTGGTGACATAAATATTGACCTTCTTTCGAAAACCCACTTTGTGGACAGCTATTTAATGCTTTTGGCGGCTAATGGTCTCGAATGCTGTATAAGCGAGCCCACCATAATAGGTGATAATTCAAGGACATGCATAGATCACATTTTTTGTAGGAGTAGTTCATCTCGGTATGTTAAATTAGTGAGTTCTATAGCCGACTTAGGTATCACAGATCATTGTATGACTAGCCTTCATTATTTGGATATTGTGGATGAAGTTAAAACTGATGTAACCTATATGCATGTTAAAAAAATTGATTTTATCAACCTCAATTTGCTATTGCGCTTTGAATTTTGGGATGATGTCTATAATGAAACTGATCCTTCCATTGCCTATGATAATTTCATAAAAAAATTTAGTAATTTGCTTAAAAGTTGTACTACTAGTTCGGTTAAATCTAACAATAAATCCAAACGCCTGAAGGAGTGGATGACTGGTTATCTTTTGGGTAAAGTAAATGAAAAAAACAAGCTAAGTCAAAAATGTAAAAAATATCCAAATAACATTCAACTTAAAGCTGAGTACAAAAAGATATGCAAAAACTTATCTAAAGAAATAAATATATGTAAAGAAAACTATTATTTATCCGAACTAGACAAAAATAAAGGTAATGTTAAAGGTGAATGGTGTATAGTTAACAAAATATTAAATCGTAATTTCCAATCTGATAAGCCGTTAGTAATAGAAGTAGATAATATTAGGATTACTGATACTACTGAAATAGCAAATCGTTTTAATGACTTTTTCATTTCTATATCTGAAAATGTATCTACTGAAGTTTTTGGGCAAAACAATGACTCTTTTCATGCTGGTGGCTTAGTCAATGACATTGTGTTAAGTAAAAGTTTTTTTTGATCCTATTTCGTCTGGTGAATTACTTAGCATCGTTAGATCCCTAAAAAATTCAAACTCCGTTACCTCCGATGGTTGCTCTAACATAATTTTCAAAAAAATTGCTTACAACATTGTCGATGTGCTTGCACATGTTTTTAATAAAAGCGTATACGCTGGAATTTTCCCAAGCTCGCTTAAGATTGCTGAAGTCATTCCTCTCCACAAAAAGCTTAACCCTTGTGATATGAACAATTACAGACCGATATCCTTGTTATCTGTTTGCTCGAAAATGTTTGAGAAGGCGATGAAAAGGAGAATCTTAACATTCTTAAATATAAATAGTTTCTTTAATGAATCCCAATATGGATTTCGTGCTGGTAGGTCAACAGAAGATGCGTTGCTGAAATTTTGTACCGACTTATATGAAAACATTAACAGTAATTTGTTTACAGCTGGGCTTTTCATCGTCTTAACCAAAGCTTTTGATTTAGTTGATCACAAAATCCTTTTGACAAAATTATATAATGCAGGTATGCGTGGTTTTATACATAACTGGTTTGCTTCATATCTAAATGATAGAAGGCAGGCAGTTAAAATAAAAGGTTGCCTTGGTAAATTACGCAACATAATATTTGGTGTTCCGCAAGGTTCGGTACTTGGTCCATTGCTTTTCTTAATTTTTATCAATTCCATATTTAATCAGAATTTTAAGGGTCCAATAACAGCCTTTGCTGATGACATGGCCTTCTCCTATGGTTGCAGTTCGCTGCTCAACTTAATTTCGGATATCAACTCAGACCTGGATATTCTAAGGCGCTGGTTTGCTGTTCATAAAATGGTGTTGAGCAATAAAACTAAACTAATGTACTTAAGTCTCTCAGATTGGCCTACTATAGTTGATTGTGATATATTTTACCATTCTCCTGTTTGTCAAAAATTCGTTTTCAATTTTAATGACAGTTACACATACCTTTCCAATGAACCCTGCTCGGCCCATTGTTTTAAGGTGAATTTTGTCCAGTCCTTCAAATACCTTGGAATAACACTTGACAGTAAGTTGAACTGGTCCGATCACACTACCACACTGAAGAAGTATCTATTGTGTTGCACTAGAAAATTTAATAATCTTAACTTGTACTGCTCACAAAAAGTATTAACTACGATCAACTACGGTATTGTTCACTCAAAGCTTCAGTATGGGATAACTTGTTGGGGTGGGACTTATTTGAACAAGATCAATCCACTTCTTGTTTTGCAAAAGCATATTGTGCGTATTATTTGTAAGAAAAATCGCTATCACAAAAGTTTTATTTTGTTCCAGGAACTAAAAGTTCTTCCACTAAGGCATCTCTACTATTTTAAAGTTTTAAAAGTATTTTTTATTAGGAGTGGCTATCTTGCAGTTAGAAGAAACTCTCTACATAATTTACGTGTAAATTTCGTCAATTTGGTCAATATCCCAGCGTATAATAAAATCCACTACAAACGATTCTTCGCCGTAGTAGCTCCTTCAATTTTTAATAAATTACCTTTCTCCATCAGAAGTCTAAGGAATTTGTCAACTTTTCTACACAAAATAAAATCATGGCTTTTCAATCATGATCATACACAAATTGAACACATAATATCTTCAGTCAGTTAACCCTATATTTTAATTCTAAAACAATTTTACTTTCTTTTCTTTCTTTATCTTTTTTTTTTTTTTGTTTCTTTTGTCTTCACCCACACAATCAGTCATATCTACGAATGAATACGAATATTTTTGAAGGGACACTCGCCACTAGCTCTTGCTTAAGCTTAGCTAAAGAGTGTCTTAACCTAATTTTGTTGGGTCTTACAATATGGTTTATTTTTGTTTTGAAGAACGCTTCATTATTTTTTTTTCCTTTTTGCATAATGTTAAGTATTACTATTATTATATTCCATAAATTGTTCCTCAATTGTATATAATGTTAATCGCTTATACTATTGTTATACTTATTAATAATTTTTTTGAATTGTTCTTATCACACTCTATATATTGTACCTAGCAAGATGAATAATAAATCTAAGTCTAAATCTAATCTAATATTCCTTATAAACTGTGTCTTACCTAAAAATAAAGCAGCTTTGTAGATTACCATTACCCGTTTGTTTGTACGCAGCTTTTGGGCAACAGCTATAACTCTCAAGTTCTCCAAGTCTCCTGTCAAAAAATGCACTCAAATTCGCAAGGTATATTCGCAAAAAAGTATACTTCATAAATGACATCGTATATTTTCCATGACCCTAAGAAACTGACGTTTAGTTGATGTTCGACTGTGCCATCACTTGTACATACGTTTCGTTTGACTTGGTAGGCCACCCATCTTATTCGCCCTACAACATTCAGATGCCGATACTTCCTAAAATAATGGTGTAGCATCATAAATCACTGCTACATCCGCAGTAGCTATGTGTAGATGTCGGCACGCCTGGGTCGGAAACTTTCGGGACGTGTTTGAACTTATTAAACCGTATGTAGAAAAAGCACTTAGGCTGTGATATGTCTGACAACTGATTGTTATTTTCATATTCCTTAAGGAATTGAGACTAATGGGATGAAATATCGTGTTCCTACGATGAAAGTTGTGATTCGGAAAACATGAAGAAAAACAAACTTATCGTATAGAATGCTGTGGCCAAGTGGATGTGTTGTGTCTTAGGTATGTAGTACAGCCTCAATCTGTTGATGTGGATGAGCAAAATGATGCGTTGTTTTTTTTTCACAGTTGATGTGGCGTACTCGTTGGCGGTTACAACTGGAAGATCTCGGGGGCATAGTCATACAAAATGGTATGATGAGGGCGCCTTCTTTTCGGTCTTGCTCTGAAAAATTTTAGTCATATCTTTTGGGACCCAATAACCTGCCACATATTCGCTTTGGAGGGATGGTGCAGTGCAACTATACAGGAACATTCAGCGCAAAAGACTAAGTATTGAGTTCTTCCACAGCTCAACGGGCCCTTTTCCTAAAAAAAAAGCAAGGAAAGTACTGCAGTAAAGAGAAAAAACCTTATCAATGCCGCTGATGAGGATAAGAAAAGGCTATTCTTTCAGACTGTGTAAAGACGAGCATCTCGATATTTACGAACCACGATAGAAAAAAACTTCCGTCTTCCTGAATAAAGCGAAGTTAGAATAGTAATTTCCTTTCTAAAGACCAATCAGGTTGATGGTATCCGCCTTACTAATTACAGAACCATGAGTCTCCCTTATATCGCACAGAAGTTAATATCTGCCAAATTTTGTGAACGTTTAAAACCCTTTGCATATATTGACCACTGGCAGCCCGGTTTTGGGACGGAGGTGTCCATCGGAGATAGCCGACACCACAGCGCATATTAAATACAAAGATTGACAATCGTACAATGATGTATCAACGTCACTGACAGCAATGCTTACCTGTGACTGCTTGACTTAAGATGTCGTTAAAGAAAGTATCCCATTGCTTGAAACTCAAGTTTCACGAACCACGACATACAAAAATAGTCCCTTTTACCTTCTACACGGTCAACCAATCTTTCTCGTTCAATATCTTCAGGACTTTGACATATTGTACGATAGTGAACAACCTATTTCATTTGCATATTGATGAAATAATTTGTAACCCTTACGGGACCAGATCCTTTTATATTACCTTTGTTCGCAACCTCTTCTTGCATCAAAGTGTTTCAAAATCATTTTCTCGGCTCTGGCTTTTTTAAAATACATTTTTTCAATCATTCTTCTTATAACTCGACTAATAAAAAAACCTAAAATAACAATTTACCTTTAAATCAGAACGAACCTGGATATTTTTAACATCTGGCATCATTTTTGATAAATTGTTCAAGCTTATTTGTGGCGCAAAATGATTCAATCTCTTCTTAGCATTCTATTATTTACAAACAAAAATCACATAAAGATTACAAATAATTCATCCTTTTAATGTGATCTTAGTCGTCATCATCGCAACCCTTTTGAATTTATTTAGCAAGCGATACGCACAACGCTTTGCAACATCCATATCTTAACACATGTTTATTGATTTTTTGGGAGCGTGTTTTTTTCTCACTTAAACATAAAATGAAAAAGAAGGAAAAATCCAAAACAAAAACAATTAAAATTCCACCCATACAAATAATCGATTTCAGTTTTGTGTTTTTGGCGCACGTGAGAAATAAAAACTTCCATGGGAGTGCCTCGGCAATGAATTTAAACGGTTGTTTCAAAAACTTGATTTTTCTTTTGCAAAGATATTTATCGTATACCAAATACCGTACAGGTGTTCTAAAGTTAACTAATTGCTTTCAATTAATTCTAATTTTAAGTAGTTTGAAATGATTTGGTTGCTGGTATTTTTTCCTGGTCTGGAAGAACGACGATGGTGTGTTGAGAACTTCTTACGGAAATATATTCGCAGTGGAATATCATTTGACTATTCCATGGACAAATGACATCGACTTTGGTATTTAAGTATGGCATAGTATAGCTCCAAAGTTTAACATATTGTGCGTTTGTTTTGACAAAAAAAAAAAAACACCAGTCCGATTCGACATCTCAGGTGGGTTTTTCCTGATTCCTTGGAGTAGCAGCACGATACCGAATTAACCTTATGTAAGGAAATTGCGCTTGAAAAGAGCTACAGTCAGTCTGTCACATTAGGCATTTCGGAGATAGAACCTCCACCGATTGGATTGACTGTTTTTGAACCATTGACCGTAGTGGTTGATGGATTTATCAGTCCACTTCTCTCTGGAAAGTAGTGAAGTAACGAAATTAGGAACAAAATTCTGTTTTGGCTTTTCGACGAGCTTGAGCTCTGTTCAATTCTCCACTCTGAACAAAAACATAAATGCCTAATATTAAAATTGAGCGAGAAAAGTCTTGCAAAAGCCCTTCAAAAAAAGAGTCAAAAAATCCCCAAAAATCTAGACAAAGAACGCATTTCAAAACTAGTCTTAAAACGCTTTCACATACTCCTCGAAAATCACGACAAAACTGTGTCAAAAATCTCACCGAAAAGGAAAAAAAAAATCTAAATTGCGCGTCAAAAGTGTTTTAAAAAAACTACCAAATATGCACCAATAACCACTTCCAAAAACGCTTCAGATGCGTCGAAAATGCAAACTTTTCGAACAGTTCAAATGTGCCAAAAAATATGAGTCTGAAAATGCGAAAAAGCAACTTTAAATGCGTTTCAAAAACGCGTTCAAAACTTCGTAGTACATATAAATGAAGTCAGAAAAATAAAACCAAAATTGTGTCAATAAGCGCACCAAAAGTACATCGCAATACGCGTCAAAAGTGCTTCTAAAAGCTTATCGAACGCATCAAAAAAGTTAGAAAAAACAAGATTGAATGTGCGTCAATAAGCGCTTCCGAAAATGCACTCAAATACGCTACTAAAATGCTCAAAACTTATGAAACGGATCAAAAAAATGTCAAAAACATGCGTCAGTGAACGTTTTTTTGTTTGATAGACGTTTTAACGCTCCTAGAGATCAGACACGTTTTTTTTCCTAGTCATAAGGTGAATCTTATGACATTATTCAAATTGGTACATAGAAAAACAATATCTAACACCATTTTCATGCCTAAAGTTATTCATGTCCAAAGAAGGAAAACAATCAGAAATTATCCTTCAAGCTCTAATTACATGCGAACCCCCCCCCCCCCCCCCTACAATTCAAAACGAATTTCTCCTGCAATTAGGTTACCGATTACGGTGTGCGCCATTTCCCACCGACAAACAGTTAACTTCTATCGCATCCTGCTAACAAGCTGAACTTAAGGTAGCCGCTTGCCCATTTAACAATTGCATTTCATTTGATGATTCCGCAAGTTGGCAACAAAATAAATGTCAAATGAGTAGGAGTACGAGTTGGAGTATCATACAACAGAGAGAGTGAAATTCAAAACGCTTAGGGATTCCGGTTCCGCATTTCTCCCAGTTGGGCTAAATAAATTTTATTGCTACTCCCTGCAAAAGTTGGAAATGGTCGTATAAGAAATCTATGTGCAGATTTTTTTTGCCGGATTTCAGAATCAAAACGAGTACCCGATGGTGGTTTGTATCTACTGTATACCCTCGGGCGGGGTGTATATCGCAGTGGTATCCTTCTTCTCGAAGAGGAGTACAGTCCTAATGTATGCGCATACATATGCGTGAATAGAGATTTTTTTGTTTGCAGAGGATCCAGTGTCGGCTACGCTCCGCGAGGGCTATAAAAGTGGAGGGAATCGATGATAGTTAAGCTATTTCGTTTAGTATTTGTATGGGGAGGATTGTTTTTATAGACAGCAGCACAGACGTATTTAGGGAGTTCCGCAGTAGGTATACATAGTAAAATGGGTGTTTGAAAGCAAAGCGTTTTCGGCGGGCAAAAACAAACTTTCAAATGGTATTACTTTTTTATTAGATCTGCAGTTTGCGAGGGTTTTTGTTTTATCTCGCACTGTACAAACAGAAACAATGGAAATCTATGATATGTTGAATTGGGCAATCTGCTCAAGGAGAGTTGTTCGTTTTTTTTAGCGTATTTCTCTGCATGGCGTAAGGGATGGATAAATATTTGATGATTTCCGCATTCAGATTTATACTTATGACTGTCAACATGTCGCTCCAAATGTGCTGAGAGGAGATAGGAAAGCTGAGTAGGGTGCAATTTATACAGTTATTTGTCAGGATGTTTATAATGATGCAGCGTCCTGTTTGTATTCAGACTTGGTTGCTGTCAAATGAAATTAGGGCTTTTGACCTTTCGGTGGTGGGGGGCACAAGTGACGTGTTATGAAAGGACCACGTGTGTCAGTGGTGCCAGTATCGCGACATCATCAAGGAGGTAGCCGAAACCACTGTAGGGTACCAGCCACCCCAGAGAAAAAGCCCGTGGTATGATGATGAATGCGTATACAGGAAAAAGGTGACAGAAGATGCACACAAGAAAGCGCTGCAGCGCAAAACAAGGGCAGCGAGAGAAGAGTATCGAGTCAGGAGAAGGGAGGAAAAGAAGATCCTGCGTAGAAAGAAGAGGGCTTACGCAGCTTCCCAGCTCAAGGAGATCGAAGAGTCGCGCGATCGTAACAACATCCGGAGGTTTTATAAAAAAACCAAGCAACTGGCTGCTGGTTACAAACCCGGAACGCAGGCTCTTCGAGACAGCGAAGGAAACCTAGTCACCGAAGCACAGGGAATAGTAGATGTATTTAAGCAGCATTTCCAGCAGCTGCTAAATGGGCACCATGTAGAGAGAGTGATAGGGCAAGAAGAGAACCCACGTCCAGTCAATGAAGAACCAGTTCCACCACCCAGTATAGAAGAAGTGCGCTTAGCTATAAAAAAGCTAAAGAACAACAAGGCTGCCGGCTCTGATGGCTTACCAGCGGAGCTCTTCAAATACGGAGGTGATGTTTTGGTAGGGTGCATGCACCGAATCATCAACCAAGTATGGGTGGAAGAAAACATGCCCGATGACTGGACTATCAGCTCTATATGCCCCATCTACAAAAAAGGCGATCCTATGTCTTGCAAGAACTATCGAGGCATATCCCTGCTTAATGTCGCATACAAGATCCTATCCAACGTACTGTGTGAACGTCTAAAACCGTTCTGCAACACACTAATCGGCACGTACCAGTGTGGCTTCCGGCCCGGCAGATCGACTATAGACCAAATCTTCACACTGAGGCAAATCCTGGAAAAGACCAACGAATTTCAAGTCGAAACTCACCACCTATTCATCGACTTCAAAGCCGCGTATGATAGCATACATCGTCAGGAGCTCTATATGGCGATGGTCGAATTCGGAATCCCGGCAAAACTGATTCAGCTGTGTCGCGTGACGCTGGAAAACACGCGCTGCAGCGTGCAGTTTGGAAGTAGCTCCTCCGAACTATTTCAAACATGCACCGGATTTCGGCAAGGAGATGCGCTATCATGCGACTTCTTCAATCTCGTACTGGAGCAGATAGTGCGCAGGGCAGCTGTCAACACGGAAGGCACTATCTTCAACAGGTCCGTCCAGCTGCTGGGCTATGCGGACGATATTGACATCATCGGTCGCTCCCAGCGTGCCGTGATAGAAGCGTTCACGGCGATTGAAGAACAGGCGAAATCCGTTGGTCTTGAAGTAAATGAGGACAAGACCAAGTACATGCTATCAACAAACAAACAAACAACTGTCCACCGCCTAGGACAAAACGTCACTGTTGATAGCAAAAATTTCGAGGTAGTTAGGGAGTTTACCTACCTCGGAGTCAACATAAACTCCACGAATGACACCATAGTGGAGATCCGGCGAAGAATTACCCTAGGAAACCGTTGCTGCTTCGGTTTGGCAAAACAACTGGGTTCAAAACTCCTAACTCGAAGGACGAAATGTATGCTCTACAAGACCCTTATCTTGCCAGTTGTGCTTTATGGCGCCGAGTGCTGGACCATAGGCAAGAAGGGAGAGCTAATACTGGGCTCCTTCGAAAGAAAAATTCTTCGGCGGATTTTTGGTCCTTATGCTACATAGCAGTTCATCCTAAACGTTATAAATAAGCAGATATCGAAGCAGTCACTTTTTGGCTTATTTTAAACCGCCGGCCGGCTTGGCTGATTTATTCTTGCTTATACGAATCGCCTGCAATGGACCATTGTGTGCTGGGTGATTTTTGCTTGATCTGGACATTCAAGGTAAGAGGGCGACCTACTGCGGCCAAATTTGGGGGAATGGTCGTAATTTACACAGCCGTAGCCCGTAATGCCCTGTCTTCAAGTGTTTTTTTTGAGACACTTTGGGATGCTTTTAAAATTGCACGCAAACCATTTATGGGTCTTATAGAGCAGAATCCGTATGCAGACTCCAGCCCTTTCTTTGTTAGTGCTTCGAAACAGCTTGTATGAGAATTGAGCTGCCTACTTCGAATGGCCAGGATCCTTGTTGCGGACTGGACTGATATTTGGTCAGCATTCGGAAAAGAGCTGCTTGTATCGGTGGCGGATTTGATTGCTTTATGTCAAATAATGCCAAACCTCGATAGTAAAAAATATACAGCTGTTTTGTTCATTGACATTTACAAAAACCATTTGATATGGTTGACCATAACTTCCTATTGAGGAATTTGAAAATACCTGGCTTTCGTGGTTTCATGCTTGACTGGTTAACGTCTTATCTTGATAACAGGTTGCAAAGAGTAAAGCTTGATGACATAAGAAGCGAAATTAGGTTCTTCAACTTAGGTGTACCCCAAGGCTCAGTTTTAATTCACTACTTTCACTTAATTTTAAGGGATGGTATTGGTTTTTCCTATGGTTGCAGTTGTCCCTTAGATCTCATTGTGCACATAAATTGGGATCTCAACGTATTGAGAAAATGGTTCGCTAAACATAATTTAATAATTAGCTCCAAAACTATTCCGTTTACCTCTCAACACCCCAACCTATGTCATAATGCTGGATACTGGTCTTTCTCCACTGGCTACAAATACAAAGACACTTAAACTGCAAGTGAACTACATTTTGAAAGTTTTCAATATGCCTTCGAAAAGTTTACCAAGGCAAGTGACACTGAAAGTACTACGATGCAAAAACAGTTGCAACAGTAAATGAAATGACCTTTCTTCCCGATCAAGAAATCTTGAATAAGTTCAATGAATTGAATATGTATATGACTCGTCTGTTCGAGTACTGTAAGACAGCCTTAGCTTATCGGCAAAGAGTTATATCAGAAAGTTTTTAATTTTAATAGAAAACCCTGGCTTTTATTTTACGAAGCTATGATAACAAGAAAAAGCTTTTACAAAAAATATTATCAATCGGCAGACGGCTTATTGCAATGTTTTCTTTGATTAATGTAAAGATTTGTAAACAATTAATTAATTAATGAATAAAATCTAATCCAATCTAATCTACAACCTTTGCTAATTTTGCAAAAATTTGTCATAAGAAAATTGTGTCGTAAAGTTGCCAGATATCCTAGTTATCCGTTGTTTTGTGACCTTAGAATTCTTCCCGTTCGTCATTTATATTGCTTTAAAGACCTTCTTTGTGAAGTCTGGTTATCGTAATTTGCATCTAATCAACACATTATCCACGTGGAATCCAGTATATAAACTGTACCCAATTTTTGCACCACTGCCGATCATAATTTTTGTACTGTTTCTTCTTATCGCTTGTTTAACAAACTTCCATTGTCGATAAGGACTACTATATCCTATCAATATATGGAAATTTTATGAAAAATATAAAACGCTGGCTCTTTAACTTTCGCTATCGTAATTTAGAGTCATTTATTGCCGATTTCTTGGTTTAACTACTGATATTCTGGTTAATTTTAAGTTTAATTTAAAAATTTTGAAATTTTAATTTTCGTTTGTAAAGTAACTGTAACTTGCTTCAAATTTTGATTCTTGTCTATTTTAAATTTGTGTTTGAAAATTGTTTCACTGGGTCACCCACCCACATAATTGTGTCTCGTACTGTTAAGCCCTATGAAGTGACATTCATCACTATTTTCCTATTAATCAATTTGTAAAATACAAAATGTTTCATTTTTCTTTTTCCAATCTAATATGTCGGTGCAGTGGCTTAATTGTTAGTGTGTTGGACTACTAAGCGAGGGGTCCCCGGTTCGAATCCATTGGTTGAAAATGTAGCGTGGCGGATAAAAAGTGTAGTGAAACAATAGGCTTGTATTATTGGACATCTATCTCAGCAAAGTTACTTAAAGTAGAATCTTCCACACGCAATTACCAGAACTATACTCTACTTGATACTTCCGTAGTTGTTGTAAATGCGTGTGGAAGATTCTACTTAAACTAACTTTGCTAAGACAGATGTCCAATAAAAGACGGTTAAAACAATTTATATATTTGAAAACGCGGAACCAATTGTTTACATAGGAAAAACATAAAACAATTTACATGCTACATGCCTAAATGTATCAAAAGTTCAGCTTTCGAACTTATGGATCAACCAATATTCGATATATAATTTATAATTTCTCTTTAGATTTGTATTTTCCCAAAATTATGAAATTATAGTGTTTGGTAAATATTTTACGAATTTTGAGGTCGAAAAATGTAGTAACGCTACATTTGTAGTTCGAATCCCGAAAGAACCAAATTACATCCTAAGATTTTTTTCCACCTCTCGCGAACGTTTGACAAACATCCGAGAGTAAAACCGTAGATCCCTTCCATTCGTCCCAAAAATTGAAAACTCACACAAAACGAATGGTTGTGAGAAGCTAGGCCTAGGGTCCCACAGACCTGTTGCGCCAAAATAATTATTTTAATCTGTTATCCTTGTATCATTTAATGTTTTAAATTGAATTTACATAGAAATTCATAATAGATTTAATATTCGGCCCTAGCGAGGTATCTGTCGGAACGGAAAATTCTGCGATTTTGTACGATTCGGAGGTTTTTTGCTTCGAGGTATTCTTCGGAACATCTGTTCGGGATATTTCTCCGACATTTTGTAACGCATATCGGCAAATTACGTTGAAGTGCGATGAAGAGTTTTTTTTTTCTTCAATTTTTGACAGCTAGGTTCCGCTATCATCCGACAGAAATTAGTTGCGGAATTTGTTTACGATTTGGATTTGAGTTTCCGACAGAGTATGCGTTGCGGAGAATTTTCCGTTCCGACGGATACCTCGCTAAGGCCGATTATCTATCTATCTATTATACTGAAGCTTTTGGGTGCGTACTTGGTCCTCGGGGGACTGCTGTCGAAGCGTTTTAGTGTTTTGTGCTTGCAAGCTAACATGACCTCATATGATCTAATGATCTCATGACCTTATAACCCCTTGACCTCATGACCGCATAACTTCAAGACCTCATGACCGAGTGTGTACATCTAGTGAGAAAATGAGGAACTGTGATGAATGTAGGTACTCATAATTTTGACTTGATTAGATATTACAAATAAATTGGCTTGTAAATTCTACCACAGTAAAAACACTCATATACACCTACATATTATATACTCAACATTACAAACAGATTTGGACATAAACGCTATGTAATAACAAATTTATTACACAGAAATTGAGGTCATTAAAAACCGCACAATGGCATTCTCTGTGCCACATTGCATTGCAAAATTTGATTTACATATTTCCTGCTATAGGAGCGCTTCGTTCAAAATTTATTAAATTCTTCCACCACTCTCCCAGGAACTACTTTCATACCACGGTCGTGTATTTTGTTACTGTGTGCGATAACGTAGAGTAGGAGTAGGGAGGAGTATAGGTGCAGGGAGCTCCTATACGAGTATAAATGGAATTCTGTTAAATGATTACTCCGGTATATACTATAGTACCACAATTAATTCTGCACACGATATGTTAGCTTTGGTCACGTAACTTTTGAAAGGCCAGGAGTGGAAAGTGTTCTACCCAACTTTCCGGAAGCACACAGCGCCAATTATGAAGCAATATGCAGTAATTGCCTTTGGGAAATTTGCCAAAACGTATACTCGGCTGGCACAATGGCTTCTATTGTATGAAGTAAGTAACGACGAAGAGTCTTGTTGGTTAAAAAAAAAGTTACAGTATATGAAAATAGAAGGGGATCCGTTCTATTGTAGTGCAGATAAGTTGTTTAAAAAACCATTACTATAATTTTTGGTACTTCAAAAAAGCATTATATGAGTGTATATTATAAATATGCAAATGCAAATATGTAAGTTAACAAAATAATAAATTAAAAAATAAATATATTGAGAAAGTAAATAACTTAACAAGTAAATAAATTAACAGATAAATAAAATTAAGAAATTAATAAATTACCAGAAAAATAAATTAACCAATAAATCGATTAACAAATAAACAAATAAATAAATTAATAAATTAACAAATAAATAAATAAGTGACTAAATTAATAAAAACACATAGTAAAATATAAATAACGTTGAATTAGTTAAACACATGGTATATCGCATTTAATTCGTTTATTAGATGATTATACGGGAGATCACACCTTATTTTGAAAGTATCGTTGCGTTTTGGTATTCTGTTGAGATCAATTGAACATTTGCCCTAATATGTAGGTCTGAAGTGGAATGAAAGATTAAGCATTATTTTAAGTAATTTATTTTGTGAAATTTGCAATTTTTTTATATGACATTGAGCACAACTACCCCAGACTGGACAACCATATAGAAAAATTGATTGGAAGACAACTTTATAAATAATGATTTTGTTTTCCTTCGATAAAAGTGACTTTCTGTTAATGAAGGGATATAGAATTTTAGTAGCAATATTTGCTTTCTTTAATGTTTTTGTAATGTGTTCCTTAAATGTTAATTTAGGGTCAAGATTATGCCAAAATATTTTACAGAGCGTTCCGACGATATTTGACGTCCATTAATCGTTAACAGAAAGAAAGCAAGGTTTCTTTTTCTGGTAAAAAGATAGAAAGGGAAACACTACGTTGATAACCAAATAAAATTAAATAAAAATTAAAAGATTGACAACAGCCCGGAATAGTCGTCAGCATTTAAGCACGCAACTTTTCAGTATAGTTACACTACACGCAACCGGTCATATTTAATTTAGTGCTGGCGAACGTATTGTAAAATGGATGAATGTATTGCAATTGCTAAGTGCATGTTGATGATGATGAAAGGGCATGCAAGGCACAGTGGCCTAGTGGTTAGTGTGTTGAACTACTAAGCGAGGGGTCCCCGGTTCGAATCCCGAAAGAAACAAATTAATTCTCAAGGTTGGTTTTTTTCCACTGCGCCACCTCTCGCGAACGTCTGAAAAACATCCGAGAGTAAAACTGTCATGAATGAGCTTCTCAATTAGCCGTTTGGACTCGGCGTAAAATTGTAGATCCCTTCCATTTGTCCCAAAAATTTAAAAATCACACAAAACGAATGTTTGTGAGGAGCTAGGACTTGGGTCCCACAGACCTGTCGCGCCAAAATATTTATTTATTTAAGGTCATGCAAAAAGAGACCCAAGTCATTTCTCAAATTTAATAGAACTCAGCAAACCTGACGAATTGCAATTACATAGTTAGATTTAAGTTCTCTGAAAGAATGTACTGTTCGCGGGGTAGTTCATCTGCGAGTCCCAGGCGGTAGGGGTAAACTACAGGGTGAATGCGTTCTCCTAGATGAACTTCGTTACACTTTATTTTAATATAAATAGATGCAGACAGAGCGTGATCCTTTTTTCTTTTCTGGAATGAGTGGACTTTAAAAACCGAGTAAATTTGCAAGCTTTCCAAGGAAGTTTGCATTATAATTCAATTTACATTTGCATAAGCTTCCTCTGTGATCTTTCTGTTTTTTTTTTTGCTCGAAGAGAATGTGGATAATCTCATGAGTTTTTGTTGTTTTTGTCGGTGGTTGAACCTGAGACACGTTGCTCTGTGGTCCATCACAATTACTACTACCTTTGCCACTGCGACCACAAGTTTCCTCTAGATGATCGCAATACCTTTTATATAAAAAACAACCGATTTCCCAATATAAGACATGTTTGCTTAATTCGTCCTCGCAATTTACTTGGACTAGTTTTTGAATACACCAATAATCAAGTTGCCGCCTTTATTGACCAAACAAAATGTGCCCCTTACTTTAAAAATGTTTGGTTTGTTCAAAATTGTTTTACAAGTGCCTTCTCTTTTGCCTCTGTAAGGTTTGGTCTCCACAGGCCAGTTAACCTTGCCTCTAGTAGAAAAGTTTAAGCTGACGATGGACAAAACCATAAATTTCTGCAAATATTTACTCGATTGCAGTTCGCCTAAAATGTCCTCTATCCCATTGTCCTCAATTTAACATTCCGATTAAGATTGAATTTCAATTTACCAAAAAGGTAATTCTGATAACTAAAACAATTTCAATTGGAAAATCAAATCATTGCAATAGCTCAAATAACAAGTTCTAAATACAAAACAAGGTCGAATGCATAATTCCAAGAAAGAGCACAACCAACCAGTTCATGGTAAAGTATGCGAAATTCATCTGTCGACTGCAGTTGAAGTTGACTTGAGGGTGGCAACTGGCAACTGGCAAATGCTGAAATGGGGCTGATGGTTGAAATGAAATTCCATTTAGAATCCGAACATAAATGATAATGTACTCTTACTGATGGTAATAGCATTTCAAAGTATATAAACTATTTTGAAAGTGTTTTCGATATCGGATTTGTATGGCTATTGTTTGAAAAGGCATTTGTGCCATTAAGCGTATCATTTGGGAGATTTGCAATCGATTTTGTGAAACCTATTACATTTTACCAAACGAATGCTGCCGCAGGCTCAACTGATTTCTGTCCTGATAGCCTTAACAATTCAAAATTCAATTACCAATCAATAACCGTTTGTTGATACCATAACGAAAACGCCACATCCACCTGCGCCATAACCGAATTTTAGGACGCCGTTGAGAGTAAATTTCGCCATGCAATTAATCTAGTCAACTGCTGGATGGACTAAAACAAACACTGTCGCCCACTGCGCTGAAAATGGGCCCCCACTCGTTCTCGTATGTATATGAGCTGACAATGCAGTCCATCCCATCGACAAACACTACAACTCAGCAGTTTTCTGTTCGAAAAATGTAGGGGCAAGTAAAGTCTGACTCGAAAAATATGCATCGATGTATACATAGTCCATGGAGATTAGATTTTTAAATGGGAAGCTTTTTTCCGGTCAAAAGATAACTCAAACAATCCACTGAATCGATTGAAAGGGCAGCAACATTCAGCAGAAAATTGTTTACACAAATCGATCAAAGAAACTAGGCGGCGCATCAAGAGGACTTGGGTTTGGCTCTATACGAGAACGAGAAAAGTCCACTGGCAAAAGAGAAGAACCTCAAAATGTGTTTCCGTTATCCTTGCGGCTGGACGGAGAAACACAACAAATCAAATTTCCGGAAAGTCCCTCACAAAGGTGAGCCGGACATCCTTTCTCGCAAACCAAATCGCCCGTATACTCGGTATACATCGTATTTTGTGCACCGACAGTCGACAGTGTGTACCAGTTACGTGATGTTACAAAAATTTATCCTTCATGGTGAACCGTCAATTTCTGGGGTGAGTGGGTAAGCTTTATATTCGTATCCGTATGTAGGTAAGGCGACCAGAGGATAACCTGAATTTCAGTAAAATGAATGAAGGGAAGGAGAATAATTTACCGCGTTCAAGGGAGTGGACATGTGTCTGTATATATATAGTCTAGCTTAACCTGTGACGTTTTGTGAAAACACGATACAGTGTGTAGTGTAAGGAAAGGCAATCGCAAGCTTATATTTATAGCTCTTGCTGCATGTATCTGTGAAGGGAAATTGTAAAATGTGTCCCCAGCAGGGACTGGGGGATTTTTTTTTTTAAATTGTGTATGAAATTTGGACACAATTTGTTGTGGCGAAAACACAGGGTACCCGTTCATTTAATAATGTTTGGAGTAGCTATATGATTCATCTGGATCCAGGATCACTTTTCTAACTCTCTGTAGTCTCTTTTGGGGAATACTTTGTTGCAAATTTATTTATTACTATTCTACTCGCGATCAAAACTACTAATTACAATTAATTTGGCGAAAACAAAACAAAAAAAAACAAAATGCAAAATGCAGTCGCCACTGCCCGAGAGGAAAATTCGAATAGTGGAATTTGACACTTGCCAGAGACCACAAACAAACGATCGCGAACTTTTTGCAACCGCAGCCAGTGAAATGGCTACGTTCGGCTGCGCTCAGCGAAAGGGGTGGGTTCCACGTATATAACCGAGTTTTGCGAACTCGTTGCCTGAAAGTTGATTACCTTTTTAATTCTATCCTGTCAAGGGCGCCACGTAATTTTTTGGCAAATTACGAAACCGTGAGAATCTGAAACTAAGAGGCAAAAAAAAACGAAAACAACTATTTTACCACGTTATAAGGCTCCGTTGGAGCACGGTCTTTATTGATTTAGAGGCTGAAACCTCTAGAAAAATTTACGGGCTCGGTGTCGTGAAGACACAACAACACTTTTATATATATATATTAAATATGAAAATAGAAAAATATGACGTTTGGACCGTTGGCGTGGCCCGCTATCGCGCTGTCTCAGAACAAACAAAACACTACTGTACAGGGTCGCGTGTCCCGTTTCTTTCGGGATTCTACCGGAACGAGAATTTACCGAGATTCTAATTAAACTAAATTCCCTACACCAAACGATTTTAACAACACTGTCACTCTACTTATCTTTTCCTTTGTTTCCCCACACCTGTTGGATTCCTTGTCGGCTTTCCTTTGTTTCTCTGTTGTTGTCCCTCTGACAACTATTCTCCTGTCCTCTGTCTCTTCCACCACTCTCCTTTCTTCTTTAACTCCACTCTTCACCTTTTTAAATTACTCTACTTTATTTTTTTTCTAAACTCTAAAACCTCCACGGTTTACTCTATTTACTTTAAACTAAAATTCAAAGTAAGTTGCCTTTCTGCAACGCAAAATCAAAAAAAAGAATCTCAAATTATCACAAAAAAACTTCCACAACGAGCTATGCTTAAAGCTGGTCAGCCAAGAAGTGCCTTCCAGGTTTTTTTCCTTTGTTTGAAGTCACTTGGCTTTCTCACACACACTCTCTCATACATTCGCTGGTATTTGTACTGTGGGATCTTTAAAATGGCATTCAGCAATGCCTCCCACAGCCATTTACCACCACATTCAAACATACTAGCGGGCTAAACGGTCATTTGTGTGCGACACCAATGCGCTGCCGTAACCCGCTAGTCCTCTCAAACTTTCCATTTGTTTCTCTCTCTCTATATACTGGGATTCACTTTCTTGGGATCCTTCCAGTATCGCTGGAATGCCAGCCGACTTCAAATTCTCTTATCTTTTTACTCAGAGTTATCTATCTCTACTGTCTTTATTACTACTCTATGGCCATATGTCAACAAACCAAATAAAAAGTAAAAGTAATTCGTGGAGGAATTTGCTCCCGGCATTTTTCCCCACGAATATAATTAAAATCGATAAAAAAAGCTATCCAAAAAAAGAAAAAAAAGGATTATGGTGGACGCAATAATTCCCACCCGGACATATTACGATGGACCTTCCCAATTAACCCCCGATCGCAGAAAAGGAACCAAACAGGTATTGTTTACTATTTTGATTTCGCGATAAGTTAATCTATCTCGGTAGATTCTCGCGCAGATTTGGGGGATGAGACTTGCTGATAGCAGGCCATTCCTTACAAATTGTTTTATTTACGTTGGGCACTCGGCCATTTAGCGCAATCGCAGCTTCTTAGTGTTTAGTGTTAAGTATTATTCGTAGATATTTTAGTGTTTATGTCGTTGCATATTCGTGCTGCTATCGTGTTGTTGTGTTCTTATGTTTTTCGTGTTTTGTCACGCACTTTCTGTGCGGGTTTCTTTGGTGGGAGTGCGTTCTACTTGGCCGTCCGCCTGCACTCTCTGCTGCTCCTCCGTTGCTCCATCGTCGGGGCATTGACTTAGGGATCGTCTTCCCTATGCCCATCGAACCGAACTCTCTACCGATGTGATGATAGTTCTAGTGAAGAGTGTCTTTTAACTCGGCCGTCCGCCTACACTCCTCTGCTGCTCCTTCGTTGCTCCAGCGGCGGGGTGATTTGTGAAAGAGATCGTCGTCTCTCCACCCATCGAACTCAGTGTTTTGTTGCTGTCACAAGTCCATGTTTGACAGCCATTGGGGTGTTTTATGCTGGCTGTCCGCCACACCCTTTACATAGACATAGTGTGCGTCTATACTATATCCCACGGTGGAGTGTTTGCTAAGGGGATCGTCCTCCCCCCACTCTTTCGTCTATGCCGACCTCCTGTCGGGACATTTAATCGACGGTTGCGAGTCTTCCTTCCGTCCGAAGGGCTGCGCAACCGGAACTTCCTTGCTTTGCCATTCAGACCGCCCGTCTGATGGTTCGTGACCGCCTTGTCACTTTTGTATACCTGTATGGTAGTACCCTATGGCTCCAAGGAGGTGGTCCGAAGGCTGATGGGAACCTCGGATGCCCGCCCACATCCCAGGACCTCGAGCACAAACCGAAGAAACAGAGGGACCATGGGTAGGAGAGAGAGGAAAACGAGAGCAGACCTTGTTGCGGTAAAATTTAACGCAACAAACCCCACCCTCACCTCCTAGGAAATGTGCCTGGTTTTCGAAGAAACCCAAACCATTTCCAGAGGTCTAGGTTAACGCCACGACAAAGGAGAGACATTCCCACCATTGGCCAAAATTGCCTGTCTAGATCAACTCAAAAAAGCAAAACCAAAGTTAAAACAACAAAAAGTAAGTTAAAGCTACTCTACTGGGACTTCTAGACTATGCATCGTGATGAGACTTAAGGTCTTTCACGTGCCATGTTCCGCGGTCTTTTCCGCTCTCATCAACTAGCGTATATGTCCAAGGTGACACACGCTTACTTATCCTGAAGGGACCGACGAATTTAGGAGCCAACTTTGCGGCATAATAATTAGCGGCATCTGATAACGCGAAATTTCTGCGCCATACAAGCTCGTTCGGGAGATATTGGGTATCTCGCCGTCGGAGGTTGTAGACTTTCGCGGACTTCTTGGCGGCAGCCGCTAACTTTCTACCTATATCTAACCTAAGCTCCCTAAATCGATGTTCTATCTCGGCCCTGTCTACATTTCTATCTCCTATATCTAAGTCCCTATCTCCTAAATCTAAGTCTCTATCTTCTAAAGCTAAGTCCCTACTCGTCGATGGTGCCTCTGCACTACCCGAAGCTATTTCCCTACTCTCGACTTGATAACTTGCAGGAGCTGTCTCACGACCACAAGTCATCATGTCCCTACCAAAATTCGCGTAATATGGTGATATCCCTAAAACGTCGTGTTGGGCTGTGCGTATCGCGCACGCTACTTTCGCTAACTGCGAGTCCCAACTCCTATGATTTTCTGAGACATACGCTCTCAGCGTTGTCTTAATAATCTGATTAATCCTTTCCGCAGGATTAGCTTGTGGATGATAATGAGCCGTATAGCGAATTTGTGACGCGTACGCCTGGCAAAGCGCTTTCAGTTCCTTGCTCCGGAACTGCGGGCCGTTGTCACATACGACCGCTGCTGGAACGCCAAATAAAAGAAAGACATTGTCTTCCAACTCCTTACAGACTGCCTTTGCGGTGGCAGATCTTAACGCGAATAACAAGGGGAATTTTGTAAAATAATCAACAACAGTTAGAATATACACGAACCCCCTACTGGACTTGGGAAGAGGTCCTACCAAATCTACGCAGATCATTTCCCAAGGCCGCGAAACCCCTACACGTTCCCTCATTAGACCAGCGGGTTTCTCATTCACCGGCTTAACTTGTTGGCAAACTTTACAATTCCTAACATACCTAGTTATATCCTGCCTCATTTTAGGCCAATAATATTTGCCTCCTACTCTGGCAAATGTCTTTCGGACACCCATGTGTCCTGCTAATGGACTGTCATGGCAGTCTTTTAAAATCCCTAATCTACCTGATTTCCCTACTACTAACTTCCATTCATTATTATCCTCGTGGACTACAATGTGACTGGCTTTCACAAACTTGAAAAGCCGTCCATTTTCCACTCTCCACGCTGGGTATGCTAGCGGATTCAATTCAACTGCTGAAATCATTTTCACCACCCAAGGGTCCAAATCCGCATCCGAGATCTCGGCCACAACCGGAACTCCTCGCGACAACATGTCCGGGACGACATGTTCCTTCCCCTTGCGATGAATGATTTCAAAATCAAATTGTTGAAGCCTCACTGCCCAGCGCGCTAACCTACCCGACGGATCCTTAAGATTACTCAGCCATACCAGCGAGTAGTGATCCGTCACAACCGTAAACCGAACTCCTTCGATATACGGACGCAACTTCTCAACTGCCCATAGTACAGCTAAGCACTCCTTTTCGGTCGTCGAGTAGTTTCTCTCACACCTATTGAGAGACCTACTCAAATAACATATTACTTTTTCTCCCTCCTCAAACTCCTGAGTTAATACGGCCCCGATACCAAAATCTGATGCGTCGGTTTGCACCACAAAAGGTCGCTGAAAATCCGGGCATGTCAAGATCGGTGCCGTTACTAAACATTCTTTCGCCTTCCTAAAACTTTCCTCGCACTCTTTCGACCATACAAACTTCCTACTTTTCTTTAACATATCTGTTAAAGGCCTAACTAAAGTGGCGAAATTGGGTACAAAACGTCTGTACCACGAAACTGTCCCTATAAAGCTCCTAACTTCCTTCACATTCTTCGGTGCAGGAATCCTAACCATGCTTTCCACCTTTTCCGGATCAACATGTAATCCGTTCCTATCAACGACGTAACCTAGAAATTTTAAAGAGGGCCTACAAAAGTTACATTTTTCCCGACTAACTTTCAACCCCGCCTCACACAAGCGCTTAAAGACCTCTTCCAGTATCTCAAGATGTTGTTTGAAAGAGTTTGTGACGATAATAATATCGTCTAAGTACACGAATACGTGTGGCTCCAAATCGGCACCTAGAACGCTGTCGATGAATCGTTGCCACGTCGCAGGCGCGTTATGCAAGCCGAATGGCATTCGCTTGAACTGGAATAGGCCTCTATTCGGAACCGTAAAGGCTGTGAGTGGGCGCGATCCCTCCTCCACAGGGATCTGCCAATAGGCCGACTTTATGTCTAAAGATGTTAGAAACTTCGCATCTCGAAGCTTATCTAGGGTCGCTGAAATGTATGGAAGTGGATAAGCATCCCTATCTGTAACTTTATTAAGCTTCCTATAGTCGACACAGAACCTAAACGAACCATCCTTCTTTCTTATAAGGACTATTGGAGATGCCCACGGACTGTTTGATTTCTCAATAACTCCCGCATCCAGCATCTCCTGTAGCTCCTTATCTATGTGTCCCTGCATTGCCGGTGAGACCGGATAATACCTCTGTTTGATTGGTTCTGCCGACGTCCTAATCTTATGCTCTACCAATTGTGTGCAACCTAAGCCCTCTGGCATAACTTGCTGGTCCGTAAGAGGTTGTACCTACCCACAAAGAAAAAAAGTCAAAGCTGTCAAATTGTATCATCTTAGAAGGCCAAGGTCTTACTTTTTACTTTGCTTTTTAATTCATGTTTATTTGCATCATTCATTAAACTTAAGACAAGACAAAAATGATTAAATCTAAATTAAATATATAATTCTAGCTTTTGGCTCTTAGCGAGCGCTCTAAACTTAACATTAAGCTTAAAACTATTGTTTTTCGGCCTTAAATTTATCTACTTTTGATTTTCTTTTTTTTTTCTTTAAGAGACTTTCTAAGACTTCCTACAAGCTAAAACCACCTCCCTTCCCGAACAGACCGATAAGTTTTCCCCGCGGAACCGCCGTAAGGCATTACTTCGCGGGGGTCGGTATAAAGACTTATTGCTTGTTGCTCAATTGTTGGACTTATTAGCTTTCCGTTGGCGTTATAAGCGGCTAAGATCACTGAGTATACGCACCGCCACGTTACTTACAATGGTCCAGTTTTCGTCATTCTGAAGCATATAGTCTACACTTTCTAAGACTTGAAATCTTTATTGGTCAAGGTTTTGAGACATATTTTTGCATTAAATTATCTTATTATCTCATGCCCAAAGTGACGTGTCACCTATCTTCTGTCATAGGTACTTTAGTTTTAAATTTTGTTGCATTGAAAAATCTGTGCGATCTGTGAAGCTGTGAAGTGAAAGACTATTTTTAAATTCAGTTATCACAGGACCTTTTCATTTTATCAGCTCACGAGCACGCATGAAGCGATTCTCGAACTCATTATGATAAACTTGTACCAGTATGTATGTGTACTAAATTATCAACCCTGTCATTCATTGGTGCGCAAGGCAGGACATAAGACAGTGTATTCAACTGCCCAGGGGCGCCGCGCACCTACGGAAAAACAAATCGAAAATGTTTCATCGATTAAAAATTTAATTTAAATCTTTGTACCATTTTTTTCCATACACCATTGTCATATTTAAAATTATTGTGACACGAAATTCGATTTTTTCAAGGCGATTTTAACTGCCGACTAATCAGACGACGGTACGCGTACGGCAAGCAAAATCAACAACCGATTTTTGTAGGTGACTTAAGAGTTCTACAAGACAATGGCAACGCCACTTTTATTAGGTTGGTAGTACTGCCAGTTGTGGTTCGCATGACAAAGAGGATTGGGGAAGTCCCCGATTCATTATAGTTACATTTGTAGCAGTTTATTTTCACTAGTAGTATAGTAATAATAATTTAGAATAAACTAATAATAATTATGCAATAAATAATTGAAAGAAGAGAAAAATGAGCGACATTTTATATTTTAGATATGAAATAGTATTATATAGTAGCAAAATGGTAAATAACATTAATTTAGGGAAATGGGTTGGATGAGCCTGACAAATAAAGAAATTCATTGAACTTTTAAGTAAAATGAGGCACTTTATGTATTTGAAGAAAAAGAACAAAATACCAAATTCCAAATTGGAGACCAAAATTCATTTTTAAAATCAAGTAATTCCACATTGTAGCTTAGAACGTAAAATTCCAAAATAAATTATCTTAAGAAGGTTTGTTGAGCAGAAATGCGAGAATTTTGCCACAAGGTACCCAGGTATTTAAATTTGAAAGCACTTTTCTTTATCTGCAAAAGCAGTGAAGGGGCCTTTGCAATTTAGCTCAAACAAAGAGTTAATACAGGATTGGTCCCAAAACAGAGCCTAAATGATTCATAAACTTTATTTTACTTCTAGTTCCTGCAGTCTTTACTTTTTGAGATCTATTTCCAAAATATCATTTACGCACTTGAGGACAACCAGCATTTTATATTTTCCACAACAAAATAAAATCATTTTTTATCAAATGATATCAAAAGCCTTGAAAATATCGACGAATAGACCTGCTGCAAAAATGTTGATAGTCTGAACTATAGAAAATTTGTGACCAAAAATTCAGCAGTGCATGTGAATACTCCGTCCATATTAAAGAGAACTGAAAAAAAAACCGTTTTATTCAGAAAGCTAACAATCCTATTTTTCACAACCTTTTCAAAAACATTGCTAACTGAAGAAGTTGCTTACATCATTTGCAGTAGGTACCTTTCAGTGGTGTGGCATGAACATTTTAAAATGGGAACTCGAAGCAAAATTATTCGCATACAAATGTAAAAAACCTCACGCCTGTGTACCTTGAAAGAAAATCATAGGTATATAGTATATTGTACATTGCTTTCCAAAACAACTAAGCAAAATTATCCACAAACCACAAAATGATTAAAGGAGAAGTGGAAGAAAATCGAATAACTCAAAGGAAAGCGTGTTCATAACCAAGCGGGTTGAACAAAGACCTGTCAACCACAGTGCTCAAATAAGAAAACGAGATAAAAGCAAATGTTTTCGTAAAATCAACTATCCAGTGAGAGTTTTAATAACCCGACATATTTGGGGTTACCTTCGCTGTTCGCTTTGTCGTGATGATGACGAAATGATGATGATGATGAATGAAAATGACACACAAAAACAACATTTATTTTATGGCTTACGTCTTACGTGCGTGTACCATTTTGGAAAATCGAATTCATTTGGTAGCGTTTCATGCATAAGTGGATTTGGATTTTGGTAGATAGTGTTGATGGTGGAAATTTAAAAAGGGAAGTCGGTAGGAATCGGGTTATATGGACGCCACGCCACTGGTACCTTTTTAACTTTCTCGTATAGGTACGTAGTAAGAGAAATGTATTGAATTCGTACAAAAAATCTAACTCGAGATTTTAATCAAATCTGACGTTACGATGATAGAGAAAGAAAAAAAGTGGGTCGCGCAATTCTGTCCGTCTGTCCGTCCGTTCCTGAGGTCTGCAGAGCAAACGTCTGGACGGATTTCTTTTAAACTTAGGATTTTAAGTTTGTAGCCCTATAGTTCGCGCCAATTTTTTTTGCACGTTAACCCTACTATTAACGGTACTTCGTATATAACGGTTTTAAACAAGTTAGATTTTTTCAAAAAAGGCTCCAACGATTTAAACCAAAATTCATATTTGAGCTGGTACTTAAAAAACTTGTAAGGTATAAACAGTGCATTTGGCGCTTTTCACTGAGAGCTTAAGCCTCAATTTATTATTTGATTGGTATCGCCATCTGCAATGAATATCTTTAAACCAAAAAATTAATTTATTTAAGTATATTCTTATTTGCTTCTGAGTTTTTTTCATAATAAAATAAAAATAAACCAACCAAACTGATGAAGGAGAAAGTATCATGCGACCCAGTCGTGACTTTATTTGTTAGGGTTATGTTATGAATATAATTGCATTTTGGTAGAAAAAGTTTATTTTAGGGAGTTACAAATGGGGGCACGAAAGTTGTATTCACTGTGGACCACGACGTGGTTAATCTAGACCTGTTCGTTCAGAATGCCGGAAATAGCAATACGTGTAATTATTATCAATAGGTATGAGTAGGCGTCTTATTGAAATTGTTATTTTATTATTTCCAAGAAATGAAGTGGCGATTTTGCGATGTTTCCTTTGAGATGATCATAACGCATTCGAAGTTAAACCTTTATAGGTTTCTTTGTATGAATCTAAAAAATGAATTGAAGTCCTTCATAGATTAAGGGCTTCTGAAGCCCCTTGTCCGCGTTTATTTTTTGTTTCCATTGTGGGTCTCATTATGCTTCTTACAGTTCTTCACAAATGAAACGGCTGTGATAAAAAAATTATCAACATTTTGACATTTAGTATAATTTTTTCATAGATCGAGAGTAGAAATAACCGTGAATTTCACAGTATCGCAGAACGAGAATCGACCCCAAGCTCAACGAATTTTGGGACAATGTTAACTGAATCCCATTGATGGGTGCGTTGGCGTTGCTTTGATACATTTTATGCGTTTCTTCAAAATCTGTAGATATACTCATGCGTCATGCCCAGAGAGACTTTGGCTTCTATTGTTCATTTGGTTGACTTTGACAGAAATTGCTGATAGTGACATATTGAGAATCCCCTCCATAGTCCGACGGTTATTGCGACATTCTCGTTTATGGTTTCCCCTATGTCGGTCTTTGTACTCAATTGCCATTGATTTGTTACCTTGCCACCAGACTATGCTGCCATATGTGAAATATGTGTATTGGTTCTAAATTGTGTTGAGCTTTGATCCGCACCGAAGATTGTTGGACGCATAGAATGTCTTTTGCTGCCTTTCCGGAGTGTCCATTGACTGTTGCCTTCCAAGTTCCAACTAGGACTTCTGACGAGTACTGTTTACAAAGGAGTTTCGTATTTTGAAAGAAAACCCTTTATCTACATTTCTCTGCCTAGAATGCGCATTGTGTCTGACATACTTTCAAATATTATGCTCATGTCTATGGACAAGGCATTTCCCAAAGAAATTAATGCAACAACATCTAAACAAATGCCCGCTCTTCAGCTTCCATCACAACGGATGTGTTTCAACTCTGATGGTAGAGGGCACTCCCAAAACACACCGCCACCGTATGAAATGAACGGTGTTGCTTACACAGGCACTAACATGGGTGCCTTCCTTTGACTTGTTGTCTAGAACATCAAAAGCGAAAATAAAAATAAAAATGATAAATCCTTTCTTCCCTATACGATACAGTTGAGTGTTGCTGCTGCTGCACTGCATGATTACTTTCGCTGATGAAATGGGAATTTCGTCGGCCGAAGGTTGTGCAATTTTAAGTGCTTCCTCTGAAAGAATAATATTTTTTCAGCGATGCCACGGATAAGAATTCCCATCACGCAATGTCAACTGTTAACGATAAAAATTCGTAAGTTTTGAACCTTTTTTTGTTGTTTTTAAATACACTCAGTAAAGAAAAATAAATAAATGCAAATTGAATTTAACATCGCAACACATTTGTGGCTCATTCGTCAGCAGGATGGAATTTATTACAATTTGCACACACCTCCATACCATAGTGTGAGTAAGGAGGCGCGCATATGGCACACAGAGTGCTCTTGTTAAAATCAGGCGACATGAGGCATTATCATGTCGGGCATTATAATAAAACGACAACCGGAAAAGAATAAAAATGCAAAACGTAAAATTATTTTCATGCGACTTCCGCTTGGTTTGACGAATCACCGCATTACCATCAGGATAACTACAGACCGTAAAGCAATTAACTTTTGAGCGTACGGGTTACTAATTTAAATTGGGCCTTGTGTGGTTTGGCAGAAGTTGCTCTTACGCAGTCGTGATTTAAACACTGATTCCTAATTCAATGGACCGTATATGGTTGCGGTTGTGGTATGTTTGTGGTTATTATCGTATAATTAATACACGGATCAGTAGTTGTCATTTTGTGACAGGGGATGTCACATAATTGAATTTATTTTAAGCTGCAATCAATTCTCATAAGGATTTATTTGAACGCAGAAGAATCCAAGCAACTGTTCCTTTTTAGCCACGCCTCCATATTAGGACACAAATGGGGCGCTGCAACTAAGAAAATAACTACAGACTGTATACATACCTTTAAAACGAAATAGACTACGATAAGAAGCTAATGCGGGAAACACGGGTTACAAAAGAGAACGAAACTGCCCATACTTCCGACGGTTCAAAAATGAATATCAATACAGCTGAGGGGCGCATCAGCGAAACTATGAATGTGCAACAATCATTTAAAATCAACAGTGACTGGAGTGTCTTTTAGGTAGAGGTAAAGCTGCTTAAACCCAAGATGAGGCAAGGACTTAAAGCCATAAAAAATACGGATTCAGTCGTTGTGAAGTCAAGACCAGTAAGCAATTGCAAGAAACTTTAGGACAAAATGTCATATTGTAATACGGTGATCCTATGTGCCTGGACACGTGGATATTCCATTGTAAAGACGACGTACCTCTAACAAAGAGTTACTCTCGCCAGCAGAAATTAGGAATTCTGCTACTAAGGACATACTGGCCTTCACTAGGGAGGTCAATCGTCTCTTAGACTAAACCATCCCTCCTTGATATAATAGATCTTTTAGTTCGCAGTGTCAGTCATTCGGCAGGGAATAATAAAAAAAAGCCTTAAGGTGGATAGGGCGCAGCTGCAGAGGAGGTAGGTGACAGACTCATCTTCCTCCTTATTCATACAGCTTCTGCAAAAGTCATTGCATGGCAGTCCGAGTCTACGCGCGTGTCTACCCAGAATCTGTTGAGTCGCAGAAGCGCCTTGGTTCTTTTAGTGTCCAGGGTTGGCCAAGTAACCCTGGCAATGTCGCAGTATCCTAGATGTTTCCATTTTATCACTTGCTTTACCAATTGCGTCCGCGTAAATGAGTTGTGTAGCGTAGGACAGCGGTGCATGCACGTTGTGCAGACTGATACTTTAAACGCCGAAAGAGCCTTTTCTCGTCAATTCGTCAGCTGCACAGTTCCCCGGGATATTACTGTCCCGGAACCCGCAAAGGGTGAGGTTGTTCTGTTGTTCATACGCGGCTTTGGAACCGTCCGTGAATATTGATAGTGCTCCTCCGTGTAGTACATTCAGTGAGTCCCATTGTGATCTGTCCGGTATTTCAATTGCGAAGCCTTTTTCGAAGTCTATTTTCGTAGGCAAGTAATCTGTAGTGATAGGTAAGGGGCTATTTGTCCGGAGGATGCTGGCATGGCCAGTTGATTCTCTCCAGTGCCTCCCTCCCCTTAGTCTGATTCCTGCATTTGCGGCGTATTCCTTACTGACGATGTCTAGTGGAAGAAGGTTAAGCATTGTTTGTAGAGCAGCGGTAGCAGAAGTCCTCAATGCACCAGTGATGCTAATACAAGCGAAGCGTTGAGTCTTCTCGAGGACCTTCAGATTGGAGCTCTTCTCCAAGGCCGGCCACCATGCCACTATGCCGTATAGGATAATCGGTCTACTGACCGCGGTGTAAAGCCAGTGCATTATGCTTGGTTGGAGGCCCCATCTCGAGCCTTCAGCCCTTCTACAGGAGTACAGAGCCACCAATGCAAAGCAATGTTATCTCTCCATAATTGACGCTTTTTGAGAACACGAGTGGAGCGCCGTTGAGATTAGGAGGGGTGACTTCAGGTGTCTTAACCCTTCTGGTGAATAAAACTAGCTCTGTTTTTTTCGGATTAAGTTTGCGTAGAGCGAGTTGCAGTATATCGGAAAGTGTCTGAGGATACTTTCCTGAATTAAGTAAGGCGACGTCGTACGCATAGGCCACAACTTTGTAACCGGAAAGCTTCATTGAGATTATTAGCTCATTACGAATTAAGTTCCACAGTAGTGAAGATGGCACTCCCCCTAGGGGGAGCGAACGAGGACAGTCAATTCTTCGTTGAGTTAAAGGATCTTGTGAATGTGGATCTGAAAGAGCTACTGAAATTATTACTCGAATCTGGGTGATGCTAGTGGAAATATGTGCTACACCTTCACAGATGCTCCTAAAACCAACTGGAGGTTCTGAATGTAAGAGAGTTTTAACTCCAAAAATGCATGTTCAATTTATGTTTCAAATATAGCCTGTGGAAACATAACTACCTGTTTTTTAAATACGCTCCATTAATTAAATCAATTAGTTGGCGAAACAGGTCTATGGGACCCTAGGCCTAGCTTCTTACAACCATTCGTTTGTGTGAGTTTCAAATTTTGTCACTCGCCATCATGCACTGCAACAGTGAAACGCTTTCTTTTGCCGAAGAGGTCTCCTTTTCGAACAGTTGTTCTGTGAATGCAACCCAGTAAATAAAGCCTTGTTTGACTCTGACCCTGATTGAAAATCAATGGGTACATAGCTCACTACGTTTAGTTAAACCCCGAATATGACAAGACGAAGAACTGGAATTCCTCGGCCCAAATCCAATCCATTGAGAGCTTCAATCTTGCAGTCGACATTCCGTTCTGCGCTTTTTTTTTACTTGTTTAATTGAACATTTCGTTACAACAGGAACGAGCAACTTCAAGGCTGTCGATGGCTGTTTTGAGGCAACACTTCCCGAAGCGTCTTATTTCAATAGGGGACAATTTGGATTTAGAGTGTACATCACGTTCCACGGAGTTGTAGAGATCAGCGTTTTTATTTTTATTCTAAGCCCTTGCGTTATTGTTAATTCTTTGAATTGAGTTCGTTGTCAAATAAAAGTCCAGAATGAAGGATGATACAGTAGCTGAAAATATTTTGCTGCCATCAAAATCACCTCTTTTCCATTGAACGCTGATTCAACAATGCACCGCAGATTGGTCTTTGCAGCAGTCAAAAGCTGGATTTAGAACCTTAGTTCTTCACGATACTGAAAAACCTCCTTTAAACTGAAAGGGTTTCCCTGACTTCAAATAAGTTGAGCTCTCCGGTAAGCTATCTTGCTTAAAGACCTATTTCATTTTAAAATGACCACCTGTCCGTCTAAAAATCCATTTTGAGTATTCATATCAGAGGCTTCTCCCGCAGGACTTTCCAAGGCCCATCACTTATCGGTTCCGAATCAAGTGACCCTCATCATTTTAATAATCAACTTCATCTGACATATATAATTGATCTGACAGTATAAATTGTATTTCTGAAATTTTATTCGGTACACAACTGTTGAGCCATAACTTCCTGTGGAAGGCTCGATGAAATATTTTCAATTTGTTTTCAATCCACATTTAACCACTTCAGCACTAGTCGGCCATAAAATCCCAGCCACCAAGTGGTTTCCTTTGTTAAATGCAAAAGGCACACGATATACCCGAAACAACAAGAACATTGCTGCTCATCCTTCTGACCGAAAAATGGCACATAAATGTCCTTATATACCGACAACTTGAGCTGACACAGACATCCACCATCATGATGACCATTCAAGTGAGCATAGCTCGCATGAAAAGAGCCAGGTCAACAACAACACAAGAGGTCTCGTCGCATGATTTAACCAATCGATTATATTTTCCAATGGGCCCTGACCTCCCCTTCTCTTCCATCCGACGTATAGGTGGCTAACTCACATCTTATCGATGAGTCTGCCTGTGCCTTGGTTCTTCAACCTGTCAATATTCACTTCAACAGGGCACAAACACCACCCCCTCGAGCTGACTATTAACAGGTGATTCAAGAGCAAATACATATCTGACTAAGATGGATGTGCCGACAGCATGGAATGGGTGGAAATTGTAAAAGATAAAAAAAACCGAAAACGAATGGACGAGATGCTATATCCTCTCGCAGAGTGTCCACACAAAAAGCGGTGGTGAATATAAATAAAATTGGAAAATATTTTTGGTTGAATATTTTATGGTAAATATTTTGTCGGGGGAAATTTTGTTTCTGTTGTTTCGGAAAGATAACATTTGCACTTGTAGCCTTTTGATCGGCGGTGTGTGTGAGTCTATATCAACTTTAAGCGTATGCAGGGCGGAAGCAAACAACAAAGGCTGCATAAATACATTTGGCAAATAGGACTTTCCGAATAGCACTGATATATCCTTTCAAATATTCATTGGGTGTTTTTGGCGATTTTCCTGCGGATGATTTATGATTTGATTCGCTTTTAGGATTGATTTTTTTTTGTACGGAAGGCTAGCGCTTATGGAATGAAATATTACTATCAAATTAGACCCGGTATAGTGGATTGGTGTAACTTTTATACATATGTAATTTTCATGGTCCATACTGTGAATCCTTGCTAGCATTATCAGTTGCATTGTTTCGAGTACTCGATTAAATTTTGGATATACCGTTCTAGCTCGTCGCCGTTCAATGAAAGCCCCTTATGTCCATTTTTCTCAAAACTTATTTAAGACAGTCCAAGGCTTATTATCAGATTTCGCCTTTTCGTGAGTTTCGATAGGTTTTGTCTGTAATAAATCAGCAATTCTAACTCGTCGACCATTCGAAATTCACAGCTCATAGTTGATTTATTTATTGAAAGCTAACACATTAAGATAACAATGATTTTATAAACTAGTGCAAGGCTTAAATATGATTCATTAAAATTTATCAGAAATTGTCTGGAAATAAGACTGTAAACCATTTCGAAACTGCGCAATGGTACTTCACCTTCTCAAATGGCGTGGCAGTAAGTTCCAAAGACGGGTAACATTGATGAAGAGCTGACGCTCCGATGTAAGAAAACGGTAACGCGGATGAACTAGTTGTTGGTATCGGTTACTGGTTAGATGAACCAAAACGTAGTCTATTAAACAAATAACTGTTGTCTGAATTGCATTGAATAACAATACGTAAAAAGTTGGAAGGAGATGTTATAAAATATAAATCTGTCGGGAGAAATTTGAGATATGATCTAAGTGCCTAAAACCATAGATATAACGTGCGGTGTTGCAGAAAATTTCACAGTCATATGCGAGGGTTGGAACGACGAGTGTCTTTGCAAGAAGTAATCGTGTGATCTGAAGCATAGCGTTGCGAGGCCCATAACAATCGCAGTATACCATAAACTTTGCATACTGCCGCATTAATATGCGTATCCCAAGATAGTGTCCTATTAAATAGCATTCCAAGACGTTTAGACGAATTTCAGGGAAATATGATAGGTCAATGGGCTTCCGACAGATCACTTAACAATTAGATTTTTTAGGATTAAGAAATAGTCCGTTCCCCACTGCGATCATTTCCAAATTAATGTTAACTCAATGTCAGCCCAAGAGGGCAACTATTAAATAGTTAGACATTATCAGCATTCATATGTATGGAGGATGAACTGACTATCGAAGGGAGCTCATTGGTATATAGTGAAAAGAGCAGAGGTGCTAGAATGGAACCCTGGGGAAACCCTCTAGTTGTTGGAAGAATCTGAGATGGGATAGAATTTACGTACCTAAGAGTTTGAAGCTTGACAACTGGTTGCTTTGCTGAACCAAATTTATATAATAGTATTTGAGCCCATAACAACTTAAGTTGAGGTTTTAAAAGTTATCGCTACCCTAAAAAACACTAACTTATGTGATGCTGATGATATCTCTAGAACGTTGCTTAAAAATGTAACTTGTTTTGTAATGGATGTAGGTACTGTCACACATTTTTAATAGGGGTTGTTTTTGAAAGGCTTGTAAGAAACAGGTTAGTGAGCTATCTCACGAAAACTCAATTCTTTAAACCAAATAAATTTGGTTTTCAAAAGGGCAAATCAACCGAAGATGCATTTCTACAGTTTTGTAGCAATAAAATGTCAAAACTTGATGGTAAAAAGTGTACTGCTGGATTATTTATTGATATCACAAAAGCGTGTGATATGATCGATGACCACATTCTCCTGGGAAAACTTGAAAAAGCAGGAATTCGAGGCTTTATGTTAGACTGGTTTACATCTTACTCGTACCTTAAAAATAGATCACAGAGAGCGAAGGTTGATGACATAAAGAGTGATCCAATGATTATCAAATTGGGGGTACCCAAAGGATCTGTCCTAGGTCCGCTTCTCTTTCTTATCGAGCAAGTTAATGAATTTGAAAACCGGGGTCTTACCATAGACTCAAGATTGAGCCTATCGAATCAAATAGAGGGTTTAAGGAAATATTTTCGTTGCACGCTTAGGCCTTTTTTCTACTTGTGCAATATTTGCTCGAAAGCTTTTTCTTACAAACTAATTACCACGCTATTATTCATTCAAAACTACAATATTGAATTACTTGCTAGGGAGGTGTTTATAAAAATTAAATACAACCACTCTTGATAATACAGAAATATATTCTTCGAAAATTATGCCGAAAACTTAGTAGACTTGCCATTTGTTTTGTGATTGTGACTTGTGTAATTTATATTATTTTACAGTTTTGAAGACCTTCTTTAAGAAGTCTGGTAATCGTAATTTCCAAATAATCTCTACCTATAATTTACGTGGAAACTTTTCGTACTCAATATCCGTTCCTCAATCCCATACCACTGCTCGCTAAATGTGGAGATTAAATTGAATTGTGTTGTATGAAGTTGAATTTCATTAAGAAATTTAATTTAAAAACCAAATCTATATAATATTTTAATCTTAATACAGTGCAGTGGATGGTTGGTTGGTTTAGGTGGCTGTATTTCCCGACGAGGGAAAAGCACAAGTAGCGCATTGAGCGCCGTTTTGAAACCACAACTAATGGAACCTGAAATTGAAGGGGGTAAAGGAAGTCAAGAGAGCTCAAAACCAGCCTGTGGAGTTGAGAAATTTGATGATCTTGTGGAAGTGCAGTGCATAATTGTATTCATTAATTTAAAAAGTTTTCAAAACGCAATCCAATCTAAAGTTTTCTATTTCTATTTCGAGAGTTTACATTGTTTACATTTTGTTTCCATATCATCAACTGATTCAGTATTCTTATGTCTGTGTAAAACCTAGCTTCTTTAGTTCCTCCAACGTGCACATATAAGTATTCAGTTTGAGAATTCAGTTGAAAAAATTCGAAAAATATATCTTTTCAACAACCATACCCACCCACAAGATTTCATTGAAATCGGTTAAGTGGTTAAGAAGATCGACCTCGCCTACTTCTCTTTCGTTTCACTTCGGAGAAAACTTGACGACGCAGTTTTTGTTGCAATGAAGGTATGTGCTTGTGCGATGTGCGCCACCCACCCTCCCCAAGCAGAACAACGATCAAGAACAACGGTTGCTGTTAATTTTTGATTTGAGGAAATAAATTAAGTGTTTTAATGTTAGATTTTGGGTTGTAGCTCAGCTTCTAGATGACACAGAAAGCTGATTGATGGCTTAAAATAAAACATTATAAATAATATGGCTTAAATAACTATGGAAGTGTTGGCTTTCTTAATTTTTTTGTTTTGTTTACATTGATTAAGAATTGATTGAGTAATGGCGAGCTAAAGGCAGTAAAGTCAGAAAAAAACCCATTTTGGTTAAAAACGCTGCCAAAAAATATGCATGGTAATAAAAGGAATAGCCTATGTCCGTCTCAGAATTTTAACTAACATTTCAAAAAAAAGTTTCATTGAAATCTGTGCAGTAGTTTTCACGCCAACCGCGAACATAGAAAACGGCTACAGTTTTATTATATGTATAGAAGATGTATAGATTGCTTATTTAATAAACTTCCTCAGCCGTTCAAGTCGATATCTAGGTATACCTGGAATGTTTCTAAAACTGGTAAAAAATGGCTTCTCAACTTTAATTTCGCGTCTGTTCTTCTGACTATCTGATGTAACTTAAGAATTAAGTTTTTGTCTAATTGGTTTTAATGCGATTAAAGTTTATCCAATTTTTGAGCTTGAATAATCTTGTTAATAAAATAAATAAGTAACTATTTAATATAAATTAATTCAAAATTGTAATGGCATTCATCACTATTCTTATTACAAGCTGACCCGTGCTCGCCTTGCTTCACCCGCCTACCATACTTTAAAGACAAAAAGTATTTTCATCGAACTTCTGAAAGCAATATAAAGCAAAAACAAAGACAATAAAAACATAATTTTAATTCCTACTAAAAAGTCTACACAAAAAAGATTTACGCAAAGTTACCTATTTTATTTCAACACGAATGAAAAAACTTGACACACGCAACCCACCAGCCCATTTTCAAACTTTTTCCAATGATCAACACCTTAAAACGTGTTCAACCTGAATGAATTTGTGCGCCCATGGAAGTGCAAAACATATGATCACGTTAGAGCATGCTCATAAACTCAAACATACACTACAGCAACGATACTCACCATATTTCGGTAGCATGTCATCCAGAGGCATGCTAAATGGGCGCTTAGACTCCATAGCGCTAAGCAAAGACAAAGGATCTCCTTGATAAGAATAGGGGTCAATGTTGTTTGAATGGAAGAGAGTGAATACTCAGTCTTGGTTCCAGTTGAATGTGTGTTTGAATAGGTGTTTGACCTAAGATGACATTAAATGCTGTGGTCGGGGCCTGTCTAACAATTTCCGGCTGTACGTTAAACTCATTTCAGATTTTTAACAGTGGTGTCTTTTTTTAGTTTTTCAAAGGTGATCGCTGGTCTAATAGTAAGGTAATCACCGGCACTTCTAACACACCTTGCACTGAAAGCCAATCTGGTACTCTTTTGCAGACTTTAATTCATAACTAATTAATTTTTTCCGAGTCTCGTTGATTTTGGACAGTTTTGAATAGTTTCCCGGTGACGCAGTGACACGAGGAGAGACAATTTTGTTCCGGGTACGGTGATCTCGTTTTTTTGAAAGAGTTGCATTAGGGGTTACATGGGAGTCCGAAGGATGTGTATTTTTCACTGAAACACCACCAGTATTTCCTCCTCCTCCTAGGCCGGACATACTTATACCTCGGGTGAATCTAACACCTTTCCAAATGAGGCTGTTCCATGCAGACCTGTCATGCAATTAAATTATTAACGTTTTTAAGGATTCGCTTCAAAGTTGCACGTACCGAACCATTCTCATAAGCATTACCAAATTAAAAATAACATTTTTTCCATTGCTTTCTTTATCTGTTTGTGCGTCGCGTAGTCGCCTCTTTCTGTGCTGAGTGTGTTCCACAAATCCTTTAACCCGCTCAGGGAAGGATTCGGCTGAATATCCATTAGCAGAACAATACATCAAGTAGTCGATTCTGACTGATTTCGTTTAGCTTCAGACAGCGTTGGATATCTGAATAAATTGAAATCTCAAGGGGTACTGAATTATTAATTGTTCGCTTCTTATCAATGTTCATCTGCGATAATAAATCACTCCTGTCAAAGCGTCACTTGGGATAAATCCGTAAATCGCAATCCACTCTCTATAATCAGAAGACAACAAATCGCATTATAAATCAAACATTAATTTGTGTTCGCGCAGTGTTTAGTGTGCACAACCTAAATCAGTTTATGTCGCCCCCCCTGGGGCAAATGAAAGGTTATGCGGGCATTCCTATCGACTAATTGAGGTAATTCATAAGGTCAGCGCCCCCTGTGCCCTGCTACCACACCAACCACGCGGCGTTATCCTTGAATGAAAAATCAAATATTTTCCTCAATACTTAAAAATCCCAATTTAATCATCCTTAAGTGCACGAGATATCTCTCTATATGAGTAGTGTGTGTATATACTCACTCCAGGCAAAGCTAATGGTATACACTCGCATGTATGGTGGCGGATGTTCGGAGGTGGCAAGGGTACTTGTCGATATGCCCTCGTTCCTGAAGCTTCACCGCTTCAAGCTACAAACGAACGCATTGTGCATAAACCAGAGATCCAGAATGAGGATATGAATGGAAACAGAAATGAAGGATATGCCATTTGCGAGACGAGAGAAAACCTTTACTCAACTTTTACGGGCGCATTGGATGATGAGATGACGCGCAATGAAAAGTAGATTCTGGTGAATCTGAGTGGTGGCGGAAGTGATGCAAGATAATAATTTTCGCGCAACACAACACACACACACAGACACACATGCATATACATCTGAAGATGGAGGAAGAGATGGAGGATGAGAGAGTGATTGGATTGGGGCTTTCCGCATTGAAATTTGCTTTTGCAATTATTCAAAAGCGAAGTCCTTCAGCTGTTTCCTTGAGAGGATGACGATGATTTGTCTTGTTCTCTTTAAGGGGACTCAGGAGATGTAAGCTAGCTTAAAAATTTACAAAACATACGACAATTCATTTGCATTACATTTTACATATGCTGACGTAAGCCAAGAGGCGTAATGTTGGATTTTGTCAATTCTTATGCAAGATGTGCTAAAGCTACTACATCTTTAGTGTAAGTTTTTGTAAGGGAATTTAATAATAAAATCTGTTTGTATTTAGGGGATGTTTGGAGTTGTTTGTTTTTTGTCAGGAAGTATTTTTTAGAACTTTGTAGAGGAAACTTTGAGAATGATGGAAGAATATTTTTTCTTTCCGGGAAAACAGAAGCCAATACATTTCCTGATGATAAATAGTTGAGTATTTATTGCAGCTGAATTGAAACGCCTCCTTTTGGGGTGGCTGTACTTTAATTTGTTTTCAAAATTTAATTAGTAAAGGGATGCTTTTTAATTTGAAGTATTCTGGGAGCTGCCATCCAGAAGTTATTTTTTAAATAAACAAATGCCTTGCCATTTAAAGTTATAAAGACAAATTTGTATTTATAAAACATATAAATTGTTAAAAAAATATTAAATGAAAGAGCAAGACTGCATCTGAGTTATGGAGAGCGAATAAAATTATTTAAATTATTTATTGACATGTATCACGAGTCTGCAATGTTAAACTTTGTTAAAGTCTTGAAGTTGTGAAGTCAGGATTATCGTTAAGTTATGCGGGCGCTTGAAATCGTTCCAATTTCAACAAGCATTTAAAATTTTAAGAACATTCTGGTACGCCAAAATTGCAATTGGACAAGCGCGATATGTGCTTATCTTTATATATATAATTCTACTGTACGTGTGTATGTCACTGAACTCCTCCTAAACGGTTGGACTGATTTGAATACATTTTTTTGTATGCGTTTGGGTGGCGCCCTGGATGGTTTAGAAGCCGATTGGTCAACATTGGACAAAGGGGCGTGGTACCGCCCATACAAAAATTACATTCAAAATCTTATATCTTTAAAACAATTGAATCGATCGAGTTCAAATTTACACATAATCTTAGGTATTGGCCCAGGAGTATTCCTGTGAAGATTGGTCAAAATTGTACAAAGGGGCGTGGAACATTCAAAATCTTATATGTAGTTCAAAACCAACCAAATCGTGATTGCGAGTTATTAAGTAAAATACAAAATTGATGTATTTATTTGGAATATACCTATAAGACAAAAAAAGTTGAAACAATATCACACTCCACTGTTCATACGGAACATACAAACACAGTGCCCCAAAAATCGATGCATTATTAAAAAACAAAATTGTAAAAAACACGCCTTTTTGTACGGAGCCTTTTGATATTTCCGGTGTCGCATTTCAGTGAAAAATAAGTGTATTATATTCACATATAATGGCTATGAACAAACAATGCCAACACTGTCATGCACTCAAATACAAAGGTGAATCGGCCGGATTCTACTGCGTGTCTGGAAAAGTTGTATTAAATAAATAAAATAAATAAATATTTTGGCGCGACAGGTCTATGGGACCCAAGGCCTAGCTTCTCACAACCATTCGTGTTGTGTGGGTTTTCAATTTTTGGGACGAATGGAAGGGATCTACAATTTTACGCCGAGTCCAAACGGCTAATTGAGAAGCTCATTCATGACAGTTTACTCTCGGATGGTTGTCAGACGTTCGCGAAAGATGGCGCAGTGGAAAAAAACCTTAAGATGTAATTTGGCCCTTTCGGGATTCGAACCTGGAACTCCTCGCTTAGTAGCCTAACACACTACCACTAATCCACTGCGCCGACCACTTGCAGTTAGTTTCAACATAAATGTCAAAGAACAGAATAAACTACTACAGTGACTCAGAAGAACTTTCATTTCATTTCACTATTATACAATGATTAACAATATTGCTCATAGCAAATACTAGCTGTGTTTCTTTCGTCCCCGTCACGGCTATAGGATAAGCAAAATAAAAAAATCCCTTGTTAAATACAACAAATGCTTAACCTGGATAATTATCGGGGTTAACAGCTTCGCGGCGATAGATAAAATTATAGCCAACACAAATTTTTGTATGTTATCGATAACTTGTATGGAAATTTCATAAATGACATCTGACATGTTGACAAAAATTAAAATTAAAAAATTCAAATTTGAAAAAAATTTCTCAGCAAGCCGAGGAAAAAAGGCAAATTACCCAGAAATGGAATATCTGAAAAAATACACAATAATTTACTGTGTTAACTTGATTAATTTTTCATTTGAATTAATATGTTTTGGTACCTCTGCTTCGTTATAATTTTCCATTAAAAACTTTTATCAAATTAAATTTTTCAAATGTAAATTTTACTGTCAATGTCAATTTCACCATCAGATTGATGCGTTGCCAATTTATGGTTTTATTCTTTGATGTTCGTTTTTTTCGGCATTCCTTGATAGAGACGCTGATAGGGACGAAAGAAACAAAGCTACTGATGAATTACTTTTATCAACTTTCGTCTTCTCAAAAACAAACCGTCACCAGATCAGTATTTCATACGCAGCTATAGTTATAAGAAAGCAAAATGCCACGTCTTAAATTTTCCGTCCACCTTTCTTCCCCTCACACAGGTGGTATCACAATGGACCTATACAAATGGTCTAAGAGTGTTTTTCAAGACAGCCACATAACCAAACAGTCTTGTTGTCCCATGACGTTTCGTGGCTTGTGGTCCCGAGCTCCTAGTGTTGACGATGTGAGAGCCGCCTTTGACCATCTGTGGATGTCTCTTCTTAAGCGCCCCCGAATATTCTTGACGATCTATATTGGCTCCTACTCTAGTCATTTCAAAGTATAGCTCATGTTATGTGTCTTTGATACTTTGACCAACTACAGCTCACTTCCCAGGTGACTGTTTAATCATCTAGCCCCGTGATGAGGGCGAGGTCCATCAACACCTCTGTGTTCTAATGAGAACGACTAGGGTCCACGATTTCGGGTAACCACAGCTAACACGATTGTGCAATTCCCATGATCGGCTCTTTTAGAGTCAAGTCTCTTTTTCAGGGGCCCCATACCTGTAGTACCAGTTTTAAGCTACTGGTCGAGCTTCCGCATCCCGAGAGTCTCTAACAGGGAGAATTCTTACTAAACCCCAAGCCCGTCAACCTTAATGTTTGACCAAATAGTCACCCGGAACCCAAAGTAACAGCGGAACCAGAATAACTTAATGGCCATTACGCATTTAAACGGTATGTTCTTGCACCATTTGATCCGGACTGTTGTAATGGGCTCCTTAGACATATTTCACAGACTTCCATGTGAGCATGCGAAGTGCCAGCCTAACATAGAAGCGAACATGCCTCCTTTAATCGACTCTATGGTACAGACAGTTTACCACAACTGCCATGGCTCTATGTGATATTTATGTACAACTCTCGTCGCCCCAAACGTCGTTCCAAATCAATGCCAACGCAAGAACATCTAGATACAAACATACCCCACGTGTAGAAGAGTCCATAAAAACAAAGACTAATCTCCCCGATAACGAGCGTATAGCCGCATCTTGGGCTCAAAGTAATTGCCAATATTTTGCAATGTCCCGTTATCAGAGGTAATCGAATTTGACATATTGAAATTGAAATCCCGTTATCATCCCCTCTATAATGCCTTGTGATGTACGAACATGATAACGATCGCCGTCACACCGACTTATCCCCCCCAAAAGATATATGGCCGCCCGTTTGTGTATATACGCACAGTCTTCTTAAGTTTACAGCATTAGAAGCCCAACACCATTAACAGGGCCGGCGCGCAAAGACACGCATTAAATTGTGATAAATGTTGCAGCTCCATGTATTATAATTAATGGCTACGTTTAATGCAGAACTGCTGTCATCTATTTAATGGATAAGATCTGTGGATGTGCGCTGTGCTGCTCATGCAAGTCCACTTAAATCTCGCCCCACCCCCCTACTCGTTAAGCAGATATGTCTCACTTGGATGTAGGCATCTGTGTAAATTGCTCGCTGTCACTGACAGTAGGTAAACTTCCTGCCGATATCAATCAGAATAGGGCAGGAGGAAGGGAATAGCAACGGCAATCGTGTGCTCTGGGATTTGACTGGAATGTATCAAATTTTAATATTTTTCGGGACGCAATCCCTCCCTTCCAAGAACACTGACGTCAGATAATAATTAAGTTTGATACACCACCCTCCGTCTTTGTGTTTGTTTGCCGTGGCTTTTGGGTTCTCCTTGCAATATGCGTATAGACAAAGCGCTGCCGCACGGGGGTAGAGTTTACTGAAGTGAAACGCTCAGGTTTTGATTTTGGCAAGGGCATCCCGAAAACGAAAATCAAGACACTCAGCACTCGACCGCAGGGGAATATTGAAATGAATTATTAGAATTGGACGGGAGATGTGTCCTTCGGATGGAATCGATTTGTTGTGGAATCACTTTGAGATACCTGCAGAAGGTTTAACAGGGGTGTGGCTGTTTGTTTTGAAATAGAACGAGGACTTGCATTAAATTAGCGTGGACCCTTATGACAAGTTCCAGCAATACGCTTTGCAGGGCAGTAACTTGGCAACCCGACAAAAAGGTTGACTCTATTCATGTGTGGTAAATAGGTGGATACTGGGCTCGTAGGTGAAAAGTGGTTGGTGTTGTGGTTTGTTGGTGGAAATGTGAAAGGAACTTTTTACCGCATAAAGAGTGAAAAGTTTCCGGAATTTGTGGAAAATATTGCTGGGAGCTCTACACAATGGGGTATTTCATTTTTGTTTTAACTAAATGCGTCCAACAATCATCCTTTGAAACAGCCAGTAAGGTTACGATGGGTGGTGTAATATGAATAGGGAAAATATGGCGTGAACTAGAAGATGATTGTCACAAATACATCAAGTGTGATAACTTTTTGATAACTTCACCTGTCCATTGCAGGTATTGTTTCATTTATAGTTTTTAAAGTTCTTCTTCATTTTATCTATGAGATTTCCTCTCTTAGTTGTAATTTTTCAATGGTACGATTGGTGGGAGGAGTCTACTGGATCCCAAAACTTCAGAACCTTGTCACTTCGTGCATTCGGAGGTGTAAGACCTGGTGTCCAATCATCTCTTCCGTTATCGTTTAAGGAATTATGACAGCTGTGGTGAATCAACACGCAACATGCTTTGCGAACATAGCCACAAAAACAGCGAGTTCTCCCTACGTCAACCATCTTTTAATAAAGCTGTCACAATGACCGTTTTCCAGTCTCTTTTTTTCCTGACAGCGAAGGCGAGTAGTCATCTTTCAATGGGGACGTTCAAGTATCTAGTTTAGTAAGTCTGACAGCTGACTGACTTCATGAATCTCAGTTTTGATTGGCCTAACGTTGGAAAAGTGCCGACCAATCTAGCTTTTGCTTCAGGTTACATCTATTCCAGACCAATCTAGTCGACTTAAGATAACTAAGTTTTTGAGTGTGCCCAATCCACGCGTTTTTTTATAAAATCAGAATTTTAAGAATATAATCTTTTAGTTTTATTACGTAATTTGTTTCATAACAAAAGCTTTTCAATCGAAACAAAACCAAGTTTATTCATATATTGTTCCTTTATGGAAAAGACTCGACCCCTGAACGCTGTAGAAAATAATGAGCATGACTCGGTCGCGCAAAACTTTCTCGTTCATCGAAAGTTTGGTTGCGCTTTTCTGTTTATGTCAATTGGCAGGTAGCTGAAAAGTTAAATAAAATGTTAAATAAAATCCGCTTGTAGCTTATTCACCTGAATACGACATAAATCACAATGTTGGTTCTTGTTTAAGTTTTAGCATCAGTAACAGACCTTTTTTATTTAATTTGCATTCGCGGTTATAAACTGAATGTGCCGATGGACAAATGTCGGGCTGCAAACGAATTATGTGTTTCTGATTGTGTAAGCTTTAAGTGGTTGCAATTTTTTTAAGGTTCATGTTTGATATGATTGAAAAGAGAAGAAAAGAGGTAACATTTCCAAAAAATAGGTTTTCCGTAGTTGTAATTGCATTTTTAATAATATTGCGGTAATTCTTATAACACGGCTTTATTGGAATTTCTTAAATACTTATGCTAGAAGGGTTTTTGGAAAATTATTCGAACAAAATAATACCAAATATTTCAATGTTTGATTAAACATACATGAAAAATATATATTTCAGTGCGTAAGCATTTTTTGTTTTTTAAAGTTTTATCCATATTAATAAGAAATAGCATTTTCGGTGATTCGAATAATTTTGAAAACATCAATTTCACTCAAAGTACCTACCCATTTTTGTTAATAAAAATTAAAAAACCTGATATTGCAGGTTGTAAATGCATTTACTTTTTTAATTTACTTTTATTTTAATTATTATTTAAACTTAAGCCTAGAAAAAAAATTATTAAATCTAATATAAAAATAAAATTGATCTTAATTCTAGCTTACTGGTTTTAAGCGAGCGCTCCAAACTCAACATTATGCTTTAAACTACTTCCTTTCGGCCTTGAATGCATTTTTGTTACAATCGCTTGGACCGTTTTCGAGATAATTCCAACAAAACGAAAAGCGTGTGATATCTTTTTTAAACAAAAATAAATTTTTTTGTGACGAGCAGTTTGGCTTTGGCGAAAACAAATCATCTGCAGACGCAATTTTGAAATTAAGTAGTGAAATCTATGACAGTAATTGATATGGTAAAAGGTCAATCACGTTATACTTTTGAATAAGAGGTATTATTTATAATTGGGTTTTCATCTTATCAGTCTGTCAGGCAGAAGTCAACGTGTAAAACTCGATGATGGTATGTACATACAGTGAGTTCGAATCAGTTAATGTCGGTATACCTCAAGGTTCAGTTTTAGGGCCAGTTTTGTCATTTTATCTATATAAATTCAGTTTTCAAACAAAACTTTAAGAGTCAGGTAACAGCTTTTGCTGACGAAATGGCGCTTAAAAATGCCAATAATAGCTTATTTGAATCTGAAATTAATCTTCAAAATGACTTACAAATACTCAGAGAATGGTTCGCAAAACTAATAATAAGCGAGACCACACAACCACAGCCAGAGTTTGCATTTTTTCCTTTTTTAGTAGTTATAAACTGTTTTGTTTTCCTTAATAAATAAAAAAATATTTTGTTTAAATTAAACTACAGACACAGAGTCGTGTATTATTTTTTTCCCCTTCAGAACTTTTTGGCGCTGTTGAATTTTTTTTTTCTTTAAAAGTAGTTTCGCGTATTGTCCCTTGTTCGTCTCAACGTTTACTGCGGTTTTTAAACAGCTTAAGTGAGGCAGAGTGACAAACAAAGCTGCAAATCTGCAGATGGAACACGGTGACGCCGAGGAAAACTACGGTGCACCACAATCCAACGTAGTCCGACCCACAGCCAGCCAGGAAGGAGTAACCCCTCTTAAAAAATTATTATTAAATTCTGCTTAATTCAATATGCTATGTGAGCTTTCTTGATCTCTAAATCAATGTTTAATGGACTTTTAAGTGTGTGCTCTTTCTATGTGTCCATATCAGCTTCACATAATAACCTCTCTAATGGCGTTGCGATGTATGAATGAAAATTAGAAATTCCCTGACTGTGACAGCTTTCGAAGTATACCTTTTCATTCTTTGAAGAGCTTCTATTAGCTCTGTTACGGCTAAGAAGCTTGTATGTCCTAAGCTCTGGTTAGTGCGCTGCAGTCGTGTAACTAATTGGCTTCATAGCTTACTTTAATATAGGAACATTGAAGCTCTACACTTCATGTTTGATATGACAACAATTTGAAATGAATGATACCTTCTGTGGGGAACAGGGTCTGCGAGTCTGCAGTTTTAAAATTAAAGAATTGGAGCTGGTCTCAGTTGTTACACTCCTCTTCCTTTACATTTTGACCATTTCAAGTTCCGAAAGATGTGAAAAATATTCCTGGTTTAGTGGGTTCGAAAACAGGTTTCAGTCAGGGACTCGAGTTCAAACGCTTTTCATTTTCACCCACCCCACCCTTCATTCCGGGTCATATTTGTTCCACGGCTCGGTTTTCTTTCGTCTCTGCCTCTTTAAATCGATGTGTGTGCATCTACCTGTTTTCCCACCCATTTTTGGAATATAATTCAACCGCCGCACAAAGCGGTTTGTGCTCTTTTCAGGCCACCGACTTTATTAAGTACAAATGCCTTGAAGGCAGATGAAATGGCCTTGTGCCTTTCGTTGAGTTTGAGTGGTGGAGTTGGTTAATTAGCATAAACGATTTCTTGTTACCAAACTCATTTCGTTTTGCGTTTTCCCTTTTTAATGAAAACAAAACAAGAAAGCAAAAACCGAACCGTCTGACCAAGCACCTTGACTTCTTAAGCAGAATTCACCCACCCTATTGCTCTTTATCTTTATTTGTCTAGGCACACGGACTCATTTCTTATGCCGTTGGCAGGGTCCACAGCAACAACCTAAATGGGGCTAACTCGCAATAAACTTTTGGGTTTGAGTGTTGACAAACACATTAAAATGTTAATCACACAAACGTTTGCACATGCAGCAACGTATTCGCAATTACACATAGTGCCATGCCAACCCGACCGAAAAGGAGCACAAATATGCTCATACCTTGAAAAGGAGCGTCTGGTCCTGTTTGTTTACGAATGATGGGGTGTTTGCCACCCTAATAGACACGCGCGAACACACTCTCACCGAATGGGTTGTAATCCCGTATGCTTAGAAAGAGTTTATTCTAAACAATAATGAGATATAAAGACCTCACCCAACATAACACAAACAGAACGCAACACCATCACCATCACCAAGGATTCCACTCTATTTGTATGTAATTAATGTTCGGCATGACACGTACGTAATTATATTTTATTAGCACATCGCCCCAGCCAGTGTGTAAAAGATGCGACTACACGCCCTCTCTGTGTGCCAAAGAGGAAGACAGCTATATTTATGTATAATGGGGGGGGGGGGGGGGGGGGGGCAGGAAAAGGAAACACACGTGTCTACTGAGATGTGGTTAGGTTATGAGACTCCGTGAAGTCGGGCGAGCAACAACGAGAAACGAAAAACGAAAAAAACCTTTTGTGGTTACTGTGGCGTATACGTAACAAAAATACATTTCTTTTTGCTATCGTCGTGTATGTGTACGTGAACCATTCCCCAGCTCCGTTTTGGGGTTTTCGAGTGTGGAACATAGATTTCCTCTCGATGCTGCAGGAGTACCGCCAATCGAGAGGTTGCGGGTGACGCCGGGGACTATCGTCTACGCGCCTTAGATAGACATGCAGATTTGATTGTGCCTGTGGTATGTAACACAAATTGCTTTTGTATATCGCGAAGCGCCGCTCATTGCGAGTGTTTCTTTCGCATGTGAACAGCGAAAGGAAGCGAACAAGGGAGTTCACTTTCCTGTCTAGTGAAACTAGGCAATCATCGTCGTGTGGGAAATATGAAAACGCTAAGAGGCTGCGTGAATCTCGAATGTAATTTTTTTCTTGTTTCCAGTTGTATTTAGGATTTAACGTATCCTTTTCTTTGCTTGAATGCGGGCATATGGAATCTGAAATTTGAATGAGGGGAACACATTATATTTGAGGTGAGTTATAGCATTCGCCGGCACTGAAAATTTATTGCACGCCTGAGCGCAGACAAATTATTTAGATTAACCGGAAATGATTCCTAATGGGGTTTTAAATAATGAATTCGCAGTGGGGATCACTTATTTCAGGAGATTTTGATTTTCGGTCATTGGTTTTTATGAAGTTTTGTTTGACCATCCTTAACCACTGTTTCACTGTTATTGCAACTGTTTGTAGAAGGCTGGAGCAACTTAAAATAATAAGACATGGAAAGCTGATTCAAAATAATTTACATTAAAATACTCCTGAGACCTACGGCCTAAACGACAAAACAAATGTATTTCAAACTTCGGATTTGGAGTGTTAAGGCTAACAATTCGGGGCCAATTTGTTTTTTTTCGAAAACGGCTCGAAAGATTTCAACCAAATTTAATATTTGGGATTAAGTAGGTGAGGTAAACATGGCTGCGTACCCATTTTTTCCAATAAAAAAATTTAAAAAAACGTACTTTCGAAAATTAGACTCTAAAAAAAGTTTTGTACGATTTTATAAAAAAAAGTATTCTTGAGGTAGGATGATTTCTAAGTTGATAGAAAGCTCAGTTTTTCCTAGTATTGGCAATAAAGGATTTAAAAAAAAACTTATTTTGAAAATTTGGTTTTCTATAGTTTATAGTTAAAATCGGCTACAACAATTTTGACCAAAATGCATACTTAGAATAAAATTGATGTTTTCAAAGTTATTGCGTCCCTTATTTTCTATTCGAATCACAGAAAATGCTGATTTTGAAAACTGTTCATATCTCGAAAACTCCATGTTCGATTTGGATAAAAGTTTGAATCTACTGCGTATTTTTGTAAGCATGAGTCGGCCCAGTAGTACCAGTTCTACCATTGAAAAACAAATAATCTGCACACAGCTAAGCATCTCTGAAGAGCCTTCAAAAAAATCAAGCATATATGTATGTTGTGCTTAAGGCAGTGAAAGTGGTTCTTAAAAACAGACTCTACATACAGATTAGCAGGGAAAAGATTTCAGTAGATAATAAACCCTACTTCCAATCATAGTCATGAAGACAACAATCACAAATCCATCCCATTCAAAAATAAGAACATGCCCTAACAGATAAGAAACTCCTGCTTCGTACTCAAAAATCTTGTAAGGTGTAAAAACCTATAAGCAGTGATTTTGTCGCTAAGAACTTTTCAGAACTACAACTTTCAAAAAATGCTTTTTAATGAGACCACTTAGTTATTTGAAAGCCAAAAGTTCTTAATCTTATGTTTTGTGGACTTTATGTTCCTCAGAACTATAAAATTTGATATGTGATAAATTGAAATTGAAAGTATAATTTGCAAAATCTTTGCAATTTTTATATTGTCTTTGCAATTTCTCTTGTGCAAACTGCAAAGTTAATATTGAAAAGTGTAATTTGCAAATACTTTGCAAATAATTATGCTGTTTCGTTCCACAAAAACTCTAAACTCTATTTTTTCAAAGCTAATTTTGAAAAGTTTGTCAAAAGTTTGCAAGGTAAACTGTCACTTTACAAATTCATATTGTTATAAATAGTGAATCTTTTAAAATGTTAAGACGTAAGTTTTTGTTCGACGATACTGAAGACGCGATTATAACAAGAAATTATAGAGACCGAAATAATTTTTCGGGACTAAGTACAAAACTTTTATTTTAAAAAGGTGCTTTCGTTTAAATCGAATTCAAGTCGATTTCCTTTTGGATAAAATTGGAGACAAATAAGACCACTATAAACAGCGCAATCATGCTTTGTCGACTGAAAATCAACTGCTACTGTGCTTGCCTTAGCTCGGAAATGGTTGCCTGTGCCATGGTGTATATACAGCTATGCATGGTGTTGCAAAGTCAACAGTTTGCAGAATCATCCATAGAGCTGTCGACGTTATAATAGACGTTTTGTTTCAGAACATATTGCGGTGTGGCCCAAATACGGGATTGGACTTTTCTCAAAACTTCCTTCTAGGCAGCCTGTTTATCTAATTTATTAACCTTCAAAATGAAATGTAAACTTAAATATGTTCCAAACATTTACAATAATTTTATAAAAAATGCACTTCCTTCAATGTTTTCTTTTACCAAATATAACACTGCATGTTTTTTATTAAATCTTATTTTGCGGCTCATTTTGACAACTTCTGTTTAGCAATGCTAAGAGAAAAGTGGTATGACAGAAATGCAAAGATAATGAAATGCTTTGTGGAACACTTTGTACACTCACTTTGCAGGAGAGCGCAAAGACTTTGCAAAGAGTTCAAAATCTTTGCAAACATTTTCTAATGCAAAGTGAGATGTGCAAAAAAATACTGTGAAAACTTATCACTTTGCCAAAAAATGTAATTTGATAAGTGCAAAGTGAAAAGTTGATAATTTGTTTTTGTGGAATAGGGCCCTGGTGTCGCATTATTATTACCTACATACCTAAAAATCAACCGACCAAATTGTTGGAAGAAAAAAAATTCGTCCGACCCAGTCGTGCTCTGTATCTATCGATTAAAGATAAATATATCTTTTCTAACTTCAAATTTCTTCTCCTGAACAGGCCCGCTTAATTTTTATTGATGAAAGCCTGTGAAGTTTGAAGACCTAGAACTGAACGTATAAAGAAAAGCGTATTCTTTTTTAGCTTGTTAAAACATGCAACTATGCGTTGCCAACGAAAATAGTATTAGTATGTATCAAGTGACAAGAATTGAGTTACAACTGAACACATGTGCGTGAGAACCCCAGGTAAAATTACTTTTTGTGGTTGCAAATCCAAGGTAAGTAACCAACCATAAGCGATACATAAATGCTAAACCCTGACATTAGAATAAGCCCTTACCACAATTACCTCTATCGTCAGAGCTGTCATTGTCCTTATCACATACAGGATTTATCGTGGATCAAAAATTCGTCAGATATGCCGACTGAAATGGTCAGTTCATGATATCGCAATTTAACCACTCCATCCGCTGGAAGAGTAGGTACTGGTACATGTACCGCACTGCCCTATGCCAACCCTGGGCATAACTTGAATTCTTAAATAGAACACTTGACCGAGAATATAGCGATAGCTCTGTCAGCCCATCCACTCCCACTAAAAATACACATACTCTCTCGGATCTAATGCTGTGCTCATTATTTATGCCCATCCACACTTTCAAGGACGTAAACCAGAAATAATCATTATTATCCTGAAATATTTTCCGCTCTTTCATATATATATTTTGTTGCATTCTACTGCTGTGTTGATATTTAATATGAAAAAAAAGAAGAAAAAAATCAAATTTGTTCCTGTGGTCGTTGAAGCGGCGCGGCAGTGACGGTCGGTGGTACACGTATACCTCACAGACTGAGAGTGACTTTGTTTCCTCGGTTTATCTATGCATATACGTACTGCTTACATTATTCATTGCCTCTAGCACGGAGAAGGCTTTCCGTTGGCATATTCTGCAGCCCTTCGCCGACATCCTTTGGCATTTGATTCATAAAATAGGAATATCCCGTTCGGAGGGGGAGGTTTCATTCTATCACGATAGGTAGGTATACTCCCTCTAACTGTTGTGTTGGTATTATTGAGGCGCCTCTTTCTTCCTTCATTCGGTGAGTTGTATTGTACAGTTTATGGTACACTAAGCTATTCGCATTTTAATTTTAATTTATTAAACAAGAATTATATTAAATAGAGCGTGGTAAGGATGAAATTGGATGGAATTATAATTGCTGGATAAAGGAATGCGATATATATATAACTACGTTGGAAGGAATGTAAGGTAGAAACATTTTTACGAAAGGTATTGTTGTCTTATTGGTACTAAACTCTAGATGGAGGTGCTATAGCCATTATCGTGTAAACTGACAGGTTCAATCTTTCACGGAAGTGGTTTTTCGATATCCGCTGCAAAGGTTGCTTCAGCATTGCTTACCTATGTATAACAGTTGTCCTTAGCTTTTCCTGAAACCTTCATACAAGTACCTTCATGGTTTCGAAAGCAGCTTTCCTTACTTTCTTGGATTGTCGGCTTCTCGTGGTACCTTGAGTCCGCTTTTACTTAATAGCGCGCTCAACGCCTCTTTAGTTCAAAGCTATAAATGGCGTTTGTCGTATTCGTGTCAGCTTAGGCCTGCGTGAACACATAACTGCTTGCTGAGTCTACGCGTAGTTCTGTTCTTCAGTTCGGTCTGCTCAGTTTAATAAATATTCTTCTGATTCAGGTCGCCGGTAGAAGGGTAAAGGGGATGAATTAAAAGTTTTACACTTCAGTAAAGGATTAAACTGAATATTTTGCTGCTTGCCTCTTTAGTCACTAATAAAGTTTGGAGAGATGCAACCGCCGCTTTCCGTCCCTCTCTAATCATTGACAGCGATCCTTTTAAAAATAGAAGTAATAGCCTGCCAATTCACTTTAGTATAAATTAAAATCTCACGTAGGAAACCCTAACCGTTTTAAGAACCTATCGCCTACCTCTTTGAATTTCAATTTGCCAAGTACAGCACTTGGAAAACTAAGGAGAACTGTGAAAATAAATTCAATCTGATCTTTTAAATATTGTAAACTCAAATTAATTCACAAAACTAAGAAACCAATCAAACTTTGAATCCTTACAGAAAAATATAAATCAGTGGCAAACATTTTTTTACACGAAAGGTGGGATGTTTCCTTCTTTATGGATTCTCACATACTACCTGTTATTCCTCCAGAAATTCAATAATTCTCTGCGACGTCAACCTTTTTACACCTACCTTTGTCTCCTTAGATTTTTTCTACCTGAATCCTTGACCTTTTGTGTTTGAAGTTACCATAAAATAAGTAAATTAAGGTAGTTGCCCCTCCCCTAAAATCTTCGCCTAATGTACTGAGAATTGTTGGGAAAACTAGCGTTTCATTTAATCAAAAATGCGTCGCAAAAGTTTTTTTAGGGATAAAAAAAAAAACACGCACAGAAATATATTTTTTTATATTTGCAATAAATTGTGCATGCATATTTGTATAAGTTTGTGTTGCCATATTTAAAAACCATTTGCATTGTTGCATTCTACCGCGAATAAAATCAGAAAACGTTTACAATTTACCAAAACCAATTTTACAACAGGGTAAAACTAATTGACAAACAGGGTATTTAAATTCATGCCTATTACGAAATTCAATACAATAATTATGGATGGTTTTTATTATGTGAAAGGGATTTTAGAGGTTCTTGTAGTCTTGTTTTTTCTTGACATAAGGTCAAGTGTCATCGAATCTCGAAATTTGGTCTTATCTCTTATGTCGCTTTGTGAAAGTGACATAATGCCAAATTCTAGCATTTGACATAAGGCCAATTTGGCCTCATTAACCATTCTGAGAGTTTAAAATTATTAAAATGTTTTGTCAAAATTTAATTTAACATGTTTGATGTTTTTCAATTATTAAAAACAATCATTCATTTTTTATGCTTGTATAATGTAAGCATATCGTTAATATCTTTAACAAAATATTTATGTGCTGTTTTCAACAATTTGTCTGCAAATTGGGCACAGAATCGGGTTACATATTATGTTTCATGTATTTCTCCGACAACTGTGTGTGTATAGCAATTTAAACATAATTTAAAATGATTACGCGTTGGAGGAGAATAGTACGAGCGTTTTCACAAGAAAGGATTTCTGTTTCGTCCGCATTTGTAATTTCTCCATCTGTATTATCCTCCCCTGCTCCACTGTCATCATCTTTATGGCAATACGCAAAGTTTTTAGCTGGAGTCTCTTCTGTAATAAGGTTTTTGTGCTCGTTTGTCACCTGATGGCAGGTTCAAAAATGTCGAACGTTCCGTCTGAGGACATGATTTGATTTTACTTGATTTTACTCGATCCTCATCCAACAAACAAATAAGAAATTTTGTTATCGCTGTTTATTATGGCGATATCTTTTCGTGTTTTACTTAGAAGGTGGGTTGTTTTTTCCGTGCTGTAGTTTGGCTTCATCCTTCTGGATATGATACAGTTCGTAAGCCTCCTCCATCTGAGGTTGGCCTTCGATTGAAATTCTGAGCAGATCTTCGCTTTAACCGGTCCGAGCGAAATGTGATCTGATTCCGCAAGTGAACTATAAAGGACTTAGCCTTGTCTGGACAGCTTCAAGCACATCTCCTCTTAAGTAGTTGTCCACTGCCTTTATAATTGTTTTAAGAAGAATCGATGTGTTTTTTTTTATCGGAATGAACATTACCTTTGCCCGTCTCCACTGGTTTGGTGTAAATGTAGCCCAGTGTCAGACTGATTTTTTAAAATGTTTGCCAAAAATCGAAAAAATGGTTGGGCAACACTTAACTCAGCTAATACCTTTCTCAAAATTAACATTTAACCCTTAAGCTAGCGATATTTCGGCAGCTTTATTTGTCTTAAATTTCCCGGTAAAAATTCAAAAGATGCAAACTTTTTGTTTAGAATAGAATGCAAGGAAGAGAATAGCAAAAAAATCCGTTTCTTTCGGTCGAAATTTATTTGCTTTTGATGATTTTAGAGAACTTGAAAAAATATAGCAATCCTAAATTAAAAAAAAAACGCCACGCATTATAAGAAGACGCCGGAAAAACGCAGTGGCAAATTAAAAACTAACTTGCTAGAGGATGGAAAATTTTGCGATATGCTAAGACTAATCCGTTAGCTTCAGCAAAAGAGATTAAAGAGGAATTTAATCTCTTGGTTAGTGATGTGACAGTTCGTCGTCGACTTATGCAACATAGTTTATTTGCAAGAAGTCTTAGAAAGGTATCCCTTTTCTCTAAAAAGAACCTTGACGTAAGAGTTCAATTTGTAAAAATTCATGGAAAGTGACCCATCAATAAGTGGAGCAACATACTGTGGACAGATGAGAGCAAAATACTTCTGTTTAGTGGGAGAGACTCTAGACAGTATGTTTGTTGGCGTCTGTTGAGCTCTTCTTTTTGGAACAGCAGCGGTGAACAATTCAATGCAATTTGTTCAAATGCACAGTATTCCCCTTGAGGTGATTACAACTTAACAACGAGTGGCGAGCACTCGCACTTTATCAGCTTAAATTTTTCGAATGCCAATGACGTTTCTCTCTGCCTCTCTGCACATTCTTGTAACTAACACTGACAAGACTAGCTCGCCCGTCTGTTTCGACATTGTCTACCAACTGAAAACGAAAACAAAACATTTATGCATAAATAAATTCCAGATTCTTATCCCCTTGCTCTTCATGTCTAACTTTGTTCTAACTCAATTCCAACTTTTAATTGCAAAAATGTAGATACATGCATATCTGCCTGAGCATTAATTCCACCATCACTCAAATTTATCAACAATTTATCCAGCAGAATGCTGTCCTACTTTGAAGCATCATTCAAAGCGGAAATACGCGAAACAATTTAACAGCATAATCCAGGAAATCCACGAAAACCGAAAACTTTTACTCAAGCAAAAACGACGAGCAAAACAGAAACAACACAAAAACGCTCTTGTAGATACATCTACAAATTCAAGTGTTTGGCAAATCATTCTTAAGACAAAACCGTCATCGTCGTAGGTGGTACTCCAACTCCAAACCCATCGTGCTGTGGCGTACCGCTGTCGTACAGATTTTGACACAACTCACGACAGACACAACTGGTTTCAAAGTCAAACGAAAAGGCACACACAATCAGGTATATCCTTCATCATCCTCTAATTAAGACTGTGTCAAAGGACAAACTCCACCCCTGCCATCAAGCGGAAACCATAAAAGAAAAACTCTGTCATCAGAGAAAGCAAAACTTCCGCGTGACTACCGATGGCTTCTCTGTGTGGCTCTGTGTGTGTAGGGGATTTTTTTTTTATTATTATTTTAAATTGCTTCGCTTTAGTTATCCAAAGGCCAGGTTGCAGGTTCCTCTGACGGCAAGCCTTCTCACGTGCTGCTTTAGGGGTTAGCCGTTACGCCACGTGAAAAATGGGGATTACGATTTAAATTTTTTTTTCTTTGACTAAAAGGGTGGGCGCTGCACTGCATTGCAAACTTAATCCATCCGGTTGATAAAAAACTTTTGCAAAGCACTTGCGCTTCCGGTTTTGCTGTGTACTCCCGGCAGTTGGATAGTTGAGGTGCTAGGTTAATCCCAGACATTAGCCAGGCGCAGTTTCCCGTGGAACCCAACCCTTTTAAATGGGGGCAAATAAAAGGAGCTTAAGTGAGCTTTGGCGGAGGGTGTGTACGAATCGTGGAAGATGGAGAGCGGCTTTGTTTCTCTTAATAGCACCGGCATGTTGGAGCAATCTTTTCTGTTAGTTTAGTGAGTACCTAATAAAAAAGGTGATGGAATTAAGTGTGCAAAAAAAGCGGAAGTACCTAATCCCATTAGTTTGCTCTTGGGAATTCCATTATACCCCTGCGACGGTGCACAAAGACGCGATCATTATGTCGCCTGTACAAGGGATGGGTGTTGTAACTCCAGTCGATAGGAATACTAAATGTATCGGAGGGTTGAGACAGATCTTGAAAAAAAAATCCACAGGGTTTCAGAACGATTTATGGATTGATTTTAAAGTCACCTACGATAGATAGATGCAGCCATGCAATGTTTCCGCATTCCGCTGCAAACTGTCAGTGCCGTATTTGCGGCGAAGATGGGTCTGACTGTAAATGAGCAAAAAACGAAATGAAAAACTGGCTTGAAATAACCTTTTGCAGCATACGGGAGATTGGTTCATTGGAGCCATATGAGGTACGACGGGTTGATGGGTAAAAGAGACGAGGGCAACGTAAGTTACAGGGGTTTGTGAAAGAAAATAGAAATAAAAAGAGCCTAAGGGAAGACGATAAATGAAAAGTATGTCTGCAGTTTCTCATGGGTTAATGAGATTGAAGCGGTATGTTTATGAACGCAAGATAAAAGGATCTTCCCAGGGTAGACCTCGAATAACAAGTCGAAGAAAGCGGCGTTGGTCTGAAACTCTGAGCGTGAGGGGGCGACCAAAGGTGATATAGAGGGATCTGGTCACGTAAGACTTGGAGAATTCTTTAGACCATCGTTTAAGAAAGTCCAGTAATGAGTTGGCTTTATTAATTATTTCGTCAATATGCAAACGAAAATGTATCCTGAGAGAGATTCGTCAACCGTGGAGAAGAGTCGGCGAGTGGACTTGTTGCTCGATAGGGTAATGGATTGGCATTTGGTGTTGTTGAGTTCTAAGAATTTTTTTAAGGCACCAGGCGAACAACGATTCAGGTCTTGTAAGGTAAGGAGATGATTTTGAAAAAAAAGTGTTAAGAAAGTCGAGTTTAGTTGCCTTCTCAAGATCAAGAGAAGGGGACTTTAATGGCTGCTTTGTGGGACAGCAGATGTTACTAAGAAGGAGTACGAAAGTACGGACCTAAAGCGAACGCAATATTACCATTACCAGTTTTTTTTAGGAAGATATCAATTTTATCATTTAAAGTTTTATCCAAATCGAAAATGGCGTTTTTGAGATATGAACAGTTTTCAAATTTAGTGTTTCCTGTGATGCGAATCGAAAATAAAGGACGCAATAATGTTGAAAACGTCAATTTTACTCCAATTATGCATTTTGGTCAAAATTGTTGCAGCCGTTTTCATGTAGGTAAACCAAAGAAAACCAAATACTCAAAATACGGCTTTTTTCAAAAATTCATTTTAAACAATTTAAAGAAAAACAGATTTTGCTATCATGTTAGGAATGACCATATTTTTGTCTAAATTGTATTGACCCTTTTTGAGATGAAGCTAATTTTTAAAAGTACCGTTATTAGAACTTTTTAGCCAAAAACTGGGTATGCAGCAAAATTAACCCCACTCATTTAAACTCAAATACGTTTTTTTGACATCTTTATAACCGTTTTCAAAAAGAAAAAAACAAACTTGGACCTCAGGAGAGGAAGGACAGACGGACAGAATTGCGAGACCAACTTTTTCAGGTTCCTCTGACGTAATATCAGAATTCATTAAAATTTCTACTTTGAAAACTCGAAAGTTAAAAAGAACTTTCAACCGGAGTGTGCTCTTTTGCATTGATCAACTTTGAGGAGGGGTTGCAAATTGTCGACCTGACTAAAAATATTTGACTCCAAAGATTGATGGCGTATGCTCTGTTAAACCATCATCCTTGCAGTTCAGTCATCTTTTTTCGCCAAAGTCCTTGCAGCATATTACTCGGGAAGCATCGTCCGTATACCGGTTCCAAAAAGATAAGACTTACAAGTAAAGTCGCACATTAAAGTCAACATTAGTCCCATTCAAGCCAATTCTCTGGTTGTGACTACTGTTGAGAATAAACTTCCTCCCTCTCCCTCCGTTTGAGATCTGTTCAAACACTTGCAAGATAAGTAATTTTCAACAACAACTTCTGTACACATATCTATACCTCAGGTGAACTTGAATGACAGGTCGACGCGACGCAATGAAATGCTTTGCGTATCATCAGGACTCAAGCAAACATTTCAAATCAGAAAGTCAATACCTTCAGTTTGGCTATGCAAACATATTATCAACCTTTGACATCAAATTGAAATGGAGGTCCACGTCACGATGTGCGTTCAAGTGTGTAATTGAGCAGTTAAACAAATAATACGTTTGTTGTCGCTACTCCCGTCCAAGCCAATCGCTGAAAATATCACTTTAACAACAAACGGATAGTTAACAATTCACCTCAAGGACTCTGCGTCATTGAATGGAGATAGATGGTGCTTTATGCTGCATACCGCATGCATCTCAGTTGTACAATTTTATTTGCAACCTGAATTCAAATTGTTGCTCATTAAAAGTTGATGGCATTCCTTGGGTATCCATGCTCCAGTTACAGTGACAGTGACAGCTATAACACTTTGCTGCATAAAAGTCACGTTTGAGGTCAACAATAAATGAGGCAGACCCAGTTTTGTCGATCCGAGAGTTCATGTTAAAAAAATAGTATTTGCATGGCACACATATAATATGTAGTTATAGTATGCAATGAAGGTTTTTATATGACTGTAGGCTTTGATGCTTGTCAGTGCATTCGGCAACAAGAAGATTTTGAAAGTCCATAAGAAGGTTGAGTTTCGCACTGTCACATATTCCCAAACTCGTAACTATTGCCTCTCACTATTTTTATTATAATTTGCAAGCCACATTTTATGTCCGCAAGATAAAAGCAAGTAGGACGGTGGATCTCCTAATCCTTCAGCCATTTTGTATTGAATCATCTGAATTCAATTGATAGGGTCCGATTTCTTCTCAACTGTATACTTTCCCTTAGTTTAGAATATTTGTTTACCTTATGCAGTCAATGCATTAATCGCCAAAGAGCTTGAGACATTCTATGTGCTCGGCTGATTTCGCGTCCATTAGTCACACGAGGTTCCCGTTTACATCGCAGTTTGGTTTAAGAGTTTTTAAAGTTGACGAAATGTTGGTTACACATGAAACTCCGGATATAATTAAGTCACAATGTCAAATAACTTAATATAATAATCATTTGTCAATATCAAACCAAAGTTATGATATTAATCAGAGAAAAAGAGCTAACACGGTTTTTTGAACCTTTGTTAAACGAGATTTCGTAACTGTAAGCTTTTTTTGTACGTTTTAAAGAAAATTCGCTTAAATTGTATTGATTTTAATGCTTTTTATTTCGAAACAGCATTGAAAAATTAAAAACAAAATATTTTAAAACAATTTGGGGAAAAGTAGTTTTTAGTATTTTGCGTATTACAAACAATATATGGCGCCATTGCTTGCATTTAAACCATTTCCTTTAAATATTGAGGGCTCAGATCTGAAGCGAACCAAGTCAGAAAAAGACAGTTTTAAGAAATTTTGAGGTTTAGTAAATGTTCTGCCATTAATTACTGAAATTAAAAAAAAAAATATTCTTAAATTCTTCTTAATGGATTTTTTTTATTTTTATGACTAGGTTCGCTTCAGCTCTAAGCCCTTATGCACTTAAGTTTTTTTGTCCTTTTCTGGTAAACTCCATCATAAAGAAAAATCTATATAGATCGCATTTTTTCTGTGAAATACTTACCCCGAAAAGGAAGAAAATGTTTTGATGATTTTTTTGTAAAATTTAGAAAAGTTTATTTAAAAAATCAGTGTATTTACATTATTTTAAAATTTGTAAAATTGTGAAAACTTATCCAAAGCATGCGAATACCAATAAAAAAGAAACAAAACAATTAAGTCTTACGTTCGATTGAAAACGCCAAAATGAGAAATCGGAAATCAAATCAGAGAATCGGATACATACATTGCGTTATTGTTAGGAGTATAATCACGTTAAATTTACGAACTTGATTTGAACCTACCTTTTTCGTTTGTTTACTTTAATAAAATTATGTATATTCAAAATATTCAAAGAATTTGCATTTTAACTGTGTCGTGTAACATCGTTCGACACTGCTCAGAATTTCGAATAACATTTTGAATTTGTACATATTTGGTGACAAATAAATGAATTTAAAAACACCCACCAAGCTTGATCAAAAATTTCTTAAATTCAGTTAGATTATCTAAAATTCACATTATGCCCAAACCTTAACTTGGGTTTAACTTGAATTTTGTTAATTCCTTTTTGTAACAACCCACAGAGTTTAAATCAAGCAGTTGCCTGAATTTTTAGTCAAAAATATAGTTACCCACTCGGCTTTGTCCGTGCCTTTCGTATGGAGTCCCGCGCAAATTTCACAGTGTTTTTTTTTCAATGCATATGCAATGACCCTTTTTGAATACTGCCTCATTGTGTACCTTTACAAAATTTCAAGGCTTCAAAAATGTCCAGATGTGATATTTTAATAAGTTTGTTATATGGTAAGTGCCTTACCTCGTTCGTTTTCCTATCCCGCTAATTTTTCGTAAAGTGCTTTGTTAAGGCAATGCACAGAAAAGTTATAAGCTTTACAACATTAGTTCTCATAAGTATCAATAAAAAACGTTTTAAATATTTTTTTTGGCACGAAAAGTGGCACGCCCCCTTATTTGATTTTGACCTAAAAAAAAACAAATCTCTATAATAGGTACAGTGCTTAAAATTACAGCGAAGTAGAAATGTTTTAAAAAGTTTTTGTAACGCATTCCAATTCAAGGTTTTCTATTTTTACAGTTTTTATTTGCACTTAGATTTCATGTTGTTACAATTTTATCAACAATAGTGACACCTATCGGGTCCAAAATTATCCTATCTGTCAAGTTGTAACCTACCATACACATCCATAAAATTTTATTAAAATCGGTTGATCGGGCTTGGAGATCGACAGCAGCGCCATCTGTTGAACGCTAAGTGAATTGAAATGAAAGACGAAATGTGCGCCTACAGCGCCACCTATTGTCATTTTTCGACTTTTCTATTCTCCTAAACTTTCGCGGAGGAATTAGGAACAACTCCGCAGAATTTAAACGAAAAATTTTGAAAATATATAATCACGTCAAACCCGTGGGACTTAATTGTCACAATGGAGTCGAGGATATTATTGAATTGTGGTAAGTTTATAAAGCTCATAGCTTTATCATTTATTGTCGATAGATTCAATTATGCTGAAATTGGACTGAAATTTCAACATGCAAATTCGTATTGAAAAATACCATGAAGGAAGGAAAACAAAAGAAAGAATTAAGGAGGCGAGTTGTAGTCTTAAGTTTCCTTTGAAATAAAGGTGCGTGAATAAATTCGTTCCAAAAATTATGCTGTCACACAAATCTTAAAAAAAAACGTTCGCTGTCTCTGAATCTCTGTCCCTTTATCCACTGTGGAAAAATTTAAAAGGATACCTTAAAGAACGTGCCGCTCGGCGTTGATGTAAATTAAAAAAATATATAAAAAAGCTACACACACAAGACTACTTCATGGCGTTCTATTATGCGTATGCTATACGCACAATAAAGTAGGGACACGCAGAGCAAGTGCCACTTTCGATATTCAGCCGACATGCCACGTCGCATGAATATTACAGAATCAATAAAGCATCCACGGACCCACAAAGAATTTCAATGAAACTTTCCCACGTATTGTCTATTTCGTAACGCGTGTTCGGTCCTCGCCTATCCATACCTACTATAGTTATAGCCACCACAACTGTACGCGTGTGTAAAACAGAGGGCGTGTATCCTTCCTCGATGTATATATCTATAGGTACGTAACGTAAGCATGAAATATTTATGAGGCTCATAAAAGCTCTGCCCGAGCATCATCGGATTTACACACCAACAGCAGCGGGACAGCGACCAACAGCTCCAACAATTCCAACCGTAAAGGGAACAGTTTTATAGCCGACAGTATTATACTAAACTTCGACTCATGTGTTAATTTTTTGGCCACTTTTTTATCCTACCGCAGGGAGTTTGGGTACAAAGCACCTATCCGTGTTCCCATTTCCATGGAAATATTGTTGTGGGTGGCTGGGGGGACCGTATTTTACCGATATATTCAACCTGATTGGAGGACGTTGTTTGGGTTAAGATTGTTGCTGATGTTGTTGTTGCTGTTGTTGTTTGGTTGGCACAAACGAGGACAACACATAAAGGACTATCGGTGAAGAAAGAAAACTTTTGCAATCTTGGTTACGTGCCAAATAGTGGTGGTGAAATTAAAAATACATTCTCCAAGCGAAACAAAGGCGCAAACTTGTGCCTGGTACTCGTTTGCTATTTGTTGCACAATTTATTTCCTTGACGTCATCTGTTAAGAAATGAAACCGCCTTAGGAACGAAGATGGCTCTTTGTCGAAATAAACAAATAAAGGCAGTTATGGCGGAGGACGCGTTGATGTAAGTACTCGTAAAAGTGTTGGGCGTATTTAAGTAGAGCTTTGAGCGGGAACCATGCTGCTTACATAATTACTCGATATCAATTGAAAGTAACTTGGGATAAAGTGCTTGCTCGTTTGTTGTAAAGGATTGACAAAAATCTGGTCTTCAAAAAAACAGCACCTAGTCCAACCTACTACCAAAATTAAGTAAATCACAAGGAGAACCCTCTTCAAAGCGATCTTTGCCGTCTGAGCACATTTGGATGAAATCATGATTCAGAAGATACATTCGAAGTGATAAAAGATTACAAAATGGCGACTTGCAACCAAAATAAACTCCAGTAATGCCACACAGGTGCGGCAACATAACTTGGTAGTATGAAAAATTCGAAATTCAGGTTGTAGGGATTGCAGTGGGAGAGAGTGATTCCATTTGACAGCAGTGGTTCTTTTCTTTCCGGCCAGCCGCCTTATGCGTTGGAACAGTAAGGAGAATGATTCTGCCACCGAGGTATACCTTTTGAAGGATGATTTAGGAGCTGATTTGGAATTCGGTCCCCCCGATTTGGCCTGTTTCGAATTTTTTGTGGGTTTTTTTATTTCTACGGTAGTAGCGAGGCGACCGAAGACTTGTGTTTGCGCATCAAAATTGCCGTATAATAACATTGCTTCGCAAGGTCCTGGAAAAGGCTATAAAAATGTAGAAATAGTTGAATTTTTAGAGGGCTACAGATTTTTAAGTGACATGCAATATTGATATGTAACGACTGCAGAGCCTCAGACTTGGATATCTCGAAGGTTTTTGATTGGGTCTTGCATACAACACTTCAAAGCGTATAAGCTTTTTATGGGTTACCACAAGACTTTTTTTCTAGCAGATCATTTTAGGTTGTTAAAGACGCTGCTTTGCTATAAACGAAGGAGTGTCCTAACCCTATTTTCTCTCTATACTTATCAATGACCTACTTGGTCCACGAACCATATTATTTTTAGCTTTATTGATGACAGCACTCTTATATCTTTCTTGTTTAACAGTGTGCTAAATGTGAGCAACTTACCTCTCTCAATGAAGATCTAGACAACATCTTGAAAACCACAATCATAGCCCACAATCCGAAGGAAACCATTCATCTTCCAAGAGACGAAATCAATTTGACAAAAATCATATGCCAAGCCCTCTTAACAAATATTGCAAATATCAAGTTAGACCAGGCTTTCAATATTGCTCATGCATGTATGGAGACTGACCATTAAGGAAGGCGTAAAGCTTATAAATACTTCAGGAATTAATGGCTACATTTTTACCATATTCCCAAAATTCGAAAACACTAAAAAAATGTGAAGATTAGATCTAACGATGGAAAACAGACTATCTTTTCCATATGCCAGCATAACTTAAAAAAAAAATTCTCTGCTATCGAAACCATTTTTTCATGCCAACGTAGACCTCCGTCGAGTCTTCCGTGGACCCCTGGGGGTCCACCTGGACCACTTTGGGAAACACTTTGGCAAAACGTCAACACTGCTCTCAGGCTGTAATTTGTTTGCTCCTGTGTAAGGGGTTACTAGTAGCTACGTTTTTATTGCAGACTGGTCCTATCTCCTATCAAGTAATTAGTCTTTTCTGTTTTTTGAATTGAAACCTTCGCGGTTTCTACTATTCTCCAGCAGGCGGGTCAGGTTTCATGGGTTAGTGGGCCATACGAATGCAACTCGCGTTTGACGTTTCCTATGATACATTATGTGATAGGTAGCGCTCAAAAATCATCAAAATTCAGTTTAGTAAGAGCGCTCCTTAAGGCCTTGAAAAGGGAGTATGCAAGTAGCGTTTTATGCCCGGCAATAGGCCTGACGGGTACTAGTAGTGAGCGCAATAATATTTACTCCATAGCTAACTTGTTAAACTGAAGTTCTATATCTAAGCTTTATTAAAAACCTTGAAGTTGATGGGCCCAGTCTATGCCTTATGCCCTTAAACCGGACAATACTGAACCTATTAACAAAAGTGTCACAAAATACTAGAAGAAAGTTCTTAAAAGTAATTTTCCCTTACCAAAAGGTGTCACAGAGAAATTTTTCATATTTAAATTGAGGTTCCACATCTATGCTTCGCTACCTGTATACTCTTCAGAGACCATAATGCGTTAAATTAGAAAATTTCCCCAAGATATCCCCTTAACATATGCAAGAAATAAAATTATGCCGCATAATTTATCGATTTATTTATTTTTTCTTATCTAGCTTTTTGGAAATTATTCCTTACGCCATTCCAAAAGTTCACGAGGCTCCAATCTGCTTACCCTCAAGGGAAGGTAACTCAAGCGAAAATTCTACAATCAGCAGAAAAACGAAATGGAAAATATTAAACATTCGACTTGGGGTGAAATAACAAAAACGAAAAACCGCGGTTCCATTTGATTGACAGGACATTGGACACTATCACAAAAGCCGAAAAACAAATTTCGTCCGTCAGCTGAAATCAGGACATTTTTTGCTCTAGCTTAGTCTAGTGTGAAAATTTGTGGATGCCTCCCTTAAAACAGGACGAAGGGAAATTGAAAAAAATAAATACACTCTACAGTCAGTAACTTAAGGATCCAGAGCAGTAGTAGGCTCCTTTTCTGTCAGTCAGTGCAACCTTTGGAAGACGTGCAAGTTTCGTAAAATTTGGCCCCAGTGTCAATTTATGTTAATACATCTGTGGCAATAAGTTAAAGTAGCTTATGTCGATTTTTGTCACTTTTCAGTATAAGCAAAACAAGTTTGGTTTACCCTTTTTTATACATGTTTTATTTTAATAAAAAATAACAAAAAATAATAAATGTAACGGTTTTTAACCGACGTAGAATAACGAGACCCAGACTAAAAGAAAGCATAAAAACAGGAGAACATAGTGAACCAAAGAGCTCCATTTTCGCTTATGTCGACATAAGCTACTCTAACTTATTACCACAGACATATTGTCACAGGAATTCTTTATATTTATTTGCATACAACCAAGAGTACCTTTATGGTAAGGACTTTCTCTCTTGTTGATTTGTTGTTGTTTAATCTCTTCTGTTGGTAGCACTTTTCCAACTTTTCCAACCCCCTACTGTCACTAAAATTATGTGACAAGGTCACATTTGCATGTCTAAAAATAAAAGCTTCCCTAATTGGAAACAACATCTATTGGCTCGATTTCAATGGTCTTGGCCAAAGTGATTTTTGCAAGCATCGCACATCATGTCCTTACTAAAATTCAACAATTTTTCGCTGCAACCCAAATTGAATTAGGCAAATGAAAGAAAGGTCCTTGTGCTTGCGTTCGCCTGTCCCATTTACAATGCCTCCACCCCCAAAATGCCAATCTGCAATTACAGCAGAAATATATATGTATAAGTATATTTGCCGTGCATTACAATTTCCATCCGAGCGGAACTCGTTGGCAAAGTACTTGAGAAAGAAAGGAAAAAAAAGCTACCCCTCCAGGCGCGACGGAAAAGTTTCACTCAGAGACCGAAACAAATGTAAGAAGAAATTGGCTAACTAGAACAGAAACGAACCGAAAAGTGATGACGAAGGAAAGGCCGAGAAGGAAATCTACATACAGTGGAAATCGAAACAACAGGACAAAGGGGTGGGTGTTATCCACCTTCTCAGAGAGTTCAAGAAGAAACTTTAGCGTCGTGTCGTCTGTGATGTCGCAGGGGTTTGTACTATCACGCAAATCGATCCCATGCGAGTTGACTGACCTTAGCAAGGATTTTTTATTTGATTTTTATTCACATTTAATGTGTCCTGGTCGTTTTCCCTCTGAATAAGTCATAAATGTTACCAACAAAGACAAAAAAAAAAATGTATAGCTGGGGGTATATCCTGGGAAATTGGGTTTTTTGTTTCATTTTATTACCATAAGGAAACAGGTAACTTCGGAATTTTTAGGTCACCATAACGGGGATGGACATTTTCGAAATCTCCCCTTGCACGTGCGGAAAGGATATCTCGTCGTCCGCTCCTTTTATTCGATAAACTTTAAGTACGAACAAAAATTGCGTGCGGAAAAAAGGTCGATTTATTTTACAGGAACAGCACAACAGGCTATAATGGACAGTGCGGGGTGATTTAATTTATCCAATTCAATGAACCTTATGATGCAGCTGGCAAGTCCTCAAAGTGCAATTGGATTATTATAAGGGGCGAGGGCCATTTTTCAATGGGGATTGGATTTAACGACGGAAAGGATTAGCGATAGATGGTAATAATTAATGAAGTGCAGTGGCGAAGTATTTGGAGGATTAATGCCGGCTTAAGGCGCACTAGAAATAATGCTTTTGAAGGAGCATTATGAAAGTTTATAAAATATTCATAAATACTCGAGTGCGCTGTCTTAAAAGTACTGACAAACGACTTCATAGGTTTCTTTTTTAGGACAAGGTCTTAAAATTTTTAACCGCGAGGACATTTATTTGTTCGACGGTTGTAAGGTTATGATGAACCGAGGCAAAGGGAAGAAAAAAAGATGCAAATCTCCGTAGCTTATAAATAAACTAGCGGACCTCCTTCACACTTCGTAGTGCAAAATAGAAAAATAAAAAAATTAAATTCAAATTGATTTTAATCAGTGATTAATAGTTTTATCGTAATGCTTTGTACACAATACTTTTGGTTTTTCCATTTTCGGTTTAAATATACAAAACCGATGGTTTGTCAACACGCGAACAGGCTACATATAACTTATGTCCATGTGAGAAAACTGAATAACTACTCTAAATTCAGTCCACAAATTCCTAACGTTTGCCCTTGCGCCTTATTAATAGTAACCTATTTCTTTTAACAGAAAGTCTTGTACCATTACACAAACAGGGTTGATTATTAATCCTGGTAAATCCAGCGAATTCAAAAATTCTGTTGAATAATTCACAACATCTTTTTCATTAGTAACTGTTTCCACAGACTTGTACGAAACGAAGTCGCCAGGAATCTTGGATTGTATAGCCATGTTTAATTCTCTGACTTCTTTGTTCTTAGCAGCTAAAATTGCTCTGTCACTCAACCAAGAATGGCATTTATACTGTTTTGCTATGTTAGGGAAAACACTTTCAATCAATTCCCTTTTTGACAGAACAAGACGGCAAAAATCATTTGGCTATGTATCAATCCAGTTTCATCAACTGGCATCCCACCATTTCTAATTTTCAGCAATTGTTTAGAGGATTTTTTATCAGGTAAATCATTCGGCAACTGAGTACAACCGTTGACAATAAGTTTCCATGATAACAAATCTTCGTAAATATAAAGACTTTAAGCAAGCATTAATTTCATCAGCAGTTGCCGATCTAGGGATGACAGGCTTGACAATAAAAACAATGCACCACCAAATAACTCTGAGTTATCTCGAACATCTTTCATTGTTCTTTCCAAAGCTTTAACAGGTGGCTTTCGAAATATAAGATTTCTAATATTTTTTTGTATGGGCGGTGCCACTCCCCTTTGACCAATTTTGACCAATCTTCACGGTAATACTCCTTGGCCAATACCTAAGATTGTGTGTAAATTTGAACTCAATCGATTTGGTGGCTTTTGAAATATAAGATTTTTACAGATTTTTTGTATGGGCGGTGCCACGCAGATCAACCATAAAAATAGACCTTACACTGAGACAGTTCCTGCAAATCCTTCAACAACGATTAAATTGTTTTCGAAATTCCGCAATAAGTCTAAGTCTTAGACTCTAAGACGGTGCTGCCCACAAGCTAACGAACAGCAGTCCAAAATTTTGGACAAAATGTCACCATTAATAAGCAACTTTGGCCTAGTTACTACTTAGAGATTTCATCTAACTCAGACATCGGCTAGACGAATGACGCTTTTGTGAAGTGAAGATCCGTCGAAGAGTTACCCTGGGAAAGGTCTGTCATTTCAGTTCACCCTTATACTGCCAGTGCTGACTAGCAGAGGAATGAAAAGTTGATGCTACAGTTATTTGGATGAATTTTTTGGAACTTTTTAGATCTGAAGACAAAATGGTTAAGTCAACAAGATACCCAATTCATGTAAAAAATCCGAATTAAGTCTTATACAAGGTGCGCTGTTACAAGAGTGTGTGCGACAAGAATTTATACAATCGTCGGCATAAGTACTTTAAAAATATCAAAGTTTTTGAATTCTATTTCCTAAGAACAGAAAAATATATGTGCTCAAATGTACTCAATTTTTTATTATATTTATTTAAATTCATTAAATTAAAAAAAAAATATTTTTAATAATTTTGACAAATAAATATAATTTTGACATTAAAAAAGAAACAAAATAGAATTATTTAATAAGAAAAATACATTAGCCCTAGCATCAATAGCTTTTTGCATGTGTCTTGAAAGTATTTCGACATTTCTGCATTTCTGCAGGAACGTCATCCGAGAGCTTTGTTATTACTAAAATGGACTCCTCTCTGCTCCGAGTCAAAGAAACCGTTCTTTTTCCTTTAATGTTAACTTATACATTTTCAATGAAATCAAATCTGGGCTTGGAATACCCAGAATATGTGATTCTATTTCAATGTGCCGGAAAAGTTGCATTATCATTCGACTTTTCTGGCAAGGAGTGTTATCTTGTTTGAGAATATATAAATCACCAGGATTAGCATAGCCTATGGTAGACAACTTTAGTGACGAGTTAGCGAAATAATCGATCTAAGCATTGAGATTACTCCTCTATAGTTTTCGGGAAAGCCTCATCAAGGAGGATATTATTAACAAGCTCTCCGATATAGAAATTTGTTTGAAAAGCAAATTGTAAATAAGCCTCCAATATAAATATATTAGCATATAAAAAAACTTCTCTTGTCACCCAGAGTGTTTTCTGTGTTGTTACATCAACAACAAACCGCTTAGCGGTGTTGAATAAATTGTTCTCTGTTGTTTCAACCTTACCTCTTGTTGGTTGCGTTTAAAGGGACCCATATTTACGCCTGAGATAAAGTACAAAAAACCCACCCAACCGGTCGCCAGCTTACCATAAATGGATGTTGTAGAATTTATAGATAAATAGCTAGAGAGCTACCTTCACCTACCCCAAGATCGGCTCACTGGGGCGCCTCTAGATATTTTTCATTGCATAACACAGACACAGGCACGGTGGTTTTGTTGGCTCATTTAAATATTGAAACTGAAAACCCGCCGCGCCGCCATGGCATGATGGAGCACCTCAATCTATATGTGTCGTGTACGTACACTGTGCACACATAAACACCTCATCGGCGGATCAATATTTATTGCGATGCCATGGCCTGGTTTATTCAGGCGATATCCGGCGTCTGGCACTGAATAAATACTCCCCTCATCCGGATGTACTGGCATTATTGAAAGTCATTTCGCATAGGCGTGGTGCTATCGTGCAAAGTTGCCGTCGAATATCCGTAGAACGAACGGCAGGAGGACAATGGTGGTGGGGGTGACCCGTATATGCATGTTAACATTGAACACATTTGCATAAAATTCCACTGTGATTCTATTTTCAGTTAAGTAATACATATCCAATCCAATAACATTGAAGGGATTTTTCCTGCCGGCACCGGGCGGCACACACTGCGATGGTGAACGTCAGTGAGGTGCGATGCTCAAAGGGACAGAATCTTAACCAGGTGGCTTCTACTTTGGGACTGTGGCTGATGTGGCTGGTTGGTTACACACACTTGAGTGAAACAAAAAACCTTATCCTCCGTGTGTGCTGTCTCTCTGCGGATGCATGGAGGTGTTGTGCCGGGTGGACTGGGTGTGGTTGACTGTCTGTGGTCTTAGCTCTTGTTGTTTTATCGCATAAAGTAAATGCTTTAGGGACAGTATCGTAGAGATATCTAGGTATGTGTAATCTGATCTTTAAGGATTTGGGATTTTGTTATCTTACCGGAAGTAGATTCTGGATTTTTTGGGGTGTGTGCTGTAGGTATATGTGTTATGATTTATAACTGGAGAGGGAAACAAAGTAAATTGATCTGCAGGAATGAAATACAAAGCAGCTTAGTAAGAAAACAGTTAAGAAATTTATAATAGAAGAGGGGCTTTTGGTTGGTTTGCACTTCAAGGCCACCTGTTTGGAGATTGGTAAAAGTGTGCCCTCTTATACCTACTGCAATCGTCTGCTTTCGCCGTCTGAACCAACGACCTTATTAAAGGTTGTCCCAATAGGAGTTAATTTGTTAGACCTCTCCGCGAAATCATCTTGTTATCGAACTAGTCTTTCAGAAACGCACAGAAGATGCTTAAATTTAATAGTTGAACCAATAAGGTCCCTCAAGCTCTTAGCGCTAGAGTCGCTTAGGGTAAGAGAGTACGCATTTTGGACTTTGGGCTTGAATCTGAAAGATTACAATAGCTACAAGAAAACAGAGCCTAATATTTGGTATTATATAAAAATAAATCATGGTTTGTTTGGATGCTTAAAACTTGAAAACTTGACCAAATTGGATACTTTTTTCTGCAGGTTTGTTCGTAATTGCTACGCGAAGCTTTAGCGTTCAACAGATAGCGCTGTTGTCGATCTTCGAAACCAATCAACCGATTTCAATGAAATATTGTGGATCAGTATGGTTGGTTGAAACATGAAGGACACGACAGTTTTGGACCCGTTAGGTGGCGCTGTTGACGACAAACTTGTAACCACATGAAAACAAAGTGCAAGCAGAAACTGTAAAATTAGAAAACCTTGGATTGTATTGCGTTATAAAAATATTTTTAATCAATAAATACTAAAACGGGAAATGGCAATTACCATATAGAAAAATTATTAAAATACTACATCTTGTTACCCCGTAAAACAGGTAAAGCTTTCTTAAGCAGGGAAAGCCCTCGGTACGGAAACACTTGTCTCGGTAAGATGATTGCTGTATGCCTTTCCGAAACTATAAATTAAGCTTTATAGAAATAAAAAAAAAAAGTTTATATTATTTTGTTAACATTTTTGAATGACCTCTTGAACTTTTATAAATTTAAATTACATTTCTCGAAAAAATTTACATTTCACTTACCGGCTTTCACTGGGAATCGAACAAGGGCCGTGTTTCCTGTTGCGTAGTAGTCCAAAACTATCTCCGCTATGCCAATTCGTCACGTTCGATAGCAGTGTTAAATCTGAATTACTTGTTATGTTTCAGACTTACAACCTACATACAGCCTATTCGACCGAAGTGGCAGCAAGTCATTCTTGTTGTTCATTCTTTTGTGAAGTGTAACAACACATCATTCTGAGAGTTAAAAATAATTGTGTGGTCTTATCATTGCAAAGAATATCTATTTGTTCCGGTTAGACTTGCAACTTACTAGCAGCGACCAAGAATTTGTGAACAAGTCATTTCGTGTGCACCAACACATCGATCTGAATTGTTATTTTTTTACATAGTATTTTCTTATATTTCATTCATTTCATACCGTACTGTTTGTACTATGCTGTAACTTAACATATCAGGTAGTTTTTACCTATGTAAAGCAAAGAACTCACTTTATGCGCAAATAATAGGAAGTTATTGCTCCTATACAGCTCCCAATCGCAAGCAGTTGACTGCATGGGCACCATGAAATTATGCCATAATGAAAAATGGCCCCAAAAAAAAATTAAAAAATGCCCCAAAAAATTGGGTAATATTTCATAATGCAAAATGACCCCATTAAATTTATGCAATGTTGCCCCAAATAAATGTAGAATGGGCCCAAATTCTTAGCATAAAAATGAAAAATTACCCCAAAATAATGCATGGCAAGCAACAACAAAAACGATGAAAAAATTGGGGGGTATTTTCATTGTTTTGGGGTCTTCTTGCATATTTTTGGGGTAATTTTTAATTTTCCTATTTTGGTATCAAAACAAAATTCTACTAGAAGAAACGCGAAGTATAACGTTTTTACAACGGCGTCAATCGTTTCAAGGACAAAATAACCTACTGAAAATTGGATTTGTGAGTACAAATCGATCAGTTTAGTGACGAAAGTGCAGTGATCATAACGTGTTGACAAAAAAAAAAAAAAAACGGCGTGTATAGAGGAGGAAAATTATGCATTTTTTATATTTTCCATATTTGAAGGTCAGCGCCGAATTTTAATGGATGCAAGTTTTAAGATTGGTCCGAAGGGATGTTTCAAACAAGTTCTCGTCATATATGTCGAATATTTTGAAAAGGTAAATCTTTACCTGAGCTGACTTTAAGCTTGGCCCCAAAATTTGAGTAAATAAAAGTTAAAAATTCGCGCGAATTTTTAACTTTTATTTACTCAAATTTTCTAAAGTTAAAATTTATAGTTATTTGAAAACCTGAGCTGACTATAAGCTTTTAAAAATTAAAAAAAAACATAATTAACTTTGATTGCTGGTACTAATGCATTTTCGTATTACAGATTTTTCCAGTGTTTTTTGTTCTTATGAACAAGAAGTCTGCCCAATGGACAATGACGAAGAGGACGAAATTGTGTCACCATCAGAGGAGTTAGGCCTTTGTGTAGTTTGCCGGGACTTGCGGGCAAATATTATTTTTTTGCTTTGTAAGCACTTAAAAGTTTGGTCTGAGTGCGATTTAAAACTAATGGCAGAGGCAGTAGCGGTGGATAACAGCCAAAAATACAATGTCCGTATGGCAGGCAAAGCGTTGACAATACATTTTTTTTTTTTTATAAATTTTTTTATATAAAATAATAAAAAAACTTTACAGACAATTTATTTCTTTTTATTGAATATTTGTTGTAATTTGGGTCCTGTTCATTGAATTTGGGGCCATTTTTCATTACTTTGGGGTGATATTTCATCTATGGCAAACTATTTTTAACTTTCTCGTATACGTAGTAAGAGAAAGGTATTGTAGGTAATCGTACAAAAAATCGAACTCGAGATTTTAATCAAATCTGACATTACGATGATAGAGGAACTCGAAAAAGTGGGTCTCGCAATTCTGTCCGTCTGTCCGTCTGTCCGTCTGTCCGTCTGTCCGTCTGTCCGTCCTTCCCGAGCTCTACAGCGCAAACGGCTGGACGGATTTCCTTCAAACTTCGGATTTGGGGTTGGTGGGCTTACAGTTCGGGGCCACTTTTTTTTTTTGCACGTTAAGTGTTGCCGTTCTAACGGTATTCAGCAATTTTGAGTTTTTCGAAAACGGCTCTAACGATTTCAACCAAAATTGTTATTTGGGCTTAAGTAGGTGTAACTAAGATGGCTGCATACTCAGTTTTTCGCAGAAAAACCGAATAACGGTGATTTTGAAAATTGGTCATATCTCAAAAACGGTCAAAACTATTACGACAAAAATTCATATTTAAGGTAATACGGTCATTCCCAACATGATGGCAAACTCAGTTTTTTTCCTAAATTATCGTTCAACAGACTATTTTAGAAAAATGTCGTTTTTTAAGACTTTATTTAATTATGGGGTTATGGGGTATATGGGGTTAACATGACTGCACACCCAGTTTTTGGCTAAAAAGTCGAATAACGGTACTTTTGAAAAGTGGCCTTATCTCGAAAACGGTCAATACGATTGCAACAAAAATTTATTTTTTATGTAATATGGTCATTCCTAACATGACAGCAAACTCATTTTTTCTCTAAATTGTCTATAATAGATTTTTGAAAAAAGGCATATTTTGAAGAATTTGGTTTTCTTTTGTTTTATCTACATGAAAACGGCTAAAGCGATTTTGACCAAAATGCATACTTGGAGTAAAATTGACGTTTTCAACATTATTGCGTCCTTCATTTTCGATTCGAATCACCGGAAACACTGATTTTGAAAACTGCTCAAATCTCGAAAACTACATTTTCGATTAGAATAAAACTTTAAAAACGAAGTAATACTAACATCCTGAACAATACCCTATACTCAGTTTTTAGCTAAATAGTTGAGCAAGATTATTTTTCGAACTCAACATTGCAATATTTGTTACTATTTTGTACGCATTATTTTCCAAAATCAGCTTTAAACATTTTGACTAAAATGCGTATTTACGATAACATAAGTATTCTTATTAAAGCCCCGTACTTAGTTTTTCTTAGAAAACTGCAAATAATGCCGTCTTATAAACATTACCGCACTACCAGGTAAAATGTAATTACAACTACTCGAAACTCCTTTTTGCAAATATTTCCCACTTCTTCTTTCTTCATGAACCTTAAAATAATTCCAACCAATTGTAGTCTACACTATTAGAAACCCGCACTTCATTTACCCCCAAACACGTGTAAATTCAAAAACAAATCTCTGAATTCCTACATAACAAACCCTACTTCTAGTCATGGCCACCTACAAGCATCACCAATTTGAAAAATCTGGTTTTATAGCCTATAAACAATAAAAGAAAAATAAACCAACCAATCTGATGATATAAACGAGAAAGTTTCGTGCGATCCAGTCGTGCACTTTATTTAATGCTTATTCAACTTTGGACAATTTTCAAGCCCAATCTGAATGTTGTTGTAAATTACTGAGTTTGTGTATCATACCGTTTCTTGGAGAAATGTGCTGCTGGATGGAATTTCTTGTCATCTTGTCTTGTCATTATTTTCCATTTGAAAGAGAATTGCTCCATTTCCTATAGAATGTACCTATAAAAAGCAGTCTTTACATACGATTGTCCAATGATTTCATTTCAAACATCTAGGTAAACCAAAATTCGTTTTTTAGGAAATAAAACTCTGGTGGACGCAAAATACGACAACTCGAAACTATTTATAAACTTTCCTGCAACACAGACTGTATTCACGATAAAAATCGATTCCAAATATGCCTACAAGGCTTGATAAACAACTTTTTGTTTCCACACCATTGCAGGGTGTCTTGTCGGTCCTCTACTAAAGGATACATTTTTTAATTCGACTCCAAGGATGACACAATGGTAGTTGCTTGGCAACGTCGTTGTCGATGTCGGTCGCATCGTACACTCATCTGTTGATCTGATGGAAATTGCTACAGCTCCTTTTAAGTTGGTACACATACCCTACCATCCTACCAATACGGAGCACAGTAGGCACAAGGCCCAACCTTCCTTGCGAGGCACACAATAGGGTGATGTAATATAATAATATTTGAATGGGCTCTTCTCGTAATCTGTTCAATTATTTAAGTGGGTAGGTATATGACTTTAAGGCAGTTGTCAGTGTCACTGATGCTGTGTCTATGTTTGGGTCTCGTTTTTTGGGGGAGGGACAGAAATGTATACGAATATTCCCCCTTAGAACGTGCTAAGCTTTTCGGGTTACATCCTGCCATTGGGCATCCGGGGATTGAATTCGGAATCCGTAATTGTCATAAGGTTTTACGCGTGCACATAAATTTTGATGAATCTTACGGTATAGCCATCGGTGGTTTTACATCCTTTGGTGGGGCTCCCGTGGGTCACCGAGTTGCCTGAGTTGATAGCAGAAGAGCTTGATTTAAGAACACACTTGAACAAATTGCCCAGAGATTGGAAAGTCTAAATGTTATTATATCGTGTGCGAGTTTTCAATTTATTGCAGCTGCTTCTTTGTTTCGACATATTAAGTAAATTGCCAATAAAATGTTGTGTTGATAAATTTCAAATTTTTGGTTATTTTACGAGTTAATTCCATCGCAGGAGGCAGAGATGGGCTGTGTTTGGTAAATTGCCTACAGAGATTGCTGTGGCTTTCTCTTCTGCTCTGTATTGTAAAATGTTTATGCAATTATCTATATTTGGATGAGTAAAATTGTTGCTTTAAAGAGATGATTTATTTTTATGCATTTATTTTCGTTCGTTTTATTATGTTTCGTTGTTTTGTTGGATGTAATGCGAACCAATCGTGTGAATTTAATTGTAAGCATGTCGATTGACATTTGTGTAGGACAAGATGTTCAATTAGGAACAGCTTAATATATTTTTGAACCGATTTTATATGTATGTCGTTTTTTGTAATAGATTTTCGACTCAATATTAAATTCTGTATATTGGAGTGACCAATTCTCACTGTGCATCATCCAGTCGAATCAGACTAATCTGATCTGTATTCAATACCAAAAACTGGCCAATTGATACATTCTCCCCACAAATCCACTGGAGATGACGGCATTTTTCCACTCATCCTCTAGAAATCTAAGACCATTTTTACACTGGGCTTGAAAATACCTTTTATTTACAGTCTGGAATGTTGTTACATACCTAAAGCCTGGTGAGAGGTCAAGGTCGTCCTCATTCCACATCACCGCTAGGATTTGAAAGAAAGACTGGTCGTCAAAATCATCGTCAGAGCAATGGTGGTTAAGAACGACAACCAATGCATGGCGGTAGCAATCCATTCGGCATTTAATAAAATAGAAAGATTTTGTCAAAATAGGCTAACTCTGGCCTAAGCTTGGCTGCACTTATGTGTGTGGCCTGCTACTTTAACCTAATAGAATCTGTAGATTTTCGAACAGAACTTGCTAAAAATGTTTTTTAATTTATTTAATTAAAAGTAACCAGTAAATCACATAATTTTTATAAAATCCAATATGCACATTGAATATAAATCACTTTTAACGTTCTCATTTTCCTTCTTTTCAGGTGAGTATTTGCGATTTATTGTGGCCCTTTTCGCACTGTAAGTATAAATATATATAAAGAACTCATACCTACATTACTTTATGTGTCAAAATAAAATAATAGTTACAAAAAATAAAATCAGAGTTCTGTAAGAAGCCACGTTTGTCCGACGCTTGGGGCACTCTGTTATGAGAACAGAAACGTTTCACGTTCCCTTTCATTCATTCAAATAATAGACAACGTGGGTATAAGCTGGAGCTGCCACTTTGGCATCTCGGCAAACAAAAGGATATGGGACTTAATCGCGATTTAATTGCTCTATTCTTGATTTTGTCGCTCTTCGGGAAGTGGTCGATTTTTTGGCGAAATTACCCGTCCGAGATACATAATTCGAATATATGATTTTTTAATTTTTCAAAATTTTTATTTTAGTAAGTAAGGTATACTTTTATGGTCGTAAAATAATTTTTTTGAATTTTTTGAAACATTAAGTGAAGAGCAATAAATTATTCCAATTGTTGTGAGATAGGGTTGAGCCACAGGAATAGTTAATCTAACTTGAACTACGGTAATCCAAACCTTATCGGCGACATTGTTCTTCCCAGCGTCGCTCCTAGATAATGGCTTTGAACCTCAAGACGTGCCCGATGTTGGTGGCAAGGGTCGGCCAGCCCACCGCATGGCCACAAAGACACTTCCATGGCTATATTCTTGGCCAAAACGATGAAAAATAGCCCCTAAAATGAATACCTCCAGTCACCACCTGACTAGAACATCACACGAGTATTTCTGTCACAGCCTGGCACATACTTAATAAATAGACACTTCTCTTGATCCATTAGAAGAATTCGTAAAGAATAATTTTTTCAAAATTTTTGTTTTTGGTATAGCTTACCTTTTTGAGACCATTTAAATAACTGCGACAAAATATTTAATTTTAAAGAATATTTGGCGTATTTAAATTCGAACGGGTTAGATTTTTATTATTTTTTCATAAAATAAAATAGTTTTCTGCGAACTAAAATTGGTAATTGGAAAAATGCATTAACCCAGAGCGATTAAATCGGTGATAAGTATGCGGACAGAAAATCCGTCAAAAGTCAGTGTGGCGGATCCAGCTTTACCTAGGTTATAGATAAGTGTGCGCAGAAGAAAAATGTGCGCGACTGGGTCGCACGTTACTTGCTATAAAATTACAATTACTTCTAGTTTGTCTCTATTTGGAACGTTTAAACTAATCGCTCAATCCATATGAATTATTCATCAGATACCTATACGAATTCAAAGTTGATAAACAATATTTGTTTCAAAAAACAATTTTTTTTAATAGATTAGGTAGTTGGGTCCTAATTGAAAAGGAAGGTGCACAAAACAAGCTAATAAGCTAATTTTCGAAGAGCTTGTTAACTATTTATGGTGTGTATGATATTTGCTTGAAGGACTTGAATCGTTTCCGCATTTCCCGTATAAATTAGATTTTTAAGATTGGTACCCTACAAAAAAAGTCGACGACGGGGTTAAAACTGAGCTTCTAGGCGACCAATGACAGCGTCATGGCAACTGGTAAGATATTGCCTGAAGAGCTGTTTATACAAGTCCATCAGAAGATATATCCACGAAGCTATAAAAGCTGTACCTGCCCCAGCAATAAAATGAGAGCTTGTAAAATGATGCAAAGCTCAAAAGTTCATGAAACACAGCACAAAGATTTTGTCTGTTGGCCCAGAAGTTATAAAGTGAAATTTAAAGCATTTCCCTAGAGCGAAGCGAACAACCTGCTCCAAATTAATACAATTCCGGTCTTTTATTTGCCGACTAGCTAAATTCAAAATTCCGATTTCTACTTGGGGTACCTACATCCAAATCTTAAGTGGGCAGAAATAAAGTTTTGAGCTAATCCGCTAATCCCCCCTAAGGCTGTAGCCAAGTTTATTTTAATTCAAAATAGGGAACTGCCAGTCCCTCTTTTCGGAGTGTCTTTATTATTTCTTGAGCCACATTTTTTTCGCTAAAGCAATACTTGCCCTTTTTAGGAGCGAGTTAAGAGGTTACTGCAATCAATGTCAGTATAATGAGATCCTTTCTTTTTCTCCCGGCATTAAATCAAAATGTCAAAAATTGAAATAATTTCTCTTGCTCCACAGCCAAATGTATTACATTCCTCTAACCCGCATCGTTTCGCCTTTGTTGTGGATTAAATTAAGTTACCAACATTCGGCATGTGCCAGCTCGAAATTCCTTTTTATCTCTGCCACGCTCCAGTTGTATAGTCTAGTAAAATGGCAGTCCTTTACTTACATCGAAATAACGAACCGAAATATTTGCATTGATATTAACGAAACGACCCACCTCCACTCCATTTGTATGAAATTCCAAAGGACATTTTTTCCTCAGATCCAAAAAAAAAACACAAACCTTCACAAATAAAAAAAAACGTTAAAAAGGCAAAGTTAAAAACGAACACTGGAATCATTTTGTATATATATAACGGACTGAAGCATACCCTATTTTTTAGGGGGCGTCTTTTGGCAAAAATTGATTGTGTAAATTGTAACTAGATTTTCGACAGTCATATGTTACTCGTCAGATAAATCAGAGGAGGATAATAAAAATCCATTGCATTCGAGTTGTTTTTTCTCAAAACTCAGGCACCACATACCCTATAGGCCTACGAATGGGGAATAATTAAACAATTCCATTTGGAGGGACAGGCAAGGTTCCTGATGGCTGCTGGGCAAAGGTCCCTGTTCATGCTGTTCCTGATTCCTTCTACTGATATCAGCAGCCAATTATACGGAAACATAAAGCAGGCTATGTGTACATAGAAATAGGCCCACCGAACAGAAGGTTTCGCACTTACATTGCGCCATTGTTATGTACATCTTGGACGGAAGACGGCAAGAAAAGGGAAAAGCTGTAGCTCTATTTGTCGGATGCAAATGCAAAAGGGTTGCTATGTCCTGGCCGCGAAGGATCCACAAGGCAGTGGGGACTTTTATTTATTAGAGTCCCTTTTTTGGAAACTTTCCTTTTTGTTCGAAAGGACAGCAACCCCACCGCCTAAGAATTTTCTGTTCTCGGTGTTTACTTCTTAGTGGTGACTTTGTAAATATTGCCACCTAAATAAATCCCCTTTTGACCAAACGACGGACGACTGCAAACACAGCTAAGGGACTGCTTTTGGTGAATCAAAAAAATCAACTTTCGTCCTTTTTTTTTGTAAAATGCTGATGTAAAAACAAGTTTATCCAGGGCTCTGGGAAGGAGGGTTAAAGCCATTTGCGAGATATGATACTGCCTTTGATGTGTTTGCTAATGGACCTTAATACGTATACGTAATAATCTTTTCGGGAGTTTGGGGCATTTTAAGTATTTAAATTCGAACAGGAAATGCGTTAGCATGTGCTAAAGAAAATTATTATACTTCGAAAGAAAGGGTAGAGAGTCTCATCAGAAGCCCTTGTGTGTGCTCAATTGAGCAGAGAGCTTGGTAGTTACACTAATTGGTGTCGAACTGATGTGCCTCAAAAAAATGGCTAAAGTCGATATATTTGTCGCAAGATGGAACTTTGGACAAGCGAATGAATGTAGGAAATATTCCCTTGCAGACCGGGCTAGGGCGTTGATATGTCAATCGAATTGCATAAAGTAGTGGTCTTTTGAAAATGGTCAGCACAGGCTGCTCAAAATTGATGGTTGCCATTCCAAGTTTCTTATGAAGCTGAGTCCTTTTGCGTGACACCACTCAGCGCATTACCCGTTTTGATGGCAATTATTGCTTTTTTACAACCTCTTGATGATCTCCCTTATAAAGTCTTATTTATAATGTTCTCTTTAGATTTTCCGCCTCTAAACCAGTCATTGCGTCCTCTGGTGTACCACAGTGCAGTCATCTTGGACCTTTGATCTTTAACTTGAAAATTAATGATGAAGCATTATTTGCGACACTCATCTTCACTTTCGTACATAGAAAGAATCTAAGCCAAAAATGACCTAAATCGATCAACCAAATTTTTTTTTGTAATTTTTTTGGACTTTTATTCAACTTTTTCAGCGCCCATGCCCAAATGTCGAACAAATGTCGCAAAACGGCAATCGAAAAGCACCATTTTCATTTCTTCATATAATTCAGACTCGTTTTGTGGTAGAAATACTAATCAATTCAATTCAATCAAACATCAAACATCTTTTGACATAAACCACTCACAAAGAAAACCACGGACTTCCGAACCACGGATGTTCCGAATCAATGCATCATGGTTAAACATATTAACAATTCAAATATCTGCAAGAACAAACGAAGAAGAGCATCTTTTGTGTAAATTGGTCTCACGAACTTGCGTATAACAGTATAACAAGTGTTTTAAAAAATTTCACCGTTTAAATTAGGTAACATACCAATTGTAAACGTCGGCCATTTTGGCTTGGACTTCTAAACGAACAGGCATACCCAAAAATCAAAACGAACTAGCCTACTGCCAAGTGTGTAATTTGACACTTCTGGAAAGTGTCATTTCATTTTTAATTCTTGCTGATTCACATATTTGAAGATTGGAAGCCCAAGCCGCCGAACGTGTTGCCAAAAAAGAGTAAGTTTTCACATTGAATTGAATTGTAATAAACTAATATTATTTCATAGAATAAATCCTCCTACAATTTAAAAAGTTTGCGGCTATCGATATCGTGTTTTTTTATTAAGGGTTCTATTCCAAACGGCAGCACGGGGCCCAATCTCGCAGCCAGTAAAAAGGTGCAAGGGTCAGGTGCTTTCATACAAAATATCTCTTTTTAAATGAACGCACCTTTTGGCCACACACTTTTGAAATCAATTTGCAACATTGTCCAACATTGTTCAAGTAAATAGCAATCTACTTAAATTCATATAATATTGACTTAAAAAAAAGAGCATCAGTGTCAAAATAACATATAGAATTCAAAAATAAACTCGAATTTTAACTCCCATATTGAATTAACTGGGTCACATTTTTTTAAGCGTCATTTTAGGTACACCCTACACAAATGACACATTTTTGTGATTTACGATGTGAGAGGCAGACGGCGCTGTTCAAATAGTAGGGCGCTACGAAATTACGTCGCAGGAAACAAGGCCAAAAAAAAAAATTCTGCACGACTGTATCGCACGAAACTTTCTCATTCATATCATCAATTTAGTTGGTTTATTTTTATTAGGAAAAAAAAACTCAGAAGCTAGATAAACCTTTTTTTTGTGTACAAGGACAAGCGAAGCAGGAGTTTCTGATATGTCGGGGGCTTGGGGCATGTTCTTGATTTTGACTGGGATAACTGGGTGATGCTGGTGGGTGGTAGATATATAATGTACAAAATCCAGAGATTTGTGTTTGAATTTGCACGTTTGGGGGTTGCAAATGAAGTGTGCGTTTCTGATTGTCTATGAGCTCTAAGTGGTTGCAATTATTTTAAGGTTCATCTTTTTCCTGAATATGGTTGAAAAAAGGAAAAGTTGGTAATATTCGCAAAAAGGGAGTTTTTATAATGTGTACAAAATTGCATTTAATTACGCAATAATGTTGAAAACGTCAACTTTACTCCAAGTATGCATTTTGGTCAAAATTGTTTTTGCCGTTTCCATGTAGGCCACCTAAAGAAAACAAAATTCTCAAAATAGGTATGTCTCTTTTCAAAAATCCATTATAGACAATTTAGGGAAAAACTGAGTTTGCTATCATGTTAGGAATGACCATTTTGCAAAAATCATATTGACTGTTTCTGAAATAGGTATATACAATTTTCAAAATTACTGTCATTCGATTTTTTTGCGAAAAACTGTGTACCTATACAGCCACGTTAACCTCGCCTACTTAAACCCAAATAATAATTTTGGTTGAAATCGTTCGATCCGTTTTCGGAAAAAATCTATCTTGTTTTAAACCGTTATATAGGAAGTACCGCTACAAAAATTGTTTAAATTTGATGAAATAATAGTTAAAACAACATTTTATTAGTTATTTATAACAAGAATCTAATGATTCTCAACTTACAGCTTAAGGTAGTAATAAATAAAAATTCGCGCTAAATTAACTTAAAGTGGGTGCAGTACTTCTAAGAAAAAATAACGTTCAAAAGAGCTAAAAAATTGAAGAAGCGAATTAAGCCTTTAAAACATGGAAAACTGGCAGTAACGTCATTTATTTTGCGGATGGTCTGCGAAAGCAACGGGATTTGCGTGGATATGATTCCAAATGAGGATATATTCAGAGATTAAGTATCCTCCGAAGAAACAATTTTTTAGGAAGAACCAAGTGAAGAAGTAACCGTACCTCAAGATTTGAGCCATTCCCAATGTCGCTATTGCGGGCAGGTTGTAGAAGATACATTGAAGGTGTTCCTATTAGTTTTTAAGGCATATTTTCATTTGTTAAGAATAGTTTAGAATATGTCAAAAATAAAAATGTACTTTGGGGCTTTATTTCATTTATTTTGTTTGGTTTTTTTTTTTCATTTTATTGTTCCTTATTTCCACAAACTAAATGGGGCTTGTTTTGTTATGAAAATTGGCCAAATTTGTTGGGACTGATTTTATTTTGATCTTTGGGGTGTTATTTCATACAGCGCAATTTCTCAGCGCCTTCAAATATAAAACGAACTTACAAATAAAAATAATCAGTCTGTTTACTTGGCACTAAACTCTTCGTATGCATAACCTATGTCGGGTAGTACTACACATCATTCATAGGCATTTGGTTCGCATTTCAATACGGATGACTGATCATTTTGTTTTAATTAGTTGACCTCAACCGCACTACACTATGTCATCGCACATGTACAACCAAGACTGCGAGGTGGTTGCCCATCGAAATCCGACCATCGAACTCGCCATCCGGAAACGGCCTAATGTTAGGACAACAAGTATATTAGCACGGACACGACGCTTTTTTCTATCCTCTGGAACTTATGTATGCCGACGCTTGTCACGAGAAAGCACAATAATGACCATCATACGCGAGGACTGGCCCTAGGATCCACCAATGAGTGCGGTGGCTCTGAAGGATGACAGAAAAACAATCATTATTCATTTTAACATGTGTGTTTGTGTGTGCTATAAAAAGTATGTCACTCACCACTTCACCAGCCATAGAGATGGGCGAAAGCCGTTTTAATTATGGCCCAAACAGAAAAGAAACGGAAAACAACTGTAATTAGCTCGAAATGATGAAATAAACCACTGCTGCGTTGTATTTGTCTCCGCAGAAAACGCTGTCACAAAAGAGCTAAATCAAAAAACCGCAATCGTATTCGCAACATTATGTGTATTCATTCAAGGACAAAGCACCCAGCTGGTGGTGGTTTATAATTGGCTTTAATTATCCTTCTTTGGATGTTGTGCGTGAGTGTTTGTCGGTGCGATGACTCATTTCTAAGGCGAGGTACTTACCAAGGAGTGCCTAGCGGTTGAAAGGCTTTGAATGGTTTTTCGTTTCTTTTTACGAGGACACAAGTAGAGTGTTTTGAGATTTGAGTTGTGTGTTTCATTCTTAAGTAAGCCAATGAATGAAAAAGACGCCTAATGACCTTCCTGGTTTTTAGGATTTCCATCAACACGGAGGACATCGCATTGTGAGAGATGTTATTAGAATCCAAAGTCAATTCACAACCACAGTTGGTGTGGTTTTTATTACATTGTAATGAAATGAATAATTAAAAGGATATGGGATGTGTACGCAGTTATCTTATGTGCACTTAATTAAATTAAACATCAACTTCCTACCTAATTAAGTGTGTCACAGTGCGGCTGATGAAATCTGTCAATAAAATGTTGCTCGCTTTAATATTTTCGTGGTTATGTTGCGGCCATTACAGGATGATTTCCCATGGGGGATGGGTGTCGAATAGAATAACGAATTCGAGAGATTGTGGTTTAATTGAGGTGAAGGGGAACAATTTTGGTCTCAAAACAACAGAGCTTGTTAATAAGTGCAGCCGTGTGCGAAACACTGCAGGGAAATAAATCCATTCGATGCTCAAAAGGGAGAATCATTTTCATTTTCTGCTGCTCCGATACTTTTGCCTCGCTTTCGTTGCTTTGCTTTGCTGCAAACTTTTCGTATTTCTGTCATACTTTTCCTATAACACATAAACATATAACACTGGCTACTTTCGTCTATCTTATACGAATTTAAAGGGATGCACGCTTGGCTACTGCACAATGTACGAAGGATTTTGACATCAAATTTCTTATAGTCTAGATCAATTTTTGCACCTCTGATCAATAAGCGAGAAAAGTATCTTACCTTGATCAATACTTAAATAAAGGGTTTTCGAATAAGAGGTGTTGTTTTGATATTCAAAGAAAAATTTAATTTTTGAGATAAATGATTGGATATTTGCTTCATAATAAAGAGAAAGGTATGCCGTTAATAATGAAAAACAACATCAGCCAAATGGCCACCACGACCACGCTTACAGAACCATATCCTTTTCATGAAATTTTCCGTAACAAAATCGCGCTGCCCTATGTCCTCGATAGACTCACGAATTCCATCTTTGAGGTCTTGAATCGACGCTGCGCTGTTGGCGTAGACCTTATCTTTCACGTGGCCTCAAAGGAAGAAGTCGCAAGGTGTTAAATCACAAGATCTCGCTGCCCAATTGTGATCACCTCTTCGAGAGATAACACGGTCCAGAAACTTTTCCCGTAAAAGATCAATGGTTTCGTTGCTTGTGTGGCACGTAGTGCCGTCTTGTTCAAAGTAAACGTTGTCCCGATCAATACCATAAAATTTTGGCCATAAAAAATTGTTAATCACCTCTCGAAAGCGCAATCCGTTCACCGTAACTGTTGATCCAACCTCATTTTCGAAAAAGTTGGCTACAGCAGCAATAGTCTCAGTTGTTCTTGAGCGACGTGCACGGGTTTTATTCTTCATATTACTAACTTGTCCCAACAGCTCGCATTTTTCCACCAATTTCTGTATTGCGGTCCGACAGAGTGCTTCACGACGACCCAAAAATGCTTTAGTTTTGCGAACTGTGACTGTAAAATTTTCACCATTTTTGTAGTGAATTTTTATAACTTCAGTGCGTTTTTAGTAATGTCGTAGTTTCTAGTTTCTACTCGTCAAATGTCAAAAAATAACAGCTTCAAAAGTGAGAGCTACCGAAATAGCGGGCTATTCAAACTAACATCTCTTATTGGAACACCCTTTATATCTTCAAAGCTATTTTTTTTTAAACTCCCATATCAACCAACTGCGACGATATTAATATATCAAGTATATTCCCATTGTCTGTGTTTTTTGACCCTCTTATGGATCGGCGACCAAGACCCTCAAGTTCAAACCTCAAACACCGCTTTTACGTTTCCAATTGAAGCTCATGGAAAAAGTTGTCCACACCCTAGCATTATAGCATTATTGACTGGCAAATGCTAAAATCCTTATTCCGAGAACGCGATGGATCATGGTGTCGTAAGCCAAGGGAACATAAGAGCAGGATATAAATTTTATTTTTACGGTCATCTCTATTTCCTGGAAAAATCGCTTCAAAAAGTTGAATACCGCAACCACTTTACACGGCCTACGTATCTTGTTTAAATTGCTGTTGAACTTGAAGTTGTTTCTCTACCCGACCCTTAGAAAGTAAACATGCATTTAATTAAAAAAGTTAACAGCATGTTTTTATTTTTTAACAGCATGTTGTGTTAATTTACGTAGATATATGTATAACATCCTCCCTCATAGAACAACAAAGCAATTTTGTGTTTTGCAAATATTTTTCTTTTGATCTTTTTTAATGGAATGTTATAAATACAACTGAATTGCAATTTTTGATGTAAAAATAATTATGAATGAAAATTTGATTGAAATTATAGAATGCATGGACTCTAAAAAAAAGTTTCTACCTTCATTTATTTTTTTAATTTTCAGCAACCTGGGTTCTCAAGGATTTGTTCGTAATTTTCAATACATTATTTTTAATTTTAATAAAATTCAATTTCATTTAAAAAGGCAATTCAAAATATTTGTATTTTATTCGCATTAAATTCGTGCTTCTCCTAAAATTTTTTTTAATTCGATGTCGCTTTTAATGACATTTTCATTTATTCAGAAAACGCCGCCTTATATTTAGTTTGGCTTTTAACAATATTAACAATAATGTAGCTCCTCAGTGGAATGGGACATTTGCCTATAAGAGCCAGTAAACAATTTTATTTCCACCTTTACTAGTTGAACAAGTTTAAGAGAAATTTTTTACTACAATTTAAGAGCTCAAATTCCAAAATTTGTTAATGCCAGTACTGTCCTATCGTTAAAAATATTTTTAATATAACTTTCTTCGCTTTTAGAAATATTCTATTCTAGGCTGATAACTGTTCATCGTTTTTTCCAAATTGTTATACCTTTACAGCCTAATATTACAGATGTATAGATATAGTAATTTATACAATAGGTCGATATCTATGCTGCTGAAATGTACTTTTCAGCACATTTTTCAATTCCAGTCTAATATTTTCTTATTAGTTTGTCAAAAATTGAAATATGCTGTACGAAACCGATATCGGAATACCAATAGTGAACAACTAAAAACAGCATTTATGGAATTATTACGAGCAAATACTTTATTTTCGATTTACTCTTCTTCTTGTACACCCACGATATACGTTTCGATTGTTTGGTAATATCGGCAATATGCAAGTAAATTAATAATAATCTAATAAATAACTTTACTTTTGCAAATAATTAATGCATTTTTAATGGAAAGTTTTCCTTGTATTTATTATATAAAATCAAAATTGAATCTTGTAACAACATGAATTACAGCAGCTTTTAATTGTCTAAATTAAAAAATAAATAAATTAATGCAAAATTTCCAACATCCATTTCCACATTGAATATTTTAGGGAAGTACAATCATTTTTTAATGAAGGTAAACTGTATAAATCACCCAGCCTGTTTTTTAGCTCTTGACTTGGTAGTCTTATATAAAACCTTCCACAAATAAAGTAAGCTTTAGCATATTTTTTCTGTAGATGTATATTAGAGAAATCGATCTGCGGAACCAACATCTGGCAACTTCAAAATAAAATAAAAAACTACTAAACATGCTACAACACTTATCACAGACGGAGCAAAGCCTTACAGTCTGGTAATATATAAAAAAGGTTACGTATACGCCATATTGAACCAACAGAACAAACTTGCGTCACTGTCACACAATGCATTGTACCGAGTAACATGTCGCCAGGAAGAATCGCAAAAATAAAATAATAAATAACATCAAAGTGACACATCAGATGCTGACTCGTCGGCAGACAGCATCTTTTCATATCCATATTTCTCTGTTGAAAAATGTATTTCGAAAGTGTGCCATTTTAGATGGATGTATGAAGAGTTTTTTCTCCTGTTAATCCTTGATTTTATTGCTGTAGATTATGATGCATTTTTTTAAGAACTACTGCAACTAACCTTATAGTGAGAGGTCATTTTTGCGTATTACGTTATATGAATTTTTAACATTTTTGCTGTGTTCAAGTTCAACTGTGCTGACATGGAAATATTCAGATACCTTCAGAAGAAGGTGTCCTTAACTAATTATGTTGTTCCTCTGTACAGTTGAATAAAATAAACTTCAACCATGCGAATTGATTTCTATTTACTCTAAAAATACAATCTTAGCCCATTTAATTTGCAGCTTTTGGCAAAGTATTATTTTTTGTAGGGTGGTAAGGTTCTTTCTTGTAGAATTTTTTCAATCTCCTTTTTTACTCTAAGAAACCGAAGGACATGGAGAATGTTTCATTCTGTATGAGAGGGTTATCCTGCTCGATCGGCGTATTCAGTTGGGGTTCACTACTGCGCATTTGGGAAGGGCGCTGTTAGCTTAGCATTTTCTTACACTGTCAAAATTCAAGTTTAAAAGGTAAAATCATTTTGCAACCGAAAATGAGTCGTTAGATATCATCTCAACAATAAAACTAGTTTAAAAATTAGAAAGAGATTAAAAACAAAAGAGTAGAAAATATAGAATTACCCGATTGAAGAAATTCTTATAAACATATGCAATAGATGGATTTTTAAAAAATACAAGCACTTTGATTGGAATCATTGCTGTTTACAATATTTATTCCCTTAAATTCGTTTTTTTTTTGCCAAGGAATTGGGGATGGAAGAAAGATCATGTCAGAAGCTGTGGAGTGAAATTTTGATCTATTATCCGAAATCTAAAATTCGCCACACTCAATATGGACATTGTAAACAATAACAAAGCTCACCCCTCACTTCATATAATCCTTCGAATGGTACTGATAAATGAGACGCCTTCATCAAAATAGCTATTGATGCATAAGGATATGAGGTTTGGCTTAAGGTGGCTTCATGATGATTGGCTTAATGTGGTAACAGTTTTTTTGCAGACTCTGTCAAGGTTTCATACAACTTTGATCTATCATGGAATTCTCATTTATAAAACCGAATTGATTAGCGTGTTTTCTACGATTATTTTGTGAAAACTTTTAAACAACATCCTTTCGAATAATTTAGACTTGAATAGGTGGATTGCCTTGTTTTGGTATTATAATCACTTCCCCGTTTTGCCATATGCTAGAAACATACCTTATTTTGAATGCAACATTAATAGTCGGTGCTGGTTTCTTTAAGTCCTTCTTCAGAATTGTTTAAGGATTACCCTGATGTCAAATAAAATTTTGAGACATTTTTTAGTATTAATGCCTGCTTCTACTGGTTGACTATGCCTCTCCACTTTGCACACGACAGCTCTCCCCTTTGAAAGTCTTTAACTTTACTTAGACAAAAAAACTTTGTTATCTTAAGAATTTTTAGTTCTTGTTAAATTGTGAGTGACAATTTTGTTGGCTCAAAAAAAAGTTCTTCCATCAACAACTCATGATTTATTTTTTAAGAATCAAATTATTAGTTTGAAAATAAAATTCTTGTTTAACCAATTTTAAAATTCTTAAACAATTTTAAAAACGAAAAATTATCATACTTCTTAAGACAAAATATCTTTTCAAAATGTTAACAATTATTAACAAGAATAAAAAATGTATTATAACAATGAAAAATGTTAACATGCATCATTGTTGTACTTTTTATGTTATCCTTGTGTCATTGTTTGATAAAAGTTGCAACTTCTTTAAAAATGTTTTCAATAGTCGTTTGCACAACAATTTATTTATTTGATGGCGCATAGGATCAAATTATAATAGGATCAAAATATTATCAATTTTCAACATGTGTAAAAAGGTCACTTTAAATAGCTCTAAAGAAGTTCTTCGATTTAAGTTATTTTTTTGTAAAAAATGTATGTGTAAAATTTATTTTTACGAATCGCTTATGAAAATATATAATGTTTCGTTACATAACTTATCTAATTTTGAGCGCTTAAGTTTTAGTGTTCTTACTTACTTACTTAAGGTGGCGTTACAGTCCGGGTGGACCTATGCCTCAACCAAAAAGCGTCTCCAGCCAGCGCATGCTAAGTTGGTTAATATCCCTTTCCAAAAATCACTAGAATAATTTTTCTCTCGAAACAACCTATGTATAGTTACCTCATCCGCTTTTGATAGAGTCCATGCCTCTGCGCCATATAGCAGGACTGGGACGATAAGGGCCTTATAAATGGTCACTTTAGTTTTTCGGCTTCTCAATTGCCTTCTTAGCCCAAAGAAACAGCGATTGCCAAGAGTTATTTTAGTCTTCGTTGCTCTTAAATATGAAGTGTAAGATTTAAATATTTTAACCAACAATTTTATTTTTATTTTTTGTTGACAATGTATTCTTGCGTCAACAATTTATAGATATTTTTAAAACTTAAACATTTATTGTTCTTGAACCAAGATTTTTTTTAAACTCGTTCTTCAGACTACCTTTTACATTCTCTAAATGTTGACCTTTTTTATCTTCAAATCAAAAATAAAAGTTCTTGCATTTGTTTTACACTTGCATTCTCAAATTAAGAGTTTTAAGTACTTGGGATAATTTAAAGGTACGAAAATTGTTGGTCCAGAGTATAAAACTCTTGATTTTGCAATTTTTTTTCTGAGCGTTGTTTTAATTTTTTTTGTTGCTTTCCAGTGTGAGTCTGAGTATCCGACAAAGCATTTTTAAGAAGACTCATTTTTAGATTATTTGATCGATATTTTAGATTATTTCGTAACCAGACACCTTGAAACGTATTGAAGTGTTTGCGAACAAGTCGTAGATAAGATAACCCAAGGGGTTATTTCCCTGCTTATAATACTTTAAACCCCATTTGACAAACACTCATCTCAAAGAACACATCAAACAAAAGCTCATTAAAATTTCCCAAAAGAAGCTGTCTACGGCTGCCCCCGCATTTAAGCGAAAAAAAATTGTTGCCTTGCTTTTAGTTCCACAAAAAGTTGGATACTCCACTTTCAAGATTACTGACCAAATTGTTTTTGTTTTTAATGGTAATATACGTAAAAGTCAAGCCTACTAAGAATCAGGAGTATCCTGGCATTGTTTCTAAAGAAAATATTCATTTGAAAAAACTTAGACCGCCAAGCTTGTCAGACTTAATTTGAAGCCAATTTAATAAGCACGCGTCAATGAGATTGTGAGTTGTGCCTATTTTTGAAGACTAGTGCGGGCACATTTTGAGACATTCCACATGTGTGAAATGAAATTGAGACATGTGTGTTATAATGCTCTATGGAATAAATCAATCTTTTTATTTCATAGTAGATACTGGTATGATGACAATCTTTAGGGTTAACTGATAACAAAAACCTAAAATAACACAGAACAGTGGGAGAAATGCAACAGAACTCTTGCCTTTCCAGAACTACATACGACTTGTGCTCAAGCTTTGGTGAATGTTTGTACGCCTTGTATTTTATATATTGTACCCAGATCAGAAGAGGTAAATTGGATATGTTGCCATTAAATAGTTTTCGTGATTTAAGATATTGCATAAGCTGGTTAAAAGCGACCACGCTAATAGCCCCAGGCCCATACTGTTGGTAAAGCTTCTAGCAGTGTCTAATAGTGACAGTCTTTCGGTGTCGAATTTTTCAACACCACATTCGTGGTCTTTGACAGATTGAGATATCTGTAAGTTTGACTGCAACCAACAGTACTACAGCGTTAACGTCGGTAAGCAGTAACTGTGATACCTTGTTTGCCTTGTCACTTGTATTACCGGCCAATACTTTTAATTTTAATGCCGATTTCCCTAGTATCATCGAGTATGTGCGCCCATACTTTCTGCAACAATCAGCTGTCGATGACGTGTCCAATTGTGACACTGGCCAAAGAAAACCTGTCTGACGTCTTTAATGAGCAAAACTATTTTTAACTGTGAGCAATTATTTAACAAAATTGGAATCAACAACTCATTTGTTACCATCAATCACCAATCACTCCCATATAACTCACGCAATAGCCGTACATTATATCTATCACCTCCCTCGACATTATACACTACTACAACATCCAACCTAATTTAAGGACAAACTTAATTGAGACAAAAGGACAAAATGCTAAATTCATTTGACTAACACTCCAATATACATTAACAACAGCGAAGGACGACAGTTGGTATGATCCAACACCCACCGAACAGTTACCGCCTCCTCCTCCTCAAGCCATTAGGGATAACCTTTTCCCCAAAAGTCAATGCCAAATGGAAATTTACTAATGGCGGCCGAACGAAAAACGCTGATACTCAAGGATATACTTCTACAAAAGAACCATAAAAGGCAAAATTGTTTGCTTTTAATTGTCTGGCGATTAAATTGACGTTGGACTCCTTGCCTTTTAGTATGGAGGCAACCTGCCACAACCCTTCGCTATATTCCTTTGGCTTTTTTTCCTCAAGCCGCTCATCTACCCAATCGATTCGCATTCGGGAAAGTATTGATTTACGAGCTATGTCGACGTTGGGCATTCAGATCGTGACGACCATCGTAATAATTAAGTGTCAGGCCGCTGTTTGGTCTTATCCCTGAGTAGGCAAAGGAGAGGTTTATTTTTTTTTTGTTGGTGGTGGGCCAAAATAAATATTCCCCCTTCTTGCAGCAGATGGAGGCAGCTTGTTTTTTTTCCTTTTTCCTTCAGTAAATCTTTTTATAGGCCACAGAGAGCCTTATTATTACAAAGGAGGCGACTCAACTGTAAACAGATCCCGGTTAGCACGTGTGGGTATAAGCCGCGTATCTGTGGTGATGGCAAATTGGTTTCCGCTGGTAATCCTTTTTGTGTTGATGACAACTTTTTAATTACATTCGACGGTGAGAAACCTTCCTATGAGGAAATAGGGATCCGCTGAGCCGAGGTGTTAGATGCTTTATTAATTTTTATCGTTATTAGCCGGTTCTTGGTTTATCACCAAGGGCGGTTTTATAAAACAACAGCCATCCGAGGGATTGGAAAATTAAGTGTCATCGTGTTGTAACATGCGAGTGAGTAAGTCTGGAAATTGCTGTCAGGATTAGAGGGATATCTGTCTGGGATTCGTATTGTGCTTTTATTTTGTAATTACAACTTTTGTAATGGCCCGATGGTGGAGCCATTAAGTTGAGGAAAGATATATACAAGTATATCTGAAGAATTTCATAGCGCAGAGGATTGGGATTGGGTACCCTTAAAGGAGATGAAATTTATCAGAATTTAATGAGGGCAGTGACAACGAATAGTCTACCAGGATAAGCGAGACAATTTTCATTGAAATGGATTAGAGGCTGTCACAGGAATTTACAGATTGCTTACACTGAATTAATAACATTTCAATCTTGTATTTAGAAGAGTTGGCAGCATTCTTTTAATTGCATACAAAGTTCAGGAAAAGTCTCATACATGACTTTCTGTTGCAAGCCCGCGTGGTTGGGTGTTGTCAATTTTCTGATTTTCTGTACAACGCATCATATAACAAACGCATATATAAAGGCAGTCTATCGTATCCCTGCCCCAAAAATGGACCCTCGCAAGATGAGCAGTTCTTTAATATTCGACCACATTCCAAGCTCGGCTCTGATTCCGGTTAGTACTACTGTATTGAAAGTTGACTGCGTATAAGCCTTGTATGGAATATTCCCAGCTTGTCATGTGAATCGCAAGCGGGTAGTACACAAAATTAGGGTAGGTGCAATAAAAATTAAAAAAAAAAACATTACCGAAGCTACTCTGCAAATTTGGAATTTTCGCACAATATTGAACAAGCATTGGCTCACCTTGTTAGAACCTAACTGCAATTGCAGTATATCTACACCGATTTTGTTAAAAATTTAAATTCTACTCCGCTGCTCCACTTGTCCCGCTCCTGTATTTTGAACCATCACCTGAAATTTTTCTTTTTCATTTGAAGAAATAATGGAAAATAATGTAAAGAACCCTAGAAGTGTTGAACAATATCTGTTAATAAAGCATGGCATGTCGACTTTTTTTATCACACATTTTAAATTTTATGAATAAATTAAATAAAATATTTTTCAGTCGGAAACAACCATGAAGAGAAACTTTTCTGAAATTAATTTAGACAAAAATTAAACCCAAATCTTCAAATAAATTAAATGTTAAAAATAGTTGAAAACTTATTGTTTTTTTAAATGTCCAATGGAAAAAAGATCCGAAATCTATAAACATTTGTTACAATTAAAGAAGTTCCTAAAAAAATATAGTTAGGTAAGTTTTAGGTATCGATGGAATATTTATTTTTTTATCCGGGTTGTTTGTATAGTATGCGCAAAGTTTTTCTAAAGCATGAAATATAATGTGTTAGGTATGACGTAAAAAATTAATTACAGTAGATATAATGGGTCGTATGCCAAAATTTGTACACGCCAGACAAAATTGTTAAAAAAGATACAAATTTAAAGCAAAGGGTGAAGAAAAAATCTCACATGAAGGCAACAGGAAATACACGCATTCGTTTAAAGGAATCCGTTGCTTTTCCTGCACGAACAAAACTTAATTTATATAACTATTTATAAACAAAACATCGACAATTCACAATTCTTAAATTGTTTTTTGTTAAACAGTTGCGTACAAAATATTTAGCAAAAGTTCTGAATCAACTAAATAGCAGACTCAGAATTTGCGTAGCATTTGCTTTTTCTGATAAATTTTATTCATACCGACCTGAGGAAAAGATCAGTGCCACCGCTTTTCGAACATGTCAAAAGTTGGAACTAACTCAAATTAGTTTTTATTCATACGAAACGTAGCAAATGTTTCGATTTTGACATTTGTCTTGAGTAAAAGCAATTGCTACGTTTTATTCATACGACCCAATTTTAATTTTATTTATTTGAATTGTGTAATTTAAACTTAATTAATACTTATGTTTAAGTTATTAAATACAAAAATAATGAAAACAAATAATAAGGACATATTTATTTAAACTCGGTCATAGGTAGTGACCCTTTTCCATAAATACAAAAGTCTAATCCGCAAATATCAGATTTATTCCACTTTTTCAAAAAATCTACTACATAAATGGATAGTTAAGATCCGGTTACAACTCCAATAGCGTTGTGAGAGGCAACCGCATTAAATTTAAAAGTATTTAGGTACTTGGAAACGACAGAAAAATTTGCGAAGTGCCACTTCCAACTAAAAAACGGCAAATAGAAAAAAAATTGTTCCTTGCTCTCGACAAAAGGGCTAATAATAAAGGGATATAATACCCAAGACTCGACGGGATTTTTGGTTTTGCATTTCTCCCTCGTTTAACTAAATGCTTTCAAGTCTCTTTTGTTTATTTTGAGAAAACTACCTAACTCAATGTTGAGATTGTTTTTGGGCGTTAGGTCTTATCGCCCAAAACCATAACGCCCAAATTGAAAAGTGTCATAAAATAATTTTGAAAATAAAATTTGTTTCCACGAAAATAGAATCATATTAAAATAATTTTTAGTTTAAAAATAGAAATTTGTTAACATTATTAAGGTGATTAATTTTTAAACACTAGAAAATTTTGCTCAAATACGATTTACAGAAGTTCTTTTTATATTCATTTGGTGTTTTGATAATCACAGTAAAATGCAGATGTTTTGAAGAATTTCTACCAAAAATTAAGAAACATGCATATGTATTGCTCTTTTGTCAGACTCATGCAAATCAAACTTGCAAGAAGTGGCACTGTACTTATCCAACGTATTCGTATTGGATTTGTGAAGAGAGAAATCCTCCTGCACTATGACCTTCGGCCATCTAAGCATCATGGTATCCACTTCAATAACATCATCAATTTCCTAAACTCCTCGAGCTGGCTTTGAGCTTCAGGTAGCAGTGTAAGCAATCAACTTAAGAAACCAACCAACCATCTACGGAAATTTAATCTTCTCAATAAAGTAAACGCATCCCTTTCACTTCTGGAGTTCCACAAGGTAGTCATGTTTGGCCGCTCCTTTTTATACTAATTTTTTTGGCGATGCTCTTTAACAGCAACATTTTGACCACACTATTTTATGTATGCTGATGACCTGAAAATATATTTTTAAAATGACATGCTAATATAAATGTCCGGATGGACATGCACAATTTTCCCATTTGGTAAGTGCTTGCATTGAATTCATGTCGGTAATAAGAGTTGACAAAATTGAAAATAAAGTGCACGACTGGCATAAAGTGTATGCGCTTGGATTTTTCTAGACACCATATGACTTGGCAAGAAGAATGGCGTTACGTTGTTTTTCCAGAAGATGAACAAATTTTTAATTTTGCTGGGCCCTGATAACTTCAATTACTACTTTCACGAATGTGAGAAAATAGAAACGTTTTTTAGCCCGGCATCATAGTCGACAGGGTGGTGTTATGGTGTGGGGAGCGGTTACCTACTACGGAACTGTTGAACTCGAGTTCCAAACAGCAGAAATGACAGCGACAACTAAAGAAGGAATATTGGAAAGAAATTCTCCTAAATTCAGTGGTTTCTTTGGACGGATAAATTGGACTATCCAGAAGGACAACGCACCTAGCTATCCTATACGGCGCGGATAAAAACTACTGGATAAGGGAGCCAAATATCGGATTGCTGCAGTGACCACAAATTTACCGGACCTGAACGTATGGAAATGGATAGCCCGAAACATAAAACAAAAATTGTTGTGTTGCTCCGCAGTCACTGAGGCCTCCCACGAAACGACTGACAGTATTCCTCCTCAACCGACCACTTAATTCACAAACTACTGACATTATTAAGGGAAGTTCCATTTTGAAAGAAATTAATATGCAAAATATCGCCTTTGATGTTCGACTCTGTAGTGTGTGCGACTTGCCGCTTTGACATTCTCTCAACCACCATCAACATTTATATTGATTCACTTCTCAAAGTGTGTCAAAGAGCCACTTAATCGCAACCAATTCAACGACCACATCATTATCGGTTCTCAAGCGTCCTCAAGCAGACAGTTAGGCATCTGCATAATATTCCACATTTATACTAAGGTGCGATTACCGACCGACAATCCCCAATAGTCGAAATCAGGTCAAGTCAACTTTCCTAATTAAATTGAAAGGCTTCTCTTCTATCGAGTATCGAATTAAACTCACCTCCGCATCACTTTAAGTGTTTTCCATATTACAGACGACTTCTAAGAGCCACCACCGCTCAGCCCCGGCAAAATCTCCTCGCCCAAATATCCCCATAATTTTCATTAGTCAATTTGGGAAATTTGATAAAGCCAAAGTATATAAATATTTATTATTAACCCTGTGGCGTGGAGCGTTTAGACGCCGTGTCGCTTCAGATTTACAAAATCAAATTCCACTCCTTGAATAAACAAAAGAAAAAAAACAACACAAATAGCACCAGCGATGACGTGCGGTGTTGGTCTAGAAATGACATCAGCACCACCACCGCCATCATTGTTACAAGGACAACACCATTGGTGGTGGTGGCGTGCGGAATGAAGCTCTCCTATTTACTTACACCGCTGCCAGCAAAAGGCAAGATGACAGGCTAAACAAACATGCCACCCACGTCCAAGTACTTTCAGGACCTTTGTCACTTTGACACTATCACACTTTGTATGAATAGACGACTGACGGGGTTATATTGGATGGCGTTGACACATGCAGTGCTTGCCCTGATACCAAAAAGGATTGCCATTGTAGCTACTTGTGTTTAAATTTAAAATAATGAAATGATATCTGCCCTTGCTACCTGTTCGCGTTTTCTTCACAATGGCTTGCATACACAAGGAGTTCAATGGAAGTCATCACAACAAACAGAGACTTAAGGTGACTGCAGTGCAGAGGGTGGTCGCAGAATTACACATTTACTTTTGTGTAAAGATGCTTAAGGTTGCGCTTGTATGGTAGAATAATGCAAATGTCACTTCAAATTAACACATAGGTATGTTCGTTGTTTGCATTTCAGTGGGTACTGGGTACAGTGGTGTCCTTGTTTGCAAAACTGTGCGGTAAATGGATTATGCAGAACGAATGCAATGGAGTTTCACCTCAGTAAGTGGACCTTTGAGAATGACTTCTTCTGATTCTGTGAGTTTTCAACTCAGTTGGGTTCCGAATAGGGAAGACAATGATAATTTTTGTCGTCCTGGGATCTGGGAATGCCCCAATGAATTTTTAATACAAAATGTAACACCTCTCGACCGTATATTTTGTTTTTACTCCTTCGAAGGAGTCAGAAGTAGTCCATATTTGTGTACAGAATTGGCGTAATAAAATCAATACAACCCCTGGAAATATTCTTTTAATATGAATCGAGCTTTGTTGCAGGGTTGCTCCGAGTCGAACGAGCCAAACATTTCGCGTTTATGAATAATTGAAATTATTCTTCTGCTGTACGATTTATTCGGCACGCAGTCTACACTCCTACTCTGCCAAAGAAAAGCTGTTAAGACAAGTGGAGAATAAGGCTGATCCCTGATTTATTACTTTCGAAAGAAGTGTTTTTTCTTGTACTTTAGGAGTCTCCATCTCTCTAGATGTTCGTATGAGGAAGAAACACAAAAGCGACTACCACACTCGTACGAGAAGTGTGATTAATTTTAACTATGCAGTTGTGCAGATTCACTGCTTAAATATGACATACGTTGCTCGTAAATAATTCTTTAGAACTGAAAATTGGAACAGACTTAATTTTGCTTTGGGCAGGGGTTTCACACAGACAATCGGGTTGGGACTTGGGAATGCCAGCAGTCGAGTCGTTACAAAAAAAGTTGAATTTTCATTCTATTTCAATAATAAATAGATAATGATTGAAGAGCTGCTGCGACTGTGAAATAATTTTGTTTTCAATTTCTGCTTTCTGCTTGCAATTATCTGTCAGGTGGAAAATAAGTCAAAGCCTACTGCGAATGAAAATTGAACCTGATTCTGACGATCATAAGGTTGCGAGCGACCACCGACTACCAATTTCGGTAGAAATTTTAGTTACTTGTATAATCGCTGTACCTTTGTGTACTTCACCATGATTAACAGTTCTGTTTCTACTCAATAAAATTTTAACAAAACAAACTTCTCCTGGTTTTTTTTTTAAATTTGAGCTTTTTATTTGAAGTAATAAAGTGGGCTAAATTGAAATTTGTTTACAGTTTCTACTTTCCTAATGTAGCTGATTACTTTAAGGAGAGGATAAGTTTTCTTTTTCTGAACTTGTAATTTCCCTGAAGAAGAAGGTCCTTCTAATACAGCAGAGGGCTGCTCATTCACATGGTATATGCTCAGTTTTCTCGTCTTTTTTAAGACATAGGCGGCACTCCGAAGAGTCGGCTACGTGTATTTTGTTTAGGTGATATCGCAAGCGCAACCCGTGGTGCCCTGTTAGGTAGGTAGTCAACTTTTTGGATTTTTTTGAAGGGCTAAATAACTTTTTTTGGCCTGCCTTAGTCCTGGGATGCTCTCCCAATGAGAAGTACTTACAGTTATTGTTTCCCCAGCTTTTTATAGCAATGTTTGTCGCTGATTTAGAGATTGCGCAGTTAGTTTCAGGTCGTGTGAAAGGTATTTCCGAACTTCTTCTGGCCAGTTCGTCGGTTTTTTTGTTTCCTTCAATTCCCTCGTGGCCAGGAACCCACCATATCTATGTTTTGTTGGTGCATAGTGTTTGAAGAGTATTGAAGCATTAAAAGACTGATTTGGTGTCAATGATGTTTGAGCTAAGGGCATTTATAACTGCTTGTCTATCCGTGAATATATGGATGTTTGCGGCTTTAATACCTGAGTTAAAGATGAGGCTTGTGCATTCTTTAATGGCATGGTGGTCTGCCTGGGAGTTTCTGATTGTGTAAGCTCTAAGTGGTTGTAATTATTTTAAGGTGCATGGGTAATATGGTTGAAAGAAGTGGGTGAAGTTTTTCGAAGCTGTAAAAATTGCAATTTTATTGGGAGTAAATACTTTTATAAAAATAAGCCGTTTGTGAACATAGGTTACAATTTGCACAGTCATTTTTCAGAAATTCTTATAATACGTTTAGCATTTTTGGAGCATCTTATTTAGAAAGTATAAATCCTTTTCGGTTATTCAATGGAAAATTAAGTTATGCAATAATTTTAAGAACATTAATGTTACTCCAAGCATGCATTTTGGTCAAAATCATTTACAGAAAAACTGGGTTTGCTATCATGTTAGGAATGCCCAAATCTCCTTAGGAATTTTAGTTGAAATCGTATGGACCGTTTTTGAGATAAATCCAATTTTCGAAAATACGGTTATTCGATTTTTAGGGATGAAGTTGGTATGCAGCAACTTTAAGCCCACCGACCTAAGCTCAAATAACGATTTTGGTTAAAATCGTCAGAGCCGTTTTCAAAAAAATTTTAACTTGTGTAAAACCGTTAAAACAATAAGCCCAAATACACCTAATCCGAACTTTGAAACAAATCCGTACAGCCGTTTTGGCTATATACATCAGTAACAGACAGACAGGCGGACAGAAATTTTTAGATCCACATTTTTGAGTTCCTCTATCATTGGAATTGGTCAGAATTGATCAAAATTCCGCGTTAGAAATTTTGTACTATTACAATCTAAAAGACCAGAAAACAGAAAATCCTTACACCTTGTACTCAAAAATCTTGTAAACTGTTAGAGTTTCTAAATAAAAAATTAGATGTCGAAAACGTTCTAACTTGCGAAAAAATGCCTGTTATTTAAACAAAAACTCACATCGCTTTTTGACATGAACTGTATATAAATAAAAATAACTTCAATTGTGTTTGTCGCCAATGTTCTCTGTAATGCGTGAACCGACTTTGATTCTGGAAACTTCCTATGAAAAGTGACGTTAATACCATGGTTTGTAGGCATATACGGTCTTTGTAGATGTATTGGTTCATGAGTTATAGGGGCGGGGTACCGCCCATACAAAATGTACATTCAAAATCTTATATTTCGAAAACCACCGAATGAATTGAGTTCAAATTTACACACAATCTTAGGTATTGATCCAGGAGTATTCCTGTGAAGTTAAGTCAAAATTAGATAAAGGGGCGTGGTACCGCCCATACAAAAAATACATTCAAAATCTTATATTTTGAAATCCACCAAATCGATTGAGTTCAAATTTACACACAATCTTAGTTATTGGACTAGGAGTATTTTTGTGAAGATTAGTCGAAATTGGACAAAGGGGCTCGTTGGATTAACCAGGATTGCCTTCGCATAATCTTCAATTTAAAGTTGGAGTCACTATTATTAAGCTTCGGAATATTAATCTGCCCTGTTTGTGCAATGATAGAAGACTTTCTGTTAAAAAATTAATGATGATTCCATCTGATTTTACATTTGAATTTAAGCGACTTCAGTTTTCTGTTCGCCTTCCGTTTGCGGTTACTTAAAAAGGCACAAGGGCAAACGTTAGGAACATAGACAGTTATATGTAGGCAGTGCAAATATTTATCACTGATTTAAATGAATTTGAATTTAATTTTTTTAATTTTCTATTTTGCACTACGAAGTGTGCAGGGAGTCGCTAGTATTTTATGTACGGTATAGCTTCTAAACTTCTGAGCTACCTATCAATTAGCATAAACAGAAAAGCTCAACCCAATTTTTGAAGCACGTAACAGTTTCGTGCGACCCAGTCGTACACCTTATTTACGTTGCTTATGTCCATCTCTTTACCTCCGTTGTTGTTAAAATTTTAGCAGCTAACTCTGCCTAAAAAACACTGCGAACGCCTATCCATCTCGGGATAAGGACCATGCGTTGGTCCACAGAACTAGCACTTCCTCTTCTGTGCCGGTAGTTGACAAAAATAAGCTTAAGGCATGTATTTCCCTTCAAGAGGCAGAGCCATTTTAGCTCCAGCTAAACTTGAATTGCTCTAAAGAGAGACCACAGACCACCTTTAAATGGCAACCCCAGTTTTTTTTCGTCACATCAACCGACTTAATTGCCCATCATAACAGTTGACTTCATTGATCAATTAAACTCCTCCATCCATCAGGTGATGAGATGACTTTAAGTTCGCGTTTGCTTTGTTAAATATTTACCATCCCCGGACATGGTATTGGTATACGGTATACCTAACAAGTCGCTATCCTTCATAGATGATTTATTTTCTACCGTCCTGCTAATTAAATGTTAACTCAAATGGGCTTAGGGTCCGCCTGCAAAGCATTATATGGCACATCCGCACACAATTTACTTTATTCGATAGAAGGATCAACTTGTTGGTTCTTATTATCCTGATATACTCACATCCTGCCAGCCTGGGGGGAATTATCCCCGTAATAAAAGTTTAATTCAATCATAAAGTTTATATCCCTTCATTTCGTTCTTCTTGTTTGTTTGTATGCCTGGCTGGCTGGCTGGCTGGCTTTCTGTTTGTGTGTTTGTGTACGCGCGCGAGTTCCCTGTAAAGTCCCATAAAACCCAATATGCGTCGAAGTAAATCTTCAACATTGTTCGTCCTTTTGGCTCGCCCTTTCGCCGTATTTTATATATGAATGCGAAAAACCCATAGAAGCGAACACCCGACAGCTACTTCGTTTTGGCCAACCCGCCCGACCGTCATGCTTTGAAAGGGAGAAACACGCATTGTATTGGCTCCGAGTCCTTGCAATTTATTAATAAAGAATAAAGCCGGAAAACTCTTTTCAGAAGTCTGCAAAGTTCTCTTTTTTTGTTGCATCCTTTATGAGTTGGATTCTTTTGCTACGTCTGGAAAACAATCTTTCAAACAAACACTCTTCTTGACCAGACACGTTCTTCAAATGGAAAGTGGGAATGTTTCCGTGGGTACGGGCTAACAATTTGCGAAGGACGAGTGCTAAAGTTTTCCATTCTTTACATGATAATGTATCTGATGACTCTTCTCGTGTAGTCACATGTCATCGAGGATTTGATTTATGTCTAGTTCAGGCAGAAGCCTCCTTTGTGTATGCGAATGGAATTCAAGATTAATCTCAGCTTATACGGGAGAAAGTCGTATATACGAACAAAACCTTTTGTTCAACTTTGTTTCATTCGCACGGACAGCCGATGGTTCGGAACTTGTGCACGAGTAGGACACGAGAATCGTCGTTTAATTTTGTCTGCATAGCCTGTTGTTCATTGATGGGGTTTGGGGAATCCCTCTTATTTGTTTGTGATGTGCACGGAAAGGTGAACTATACGCATCTTAATGACATTGACAGGAACATCAACAACATCGATCGAAATTGTGCTCGCCATTGATGTGTGTACCCACTTTCGAAGGATACACCGCAGAATGGCAAAGGAAATTAAATTGCAATATCCACTGTTACAAGTTCCGCAATAAGATAGACGACGCACGTACGGACGTGTCCTGTTTACTATGTGGAGCAGGAACTTTGCTTCTCCAAAGCTTACTCATTTTGTTCACTCCCAGTGCGTACGTGGCGATGTTTGTTTTGCAACTAATGAACTCGCATGTTAAGGTTGAAAGTGATTTTCATATAGAAAGTTCTACCTCTGAATTGAGTCTTTGGAATTGAGTCGGTGGATGATAAAAGTTGATTTTGGGGTTCCCTTAGTGGCTGCGGGATATGTGGTTTATACAGGGTCTTCCAATAGGGACTTCCGAACTTAGACAGTTGATAGCGGGCGCATATTGTTGAAGCTACATCATTTAGTCAGTCTGTTTTGCCAAATCGCAATGGATGGGCCAGCGTTCAACAACACGTGTAAATGATAAAATTGTGCTACCAAAAGCAGTTGGAAGCTGACCCTAATTTTAATCGAAAAATCATAATTTTCAGCGATGAGGTCCATTTTTGGTTGAATGGGTACGTCAACAAACAAAAGTCATCGGTCCATATTTGAGAACAACATCGACCGTCTATAGATCGATGATTAGCAACTTATTTTGACCTGAATTGGATGATATAGACACCAACGACGCTACGCCAAATTGGTAATTCTGGGGTTGAATTACCGCATCCGTGATCGAGCAATACGTGACTGAATTTGTTATTGTTTTGCATGTAAAATCAACAAAATTCATTGACGTATCGCTCGCTCACGAGTGCGGTAATTCGACCCCTGTACGAGCGTTTTATGGGCATGGTCATCTCGCGTGGAGGCGATGTGAACATCCCCACGGGATGGTGCGATTTGACCCCATTAGACTTTTTCTTATTTTTATGTGGAGAGTGACATATTTTTGACAGCGTGTATCATATTCGGCTGCAGGCTTAGATGCGAAATAGTTGCGGCTTTATACTGCACAATGTCTACCGCAGATCCGCAGAAGCTATGCAAGGGCTTACAAAAAATAGAATCTGTCCATCACTAACTACGCGACTGCTAGAAGATCGGTGCCCTAATCACGTTAATTTGGTAATGACTATCGGCCAAACGATAAACCTCTAAAACTAGCAACTAAGTGCAAAAATTATGAGTTTGACTTTCATCAATAACAGTCTAGATTTGACACCTCTCTCTTTCAAAAAACCGACATCAAAATACGAGACGATATTTGTGTAAGACTGTTGTATCACAATTTTTGTTGAGTGGGATAACTACTTTGGTTTTTAGGGAAAAACGCCTAGTTAGGCACTTTTGTTAAAAGTAAAACACAAAACATCAGAAACATGAAAACTATTTTTTTAGCAAATAGCTTGACAATAATGACACATTGTCAAAGGAAGAACAAACTATTTTATGAATCTTTCGAGCAGTTAAAGGTTCACAAAAAAAACATGAGATTTACGTTCCATCCCTTCAAAGAATAGAATTTGTTATTAATTCTGTTTTGAAAAAAACTGATATTAGAAAAGAAATGAGTAAGCTAACTCGCAACTTCAAGAGACTCGAAAACAGGTGAATTGTGGATATTTAAAACATTGTTTTTTTCAGCAGCTTTTCACTTAAAAATCTCATCATTTAGCGAGTTGAACAAATTGTGATCATTAGTGGCCACTGCCAAGCCTTCTTAAGTACGCTTTAGTGGTTGAATAACTGATCTTGATGATACTGCCATGAATGCAATTTTCATAGACTAATTCTAATTCGACTCCACCACCGCCAAGCCTTTCCAACAGCTGAGCAGTATCTTACCCCAGCTCTGTGGAGTCAGGAAAAAACATTTCAAGGGCTACATCTAAGGCGGCTCTCCCACTGGGAGATTTCAATGAAATTTTGTGGGTGGGTATGGTTGGATGTAACTTGATGAATAGGATAGTTTTGGACCCGATAGGTGGCGCTGTTGTCGATCATCTTAACCACTCAACCGATTTCAATGATATTTTATGGGTGGGTATGGTTGGTTGTAATTTGATGAATAGGATAGTTTTGGACCCGATAGGTGGCGCTGTTGTCGATCTTCTTAACCACTCAACCGATTTCAATGAAATTTTGTGGGTTTGTACGGTTTTATGGAAAGATATATTTTTTTAATTTTTTCAACTTAATTCTCTATGTGAATACTTGAAGCTAGGTTTTACACAGACACTAGACTACTGAATCAGTTGAAGATATGAAAACAAAATGTAAACAAAAACTCTCGGATTGGATTGCGTTATGAAAACTTTTTAAATTAATGAACATAATTCTCTACTGCGCTGTATTAAGATTATAATATTATAAAAATTTAGTTTTTAAATAAAATGTCTTAAAGAAATTCAACTACATACAAAAGAGTTCAATTTAACATCCACATTTAGCGAAAGAAGTTTCACATCTGGCGTGTGGTCACAAGCACGCTCTCAGTTTTTTTTAACCTATTCTCACATTGAAGCAACAGTGTTGCCAGAAATTTCTAGCTCTCATGTCATCCGACGTGGTGGCTTAGTGGTAGTGTGTTGGGCTACTAAGCGAGGGGTCCCCGGTTCGAATCCCGAAAGAACCAAATTACATCCTAAGGTTTTTTTCCACTGCGCCACCTCTCGCGAACGTCTGACAAACATCCGAGAGTAAAATTGTAGATCCCTTCCATTCGTCCCAAAAATTTAAAACTCACACAAAACGAATGGCGGTGAGAAGCTAGGCCTTGGGTCCCACAGACCTGTCGCGCCAAAATATTTATTTATTTATTTATTTTTCATGTCATCCGACGACTCCGATGATACCTACGATTTTGCACTCCTCATTTACGAATTTAGGTGGAAATATTTGCACAGAGGAACTCAAAGCACACCCCACCCAATTTCAAAATTAATAAAACGTAGTAACTATGCGCAGAAATTTCTAGCGAACTGTCACTACTCGCAAATTTTGATACTACAACGCGTACGCGATATATATCGGTTTTCAACATGCGCTGTGTATCGCCAGCAATAATAATATCGCATGTTTCCTATTGCCAGTTGCTTGTTGCAATGTTGCCTCAGTGGGATAATGAAGTCGGGCTTAACTCAGAACTGTACCAGACAATTTTTCACCAAATTCTCTCCCTACTTCCTGATCAATTCAGACAAAAATAACCTGAGAATACTTACAGGAATAATCAGTGGCCACGGCCTCATGAAAAAACACCTACACCTCATTGGAGTCTCTCCGAGTCCAACATGCAGACTATGTCTTGAGAGTGGACGAGCAGTTTTTGACGATTCACCTCAATGAGAAAATAATAATTATCCTCCCTCAGCCGGATATTAATTGCACATCACATCTTTTGATAAAGCACAGGAAATGAAACACATTTTTTTCCACACTGCGAACTGGGATCTCTAGTCCTTCCCTAGACTGTGCCATGTACAACGGAAATATGAAACCGCATTTGTTCCCCTTAATTCCCACATCTGTTTCCACATTATTAATAACGCCTGACATTTTTTGCAAAGTGCCACATACGTCAAAAGACGTCTGGACCCACTGCCGCGTATCCTCCTGCAATGTAGGCCAACTGGAAAAGAAAAAAAAATCAATTCCCGATTGCATTTTCTAAGCTTCTTTGCGAAATTCATTTTCGAACAAAGAAATAAAGTATAAATTGCCATTTCCAATAGCTGTCCCCAGTGGAATGTAGAACGCAGCAGCAGCAGCACACATCACATCCCTGCCTTTCGTCTGTGAAAAGTTGTCATAATCATGATGGCGTGGTGTCGTTGTCGACCGCACATCTTGGCTGTTGGCTCCTTTCTCGAGATCGAAACAATCCTGAACTGAAAATGAACCTAAAATCGTTTTCGCCTTAATGCACTTTGTAATTGTAATGAAAGTGGAACAGCAGATGTGCACTCTGCGCTCCAGCGCCGCCCCGGGGTATGCTCCAATTAGAATGTAATTATGCTGACCTTGCGTTTGGCCAAGGGCATCTCCGACTCTGACTCGGGTGCGCCTTGTCTCTCTCTCTTGTCTCTTCTGATGGTATCGATTTTGATGGGGTATCTGTTGGGAGTGGTGGGGAGGTGAATTTTCATCTGCTTTTGTCGGACGAAGCTGCGATTGAAAGACGAAGGATACTGTGGCCAAATGTCATTTTCCTTCTTCCTTTTTTTGCCACATCGCAAGGAGCGTTGGTTTTTAATTTTGAAAGTTATTCAAATGAATAAAGATACCTTTATTTAGAATTTGGGTCGAAAGCAAAGTATTTTGAAATCCCCGCGCGACCGTCTGCGGAAAGGTGCGATGTTGTTTTTCAATTTTCCATCAAATCCTTCGTCCACCTGGCAGGGGCTTCAATGGAATTTAAGAATTTATTAGCTTGGGGTGCGCGGTGTGCGGAATGCTTCAGAAGATAATGAAATTAAGGGTGGGGGGCAAGAAGCACCTCGTGGAGATCGATACGACTGTACTTTGTAATCCTGTCCGTCCTTCGGATGGGTTTGCAAGTGTTGACCAGTCGTTTATTTTGAGGTGATTAATTGTTTTTCGAAGAACCAGTCAATCTGTGTGGATGGAAATTCTATGTAGGTCGATTTAGATTTAAGGACGAACGATGTCTGTATTTGATTACAGAATTTCCTATTCAAATTCGGGATTATCGCGAGGGATTGTTATTATTTCCAGGGCACCTGAAAGGCAATGAGATCTCGGTGATGCTATTTTTTTTGCCAAAGGACTATCCCAGTACCCCACTTGAAATATTAATTATACCGAAGCCAATGAAGTGCGATGAAGGTACCTACATCCTATACCTGTATCAACTGAAATGGTAATTTATTTCGCAAAAGTGTTTGAAGGTTCAATCTATCAATTAGACTGGGAAGATAGAGTACCTACACAGAAACCCCGGCTTAGGTGGAGCTCATTGCGTTTCGATAGCAAAATTGATGTAGTCCTTTAGGTGCATGGGAGGAAGGAAATTTAGTAAAAAGAAATACGAAGTCGTTCAGATTGAAAAGGACAACGATTGGAAGGCTTTTTTAATTCTTAGAAATTAAGCTTATTTTAAGTAATAGGGTGGTAAGTCAAGCGACTCATTTAGATGGGAATTTATTTAACTCCTCCCAAGTGATGACAGGCCTCCCAAATACGTTGCCATGTCAATAGCCATTGTGAAGAAAAATACATAAAGAATTTTCTTTAAAATCCTATATTTTTATGCATTTTTAACGAAAAAATGGGCATGCAGCCATGTTAATCGAGCCTACATTTTCTCCGTTATCAGTTTCGCATTAATTCGTTAGAACAGTGTTTTTGAAAGATTCAACTTGGGCTAACACGCAAAAATTGGGCCCTTAGGCTCTGGGCTTAAGGCACCAAGTGACAAAGAACAGAAACAGAAATTGAAACAGAACAGAAAGTTTTATCGTTCTATAGGAAATTCTGGTTCTGTTAACGTTGCTCGATCAGCTTCACAGAACTGAAACAGAAACTGATCTATAAAATCATGACTGTCGCCTATTCCGTCAAATTGTGTGTCGTTTGAATGGAACAGATATTGGAAATGTTTATTGAAGACAATTTACAAGAAGCTAACTGTCGAATTGCGGCGTATAATCAATAGGGTGGAGCACAAATGTATAAAAACAAATAATTTTTTTTGGAATTGGGATTTCTAATAGTGGACAAATGGTGCCTAATGTTAATAGAAAAATCAATGTAGTTTTTCGATTAATTTGGGTAAGATCTTCTGCCTGCGCACTGACTTCAAAAATCAAAATTTTATACAAGATTTTACTAAACTTATAGGTATGGCAGAAAATAATATAAAAGTAAATAGATAAATAAAAGTTCGCAAAATATACTATTGATGATTAGAAATTCAATATAAACAAAAAATAAATTCATTCTGGTAACAATAAACATTGTCAGCCGTATTAATAATAAAACTCAAACCATTCTCTAACTCATCTGTTATGTATCTGGTAGTTAAGAATTTAACTCATTAGTTAAATTTTCTTATTAATAAAGAAATATAACCCATGTATTTACTAATTGACGTGTTTCCTATCATCGTATGTTCGCGTTGGCAGCACTTCCCCAAATCGCTTGTGCAAATCGACGGGAATGCGTCTCCTTTTCTGCTGCCATCCTTCTCTTCCTAATGAAATTAATTTTTTTCATATTTTGTTTTGGAAATCCATTATTTTTGAATGTTTTTTTTTTGTATCTAGTATTCTCATAGGATTTTTTTTTTGTTTTTTTTACTCTTTTTTTCGTAATGGTGCAGTGATGATAACCGAATCATCTAGCATATTTAAATTATAAAAAATATAGAAAAACGGTGGGCCATTTTGGTCCACAATTTTGAAAATGTATTCAAAATTATTTATCACCATTTGACATTTTGCGCAGGAACCATGTTTTGCAAGGCTAACAAATCGCTAACACACCTACCAACGTGAGTTAGTTTTGTAGAAGTTACGAAAGCTTAGTTATCTTCTAAAAATGTTTATTAATAGGAATTTGAGTTTAACCAATGTGTTAGGCATTAGTTACGGATAACACGAAGATCCGCAGCTATTATTAATACGGCTGTGTGTATTTAATAATGAAAAAGCTTAAAAATCCTATTTTGTCTCAAATTTAGGCATTTCCTTCCGTGATTCTATTTTCGACTTTATTGCGCCTAGTTATAACTTTTTTGTCTACTGAGAAGTGGCAGCTTCCGTCTTTATCGTTACGGCTCGTTGAACAACCTAGGTATGACACGGAAGCCTTATAAAGAACACTTAACCTTTACAACCAGACTCTCCGAATTTCTGTGTAGCATAAGTTTTGCAAAATCGGTGGTTCAGAAAGCTTTTCTTGCCAATTTATTAAATCGATATAGGGTAAAATAGCCTATTGTTGGCACCCCTCCATTGATTGGCACATGAACTTTAAAACAGTGTTTCACATAGTTTTTAAAGATTTTTTCCTCAAATTCGCATACAGTATTATTCCTTGAATATATTTTGTTAGTCTGGCATCACCATTGTATTTCTTTATGTAAGTAGTACTAACATAAATACATTTAACCAACGGTCATAAATCTTTCCCGCCTTTTTGCTAAAAACGTTAACGATTTCACAAGGGTGACAGTGAAGAAGAAGTGTCTGTTTTTCTTCTTGAAGTGACAATTTTAGCTGTTTTTATAAGTTTTCCTGTAATTCAAAGACTATATTTAAGGTATTGTTGTTTAAAACTTACTGAAAGATATTATTTATAACGTTTTTAATGGTGCCAATAATTGGAAATCTAATCAACAAATTTCCAAATATTGGCACTGTGTCCATCATTGGTTGCAGTGCCGATTACCCGGTTATGGGCACTGTGCCAATCATTGGGTTGTGCCAATTAATGGCACAAAGTACACTGCCCATCATTGGAAAATTGAGAATTGAGACACTGTTTGCCTGTTTTTTTTATTGTTTTGTTATTTTATACCACAATATATTGGTGCCAATAATTGGATTGAGGAATGCCAATGAATGGAACGAAGTGCCGATAATTGGTGAAAATTGACTTTGCTTTGTTTTACTGTGTTTTTGTTTATGTTTTTTAAGAAATTTTATGTTTTGTTTTTGTTCTTTTTAAAAAAATACCTTAATAAAGTAAATGAATTACTTTAAAGTTATTTGAATGTTTTATTTTGTATTTACACACATATAAAGACTCAAGTTTTCTTAAGGTGCCAATGATTGGGTGTTTTACCCTACTTTAATGCATTGAAGTTAACAAACGGCCCTTCAAACAGCCTGGTTGTTGAAGACCGAGGCATACTACGTGCTTTTCATATGCGCTGATCTGCCAGTTCTCTTATGTGTCTGTTACCATTGCGACTTAGATAAAGGTTGTAGTGGTGATGACTAAAAACGAGATTAAAGCGAAAACCCCTTAAAAATATTACGATGAGCCAGCTGCATTTTGAAGACGCACTACGTCTTTTGGGCTATACTGCTTCCGAGCAACGGAATAATCCAACTCGAAGAGCCTTTGCAGCATGTCCAAGTGGACTACTGAGTAATCCACGATGGCAGAGGTGAAGGGTGGACACGTTGTTGATCGAGAAGGGTATATACGTTCCCAAGAGGACATGACTCAACCTGAGCAAGCAGTCATCCGTTAGACGGCCAATTTTCCCTTCAAAGACTGACCTCATTCTTTCACTTGTAGCGCCAGACTAAAAAGCTGGCTGTTTTTTTTTTCTCTCAAGGTAAGACAAATTTTTATGATACACTTGGTGCTATAAGTGGCTATATAAGTGTATCAGCGGTCTTAACTGGCGCCCAACTCAAGAATTCAATGGAGTGATGTTTCACTTCTTACATTTTCAACTTAAACACCCGGTAGAATGACGCTCATAAAATTACTTCAGAATAAATTACCCGGCGGCTTTCAGTATTCCGTATTTAAGCCACCCACCGGATGTGCTGTTCGTTTACCTTCCTGCATGCCACCAACTCACCATCACCTTCCGTAAGGCCACAATTCTAATTAAACCTTTTACAGATGGCTGAGAACGAATTGCAACAACTGCTAAAACAATTGCGTGGCAACAACAGAGTTCGACTTCACTAAGGACTCCCTCCCCCATTAAGATTATGAATGATGAATGTTCGTGGGTCCTACGTTACCTATGAAAAGACTTCACCGTGTAGTCATATGCAGAGTGTAACTTCTTAATGGGTGTGTTCTTAGCTTTCATGGAAACAAATTTCCAAAAATAGTTACCTTCAAGAAAAACCAGCGTCTATCCTTTACAAGGACACGTACATACGTAGCTACTTGTATTTACACATTACCCTGCGGTCGATAAAAGCGCACACGACATAATCATCCTGCCTGATGGTAGCACTTTAATCCTAATGACACTTTAATGGTTGGATTCGAATAGCACTTGTCGCCTCCCCCCTCGTTTCGGATACAATAATGATGTTTGGGTGGTGTATTCCACCCCAATCTATGATTACCTGCATATCAGGTGCGATCTGATGCCTAAACAAAGTGTCAGAGTAATTTCCTCTGCCTTTTGCTGTTCTAATGTGGCCGCCATCATTAGCGACCCAAATTCGGCAAGATGATGGAATGAAGTCTTGACTAACACCTGTACACATGTGGTGATGGGCATCCTTTTAAGAGTTCATTTGTCTTCGCAATTTGTTTGGTTATGTACGTACGACAATTTGTTTTCTTATTATGTTCTATGGCAAAGGCGTCCTGAAAATTATGATTAATAGAGCCAAAGGATCCGGGCAGGCTAAGGGATTAAACGATACAATTCGTCGTCTTTGAGGATTCAAAATGTATACACTATCCCCAGCTGGGAGACAGGCAAGTTTAGTTATTTGATAAATTGAAATGTCAGCAGGTTTAAACGGCGGACGTGCCCGATACACCGAGGGCACAGCCAGAGCCAGAGTAATTATTTTTTACCCCTGTGCTGTTGCTGTATACCTCGGTGGTTATAGGATGTCTGAAAATTGAGACGACGAAGGATTATATTCACGGTCAGAATTTAATAATGTTTACCTTGACAAATGTGTCCAATGGAACAGGTTGGAAATCGTATCTGCCATCGCGTAGCCAGGGAAACATTATTCACAGGCCGTAATTATATTTTTTGACGGGTGGCAGGCGTATCAGATCAAAGAGAATGGTTAGTGGGTCTGCGGCTGAATCGTTGCTTTGCGTTAGTTCACTGCGACGTGTTCTCACTTAAAATCTCAAACAACCTGACTTTTGTTCGAACCTTGGGGGGTTCGGAATATGTACTCTGGTTAGTCGAACATTCAGACTATTCGCATTACTCCAAAAGAAAGAGCATGTTTTCCGCATTTTCTTTTATTATTTTTGTTTTTGGGGAAGAAACACTCCACTGAAGCACACAAACGGAACTGGGTCATTGATCCCCGAAAGAACACACTGACAAACATCCGAGAGTATTACTTTCATGAAAGAGCTTCTCAACTTTAAACTCACACAAAACGAATGGTTGTGAGAAGCTATAGGCTATGGGTCCACGGACCTATTATGATGAAAATGAGAAATTTGAGAAAATAATAGTTCGAAATTTGCGCGAATAGTTATATAATAGTTAAAATTCATTCAAATTGAAAATATAGTAAAAGTTCTCGGCCGTCTTGATAAAAATCAAAGCCGTATGGATCCAAAGGACCTTTACCGAAGATAAACACCTTCACATCGCCAGAAGACTGAGAGTGTTTCGATTTGGATGTCTTCGACCTAACATTCAATGTCCATATAATATTTTTTATGCACGATCGATCTCAGCTATTTCGCTTCATCGGATAATTGGATAGTCACGATCGGTTACAGTCCTTCGTCTGGTGAAGAGTTATCTTATTTCGCATTTTCCTAATTAACAATACTAATGTCTTATTTATCCCGCTTAGTGAAGCATCAGAGTCACACCTCACAGTCAAAAGTTGCATTATCAATAAAAATGCATTTGCCTTGTTTTTAAGGCGCAGTCTCAGAGGACTTTCTATGCTGGTACGCCAGGCGATTTAAAGCTACCAAAACATGTTAGCAAATTTGAAAGCCTCATCTCTTATCACGGCAGCCGCAGTATACCATAGCTAAGCCAGGTTCTTAGACTTAGGTCAACCTCAATCTGTGTAGACGGGAGGACATGTGGTATTGCTTCTCTCTCCGTGTAAGATTCACTGACGAAATAACTTCTTTAAAATCTATTTGTTTGGATCGGAAAAGGTTCCAGTCTCCATCTAAATTTGTCTTGAGTGGTCGCGTGTTTTAAATGCAATCACCCCTACAGAAGCTTGGTTTGCCTTGACTGCGGTAGAACCCTGCACCTCCTTCGCGGCATTTTCGCTTTAATCAAATTTGTGCAACATTCTTCATAATGAGCCGATTTCCATTGAGGTTTAAGCCTCTCGCACACGATACAAGATGCAACACAAAGGGCAAACGGCACGGTGCAAACATTTTTGACGTACCTACATTTGTGTAAGACAATTCGTGCTGACATAAAAATTGAGAAAGGCATGTCAGTCACTACCTATTCAATTTTTAAAATGGCGTGTAAAAAGACTTCCCTTGCATCAAGAGATGATGATTAGTGGATTATAAAAATCTCAAAAATTTATTTATTTCCAAGATCTTTCGAGCTTTAAAACTTTCTAGATCTTAGGCTACGGCCACGTTCTGAGCGGCAAGCGGCAAAAAGCCTAGCGGCAATCTTAAGCGACATGTGGCCATTTATTAAGCGGCAGTTCTTGAGCGATTAGTTGTGAAAATGTCGTTGTCGAGCTTTGAACTTCTAAAATTAAAGTCTGCCGCTCAGAACATGGCCTTCGCCTTAGTCCGTTTAATTAATAGAAATGAAAATATTTCTCTAGACAATTGCTGTTTATATTTCGTAACCAAGAGTTTCGTCGCAAAGAAGCTGCACTTTTATTGATACAGTGTCCTATCAGTCTCAGTTCCAGTTGCTAAAAAGGATTTAGTCACCTAAGTTATTTGTGGAACACGTAGATGTCGCTAATTTTTGTTCTAAGGCTCACGGGTTTAAATTCTTTCAATAATCTACACGCGACCAAAATTAATTTTTATTATTCATTTTTAACTAACATTTTTTTCTAAACACGCACCTGTCATCAGTGTCAACCTCACATTAGCCTACATTATTTATTTGCGCTTTTTATTTATTCACTTAGGAAAAGCGAGGTCAGTCGAACTCGCTATACGTTTCGAAAAACCAAAAATAGCGTAAATCAATTAATGACTTTTCATCGTCCATCGTTGCCGCAGACTAAAAATAATTGTTTCCAGTGGGCGGACTTAATTGGAGTTCTCCTTTGTGACGGCCTCAGGTCTGGAGCATATCTGATTTTTAGCGCAGCACTTTTGCGTTTTTAGTTTAGTGAATCATTTTTCATATCGATTTCACTCGTTTCATAATTATCCCACAAGCTTCAGATTAGATTTAATTTTAAAATGCCACAGGCGCTGTGATTCAAAATTGATATATCTAATAGTTTTGAGAGCGTTGGCACATTGTGTGTAGTTGACGTGGGAAAATTCAAATGCAAAATGTTTTCAAAATCGAGTTGTTTAGCATTTTGTGTTAAGTGAAAACGAATAAATACCAGACATGACATAACCAGGCTTAGCTGGATCAATTTTATGTCCCATTAAGAGCAAAAGATGTTTTTTTCTTATCAATATCACAGGATCGCTGGCCACTCTCCCTTTTCCTTTAGGAGGTTAGTTACTCTTTTTTGTAATGAGAGGACTGGGGACCAAGGTTTCGGAAACCGTGTTTTTGAATTCGCCACTAGCAACGATTACTACGTTGTTAGCATATCCTTTGACATCAATCCCTTGATTTGCCAAAAATTGAAGTAGGTCGTCACTGAAAAGGAACCATACGAGTGCCGAGAAGATGTCCCTCAAGAACATCCTCTAGTTTCGAACGCCGATATTTCCACATCATCGAAGCGGGTCTGGATTACTCTGAATTAACATCAACCATCTTCCTATGATTGTGGGAAATTCATATTGTTAAAAGCCCTGTTGGTGGACTCAAAGGATGTGTAGATAGAAAGTAATGTGAACAGATAACTGATTCTCGGGAATAAGTGAACTCCCGCCATAGTCTAAACCTTGAACCCACCTGTCTATTGAATTTCAGCATCCAACCAATAATAAATCTCACTCACTAAATCCTCCTTTCATCGTCGAATAACATATCGCACACGAGGGCGACATCTAAATGAATGAATTCATGACAAGCCTAATCCGCAACTCGGTTCGTGGTAGTCCACAGCTCACTGGAAATAGTGTTAAAAAAGATAAAGCCTTCGGTATACGAATTGTGTTCCCAATTCCCATCTCCATCTGGTGTGCTATCACAATTCACAAGTCAGTCAGCGGATCCACGCAGTCATGCTCCCTCGGTGGACTCGTCTATAATCATTGGGTATGTAAGGCTAGTGTTGTTTACCTGTTTGAAAAGTTCATTAAAAATAAACCTATAATGAGACTACCAACAAATTAACCTTTCGGACCAATAGAGATGAGGTCGATATGATGAGGTCTAATTTCAGTGATGCCACATGTGTGTGTTAATCAACACGAATTGAATGCGCGCAAGCGAATCGAAGCATTAACAGCCCCCAATTGGGTTGTTTTCACCTGGGTGAACTGATAGTGATACCTTAATTAATGAGAGCAACATGAATCCGAAGTGGAAAAGTCAAAAATTAACAATTCCCCAATTTTCAGGGACGTGTACAAGTACATTGTACAAACTGTAATATAGGAATATACGAGGTATTCGCCCTCGGATAGAGTTTCTAGAATTATAGCTACGGCTTTCGGTCTCATTAATTATAAATAGCTAGAGCTACATATAAAGCGTAGCTACCTCCTCACTTTAATGAGATATTTGCACAGGGGTACATGGCATAGTTGGCTTCCATGAACTAAATAAGATGCATCATATACACGAAGGTTGAAAATGGCGTAAGATTTAGCTAGGGAAACAATTTAAAGATTTAAAGTTTAATTCGTCAAGCCTTGCTAATTGTTTTTTTTTTTCAACTTTCTCGTAAAGTACGAAGTACGAAGAGAAAGACGTAGAACTTGAAAAAGTGGGTATCGCAATTTCGTCCGTTTGTCCGTGGATTTTAACTTTCTGGGCTTACAGTTTAGAGCTACTTTTTTTGCATGTTATCCCTGTTATTAACGGAACTTCCCATTTAACGGTTTTAAACAAATTCGATTTTTTCGAAAATTCGAATAACGGTACTTTTGAAAATTGGACATACCTATCTAAAAACGGTCCACACAATTTTCACAAAAATTCAAACTCAGTTTTTCCCTAAATTATTTTTCAACGGATTATTTTGAAAAATAGCCGTTTTTTTAGAATTTAGTAAATTACTAGCTGACCCGTACCCGCCTTGCTTCAACAAAGACAATTAAAACATAATTTAGGATGCACGCAAAGTTCTGTTATTTGTCCCCTCTTACCCACCTCAAATGTCGGCGAAAAGAAGCAACACGAATAAAACAAATTAACATTGAAATACGAACCCCACCAGCCCATTTCCAAACTTTTCCCAATGAACAACACCTGAAAATGTGTTTAACCTAAATGTGTGCGCTGAAAAGAGGCGACTGTCCATTGAAGTGCAAAAGATATGATCACGTTAGAGCGCGCACATAATAATCACATACACGCTACTGCAACGATACTCACTGCTGCATGACTACTGACACTTGACAGTGGTATCCATTTGTGGGCGATGTTTTGAATAATTGTTTTGAACATTGCTCAGCTTCAGGACAACGTAGCAGGATGTTTTATATCTTAAAAGATTCAGGAAAAAATTTACTAAATTCACCTATTTATTTTATTTTTCAATCCGATAAGCCATTACTGAGCTAGGTCTATATAAACAGAATTTTCCTTACATATATCCGGTTTTTTGACTATTTTGTAAAAACCAAGTTATATTCCGGGTTAAAAAGTATCCTTAAGCCCGACCAATCATAAGCAATCACTATGCCAAGTTTTATAAAAATCCGTCCAGTAGTTTTTACGTGATGCGCGGTCAGGCATTTTTTGTTCTACAGTTTTATTATATGTAGAGAAGATAGAGAAGAGAAGAAGAGATAGAGAAGAAGAGACGAAGAACAGATGGTTTTCTTGAAAACGGCTTTAACGACTTCAACCAAAATGTAGGTATACTTGCGCTAAGGTACGCGGGCTATAACCATATTTACCAAAATGCATATCTACTTACAGTTAAATTAATGTTCGGAAAGCTATTGCGTCCTTAATTTTTCATTTTAATCGGCGAAAGCGTTGCTATTAAAAACAGTTTATATCTCGAAACTATCAGCCGTAAGCCTTGTTGCTAGTGCTGCTAGTTTTAAGATTAACCTGTACATTTATCGTTACTGCCTAGCGAATAATAATAATAATAACATATCTCGAAAACGCTATTTTTGGTTTGGAACAATTTGCGAGTAATTTTCCTAAAACAGCTTTAACTATATTTTTAACATAGGTGTTCTATATACGATGGTTGTGAAAACCTGCACAAAGCTTTGGAAGCATTGGAAAAATCAATGAAAAGTGAGATGTATCTGCTGAGTGCACTGCTTCTCAACCTACTGAATAAGTGTGGGGTCTTTCGCAGCTGATGAGCCAGCGCGACTTCCTGCCATCTTCAAATTTCTGCGACAACCAAATCATAAAAAAATGTTCCATGAAAGACATCACGCCCCGTATTCAATATCGCCCACATTATGTCAAGTGAATATTTTTTGCGATTTCCAAATTTTTGAAAATTTGGGCACTATAATTATATAGCCACATCCATTGTCCAAATCCGCCCACATTTTGCAAAATTCTTCGATCAAGTAGTATACGGTATACCCATACCCATACGTCCAATAACCCTATAACAAAGCTTTAGTTGCCATATATTACGATATAGAGAGTTGTCCTTTTGATTTCTCATATAAGACGTCAGAATCAGAGTTACTTTTCAAAAAATCAGTGTCACTGAATCCCAAAAAAACTGTTTAATTTTTCGCTTACACATTATTTAGCATTTCATTCGTCTGCTCAAAAAATACGTTTCTCCTTCGAAAAATTGAACATAAACGAATTTGCATATTATTAAATAAAGTGCACGACTGGATCGCACGAAACTTTCTCGTTCATATCATCAGTTTGCTGGGCTTATTTTTCTTTTATCCTATTGTTTATAGGCTATAAAACCAGATTTTTCAAATTGGTGATGCTGGTAGGTGGCCATGACTCGAAGCAGGGTTTGTGATATAAGAATTCAGAAATTTGTTCTTGAATTTGAAATGAAAGTGCGGGTTTCTGATAGTGTAGACTCAAATTGGTTAGAATTATTTTCAGGATCATGATTAATATTGTTGAAAAAAGAAGAGGTGGGAAATATTTCCTAAAAAGGAGTTTCTAGTACTAATTCTGATTACATTTTAACTGGTAGTGCGGTAATGTTTAAAAGACGGCATTTTTTGCATTTTTCTAAGAAAAACTAAGTACGTGGTTTTATTAACAATACTTATGTTATCGTAACTAAGCATTTAAGTCAAATTCCTTTAAGCTGATTTTGGAAAATAATGCGTACAAAATAGTAACAAATATTTTAAAGTTTAGTTCGAAAAATAATTTGGCTCAACTATTTAGCTTAAAACTGAGTATAGGGTATTGTTCAGGATGTTAGTATTACTTGGTTTTTAAAGTTTTATCCAAATCGAAAATGGCGTTTTCGAGATATGGACAGTTTTCAAAATCAGCGTTTCCGGTGGTTAGAATCGAAAATGAAGGACGCAATAATGTTGAAAACGTCAATTTTACTCCAAGCATGCATTTTAGTCAAAATCGCTTTAGCCGTTTTCATGTAGGTAAAAAAATAAAAAAACAAATTCTCAAAATATGCCTTTTTTCAAAAATCTATTATAGACAATTTAGAGAAAAACTGAGTTTTCTATCATGTTGGGAATGACCATATTACATACAGAATTAATTTTTGTTGCAATCGTATTGACCGTTTTCGAGATAACGCCACTTTTCAAAAGTACCGTTATTCGACTTTTTAGCCAAAAACTGGGTATGCAGCCATGTTAACCCCATATATGGTAGTGCAAGTATACATTTTGGTTAAAATCGTTAAAGCCGTTTTCAAGTAAACCATAATTAAATAAAGCCTTAAAAAACAACATTTTTCCAAAATAGTCCGTTGAACGATAATTTAGGGAAAAACTGAGTTTGCCATCATGTTGGCAATGACCGTATTACCTTAAATATGAATTTTTGTCGAAATGGTTTTAACCGTTTTTGAGATATGACCAGTTTTCAAAATTACCGTTATTCGATTTTTCTGCGAAAAACAGAGTATGCAGCCATCTTAGTTACACCTACTTAAGCCCAAATAACAATTTTGGTTGAAATCGTTAGAGCCGTTTTCGAGAAACTAAAAATTGCTGAATACCGTTAGAACGGCAACTCTTAACGTGCAAAAAAAAAAGTGGCCCCGAACTGTGAGCTCACCAACTCCAAATCCGAAGTTTGGTTGAAATCCGTCCAGCCGTTTGCGCTGTGGAGCTCAGGAAGGACGGACAGACGGACAGACGGACAGACGGACAGAATTGCGAGACCCAATTTTTCGAGTTCCTCTATCATCGTAATGTCAGATTTGATTAAAATCTCGAGTTCGATTTTTTGTACGATTACAATACCTTTCTCTTACTACGTAATGCGAGAAAGTTAAAAATATAGTTAAAGGATTACACATGAGTAATTCATGTGCCTTGTGTTCCCCGTGCGCCAAAGTTGCCGTAGTTATCCGAAAAGTATCCCATCAATTACCTTAGAATAAGTGAAAGATAAATAATAATGATGCTCACCCCTTTTCTTTTGAAAAAAATTGTTTTTTCCAATTTTCTTTGACATTTGTCATGTCACCCTTACTCGTCTATATTCGCTTACACGTTATTTCTTTTTTTCCGAACGTCACCCATCATGCAAAGACGCTCTTTACTTTATTTTCTACGCTCATCGTATTCGTGGATTATTGTAATAATCCCTTCCAAATCCTTCTTTCACTTGGCAAACACAAAGGCTGGCGCTTCCATTGTTATTCACGGTAGCATCTTCTTTACTAACACGCAGTCTGTTGGGTGATGACATCCGGCCTCGTCCGCCCACATTTGAATTAAATTTTCCCTGTCACATCTCTTTTTTTTACCCCAAAACTCCATGCTTCCTTTGCACGAAGTGAGCTTGCCTCATGACTCTGTGGCAAGTTGTGGGTTTCCATTCGGCGAAGACAACGACGACGCGACGACAACGATGCTGTCATTTTTCCATGTCACTCATAAGGAAGTGCGGATTTCATTTCAATTCTTTTCGGATTCTACTATGGGGGTGCTAGTGTCAGTCCCTCGGGGGGAGGTAATGTGTAGCCAATTATGTTCACACTTCGAATATTGTGACGAGCATATAATGAAATAATAGATGAGTGTCCTTCGGAGGAGTCAAGGCCATGTGATCTCTAGTGTCAAAAGCTACACGCTCTGAAGACAATTTGATTTAAAGTTTCTGACCGTTAATCATATAGCACTGACAAGGACGACTTCTGTTTGTGACTTGGTCGTTTTTTATGACCATCTCTAGGTTGGGGGTATTTTTCACGTTAAAGAAATTGCTGTCACTCACATTTGGTCACATTTGTGCTGTTCGTTGTATACTGGTCATGGTAATGACTGCAGATGGGGCCCGAATTAATGGACAGGGCTACATTCAAGTATCAAGAAAACATGGCATGCGGAACACATGAAATGTAATTTGCGTAGCTTTACAAGAGTGTCTGGCATTAATGCGGTGCTTGTGGGGTGATTTATGTCACGCGGTTGAGTCCTTGTTATGAATAGATTTAGTGTGAAACATCAAGTAGAAGATGCGAGAACCATATGTGATGATGAGCGACGAGGCTTATTTTGTTAAAATTGATAATAAATTGACGCATAACAAGGAAAACCATTCCAAAATATCGACTTTTGAGACTCGATTTCCTCTTGAAAAATAACAATTTGGCAATTATTTACCTTGTTATCCTAAATATGTATGTTGGTCAAAACCTTTAGAGCGTTTTTTGGGAAAATATGCAGACAAAATAGTAACAAATATTGCAATGCTTGGTTCGGAAAGTACAATTCCTCACATATGCCTATGATCTTAGTATAGGGTATTAAACAATGTACAGGATGTAGGCATTTCTGGGTTTCTTGAGTTGTATTTAAATCGAAAACGGCGTTTTCTAGATATGAGCAGTAAGTTGGACCTTCACTTGTATTTACATTAGGGTGGAGCGAATTTTTCTTTTAATTTTGGTTTTCCTGTGTTTTTAATAGTTGTCTAAAACGCATACATAATTTATAAAAATATAAATTGTCAATCTGATGCGTCAACTTCTTCGGTGGCGCACTAAACTACAACTTTGAACCATATATGTACAAGAAATTTATGAACCTCGAAATAAAAGCTAAGCACATTTAATGCAAATATTTCTGATCTGCACTTTACGTGTCAGCAACTTTCGTGGCTCTACAAAGACAGGGCAACGAGAATATTTCTGAGTTTAAGGCATTTCAATAAATCACGACAAGAACGTTAACTATAACAAACAAACCCGTCAATGAAAACAAAAACAAAACTCATTTATTATTATTAGTATATTATATAAGACTAACACAATACTGCTTAATAAAATTTTAAAACCGCTCTGATTGAGAGAAGGAGTAGAACACAAATGATAAGCTTTGAAATTTATAAAAAAAAAATCAAGTAAACAGCGCCACCTGAATACAAAGTCATATGTTACTGATTTTGTACACCCTTTTATCCTAATTTAGGTCACTAATTAACAGCACAGAAAAAAATGTTTCTTAATTTTTACTGCACCCTACTGTACAGTTCGTCGTTATGTCTTCTCCCCCATTCACCGTCTATGCAGAATGAACCAAAAGTTATTCGAAAAAGTAATTGGACCGACCTTTAGAAGATCGTGCTTTTGGTGTTGGCGTTTAAGTTTTGCATCATACTTTCCAGACCGATGTTGGAGAAGTCACATGACAGCATATCGACCCGTCTAACCTTGATGAAACAGAATGCAGCCTCCAATCCATAGTCATTGATCATTCAGCACAATCTAGCAAGTTTGGCAGGGATGCCAAGACTAAACAAGGCTCTGTTAAGTTCGTCCCTATAAATTTCATCATTAAATTTCAAATTTATTCCTTGACTATCTTCAGCTCCTCCTTTTGCCCGGTCCGTTTTTCCACCGCTCGTCAGTTTTGGAAAATCATAATTCTAGATTTGTGTAAAGTTTCATATTTCAAAACTAAATGTCGCGTATTTAAAGGCCCCCGGGTAATTACATCAGTGGTAAAGGCAATTTTTGAAACATAGACCCACGTTGGAAATGCTACGAAATTGGCCAGTTTCACAGGAGGCGCTTCAGAATATATCATTACTTTACCTACTCTAATGTAAAGTAAAGTAAAAGAAGCCTGGTGAACCAATTTTTTCCGTCCTACACCGCTGTGGCGTTATTGTCCAACACTTTTTTTTTTTGGTTTAGTAGTTTTGTTAAGACTTTAAGCTCCAGTTTGATCTTCTTTAAATATTGAAGTCAAAATCGACAGCAGTAAACAGGCCCTCCCCTCTTTTCCGTCACGTAAAAAGTTTATCGGATGGTTGTAAGTAAAAAGATGTAAACTTCGGAGATAGGTAAAAAACAAGTTTAAAATTTTTTAAGGGTACCTAGGTCAATTACGCATGTAATGAAATTTGTTCTAAGTTTATCTGACACTGGGCATGATTATAATCTTACATTTAATTAACTTCCCGTTTGTATTAGAAAATTCAAAATAGTTTTAACTTTTTACATTGAAAGTACAATGATTTGTTTTTAAATTATTATTAAGCTTTAAAAAAAGCACTCCATCATTGCATACACGGTGTCGTAACGATTACAGCGTTATTTTAAAACGAATTTTGACAAGGACCAAGGGAATGGTGAATTTCTCCAGGTTAACTCCCGAATGTACCTACCTACTTTTTATTTACGCAAACACGATACAATACTATAGCGATTGTAAGAAGTTCCCATTCTCAGTTCGAATATTTTCCAATCAAATCGGGGCACGACTCGTGACTATTCGATGCAATCTTTCTGCGTCCATAGAATCTAGTTAACGAATCCTCTTCACACAGGACACCCGAAATTTATACAAAAGGCATGCACATGCACACCTAAATCATGTTTTGATTAAATCAGCCTACGTTTCACTGCCAAACAAAATCACCTCAGAGATATAAACACAAAAGCCATCAGTATAACCCGGTGCAACTAACTACGGCAAGGGTGTTAACGACCGTATGTTTGTTCAGCACCTGTGTGTCTATCCATTTGAAACGAGAAGATAATCAACAAAACAAGGCTGCATAAACCGTTGCTGTTCAAAGAAGAATTGATTGGGACACTATTTGGGTCATTGGTAGTTTGAAATATATCCAAGTAGAACCTTTGCAAACGAAACTCTCTATAGCTTTATAAAATAATCTGTTAATGACCTACATGCTACATCCAATATTTACTTAACATCTGTGTCAATGCATTTTTAACATCACTTTCTCTATTCTCATTTCAGATGTTAATAACCTCTCAACATCACCAAAAGCATACGCAAACGATTGGACCCAACACAACCTGTGTAGAAATTTTGAGCAACATAGTTTACATCGTTCACAATCAGCAACAAGAACAAAAGCAACAACTAGTCATAGGAGTGTATATTACATATATTTTTATTAACATTAACTAAAGTTTTTATTTTTTATCAAACATACCGACATACCTATAAAGCTTTAGCACAGACACACACAAACACATAAACAAAAGAACAAAACGTTAATCGTTGAAAAATCCAATTTGAGACAATTGACCTATTTTAATGAACTTATTTGCTGACATACATTTATAAGAAATGAATTAATTTCATCTAAACAATTACAAGCATATATATATAGATAAACCGAGGAACAAGAGTTATATAAATATTTTAATTAAGCGAAAATCGAAAACATATATAGAGAGAAATAGTTACACAAAAAATTCCATTGCCTTGTTATTCATATTTATAAAAGAAAAATAATAGAAATTAATTAAAACAAAATTATAAATAAAATAGAACATAAACAAAAAATTCACATCGCAAATAAAGTTTGAAATGAGTTTCTATAAATCGACACAGGGTGGACCCAAAGTCATAAGGTTTTTTTTTATAATTGTTGTTCTTAGATATTTCTCCGGTGGGAACCTTTCCTTATGGAGACACTGATATTTTGAGAAATCCTTGCTAGAATGAATCGCTTGCAAGCATTTTATGCATGAGAAAAATATGTCGCCCCGTGGTGTAATGCATTGAGTGCTTTGTTGACATCATCGTTTCGGATTTACGCTTTCATAACAAAGTGTGATTGCGACCCACTTAAGGCTTCGTCAAACAGAACGCGTTTTAACGCCGCGGTAAGATTAATTCACGCGGCGGTAAGATTATTTTGACGCAACGTTCTAACCGCCGCGTTAGAGGACGTCAAACAGAAAGATCTCACTAATGTCCATGACTCTTGGTTTTCATTGTCTAAAAAAATGTCAAGCAGCTCGGAGGAAGAATTATTGCTTTAAAGATAAATTCTTTTGTTATTGCCTCCCATATCTAAGCATTTAAAACTGCACTTGTATACGATTCTTACACATTACGTACAAATATGGGTAATTTCAAACACATTCGATTAATTTTTCCGTTTTTTAGGATATTAAATCATGAAAAATTATTTCAAACGCACCGCGTCATAAAATAATCTGTAATTTTTTGCAGCGTTGTAAACGCGTTCTGTGTGACGGGGGATATGTTATTCAGTATATTACAACGCGGCGGTGAAATGCGGCGGTAAAACGGAGCATTAAAACGCGCTCTGTTTGACGAGGCCTTTATTCCATAAACTGAACTGTCGAATCCAAAGCCCTCAAATTTAATGGGCTTCCACCGGATTTCTTTAATGAAATTTTATTTTGCGTAAGCTTCTTCTTTACGCTGTACTTTCGACCTGACCAAACCTATTCCAATTCAAAAAAGAAACTATATACATAGAAGCTTAAAAATGTATACTCACTCCTTTCCATTCCGCAACGCTCTTTAATGGTGGACCATTCGTTCATATTAAGAAATGATGGCAGTTTTTTCCACTGGTGTTTTTGGCTGGCCTTCCCAAGACTCGAAAGCGAGTTGCAAAATTTTGCAAGATCCGGGTTCCTTTCCATAAAATTGGAGAAAATTCGCTGCTGGTTTTTATTTGCTTGGCCTCTTAAAAAAATTACAATTAATTGCCAAACGTTTAAGTATATGTTTTAAAGTTTATTTGCTTACATGTATTTTTAAATATTTTTGAAACGTTTAGATTTTACAGAAAAATGACAGCCAATAACAAATAATATTCAGAAAAGGCGATGTGATGCCAACCTTGATAGTTATTCAACTGACATAGAAAGTAAAATAACGATTTGGCTATCGCAAGAGTGACAACCAACTATCACCTTTGGGCCTTCCCCCGTTAAAGTCAACATCATCAGCATATGAAAGTAGTAGTAGCTGAACGGACTTTTAAAACTTTGTCTGATTTTGATGTTGGCGTGCGAATTTCGTAAGTTTACATGCAGCGCCTCAACTCGTGTTAAACCTTTAAGGAGTTTCTCGGTGTTCTTGTCAACTTTGACACAGCTGCGATGTACTCCGATTCTGGAGCGACTTTGAAGTTGATAAAGTTGCTTGGCTGGAATTCCTGTGTTGCTACATTAGTGTGAACATTTGAGTTATAGTTGACTTTAAGACCTTACCTCAACTGGCGCGCACAATTTGAGAGCAACCTCAATCTCAATCAAAGCTAGGAACCAAGCTGTCAAGTGGAGCTTGTTGATCGTATGGGCTAACATTGTCCAAGTAGTACGGTTCAGTCTGTGGTGGCTAGAATCGCATATTTCACTCGCTTTAGCAGGAATGCCGTGAGGTCCTATTTTTGTCTGTCTACCCTCCACATCTGTACCCAATGTTGGTCTCATGAGTTATAGCTAGCTAGCCGGCAACCATCCGTATTGTAAGAGATTTCTTTTAGGAAAGAATGGGAATGGAATGTACTTACAGTTCATCCTGAGAACCTGAGACCTCTCAATCAGTATAGTCCTTCACACTTAAGACTGAGCCCCGTGCTACCGTCTTTTAAAAATCGCTCATCTAAGTGTCAAATTTCAGTTTCAATACCAAATTCCTTTAAAATTTAACGCTGTCGAATTTTTACCTCGTACCGACTTGACATGTTCCTATTGTAGGTTATTCCATCATCATCATTTTCAATATCCCGTCTGTCGAACACGAGGATCGTTCCCCGATGTATGTTGTGCTCATTTTTTTTCAAAATAAAGCACAAAAAAATTCGTTCCGTGAAGAAGGACCAAAAATCTGTATAAAGTGTTGCACCAAATTGTTACTCCTTTAACCAGCGAACTTAACCTATACTATAATTGAATTAATGTTCTCTAGCTATTTTTGTTCAGCAATTATTAACTTCAAAAAAAAAAAAAATGCTGCGACTTTTGGGCCACACTGTGAACATGAACATAAAATACTTTACATAATACTATCTAATTCCAGATAACTTTAAATAAATTCAATATAGGTAACACAAAACATTGTATAGAAAAAAAATAGTAAGAGGAAGAACAATCGATCAAGTCGACCAAGAATATTTATTTTGTTTTTATTTTTTTAACTATAAAACTATTTAACAGAGATCATCATCATTTTAATTATATATAAATTGTAAGATTAAGATGCAACAAGCTTATTAGTGATACTAATTTTAATATTTAAAATTAAAGTCTAAGCTATTTTAATGGGTAAAACATAATACCAAACAAATGTTATTATCAAAGAAGAGAAATCAGTTAGTTATCCTTTACATTCTATATGAAATTGTTGATTGTGTCCTTAAGTTTATTGGTTCACTGTTTACATTCTTATAGAATATATTATAGAAAAAGAAAATTAATATACGAAGGGAGGAGAAACAAACAATTAATTGTTGCACATTTTCAAATCTGTGATTTCTATGTCGCAAAATAAAAACATTACCACATAAGATATTTATAATTAAACAAGAGATGTAAATAAATTTTCACACTTCACACATCCGAAATTTGTATAATGTATATTCAAAGAGAATTCAATATAATTTATAGTTTTTTGAATTGCTGCATAAAATCCACCTCTAGAGTTATCATTTTTGGTTTAATAGATATTTAAGAATTACTATAGACAAACGCAAAACTAAAATAAACACTAAAAGAAATATCACTCAACATATTCAGATAAAAAAAAATTAAATAAAAATGCTAAATTCTTACATTTCTCCCATTGTGTAGGTTTACCTATGAAAATAAATAGCATTCGATTTTTTTCCACAATTATTTAATTCCATTTGAATCTTATATAGTGGCAATAAGTAACAAATTTATATGGTACTATAAAGTAAAACTTTTAATTTATTTGTACAGTCGAAAAAGTCAGTTTAATATAGTTAGAAAAATTCCATAGAGAACAGAATTATATACCGAGATATAAATAAATGAAAAGTTATTTAATTATATAAATCGTTACACCATCAGTTTTGGGTTTATATTTTATTTACATAGTATATTTTCGGTTGTTTTCTTTTTTAAACAAATAAACATATACAAATTTTCAAAAATATTTGCAACATGTTTTTTATTTGTCATATTGACAGCTGCGAGCGGTTGAGTTTTATTTAATTTTTTTTAGGTCTGGCAACGCTTGAATCATATGGCAATGAGGGATCCCTAAAAATGAAAAAAAGACGATTTTAGATTATTTGAGAAATCATAAATAAAATAGTCTTCAAATATATAAGGTCTTGTCATAAGCTGTATAGGTAGAAAATAAAATCGTCTGAGCTCTTACTTGAACTTAAAGTGCTGCCAGATGGCCTTAAAAGTGCGGAAGCAGATTTTTCATTTATTCTCATTTATAGCGTCATATTTTTATATGATTTGATTGCAGGTGAACGGCTAAAAATATTACTATTACGGAAACTAGCGGAAGTCATTATGATGCATAAACCTCTCAATTGTTTGCAAAGTTTTTGAAAGGATAAGGATGGTTTTACAGGAAGTAATCATTTAGCGATCGACCGTCGTTAAAGAGAGAGTAATCTCTCGTATTCTTTAACGTTTCCCAAGCATTTGGTAAGGTGTAACATGAAGCTGCAAAGGACCGTGTTGTTTCTCGATAATAATAGATTCTTTTTTGCCAAACAAGGAAATGAATAATTATAATTCAAAGAAATATGGACAGATGTGCCGCAAGGAAGCGTTCTTGGACCACTCTTGTACTTTTTATTCAGAAGTGGTATAGGACTACCGAATTATACAGTGTTAACATTTTTTGAAACAGGAGTACAATAGAGTACAGGATCTTTTGATTTTAACAAATTTTTAACTTTTTTAAAAGTGCCCTTTTTAAAATTGAAAAAAAAATGAACGTGAACTGTCAATAGTTTAAAAATCATTATACGAATTGAGTTGAAACCAATTGTGACTGAGTTATCAATCGTTTCGGTGCTATCGCCGATGCGTACGTAATAAATGCGTCCTTCGATTTCTCACTCGTTTTCGGATTTGATTAAATGGATTCGTAAAGTTTAAGGCACTGATTGACTCTTCAGATTCATTTTGATCTTAAGACCAATGTGCATCGGAATCTCCTATCTTCCTTATCCCAATTTCCTTAATGCCCGCGCTGTGTATACACTATAAGAGTAGTCATAACCTCTTTAGCGCGTGTTGATTATAAAAAAAAAAAAAAAAGAATGACTAATAAGGTTTTTTTATTTTCAATCGGTCTTTCTCTTTGGGCGATGTTTTCTTCATTTTAGCGAAAACTCCTTCACAGTCGTAATTTGTATTCTCCAAATAATTGAAAATGTCTACCAAATGATTTTATTCTTCTATACAATAGTTGTTTTCATTCACAGCGACCGAAGGATTAATTAAAATAAGGATGGACAAAATCCTGGCAGGGACTCAAAGCTCACCTGAAATGCTTTACTAAGTGCTTCTTTGGGGAACTCTATACATACTAATTACACATACTAAATGGAGAATATCCCCACTATACCACAATTAGCTGGTTGTGGCCAAGGTTGTAAGGTGTGAGACAATCGACCGGACGCCCTATAGGGTTTTACAGAAGATTCTAAGTTCTACAAACCTTTGCAGAAAGAATTAACTATTCCAAATGTTGTCAATATATCATACCTACACACTTTCTTAAGGGGCTGCAGATCAATAGAAGTCGATAGCAAAAGTGTTCCATCCCCTCTGGTTCCATACACCATGCCAGTAGGACAAGTAAATCCATTTCCTCTGTGAGCTCATCGCACAAACGGTTAAAAATTCTTCGAAGATATTTTTCTTTGCAAAGAGCCCGGCTTAAGACTTTTTAGACTCAAGTTCCTTCATACCCTTTATGTGCATTGTTTTTAATAAAATCGACGCTTGACCCTAGATTTGCTTAAAGCCACTATTATGGCCGGTGAGTTACAACGAGTCAGGTAGATGACTGCTATCATCTGCGGCTTTGAAGTTGGACTAAAAATCTCTTCGGTCTATCTGTCAAACTGATGCGAGCCGATTAATATTGTCAAAGATGTATTTTGGAAAGGATTTAATTTACGACAAAAGCCTCATTATAGAGGTGATAATCAAAAGCTTGGCCATGTTTCCTTTCACCAATAATTGGCTGATTATTCGTCACATGAGTTCTATTTAGACATCATGTCCTTATTTGAAATGCTTCGCTTGCCAACCATATCAGAAAGGGTAGGTTTTGTTGGCTCTTAAAATATAGCTGAGACAATTGGTTTTATATTGAGTCGTGGCTCTCTTCATGGTAACTAATACAGCAACCCTCTATTTCCTTTGCTTCAGGTTTTATTTGCTTGCTGGTCTTGAAGCCCGCATGTTATTTCGATCGGAAAAGTTTACCATCTTCTTGGGCTTTTCGAGACTACATGTTCTACTCAAGAAAGTGAACATACAACAACCCTCCGACGAGTCAATAAATGCCTGAATTCACAAGTGCCTTCGGTCGCCTTGCCAGTCATAGGTTTTCGTATAGGTTTCCTTGCATGTCGTGGCAAAAATTTTAAGGGCATCACAATGGATTAACATTTGTCTAATTGAGGCGGACAAGCTTTTCCTGTCTGGCGAACTCACGTATTGATTAAAAAAAAAACCTCTACGCCCTCCATCCTTCGCGTTTGGCACTCTTGACTCGGCTCGAGTGTTTAATGATGTAGAGTCTTAACATGCGTGCATCTTCTGTCGTCTCCTGACGGTTATCAGACTTTTCATCATGCCACCGGTCTTCTCTCGACGGAAGCTGGATACCTATGGTAATTTAATGATCCCTCGATATTTCCACCACTTACTGTCAGTGACAGAATCTGGATATTGTGCTGTGCTAAAGCGAGGGTAACTTTGAGGTCATAATTCAAGACAGGCTCCGTCTAAAGATTAAAAAATCTCCACTTAGGCACGCTACAAAAAGGTTTTATGACCTGTTTTAATGTGAGTCACAGCTATAGGCGAACGCCCCTTGGCTTAAAATTTGTTTATGCCAAATTGTGTCAAAAACTCCGCAATCCACAACATGTAATCTTTCCAGGCTGAAATAAAACTCAAAACATCTACTGTATTATGTTACCCTGTTTTCAGATTTAAGCTGCGGCTGCGGCTGCGGTTTTCGTCAGCTTTTGAAATGTCGAATTTACATGTTCTATTCTGTAGTACTTTAGACATTGTGTGTTTGGTAAGTACCTCTGACAGATTTGTGACACTACTTTTACCTAGAATAATATATTTTTTCTCTAATAATACAGCCAGAAATATTGTCCCGCAAATTACACAATATTATATCTACCTACAAACGTCAAGGGGTAGAATTCAATACATTACTAAGGACGCATCCAGCCAGCCATAAACCCATCTGCAAAGAGAACAATCCAACCAAAAGGATGCATCCTAGAAAAGCCTTCACCCTTATCTCCATGACTGATTCTTTCTCTATTATGCCCAATTTCATCCCAAGGAACAACCTGTCTTATCCGCCACACCTACCTATAGTAAATGGCACAGATTTGTAACAGTCAGCCCGACGAAATGAATTGCCAAGATTAGCTTCCAGATAATTCAAGCACATGTCAAGATCCTCTTTACTTGATGAATCGCCCAACACCATGTGCTTAAGCACTCGCTCTTGCACACATCACTTGGCAGCACAGCATATGTCCGTTTCCCTTACCTGTAGGGTAGGTATAAAAGCCAAGCAACTTGACTAACAAAATTATCATCACATGCCTATTGGTAATGTGTGTCATTCGATGAAAAAGGAAATCCAAATCGAATCGAAGGACAACACACTAGGTGTACCTTTTTCGAATACAAATGACCTGCCTGTCGAAGGCGGTGACATGTTTTCGAATATAATGAATCCTGATTGATGGCAATGCGACACACCGACACCACTCAGCCAAGGCACAGATGGGCCACACCTCCCACCACCCACCACCCACCAATCATCCGTCCACATTATGCTATCTTCGCCCGCATGGCGCATTGTATCCTGAAATTTGATTTTTATGATAGGAAAAATTGATGAATTGCGGCTCTTTTGTTTGCCCACTATACACGCATGAGTTTGAGTAGAGTGTGTGTTGTTGTCCTTCGACACGTGATTCACATTAATAATGATCATCGAGGGCATTATCTGCTCGCATCCTGCTAATGGCAATATGGTTTGCAAATAAATAAATTGAAAATAGTGCATCGTCCGCAAACACCGCCATGCGGGCAGGTAAGTGCACAGAAAAGGTCATGTCACGGTTGCGGGCGGGTGATCCCGCTAATTGATTTATCCTGGCAATAATTAATGCGGACGCAATTTGTGTATACGCTGTTTGCATTGTTATTAAAAACAAATTAGCGAATCAATCGCAAAGGCCATGCTAACAACGGGGTAGTTCATGCATGCAAATCAGGACTCACCTGCTTCGGCAGCACATTTTTTTACACCCCAACTCCATTTGATTCAATTAGCATCCTTCATCACGTTGTTAATGGATCGTCCAGAGCATTCGATTACGCTGTATATAAAAACTCGTGTAAACAATATGGCAGACATTTTTTTGTATTTTCAAGGCGGAGATAAAAATGTTCCCTTTGTCAGAGGATTTGGTGCATATCCCCAATTTCGTTGATTTACTGAGGACTGACAACTGCAAGGATATCTTGTTGTTCGTCTTTGTCGGGTGCGAGTCCTTTCTCAGCAAAGGCGAAGTTAATGCGGAACACTGCAACGTTATAAAATATTGAAGCGATAGCGAAGAAACAAATCACGAAAAGAAAAATGAAAAGGACGAGAAAGAATGATTGTGTCTTTTGTTTTTTTCTTGGTATCTTCTCCTCTTTCGGCTGATGATGATATCGGTGTTCGACTTCGACACCAAACGGTGCATAAAATTGGTTTCGGAGTCTTTAAGTGGAAAACTTGATAATTGGGGTAATAATTCTTAGGGCTTAGATGGGGGCTTTTGAGAAAAAAAAAGTGGTAAGGATGCTTGCCAAATTATGAGACCCTTACCGTGAATCAGTAATAAGTGTTATAAGTGGGTTTTAGGTTGTCCTTGGGCTCAAGATGAAGTACTGGCAAAATTTGTACAGCAGTCAATCACGTTTAAGTTTCAGGCGGAAATTCAAATTTGCACAAACAGGTACAATTTAGAAGGTAGGTATTGCCAAAGAGGGCTGCACGTTTTTAGATGCGCGCTGATGTTTGTTATAATAGGAGGGGCGGATTCCGGCAGGGATTATCGATTTGAAGCCATTTTTAATCAATTACTGAGGAACTAATTGAGATGCATTCATCAAAGAAACTCGCCGATCTCTTGCTGTGGGCAAGTTGAGAGACTTTCTTTTAAAAAAAATGATTAGAGACGATTTATGGCCATGGAAGAGGCTTACTTAAGGGCTGTATAAAGCGAGGTATACCATTTTTGTTAGAGAGTCTGGTAATTTCTCCAAATGTGGTAAATGGAATAGTGGGCTGCTAAGTAATACTAAATAAACAAGCTGCCATTAAGCTTTAGGGATAATTTTTAGGTGAAGAATTGGGTGTCCCGTGGTCCTATAGAAAGACACTCCCCATGCTTTCCGCTTCGAATATTGAGGACGAAAATTCTAGAAGGCTGCAAAATTAAACCAGAAAATTGCATTTTAATCAACATTGTTTTTAAAGGTGTAGCAAATACCTTTCTCAGAAATGCTATTGAAGAAAAATCTTTTGCCGCAAGTTATCCAGCAGTCTCAAAAGGTTGGAAAAGATCCGATAAGTAAGCCTCTAATGGCTCTAATCCGAAATTGTTTGGCAAAGAATTCTGAACCATAGTAAATATTTTTAACGAATTGTCTTCAAAACAAAACAGAAATAGGACTCCCGCAAGATAAGATTCCTCGACTGAGGAAGTAGAGGTTGGTATGCCAAGAGAAATATGAAGAAGGCATCTTTAACACTGAAACAAGCTATAGAAATATGGCGCGATATTAGCAGTTACAATCCTATGCAGTGGCTTGGTGGTAAGTGCGCGGGATTGCTGAGCGATATATTTGATCCCATATATATCATCTTAAGGTTTTTTCCACTGCGTTACCTCGCGGGAACGTTTGAAAAGTTTCGCAAATAGCCGTTTAGATTCGGCATAAAATTGTGGATCTCTTCCATCCTTCCCAAAAATATAAAATTCACACAAAACGAATGTTTGTGAGAAGCCGGGCCTTGGGTTTATTAAGGACATGTTGTGCCAAATACTTAGATAATAATTTTTTTATCGTGCGAAACAGACATGGCCATTAGAAAAGACCTACAACACAACAAAAACCACCCAAACACCGCCCCACAAAACACTTGAAAAAACGACACAAAAATTTCCCCCAAATACCCCTGAAAAACACAACAAAAACGTCGTTGAAAACAGTCGAAAGATAACCCAAAAATGTTCCAAAAGTACTCCGAAAACGACCCGTAATAAAGTCGAGGTCTATCGCGTAAAATAGAATAGCAGGCGACTCGCCAAAAACCATACATTCAGCGGAAGTTCATGCGAACTCAATTTTCCCCGGAAATTTTGAACGAAAATCCCCTCTAATAATTTTTCTCTTAAATTAAAGACCGCGAGACGGAAGTATTCAAAAACAAACAATTTGTAAATGAATTTTTAATAATAATTATAGAAAAATAAATTATTAGAGTGGTTTGATATTGTTATAGACAACTTCAATTGTTCTCTATCTATCTTAGGCGCCAAAAAAAACGTTCTTCCTTTGCATACAGCTCGCCTTTGTTATTTCGTTTATAAGACTAGACGTACATTTTTGACAGCAGCACTCAGACAGTTACCTAATGTCACCTCTGGGGGTTGTTCCAGAAATAAGTTAACAATATGCAAATATAAACCAAGTTTCCATAGTGAATTTTAGAAATATTCACAAGCACTGAATTTAGCAAAATCCTAACGAAAACGAAACATAATGTGGTATTTGATTGGATTCTCATAATTGATTTTAGGTTTCAAGTTTCATGCCATAAGAAATAAAAAGAAGAAAAATAACTCTACTGTGATATCGGACTGCCAAACGGACCATTCAAATGAAAAATAGTGGAGAAAAGAAAAATTGTGTGTGATATTTTAAATTTTTATATAAATACAAAAACTTAAATAGGAAATTTAATAGTTAGAAATCAAATTTAGACATCTTTCATCGCATAACTTGTGACTTACAATTTTGTTTCAAATTGACTTTTAAATATAGGAAAGGTATACAAAAAAAGTTTGAAGCTTAAAAAAACTCTGTTCAAAAAATTTCAATAAATTGGGCTAGCTCATTTTTCTCTGATTAATGCCATGACATGGGTTTTTGTTAGATATTGACAAATGATTTAATTACATCAAAGTATTTGTCATTATAGTACCTAAGTAACCAACAATTTAAGAAAATGTTAAAACTCTTAAGTTGAACTGTGATGCGTGAACCCCTTGTTATAATGAAAGACTGACAGATATCATATGAAATTAGAGTGAGGGGTTTTCACCGATCGTGCTTTTATTTCGAAAACTTAAAAAACAAAATAGTGAAGATCCACAAACTTATAATAAGACACTTACACGCGTTTGGTAGATAATTTGCTGTCCCTGTTTGCCGTCCGGTACCAACTTCAGTAAAACGATCTCATGGTGAGCACTGTAAATAAGGAGTCTTCCAAAAGCGACTTTAGAAGTTCGAATTTGACAGTTGATGGCGGCCATATTGTCGAACCTACTTCTGTCAAAATGGTTTTCATTTATTCAAAATCAACACGTGCAAATGATAAAATGGTTTTATCAAAAGCTGTTGGAAACTGACCCAATTTTCACTGAAAAATCTTCTTTTGGCCTAAATTAAATCAGCGACATGTTGTTTCAACGGGATGGCGATATGTGCCACACAGCTCACTCCACATTGGAAATTCTCCACGATCGAATCGAGGGCATGGCCGCCGAGATCGTGCGATTTGACTCGGTGTGACTTTTTCTTGTGGAAACTTATTAGATACACCTATATCCCTTTTTCATAGAACCTTAGCAAAGTTGCCTTGCAATATGAAAGCTCGCAATAATAGGGAAAATCATCTCAGCTGTCCCTCAGGCATCGAAGGAAACACTGCGATAAATCTTGCGAATAGCTGCATGGACTGCAATGAAGCAGCGGTATGGAGAAGCAGCCTCAGTAATCTCTACAGTGAAAATCGATTTCCTCGGATTAAACTCTCATCAGCATCTTCGTGTGGTACAAGAGTGTTGTTCACCTTTCTTCATGTCGCCCACACATTCGCTCTACTTTGTATTCCCATCGAACTCTCATTATATCCCCGCACACACAGTCACATCAAACTTCAATCACATCCTGTGCCCAAGAATAATCTACCCCACATGCCGATCTAACAAATCGTACTTCCGATTGTTTGCCAAATAATGGTGGCATTTCCATATGAATTGGCTCTTCAAGGCATCCGTTCGGTTCCGTCCGTTCGTGGTTTACATATATATGCTACAACATTTCGCCCCAAATTGACTGCCATAAAATGTCCCAAACTATGGCGCGCCAAGCAGAGTACAACAAGTCCAAAATGATTAATCGCAATCAAGCGGCGTTTACGCCTTCAGTGGGAGAGAGATCTGGTGAAACGGGGAAACCTCATCATCGACAAGCAAATACTTACCGAAGGGCAAGCAAATCTATTCAAGTTGTGCTACCAACTAAACAACTTCACAGCTACCGATACCGATACCGACCCGACCCGAACGCCACCGTCGTTGTTGTCGTCGCCGTCGTCTGCACTCGAAACAATCACTTACGGATGAAGGAACTCTATATGCTGGTAGGTGGTAGCCTAAGTGGGGTTAAACTGTATCGAACAAGGTTTGAGATACACAACCTGATAGGTTCACTTCAGCTAGCCATATACATGTGTATACAGTTGCCGCTTCAAGAAACTCTAGTTCCCAGCAGCGTATAACAACAACTTGTGTGTGTGTTTGTGTATTGTAGCACCTACTTAATGGTGAAATTTTGTGAAATGTTTATGAAGTCCCCGGGACCAGCAGCTTCGCTCCACACCATGTCGCCGACAGAGGGGATCGCACCCCGCGCACAAATGAATGAGTGTACGTAATTTAATGTTTTCCAGTTATGTAGTACTGTTGTATGCTGCTAAACTATTATGGCACGCGGGTGAATAGCTCTCTCTCTCTATATATATAAACGATAATACGTTAATTTATGGGAACGCACCCCCATGCCGAGACCATCTATCGTTTGACAAACTCCTAGTCGCGTGTACATGTACAGTACATGAACCAGTACAAGTACATTGTGCATGCCAGCAATGCTGAGATTTAATTTGAATTTCCGGAAACTGAGAGGCAAATCCAATAACCCTCGAGGGTATATACTTCTCGGCTTTGCGCGATAATCTATTTATTCGAAAGAACAGCGACTTAGATTCAGATCGCAGAAGGTGTTACTTTTGGGGAGGCAGAACAGCGGTTTCCGTGTGTGTAGTAGTGTTTCCTATCCACATGTAGGTAGTGTTTTGTTTCGTGGGGGTGACGGATTTACTATCAAAAAGGACTTGATATATTTATTGAAATTTCCGAAAGTTACGCGGAACGGATGTGCTCCTTTCAGAGCAGAGATGAGGCAATAATAAAGCGCGAAGGAGACGTCATGATGGATCTTAAAGAGGTCCTCCGGAATACAGTAGACAAGGGATGAAAAGTGCGCGGAAAGCTGACAGAATTTTGACCTAAAAATGATCGTAATTGTAATTTTATTTATTCAAGTGTGTTTTTCACGCAGCCTTAGTTTACCTTTTACATTTTTGTTTTAGTTTATTATTTCAATTTCTACTTAATTGTTTTATTTATATACTAGCAGTTACCCGCGAATTTATCCGCGTGAGACCGTAATAAAATATAATTTTTCGGAAAAATTGTTACCTACCTAAATTGTTTTTTTTAAGTATTTCTTTATAGACAATGTTTTTTTTTTTTTTTTTTGAGCGGCAGTAATATTACCACACTTGAGGGTGAGCTTACACGAGAGCAATCTACGTAAAGCTGACCGAAGAAATCATCCCTTAAATCTATACCAGCGTATTTTAATGATTGGCCCTGAGACTTATTGATCGTCATGGCGAAGCACACTTTGGGGGAATTTGTTATCTCTTAATGTTAAAGCGGAGGTCATAAGGTATTAGAGGATTGCGGGGCACGAACCCCGGTCAGTGTAATAGCTTCAATTAAATTTGCATGCAAAGCTATTATTTGCAGTTTAGTGCTATTAAATCGTTTGGTGGTTTTAAGTTTCGAAAGAGCATTACAGATGTGCTCTTCCGAAGAGTTTATCTATGGTATGGAATACCCCATGGTTTAAGGGAATTTAAAAACTCTACTGCATAGTTATCTACATTGCAAACAGTGTCCATCGATTTGAAGACCACGTCTTCTCCGTCAAAGGACTTAAGTAAGATGTTATACATGAACGTATCTTGATCATTCTTTGGAGTCAAAATTGCTCGTGCGCAATGTCCGAATAAATTTGATTTATCAGTTCTTTGACCATATTCACTAATGTTCACAACTTCTCCGGGTCAATAAATTTATAATCAGTAGAAGGGGAATTACCGATTCCTATTTCCATCAACGTATCTTACCGCCGCGTAAATTAATCTCATAGCGGCGTTAAAAGCACGTTCTTCTTATGGTTAAGCCTTTAGTTCAATTCTCGATGGAAAAATTAAAACAAATATCAGAATGTTTTCATGCAATCATTGTCTTAATCGCAGTGAAGAACTGTGGAAAGCAACTGACACCAACAATATGGAAACGAAAAGCAAGCGTGGACAAGTGCTGCAGAAACCCTAAATCCATCAACGACTTTAACTCATTTCCCTATTAAGTTATCTTCAGCCGATTGCCAGATCTGACAATATTTTAAGTCTTCAAATTTTTTGACAATGAGCTGCAAATGACCTGTTCTTTGTTTTTGTTGAGAAACGTGAAATAATAGAAAAGTAAAAACGAAATGGAACAAAAGATGAACGTGCGACTGTTATGGCCGTGTAGGTATTAGAAAGCAGTGAGGAGAATGAATTACCACACAATCGTCCCGTCGCACAGTGTGAGAATTCGCCAATCTAGCGGAATTTAATTCAAAAAATGACTTGCTCAAATTGATGTAAAGTAGTAAGCGATTATGAAAGAACTGTTATGTGGGAGTCATGCAAAACAAAAATAATTGGTCTTGAAGTTGCAGTTGCTTATAATTTCAGTGGAAATTGGCTTGTGAAGGTAGTTTCGATTTTATTTTTTTACACGTGCTAAGTGTGTTATTTATTGAAAGTTTTGCTTGTATTTTATAAAAACTATATCAAGAAACGAAAGGAAAGTAAAGTAAGTAAAATTATATTCCATAGGGTGTTTATATTATTTTTTTTTTTGGTTAAATTAAAAAATATTGTATTTTTTTGCCAATTTTTGACTTTATGAGAGAAAAACTTTATGTGTTCAGTGTTGTTCGGATGGGAGACTATATGCATTTTAAAGCCTGATATATATGCTATCATTTACCGCTTTAAGTTGCTGCGCATAGCTGCGACACGCATACATTTTTTTCGATTTCGACTTGGCTGTGGAACAGAAGTGTTACCTACACGAAGTAACATTCGTACTAAGTTTCATCCAATGTGTTGTGATTTTGTTACTTGTATTTTGTATGTCATTATTTTCGTCTTTGGTACATTGGTACATGCATTTGTACATACATGTTGCTGTTTTTAAGTGTAAAGGATATTGATACAAGGCATTTTTCATAATTTTCAGAATGGCTTTCGAAATGACAAAAAAAACTAATTTTTGTGGTTTGGGTTTCCAAAATCAAAATAAAGCGTGTTGATGCTGTTTTTTCATTTGTGATGAGTTCTTTTGAAGGAATTATATTTTCTGATGATGCAATCAACTCACTTAAGGCAGCTATAAGGCTTATCTGTTTTAAGTTAAGTAAGATGTGGGCCAAAAGTGGTAGGCACCGTGCAAGTTTCGAAACCACAAATATTTCCTGGCTAAATGAAACCATAACTCTGCCACACAATTTTTTAGAAGAAATTCCATCTTCTTCAAATGTTAAAAAAAATAGGAAGACCAAAAAATAGCTTTGAAGAGTGCTGCGAAAAAATAAAAAATAAGAAAGTGCAAAGCCTCTTGGATTCATTTAGTTTTGAAGAAATTGAAACTGCTTATGAAAAAACTTAAGGAAAATTGAAAAGAGAGATACTGCCACAGTAGTCAGGAAATTGTCACTTAGTTCCCCAAAGAAAGGTTTGATTTCAATATTGTATTATTTAATTACTTATTTACTTTTAACTTAACTTAAGGTACGAATTTGAAAAAGAAAATTGAAGCAGTGTCACCTGATTAAATATCTTTATCTGCGGATGAGGCGTTGGCTTTATCATGGATTCGCAATTATCCACTCATCAATGTGAAATTATACGTCAAAAAATAAACAAAGTCGTTCGAAATTTACTGCCCTCGTACGATAAAATTAAAGTATCAAAAAAAAAATGCTATCCTGATCGGAAAAGTATGTCAGAGTCATCTGCCATATGTGATCTTCAGAGCTTAGTTGATCATAGTGTAATAAGCTCTGAGGAATTTATAACTGAACTTAATGAATTATCTTTGCTTTTTAAATGGGGATGTGACGGAGCTCAGAAAAAGTCATATAAACAAAAATATACATCTGAAGAATGTTTCGACGAAAACCTTTTCAGCATTTCGATGGTTCCGATTCAAGTGTACTTTTATAAAAACTTAAGACTATACTTTGGTAAAATCCTACCTCCTCGTCAACAAGATACTGCCGCCCCATTAAGCTTGTTTTTGCAAAGAAAACAACCGACTTGATAAAACAGGAAGTTGATCTAGTCGTTGAGCAAATAAATGCATTATCGGCTGTTGAAATTCATGAGGAAGAGTTTCATATTACAGTGAAACTAATTTTTTTACTAACAATGGTAGATGGCAAAGTGTTCACTGCCTTGTCACCTGTGACTTCATCATCTCAAACTAGTTAAAGAAAGAAAATAAGGAAAACTGCAAAGCCAGGAAAAAACTTATCCAAGACAGATTCAGGAAGAAAACTGGCTTACTCGTTGATATGCCAACACAACAAGCTGGGAATACGAACGATGGAAATACGGAAAGGCGGTTTTTCAGAGACGAAAAAAAAACTGCTGAGATAACTGGTATCTAGAGCTTATAAAAAAAGTTCCATATTATATTAGAAGCTCTGGCGTCTGGGCTTCCGAATAATTTAGATGCTTTTGACATACGTGCGACAAGGACTCGGGCTTTGTATCTTGAGAAGTACGGGTGGTATTATATGCCAGTAAGCGTACATAAAGTATTGTTTCATGGCAGACAAGTGATTGCTTCCTGTATTCTTCCGATTGGTCAACTTTCCGAGGAAGAGGCTAGAAATAAAGATAATAGAACGATTCACAAGAAAAATTTCACAGTTGGACACAATGACAGATCTTCTTCATAGACTGTTGATAACTTCAGAACCTTTCTTAGCAAGTCTCAGGTGCATTCCGAAAAGGAAGAAAAGTGTTATTGAACATGAAGTCCTGGAGCTTTTAAATGTGCCAACCTAAAATAAATAACTGTACAAACCTAAAATAGGAAAGTTCTTTGCTTAATGTACATATTTTATGATTGTTATTAATAAATGTTAGATACTAAATATTAACAACAAACTTTTCTCTGTCAGCATTATTAATTTTTTCTATGGGTCCACTTTGGTGCAGAAAATGTGCACTTTCAGGTACTCTGTTCATCAAAAATTTAACGAAGTATATAAAATATTGTTGTTTAATTTAATACTTTAGATATTTATGATCAATCCTACAAAAAATAAATTATCAAAAAGCTCAAATTGGAAGTGTTATTAATTTAATTCCGCTAGATGAGCGAATTCTCACACTGTGCGTCGGCGTGTTTGGACGAAGGATTGGGTGATCCGCCAACAGCAGGAGGGATTTTAATCTAAATTACTTGTCGAATCGAGAGTTAAGGAGCCAGAATTGTATCGGAATTTTTCGCGTATGGACTCTAAACAATTCGATTATCTTCTACCTTTGGTGGCTCCACATATTGAAAAGCAAAAGCAAGTGCACTTATTCGAAATCATTGAGTTCATACATTTTGCACAAATCTACAGAAAATCTAAAGGCAATAGCACCGAAACTTCGTTTTGCTCGATGAAATATGAAAAATATCTGTCTGACAATGAAAAATTTGCAGAACATCTGACCATAGCAAATGAATCTACAAATGTCCTAAACGTCTGGCAATCGTCTGATAATGATAAAATTGTGACAATTATCTGGCAAATGGTTTCTGCAAATATTGTTAGACAAAATTGTAAGTTCACATGGTCTTAAGACATTTGGGAACATTTTTTCACTGATAGACCACTAATTTGTTTCCATTAAGTCGAGAAAATTATATCGGCTAATTGGCCGGCGTCAGAATTTATGACCATTCGGGCCCGTTTTATAGCATTTTCCATCACTCTTGACAGAACTTCCGTCGATAGCTCTTTGCATTCTTGACGTATATTCTCTTTAAGAGCTTCAAGGTTCTGAGGGTTGTTGACAAAGATTCGTGACTTCAAGGGCCTTATGAAAAAATCTGACATTTGCAAAAATTATAGCATCTTCTTATAGGGTGATGATTTGGGTTAACCCATTGATGAGGTATTTTTATCAAGCATCAACAAATCCTTCCTCAAATTGTTTGAACCCACATTGTTAAAATTGGACTCTTCTTGACTAAAAAACCAACTTTAAAGTGTCAATTTTAGGTATGTAGATATGTATCATGTCCCTTTTGACAGGGCAGTCAATAAGGACCCATTTCTTTTATTCTATAAACAATTATCGATCTTTCGAGGATCAGTAAAGTTTCCGCTCTCTCTCTCTCTCTCTCTCTCTCTCTCTCTCTCTCTGCAATGCTAACGACCACATTCATAAACAATTTGACAGATTTTTGAAACCAAGTTTATACCGAGAAGTAACATATTTATTTCCTATTTTGTATCTGCTCAGAGAGAGAACAATTGCAGAGTACTTGTGGCGAAAATTCGTAACACAATGCGTCAGGCATATAATTTCTCTTTTGATTATGTCTCTTGTGGCGTAGACAATTGGTACCGAATGTCATTAGGTACTTTAAACCCTTTCATTTATGATACAGAACTGGGAAACCATTCTCCGTTGCCCACTGAATGACCGTCTCTCTCCACAGCGTTATTATTTTTAGGCAGTAAAGTTGGACAACCAAGTGTGTGCATTCCATACACAGTGCAGACAAATCTGGGAGAGATACATTCCATCATCGTTGATTGTTCCAGTCCCGCTGTAGTTGATTTTTTTCGGTGGGTGGTAGTTGAGAATCGCGATCGTCTGGACTGCATGTATCTTTGAGTTGTCCAGTTGACAGCAGTGTGCATTCAGAGTTGTTTCCTGAAAGTGAAGTGTGGCAGTGTGAATAGATGAGTGCAATTTGTGAAATTAGCCAAAAGTTATAATAAATTTGCAAATGCAATCCACCGGCGGGACAATGGACAGTATTATGTCAATATTTGAGGATGCAGATCCATTAAAGACTTGGTGGCCATTCATTGCTGCCGTTGGAATTGGAATTATTGTGACAATCAGGTGAGACAGTTTGTTTGAAATTTTGTGGGATTTATTTTTTTTTTTATTAGTTATTTGGGGCATGCTGTTGTTCCTCTTTTTATGTGCATGCTTACAAAATTTGCAATGTGCGTGCGCTTTGGTTTCTTTTAGAAAGCTGAACATTATGAATTGAATGGATATTTGAATCAGACCACCAACCAGTACGGGTACCTTCTCGTTCCTCGTAGGCTCTACCTATATCTATTGTTCCCAGAGAGACTATTTGAACTTTTTACAATGTCCATCGATTAATGGTTTTAACTAGAGATCTGCTTCATCTACTGGATATCAACGCAGTAATGTCCAAGATCTTTGTCAGCTAGAGTCGCACATCTCGGAATTCATAAAAATATAATTAAACAAAAATGTCGAAGACCAAAACAAATCTGCTCATTCATACAAACAATTTGTAGAAGATAGTTCATAATTGCACATAAAAACGAAAAAAAAAATCTTCACATCTACCTAGGAAGGTACCCACATGAAATAAAAATTAGTCAAAAGCATTTGGTCTAGACTCCACATTGTATGCATTCCTCATGACATCATTCAGTGACGTATATGAAATTTCTTGTTGCCAATATTGCCATGACTTTTGGATATTCATACCGTGTGGTAGGTGAGAGTACACTCCGCCTTCTGCGCAACCTCTACAAACTCTTCTTCTGAGTTTGAGAGCGAGAATCTTATGCCCTTGGTATTTGAAGCTTATTCTGTGTTGCTGATATGATTAGATGTAGCGCTGTTTCTACTGACATGTCTGCTCTGTTTTGGTGTGCTAACCACTATATAAAGGATATATTTTAAGCACGGTACTCCCAATATAGTCCACGATAACCCATTCCATTGGGGCATATTCATAGATCTTTGATAAGTTATTATTATGTACTATCTAAACTAAACCGGAGTTTATGCCATTCATAAACAATTTAAACCCATGTTTAAACGATAAACTCGAGTCTAACATTAATCACAGCAAAACGTATGTTCATGTTGTTTTTAATTCTGTTAAACGCCGAAAACCAGTGAACGAAAAGGAATAATTACGAATTTTGCACATCGTTTCGCTTTTCTTAGGTATGTATATTATTTATAGAAAAATTAATACGGTTTTACACTTGTTTTACAATAAATTAAATAATGTTGCTTGTAGATATTTTAATAATAAAAATAAATAAAAAAAATGTCGGTCGATTAAAATATTCCTTGACACTCATCTGCAATTTTGTAATTTTTGCTAATTTCAAGAAACATATGCGTATATTAAGATTCTTTCTTTGTTTTGAAATAGCACAACCACAATCCACAAAAAAAAGTTACTTTTGATATAAATTGCTATCAGAATAGTGTTTATGTAATAGATTTGTAGTAGAATACACGTTTAACTCGTATCTAATTAAACAGAGAATTTTGTTTGTCCGATTCAGTGTTCGCTTACGAATGAGTCTGATTTTGAAAACTGACCACTCTTCTCTCTTCTCAGATATACTAGAGCTTAAGTCTCCTCCGCATGGTTTAGGTTTTTCCACTATCCTCTCCTCTTCAACTATCAAGTTATCGATCAACCCAGCTGTAGAATTTTGTTCTCCTACGAAAGTATATATCACTCCACACACTCACACAACAGTTGATGGCATAAATGTTTCAGCACTAATTCTACATGTCAATCTTCTCCCTACGCACGAAGGCTGGAGTCGTTCCTCTGTTTAAGATAGCTACACCCTTGCATGATACAAACTCGAATAACGATTATTAGATCCACTTGGCACCTACTTATACTAAAGCAAAGACTTCAGCACACAGATTCATCACAAAATCTAAATCCTTCCCAAGTATACACCTAACGCCATCTGTTAACTGGTACAGACAGAACAAAAACGAGCTAAAATGAAGAATATCAGTGACATTTCAAAACAATTTGACGAAAGTCTGGCAAACTCGGAATCTTATCCCATGTACAAAAATCTTATTTTCAGATCATTTTTTAAATACCTAGCTTAAAATTCTTACTTCAATGTTGTTCTTAAACTAAACCACAAACAAGTTTTTTTTAAACAATGCAAAATCTACTTTCTGGACTATTATCAGCTTGACGGAATTGAGAATGAAGTTCTTAAAACAAAATCAGAAATCTTATTTTGAGATTTTTTTAAGTAAACTTAATCATTTTGTTTTAATAATTTAAGAATGTCGTTCTGCAGCAAATTTATTTTAAATCTTAAAGATCTGGGTCTTAAGAAATGATTTCTTATTAAATTTACTTGTATTTTAAACTTAAGTTATAACATATTAACATTGAGTACACAAATTCTTAAATAAAGCTAACTTCAAAAAATTGGTTATTATTATTACATAGGAAAATTAAGTTGGATGCGCTATCATCCGAATACAAATATTCAAGTTCATTCTCATTCACTTCGTATATGTCAATATCTTCAATTATATTTTGGTTTTCACTCATTATCAAATGTTTATGCTTTCACTTACTTTCCTTTTAAAACCGACGAATTAATTAAGAAAGCACATGACTGAAATCCAGACACGCAACTTCGAAACCAAATGAACAAACTGTAGCAGGTAGATACATATTTTCATGTGAGTCAATGCACTTCAAGTATTGTTGCGGTTTGTTCCAATCATGGATAATATTTAAATAAGATTTTTTTTTGTTTTTAATTTGTGTCTAAATGTAAAATTTTGAGACTGTTTCGGCTTAATTTTAGAACAAATTACTAGCTCAAAATTTTTGAACCTAATTTAGGAACATAATATTACAATTACCGCGATTTAAAAAAATTAATATACAGAATGTGTAATATCAAATTAAGATTTTCGTTCTTAATTTAAGAACTAAAATTTGTTTTTAAAATAAGGTTTTTAAATCGACAATTATGAGTATCATATTTATTTCTAAAATATAGGAATAGGAAAATGTAAAAACAAACCTGATTTTAGCTCGCGATTTTTCTTTGATTGTACCTAGTCTTCTCATTTCAAGGATATAACAATTGATTTTACCGGAACACATTCATTCATCATCGCTGATAAAACTTTGCTTGGAGTGAAGGTTCGGTTGAATTCCCGTAGGTGTGGTAACACTAGCCAATACCAGGGCACATGCTGTGCTATTAATACTCTTCCTTCAGATAAGACAAAACGTTTACAGAGATAGTAGAATAAGGTCCCATTATCCCTTTCGCCCATGTTGCTTCGGCCGGAGGTTTAAATCTCTCGCCTAATGGGCCTAGTAATGGCAGATGGTGACAATTTATTGAAGGAAATTTAAACCATCGATCTTCTCGACTCACATTTGGTCATTCTCTCATGAGAAGGTGTGGGACCGATTCCACCATTTCTTCGTCTCCACAATGTCCTGTAAGTCTGTGTATAAATTAGGCCACATTTCAATCAATGGTGAACCAGCCCGGATTTCACAAGTAAAGTTCACCGAAAACTTTGGCAAATGTAAACTGTAAGAGATTTCTCTCATCCGCACCCGCACAAGTTCCATTTGAATTAATAAAAAAGCCTACAACTCCTCTAAAATAAACAAAATACAACCTACTCAATGTCAGGCTTTAAATATCCGCGAACTGCCGGCCTTGGCGGAAGTCCCAAGCCAACACATTGCATGTTGCACCTCATTAATTCAGTTGAATTCAGCTCATTAATCAAAAACCTCGACGTTGGTGTAAGAAGTTTTGCCATCCACAACTGACAAAGTCCCAAAGTAAACGCAACAAGATGGATCCGTATGAAGACCAAAAATCAATGACAAGAAAAAGTTCTATAATTAGTAGGTATACTTACTACAAATTTCAAAGAAACACACACACAGCTGTAGGAAGGAATGGGAATGGTTGACTGATTTTTTTTATCCTTGTCCTTTATAACCTTCCCCTTTCATTGCAGGACTCTGATGGGTGGCCAACGGTGTCCGAATGTGAACCAAATCGAGAGGCAAGTCGTCATTGTAACCGGCGGCAACAGTGGCATTGGCATGGAGATATCGAAAGCGCTGGCCGCCCGTGGCGGACACGTCATAATGGCATGCAGGGACATCACAAAGGCCGAACGTGTTGTGGCCGTACTCAAGCGAGAGCTACGATGCCAGTCGACCGGCGAGTACTTTATCGAGGCGCGATGCCTCGATTTGCGGTCCTTTGATAGTGTAAGGCGATTCGCACGCGACATCCGCTCCGAATTCGAACGTGTTGACATTTTGATCAACAATGCCGGCGTTATCTTTCACCCGGAGGCTAAATCTGTTGACGGTTTCGAAATGCATCTGCAGGTTAATTATCTGGCGCCGTTCCTGTTGACACATCTGCTGATGTCACATTTGAAAAAGTCCGACAATGGCCGTGTTATCAATGTTTCCGCACATGCACACGTAGCGGCCAAAATGGACATTGACGACCCCCTGAACGTGGGCACTTGGTCTGTGAAGTTCCATGCACGCGATGCGTTCTCTCATTCGAAATTGGCTGTTCTCTTGGCCACCAAATGGATGGCCAGGGAATTGAAAGGTGAGTGTGGGTCTGGATATATTATATGACTACACCGTTTTTGGGTGTCCTTATATGAGTTAAATGTGTCGAATGTTTATTTTTTCAAGGATCCACGGTGACGGTGAACGCGTGTACTCCGGGCCTGGTGAGGGGCACATCCCACTTGAGAAGGTAAGTAAAGAGTCCTTCTTCTTCTCTTTTTTTTGTTTTTATTTATTTATTGGGACTTTTCTGTGTCACCCTCTGGGGGGTTGTATCTGTGTGGTTATGGTTGGGGTTTGCTTAAATTTAATCATCGACAGTTTTCCATTTCACGTCGACAAAACCAAATGGCGCGAGCAGTTTTTCCATGCCGATTCCAGTGCTCGGGCGGGATGAGTAAGCAGAAACGAATGGGAGGTGGATGGTGAAAGATTGCGAATGCTGAAAAGTTAAATTGCTTGGAAAGGAAGTTGGGAAGCGCTTTAAGTGTTGGGCTTACTTTATGCAATTACAGGAAGGATACAAATGTTTAAAACAGTCCCGAAGCACTTGAGGATATGTATGGCAACATAAATAAGAAGTTTGAGAAATTGGTTGTAGGTATGGGAAAAATAATTCCATAAAGAAAAATGTGTATTTAGAAGGACACGTGAGATTCTATTATAATTATTGTGTTGAGTGCGTGGAAAGGCTTGTAGACAAGTTCACCTGCATACGTTATACATGTACATTGAAGCCAAAGAAGGGATTTAGACAAAGCGGGGCTGTTTCTTTGGCCTAAGAAGGCAATTGAGAAGCAGGTCCTTGCCAAGAACCGCTTAGAAAACTCTGTACACCCCCCTCATCATCCCAGTCCCGCTTTATGGCGCAGAAGGCGATCAGATCTCTTTGGTCGTATCGAACGCTAAATTCTTCGAGTGATTTTCGGTCCCTTTTGCGTTGACGGTCTTTGGAGGAGCAGAACAGCGATCTATATGAGCTGTACAGCGACATCGACCTAATGAGAAAGGTACGCAACATGCGTCTAAGATGACTGACTGGTATAGCGATTGAACAAGAACGCTCCGCGCCGAAAAGTTTCGATTACAATGCGAGCGCAGCAGAGGAAGAAGTTTAGGTTCCTAAGATGTCCTTAGACAACTTACAACAATTTGAACTGAGACCGAACTAGCACCTATCTAAAAACATCTCGAGGTGCTATCAAAGCGATACACTTTCGTCAAAATTTGAGCTTTATTTTCTGGTGGCGTGGCCCTGAGGGTTCCCGACGTATGTAGAACCATACATCGGGCATTGCTCCTAAGGCTGCTGCTGGACATATTTCATTTACTCCTACTTATGTATGTTTATTATACAAATGCTTGGCCAGATCTACCAAAGCTTACTTTAAACAAATGTTTCATCTTTTGAAAAGGTGTGCATCGAACTGCATGAGTATTGCAACTCTGCAGTCGATGTATTGAAAGAGTATATAAGCTTAACGAAAGAGAGAGAAGGATCTAGTAATTGTATAACGAGAGTTAGTCTTTCAGCAGGATCGAGCATGAGCAGGTCACAATCGCAGGTCTAATAAAAGTGGTTTTTAATATTTTCCCACTATAGTTCATTGTGTTTTATTTGTTCCGGCGGTTTTTGTTTTGTGTTTCTTCTTCTTTTCCCTGAGCTACGATACAAGGTGAGAATGCCAACCTATCCTTTCAGAAATACCTAATTTTGACAACGTTATTTAGGTTTATCCCTTTTTTATGTCAACTTTCTTCTTTGTCGAAAAATGCTTTCAATCGGAACCATTGAAAGGTGAATTTTAGGAAACACTGCTTATCTTCCGTAAAGTCTAGGCTTGTTTGCCTCGATTGCCCGTTACCAACCCAGGCGTTGAAAACCAATCAACCGTTCTAGAAAACTATAGGGATGTAAGCAAAACTACATGGAGCTCGAAAATAGTAAAAATGAGCAACACAACCTTGAAAACAGCAATATCTATTTACATATACTTAGGTTTCACTTCGAGTTCGAAATTATCGTCCTTTTTTGGGTCCTTAAAGACATCAGCCTAAGATAAACCAAAGTCTACCGTTCATTTAAGAACACTTTCGTAAAAAATCCTTTTTAGGAAAAAGAACAGTTTGGTGAACATTTTATCTAATAAAGCCTTTCTTTAAAGTAAGGATTTTTTTGGTGTTGAATAGAATTTTAAGAGGAATGTCTTTTTCTGTGTAAAATATGTATAAATGCAAAATCTAATCATGTACTTTTATGGATTTAAAGAACCTTTTGATAAAAATCAAGTATTGAAAGACCACTGTGCAAAAAATCTCTAAATAAAATGGAAAAGCATTTTTTTGGGGCACTTCAATGCCCTTGTTTGAGATTCCAGTGACTCCATCTTAGAACAAAAGGCAAATTTCCATGTAATTTTTCATTAGAACTCACCATACTGACACACAGCCATCCATAGATATATCTGTATGTCCCTATTCATCATCCTCTCGTTGTACAGTAGTTCGAAAGTACTACCCAACAAAGTCTTTTGTAAGCGTCCTTAAATTAATTTTTTGATTTCAATAGGCAAGAAGCTCAATGGCAGGATCCCCTGAAAATCAGAAATTCATCAAAAGTTGTCTTTCAAGCGCCACCTCTCGCGAATATTCGACAAACATCCGAGAGTTCAATGTCCCGATAAAGTTCCTCTCTCACTTCGGCCTAAAATGATAAGTCCCTTCTACTATATGTTTCAAAAGAGGTAGGAGTAGGATAAGTGGTTCCTCAATGAGAAAGTTCAAACGTGAAATAGGTCCATACCGGGACAATTATGTTCACACTAGCCTCGTGTCACATAAATTAATGAAAACAAACTGATGCAGCGCTACACTTGTTAGCTCAACTTGCTAGGACGAGTAGTATTGAATAATGCTAAAAATTGTTGATACCCCTTAGAGTGTTTTTGCTTTTCAAAGAGGTCCTTCATCCCTTATTGTGATGTAGACAGCATATGATTATAAAAACGAAAAATCAGCAAATCAGCAGAAATTCTACAAATTAAACCCAGTTTCCCCATCATTTCATAATGAATTGCTGCCCAATTTAGAATTAAGTTGCCCATTCTTTAAACTCAACTAGCTTTCTGTCAAAATGCACTCTTAATCGCTCAACTTTCTTGAAAGTCATCTGGCAACGACCTCAACCACCCTCGTCCCTTACTATAAACCTCTAATTAATTTTCATAACCATCCCGAATGTTCATTACAGGACATAGTTTAGTTTTCCGTACCCGACGCATATAGAAGACCGACCGACGACGCGACGTGACTGTAGAACTTCGCGGAGACAGCAGGGGCGCATTTCGCATCATTAATTTCGCTCCCTATTCCTGGGGTCGCTTTTCGTTTTCTTTTTTATTTCGTTCAAATCGTGTTGCGAATAATAGCATCCTTGCACGTAAATGTCCTGGTGACTTAGTCCCAGTTATTGGTGCAAATAGTGTGTTTCCATTTGCATATCATTATCAAAGGCACATCAAACGCTTTCACATATTCCATTCATGTGCCAAACACGCACACAGCGGCAACAAATTGGTGTTGACTCTAAGATCCTTTTAACACACTGTTTGTGTGCCAGCCAACTGCCGAGGAACAATCTGCAACATGGATTCGCTAAGTGAGGCACAAATTGCTCGGGTGTTCAAATGAACAATGTTGAAAACTAGAAACAGAAACACAAAAGGACGAACAGAAGTTTCTGCAAATATTCACTTCATGTTCGCTGTTTTATTGTGTTGAAGACTTTCCCTCCGCGCCCTCATAGCCTTAAAATAGGGCCACAAGGACATGCAGCATGCAGAAGAATTCATTATAGACACCCTGCCTTTATATCATGTGCACTGATCTGGTAATTAAACTGCCGAGGGGACTTGAACACCCAGAGTTGAGTTTGAGTTCATCAGCTCTTCGTCTTCGTCGGGATACAGTTAAAGTAGCTTTTACAGAGGCAATTTTTGGTAGCGAAACTTGAAATTCAGAAGAAGAAACAATGAAAAAACAAATGGGAACATGTGTAGGTAGTCTCTCGCCATTTTATCTTAACTTGTGTCGTCCTTGTGTTGATGTGGAGAGGATTACTCTTCGCCATCACCCAACATGACCCAAGTTAACACAATCGAAGTTCACTTCGTACATTGAGGCACTCGTCGTCTTCCTTCTGTTATGAGCTAGTGCTAGATGGGGTCGTGTTTACGTTCGGTTCGTGAACCCTGGACAAGTATAGCAAAATTTGTTTCTACGGACAGTACACAAGTGGCACACAAGTGGCAATAATGTGGTTGACAAGAAAATTGACAGGGCTTGGAATTTGGGGCGACGCTACATCTCGTTGTGTTGTATACTACGTGCTTTGAATTTCGTGTATGGTTGGGGTTGGGCATGTTGCGGAGTTTTAACCGAACATATTCGAGGCCTGTCAGGGGAAAAAGTCAGCCTAGAAAGTTCTACCAAGTTTTTGTCTTAAAGTAATTTTTTTGTCATTTATCTGACAGGGGTGACTGGATAACGAATTTCTATCTGACTGCCAAAGTTACCAAACTGGGACCCAAAATATTAATAGTGACTTACAGAACTGGCGATGACGAGCAGTAAAATCAAGCAGCAAACTTCCTTCTTGTAGCGAAACTAAACCAAAACCTATGCTCCCTTTAGGAACTAGGATCTTACTGTAATGTCAAGTATCTAGGGGTCGAATCGTGTTATCCGTGGAATTTGTCGTATGTAGTAAAATTGATAAAAATCGATTGCGCCCATGTCCTTTAAAGACAATGAATGCAAAAGCGGCTGTAAATCGCTTGAAGAATATTGCGTTCGAACCTGCTTTAACCGCCTTCGAGAAAGCCCATTATTCTGTACCTCAACGGAACTTGAACAATGAGCTTCATAGAGTCTTCTTAAAGACTTTCTTGACAAGAGCTAGCTAAAAAAACATAAACAAGCAATTGGCAAGCGCAGTCGCTTGATTTGCAATCGGGCCATCGCGGTGCCTTTAGAGTTTTTTCTTGAGTGGCTGTAGGTAAATGCAGTCCAAATATTAAATTGGCGAGGCGGTATTACGTAAGGTTACAGCAATGGGGATTTTCAATAATCTAGTTTAATAAGTCCGACTGACTTGATGTACAGTGATCCACGGATATGTGACCCTCGCATAATTGCGTTGCTCATTTAATTTATTCGAAAACTAAGTAAACCACGCATTCAATAAGAAATGTGCATAACTTTTCCAGTTTAAATGTGTCCCGCTTAAATGCGTTGCCCGGTTAAATGCGATACAAAGAGTAATTTTTCTCATTTAACGTCATACAAAATCTCCCGGTTAAACGAGCACTTTTTGTGCTTACATCTCTTCTTTTCTCTTCTCTTCTCTACATATAATAAAACTGTAGAATAAATAATGCCTGACCGCGCATCACGCAGAAACTACTGGACGGATTTTGATGAAACCTGGCACAGTGATTGCTTATGTTATGGGTCGGGCTTAAGGATACTTTTTAACCGGTAGTATAACTTGGTTTTTACAAAATAGTCAAAAAAACCGGATATATGTAAGGAAAATTCTGTTTATACATTGAAAAATAAAAAAGAGGCGAATTTAGAATATTTTCTCCTGAATCATTTAAGATTTAAAACATCCCACTGCCTTGTCCTGAAGCTAAGCAGTGTTCAAAACAATTATTCAAAACATCGCCCATAATTTTCCTTCAGTGGATACCACTGCCAATAGTCATGCAGCAGTATCGTTGCAGAAGTGTGTGTGTGATCATTATGTATGCTCTAACGTGATCATATGTTTTGCACTTCAATGGGCAGTCGTCTCTTTTCAGCGCATACATTCAGGTTGAACACGTTTTCAGGTGCTGTTCATTGGGAAAAGTTTGGAAATGGGCTGAGGTGGGGTTCTTGTGTCACTCTGAAGTTGTTTCATTCGTGTTGCTTCTTTTCGCCGACATTTGAGGTGGGTAAGAGGGAACAAAATAACAGGTCTTTGCGTAAATCGTTTTGCTGACAGTTCGCGTATTTGGCTTATGTAGGAAAAGTGGACAACCTAGGAATAAAGAAGCTTGTACTATTTAGTACGCACGATATCGCCCTTTAAATTGCCTAAACTAAATTGGAAGCTTAACGTCCAAGATAGACTTACAAATACAATTACAAGCATTACGCTCATTAAAAACAGCGGTACACCATTCTATGTAATGTAATGACAGAGAGGATCAGCAAAGGAATAAAGTTTCGGGGGGAAATAAGATTTCATTGTCGATCACTGATCAGAGAGTTTGGTGTGTATAATACTTCCGAACACATAAGTGTTTTAAAGGCAGAATTTCAGGGCATATTCAAAGCTGCAGAGCTATTTCACACGAAATCGATATTAAATAAGAATGTTGGCATCCACATTGATAGTCAGGTTGCGCTTAAGACGCTAGAGTCGCAAGTCATTTAATCTGAACTAGTCAGGACTCCAGGCCTTCAAGCCGTGCGTCGCTCGGAGTATAAGGAAACGCCTCAAAAAGTATTCTTAGATTAATCAATGCCAGGGATCTGTTGTTGGTTATTTAAAGGTATCCCTCTCACAAGCAAGATCAAGTACGGTGAACAGAACCATAACCAGATTGGTACGTTTCCCCAAATACTGCTTGCACCCGGCTACTAGTGATTTCCCCATCTAAGAGAAAGTGTTAATTCTACCATAAGAATCCATTCCACATTCGATACCCAATTTTTGCTTGTTTTCTCTGAAGTCAATTGCATTTGGGTATCGACTGTAGAGTGCTTTGTAAACGACTTCTCCGCAGCTGTTGTGTACTTAAGCTAACAAATTGTTTCTGTTTTTGGGGATGATTTACAGTGTCTTCCAAAACTAAAGCACGTAATGTGTCGCTTTGCAGTAAATCGTCCCTAGCGAGGTATCCGTCGGAACGGAAAATTCTCCGATTTTATACGATTCGAGGTATTCTTCGGAACATCTATTCGGAATATTTTTCCGATACGCATATCGGCGAATTACGTTGAAGTGCGATGAAGTGCATTTTTTCTTCAATTTTTGACAGCTAGGTTCCGATGTCCTCCGACAGAAATTGGTTGCGGAATTTGTTTACGATTTGGATTTGAGCCTCCGACAGAGTATGCGTTGCGGAGAATTTTCCGTTCCGACGGATACCTCGCTAGGGCGATTTGTTGTTTGAGTTGTTCGGAATACTTGCTACGAGCCATTTTATCAATCTTTTTTAAAAAAATTGTTTCCCCCTTGAATAAAAAACGGTGAAATTGTAGTAATTTAAAACTAAACGGGAAAATTGTATGTTGGTTCCGCTAAAAGCAAATATTTCGACGGGTGTACTTGTACAGGAATGCCATCGATGAGTGTTCGTTGTATGAAGGCTGTCAACAGTGGTGGCATGACTTTATTGTGACAAAGGTCCAAAGTTTTCGGTACAATATAAGCATAACAAAAAATAAAACACTCGAGGATAACTACTCGCTAGTACTGCTGTTTTAGACACACTGTACATTGAACCGAATTTCCTTAGCTGAGCTGAAAAAACTTTTGTTTCCACCTACACACATGCAATTTATATAGCACTCTTCATAGAAGGACTCTTTTCAGCCTCCAATTAGAGGCGATATGTGAAAAAGTGGACCCTCACATTGAGTAGCGAGTAAATTTGTTCATTTCACTCGCTGTCTAGGAGAAATTCATTCGACCGTTTCGCTGTAATGAGCCTGAATTATTTACTCCGCAAACAGACCTTCACATATCATATTTGTGATCCTTTCTCTATGTGTGCCAAACGGATGTGCTGTGCATATGGGAGTGTGTTCACGGGGGACCATCAGCATCACCATTCCGGCAGAGATGGTTGTGCGTTTGCACTCAATGGAGTTCGGTGTCCTGAAGTGAATAGCGGAGCTATACTTCGTTATCTTAATAAAAATTCCTTCAGAAAACTACATAAATGGAAGAAAGAACGAGGGACGACGGCGACCTATATCCGTAATGGATTTCAAGATGTCAGTCAGTATACGCCACTTGTACATATATGATTGTACCTACTGTGCTGGATAGTGCTAGAGAACCGAACGCATGTCGGCATGGATGAGTAAATAACAAGATGGAGCGGATGAATTGAACAGATAGTGGATGATAAATTGCGTTATTTGAATTGAAGGCCATGAATTACTGAATGAATGTCTTCTTCTCAATGATGCTATCCTCTTGAGTACGGATATTGTTTTTTTCTTAATTGCTCTTAGATAGTCACAGACAGATAGCTGAACAGAAATATTTTCGTAGCTTGGCCAATATTTTTGAACTGTGGCAGACCTTCTATTGTAATAAAAACATCTTATGCGTGACTTGAAGTTCGTGGCGTGAAAATTTGGTTGTGTTAAAAACGTCCAGGTCCTGCGCGTCCCATACTTCTTTTTCGTTCCGCTCCAACAAAGCGAACGACAGACAGAGCTGTCCCCTTTCGATGTGAGCCCATCGCCACCAACCCAAATCAGAACCACTATCAAAAACAAAATTTGAAATGATTTTTGTTGGTGCAGATTTCATGACTTGAGCATTGCCCGGATTCAGAATTAAAAATAAGTTAGTTAATAGCTTAAATGAATTAGGGATGAAATAAGTAGACACAATTCGTTTTTCTTATCCTACATCTATTAACCCATTGGGAAGTTAGTAGAGGACCGTGCATTTGACTTGAAATAATGTTACTCCTGATTTGGTCCTCTAATGCTCAGCTCCTTAAAGTGATAGAGCAAGTTTTAATAGGCGTAAACCTTCTCCAAGAAATTTGGATCATAACAGCGAAAACCGTATGGAAATCTTTTAATTGGTTTTCGAGATTAGCGGCAACAACTGTTTTTCCTTATATTTTTACTTGTACTGTATTATTGAAGATGATGATGTAATGTGTTAAATGTGGTGCTACAAGTACGTCCAGCAAAAGAACTTCGGAAAGAGAACGCTCCAAAAGTCTTTTTATATCGCTTATAATTATTATCGTTCTTGAGTTTTGGATGCTTCTTGTCAACATCCAAAAAGCAGTGCTACTAGACGACAAAATAAGACATAAATATTTGAGTAAATTAATTAACCCTTGGTTAATACAAATTCTATGGAAAATTAAAATTTTTTTTCCCATTCATACGATTTCATATTTCCAAACATGCGGGTCTAACATTTTTTTAAAAGATGACATTTGCTAATAAGCAATTTACAAAAAATATTAGATTTGTAATTTTTTTAACTTTCTCAAACGGCTGGACGGATTTCTTTTAAACTTCGGATTTGGAGTTTGTGGGCTTACAGTTTGGGACCACCCTATTATCAACGGTAGTTACTTCCCATATAACGGTTTTAAAGAAAAAAACGGCTCCATCGATTTCAACTTAAATTGTTATTTTGGGTTATGTAGGTGAGGCTAACATTGTTGCATACCCAGTTTTTCACTAAAAAATCTAATAACTGTAATTTTGAAAACTGGACATTTGAGAATTTTGAGAATTTGGTTTCCGTTGGTTTACCTTCATAAAAAGGCTAAAACAATTTTGACCAAAACGCATACTTGGATTAAAATTGACGTTGTCAACCTTATTGCGTCCTTTATTTTCGATTCGAATCACCGGAAACGCTGATTTTGAAAGCTGTTCATATCTCGAAAACGCCACTTTTGATTTGTAAAAAACTTTAAAAACCAACTTATGCTAACATCTTTAACAATACCTACTCTATACTCAGTTTTAGCTAAATAGCTAAACAAGATTAATTTTTAAACTTAACATTCCAATATTTGTTACTACATATTTTGCACGCATTATTTTCCAAAATCAGCTCTAAAGATTTTGACTAAAATGCTTATTTAAAATAACATAAGTATTCTAAATACACCGTACTTTGTTTTTCTTAGAGAAATGCAAATAAAACCGTCTTACAAGCATTACCGCACTACCAGTTAAAATGCAATTACAGCTATTAGAAACTCCTTTTTAGCGAATGTCAAAGACTTCTTCTATTTTCAACCATATTACCTCAACCTTAAAATAATTGCAACCAATTGGAGTTTACCCTATCAGAAACCCGCACTTCATTTGCAACCCCCAAATACGTCCATAGAGGCACAAATTCAAAAACAAGTCTCTGAATTCTTCTAATAAATCTATGTCAAGATATCGGTAGGTATATGGTATATCACAAACTCTATTTCGAGTCCAGCATCACCAATCTCAAAAATCTTGTTTTTTAACCTATAAACAATAATAAAATAATAATAAACCAGTCAAACTTATAATGTTAACGAGAAAGTTTCGTGCGATCCAGCCGTGCACATTTTTAGCCTTACTTTCGATGTAGTTTATGCATTGCATTTGAACTCACAAATTTTTAATACAATCCTATTGGAAGAGTGAATGAAATTTATTTAATTTAAATAAAATTCGGTTTGAATGAAATGCAATCGATATGAATCGTAATTGGTATCGAGTAAATTATATTTTTAGCCCTGTAAAAAGTTTAAGCAAATTTGACCGAGACTAGAAAACTAAATAAATCATTTATCTTTAAACATTTGCATTTTACAAATTTTAAACACAAATTCCGAAAAAATCCTATAGAGATGGAAAATGCTATAATTACAATTCTCTCTTTTTTTGTCTGACAAGAACGTATATACGAATGCGATCGATTATGTATGTCAATTGCTTTCGATTTAAAATCAGGAACGCAAATGTAATGTGTTCCTTCAACAGGTTGCTGGATAAAAAAAAGTTAGGGTAAAAAAAATAGTCAAAATCAAAACAATACATTGAGTGATGGAATAAAGGCTTCCCATTGAGCTGGAGCTGCTGCTTACAATTCAAACATAGAGATGAAATTAGGCTGATAATAAGAACCAGTAAAATAATAAAACAAAATAACCCTCTGCTGGGAGCCTGGCCATGTGGGAATAGAGTGTAATGAAATGGCCGACTCTATCATAGGTCCTGAACCATTTTGCGGAATAGGGGATCACACCCTCTAAGAATAATTTTGGAAATTGAGAAAGATCTCAGGGCAAGAAAGTAGCATTATCGTAGCTCAAGGCATGAGGCAGGCCAAGGAACTCCTGGGCCAATACATCCGAAAAAGATTCCAAGCTTACATAGGAATGAGAAAAAATAATCTCCTTATCGTAACAAGCTTCCAAACGGGCATTGTAGACTCAAGGAACGACTCACGAACCTGGAATCTGCAGAAGGTCTCTGCAGGTTCTGCGATGAGTCCAGTGAAATCCCAGAAAGTGTGTTGGGACCATGTTGGTCATCCACAAAGAACAGAAATACTTGGGTAAATACCAATTTTCGGATGAGGAAATGCTCTCACTGGGGCCAGCTCTCATCCTTAAATTCTTAAAGACTAGAAAGAGTGCTATAGGACCCTCTTAAATGATTCCGAAAGGAAACTTAATGTGAGGGTAACTCTTATGAGGGAATATAACTCTCTAAAGGGTAAGCATGGAGTATAAGAATCCCTTTCAAATAATAATCTTAAAAAAAAGAAGATGAGGTTTTCGTAATTTGTTAGTCTGCTTAAACTTGCATGATGAATTTGTCCGGCATTAATAATGCTTAATAACTCCAGTTGCCCCATCATAGGCTCCTCGTCCTTCAATTCGCAATTCAACAGAATATTAATCTCCTACATCGAATGGCAGCTTAGACCTAATTTTAACTGACTTTGCTGGAGCAACATCTCAGCCCGTTTACGTAACGATAACAATACATCTTGCTGGCATCACGCCTCAAAAACTCACCCCTATAATTAATAATCGACAAAGGATTTCCGTGCGCAAATCAACAAAACTTTGGCAACACAAATAATTAATCAGGATTATTCTGTGTGTGTTTGTGTGTATTTTATCCCGTCGTCTTACATAGAACACGACGAGCTAAATTGTTTCCTTCGTACTTGATTTAAATTTATTAAAAATAACTCCCCCATCAAGGACATAAAGAGGGCATACAAACGAGAACAGCCAGCCAACAATAACCCCCCATTGTGTTGTTTAATATTTACTCAATCAAAGAAGCCTCCAGTACCGTTGGTATTGTCTTTGACCCATTTCATGGCACAAATCCTTTGGTATTGCTCAACTTTGTTCGATGCTCGAGGACACACAAGTGCATACTTCAAACTACAGACAGGTCCTTTGGACTCTCGGAATCCAATGAATAGTTTTGCATTACTTTCACAGTGTGCTCCGCATCCAACTGGAGGACGACGACAAAAAATGGAGAAGCAATTTCATTGCCTTTTCCAGCGATTATTTTGTCTCTAGGTTTTTTTTTGCATCCTTTTCCCGGCTTTGTTATCGGTTTTATGCCATCGATGTGCAACTAGATTGGTAATTGAATTCCTGTTTAATTTTTACTCTGTATAAGACATTCTTTCTCTGTTTCTAACATTCGGATGAAAGAGCAACCGAAAGTCCTTTTATTCCTGTCAAGAGTAAAGAACTTTAGGTATGATGAAAAGTTTTGCATTTTGATTTAAAATTCGAAGCAAGGACCTCCAACAACATCCACGTATCGGAATTTGCTACTGTCAACGAGGTTAGCTGGCAATCAAACTTTCCGCAAAACAAAGCCCACAACAAAGAAGTTTTATTCACCCGACCAATGTTAAGCAGGCTCAGGAAACAAACACAGTTTTCGTTTGAAGTGGTCATGACCATGATGTACCCAATTTAGCTGTTTTTCGGGCCATCTAGTTGTGCGGTGAAACTTGAGGAATTATTTTGATGGAAGTTTGCAAAGTTTTCCTTGCATTCGAAACGATTTTTCCATGATTAGGGAGGGTCTTCTACAAAAAAAACAGAGATCCTAACGATTTGGAGTTGAGTGTTAATAGAAAACTGCTCTTATAACATGATACAGGGAGCTACCAATCAATGCCAACACATAAATGTAAATGGATGTCTGTCTTGATCGATTAGTTTGAGGCATTGTCGACACGCGTTTGGATTTTTTTAGGCGTAGTTTTTAGGATGTTGTTCAGGCACTCTTTGATGGTTATTTTACAGAGTATTTGGGCGCTTTTTTGAGGATTTTGTAGGTGGTGGGGCCTTTTTTGTCAGTCTCTATGAGATTTTTAGAGCGTTATGTGTTGGGTTTTCTGTTGTTTTTTTGCCGATTGGGGCACTTAATAGGGCGTTCTTAAGGTCGTATTATGGATCGGTTTTAAAAGCGATTTCCGGGACAGATCACATGGATCTTTTGTGAGAGCGGTTTGTAAAAAGTTTTTCGTCGCGTCTTTTTTTGCTTTTGGGACTTGTGGAATGTTTTTTCGGGCTATGAAGAACGTTTTAACGGGTGTTTCGGCGATTTTTTATGTAGTTTTCGAATATGTTTTTTTTGTGGTGCTTTTTCGAGATGTTTTTAAAACAATTTTCGCGACATTGGGGCGTTTATAGGGACACTTTGGAAAGTGTTTTTTGTAACGTTATTTGGAGGTTAAGGATTTATTTTCGATACCTACTTAGTTTTAAGGAAATTTTGGGTAAGTTTCTGGAGCGTTTTTTTAAGAATTTTAAAGAGCAGGTTTTCGAAAGTTTTTCTACTCGTTTTTTATGTATTTTTCAAGTTGGTTTTAGCTTTAAGGGCTGCTTTTTTTTGTGTTTTAAGATGTTTTTTCTGTTTTTTAACGGACCATATTTGGGGCGATTTTTGATGCATTTTTAAAGTTTTCGTTTTTAGTTGTTTTTGAGATGTTTTTCTGGTTTTGTAGGGGTCTTTTTTAAGAAGTATTGTATTCAGTTAATAAAAAAGTTCATGGAGGTATATTATTTCAGAACTTCAAAGTTTATTACGTCAATTTTCCTGTTTTTTTATTTAAGGTTTGTTTTAAAAAATACAGTGCTAAAAAAACTACAAAAAAATATACTTTCAATGTCCCATAATTTTAAATTAATTACTTTTTCAAAATTTAAAGCATGTCTTCTATGAGGCATCGGATTTTATCTTCACCCCCATGTCAAGCGTTGAAATAGCCAAAAATGTATGTATTGCTGCAGGTATGTCATCATGAGTTTTATGGCACATGTTTTTTCGACTATTTTGACGTTATTTTGGGTTAAAGTTGTTCTAAGTGTGTGGCTTTTTCGGTTTCAGTTTCGTTAAAATTCTGCGAATTTTCGGGGTGATTTTAAGTTTGTATTTTGAGTGTTTCTAGTATGTTTTCAAAACGTTTTCAAAGGCAGTCTTCAGTGGGTGTTTTGGTGATTTTAAGTGGCTTTTTTGGGAATTTTCGGTTGCGTTTTCAGGCGCTCCATTGCGTTTTCCATCGTTTTTTGTTTGGAGCATTTTTCAAAGCGATTTAAAATGTAACTCTCAGAGCGATTTGAGATCTTTTTAAACCATTTTAAGGCATTTTATACATAGTTGTAAAGGCTCACACGCAAATACAAATTTTGTGGAATAAATAAAGGATATTGCAAAGGATGAAAAGCCAAGTTCGAACAGTTGTTGAAGTTTGAGGGACTGTTCAACATTCCCTCATAATCGGTACAAGAATCTCGTTCTTAAGACTTTTTATTTTCAAAATGTTCATAGTCCTATAGCATGAGCTTCTATCTATATCACATTTCATGTATTTTTTTTTCCTAACTTAGACTTAGTCCTTCGAAACCATAACTCCTTTAATTTCGGAATAACACCGAAAGTCATGTTGAAGAAATCAAAGAGATCTTTAATCAAAGAGAGAGATAAAGACAAGTTGATGGTGGTGACAAGTTTAAGTGAAACTTTAGGTCTCCTTTTGATTAAAGGCCGATTCTTCGATTTTTTAGTTGAACCAACATCTCGATAAAGGACTATCGGCCAAATAATATTTCAGACATCGCGATAGGGCTAGGTCATAAATCAGGCCTTCATCTCACCTCAGGGGTGCCGGGGTGGTGGACGATAAAGATTACTTCAACACAATAAAACGACGACGAGGAGACAAGTTCAGGACAAAAGAACTTATATACAGCCGGCAGGAGGAATTCCATTAACACTCTCCACAAAATAGTCCTCTCCTAACAATGGCCTCTTTTAACACCAGCTGCGATGTGGTAGCGGGTGCGTCGAAATGAGAATTCCATTATACCTACTGCTATCATCAGGCGGTGGAGGTGCTCCCAGGTGGTGTAAAAATACAATGTGCGCCAAATGATGGAAATGCGACTTGCTCATCATCGTCAAAGGCGTCACGCCGGTCGTCATCATCGTCATCGTAGTGGGATGCAAATGCGTCACTGGTTTTGTTTGCCTGTGTTTGGGTTGCACGAATTTGTTTCGGGGGATTGAATTTTGCGGTTGACCGCAGTGTAAAACCGTTTCATTAAATCGAACCGTCTGCTGTTGGATCTAATTAGATTTTACACCACACGAAGTATTGTGATTGTGAATCGAATGCGGATTTGTAAAAGCAGTGCTCTCGACGAACACCAGCAGCGGGTAGCGGTTCATTTGCATAATGAACTGGAAATGTGCAGGGCCAGGACTATCAATTAGCTGCAAGGGGTTTTGTGATTTTAAACGAAAAATAAGATAGGATGATGAGAGCTTTGTTTATCTAATTGAAATGAGGACTTTGTGATGCCGATGCAGATTAGGGTGAACTTGTTTTAAGCAAAACTTCGGATTCTAGCGAAAAAGCTTTAGTCAGCTATTTTCTATTTTACTTTTTGTAAAAACGATTTCTTTAGAAGGTACCCAACTTTTTGGCAATATCGTCAAATCCAATAACCTTATACAAAATCAGCGTGAAAATAATCATAAATGTTAATCATCTTTTCTAACACTAGTAGGGGCACTACAACCCTGTGTAGATAATTAAACATTTTTTCTTGAAGCAGGTGACATTAACACAGCCAATAGTATAAGTATGCAGGCTAGCCGACAGCCACTTTAACTTAACCTAACCTCGGCCGCTAACTAGTTGCCTAAGCCTATAGATGTAGCCTGTAGATGTAGTAGATTCATGAAACTTGCAGGATATGAACTTGAAGTTTTGTATGATTGAAGAAAATAGAAAATCATCGAATACCTATCTCGGCATTTTTTCAAAATTTGTCTTAAAAATGTTGAAAAAGAGGTTGCAAACTTTTATATTTTAACATTACTTTACTCAAGCTCTTTAGCCAATATTCCCACGAGTATTTTAAGTCATCATTTATCTTTCTGCTTCTTCCAGAGGCCGAGCTTAAAGAAACTAAAGCCAGATGCTATTTAATCAACGAGAAATTAAGATTGATTCCTCGAATGCCAGCTCTGCTTGGGGGTGGGTGGGTTGAGTATACCGTACACATGGAAAAAATTATAGATGGATACACACAACACACACACACACACAGCGCACAGCCCCAGGCGTTCCATTTCTCAACAATGGTTTCTGCTAATATTGTTATTCGGCCCTAGCGAGGTATCCGTCGGAACGGAAAATTCTCCGATTTTATACGATTCGGAGGATTTTTGCTTCGAGGTATTCTGCGCAACATCTGTTCAGAATATTTCTCCGCGATGAAGTGCACTTTTTTTCTCCAAATTTTGACAGCTAAGTTCCGATATCCTCCGACAGAAATTGGTTGCGGAATTTGTTTACGATTTTGATTTGAGTTTCCGACAGAGTAGTATGCGTTGCGGAGAATTTTCCGTTCCGACGGATACCTCGCTAGGGCCGATTGTTTGTTTTGTTACGACTTGACGTTCCATATTCCATGCCGCATCGGTTTGGGACTTAGGGTTGTATGCGGCAGGCATGCGAATGCGACTTACGAGAACGCCAGCTCTGCTTGGGGATGTGCATCTACTTTCGAATAAAATTATACAATTAATTCAATTAACTTAAACAGTAAATAAATTAATATGAGGGAATTGTTGGCGATGTTGCTGTAGAGGCTGTCGCCAAGAATAACTTTCACGTCGTTTTCCGTGCACAAAGATCTTAGTATGTTTCCTTGATGTCCTCTGTGGGGGGCGTGAGCACAAATCAGTTTGCTCCTTGCAGGACTTGCAGTATAAACAAATATAGGCACAATTGTTTTCTTTCTCTGGAGTGTCTGCAAACTCTGATTTGCTGTGAAAAAACCTCGGCACCTGCTGTCATCTCCATAGTGACCCTTCCCCTTACGTCTTGCACTAACCTCTTTTACTGTTTTCTTCTGTGATTTTCTTTGCTTACATCCCACCCTACGTTGATTGAAGGTTGTAATTTGTTCCTGCATCAGCTTTCTCAAATTTTAGTCTGCAATTGCATGTGCCACGCATACAAGACACATACCTACCATCCCCAAAAGACGCCGAACAAGAGACTAAATAATCCGCCACTCCTCCGCGATGGGAAACTTTTCCCGCAACAACAACTTACCGGCTTGTTACTCAACTTTCTGCGATTTTAAATTGCATCACCCTGCCATTTAGGAACTTCCTTCCCTAAGACCTTTAATTAATTCCATCGCAAATGGAAAACTCATTAGCTGTGCGGGTATTTTTGGCACGCGGCAAATTTAATAACAACGAACTCTGTTGCCTTGGATTACTCTTTATGACGCGAGTGTTGACGACTTAAATAACTTTTCCAAAACAACAAATAATGGGATACATAGATTTTTTGTTTTTTTTGTTACAACACTCCTACAAATATGCATATACCTACCTAAAGCTCGTATCTGTATACTCAAACTGTTTAGTTCACCTTTGATGTCGGCTATGTGCGTCAAATTTATGACTTATCCTTGGATGTGGTTATTCATGAAGAACCCACAGGAAGGCGCCCAGTGTGCCATACGTCTGGCAACTGATCCGCAACTGAAACAGGTGTCGGGGGAATACTTCAAGTAAGCTCCATCGAAGGACTATTTTGAAATTAATTAATACCTTTTTGCTTGTCTTTTTATTTCGTCCCTTTGATTGCAGTGATTGCGAGATTGCGACACCATCCCAGCTGGCGAAGGACAAAGAGCTGGCAAAGAAGTTGTACATGGAAACAATGCGGGTATTGAAGTTGACAGGCGCTGACGATGAAAAGGACTAACATTGCGAATGGCGATAAGAGTTACACTTTTTAAAAAAGGACTGCCTCTGTACTCAAGTATGATTGTAGTGACTTTTTGATAACAAACAAATAAAGAAGCATGACGGGTTGACTTGGTTGCGATTGTGTATAGGGAAGGACTCAATTGCTAGTGGTGGTAAGTACCTACATATATGCTTGTAAGTATACCCTTTTTAAGCAGACTCAAACTGACCTAACCTAAGGGGTGTAGTTTGGAGTCATTCAAGTTGGGAAAAGAAGAATTGGTCGTACTTAATGCATTAAAGAGAAAAACACAACTGTGGAATTCCCAGTCAAAGCCGACCTTCTAGAGCTACCAGCTTCATAGGTAACGTTACATTTAAATAGGTTAAGGTAGAATAGCTCGCGGCCAGCAAACGAACTTAAAAGGTCAAGTTGCTAACATCGTATGATAGAAACCAAATGCGAGGGATTTTCGAAATAAAAACCGGAGACCGATACCTCTCCGAGGACGACGCTTTTATGAAATGTGATCCTAATTCCCTAATTCCCTAGCAGATTTAAGAAGATTTAAGAAGTCTTATTTATAGTGATGCATCTGTATCTGATATACTAGACTTCTTCACGATATTATGGAAAGAATAAAATTGGAAACCCTTAGTGACTATTGAATGCATTTGCTTTATATCACGAAAATTAGACCAAGATAAAGTTTTAAATCGATTTACGATGCCCGGCTCTGAGCAGTAGCTCAAATTCAAGGGTCCTTACACTTAAAAGCATGGCTATCAAAGTAGCAATAAAAGACCAACATACTAGTCATACTTCTCCCCCAGGCACACGTTCTTCCCCCAAAATCACTGGCTACCCTCTCACAAAAATCGACTTTGAAAAACACACTTCAACAATTGCGAAATTTAAAAAAAAATACCATTTCCCCACACTTCCACACCATGATTGCATACTTGAAGGCAGTTTCGGGGTCACATTGAATCATTTCACTGTCGACTTACACCTTTACATTCCACTCAATTATATTTGTATTTATATTTAGTATTAAACTCTTATACTCTCTTATGTAATTATCATTGTATCAAGCTCTTCTTAATGTATTCATTTATATATTGCATGAAACTGTTTTAAATGCTCTCGTGATGCAACTGCAACAATGTATGTATGTAACTTTGTCAGCCGAAATAATAAAGAAAGTACACTTTTTAGTCAACCGTTGAACGAACAACATCGTCTCTAATTTCATACACTTAGCCCTCTCCTACAACATAAAAAACACCGAATGGGAAACCGTATTGATAATGAAAGATCATTATTTTCAAGCTCATTATGCTTCGAAATAAAAACTCATAGTAGGTCTTTTTCAACCCCTTGAAATCACTATAAATCAATGTCCCGAAGGCACCTTACGGCGAGCTTTATAGTTTCCTCTTGGCGATTGCGATGCATTCACGTAGGAGCTGTTCCACTGTTTCTTCATTGATCCTGTGCGGTCGGTCGAGTTCGCTAAGTGTTCGGGTAATAACCCTCTGGAACTAATTCTATCTGTATAGAACTCAGTTTGGACAATCGATGCTGTACGTCAAAAGGGGAGCTGAACACATTTGCATTATACAAAGTGGCATTCATCTAGCCTGGAGCCACCTGTCTACGGCACATTACGGACCATGATAAATATTTGGTTTCCCCAGAAAATCAGCTACTTGAATATAGGGTTCTTTAGAAATCAGGAGGGGCAAAAACTCCACAGCAAATGCTTCATTCTATAACAGCCCAAGATAACTGCAGGGCTGGTGAACTCGCCAAAACCGGAACTAAACTACCTTTGCTTTCAACTAAGAATTCTTTGGGTATTCCAATCGTTACTTGTAAACTCATAATAAAGCTTGAAGCTAAGCCGGACAACCGCCTCGACTTGTCTAGCGACAAAGCAGATCTGGCCAAAGCTGGATCGAAATCGCTCTAGATATTTAATCTCCCTTAATAGGAAGCATAATCAGCGCTAGAATAGCTGTCATTATAGGACATAGGTAGGCATGCAATACCAGAGAATATTCTCCATCTTCTCTGTACTTGTCCGGCTTTCTCACAAAGCCATAAACTCCATTTGAGAGCTTTCTACTATTGCAATCTGATATTCGATATCTCCAACGCTTCATCAGAAGCTCCAACTGGTTCAACGAGTAGGAAGAATAGACACGTAGATTCATGTGGTATATCACAAGGAACCTTATAATGGTCTAAGTGTGTCGGCTAGCCGCCAGCCACTTCAACATAACCTAACCATGCTTCATTTTTTGCTGCAACAAATTTAACAATGCGCTGCAAGATTATGCTTCTTCAATCACCACTTGATGTTGGTTCCTGCTTTTACTAATCCAATCATATAAGTTACACCGAAACACCGAAATAGATTTACGACTACCACTCAAAACTTCATTCAACTGTCACTAGCGTCTGAAATCCCATCAAAACATTGCGTCAATTAAAACAGCGATCTCCCGGCGCACGGCGTTTGATTGTTTACAGAAAAATTCGCTTAAATTTAGTTTATATGATGCTGGAGGTGGTGGGATTTTTATTGAGGGTCTTCCCGTCCATATAAACCCGGCAGCAATACAATAATTCACTTAACACTTGAATTGTTTACGTTACAATAAGTCTATGCCATGGGGCCATCACGACCGACCACTGCCAGTCCAGTGGACGTTGGGCCTGGCGCAATCAAAATAGAATTTGATTCTCGATGCAGAATGATTTCATTTGGCTCTTTTGTCTTTTCGACCGAATGCCGTCAGAACACTCTCCGAGAGCAGAATGTTGCAACTTTTAATTGAATTGCGATTGCAGATGTGTGCAAAGTTTTGGGGCTCGTAATAAAATTAAATTAAGCGCTGACACAAGCAGCTCTTGCCTCTTGGCAATGTTGCAGGTGCAGACAGCAGAAACACATGACGTCGCATTGGTGTTAGATATGTGGACGAAGCGAGATGAGAAAGGACATCAAGAGGAATACAATAGGCCTCTGCTTCTATGGCCAACCCTTACTTCGTAACATACCAGGCAAGGGTTTGGTTTTTATTTTCCGGTGGGGTTAACTCAGAATGGAGATCTTTCTTGGACCAATTTATATGCTACGCAGCAATAATACAAAGAGTCAATGATACAGGGATATGCAAATCTGGCTCTGGATGTGTATTAAAGATGCTCGAATGGATTTACATTTATTGGCTGACTGTGTGAAATTAATATGCCTATACCTGTCCTTGAGTATAGAAGATGGAGCAAGGAAAAAGGGTTTCGTAAAATTTTTAAGCCTTTAGACCTTTCTCTGTAGTCATGCCGAGTGGTAAATCACTGCAGCGATTTCCAGGCAGAGATCAACGCGGTTTGGAAAGCGGGACTCAGACTGTCTTAGAGAGGGAACTACCAACAATGGAAGCCAATCAACTCCAGTCTGGTCAACTCAAGATCTGTAAACCAGTGACTTTCGGCGTTAAGAGCGGTAAACCACCACTCAATATGCTATGCTGGGTTCCTGGACATGTTGGTGTGGAAGGGAACGAGGTAGCGGATAAAATGATGTGACTTTGAGATGGATATTCAAGTAAGACAAGTACTACCAGCTTTTAACGCAGCTAAGAGCTTCAGTGATAATGCCAAACTAAGTTTGGCAAAAGAACAACAATGGAACAACTCTCACCGTAGCATAAGTCGTGACTCGTAGTTTGTGGCTCACAATGGACACAAAGTCAAAGATCCTAAAATCTCTTGATAAAAACCAAATCCGAATGCTCGTCGGGGTAATAACTGGACACTTGCAAATGCAAATGACTTCTGCATAAGTTACCGAGACAGAGAGGAAACGCAATCTTTTGTGGAACATCTCCTGTGCCACTGCCCAGCCCTACAAGAAGACTTGGAAGATCTAGCAACGATGCCTCTAAGACGATTCTTCAACAGATCCAAATGGGCCTCTATAGTTTCTAGATGAAACCTAACTTAGACCTATGCCTAATACAGCGTTGGATCTAATAAAACATATCCTAGGGCTGAACACCTTTGCCTAACAATCGGCTACAAGTGCGTAATGTTTAGAAACTAAAAGCGGGATCAGTAAAGTTGTTTAAATCGGTATCCTTCATTAAAGTTACAATTTCCTTTTCGAAAGGCAGACGGCTTTCGAAGTCCCTTATCGGACCGCCGCGCCGCCCATCTACCAAAGAGACGCGTAATAGGTTTCATTAACTTGGTCAAAGGGACATTCCAGGGGACTGTAAGTTCGATGATCTTATCCAAACCGACTCGTCAAAAAACCAGTCATTGGGTATGCAAATAGCTACCTTTACCTGCTTCCACTCAGGAAAACAAACCGAAGATGGTAAAACTGCTGATCTTCGGGAGTTTCATTGTCTCGTAAACTTTTGTATGACCTCCAGCAATTACGAGGAGTGTAACCTTTTCTGATGGTTTAGCTTAAAGAAGAATGGTCCGGCTTGGTAGTTTGACAACCTTGGGACGACAGTCTTAAAATATTGCGACCCCAACTTTAGCCCTGTGGTAAGATAAAGGACTAACTTTAGGTCTGCGATTGGTCTCCTACTAGAGTTCCCTGAGCGTTCAGCTACGTTGTTTAGCGTGTGCCATAATGACGGTGCCAAGCTGTTTTACAAAGGTAAATAAATAAAAATATAAATAAATATTTTTCCGCGACAGGTCTGTGGGACCCAAGGCCTAGCTTCTCACAACCATTCGTTTTGTGTGGGTTTTAAATTTTTGGGACGAATGGAAGGAATCTACAATTTTACGCCGAGTCCAAACGGCTAACTGAGAAGCCCTTTCATGACAGTTTTACTCTCGGATGTTTGTCAGACGTTGGCGAGAGGTGGCGCAGTCGAAAAAAACCTTAAGATTTAATTTGGTTCTTTCGGGATTCAAACCGGGGACCCCTCGCTTAGTAGCACAACATAAGCCACTGCGCCACTGCAAAGGTAAGTAGGTACGGTTATAAAACATCATCTCAAAGACCGCATTTTAAGCTGAACACTGGAATAGGATTTGGAAGATCATTTCTTAGGGACTTGAAAGAACTTTTTCCAAAATTTGTAAATGTGTCTTAGGCTAGGCTTTTCTTAGGGTTCCATATCGTCACATAGGTCCATAAGTGTAGCTGGTAAAGGAGTTTTCTTTCTCGCCCACACATGTACCTAACCTAAATTAGCCTAGGCACACTCTCTTAATTTTGTCTTTTTAACAGTGTAAAAAAAAAATATGTCACTCCAATCTTCCAAGACCTTGATGATGGTTTCGGACTGTAGCTCACGGATTGCTTGAATGATATTGGTCGTACATAAGTGCTTGAATCGTTTCCGGATTGTTAGCCTTACATCGATCCTTCACGGTTCCCCACAAAAAAGTATAAAGGGGTCAAGTCGCAGCTCCAAAGCGGTCAGATACCTGAAATTCGAAAGATTTTTCTGCTTTCATTCTTTTTCCCATTGAAGGCTTTTCGGCATCGAAATACCCACATAGAGGTGGAAATCCCACGACATATTAACACTGGCTGAGACACATCAGTTCGGTATTACTAAACCAGATTCCTTGACGTTCACAGTGTTTATATGCCCAGTGCCCACTCATTGAAAATACATTTCGCACTTTTCAGTTGTCGTTAAATTTCCAAATGACACAGACGACAGACCCCCTTTTTGGAACTCTTATTGCTGACTACTTCCCTGACTACTTTGTAAAAGCTATGGTGGAAGCTTGTATCTCGCAGCGAACTTCAGGAAAAGCTTTTAATCAAACTTTGTATGACTGTTTTAATCAAAGAAAAGTTCTTAAGTGTATTTACTAAAAGCTTTGTCAATAAGCTCAGTGAGTATTCATTGGCGTTGGTACAAAAATTTCCTATACGGTATTTCTAAAAAGAATAATAATATTTCTAATGAAAACTAGTTCTATTCTCTGTACGAAATCCCGCTTCCAATTAGAAATCATTTGGATTAGGGCCGTTACATAATATCAAAGTTACAAACATCCCAAACTACGAATTATTCAAACAGCGAGCGGGTAAAGAAGATGGGCACTAGGTCTTGAGAGTGATGATAAGTCAGGAAGTAAACAGGTCCTCCGTTGTCCTGAAGCTGAGCAATGTTCAAAACAATTATTCAACACATCTCCCACAATTTTCCTTCAGTGAATATCGTTGTAGTAGTGTGTATGTGAATATATGTGCGCTCTAACGTGATCCTGATCATATACCTTTTGCACTTCAAAAAGCAGTCGTATCTTTTTAGCGCACACAAATATTTTTTGTCTTTAAGGTTGCGGGTGAAGAACGGCGAGCAAGGATCAGCTTGTCTTACATAAAACAACTTGCAGACGATTAGTCATATATGAATCAATTTATTTGCCACAAGTGTCGGAAAAGTCATATGTCAGAAGTCTATCACAGATAACATTAGGATTAACACAGTCAAATGCTTTGGAAAAGTCAAGTAATGTTGTCACAGAAGTTTAGAAGTCTTATATCGTCAGAAACTTAGTAAACGTTGCGTAAAAGTTATCAGCCGGCTACTGCATCAAAATGTTGTACGCAACCTGAAGTCTGCTAACTTACCAACCTGTGGAGATTCGATTGGTAACGCGATAGAGCTGGTGACATCTCTCTACCAAATTATTGCAACCTTTTAAATTGCTTCACCCAAAACATCCAGCACATTGGCAACACCACAGCTCCACTTGTGCTGACATAAGAATAAGAAGTATTCTTGCACAATGCGCCGCCATTGCGCCATATCAATAATCTCCAGGTGCTCGCTTAGGATACACTTCTACTATACTATACCCATTTGGCAATGATATTGAAATTGAAATTCCTTTCCAGGCCCGATTCGCAATCCGCAGACTGGAGATGAGCTCATACAATCTGTGCCCTGCGCTGCACAGCCAACGTTCAACGTATTCAATTCAAACAGCTTCTGCTACTGGTGTGTTTGTTTATTCTACTGATTTCTAGTACTCACGCAATTTACTCACGCTATGGTAAACAATACTCACTCAGCCCCACTGGAAGTGGATGGTAAACGACAGAGGCAGAGCAGAGGCCAGCTGGAAATAACAACAGAGAGCAAAACCGTGAGGCCCAGAAGAGCATCCGCCACACTTGTAGTTGTAGTGCGCCAACTCATGTTAGAACCAGCGTTACCACTTGTACTACATATGTAGTACTGTGCTACATATTTGATTGATTTTTGCATCCCGTACTACATACTACATCGTTACTCTAAAGTACTACATTTCTTGAGCTCGTTCATTTTCACCATTTTTGTTCCTGTTGGATTAAAAATAAGGAAATTCTAAATGAGCTGTGGCGTTTTATGAATGGGCTTCCAATCTGATCTTCTAATGTGAATTAAATAAACAAGCTAATGGCGTACCTTCGACACAGTAGTCCAATAAAAGTGCTCCAAAGGAAGTGTTTTAAAAGTAATAGGTTACAAGAATCAACTCAAAATATTTTAGGTATTAGCTTATAAAATATAATGTCAATTTGGACCCATCAGTATTCTTGCTCATAAATCAAATATAAACATAATATTATGGGAGAATGGGAGGTACTACATTTTGTTTGAAAATACTACATTTTTGTGGTTAACGTACTACATTTGCTCTTCGTTTTAGTGGCAACGCTGGTTAGAACGCTGTTAGATTTTAGATACGCTCCACACAGATACAATTTCATTCTCGCAGGTCGCAGTACAGCCGTTTAGATTTGGATTACCTTACCACCATCACCATCACTCTTTTGCCTGTTGGATTGTCTGTAGCGGTGGTTGGTATGGTATGGTATGGTATAGCCAAAGCCAGAAAACAGAGAGCAAAAACAAAAAAAAACTCCATCGCATACACATGAAACATGACACATCATCTCAACACTGGTAGATTGGATGGAGCTTTTTGAGTTTCGAGATGCACGTCGCTGGTGGTTCGACCAGTAGCTCAAGCCCAGTGAGACACTGCTGTCGTGGACGTTTGAACGCGTTTATTTCTTGTTTCTGGTGCTTCTGGCGCGGCGTGTCGTCTGTCCATTCCCTCTGCAAAATATATTTTTTTATTTTTTTTTATTTTTTTCTTTTATTTCCTGTTATTATTCGAGCTTAGCTACGAGTGTAATCGTCGCAGATACTTAAAACAATCGTCTAGCCACTTAGAATCGCGAGTAACTCTATCTTCGTCGCTGTAAAAGTTGTATAACCTGTTCCGGTGTGTGAAATAATAGTAATTAAAAAAAATAAAAATAAATTATAATAATAATTAGCAACAATTTGAATAGAAAAGTTTCTAAGCCAAGTATCTTGGTATCTCTCTGTGCATGAGAGTAAGAAAAAATTACAAAAGCAAACTCCTATAGTAAAGAATCGAAAGGAAATAAAAAAAAGTATCTTAGTGTCTTTTGTGTGTTAATTTTGTGTGCGGTTTATGAAATTCCATGTAGAAGCAGATAGAAGAAGAGAAACTTGAATCGCGCTGTCATTCGTATTCATTTTCTAATCCATGCTCACATACCAGCACGCATACATACCTGCTGCAGTTAGCTGTTGTTACCTACCAACAGTCGTCGTCGTACCGTCACCAATCCACTATAGCAGCAAGAGGAGATTTACCCAGCAGCAGCAGCAGTCGGCAACAAAAGAACAACGGCGGAGTAGAAACTGGAATACTTATTAACCTACATCATCGAGATCGAGATACAGCGGGAGATTGTTACCTGCGGAGTTGGTGTTAGAGTTGGAGCTACAGACAGCCCCACGCAGCACCGTTTTTGAGGTTAGTGTTGGATACTGTAATACATACCTGCATAAAGGTATATATATGGATTTTTGAAAGTTGTATTCCCGTTCATCGTCATCTATTGACTCTCATTACCCTAAGTGTATCTGAGCTCTGAGCGCAGAGGTAGGCAGGCACTGGGCAAGTAGGTGTTGGCTTGCCGCTCTTCAGAGCATAACACCCGATTAATAATTTATCCATATATGCGAAATTGAGTACACAGCACTCGACCAGGGGGAAGAGGCATTTACCGTTAAGGGTTGCCCAGAGTTAATACGAAAAATAACCTCTTCCTCCACGCACAGGCACAACAGGTGGGCTTTGAATACGGTCGCTACTCGCTAGAGAACAAAAAGAAACGAGTAGTCGCGCGGGTACACTTGTGAATTGTACACGGTTAAGTGGTATGTAATTTTGCGCTTAAGATAGCTGCGGAGCGGATGAGCGGCATCAGGGTAGTGAGTGGGGTAGTGCGTTCAGTGTTGCCGTTTAGTCGCAAGTAGAGCTTGATGTTCTGAGGTAGAAATAAGACGGCGGTTGGTAAACGCTTTAGAGGGCTTTAATAAAGAAGCTAAAAATCGGTGTGTATATTTAAGAAGAGCGTTCTGATATTTAAAGCCACTCATCGGCTTTTGTGGGGAGCTTGACTTTCCCAATTCATTTGTGTTGCATAACACCTGATTATATATTGAGGATTTTCTGATAAGAATGCCGCTTTGGAGAGCTGGTTTAGCGGTTATCATACCTACTACTTTTTATAAAAGGTCTGTCAAAAAGACTTTACATTTTTAATAAAACAAAGTGTGTGTGAGATACCATCAAGATTTGTTATTGGTTTGAAAGTCCCAGCGATGCCATAATGTATGGAATATAACATCGTTTAAATATACGTCGCAACTTTCCAGGGGGCGCGCATCCGAAATGTCCAATTAACCATGAATCGGGCTGAATTTATTCGCATAGACCGATGACTTCAGAAAAATCTACAGGAAAAAGTCTAAGGGGCTAACATCACCTCCACGTTAGATGACCATGCCCTCGCGCATAATTGTGAATGTATCGCGTAAGCTGTTTGGCACGTAGCCTAGTCATGATAAAACCACAATTCGAACTATATGGTGATAGCCTGGCCAACGTTGTTCTCAAAGAAATATAGTCCAATGACGCCCCGCACAGTGCGACAATTAACCTATTTAGCGAGATTTAATTAAAAATTTTGTATTGCACAAATAATGTAAACAAAAACCGGTTTTCTTGCAGCTTACAACACCTCCCACTTAATTATTCATAAAAAGGTCAGGTTTAAGAACAAGAGCTTCAGTTTTTTTTCTTCTAAGTCTACACGAACGCAGATTTTCTGAATATATTGTTCATATCCTCAGACTCATAAGCAAGTATAAGACGCATTCTAAGAAAAAAGTTTAATTGAACGCGAATTTCTGCAACTGTGAGCCATATCAAACGAGTAAAAAAGTGCAAATTATCGGTGCTTTTAATTTATTTTTTGTCAAAATTCGTATAGATGTTTTACCTAATATAATATATTACATTCCTTTCTGTGAACAATTTGTATAAACAGAAGAAGAAACTGTTAAAGTTTGGAAGTCCTTATTGAGAGACCCTGTATCTCATTTACGTGTCCAACAACATAAGAAGAAATAGCACGGGCAAAACTTTCTGATTTTTTTTTCAAATTCTGGGAGAAAAATGTGGGCTTACCTGGATAGCTAAAGATGCTTTAACTTGTTAGAAGGTATGTGTACGTATTTACCGAGTTTAAAGAGACTTTGACAGTCGTGAGATCTCCAAAGGCGAGCTATTAATAAGGATAGCTACATTATTACCAGACTATGGCAGCTTTTCATTTGGGTTAACACCTCACAACCTCCTAATAAGGTGCTGTCAGATCTGAATATGGACACCACTAACATTTTAGCTCTTTAAAGAAGTTTTAGCCTTGATGTCCCAAAATATGGTTTGTACCCATTTTACAAATGCTATTTAAAGACGGTTCGCAGATTGCAGATTTTTTTGTTTGAAAGTTCAGTTTAGCTCTCAGTTTGGCCACCATAGGAAGAATCCTTAATATGTATACACTGTTTATATTTAGGAAGTCGATCAAGTACCTATCTACTTAACATCGACCGACGATTTGGACGGCTTTTCAGATTATTAACCTCGAAGCCCAGCGGTTCAGCAAGCGAACAAGGTTTGGACTTGAAAATTTTAGCGATTGTCACCGATTTGTACGTCAAGATCCAGATCCTGCTTAATAAAGCCGGTTGCTTAGTAAAAACGTCTGTATTTAAACCGGACAGCGGTTCTTAAATGTTGCTAAGCGGTTGTAGTCGATGGCCCTTGACATAAGCCGGTTTAACACGAAGAGTCCTTAATGGGCATTGCCATAAACTGTCAACTCCTTTATAATAAATGACTAGGCGTTGTTGTTTTTTAGAACAGTAGAAACCCTTTAATTCGGAAAACTCATTTATTCGAACTGACCTACCCTCCAACCATTCCGAATTAACGAGCATTTACTGACTTGCTGTTGCTATCGTTGATAGCATGTGCCGTCAGGCAGTGTTGCCATTCTGACCTGATTTCGAGACATAATTCTCTTTTTTCTGACCGGAGACAATTTTAAAATCCGGTGTAACCAATTTTTTCGACCGGAAAAATATTATTCTAGACTAAAAATAAAGAAAAATTTAAATGATTAAGGAACATGCTCACAATATCAAGTTCTTTCTTGCAAAATTTTGTAATTTTTAATGAATTTCATATTTTTAACTTTCTCGTTTTGTTTACTTTTTAGATCTTTTTTGTAAAATAAAGAAACTAAACATAACCACTAATATATACAGTCAAAATATATTGCTATATTCTATTTTGATTTCTGATTAAAAATTCATATTTTAACTTTTGACTTTATTTTTTGACAGAATTTAAAATTATTAAAATCGGTCATATCCACATTTATTCCCGCCCAAAAGCATAATTATTATTTCAGCAAACATATTTAAAGACCCTCTCGCACACATTGGCAACGCTTCCACTTTAAGTGCTCTCGGTCGCCTATTCTAATGTCTATTGACAATCCGGCACATGGAACGGAAGGCCAGTGCGCAAATTATCGGTGAAAGGAAAACACAACAAACAGTTATTACTGAGCTGAGGCGCAAAACGACAAATAGCTTTGCCGCCGATGCGCTACCACACCACTGGGGGTGGCATATACGTGTATACCTACTTGTGGGGATGGCATATAGTTACATGAAGCTAATACGCAGGGGTGTGAAATTGTTTGAACAACAAGTTGTTTGGTATGGGCTGGTGGGCTTGTGGCCTCGGCTGGTCTTTTGTTTATCTATTCACTTTTGATTGTTCTTGCCACGAATTGCCGACACAGTAACCCACCACGACATCAATGTATAGCGCAGTTTTCCCGCTTCCGTTTTTTTTCAGTTTACTTAACGGATTACAGCTATAGGGGATGCCATTTCCTAAGCCATTTGTGTGCAGAGTAGGACAATCAAGTCGAATGGCTCCATTTGCAGTTCGAAGAGCTTGAATGGTTGGATTTGTGATGAAAAATAGAAAAAAAGCCATCGACGATGGAGAATGACTTAATGCAACTCCAGCTATCAAGTTTTTGTAGATGCTTACCACCATAAACCAGAGAGCATGCCATATCCACGTCACGTAGATACCTACGTGTATATGAGTAGTCGATGAAAAGCAATTTACTCATTCGGAATTCATAATTGCTTTTGGGTGCAGTGCACTTAAGTTCTCAGAGTCGTTTTTTTTTTCTCCCCCTTTTATTTTCCTACCAACACTACACTGCTGTTGACGTTTCTAAATGCATTCCTGGTGTTGGGGATACAGATTTGTGTATGTGTGACCACAAAATGCTCAAACGTCGTTTGTATATTTAGTGAAAATGGATTGAGAGCTGCATATCTATGAATGGATGTAGGTATGATGGACGTAGGAAAGTTAAAAGGTTTGCGGTATGGCAGACTTTAAGTCAGTTCTTCAGTTTTTAGCTCTGCTTTTATGGGATTTTATTGTTTTTAGCGCGAAAAAACCCCTCAGAAATGAAGTGTCATTCATCAAGAGCGATGAAGCGAGCGAGCAAGTTGGTGTGGTTTTCTAACTACGTCAGAGTTCAATTTGTAATACTAAGTTCTTCTAAGAACAAGCTTTTGTTATCCTTCAGAAATTGAGACGTTTTAGTCTTCGATTTATAACATTCTTTTCCCCCGCATTTCGTTGACGAACTGAGACTGTTTAATCATCCAACCTGGCATATAGTGTTCTTCTTGACGAGTAGTGTGGGTATGAGAAGAATGCAATAGGCGCTTTTGTATTTCAGTCGGCGAATTACTGTCCCTCGTTCAATTCTTAACAATAACACTCTATCTACAATGACCAATTTATACTGCTTTTGAAGTTAAATTGATGTAAATATATCGACTATAAAGGGCCACCCGTAAAACGGAACAAAAAATAGTTTTAACGAGGAAATAATCAAAAGGATATGCCCAATGCCCATGTTATCCCATATAAAGGTTTGAAATACAATTTAAATTCATAGTTCCGGGAAGACTATTCTATCGAACTGTACTGCAATGAAATTTGAATGAGATTGAATTCTCGGAATGGAAACTGTGATCCTTTGTTTTAATAAATGCGGGTTGAGTATTAGGTATAGTTGGCTGAGTAAAGTACGTCATCGACTCATAGCACCGCACAGGATATAATAGGTCTGTTCCCTTACAATAATGGATTTGAACACATTAGCCAAATTCATTCAACATTTTTTCCCTTCTATACAACTTTTGGGTAAGGGAACGAAATTTGACTACTTTGTTCGAATGCATTATTGTAAGGGAACAGACCTTGGACAAGGGGATACAATCGGTTAAATTGTCAGAACTCAGCGAACTTTCAAGCAAACTGCAGTCGACTGTCTCTGAAGCTTTAAGATATTGGGACAAAAGTGGCAAAAATAGTGGACGCACAATATTGAAAAATCGAAGGGAGTTCCATTCTCTCTAACCTTGAGTAAGTTAGAGACATTATCTATACCTCGGCTCCGCTTTAAACTCTTAAAATGACAAGCTAAGAAACGCCCCAATTAATGGCTGTTTCTTTTTGGTCTTCAAAGGCATTTGAATGTTAAGACCTTGTCAAGAAAGACTAACGAGACTCTGGAAAAGATCCTTATTATACCAGATCTGCTGTATGTCGCAGAGGCATTCGGGTGAAGACATATGTAAAGATAATAAAGCTGTGTGCAGTAAGATCTTAGCTCCTCTATAGACCTAGAGCGCCCACGCGAACATAGATAAGTTACAAGCCAAATAAAAGCGAATAATTGTGGATGGGGCGTTAACCTTCACAAAACTGAACTTGTTCTTTTCTCCATGAAATACAAGGTTCCGCACATTGGGCCTCCATCTTAAAAAGGCACTTGCTTGACACTCTCAAATGAAGCTAAGTACTTGGGTCTTATTTTAGACAGAAAGTTAATTGTGGCACTATTCTCTTTTAAAAAAGCCAAAAATAAATGGGGCTTACAACCTCGTATTACTTACTGGCTATACTTCTCTGTCATAAAACCGATACTTACGTAGGGTCTGGTAGTCTGTTGGATTGCTTTTGACAGAGCGATTAATCGCAATAAGGTAAGCAAGGTCCAAAGAAGAGCTTGTGCATTGACGGGGCTCTTCGTACCACCCCCTCCGCTGCACTTGTCATCATGTTTCATTTGGCACCAGTTGAAGCTGTTGCAGCTTCACGCTGGATCTGGCCATGCCACCATCCTGAACAAATGTAAAAATCATACAGGAATTATCGACAAACCGTACCGTAACTACAGTTTGATAGAAACTTCCAAACCTCCATTTATCCTAGATAATTTTGGGAGGAGGGCGCAGTTCTGAATGATGAATCAATTAATTTCTTCATTGATGGACTAAAAACTGTGGACGGTGTTGGCGATAGAAGAAGTATAAAGATATTGGTATCTCTTTCGGATATTCAAGTTGCTTTGAGATGTCTGGAATCAGTCTCCACAAACTCTATAATAGCCCGAGACTGTGGCTCGTCTCTCAGAGAGATGGCGGAGCAGTTCAATATTCACCTCTGTTGAGCGTTATAAACCGGCACGACTTGTCTAGCGGCTAAGCCCAATGGTTTCAACTGCTATGTAGCTTGCATTGGGTCGTATAAATAAAAACTAGCATTTGTTTTAAGTTAAAGGTTGTAGCGGAGTAAAAGAACATAAATAAATAAATAAATAAATAAATAAATATTTTGGCGCGACAGGTCTATGGGACCCAAGGCCTAGCTTCTCACAACCATTCGTTTTGTGTGGGTTTTCAATTTTTGGGACGAATGGAAGGGATCTACAATTTTACGCCGAGTCCAAACGGCTAATTGAGAAGCTCATTCATGACAGTTTTACTCTCGGATGTTTGTCAGACGTTCGCGAGAGGAGGCGCAGTGGAAAAAAACCTTAAGATGTAATTTGGCCCTTTCGGGATTCGAACCTGAGACCCCTCGCTTAGTAGCCCAACACACTACCACTAAGCCACTGCGCCGACGAGTAAAAGAACAAGACCTGCGTTATATCCAGGCAAATTTCGCAAAAAATAAATGCCAAATGGAATAAGGGACTTCTCTCTATAAGTAGGAATAAAAACAAGCTTGGTGATGGACGACCACTGTTTGATGGGGAGGCATGCCCGCAGAATGGGAACACCCTACAAAGATTTTTGCCGGATGTTTATGGATTAGGAGGAAGAAGAAACCATTGCTCATCTTCTTTGTACCTGTCCAGCTCTTGTCAACTTGCGGGAGGCCATCTTAAGGATAACTTCTTCAAAGACCATTGCCCTGCACAGACAAACGCTGTATCAGCAAATACATTACAAAGTTTAAATGGCTTCAATAAGCTACAAAATAAAGTCGGTATATGCAGTAATATCTCACCGGCTACTGCCCGCACCACTCTCTCCTCTTATTCGGGATGCTTAAGGATTACAATCGGGGGTAGATTGCTTGGGTTACCCCTACAAAACAAGCCGTCAGTGTGGTGATTAGGTAGTTCGCTTGGAATGTTGCCATTCTAGGAATAAAAAAGCATTCACCTGTCTCCATGTGGATGGAATATATCCCCAATGACTTCAACAACCCTTTGAAAAAGGTCTGGGAAAATGCCGTCACCACCAGGATCTTTAAAAGATTTGAAGGAGCCAACCACCCACCTAACCTTATCTGGACTTACATAACCTAACCTAAGAGAAGTAAGCGATTGCTTCGAATTGGTATGAATAAAAACGTACTTTGCTGTACCTACGCGTCTGTCAAATATGGCCAGTAAATTTGAATTTTTGAATTTTTCTGAGTGTAACGAATTTGCGTCGAATTGAATGAAATTGATCAAAAAAGTACTGCATTAAGCGAGCAATTTATAGCTCCACCTTGCACCTGGAAACATGGTTTTTGATTGCAAAAAGCTTATTGTTTTATTTCTTCCTCATGTGGCAGGAATCGTATGAGATCATAGGACTGTGGAAAATAATTTTTGGACAAACAAGCCAATTAGTTAAAGAAGAACTTTGAATTGCCGAGAGGTTTTAAAATGTAGCCTAAAAGCCCAGATTTCCTACATACCTTAGGAATGATTGTGTCTTGACGTTTTCATTTAAAAAAAAAAAATGTTATTATTATTTGAATTTTGTTAGTTTTCCTGCACAAACAAAATTTAATTTAAATATTCATAAACAAAACATGGAAAATTCACAATCCTTTAGATTGCTTTTTGTTAAAAATGTGCGTACAAAATATAAAGCAAAAGGTATCAATAAGCAAAAAAGCAGAATAGCAATTGCTTCGTTTTATTCCAACCGATCTGAGTGAAAGGCAAGAAAGGTAAGTGGCGCCGCTTTTCGAACAAGTCAAAAGTTGGAAGTAACTCAAATCAATTTTAATTCATACGACTCGATTTTGACATTTCTTTTGAGTAAAAGCAATTACTTTACGTTTTATTCATACCAACTATTCCATCTGTCATCCGTTTCCTGTTCCTCATTCATGCAGTAGCGTAAAGTTCCCGCAATTAAATCCGCATTCGTTTGTATATTCTAAGAAACGGAAATATGTAGCAACCAGGAACTGTTCAACATGAATGTTGCTACACTTTATGACGTACACATTTTTCCGGGTTTCCCAACGGATCTACACAACCAAAGGCCAACTGGTGCGCTTAACTACGAAAAAAATATTTGCACAGCAACACTTTACGTACTTTCTCATCTAAAATTATCCGCCACAGCGAGTCACGTCTCTCTCTGTCTCTGATTCTCTGAGTCACAGTCACTCACAAGTCAGAACACGAACAACAGATGTAGATACTGGTTAAACTTGTTACCTGGCCAGTAGTCAGTAGGCACCCCCGTCCAAAAAACTCTTCATCACTTTAAATTCCTGCGTCGCTAGTTGAAGCCATCTACTCCAGACAAAGAACGAAAGTTTCTTTTCGTAACGGCACACCTGCCTTCCATTGCGTTTTGCGTCCCCAACCACCAGAACAGACCGCAAACCACACTCCGCAACCGCAGTGCATTTGCTTTTGACGAATCAAATCACCCATACACAGGCTTTCAGGTGAAGAGAACCAGCAGCCAAGTGACCATCTCATAACTTCAACTCGTACCAAAACCACACTTCGCCGCTTTATTAATGGACTCGTAGCTTGTAGGTGTAGGCCGTGGGGTGGGCAAAAAAAAAGTCGCCACGACATTTTTATGGTAAACTTCGTTTATTTCATGCCACAGCCAGAGACAGAACCAAAGAGACTCCCCCGCCCGTTGGCAGATATCTACCGGCGACGATGGGTTACAAAGGAAACTTGCAAAACAAAAACACAACAAAATAATAATGCTGCGGTCTTTCTATACGGGCTGTGTCTGTGTAGAGCGTAGTCCGTCAGGTTATTGTTCTCTGTGCAGAGTGCGGCCCGCAAGTCGCAACTAGCAACAATGGTCAATGGCATTGTGGTGATGAAACGTAGACGTAGACAGAGATAAACTCAGTCAAGCGGGTGAATTGAGTGTGCTTCAAGCTGAAACGGGCCGAAAAGAAAGCCATCACTGCGATGAATGACATTTTTTTTTTGCAGAAAGAAACAAACCTTTTGACCGGCGCGACGGTGTTACTCCATGCATCATCGATAGAAGTTGACAGCTTACAAGTGAACGACTGGACGGTATCGCAGAATTTTGTATACATTTTGGCTGCTGTCAGTGATAAATATATATATATATTTTTTTTTGTGTTCAACTATCTTCCATTTGATCGGAATACGTCAAGTCTTGGATGATGAATCGATGTACGGCACTGGAGTACTGCTGCTGATAATTTCTGACAGTGATGAGGGCCAACGTGGTAGCTGGGAAAGCTGGTCCTTGGTGAAATTTTGTGCGTCTTTCGTTGCAGATAGCGATAAAGTGAAATTTCATTTTGACAACTTTGGAAAATGTGAATGAAATTTCATCTGTTCATTGAGTGATTAATGTCATTTGAGTGAGCCCTACCTAGAGGGAGAACGCATTATGGTAATTGAATATCCGTCAAAATTGACAATGCGACATAAATGAATTTAATTTTGGTGTTGTAATTTTCTCGAATCTTAGATAATTTACAAATTTTGGCACCTGTCACTTAGTTTCTCAATAAATCAGAGTTAGATACACTCTCTGAGTAATAGTTACCCACTCGGCTTTGGTAGTGCCCAGGAGCAACACTCTTTTAACTGGCGGCCAATTTGTCAGCTGTCAAGTGAATTATTTTTAGTTGGGTTTGGAATTTCAACATGAAAAGACTGACGCCTGAACAACGCTTCCAAATTGTGAAAATTTATTTCGAAGATCATGGTTCTTTTCGAAATGCGTATCGTATTTTCATAAGCGAATTTTGTTTGAAGCTTACTTTTGGTTGAATGGATATGTCAGTAAACAAAACTGCCGTATTTGAAGTAATGATAATCCTCAAGTGTATGTTGAGACACCATAACATCCACGAAAACCGACTGTTTGGCGAGCGTGGTGGGTTGGTGAAATAATTTGTCCGCACTTCTTTAAAATTGATGCTGGCCATAACGTTACAGTCAATTGTGACCGCCATAGAGCCATGATTACTGACCTTTTCGTTGATCAATTGGACAACCATGATGTGCAGGAGCTGTGGTTTCAACAAGACGGGGCTACATGTCACACATCTGGTGCCACAATTGATTTATTGAAGGAAACGTTTGGTAACCGCATAGTTTCTAGATTCTTGTATTTGAAGCCGCTTGACTATTTTCTGTGGGGAAATGTAAAGTCGCTAGTCTACGCCGATAAGCCCGAAACGATTGACCACTTGGAGGACAACATCCACTTGCCGATATGTCTACGGCCACAAATGTTGGAAAAAGTCATCGAAAATTGGACCTTCAGATTAGAATCCGTCCGAGCCAGCCGTGGCGGTCATATGCGAGAAATCATATTTAAATTACCTATAATTAAAATTTAAAAAAATCAAAAAGAAAACGATCTTTTCAGTTTTTATTAGTTATGTATTATGTTTCGTCCGTAAAGCTTAAGTTAAGCTTCCCAAGTCTCCATTTTTTTTCCACACCAAAGATAAATTTTCGCTATATTAAATTTTAATAGCAATAGTTGAGTACATATCTGCAAAACAATGGGCTACGAGAAGATATGTCATTGCCCCACAATTTTTTTCATCGAATGAAAAGGTTTTTTTTAAGGTTTTGCGTTATCTCTTCTCTATATCTTCTCTTCTCTTCTCTTCTTCTCTACATATAATAAAACTGTAGAATAAAAAAATGCCTGACCGCGCATCACGCAGAAACCACTGGACGGATTTTAATCAAACTTGGCATAGTGATTGCTTATGTTCTGTGTCGGGCTTTAGGATACTTTTAAGCCCGGAATATAATTTGGTTTTTACAAAATAATCAAAAAACGGATATATGTAAGGAAAATTCTGTTTATGCAGACCTAGCTCAGTAATGGCTTATCGGCTTGAAAAATAAAAAAATAGGTGAATTTAGTAAATTTTCTCCTGAATCATTTAAGATATAAAACATCCTCCTGCGTTGTCCTGAAGCTGAGCAATGTTCAAAGAAATTATTCAAAACATCGCCCACCATTTTCTTTCAGTCGATACCACTGTCAGTAGTAATGCAGCAGTGATTATCGTTACAGTAGTGTGTGTATGATTATTATGCTCACGCTCTAACGCGATCATATGTTTACACTTCAATTGGCAGTCGTCTCTTTATAGCGCATACATTCAGGTTGACCACGTTTTCAGGTGTTGTTCATTAGAAAAAGCTTGGAAATGGGCTGGGTTGGGCTTCGTGTGTCAATGAAAAGTTGCATGTTGCTTCTTTTCGCCCACATTTGAGGTGGGTAAGACGGAACAAATAACAGAACTTTGCGTAAATCTTTTTTGTGTAGACTTTATAGTAGGAATTAAAATTATGTTTTTATTATCTTTGTTTTTACTTTATATTGCTTTTAGAAAGGTATAAAAAAAACGCCGGGTGAAGCTAGGCGAGCACGGGTCAGCTAGTCTTTTATAAATATCCATATTAAACACAACAGAAAATTGTTCCTCCGTTTTTATGCCAAAATTTATCTTCGGTTTAATGTATCGGACATTTATTTCACGTGCTAATGGAGTCTTTTCACCGGCCCATCTATTTGAATTTAGTGATTCCTTTGCCGACTTTTTGAATGTTTTGCAAAACGGATTGATTACGTAACTGAAACGACAGTAAAACCGAAGAAGTGCATAGTGAGTTTCAAATTTTGATACTTCTGAAATTTCAAAATGTGTCGCTGAATCGATTTTAGTATTTGGCAAAAAATAATGTCAATAATAATATCAATCTGCATTTTATAAACTTAAAAGTAGCGAGTTATGAATGTTTATGACATACAAAAACTATCTTATTTTAATTCATCATAACGCAGATAAAATTTTGGATTTTTTGTTTACCTTAAAATCTTTAGTCATATATTGTGCATATATCTTACAAATTTCAAAACAACAAAAAGCCCCTAAAAATTAATTTCATTTACAGATTTGTATAAATCAGTTTGCATTTATAAAATGGTTAAAAACTTTTCATAAGTTAAGAATGCAAGATCTGCTTAAATCCACCCCGCGCCGCCATTATTTTTTTGCCTTTTCACACGTATTCCCGGCAGAAAATATCTGCGGGTGAAGTCGGGTAGACATAGGATAGGAAAGCTGTCAGTCATGTCTATTTCATACATAGTTTATGCCAGGAGGAGCAGGAATTTGAAGTTCCAGTTCCAAAGCGCCAGTAGTGTTGATTCGATACAAGTAAATGCGAGTACATACTCGATACTTTTGATGCAATGCAATTCAAGTGAGTATCGAATGAAAGCAATTATGTCGAATAGAAGTAGGTACTCTTAAGTATATCTACATTTTCACATTGCTTCATGCGAAAATACGGCTGCTCTGTAGCTTTTCTATAATGTGCACCACGTGTGTACATGCTGTTGTCGTCTTATTCACACAAACATAACCAAACCACTTATTTATTCACCTGAATACATCAATTCACAAAGGGAGTTTTTGTATGGGTTAGTGCGTTAGTTATAGCCCGCTTTGCTCTCATGCGCGAAGGAATTCCATGGTGATTTGAAAAGGATTTAATTAGCTTTGTTTGGCTGGCTTGACGTTGCGGGCTCGTTTGTTTGTTTGTGAAAAGGAATAGGTATAAATAATTCAGTCAAGATGTAAATTAAACAAACAAGTGAAGAGAAGACAAAAAGTGATTAAAAAGGATCATGAGTACTCGGCTTCGAACCTTAAAATCAAATCCACTTAAAGTTAGGGGAAGATATGTGATATCGCTTTACCAACATGCTATACAACATTTTTACTCGTAGCGCTTCGTCGCTTGCCTTGGAAAGGCTTTTTTCAAAAACAAGGACAATCATCTCTTTTTGAAACGGAATTCTTAGGGTTAGGTTTGAGGTTAGTAAACTGGCAAGGAGTAGTCCGCGCTACACTTAGGTCAGTGTTGACCCATCAGTGGAAAGAGTATTTACCCGTCTATCACTAATCTTTAAGCTCTGTAATATTTTAATTACCAACAAACAAACCATCCTGAGGATTTGTTTAAGCTCATAATTTTGTCTGTGGATGTGCTATATAGTTCGTTCAGGTTACGGAAGAAGAATGTTCTAAGAAATTTGTTTCCAAAAGATATTGTAGCTTTCTTGATCCTTTCTCAAGTTTAGTTTCTAATCAAGTATTAGTCCCAGGTATTTTGCGTTGTCAGTGATTCTAATGGGAATACCGCTAGCAGAAGGCATGACGATCTGAGTATTTTTCCTTTTGTTAGTGAAAAATACTATTTCAGTCTCCGGGAAGTTCTAAGAATAAATTTTTAAACTAAATAACAAACGTATTACAATAGACGCTCGATATAGTGAACTAATAAAAACCAGGCCTGTTCAATATTTCGAGCGGGAGTTTTTAAAATTGTAACCAAAACTTTGTTTGATATAAACAACTATTTTTTTTTTATTTTAAATATTTTACTATGTACTTAAATAGTTTAAAATAAAAAAATAACATTTTCAACTTACAATTTTCACGCTCCACCAAAAGTATAAAAGTGACACGTTGCGCCTAATGGATTCTCTTCATCAAAAAAGTTGGATTGTGCGTTTTCCTTAAATTTGTGTATTCTCTGGATAGGCACAGACAAAAACACAAACAGTATGGCAACCGGTAGCTGCATGGATAGACGCTTGTCTGTTGTCCCCAGTCTTCATTGATTGCAAATGTATGTTTTTTTTCTTTTTGAAAACTTTATCCTCGCATATCTCTGTATTCAGTTGGGCGATTGCTACGAGATTAGCACTTTATATTGTTCTACTGCTCCATTTCCATTTCTGCATTTTTTTAAGCAAATTAAAATCCACATTCAAGCTGGCATACTTCCTTGCTGTAGGCAGTTTAATTTGGGATTTGGAGCTGATCAAATTGACATACTTACAGACTTCAACTTAAAGGTCTCCCTACCCGTGAAGGGACTCGCCTTACGGTACTGCCACAATCTGGCGCCTTTAACTCATAACGACAAGTCATGTGCCTATTGAAGTTGTTTCCACAGGGTCATAAGATCGACATAAACATTGCAGAAATATGTACGCGTTGTTCCACAGGTACATGCTTGTGTTATGCTTGCCGTCCACTAAGTGCCCAACTCAACAACCAATTTTGTCCAATAGTTTATTCGAAGTTTTTTTAGAAGTTTATTCCACTCTGTAGTTCAAAAACACAATTTTTAAAACTCATACAGTGCTGCACAAACTCATGTTGCATCCCGTTGACCACATTAGGCAACTGAAGGCTATTTTGCCACTCGTCCATTGCTTGTGTAAATTAATCAACGAATTGCACAGGGACAGGACCACTAATTTTGTCGCACCCAGCGCAACTCAAGTCAACAAAAAATTCTTAAAGTTGACCAACGGGTTGAGCAGATTTTTTCAAAATTGGTGCCAAACGCATTGCGCAATTATTTTTAGCCAGCAACACGAGCTCGTATACATTTGTTTAGCAACACGTTGTGCAACTATCCGAAATCGATTCACACAAGTTGGTCTTCCTTGTCGTGTCATATCTACGAGGGCTCGGGTTCAACGATTCTCTTCGCCGGAGTTTGTTTATTTCTAATTGACTAATTCTTATTTCTAAATGCTAATGCAATGTGTGAAACGGTACAATTGGTGATAACTGATAAGTAAATGTGGTTTGTACTAAAAAGGCCAAACTGCGTGCGCAAAAAGGTGGACTTTAGGATACTAAAGCTGTGGCTGAATAAATGCCTTGACAATTTCGTGCTCCATTTAAATATGTGCTCTATTTAAGTATGCTGTCAATGTTGGAATATTTCGGGCCTTACTTATAACCTTCACCTTACAAATTTTGTTTTTGTAGGTCCCAATATTTAATTTATATGAAAAATTTCCCCATTGTGAGTTCGAAAATTCTAGCCCGGACACTAAAAATGATTATAAGTATCGCGGTATGTGTTCTACGCACGTTACCATTCGAGTTTCTATGTCGAAAGAACAGGGATGTGAATTGAGGAAAGAATTTGAAAAACTAAGGCTCCTATCATCCGCAAAGAGTGACAAAAGATCGTAAATAAATATGAGAAAGAGTATCTCAGACAAAACGGAGCCTTGTGATACACCAGCAGTTACACGTTGAATTGAAACCGCTCACCATAAGTTTAATTGAAAGGATTATACCATTAAAGAAGAGTCGGTTCGATAAGCACGAGAGCAAAACAAAAACAAACAACATTTAACAAACAATGAATGATGTGCTTTATTAAAATGCTGAATCAACACCGCCTTGTTTGTTACAAAAATGACGTAGAATATATTGCGTTATTTTTGTTGCACTATTAGTGACCTCTTCTGGATTCTGGTGGTTGGATTTATTATCCCGCTGAATTGCTTCAAATGCAGCTATTGAGTACCTAATTGAGTTCCGCAAGGCTCTCGTATGTCGTGTAAGATGATGTGGATTATTCACGATTACGTATACGTAACTCACGCATTTCCAAAAAAAAGGGTTTCTGTCAAAAGTCTTTAAAGTTTCAAGCGCAATAATCTTTGATTCAACGAAATGACAGTTATTAAGAAGTTTGCCGGTTTGTCTGAGTTTTAATGTGCTTTGAAAAATAGGACGTGAGTTGTAAGTGGACGGACAAGAGCAGTTTTTTCTTCTTTTTGGAAAAGAGTTCAAAAGAATAGGACAGGCGAAAAACCCTACACACATGTATTGCCAGTGGGAGTGGAAAAACACTTCAAAATTTTGAGGGATCTAAGACCTAAGATCTTTTTGTACTCCTGTCTTAAACTTGGGTGGAGCAATCTGGAATTTAAAAGCATGTGTTGGCTTTTCTAAAGAGAGGTGACAGCTGGAGTTGATTGAGTGTTGGGATTGACAACGTTCCTAAATTTTTCATGGAGTATCCTTATTTCGCAACGTTTTTAGGCGGTACATAGTTTTTTGAAGTTGTAGGCAGTATGGACTCGGCGATACTTTAAAGCTTGTTTACAGTTCCAACCAAGCATTCTTCTTTAGTTTGATACTCTTCGTTCTGACGAGAATAAAGGATCCCATACCCAGGAGAATCGGTGCCCGTTATCATTTCGAGCTACGGTATTCTAGTCACTGTCGCAGGTGCATAGTAACCAGTTAATGGTCTTTTGACAGCTTCGGAGTTTTGTTCATTCGCTCGATGACACCAATGAATTTAACGCGCTCTGCAAAGATCGCTATGGTGCCCTACTTTCATTTATCTCTGCGCCCAGCATCAGTTAACTCTTTCTGATTTTACTCGTAGTATAAAAATCCAGCTCCAGCTCAAGGTTCAAAGGTTCTAAAGAGCATTTACGTTTTGGCGAACCTTGTACTCCTGGGTTGAAAAATTCCATATTCAATTGCAAAGTAACCGAGGGTAGCCCTAGATCCTCACAGATTTTTTTTATTGAATATAAACATTCCCTTAACATCTGTTATCATCAAGATAACGCATCAAGGACCGGCATACTCAATCAAACGTTTACTCGCTTGAGACTATACCAATATCAGTTGTTATTCAATTCAACATTGTGTGAGACATATTGTTGATATTCACCAAGCACATGCGTTGAATATGAAAAAGGGTTCGCCTGCACCTTTCGCATGAGTGAGAGGACAAAAAATATATTCGCCCCATTTGAATAGAGGATTTGCTATGTTCAATAGAATGTGTCTGTATATGCCTACGCCAAACACTGCTCCATAAAGGGAATTCGTAATGACGAAATGGTTTACTCTACATCTACAGTGTGGAAGCGATGGAGCGCTATCCAGGATCCAGGGGGCGTGCTTATGCGTTTACCTAAAACGATTTCGTGACGAGAATACGAGTATTGCAAACACTTTGACTAGTAGCATGACATGGGCTTTCGAAAATTAAGTAGATAATGGCGGGGTGGTGTTGGTATTGGCAATGCTTGCATTTAGTGGACCTGTCTGGACGATTTTTTAAAAATACTCTCTTAGGCCAAGCAGCATAATCAACACGTTTCCAGTACATACATGTATTAGAAGCAGGTAAACTACGGATTGCACTACAGAAGAGGACCAGTAAAAAGAACACCGCTGCAGTGTTTAAGGTTAAATCAAACAAACTTCAACTCCAGGCAAACGGTATTGGGCACTATAAATATTGACGACGATCTAAGTATTATAAGTGTAGCAAGAATTTAAGCGGAAAATAAAAACCGCTTAGTGATTATAACCATTACTCCTCTTTTGCTTCCTTTTAACTCAAAATATATTTTTCTTATGCAACCACTTGCTACCACCACCACTGTTTGTCACTAAGTGAATGGCATCGAAAAGGATCTTGCAAGTCCTCTACACGCACACTAATCTTTTGCTCTTCGGCCAATGATTGTGGCTTGTATGTATTGTGTAGTTTTATCTTGTTTGCTTGCCTGTCGGCGTGTAATCTCCATGCCTCTTCTTACAGCGAAAGGAGATACAAATATGTAAGGGATCAGGACCTACTACAGGTCTTAAACGTACCATAATAAAAAAAAAAACTATAATGTCCTATTGCTTACTTCACCGCACCTTAAATAAGTGGAAGAGACTTGTAGCGCACAAGACTCTCGCACGCGTAATATTGATAATGATATCTGATATTAGAAGAAGCTCTTCTAAGGAGCGTTTTGAAGCAACCGAACATCTACAGTGCAGTGATGGCGTTTAGCAGTGAGTGGTGGACCGCGGCCTTTGGCAAGTAATATTTACAGGCAGATCGGTCTCTACCCGCTCAAAAATTTCAACCCACAAGGTAGGATTTTTAACTTTCTCGTTTCAGTCGTGTTTTCTGGTCCATACGAGGTGGATTTAAAGCCATATCGGAAACAGAATGCAATTTTAAAGTAAAGCACAATTTCTCTTTTTATAAATGTGGCAATCTTCTAAGGATGACAGGAGTGCGTCTACGTATACTAATCACAAACTTTAACCATTCTCCTCGCGGGACTTTTTTTGCGATTGAAGGTGGAAACTTTGCATGAGACACCAATGATCTTACGTCCATTGATAGTGCCGGACTCATACCGTATAAAACCATCTCCCTTACCGAACAGGCCGATTTGTTTCCCCGCTGAACCGCCGTAGATTTTACTTTGCGGGGGTCGATACGAAGACTTAGCTTGTTACTCAATTGTTGTATTTATTAGCTTTCTAAGCGTCTAAGCATATAGGTTACGACATTATCGGCAGTCTGCCAATCCCCAAATTGGTCCCGAGATGATCGGTTTCGTGTCGTTGGCAATGAAAAAACACGAGCTCCGCGTTTTCAGAAACATTTTCGTAATGCGGACAATTTGGGCTGGTTTGATGTCCGCATTTAAAGAGATATTTTCTGTAACAGCCAAGACCCGCAAGAACTGAGTCAGATAGAAGTTGTCTCACCATGTTTTCGTTTAAACCATACATCGATCTCTGGTAAAAGCCTCCTCCTCGCGGAACTGGTAAATCCTCTGGGTATGCCACTTCGACTCTTCTTTCTTTTCTTCGTGTACACTCGTTATGAAGGAACACATCTTCATCCAGTCGTCATATCCAGAGCCACCGATGTTTGGCAGCATTCGGGAAAGAGCTGCTTGTATCGGTCACGCCTTCTTGGTGGCGTACAGGAACTTTCACGCACAGCGTCTCTGCAAAGCTCGTCGCTTGCCCTGCCAATTTGTTCAGGAGTATCTGATGCTATAGGAGGGCCATAACATATCATAGTTTCGGCGAGGAATTGCCCTAAGAAATTGTTACCCTATAGCTGAAAACCCCCAACCGCAGAGTGCTTAAAAGTGCTGAACAACACGGAGAAAATGGGGCTCCTTCGAGAGAAAAATTTGGAAGCACCAAAATTTGGAAACATGTTTGAGCAATGCACCACTGACCAGAAAGTTAAATGCTCCCCGGATCCCAGATTTCATCAGTGCTTCCCTCAATTGCTCGTCAAATTCATAACTTTTTCAAAAGTGATGCATGTCACTGTTCGCATATCTGTCAAATACAGGGATATTGCCTTGTATAAAACCTCCTTTTTAATGGCGCAACAGTCGAAAACGTATTTGTAGACTGCCGGCTCTGTCACGCATTGATGATCATGATTTGCTCACACAACTCAGTTCTATCATTACCGAGTCTCAAAGACCAACTAGGGCCTTCTTAAAAGGGCTTTGCGAGTATTTTACTGTAAATTTGTCAAAAACTGTTAAAGGTATCAAATCTAACCAAGCGCTATACCTTTCTGTAGAACACCATATGCATAAGAGCCAGTCTGCTACCACCCTCCCTTTCATTTTATTTTACATCAATCAAATTGTTTTACACGCTGTGAACTCTATTTGATGGCAAACCGAGTTCCGAATGGATGCCATCCTTGTAAGTAGTTCATACTGGAACGTGGCACATGTCAAAAAATCCCTTTGTCCCACATTAAATCGAGAGTTTTTATATTTTCAAAGAGAAAAATAAAACACGGTATCCAGCCTTTCTGGGGATCAAGCTTCTTAATGGACATGCTACTGTGCAAACTAAAAATCGCTGAAAGGAGGGATTTTATTCCAGAAATAGAAAATAAGGTGACTCGTCTTAAGGTGGTCCACATGTACAATATCAATGTCGATAAATCGCAGTCAAATGAGCTTTCTCGACAGTGTAACAAGTCAACAACAAAACACATGACGTATCGCATCTGAGCACTAAAGTAAATAACTTTATCTCGCAAAGCACCCGATTTTCCCTCAAATTCATTAGCGAGTCTGCGAAAATAAATTAAACTAATACCAACAAAACGCAACAAATCGTCTTTGGGTTTGGGAAAATTTAAATCAGGCTTCCAATAAAACAAAGCAAAAGTGTTTGCTGACCGCACCCCTTTCCCGACCCCCTTCCAGCCCAGGTTCCCATAAAGTTTCTATACACGACATTTCGCTTAATTAATGAATCATGAATGCGAAAATCAAATATCCATGTGCTTGGAAGCTTGTTACTCGCTCAAAACCGATATTGCCTTGTAGTCGAGGGAATACAAATAAACACAACACTCCACACAGACCATAAATCCAGCTTCACTGATTTATAGATAAACAACTGTTTTCTAAGCACCGCGCACACAATAAAACAAAACTGGGTACCTACTACCTACATCTTAATTTTGTTTAAAGCGGTCGGAGATCAAATTGGAGTTGGGTTTGCTAGTGTGGTTCCTGTCTATTGTTAAAAAACCTTGCGCGATGAACGATTGAATTTTCATTGGAAAAGTGTGCCCAGGTTGTCTGTTGCGTCAGTATCCGCTTTATTTCAAAATAAATTGCCAAAATCCTGGCACTGCAATTCAAACTTAGTCGTCCGAAAATGTAACTGAACTTAACGTTTCCAGGAAATCTGGTGTCACTGTGGCGTATGAGTACTTTTTTTGAATAACTTTTTGATTTGCTTTCCTTTATTTATTTCCCCTTTATGTATTTCAAAAAATATGCATACATTCATCCACTCAACATCGTTATTTTCGTTTTTATTTCATTTGTAGTTAAATAAAAGTTTGCTATGCAATTTACAGGGAATGTGACCCAATTCGGCTTTAGACTTGTTAGACGTGATGCAAGTTAATTCTAACTACATAACGAACCAGTAGTTTGTTTCTACACAAAAAGTCATGTCGTTATTCAAGGATTTATTTGCTTGTGCGACCCTTTTTTGAGGCTTGGCTGCAACAAGTTTTGCACAACTTTAATGGGGGTTGTTCGGATGAGGGAGGACAAATGTGTAGTGCTCAGGTCTCGTGGGGTGCACACATAAATCTGTATTTATGCCTGATTAAGCATTGGGGGTGTACCATGCAGTCGTTTATCACTTTTGGCGAAATCCACACTCGAAATAAAAATTGTCTTCTCCTCCCGCAAGAGCAATATTGGAAAATCGACAAACGATTTGTCACCATTAGAATGGGCTCGCATGGGGATTTGGTGTTTAAAAATGGTTTCATTTAAAATGTTTGTGGGTTTGTTTAAATCGTTTTAAATGGAAAGAATTCTAATTTGCCATTCGGGAGATTTTAAGCATTTTAAGGACAACCAATTGTTTGTTTGATGTTACGGAAAGAGCATTTTTGGGACAGATTTTATGTCAATACAGCCACCTTACCGACAGTGAGGCAACCTTTAAAGAACTCGAATCATCAATAATAAGATCTAAATTTGTCAAGGACGGTCCATCTTGGGATTTCTAACGCTAGAAGGGATCCTTTATACTTTGGAAACTTGGTAACTTACTCAATTTTGAGCAACCATTTTGATGATGTGACGGTACGCGAATTCGATGGCATAGGCAGACATACAATCGTCGGCATAAGTATTTTGACAAGTTAAATTTTTTGAATTCCAGTAAGAACTGAAAAAATGTAAACGTACTCAATTTTTTATTTTTAAATATGTACTATATTTATTTTAATTCATTAAATGAATAAAATTAACTTTTTAATATGGCTGAATTATTTTGACAAAAAAGGAAAGAAAATAAAATTATTTAATAAAAAAAAACATCCGTCCTAGTAATAATGTCCTGCAATGGTAACCATTTTGAGGACTTTTTGGCTGCATTTCTGCGGAAACGTCATCCGAGAGCTTTATTATTACAAAAATGATCTTCCCTCTGCTCCGAGTCAGAGAAACAGTTCTTTTTCCTTTAATTTAAACTCATACATTTTCTATATGCTGCAAAAGTTGCATCATCATTCGGCTTTTCTGGCAAGGAGTATTATCTTGTTGAAGAATAAATGACAGAAGGATTAGTATATCGCCACATGGGAATGCATGATTGAATTCAAACAATTAACATATTTTTCGCCAAACAAACAGTGAAATATGACTGCGTCAAAATATTTATGCCAGTCAAAAAATCTCACTTTAACCACAAAAAAGTCTGACCTGTCCAGCGATGAGACCTTTTGCAATCATTCAGTGAAATTTGATAAACGAAAATGCGTATAGCTTACCTTGAAGAGTGACTTTCATTTCTGTTAAAATAATTATGCCGACGATTGTACAGTGGAGAGTTTCAAGTATTTTACAGAAGTTGCCAAATCTAGGCGTACCAAGGAGTTTTTTTGTTATCTCAGAATAGGCATAGGCCACATGTTTTTTTTTTTTTAACCATTTATGGTGTTTTTTAAAAACTGATTCTTATGAAATTCGGACCGTTTCACCGTTTCGGCGATCCATGGTTTAAATTGTAATGAATTGACGTTTCAAAAACTGTCTACTCAAGTCAATCGGTTGATAAATGTCAAATTTATTCAAAAATACATACCGACATAAAATATGGAGCACCTTGTTGTTGTTGATTTACAACTTTAAACAATAAACCGAAACAAAGGACCCAATGCATTGCATATTAATAGCCAACTCGCTTTTGTCCTGCGGGAACGTATGTGGATTACCGGCAATTATGTTCATTTGGCGAAATATTATTTCCTGAACATTGTTACAGTTAATTGCGGCAAACCTTTGTAACTCATGCAAACGTTTCAGATTTCAGTGAGAGTGGATTATAGTACCTAAGGGTACACAAAGGGACAATTGAAATAAATATTCTATGAAATCAAAAAGTTATTAAATGAAGACACAACACGCTTATGCAAAATGCAGATCTGTGTAAAACAGCACTACATAAGGTCACTGTAACATTAAGTCTTTCTAGACGTAAACGGTGCATTCAACAACCTTAACACGGAAACCATTATATCCTCACTTGAGGAACTCAAGCTCAAGCCACAAGGGATAGTTTTATATCCTCTCTTGTGGACCATCTCTATAAACAAACTTCTCAAATCACTCGTCAACAAAGGTACACTCAGACTAAGAAAGAACAAATTCAAAATCTGTATGCCAGACAGGCAGGACTGGCTCTTCCCGAGTTTTGTCATAAATGGTAAACCCATCTTCGCAGATAGCTCAAAGACAGAGAATGGAACTGGAACAGGAGTCTTGTCGGAGGAAGAACTAGGTATAACTCAGTACTGCTATGCTGGGTTCTGTCTATCGTGCCGTTCTGTCCGATTCATCAATGCTGTGTGTCCCATTTGATGTTGAAAAAATCCTTTATGCTTTTGTGACATCAAAGGTCTCGGCAGCGGCAAACGTTCTTCATCGTCATTTTGCACATTCTGAAACCGCATAGATAGGGGCCAACCAGATCAATAACGAATGGTTTAAGGCGATAACACAGTACATCAGACGCGGTCTTCTTGTATGCAATGTTCATGAGACCAGCGTTATTCCAGATTTATTTCGGAGTCATTTTGAGTGAATTTTAAGTAATTTTCCAAGCCATTTCACAAAATTTTAAGCTACATTGAAGTGTGTGTAGTTAGCGCAGTTGAGGAAGTATCTTATACGGCCATCTTTGAGCTTCTGGCTCAGTTGGATTTTGCAGATATGGTTGTATAACTTAGTCCCTATTCCAAACTCGCCAACTTGAAGTCTGGGAAGGTTCGACTTCTTGGGAGGGCGGGGAGTTGACTGACACGGGCTCTACAAACTGCCGTGTCTTTGACTTGCGGGCATTGGCTGCTTGTTTACGGAAACTTTTGTCCTTATGATTGCCAAATTTCTGATGATGCTTAACTCAACTGATGGGCTAAAGGAGCGCATTTGTTCCTTCAACAAACTAAACCAACCATTCAAAGAGAACAAACCAAATCCATTAAGCGATAAGAAACCCCATTCACTCGTCAGATGAAAAGGAACAATCTCCATCTTATTTCATTGGCATAGGGCACCGGCCGGCGCAAGGATTCTCATTTATCTTTCAATTTCATCATCCCTTCGATAACCATACCTATACCTCTTCTACGTAGACATCCTGAATTGCCATGGGTTTTCTATTTTGCCCGCAAACCTTATCTCAGTGTCAGGTTTGTCTTTCAATTTTGATGTAGCAGCTTCCCAGAGGTATTAGCTCATGAAATTGACTTCCCCGATCATGGATGAAAGGCAAACACCAAGGATAACAATTTTGCGCCCACAAATAGCCAAATAGCCTTAGGAGCCCTTTGATAATAATATCTCTACACAGTCCCGCTCCGCTCGATGCTGGGATTTTGTGATTTTCCATCTTTTCTTGTGTATCTTCTGCAACGGAAAGTTTAACTAATAACTTCCTGGGCGATACCCAAAGGGATTTCATATTCCTAAATGTAGGTGCTTAATTAATTTTCACTTTCACAATTGCGGTGTAACGTGAGAGGAGGGTATTCCAGAAGGATTAAAGTGGAGCTTCAAAAAAATTTATACTCGTTTTTTTCTTGAAATAAATTAACCGGATTTCGCAATCTCCTATGGTGGATGGGGGTCTGCTAATTCAATCTAATGGAAGTGTGTTATCTTGGGGAGTGAGTGGGGTTTTTTTTCAGGAAGTTGTTTTAAAATTGAATGGAAGAGTTTGGTGTTGCCTTAGGCACGCTTTTTGGTTCTGAGGGGTGGGCCTTATGCTTTCATGTTAAATTGCATTTAATTATGAGAATGGTAGACTTTCGCGCTCAAGGAAAACGCAGATGCTGTTTATCTTTCTCCGCGGTATGGAAATGGTTAGCTTAATGCTTGGCCAGCGCATCGAGGTAGTGCAAACTACTTGCCAAAGTACGAGGGTTGAGTTGCTGAATGTTAGTGGGAATAAAGTAAATGGTGTTTTTATTTTAAAGGTATAAAACTTTGAAATGGAATAAAACAAAGATGATTTTTTTAAATTGACATGAAATTTACTTCATTCGAAAGATAATCTCCTGGCATTATAATTTAAATATGATTTCTGGCATATGACGCTAGTCCAATTTTCGATTACTTTTTCAGCATTTTTGGCCGTATATTAACAATAACGCGGCGAATGTTGTCCTCCAAGTGGTCAATCGTTTCGGGCTTATCGCGGTAGACTAGCGACTTCACATAAATCCCCACAGAAAATAGTCAAGCGGCGCGGCGTTAAATCGCACGATCTTGGAGGCCAATTCACGGGTCCGCAACGTGAAACCAAACGTTTTCTTCTATAAATCAATTGTGACACAAGCTGTGTGACATATTGCTCCATCTTGTTGAAACCACAGCTCGTGCACATCATGGTTGTTCATTTGATGAACAAAAAAGTCAGTAATCATGGCTCTATAGCGGTCACCTTTAGCAAGGATCGTTTTTAAAGAAGTACGGGCCAATTATTCCACCAACCCTTAAAGCACACCAAACAGTCAGTTTTTGTGGATGTACACTGTACGTACAGTGTCTCAGCATACACTTCAAAAACGGCAGTTTTGTTTATTGACGGATCCATTTAACCAAAAGTGATCTTCATCGCTTATAAAAATACGATACGTATTTCGAATAGAACCATGATTTTCAAATTAAATTTGCACAATTTGGAAGCGTTGTTCAGGCGTCAATCTATTCATGTTGAAAATGCCCAACTAAACTAAAAATAAATCACTTGACAACTGACAAAATGGCCGGGGCCGGCTGCTGCCAACTTTCAAAAACCCCTTATCATAATCGAGTTAAAATCTGTTTTGATGTTTTTGGTTGCACACATTCTGATAAGTTGCAATTTAACGTCGCTGCACCAATGTACTTCAGGTTTCGGACAGGCTGTCTCTTGAATAAAATCGTAATAGCCTCATTGCATTCATATGTCTGCATCAGAAAGTATAACGTCGAGTGTGACTGTGCAAAGCAAGCTTCCCATGTGCGGTTACAAATTTAAGTATCCATAGTCGTTTCAAATTTTGTTTATGTTTCCATATTGTCAGCCCAGTCACTAGGTATGAAGACTTTTCCCTCACCAGCACCATCAGTCCTTTGCAGGAAAGATGGGGCCACCTTGGTGTTGACGAGTTTTCAGAATTAGTTACCCCTTACTGCTTATATATTAAATATCCGTTCATACTATTCGTTTTTTTGAATACAGTTGGCCCGATGATTACGGATACAAAACATTTGGCTTCAAGTGCCTATCCAGAGATATTTTTTATCATCTGGTGTTGGTCATTTCGGCTGGATATACTTTTAAATGATTATTGCCTTTTGAGAAAAAGGGTAGCCACTCAGACACGAGAAGCGAAAATACAAAAAATACAAAATAAAAAAAATTTGTTTATTTATTAAATTTCTTAATGAAATTCAACTCCATACAACACAGTTCAATTTAACATCCACATTTAGCGAAAGAAGTTTCACATCTGGCGTGTGGTAACAAGCACGCTCTCTGTTTTTGTTATTGAAAGCGTTGACTATTTTACTACAAAAATTCATAATTTCTTAAAATTTAGCTTCACTCCGATAATTAAAAAATAGAAACTAAAACGTCATTAAAAACATTAAAAATTAATAAATAAAACATTTTATTTATTATAAGTATCCGATCCTTTGCTTTAGTACCTAATCGTTATTGCTTTTCACAAAATTTATAACTGGCATGAAAGAGCTACTCCAATCCATTTGTCCCAAAAATGAAAACTCACACAAAACGAATGGTTGTGAGAAGCTAGGCCTATAGGGTGCCTACATACCTGTTGCGCCAACTATTTATTTGTTTTTTTAATTTTTAATTCACTGACACCTTTGTTCTTAGCAGCTTAAATTGCTCTATTACTCAAGCACGCATGGTAGCACTGTTGTGCTATGTTAGGGATAACACTTTCAATCAATTTCTCTTTTGACAGTACAAAACGGCAAAAATCATTTGGCAATGGCATCGCATCGACTTAACAAATCTCCATAAATATGAAGACTTTAAGCAACCGTTAATTTCCTCAGCAGTTGTCGATCTAGGAATGACGGGCAATGTTTGTCTTAAGTCGCCTGACAATAAAATCAATGCACCAGCAAATAACTCTGAATTAGGTATTTCGAACATCTTTCATTGATCTTTCCAAAGCTTCAACAGATTTCTTATTTGCCATAGTGCATTCATCCCAAATAATGATACCGCAGCGTTTTCGCCGTTCTAGATCAAAAATTGCTTGTATTGCACGATTAGGTGATGGCATTCCCAACTGTTTTATTAGCAATCAACAAACAGAAATCTTCAATACAAATAATTGCTTCATTGTAAATTTCCGGCATGAAGTCCATTACAGGATTACGATTACCTTGACGCACTCGAATCAGAAATCGATTCGGAGGCTTTCATAATAAAAGATTTTGACCGTTTTTTTATGTATGGGCGGTGCCACGCCCCTTTGTCCAATTTTGATCAATCTTCACAGGAATACTCCTGTGCCATTACCTAAGAGTGTGTGTACATTTGAACTCAATCCATTGTGTGGTTTTCAAGATATAAGATTTTCAACATATTTTTTGTATGGGCGGTGCCACGCCTCTTTGTCCAATTTTGACCAATCTTTACAGGAATACTCCTGTGCCATTGCCTAAGAATGTGTCTAAATTTGAACTCAATCAATAGTGTGGTCTTCGAAATATAATGTTTTGAACGCATTTTTTGTATGGGAGGTGCCAAACCCAAATAACTCATGAACCAATACACCTTCAAAGACCGTATATGCCTACAAACCATGGTATTAACGTCACCTTCCATGGGAAGTTTTCAGAATCAAAATCAGTTCACGCATTACAGATAACATTGGCGACAAACACAATTCAACTTATTTTTATATATATTATTAAATTTAAAATTTTAACGCCTGCCAAAAACAGCATCCAAACCATACAATAACCTCCATTAGGTGGATATTAAATTCCACTGTGATTGTAACGCCAGCCCAAACTGGTCATTATATTCCCTTGGTAACAAAAACCTCATTTATTATAAGTACTTTTAGTAACCGAAAGCAATTCGAAGGCCCTGCAAGCACCAGAATACAATCCGCCCTAACCAGAAGCATCCCGCTTCACAAGCACACCTACAATATGTTTGACCTTCATCCAGAAATATACCTTCCGCCCATATTTTTCAAATGAATGCTGATATACCATTTCGCAAGTATAGTGGGCAGAAAATGCACCCCATCCCCATGAAAGATCTACCAAAGAGCCGTCGAGTCTGAATGAAACTTTGTGCTAACTTTTTAATTGGCATTTAAACTGTTCAAATAGTCTTACAACTGTTCCCATGTGTCGGTAATGTGTGGCAGTTCAATCAAGAAATGCCACACAAAACATCTAAACAAGTTAAATTTTTAAACCAGAAACGTCAAAAGGGGATCATAGTCTGCCTGACTAATTGTGAGGAAGCTTTGAAGATTTTTGTTTATCGCCAGAAGTGTCCTTCAATCTGAAATTGCGTCTATCCGTAATCTGTCAATTATTTGAGATCTTAACTCATAATCTGATGAGTGTATCATTCTCTTTCTTGGCACTGCTGACAGTTCATTTCGTCGGCGATATATATACACACGACGACAGATTATCAATCCACCAGACATGGTGCTTTTTGGGATGGACTCTGAAACTCACTTGAATGGAACTTCCAATTTGGAAGTAAACACGCGACAAGATTAAACGCCTCATCAGGGTCCGATAAGAAATTGTTTATTTTCGTAGACCTTTGGCTATGATTGGCCTTGGCTTTTGTGTTTAATATATATTTTTTTTTCTTAGAAAGTGATCTGATAGCATGAGTTACTTGCGATTACGTGGAGGAGCATTTGTACACAGCATGAGCTAATGATGAAGATTTCTAGGGATGTGCTTGAACTTGGCGCCAATGTAATCGCTCACGTGGTTACGGTAGTCTTTAAATGGAAAACGTGCTGTCTGGTTGCGATTGTTGCTCAACAGGTGGTGGTATAGTGGGCGGAATATCAACATGTTCGTGGGCTATAAATAATTACATCGACAGGTGACGGGCTTAATCAAAAGCGATGTGCTATTAAGCTAAGAACTGTTGAAAGGCGTATTCAATAGGTCTGTCAACAAGCTGGTGTTGCCATGCAACCGTATCCAATTTGTATATATTTACACACAGAGGAGGAACAATGTCTGTTGGGACGGGGTTACAACTTAACATCGCACGAAAGCATGGTGCAGGTTCAGGACAGTGTAAGGGTGGTCTTTGAGTGGCAGTGGTAACAGCAATGCCAATGCGTAATTTTTTTTATTACGGGACAAATAAAACGGACTTGCAATGTGTATGCTTAATTGTGATGCTGTTTCAAGATATTTTTTAAACATTTGCGAGAGATGGCTTAGCGAAAAAGGTTTAACTTGTATTCCCCAGTCTAGCACACTAAGCCGCCACCAACATTTTACCTAAGACCTATAAATAAAGCAATGAACTACCAATAAAAGCCGAAGAACAAAATAGGTCCGTACTTTCGTCCTCCATCTTAGGAACATCTGGTGTCCCACAAGGCAGCCATTTAGGTCCCCTTCTTTTTGACCTTATGGTAAATGATCTTGAGGAGGTCATTTAACACACGTATCTCTCTCTCTACGCGGATTACACTCAATTCTTCAAATTCATCTCTTCACCTCAAGACTCGCCTGTCGCCTTGCTCCTTCAACAAGACCTTTAATAGTTTTTCGACTTGATGCCTTAAAAAAACTGGTTAGAGCTCAACATCACCAGATGTCACTCCATTACCTTATCACACAAACGCAACTAGTCCCCTCGGCAACTTTATCTTCTCAACGTTCGATAAATCTCTCTTTGCGTCTAAATTTCCGTTTGCATATGGACAAAATAATTTCTATGTCCAACTCATCACTCGGTTTTGTTAAACGATATATAACCTCCTTCAGTACGCTAGTCAAGCTTGGTTTCCCTTTCGTCACGTCCATGTGCTAAGAATCGAGAGCATCCAACGCCACTTTCTTCTTGGGAAGATCCTTTTATCTTGCCTCCAAACATAGACCGCCTCAATCTCATTAAACTGAATACCCTTGAGGAGCGCAGGGACGCTGCTGAAATTATTTTTATTTACCGTCTTCTTTCAGGCTCTATCGATTGGACGTCACTTTACAACTCTATTTTCTTATACAGAATACACAAACCCTCGTAATTTACGTTACCCTCGTCTCTATTACCCATCATACCTGATATGGCCCCAATAAATCAGTGTGCTGCGAAAGGTTAACCGCATTACTGCCCACCTCAAACTCGATCTCCTTCACCACGTTGCTTATCTTTAAGACTTAGTTTTAAGGATTTTCATTTCATGCATTGCGGAGAAGAAGTGCAGAACAAACCAGTTAACTGGTGGATAAACTGTATTTTAGAACTACGAAGATTGTGCCACGTTAGAATTGAAGCTTCTAGAGAGGGGTAAGAGACGAAAAATCGTCTTGCTAGCTGGAGAGGCGCATGCTCATCTGGTTGCCAAAAATGTTCTCTTCATTTTCTTCCGTAAGCTTTAGTCATTAAGAATGGCTAGCATGCTAGGAGTCTTATATAAATAGTATCTTTAGTGCCTTTTGGCAAGGCCTTCCTACTCCATTGCCTTCTTAAGCCAAAGAAACAAAGACAAGTGAGTGTGATATTACTTAAAATACCGCACAGAAGAGATAGAGTCCCTCACTTCCTTAAAGTTAAGGCTTTCACCTATCTCCGATCTCCGATAAGATTGCTAAGCAAGACCCTGAAGATGATTTTTCGCCACGTGAACCTACATCAGTTAAAATCGCGTCTTTGCGAATGGCTTCCCCTGACGATTGTACTCCCAAGGAACGCAACTATGACTGTCCCAAATGTTGGCATACAATTTGAGAGACTTGTCAGATGTCAGCAGAAAATGCCTTCGCTTATTTGCTTCCTGGTAGTGCAGTGGACCAGATGTTAATCAGTCTTCGAGATCTTTCCCTAGCACTTCTGTAATGCCTTTCAATGGTTTTTCACTCACGAAAAAACACGTCCTTCAAAACTCGGCCAAATTTTGAAAACAATATTTGCAAATGCGCTAATTCCCTCCGCAGATCCGGAAATACTTTGTGAATCCCTTCAGATGTCTTTTCTTCGACGATTTGAACAAAGATTTTGAGAACCTTTTCTCTGTTGATGACAAGAGTTGATTGCATCTACTTGAAGTTTTTGCCCTCTCCAGTGGCTTCACTTCACTTAAGTTTCCAAAAACTATGGTTGCGAATTTTGCCGACCCAATTTGTATAAGCGGAACAAATTTAACAGTCTTGTAATTGTGTGCAAATAGATTCATAACAAGAGCAACCCTCGTATAAAAGAAACGCAATTTGCCATGCAAATTAAACATTTTTTTTTTTTACTTTGGGGTAACTGCAATTCAAAAACTAAAATTTCCACAGTTAAATCCAAGAATAGAACTGAACTTGCAATCACAAGTTAATCCAGATTCCAATTGGAATTACAACCCACAGCCACCCTATAAATAAATCATTAAATTCATCCACCGCTTTTGTGTGGGTAAATTATGTATATGAATAATTGGGAATACTCGTACTTTATGTTTGTCCAGGAGATTTAAATTTATTCTGCCAGAATCCAAATTTGTTTTGAAGCTCATAATCATCAAGTCTTACAAGGGGTGGGTTAAAGAAGTTGCGTGGATATTTCAGCAGTCCAATTTGAGTTGAAAAGGAAAAATATTCACGATAAAAATATGTCTTCTCTTCTCTATCTCTTCTTTTCTCTCCTCTCTTCTCTTCTCTACATATAAAAAAACTGCAGAAGAAAAAAATGCCTAATTATGACCACGCATTACACAGAAACTACTGGACAGATTTTGATGAAACTTGTAATAATGATTGCTTATGTTATGGGTCGGGACTTAGGATACTTTTTATTCCTTACAGATATACAGTTTTTTGACTGTATACCACGTTATGTTCTATACAGAAACTGTATATTTGTAGGGGAAACTCTAATTATGCTGACCGAGCTCAGTAATGGCTTATCGGATTGAAAAATAAAAAAAATAGGTGAATTTAGTAAACTTTTTCCTGAATCATACAAAACATCGCCCACAATATGTCTTCAATGGATAATACTACCAGTAGTAGGCATGTTTCGTAAAGAAGGTAACTTCTGATGCGAAATGTTCGACTGAGGTTTGGTTAACAGTGAGACATCAGAAAGTTTCTGTGTGTCTTGAAAGTAATTGCTTGCAAGAGTTCTCTTCTTCAAGTGACAGAAACTCAGACAGCGACAAAGAAAGTGAGGTGTGCAACCGTACACTTCTGCACGTGTCCTTATCTTTGAGATTTAGTTTCATTGGCTTATTTCTAAGGAACTTATCACGAGTTTAAGCCTACCAACTAAGACAGCGAAGACCTGTTAAACTGTAGAAGTTTGATTGTCCGACCTTGGTTATATGCTGGCCAAAGCTTCCGTGATCGTTCAAAGGTAGTAAATTATCTCCACTTGTTGTTGGTTTTCATACAAAACTTGTTCTCCACTCGTTCTCTGAGATTACAAAGTAAAGGCTTGATCCACTGAAGTGCTCACGATCCATTTCTGCCTCTCATTGCCGGCTTTGTCGCTGTGTCCGGGGACCCAGTGGAGATTCCCAATGTATTGCGAGCAGAGAACCTTGGGCTCTCGCGTCAGCGGTGAACTAGCTCTATTCTTACCGGTAAAGCCAAATCAGCCATATTGACTTTTGAAGGATTTCTGAGGAAATGTAATGTTTTTTTTTCAATCGGGCAATCAATTCGCCGATAGTTACCATTTAAATGTTTTTTTCAACTGCCAGTTTGCGGTACAACTCTTTTGTTTTTTAAGGAAAAGGCAAAAAAAATATGAAAAAAATAATGAATTCGAAATTAACAATGCCAAATATTATTAAAATGGTGTGAAAAAGGTAAGCTAGGAAAAAAAAAATAAAAAAAAATGATTCCGTTCGACTTTTACTTTGCCACATAGCTAAGCAAGTTATTATTTAAGCTAAAGAATTAAATAATAACTTGTCACTCTTTTCTCAATGTTTTAAAAAGTAAAAAGTTTATTTTGACAGAAAATTTCATTGTGGCGGACCCAGTTTTACCCACGTGCAGGAAAATGGTCTGTTAAAGTCGAAATGTCTAACATATAGTCAGAATTGACAACGTTCTCTTCGTTTTTTTCTAAGATCTGCGCATGCCCAAAATTGCAAGATCTCCTTAAGGCACTTTTGATGGCAGAGCTTGCTGATTGGACAAAGTACAGTTGTGACGTCTGTCAGTATGGCAATGGCACCTCTCTCTTGTGTCTGAGAAGCCCGATGGACCTTTCTCTAATTCTATAGAATTATTTGGAAAGCTTTGATCATAAAAGATGTCGGACTGTTTTGTATAACGGCTGTTGAGTGCTTACTTTTACCAGCCTTAGGTATATGGACAATCTTTATATCCCCAGAACAGGCTCTAGGTCAAAAAGTATTTAATATTAGGCAGACTTTAGGCATAAATGACAGGTTTATTTTTATAGTACTGAACGCCATCTACAGTTGGACAGAGAAAATACCACCTGACATGTATTTATCTTAATCATAATGGCCACCGTTCTTGTATGCCGCTTCAATATGAGCCAGACAAGCCAAAGTCGCACTTCGTCAGGCCCTCCATGAAACTTAACTGTGTACCAAAGGAGTATAGCATTATCACATACCCAAGAGCGAACGAACCACAACCTTGGTTGGGTAAAGCCGAAATTTTTGTTATCCACTTTATAATTCACACTCGATTTTTCAATAATGGTCCGCTTTGTGCCACCGTGACCCATCAGGAACCACGCTTACCGTCGGGCCTTTTTTGAAAGGTAAAAATAGCGGCTGAGTCGTTAATCAAAATGTTTTCTTCAAGTATAAGGTGTAACCTATCTTATTCAAAGTAAGGGTTTCTTGGGAAGACTCCGGATCCGTCAAGTTATACCATCAACAAATTCGAATCCAAGCTATATGGACGATGCTGCGCCCTGTACTCATACTCAGTGTTGCAAACAAACGGCCCTGGAAATGGTAGTGCTGCATTACTACGACAAGATTCTTCCGCGGATGTTTTCCGTAAAATATCAATATATTCAAATTTATTTTGCGCGGCTCTAAGGTCAGAAGTGCCACAGGAGAAAAATTGAAGCGTTGGCAATTCGCAGTTGGTCAGCAGCCGCATATCCCTATTCATATTCCCATTTACATCGCACACCAACTATCCAACCTTACTTATTTACCAAAGAGCAAATGATCTACCTCACTCAAACTAACCTCTTGTCAAAAACTTGCAGCCGTCGCACCCTCATCTGTCGACAAAAAGTAATGACATGATTTCTTCCCCTCTAACTCCCGTTTCACTATTATGTGGCTTATTTTCCAGAACATGTAGCAAAACCAACAAAATGTTAAATCCCTCTAAGACATCCTTCGATGCGAGATGTTGTCTTACAGCATACAACCATCTTTACCCGGCTCTCTTCTTTTTATGTGCAAACAGTTTCATCTGATCCATTACCCGATATCCGCGAGTCATCGACCAATATATTTTCACAGACAATAAATCACTTACCACAAGCCGTATCCAATGTAGAGGTCTAATAAATTACGCCAGATGCTATCTTCTGCTCGTGCTATTCCAATTACCGTCATAGCGTGCTGCTGACAGTGTATGGCAGGCCAACTTATCAACTCACAAAATAGGCTCTCTGTGTCTGATATCAATGTCACGGTCCTCCACGCCCTCTGCGTCGAAAATGACTGCAGAGACAGTAACCGATTGCAGCACGTAGAGTCGTAGATATTGCGTGTATTACGAACTGTGCCACAACAGGGATGGCAAACGACAAAAAATATCTCAAAGCAGTCTTGAGATTCTGTTGACAATTTTTACAAGGCGACGACGAGGCAACCCTAAACCACAAGTGGGTGGAATGGACCCCCATTTAAACTTTTGTACTACTAATTGAAAAGCACTCTACGCCCACCGATATCCAAGACCCTTCCATCCTTTGGTCCGCCCATAACTGTATTAATAATTTATTTAAGTGTATACTTGGGATTATTTCTGTAATTGAAATCCATTATTCGAAAACCGTAACTAATTAAGGATTTGTTTGCTTTTCCCTTTTTTTGCAGATTATTTCGAAACGCGCGCCGTCCTCGCGCAATAAGTGAGAAAGTTGCGATAAGTTGGAAGGAAAGTTTTCAACAGTGAAAGGATTCCTGCCAATCGATTCGATTGGCATTTCTCATATTCGAAGGGTGGAAAATCTGTTGCGCTGGCGAAACGATTCAATACGGTGCCCGTCATAATGGAGGGGCCGGAAGTAACGTTCCTCTTTCAGTTTGGAAATATACGCGATGGAATTTCAGTGCCGTCAACATCGTTAACTTTGAAGTCGCTCAAGGACATGGCATGTGAATTTATCAACTCCAAGGTAAGTGAGCCGCATGGCAATTTATGTCTCTGTATGTGTGTATCCTTTGGGGGTTCAATTTGGAAGTTGACATCTTGCATAACGATGGACGATAGATTGAGCAAGTTATTTCAAACTAGAATCACGTTTGAAGTGGATTTCTCTTCGGGTGGGTTCACTGGCATACCTACCTATGTATATATAAAGTTTTCAAACCGAACATGAACGAGTATATGTAGCCCAGGGTATGGTTGAGCGATTTCTGATTAGGTAACTAGAGCGTTACTGTGGAGACATCTCTGGGTCGAGTTGATGTGATTATGATTAGTTTGAGTTGTGATAAGAAATAGTGAAAGAGATAGAATAAGTTCCATATTTTTTTTTGGACAGTAAAAAAGGGCTACCGGTAGATATTGGCGGCCATGATGTTTGGTGGCGTCCAATAAATCTCGTATTTATTATTCAGTCACAGGTAAGTGACCATGGCAAGTTAAACGATTGAGCAGCACGTCCAAATGGTAAAACTTTATAATCAAAATAAGAGTTCGTCGGTGCAAACTTTGCCCATTTGCAAAGTCGACTTTTCAACAGTTGATGGCCAAATTCGAGTTCGACATCGGCAGAGAACATTAAACAGAGGACGTTAGAGTGTACAGAAGAACCCGAGAGAGTCGATTCCCCGACGCCGACGTGCTCAAGAAGGCGGCCTTTTATACAATTTGTCTGTCGGGACTTGGGCATACACCTGCACAAGATCCAATGACGACGCCACCCTACTCGAGGCTCACCAGGTGGCAATGCATCCATAAAAAGTTACTATTCGGTGCGGATTTTAGAACGGCCGGCGGCGTCATTGGCCCTTCCTTTTTAAAAATTACGACAGCATGCACTTGTGAACGACACTAAGCGATTGCTTTTGTCCCAAATTGAACTATATGGAGTTGGACGACCAGCCGGACGGGAATACGTGCCGCTCAGCAGACGTCACGATTTACATTCTACTTGAACGACTTGGGGGTATGGTTATATTTTACAAAGGGAACTGGCCACAAAGATCGTACGATTTGATCCCGCTTGAGTTTTTTTTTCTTATGGGGTTTTACCCAGCTCTTTGCGACAGAGTCATTAAAAATCGGACCATTCCCATCAGCACCACCGTATGAAGCCACAGCGGACATTGAAGCATACATGAGCCTTTCAAACAAAAAAGGAAATTCTTTAATACCCAGCTTACACAGCTTGTTTTATTCTATTTCAACATCGACCCATCCTCATTGGCAAACCCTATACTTTTCGACAAGGTCAGTCCTGCAGATCAGAGCTCATTGACCAACGTTGCAGAGCTCTTCGTGTGTTTTTTGAAACGTTTTTTGATGATTTTTTGGCGTGTTTTCACAGCTTAATTTTTATTACAATATTGTTTTTTGGACCGATTTTTGTGGCGTTTTTGAGCTAAGAAAATAACTTGCCCCAAAGCCAATGTGCCTGTTGGTACTCTTCGTAGGACCCCGGTTTCCGAGGTCATTTCCCTGCCACTTATTAACGACGCAAGATACCCATTTAACTCCCTCTTTATCTTGATCCTTGAACTTTTACAGCAGATCTTACAACTTTTAATGATTCGATTTTAAGAATGACTTCTTCAACCGTGTGATTATTTTCCTCCCTTCTTGATATGATGGCTCTGTCAATTTAAGTGCCCTATTTTGAATTGGCAGAACTACTGCCCCCATCTGCGTAAGTTGTCCTTCTCATTTCAATGATGTTCCACTTATTGTTTTTAAGAAGGCGAATGGTCTACCAGAAGCTGTTTGTGACCCAACTCCTTCAAAGACTGTCTTAAGCAGTCAAGTTTCAAGTTCCTTTCACCCTTAGTGCTTCCCAGTCCCAAGTCCCAAAAGGTAAGGGCGCTTGACACTATCTAGTTCTTTTTTGTCCACCAGTCGTCACACCGAGCGGCATTTCACTCTGCAGATATCTCCTGCAGATGTAGATGAAAATCAACAGTAACTCCCCCTCTGCAAACTTCAATTAAACAGTTGAAATAAGTTCATTGTTCAAACCCCAGATTTATCGACACAAGAAGAAGAACTGACTACCATGGTCATACGGTCTTATCGGGACACAGGGACACATAATGGACCCTGTATCAAATAAATAATGTTTTAAATATTTTAAACTTCTTCTTTTGGTAAATGCGAACCTATCTTACATAGAACTGTGTACAAAATCTAAAACACTCTGCAAACCCAAACAATGCCTTCTTATCCACTTTCTTCTTCCAGTCCCCTATCCTACCTCTTTCAGTACACAATATCCTCCAAGTTATAGAACTCGATACCTATATCAACTTCGTAGACTTATTCATATCAAATGCGGGATTCGATACGATTAACTGAACTGAATCTGTTCACCCGAGCAAAAACGAAATTATACAATGCCGTCGATGGAAGAAAAACTCGATTTCCATACAATTAGATACGACAAAAAGACGAAAACTCTCAAAGGCAAATACATCGCAAATTTATTTGCAAAAAAAATAAAGCGATGAACTCTTCTATCTTACGTTGAAACGATTTCCCAGCCTTTCAACACCCACTTCATTGTTTGACACTAACCTCTAAAACAATCGAAGGACAACATGCTCCTTGCCGGGGCTAAATATCTTACCCAATTATCTGTGAAAAGTTCAAAAAGTACAAAACAAAACTTTTGCTAAAGGGTCGAAAGGGTACCTGGAAGCGAAGCACAAGTAACTACAGTTACAGCGTTTTGTTGTGTTCGCTATTCGTTGTTCATCCGTTTTTGCTCCTTGTGGATTAGCAACGTGATGTTATTAAAATTTTCTGCGAGTTTCCGCAAAGTTTTTTGTTTTTTTTTAAATTTCAAGTACATTTGCGCAAGGATGAGTAGGGACATATCTACTTTTGAACTCAACGAATAGGTTACAATTGAATTTTGTTTAATGTACTGTCGAGGGATGGTGGTGATCCTGGCGTGAAAATTGTGTTTCCAAAATATCGTTAACACATTCAATTTTTAGACAAAGTTCTTGGTCTGCAAAATATGTTAACTTGTATGTGAATATGTCATTTACTTTTCATCCTGAAAGAATCATCATAAGCTTTGTAGAATGTTGGCAGGAGCCCCAGTCCTAATTGTTTGTAAAAAACAAAATTCGTCGCTCGTGTGTGCGTTTAAGTCGCAATCATTTATTTAAACAACTCCAGTCGTGTACATTATTTTAAGTGCGTGTGACACACATTTCATCCATCCTGTCGTAAACATAAAACGTGTCTCCCTTTTTTAGATTTTTGTTTGCAAAATACGCTCACCTTGTGCGTTTCCATCGCCCATTTAATTATATTTAAATTCAACGGCCCCATTGGAAATTTGAGGGTACCGCAGTAAAAATGAAATTTGCCTCATACTCTTGTAATTATATTCCACACGGGAGAGCCCGCACAGTAAGTATAAAAGGAATGCCATTTGGCGGAACATTAAGGATTCTGCATTAAAGCCAGTACGAAATCATTTCATAAAGGATGTTTATGTTGTTTGCGCATGAAAAGGTATAAGCGGTATTATTCATCTTACGGGTGAAATAGTAGCGAAAAGGACACTGGAATGTATCACAACAGCAAGCAGAATATTTATTCATTTATTCGAATGAGAAGATGTTACCTACCTATGGAGAACGTGTTGTGACCTTCGAAATTCTATGGGGTTAGTCAAACTCTGCAATAACAATTAGTTGGCAATGCATACAAATAAACCAACACATGTGCGGTTAGTTGGCTGGAAGAAAATTTCCTGAATGTCACAAGGAATTGCAGATAGAAAAGGAGGCAAATGGAAAAAGGCCAACAGAAGAGCCTTCACTTGCAGAAATGTTTTCCTTTGGATGTTTTAAATTGGAAAAGTGTTCTTTCATGTTGTGGCATGGACAATTTATAGAAGCCGCACAACAAACAACTTGGTTTATGGGAATAAAGTGGGCAGCCACGCGCTTTGAATTTGTTCCTTTGTACAGATAACCTATAAAAACAAATCTAGAGCCAGAGCGTTGTTGTCCATTCGTTATTTTCTGACCTGGGTTCTGTGCAGCTTGTGAAGCCCAACATCTTCGGCTGCGCCTTCGTGTAGGTCTGCGATGATGATGGCAACGAACGATTTCCAAGTTTAAAACCCTTTATACGTTTTCAGAATCTCAAAGCGATGATGTATGTGTTTTTGATGGAGCTTCACAATATGGTTTCGGGGAAGGGAGTGCTCTCATACACAAAATACAAAAATTCGAAAGCGTTACAACATAAATAGTCTGGCAACAAGGTCTTCCGTGTCTAAAATGTAAAGTCGTTTGTAAGAGTTCCCATTTTGGACTTTGGGCTAAAGTTTTGAGAAAGTTGTAAGAATTCAGAGATTTGTTTTTGAATCTGCATTCGAAGTAATAAATTGTATATGCCGAAGGAATGCCGATGAAATGCCGATGGAAGGTTGTTTCTGATTATGTAAGCTGCAAGGGGTTGCAATTATTTTAAGGTGTATGTTTAATATGGTTGAAAAAAAAAGAAGAAATATTTATATAAATAAAAAAATAAATAGTTGGCGCAACAGGTCTGTGGGACCCTAATCCTGGCTTCTCACAACCATCCGTTTTGTGTGAGTTTTTCATTTTTGAGACGAATGGAAGGGATCTACAATTTTACGCCGAGTCCAAACGGCCAATTGAGAAGCTCTTTCATGACAGTTTTACTCTCGGATGTTTGTCAGACGTTCGCGAGAGGTGGCGCAGTGGAAAAAAAACCTGAAGATGTAATTTGGTTCTTTCGGGACTCGAACCGGGGACCCCTCGCTTAGTAGTCTAACACACAAACCACTAAACTGCACCTATTAGGTAACATTTGACAAAAATGAGTTTTTCGTAGTTCTAGTTGCATTTTTACTGGCAGTGCGGTATAGAGTCTTACAAAAACTTACCGTGTGTAAACATTTGGTTGGTTATTTTTTAAGAAATACTTAAAATACGGCTTTATTTGCGTTTTTTAAGAAAAATAATGTACGGGATCTTATTTAGTATACTAATATTATCTTAAATATAAATAATTTGGTCAATATAATCGAAAACGGCGTTTTCGAGATACGGACAGTTTTTTAACAGCGTTTACGATGATTCGAGTGAAAAATTAAGAACGCAATTATGTCGAAAACGTCAATTTAACTATAACTATACATTTTGGTCAAAATCGTTGCAGCCGTTTTCGTGTATGTAAACCAAAGAAACCCAAATCTCAAAATATACCGTTTTTCAAAAATCCATTACAGAAAATTTAGAGAAAACTGAGTTTGCTATCTATTAAGCTAGGAGTGACCATAATTATTGCCTCACCTACCTACTTAAGCCGGAATGTAAATTTTGGTTGAATTCGTTAGAGCCGTTTTCGAAAAATCTAACTTGTTTAAAACCGTTATATGGGTTTACATGCAAAAAAAGTGGCCCGAACTCAAAGCCCAAAAAATCGAAATCCGAAGTTTGACAGAAATTTGTTCATGCTTTTAGGCTGTGGACCTTAGGAGCAGACGGACAAACGGACATTCGGACAGAATTGCTAGATCCACCTTTTCGAGTTTCTCTATCATCATAATGTATAAGAAATAGATTATAAACTCGAATACGAAATTTTGTACGAATAAAAAATCTTTCTCTTACTAGGTACGTTACCACGTATATAAGAAATTTGAAAAGGCTTAAGCCTTAAGGTAGCTGTTTGTCCGCCTAAGTGAGGAAGATGTGTTGTTTATATGGCGATAGATCCCGCAAGCCTTCTTCAAACTTTGTTATACGATGTGGGAGAGCTGTCCATCTTCATATTCATGATTTTAATCAACTTACGACAAGTCTGGATCAAACTACGGAAACGGAAAGTGACCAACAAATATTCAAAAAGATACAGTAAACAAATTTCACGGCCAGTTGAAAGTTTTTTGTACGCCAAGTGGTAGGTCCCCCTATAAAATTCTTCGAAAGTAATTTCCCATCCGCCTTTGAACTCGGCAAAATTGTGCCTTCAAGGACTACTACTACTACGCTGACAACAAATCCCATAATCAGTCCAGGGTATGGAAAGCTTGCATAAAATTAAACCCAAAATGAAACTAAGTGCTTTCTTATACTGCAAAGTTAAAAGTACCTCTTTAAACCATTTTCATGCTACACACCCACCCCGGACGAGTGTCTATTTTTAGATATCAAAACACCATTCGTGGCGAGGGTGCTTTGCAACGGTAGAAGTTACGAACTTTGACATTTATTGTCATCACCGGTGTTACAAAACAGTCAGCCAATTGGATTCCCCTGACAGTAGGCACTTTCTTTGTTCTGTTACAGAACAACGAGCGATATTGAAGTATTCGGATTCACTAGGCATACCGTATACCATAAACTCAAAGGCAATCGAAAATTCCAATTGTAGGTATTGATTCTAAAATACTCTTGCAGGGAAATTTGCATATTGCCACCATTCGAAGTCGCACAAAAAAAAAAATACAAATTCCCACGTGGACAGTTGCATCTTTACCCTTGTAAAGGAAGGGAGGGAACATGCTACTTTATATAAATTTTACTTCACAATAAATAAAGTACTATTATGTAGTTGCCCATCAGTAATGCTACTCACAACACCCGTTGAGAAGTCCCTGGTTTAACTCCGAATGTACTTAGGATTGTGAGTGGCTTCAGAAAAATACTACTTTGACAGAAGAAAGGAGGAAAAACGATTGCAAAACAAAGGAACACCAACACCAAGATGTAGAGAAATTAGGTGCGTGACTTCTTTAGAAAAGTGAAACAGTCTCTACATTAGGTTTCACGGTGGTGAGTGATGACTGATGACTGATGATAGCCAGAATCCCGCCAATGAGCAGCCTGGCCCAGTTAATCCAGATTCTAGATGACAGCCCAGAGTATCAGCCATCCGACCAAAACGAAATATGGGAATCCATCACCTGACTTAAATCTAACAAAGCAACTGAAGCTGATGAACTACAATCTTCTTAGGCACGCTGGAGATGGCACAAACTAATATTTATGGTCGGTCGAAAGTATAATGGTCTTTTCTGCACCAACTATAGAGGCATAAGCCCCTAAAAAAGGTCTTCATGTGAACGTCTCAAGCGGTCCTAAACAACGCAGCTTCGACTAAATCTTTACATAGCGCCAGATCCCGGACATTTCCATCGATTTTAAGGCCGCATGACAGTGTCAGACTTTGGAGAATTCACACTGAGCCGTAAAAATTGGAAGAGATTCTAACGAGACCTTTGACAGCACCAGTGGACAGTGGCAGGGTGACGCTTTCACGTCGTTCTTTAAAGGATAATTGGCAATAATGAGCACAGACATCGTCCTGAGTGGAAGAACCAAAGAGAGCAGTTACGGCATCTCAGAAAAAAAAAAACCTTGTTATCCGAAGAATTTTCAGTTATTGTTAGATTGTTAATGAAAAATTGTTGGTTCGAAAAAAAGTTCGTTACTGATTTTTAAGAATCAAATTATTAGTTAATACGAAATTCTTGTTAAACGTATAAAATTCTTGATACGTTTACAAATTTTTTTTCTGAGTGTGGTGCTTACTCTCGCATCGATTCAGCAGCGAGCAGAATGGGTCTGCCTATAAACGAGGATAAGATGAAGCATATCTTTCTTCAGTAAAAGTCATTTTCCATCACATATTCTGTCAGAACGTGACCATTGAGAGGTATAACATCGAGGTAGTCGACTTGGGCACATACCTTTAGTACGGAAATCAATCGCAGGATAACTATTTGCTAATTGTTGTTTCTTTGGGTCAAAAAAGAAATTAAGGAATAAAGCCCTATCGAGATGAACAAAGGAGATGCTTTACAAAACACTCATCATCCCGGTCCTGCCAAATGGTGTAGAAGCACGGACCCTGTCCCAGTCAGATAAAAGCTCCCTTGTAGTTTTCGAGAGGAAAGTTCTGCGAACGTTCTATGGATCTGTCGTGTAGACGATGGAAGTAACATATGAGCTGTAAAACGACATAAGCCTATTTAAAAATATAATTATTCAACGGTTAAGACGGGTGGACCATAAAGATCGAATGAACATCACCGCTCCAGCTCGTCATTGTCCCAACGAGGGAAGACTGGGAAAACCACAAACCAATGCCATCAGGCACTGATTCCGGAATCTATGGAAAACTTGGAGCCTCGGAAGCTTAAGTCCTTGCTATTAACCATTGCACTAGAACAAACCTAAGTTCTAACACACGTGGTAAGACCATATCTATCTTCTCATACAAGCAAGTAGCTCTCAAGGCTCTCGACTCATCTGCCATAAAAAAAACTTGTTTTTCTTCACTGGATCCCAGCGGCTTTGATGGCAATGAAACAACAGACTCACTCGCGAAGAACGGCGTATCTACACCACTCTTAGGACTTAAACCATTTTGCAGTGTCAGCAATTGATTCCTCAAAAACTATGCTATGGACCTGGCTCGCATGGAACCCAATAAAGTCTGGCTTAAATCTCCTGGGCAGAACTGCACCAGACAATTCTTAGCCAAATTCTCCCCTAGCTTATTCTAAATAACATTTACATAAATAACCAGAGAGGCGATTGTCACCGAATTGTTCTCTCACCGGGTCCAACATGCAGACTTTGTTTAGAGAGTGACGAATCATCTCTGCACATACTCACAGAATATCCGATCCTCTGCCGTCTAAGAAAAACATCCTCGGCGGGGAAATCGTCACAACGGCGAACTTTGCCGAAATGTCTCTCTCGCCTTCTATTAGAATGCCTTCGGAGTGAAAAAAGTGCTTTTGGACCTTATCAGGGAAGGCCCAACAAGCTCCGCACACCCAGAGCCCCAGAAAGGTTCTCCCGCCTCAAAAATCCCTAAGTAGAAGTAAAAAATGAAGAACCTTTTACGTACTAAAATGTTCAACTTGTTTTGCTTTTTAAAGACGCCTCAAACACAATGCGCTCAGGGGCCCCTGTATGGCCTGGGACAGCCCTGATCGTAAACCATTTTCACTTAACATGTGCTGATTGCCCATTAACGCAACCATAACATTGACTTGCTGACCCGCAAATCGGATCATTTTTTACCACCACTTGGGAAAAGTTTTTCGTACACCAAAATATAAAAAACAGGAAAAAGGGGATTCTTCTTATCAGATGGCATCCGCACACATATTGCTCTGAAAGTGTACCCGCCCATATATCTCATACCCGTACGTCATTCCGTTTAACTGCCCAGTGTGGCGCATACAGCTATCTGCTCAGATATATGCGACACACAATTGTATTCATAATCGTCCTTGAAAAATGTGTTTTCCGACTCGAACACTTGCCATTTTATATGACTACAGGGTAATAAAATTGCCCCGCAAAAATAAACGAACGAACCACACACCAGAGCGCACAAAAATAAACATCGGAAGACCAGATCCTGGCAAAGTATGCTGTCATGACTACTGTTTGTGTTGTTGGTCCCATTTAATGAACCGATATCCTTTTTTACAGTAGACAACTTGAAGCCTGCCCCGATATCGATTTGTGAGTGAAAATATTTACAGTAGACAACTTGAAGCCTGCCCCGATATCGATTTGTGAGTGAAAATATTTTTTGTTCAAACTTTATTATTTTTGCCATGACTTCATTTTTGCTGTAAAGCAGAGACATGTCCTGTCGGTACACACATTGCCACATGTTGTGTGATGCGAGAGTGGCATAAATGACATCCCGCACCACCCAGCGCCAGCACCCGCACTCGAGGACGAGCACAATGGTGTCAATTCAATTTTGCTACATGTGAAAACAAAAGACGGCAAAAGTGAGGATTTGTTGTCACATGACCATTAGAGCGTTATAGCCATTTTGTGCAAGGATTGGGTTTCCCATTATCAACACAGCCATGGAAATCCGAGAGGCGAAAAATTTAATCGACCACATCGTGTGCGTCAAAGGAGCTACATTGTTTGACATGCCATGTGTGCGGTGTGTCCGATCCGGGTGTCGAGGGTGAGTTTTCGGGTGGTCTTTGTTGGCTTAATTTAACATTGTGCGTTAATTGGATAGTTGGCCGCATAAAATTGTAATGAGTGCGTAGAGACACGCATCTTATTATATACGTATTTATTGAATGGAAGTGTTACCTGGGGGCATGTCATTTCCTTAGTGGGCTGTGTTTAATTAGGAAAGCCACTGCGTCAAGGTCGAATTCAATGGATGTTTATTTAGGAAGGAGCTTAAGTGTTTAATGTTGGGAGTCCTTTTTGAAAGGTTTTCCAGATGGCTACGGGAACTATGGGCATACATAGATTAGCGTAGGCGTAAAGAGTTCGCGTGGGCCGGAGTGTTCATGCTCTACATGCCCTGGGCATCTAAAAAGTTCATTCCGAAGGGGAGGAATGCTATCGTATTTTTTTTTATTGCCTTCGCAAATTAAAGAACCAGTGATTGCAATGTTGTTTTCGTTTGATTTCTGATGAGATAAAATTTTTAGATGTGAAAGTAAACTGATGCAGTGACCTTTTTCTTGTTGGTGGGTTCATCTTAGGCCCAGCTGCCCAATTTTTACCTTGACTGGCGGTCTTTTCTTATGTAAAAATTGCGCAATTTGAAGGACAATATTTTCCACAGCTCGGGTTGAACCTGGGCATCCACTTCAAATTATTGGAGGAGGTCCCCCTTCCACTTGTGTGTGCCACCTAAGGCAAAGTATTAATCTACTTTGTTGTCCCTCTTGGTTGGAGTCGAAGACTGTGAGGGTCGAAGCAATTGTGTCCATACGTGTCCTGGCCACTTAGATGACCGATGCGCATTCATTTTTTCAACAAAGTCTATGCCGTCGTTCATCTCCAAAGTTCATCCGTAAAATAATGTGTTTCAAATAAATAGTGATACCATTTTGTCATTTTTATAGCTAGATTTAACATTTTCGACGAAGTAGGTTTACTTTCTACTCTTCTGTCAGTTGCACCCGTTGACAGTTGACAAAGCGTGATATGAAAAACTTTAGGTCTGTTTCTTTACTTTTGTAGTAAAAATCGAAAAGACTGTCAAAATGCCTGTGGGGTGGATGAATTCTCTCTCAAAAAAGGCAACTTACGCAAAAGTTAAGGAACGCTTTTGTAGAAACCTGTGCAAAACACAAATGCGAATATTCCACCCAAATGCTAAATAGAACAACAAATTCTGTAAATGACAGTTGTTTCAATTGTTACGCAAACTAAACATTTGTTGACCTATACATTTTTGGTGAAATTTCATTAAAACATCTATATTTCACTATTATTATCAACACACGAAAGTGTCCATAAAAAAGAGCTCATGTTAACGAACTACGATTTTTATGCTAAAAGTTAATTTTCCGTATAAAAAGTATCAAGGGAAAAATGAGTACAATGTGCAATTCGTTGGAAAAAATGAAGACGAAGTCCTAGAAATACTGCAAAGTCTATAAATTATGATCTGGCAAAAGAACGTTAACCTGCGCAAATGTAATATCAATGAGCGCCGCAGAGCAACAAAGCAGCAAATGAGCAAAGTAAATTTGGATCTTCAATTTACACTTCTATAGTATTTACGCGCTAGTCATCTCACATATAGAACTGACTTAAGTGTAAATGCTTGCATGCCACCGGCTGAATCGGGCCAAGTCACTCTGAATTGTCTATAGAAGAAGCCATAGAGGAATAACCCTGTTCGCTTAATGAAACCTATACCTAAATGGAAACGAACAGAATGGCAGAGTTGCACCGTGAAATAACGGCGATTACTTATTTGACTGATTGGAGAAATACTAAAAAAAAAACTGTTGTTCCTTCCTGATAAAGTGCTGTAAAATCGAACAGTAGTGCATGAAAACACACGCATGAGAGTCGTTTTAAATGAATACAAATTGCGCCGAAATCCACTTTAAAAATCTTCGCTTGGACGTTAAGCTTCGATTCATATTACTGCACTTTTGGTACCAATATTTATTTGCGTTGAAAGAGTGAGGTTGAAAAAATGGAGTCCTTTTGCTTTGTTTTCGATTTTACTATAGGTGTTTCCTTACTTGCCGACAGGACTTTCATTTGAATGGCGCCTTTTTTTGTCATATCGCCATAAGTCAAAAACTGAGCAATGTCCCAATCTCTGAAACAAATGTCAAGCAGATATTAACCTTCCTCGCAACAAATTTAATTCAGGCATCTGTGTGAAATGCAGGGTCAGGATTTACATGCTGTGTGCTATGTTAGAACTGTCTTTTTGGGCACACATAGCGCATTTATACATTCAGAGTTCTGTTGGTCCGTACCTGGATTCGAAAATAAAGCAAACGCAGAAAAATACGAAAGTAGGCCAAAACAGAATACAAGAATCGGATGGGAATTGGCAGACTATCCGTGTTTGACTTTGCATCCCTTTCCCGTCAAGTTTATGACACTTACGACAAAAATAGCATCTTTTCAATCCGTTTTCTATAAAAACATCAACAGTATAAGAACAGGAACAGATGAAAAAGAGAAAAGCGGAAGAAGATTCGTTACTTTCTCTGCAGCTGTAAAGCATATTTCTTTGAAAATACTTACCTACCTTTACTTGCAAAACGGATATAAATAAAATATGGAAATTCATTCAGGAGAACTGGCTATAATCGTCTTGTGTATGGCAACACGATTCGGTTTCAGCGAATCATTCCCAATCGCTGAATAAACAACTAACCTAAGGGTGGTTTTTATCATTACCTACAGTTTAAATGTCATTTCTACTTTTAGCACTACTTAGCGGTCCTTCGGGAGTTTGCTTTTGCAGTCTTTGATAGTGTTTCTACATAGGTACCTTCTACCTATATAGCGGAAGATCTATGAGTGCACCAATTTCATTTCCATTCCTACCAATTCGTATGCCTACTACCAGTACAGCACAGCAAGCGCATATGTAAAACCCGAATGGAAAAAAATTGCCCAGCTTATCTTAAAACTAGCCAGTTTTAAAAATAGTCTACCTTTCGAGTAGAATGCAAGAGTCAAAAGGATTCCCATATTACCCAAGCAAAAGCAGATACATAATTATTGTCTTTGTGAGTCTGTGCTTAATCGAATTTCCATTTAAATTAATAGCCAATGTGCGTGCAAATCATTTACGAAACCACACAAACTCAAGCAGAATAGGTACTTAACGTATAATTCAGTAAAGCTGACGTTGCCTCTTGAAAATTGTCAAATCCATCTAATTATGTAACCATAATCAACCAACACAAACATCCCAAGTCCTAATTAGAGGCAGTCACACGCAAGTAAATCGAACGTAGGTACTTTCAATTTGGTTTTCCGTGGTATTAATTAGATCCTGCTGTGTGTATCAATTACATCCACTTGACTTGCTGTGATTCATGTTCTCCTCACGTTCATTAAATGAAACGCGTTTTGGCTCTAACGAACTTCGAAATTCTCGTCGAGAATTGAAACGTCAAGGACAAAAAGTTGGTATATTTATTAACTTTCAGTAAATGGCAACAATGTGCAATAAAATACGGACAGGACACAGAAACGAAAAACTAAAATCTTGATCTAAATTAATGTCTTGATAATGTTTTTAACTTGAGTGAGAAAACCATTTATCAACTCACATGTCGACGTCATGCGACGTCATTAAATCAAAGAAGAATCAAGTCATCCGTGTCAAAGAAGAGATTGCTCCCACTTATACAAGCCGACGAAGTATCTTTTTGCCTGTCAGGGTTGCCACTTCGGCCACGATTTCTAAATAATTTTCCAATCTATCACTGCACCCAAATATTTAACTCCTTTTTTGTCCTCTACTCCGTATTTGTATACTAATCTCAATAGCAAAATTTAATCAGGGGCATTTTGTGTAGGTAAAGGATTTTTAGATCATTTGTGTCATCAGCATTGTTTTTGTTCGCTCAATGGTGTATGGATTGGATTAAGACCGCCTGAATGGTGAATACAACTTTAGACCGCGGATGGTTTTCTACGGTATTCTATACCAATTTTAAAATAAAGTTGACAGAAAAATTAATCAAGATCTCGCGGCCTAAATTCATTATGCCTGATGAACTAAGTTTTGTGAGTTTAAGGCCCTTTTCCGGGAGCGAAGCGAGCCATCCAAAATAATTTCGATCGCAATTTTGAGTTACATCAACCGATGAATTTAACCTACGCTGTCAAATTTGCATTTTCAATCGCTGTCTTAATTTACACCGCCTTATGTCACAAGAGCCAATATCGTTCTATATCTGTCTAACTGTTTGTTGTGTTTGGAATTAGTGTTGCTTATAATTGCAATGCCAAATTTACCACAAATATCTATCACTACTTTTACTTTCATCGGTCTACCAGATTTTTGAAATACGTAGATAGGTACTGATCCGGATAATGGCTTAGTAGGTACATAAATAGCTATCCGTGTTTTAATTTGTATTAACAAGTTCACTCTTCTAATAATTGATTTATTTTGTCAAGTAGGTACATATCTGTTGGCTGTTTCGTACTACATAGCACACAGATAAATAGACACTCAGCATGTGCTCAATTATATTTATTCTCTTTGCTACAAGTTACCTGTTCAATTTTAATCCGATTTTCCGATCAAGTGGTCTGTTCAATTTGAATGTCAGGCAGCAAAATAATTTAAATTTGGAAATTAATTGTGTGCAGCAACAACAATTCGAGCACGGCGAAGCATCAATTACCTGAAAGTAGAACATTAGTGCCTTCTTTCTTTAAATACGCTGTTTTTCCATGCGTCAGAGTTATGGCGTTTTAAATATTTGAAGGAAGGTAGGTATATAGGTACTTCTATTTTATATACACAGCGTGAAATAAATGATACTTGTAGATACTTTTTCCATTTGTTATGTTCCAGCAGCTTTCAATGTTAGCAATGACATCTAGCTGTCAAAGTATTCAATAAGGGCTGTCATCTTATTGTGCATGGTTTCATGCTTGCGGAAAGTACGAATATTATTTAAAAATACTACTAAAATTTCTACTCAGTTGTAAATACGCAACGTTAATTTTGTGGTGAGGTCGGTCGTCGTTGCACTGTTGATAATTTTAAGCGTGACTACTCTCGAGACTTTCAAACTTTGACAGTTGATAGCGGCCTTGTTATTGAAGCTACATCTGTCTATTTGGCTGTATTTATTCAGTCTGTTTTGCCGAATCATCATGTACGGACAAAGCGTTCAACAACACATGCAAATGATAAAATTGTTTTATCAAAATGGGTGTTCTGTTTGGGCAACACTCTGCGCGGAGGCCCATTCTGGAAAAATGGGTGCGTCAACAAATAAATTTGTTGTATTTGGGACGATGCCAGCGACCCAAGAGCGTCCAATGCGAATGCATCCCGAAAAAGTCACTCTTTGGTGTGGATTTTGGGCTAGCGGAGCCATCGGTCTATATTTAATCGAGAATATGAGAAGATGATTAGCATCTTCTTTTGGCATGAATTAATTAATATGAACACCAAACGACATGTGTTTTCAAAAAGACGGCGCTACGTGCCACACAGCTCTAGCCACATTGAAAATTTTTCACAAGCGATTTGAGAGCATATGGTCATCTGACGTGGAGGTGTTGTGAACTGGCCACTGATTTGACTTTTTCTTGTGGGGTTTTCTAAAGTCGCAAGTCTATGCACACAAGCTTTGTTTTAATTAAATTTAAAGATAGGAAGGTCTTAATGGAAGATCCTTTACTTACCTTGGTGCAGTCAACATCTCTGAGTTGAGGTCCGATGTTACTTCAATATGCGCGCCACCTTCGCTCCTCTGGTTTGGTTTCAAATACTCTTCGGGGCAATTGTGTATGACTTTTCTGTCTGAAATGTCCAAAATTCCAACAGAAACGACTTGTGTAGTAGACCTAGTTTTAGTTTTTAAGCCAAAATGTCTTGCTATTCTATAATGTTCAGTTCTTTGCCCTAGTATTATGCAATTCGTCAGTGTTGCCTGCATAGTCTCTGTCTTCGAGGTAAAGCGCAAGAAGTTATATCTTTAAACTTGTCGTATCGCTAAGAGCGGACCCACCTTGGCTCTCTCTTTCCCTCAATATATGGCTTGAAACCCAGAAAATACTGAACTTGAACCCGTCTCCTTGATGAACATCAACATAGTGCTTGTTTTGGAAGCAGGGGTTTCATTGTTGATGCATTCGACAGCAAATAAATTGGAATGATCATCATGGCAAGTTCTGACCATTTTAAAACCATCTTTAAAGAAGTATACTCGATCTCTTTTGATACTTCATGGAAGACTCCCGATGCGACCTTGTTTTCTGTGTTTAGCAACAACTGTGAGTCCGTCACTATCGGGTGGGTCTTGACAGAATTTTTCTAATAACTAAAATCCATAAAGCACCCGCTATTGGCCTCTGTTTACCGACATGATTTAAAGACTTTCCTTTCCTTTCCTTTCCTTGAATATGCAGATAATTCCATCTTTTAAAATGCTCTTGGCTATCGTTGACAGATTTTCTGATAGATTCTATGTGGTCGTTATTGAATGTGTGAGAATGTAGCTTCCCTCTCGATTCGAAGGGCTGTCTCTGTTGACTTTCGCTTAATGTTGGTTGATGCCCGTTGGAAACGGACTACCACTACTACCAGTCCAAACTGTATATGTGGGAGGTCTTAGAAACTTTTAGCATTTAAGGTACGTTATGCATCTGTTGTTTTTATGAAATAGACCTTTTTGCTTCGGTTGCCCGAATTTCTGTCGCGCGTTTTCTCAAGACTGCCTTATGGACGATAAACATCTACTCTATAGAAAGATTTATAAGTTGTTAGTTCGTACTAGCCTCACTTCGCCAGTTTACCGTTTTTGCAATTTAAAATCCGATAGGTAAAGAGGTTTACAAAATCACCTTCATTTTTAATTTTAACCTCGGCCTCGGTGTATGCTAATTTATGTCATATATCAAACCTCCGGTAAAACAACGACGTAAGTAAAAAAGTGTTGATTCTAAGAAAAACGCATTTAAATTTTTTTAATTAGTTTTAATAAAACTGATTGACTTGTTTCACCTACGAAATTTAAAACACAACTGACTGATTATGTATGTCATTGATGTTCCAATTTTTTTTCAATGACATGACGGTGTATTAGAACGAAACGGAACAAAGACGCATCTGCCCATAGTGGCAAAATTAGTGTATCAAGTAGGTCTCTGTTTTATTGCAAAGAACTATAAATGTTGATGCTTTTGACGTATTCAATTATTCAACTCAGAAAATCAATTTTTTTGCACTTAGGTCGTTGTTTTACTAGGGGTGCGTATGTCAACTTCAGGACACGTTGATGATTTATATCCTTAAAGCTTTGTACATAATTCAAATTTATGATGAAAGAAATTTTCTTTCAATCGGCAAGGCGTAGTTGCAAGGTAGTCGCAAAATACTCAACCATTTAGATATCGCCGTAGACCTCCATATTCTATCTTTTATTCATATACCTTTGGAAGCAGGAGGCAATTTCGTGCAGAAGTTTTAAATTCTACTACGTTTGAACGTCAACAGTTTAATTAAACCAAGGAGACATCGACGTTGTTGTTTTTTTAGGTGGAAGAGAAAGACTGGTCCTGGCCAACAATATTTTATTCAGTTATTTTTTAATGAACACGGCAAATACATACTTCACTGCTTCATTCACAAGTACATACGAAGCCACCTGATTAATTTCTAAACACCGTACACTTTTCGGTACACCCTTGTGTTCTTTCACACCATTGGGAATTTAAAGCCATGGTCAATATGTAATTATTGGAAAACTCAATGTCCGGTTATCCGTTTAATCGATTAAATATTCACAATTAGGATTATCAGGCAACCGCAAATTTGGTTCCATTATATGGTTTGACTGGCTTGCAATAATCGGATTTGGTGCGGCATTACGCTATGGCAGAAAGGACGTTTTTGTTTCGAGTCCACTTTGGCTTTATCAATACCATCCACACCGTAGTCTGTGTTCACCCTCTCGATTCAAAGGACTCTCTGTACACTCTTGCCTAGCATGTATCATATTATGTTTTGTCTATGCTGGAATCGTTGAGCTCAACTGCTCTTCATGTCCCCCTTTGAAAGCAACAAGATATCAATCATTGTGTACGTCAAAAGGGGATGCAGTAAAAGCTCAATGGATTACCTTTGGCAATGAATATGTTTGGTTTCGAATGACTACCCAGCAGCTAGGCAAGTTATGCTCATTTTACCACTCATATTGAAACTGGATTGGTAGGTATGCCATCCTATATCCTTTTAATCTGATCCAATCGAGGGTTTCTCCTTGTATTCTACTGATTTACGAATTTCTGAATACAATATTGGGTTGAAAATACTTTAAGATACATAATGGACGTGTATTGTGCAACCAAAATTATTTGCCGCCTTATAATGAAGAAAATAAATATCAACCCTCAATGGTTGCGGTTGCCTAGGATTTTCAATATGACATATAGATAAATGGTTATATTATACCCTGAAAAAGTAGCCTTGGGCAAAACGTTGGTAGCCACGAAATATAATATCTTCCTTTTTGTAGATATAAAATATTAATGGTAAACTCTATTGACATATCAAAGGACTACAGATGCGAGTGTGTGATTTCAGTTTATTTGTCTTCAGTCTTTGTCCTGATTTATGCATAGTTGGTTGTTCTTTGAAAGAAATGTGCATGACGGGATAGCGATAGACTTTCGCGAACAGTGTTTGAGTTGCTGAAGTTGATATATATTCGCGCATTCAATTTAAGGCCTCAGTTATAGCCATACGAAAATTGCAACAGAAAACATTTTCATTTGTTTTTTTTTTGACCACTCAAAGTTAATGCTTGAACTCAACAGTGCCAGGCCAGCTTTGACCCGATCGAATACGATTTTAGGGCCTTGAGAGCTGCCTGGCTGTCTGAGAGGATGTATATGCGGGCACCTTTTGTGCGCCTTCGTAGGCATTCTCGGACACATATCTCTATGGCGTGTACCTCCGCTTGAAAGATGTCTGGTGATTTTCCCAGTGATATAGCTCTTTGGAACATATTCCCATATACCACAGCCCCGGTGGCATCATCTTCCATCTTTGAACCGTCGGTCGGTGTACTAGATTGTTTATCCTGTTGGATTACGAATTGATTGGTTCTCCAGTTTCCTTCTTTACAGAGATATGCAAAGGCAGAAGGCTGAGCATTGCCCCTATGGCTGCAGTTGGACAAGTTTTCATTGCCCCCGTTATACCACCGCATGCTAAGCGATATAGCTTGTTAAATTTTTTTGGGCCGTTATTTGTTCGGTTTTTGGCCATCATGCTATCGTTGCATAGGTGATCATTGGTTTGATGATAGTGTTGTATGACCAAAAGATCATTTTTGGTTTTAAGCCCTAGGTTTTACCGTAAAGACGGTGGCACATATAAATTGCCTTTGTCACCTTCTTGGTGACTTGATCAAGGTGTGAAATCCAGGTGAGAGTCTTGTCTAGGGTTTCCGCAAGATATTCTACCTCTCCTGATAGGTCAATAACTGCGTTATTCAGCTCGATCAGTTTCAGTTCTAATGTTCTCGTCTTTTGTGAGGCTCCATACACCAGACTCATGCTTTTACTTTCTAACATGATAAGACCCCATTTTATGATTAGTTGGACAATGCCTTAACTTTATGGCATCGAAGGAGGTATTGTCAAATGCTCCCTGAATGTCTATGAAGGCACAGACAGCCGTTTCCTTTGCTGCCAGAGCCTTTTCAATCGCCGTTGTGAGGCTGTGTATGGCAGTTTCGGTAGATTTACCGGCTTGGTATGTTTTTGGTATATTTTCACTACTTTTTTTCGATTCGATTTGCTTTTCTATCGCTCTACTAAATTGCAACACTTTACGATAATACAATAAAAGATAGATTTTTTGAATTCTAAAAAGAACTGAAAAGAGAAATGAAATGCATGGTTCGTTTACTCAATTAAGGAGTGAACAGTGTTTTAAAAATTAAAAACCTCCAGCTATTAAGGGTGCCCCCATAAAAATCACAGTGCTAAATATCTGGGGACTATACTTGACAGGAAGCAATTGGAAACGAAACGTTAATGAAAGCCCAAAAGGGGCCAAAACCTAAAATTATTCTGTACTCACATGTGGCAGCTTAGTGGCAAGCCACGAACAAGTCCTCCAATCTTAAGCTTATGACTAAAATAAAAAGACTAGCATGTATAGGTACAACCGGCGTAATAAGGACATCACCTACTTCTATACTAGAGGCAATCCTCAACTTGCTACCAATAGACCTATTCATGCAAGAATCTGCAGCCAAAAGTGCCCTAAAGATTAGCCAAACCAAGAGCTGGACCGGCGACTTTATAGACCGGGACACGCGCAGATTCTGAATATTTACGTGGCGAGTGCTGTCACTTCTGACTACATGTCTCCCCATATGGACTTTGATATACCATTCTCCTGCTATTTTCCCAGCAGAGACGAATGGGACACAGATGAACCCACAAAAAATCAATTTCCATCTACATGGATCGAAGATGGACTGTGGAACCGGTGCCGGAATTTTCTGCGAAGAATTAGATATACGCCGATCAATCAGATTGCCGGATCATAGCAGTAGCAGTGTCTTCCAAGCAGAAGTTCTGGCAATCACCGAAGCTGCCCATATGGTGTCAATGTATGCAATACCAAAGGACGATATTACCACATTCATTGACAACAAGGCGGCTATAAAAGCAGTTTCAAAGTCAAAGGAAGTTCACCACTGCCGCGAAGAGCTTAGTGTTCTCTGCTCGCAGCATATCACGCATCTCTGCTGGGTTCCTGGACACGGGAACAAAACCGGCAACGTGATGGCTGATGAACTAGCCAGAAATGGATCTGTAATGTATCAAGAGTGGGTGGTTGCGTCGATCATAGTCACAATTGGTCGACATGGACCTGAGTGGGGTACTACAGGGCTCGCTCGGTTATATATCCACCCATTAATTTAACCTAACCCAACCGAAAAAATCTACTCACACTCAAAACGTGTCTCGAGCATTCTATGGAGAAATCCAAGATGGTTGACACTTTGTTGCACTTTTTTTTTGCTTTGAACCAATGTGTACATTTTCTCTCCTCCATATTGGTCGTCCGGATTCGTTCCGATTTTGTTAATCGGTCCGATGTCGTACTGCTGGTTATGTTGGCGTCATTTGTTGGACAGAGCTTGCATGGAACTGACATATCACCAACATTCCATTCCAATCCATTCCATACAGTATAGTGTCCATCTGCGGACACAAAATTATAAACATTGGCGGGCGGAGCCAAGTGACAACAGCTAGTTTCCTTATTATGAACTAGTCTTTTACATTTTATCGTTCAGTCCTCTGAACGCGCACTTAACGAATTTCTGAGCAGTAAAATCATGGGGAAACATTTAAATGTTTTATATTTACCGCACACAACAGTTACCATCATTTTCAATAAGCCACGTTTCATCCCTTTGATGTTTGAAATGCGACACATCCCCCAAAGGACTTTCTATATAAACCCCATAAATAAATGAGATTACTTATCTTATCACACAATTTCCGGCCTTTTTAAAAATTATTGTCGATTCGGGGGTTGACAAAACATCAAAGCTCATTGTTAAAACTAAGTGAATTACAAGAAAGAAACAAAAAAAAAATAGCGGCCCCAAATGGTATCTGTCAGATGAAATCATTAATCTCCGTATTAAGCTGGCAGGATATAAGACATAACTTTAAAAAAATAAATTTCAACCGACAGCCCACAATAGCAACAAGTGACAGTCATAACTCAACGAGCAGAAGAATTTTTTTGGGCGTACGTGACGGATGTCAAAACTCATTCTAACCTCTATCTTCAATGTGCTTTTCTTTTATATTTTTTAATCAAATCGATATGAAGTAGGTAACTATGAGCTGTCGTAGATGATAGCATCATTCAACGTAGATGACTAAGAGAAATAAAAATGTCATTGCGGGTGAAGGGAATAGCCTGCCTGTCTGTCAAGGACTAGGTGTTTTTGAGTATCAATTTTGTCAGTAAAATTGCACTGACGTCGGCTTGAGTGTTATTAAAAAAATAAGAACAATTTCTCTTCAAGGACTCAATTAAATCGGCGTCGTCGTTCACAGGAAAAAACAGTTTTATGAATTGCAACTTATCTGCCATTTTTTGCTCTTCAGTGTATCTGTGAACTCTTTCTGTTCATCCCTTGGAGTGCCCTTCAGACAGAACCAACCATTTCAATCCCTTTTCCTTTTCGAACAAATGACAACCACTAATGCATATTTTATTAGGGCCTGTAATTTGCAAGTCAATTTAAAGTGATAAGGATTGAATTTTTTACTCCCTATCTTCCTCTTCTGAAACGGGTGGCACTCGGGCGGTGCTTTTAGTAGAATATCATTAGAATGCAATAAATCATTGAGGCTTTATTGGAATTTTTTTGCCAAGTTGGGGCGCAGGCGATAATTTGGCAGCGCTTATCATAAGTGCTGGTGTACAGGGTTACCTTTGGGACCCCTTGGGGTCCGATTGAACCTTTCTTCAACACTCGGACCCCAGGACCCGCCTTTTTGAAAATAGCGCAAATCGGACCCCTTTACGAAAAAACAGGACACCTTTGAACGCCTGTGGACCCTTTTTCGGAATTGGCTATTCATATCATCACATCAGGAAGCAAAACATTATATTTTCTCTTTACATAGTCATCGACTTCGACATGCGACATCGAATCGACATAAATCTCGCTCTGACACTTATATTTTTAAAGCTAGCTACCTGTTCCTGACACAATACTATCTCATAGTGAGTGCATTCTGTATCAAATTCAAGGTAGCTCCCTCATGTTTTTTAGATTTATAGCAAACTGTGAAAATTTTCATTTGAAGGTGTGCTATTTTATTTTATTTTTTTAGTTATAATAGGTACATGTGCAATCTATACCTATTTGATTTATTAAAAAATGTATTTACCAATAGGTGCCTACACTACAATATTCTGTATATAAACATGCCCTTGTACTTAATTTTTTTTTTAATTATTTAAAAACGTAGGCGATACTGTATCGATGCGTTTGTTTTTCTTTAATTTCATACGGGACCCTTTTTGAAAGCCAGGGACACCTTTTTGGACCCTTTTAGAAAATTTTCGAAGGTAACACTGCTGGTGTAAGCTGAAAGCACACGGAAACCGTCAAAGTTAGCAGCTGGTAGCTTTGGGCTTTATGGGTGAGCACACTCCATTTAAATGTTTGCTTTTAACTGCAGCCTTATCTAAACGTGTGTCATAGAAATATTATTTGTATGTATCCAAACGTCCGGATGTTTGCGAGAGCTTAGTTATTTAAACCTCGGCAGTCTCGGCAATTTTTAAACAAGCCATTTTTAACTTTCTCGCATTACGTAGTAAGAGAAAGGTAGTGTAATCGTACAAAAAATCGAACTCGAGATTTTAATCAAATCTGACATTACGATGATAGAGGAACTCGAAAAAGTGGGTCTCGCAATTCTGTCCGTCTGTCCTTCCTGTATAGCAGAACGAACTATTCAATCTGGAATATGAAAGCCAAGACTTCCTTTCACATAACCAAAAATAAGCGAGGACAGCCTTAAGTGAAGTTCAACATTTAAGGCATACACCAATCCATTTCCAATATTTTGATTGAAGAGAATATGCCTGACGAATGTAACCTCATCTGCATTATTTACAAGGAGACTCTAGTTTTAGTCTCCTTTAAATCGCAAAAAAGATCCTGCCTGCTATACTGTGTGAACGCGTGCAACTGAATTTCAACTAATTGATTCCTTCCTTACCATTGCGGCTTAAAATCCGGTAAGTCAACAACCGGGCAAGAAGTCGAGATTGACACTAATTAAATCTGTTTATCGATTTTAATATACGAGTTATATAAGTTTTAGAAGAGCATTCCTGACAAACTCTTCAGCGGACGCAGAATCCACCTTCAGAACAGAACACTCGTCTTTAAGTTAAAAAAATAGGATTAAGACGTGGTAAAAATGTGTCTGGAACTCCTCGAATATCATACTCAACAATGTTGTGCGAAACTCACAAGCCAACACTGGGTGTATTTCATTTTTGGCAGAACTCAGCGAACTGTCATGTCACTGGCACTGTTTGAACTGAAGCGGCAAAATTGAGCTTATTTGTGAATAACTGCAAACTCTTCGGCTGAAATCACTAAGAATGCCATTAAACATCGAAATTTATTAGGAGAACTACTCAATAATCATGTCAATCGTTTGTGAGGAAGCATTTACATTAGCGGAAATGCGTTTAAAGAGGTCTTTGGTCTACAGGAAGGGACCTACAATTTAAAGCCTAGCCCACCCGGCTGAACGCTGAAGTAGGAAACCCTCCATTACAATTATACTCTCGGATATTTTTTGTCAGGCGTTCGCGAGAGGTGGCACACTGGAAAAAAAACCTTAGTACGTAATTGTTTTTTATTTCCGGTGATTAAACCCGAGATCACTCGCTTAGTAGTCCAGCTCACTAACCACTGAGACACTGCGCACACTTTGGTCAGTTTGAACGCTTAAATTCTTCGAGTGATTTCGGTCCAATTTTTTTTTACGTGATTTATAAAGAATAAGATGTAACAGTGACTTCAACGAGTTAGAATGTACGTTGCACCAAAGATGTGAAAATCGCATCTGCATAATATAGTATCATTTAAAGCTCGGCTTTAGCCTAAACGGTTAAATGGATTTGCTTTAAACTTTCTATACGGGCAGCGTTACACTAACTTTTCAACGCTTTTATAAAACAAACTATGTACGTATGTGCGTTGTTATTGTTACATGCAAATTCGTACTGACAAATGTTATGTTGCAAACCTAGTCTTCGGACATTTAATTATACGACAAGTACACGGATGAGAAATTTTATGAGAAAACAAGATTCCACATTCCTGCAATTATTTTTAATTTAGTTTTGACATTACATTACACATTAACTAACTATTCAAATTAATAAAATCGTAGGCAACTGTTAAATCTGCTAACGCTGCGCTGCACAGTGTGTTATTTTACACATCTAGCGGAACTTTATTTGTTTCGCGATTGAAAATATTGTTTTTTTATATTTATCTGTTCAATTACGTTATATATGTATTTCTCTAAGGTTTTCAGAGTTTTACCAAATTATTTCTTTTATAATTTGGAATTTACCTATAATATGATACTTGCCTAATTTGAATTCATTACCTATATATCTAGCAAAGCTTGCAATATAAGGTACTTCAGAAGATACATCAGTTACAGTAAATGCTTCTTCTTCAGGGTAGCATTCTTTCTTTGACCGTTACTAAATAATAAGCCGGGATAAATTTGCATTCATGGTTTTAAGCTGCCGATGCATATTTTTGTACTGAGAAGCACTTAATTTTGTGTTAACTATCAGCAAAAGCGCTTTCTTTGAAGAGATGATTTTAATTGGCTCATGCTCAGTTCACCAAGCCTTTTTTTATGTTTGTAGCCTTTGCAGAAGAACTAAGAACAAACTCTTTAACTAGGTTTGCTGCCTTCCTTTTACCAACTAATCGCAAAGTCACTTCTGCCGCAAACAACAATTTCGCTTGGTGTTCTAGTGCTTACTAGTTCACATATTTTTCGTTTTGACACTTTGGGTTTACATTCGCCGAACGATTTTGAAGGTCGTCCACGATTCACTATCGTACTTGTACTCATCTCATTCAACCATTTTTCATTGTCCTTCCGGAATCTTCTCAGATCTCGCACACGTTACGTTCCCACCTTGCTGAAATGTTGCTGACATAAATTTGTAAAACTCTAGGAACACTGTCCATGTCCACAAGACCAAAGCTTGCCATCAAAAAAACCGAAATATCCTTATTACGGTGCTCTTTCTTGGAGTTTTTTTTTTCCAAATATCATATCATATATGGATTCTGACAACTAGAATATAGGAGAAAATTTTAAGCACTATTACACGACGGTGGATACATTTTTAAAACGCTTCACAAAGTAACGAAACACAAAAAAAAAATTCACGCGTAAAGCCTCCAAACAAAACATAGATTTCTTCACTTTTTTAAGTTAAAAAAAAATCTTACTTTCCTAGAAAACTTAGAATATACCAAAGAAAAATAAAAAAGTTTTTTTTTGTATTGACTGATTATTTCAATAAACACCGAATGGTCAATAGGCCGCGAAAAATGCAACTAACTATAAAAATATAATTTTGCTTCAGTTAAGCTTCTGTTTGCGTTGTTAGAGAACAGTAAATTCTGTTTTAATTGTTTTTTTGTTTTTAGCATGTTGTTGTCTGATGTTCTATCTTTCATATCATACCAAAACATTATCATTTGGGCGACTTTGAATTTTACATTAAATTCCGCTAAGTGTGCGAAATAACACACTGTGCGCTGGCTGGATGTGCGGTATTAACTGATGCAAAATCGGTGACGATGAGCATTGCCCAACCGCCGTTTTCTTATCGATAACTGCATTCGTCTATATTCAGTCAGGAAATATATAGTGAATATTGACAACTGAACGTGAGGAACTATTATGGGAATATAAAATCAGTTAGCAGGCATTTTTTTGAATGATGTTATGGAAATTGAACAAAATTTAGGTGAAATTCAATTACCACTGAATTATTAAGGTTCAGTTCGAAAATCAAGCAGCAATTTGAAGTGTAGGTACTTCCATCACTTTGCAAGACTGTATTTAATGCCACTTCTTAAATTTTCATTTGTGAAATAAATATAAAAATCTTGCAATAATAATAAATTCTAAAAATCAATTTAGTATATAGTTACACAATTTAATTGAATAAAAAAATAAAAAAAGGATAGTTTTCTCAATTTTCTAAAAAACTAAAGAACAGTGTTAGGGGCAGTAAATACTAGAAGAAAATTTAGTGTCTAAGTTTATAATATTAAAAAAATTAGCATACAACGTTTTTTTCTTTAATATTTGTCCTTAAATTTCAAGCTTGAAAGTAGTTTTTTCCCAAAACTATTGAAGGAAATAAGTTGATTTAAAAATTACATAAAAGAACAGATTTATGCCTTTAAAACTGATATAGTAATTTATAGTAAGTGCTGCCATTGATTTTCCATATTTTTTCGTATTTTATTAATGCTTGATTCTAACCCCTTTATATTCAAAGTTTATTTAGAACGCAAAATTAAACTTCGATTTTTCTACGTGCGGTGTAAACGCATGCACTCGCTATCACTATGTCAGATATATCTATCTTTAATTCAAAATACTAAAACAATTCCTTAATCCCATCACTGGCATTGTGCTGAAGAAACATTCCGGTTTGGGAAAATTGTTCACGTCGCCATCGGATAATAAATAATCCTTCATTTAAGGAAAAAAATTGCTGCCACTAGCGGAAGTGAATTATTGATATTCTGATCACGTACTCCGTTAATCGTGATAAATATTTTACTACATTCGGAGGTGGCAGTCGGTTGGTCTTAATTAAGGAATTCCTTTATCAAAATAGTTCACGATTCGTATCATAACTTTGATGTTTGCTGTCAAGGACACGCATTCGTCTTGCCATTTAACACTCCATCCACTCCATCAATTTGTTTAGGGATTTCGATAGAATTGTAGCGAATGTCTAATGAACAGACGGGTTGTTGATGATTGATTCCCACTTTTATTAGCCGCTTGCCCACATACCTAGTTGTATGAATGAGATTATATTGCTCCCTCGAGGTGGGTTTTATTTGTCTATATTGACAATAAAAAGTTTACTGACGGATCTAATTGTGTGGGAGTTGCGTGTATGGTTGTCAGATGGCAAAGGGCGGTCCTTATGAATTGCGGGGTCTTGTGAATGACATAATTTTGTGTACTTATCATGTGCTATATGTGTAATATTGACATTGAGTAAAACAATCTCTAGTTCAACTAATGGTCATGAAGTGGTTATGGTGACCAGAGATAAATCGAGGTAGCGGTGTTTTTTGGGCACACCCGTATCCCCGATGAATGCATCCATTGTTTGAAACAAAATTTCTCATAAATAAATCAAGGTTAAATTGATTCCGCAAATAATTACTAAATATTTTAGTGATTTTATGAAATGGGCGCCTGGTGTTGCGAGATGGCGTCTGCCGTTAGAAAACTATTCCCCCTACGACTTTACCAATTTTATCTACTCAAAAAAGGAACCACCAGTCCCGTCTTTACCCTATAAGGGCATGTAGGGTTGAGCCTATGGATACCTTGCTCCTTGCTCTAAACGTGATGCTTAATTTTGACGTCGCTTGAATTTGTCCAAAAGAAGCATTTGCACCTAGTCTAATTTGCTTAGTAAAGGGCTCCGTGCCAAACCCGATTCGAAGCCTTTAAAATACCCAAGGCCATCTATCTGATTACGCCGTGTTCGTATGCCTGCGTCCATAAGTGTGTGCAAGTCTGCAGCAAAACGGCAACTGCAAAATTAGTACTTCCTGTCATTTCTTTCGACGTCTTGTTTTGCCTTTTTCTTAACTTTGAACAAGATGGAAAGGAAACTAGCAGACGACATGTTGAACAGCTTCCATGGTATAAAGGAGAATGCTCTCTTGCACAGTTTTGGGGTATTAAATGTTACCCACAGTCCATTGCCCATAACTTTAAGAGCGCATCACCTATAGAAGGCAGTTTTTTGATTACAGACAGGGTTACCATGCGTCTCCTTTTAACTTTTCAAAAATGATTTTTCCCTCGTAATTCAAAACTATTGGACTCAGTTGTTAATGTTGTTATCCCAGAGGAACTCCATATTTGTTTGAATCCCCAATTCCCAATCTTCGGCATACATCCAAGCATCTAAGTCTTTGGAAAACCATTGAGTTCCACCGCGTACATTCTGAAGAACTAAGAATAATTCTTAACTTGGTAATATGACACCAACTGTTTTAGGCGACACTGGGTCCAACTTTTTGTCATGTAATTGTTTAGGTAGGTCCTGATCCTGTCTTTTCAAATAAATTAAAAAAATAAATAGTTGTTGGGACAGGCCCGTAAAGGTCCGGTTTGTGAGAGTTATTATTTTTGGAACGAATAAGAGGGATGTGCAACTTCACGCTGAGGCCGAACGGCCGATTTGAGAAGCTCTCGCATGACATTTACACTCCGGTATGTTTGCCATACGCTCGCGAGTGGAGTGGAGTAGTGGAAAATTACCTCAAGATGTGATTTGTGTTTTTCCTGAGATCGAACATAAGACTCCTCACTTACCTAGTACAATTCGGTCTTGGAGCTTGATCTTTTGATAAAAATTTCCGGAGCTACTCTTTCGTTAATGCACATTTTGCCGCCGAGATGAGCGTGTTCTATTTTTTTGCCTAAAGGTGTTGGAGATTTGGTAGATGATCGCTGGCCATGGTTGCCACTTTGGTAATATTTTACTAAAATTGGTTTTTTTTTTCGGTTGGAGATTTTTGGTAAATTGATAATTTTTAGCTAGTTTTGGTAACTTTTTGAATAGAAGCAAAAAAAAAAATATGAACTCGATATTGAATCTTAATTTTTTCAGATTCAGAGTAGTTTTCCTGCTGTAGAAATCAGCTGTTATTATATTTTATGTTTCACTGTCCGCAAAAAAAAATCACTTTTTCAGAGTCAAAGCGAATTTGGCGTCTCTCGATTTCTTAGCGGGATTAACACCTGCTTTCACTAACGCCAAAACATTTGACATTTATCAAACTTTGAAGTAAAAAATTTACATTTTATAAAAACAAATTAAAAAAATTTGGTAAATTAAGCACAATCTCAGCAAAGTCTGCTTAGACCGGCAAAATTCCACTTCTATAATGAATTAAATTTAACAACTTCCAGATTTTTGGTAACTTTTAACTTGGTTTGGTAACTTTTTTTTTGCAATTTTTTTTGGAATTGGCAACTATGTCACTGGCATTCATCTTTGCAACGCGGGTTCTCTTTGTGCTAAACCGTCCGAGATATTCGCAAGCACAGACCAAGTCGAATTGTCGATGCGAGGAGTGCGCCTAAGACTAATCGACGCCACTATGTCCTTCAACAACTGTCCCCACGGGACTGCCGTTAGGTATTGATTCGCGGGGCTGGTTAGCTTCTTATATATGCTGCAACTTGTATTACGTCAGCTATACGATACCTACTTCTGACTTCTGCGGTTTGTTATGCTCTTCTGAGCTTTTCTATTTTTCGTAGTTCATTTTGAAGAGTCGTTACAAGACTGCACTATGTCATCCATTTGTCCTTCCACTGCAGCATGTGGTCTATGAAAAGCTCCGGGTTAGGCAGAGTCCTTCTCCATTCTGCGAATCCTCTGCAAAGGAAAACTGCATGCTTCGTATCTTCCTCTTGTTCTGGGCAAAAGGGGAAGTTCCAAATCCATAAAGATATTTACGATACCCGCCGTGAATACTTAGGAACTGCGGAAGTTGGTAATTGACGCTTCCATGTGATGTCTTTTTCGAAATTTCAATATTAGGGATGAACTTGTACGACCATCTAGGGCCGAATTGCGTCGTCGTGAACGAGCATTACGTTGATTTTACATGTGAAACAAAAACAAATTCCGTCACGTAATGCTCGCTAACAGCCGACACTATTCGACCCTTGCCTTTCGTAGTGTTTACCTACCTGGCTTGCCACATGACGTGCGAAGCAGTTCGCTCTTCAGTCTTATCTTTTCTCTTGTTGGCCCGAGGCTCTCCTATTGTAGATCATAAGCGAGGATATCTTCTTGGCTTTTTTCGTCGCAAGATTGGCTGTAGATACTTTTCTGTGACTGCTACTAAACTGTTAAGACGCCTTTTTCTGTTCCCCTTTGTGGTGTTTTGTAGACTTTGCATAGGTATTACCAAATAATTAGGGCTCGCCTATTGTCGTTCTCGGGCTCTTTTGACGAGTTTGTAGAAGCTATCTGCCGTTTTTAAAATCCATGTTAGACTTACTTTGACAAATTCAGCCTTAAAGCGAAATACCACTTGAAGTTCCGGGGAACATTTACTAGTTTGTATTTGCTTCAGTTTAATTGAATATTTTCTGACTTTCATCATTGATATTGAGTCTCGTAAACGCCTTTGTCAGTCTTACTTGCCTTCGTTACTCGATCTGAATCTGAACTGACTTTGAAACCAATCATCCCCAACTAATGCTTATCAAATAAATTCCCAATATAATTTATCCGTATGTGATCCTTGTTCCTGGGTGCGTTTCTGCCAAAACTAGAGGAAAACTCACAAAATCAATAAAACAAATTAATTTCCGAATTGCTGGTAGAAAGTCATCGTTAATTGCATTAGCAGAACTCAGCAAAATGTCCTCTGGTGTGTGTCAGAAATGTGTTGTGCTGAAAAAAAAATGATAAGATTTCACTCACTCATGAGGCGATTAATCGAATAATCGCAATTAATTAGTTTGCCCGCAGTTCAATTTGTGATTTCTATCTTCTGTCTAATTCACTTTGTGCGGGTGTATTTCTCAGCACATTAAAACTTAATTACTGCGAAGCCTTCAACTACCCAATGGAGGGGTGGTTAGCATAACCGCAGGCAGCACTCAGAAACTATGCATCAGGTTGTGCCTTGTGCAACGCAATTGACAACTCTAGTCCAATTAAGGTCAATCCATGTGTCTCGTTTAATTATTGTCCTAACGGCGATGAAATATCGTGCGGATACACACAATCCAACAACTTTATATACACAGCTTAGTCCAGCACCTAACGAACTGCATTTATCTTGAATTTAATGACTTTCTCTGTTTTATTATCTACAGGTACCAGGTAACGGCTTGACATATCTACCTGAACGTATCCTGCTCTTTAGACACGACTACAACAGTCCGAATGTCCTGCACATAGTTAACTCAGCAGCAGAGATTGTCGATGAGGCACTCGTGGAAATCGTTCTTACAGCCAGTCGTAAGTATTTGTTGTTGGTGTGAGTGTTAATTTTTGTATTTTTGTATTTTAAACTCCTTTTGCAGCTCTGAGGTATCCAACTGTCGATGTGCGCACCTTGAAGCCACATTCACTTAACGTGCACTCGTATAAAGCGCCAACATTTTGTGATTTCTGCGGCGAGATGCTATTTGGTCTAGTTCGACAAGGACTCAAGTGTGATGGTGAGTTGGTACTATATGCCATTGAAGGTATCCTTGCATTTCATTGGTCTTTCTCATTGCAGGATGTAGCCAAAACTATCACAAGCGATGTGTTGTGAGGTTACCGAACAATTGCAGCCGCCCCAATGACACATCATCGAGGCGTTCGTCGTCCCTCCAACCGCCACGTAGCCCATCGGGTGGATCGACCACCTCACTAATATCGGAGGATGCTGGCAAAAATGATTCGGGCACATCGCTGGTAAAGAGGATGTCTGACCTAATGAATGATATAATTAAGAATTGATTGCATTACGTTTAATTTGTTTTTTCTTCCACTGAGCTCTATCCGTCCTGAGCAGTGTTTTACATGTCCTTACGTTAGATACTCTCTAATTTTTTTTTTCACGTTTTTGTAATATAGGTATTAAGGTGGTGGTGGGCTAGGCGGAATAATGGATGTTGCGACAATGAAATTACGACTTTTTCATTACACAAGAGACTGATGCAGAAAGGACATGTCCAAATTAGTCGCTGTCTCTACAGCTGGTGCTCATTAATTTTGCATGTTCTTGTAGGGGGAATTCTTGAGATGGTTTTTGGTTACTTTCGCAGCTAACTTCTAACCAGAAATGTAGTTAGGCTATGTGATTAATTGGAAAGGCTATTAGGCAAAAGAGGAGAAGCATATGCTTTCAGTTTGTTGTGCAGAATTCTTTGTGAAATTTAAAGAAAACTCCTCTTAACCTTTCTCTTTCAAGATGGGTGAAAACCGCATTTGAGAAGACTGATATGTCAGTAATACGCTCGGATATTTTTGCCAGAGGTGAGGTGGGTGCAATCTGTATTTTTTGGGGGCAAACAAAAAGCCAATGCCCCAACACACACGATTTAACAGTGGAAACAGTGCGCCCTCTGACCGATTACGTGTGCTGGACTAGATTGTCCTAGAGGCAATAAAGACCGGATGTGTTGGGTGATATTTTGTAGCATTGTAGTTTCCGCTTTACTTTGAAAAATAATTTCCTCTACAAGCAATCCTTAGATGAAAAATAACTTGAAGCGTATTCGGCATACAAAACTCAAATTTAAAAAAAAAAACAGATGCAGCAATATATGTTAAGCTCCTTATTTTTAAGCACGAGTACCTTTCGGAGGCTTTTAGTTGGAGTTTTAACTCTACAATGATTTTCCGAACCTGGGAATAATTGGTCCTTTTTTTGGGTGGGTGGAATAGTGTGGGTTAGTGTGGAAATAAGAAATATAACTTCGTTTCCAAATTTCAATAAATTTCAACGTAAATCTTGACGTGAGTTTTGCTTGCAAGAGCGCTTACTATACAAGAAAATCTGCAAATGTTGTGTTTCATTCAATTGTGGATTCAACAAACTTATTGTTAGCGAAAACTCTCTCAAACGTTTTTAAAAATAGTGTTTCCCCCCAAATTTATATGACCTAAGAAAAGTGATCTTGGCTCGAAACAGCTCAGAGAATTTCAACCGGCAAGTTCTGACAAATATGTCAAATGCGCAAAGTTAACACAAATCCAAAATATGTCAAACGTCGTTCATACTTTTTTTTTTGTAAGCACACCTGAATAAAATATGAATTTTTTTGACGTGGATGTCAAAGATGCAAGTAGCTAAAAGTAGCTCAAAATCTATACGCGTACTTTGGAGTACATTTTTTGCTCTCTGAGAGTTTCGCTTAATTTTTTTAAATTTGACATAATTTTAGTGCTTAGCTCGGGAAAGTACGCGAACAGACCTCATATTTCTTAGTTCAATCACAGAAATACAGGCAAATTTTGTTAATTTTTTCACTTTTCTATATTTTGTAATAAGCTTCAATTAGATTGTTTGTAAAAAAAGTCCACTCACTTTACATTTGAAAATTCAAATAATTAACAATATACTGTGTTTCACAGAAAAATATGACGTTTTACGAGAAACTCGATTTGACATCATTTAAAACGGTTTTACAGTTTAATACTCAGATTAAATAGTAAAAGTCCAGGCTTATGTCAAATAGCATTGTAATTCAAAGTTTGCTTGGAAATAAAAACAACTAGCGGAACCCCGACGCCTGCTTTGTTAGGCGTTAAAGTGCGCGAAAAGAATATTTTTTTAAATAAATATTGCTGTAGGTATTTTGAAAACAAAATAAGCTTAAAACGTGCACATATCTATTTCACGCATTTAATAAAAAGAAATTTGTTAATCGGTGCAATAGCCCCCAAGATTTTTGCGGACATTTAATTTTATATACTTAAAGATCAAAATGTTAAGAAAAAATTAACCTCGGAAGACAAAAAAAGTCCCAACAAATAAATTGAAAGAGGATGGCCGGATAAGTTAATGTTTTCGGTGATCATGTCATCAATAACCTAGTGCCAATGGACTGATAGGCGCAACTGCTTGAAAAATACCGAAATATCCTTCCACTTTATGTGCTAGACATCCAGCCGTCAATGGAACGCGGCTACCGACTTTGATATTCTTTCAGGCAAATACATTTCTATTTATGTTTCAAATTGGGATCAATTTTTATTCTGTAGGTACAAAAATTGATTTTACAAATATGGTATCGAAAGTCAATGCACTCTTGTCGACAATTGACAGGCTCTACTCAAAATCTGGGTTCAAAATACAACCGTGTTAAAAAATTCTACAGCACAAATTCGTTCGACGTTAACCTTAAAAACTTAAACAGCAACTAAAACTTAACGGCTAAAATTCTCTTTTTATTTCCGCAAAATTGATTTTAATTTCGGTAACTTAAATCACTATTCACAATAGTCGACCCATATCGCAATTGCAACAAGTTTATAAAATTTAACGCAGACAAAGCGTTTTACTGGCCAAATGTTTTCATTAACGTACAGTCTAACAGTGTTTTACCTAGTTACATTTGATTTTTAACAAAAAAAAAAAGTAAAACCAAGTTTTGTGTTTACTATAACATTGACAATAAGGCTCACAGAATTTTTTATAATATCGAAATATTAAGAATGAATTATTGCAACATCAAGGTAGACTGTGGAAATTTTCCAAGCGAACGCACCTAATTTAAAAAAAAAGATCATACAAACAACCTTTTTGGTTTTTCCCTTTATGCTTGATTTACAAAATCACGCACACGCATTTTTACATGAGATGGGGCAGCATTCATTGCGTAAGAGTGAGATCACAAATCAGACGCGTAAAGTGCCACGGATGTTCAGACGGCTATTTAGTATTTGGCATTCCTTGTCTGATGTTGTAAATGTAACATTAAACTGGGTGTGATTGAGGATTTCTAGTCTAGTAAGTCTGACAGTTCAGACTAGGTATATTTGAGTTTTTATTGGCTTTCAGATTTCAGTTCACGCTTATGGAAGGGTAGCCGACGAATCTAGTTAAGAAAATCCTATGTATATTCAGTTGACATTTTGAAGAGTCAAATTTGAAAAAATACAACAACAACAAGTCAGGTTAGCTGATAATGCGTTCATATTCCTATTCCAGACAAATATAGTCGATGTTTCACATGAACATTGTTAGTGGGAACGTTCAAGTATCTAGTTTAGTAAATCTGACAAGTGACAACTATCTGACTTGAAATTTCCCAATTTTGATTACTCTAGAGTCTTGATCGATCACTTCAACAGTTGTTTTTACTTAACATCTATGGCCGGGTAGCCGACGAATATAGTCAAAAATTTCGTGACTGAAAACTTTGACAATTGACTTGACAGTTCGTTTATTTGGCAGAAGTAGAAAAAGTGGCGTTACCGACCAATTTCGTTCGATGTATAAGTACATACATCTAGTCCAGTTCCACACCAATCTAGTAGACTTAAGAAAATCAAATTACATTTTTGAATGTGCCCACTGTCATGTCCTTATAAATTTCCTGGGAAAACATTCGTCTATCTTTGATGCGACTGACTGCTTTTCAAAAAAAAACAAACTCTTATCACCTTGAAAATTGTATGGTACCGCTTCATTTTATTAAATTTCTTCTCGTACGTCCTTTTACTGACGCAATGACAGTAAACACAATATTTGACAATTTTTCTCATCAGGGGCAGATATCACGCACTCAATACCGATTAAAAGCAAGCCGACAACACGTACGTAACAAAGTACGAAGACGTGACGGGATGATGTCGTTCTGTATATCCCCGCCTTGTGATTCCGGGACAGCTCTCTGTATATACTGATTTCCTTAATGGGCTTGGGTCCTATAATTACTTATTTAGTTGGTTTCCCCTTCATCGACCGCAGGCATTTTACGGTTTCATTTGGTATACCTATCCCACTGTCTGTAACTCTTGATTGGGATTTACACCCAAATTCTCCACAGACAATTTACAGCGATTCATTTTCATTAAGAAGGACTTTCCGTTCGATGTGTCCTTCTCCTTGTGGAATAGTCTCTCGCATTCACATCCATAAATCCATACACAAAATAGTAGATACGAGTTCTATTTTTAATATGAGATCTGGTTTAGTTGTTAAGAAAATAGAATTAATTTTTATTCAAATCAAAATTTATTTTTTTATCTTAGTCACAAATTTGTTGTTATGGTAATCGTTTTAATATTGTATGCACATTTTCTTTTGCTAATAAAATTATTTATTACTTTCCATTTGAAATGTGATTTTTATTTTTACCGGTTTTTTTGTTTTGTTTGTTATTTATCCTAAACCAGATCACATTGAAAACATAACCACTTAGGAAAGCCACTGCCGCGTTGTCTTCCTGCTCTTAAAACAAAGCCTATTCGTAAACAATACGGTCGTTCATCGTCCTTCCAGCAAAAGTAATCTCCACTTCAATAGTAAATTATTTCATAAAGTCTTTCTTTCATAAGATAGAACAACAAATCTGGCTGGGAATTTTTATGCGTCGATGAATTTTAGCTTTTATTGTTCAAATGAAATGACCACCACTGGACAATGTGGAGGATACCAAACCACCCTGTCCTTGGGTTCCTCATTCAGTCGGTTTTGTTAGACCTTTAAACATGTGTCGTAATATTTGGGCAATATAATAAGCATTTTACCTGCGCCGAGATTGATGGGAATGAGTTTTTTTTCATGTATTCTAGACATTAATTGAATTGCTTACTAGGCCAAACACCTCAATGATTTTGACCTTGTGCCCTTTGGTGATATATGCTGTCGTCTTCAACTAGAGCAGAGGACGAATAAAGAAGGACAAACAAAATAATGATTGGCTTGACTACCAGTTGATCGAACGGTATAATATTTCAGTGCAAGGCCATAAAGAAAACCGCCTTGTCCTGGAGGATGGGGAAAAAGTTTCTACAAGAGATATAAATAAATTCCAAGTTTTGCTTTTTCTTTAACGAAAAAAGGCGGTATAAAAGTTTCTGCTGGTGGAGCCTCTGTAACCATCTTAAGGTGGATTTATTGTACCCAAGCATATTGACAATCGAGCAGGTTATTTTGGTAGTAGGCCATGAAATGTGAACTTCACCGTCGTCCTTCGCTAGCAGACAAGGGAGGTCGTGGTACCTTTCACTTCAAGGGCCTCAAGATTTGATGCGGACTTTTTTTTAAACCTCTGACTAGCCAAGGCAATTAAAAGGCATGTCGACTTTAAATATCTATCGTATAATAAAGGGGAAAAAGATGTAGGTCTAGTAGAATTTTAATTCCATAATTCGACTTTTTTAATTTATTTGGGAATCGACGATTCCCCGAAGAAGACTTTCCTTGTCATTCCAAAAAAAAACAGGACTCTTAGATATATGTATTCGATTTTTGGGTGTTTCATCTTCTTCAAAATATAGCCAGATCTCTGGAGGTGAGGTACCATAAGCCGCCATGATTCTAACTTACTTTGCTTTGTTGCTGATGGACTTAATAGCTCGCCTGTCTAAGACCTAATGTTCTACTGAATTTACAGCCGTTTAAGGAGAACAGCAGAAGGTTCCTATTTATCCTTTTATTTTGGATTATTCATTATCGAGTTATTTTTTGTTGGAAGGACAACGACGGCCTTACTGGAATTGATGTAATAGTTTTCCTTGGCCGAAACTACATGTCGATGGTTTCCATATCATCCAATTCAGTCCATAAGAAGTTGGTTATCATCGACCTAAGGCAGCAGTTATAGCTATTATTGAAATGCATCATTGAAAATTTTGATTTTCGATTTTAAGACGATTAATCAAACAATATTGGCTTACCTAATTGGTATCAAAATAAAGGTAATCAATTATTAAAAAAGAAATCAAAATGTTCAATGATAGCTATAACTGCTGCCTAAAGACGGTGATGGCCAACGTCGTTCTTAAAGTAATACGGACCGATGACGGCACCAGCCCAAAGCCCACACCAAACAGCTACTTTTTCGTGATGCATTGGTGGCTCTTAAATATCATGTGGATCGGTAACGTCCCAAACTCGACAATTTGTTTGATTGTTTTTTGATGTTGCCATTCGTCCAGAAATGGGCCTCTTCGCTGAAGATGATTCTTCGATGAAAATTCTGATCAGTTTCCAACCGATTTTAATAAGATCGTTTAGAGATGTAAAAAATGCCAAAATTAACCATTTAACGCCCTCATCCCTCACACACAGTCCTTTTGCATCTTTTCTTACACCTACTAGACCTCCACAATACAATAGGTACAATAACCTACAAGATTTCATTTGCAGGGCAGAGAAATGACTATTAACTCAGTTCCTACAATTTAAAATTGACAGTGGCGTAGGTGCGGGTATATTTTATGAGTATCTAAACATCTCATTATCCTACAGAAACTTTCAGCCGGAACTACTTGCTATCCTTGGGGCCTGTCGTCAAATTCAAGCTGCTATAAAAGGTGGCCAATTGAACCCTCAAACTACTGATAGATCAAGTCTATCCTGATTTGGAAGTTTGGTTATTTGGTTCCAGGGGATAGTAACAGTTATGCTTAAGAAAAAGCCGGATCTTTAAGAAGACCTATCTTCGAATCACTTGAGAATGTCCCTAAGGATAGTCGGCGGTCCGAAAGAACGGAACATTTCTCCGACAAAACCTAACGCACACAGCCAGTCTGCGTTTCATTGCTATGGGTTGCGTTTTTTGTATCTGTCAATTTCTCTACGATGGTCTCCGACATCTGTTCGTCGCGGAAATATTTAAGTGGACAAATGTCACATGAACGCGTTGATGCCTAGTCGGATAACGGCCTACTATGAACGTAAATTCAGTCTACGATTGCATTTGCGTTGCGGAGAATACTACGCTCCGAACGAAATACCATGGTAGGGCCGAGTATTGTAAGGAACAAATAACTTTCTTGAATTCCACGGGTTAGATTTAAACTCCTGTCTCTAACAACTAGGTCAAATGAATTGTTGTAACAAAATGGCACACAGACCCGTGTAGGTATTTAGGACTAGCTTAGGAAAGAATGGAAGTGCTGCTTTCTGAGCAGTGCTGCGAGTTCGTGGGGAATTCCCTTTTCTGTGTATTTCAGTTAAAAATTTAATAAAAGGGGAAAAATGTGTTTTTTCCTATTTTAGGAAGATATTCGGGGACAGTAAAAAATAATAAATAGTCAATACTTAACTCTAAGATTCATATATTTCATATTTTCAAATTTATTATTATTTCAAAGAATAGGTTCACATTGAGATTATAAAGTTTGTGAAGGCTTTAAAAAGGTTTTGCTGAGCTCCGTCACAACCCCATTTACAAAGCACAGATAATTCCTTAAGTTCCGTTTTAAATTCTTCAGAGCTTAATACATCTTTCTGAGCCAAACATTAACGCCTTACACTATGATCAACAAAACTCTGAAGATCACATATGGCAGATGAGATGACTCTGACACACTTTCTGATCAGGGTAGCATTTTTTTATAGTTTACTTCTGTCGTATGAGGGCAGTGAATTTTGAACGACTTTGTTTATGTTTGACGTATAATTTCAAAGTGGATAACTCCGAGTCCACGATCAAAGCTAACGCTTCATCAGCAGATCAAATGCAAAACAAGTCCCGCCATCCTACTGTCAGACTTTTGAAACCTATAATGGGAACGTTCCCATTTTCATTTTATTTTTAAAATACATTTGCTGTCACATTTTGACATAAGAAACTATGCTTTTTTCTCGTTTTACAGAATGTGCCAAATCGCCACAGTCGCTCGCCATCGAACACCAGTCGAGTGTCAACAGTAGCCGCCAGTCAACATTATTTCACTGGCCACACATATCAGGAGAAAATACGAATACCTCACACCTTTATGGTACACACTTATGGCATTCCAACTGTATGCCAATATTGCAAGAAACTCCTGCGAGGATTGTTTAAGCAAGGTCTACAGTGCAAGGACTGTCAGTACAATGCACATAAGAAATGCATGGACAAGGTGCCACAAGACTGCACAGGAGAAGGCCTCCAGCCGAATCTGCCGGCCGAATTCAACGAAAGTAATAACAGCGGCAAAGACCGTGATATGTTCTTCCGGGACGAGTTCGATGACAGCGATTTGGATGAGAATCCCACAACAGATTTCAGTAGAAACTCGTACAACACCAGGCGGCAACGAAATAACAACACTCAAGCGCCTGAATTGAATGGGTACATGTCACCGCCGGCTGCGGACGGCGAAAGCGGTCGTGGTAGAGGAAGCGGTGTCGGCGGTGTAGGAGGTGATCCCAGAGATCCTGCACTGACGGATTCACAGTCACAGTCGAGTTCATCGTCATCACCGAGTGCCAACATTCCATTGATGCGTATCGTACAATCTGTAAAGCACACAAAGAAACGTGGCGGTCAGGCGATCAAGGAAGGCTGGTTGGTGCATTTTACAAATCTGGACCAGACTGTCAAGCGATACTTTTGGCGCTTGGAAGCGAAAACAATCACTCTGTTCATCTCGGAGCAGGGAAGTAAATACCACAAGGAGATACCTATTAATGAGATGCTTTCGATTGACGGTAATCGAAGTGTGAACAGTGACAGGAATTATTGTTTTGAAATTAGAACAGCGAATGTGGACTATTTTGTGGGGCAAGATCCTTTGGTTGGCTGCCAGAATGAACCGGTTCGACTGCCGCCAGCTGACAGCGGCATTGGAACAGACATTGCCAAGAGCTGGGAGACTGCGCTCAAGCAGGCACTGGTGCATGTTACGAATACACGTGAGTACTACTAAAAAATGTCACAATTTATTAAGCTCGCTTTTAGGGGCCCAAAATTAAGGGCTATGCATTCGGTTTCGACTTACGAATTGAGACATCTTCGTCCATGATTCAAAAATTCAAAAGAACTACAAAGACAAAAATATTTAACTTGTGAAATGATTGATTTTAATTTTTTGTTTAAACAATTTTAATTATAATGGCCATCTAATACTAACATAAAATATTTAACACAATTTGGAAAACTCTTCTGTCAAAATGTCTATAAGGGTTATATCACAGGAAATGTTATCGTCTTGGATGTACCTCCACAATGCGTCTTCCGCACATAAGAAATGTTCATCCACAAGGGGTAGATCAAATTCGTCGTCATTGTTGTCTTCGGAAGAAACGATCTTCTCCTCCATAAGGAGGGAATCACAAGAATCCTCATCAAGGGGGTTCCTCCACAATATGTCTTCTTCATCGTCTTTTGAGTAAGTCATCTTCTCCTCTATTAGCGGTGTATCACAGGGAATATTGTCGTCAAGGATGTACCTCCACAATGGGTCTGTTGGGCAAAACATCTTCTCATCCATAAGGTCAATATCCCAGGAATCGTCTTTAAAATCTGCTGGTTTATCGGCGCTGCATATGGGACAATCGATTTCACTCAGTTCCGCAATCATACAGGCAATGCAGTCGAGTTCGTTGAGAACTTCTTCTGTGGCATACGGCCAGCTGACGTCCTGGAAAGTGTTCCTTGCGATGTCTTCGAAAGTAAAGTTGAATTCATTGACGACGAATGACTTGTGATTGTGAAGATCGCTGGTTTCACCTACCCAGCTACACTGTGGAAAGCGGCAGTTCGTGTCCATAATAGTTTTTTTTTTAAATAGAGCTTGAAAAATATACTGAAGGATGACAGTCTTATTGAGACTTCGATTAAAATGCAACTGAGGAGTTGTACACGCAAAGGGTAATTTATATATAAAACATTGGTACCGGCGATCGGCCGAATTTGCAGTTAGGAACAGGTATACGCGTTCAAAAAGGGTTCAAAATTACATTACTCAGAATTTGACCTAAACTTGTGAATATTTATTTGTAAGCCAAGATTAATTTTAATTAAAAAATTCCTCGAAAACTTTTTCTAATTTTATTGCACTTATTGTACCTAGAGGTAAAAAAATTGTGCTACTCCAATGGTCGGTCCACATTTTTATGGTTATCCGATTTTAAATTTTCCTAGAGTCAGAAATACCATTATTCCACCAGTTCCCCAAAACCTGCTGAATTGTTTTATGACGGGGTTTTCCAGCAGAATGTGGCTAAAAATTCTTCAGGAAGCCAAATGCGTCTAACAACTTACTTAAAATTTATTCCAAGCAAAGCATCCACCAAAGACACCAATTAAAATAAAACATTTCAATTAAGTGCACTCACAAAGCAACTCTGTCGTGGATAAAAGTAAATTGTCACGGTAGATTGTATGTATTTGGCTCCACAAGTTGGAATTCTTGTGTTGCGTTCAGGCGATCGGGTTTTGCATTCGGTTTCGACTTACGAGTTGGGACATCTTCGTCCATGATCCCAAAATTCAAAAGAACAAAGCCAAAAATATTTAACTTGTGAAAATTGATTTAAATTTTTTGTTTAAACAATTTTAATTATAATGGCCATCTAATACTAACATAAAATATTTAACACAATTTGGAAAACTCTTCTGTTAAAATGTCTATAAGGGGTATATCACAGGAAATGTTATCGTCTTGGATGTACCTCCACAATCCGTCTTCCGCACATAAGAAATGTTCATCCACAAGGGGTAGATCAAATTCGTCGTCATTGTTGTCTTCGGAAGAAACGATCTTCTCTTCCATAGGGAGGGAATCACAAGAATCCTCATCAAGGGGGTTCCTCCACAATATGTCTTCTTCATCGTCTTTTGAGTAAGTCATCTTCTCCTCTATTAGCGGTGTATCACAGGGAATATTGTCGTCAAGGATGTACCTCCACAATGGGTCTGTTGGGCAAAACATCTTCTCATCCATAAGGTCAATATCCCAGGAATCGTCTTTAAAATCTGCTGGTTTATCGGCGCTGCATATGGGACAATCGATTTCACTCAGTTCCGCAATCATACAGGCAATGCAGTCGAGTTCGTTGAGAACTTCTTCTGTGGCATACGGCCAGCTGACGTCCTGGAAAGTGTTCCTTGCGATGTCTTCGAAAGTAAAGTTGAATTCATTGACGACGAATGACTTGTGATTGTGAAGATCGCTGGTTTCACCTACCCAGCTACACTGTGGAGAGCGGCAGTTCGTGTCCATAATAGTTTTTTTTTTAAATAGAGCTTGAAAAATATACTGAAGGATGACAGTCTTATTGAGACTTCGATTAAAATGCAACTGAGGAGTTGTACACGCAAAGGGTAATTTATATATAAAACATTGGTACCGGCGATCGGCCGTATTTGCAGTTAGGAACAGGTATGCGCGTTCAAAAAGGGTTCAAAATTACATTACTTAGAATTTGACCTAAACTTGTAAATATTATTTGTAAGACAAGATTAATTCTAACTAAAAAATTCCTCGAAAACTTTTTCTAATTTTATTGCACTTATTGTACCTAGAGGTAAAAAAATTGTGCTACTCCAACGGATATAGAAAGGGATGGAATGCATTACAGTTTGGGTCATTTAATTGGAATTCAGAATTATTTCAAATATATTATTGTTGCCTATTTTACCGTTGGTCCACATTTTTATGGTTATCCGATTTTAAATTTTCCTAGAGTCAGAAATACCATTATTCCACCAGTTCCCCAAAACCTGCTGAATTGTTTTATGACGGGGTTTTCCAGCAGAATGTGACTAAAAATTCTTCAGGAAGCCAAATGCGTCTAACAACTTACTTAAAATTTATTCCAAGCAAAGCATCCACCAAAGACACCAATTAAAATAAAACATTTCAATTAAGTGCACTCACAAAGCAACTCTGTCGTGGATAAAAGTAAATTGTCACGGTAGTTTGTATGTATTTGGCTCCACAAGTTGGAATTCTTGTGTTACGTTCAGGCGATCGGGTTTTGCATTCGGTTTCGACTTACGAGTTGGGACATCTTCGTCCATGATCCCAAAATTCAAAAGAACAAAGCCAAAAATATTTAACTTGTGAAAATTGATTTAAATTTTTTGTTTAAACAATTTTAATTATAATGGCCATCTAATACTAACATAAAATATTTAACACAATTTGGAAAACTCTTCTGTTAAAATGTCTATAAGGGGTATATCACAGGAAATGTTATCGTCTTGGATGTACCTCCACAATCCGTCTTCCGCACATAAGAAATGTTCATCCACAAGGGGTAGATCAAATTCGTCGTCATTGTTGTCTTCGGAAGAAACGATCTTCTCTTCCATAGGGAGGGAATCACAAGAATCCTCATCAAGGGGGTTCCTCCACAATATGTCTTCTTCATCGTCTTTTGAGTAAGTCATCTTCTCCTCTATTAGCGGTGTATCACAGGGAATATTGTCGTCAAGGATGTACCTCCACAATGGGTCTGTTGGGCAAAACATCTTCTCATCCATAAGGTCAATATCCCAGGAATCGTATTTAAAATCTGCTGGTTTATCGGCGCTGCATATGGGACAATCGATTTGACTCAGTTCCGCAATCATACAGGCAATGCAGTCGAGTTCGTTGAGAACTTCTTCTGTGGCATACGGCCAGCTGACGTCCTGGAAAGTGTTCCTTGCGATGTCTTCGAAAGTAAAGTTGAATTCATTGACGACGAATGACTTGTGATTGTGAAGATCGCTGGTTTCACCTACCCAGCTACACTGTGGAAAGCGGCAGTTCGTGTCCATAATAGTTTTTTTTTTAAATAGAGCTTGAAAAATATACTGAAGGATGACAGTCTTATTGAGACTTCGATTAAAATGCAACTGAGGAGTTGTACACGCAAAGGGTAATTTATATATAAAACATTGGTACCGGCGATCGGCCGAATTTGCAGTTAGGAACAGGTATGCGCGTTCAAAAAGGGTTCAAAATTACATTACTTAGAATTTGACCTAAACTTGTAAATATTATTTGTAAGACAAGATTAATTCTAACTAAAAAATTCCTCGAAAACTTTTTCTAATTTTATTGCACTTATTGTACCTAGAGGTAAAAAAATTGTGCTACTCCAACGGATATAGAAAGGGATGGAATGCATTACAGTTTGGGTCATTTAATTGGAATTCAGAATTATTTCAAATATATTATTGTTGCCTATTTTACCGTTGGTCCACATTTTTATGGTTATCCGATTTTAAATTTTCCTAGAGTCAGAAATACCATTATTCCACCAGTTCCCCAAAACCTGCTGAATTGTTTTATGACGGGGTTTTCCAGCAGAATGTGGCTAAAAATTCTTCAGGAAGCTAAATGCGTCTAACAACTTACTTAAAATTTATTCCAAGCAAAGCATCCACCAAAGACACCAATTAAAATAAAACATTTCAATTAAGTGCACTCACAAAGCAACTCTGTCGTGGATAAAAGTAAATTGTCACGGTAGTTTGTATGTATTTGGCTCCACAAGTTGGAATTCTTGTGTTGCGTTCAGGCGATCGGGTTTTGCATTCGGTTTCGACTTACGAGTTGGGACATCTTCGTCAATGATCCCAAAATTCAAAAGAACAAAGCCAAAAATATTTAACTTGTGAAAATTGATTTAAATTTTTTGTTTAAACAATTTTAATTATAATGGCCATCTAATACTAACATAAAATATTTAACACAATTTGGAAAACTCTTCTGTTAAAATGTCTATAAGGGGTATATCACAGGAAATGTTATCGTCTTGGATGTACCTCCACAATCCGTCTTCCGCACATAAGAAATGTTCATCCACAAGGGGTAGATCAAATTCGTCGTCATTGTTGTCTTCGGAAGAAACGATCTTCTCTTCCATAGGGAGGGAATCACAAGAATCCTCATCAAGGGGGTTCCTCCACAATATGTCTTCTTCATCGTCTTTTGAGTAAGTCATCTTCTCCTCTATTAGCGGTGTATCACAGGGAATATTGTCGTCAAGGATGTACCTCCACAATGGGTCTGTTGGGCAAAACATCTTCTCATCCATAAGGTCAATATCCCAGGAATCGTCTTTAAAATCTGCTGGTTTATCGGCGCTGCATATGGGACAATCGATTTCACTCAGTTCCGCAATCATACAGGCAATGCAGTCGAGTTCGTTGAGAACTTCTTCTGTGGCATACGGCCAGCTGACGTCCTGGAAAGTGTTCCTTGCGATGTCTTCGAAAGTAAAGTTGAATTCATTGACGACGAATGACTTGTGATTGTGAAGATCGCTGGTTTCACCTACCCAGCTACACTGTGGAGAGCGGCAGTTCGTGTCCATAATAGTTTTTTTTTTAAATAGAGCTTGAAAAATATACTGAAGGATGACAGTCTTATTGAGACTTCGATTAAAATGCAACTGAGGAGTTGTACACGCAAAGGGTAATTTATATATAAAACATTGGTACCGGCGATCGGCCGTATTTGCAGTTAGGAACAGGTATGCGCGTTCAAAAAGGGTTCAAAATTACATTACTTAGAATTTGACCTAAACTTGTAAATATTATTTGTAAGACAAGATTAATTCTAACTAAAAAATTCCTCGAAAACTTTTTCTAATTTTATTGCACTTATTGTACCTAGAGGTAAAAAAATTGTGCTACTCCAACGGATATAGAAAGGGATGGAATGCATTACAGTTTGGGTCATTTAATTGGAATTCAGAATTATTTCAAATATATTATTGTTGCCTATTTTACCGTTGGTCCACATTTTTATGGTTATCCGATTTTAAATTTTCCTAGAGTCAGAAATACCATTATTCCACCAGTTCCCCAAAACCTGCTGAATTGTTTTATGACGGGGTTTTCCAGCAGAATGTGACTAAAAATTCTTCAGGAAGCCAAATGCGTCTAACAACTTACTTAAAATTTATTCCAAGCAAAGCATCCACCAAAGACACCAATTAAAATAAAACATTTCAATTAAGTGCACTCACAAAGCAACTCTGTCGTGGATAAAAGTAAATTGTCACGGTAGTTTGTATGTATTTGGCTCCACAAGTTGGAATTCTTGTGTTACGTTCAGGCGATCGGGTTTTGCATTCGGTTTCGACTTACGAGTTGGGACATCTTCGTCCATGATCCCAAAATTCAAAAGAACAAAGCCAAAAATATTTAACTTGTGAAAATTGATTTAAATTTTTTGTTTAAACAATTTTAATTATAATGGCCATCTAATACTAACATAAAATATTTAACACAATTTGGAAAACTCTTCTGTTAAAATGTCTATAAGGGGTATATCACAGGAAATGTTATCGTCTTGGATGTACCTCCACAATCCGTCTTCCGCACATAAGAAATGTTCATCCACAAGGGGTAGATCAAATTCGTCGTCATTGTTGTCTTCGGAAGAAACGATCTTCTCTTCCATAGGGAGGGAATCACAAGAATCCTCATCAAGGGGGTTCCTCCACAATATGTCTTCTTCATCGTCTTTTGAGTAAGTCATCTTCTCCTCTATTAGCGGTGTATCACAGGGAATATTGTCGTCAAGGATGTACCTCCACAATGGGTCTGTTGGGCAAAACATCTTCTCATCCATAAGGTCAATATCCCAGGAATCGTCTTTAAAATCTGCTGGTTTATCGGCGCTGCATATGGGACAATCGATTTGACTCAGTTCCGCAATCATACAGGCAATGCAGTCGAGTTCGTTGAGAACTTCTTCTGTGGCATACGGCCAGCTGACGTCCTGGAAAGTGTTCCTTGCGATGTCTTCGAAAGTAAAGTTGAATTCATTGACGACGAATGACTTGTGATTGTGAAGATCGCTGGTTTCACCTACCCAGCTACACTGTGGAAAGCGGCAGTTCGTGTCCATAATAGTTTTTTTTTTAAATAGAGCTTGAAAAATATACTGAAGGATGACAGTCTTATTGAGACTTCGATTAAAATGCAACTGAGGAGTTGTACACGCAAAGGGTAATTTATATATAAAACATTGGTACCGGCGATCGGCCGAATTTGCAGTTAGGAACAGGTATGCGCGTTCAAAAAGGGTTCAAAATTACATTACTTAGAATTTGACCTAAACTTGTAAATATTATTTGTAAGACAAGATTAATTCTAACTAAAAAATTCCTCGAAAACTTTTTCTAATTTTATTGCACTTATTGTACCTAGAGGTAAAAAAATTGTGCTACTCCAACGGATATAGAAAGGGATGGAATGCATTACAGTTTGGGTCATTTAATTGGAATTCAGAATTATTTCAAATATATTATTGTTGCCTATTTTACCGTTGGTCCACATTTTTATGGTTATCCGATTTTAAATTTTCCTAGAGTCAGAAATACCATTATTCCACCAGTTCCCCAAAACCTGCTGAATTGTTTTATGACGGGGTTTTCCAGCAGAATGTGGCTAAAAATTCTTCAGGAAGCTAAATGCGTCTAACAACTTACTTAAAATTTATTCCAAGCAAAGCATCCACCAAAGACACCAATTAAAATAAAACATTTCAATTAAGTGCACTCACAAAGCAACTCTGTCGTGGATAAAAGTAAATTGTCACGGTAGTTTGTATGTATTTGGCTCCACAAGTTGGAATTCTTGTGTTGCGTTCAGGCGATCGGGTTTTGCATTCGGTTTCGACTTACGAGTTGGGACATCTTCGTCCATGATCCCAAAATTCAAAAGAACAAAGCCAAAAATATTTAACTTGTGAAAATTGATTTAAATTTTTTGTTTAAACAATTTTAATTATAATGGCCATCTAATACTAACATAAAATATTTAACACAATTTGGAAAACTCTTCTGTCAAAATGTCTATAAGGGTTATATCACAGGAAATGTTATCGTCTTGGATGTACCTCCACAATGCGTCTTCCGCACATAAGAAATGTTCATCCACAACGGGTAGATCAAATTCGTCGTCATTGTTGTCTTCGGAAGAAACGATCTTCTCCTCCATAAGGAGGGAATCACAAGAATCCTCATTAGTGGTGTATCACAGGGAATATTGTCGTCAAGGATGTACCTCCACAATGGGTCTGTTGGGCAAAACATCTTCTCATCCATAAGGTCAATATCCCAGGAATCATCTTTAAAATCTGCTGGTTTATCGGCGCTGCATATGGGACAATCGATTTGACTCAGTTCCGCAATCATACAGGCAATGCAGTCGAGTTCGTTGAGAACTTCTTCTGTGGCATACGGCCAGCTGACGTCCTGGAAAGTGTTCCTTGCGATGTCTTCGAAAGTAAAGTTGAATTCATTGACGACGAATGACTTGTGATTGTGAAGATCGCTGGTTTCACCTACCCAGCTACACTGTGGAGAGCGGCAGTTCGTGTCCATAATAGTTTTTTTTTTAAATAGAGCTTGAAAAATATACTGAAGGATGACAGTCTTATTGAGACTTCGATTAAAATGCAACTGAGGAGTTGTACACGCAAAGGGTAATTTATATATAAAACATTGGTACCGGCGATCGGCCGTATTTGCAGTTAGGAACAGGTATGCGCGTTCAAAAAGGGTTCAAAATTACATTACTTAGAATTTGACCTAAACTTGTAAATATTATTTGTAAGACAAGATTAATTCTAACTAAAAAATTCCTCGAAAACTTTTTCTAATTTTATTGCACTTATTGTACCTAGAGGTAAAAAAATTGTGCTACTCCAACGGATATAGAAAGGGATGGAATGCATTACAGTTTGGGTCATTTAATTGGAATTCAGAATTATTTCAAATATATTACTGTTGCCTATTTTACCGTTGGTCCATATTTTTATGGTTATCCGCAATAACCATTTCTTTTCGTGTCGCTATAACTGGTCGGCCCCTTAGACTCGACTTTCTTCGGATCGTAAATTACAGTCTCGATTATCGTAAAGTCAAAGATAAATTGATTATTGGTGCACTATTTATTTTAATTTCGACTATTGCCCTAAAGTCGAGTCTTAATTTGGTTGTTAGTAAGGCCGAATGTCTGCGTTAATACTGAAACAAAAGATTGTCGTTCGTTGACATCCCAGGTACTATATGCCTTTCTTCCTTCAGAACGCATCATACGACTTAAAAAGGATAAGAAAAAACACTTCAGCCATATAAATTTCCTCCCTTTTATAGTGTAAAAGGTAAATAAAATAAACCCAACATACGTACTCTTACCCGACTGAAAGTTAAGCTGCATTAAACACCTCATAAAGAGCTTTTCATATTTGAATGCTCAAGTAATATCTACGCACGTATGAAAAAAGGGTAATTAAAAATTGAATTTAATTTACTGCCTTTTTCACTGTCAGCATATTAAAAGTCGTTTGATGTGGTAAACGTAGGTATTCCATACCTTTTGCGTTTGGTCTTTACTGTTTTTTTTTATCTTCATCAATCTTCAGTGGGTCAACTTTTTTTCGCTCGTAAACATTCGCACGTCGGAGTCGGAGCTATAGTCACACACATTTCCAAAGAAAATAAATTAACTTTGTGCTCTCCTAACCCTTGGCAATAAAAATAATTTCATAGCAGATGGTATTCCATTACAAGAATTAGAAATTAAACTGTCAGACAACTGTGACAAATGTCACATAAATGTACACATGCTTTACACATATTTACATTTCATTAAAAGCCTACAGTGAATAGACATTAATAAATTGTATTATATTTTACGAGTACTCTTGGGTATGGCATTGTGGTTGCTGGAGAGTTAATAAAAATTTCAGTAATTAGACTTTGAATAAGAAGAAACTTAGCTACTTAAAAGCTGTTTATACCTTAAAGGTATAAGGGATGCAGGTGCTCCAGAAACACCCGAGATGGTCACGATCGCAATGACTTATTTTTATGGCCCGCCATAATCATAACCTTCAATGTCAATCACCTTTTACGAGGGATACGCCTTGTGAGTATATTGATTAAATATTGATCATCATATAGCACCTAACTTTAATTTAATTTGAATTAGCTTAATAGTAGCTTGCGGCAGGTATGCAGATGCAAAATGTATGTGAATTTTTATGATCTTTGCATTGAGATCCTTATTTAGTTAATTTTTTTCACTGAGTGAATGAGTGGTGTAAAACACAAAACTGTGTCGGTACGAATAATCAAGTCATACCTATCGTCAGTTATCATTTATGTCGAATATTTCCAGTGATATGAGACTAACTTACTGTACGGGGTGGATCTGGGCCTTAACCGTCTACAGCGTCTCCAGCCAGCGCGACCCTTAGCTTGCTGTCTCAACTTTCGTACGCTAAGTTGGTTAAGTTCCCATTCCACTTGCGTGCATCACCTGAGTCGCGGTCTTCCTCTACTGCGCCTTGCCTCGGGTGTGGAATTGAAGATTTTTCGGGCCGGAGCATTAGTGTCCATTCGCTCTACATGACCCAGCGACCTCAGTCGTTTGACCTTCACTCTTCTTCTTCTGACTAGGTCGATGTCGCTGTACAGCCTGTACAGTTCGTCGTCAAAACGCCTCCATTCAACGTCAATGCAGACGGAACCAAAAATCACTCGAAGAATTTTTCTCTCGATACAACCGAGAGTTACCTCATCCGCTTTTGATAGAGTCCATGCATCTGCGCCATATAGCAGGACTGGGATGATTAGGGTCTTATAAAGGGTCACTTTAGTTGTTCGAGAGAGGGCTTTGCTACTCAATTGCCTTCTTAGCCCGAAGAAACAGCGATTGGCAAGAGTTATTATACGTTTAACCTCAGCGCTGGTGTCATTGAGTTCATAGCGGAGCCTAGGCAGATAAAGTCCTTAACCACCTCAAAGTTAAATTTGTCTATTGTTGTTGGGTGTTCTTTTATATTGACAGCATATACTTCGTTTTGCCCTCATTGACCGCTAAAACCATCTTCGCCGCTTTAGTCTCAATACTCCCAAACGCTCCATGTTGTCGGCGTACGCGGGTAATTTGACGGACTTTTGAAAGATCGTGCCTCTTGTGTTGGCGTTTGAGTTTTGCACTATTTTTTCAAGAATGATGTTGAAGAAGTTTTAATCCTTTTTTAACATCGAAGGTCTCTGTGAGTTCTTTACCGACCTTGATGGAGCGGCGTGCATTCTCCATCGTTAAAAGTATAAAAATAGACTGAAAAAAGTACTTTAACATGCTTATAGTTTTCTATAATTATTACAAACACTAGCTTATAAATAAAAAGTAAATGACATCAATTTTCGGTTTAACATCTTTTTATGATTACATATTTAGTAGTTTTTGTGAAAAAGTTGTCGTACTTATTCCCCGTGAAGTGTCCCTGGATGAGATACTGCAGTATTCCATCCTGTGCGACCAAGCGTTTTGATATCAACAATGGCTTGTTCTTTAAAACGAAGGTTCGGTATTTCTTGTCTCCTTGAACTTGGGGCGGGGAGTCAAAAGTTGTCTTAGCTACAGGACTGTTGTCCATTCGATCGATGTGGCCGAGCGAGTGTAATAGAGTTCGCTGTTGTATTATCTTCTCTATTAGCCTTCCTCACATACAGGACCAAAAATCCGTCGAATAATTATTCTTCCCAAGAATATGCTTTCCACCTGCTTGTCGTTCAGAACTCACAGGATAAAGGTTTTGTAAAGCATACATTTCGTCATTCGGGTTTAAAGTTTTTCCAAACAAAGGTAGCAAGGGTTTTCTCGGGTAATTCTTCGCCATACCTTCATGAGTTTGTCTTTCATGGAGTTCATGTTTACTCCAAGGTAGATGAACTCCTTAAGTACCCGAAGCTCGAAGCAGTTGCTATCTATAGTGAAGTTTTTTCCTAGGCCGTGTGTGTTTGGTTATTTCATATGTACTTAGTCTTGCCCTCATTTACTTGAAGGCCGTGAATCCTTCTATTGCGTAACACTGTAAACGACCGATGCTGTGAATATCGTCCACCTACCCCAGTAGTTCAAAAAGAAGACTAGTGGTAATAAAAATTGGTATAATAACGAATTGATTTAAAAAGATTGGTCCTTACTATGTCGGCGGGTCTTCTAAATGGGCACATGCCTATAACCTTTATTTAAAAAAGGGCTTTTAAGAGCTTGAATAAATATAAAATTAAAACATATTAAATAAGAAGTGTTATTTCACCATAAAATATCTTTCTTTCATAGAATGTTGCGAATCCGAGGAGAACGTTCAAGATATGGGACAATTGTATCAAATCTTTCCAGACGAAGTGCTTGGGTCTGGTCAATTCGGTGTCGTCTACGGCGGTGTACATAAAAAGACAAGACGAGAAGTTGCTATCAAAGTAATTGACAAGCTAAGATTCCCCACCAAACAAGAAGCCCAACTTAAAAATGAAGTTGCAATCCTACAGGTAAGCCAACGTCCAGGTGAAAATTCCGTCAAAAATTGTTCGAAGGTCCTCGATTTGTATTCAAGAAATGTTGGGTAAACTTTTCCCAGAGGAAAATCGGTAGTCACACTTTTTGAAATGTATTATTTTTTATATTAGAAACTGCTTGTAAAATCCTTTTACAACTTTCAACTAAGGGGTTTAAAAACATGCTGGACTTATATTTTTAAAGACAAATGGAGTGAAAAACGTACACAAGAGTTAAACTGTATACACGTAGATAAATGCATGAGTATGATTATCTTACAAAAGGATGAAACTATCCCTTTCAGGTTCTGCAAGGTTAATCCGCAGAAAGAGAATTGTTAATACATACTTAAAAAATCTGTTTAAATTTCCCTGCAGTTGAAAAGAGGTTACACAGCGTAGAGACGCTTTTAACACAACTGGGCGTGATTTCTAATGAAATGCCTTGCAACACAGCAATGCAGTACAACTTTAAATAAAGTTAATGAAAGCGTGCCTAAAATTAAAAAAAAATACTACTGCTTCGTCATAGCTGACTTTAGTATCGGAATCAGCTAAAAATGGAAGCCCACAGGAAGAAGTACTTTTAATTGCTTTATTTATCAATTTAAGACTCAGCACAATAGCTTACACCGATGTGAAGTCTTGTTCATCATTATTAGGGGCAACGAGGTAACCAAAGCCACGTCATGTATGCAAAGCAAACTTATGACAGTTTTAGACGTATGCCAGCGTAAGACTATCCGTTAATCCCAGTAAAGCTATCATACCTCATTTCTATTTTTTGTTTCATATAAGCAACAAAATAAGGAAAGCAGGGACCAATTTTAAGGGATCTCTCTAAATGCCTCCCTTACTTTTACTTCTTTAGTCAGTTCAGCAAGTGTGTTACAAACTTAAAAGAAGAGTCTTGCTGACCGCCTAGAACTTAAATGACGATTTTTGAACTTACAGAACTTGACAAGATCTACATGGTCATGGTCACAGACCGCCAAACTGCTTAAAGCGGTGTACGGATGGTTTTCAAAAGGACTCAAAAGGTCTATTGGGCCAAACGGATCAAACGGTTCGACACTGTTGACACCCTCATGATTCATGAATGGCACTGACACGTCGACCTGTTGAGTAAATTTTTATTCACGTCAGCAGCTAAGAATTTCCACTTTGCGTGAGGTGTGTACTTGTAGTTTAGACGTTTCAAAAGAAAATAATTATATTGGGCGCCAGTTAAGCTTTATTTGTGATTACCTTGTGACCATCGGTAAAGATTCATATTTCATGATTCTATACTTTATGAAACGCGTATATCCGAAGATTCTTCATACATTCCACAAGTCTCAACTACAGGCGGCTTAGATACTCATCAATTATTTTAAATTAATCCAATTCTTTGTATCACTTTCTCTTTCTCTTCCACAGAATATATCGCACTGCGGTGTAGTGAATCTCGAAAGAATGTTTGAAACTCCCGAAAGGATATTCGTCGTTATGGAAAAACTCAAAGGCGACATGCTGGAGATGATTCTGTCCAGCGAACGTGGCCGGCTTACGGAGCGTGTAACTAAATTCCTAATCACACAAATCCTAATTGCTCTTAAGCACTTGCATAGCAAAAATATTGTCCACTGCGATTTGAAACCCGAAAATGTCCTTCTATCATCGGATGCTGAATTCCCACAAGTAAAGCTGTGCGATTTTGGCTACGCTAGGATTATCGGTGAGAAGTCTTTTAGACGATCTGTAGTTGGTACTCCTGCATACTTGGGTGAGCTTAAATTTTACTTCGATTGAGAATGTCCCATTTATTTTTCTGGAAATCTCCTACAGCCCCCGAAGTTCTTCGCAACAAGGGCTACAATCGTTCCCTGGACATGTGGAGTGTCGGTGTTATTATTTATGTTAGCTTAAGTGGAACATTCCCATTCAACGAAGAGGAAGACATCAACGACCAAATCCAAAATGCCGCATTTATGTATCCACCTAGTCCTTGGAAGGAAATCTCATCAAATGGTATCTATAGTTGTATAACTGGGTCGGCCTACACTTGCTTGTACTAATTTCTTTAAAATTCCAGCAATCGATCTTATAAACAACCTCCTGCAAGTAAAACAACGCAAGCGATACACTGTAGATAAGAGCCTTCAACACTACTGGCTGCAGGACAAACAAACCTACCATGACTTACGCTGTCTCGAGGGCCAAGTCGGCACTCGCTATTTAACGCATGAGGCCGACGACGTTAGATGGGCCAGCAGCGGTGATCTTTGACCTGAGCCGTCGTCTAGACTTCGAGTTGAAAGTTGTAGCTGCACTAGTTTACCGACAACACCAAAATATGAGGCGATAAGTGATAAAGCGCTCAAGTGGGTACGAGGGCGTTTGTGTCGTCATGTCAAATAAAAACAAAAAAAGATAAAAACATTCTAACGAACAAAGTAACACTCATTTCTAGATCATAAACTATAGTTGGTTAGGAAAGTTTATTTAATTTCTTCTTTAGTCTCAGTTACACTTTTTTTTCGAAAACAAAAGACTAAAGTCCTACCATTTGTTTCTGCTTGCGCATATACGTAATAGTGCTTTTAAAAAAAATATATAAAAAACGCAAATCTAAAAATAAGTACTAAACTTTAACTCGATTAAAAAATAATACTCAAACACATTTCCATACACAAGACAACAAATACACTGGACCGGCTTTTGGTTCGATTTTCAAATTTTGGTTTTGTTTACTTTTTTTTTAACATTAGCGACTTGGTTTTGTATGGAAACTACTCGCGTCTAATATTCCATCAATATTTGACAGCAGGAGTTGAATTCCCGCATCCGTGATCAAGTAATACGTTACTGAATTGGTTATTGCTTTACACGTGACATATTGCGCCTGACGCGACGGATGCAGTAATTCAACCTAAGATCAGCGGTAGTTTGCTCTACTTCGAAAACTTTCGAAATTCGGTTTCCAGACGCGAAAAGATTTTATTTACTTATAGAGACTTATAGTAATCTTTTCATTTGTGCCAATAGACTTGCTGAAATTATTTATTAGGGATTCAAAAAAGTAGGACCAATTACTCTATCTGACATAACATTTGACTTATTCCAAGATTCCACCAGAGCTTCTCGTGCACGGAAACTATCTTTCAAATAACTATTGTTCGACGTGGCTAGCACTAGTGCCCACTAGTACGCACTGAGAAGTGTCAGCTAATTTTTCCGCCTGTCCAAAAACCTGCATAACCCTGAAAATTCGGCTACTATATCGAACACAAAATATGCTGCCCACAAGTTTTACATTGAAAAATGAATGACAGCAAGCAAAATGACAGCGAAACTCATCACTGAATTCTTGCCCCGACAAATTAACTGGGGTCAGTTCAGGGCACAACTAATGCGCCATAGAAGTCATGTCGAATGCAGGTTTTCAGTTCCAGGGCGAGTTGAGGGCTAGGGCCCACGTCGAAGAAACCATATATGTCACCCAGAGGCAAACCATACTGAGACCCCCAACTCGCAATCCTCTTGCCGCTGGGCCCCTCAGTTTTTTTTTCAAAATTTTAGCCGTTGGGCTTCCTATCGGTGTTATGTCAATCAGAATCTGTGTGGCATGGAAAAACATACAAAAATTAAAAAAAAATGCTACCAATCCTGGTGGAATGTGATAGAGTTCGGGAATACGAGCTTTATTATTCATTGATGAAAGTATATAACGCTCTACGCATGTGTGTAACAAAAGACTTCAGTGCCTGTTAACGACGTGTGTCACTTTGGGACTTCCATTTTTACGGGTAGGTATATGTTATATCTATACTTGTGTCAATGACCTTCAATTTTGTAAGACATAAACTGCTTGCTATTAGCTAGTGTGGCACGCTGGCAAAGGCTAAAACCAGACCACAAATGTTTTGAACACATGGAACGGCCTGACAGATGTTCACTTTTTTATTGTCAAATACATTTTCTTTGCTTATAATAATGGACCGACTCAGCGTCAGCAAGGCAGCAACTGCCAACACTTCAATCAAATTGCTCGAACTTTGTGACCCACAATTTTGTATTGCTCATGTACTTACTACTTTTATTTAAAAAAATAGTGCAATGAAACCTTTTTTCCAATACCTAAACTATAAATTTCTAGACTGAAGACATTTTTTTAAATCTATGGCTCAGTGGTTAGTTTACTAGACTGCTGGAATACTGTTCGATTGTTGAAAAAATCACTTCTGTCAAACGTTTGACAAACAGCCGAAAGTAAACTGTCCAGGAAAAGCTTTTCAATGTAGCCATAGTCCGACTCGGCATAAAATTGTAGTAACATAGCATTTTCCCCATAAAAATAGACAAATTGTGTTAAAAAATTAGGCTCTGGCCTAGCTAAAACGGTCCAACGGTCTCCACGCCAGAAAGAACATTAAACAGGAGGGGACTATCTCTGCAAAAAAAAAAGATGAACTCTTTAGTTTCATTCGTTGTACATTATATGGATACATCAAAATCTGACGAAAACTATATAGAGGCGCTGCCTACTAGCTACATGCACCCATCTCAGCAAAGTTAACCAAAAGCAAAATAAAGAATACGCATGTGCAATAGAATGGTTTCAGTCACATTTGTGACTGAATGGTATAATCTGTTCTGTGTCTCGAATTTTAGTTTGATTTAAACTTCTCCTAGTTGCCTTTCGCTGAAAATGATTAACGCTGGAAGCAGTTAACTGCTCCTGTGAAGTCACTTTTACTTTGGAGGAATACTGGGGACGGTCAAGTATCTAGTTTGGTAAGTCTGACAGCTGACTGACTTGATGTATCTCAGTTTTGATTGGCCTAGATCGGTCACATGTATAGCTGTTTCAGTTGACGTTTAAGGAGGGGTAGCAAGAGCAGACGAATCTAATCAAGAAATTCGTGACATAAGCTTAGTACGCTGCTCGAGCTTAATTTTAGCTCCCATACAAAATTCTCTCCAAAAGACTGAATTTTCAATACCTAAACCTTTTTTTGCCATAAAACAACTTTTTGTTAAAAAATAATTTTTGCTTATAAAGTAAAATGAATGAATAAATGAATTTTATGAAAAATAGCAATTAACCTTTTTTTGTATTTTCTTCACAAATTTTGGTTCTACTTCGCTTTTTCTTTGCTTATGTACTTCGGAATTTTATTTCAGGGGTCGAATTACCACATCCGTTATCGAGTGAGTGAAATACATACGTTATCGAATGATCGAGTAACTACATTGGTATGATCACATACGAACGGTCCCGTATCGAATGCAAATTAAAAATTGTACCAATTGTACTAGCACAATTATTCTGCTACATTCATGGTTGATCTGTGACAAATGTCAAATCTATTGTTTTTCTGTGAATGTTTCGAAAAGAAATTGGTGTATTTATAAATTCTTAAGCATTAATTTGCTGTATTTTTCATATTCCAAATCAAAAGATGGTCATTGTGAGTCCATTTAAAGAAGACGTTTTAGAGATGAAAAGCAATTCTTTGTCTTTACAAAACTCTGCGCACGTATAATCGATGAAATAATAATTTTCTTGAAAGTTTTAGAGTGAATATGAGTGCATTCATATTTAAAATAGCCAAACTTTATTTTAGTGGAAGTATCACTACCGCCTCCCCAGTTCCATTCAAACTAGCTGCAACTTTGTCCTTACAAGAAAGTGGAGGATATCAACATTAATTTGGTGTGGTTCAACTTATTCACTAATATTTCAATTGTAAAAACATTGAACAAACGTTTTTTGAAGGTAACGATTATATATCGGAATGTGAAAATAACAAAATAAAAATATATTTCATTTTCTCTACTGAAAGTGCATCCACTCGACAGCACAAACCCTACCGTATGAAAATATGCTCGATCACTGATGACAGAATACCAAAATTCGATACTCGATACTCGATCCCGTGTGCGATCATACCAAATCAACATTTATCAGTCACGTATGACTCGATAACTGATGCGGTAATTCGACCCCTGATCGGGACATTTTTTTCAAGCTAAATTTTGGCAGATCGCTCTGCTCTGTTGTTTTGTTGTGTTAAAAAGTTATTATGGGTTATTTTAATGACTACATCGACGAGGATTACCTAAGAGCTGGTAGCTAGAGTCTTTCATTGAAATGGCAGAGAAGTAATCATAAAAAGTTGGCGATGCTGGTGAAGCAACATCCATCGATATGGAGCCTTGCAGATTTAAAATCAAGGAAGTTATTTTCAAAGAACAGCTGTTTTTTTTTGTGACAATTATCCACAGCGCTCTCTTTGTCAAAATTTAACTAGGATTTTAGCTGATGTTTGGAGAGAAAAGTTGGAGAGCAGCTAAAATTTAGTTTAGCTCGAGCAGCATACTAGACTTGAGTACTAAGTTGCCCGTGGCTGACGTAGAAAAACTGACTTTAACTACCGACCAATCTAGTTTTTGCGTTTAGGTTACATCTAGTACAGAGCAATCTAGTCGACTAAAGACAACAAAAATGTTAAATGTGCCCAATTTAATTGAGTGGTGAAAAATGTAAATTTAAATGCACACTTGGACTGGCCCCTAAGAACTTTTGGACATTTAACAAATATAAAAATTGGCAGCGTTAAAAAGAGGATTTTATTTTTAAACAAGCTGACCCGTGCTCGCCTTGCTTCACCCGCCGTTTTTTTATGAATATCTTCCCTCCCTTGGACCTTTCTAAAAGCAATATAAAGCAAAAACAAAGACAATAAAAACATAGTTTTAATTCCTACTAAAAAGTCTACACAAAAAAGATTTACGCAAAGTTCTGTTATTTGTTCCCTCCTACCCACCTCAAATGTCGGCGAAAAGAAGCAACACGAATGAAACAACTTGACATTGACACACGAACCCCACCCCAGCCCATTTCCAAACTTTTCCTAATGAACAGCACCTGAAAACGTGTTCAACCTGAATGTATGCGCTGAAAAGAGACGACTGCCCATTGAAGTGCAAAACATATGATCACGTTATAGCGCACACATACTACTACTACTGACTACTGACAGTGGTATCGACATTTTTAGCGATGGTTTAAATAATTGTTTTGAACATTGCTCAGCTTCAGGACAACGCAGGAGGATGTTTTATATCTTAAAAGATTCAGGAGAACATTTGCAAAGTTAACTCTTTTTTTATTTTTCAATCCAATAAGCCATTACTGAGCTAGGTCTGTATAAACAGAACTTTCCTTACATATATCCGGTTTTTTTGACTACTTTGTAAAATCCAAGTTATATTCGAGTAAAAAAATGAGAAACTAATTTCAAAAAATAATCGAACATCAAGAACGCGACAGTTCTGTCGGAATTGTTATTTTTTTACTACATCACTCTACGTAATTTAATATTGCTTTCTATTATTTACGCCCATAACCTACACACATACATACATCCATACTAAATAAATAAAATTTGGAAAAAGTATATAAAACTTTTTCCTATATGCCTCAGCAGAGAACTATTGTGTCAAATGAATTTTAGCTCAAATACGATTTTAAATACATATACGAGTATATACCTGTCAACATGTTGTGTAAAATATTTATTTACAAAACTTGCAATACAAAGAAACATATTTACAGACATTTATTTCTGCAAAAACATTAAAGATTGTCGTTAAAATCTAAATGTTAGATTAAGGTTACGAAAAGAAGAACCCTTCTATTTGTTTACCAGCTTATATTTAAATGCAGTTTTCTTTTTTTTTTTCAAAATAATACAAGTACCTATTTCTACATAAATCTAATTGTAAACTCTTTTTTTTCTGTGAATAAATGTGTATTTATAAAGTCGAGATTTTTTTGTGTAAGGTTTTACCGGTAATGCAGGTCGCTTATGTGCTGAATCCTACTTTATTTTGATTTGGCCTGCTAAAATTTGCTCTTACTCAAACTGGAAAAAATAAATACAAACTCAAAGCTTTTATCAAAAGACTATGAAGCAAAAGACTGCGTTAGTATCTCAGAAAGAGGCTGAAGATCAGTAGCTCGATAATTAATAGTTTTGTTCGTATGTACCAGTGTTGTGGCATGAACATTTTAAAATGCGAAGTCAAAGCAAAATTATTCGCTTACAAATGTTAAAAATCTCACATCTGTGTACCTTGAAAGAAAATCATATATTGTAGGTATCTACATTTGCTTTCCACATCGACCAAACAAAATTATCCACAAAATGATAGTATGTGAAGTAGAATAAAATCGAATAACTCGAAGAAAAGTGCGTTATATTCTACATACCCGAGTGGGTGTTGAACAAAGAGGTGTCAAGCAAGCACAGTGCTCAAATAGATAAAAGCAAATGTTCTCGTAAAATCAACTATCTAGTGAACGTTTTAATAACCCGACATATTTGGGGATACCTTCGCTGTTCGCTTTGTCGTGACGATGATGATGATGAATGAAAATAGATACACACAATATTTATTTTATGGCTTACGTGTGTATACCATTTTTTTAATATCGAGTTCATTTGGTAGGTTTTCATGCATAAGTGGGTTTGGATTTTCGTAGATAGTGTTGACGGTGGAATTTTAAAAAGGAAAGTCGGTAGGAATCGGGTTATAAGAACGCCATGCCACTGGCGTGTACTGCCCCGTTTTTACAAAAATTAATAAAAAGAAACAACTGCAATAACTTCTTAATAAATAATAATTTATTCCTACTCAATGTCCTACATTACTCCATTTGCTAAGCTGTTGAAAACTTACTTCCAGAAGCTGATCCACATCCACCTGATTGTTCCGGAGTGTTTTGATCGCCCCGGCTAAACTTTTTGAATTCTGCAAAATTAATAAAATTAAACGAAACTATAACAGAAAGCTGTTATGAAAACCACTCACCCTTGCTTTGTAAACCAAATTTTTAAATTGTGGATCGGTTACTCTTTCGTATAGCATGGCAAACTCAGGATTGGCAGCACTCTTCTCTCGAATTAGTTTTCTGATTTTATCATTTGGCAGTATATCAGCAACTTCACGAATAAAACTGGTTAACGTCCTCACACGGCCATACTCTTCGGATGGTCGCATTCGAATCACAGCTTTTCCAAACACAGCTGGAATCCTATTCAAATCGATATCTCGACCCAAATATTTGATAACATCCTGAACTTGTTGGTTATTAGAAACTTCGTCACGCATTAGAACCGCGAAATTCGAAGACCGCAGATAATTGAAAGCCGAACGAAACTTTCCGTCGAAAAGCATATGCCTACCGGCAAGAAATGCTACTCGATTCCTTGGAATAAGATTGATGAAATCCCGAATATCACCACGAAGATCCGCGCCATTGATTGTGATAACCGATAACAGGGCGAGGTAGAAATATATCGAGCGCGTCATGTTGTGAGGCATTTTACTTTGAGCAACATGAATGTCACAAGTTCCACTATTTAAGACGAGGTGGCCAAAAGCGTTTATATATCGCTTCTGATAATGTCAAAAGATTTCGAGTTATTGACTTGTGCCAAGCGTTGTATAATCGCTTGCTGGGTGCTAACAAATACGAAATTTGACGTGCGAGGAAATATGTTTATTTAGGTACTCATCTAAAATGTCTAATGTAATCCAGCTGATTGAACCTCCAATTTGGGGTATTTGGACAAAGGTGAGAGAAATTTGCATATAGTGAAAGGGAAAGTGCGAATTTTCGCAGATAGCTTAAACTATCCAAACAACTCACATTATTTATTCATCTCGCACATAGGAAAACTTAAACTGGTGACAGTTAATGTAATCAAAACTAACAGAGATGTACCCATACACGCAGGTGAAGGTATAATGATGTCAATATAAACGCATCCCATCGTTTTGGGAAGGCTCATCAACAGACGAACACCACATCTTTTCTGGAGACGAATATTTTGCTCTATATTTTTTCTGAGACCTACGATTTTCCAATTTAAAACTGAGAGTCAAATAATAACCTTAAAATTATGATCCACAATAGAAATAGTTAAAGCATTGACTTTATATAATATGAACTGCTGGTAGCTGACTTCACGTTGGTTCCAACATTAGCGTTAGCTCTCGTAGTTCAGAGCGGAATGAATTGGAAAATCGCACTTTTTTCAGATTTCTATTTACATCTGACGTTTCTATGTCCAGAGAGATAGTGTGTTATTTTGTTATTGCTTTTAATAAAATAAATAATCTTGCAATCAAAAGTATATTTGACTGTTGTTCTGGTTATGGCTGTATAGAGCCATAGCATGATTTAGGAGTTTATACCCCAGCTTTTACCAATTAGCTTCTGCTGGTCCACAGAGAGATCTTGGCTTTATCTTTGGTTTTTGTGAGGTGAGAGTTCTAGCTCTAAGTGGCTCTAAGTGAGCTTTTCATCCAGAGTTTTACCAAGCAGAGTGGGTTTTGTTAGCTTTTCCCGATTCTGTCTTTTTGTGAATGCAACTATGGTACTTTTTTTTGGGTTTGACAGTTGGGACAACTTTTTTGAAACCATCATTGCTGAGTATGTTTAGCAGCTCTTTTAATTCGATGGACCATAGTAGGGGGGTTGGAACAGCCCCTGTCTACGTGTTGCGTTTGCTGGGTCCACTACATTGTTATTCTTTTTCTTTTTCTCTCTGCGCAGAACTAGGCGCATATCTGGCTCTTTATAGCCGTTTCACCTCTTCGGGTATAGCCGCTCCATTATTAGAGCAGCTATTCAACGCTTTTGGGTTCCAGTAAAGTGTTTCTTGTATATGCGTATTTGCTACTGCCTCGAAACTGGGTACGTTTAGTTCCCGAGTGTCCTTTCAGAGATTTCAGATAGAGGCCGTGAAGCATTATAGATTGAGATGAGAAGATAGCTTGATCTGTCTCCATTTGAGACGCTGGAGAGCGTAGTAGAGATTTCCCCTGACTCCGTTATCATGTTTATTGTTTTTGTTTTTTGTATTTTTTTTTGTATTTGTTTTGTTATCCATGTAGATCCCATGAGTTAGGCGTGACAGACGGTTCGCATCTGCAGAGCTCCCATTCAGATGTAAGGCTGGTTACTATAAGAGGTCGCCCGGTGTCTTATAGACTATAGAGGGACATTCCGTTCACGATGCATATTTTTCAGTTCCCTGCACCTCAGTCCTCGGCACGTATTCCGAAAACATCTTGACATGGGAATTTGAAGGCTCTTGGTCAGCGGAGGTGGAGCACCTCTACCAGACTACGTGGCCTCCCCCACGCCGGGTCGACTGAAAAGCTCGTTTTTACCCGGAACGACGTCCAAAAAAAGAAAACCAAAAGCAGTCATATGGCATTGACACGGAAAACTGTCAACGTGTTTCGAATTTAATTTAAGCGCTGAAGCTAATCGGCACATTAAAGAAGCTAGTAGTCACTATATTGGTCTGGACTATAATGTGCTAAGAACAGTGAACACAAAAAACTGGTTTGGTCGGTAACACAACTTTTCCTACGTTAGCCACATATACGAACTGTCAACTTAGTACTCAGTCACGCAATCCTTGACTAGATTCGTCGTCTACCTCTCCATAGACGTCAATTGATTGATCTATGCCAACTGAAACTGGGACACATCAAGTCAGCCAGCTGTCAGTTTTATTAACATCCCCACTATGTTTTTTTACTAATGGGGACGTCCGAATACCTAGTTTAGTAATGTCGTTTTCCATTGGGCAAAAAGAAGCGTCCGGGAGAGTCCGGAATCGAAAAAATCACTTCTGAAACCGTTCCATTGGCACAAAAAATACTCTTCTGGTGATTCTGAGGAGAGAAATTCGCTTCTCGATTTGAAGTCAGAATCCACTCAAGAAGCACCTACACAAGTGCAATTTGTGTATTTTATACAAGTCAGCTGACAGCAGCCGTAGATTATTTTTTGGCATTTCACCAATACATTTCTGCATTCAAACAGAAGCACTTTTCTTGTTCCATTGGAGTTCAGAATGAGTGAATCCCCGAGTGAAACCAATGGAAAACGACATAAGTCTGACAGCTGGCTGACTAGATGTGTTTGAGTTTTTTATTGGCCCAGATTGGTCACGTGATTAGTTTTTGCAGTTGACGTTTATGGAGGGCTAGCCGACAAATCGAGTCAAGAAAATCCTGCCTGTATACTCAGTTGACATTTTGGACTGTCAAAGTTCAAAAATAAACCACAGTTTTACAACAGCAACTCAACTTGCTTAGTTAACGCGTTCGGATACCTAGTCCAGACAAATCTGGTTGATGTTTTACACAAACTAAGTATCCAAGGGAGAATTTTCTTGACAAATGTAATACGTTTTTAGATCTTACGCTCCCATGCTTTTAAATAAGAACAACAATTTTCGTTTGGTATTTATTTATATCGACTTTACAAACATTTCAACTGTCTATACCTTCACTTTAAACTAAACGGATTGATTTTAATTGCCGCCGATACTTTCCTCATCGTCTCCAGATCCTCGTAACTTTCACCAAATTTGCGCGCATTCATTCCGTTCTTTGCTAGTGTGTTCAAATTATTCATTGCCATTCCGTTGTAGGCGTAATGTTTGCTTTTGATTATGTGAATGACTTGCTGAAAGAGAATTCAGCACGAATTAACATTTGTCATAGATGCGCAACCACGCATACTTACGAGAACCAACTTGATCAAGAACACAGAGAAAGTAAGAAAGCTGATGCTCATTAGCGCTGTCTCCGAAGGAAATTGAAAGGTCGACTCGTCGGTGAGTCCTCTTTTTTGGCGGCTTTTTGGAAACATTGAACCGAAACGTTGCTCTGCGAAGAAAAGACAGTTAAATTGATGGCATTTTCATTGTCACATATTCACAACGCACCAATGTTTGACATTAGCTGATCGCGGAGCTTTTTCAGCATTTTGATTTTTCCCCTTATCCCGAAGGTGGTCTTTGTTAGTAAACTGCGCTGCAGCGACGTAAGGAAATTCAGGAATCCCACAAATGAAGGAAACTTCAAATCTCTATCAGATGTGGTGTTCATTTTTGGATTAGCCTTCTGCGATATTCTCAGAGACTCCAGCGTTGCCTCGGTGCTGGATGGGTCTTCTTCTGCGGAAGCTGAATCCTCAAAGGAAAGTTTTGTGGTCGTTCGAAGGATTTTATTGCGTTTAACTTTCAAATCGTTGACTTGTGCTGGGACCACAATCTCTGCACTTGTTTTAAGGTGACTCTCTCCAGAGATTACCAGCTTTTGAGAGATGTTAGCACCACTGAAACGCTGTTTTTGGTATTCTATCCAAACCGGGATGGGATCATCCAAATCAATGGCTTTTGGTTGACTTTCTGGCGTCATTTCGGACTTAGTTTCATCGGATGTTTGAGGGATTTTTACCCATTCACTGTGACACTGATAGATACAAATCTGTACGAGTAACACAACGCGGAGAACCAAGTGCATTCTGTTGAATTGGTGCAGGCGTCAGAACTAAACTGAGAATGAAACTTTTGTGCTGCTGCCCCACTGGTGAACGCTGATCGTTGCACGTTAAGTGATATCAGGTGGAACCGTGAAGAGTGACAATAGCACCGCGTAAGTGTCTCGAATTATATCATTTACCTATATTTTAAGGTCGAGTGCACTTCGGCTCTTGCCAGACAGTATACGGTGGCGGCGAAACTGCATACTGCTAATTTTGTTTACCATACCTAACGTCTATGATTGTGCAGATAAAGAGTTTATAAACTTCGAAGCTGGTGAGGATGAGCAGGAAAATTGATATAAAATTGAATTTAGCTGTTGATGGGCAATTATGTATGTCAATGAACTTCAAAGTTTTTCTTTCTAGACACGAGCTAGAGATTAGATTGGATTTGATTAGAGGGAGGTGGAAGCAAGTTACCGTATCACGGGGGGCACAGATGGCTCGCTCATGATACCGGACTTGGTAAGGAATCCTACTAGAGCTGACGGATAAGTTCTCTGCCGTAGGTGACGTATTCTGACTAGGCAGTTACAGTGACACAGAATGTGTTATGCTGATTTTTCGTCCTCTTGTCTATTCCCATATAGTAATGAATCTGTCTATCAATAGTAGGTCTTAGTTGCAGTACATATTTATGTAAACCTGAAAAAAAAATCGAGATCTGCAAATGCTGATCTAGATCGAAATTATTGATTTTATTTCCAATGGAAAACCACATTACTAATACCAGAACTAGCTTAACTCACTTTCCACTGGAATGTTCAATATTAAATAAAGAAAAACAACAGAAAGATTTAAAAAGGGACTCGAAGATAGAAGAATTTGTTTAAACAGCAAAACAGCAAAATGCGTTACGGCTGTCAAGCATTCTGTTGGTGGTCTAGCTCTAGATACTAGATCTCACCGCTCAGATTGCACTTGAACAATTGGAATTGCATGGAAATGATTGTGCATCTGCAGTTTCACCTCCTGATATTGGAAACCCGTAATATATTTTCAAGGTACATGCACGAACCTATCACAGCTGTTTTAAATCATTTTAAGAAGTTTGTTTCCAAAACCAAATGTCGTGGGACTCTTTGCCTAGCTTCTCACAACCATTCGTTTGTGTGAGTTTTTCATTTTTGAGACGAATGGATTGAATCTACAATTTTATGCCGAGTACAAACGGCTAATTGAAAAACGCTTTTATGACAGTTTTACTCTCGGATGTTTGTGAGACGTTTGCAAGAGGTGACGCAGTGGAAAAAACCTTAAGATAAAATGTGTGTTCTTTCGGGAATCGGGGATCCTTCGCTTAGTAGTCCAACACACTAACGACTAAGCCACTGCGCCATGGATATAACTTTGGAGGTCCGAGATCTGAAAAAATATACACCAATGAAAAAATAGGTCCAATCTGATCGTTGAATAGTTTTTTTTTTTTTTTTTTGACGAACTTAAAACGTGCATCGTGCTACTTGTTAAATAATGTGGAAGTCATTGCAGATTGGCCTCGGTTATTAAGCCTAGTAGCACCTCTAATTCCGTTTGTATCATAAGTGAGAAGTGACAGCGCGACACTCTTGTAAGAAATGAGGTCTGTTCCCTAACGATAATGCATTCGAACACATTAGTCAAATTTAGTCAAACTTCGTTCCTTTACGCAAAAGTTGGGCAGAAGAGAGCCACAAAGAGAGAACAAAACATTTCCTCTTCATAAAAAACCTGCAAATAATAGCCCAACAAATTTCTTTGGGCTAGTTTGTTATAACTAACTTTAGCTGTCAAATCTCTCAAAAATCAATTTGAATTGGCAGTTTATTTCGGTTTGCTTTGTAAAGTGCTGAAATTTCTTATTAAAAATGGATAAATCCGCAAAAAAAATAATATTAAACTGAATCCGAATGTTTTTCAACGTCTGCAAACTGGAAATTTTTTTAAACACACTGACGTTTATTTTTGAAAACTATTTTTCTTTCTCGCATATGTTTTTAAAAAGTGTCATGCCAAACTTTCGTTCCTTTACTTTTTGGTTACATTCTCTTTTTATGAGAGAATATATCCCCACTCCTTGACATCTGACATTTTGCCGAAATTGGCCCAAAAAGTAAGGGAACAGACCTATGTTCAATATAAATATTTTTTAACGTTTAGAGGTACACCTACATAGAACGTAGAGGCAAATTCTATTTTGCAAGCCAAGATGGATATAAGTTTCACAATAGAATTCCCGCAGATTATATTTTTAATTTGTTTATATCTACTTACCTATAAATAAATAATGTGTCAATAACATCGTGTTATATAAGTCGTGACACATAAATAGGTTAATATATCGTTATTGCTTCACTACCCGAGAGTATAGTAAATTGTCTTGTCATTCCCAAATACAGAAAATCGTCAGAAAGCTTGCCGAAAAATACTAAAAACGCATTAATGCCCAGTTCACAATTCAGCGTTCAACGCATGCGTGCGTCGGCGCGCTCTGACACGCTTTATCGAAACAGTAGAATGCGTCATTTCCACACACTATATTTAATTATTGGCACTGATAAAACAGATATGTAGCTCTTAAAAATAAACATTTGTGGATCTATGCCATTCCAACAAAGAACGGCACACCCTATGACATAAAATCGAACAAATAAAACTGCCAAACGCGCGTAATAGTAGAGAGTAAGCACATTCAAAAACTTAGTTATCTTAAGTCGACTAGATTGGTCTGGAAGAGATGTAACCTGAACGCAAAAACTATATAATGGTCAGGAACGTCACTTTTCTTACGTCAAGCACATATGCGAACTGTCAACTTAGTACTCAGTCACGAATTTCTTGACTAGATTCGTCGTACATCAAGTCAGTCAGCTGTCAGACTTACTAAACTAGATACTTGAACGTCCCCAGTGTGTCTACTCAGGCGTCGCTTTGAACATTAGGATATTTACGATCTAAAGTCCATCCAACGCCTGAAGTTGAATTTTGTATGGCAGCATATGAACGCTTTGTTTCCACATTACCTGTCAACGCGACATTGTGAATTGGGCATAACGCTGTGTCCAGCGTAAGCACGGGCATGCGGTGCGATACGATTAATGCGGGCAGCTGTCAAAATCAAACAGATGCGACCATATGCGAACGTCCAGCGTAAACACGATATTGCGGCAACGCGTGTTTTGCGACGTTTTCGCATCGCACGCATTGTTTAAAAATCAAACTAATTTGATTTTTCTCGTAATTGTCGTACGGAAGCTAATAAATGGAGGTTCTGATTTCGGATATGCAAAAGAGAAATATGTTTTGTGGAGATTATTTTTGATTTATTACCTACTCTTCTTTCTTAATATTCTTAGTTTTAGTAAGCAGTTTTCCAACATAAAAGCTTAAGGGCCGAAAATAACGTCAATTCGAATTGAATATGTTGAAAAAGTGGTTTTTAACGCAACCCGCATGAACGCACTATCGCCTTGTAGTTGGACACTTCCGCATCCTCCGCAAATAAATGGGATGCGTGCAGGCATCGTATCGCACGCTAAAATCGTGCCCGTGCTTACCCTGGACACAGCGTTAGAAATACGCTGCGTTGCAACTCCGTAGATGTGATAAGTGATCATAATGGTGATCAACAACGGTTGTTGAACAACTCTACTGGGGGATAAGGATCAACTGACAATTAAAATCCAGTTTTAGAAGTATGTGTGCCATTTATACATTATAATAAAACTGTAGCCGTTTTCTATGTTCGCGGTTGGCGTGAAAACTACTGCACGGATTTCGATTAATCTTTTTTTAAATATTATTATAAAGTGATGTAGAAAATTGCACTATTTCCTGCTCAATCAAAAACCACATCGATTGTCATATCATAGAAATTAGTCTGTTAATGATAAGGCCGAGTCTCCAGGAACAATATTTCCTAGCTTACCAATTTACCATTTGTCAGTTTTCATACAAAGAAAGAACGATAGGGTCCTTGTTTCGTTAATTCGGTCCATTCGTTCAAATGTCGCTGAGGAGAGCATGACGTTGCATTCTTGCATAAGAGCTAGTAGGCCTTAATACTTCCACTAGTTTAAAACTTTACAAAAGTAATGACTCGTAGAATATCTACTATCAGTTGCTATGAGACATAAGCTAAGGGGTCGAATCGCGTCGTCCGTGAACGAGCACTACGTGACGGAATTTTTTGTTTCACATGTAAAATCAACTTAATTCCGTGAACGTAATGGTCGATCATGGACGACGCGAATGACATAATATGTATGTCATTCTATGAAATACTGCCCATGAAAACATCGGTTAATGGTACCTAACTTTACTAAGTTTGGAACACACCCATTACTTAAAAACACAACCAACTTCATAACTAAACAAAATTGTGCCATGTGCGTTTGACATTTTGAGTTTTTGCACTTCAGAAACTTTAATTTTCTTTTATTTTTTTTTTGTTTAAAGCTGACTTTACTAAGTGAAATAGTAATAATGACTAAAGACAAAGCACTTATTCAGGAGGTTTATTCCCCATCAGAGAACCAGTCTGCACCAGTTTTATGTAAGTTTATGTTCTTGTAGCAGTAGCACCACATTCTCACAACCTTCATCTCTTTTTACTTTCTAGTGAAATTTCAAAACGGTGATCTTATAATGTCGCACAAGGAAACCTCCCAATATTTCCCGGTTAAGTCTGATAACGATAGAAAAAAGCGTGCAATAGTTATCGCCAGTGAAAATATCTACTCTGGAATAGTCGGTGAAGGCACCGCCAATGAACTCACAGACACTTACATCTGTGTTCGCAATAAGGAAACAAATAAGGTTCGTCATTTAACCCACATGAATTATCTCATTTTAACTAAACATCGTTTAACAGGTCCGCATCCTTCCTCTGGATCAGGTTAAGCTTATCAACCATGTATACGAAGAGAAGGAGAAGACCAAATTCGCCACGCTGACCAAAGAAAACTCCAATGCGCTTATAATGCGTAACTTTGGTGGACGGAAAGATATCCGCAATCTGAACAATAAGCAACGTAATCAAGTGAGCATCGATGTGGTTAAGGATCAACTTGAGAATACGGTCGAAGAGTCAACAGTTCTCAATACAACGGAGCCTATAGTCTCAGCCGAAGACAACGTTGAACAGATTCGACCACCTTTCAACAAGGAAGCGACAAGTCTTGACAAAATCTTCAATCTATACGACGTGATACCATTGGATTTGATTGATCGGCTCGACGAAGAGGCCAGCCTTCTGCATGTCACAGAAGTCGACGATATTCCGTAAGTTTTTTCTCATTTCCCAAGACTTATTATTAATTGTCCCTTTTTACAGAATCTCATCGGACTACCTTAAAAATGCCATTAAATCATTGAAAAGCACCGCCCAGTCTGCTCAGAATCTGTTGAAGCTAAAAATCATCATCTACTTGGACTCCCTACAGACGCTGATTAAATCAAAAGGAAGATTCTTGGCAAAACTGGAGCTATCCAAAATTACAGAGAAGGTAGAGAATGACATCCGTGAAAGGTTTTCCGAACAATACTCCAAAAATAAGTAAGTAGGCGTCATTATGTGTGACCAGCACCTTTATTGAGCTATTTTTTTTTTTGCAGAATGCGGACAAACTTCTCAAATGAGAAGGCTCTGTGCTACTACTTAGTTTTGGCGTTTATGATAAGTGAGAAATATGAACTAGACACGAACATTCTAACGCAAGAGTTGTGCATGCCCAAAACTAAAATTGTAAAGTTCGCCCATTTGGTTAATGCGACGCTTAAATCACGCTCCACTATGCTTGCTCTCCGACTGCCGTGCAATTTGAAACCGATGAGTTTCTCATTTGTTGGGAAGCGCAAAAAATAAAGACAATCGAATGTAGAATGCAGTTTCATTGAAGCACTTAATTAAAGTTTAAGGATTTAACGCATATTTTAGGTACCGAGTGATGTTGAACTTATTTGATTTTGTCGGTTATGCACTGACGAATCTGTAAGTACGAGTACCCTACAAAGTGCATACTATTTTGGATCATCTACAGCTGTTGATCTAAGGAGGAGAATAGGAAGATATAGGTGGCAAGCTGCTTCTAGTAAGCAATAAACGTTCACCGGCTTTTGCCTGCCGTTATTGTCATAGGTTTTGTTATAGAAGAGTCATAATTCGTGCCACCCTTTATGTAATTCTTAAAAAGGCCTCTGCTTTCTTCTTTACAAGTCATAGCAAAACCGCAACTGATGCAAAATCAATTTGCAGTCATCTGAGTGACCTTCGCCAAATTAAGTATTCTTCTGGCCCAAAGTACTATTTAAGCACACCACTCCAATGCACCTCAGTAAACTACCCGACAACCATATAGCGAGCCCGATCGGTGTGCAAATTTGAAAGCTATTTGCCTTTCGTTTTACAGGCAAGCCTATTTGCACACAATTATGTCCGCAAGACCGAACAAGAAGCATACCCCAAGTGGACTTTCACATCGTAGATGAACTTTCTCTTCGATCCTTTCGCCTCATACACATCAGCAGCAACATTTTCAAGGTTACCAGCCACAGCGACATCCACAACAATTCCATCAGCAATATTTACACCGAATCACCTGCACACAAAAAAATCGATGACTCAACGAGATTGCAATTTGCATAAAGAAAAATTAAAAAAAAAAAAAAAACATGTTTTACTTTGATGATTTTTTTGTTTCCAATTTTTATTTCCGAGTTCAATGTGGGAAGGGTCCTTTCCATTTTGTATTATATTATTTTAACATTAATATCGACATGAAACAAAGGCAACTTCAAAATATTTATAAGCTTTTTGTCTACAAATTTCATCAATTATTAATCGTCAATATTTCCTACTTGCGTTCGGCTACAACCACCGAAAGGATTTTGATATTAGAGTGCTGGAGGCTGGAGCTTCTCAGAGCAACCAAAAGTAAATGGTTATTAATACATTAGTAATAAATAGAAAATTTTAGAGAATGAACTTAAACTGCCAATCCGAATACGGAAACAATGCAATACATGGTCTTGTTTTCCCAGCGCACAGTGCACGAACCATCGGTGTCGTTGTTCCAGAAACAGGAGCTGGCTGTATGCAAGCCAGCACCGTTCTTTTGCATTATCATCGATGTTACAATGTACTTGTAGGGTTTTTGTTCCTTGGTCAAAACACTCAGGCAATTCTCCACCACCAGGCTGGTCCAATTGTTGACCTTATCGTGCTGATAGGCGTTACCGCCGATTGTCTGTTCGATTGCTTCTTTGATGATTTTGCTTACATCATCGACAACGAATTGGTTTTCTTCGCGTACATCTTCCATTTTAGTGCAATTATTTTAAGGAATATTTAAATGTTTGTAGAAAGTCAAGAAATTCGACTAATTTTTCGCTGACGAAAAAATTATCGAGTTGAATTCCACGGCAAACTGTGAGAAAATTATGAGAGCTGAACTGTGTGGCTTTTTTTGTGCAAACTTCAAAAATATCCAGTTGGTTTTGACAGTTTTGTATTTTGTTTGTTTTCTTTCGTACCTTGCAGGGATGTTACTGAGGAGCTGGCTGTGTTAATAAACAAATTCAAATTTGGTTGTTAATGCAAAAATTGAGAAATAGGAGAATTTAAATAAAATTTTATTTTTTAGCCATTTCTCGTGCCCTTGCACGTTTTATATTTTTCTGGACGTTGAGTTCATGTCTGAAACTCACGATATAAAATCTGGCGTTCCAAAAGGCTGCGATCTGTGACAGATTCTTTTTCTGTTTTCATTGATCTTCTGCCTAAGAACTACAACATCTAATCCTAGCAGGTGGAACCCCAATGTTATTAATTTCATTTTAAATGGGGTCCAATAGAAGGTTACTAATATGCTTCCAAAACGCAATGCGGTCTTCAGTTACCAAAGCGAAGCCCATAATCTATTGTCTTTAAATGGTGCAAGAAATTTATATATACCTAAACAAATTTTAGTTGCAATATAAAGATCCCAAACTTGAGTACCTACTGTACAGGACCTAAAATCGTGTTTTAAAAGCTTGGATACTGCAAAAATGTAACGTTCCAAATTCCATCAGTTTAACATTCAGTAAATTATTGTCCTTTCTTTGAAAGATAGCGAAGGGATTCTTTCACTAGCCGCCTTGGGTCAGTATAAGACCCTAGCCATAGCTTCTGACTACCGTCGTCTAAAGTTTTTATTTTGAGACAAATAGAATGCCGAGTCCAAACAGCTGAGTTGAGAAGCTTTCACAGTGAAAGAAACCTTAAGGTGTAATTTTTGTCCGGGAATCTGTAGGTAATGTTCACGGATTCTCCCGACTCAAATGCTGTCCTCGTTCTATGCTGTCGATTGCCTCTACAAGGTTATATTTTCCTACAGCATGATATTGACCGCATGCAGGAATGGTCTAAGGAGCTTAATCTTAAGAAGTGTAAAAGCATGAACTTCAGGAGATGCCCCAATTTATTTTATTAATGAGGAAGCTGTTGAAAGTGTGGATTGCTTTAATGATCTTGGCGTGGTCTTTGACAAAAAAGTTCACCTTCAATCTTCATTTGGATTTCATTGTTATCAAGGCAAAAGCCGATTGAGACTTATAAAACATTTCTCAAATTAATTTAAGGATCCCTAGTAACCAAAACTCTATACTTTTTTCTCGTCCGACCTGTTTTGGAATACTGTATTCCTGTTTGGTTTCCGTCCTACGAAATATTCAAAAGCAGTTTCTTCTTTTCGCATTGCGTGATTTGCTTTGAAACCCTGAAAGTCGTCGGCTAAAGTTGCTAAATCTTCAAACTTTAGAAAAACGAAGAGAGACATCAAATGTTATATTCCTGTTTTACGTAACGTCATTTCCACATTTGTTCTCAATTCCAAAAACATTAATACCAGGCCGAGGACAACAAGGAACCCAATTTTGTTATGTGAATGCCAAAGGACATCTCGATGTAACTATGTGAGTAATGGCCCCATCAATAACCTAACGAGGGATTTTAGTAAGTACAATCATGACGATTGATTTCAATCTCTCAAAATTCAATTTAAAAAAAAAATATATTGAAAGAAATGTAAACAGTATATTCTATTAGGAAGCTTTTTAAAATTTGTTCATTAGTGATTAACTGTGATATTAGTATTCTAGTTAAATAAATAAATAAATATTCATATAATAATAATAATAAAAAAAAAGGAAATAACACATACCACTTATTTGTATTAAATACATTTTTGATTTATTTATATATAGAGGACATGAAAATATTATAAAAAAATTGTTTAAAATATATTAATATATTGCCGTACACAGTAATGACTTTATATTTGTGACTTATATACATAAAAATGGGATGATCGCAACTCAGCACTCATCCATGGCCATTTTATTCCCATACAGCGCATTTACGAAACACCCTGATCTACATGCAAACTCTTCCATAAGGGAAGGTTTCATAGGATTGTTATAGAGTCCGTTCTTAGATATTCTAAAGATAAATGTCTGTAGCGCGAGCAAAAGTGGTGTCAACAAAAGTCCTTTATCACTTTTCGTAGATGAGTTGTATGTACATGCGATGGCCATGGATGGGGCGAGCCAAGCCCGATCCCAAACAAATATTCCTGATTTCAATACACCAAAATAAACCTACGACCTACGGCCATTTAAATTCAAAGCTCCACACCTCCGGAATAGTTTCTAGAAAACCGTCATTGTAAAACAACCGAATCGCTCTGTAAATCAAGCCAGGCACGTTCTCCACTTGTGTAAATTTATGGTCGTCAATCAGTTCTATTGCCTTTACAATCAGCATTTTAACGTCATTGAACTTCTTGTTGGCCAGTAACATTTTCATTTCCGTGAATGAGCGCACAAACTCCTGATTTGGTAATGTCGTATCGGAGCTGGAAAGGAAAATGTATACTGTAAGGGAAACCGCAAGTGGTTGCGTTCTGTTCGTACCTTGTGTCGGGGAAAAGCGAGAAAATAATGCACGAGATGCATCTAGTAAGCACTTTTCGTCTAAAATGAGAGAGACACTGAACAATTGCGTCAAAATATGATTAGTTGAAGCCTTACCGATTACTTATGCTATCCTTCTTGAAGCCAATTACCCCAAGAAGACCCTCACCCCATCCTTCGGTTTGGGTGGATAGTACGTGGAAGTGTCGGGCCAACATCAGAAGGGGTTTCTTCGCATTCTCCGATTGTGAGAGGATTTTACACCCACTGGATATTATGGCACCCCAGACAATAGCTATGCGGGGCTCAGTTTCAACACTGCACACACAGATAAGGGGAACAGTTGGTGGTTTTTGCGAATAATCTCTGTGAAAGTGCTACTTACTTTGTTTTGACGTGTTCCAGCAGCTGGCTAAGGTCTTGCAGATAGGTTATTTTCTCACCGGGCGTTTTTAGGACTTTCATTTTATACAGAATGTATGCATGCATCGACAGAAAGTATTGAGCGCGCAGGAAAGGCATCACCTCCAACTTGTCGTAGGACATTTCTAGCGATTTCAGCAATCCCATCCACGTTGGAAAGTGCTCTTCCCTGCTCACATCTAAGTCGGGTACATGTTATTCGACTCCAATCGAGTGTGCATTGAAAACTTACCAGAAACACGGAAGTAGTTTATGACTGTAGACTCCAGAAGGATGTAGATACCCGCAATGAAAGCTTTCGAATGTCCGAGTGCGAACAATGTTTGGCAGAGCAGTGGGCTGCCAGCCCTACACTTCGATTGCCAGTCAGTAAGAATGTCGATGAAAAATCTGAAGGAACAATGCATTAGAGAAGCTCCATCTATTTGTGTCATGACTTACTTGGAGGTCTCCTCGCTTTGCGTTTGCATTGAGACTACAATCTCTATCATAAGATTCAATGCCTCCTGATTGCGTTCCTCTTTGGTTGTGCACACACTAGATACGGTTCGTTCACTGAGATCCAAGAGCTCTTTCAGTGCCGCTGAAAATGCCCTAAAGCCGTCCTTGCTTTGAACGAGCTTGTGGTATTTTGTAGCACACATTCGTAACAAGCGAACATTTGATCTAGCAAAGAGGATGCGTTTCGCAGTCGCATGGGTTATTGTGCCGGCAGCAGCCTTTTCGGGCATCATTGCCGATGAGACTTTAAGGAGACTGAAAATAAGAAAACCTCAAAGCAAATTCGAAAAGCCTTTAAATGTGAACATACTCTAGGACGGCACGGTCGGTGTAATTGCTCTCTGTTGGCAGTTTCAATAGGATAGACGGTTCGACAGAGGCTAAAATCCACTTGAACAGATTCTCCAGATCCTGGTATTCCACCTGATACCACGGATATCCTATTGCATCCTCCAGAATCTTACTTGTGTTGGTATGCACATGAATATTGGGTTCGAATGAGATTTTCACAAAGATAGTCAAGAGGCGTGAGGTAATTTGTGTCTGCACCGCGAGTGGCCACTTGGCGAACACTCCCAGCATCCATGAATTCCAATCGATCCGAAGGAAGATGTGACCCAGCAAAGCATGCGATTCAGGGATAAACTGCAAGTTAAACAACAATTTGATTTGATTTCAGGGAATAGCGAGTAGGCTTACCTCCTGCAAGCTGTCGAATAGAAGATTAATATGATTTGGGAGCGGCTTGAATAGTTCCCATGGCAGTTGGACAAGTCCCGAATGAATTGGCTTTCGAACGTGCTGCTCCATGTTTTGTACAGCATAGTGATGAATATAGAAGCTGAACGTGTGCCCCAATATTGTTTGAGAAACTGAAAGATATTTGTGTTTGTAACGGGGACGATTTGGAACAGTTTTTACATACCTGGTAAGTTTTCCAGTACAAACAGTATGGAATTGATGAAGGGCGTAATCATAATTCGACTCGTTTCCATGTGCACTGGACTCCAGGGGTAAAGGACTTTGCCGTTCGCTATTAGTTGGCGTATCCAATTGGGCGATGACTGTTGAATATCTTGTTCGGTATACGCGATAAGCCAAGGAACGTACATTTCCACGAGAGTTGCGAAAATGCAATCGCTGACTGTAAGAGAGAAATAGAACAACATTATTACAGCTTGCTGGACCACTTCAATTCAAACAGAAAGCAGTTGCCTTTGTATCGAGAACACTTTGATTTAACAAAAACATAAATTTGACTTACTCTGATCAGCCAGCAGGCCAGGATAGCCAACAATCGCCGTAGTTACAACCACATGGCTAAAACAAGAGAACCACATTGCGAGTGGCTTGCAATACTCCTTATGCTTCGGATACAAACCATGCAGACCATGGTGCAGTCTTTCTTTTTGGAAGTGCTTTGCAAACAACATCACAGTGTCCGTCGCCTGGCAAGGAAAATATTTTAATTTAATTTTACCGCGCAGCAAAAATCACCATCCTTACCGCTTTAAGGTTAAACAGATTTTGGCGGCGTGCAAAATCGGCCGAAATCGATTGCACTGTTTTGTCTTCGCTATCCAAAGTCAGCTGTTCACAATTGAACTGCGTGAGCAACGAATTTAAAAGATCCAACAGCACGACTGGCATAAGTTTCTGTTCGGAAACCCCGTCCAACACCAATTGCACAACTTCCCCATAATGCTCTGGGAATTCGTGTTCGAAAATATACAGCAGGTGACGTCGGAATAGATCCTGTAAAATGTCCGCGTCCGATTGATTCCAGCTCTCCAGTCCAAAGATGATCAACTTGAGTAGCTGATTTATGTCGGCCAACTTTGGCCGGAATGAATCAAGCCAACCGGGCAAATCGAACTGCAAATAACACATTTAATGTTATCCAAGAAATATCCAAAAAGTATAACTCACCTTAGAAAGTAGGACGAATAGTATCTTTGTATCACAGCGTTTCATGTGGGAATCGATAAGAAATTTATACATCTCGTTGAAGTGCATTGGACCGGTTCGATACGGCACAAACAGATTCGATATGATTTTGAGAAGATCCGGCCGTCGTAGAGCTAATTCAAGGATGCGAATGCCTTCGCTTTCGTGGTTGTCTTGAAGGAACACCTTTCATTTGAAGCGTTAGTATATGCGGCAAAGAATGCTCAACAGTTACTCACCCCTAGTTCGGATAGAAAATTGGTGCACAAGTCATTGCAAGGCGGGTATTTCATCATCACCTCGTTCATGCTTTTCACAACATCGTAGAAGAACTGGATGCCGACTTTTGTTACCTCTTTCGAGTATGTTCTGACGTAGCCCGACTCGACTTGGGAGGACACCATAAACCTTTTGAGAGAATGAGATTTACAGAGATTGGATGAGCATTTCAAATTGCTGGAAAGAGGACTGTTGAAAGAGGACAGACTGCCAAAATCTGCGACCGACCGCGAAAAAAACGGATGTCGATCGATGGACACTAAATTTTAATAACAAACAAATTACTGTTGTTCTGGAGAAGTGCCAATCGTGAGCATGAGTGATTAAATTTAAAAAAAGAATGAAAAAAACATTATTTGGAAGAAATAGAACAACAAAACTGTCATGTTTCCACAAACTTATTGACAGTGACCTTGCAGTTGAAACAAATACGCAATTTGCCATCCTTTTTTGATATGACCACTAATGGGGAAGCCCATTCCCTGTGTCGAACTGGCACTAAAATTCCCTCTTCAACCAACCGTTCTAACTCCTGCTCTACATTTTTAAGCAAACCAAAATATTGGTTTTGCATCTTCTTTAAAAACTACCTCGGCTGCGAAATGTTTAATAGCACTATTCAGGTCTTGAGAAAACACTGAACTAAACTTACTTTTAAAGTACTTTACGTCCTTCACATTGTTAACACAACTACCTAGATCGACAATATTGCTCACCCTTGCACATTTAAGAAAATAATCGCGCCAATTTGTAAGAAGTAAATCCAGCCACGATCTACCAAGCAAAGGCATAAATTTCTTTACAGACTTTACAATAACTAATTCCATATGAAACACTACTTGATCTTGCATCGAGTGTCTTACGCGCACATCGAACACACCATCAACAACAACCTTATCACCGGTTATTGAACTAAATTTTCTTTCTACCGTTCTTAAGCCGCACTGTGGAAACAAACGTCTAAAATCATGGCTTCTCATTATAGTAGGTAATGCTTCGGTATCGAGTTCCATAGAAACTAAAGTAAAGAAACTTCCCCCAACCGAGCGTTGAACTTGACGAGTTGTGGGGGCTGAGTAATGGTAAAGATTCTCGAGAATCTCTCCAGATGAACCATGAAACCAAAGGTTGCTTTGCTCTCCCCTTCCTTCCTCTCTTGTACCATTCCTTCCATTATATTCCTCCTATATCTATATCTTATCCCATCCTGTTGATAAAGTTGTCATACGACCCGTATAGAATATAGACCTGGCTGGGGGCCCAGTTTCAAGTCGTAAACGGAGTATCCGGATACCTGACGACCTCCGGATTAGCTAGCCCTATCTGTGTAATGCGGATCTCTGCACAGACGGACCTCAATTCTCCGCTTCTCATGGTGCACAACTATGCACAAAAACTAAACTTTAAATAAATAAAAAAATGAAACCGGTTCTCCTTTAAAACCGGGCGGTAGTGCGGCGACTTCGTTGACTACTGTAACAGCTCGTGCGGCAGCGAGCGGTGGTAAAATCGTGAACATTCATGATTCTTCTACGTTCTACTGTGAGCAGCTGTAGCGGGCACAAAAAAGCACTAAGCGGTGGTGGGACTGCGAGTATACGTGGCCCTACCACTGCTGCCAGCGCCATGGGAAGTAAGGTCGCTCAAGTGTCTGACAGGGCGGCATCGCACTCCCTCGAAAAAAACGCATAATAAACGTCTTTAAGTTGTTCATATCCCAAAGGTCTTCGGAGAAACGAGCAAAACAGTAAAGTAGAATCGGCGGAAACATTTTTACTGAAAGATTCACTATCGACCAGCAAGGGCTCTACGTCTAAGCGCCATAGATCGTTGGAGGGGACCACGCCGGCTCCCAAAAGACCTAAGTTGCATAGCACCGTCGTCCCCGACAGGTCTTCCAACGTCACATCTGAAAAGTCGTTTAGTGTCGTTCTTAAAAACAAAATGGTGATCGCTGTGATCGACCGTAGCGACGAAGATGGCACGATCTCCCCTTAACGGTGGCAGGTGATCAAGACGAAGCTTTCGGGCAGCGACGATCACCGATCATGTGATCTCTACAAAATTGCGATATGCAAATGAGGAGAAGTTTGGCCAGGTGCGAAACTCGACGTCGTTGCGAGGGAGGATATCTCAAGCCGACCTAGAACTCGTACCTGAATCCCAGCCGAACCCTCCTCAAGTAAAGAGATCCTCGAGATCATTAAGTTAAGCAATCCTTCACTGCCAACTTACAACTGGAAGGTTGTAAAGCTGGAAGAGCAAAGAGGTCTCTATAGGTGCGCTCTTATCGTCCCTCCCCTAACGCTCACTAAAAGGTGGTGATCGGATTCGGTTTCGAATCTATCACTCTAAAAGTATACAAAAAAAGATGAGCTTGATTCAGGCTAACTGCCTCCTTACACTGCGGGTTCAGAACCTGAGGCCTCAGACCCTGAAGTATCGGTTTCATTCCCATCACTGGATAACGATGCATCCAGCATAAACTCTCACTTCATGGATCATGTTCTTTCGGACATGGACATGGACGATTTCAATAAGATTCTTCTGAGCGAGGACGAACTTCTTGGTTCATCTTCAGAGGCGGAGGTGGAGGTTCATCCGCCTGATTGTACCAAGAAAAATTGCGCCATGATGCGTTCCAACTTGTTTCTTTTCTTGTAAACCAAAACTGGGTTTTGTGTCTTCAAAGTCGTCTGAACCACTGCTTTCTTGGTCAGGAAACTGTTTTTCTTTAATCTCGCCCACTTCTTTCTGCCTTTAAATCCTCGTCGCCAAATTGATATGTTTGAAATGTTTTATTACTTACTTAGGTGGCGCTACAGTCCGGGGTGGACCTGGGCATCGCTCAATTACCACTCGCAAATTAGTGAGCTTTCTACATAATAATACCCTCGTTTTATTCAGCGGACTGGGACCATTATGATTACTATTGGAATAGAGGTGGGTGAATATCTTCTTGACTACTTGTGTAAGCAATTTTTCCCTATCGATAAAGCAAAGAAGGTGGGGCTCTTCTTCTTCTTAAAGTTCCACTCCGTCACGGAGGTTGGCAATCTCATGTTAAGTGTTTGTTTGTTTTGTACTCTTCTGTAAATTTTTGCTATCGAAAGATTAAGCCATTCTCTTAGGTTTGATATCCAGGTAAGCCTTTGTCTTCGAATGCCTCTTCTTCCTTTTATTCTACCCTGTAGGATGACTTGGAGTAAGTTGTTCTTTTCATTTCTTAAAACGTGTCCTAAATACTGAAGTTTTATCCTTTTGATAGTAACCACAATATCTTTATTTAGGTTTATGCGCCTCAATACTTCTTCGTTTGTTACTCGATCGATCCAGGAGATACGAAGTATTCTTCTGTAGATCCACATTTCGAAAGCCTCCAGTCCATGTTTCTACTCCATATAGCAGCACAGACAAAACATGGGCTTTGACTAGTCGTATTTTTAATGCCAAGTTGATCTCTCTACTAGTAAAAGTCTTTTTCATTTTACAGAAGGCAACTCTTGCTTGCTCTATTCTGCACTGTATTTCTTTGCTTGAATTGGCGGTGGCCCTAATCTAATGGAATCAACTTTTTCCCCTACTGTGTTATTTATTCGAAGTTCATAGTTTTGATTTTCTGAAACTCTGTCGAAAACAATGAACTTCGTTTTACTGGCATTGATTTTTAAACCAAAATCGTTACAAATGGCTCTAAAAAACAAAAGTCCACCTGTGCAATGAGGACGACCCCAAACGCAGGCCTTAAGCCATCTAACGCTCCTTTTCAATTATTGCGAACTCTCATCACCTACCGGGTTCAAGTCCTTACATTTAAAACAGCTCAACGATATTGACAAACAATTAAACTTCTTACAATTGATTGCCCCAAATATGTACAACTTACTTGATAACACTTTCAATCCTATGCATCGACTGCGTCAACTGCTCAACATTCTGTGCCAACATCGCGGCTGTTAGTGTGTCATGTCTCTCCCGGTTCATGTCTAATTTTCTCTCCGTAAGGCCTTGCTTGGTTGGTATTTCATACTAGAACCAAAAATACCCAGTTAAATCTCTGCATCTCTCGATTTCGTATTGAAAGACTCACCTCGATTATAACTTCGCCCGGTCGAACACACTGCGATTTCGGCAGAATCGACGTACACTGGACAAATTTTTTCTCCGTGGCTGATAGATTAACGTACAGAATTTGTACGATGTCCTTGAAGTTTTGATTTATCGAGTTCAGTTCACATGCAGTAAGGTTGAATTTTCTGAAACACATTTTTATACAAAAACTTCTCTAAGAGAGTTCACGGTTTAACCTACTTGGCCGCGCTATCGAGAACTTTCAAATCCTTGCGCAATTCATCGAGCGTTTTTATATCCACGGCTTGCGTGGATCGATACGCATTCTTAGATTTATTCAAAAACGGCGCATTCATGCGATTGTCATACGATTTTAGATGAGTTTTGATTCGCCCCAATGGCGTTGTTCTCGGCTTGGGTTGCAACGCATTACGCAGACGTTTCGTTGATTTCGATCGCAGACATTTTCTACACCACTGATCGGACTGGTGGCGTTGTTCTTTTCGAATCTCCGGCAGATATACCAGCTCGGTCCAATGATGCTGTAAGATAAATGATGCTGACGTAAACGATTCAACAAGTGCACAAGTACTTACCGTGCTGCCACACAAGATCTCTTGCAACTTCTCTGGGTTGTACTGGGGTAGGAAGTTTTGCTGATCCTTTGCGATCTTATTGATTGTGGTCTCTTCCAACCACAGCGAAAAGGTTTTCATCATTCTGAAAGGCATGTCACACATCAGAAACCAAAGCTTAACTTTTAACATTGAATTTCGTTAAATACTTGCTGCAATTATTGTGGAAATAGTTCAAGGCATCGTCTTCGGTCGATCTTTCAGCGTAAAAATTCTCAGCAGCCTTCAGATTCGCTTTGATCTTCTTCATAAGGCTGACATTGTATTCGTAAAATTTGTCAGAAACACCATATGTACATTGGAATCTAAGGCACACACAAAATATATATGCATATAATTTAGCTGAATTGTATTTCGTGAGCATACCTTTCTTCGTCTGCGTGCAATGGCACTCTTACAAGAAATAGAATGAAAAATTGCTGCATTAGTAGCGGCAACGCTGGGTGGCTACACTCAATTGTTGATATTAAGTTGGCGTACTTGTAGATGACCAAATTTTGTGGAGGAAATGTGGGAAACTTTACAATCGATGCTGTTTTCTAATCAAGATCAATGAGATTTAATTGAGAAATTCGATATTTTTTTAAGGGCAAACCTTCAGAACAGTCTCCATGTTAATTTTATTTGCATTTCCCGCCGCCGACAACTGTCGTATGAATTCTGGCCAAAACTTTGCCTCTTGCAAATCGAATTCCACCTCGAGTAACAGGAGTGCAAACCAACCGTGATTTGTGGAAATTAGATTGGGGACGCGAGTTTGGTTCGAACCTAGGAACATTTTTAAAGTCGACAGTTTGGTGCCCTTGAAATCGTCGCAGTCCTGGAAATATAAAAAAAACAAAGGGTAAATAATTGCATGCACAGAATATTTGCAGATGAAATTTGGGGTGACATTTCATGAAGGTAGGGAACAGAGGGAGAGTAGTAAAAGCAGCCTTTACTTTGCGAAACAACGAAGGATTCACGATCGCTCAGAGTTGTGTATTGAAGAAGCGCTCACAAGTGTTGTAATCAGAAATGACGAGAGTTTTGTCTTTTTTCTAAATCCGTGTTGTTGAACTTGACGCCGTTAAAGCAGTGCTTTACTTCTGCAACCGAAGAACTAGTATAACCAATAAATCGAATAGAGCATAAATGTTAGGTTAGGTGGCTGTCTAGAAAGACACACTTGGGCTATATTGATATATTGGGTCCTTTGTGATACGAAATGAGTGAGGAAGGTGGTAATATCTACTCACTGGCAATCCAATTCGCACCCCCTGTAGGCAGTTTTGGGATAAAAAGGGCTTCAAGAAGAAGGAAAGGACTTTGATTTGGAATTTACACCCTACATGTCCTATCCATATATTTTGGTATATAAAAGTTAATTGGAGAAAACGAAAAAATTTCAAGAACACATGGCTGCGAAAGTCTGGCATTTTGAGATTCTGTCGTCTGGAGCGACGAATCCAAATTTAATCTGGTAGGACCCGATGGAAGAACCAAACGCACGACATTCACCGGGAAGACAGTGAATCTTGGAGGTGGCAACGTTATGGTTTGTGGCTGCATTACTGCGAATGGTGTTGGTCCAATAGTGCAAATTAAAGCAAGAATGGATTAGTGTGCCAACTAAATAACGCTTAATCGTGTTCCAGCAAGACAATGCCGCTTGCCACACTTTCCCCATTGTGAAGGACTGGTTTGAAGCGAACGACATTACTGTAATGGAATAGACTCCACAAAGCCCGGACATAGTTCCAATCGAAAATTTAAACGTCAGCGCCATTTATCTTAAAGCCAACATCCTGAACTCTGAAACAAGAGGTAAATGGATGGCCAGGCTGATCAAGAGACGTCGCTGAATGGACAACACGAAAACACTGAGAAATAAATTATTATACCACACAGTTTCTAACCGGGCATGGATATTTTAATGAACACCTACACAGGATGCGGAAAGTAGACCATTCGACATGCCAGTATGGTGACTCATTGATAGACGACGCTTTTCATACCTTCTTCACGTGCAGCAGATGGACCGTAGAAAGACAAGATTTGGAATCGGAGATAGGTTATATTTCCCCTAAAAATATCATTGGGAAGATGATCGCAAGCGAATGCAGCAGGAAACGGGTATTCGCGTTTATCGAAACCGTGCTCAAAATCAAGAAGAGAGAAAGAAGCCGGAGCACACTCTCACAGAAGAACAGGAAAGTTTATGAGGTAGAAGGAAAATAATGGCCCCACGAAGTAATACGAATAGTGTTGAAGATAGCCAAAGGGAGAGGCGGAGTTTAGTCAATAAGAGTGCATGATGCATTCTTCGCCACAAGAGATCTTTGGACGTTTGTGCTGACTGATGGCGTTTCTCATTGAAGATCCTAGAGAATTGTACCGAAATTCAGAATTACTCTTTTCAATGAAATTCGTTGAAACACATTTGCTATATTGGTAGACACCATATGCATATGAGATGTAGTTTTCTGTTGCTTTTTGTTTTGTTTTCTACATTAAATATGAATGGGCCAACACAATATATGTATGACAATTTAAATTTACATTTGCACTCTTGTTTGGATATTTTAACGGATCACATAGCTCAAAATTTGTTCTTAATAGCACAACAAACAAATAGGGCACCGTGTCTGATTTTAGCTAGGGCCGGACATTCAAGATGGAACACTGTTTCACTTTTGTATTGTGCGTGAGTTCCTAGAGGCCAGTGGCCCGCACTAATTGCCGTAAGTCTAGCGACATCTGCACGCGTTCTGGAAAGGAGGTTATTTGTTCTGGCTTCGTCGAATGTTGGCCAAATTTTTCTTGAAATGACGCAGTTTGTGAGGTTTACCCATCTTGTGACCACCCCTGCAGTGTAGTGCAGGAGAATTTCCCTCTTTACGTATCCCAGCGGAGGGAAAACTTTCTTCGAATGGGACTGGGACTGGCAAGTTCGTTGGCTTTCCCTCTATGTTCTTATGGCCGGGAACCCGGACAAGAGTGATTTCAAACTGATGACTTGCACTGGCCAGTTTCTCCCTGCAGTCCACAAAAATGTTAATATGAAGACCTGGCTGAGTCCATAGCCTTAATCGCGGCCTGAATTTCGAAGAAAATGCCTATTTTTTTATCGGGTATCGCAAGGTTCATAACTAAACAACACGCCCCCCAATAGCCAGTACTTCTGCCTGAAAGACGCTGGCTGTGTTGGGTAGGCGAAGACTTGGAAACATGTAGTACGAATGAGCGCGTTCCTTTAAAAATCTGTATGGAAGTTAGTTTGGGTATAACGTAGTCTGTAGATATACGTCCTATCCCGGCGGGGAGTGCAAGTAGGATGTTGGTATGGCCGTAGGGCCTTTCTGACCAGCATTTTGATTCCTTTAATCTAGCAGCACTACACGCTACAATGTTTTAAATATGCAGATCCACTGGCAGAAGATAAAGAATCACGTTGAGCGCATCGCTCGGGTAGGTGAATGGTGATCTACACCTCGTCTGTAAACCTTTGACAGCTCGTCGAAAGAACAAGGTTGATTAAGGGCAGAAGTGGTGATTTGAATAATTATTCCTACAACTACGTATCCTACTTCGGGTGTATTAAATTGGTCCAGGTGGAGGTGCCCGGCTGAACAAAGGCCTGTTTTTTTTTATCTTCGATCTCAGCAAAGCAATGCAAAGTAGGATGTTCACATTTCCGAGACTCACAGCAGCAGCTTCTGGTAATCGCATGCAAAATTCAAACAACAAAAGTGAGTGGAGCCGTTTTTTGCGCATACTATTTTACTTGCTGAGTTAAGGGCTAAAAATAAAAGACACATATTATGTCTTCGGGCAGGCGAGTAGTGACCGAAGCAGCCAATCCCTCACTTATATCCTCTGGCAGGGATAATACAAAAGCGTGGTAGAAGTAGTCAGTAGAGCAATCAACCCCAATGCAACACAAACATCTATGAAATGTAAACCTTATCCTTGCAATTTTATAACATCCCACCTAAGAAAAGAGAGTAGTAAGGGCAGTAACCGGTGAGGACTAATGCTTACAATGAGTTTAACGACGAATAAAGAATGATTTGCAGTAGTTTTGGTATTTCACAGCGGATCTGTTTCTTCGCTATGCCGTCAGTAAACAAACTGAAAGCCTGCGTATATCAGGCGACATGAACATAGTAATCATTATTTGTTACTGCTTCAGAAATAATCCACGCAATATGTTGTATTTATCTCAGTTTTTAGGGAGTCTGCTTCTTGAACGACCACGATATAATAAAAGAAACACGCCTTACCTTGTAATAGTCATGAAAATACTGCTTCGAACTAGCCCAGGCGTCTTGAAATTGATAAGCGATTTTCAATATCTTGTCGATTAAATAGACAACGATGGTGTTTTGCCAATTCGGAATGTTTGTCAGGGCTTGCAGCCAAGTGTTCACTAGCAACAGAGGTGTTGTCAGTCCATATCTGCAATTGGTATATTATACAACCATACAAAGTGCACCGTTTGCATTCGATTTTACCCATAATAGCTGATGATCTGATGTTGAATCATGTTGTCCAACAACTCCAAAACCGGCCCAATCGAATTGGCAAATATCATGTCCTTGGCCATTTTCAAATAAGTTCGATCGGCACTTAGCAGTTGCAAGAGAATTGCCTGAAATCTGAGACATAACAAAACATCAGCTTGGTAACGAGTTGCATAACTTCAACTAAACTTACCCCTCACACTTTGCCAGCGTTTCGGGTGCTTCCAAAAAGAACGGCACAACCAACTCAATGCATCGAATAACAGCCGCATGCCGATAATCATTCAATAACAGTCTCATCTGCTCGAATCCCTTTTGGCATATCAATGGCACAGAATGACCCCAAAGGCTGACCAATATCGACACATACATGGCGAGGGGACGGCTTTCTGTCACACCCTGATATATGACATCGACTCGGTCCAAGTCGGGTATGAACATCAACGGCTCTGTTGGGTTTTGCAGTGTGTTCTTAATCGAGTCCACACTTTGGTCCATGAGATGAAGTCGCAATACAGATATCATATTCCAGCACCATGTGGCGAATGTATCTTTCGTGGATTGAGTGTCAATTAAATTCGAGACTTGTCGTACACTTTCCGATATGCCAGACAGACCGACGACCTCGGGAGCGTGTTTTGTGAGAGCCTCTGATACAAGACATGCCATACGCACATGAATATTGTGCGGTAGGTACAAACGACCGTCACAATCGAAGCCCCAATTCAGGTGACTTATGATGATGCGCGCGGTAATGTTCTCCTTGGTTTTGTAGTCAAAGTGAAGCAGCCAACTTGAAAGTATTTCGAAGCTGTCCATTCCTGGCTTCCAGTTCTCAAGCGGAAGAGATTTGAAAAGGTAGGCGGCGTTATCGATTTCCTCGAAACGGATTTTCAGTTGCAGCAACAAACTGGACATGAGATCCTGATAGGCGAGTGTTAAATTCACCAGCATATCGCGAGATGTTTTGTAACAGACGTCGCGCGTTTGCTCGTTGATAAATCCGATCTGAAATGGAAAATACACATAATAAACAAACTTTTTTCCGCAAAACAGATAAAATGGGTTCTGCTATGAATGAGAAAGGATCCAAGTCGGTATTGGAGAATTGGACGTGCAAACAGACAGCTAAAACTTGGACGTAGTTAGTGGTTTTTTTGTATTTAGTAAGGCTAGAAACAACATCGCAATAAACATCAAGCACAGAGTTGCACTTGCCCATTGGTGTTTCTGTGGAATGCAGGGTACCTAGTACTAGTATCCTGTTGAGAGGATGAAGCTATCCATTTTTTCACAGATGGCTCGAAAACTGTGGACGTTGTTGATGGCGGTGTCTTCTCCGACAGACTTAATTTTAGTGAGTCTCTCTTTCCGTCTTCCTGATCACTGTAGGGTTTTTCAGGCGGAAATATTGGCGTCCTATCTTGGCTGAAAGAAAATGTGGTATCTGTTAGAGATATCCGTATTTTCTCGGATAGTCAAGCTGCTCTCAAGTGCCTGGAGTCAGTCTTTACAAATTCTAAACCAGCCAAAGACTGTCGTTCGTCTCGCAGAGAGATGGCTGAACAGTTCTGAGCTTGGTGCCGGGACATAGAGACACTACAGGTAACTGCAAGGCTGATAAACTCGCCAAACACGGAACTAAACTACCTTTGATTCCAACTAAGGGTTCTGTAGGTATTTCAATCGCTACTTGTAAACTCATAATAAAGCTGGATGCTTTCGAAAGTACTAATCTTAGGTGGACAACCGTCTGGACTTGTCTAGCGACAAAACAGATCTGGCCAAAGCTGGATCTAAAACGTTCTAGATATTTGATCTCCCTCAATAGGAAGCATATCAGCGCTGCAATAGGTGTCATCACAGGACACTGTCTCATAGGTAGGCATGCAACAAGACTTGGCGAACTTTAAAACGACTTTTGCAGAAGCTGTCTTGACAAGGAGGAAGAAGAGACTATTCTCCGTCTTCTTTGTACTTGTCCGGATCTCTCACAAAGACGCAAACTCCATTTTGGGAGCTATCTAGTGATCTTAACGATCTAAAAAACACCGATATTCGATATCTCCAACGCTTCATCAGAAGCTCCAACTGGTTCAACGAGTAGGAAGAATAGACACGTAGATTCATGTGGTATCACAAGGGACCTTATAATGGTCTAAGTGTGTCGACGGTCACTTCAACCTAACCTAAGCTTGTGTTGAACAGCGACATTAAGCCATAAAAGACCGAATCGGTCATCTAAGGTGAGTAGGACACGTATATCAAGCGAACCTCGTTCCCGTTTTTCATTTCATCGTGAAGGCGCACTAACAAAGCAGACCCTTATATGACTCGCTCGCAAAGTGAAAGGAATGTGACATTAATACGATTACTCACGTCGAATATATGCAAACAAATCGCTTGAATCAACTCCCAGTCTTTCATTTTGTCTCGCTCATTTGCCATCTCGAAGAATGCTTGCAGCAAATAGTACATATCTTCTGCTGATGAATCGGCATTCGCTCCATTGAAATAGTTCCAAAAATCCGGCGCGTGATATCGTGCGATGTAATCTAAAAATATTGCATTAAATATTATTTCTCTACCTACTGCTATCCAACTATATATCCTACCTTCATGCGGAGCTGGAAATTGTGTAGGAAATCCCACATTCAAATAGAAAAATAACTGCCAGACAGTTGACGAATCAAGACTATTAAATGGAAGAGACGAGAAATACTGCCACGTGGCCAGGTTGCGCGTTCGGTAAATGTAACTGCACGCCTTTATCAAGAGGGAGTTCAGTTCCACGTTTATCCGCTCGCACAAGTATGGATCCTTTGACAAATTGTTTCGTCTGTTCAAGAAGCAATCCACTTTAGTAAAAAAAAACAAACCCTATTGATTTTCACTTACATAAACAACTCGTGATAGTCCGAGACATACTGCAAGATGTGTCGCACTAGCCGACCGAGCCGCTTGGCCAGTTGTTTATAGCGTTCCCTATTGTAGGTGAGCATGCCTTCGCCGAATATTTCAACCAGCGTCGAACAGAAAGCTATTATCTTCAATATTTGATTGCCGGTAATTAGATCTGCTTCAAGAACGTAGTCATTTGCGGTCTTGTCAATATTTAAGGCGTGGCTGCAAAAGTCAAATCAATAAATGACTGTTTTTTATTTGTTTACAAATAGATTGTCTTACCAAAAGAGCATCTCAAATGGCATCTGATCCAGCAAGGCAATCAAATCGCTTTCCCTCAAGCCAATGCATTCGCCACTCGAGTTGGTGCCTTCTTCTCCATCTGATTCGATTAAAATCCACAAATCATCTTTGACGGGATCAGAAATTTCCTTGTGGGACTTTATATAAATTTAACGGATATAACTTTTCTTTCCTGTGACTGCGCTTACCTGGGAGAACGCTTTGAGGAAATCATTTCGCTTCTTGATGGGCAACATAAGTATATATAGTATTGCAACACAATGATTGATTTCCGGACTTGACAGAGTAATAAGTTCGTTATTTGTCGTGGCCGTCAGTGGCAGTTGAATGAATGATCTTGCCCAGTTGCCAATGCCATTTGGGCAACGAAGAACATGGAACAGAAGAAACCAATGATCTTCCCTTGTCGCTACGCGAATATGCAGCCCAACTAACTTTGTAAGCCAATGTTTGATGTCGTTGCTGAAGGTCTGTCGAAGGCAAATTCAAATTATTCGAACTAGTTGGCGGCGAGTTGAAGTACTTACTGCATTGGGACTGGGCTTTCGGGTAAAACTAAACAGTATTGATATCGCGCGACGTAAGCGGCCGATGCAGTGTTGAGCATCTGCATCTAGCGATTTATTTAGTGAAATCGGCGTATCGTTTGTAATGTTTTGCACAGCTGGGTAGGAGATGATTTCGTCGATAATTTTGTTGATCTGAAAGAAAGGTAATGAAACGAATTAAAAGCGCGCATCAACTTCCATCATGATGTGGCAGTTTGTTCTTATTTCTTCGACGTGACCTCTCTTTTCATTTACAAAGCACATACCTTGATTTTCGTTAAATTTGCATTAACCAAGTTAAGGGTGTATGTAAAACATATGAGCTGATGCAGTTGATTCAGTTCGTTGATGGCCAGAGTCAAATGTTGTTCGCTGATAACAGCAACGCTAGAAGTAAACAGCGATATTAGTTTCCATTAGATTGGTTCCGCAAGTAACATACTCATAAGTTCTTGTTGCATACACAGCAACCATATCGCCACAGATGGCGCTGGACTTAACCGTCTTCTGTACCCGTGTCCAGATATCGCTTTTCAGCGATTCAAATCGTGCCTTGTGGTTGTCCACATCTGTCAGGTTCATCGTTAACTTGCTTTGCAAATTAAAGTAATTTGTTAGAAGCACATAGAACGGATCACTGTCGCAGTTATCCAACAATGAATTCATTAGAAACTCTAACTCGAATTGTTTAACCATTTCTATGTCCTGGCAATAGTAAATTTCCCGAATCTGTTCTTTGGTGAAGGGCTTGAGGCGGCTAATAGCCGCTGCGGTTGAACTCGGCTTGTATGTTTGATAGAAAACTTCAGTTTTTGTTTCAATGCGACTCATACTCGAGAGATCAGGGTAATTGACGCTTGTTGCTGGTTTAAAATCAAATTGGGTCGCAGTTTTTGGTTCGTCTAGTATTGGTGCACTTGGCTCTTGTTCGAAGTTGTGTGTCCATGGTTGCGGCGTTCCAGAATGTACTGTCTCGTCTGTTACAATGGGAGCACTACGAGGAATGCTTAAGGGGGTAGCTGCAATTGATACCCGTTCTTTATCTATTATCGTTTCGCTTTCAGTTTCGTTTTCGAATGTAACGATTTCATCATCTTCTGCTTTTTGTGGTTGAACATCAACTACCTCATGTTTATCCACCTGTTGCGGTTCTGTCTGCACTTCTTCGTTCTGGGCACTCAGTAATTCGCGGCCATCAAGTGATATTTTATCAAAGGATTGGAATTCTGCTGATACGAAGCAGTCATGACTAACGATATCGTCGCATTTCGTTGTTGGAAAATCTATATCTAAAGAAATCTTTGATGCAGTTTTGGATGTAGTTGGCTGTCCATCTTCCTCTTCGGAGTCGGTAAGCAGTTTTTCTTCTTTGATCTCAGGTTTCTTGGTTTTTTTCTTTTTCTGCAATATTACCGATAAGAATACAAAGAAGAAATATTCAAGGAGTGTGCACAAAGAAGCCAAATCGGATCGCAGAAAATAGTTTTACCTGGACTTTGGGCCTCTCCATAGTCGCCATTTTCCAGTAGTGCAAATCTATATAGATTTGTTTTGTGTTTCAATTAAATATAAACAAATTGTATTATCACTTTGTTTTGGATTTTTCTCTTTTATTTACGCAGCTTTCTTGGGAAGCACCCATTTACAAAAAAAAAAATGTTGACAGCTGTTTCGGATTTAGGGACTTTTGCCTTTTGCTTTCGACGAATGCAATTTTAGAAAAGTGATACCAGTTTATTGTTTTTTGAGTTTTTAAGTGAGATCTCGTACTAAACAATAAAATCAAGAATATTATAACTTTTTGGTTGTTGACTTCATTTTATAGTTTACAATAAATAGAAAACACCCTCTTTAACATAATAATTATTGCGTAGTTATAATATGGCAAAAATTAAACAGCAATTTATAATTTTCAAGAATTTGCGATCCAAAGCGGCGCAAAAATTTAGTTGACATCTATTGGTAAAGAGGAAGATAATGTTTACACTTCGGCGGATGTTTTTTTACTTTTAAATTATTTACAAATCCATAGTGGATTTTTGTAAAGATCATATTTGCACTAAATACTTTTCTAATCCGTTTTTTGCACCTATTTCCAGTTAGAGAAAATATGCGAGATCTGGAAGCACTATAACTACAAACGTTAACGTAACGCGGCGCTTGCAGGCGATAGCTGATGACGTTTGACGTCAAGTAAAAAAGTTCCTTGCAGCAGCTGATTTCGAAAGTGACACCTTTGGCAGACTATATTTTCATAAACAAAACTCGCAAAGGACCACAGATCAGTGTTTTCCCTCATATATTTTAAAACAAATTAAACAAACAAATATCCACTCACATTCCGAATATGACAATATACAATTTATACATTTTCGATAAGTACGGAACTCTACTGTATTACGGCGAATGGAATAGATTAAAAAAATCTGGCATCACCCGCGAAGAAGTAAGAATGCTTATGGCAATATTTTCTATTTTAATTCGTACTTATAGTAATCCTAATTACAGGAAGCGAAATTAACATATGGAATGCTGTTTTCCATTAAATCTTTCGTTAATAAAATCTCACCACATGATCCACGAGAAGGGTTCCTTTTCTACAAAACCAACAAGTATGCTTTACATTATCTGGAAACACCGTCTGGATTAAAGTAAGTAAAATAAATTCCTATTAGTGCCTAGGTACCTACTAATATATTATTTATTATATTTTAGATTTGTATTGAATACGGATACAGCTGCTATGAATGTCAAAGAATTACTTCAACAGTTGTACAGCAAAGTTTGGGTGGAATATGTTGTTCGTGATCCACTGTGGTCACCAAGTACCCCGGTAACTTCGGATTTGTTTCAAACTAAATTGGATGAATTTATTAAGCAATCTACCACCTATGGCATAAGAAATATATAATTTATAAACCACGGCTTTGTTTAAGTTTTCTGAATCCAAAAATGTTCCTTAATTCATGACCAGAAACCAATGGAAGACGACTTAAGAAGGGCGAGAAAACAAAGTTACTCAACCCGTTTGTTATTACAACCAACTTTTATTTAAATAAAAAGAGTCGAATGCATTTCTTTTTAACTGCTAACATAAATGTTAAAAAAGTTGGTAAGTTCACTTTCACTTTTTAAATTTGTATATATTGGTATCAGCATACACGTCATTCTGAAAACCCTAATTAAATGAAAGGTCTGCCCAAAGATCTTCAAATACGTAAAATCTTTCTTACCAATAGAAGATTTTGTATCAAATCCAACGATACGTACTCAATAGTTCACAAGATGCAAAATGGCATACCCCAAGGATCGCCACTTTCGTTTGTCCTATTTATGATTTCAACGAAATAAGCCAAATAATTGCCATTTATAAATTAGTTGAGCATTATTTTCTTCTAAACCTCCTGGCACAAATGTTCACTTCTATTCTTGAATACCTTTTAAAATGGGAACAGTCAGGCGCCAAAATATTTCACATATATGTAAAAAATATACCCGCGAAAAGTACATTCCAGTACATTTTAAAAATGCTTCAATTTACAATATAAACTCCACAAAAATACTCGCTGTTACATTTGACTTTAATTACAAGTTTAAAAATCATTGAATCAGCATAAGAAAATATTTAATACATAGAGTAAACATAATTAGGTATCTTTCCTCAAAAAACAGTTGTTGTAATGTAAACGCCCTAATAAAAGTTATTAAAGCTATTATACTATCGAGAATTGACTATGGTCTCCAAATATACGGCAAATGTTCGAAATCATCCATCCAACTCGACTCTACACCATATCATGCAGCCATCCGAGCCAGTTTGAGAGCCTTTCGAACTACTCTTATTCTCAACATTCTCACAGAAGATGGATTACCCCAAGTAACCGAAAGAGTTATGTCGTTTTCCATTGGGAAAAAAATCAATCTTTTTTTTTTGATCTAAATCAGTTTTCAAAACAATTGTGTAAAGTTTCGTGAAAACCCAAATAAATAAGTTTTTAGTTTAGTTTAGTGAGCTTTATTTGGCTAAATAGCCATTTCTTTACATTATTACATAATTAAGAATCTATTAAAATTAGTTTACTTAAGATAATTTGCTTCACAGGATCAAATTACATTATTTTTAGCACATAATAAAAACAGCAGTTTTAAAAATTGTTAGATTATCAATTGTTCTTATGTTGACAGGTAAATTGTTAAATGATTGAAGACCAACGTGGAGAATGTTTGCTCTAGCTCGCACCGTCCTTGTCCTTTGAATGTTTCGAAGACTGTACGGTATAATTCTTGCAGCTGGGATACTGGATCGAAGATCAATATAATTCAGGGCACATGTTGTTCTTAATTTTAAACACAAAGATCATTGCCTTCATATATGTAAAGTCTTTGGTTAATGTTTAGCCAATTTAAAGCGTTTAACATCGTTTTTTTTTTTTTTTTTTTTTTTTTTAATATTCCCTGCCCAATGGCTGACACTGCGACCTAAGAGATCTATTGCGTCAAGTAGGGATGGTTTAGCCTAAGAGACGATAGACCTCCCTAGTGAAGGCCAGTATGTCCTTAGTAGCAGAATTCCTAATTTCTGGTGGTGAGAGTACCTCTTTGTTAAGGGTACGTCGTCTTAACCAGTGAAGTGCCAGGCAGTTACAGAGCAGGTGTTCAGGGGATTCATCATCCTCTAAGCAAAACCTGCATTCTGTCTCTGGAAACAAATTCAACTTGCTAAGATGGTAGCTAAAGCCACAGTGGCCTGTCAGGAAGCCCACTAGCTTTCTAATACTTTCCTTGTTTAGTTTTAGGATTTCCTTGTAGGAGAAGGGCCTAATTAGTCTTTTTGATTGTCTTAAACCTGTGACATTTTCCCATTGGTTTAGGCGGAGTTGTTGTTCCCAATCGTTGATAAGCCCTAAAGCAGTAGCCCAATTAACTCTGCAATATGGTTCTGGTCCGCAGAACGCGGATTCCGATCCAGCCCTAGCTAGCTCGTCCGCAGATTCGTTACCTGCAATTCCCCGATGACCATTTACCCATCCAAGTTTCACACTGTTGTGCTTGGATAGTGTTCTAAATTTGGTTTCAATTTCATGGAACTTTTCACGAATCCTACTAACGTGCTGTTTTTTGGGATCACTTGCTTAAGTTTTGCATTTACTGACTACAGTCGATTGTTTGTCAGGTTTTGCAAATTTACACTGTCCATTCATTTTTGATGTTATGCGAGTTTTCTTGGTAATATTGCAGGACCTGGCAAGGGACCGCCTCCGCAACTGCTGCGTATAGTTGTTGGTACTGTTCCTTCGATGAACTGTACGCCAATTTTTGGAGATAACAAAGAGATGGGTCTCTTTCTTCCTTAGTTTTCCTCATTTTATCCGTCGAGATTGATCTGAGTATGTGGAAAAGACAAAGGTATATCGGCTTGTTTAGAACATTTTTTTTTCAAAACATTTCTCTCCACAAGATCCTTATTTGTCATAAAGCACTTAAAATTCCAAGCGCTATCCTCATTTTGTTGTTGGAACGTTTTGACCAACCTTCATTGGTTCTTCCTCAGTAGATATTATTCCTACTGCAGCAACTGGCCCACGTCCATTTCCGTCCTCTATTAGGAAAGTCATCGTTGTTAAGATTGTATTTAATAATTTGTATGTTCCATCAATGAACACAATTTCTGGCCAAGATGCCATGTCCCTCTTCATCCATTCTGTTGAAAAGAAAAGTCCTTGGAGCTTTAAATTGTCATGCATAAGGCTTACTGTTGCTCCGTATTCCTTTTGTAGAAGATCTAAAGCTGCGGTGAGATATTTTTAATTTATTTTGTCCTTGCTCCTTAAATTACTTAAATCTGTTAATGTAACAAACTTGTTGTCTTCCTCAGAAAGTTTGTTTTGAATTAGCTTTGTGTTTGATCTTAATTCCAAAGCTTTAAGAACCGTGATTTTCTCATCCTGCGATAACCTACGATTTTAGCGTATCAGTTCAAAGAAAACCTATAAAAGAATATATAAGTACTTATTGTGTTTTTCTTAATAATATTCTCACTTTGGAATTGGGATGCTTGGAATGTTCCAAATTTACGCTTACAATCTTCAATTTTCCAGCGATTGTCCGCAATTTGATTGCCGCAGGACTGTCCACTTTAAAAGTGCTGCTCTTGCGGACTCCAGGAGATTCACGTTTCCTGCGGACTCCAAATTTGCCCGAGAAGTTGACGAGGGAATATTTTAAACGCTCCCTCTTTTCCGGCAACTTCTTGGAGTCCTTGATAGTGAAGACTTGCTTCTCCTGCTGTTGGTAATTCTCGAGGAATTTTTTAAATGTATTGAATACAGTGCCTACTTCAGGCTGGACTTTTTGTTGGTCCTATGAACCAAGAATTTAGTTTTAATTTATTTGCTTTGCCTATGGCTATTTATAGTCAGATAAATATTATATTACCTATATTAATTGTTTTTTTTTAAATGTAGGTAACTTTGCATTGCTGGAATCGCTGCAGGTTACGGATTGCAGCAGCAGTGCGGCGATATGTGTTTGCAGGTACCTATGGAAACAGCAATAGCCATAGTAAAACAAAACCGTAAAAATGTTATTTTGCTATTACCAGTTGAACTTAATGGTTGGAATCATTCTTATGAATTGTAAAGTTAGTTTATCAAAAAAACTTACTTCACAATTCATAAGCAACATTTTAAGACCAAGACTGAGTTCTACTTAAACCATGGTTATTTATCCCAATAAATAACCCAAGAGAAAGGTCACCTCAATCGAATTTTAATAAGCGCTTCTTTCCACAAGAAACTCTAAAAATTGTTTATGGAATATTCTTGTATACACAAAATGTATACTATGGGTTTGGAACAATTTCTTGACGATGTAGATCAAGGACAGAAACAGCAAACGATAATTAAAACGATAGAGAAAATCATCAAAGAAATCGCAACGAATGGCACGACGTTGGATCCAGGGTTCGAGGACGATATGCATTAAATTTTACATAAGGACACAATTATTTTACTTAATACGTACAACAATTACAAAGTTATTACACAAATATTTAGTTTGTAATAATTCAAAACTTACTCTTTTAAGCCTGCATTCTAATGTTTTTGTTCAAGTTGAAAACAAATAATAAAAACAGCTAATTGTTTTGACAGCTTCGTAACAGATTTCAATTTTGGAAGTTTCATAACAGAGTTCCATAAAAGTTTGAAACCCAGAATAGGATTTATAAAAGATCTTTTATGGACGAATTCTTTTATGATTCATAACAGAAAATTCATAACAGAATAAAAGATTCCGCAGAATAGGCCTAATAGTTTCCTATGAGACAACACACACCAAATAAAACGAAACATAAAAACAAAAGCAAAACAGAAAAACATGTTTCGTTGCCGATAGCTGACCTGTTGTTTTTGCGAAGCAAAATTTTAATTCCGTTTTGCTTTATTTCAATGCGCACCAAATGAAACAAGAAATCAAAACGTTTTGTTTTGTTACATTTTGTTTTGCTTGGTATGTGTTCAAATAAAAAACGTTTTCTTGACTTTCGAATCAAAAACGTTTTGGTTTATCCGGTGTGTTTTCAGCCTAAGCGAAATGATTTTTTGTGATGTAAATTTTACATTGTTTATTTTTTCCATTACAGAAAATTTATGTGCCCAGTGCACAGGTGACGGGACTTGTGGTTTCCGATATATTATATACTTGAAGAAAGGTTAGAGAGACGATATGTAGAATGAACGCACGTATGGTGACAAGAAAGCAGATTATTCATGGCTTCATTATTTATAATTAGTGGTTAGTGTAGTTCTTGCGCTTACCAAGTACCTATGCACAAGTGATTGCTAATAGCAACATATTATTATCTAATAAAATAATGTTAGAATCAGTGCTGCCACAAGGGAAAAAATTTGCGTAGAAAACCTTAATTTGCGTAGCAAATCTCAAAAATCCAAAATTTCATAATTTTTTTTCGAAATCAAACAAAAAAACACTTACCTAATTCTTTATTCAATGTAAAAAGGACTAGTACAAGTATAGCTAGTTTGAAAAGTATATATTTTACAAACCTATAAACAAACAAACAAAAAAATAACATTAAAAACTTCACTTTAAAGGCGCTTTGCATGCAAGTATTGCCTTAAAAAAATAGTTCATATCACAAAATTATAAACGTAGGACTTATGTACCAATAACAGAATTAATATTCATAGAAATTACGGCAAGTCTTTTAGATTAATACAGTTTAAAAAAAAAAATAAATATTCGACACCCAAATTTCGTTTCCTTTTGCAACCAAACATTTTGCAGCCATTATTCTATCTACAGTCTCTATTTTGAATGAGTTCGTCTTCTTGTTCTTCGTCAAGCTCAAATCTGAAAAAAATCTTTCAGCAGCTGCGCTGCGCTGTGGAAGAACCAGAAGTTTTTTTTCATTTAATTGGAAACTTTTAAAAACAGTGGCTTGCCAAGACAATCTTTTGTTTCACTAACATGAACCCAAAAATCAACAACATTAGTGTCCTTAAATAAATGAATGCTTTGTTTTAAAAGTCGCCACTCGGAATTTATGTCTTCCCAGTCAGAATGTGGAGCCAGATTTGAAAACTGCTTTAATAAATTAATTATATTCGGTGTGTTTTCGTCATTTTCGCACTTCGGATCCAAATAAAATTAAACTTTTAATTTATTATTCTTGAAGTCAATGCGTTTGCGAATTTGACGACACAGCTCAAGATGAAATTGGACAATTTTGTCTTTAACGGATATTTTATGTCTGGATCAATATCGTTAGATTCCACATAGTCTTCGAATTCTACTCCTGCATAGACATTATTTAAATTTAAAAAGCACTTTCCTCGAAATCTGAATATTCAATATGACTTTGTCTTGCAATATGGTCAGTCTTTATAAAATTTGCTTTTATGGTTTTTAAAAGAACATGAATCCTTACTTCGGAGCTTTGAAATTCTTAATTAATTTTGTTTACAACTTCTAAAATGTAAGAAAGAAACAAAAAATATAATCTAGACTCATCATTCATTTTTTCAGCGAGATTCTTACATTTTTCTGAATTGTCTTCGAAAAATCCTGAAATTAAAAAGAGGGAAAGTGTTCTCCATTGCTCCAAAATTCGATTCACCACACTTTGTAACGAAAGCCAACGTGTTTGGCAAGGACGGAGAATTTTGTGTGGCTTCAAATTACAAAACTCTTGAAACTCTTTTAGATCACTTACCCTCTTGGCGCTGGCGCTGTGGGCAAAAACATTATAAAGGTCCCTAGCCAATTGCTCAACTCCAATAGGCAACTTACGACAGGCATAGCTAGCACACAAGTGAAGTGAATGGCATATACACCCCATGAAAAAATGGTCTTTGCTTATTTTTCGTTTAAGTAACGCCTGCACGCCATTCATCTCCCCCTTCATAACGCTTGCGTTGTCTGTCGCAGAAAATGGAAAATATTGTGTACCACAAAGTGTTTACGAAGTGTGCAGGGGGTCTGCTAGTTCAATATAATCAAAGAAATTCTGATATATGTACATCAGCGTGCGCAGGTATGATAAAGCAAGTTTCTTTCCCAAAAGCAGAGAATCCAATTTTGACATGATCGGCAAGGGCGATGGTGTAGGTTTCAATGTGAACATACCCTGGAATAAGGTGAGTCTATGCGATTATTTCACTTCCCTCCAAAAATGAAAGTATACTTACAGAAGGGAATGAGCGAAGTTGAATATCAATATATCCTGGCCTTCCAAGAAATAATTATGCCAATAGCCTACGAGTTAAATTCCGAACTTGTCCTCGTATCGGCAGGATTCGATGCGGCCATCGGTGATCTACTAGGCGGATGTAACACCCGAAGCGTATGGACTGTTGACCCACTGGCTGTCAGCATTGGCAAACGGCCGCATTATTATATGCCCAGAGGGTGGTTACAATGTCAATTGTGCACTAAATCGCTGCTTGGTGATCCACTGCCACCGATCAGCACTCCAGGCGCTGCATACGGCAGTTGAATTGAGACACTCCAATGCTGAGTTTCAGTGCAGCAGCAATACTGGAAACATTTGAAATTCAATATAAAATATGTCCACGTTAAGCGAGCCTTATTTGAGTTCGATGTAGGCAGCACAGGATCTGCCATTGTGCCAAATTTCACGATCGTAAGGTCAACCTTTTTAATGATCCAAGTAAATGCTCCAAGTTCGAAGTTGTTGGCTCTGTTGGTTCCGATGTTCCTGTAAAAAGGATTGTAGTACATTTGCTTGGCTGAGCACTACCTTGCCCTTTGATTTAAATGCCACTAGATTAAATCAAAACTTTATTTTTAGAAAAGCATACATTTCTATTTTAGGATTTGTTCCTGATAAACATGTACCTAACAGTTCAACAATTTTGAGCCCAAGAAGGTATCTTGAGACTACCTATATGCAAATGCAAGGGCCTCTATAGAGTTTATTCATGTGATAACAAATATAGAGTAACTCACATAAAGTAATTACTTTTTCGAACGAATTCTCGTAACCACTTTTTCAAATAAAGTTCTTCCATTGCTCTGGCCTGCGTCACCGATTGCGGATCCTAGAAGCGGGAACATATAAAAAGTAACACGTAAAGTAACGTCTCGGCTAAAATATTTACAAACCATTTTATTTGAATGCCTCAAGTCGATATGATGCGCGCCTTCTGGAATATTTATGACAAGTGTTTGGTCGTTAGGCGTTTTCAAGATGGAAGCGGCACTCCACGGATCCAGCAGGCCATTCGAAAAAATTATCTTGCTTGCAGTTCTACAGCAGAAAGTTACAAATCAACGATTAATATGGCAAATTTGACAACTAATAGGTCTGCGTTCTAACCTTAACTTCTCAACACCAAAGTGATTATTGATTCGATTCACATACTGGCCAACTGGTATGTCGTACGTCGATCTGCAACTCTCAATGGTTTCTGCAAAATTAAGTCCGCCTGGTGGGAACATATTATTCCCAGAACGATCACATTCTCCCGATATAATGTCGCTACATCTTTGAAAACTCCAGGCTTCTGCTTCGTGGTCCTGCATGGTTTTACGTTTGGGAAACTCGAAGCACTTTTTATCCCCTTTAGGGTTTGTGTACACTTCTAGTGCCTTACGAAAAGCCTAGAATGAAAAAATGTGTTTTTGACTATTCTACGCAATTCAACCCCAATCAAAATACCTTAACCAACTTCCTACCGTCATACTCTCTATCCAAATGCGAGCAGAATTGTTTTATCGGATTTGCTGGCAATGGCGTGTACACATCAGCTTCGTATGGATAATTAGTCATTGCCATATGCCAATATATATTCTCCATTGAATCTGTAAGAGAAATAGAACAGATGGCGAAGCAAGCCACCCCTCTATTTTCATGATCGATCTAGGCCAATAAAAACCGAGGCACATCCAGTCAGCTAGGTACTTGAATCTTTAACGCCCCCTTTTCTTACCTAACAGTCCACTGACAGCGTAATGATGAACCCAAGGATTGCAAAAGTTGAAAACTTCGTTGAAAAATTGAAGGCCACCGTCTTCTTCCGCAACATCCCTGTTTCCATAAAATACATTCAAATTATTATACCTAAATTTAACAAAGTAAAAGGCTCACCGTAAAACTGTCCACGACTTCTTAATATTCGAGGTACAGTGCTGATTAAAGGCAGTTTGGAAAGTTCTTGTTATAACCATCGAATAATCATCACATGGGGTCATGTTCGAAAACTGTCTTAAAGGCGCTGATGACGCTAGAGCTCCTGCCACTAGATGGGGATATTTCATTCGGAAGAGTGCAGCCAGTACCCCACCATAGGATCCCCCAATCGCTATAGTAGGTCTGTTGGTCAATGCATCCTTGTTTAAATGATTTAGTAACGTCGCAAAGTCAGCAAGGGTCTGTTCAATGGTTAAATAGCCAAACGTCTGTCTGTTCCTCATCGAGTGGTTTCCAAATGGCAAGGACTTTCCATAGTAGCGATGTTCGGCGAATACAACAAGAGCGTTAATTTTTGGTGCGAATTCCCACACAAATCCAGTTTGTTTGGCAAAAAAATCGACATTCGCTTCACCGCCACAATAGAACAGGATTGGTGAGTCGGTATTTCCATGTGTGTAGGTGTCATTGATGAGGTATCTTTGAGAGGAATTAATAACAGTTACAAGTGTGTACATTTTAGAAGGCAACAACAACTCTTTGCTTGTGGTCTCCCACTTTATCCCTCCCAATATAAATACCTAACTCAATTATCTTAAGATGTTAACGAGGTCTGAACCCGATCCACGTTTTAACTTTTAAGACTGCAAAAAGCTTCAATATTAATAAATAAAAATAAAAGGCGATTGCACATTCTTTGAGCAGTTAAGAGCCGCTCATTTTATATGAAGTCAGAAGTCGTAGTACAAACAACAGAGATCTTAGGCTAGGAAAGGGGTAGACATGGATGCTCATTGTGAGTTGACTGCTTCCCTAAAGTATGTTACTTAATCTTTTTGAAACCAAAAAATAAATAAACAATTGTCCAAACATGTATTCGATTTGAATGAGCTTTTTTTCTTGAAAGGAATGGAATGGGACCCACATTTTTATGCCGAGTCAGAAATCGAACAGCTAAATTGAGAAGCTTTTTAGACGTTTTGAGGCGTGAAGATGTGATTTCAGTAATTCCTGGGATTGAACCTGAACCTTCGCCGCAAAGTCGAACAAACTAACCACTGAGCGACTGTAATTTTAGTACCTTCGAGTAAAAAGCAGCTTCTCTTCCCTTCAGTCCCTATACTATTGGACTGCCTAGCTTGGAAATGGGATAGGCATCGATATCAGATTGCTGTCATTAAAGGAGACAATATGTTCGATGTGACTGTGGAGCTTTTGGATTTACATTTTCTATTCATTGTATTTGCAGCGGTTAATTATATACCATGCACCGATAGGTGGTTTATTGTACCTACCTCTCAACCTGATACATATCTTCTTTTAACGCAGACTCTTTGACGAACAAGTTCAGCGAAGGGATAAGAAGAATCATGTTCAGCAGTGTTTGTTTTTCTTAGTTCTTACAACTCTCGTCGGGCTTTTAGAAGTTATTTCATATAGCTTCCCAGATCCCACTTAAGCTACGACCGATAGCACGTGTATGTCACTTTTCATGCCAAATTTGTTAACATCACTATGACGTAAACATTTTTCTTAAATTGGTCACAACGTGTGAACGGGTGAATAGGATTGTTTGACGTGGGCATTAGTGCGCACTGTAAGCCCTCATGTCTTCGATATAGCACTCAACTCGCCCGGAACTGACCCCATTTAATTTTTTGTCAGGACAAGAATTCAGTGCTGAGTTTCGCTTGCTGTCATTTATTTTTCAATGTCAAACTTCAGGGCAGCATATTTTGCGTTCGATATGCGTGGAAATTAGCTCACACTCCTCAGTGCGCACTAGTGGTCACTGTGCTAGCCACGTCGAAAAACCTAATGGCACCCTCACGATAAATTAGTGCTATCGCTCTCGGTTGAGAGCGGAATAAATTGGAAACAAATCGTAAGAAGTAGAAATATGGCCTTTGTTATTAATATGCGATATTATAAAACAACCCCTTTAAAATATACGTTGAAAACAAAAAATTCTTATGATACAATATGTCACAAGATCACTTCGAACTTTTGTTTCGGAGCACAAGATCTAGAGATGGTTTTAATAACCCAACAGTTACACAGTTTGCTTTAGCTTATAAACGACTTCTTATTCATTTAATGAAATTCGTTCATCTGTCCAAACATTTCAATTGCGTCTTCTTCAAAATGTGAGGTACAGCCGTTGTCTGTATAGGTAGTGGAACTACTAACGACAAAATATTATACTAGCAGTCCATGTATTATTGACATACTATATACAATCCATAGACTGCTAGTGAAATGTCAGTTTCATACAAACCTGCGAGGAAAAATGAAGCAAAAATAGTACTAGCACTTTTGGTTCAGTGCGGCGAAAGTATGAAACCTCTTTGCACCATTGCTATTGTTAACATAGAACACAGTGCCATCCATTGTAGAAAAATTGCAACTTCGCAAAATAACCATTTATTCAAATCATTTCCAACATTCTACTACAGATGGCATACTCAGCACTTAAACAAAATCGCACGAATTGCTCGATGACATTTGAGTGTTTCCAATTCTCTCCGCCGTAAACCAAAAGGGTTAGTGCTTATGTTTGCTTCAACGAAAAATTGGTTTCTTACAGTCCATGCAGGGCCGGACTCAGAGGTTTGGAGGCCCTGGGGCAACAAATGAGGGGAGGCCCCCTGGCTTATCACCTATGTTTCAATAATTTATTGCGAAACCAAATAAATTATTATCTTAAAGAACATATCTACAAAAATACAGACAAAAATAATAGTTGAATCCTTGATGATTTCGCTGAAATTCAGTTCTCGTAGTGATTCGCTTTCAATGCTGAGTAGGGATAGCTTTGATAGACGGTTTTGTTCCGTTGTAGTTCGAAGCATTTTTTATAGTTATAATTTTTGAAAATGAGCGCTCTCCAGTGCACCAGTTCTGGTGAGTGATTGTACATATTGGTCATGATCAGTATGACATATATCTTTAGCTCCTTCTTTGTATTTATCAACATCGTCTCTTTTGTATTCAACGAATGATTTCAATGATTCTGATGCACGCATGGCAGATAGAAGAATCATTTTCGGGTCCTGCAACATCCTGTAGCATCGCTCCAAGATGTCGTTCCAAAAGATAGCAAATAGAGAGGTTTCGACACATCTTATCTTTTGTAAAAGGTGCGATGCTTCGTTCCTTCCTTCGTGTGAGCTTTTTTTTGCGATAACTTTTCTCTGTACTTGCTGTGAAATTCTAAACGAAATCAAAGAATTAAACAGCCGATGGACAAAAGTTAGCAGCCAAAGTCATGGTAAACATGGTAAAAACGCCGATAAATGAGTTTTCTATAGAGTTCGTAGTTGGAGAAAAGCAAAGCCAGAATCGATTGACGGTCTCTTGATTTTTATTCTAGGATGTATAAATACATTCTTTGAACATTTTCGAACAGAGCTGAAACTATCTCGCGACCGATCTTGAGGAACTGAATTCTGCAGAGTTACTTCAATATTGAAGTTCTGTGGAACGTTTTTCAGCCGAATATTCGATAATTTCATTTGTTATGCGGTCAGGTCAAAGACCAATGTAATTTTTTAAGTCTATGGTGGGGGCCATATGCAGTCTAATGTCGGCCCTGTAATAGCGCATACATTCCGTCGCCTAATTTCACAAGATTTCGCAATAACTGTGATTTGATTTCATACACAAACCTTAATTGAAAAGTTTTGTCTGTAGTAAAAGTAAATTGATCCACCGGAAGCGTAATGTACTCCTCTTGGTAATGGTGCGACTGACAAAACACAAATGAAATAAAACACAAAATACCCAACACAATAAGTAGGGTTTTCAAAAAACTCATTTTGCTAGCGAATAAAGTAAACAAGCAAATGCAAATATTGTTCCGCGTCGCACTCTTTCTATTGACAGCAATAACAAACAACTGAGGCTGCAATCATTGACTGTCGGCACTCGACAGTGACAGCGGCTATAAAGTTATCAAGCAAAAGCTGAGGTCAGTTTCATTCGAGTCGAGTAAACAGTAAAATAATGTTAAAATTAATCGTTGGAATTCCGGCGCCAGTATGAATTGTATGCATATTCATGCGGTTGTAATCCCAGATTTATCAAACTTGGTTATCTCAGTATCAGCTCCGTGACAAGCTGATCATTTTTCGCGCCTTCAGCACGGAATGTGTCATCCCCTGCGGCATATTATTCGCAATCTGCTAACTTACCACTATTACCTACTGATATTTGGTTTGAGAAAACCTTTTGTAAACGTTAAGTATTAATAACGGCGGGCGATCATTATGATTTTATTTATATGATGATTCCAGAATTTAACGGACTTTATCGCGAATCTGTCGACATTATTTGTTCTAAGTGAACTAGATACTCTGAATGCATTGGACAATATGCCACCTAGTCTTTGATTCCTCATGGATTATCGTGAATAAATCCAGATGAAAAATGTGTCCCTTATCAGAAATGTAAATCAGATAATTGCTGAATAAAAACACTCGGGCGGAACATTAAATCGACCCTGAAATTTCTGGGAACTTCTGGTTGATGTTCATATCTGGTCGGTGACATTATTTAATTTGAACAAATCTAAGATTAATTTAAGAGCAATGAATCTCTGATATTATTTATAGTTAATTGAAGTAGGGAAATTCCCGATCTGACACTGAGGTCAGAATGTCTGCAGATAACGTCAGTTTGAATGCTGAATGCAAACAAGCAGTATTCAAAGTTGATGTGCTTCTAATCGGTGATAATGTAAATGCATTTTAACTGATCTTCTGTATAAAAAAAAGTTAATAAAGGTAGGCCTGGATTCTGTGTGGCTAAATTGAAAAGCATTCAGATACCTTCTCTTTTTCCGGTGATCGAAACTTTGATCCCTCGCTTACTGCTACTACATTTCCTACAGCAGTTTAATTTCAAACCCGATAAAACGTTCCAAGGTGGCTTTTTGATGAATCTTATGAAACCAAAAACCAATCTCTCAAGTCTCAACAGATCTTATGAAGGACATTTTTACTAAAGGCATTCAGAAATGATAATGCTCCCGCATACACTTCAATAAATCCTGATTTGTCTAAGAGTTGACACAAAAAATTAAACACTCTTGTTGATTTCGCTGAGCATTATTATTATTCCATACCGTTTGGCAGAAAGCTTTCGAAAGTTATCTACAATTACAGATATTTGACGACTGAAGTAACAAGAATAACTGTTTCTGGAAATTGAATCTTAAAAGTTCTTTAAGTCGGCTGACAAATTTTGACAATACTACTATTCGAATGCAAAGCGCATTAATATTTTGACCCAATCTGCCAAGTTTTGCTTCATCTATTTGGTTGTCATAATCAGGCATTTGGCACATTGGGCACATTTAAAAACTAAGTTTTCTTAAGTCGATGAGATTGGTCTGGACAAGATGTAACCTGAACGCAAAAACTAGATTGGTCGCCGTCACCCGCGAACTGTCAAATTAATACTCAGCAATGAATTTAATGACAAGATTCGTCGACTACCCCTCATTAAATGTAAACTGCAACAGTTTCCCATGTGACTTACCTAGGCCAATCAAAACTGAGATACATCAAGTTAGTCAGCTGTCACACTTACTAAACTAGATACTTGAACGCATCCCCATTGCCTTAAACAACTTTACCAATTTAAATAACCAGATAATATTAGTGACATCTTCAGGTAAAACCAAGCACTTCTACATGGATCTTAAAAAATGATCCAGATTATATAGGAGTAAAATGCTATTGTGAATCTGTTATAAAATCTTAAAAAATATATTATTGTGTTTAATCTCTACATATAATAAAACCGTAGGATAAAAAGTACTGGACCACGCATCACGCGGAAACCACTGAACGGATTTTTATGAAACTTGATATAGCGATTTCTTACGTTCTTGGTCAGGACTTAGGATACTTTTTATCCCGAAATATAACGTGGTTCTTACAAAATAGTCAAAAAACTATATAATCTGTAAGGAAAATTCTAATTATTATGACAAAAAAAATAGTTGGATTTCGTAAATTTTCCCCTGAATCATTTAAGATTAAATATCCTCCTGCGTTGGCGTGAAGTTGAGCAATGTTAAAAACAATTATTGAAAGCATAAACCACAATTTTCCGCTAGTATTTAATAAGTACACGTCTACACGTGTTTAGTGCAAAGTGTTGCAATTCTTAAACATTAAGGTCCTTAAAGGAAGTAAAAGGAAGCCTTTTAAGTCTTATATTAATCTGACTTTTTTGGGATCCCACAAAGGTGACAAATGTCACAAAAGCTGTAGTAAAATCTTACGAATCGATAAAAGAGAGCTTAAGCACATTCCCTACAATATGTGAAGCGAACATGGAAAATAATAGGTCTGGTCCTTTACTTTTGTATTAAAAATATAAAAGACTTTCAAAATAACGGTGGATGGAATGAATTCTCTCTCAGAGACGGAATCTTGCGCAAAGTTAAGGACCGCTTTTGTATAGAGTAACCTTTGAAAAATGATAGACAGTTCACCCACCAAAATGCCGAAAAGAACAAAAAATTCAAATCAGCTGTCAAATTTCAGGCGACTGACAGTTGTTGCAATTCTTACGCAAGGAAATTTGTTGAGTTAAAAAAAATCGAATTACTAAAGCCGACTAGATTGGTCTGGACTTGGTGTACCCTGCACGCAAAATTTAGATTGGTCGGTAACATCCCTTTTTTTCCTCAGCCATGTATGCGAAATGCCAACTTAGTTTTCAGTCACGAAATAATTGACTGGATTCTTCGTCCATCCCATAAACGTCAGCTGAAAGGCTGTTCCTGTCACCGAACGATTTAGGCCATCAAAACTGAGAGACATCAGAACAGAGACAACAGAACTCTTCGAAATCGAAAGTAGAATCGAATTACAAAGTTGGCCCCCAGTTTCCAAAGTCATTACACTTCAGATACAATACATCAGTTTAATATAACTTCTGTATAATTGGTTTGCCAAATTTCAGCAGTGTTTACGCTTATTAAAATTATAAACCTTCTCAAAATGACACGCGAACTTTATTATCTTAACTATGCTTATTTTTTAACTGCTTATAGTGTTTCCGCATACCTATCTTGTGTCAAAGTCACACGGAATGTTATCCTTTCATAAAACTCCAAACCGTCTGTCGCACACTCAATTGCATTGACTCGATTTTGAGTATGACAGTAATCGAAAAAAACTGACTTAGATTTTTTTTTATAAAAATTCTCTTCGACTTTTATTAGCAACAATAATCCTGTTTTGTCATACATTTTTAGATCCTTCGCCTGTATTTTAATTGACTTGAATAAAAGTCCGATATCCATCCCTTGATGATCTTAATTTCACGATCCCTTGCTGAACGAACCGAATTAGGATCCTTTAAATAAAATGAGAAATAAATAAATTAAAATAATTAAATTTATTTTTTAATCCATGTCAATTGGAATTACCTCAGGATTGGCGCCCCTTAAATCCAAATGATGAGCTCCCTCTGGGATGATAATTATTATTATATCATCATTTGTCGTCTTCAGCACGCCACCTCCACTCCAGGGATCCAATAGACCATTACTGAAGATGATGTTGGTGTACGCTCTATAAAGCAGAAGAAAATTAGGACTTAGCGTAAAGCCTTATAAGACAAAGTTTCCTTACTCAATGTGCTTGCCACCAAATCGTATAAGGATCTCATCTTCTCGAGGACGAATTTTAAACTTCTTAAAACATTGGTCCGAATATGCTGGGAAATCCCATTCCTTCTTCCTAAACATGTTTGCATCCTCATGGGAACACATTGGCATCACCATTTCATTGCAAGTTTGGATGTCCCAAGCTGCACCGCCTAATGATGGATCGTAAGCCGATTTGTAGTCCAAACATTTGGTCGAACCAGTAAAGTTTGTGTAGACACTAAGGGCGCTTTGAAGTGCCTGCGGAAATATGGGATGCCCCATGAGACAAGGTCGCTTTTTAATTCAAAATTACTCACATCAAGAAAATCGTTATCTTTGTCATAGGTCTGAGCTAAGTAGAAGCAGAATTGACGAACGGGGTAAGCGGGTAGTGGAGCCAAAAAATTGTTTGCATAAGGATAGTTGGCCATTGCCAGGTTTCCATATACGTCTTCTAGGTAATCTATAAAAAAGTGTTATTTTGAAAATGGGTCATAAATATTTTAAAGCCTCTGGTGAAGTCAAAAAGTGTACACAAAATAAATTTCAAACCATTAAGAAATATTTTCTGAAGTTTTTCAGAAGCGAATAGCGGGTTTTTTTATTACGGCGCCTTAGGTGGTCTATACCGAATCTTATTGAGAAATGAGAGATTCCAAGTAAATTTAAAATGGCGGCCTGGGGTCAGAGTTTTGAGATCTAAAATAACATTTTAATTGAATGTTTTGTGTAGCATGTCATACTCGAATGGATAAACACAATTTTCCTTTTGAATTTGCAAAAACTGACTTACAAGAAAGATAAAGCGCATTTTTAATGTTTCTTTCCACCACCAGGAGGAGCTAATAACTTTTACTAGTTGTTGAGTTCGTTCATATCTTTTTCTACATAACCTTCTAAATTTATTTTAATATTCCCCACTTTTCTAGAAAAAAGTTTTATAGAAGTAATAATTGGAAAACATTTTTGGAGTTTACCATTTAAAATTGTGTTAATGCAGTACTTCTTCGATTTGAGCTTTTGTTTCATTGTCTCATTGTTTTATTGTTTATTTATTGGTATAGACTTATACAATAAGATACAATATCTTCTTAGATAGCATAGATTTTGACGTGAACATCGATTTCCTTTTTATAAATTAAGCATCCAAATATTTAGTTTTTTCTTTAAATTGTTGTCCTATTTTCTAATACATAGTTTATTTAATTTATCACTCACTCAAAAGAGAGAGAGAGAGAAATCTGTTTGAATCGGCAGTCAGTTCAGTATAAATTTAGAAGTAAAAATGAGATCGCAAATCTGACGCCTAAAGTACAGTAGAAGTTTCTTTAATCAACTGAAATATTATCATTTAAAACATGTCGTATGAAATTAGTTAATAGTTTTAGTGCCTTAACCAATCGTACGTTAATAAACTAAACAGAAAAAAAACAAATTACTGTCACCTACGGCTACGGAAGCCATTTTGTTTTGTGGAAACAAAAAAAAAATCCCTTTCAAATGGAAGTCTACTTATTATTGTACCACGGGTGACCGTAGTTAAATAACGGAGTAGCTGGGCAGCTCTGAAAATGTTCGTGGAAAAGTTTAGGAGTCTATCTATGTCAATCTTTTTAGGAATGGCAAAATAAATCTCTTTTTGTTCAACTGAAAGACCTGAGAGATCCATAAACCTTTTTGCTAAAGCCTACCTGTGCCTGACCGTAATGTGTCTTTAAACAGTTCAATTGGTTCATTTGGTGATTCCGTTAGTATATTTTACTAGTTTTAACTAACGTTTATTTAGATTAGCCTGTCCCGGTGCCTGTCTGTAACTAAATTTTGCAACTGATTTTTGAACTTTTTCCATTGAACCGATTTTGCACAAATTTGGCATACACCTAAAGTTGTGGTGACAATGCAATACATATGTTATATTTAATACTTAAATATTTCCAAAATGGCCGCCGCGGCAGGATGCCAGATGATGTACATTTTGTCAACCTTCGTAACATGAGTATCAAATTAAAGAGCTTGAATATAAAATAAGTAGGTACCTTTCGAAATGGCCGCACCTACAAGATGGCGTATTACTTTACTTCTCAAGCTCCTTACCCTGCTCTCCTGCTCAACAGCACAGACACGAAATTAAAAAAAAACCTTCGTTTAAATTTATTTCTGTCAAAATGAATGTATGGACACATGCATTCTGCATTTATTCGGTAAATAATATTGTTTACTGACTTTTTGTACAATGCGAACCAAATTTGGCTTAAACTATGCACTGAACTGCTTTGGTTAGTTTTATCTTTGTACACATTTTTAATGGGGCTTAACCTTAGTGGGAACAGCGTATGTCCTAAGCTTTTATCTTATAAGAGTAAACATGGTATCAGTATTGATCCATTTTAGACCTGTTTGTAGTGTTTTTTTTAAATAGAAACTTATCGCTTCTTGTCTTACTTATTCTCTTTTTTAGCAATTTTTTTATGAAGCTCTGCATGTTTCCAAGTTTAATAGGGCAGAAAGATATTTGTCAAAATTAACTTATGGAGACATTGACCACAAACGTGATAATATCCCACTAAAAAATAAATAAATACCTAAATATTTACTTGTCCGTAAGGGACCCTAACCCTACCATTCATTTTGTGTGAATTAATTTTTGGGGTCTACAATTTTATGCCGAGTCCAAACGGCTATTTTTCTGACGTTTGCGAGATGTGCCGCAGTGAAAAGAGCCTTACGAAGAAATAAGTGCTGTTCCTAGGATCGAACTTGGGACCCTTGCTTACCGGTCCAACACACTAACCACTATGCCACTGCGCCGACATATGCAAGTGTCTGCTCATTTAAACTCGCACCAACCAAACGCAATTATAAACAAATGTGTGCACATCGACCCTGACACAATAAATAACAATATACGTACCCAGAAATCCGTCAATGTCGTCCGGTTTGGTGATTGGCTGACAGAACTTGAACCTCGAATTCAGAAATGCGCGTCCCGTGTCATTCGATGCATAATTTCTGCAACGGAAACACAATTCAATTAAATAACAATAGCTGGCGCGCATTCCCGCCACTGACTCACTTAAGTATGTTCCATGACCTTTTGATGTTGTCACTGCAATTCGAATTGAGCGACGTCTTGAACACCGATGTGACAATCTTCGTGAATATGTCGCAAGGTGTCGAATCTGAAATAGAACTCTCGAGTGATTAAGTATCTTCAATCAATCAGATGTATATAATTTCAATCAACCTCCAAATTGCCAAATCGGTGCAGAGGCAGCCAGCGCACCGGTTACATGATGCGGATACTTCATGCGGAACCACGCTGCTAGCATGCCGCCATACGATCCACCAACCGCAATAACTGGCCTATTGTTCTTGCCATAAGTTATCTCATCCAATAGTTGGGCATAATCTGCCAGGGCCTGTTCAGCGGTTAAGAAACCAAAATGCTGTGGACCATCAAACGAGGCATTGCCAAATGGAAGCGACTTGCCATAGTATCGATGCTCGGCAAATATTATCAAAGCATTTAACGAAGGAGCATTGTCCCAAATAAATCCCGTGTTTTGGGCAAAGAGTTCAATGTCACCCTCGTTTCCGCAGTAAAATAGTATTGGCGTTGTATTGTCACCCTTGGAGTATTCATCGTTGATCAAATAGCTGAAAGGGAAATTTGTTACAAAAGCGGACAGGGAATCATAAAATATATTACCGTAAACTAAAATTCGCATCAATCACGTAATTAAAATGATCCACTGGAACGGATATGTATTTTTCTTTCCACGAATACTTTTCAATCGCGTTATCACTGACCGGGGTCGCTGTTGTGTCAACAAAATAAAAACAAAAAACAACAAATCCGAGTATTTTCAGCATTGTATCTATAGATCGCAGAAGCCGCACAGTTGGAATACAAACCACGATCAGCACGAGAGAACTGTCAAATGAAAACTGATCGCAAGAACTAAGAAGGCAAACAATTTGATTTCAGTGCTCGGAATTGGAAGCTTGGAACTGCGTGGAGTGAAATGCGCTGATGTCACATGCGTCAGCGTCATGTGTGTTTATTTGTTGTTTAGCGGTCAGACTCAGACAAAAGAGGCACAACATACGAGAGAAATGAATCAGCTCAGCTGGTCGCAGCCGGTGTTTTCATATCGCTTCGACTAGCTATTCTTTTTCCACATTATCATTACACTTACGAACGAACTCGCTTTGTTCTATAGAGATGCGACTGTTTCTTTGGTATTTCAAATCGCAGTTTTTAATTGACTGATCAATATCAGTAGAAGAACAATAAATCTGGCTGTTAAGTAAATAAGTAATTTTGTAATTGTCTGTCATCCAAAAATAAGACATTTGGCTTCACAATTTGTGTGTTTTCCTCCATTTTACTATTTCTAGTGATGCAATTAAGTACGGTTCACGACAATCATAGCCACTGAACTGAAAAGGACTATTTAGTCTGACAACTTAGACTTAGACTACTTTCATTCACCAAAAGGTCAGTGGCAACAATATCTGCTGACAAGGTTCCATGGGTACACAGAACAATTTGCTAACGATTTTGCGGCAATAAGTTCGCTTGTGGATTTTTGTTGTATTAATACATAAAAGGTAGCAACATTGGTTTTTACTCAAAAGAAATGTCAAAATCTAAGCATTTGCTACGTTTTCTATGAATGAAAACTGATTTAAGTTACCTCCAACTTTTGACATGTTCGACAAACGGAGCGCCACTTACCTTTTACTCAGATAGGTATGAATAAAACGTAGCAATTGCTACGAAAATATAGTTCTGCTATTTTGCTGACTCAGACCTTATGCTAAATATTTTGTACGCACATTATTTAACTAAAACAATCTTAGGATTGTGAATTTTAGATGTTTAGTATATAAAAAGTTAAGTTAAGTTTTGTTTGTGCAGGAAACCCAACCCAACCTAAGACGTTCGTGGGAAAAGCAGCCGCCATTGTTTTGTGTCACGCAAAGTGGATAACATGTATTTTTTTTTGAGATGTAAATGTTTAGACACAATCATTCTTAAGGTTTATAGGAAGTCGGGGCTTTAATAGATTGACATAGGCTTGTGTTTCCAAAAAAAATTTCCCACGATGATCTGGTGCTATTCCCGGCAACCGAAGGAGAAATGTATTCCGAATATGGAGATCTCTTTAAGGTGTCGATTGCACGCATATTCCAGTATTTCATTTAGATTTCGTTCACCTTTGTTTAATTTCCAACAAAAGTCTTTACACTTTCAAGGAAAATTAAAATTTACTGGTCAGGCTTAAGAGGAGCCGCAAAGCAAGTTCAAGTACCTGCATCGAAGTAAATACTACTTTAGCAAAATAGGTTTCTATTCATACTGATTCGAAGCAATTGCCAAGTACTACCTTTAACTCAAAGCAAATGCAAGGTACTTTTTATTCACACGATCCAATCTCTTTTAGGCCCATTTTATTCACCCGAAGTTGAACACAACTCGGGGATTTTTATTCTCAACTTGAGAAATTGTTTTTATTCACTCAAAGTTGACAAGCTCATATTCCGAAGTTAAGAAAACTAAAAGTTGATCAACTTTGGATGCTCAACCGAAATAGTAGAAGTTGTAGAGCAAACTTGGGATTCTTAGCGTCAAATGTCAGATTTTTTTCTCATGTCAAATCAAGTGGCGGAAATAATCAAATATTAATTTTTAAAACTTTAACAATCTGGGTGGATTAGCCATCGTTTGATTCGTGGCTGTCAACTCTCTCTTTCGAATCAACTCCTATATATTTTTTTCGTCTATTGACATCTCGCTCTACATTAAGCAGAGCTAAAGCCGCCTGCTTCTGATTTTTTCCGCAAATTTAAAAATAAATTCCTCTTTGAAAGCTCTCAGCTCAAGACCAAGATTCTGAGGCAGAGATTCTTTGCTGGTCAGGAGCCCGGTAATTATAAATAAATATGTCGAAAAGATTTGCATAATATTTGATTTGAATAATAACAAGATTCCAGATTTAAAACCGTTACAAAAGATCGGCAGCAATTCCTTAATGGTCCATTCGAGCATACCCTTACCGAGGCCTTTGTCTTGCGGATAGATGATCATGTTTGAAACCATCTAATAAAGTGAGTTGCGGGTACGAATGGAAATAACCTAAAAATTGTATCTTATCCCAAAGCATATTATTTGACAAGCTTACTCATTATCCTTACACCTATACCAGTTTTTCTAAGTGGCAGATTTGTAGGAGCTGCCGAAGTACATTCATACCGATATTTTTCACAGCATATTTTATTCCATAGGTCCATAAAGCTGGATCCTTTAATTTGTCACCTATGTAGCAAAGATTGTGCAAAGAATTGTAGGGTGGATGCTGTAGTTTTAAAGTAACCAAACTTACACCGGCTTGAAATCAGATTATTTATTGAATTCCTACCAACAAAAAAAAAATCTTTTGATTTCAGTCGCCCTGCATAAATTTCTCGACTAAAATCTAAAAAAAAATTTCAATGTGATTTCACAGCACTTTTTGGAGTGGAGGGACCATTGACTTATTATATATGGACTGCTATTAGCCAACTTCACGTATGTTCCAAAACAGCAGACGCGCTACTGTTTCGCGCGCTACACATGAGCTCCAAAATTTCAACTTAACTGTCATTCGGATATTATTCGACATTCGGTAGTGTTTTAAAAAAAATATTTTACATTTTGTCATATAAGGCCTTACAAAACCATTTAGAGTTATTTTTCTCAAATAAACGTTCAAGAGGAGGGTTTAATAATAACCCAAATACTGAACAGTTTACCTCAGTCTGCTGCGGAGACAATATGGTTTGTTTCTGAAGCAAACTGTATTGCGTAAGACACCACCAACATTCTGGTGACAACTTCTGCAGTTTGTGAAAAAAAAAGAATAGTATAGCATTGAAATAAATGTAGAAGAGGAATTTATGCTTTTGAATAATATTTCCCATGAAACCAAAAAACATACCTATTGCACTTCACTTGTTCAGTTAATAATGGGTTAATAAATTAAGAAATGTATTGTTATTTTATTTTTATATTTCAAAATAAAAAAAACTTTGCAGAATTTGTTTGAAATCACTCTTTGAAGCTTTCCATCTTTTGAATAGATACGAACTGTAATGATTGTTCATATACAATCCCTCAAAAGCCCTAAGCTATATTTAAGCGTAGCTCGCTGAATTGCTGTACAAAACACAGCTCGCTGAAATTATATGGCAAAAATGCCGCAGTTTAAAGTGTATAAGTCGAGAAGTTGTTCAAGACTGAGTTTATTAATTTTTTTATTCTATTTATACCATTTTCTACTGTGGAATCATAATGCCACAATGCGTTAATTTGATCCATTATCAGTGTATTGAGGGTGATGGACAAAGTGTAAACAATAACAAACACATGAACTGAAATGAACCTATACGCAGCATGAATCACTATCGATACCGATTGAATGCCACTTCTTGCCCACTTGACACTTCGGGTATCTGGGGCGATGAGATACAATGTTACATAATCGGCCCTAGCGAGGTAGGTATCCGTCGGAACGGAAAATTCTCCGATTTTATACGATTCGGAGGATTTTTGCTTCGAGGTTCGAGGTATTCTTTGGAACATCTATTCGGAATATTTCTCCGACATTTTGAATCGCATATCGGCGAACTACGTTGAAGTGCGATGAAGTGCCTTTTTTCTTCAATTTTTGACAGCTAGGTTCCGATATCCTCCGACAGAAATTGGTTACGGAAGATTTGGATTTAAGCCTCCGACAGAGTATGCGTTGCGGAGAATTTTCTGTTCCGACTGATACCTCGCTAGGGCCGAATGGTTCTTCGTACTTAGTGTGCCTGCATTGAGTCACACCACAGAACTTTTTTCTTTAAGAAATGTCGCTGTATTGTGGAATTTTAAACTTGACGGCGGCATGTGTTTCTTTGCTAGTCCGCAGCGAAACAGTAGCGTAGGTGCTGATTTGGTACATTATTTTCTCGCAGAAATCTATGAGAAAAACATTTCACCAGCAGTCCATTTATTTAGTATGACTATGTCAACTATGTCAACTGTCAAAATATTATATAAAGGGCACAAATGTCTACTTTATGCGTGACGTACACTCTGCTTATACGTTATCAATTATTACCAAAAAATCATTTATCAGTTCTTTGACAAATGGTTTTGTCAGTTCGCTAAAAGTTATTTCCACTAGCCCTGCCAATTAGGAACAGTCACCTCTTTGTCAATTGTGAATTGTGACATACGTAAGAAAATAAAAATATTCTCCAAAATTTAGTAGGAATGGCAACGTAAGTATTTATATAATTTTCTATTGAATTATCAAGAAAAACAAGCACAATTTTCCTTTATTTAGTTCAACAATGTTAAAAAGGAAACGAATCGCTCTGGCTTCTTTTGTGGTGCTGGTTGGATCCGAGTTGGAGCTGCAGGCAGAAGAAGAAGAAATAAGAAAAAGAAGGAAACCTGATTGTTGGGTCCAAAATTTGTTCTTCGACCAAAGATGACTTCCTTATTTTTTTCTTGGCTTTATATTCTTCCTGATGATAATCTTTATCAGCCGTTCCAATTAAAATTATTTATTTTAAAGCGATGCCTACTCGTGTTATTTGATTGACAAACATTTGAACAAGATGTCAATCAATTATAACCGTCGATTAAAGACGCACTGATGTTTTAATTGACAACTCAACTATTTCCACTTGTCATGTAAACTCTTCGTCAGTCATTGACAAACGCTGATAGCCAATTCAATAACAAACAGTTTTTCGTTATTTCCTCTTGCCATTTTCTTAAATTGCGTAAAAATACGTCATTTGTCGATTTCAAAACGAGAAGTGGATTGAAATTTCATAATATCCAGTCTTGCGTCGTAAAGTAAAGCTTCCAGCTTACGGGATTCTAAATAATTCGTTTGTTCTTAAAGCTGTTATTTATTGGTCCCAATAAGCCGTTTCTCGTTTTCGCGTTGTTTAACCGCATGCGTTGAATTATAGTGCCATTGCGATGTTTATAGATTTCTGAATGGAAAAGCGTTCAAAACTATGCACTCTTGTTGGTATACCTCCTTTTAATTTTAAATATTACATATATAACGATTTTTTTAAATAAATAAGTAACTTAAAAAAACATTGAACACTAGTTGGGTAAATATTTAAGTTTCTTCACTTCCGAATGACATGAACATGCATCCTCGGTTTTGCTTTTAATCCATGATCCAAAACGATTAACACGCGCATACACACCAGGGTAGTTCGGTTTAGCACATCCTTCGCCCCATGAAACAACACCTGTTAAAGAAAGTCACAATTGTCAAAGAAAGTTTGCCAAAAAAAAAGGAATAAACTCACCGGCAAGTTGATACTCCTCACCGTCCACAATATGCATTGGCCCTCCACTGTCACCCTAAGAAATAGTTAAAATTATATATTCAAGTATATCCTGATAAGTAACAACCCCCCACCTGACATGAGTCTTTCTTTCCCTCATCGTAACCAGCGCATATCATATTATCCGAGATCCTCGACGATCCATATTTACTTTTTCTGCACTGTTCCAAGGAGAGAATGGGTACATGCACCTCCTGCAATGTGTCCGATATGGGCCCACCTTCTGATGTAGCTCCCCAGCCCGTAACTATACCCTGATATTCTTTCAAAGTCAAAGTGTCTTATACAATACAACGCGGAATACATACAGTTTCTCCGGCGAAATCTTTTCCCGGTGGTGGCAGGCACACCGGTCTCAGTCGGTCTTTGAGCTCAACACGTTCACTCAATTTCAAGATTGCAATATCGCTGTCAAAGTTCCTCGAATTGTATTTAGGATGCACAATAGCTTCGGCCACCTGTGTTAAGCTGCATTAGGCAAGTGACATTTAAAAACAAAAACAATTTGTACACAACCTTCCGGTCAACCTTATTCGGGTGATTCATACTTCGACTGTGGTCAAGCAGACGGACTGTAATCAATTCTGGCTTAAAACCGTGGATACAATGGGAAGCTGTTACCACATAGAGGTCGTTAATCAAACTCGCTGCGCAGTAGAATCGGGTCCGGTACATCAGCAGAGCCATCCATGGGTATTGGTTAACTTCTGTCTCCTGGCCACCAACGATACGTTTCTTTTTGTTTGCTATACCGCATACTAAAAATTTGTATTCGCAAAATATGTAATGATTTTCATTATTGAGATATTATGTAATAAGATATCGATATCTAACCACAATCTGTGCAATTTCGTTGGGGGGCTATTGTTGTGGTTTGCGCTGCGGTTGTTATTGCTTCAGTTGTTGTGGTTGTCGTTGTGCTTGTAACCCCAAATGGTGGACGTTGACTTATAAGCGATAGCACCCATTCGATAAATTGTCCCTGTGGGGCACGTATCAGATTGGTAGATGAATCGATTTCAGCATACTCTCGGGTTGACGTCTTTAAGACAAATAAAAATGATTTGGTCAAAGGTTTGCCGGCATTTAAGCCTCAATTAACTCCTAAGATTATGCAACAATTTAGTTTAAGTCAACCAATAAGCATGCAAGGAAATTTGGATTGAACTTTATTTTGCACGTCTCTGCTACTGGCCAATAACTATTATACATTTATGCGAAAAAAAATAACTATTTTCACATAAAATTCAAAATCATATGGTTCCCTAACGACAGAAATAGTTTTCTAAGGTGAATTCTCTTTCTTGAAGCACATTTCAACTTTAAATCTCGGACGACAGTCAGTCGAAGCGACGAGGAACTTCGCAGTCAGAACATTAAAGACATTAAACATTAAAGGTTCTGAGAATTTAAACAAAGCCAATTCCTAAAACTATGCAAGACGGCTTTTCATTTAAACCGTTCAATATAGGGCCTTATCCGTAACTAGTGAACACTTGTAACCTTTTCTAAATAAAACCAGGGGATACGCTATATCTGTTAGTTCGCGATGTCAACTGTGCAAGGGAATATAATAGTACCAAGCGGTTGCAGTATTTCAAGATATTATTAAGCGAAGATCAACATTTGAACAAACATCTTTGACGCAAAAAATAGCGTTTGGATCTGTACAAAGAAAGACACATATCGAGCCACTGTGCGTACGTGTTCTCGGTTTACACTTTAATCCAAAACATAAGCACGGAAAAAAAATGTTCGAAACTTATGCGGCACAAAGGACAAATAATGAATATTTATGGTATAAGTTATCACACTCCAAATTTTGAAAACCATAACTATTGAGAGTGACATTTAACAGTGTTTTGGACCTGTTAATGAAGATTAGTTATACAAAACACTATCACGCCGTTGTTATACAGGGTACTAAGGGTTATATAGGTACTTTTGAACTTCAGACAGTTAATAGCGGCCATTTTGTTAAAGCTACACCTGTCAAATTGGCTGTTATTTATTCAGTCTGACACGTATACAAATGATGAAATTGTTTTATCAAAAAGGCGTTCCGAGCGCCCAAGGGAGACCCATTTCGAATTTGGGACGATACCCATCCACATGAAATCCAAGAGCGTTCAATGCATCACGAAGAAGTCACTGCTTGGCGTGGATTTTAGGCTGGCAGGGTCATTGGTCCATATTTCTTTGAGAACGATATTGGCTAAGCCATCGAGCCCGATAGGTTGATGATTACCAACTTCTTTTGGCCTGAATTGAATGATATGGACATCAACGACATGTGGTTTTAACAGGATGACGTTACGTGCCACAGAGCGGCGCTCAAAGCCAACATAACAATAATTTAAAAAAGTCTTTCCGGGGAACTCGAAGAGAACAAAATCCGAATAGCAGGTTTAGCTGTACAAATATTCAACGAATTGCAAGGTTAACTTAACATAAGTACATAACAGTTGGTTCGAAATGTTCATCTGGAAATCCCACCCCCTCCGCCGCACTTGACATCCTGTTTCATCTGACACCTATTGACATTATAGTGATCTGAACTATTTAAATAACATAGATATTTGAATTCCAATTGGTTAAACGAGTACGAAGAATTAAATTTAGATTCATGTGGTATCACAAGGGACCTTATAATGGTCTAAGTAAGTCAGCTAGCCGACAGCCACTTCAACCTAACCTGAACCTAACCTATTCTCATGTAAAGCATAACGTTGCCATTTTTACTGGTTTCCAGTCAGATCTGAATTGCCTACAATTTTTGTTTGACTGTTTTAAAATGTTTCGTATCATTTCTTTTTAATCAGTACATATCAGGCTTACCATATGGTGCTATTTATCAGAAATTGGGCTACCTTATTCCTAAATTTACGATACCAAAGTAATATCTAAGTATTTTTATTAAAGAGCTCTTCTTCCCCGAAACATACCCTTAAAGAATTTTACAATTTGATTTGACACTGCTTTTTTTTACTGGTTTCACTTATCGATTTTGACATTTCAAATTAACAAAAATTTTTCTATTTGTATTTTTTATCAGAATGTTTTTATTTTCTGTAATTTTTATAAATTAAAAAAAAATATTATTGATGTTATAACAAAAACAATTTGTGATTGGCTCCGAATTTGGGCCACAAAAATGTTTAAATTGGGCTATCGATCTAGCTAAAGACTTGGCAACCCTGATCAGTACCTATACATTTTAAAATCGTTTCCCTTACACAAGTGGGTACTTTTGGCTGACTTACAAACTCTTGTTTGAAATTAAAAATTCATCAGCTGTTGTGTGTGAAATGCCAGTGCATGCATCATTTTTTATCAATATATTTATATTTTTGACTGGTGCTCTAAAAACCGTACCTAAACTCTGTTTACACAGCCTTTCTTGCAAGTTTTAGGGAAATTGTAATAAATATCGTACTGACTACCATTCGAGTGAATAAATCGTTATGTTAAACACCATAACTATAATGAGAAGTTTCGGATTTGTATCGCTTGGTGAGTTCGGCCATGGTTTATCGAAAAAGCCACAATTTCTTTAAAATAAAACGATTTTGTAACCCTTTTCAATAAAGTTAGTAAAAACATTAAAAATATTGGAGACATGTACCACAGCATGTTTTTTTTTTATTAATTCTATAAAATATTTTGGATTGCTTAGAGACCTTAACAAATCGAAACGACAATTATTGAATATTAAGGTATTTAGGAACGAATTTTCGGACTAGATGTGTTGGGGGATATACTTAAAAAAAAATAAATAAATATTTTGGCGCGACAGGTCTATGGGACCCAAGGCCTAGCTTCTCGCAACCATTCGCTTTGTGTGGGTTTTAAATTTTTGGGACGAATGGAAGGGATCTACAATTTTACGCCGAGTCCAAACGGCTAATTGAGAAGCTCATTCATGACAGTTTTACTCTCGGATGTTTGTCAGACGTTCGCGAGAGGTGGCGCAGTGGAAAAAAACCTTAAGATGTAATTTGGCCCTCTCGGGATTCGAACCTGAGCCCCTCGCTTAGTAGCCCAACACACTACCACTAAGCCACTGCGCCAAAATACTTGGGATATACTTACGGCCGTATTATTCACTTGGTTTAAAAAGTGGTTTAATTTATACCGTGGTTTAAAATTTTTTAAAACCATATAAATTTGTAATTCCGTATTATTCCCTCGATTTAAACCTTATAATTTAAACCTTTTTTTTAAACCTTTTGTCAGATAAACCACTTCGATTTTAAACCGCACTCCGACGACCGGTTTACGTTGTTTTTCTGAAGGTTTAAATCGGTTTCCATAATATTCACTCAATTTTTTGTTTGAATTTGAAGAAACGGTGATGTCCTCATAGGAAGAGGAAGACGTGCGTCAGGTGGAACGTGCGGTTCGACGCCATTATCGCATATATATATATATTTTTTTTTTTGTTTGTTGGAGGTTGCTACTATCCGATGGAGTACTCAGACACAACTACTGGTCCATTGTACTGCCAAAACAGACATCTTATATTGCTGTACTTAGTTTTTCCGTCTTTCGAAGAAAGTTGAGAAGGAGATTCAGAGCAAAGACCCGCCACCTGATGCGAGCAAAGGCAGGACAACTACAAAGGAAGTGTTCCGCTGTATCGTCATCCTCTTCACAAGCAGGACAGATGGTGGTGTCGCTCAAGCCCAATACATTTTAGTGTTTGGCAAAAGCTTAATGGCCCGAAAGGACACCCACAAGCAGTCTACAGTCGATTCTTCTGAGAGACAGAAAGAAAGACGCGGGCCCTTTGCAGATGTCCAGACGCAGTCGTTTGGTCTGTCTACATCCAGCACAGTCACGCCACCGACACTCGTGTTCACGAGAAACCCAAGTATCAATCGCTGACCCAACCACAGATGCCGGCAGACCCAACGCAGGTTCAGACCCTGAGAGAGCTTCTTTGGAACCCAGCCTGGCAAGCTCATCAGCGATCTCGTTTCCCGGGACACCAGTGTGACCTGGGACTTGGACGAGGTAAAAGGGTTGAGCAGCGCTTTTAGTGCAGCTTGGCTGCCACTGCAAACGCAAATGCTTCTAGCCCTCCACCTGTTTGTCACAATATAGTGCATAGCCAAAAGGATAGCGAAAGTCTCCACTTGGAAGACAGACGCATAAGGGGTAGTGTAGTCGAATGTGCTCGCCTTCCACGAATACTCTAGAAGAAGACCCCTGTCCGGTTCTGGAGCCATCCGTGTACCGCATATATAGACAGACGTGCTAAAGTCGACGATTTCGACGACGTCGATTTCCATGAATACTTCCGGCTTCAAAAAGAAGCCTTCTATTTTATTGCCTTTCGTGTAGCCATTTTATAAATTTCATAAATTGTTCCTGTAAAATAAATGAAAACCACAACTAAAAATGAATTGAAACACTTCAGAATATTCTTATATCTTCATAATAACAGACATACTTTGCCCGAACTGTCAAACCTCGCTTAAAATAGTCTTTAGTACTTAAAATAAGCCAATATAAACTAAAAGCTTAAACCAGGTAAACCGAGTGAATATTACGTCGGCAGGTTTAAATTTTTCGGGTTTAAAAGCGTATGGTTTAGTCAGGTTTATTTTCTTGGTTTAAAAGCGTTTTAACCTCGTTTTTTTACCGAGTGAATAATAACGGCCGTTACATAAACGTTAACTGAAAAAGTGGTAGCACCTACAAGAACAAGCGAGGTATTCGGCCCTAGCGAGGTATCCGTATCCGTCGGAACGGAAAATTCTCCGATTTTATACGATTTCGAGGATTTTTGCTTCGAGGTATTCTTCGGTACGTCTATTCGGAATATTTCTTCGACGTTTTGTACCGCATATCGGCGAATTACGTTGAAGTACGATGAAGTGCATTTTTTTCTTCAATTTTTGACAGCTAGGTTCCGATATCCTCCGACAGAAATTGGTTGCGGAGAATTTTCCGTTCCGACGGATACCTTGCTAGGGCCGATTATTTTTAGGACTGTTCGTTTAGCTTGGTCAGTTTTAACCTTACAAAGTGTATACAATTTCTGTAACACTTGCTAGTATATATTATTAGTGGCCATTACAATTAAATTAATATACTCTCAAAATATAGCTAATTTGGGTTAAAAAACCGACTATCTAAAGCACTTTAAAAAACGGAAAAACTGATTTTTTTAAAGAGCTAAGGACAATTGTTTAAATTTGCTATGGAAAAAATTACATTTTCGAATAAAAATAGATTTTCTTTATGTTTTTTTCGAGAACGTGTTTTTAAGCTACAGGTTCCACTTCAAAAAGCTCATGCTCTGACTCAATTATTGAACAATATTCGGAACGCAGAGCTGTCTGTCAGCCTCTAGCAATCAATTGGGTTAACTGTTATTAAAACAATATCAATCAACTACATACCGACATCAAATATGAGACCTTCCCCTACCATTTATGTATGTAAGGTCAACGAAGAACAGTTAACAACATTTGCATATTGGGGGGGAAAAAACAGCATTAACACTTGACCTCAAGCCATTATTCACTCGACTTTGCCACCAGTAGGTGATTGGGCGTGGGCGCAAACAAGACCATTCATCCACCGCAACACTATGCATTCACAATCGTAGGTTTTAAGTGTTCACATCCATAATAGTTACCTCAGTCGAGTTGGTTAATCCAAAAAGAACGACAATGCAAACTGCGATTGCAGATATCCGTGGTGTACGCATTTTTCCCCCGAATAACCGACTTCGAAACCGTTACAAGACACTTGGTTTGAAGTATTTAAAATCAAAATCTCAACACCCGAGCAGAATGGTATAACTCTTACGAACAAAAACAGAAAAGCGAACAAACTCAGTAATCCATTACAATTTTGGGTATATTCCACGACCGCGATTTACATCCAATGCCGAAGGTTGATGCGATAGAATAAGACTTCCTTGTAATACTGAGACACTCGGTAGGTGCTTCACGCCACGGATCCGGCGAAATAAATCTCCGCGAAAGTTTTCTTCACTATCGACGCTTTGTCAGTTTGCGGTTTTTCCATCTCGCTCTGGGGTCTTTCTTCGTTTGTTCAGTACATTTATGCAAATGAAGTATTTCTTCCTCTTCGCGGTGCGGCTAAGCAACAGCCGCGGAAACAACTTTCACGCACGATCGGTAATTTGAATGCAAAATCAGTCGGCAGTTGGTTGGATACGGTCGCCAGTGTAGGCCCACGTTGAGGCGTGATCATATGAGTTAACCTAGATAAGTTTGATAATTGAATACCAACAGTACGCTGAGTACGAGCACGATAATTGGATTCGATTGACCGTCGCGGTTGTAGTCCATCAGAAGACGGTGGTCAGACACGTTTTCGAACTTGAGGTGAGGATGCGAGGTAAGTGCAAGTGCCGCTGACAGTGATCAGAACTGAAACTGATCTAAATAGCCAAAACGAGTTGGAGAGTTTTACCCGCGCTAAAGGATGGGCTTGCAAGATTTATCCAATTGCATATATAGACGCTTGCAGTTTGTCTAATGGGAATGCAAGTCACGTTGGAGAGTAATGTAAAATTCATAACGGGCCTCTTGCGACACTTACATGTAGGTATATGAAAGTTTGTAAAAAAAGTCTAAAATTAAAAGCAAAAAGTATGCCAAGCACGTTTGAATCGTTTGCCCTTTGCCAAATTTGAATATGTGTATTGTGTACATCGTAATCAGAAGAAGATAACAACCCTGCGTGGTGTCGAAATGAGTGGACAAGGTAGGTATACAAGTACAGGGTGGCTGTAGATTTAGTGATTTTAAAATATTTCTTCCATTTTGTTTCTTTAATCATAAATTTTAAATTTTTTTTAAATCATGTTCTGCATCATTTTTCAAAAAAAATCATTTTTAATTTTAACTTATACGTATACGTATAAGAGAAAGATATTTTATTTCTACAAAATTTCGAACTCGAGATGTTAGTCAATTCTGACATTACGATGATAAAGGACCAAAAAAAAAATGGGTCTCGCAGTTCTGTCCATCTGTCCATATGCACCTGAGGTAGAAAGCCTAAACAGCTGGACGGATTTGGTTTAAACTTCGGATTTGTAGTTTGTGGAGCTACAGTCGAAGCTGTTTTTTTGTTTTGCACTTCAAGCCAAAATTGACATTTGAGCCTAGGTAGGTGGTGGTGCTGCATACCTAGTTTTTCGCTAAAATACCAAGAACGATAAATTTAAAAATTCGACTTTTGCCGAAAACAATATGGACTTTTGCCGAAAGTAATATATGGTCATTTCTAACTTGGCAGCAAACTCTGTTTTTTGTAAGAAGGCAACCCCACTCAAACTCTCTCTCCTATCATTTATACCATGTTCCTACCAACGTGATTTAGCTGAAGTAATTTAGAAATCACGATAGGCGTTCCCACCGAAATTTTAAGTGTTTAAGTTTGACTTTTGAAATTAGTTGGCAAACTTTCAATATCGTACATATAAAAGTGCAAAAGAAAAATTACCTGCAACAATTTAAAATGAGTTCAAATGCTTTGGATATAATTTATATCTACCAGAATAAATCCAAAAGTGATGTAAACAATCACTATCTGCAGTTTTAATTTTAATTTTTTGACAGTTTGTTTTCAGCTGATGTCGATAATAGGCCTGTTTGATTTTATTTGTGTCTGTTCGATTCTATTTTGTGTATGTTCGATTTTATTTTGTGTGTATTTGCACGTAATGTTGGCGCAGTGGCTTAGTGGTAGTGTGTTGGGCTACTAAGCGAGGGGCTCAGGTTCGAATCCCGAGAGGGCCAAATTACATCTTAAGGTTTTTTTTCCACTGCGCCACCTCTCGCGAACGTCCGACAAACATCCGAGAGTAAAACTGTCATGAATGAGCTTCTCAAGTAGCCGTTTGGACTCGGCGTAAAATTGTAGATCCCTTCCATTCGTCCCAAAAATTTAAAACCCACACAAAGCTAATGGTTGCGAGAAGCTAGGCCTTGGGTCCCATAGACCTGTCGCGCCAAAATATTTATTTATATTTATTTATATTTATATTTGCACGTAATTAAAAATTAAACAGGTACAAATCACGTAAGTAGTGATCACGAAAATGTATGGTAAATCACATCATTAAAGAGGTGATTTAGCTTAATCGCGTTGGCGGGAACATGGTATTACATTCACATTGTTGACCTTTCTTACCCTTTCAGTCCCCTTTCACACATCCTTTTTCCGTATCCATGAATTATTGTTAGTCGTTTTGAATTACTGGACCAAAAGTTTATTTGAGAAAACTAACAATATTATCGTACAATGAATTTTTGAACAATTACATTTTTTTTAAATATTGTTTTTGTTAGTTTACATGAAAACGGCTAGAAATATTTTGACCAAAGAAAATATACTAGAAATTGATGTTTCCAGAACTATTGCGTCCTTCATTTTCCATTCGAATTGTTGCCAGAATCAATGAAATGACGAATGTCTTTCCTTTCCCACCGCGGAAGAATCGAGAAAGTAAATGCCTCCCGTTTCATCGTCACCAACCCTCATCAGCGAACCGTACATGTTCTTTTGCTCGACATTCACACGGCATGTTTGTTTGGACTCTTTCGGCTAGACGGCTAGCTCATCCCGATCATAGCCTTCCTCCCGTTGCGATTCGCGATTGAATGAAATGGCATTCCCAATTTCGACAGCAGACTGCCGCACATGTCTAACGCTTCGTTGCGCATCTCGTCGTTAATTTCAAGATCGAAATTGGAAGTTGTCGTGCGAACTCTGTGCAAAATGTCTATTAGGACATTTACCTCGCGCCGGGTTCGAGGTATGAAATGTCGCCATGATTTTCGCAAACAATGTAGAAATTTGATTCACTGGCATAGAAAAAGTTTCACCGGCAAGCGTTGAGTTCCAGTGTTTCAAATTTAAAAATGTATAAACCTTCTGAAAAGTGGCGCACAGCACACCATCTACAGTACGCAGGCAATAGAGGGTTGTAGGGCCGTCTAATGTTCACCAAAAGCTATAAATGCGATAAAATGCAAAAATTCGTTAAAAAAATTAAATTTGTCGTGTTTTTCCGGAATTCTCCAAATTTTCCACTTAGAATTTTCTATTTTCCATTCGAAAAGCAATTCCGGAGCAATTGCACAAAAAATCAAATTAAGATATTCCCAATTTCCCGGCTTTTCCGGAGGGTTTCCCAAAATTTTCTTTTATAACAATATTCTCCTGGAATTTACGAACAACTGAAAAAATTGTTTAGCCAAATCGGCGCAGCCGTTTTTCAATTGATAAATGACTATACATTTTGCACACCATTTTTATACAAAATGCAGATTAGGCAACTAAGCCATGCTTAACAAAATTCGTAAAAGAGAGCGACTTCGAGAGCGGAAGGTATTACCCCTCCTTTGAGAATTTTACTAGTTTTTACTCAACAAGTTTCTTGTGCCTTGTAAGAATTGGGAAAGCTGTCAGTCACATGATCTGACATGATGACTTGAAATTTATTGCCCTATTTGGAATACGCGGGCATTAAACCATTAAAAACGGTATCCTTTTTCCTTTTCTCAAATACATGCATGTTCAGTCAGTACAAGCTATTCCACATCAGAAAGAAGTCCGCTCAATTCCGAAATCCGAATCACTTTTATCGCTAGATGAACCAACTAATGTTGTTAATAAATTAGCATATTCATTGCATTTAACAGGTATTTAAATTCTTTTTCTTCCCCTGCAATTTATGAATTATCTTTCATTTTTTATAACTTTTTAGTAAGTCTCTTCCTATGGAAAGGAACAAACCTTATCAGTTATCGCATTCCTCCCCGATTGGCAGCATTTTTTTTTTTAATTTTTCTATGTATTTGCACGCCACACGGATTTTAATTAACATTTCACCGATAGGAAAACAAAATGGGAAATTTTAACAAAATTTTAGGGGGCCAGCGGCAAGGGTATTCCGAGTTTGGAGCATGCTTTGCTTGTGTCTCATAAATCCTCTGTAAAAATGAACGCTTTAAAGTTCGAGTTCAATAAAACATTTATATCGAAAATGGATTCTAGTGCTGTCAACTGTCATTGCTTAGAAGAAAAAAAAATACAGGCAGTTGAAACTTGAGTTTGAATAGCGCCGTAAAATTCCTTACTGACGGTTGATGACACCATTGGTTCGTTCCAGTAGTCAATTAATCAATATAAAAATAAAATAAAAAATAAATAAATAATAAAAGACAGACTTCAAGTACTGTGTGTCAAGTTTATTGACCTAATTCATATAGCTATAAGTATGTGTATTTAAAGTAATAACAATGCAATTGCAACGTAGCGTACTTAAAACTAATTTAACAAGTGTCGTTTAAAAATAATTAGATGCGTGGGTTACGAAGCATTTAGAGATCAAATACCTATTAGCGTTAATTTTCCATTTAGTTCCTAATAGCTAAATCTTATCCGACGTACAATAAAGTTTGACTAGAATACAAGAACGTTGTATCTGCTTAATTCTACATTTGGCTAAATAAGTTGTTGGTTGTCATAGCAAAAGTTATGCCCAGTGTTGCATAATATAATCGACATAATTATTGCGCGCATTCTTCTCCGTGCACAGGCACTCGTTAGACAATTTCCGCTTCATCCATGGCAAGTAGTTGACGAGTTTTGTATAAATACCGGGAAAGTTTGGTCTGGCACATCCGCGGCCCCATGATACGACACCAATGATTTCAGTGCTGCCCGATGCGCCTTCTCGCAACATGGCACCACCGCTGTCACCCTGAGAATGAACACACACATTTTTATTGAAAACACTTCCCATTTGTTTCACTGGCTTTCTACTCACCTGACAGGCGTCCAACTTGCCATCGTGGAAACCAGCACACATCATGTTGTCGGTGATGCGTTTCTTGCCATATCCCGCGTCCCTGCACTGTTCCATAGACCAAACTGGCACCGACACTGAGCGTAGAATAGGTGACGTCTTTTCCTTCTCACCGGTCTTGCCCCAACCGGAGACTAGTCCCATAACTCCTGTGTAGTCCGATTCGGCTGTGGAAAGAAGTAGAAGGCAATTTTAACTGCCCCAACGAAGACAGTCGATATTACTCACCACCACTTGGCAAGCAGACAGGTTGCACCTTCGGCCCGAATTGAACCGGTCGATCCAACTCAATCAGCGCAATGTCATTATTGAATGACACAACATCAAAGTACTCATGATCGTAGATGGCCTTAATCCGACGTACCTCTGTGTAATCCTTGGAGATTTCATGTCCTCCAAGATAGACGCGAATTTCACTTGGACTGAAACTGTACACACAGTGAGCTGCTGTTACCAAGAAATTGCGCGAGATCAATGTAGCCCCGCAGTAGAGTTTTCCCTGACGCCATAGTCCAGCTAACCAAGGCTGATCGTGTGGTGGTGAAACCTTTCCACCTACAATCCGATTTGAACGTCCTCGAACTCCGCAAACTGTTAAATAAAAGATACAAAATACCACATGAAATCACAAACTTCTCTCGGCGAATATGTGTCATTATGTCAATAGACACCGTGTGTGTTACCACGGGCATTAGAGTCAAGTGCAAGGTTACAACCATTGAAAAGCGTCTGAACTGCTGTTTGACACTTGCGATAGCTTTGGCCCCACGAAATAGGTAAACAAAAATCCCCTCCAATGCGCGAGAGAGGCAAACCTCAATATCATTGTGTCGCTCACGTTGTAAGGTTATTTCTTATTTGTAATCGCTCGGAGATTAATGAAGTATTCGAAAATAAAAGACATTTTTTTTCCACCCAGGTAGGTAGCATGGCGTATGATATTCACAAATGAGTCAGGCTGTGTTTGGGGCAACATCCCCGTTTAAAAGGTGATTACGTGACACAGCATAGAGGTGCTATTGACACACAAAAATGTCACGCATGAAATGGCGTGGCGATTGTAAACATGTAGCCGGAGTTCAATGGAGTTCGCAAGTGTCTAAGCAATTGTCATTCACATTTTTGGGTGACAGTAAGGCTAAGTAATTTGAGACTAATCGTTGCAGATTTCGTTGACGTGATTGGAAATTTACCAGGTTGGTTGGAACAGCAATCTTGATGATTATGAAACTCATTTCGTTTTTTAAATGGTACTTATGCAATAACTTTTAAGGGAAAAATTTGACAGCTCTTCACTTCCTGCTAAAGAAAAAGTAATAATTCTAAAGAAATAAATATTCTATAGGGATACTATTTGCGGATGATAATTGGGTGCTAAAATTAAAATGTGGCGAAACAGATATACGGACCTAGGTCTCAAACAAAATAAGCTATTTCTTTTGTTATTTAAAGGCGAGTTTCGTTAGTTTTTTCTTATTAACGAGTAAAGCTATAAATTGATTGGAGTTTTATTTTCTTTTTTTTCAGATTAAATTTCATAATCCAGGCTGGTGGCCAACTATGTAATTCGATTTTACTTTCTATTCTAATCGAAAGTTGTTCCGATTCTACTTTCAAATAGAACAGTTCTCTTAATCAGCAACCTCGAAACCCATTGAAGTGAGTATATCTAATCGTCGGAGGCAGAAAGAAATGGCCAATTCAATTTTTAACTCACAAAATCGAATTCTAAACTTTTAAAAGTCGGGAAAATCGTTTCAGTGTGTAAGTCGTGAATAGTGATCTTCTTTTAAACTGACATTCAAGCCGTGCAGTCATGTTAACATATTTTGACATTTAAGTTCAGTCATTTTAACATATTTTGAAATTTAAGTTCACAATAATTCGAAAAGTTGAATTATTCAAGGAGTTGAAGGGTACCAACCAATTTCTACTACGATTGTATAAGATAAATTATATTATGTATGTTGTATGTAACAATGGCAGAAAGTAGTATTCGTCTGAAAAATCACTTGCTTATAAATTGATAAATAAAATAATAAGCAATTAACAGCTGCTTTTTTCGGACTTTGCAGTATTATACTTAAATTTTTTGTTTACACTTAAGCTTAAGATGTGTCATAAATAAATAATAGCAAGATAGAAAGACTAGAGCAAACTTAGTTTTTAAACAGGTCTATAATTCTTGAGGAGCTTTTCCATCATAGTTGTACATCGCGATCCTCGAATTTAAACTTAGACTTTGATTATTGTTCTCCTTTGTGATTAATTTAAATTAGCATCTTCAAGTCTAATCAACACTTCTATGTGCATAAGCGAGAATGAATTATAATGCATCGCAGCTAGTCTTATCTGTACACCTGGGCGTATACGTAATGACAATTTCACCTATGCACGTTTAAGAGTAGTTTTAGTAAAATAAATTTTTTATAACACTACATTTAAGTCAACTGAAGATGGAAGGCTATAAATAATTGAAGTTTAATGTGTTCCTCCAGCCGGAGCTGAACTGGAACATTTTCTTACGATCTGGCATAAAACAATATCAAGTAGCAAAATCATTGACAGTTGCCTTGGAAATAGCTAGAAAGCTAGATTTGGAAACAGTTAACCAAGAGGTTACAAATGGCTGTTCTAAGATGGGTCTAATTTTCTCTTTATATTTCTGATGCATAACTCAAACTAGCAGTCTTTTCAAATCCTTGTTCTCCCTAAACAATATTTTGACCTCAGTTCTCCAATCGAAATTTCAGAAGCCGCTCTTTTCATCTTATTTAATATTGACTTTTCATTTTATGCAAACTTTGACTATTCAATGCATTTATTTTTATATACTCTACGAAAACAATAATTATAACATTAAAGATTGTCGTATTGCTAAATGCTTTCCCAGTTACTGAAACTTTTTAGCCTTGTAATCCATATTTTTGAACTGAATAGTATTACCTGTGTTTTTCTATTGTGTTAAGGGTAAAGTCACATTGGCACCACAAGCGAGTTCTTTTCAAATTAATATAGAGACAACAAAATATAATGCATCAATACTGAAGCAGTCGAGGGGTGACGTGTAAATCGCAGTAGCTCAGCATTTTTTTTTATATGATAATACGACAAAAAAATTAAGAGATTGAATTTAAGAGAAAATTTTTTTTTGTTGTTTAGTCAAATAAGTGTAGATAAAAAATTAAAAAAAATTTTTTTTGAGTCTGAATTGTTTTATGTTTATATTTACCGATTTCAAATAAATTAAAAAATAAAGCTAATTTTGTTTAAAATAAAAATGTTGTTTGTTTTCTGAATCATAAACAAAAACAAAAAGGGTTGCCATATTTGCCGACTTTACCCTATCGCTCAATTGAGTAATGGGTAAAGCGTGTCCTAGTAAGGGATAGAAATAAATATCTATCAAAGAAGAATATATACTGACAATTTACTGTCAGAATTTACAAAACAATCAATTTAGGCTACATACTTGAGCTCAGATGTTTGCGACCCTGATGGGGCTTGCAGGACAATATTGTTAAAAGTAAATACAACTTGGTTGCCAATAAATGATCCAGTTGGTGTTAAAAAAATGTGCTGTCTCATCTGTCGCTTGGCGTACAAATTCAACTTAAGCAATGCTTGTCCAAAATTAAAGTGTAATTTTATTGCTAGCTTAAGACTTTTCATTATAACCTATTACTTGGGAGATCTTTGAGAAAGTCTGGGATGTTAATAGCTTCTTGGTACGGTAGAGCTTGGACATCTGATGGAAACCTCAAAAAATATTTCTATAAAGCCTGCAAGTGGAAGTTTCGAACTAATTTGGAAGTCATTTGATTGTAAGTCTGTCAATGGAAAAGTTAATTACGTAGAAGTAACAAAGGAATGTGATGTTGCCAGATATGACTTACCTGACAATATGCATATGGCTGACCTACTTCCCCTACCAATTCAAGGTTTGGAGTACCTATCACTAGAAAATACATAAATAGGACGCTAAAAGCGATCTCACGGAAGTACTCGCTGAAACTGAGAATGAGTAAAATTGTAAGTAAAATGTTAGGTAGATGTTCAAGCTGCAATAGGAAGCCTCCAGCGAGATGGAAGTGTATTAGTTTTAGATCACGATTGCGGCAGGAAGTCGTACCTTTCATAAAAGTCAGGAGTACAAAATATCTATATAAATAAAGAAAGAACAGAGATCGTGAATGTGTGGTCACAACCTATTCCATTTCGCTAAAAAAAATTAACAGTTTGTCCTTATTAGGACTGACAGTGTTTACTAAATAGTTTAAATAAACTAAACAGGAAAGCTCTTAAGTGGATAGTGTAGTGAATCTGAATAAGCGTGGTAACCAAAAAAGATGGAATGTCGAATGGAGACTTATTGTCTTATATATGGAACGTCAAAAGACAGTGACGGTTCAGACTAGTTGTACGACCATATTATATCTAAACAGAAGTAAGAAATTCAAAAAGTATCCCTCAATGAGCGAAGATCTTTCGAAAAATTATAGAGACCTCACAAGGGGTTAAATTTAGGCTTCTGTCATTAAGAAATATATACATACACGTCGTTGGACTTAGAAGACTTGAGTGGTAAGCCCTTATGAAGTTGGCTCTTTCTTAAAGCCGGCGTATAAGCATGGACAGTTTCGAAAACAGATAAAAATCTGTGCTCTACATAGACAGACATTAAAGTCGTCAATGATAAGACTGAACTTGGGATGACCAACGATTTTCTTTACAAAGTTTGACATGAATTCCCTATGCATCTTACACAACTGGGTTGCTTCCACTTGCGAATCGTATAACCGCGCATGTGACTTATAAGACATCAACACTCAGCATTGAAAAAAACTTGAATAACATCTTGTTTCCAAAAAACAACTACTCACTTGACTTTGGTGTTGTTTGCGATTCTATTAACAAAACTAGAATTCCCAAAATGAGAGCCAATTTTCTACCTAATGACACCATGTGTCACAGCCACCTTCACCTTGAAAACAAATCGACATCCGCCGAACTTAATTACTTTTTAATGTTTTCATTTTCATCTCGAGCAACATTAACACTAAACCACCAACAAAAACATGCATTACTTGCAATCAACTTAAGATTATTATTCAAATTTCAAAATAAATCAAACAGAAACGTACCACAATTGCAGGAGTTATCCAAACGCGATGACGGCAACGCGACCGCATTGATAACACCAAAGGCTAGAAATACCAGAGCTATCTGTGGTGAGGTAAACATTTCACCGGTTCGTTCTAGCACAGTAAGTTAACAAAAACACAAAAATTGAATCACAAATTATTTAGCAACTAAATCACTGTTCCACTCGACTTGTCACAAAACTGGGGCTCTCCTTTTTGTAGCAGAGGATCTCAATGTGTAGGGATGCTTGTTCACTCGTGCCGAGGGCTGTGCGTGTCTTTTGGATGTGCAATGAGATCCTCACTGTTTAAAATCACAAATCGAATTGACTTTTATATGGATTAAATATTGCTACTTATGTTCAACGGAATTTGGCGGTTAAAACATTTAAACTCCAACGAAAACAAAAACAATTCTCACATACATCTACCCGTGCGTCGCGTCGGTCGTCGCACACGGTATAGTTGAAGTTTAATTTTATTGTGGTTTCATGGTGTATGCGCCGCCCCGCATGCACCTGAGTGTGCGAGAGTGAGATATATATTTTTTGCTTCTTTTCATTTTTGCTTTAAAAAAGCGCGTATTCCATTGTGTTAGGGGTGTCCTTGGCTTTTTAGTAGAGTCGTCGTTACCGCAGCTAGATATGCCCACTATGCGCAATGAACTTTGTTTTGTTTATTATCCAGCTTTGATAGTATTCGCTGTGTGATCTTGTGTATCTGTATATGTGTGTCACCTTACTCCCTCATGGTAGCTTTTTGGTTGTTTATTTTTTTTGGAGTACCTATGCACAGGCTTGTGTTGACAAGAGCTCTTGGGGTAGGTAGGTGGTGTAGGTGGCTGAGCTTCGTTTGTCGGTCAAATATGTTGTAAAGTGAAACAAATTCTTGCCGAAGGACAGCGTTGTGATGATGGGTTAATTAGTTTGTCCATCATCGAGGGTTGCAAACTGTCACAGGGAAATGCAATTTACAGTGACTTTGACATCATTTTTTTCGATCAGCGCACATGGTCATGCAGAGTAGAGAAAAAGGGGGCTGGTTCTGCACGGTGGAAATTCGGGTCAGGGAGTTTGTGTCTGTATTTGCATTGTTCAAGGATCTCGCTCGAGAATAGTGATGCATTTTTTGTTGGTCACTCTTTTTTTTGTTTTAAATTAAGTGCATTATTAACGTCAAGTTGAGAATAAATAGGTGAAAGTCCAAGTCTGGAGATAAATAATTATTGCTTTTCATGTTTTTCTGATACTTAACGATCGGATGTAAATTTTTTTATCGATGTCATCTTGCAGGAGATGAGCTGAACCCAATTCGATGGATATTACATCAGATCAGTGATGGGGAGTAGGTATAGGTATATTGTGTACACACCTGGGTTGACGTCGAGTTTGGTCTTTAGTCCGGAAATTATGCAATTCTCGGCGAAGAGATATTCGGTCGAGTCAGTGAGTTTAAAAGTTTTGCGATGCATCTTGATGTGAAGTGTTGCACAATATTAACTGGGATGGGTTGGCAATAATGTAAGAGTGTTGTTTTTGTGTTGAGACAGAGAATCTAAACTCTGTCTGGATGTCCTACCTTACAATCTTGATGGTTGTGCGGAAGGAAAATATTAACGCTCGTAGGTAGGACACTCCTTAATCTTGATAGGTAGAAGTGTCAGGACTTTTATTGTTTTATGAGTCATTGTAGCAGATAAACTTATCTGTTGCTGCGTCTTTTTCTTCTTGGATTGTGCATTTTGAACGAGTGAGTGATGGCCATGTTGCTTTGAAGGTATTTCGATTTGTCATCAAAGTATTTTAAACGAATTATTCATCATCGATAAAATGCGTGGGTTAATAATCTAACATTTAAAGATATCGATAGTTTGATGATGATAAGAAGTCATGCTGCAAAAAGAGGGTGAAAATTGTGGTTATGCAATTTTGGATCTCCGTTGAGGATCATTGTCATTCGGCACTCGGTATTTGTTGTTTACGTCGATAGATTTTGTGAGTGGTATTCTATAAATGAAAAAGTCAATACAAGGCTCATTTCTCGACACAGGAAAACAGAAATGACTGTCGGAACTGAAAACTATGCAAAAAATAATCACTTGCTTACATATAATGAATTATTTTAATTCCTATCAAAGTGACTGTGTCTAAGAGTCAGTTTTAGTAGTAGCAGTAGTTTTCGCCTTCAAATACCTTTGGCCGTTACCTAACATACTTTTAATTGTTTTCACCTAATTTTTATAGCTTGTAGGTATATTTATAACAAAAAATATTAATTTTTTGCAAACAGCCAGTCGATAAAAACGTATAAACGACAAATATCGAATTAAAAATCGACTATCGATAGAAGCGATTTTCAAACAGTTCTTCAACGATGAAAATTTCTCTAAGGTCTGATAAAAGATTTTTCAGAACACATCATAGTAGCCACTTCTACTAAAATGTGACAATATCTGAATATTATATGTACCACTGTTCAAAGTGGAAACATCGTTGAAAATTGTTTAATGTTGAAAATCGACTGTTCTTAATTTATTGGACTAAAAACTAAAAGAGAATAGTACTAAAATTTACGAAATAGTAGATACTACTTATAAATAGGCGAAGGCAAATAGTTGAACTACTTTCACTGCCTTAAGCACAACATATTCGCTTTATTTTATTTTTGGAAGATTGTGCAGATATGCAATGTTGTGTTTGTTTTCCAGTATTTATTTTGTGTATGAGACAGTCACTATAATGGTTGAATTTCTACCACTGGATGAACTTATATAAGCACGAAACCAAATGCAAACATTAAAAATATTTTTTTTAAAATCAAAAATCAAACCGGGGCGATTCGCATTACCTTTGCTTCAGGTTCAGAATTTGTTCGTCTGCGAGTTTATCTAAGAATCCCAGATGTTACATTTACCCAGTAAAATAAAATTGATTGAAATTTAGTGTAAGAATCTTCAGCGAATCAAATTAAAAAAAACGGAAAAGTTATGATTAGATAATATAGCTTAATTCACAATAATATTTTTAATTATTTTCATTATTTGTTTTACTGATTTTTTCTGCGCAAAAGCACAGTCTTTTCGCCTGGCATATATCACATTTCAAGCTAGAGTAAGGTGGCATATGCTTTTTGCCGTTGCAGATACTTCGAATACCTACTTAATATAATTTTTAGTCTATTTCCATTTACAAATAAAATGTGTAAACATTTGAATGCATGGGACAATTGACTCTATATTGGTGTAGCACATTGTTAAATACACATCCTGCAATTTTAGTTAGGTACCTACTATAATCTACACGACAAAGAGCCAACACATTACCTGATTCCCACTTTCGTCCCTTTCGTCCCTTTTAACCACCACCACTGATTAGATTTCATCAGAAAAAAAAAATAATTACATACAGAACAGTAAAAAAATGATATATTTCAGTGGAATGATCTGGAAAACATTTTAAGACTAAGATTAAGCTCAAGCATTATCTGCAAGTGGTCAAAAAAAGCAAAAGGAAATTGTTTCGGTTGCATTTTACTTATCGCTATAACTGGCCCCTAATTTGCTCCTTATCTCTTTTTAATAAGGACGTGCATAGACCTATAGTAAAAATGTATCCCATCCAAAAAACTGTTAAAGATAAGATAGCTATTCCGAAAGAGCTCTAGTCTAGAGTCATCAAAAAGGCAACATTAATTTTGAATCTGAAGATGTTAATACAACACTAGAATTGTTTGCGAAATTTTTTAAATCTGTGTACTCAAAGCCAGATATACCTAGTCTTGTTCCAGCTATAGAATGCAAAATGGACCATGGCCTCATTTAACTAAGTCTTCACGACATTATGGTGGCTCTTAATGATCTTAAGCCCAATTCAAGTCCGGGACCCGATGGTATCCCTCGGATTTTTTTTAAAATGTGTTCCCAAGAAATCTGCAATCCGCTTCTTCATATTTTCAATCTGTCGCTATCCTCAAAATTTTTCTTGAAGAATAGAAATCCTCTTTTCTTTTTCCAATTTTTAAAAATCTGGATCTAAAAATGATATTGAAAGCATGGCTTTGTGTATGGTAGGTCCACTACCACTAATCTGGCTTGCTTCTCACACTATGCCATTAATGCTATCGAAGATGGTTATCAAGTGGACTGTGCTAACACTGACTTCAGTAAGGCATTTGACTCCGTCAATCATCGTGTATTACTAAAAAAACTAGAAAGAACTTGATTGGCAAAAATCAAAAGGTCAAAATAAACGACTGCTTTTCACGATCTTTTGGGTGCGGATCAAGAGAGACCACAGGGTAGTCATTTGGGTCCGCTCCTATTTATAATTTTTATCAACGATATTTCACGAGTAGGTATTAAAATATTCCCATTGTTTGATTTAAAGCTGTTCCGTAAAATGAAAACTTCACTTGACTGTAAGTATTTGCAATATGATATAAGAAAGCTATCTGTTTGGTGCGTCAGTAATTGTTTAATGTTAAGCATTAGAAAATGCTTTATAATATCATTTTATAGAAGCTCTTCTAATTTTTAATGGCTCACCTTTGCGTCTCATGTAGATCAAGTTATTGGTAAATCAAATAAAATTTCTGGTTGCAAAGAATTTTCGGATCCTCATACCCTTATTTCTCTTTTTATTGCGTTAGTTAGGTCTCTGCTAGAATATGCTGATATAATATGGAACCCATTATACAAAGCTCACTCTGACCGCATTGAAAAGAAATGAGATGGGACTTTGAAATTACTAACCAAACTCGGTGTCAATTGTTAGGCATTTCAATTTTAAGCTCATGACATCATGTTTGTAAGGGACGTGTTGAGCTATCACATTTACTGTCCATCTCTCTTAGCCCAAGTACCAATTTATGCCCCGGCTGGACCCTTAAGGGAAAGAAATCTTCTCCCTCGATCAGTTCACAGAACTAATTACGGTACGGCCACAATGAGCTTATGTCCAGAGCTATTGTTTCATTCAATGAAGTTTGTAATTATGCTGATATACATTTCTCTCGTAGTCGCTTTAAAAGTGTTTTACTTAATTTGCTTGCATTCTCTTAGTCTTAAGAAATTGTTTTATATAATTTGTAGGTATAATTATCTTGTAATCTGTATAGCTTAGCTAGTAGATGAAATAAATAAATAAACATCATGTAAAACTTTCTTTCAACTTAAACGGACGAGTATCGAAAAAGTGATGCCACAATTTTGTACAGACAAATGCCTCAGTGCTACCAAGCCATAATTTTCCTTTAAGCACTAATAACTGATGTAAAAAAAATTAATGGGAAACTAAACGTCAGAAAACAAAAATTCATGTGCGAATACTTTAGATGTTAAATGGAAAAAGAAATGAATAAATCCCATCGATACAATCTATCTTCTTCTTTGAATCACGTTCATAATATAGGTATTCGTTTTCATTTTGAATTCGCATTATTTAACTTTTCAATGTTGCGTTGCCGAGATTACCTACTTTACCAAACTCATTAATCACTCTTTAATTTCGCAGCCATACCCCGACCGTTCAGCGCACCCACCCAACAATACCACTATGAAACGTTCTGGGCACACGTGAATGATGCAATTTTTATGCAAATGCATAGCAGACTTTGTGTGACATTCAAACTGTCAAGCGGCTGTGGAAATGTTCCACAAATTCGTTAATTGCCGTCGCTTTACTTTTCTGCTTTTGGTTGCACAAGTCAAGCGACATTGTAAACTATTTCCTACAAGCACACGATCTGTCAACACTCTAATTTGTGAGAATATAATATTCAAAACTGTCTGTCAAGTCAAACTTGGTTTTCGCATTTTTGCATAATTTTTATTTTTCCCAAATCGGTTGCTGACCATATTGGTTGACACATAGGAAGTGAAATTTTCAGTCTAAATAAGTTCCGATTGGTTTGCATAAATCAGCACGGGACTTTTGACAGATGTCAGTAGTGTAGAAATTTCAATGTGAAGGTGAAAAACAACTTAACACTTTTTGGTGGTAAAGTTCGGAAAAAGCGTGTGACGTTTCTGATGTCTCGAGTTGTTTGGAATCGAGCCCCGTGCCATCATAATAATAATAATTGACGATGACACAGTTTTGCGCGACAATGATTCTGTTTAATTATGAAATGATTTTTATTGCATGCAAGAATGACAAATTGCGTTTGAAGCGTGTTCATATTTTTTTTATACCGATGACAATAGTAGGTCGACATTATTATAATGCAACTGGATCATCTAAGGGACAGGGGGAGTGGCTTTTGTACGCTTGCAGATTTTTATTTTGACTGATGCAATAGGCGAAGTCATAGTTTAACATTTTTTACAAATGCATCAGCAGCAACGTGTTTGCATGCATTTGAGTTCTCTGTCGTTCTTTCTCCCTCTTTATGTGTGCTATATTGAAAAACAGTGTTGCCGCATGAAAGAAGCTATACAAAAGGCAAGCAATTAAGTTTGTTCCACTATGTTACACTACCTTCATACAAACATTGGATGAAATATCTCTGTTCGTTTTTCAACAACTTTAATTGAACAAATTATTGAAAATTTAAAATGTAGGTTAATATTACCTGAGGATGGCAAATAACTTTTTACGGGTGGATTCTTTGTAAAAAAAAAAACTATAAAACGTAAAAATAAGGATACATATTTCACTTTTGAATGAAAGGGGGCGTGTCTGTGGGGTAAATTTAAATATTATTTTACATTTCGGCGGTGTTTAGATGTTTTCGATGAAAAACTGTGCCTTGTGCTGGAAACCGCGTGTCATTAAAAAAGTGTCATACTGACAGGATCAGATCATGAGATCATGCAAGACCTGCAGAAGGAGAAGCGGGTAAGGAAAAGCGTGTTGTTCAGTGAAGTGATAATCATTGTACAGAAGTAAGAAAACCGCTGAAAACAGTTGAATTCTAAAGCTACGATTGCCAGATTTGACAATATTGTCAGGTCTATAAATGTTCTGACAATGAGCGAACTACTTTACAATGCTAAATGGCCATTTCACATGGTTGCTAGATTCTGTCCCAAACTCAGATGGCTGGCCTCGCAATAAATTGTCTGACGACGTTGTCAGGTTGAAAATTGCCAGTGCACAAAAAATTTGCGATCCGTTGAAAGGCATTGTCAAACAAATTAAAAATTGTTTTTTTTTTTCATTCGGGACACTGAACTTGAGAAAGGTGAAATCATAGAAAAATAAAACGGAAATGTAACAAAAAGCAGCGAGGAGGATAAATTCAATTCACTATTTTTTCACCAAATTACATAAAAATGCAAAGAAAAGAAATATTTGTCTGGCAATGAAAAATTTGCAGATCTGATAAGCACTGCACATCTGACAATAGGAAATGTGTCTGCAAAGATAATGATAAAATTGTATGTTCAGACGATTTGCTGATACCTGACTTCATTGTCGGTTGGCGGACTGACAAGTATCTGACAATGACTTTTCTTATTGTTAAGCAAAATTTAACTGACAGTAATTGAACACGGTTGTAAGACATTTGGGTCAATTTTTCACTGACAATCGTCTGAAGTCTGAACATAGCTTAAGTCACTTATTTCAATAAAAAGGCAGAGACATATCGTATTAAAAGAATATGATCACAGCTTTGTAAAAAAATATGAAAATTCTTTCCTATTACAAGGACTTTGCAGATATAGTTAGCACGAAGCGTTATTAGAAAAAGAATGTGATTAAAAATCATTTTTAGCTTTTTTCCACCATTCAAAAAATAAGTTTATCTGACGCGAATTAAAACACTTGTTTCTTACTTTTAAAATTAAACAATATTTATTTGGAACTATGTCCTTTATTATTGAAATACTTTTTACTAATTCTAAAAGGAGCTTAAGGCTACTATGTAGTTACAATAAGACTGTTGATAAATTCATCATACAGTCGTATTTATATACTTTTCTTATCTATCTACAAGGAGACCCAAGCGTACAATCGTCTTGCTTGATAATGAAGAAGAGATAATATTCCAACATTGTATACAAACGATATTATCTCTTTTACATATGTTATCATTGTAGCGTTGTGTGCAAGACTGTACTAGAGACTAAAGATATCATTGAATACAAATAATGTTATCTTTTTTCTCAATATGTTTTGCTATGGATACTTAACTCCCCCCCTTGTTAAACGAAATCGTCCCGATTTTTCGACGCTATTTTTAACATTTCTCTTTCATAAGTTTTGTTATATGCGTCAATCTTTTTTTGTTTTTGACGATCTGTTATACATTGTATAGTTTTTATCATTACGTACGTAAATGTTAGAATAACAATCAGTGTTACAATTGTGTATATAGTTGATAATATCGGTTTTTCTTCAAAAGGAATAATTAGTTTTTTTAAAGTATCTATGTTATCGAATTTGTACATTGTATCTTCTTTAATTATTTGGTCGATGTAAGACTCTGAATTATGATTTCTTAATATAACTTCTTTAATTTGCTTATGCATGTTTTTGTATATTTTATCGTCTAGATTTATAGTATTTTCATAAGTAACTAAGTTTATACCATTAATTGTTTGATTATTTAACTTATGCTTACCGCTTAATAACATAACACCGGATTCAATTTCTAAGTCGTAATCGTATTCTTGTTTAATGTTGCATTTTGAAGTTATATTCTTTAAAAGTGGAATAAGACAATTTTCTTCTTCAAAGTTAATTTCACAAATGTTTTTACTTAGATGATTTTGACAATTTCTTGTTCTTAAATAAGTTTGGTTACATAAGGCAATTGTTTTATCTGTAATGATTTTTCCATGTTTTGAATTTAAAGGTGTTACTTTATACAATTTACATGATTTAATTAGAACTGGATATTTATATATTGTGATGAAGAATTCATCAGTTCTAGCTAATAATATTTTAGAGTACTCAAGTATATTTATTATGGGTACTTGAATTATTTCATGTTGAATAATATTTTTAATGTCATCTAAGTCTAGGCTTTCTGATAAATATTCATTATTTTTTGCTGCATTAATTGTTCTGGTTAATAATAATAATTGTTCGTACACTTGTTCTATTACTAAATGTTCTTTAAGGCTCTGACCTTCGAATTGTTGCAAAATTTGTTCAAATCTAGAATTTATAGTTTTTTGTTTATTATTGTTTTCTATGAGATTATTTATACTCGTTTCTATGTTAACTAAGTCATAATGGTCAGGATTACCAAACACATATTTGAAAGCTGTTCCTAAAAAGTTAATTGATCTAGTATGCCTAGTATGTTCTTGTAATTGGTCTGCTAAATTCTTAATTTTACTTAACCAAATTTTTTCTTCTTGTGTAGGTTGATATTTACTAGTTACGATATTTACGTAAGGTTGAAATATCGAAGTCAGGTTGGTGGCATGTAACAAATAAGTTTGTTCTTTGAATAAATACACGTCATCTGTTTGCGTAAGTATAAACTTCTTGTTTAGTAACTCAGTTATTTGAACGTTTCCTTGCCCTTCTTGACTCTGTACAATTCCTAGTAATGTTAGGAATATTAATATTTTCGTCATCTGAAAAATGATAATTCTTTATGTTATCCTTGTGAATTTTTATTCCTTCTTTAGAGATTACAGTGTCTCCTTTATCTTCTTCTACTATTCTTGTTATGTATCTAGCGTTAGATTTCTTTCTAAGACCTGTGATTCTTACCATTATCTTATCTCCTTTTTTATACTCTCTGTGTCGAGTTCCTTTATTTAGACGTTCGATCACTTTTTTGGATGCTGAGTTTAGTTTATTTATTATAATTTCACTATTGCTATATTTATTTTGATTAAAGAAAATGTCTCTAGGTTTCAAACCGGTAACTGAGTGTATAGAATTATTTAATTCACGCACTGTTCTAAATATTTCTTCGATAAGTCTTGTTTTATTCTGAATTGTGAATATTCTAGACAGTTCAGTTATTGTACCGTTTACACGTTCTACCTGACCGTTCGCTGTCGATCTGTATACTGGAGTTTCTACTTTAGTTATGTTGTATTTCAAACACATTTGGTTCACCATTTCTGTTTTGAATCCCTTCTCGTTATCTGTCATGAGTCGTTCACATTTTGGGAAATAATTAGATAAGACCTCTTCCATAACGTCGTACAGTCTGTTTCGAGTTTCGATTTCCCGAAGGATTGTATATTTAGAATACTTATCTACTGTTACAAGGAAAGTATACTTGTCGTTGAAGTATATGTCCATATGAATGTGTGTTCCCACATGTGTTGGTATTTCTGAATTATTCAGAGGTTCTCTGATAGGTTTTCTTTCATATTTTCCAAATAGACATGCTATGCATTTTTTGTTGAAACTCTTTGCTTGTTTATTTAGATCGGGCCAGTAATATTTCTCTGAGATTTCTTGTATATTGTTACGTAACCCTCGGTGTGCTCTTTCGTGAGTTACCCTTACAAGTTTTAGTTGTTCCTCCAAATTTGTCACGTCTTGAAGTTTTCTTGGTGTGAATATAAATCTTACTAGTGGGAATTCTTTTTTTATGTTTTCACCATATTTGTATATGTTTTCAAATTTCGTATGCAAAGCTACAATCTTTTGGGGTTGTATAACTTCTTTCATCTGCCTTAGTAAAGAGTCTTTGTCCTTAAACTTTATTATGAGTCTTATTTTGTTACTAAAATAGATTTGTGTTTCGATATTATTTGTTATATCTTCAATAAGTTCGAACTGTGCAGTGTATGCATTAAAAGGCTGATTCACAGTTTTTATTATATCATTAGAAGAACTTTCAGCTGAATGTGCTGTTTCTATGGTAGAAGTATTTATGCGTTGACGTGATAATGCGTCAGCTACAAGATTTAGGTTTCCTGGTTTATAAACTAATTTTGCTCCAAAGTCTTCAATGATTCCCTTCCAACGTTTCAGCTTTGTGTTGGGATTTTTTTCTGATACAGAATATATAAGGCTCTGGTGATCGGTATATATGGTTAAGTCTGCTATACCATATATGTAGTTTCTGAGTTTTTGTAAGGACCATATGATCGCTAATAGCTCTTTCTCGTTTGTGCTATAGTTCTCTTCTGTCTTACTCAGTGTTCTTGACAAGAAGTGTATAGGTTGCTTATTCTGACTTAGTACGGCTCCAATAGCTATGTTGGATGCATCAGTAGTAAGCTCGAATGGTTTACTATAATCCGGTTGAAAAAGTTCGACTTGTTCTTTCAAATAATTTTTTAAAATTCTAATCGCTTCTAATGCTGAATCATTCAGATTTAACTTAATATTTTTACTTTGTTTTTTGTTTACTTTACCGTTATCTCCTCGTAAATATAATGTCAGGGGCTTGGCTATGCTTGCGTATCCTTTTATAAACTTACGATAGTAACCTGTAAGACCTAAAAATCCTCTCAAATCCTTTACCGTTTGTGGGACTGGAAAATTTTCTATAGCTGCTATTTTCTCAGGGTTCGTAGTGATTCTACCATGTCTGATTATGTGACCTAAGTATTCTACTTCTTCTTGAAAAAACTTACTTTTCTCATCAGATATTTTTAATGTGGCTTTATTGAGTACGTCGAATACTTGACTTATGTGCTGTATATGTTCTTCCTCAGATGAAGAATATATCAATACGTCATCAATGTAAACGTGTACGAATTTACCTACAAAGTCTCTCAAAATGTCGTCCACGCATCTCTGAAATATGCTTGGTGCATTTTTGAGCCCGAAAGGCATTCGTTTAAAATGATATTTTGCGCCATTTATAGCAAAAGCTGTTTTTTCTTTATCATCTGTTTTGATTCTAATTTGGTGGAAACCTGACTCCAAATCTAATGTTGTAAAGTACTTGGCTTTACCTAAATTTTGAATTGTCATGTTGACATCCGGAATGGGGTATCTGTCTGTTACAGTGTGAGCGTTAAGTTTTTGGAAATCAACAACCATGCGCCGTTTTGGTTTTCCTTTTTCGTCCAAACCTTTTTTAGGTACTGTCCATATGGGACTGTTATAAGGACTATGGCTTTTTTCTATTATATCGTCATGTAAGAGTTTCTGTATTTCTTTGTTTACGAATTCGTTATCTGCTATGGGATATGGATATTGTTTAACATAAACCGGATTATCATTGGTCGTCCTAATGCTTGCTTCTATAGTATCTGTAAAGGGTAACGGTCCTATGCTGTTATTAATCTTCATCAGTCTATCTATATCTGCTTTATAAATATTATTTTCCCCAATTATGTAATTAATTTTCTGAATAGATTCGACACTGCTTATGGTAGTTAGAGTCATATTACTGAAATTTATTTCCGCGTTTAGAACTTTAAGTCCTTCATATCCTAATATCATATCAAAAGACTGAATATCCTCTAATTCAAAAAATGTTATATTTTTCTTTAATATCCTAACTACTTTCTTTGTATCTACCATAGAATAACCATGCATTGTTTTTATTTTTATAGGTTTAATTTTAATTTTTTCGCTAGAATCGCATTTTCTATTAATGTAATTATGGGTTGCACCAGTATCAATAAGAATTTTATAAATTTCCTTAGAAATAGTACTAGTTAAATTTAAGCAGGGCAACCCGTCTACTAGTTTAAATGATCTATTCTTATGTTATTATTTACCATACATTCCGTTTCATCTGCTTCTGCATATGTACTGCTGACATCGTCTCTGCGTTGTTGTCGGGAGTTATTTACTCTCTGCTGCTTGAAGTTCTGCTGATAAGATCGTTGCGGTCTGTTGTGTGTGTTGAAACTCCCGCTGTGTTCACGTTTCGCTGGTGGATTATATACATCGGGTTTGTATTGATTCCAATTTTGTCGCTGTGCATGTACAATTTGTCTCGAGTTTATCTCCATCGGCTGTGGTCCTTGATTGTGTTGCTGCATATTATCGTATTGCTTCTGGGGTTGATAATTCGTTGTTTGGCTCGAATAATTTGGTCTTCTTTCGTTTCTGCGTTCATGTGGCATATTTTTGTGGTGCTTATCTTGAGTGAGATGTAAATGCCTGTGCACATTATCATGTTCTATTCTGCGAGCAATTGCGAATGCGTGTTCTAAATCATTTATTGTAGCTGAATATAATGATCCTCTTGTAAAGTTGTCACTCATACCATCAATGAATATACGAACTGCGTCGTCGTTAGCATTTTTAATTAGTCTGTCGATTATATTCGGCGGATCACCTGACATAGTGATTTTTGATATTATTAAATTGAGATTTTTATTTATCTCGTCGTGGTATTCAGACAGTGTGCTTCTTTTTTGCGTGATGGCTTTCATCATGTCTTGTAGCACGTATAGAGGTTCTTGATTAGAGTACGTATAATCTAATCTGTTACGTATCGCCTCAAAATTAAAAATTGTGTTATAATTAGTTAACACATTCGCGGCTGCACCCTGTATTTTACTTTTCACTATAGTCAATGCTGCTGCGTACTTACTGTGTGTTTTGAAGTTTTTAATGCTGTCCATTAATCTGGATGCTTCTTCGCGCCACGACCGATAATTTGATTGATCGCCGTTGAAAATAGGTAGGCTTTTAAATGCGTCTAACTGTATTTCACTACCATCTGTATATGTGGTTCTTATTTCCTCTAGCACAGGTATGTTTGGTACTATGCCTAATCCAGATTTTACTTCATTTAGTTTTGTTTCTAAATTAGTGTTTATTTGATTTTGGTTAGTTATTATTGCTGCTAACCTTGCATTCTCTGTGCGTGTGTGCTCTAGGGTTTGTGTTACTGTGTTGCTCCTGGTTTCTAAAGCTTCTAATCTTGCCATTAATACTGCGAGTTGTTCCATTTTGAACTCGTGTCTGTTGTCGTCGAATTTGTGTGTTTTTTTCCTCCACATATACACTTTCACTGAATTGCTTTGCTGCTTCGTACGAAGAAGCTATATTTGTACCTGCTATGCTAGGTAATTCTTGTAACCGGTAACGCGAGTGTTCTGTTTATACTAGATTTCACTACTTGTTCCCGAGGTCCGCTCGATTGAAGTTAAAAAGTATATTTAACCTCCTGGCAGGATCGCCAATTAAAACACTTGTTTCTTACTTTTAAAATTAAACAATATTTATTTGGAACTATGTCCTTTATTATTGAAATACTTTTTACTAATTCTAAAAGGAGCTTAAGGCTACTATGTAGTTACAATAAGACTGTTGATAAATTCATCATACAGTCGTATTTATATACTTTTCTTATCTATCTACAAGGAGACCCAAGCGTACAATCGTCTTGCTTGATAATGAAGAAGAGATAATATTCCAACATTGTATACAAACGATATTATCTCTTTTACATATGTTATCATTGTAGCGTTGTGTGCAAGACTGTACTAGAGACTAAAGATATCATTGAATACAAATAATGTTATCTTTTTTCTCAATATGTTTTGCTATGGATACTTAACTCGCGTCACTCGAATAAGTTGAAATATTGGGTCACCCCACTATTTCGGCTAAGGAAAGAACATTTTATTTTAATTGAGAAACACCGCTTAAAATAAATATTCTAGCCCCTAGACAGGTTATTTTGATGCAACATATACTTTAGTGATTTTAGCTACTATTGTTACGTTTGACATGTACCTGCTTTTGGATAAAAGACATATGATGTTGACTTGAAGCAAATGCGCGGACAGTGAAAGACCTTGCCGAGCTACGTTGCGAACAAACTCCTTGGAGGATAACTATCATCATGTATTCTGCGCCCTCTCAATTTTTTTTTTTTCAAAAACGAACTTTTAAAAAAACGTCGACCTTCACCAAAGTTTTTATAGCAAACTCTCAGTTTCGAGATTAAAATATAAGATCCAAAATCGTAAACAAGATTCAAATTTTATACTTATTCTTGCTTTAAGAGCAGCCCATACAACATCCCCAGGGCTTGAAAACTTTGTGTAGCACAATAAACCCTTCCATCCATCCATCTACAGTATAGAGGAGAGTCCAAAAAAGAGTCGTTGCCGCTAATATCGAGCACCAAAAAACTGATTTCAATGCTGTTTTCACTGTTAGGATCTTATTTTCTCAGAGAAGGTTTACGCGTACTAAAAATTGCTCTATCACTCAAGTAAGCTATGCATTAACGGATTAAATCAAATTTTAACCAATTTTATGCTATATGAAAACTTAATACACTTCTACTGCGCTTGACTAAGATCTTATTGTAGGTCAAACGAAAATGCACGAAGTTGATATTGTAAATAAAAAAAAAATTTCAAAGAATTATCTTAATATTTTATGACAATTATGTATAAAACTTCAAGTTAAGGTTTTGAAAAATTCTAAAAATCCATGGTTGAATTTGTCAAACACTGAAACAAAGTAATGTCAAATTCAGTTGGGCAAGAAACTTCGCGTTAAGGTTTTGAAAAATTAAAAAAAATGGACTTAAAAAATACAGCAAATACTCCATTTAATGTTTAAGAATTTATAAATACACCAATTTATGCACAAAGAAACAGTAGATTGGACATTTGTCAGCGATCATCCATAAATGTAGCAGAAATGTGCTACTTCAAATGGTACAATTTAAAATGCAGATGTAGTTACTCGAATATTCGATAACGTATGTATTTCAATCACTCGACAACGGATGTGGTAATTATACCCTAGATAAAGGATCGTGCCACTTTCCGTGAAAAAGACATTTGAAACGCTTTTTTTGAAGTGCAAAAAGGGGCGCTGCATCTCCCATTAACCCATTTAAAAAAAATGCGAAACGGGAGCAGGCAGGAATTACCACGAAAGGAAAGGGTTACGCCGTACCGGTTGGGTAGGTACACCTACTAAAAGTTTAAAGTACTTTAAAACTTAAAGTTATTAAACAAATTGCAAACAAATAACCCCCAATCAATTTCGTTGAATCACCACTTTTACAAGGCAAACATTTCTAAGGAGCAACGCACTGCAATGCGGCATTGTAATCAATGAAAGTTCGATAAACTCCTTAAGAAAATATTTCCAACTAACAGCAAACAAAAGGCATATCTCTAAATTGGCAAACAATAACCATCGAAGGTTGCACACCGACATGAAAGCCAATCGGTCATTCGATTTTATGAACCCTAAACGAGCCGGTTATCAGGCAATCGCGCCAAACGCTTTCACAGGCCTGTGTGTACCTGCAGCCATAGCCTTAAAGAGCCATGCTTTAACTACACGTGCCAAAAACCAAAAACAGGAGGCCAAGTTCAGATCGGTGATAACTTTTTGACGTCATTTCATATTTAGACGCACGATTTGTTTTTTTTTTTTATATTTGTTTTCGTCGCCGCAGATGAACAAGCTGTTGTCTAGGTTAACGAAATGACTTTTTGTGTCTCGCGTCTAGGTATATAGTACGTGCTAGTGGGATGCGCATAAATCTTGCATAATTAGTGGAGCCCCTATTCTGCGACGTTTATGAGCCTATGAACTCAAGGGGATCTCGGGATAACCTTGAAAATGTTCTCTATTGCGCCGCAAATGCGATTACTTCGCAAGGCGGATATCCCGCCTACGCGACGCCATCGAATTTTCATTGTCATGGTTACTTCCGAAATGTGTTTTTATGGTTAATCATTGATCAAATACGGTTTATGTAAATGTCGCTCGAAAAGGGAAAACTGCATGACCTTGCCTGATTTACGGGAGTTTACTCAAATTCGACCCAAATTTTGTGCAATTCATTAACATATCGAAATCGAAACCGGTGCTTGAGTTTTACTTTGCGGAAGAATTTTTTGTATCGTGTTACAACTGAGTTTTAAACACACACATTGCGTGCTAAGCAAACAAGACAAGTGTCGATTGAAATTGAATAGTGCGCAGGCAAATATTTGACTATAGGGTTTTCAATCGGAATTGTGTGATTGCGTGCGTATTTGCGTTTCCTCATCCGTATTTGAACTGTGTAGCGTTCAATTTTGAAGTTATGAACACGGAAACTGACACTGTTATTTACTTAAGAGTTCCAATTTCGACTTCAGGGGCTTTGAAGGGAAAGAGAGAGGAAGTGTGTGAGTGAGAGTGAACTTTGAGACGAAATTTCGATTTAACTTTCGCTCCTGGATAGCCGAAAGATGAAACCATGGTCGGGGTCATTCGACGTACCTATTCTAAAGGCGTCTGAATTCACTCATAAAAAAAGCTAATCGAAGAAAAATGAAGGTTTAAAAACTGCGCGTCGTTTATCCGCGGGAAGGGCACAAGGTTTCAAAAACCTTCAAAAAATTGTGGCCTGTTTTAAATCGGAGGAAGTCTGAATAATAAAACAATTTCAGCAGAGCAAAGTTGAGATGAACGATACGAATACTCTCTGGACACTGCCTTTTGAGGAAACATGCCATGAGACTAGGCTTAGCTAATTCGGATACATGTATGTACTGTGAGGACCTACATGTCAAAGTCAAGCAATTGCTCGGAGTAGAAGAAAGCATCTCGGCATGTACTTCTTTAATAACTTGGAAGGGGTTGGTTCCTTAAACAGTATTGAGACCATACTGAAATTCTGTAGGGAAATTCAATGCTTGGGTGAATTGGTTTTGGTCTTTTAGCCGTAATGGTTCCACATGGATTCCGATTGGCCCCACATTAACTTAACCTCACCTAACCTTCACTACATTAAAATGGGTAGCGCAAAAAGTTTAAATTGGACCCGTAGGTTTAGCCACTCCTTTTGCGTGATAATGCAGTTCCTTTCTCAACACAGCACCCCACGGATCCGTTGCACTCCAATAATATCATATTCAAAGGCAATCACACTGTGTCTGTGTAGGATGATGATGGGGAGAGCTCGCTGCTCACATCAATATCGGTAGTAATTTAACCTAAACCCTTGACGCGCGCTGTCATATGTCTTCTTTTAAGATAAAAATTGAGATAATTATGCGAAAGCCCAGGGGTAGAATTTTCAAAAAGTGCAACTGTGCAACTTCTTGCATACGCTGGCGAGACCGACATCATTGTCACTGCTGGAATGAACAATTTAAGGAATAATACAAAATTCGGTTTTTCGAAATACCGTAATAATAATAACTAGTACCGCCCGTGATCGAAATTCGACCAATTTTGTCTGTAGATAAAGTAACGAAAGCCAACTTCTTTTTTACATAATTTATTTGTTATTTATTTTATTTTATTTATATGCTAAATCTTAATTCATATACCCTTCCGCTATGAAAAACGAATGGAAAAGGCCAAAACATGGGAAATTAATGACAAAAATTAAGTTAACATATGAAATTATGTATTTTAAAGATAATATGTAATATATTCTAGTAAATTAATTGGTAGATTAAAATAGAAAATAAAGAAAGATAAATGATACCTACTTTTGTTTAATAGAAATAATTAAGATTATTTTATAGAAAATAGCTAAGTAATTTAAAGTTAAGTAAAGGAAATAAAAGAATACACGTGAACATGGAATGTTAAAAAATCGAAGAAAAATTTTCGTTTCCATAGTAACACCTCGCAGACAACTCTGCAATGCCCCTGAATTAAGCTTTTATGATTGCTTACTTTAAGGGGTAATTAAATTGCATACCTTAATGGGTTAATGAGGCTCTCCAACAGGTTTTAATCTAAGATGATTAAATTCCTTACTATGGAAACATGACGGGGACAAATTGAATGGCAACAAAATGCTTTCGATTAACTGCTAAGCATTTTGTATGGGAAATTCTTAACTTCATTTTACCAGTTTTAATGGCGACATATACCTACGATTTTTTGTTTGTGCACATCTATGGCACAGTACCTTTCGAATGATATAAGTTTTATTCTCCTCATTTCATGATAAATACTTAAAAAGTGTACGGAAACGTTTGATGTTTACGTATTAATATTATGATTGACGCGATCTTTAAAAAAAAACACGTAATCATACGCCGCGCCGCCCGAATCAGACGATGGGCAACACAAATAATTTGACAGCTGCATTGTTTAAGTTTTAAAAATTAATATTTGATTATTTTCGCTACTTGATTTAAAATGAGAAAAAAATTACATTTGACGCTAAGAAGTGAGTGAAATATATTTGTTTTTTAATTTGAAATTATTTTAATGTAATAATGTAATGTAATAGGTATCCACATTTAGCAAGTGAAGATTCACTTCTGGTGTGTGTTCACAAGCGCACTCTTTTTACTAAAATTTTCATGCATCTTTATTCAAAAATAGAATTTTTATTTGTTTCTACGGTGTCTTTACTCCAAAACCACTAAAACGATTGCGCTTAAAATCGCAACATTCTTCGGTTTTGACTCGGGAGCGGGAGAGGAACACCCCATCCACTCTCTGTTCGGAACGCTATTTCTCGATTGTGGGAGCTAATATTATTGCGTTGCTTAAACAAAGAACTTTGCAAAACAATAAGAGGGATAGAAAAGCGGGAATGGCACTTCCCATATAACAAAATTATTTAAAATACTGAGGTTAACTGCGCCAGTGAATAATTAAAATTTAATTAACCGCTGAGGTTAACTTACTTTTGTGATATAACAATGCATTTAATTGCACAACAATGATGCGCTGCATAAACCATATGGTGTGCAAACTATAAAAATAATTCTGTATTTATGTAGCATGAATGGGAGATTACTTAAATTTGTGATTCATTGTATACGTACATAGATAAAAAATCTTCACAGCATGCAACACCATTTTCAAATGAGGTTCGTTCCATCAATGGGTATGATTGTCGTCAATTTATTTATTCTTTAAAATTACATCCAATTGGACTGTTTACTCAATGAATTTCAATCCATTTTTTCAGTGTATTCTACTTCCGACGGACACACGCGACGATGATACTTCAATGGACGGTAGCACTATTTCTGATAGCCCTTAGCAAGGTGGCTGATGTAAGTCTCTTACAACAAATCATTTTCCATATTAAACCACTCTCATTTGAAGGCGTCCAATACCACTTCCAATGGATTAAGTTTTCGTCCACTTTTCAAGCGCATTGTTAACAAGGCTGCAGATTGTAAATCTTGTTGTACGTATATAGGCCAAAGGCTTAAGGAGCTTCTACCATAATACACTACTTGTCTCTCCTAGCTTGTGGACTATCAAACAAAAATCGAATAGTAGGTGGCACCGATTCCGATGTGAACAAGTACCCTTGGGTTGCTATGCTTCTCTCACGGGGACATTTTAGCTGTGGCGGTTCCTTGATTAACAACAGATACGTTCTAACTGCTGCTCACTGTGCCAACCCGTCACAAACCTCGGGCTATGAAGTTCACTTTCTGCAGAATCGACTAGATGCAACTGTTCCAGACACAATAATTCGAAAGGTATTTCATTTGGGATTCATATGGCCTTCATGGTATAAACTTACGTCTTCCACGTGTTGTAGATAAGCCAGGTTATTGTGCATCCAAACTACAACAGTCGCACTTTGGAGAATGACATCGCCTTGCTAAAGTTAAGTCAGCCCGTTCAATTTGACGATAAAATACGTCCCGTATGCCTTCCTTCAGCAACTCGTTCTTATAATGGACAGAATGTGAGCTTGAAATTGGATGCTTAAGGATGTGTTAATTTATCTATACTACTTCAGGGAATCGCGATCGGATGGGGTGCCCAACGGGATAATGGGAAAGTATCCACTCAGCTGAAGGAGGTAAGTATCCCAATCGTTTCGAATAAACAATGCCGCGATACTGGACTAAGGGTAACTCAAAATATGCTGTGTGCAGGAGTGCAGCAAGGTGGAAAGGATTCTTGTCAGGTACGTTGTCCGTCTCTAACTGAATTGTATTTAAATTCTTGTTCAACAGGGTGACAGCGGTGGACCATTACACGTTGTTAGTGCATCGAAATTCACTCAAGCAGGTATGCATCCATTACGGCATTTACAAAAGTTGTTAATGTGAATTGTAAAAATTTCAGGAATTGTCTCATGGGGCATTGGATGTGGTGCGGAAAAACGTCCCGGAGTCTACACAAAGGTATCGAGCTATTTAACCTGGATTCGACGAAATACCCCCGACGCTTGTACTTGTGTATAAAATTTAAATAACTGGTCTATTTGGTAATAAAGATTCGTAAAGTTGCAACAGTTTTTTTTAGACACAAAGCTATATCTACAGTCGACTCTTGACAGAGTGAACTGACGAAAATCTGTCAAGTTTTTCAATTGTCGATAAAGATCAAGAACTTGCAAAAAAAACGAAAGGAATCCAGCCAGACAGTCTTCATTGTAAGGAAGAACGCAGATTTTAAGGACACCTTCGGTGGAAGGCCTGACAATTTTGTTCCCAAAGAGCAGGTATCGAAATAAAAAGGGTTGTTTAAAAAATGTACCAAAACGTTCTCACTTAATGAAGATAGATATGAAATTGTATTTAAAATAAAGTGCACGACTGGATCGCACGAAACTTTCTCGTTCATATCATTAGTTTGTTTGGTTGATTTTTATTTAATTGTTGTTTATAGGTTTTAAAACAAGATTTTTCAAATTGGTAATGATGGTAGGTGGTGACTCGAAGTACGGTTTTTGATGTAAGAATTCAGAGATTTGTTTTTGAATTTACACGTGTTTGGGGGTAAATGAACTGCGGGTTTCTGATAGTGTAGACTCCAATTGGTTGGAATTATTTTAAGGTTCATTATTAATATGATTGAAAAAAGAAGAAGTGGGAAATATTTGCTAAAAAGTAGTTTCTAGTTGTGATTACATTTTAACTGGTACTGCGGTAATGTTTAAAAGACGGCGTTATTTGCATTTTTCTAAGAAAAAATAAGTACGGGGTTTTATAAACAATTCTTATGTTATCGTAAATAAGCATTTTAGTCAAAATTTTTAAAGCTGATTTTGGAAAATAATACGTACAAACTAGTAACAAATGTTGCAATGTTGAGTGTGAAAAATAATGTTGCTCAACTATTTAGCTAAAAATTGAGTATAGGGTATTGTTCAGGATGTTAGTATTACTTGGTTTTTAAAGTTTTATCCAAATCGAAAATCGCGTTTGCGAGATATGAACAGTTTTAAAAATCAGCGTTTCCGGTATTTATAATCGAAAATGAAGGACGCAATAATGTTGAAAACGTCAATTTTACTCCAAGTATGCATTTTGGTCAAAATCGCTTTAGCCGTTTTCATGTAGGTAAAAAAAATGAAAAACCAAATTCTCAAAATCTGCCTTTTTTCAAAAATCCATTATAAACAATTTAGAGAAAAACCGAGTTTGCTGTCATGTTAGGAATGACCATATTACATACATAATTAAATTTTGTTGCAATCGTATTGACCGTTTTCGAGATAAGGCCACTTTTCAAAAGTACCGTTATTCGACTCTTTAGCCAAAAACTGGATATGCAGCCATGTTTACCCCATGTAGCGTAGCGCAAGTATACATTTTGGTTAAAATCGGTTAAGCCGTTTTCAAGTAAACCATAATTAAATAAAGACTTAAAAAAACATCATTTTTCCAAAATAGTCCGTTGAACGATAATTTAGGGAAAAACTGAGCTTGCCATCATGTTGGGAATGACCGTATTACCTTAAATATGAATTTTTGTCGAAATAGTTTTAACCGTTTTTGAGATATGACCAATTTTCAAAATTACCGTTATTCGGACGGACAGACGGACAGACGGACAGACGGACAGAATTGCGAGACCCACTTTTTCGAGTTCCTCTATCATCGTAATGTCAGATTTGATTAAAATCTCGAGTTCGATTTTTTGTACGATTACAATACCTTTCTCTTACTACGTAGGTAATGCGAGAAAGTTAAAAAATTGGTAGCTCACATTGGCTGAGTGGCTAGTGTCTTGGTCTTTAGTGCTCGCGGTATTCCAGGTAGGTGCTCCTAAAACACTTGATTGTAGGAATTAGTTTCGCACCGAAAAATATAATCAAGGACTGTACAGCTTAGGGTTGCTGGGAGTATCTGATTTAAGCGGTTGTGTAAAATCAGTCAAATATTCGATGATTTTATGAATTCAAAAAATCGTTAGCAATAGTCGTTTGGGTTAAAAGTTCGCATTTTGGACTTTGGGGTTAAAATACTGAAACAAGTCACAATAGATGTAAAGAGGGCGAAGCAAAATGTATTGGACAAGAACGTCACGATAGACAACTATAACTTTGAGAATGACTTCGTCTACTTCCACTGCGCTATTAGCTCTGAAAATGACACCACAGCGGAAATCAAGCACAGAATTACACCTGCCAATCGGTGTATCGTTGGCATTAAAAGGCAGTTGTTTGAAAAGGCCATGCCAAGAAATACCAAGGAGGAGAAGCATGGACGGATGAAGATGTCCTTAGTCGCTTCGAACAAAAAATTATTATTCCAGTGATTATTGGTCCCTTTTGCTTTGACGGGGCTTAGAGATGCGGAAATTTAAGAACGAACTATATGAGCTGTACAGCGACAGCGACCTGATCAGAAAACACCAGTTGTCTAAGATGAATAGGACACCACAATTCGTTATATTATACATGTCGAAGAGTCTTCAATTCCAATCATTCCCGGAGAAACAGCACAGTAGAAGAAGATTTCGCCATAGGTGGGGCTCATTGTGCAACCAGTGACGTGCCGTGATGCTTTCAATAAGGTGTTCTGGTGTAACTGCTACCTACTTCAAATTTTGTCTTTTAATTTTGATCATTTTTGTTGATTTTAATTCTTTTCCTTAATTTTTTCATGTTATTTTTTTAGCATTTTTGTTAAACCTGAAACCCGAACACCATACACTTCTATCTTGGTTACTTGCAAAAAGCAAACAGGGCAAAATAATTTGCTTAAAGTGGGACAACCACACAGCCAAAGTTTGACCTCATCATTTTTTTCTTGGAAACCACTGGTAAAAGATTTATTTTTTGTAGAATTTAAATTAGGTACCAAAATTAATAATTTGTAATTTGTCTGTGAAAATGGTTTTTCAACTAGTTTTTCAACTACGCATCTGCAATTATTTAGACGTTCTGCATTGATTTTTCATGAATGCACTTAAAAAGTAGAAACGAAAAACATTTTTTTTTACTCAGAAGTGCAGGACAGAAATGAATACATTCAACGAATCCATCCTTAACGCAAGGTGGTACATACAGTGAATTAGCACCCCAGCAAGCAAAATAAAAATGAACAAGAATTCTCAACGTACCTACTGCATCTACACAACCGAGAACCGAGGTGTGGAATGGAATGAACGATGGTTCACTGAATGACCGTTGAGATGTGCGCTTTATAAAGGTTTTTGGTGTTCAAATGCTATAGTGCTATAGATTATTTATCAGAGAGTAGATTTCGTGTTTTTTAACTTTGTAAGTGGATTCGGTGCGCTGAATTTACGAGAACACCTTTGACTGATAGCTAGGTAGTTGCAAAATAAATACTAATGAGAAGACTCAGGTATTTTGGTAACATACCTATATGCAAAACAAAGATTTTGGTAGGGTGTGCGGTGAACACTTGCACACCTTCGAATAAACGTCACTGTGCGCAACTAGAGGCTAACTGAAGATCGTGCTAACTGGATAGGCATGTTGGTTAAGGCCCTGGTCTACCCCCGGCACTGGAGAGTCACATAAAAAGGCGCATAAATCAGGCTGGACCGATGGCATGGGTTGTGTACCAGTTCACATCAACTCCTCGTGAGATGACGATGCCCTCGAATCGCTCGTACAAAATTTCCGGTAGCGCCGTTCGTTGGAGTCCATGTTATCCAATTCAGACTAAAAGAAGATGGTAATCATCGACTATAGCGCTCGCGGCTAGCGGTGATGGCCTTGCCAATGTCGTTCTCAAAGAAATATGAACCGATGACGCCGAAAGCCCAAAATCCACACTAAACAGTGACTTTTCGGGATGCAGTGGACGCTCTTTGATCTCTGGAATCGTCCCAGATTCGACAATTTTATTTGCACCCATTCATACAGAAATGGATCTCCCGTTAAGTGGGCGAAGTGCGGGAAACGTTGTTGAACGAACAGAACACCTATTTTCATAAAACAATTTCGTTGTAAGAACTTCCAAGAAATGCATCCAACAAAGGGTTGGACTTGCAAGCCTCACCCACTTCAAATCGCACGAGATTAATCAAAAGTCGATAAAATTACGAAAATAAATTTCTCTCCCCGTTTTTTTTTTGTTTCATCGCCATTAGCCATCAATTGATAAATCGTAAAACGCTATCCAGAAAAAGGCCTTTCTGTCAATTAAACTGCACAAAAAACCAACACCAGCATTAGTAAACAATTTCTTGCCTATTACCAAATCAAACGAAGTTATACGTAAATTCTCTCTCCGATAACGACGACACTCACTATACTTGCATACGAAAAAAAAACACCATTCTGCGTCCGCCATTTAGTATGTGTGGTAGCCGTTCCGAAGACTTAAACAACCAATTTACTTTCACTTGATAACAAGACCCATATCCACAAGCGAAAGTTTTTTTTCCCTCCTCACATACCTATATAGACTTATTCGTCATTGTTTCTGTTTTGGGCCAACATGAGTAGGACGTATATAGTTAATTAAAAGAAGAAAAAAATCAAACAAAAACACAAGAACGAAATAAATCCGACAGCTTGACACATTTCTTTTCCTTCTTCTTTTGTGTTGACACTATTCGATATTCGAAACGGAAGCTCCAAGCTATGTGGGAAGATGGATCTCTTTATAGGGTAACAACAAAACCGCTAATAACCATTCATGTCTATCGAAACGGACGGCCTCTTGACGAAGAGAGAAATTTCTACCGTCCAACAGCGCGTTGTTGTATTGATTTAATCGTTTCGCTAATGAATTAGTTAAATATTCAAAAAGAAATGCCTGACACCAAAATGGTTAACCACTACATTGGAAAAAGTGTGAGAATTTGCCAAAATGTCTCTAATATACGTTTCTTCTCATTGAGATGGTCAAACAAGTGTTTTTCTTTCACCACCACAAGCAGCTGGCACTCAAACTCGCATAGTTGATGAAATATATATCTCAGCTTGGCCCGAGCGCAGACCATGGTCAAGGTCCATAATGTGCTTCGGTTCGTCGGCAAAGACATTTGTGGCTACAGTGGCTCCGTCTCCGTTGCATTATACGCAAGCTCAAGCATCTAAACCGTCAAGGAAGTCCGCTCTGATATAATTCTTAAGCGTGGCGCAGAACTCGTTCCGTTCCGGTGACGTAATCAGGTTGAAAAGAAAATTTCGTGTTCGAGTACCTATTATTTAGCTTTTCGAAGCTTGAATGAGAAAGTGAAATTCGGTGGACCGTCGCGTCGTACGGATTTCTGCGTGAAAAAGTATCAAATGGGAGCGCGTCACCAGAAATCGAAATCCAGTTCGTTGCTCAACTCTTTCGTTTTGCCAGCACCAAATTGTGAATTACTTGTCCCTGCTGTCGTTGCAAACCGCATTAGGATACAAAAAGATCAAATCAAATCGATCGGTTGAATGAACCGCGCACTGCAACGCGCAGATCGTACTTAATTACTGCACTCGGTGTGTTTGCGCGCTGCACAAATTGAAAAGTGAAAAGAAGTTGTTAAGTGGAGATTACTCAACAGCGTGTGTATACAGTTGGGCTATTATGGATACGAAATACACTTTAACACTGTCAAACAAGTGAGAAGGTACCACAGGCGAGTCGTTATCGTTACCGGTAAACGAAAGTGAAATTAAAGATTGCGCATTTACGAACGCAACGCAGCGCCGCGGTGTGGTTTGGTTTTGCGGTGAACAAGTCCGTGTATTCATAAGCGAAACCGTCTATTGTGTTGCCCGCCGCCGTTGTCGCCACCGCCCAATCAAACGAAAGTAATAGCGATCACTAACGGTAACGTACTGTTGGTCAAGCCGTCCAGTTCGGTGGTGGCTATCGAAACATTCGGACAAAGTGTGTGTGCGTTTGTTATTTTGTTATTGTTGTTGTTGTTATTGCCATTGGCAGACGGCAGTTGATTCTTTGAGTGGCTTTTGTATCGGATTTACATTGTTCAACTTGAAATCGAAATACAAATGTGGTTATGTAGTAATTGGCTATAACAGAAAATGGTTTTGTAATTATTGTTGTTATCGCGAAGATGCAGTTGTGTGCGTGTGTTGCCCGGGCGCATCTATTCAATGTGAATGTCAAGTGATGGCCAATTACCTGTACTTAATGGTAACCCATTGATGCATTGTTCTTATTTTGTTTAATTTATTAACTGGAACCGTACGAAGAGAATAGAAGAGATTCGTTTTGGAAACATGTTGAGTACTATTTGTCGCAGTGTTAGCTGGTGTTATTTGCTAATTGCTTTCATAGTGCTCTATAAGATTTCTGTGATATCTGCCTTTAATGGAACATACAATTTGGAATACGATACGAGGGCGGCGAACACAAATAGATCGGGGAGGTTCCTGTTCGATGCGATCTTTCGAATTGGAAGTGGGCTGACGAGTGCTTTTGGATACGAGGATGGAGACGAAGACGCCGAGGCGGAGAGTCATGTGAAGACATGCGATTGTGGTAAGGGCATGACGTATTTAGTTAACCATCATCATCATTAAGTGCGGTTTTTTTCGCCTTTACCTAAAATGTTAAGTGTGTTGGTTCGATGCCCGGAAAAACACAAGTTAATCTTAAGGTTTTTTGCACCACGCCACCTCTCGCGAACGTCTGACAAAAATCCGAGAGTGTATCTGTCATGAATGTGCTTCTTAATTTGCCGTTTGAAATCCCATCCATTTGTCCAAAAATGAAAAACTCACGCAAAACGAATGGTTGGGAGAAGTTAGGCCTTTTGTCCGTTACGGACCTGGTGCGCAAAGCATTTATTATTTTTTTTACCTGATGTCGAAATGTATGTAATGATGTGTGATATTTTGGACTTTCGAAGTGGCTTCCATCATCCATTAACTTAAATGATTGTTTTATCGGGTTTTTCCATACGATCGTGTGATGCACCTCTATCGCGGAGTACTTTGGAAGCTTTTTTCCTTAAAGTCGATTACGATTTGAGGGTACAAATACTGCGAACAGCTCTAGAGATCAAACCATACAGAGCTGACACTTACCTCTGAGAGTCATTCGCACCTGCAGAATTCCAACAATCAACTCAGTTCGTAACTAGCTAGTTTGTGTCGAGAGAAGTTTGAATGACATTCAGGCGCTCTTGTGGTGGAAGTGTGGATTATGATAATTTGTCAAACATTAGGTAGTACGCAAAAGTAAATGAAAAAGTACCCTGCCGTGTGAAAAGGCATCTTCAATTTAAAGCTCGCACTTGTACGTTTTAAGAGTAAGCAGCATTTTTCTTTTTTAAGAAGAGTGTTAATATTTTAAGCAGCTTCAACCTTTCGCTTGTGAAAACACATGTCACTTGTCCTACCTCCAACGGAAAAGTAGCAAAATAAATATAGCTTATGGACACGATTATGGGGGTACTCTCCAAGAAATTAACTCTCAAAATTCTACCAGAGAATTCGCCATCGCCGTATCAAAATCATGAGAAAATTGTTCCCAAATGGACAACCACGAGTGAGCAACTTTCAAGAGTTTACTTGTGAAAGTACTTCCACACCTTTAAGGTGCGACCAGTTTCATGGTACATTTGTTTGGTTTGTGACCTTGAACTAAATTTCCAATTTCAGAGAGAAGATTTCTTAAATCAAATTTTAAAGACAGTGTAGTCTTTTATTCTTCGTAAGTGGCGATAGAGCGCGTTCAAAAATATGCACAATTACTCTTGTTTAAAGAAAGCATGCGATTGTGTTACGTTACGACCGACCGACTTTGCGGTTTTAATGTTTTCCAAGAAACAGTGGTTTTTTCAGAGCTGAGAACTTCTCGGATGATGTGACATTTCGATTGTGTTAAATTTTAACTAAGAACTCAGTGCGCCAAAAGTAAAATTAACGACCAATATCTAATCCATACAGCTCTTTCGGGTTTAGGTTACTAAACTTTTGACTGCTCCCATTGACAACTGCAAATATACATCTGTGATGTGCTTTGCAAACTCTAATTGTTTACATTCTGCTTGGACATAGTGGAGAATCTGACAAATTGTATAGATTAATAATTACTTGATAAACATAATTTAATCTGCAAATGTCATAAATAAAAGAGAAAATTACTGAACGGGCACTAGATTGTTTATGAAAGCGCAAACATAATTTTCTATTTAAAGCTCCCCCCTTTCAAATTGTTTATTGTACCGAATAAAACTGTAAGATTTTGTATAGAAAATAGTTTACGCAGGCCTCATAATTTTCCTCGATCAATTTGACTCGGAAATCGACTGCGGAATATTACGCAAATTTTCAAATGTCAAACTATGACAAGCGGTCGTGTGAATTTTTTTTCATTTATGTCTGGAAATCAATAAAATTATTTCTATCGATTATTATAAAAGCACACTTGATGGAAATATGTATTTGTTTTTGCCAAAAAATTCTAATATAAATAACTCCAATTTCTTCACAAAATTAATCAGGCGTTCCTTTTCACTTACTTTCGGTATGATATCGATAATTTTGATTAGTCTAAGAACAGCTGAGTTGAGTTTGACAAGAGACTGTGACAGTCGATTTACGAGAAATACGCAATACATATCCGAGGGGTATTTATTCACTAAAAACACAGCAGACATTTATGAATTTACGAGCTGCATAAAATTATGAGATTAAGTGAATAACCTTAGTGACTTGGAAACATTCACCTGCTTTATATGTCCTGCTTATGTCATTGTCTTATGTTTCTTTGATTGCCGATACAAAACATATCAAACAAACCTAAGGCGTATTAACTTTGACATAATGCTAGCCGCTGCATTACTAAGTGAAAAGGTCAGTCAACTACTATTGGTATTATTTGCGACGTGCTGGTTCTTAACTTTTCGATATTTTTAGTTAGAAAAATTAGATTTAAAGTGACTTTAAAAATAGTGAATAAATCAAATCCTAATTCAATTATGGCGCAATGACAGTTATGATAATTATGGTTACTAGCAAAGGAATACAATTTATATCTCATAGGAGATTTTATTAAGCCTTTGATGGTTTACAAATGAATATACCAATAGGTGTATTCAAACACTCATAAGAACCCATGGAGCATAAATAAATAAATAAATATTTTGGCGCGACAGGTCTATGGGACTCAAGGCCTAGCCTTGAGGAAGAATGGAAGGGATCTACAATTTTAGACGTTCTCGAAAGGTGGCGCAGTGGAAAAAAAACCTTAAGATGGAATTTGGCCCTCTCGGGATTCGAACCTGGGACTCCTCGCCTAGTAGCCAAACACACTACCACTAAGCCACTGCGCCGACGACCCATGGAGCATACTACATAAATTAACAAACTCAAAACATTTCGCAGAGTACTTATCATACGTCCATAGTCCATAATACACATCACTTTGAAATCGATAACACAGTGTAATAAGGTATATAAGTTTTCGCTTACTTTTCCATGCTGCGTAGGTACCTACTTGAAATACAGAAAGAGAAACGTTACTTTTATTGCCCTTAAGTGCGTGAACAGTTTACGAATTCTCCCAAATTCAAATCACACGTTGCTAAAAAAAGTCACAAAAATAGGTAAATAGTTAAGGTTTCACAAAGTGTTCGACCTCACGCTCTTAAAAGCATATAAACTCGTTTATTTGAAAGAAAAATCATTCAGCTCTGTACGAATATATTTCTTGTCATTTTCCTGATTTTCCTGAACCTTTCGGTGAACGGCCTACCTTGAAGCAATTGTGGGCTAGTGGGTTTTTCTGGCCTCTATGAGTGTAGCTCATTTTGAAAACGATTTTCGTCATCACCTAACTATTTTCCTAACATTGCCATCGTGACTTTTTGCCTGAGACTTTGATGTTAAAAATCATTTCTCGATGGCAGCATGCACACTCCAATGGACCAAATAAAAACAATTGTTGAACTGAAACTTCTTGAGTGGTAATTCCGAACTTTAATAAAATGAAAAGGCGTCAGGAAACGGGAGGAGGTAGCGAGTGTTGGGAAGAAGCTCGAGCAGAATAAGATAGGTAAATCGAATTTAATTTCGAGTCAATTGTAACTCCTAAGTATTTAATTTGCTCAACTTGTTCTAATGTTTGGCCGTCTACCTTTAAGTTTAATCTGTGATTATATTTAAAAATCATACATTTCGATTTAGAGACATTTAACTTTAATTTATTTGATATCAGCCATGTGTTTAATTTATCTAAGTCGTCCTGGATTTTTTGTTCGCATTCTCGTATGCTCTTCCCCGATATGAATAGAAGTGTATCATCCGCAAATAGTGCTATCTGCGATTCGCTTATTATACTCTTAATGTCGTTTATATAAATGATAAAAAGTAGAGCACCAAGTATCGATCCTTGAGGGACGCCCAATTTTGTCTCGATGCTGTCAGATGACAGCGATGATGCGTGCTTTATCGTAAGTGACGTCTGGTGGAACTTGACAGTAAAGGAGATGAAAAGTGGATGAAAAGTAAAATAGTAGATAACCAATTAAACACCGATGGTCCACGAAGTACCATGCGATTCTCTTATGGTCTTCTTTCGTATTTATTTGGCGTTTGCTTTATTTTCGAATCAAGGCACAGCACGACAAAAAAATTAACGTATAAATGCAGGATGCAAGCCCAAAAGAGAATTATGTAAGAAGTGTCGTACGACAAAGCACGCTGAGCGTAAATTCCGTCCTGATACTGACTATGTTGCAGAGTATTGCAGAGTATCTCTAGAGCGCGAGTTAAGTATCCATAGCAAAACATATTGAGAAAAAAGATAACATTATTTGTATTCAATGATATCTTTAGTCTCTAGTACAGTCTTGCACACAACGCTACAATGATAACATATGTAAAAGAGATAATATCGTTTGTATACAATGTTGGAATATTATCTCTTCTTCATTATCAAGCAAGACGATTGTACGCTTGGGTCTCCTTGTAGATAGATAAGAAAAGTATATAAATACGACTGTATGATGAATTTATCAACAGTCTTATTGTAACTACATAGTAGCCTTAAGCTCCTTTTAGAATTAGTAAAAAGTATTTCAATAATAAAGGACATAGTTCCAAATAAATATTGTTTAATTTTAAAAGTAAGAAACAAGTGTTTTAATTGGCGATCCTGCCAGGAGGTTAAATATACTTTTTAACTTCAATCGAGCGGACCTCGGGAACAAGTAGTGAAATCTAGTATAAACAGAACACTCGCGTTACCGGTTACAAGAATTACCTAGCATAGCAGGTACAAATATAGCTTCTTCGTACGAAGCAGCAAAGCAATTCAGTGAAAGTGTATATGTGGAGGAAAAAAACACACAAATTCGACGACAACAGACACGAGTTCAAAATGGAACAACTCGCAGTATTAATGGCAAGATTAGAAGCTTTAGAAACCAGGTGCAACACAGTAACACAAACCCTAGAGCACACACGCACAGAGAATGCAAGGTTAGCAGCAATAATAACTAACCAAAATCAAATAAACACTAATTTAGAAACAAAACTAAATGAAGTAAAATCTGGATTAGGCATAGTACCAAACATACCTGTGCTAGAGGAAATAAGAACCACATATACAGATGGTAGTGAAATACAGTTAGACGCATTTAAAAGCCTACCTATTTTCAACGGCGATCAATCAAATTATCGGTCGTGGCGCGAAGAAGCATCCAGATTAATGGACAGCATTAAAAACTTCAAAACACACAGTAAGTACGCAGCAGCATTGACTATAGTGAAAAGTAAAATACAGGGTGCAGCCGCGAATGTGTTAACTAATTATAACACAATTTTTAATTTTGAGGCGATACGTAACAGATTAGATTATACGTACTCTAATCAAGAACCTCTATACGTGCTACAAGACATGATGAAAGCCATCACGCAAAAAAGAAGCACACTGTCTGAATACCACGACGAGATAAATAAAAATCTCAATTTAATAATATCAAAAATCACTATGTCAGGTGATCCGCCGAATATAATCGACAGACTAATTAAAAATGCTAACGACGACGCAGTTCGTATATTCATTGATGGTATGAGTGACAACTTTACAAGAGGATCATTATATTCAGCTACAATAAATGATCTAGAACACGCATTCGCAATTGCTCGCAGAATAGAACATGATAATGTGCACAGGCATTTACATCTCACTCAAGATAAGCACCACAAAAATATGCCACATGAACGCAGAAACGAAAGAAGACCAAATTATTCGAGCCAAACAACGAATTATCAACCCCAGAAGCAATACGATAATATGCAGCAACACAATCAAGGACCACAGCCGATGGAGATAAACTCGAGACAAATTGTACATGCACAGCGACAAAATTGGAATCAATACAAACCCGATGTATATAATCCACCAGCGAAACGTGAACACAGCGGGAGTTTCAACACACACAACAGACCGCAACGATCTTATCAGCAGAACTTCAAGCAGCAGAGAGTAAATAACTCCCGACAACAACGCAGAGACGATGTCAGCAGTACATATGCAGAAGCAGATGAAACGGAATGTATGGTAAATAATAACATAAGAATAGATCATTTAAACTAGTAGACGGGTTGCCCTGCTTAAATTTAACTAGTACTATTTCTAAGGAAATTTATAAAATTCTTATTGATACTGGTGCAACCCATAATTACATTAATAGAAAATGCGATTCTAGCGAAAAAATTAAAATTAAACCTATAAAAATAAAAACAATGCATGGTTATTCTATGGTAGATACAAAGAAAGTAGTTAGGATATTAAAGAAAAATATAACATTTTTTGAATTAGAGGATATTCAGTCTTTTGATATGATATTAGGATATGAAGGACTTAAAGTTCTAAACGCGGAAATAAATTTCAGTAATATGACTCTAACTACCATAAGCAGTGTCGAATCTATTCAGAAAATTAATTACATAATTGGGGAAAATAATATTTATAAAGCAGATATAGATAGACTGATGAAGATTAATAACAGCATAGGACCGTTACCCTTTACAGATACTATAGAAGCAAGCATTAGGACGACCAATGATAATCCGGTTTATGTTAAACAATATCCATATCCCATAGCAGATAACGAATTCGTAAACAAAGAAATACAGAAACTCTTACATGACGATATAATAGAAAAAAGCCATAGTCCTTATAACAGTCCCATATGGACAGTACCTAAAAAAGGTTTGGACGAAAAAGGAAAACCAAAACGGCGCATGGTTGTTGATTTCCAAAAACTTAACGCTCACACTGTAACAGACAGATACCCCATTCCGGATGTCAACATGACAATTCAAAATTTAGGTAAAGCCAAGTACTTTACAACGTTAGATTTGGAGTCAGGTTTCCACCAAATTAAAATCAAAACAGATGATAAAGAAAAAACAGCTTTTGCTATAAATGGCGCAAAATATCAATTTAAACGAATGCCTTTCGGGCTCAAAAATGCACCAAGCATATTTCAGAGATGCGTGGACGACATTTTGAGAGACTTTGTAGGTAAATTCGTACACGTTTACATTGATGACGTATTGATATATTCTTCATCTGAGGAAGAACATATACAGCACATAAGTCAAGTATTCGACGTACTCAATAAAGCCACATTAAAAATATCTGATGAGAAAAGTAAGTTTTTTCAAGAAGAAGTAGAATACTTAGGTCACATAATCAGACATGGTAGAATCACTACGAACCCTGAGAAAATAGCAGCTATAGAAAATTTTCCAGTCCCACAAACGGTAAAGGATTTGAGAGGATTTTTAGGTCTTACAGGTTACTATCGTAAGTTTATAAAAGGATACGCAAGCATAGCCAAGCCCCTGACATTATATTTACGAGGAGATAACGGTAAAGTAAACAAAAAACAAAGTAAAAATATTAAGTTAAATCTGAATGATTCAGCATTAGAAGCGATTAGAATTTTAAAAAATTATTTGAAAGAACAAGTCGAACTTTTTCAACCGGATTATAGTAAACCATTCGAGCTTACTACTGATGCATCCAACATAGCTATTGGAGCCGTACTAAGTCAGAATAAGCAACCTATACACTTCTTGTCAAGAACACTGAGTAAGACAGAAGAGAACTATAGCACAAACGAGAAAGAGCTATTAGCGATCATATGGTCCTTACAAAAACTCAGAAACTACATATATGGTATAGCAGACTTAACCATATATACCGATCACCAGAGCCTTATATATTCTGTATCAGAAAAAAATCCCAACACAAAGCTGAAACGTTGGAAGGGAATCATTGAAGACTTTGGAGCAAAATTAGTTTATAAACCAGGAAACCTAAATCTTGTAGCTGACGCATTATCACGTCAACGCATAAATACTTCTACCATAGAAACAGCACATTCAGCTGAAAGTTCTTCTAATGATATAATAAAAACTGTGAATCAGCCTTTTAATGCATACACTGCACAGTTCGAACTTATTGAAGATATAACAAATAATATCGAAACACAAATCTATTTTAGTAACAAAATAAGACTCATAATAAAGTTTAAGGACAAAGACTCTTTACTAAGGCAGATGAAAGAAGTTATACAACCCCAAAAGATTGTAGCTTTGCATACGAAATTTGAAAACATATACAAATATGGTGAAAACATAAAAAAAGAATTCCCACTAGTAAGATTTATATTCACACCAAGAAAACTTCAAGACGTGACAAATTTGGAGGAACAACTAAAACTTGTAAGGGTAACTCACGAAAGAGCACACCGAGGGTTACGTAACAATATACAAGAAATCTCAGAGAAATATTACTGGCCCGATCTAAATAAACAAGCAAAGAGTTTCAACAGAAAATGCATAGCATGTCTATTTGGAAAATATGAAAGAAAACCTATCAGAGAACCTCTGAATAATTCAGAAATACCAACACATGTGGGAACACACATTCATATGGACATATACTTCAACGACAAGTATACTTTCCTTGTAACAGTAGATAAGTATTCTAAATATACAATCCTTCGGGAAATCGAAACTCGAAACAGACTGTACGACGTTATGGAAGAGGTCTTATCTAATTATTTCCCAAAATGTGAACGACTCATGACAGATAACGAGAAGGGATTCAAAACAGAAATGGTGAACCAAATGTGTTTGAAATACAACATAACTAAAGTAGAAACTCCAGTATACAGATCGACAGCGAACGGTCAGGTAGAACGTGTAAACGGTACAATAACTGAACTGTCTAGAATATTCACAATTCAGAATAAAACAAGACTTATCGAAGAAATATTTAGAACAGTGCGTGAATTAAATAATTCTATACACTCAGTTACCGGTTTGAAACCTAGAGACATTTTCTTTAATCAAAATAAATATAGCAATAGTGAAATTATAATAAATAAACTAAACTCAGCATCCAAAAAAGTGATCGAACGTCTAAATAAAGGAACTCGACACAGAGAGTATAAAAAAGGAGATAAGATAATGGTAAGAATCACAGGTCTTAGAAAGAAATCTAACGCCAGATACATAACAAGAATAGTAGAAGAAGATAAAGGAGACACTGTAATCTCTAAAGAAGGAATAAAAATTCACAAGGATAACATAAAGAATTATCATTTTTCAGATGACGAAAATATTAATATTCCTAACATTACTAGGAATTGTACAGAGTCAAGAAGGGCAAGGAAACGTTCAAATAACTGAGTTACTAAACAAGAAGTTTATACTTACGCAAACAGATGACGTGTATTTATTCAAAGAACAAACTTATTTGTTACATGCCACCAACCTGACTTCGATATTTCAACCTTACGTAAATATCGTAACTAGTAAATATCAACCTACACAAGAAGAAAAAATTTGGTTAAGTAAAATTAAGAATTTAGCAGACCAATTACAAGAACATACTAGGCATACTAGATCAATTAACTTTTTAGGAACAGCTTTCAAATATGTGTTTGGTAATCCTGACCATTATGACTTAGTTAACATAGAAACGAGTATAAATAATCTCATAGAAAACAATAATAAACAAAAAACTATAAATTCTAGATTTGAACAAATTTTGCAACAATTCGAAGGTCAGAGCCTTAAAGAACATTTAGTAATAGAACAAGTGTACGAACAATTATTATTATTGACCAGAACAATTAATGCAGCAAAAAATAATGAATATTTATCAGAAAGCCTAGACTTAGATGACATTAAAAATATTATTCAACATGAAATAATTCAAGTACCCATAATAAATATACTTGAGTACTCTAAAATATTATTAGCTAGAACTGATGAATTCTTCATCACAATATATAAATATCCAGTTCTAATTAAATCATGTAAATTGTATAAAGTAACACCTTTAAATTCAAAACATGGAAAAATCATTACAGATAAAACAATTGCCTTATGTAACCAAACTTATTTAAGAACAAGAAATTGTCAAAATCATCTAAGTAAAAACATTTGTGAAATTAACTTTGAAGAAGAAAATTGTCTTATTCCACTTTTAAAGAATATAACTTCAAAATGCAACATTAAACAAGAATACGATTACGACTTAGAAATTGAATCCGGTGTTATGTTATTAAGCGGTAAGCATAAGTTAAATAATCAAACAATTAATGGTATAAACTTAGTTACTTATGAAAATACTATAAATCTAGACGATAAAATATACAAAAACATGCATAAGCAAATTAAAGAAGTTATATTAAGAAATCATAATTCAGAGTCTTACATCGACCAAATAATTAAAGAAGATACAATGTACAAATTCGATAACATAGATACTTTAAAAAAACTAATTATTCCTTTTGAAGAAAAACCGATATTATCAACTATATACACAATTGTAACACTGATTGTTATTCTAGCATTTACGTACATAATGATAAAAACTATACAATGTATAACAGATCGTCAAAAACAAAAAAAGATTGACGCATATAACAAAACTTATGAAAGAGAAATGTTAAAAATAGCGTCGAAAAATCGGGACGATTTCGTTTAACAAGGGGGGGAGTTAAGTATCCATAGCAAAACATATTGAGAAAAAAGATAACATTATTTGTATTCAATGATATCTTTAGTCTCTAGTACAGTCTTGCACACAACGCTACAATGATAACATATGTAAAAGAGATAATATCGTTTGTATACAATGTTGGAATATTATCTCTTCTTCATTATCAAGCAAGACGATTGTACGCTTGGGTCTCCTTGTAGATAGATAAGAAAAGTATATAAATACGACTGTATGATGAATTTATCAACAGTCTTATTGTAACTACATAGTAGCCTTAAGCTCCTTTTAGAATTAGTAAAAAGTATTTCAATAATAAAGGACATAGTTCCAAATAAATATTGTTTAATTTTAAAAGTAAGAAACAAGTGTTTTAATTCGCGTCATCAGTCGTGCAGCCTTTTTATGTATCGAGCTTATTTAGTGCGTCGGAGTTATTTAATTATTAAGGATACGGGATATCCTACCTGATTAGCACCTGGTTTGTCTCATAGAGGGCGCTCCAAACGAAATAAGAATAACAAGTTCAGACCTAGCTAAAGCCTAGTATGCCGTTGTTTTGGAACGAAATTACCGACTAAGGTTTAATACTTCCAAAGTGCAAACGCGCCACTGTTATATGTAGCTCGCTTTGATCTACCGGTAATGTCGATATCATCAACATTTATGCAAGCAGTTAGACGGACTTTTTGTAAAAATGATTCCTCTCTAATGTTGGTTTGTTAGTTTTATTCACACAAATGGTTCAAGAACGGTGTTAACCTTGTCCTGAACGAAGATCGCAAGGGCACTATGACCGTAAAATGTAACTCAGAAGATTAAATGCCAAGTCAAACAGAGCACGTTTTAACGCCGCGTTTTACCACCGCGTTCCACCTCCGCTTTGTAATAAACCTACTGCAATACATATCACCCAGAGCGCGTTTTCAACGCTGCGTTGGAAAAATTACAGATTATTTTATGACGCGGCGCGTTTGAAATAATTTTTTATTATTTTATATCCTAAAAAATGGAAAAATAAATCAGATGTCTTAGAAACTACCCATCTTTGTACGATATGAGTGATATCGTATAAAATGCAGTTTTAAAGGCTAAGTTATGGGAGACAATAGCCAAACGAATTTTTCTTTTTGCAAATTTCGTGCACCCAAATCCTTTTTCTTTTTCGGGAATTACATATCACGGCAAATAAAAGCAATAATCACTCACTCAAACGCGTTCTGTTTGGCGAAGCCTTACCGTTGCAGTATTTATCTATCATGTATTTAAGTAGCTTTGTAGATTAAATTTGCAAAGTTCAAAATTCGGAGCAGAATTTATTTGCGAGTTAGTTTTTCTCATGCATATTCAGACGTTTTGTTTAATTGCTTTAATTTGTTTGAAATGTTTTTTTTTTTTTGCAGCTGACTCGTTAGCATTTGCTGAACATTTTATTAATTTAGTTAAGCTTCGTGTTAGTTGTTTTTTTTTTGTATACAAATTATTCAAATTCATTGGTTTCCATTCGTGTTTCGAATTTTATTATTTGTTTATAATTTGCAGGTAAAAAAACAGATGCCTTTTAGGGATGTGTTCTTACTAAATTTGTTGCAATTAATTTAGATAAAGAATGCCGCATTCGTGATTTATGCGACGGTTTGAAGTTTATTTTTCCGCATATACATATACACTAGGCAATAGGGTTTGCCTGCGTTATTTGGATTAAGGATGTAAGGTCGGTTGTCATTGAACGTATAATTGTCAAAATATGTGGCTCTCCACTATTAGGTTGAGTCTTGTTTTTGTCAATCACCTATTGTCCACTGTGGGCATGTCCTTCGCTGCCTTACAATTTCTTTTAAATTATTCGATACTGAAACCATCAGCATATTGATATTTTCCTCTTTAATATAAACATGGTTAGGTGAAAGAAGACGAACTTGAAACCAATGCAGATACACTAATAAAACGATTTCTTGTCTCTACTATACTACTTTTTCTAGTGCAAAGATAGAGAACGATTTTTTTTTGGCATTTGACGTGTAAACTTGTCTGTAAATAACAGTAAACAACTTATTCAATTTAAGTGATCGTTAGATATATCAATTTAAAGCGGGGTTCTACTTCCTCTACTATATTTTCCACAACCACCAATCGACGTTGTGCTAAGATCAGATAACTAATCTTCTTGCTCTCTCTAAACAATACATACCGTTTTACAGTGGGCCAAAATTTGAGCTTTGTTACATACCGTCATTTTGTCTTATAGATATACGTCCAACACCACGGACAAACAAACATCTCGTGATTGTTAAAATCAGGGTTCGGAGTTCAATTGTAGTAGATCACTGCAATTTGTTAAGAAAAAGCTGATTTACTGCGCAACTCTTCACATCTACTTCACTTAATTTGGTTTGTGTAATAAAATTTACTTTAAGCTGAATTCAGTCTGACCCCCACAGTTGAATAGACATAATTTTATGCGCAAATTATTTATAAAAAAACTAGCGGACCCGGCGAACTTCGTCTCGCCACAATTTTAAGCCTTCAGATAAACTCCAGAGGGATAATAAAACACAGATAGTTAAAATTTCAATGTAATTTATTTGAATTGAATCAAAGTCAAAGAGCGGTGTGATAGACAATGTTTTTCGATTTATTTTCCGGGCCAAAAACAAACAACGAAGACGGTTTGCCAACACGCGAACAGAAAACGTACAGATGACCATGCGAAAAACAGGAAAATTCGAGATTAATCCCACAGACTTCAAACGATTGGCCTTGCGATTTATTGATTGTCATTTGTCATCGCAAAAGACAATCGAACGGAAAACTGAATCCGCTTGAACTGGAATGGAAGATCAGTTGGAATAATCGGAATTCGTGGGATAAGGATTTCCTCGCCTTTGAATTTGCCCTTGGTGATCGTCGCTTTAATCAAATTGTTCGTCAGTTTCTTGGCGGATTACCGAGTTGCACAATTTCGGATAATTTGGATTCCGCAATATAAAGATAATCGATCCCACCTTCAGCTGTAAATTATGCGGCGGAGTTCTTGGCACATCAAGCGAGTTCAAAAATTCCATAGCCCCACCAAATCATCTCGAATCACCTCGTTAATCCTTCATTGTTCGGTCAACTGCCTCCACAGCTCGTTTAGGCGCCATCGTGCATTCATCCCAAATGATAATTTTGCATTCCCGCATCAATATCGCTGTCGCTGAATTCTTGGTCTTTGTGCACGTTGACATGTCAACCGTGAGAAGTCATCGGCAGCTTCAAAGCGGAATGTGCAGTTCGACTGCCTTCCAAAAGTGTGGCAGCGATGTCAGAGGATGCAACAGCTAACTCGATTTTAGATCTTCACCGAATTGTTGCCAGAATCAACGAAATAACGAATGTCTTGCCCGTCTCACCGGGAGCATCGAGAAAGTAAATGCCCCCCGTATCATCGTCAACAACCCTCATCAGCGAATCGTACACGTTCTTCTGCTCGGCATTCAACAGCTGCACATTTGTTTGAATTTTTTCGGCCAGCTCATCCCCATCATAGTCTTCCTCCCGTTGCAATTCGCGATTGAATGCATCGTGCATCCAACAATTTGGGGTTGGCATTTCCAATTTCAACAGCTTACTGCCGCACATGTCTTCGATCAGAACTAACGCTTCATTGCGCATGAGCATATCTTCAATAATTTCAAGATCGTAATTCGAAGCTGTCGTGCGAACTCTGTGCAAAATGTCGTCAGCAACCTCGCAGTCAGGTTCGAGGGATCAAATGTCGCTACGATAATCGCAAACAATGTACAAATCTGATTCACTGGCGAAGAAAAAGTTGCATCGGTGAGCGTTGACTTCCAGTGTGTATCGTTTTTGAGCAAATTTAAACATTGGTAAACCTCCCGAAAAAAGGCGCACAGCACACCATCTCCAGTACGCAGGTAATCGAAGGGTGTAAGGCCTCTAATGTTCACCAAAAGCTATAAATCATCAAATCTTTGCGATGAAATGCAAAAATTCGCCGAAAAAAATCAATTTTTTCGTGTTTTTCCGGAATTTTCCAAATTTTCCATTAAGAATTTTTGATTTTTCCATTCGAAAAGCCATTCCGGAACAATTGCATACAAAATTCCATACAAAAAATCAAATTTCGATTTTTCCAATTTCCCGACTTTTCTGGAGGGTTTTCCCAAAATAACAATATTCTCCTGCCATATACGAACAACAGAAAAAAAGTTGAGCCAAATCGGCCCAGCCGTTCTCAAGTAATGATTCACTATACATTTTTCACACCATTTTTATATATATAGATAAAAGCAAATAACCAAAAACAGAGAGCGTGCTTGTGACCACAAGCCAGACGTGAAACTTCTCTCGCTAAATGTGGATGTTAAATTGAACTGTGTTGAATGTAGTTGAATTTCATTAAGAAATTTAATTTAAAAACCAAATCTTTATAATATTATAATCTTATTATAGCGCAGTAGATAATTATGTTCATTAATTCAAATTCCAATCCAAAGTTTTCTATTTCTATTTCGAGAGTTTTTGTTTACATTTTGTTTTCATATCTTCAACTGATTTAGTAGTCTAGTGTCTCTGTAAAACTTAGCTTCTTCAGTTCACTTCAGCGTGTCCATACAAGTATTCACTTTAACAATTAAGTTTAAAAAATTAAAAACATATATCTTTTCATATAACTATACAAACCCACAAAATTTCATTGAAATCGGTTGAGTGGTTAAGAATATCGACAAGAGCGCCACCTGTCGGGTCCAAAACTATTCTATCCATCAAGTTACAACCGACAACAGCGCCACCTATCGGTGCTCTAACCGAACTCGAAATCCCATTTCTCGATACTTTTTTATGAAAAAACTCAACTTTTTAAGTTCAATTGGTATTATATATTACAAAAGTAAATCATGTTTAGTTGGCCTTTAGTATTTAAATCTTTGTATACATGATTAATACTATTTTGTTGTACTAGAAGATTTAGTAAAAGGCGATTTAATAGCTTTTTTTATTGACATGTACTGACAGTCATGTTGAAATAAAATTTCAGCAACAATTAATAGTTTTAAATGTTTTTTTACCAGAGTTTTCTGAAATAAATCTCACAATTTTCTTGCTTTTCCCCTATTCCCACTGGCTTTCAGATCCGACAACGAAATTCCAACAAAAAGTGAGAAATCCCACGATCTTATAACACTGCTTGGCAATGCTTTTATTTCGACTTTATTCGAGTTTTTTCACACGCTAAAACTCCAATCCAAGTTGAGTTAATTCGACTTCGAATGGATTCCACTTTGCACTATACAGATTAACGTTGCATACTCTTTGGCTCAACACTAATTCACCTTTCGATTTCATTTCAATTTTCAGATTGTGGATACTCAAATGAAGAGATACGCATAGTTGGTGGTAAGCCCACAGGCGTCAATCAATACCCATGGATGGCCCGGATAGTGTACGATGGTAAATTTCATTGTGGCGGTTCGCTTCTAACCAAGGACTACGTCATCACCGCAGCACATTGTGTGAAAAAACTGCGTCGATCGAAAATCCGCGTTATATTCGGTGATCACGATCAGCACATAACATCAGAATCGAAGGCTATACAGAGGGCAGTTACCGCCATTGTCAAACATCGGAGTTTTGATCCGGATACCTACAACAATGACATCGCCCTGCTGCGACTTCGAAAGCCAATAGTCTTCTCGAAGATCATCAAGCCAATATGCTTGCCAAGACATAACTACGATCCAGCTGGTGACCTCTTTGAACTTTGACATTCCTTGCATTGAATAATCTAATCCCGTTTGGGTTTCAGGTCGCATTGGTACCGTGGTCGGTTGGGGACGTACATCCGAAGGCGGTGAGCTGCCAGCAATTGTCAACCAGGTGAAGGTGCCAATTCTAACGATAACCGAATGTCGTAATCAGAAGTACAAAAGCACTCGTATAACGTCGAGCATGCTGTGTGCGGGTAAGGCGACCATGGACTCCTGTCAAGGTGACAGTGGCGGGCCGCTATTGCTTTCGAACGGAGTCAAGTACTATATAGTGGGAATTGTATCGTGGGGTGTCGGATGTGGACGCGATGGATACCCGGGCGTCTATACTCGAGTCAGTAAATTTATTCCCTGGATAAAGGCGAACCTGGACAACACCTGTTTGTGTACATAGTGATTGGATGTTATTTATGGTTTTTATTTAATTGTTTTTGTATTTATGCGTGATGGAAAAATGAAGATCGTCTGAAAAAGAAAGTATTAGTTTGTTGAAGTTTGTTATCCGGTCACATTGTTAAGTGAGTTTGTGTCTGGATGTGTATCGCAAACATTGTGGAAAGAGTTACAGTCGTAGCCAATGGCGGCATATATGAGGTAGGTCGTGTCTTTTGCTCTACAATTCTAATTGGAGATTTAAATAATTAGGAAGCACTCGATAATGTAACATGTTGGTAAAACGTGGACGTGATGCTAAATGAGGTCAGTTTGGCAGAAAATGATTCATATCTGGTTAGTATACAATTATTTACGGACGTTGTCAGCTGTGAAGCTTTCATTGAATCCTTGTCTTGTGCATAAAAGTCGTGAACGTTTCCTTGAACAAGGGGGAAAATTTGCGATGGCCGATTTCATTCCCAGTGTAAAAGATACAGCAAAAGAGGTTGTTGAATAGTAAGATCTCTGGTTTTTGTTTTCATGTAGCTAGGTAAAAATCGTCGAAAGATGTTGCATGCGACTTCAATGCTCATTCTACTAAAAGCACTCGGATAGATTGTGATGTTATCAATTTTATCATTCATCGTCATAGCAATAGCAATTTTTTCGAAAGAAAGCACAGAAAAAGAGAAAAAACGCGTGCAAAACTGGAAGAAAAAACGTGGAAAACACCTCAAAATCGTAAGAAAACGCGTGGAAAAGTGCTTCAAAGAACTCGTCACAAAACACTTCCCAAACGCCGTGAAAAGCGTGCCAAAAATAGCGAGTAAAAACGACTCAAAAACTCGTTTACAAACGCTTTAAAAAAATTGTGAAAAACGTTCAAAAAACGCATAAAAAAAACCTCACAAATATGTGACCAAAAACCCTCAAAAAACGCCTTGAAAAACGCTTGGAAAAACCACTCAAAAAATGCGTTAAAAAACGTTTGGTAAAACGCGAGGAAAGACGCCTAAAAAAAGGTACTAAAACGCAAGAAAAAACGCGTCAAGTAACGACTCGAAAAATGCGTAAAAAAGCCACAAAAATACCTAAAACACGCTAAAAAAATGTGTCAAAAAATGCCAAAAAAATGTTTCAAAAAATTACTCAGAAGCGTGTCAAAAAACGCGACGAATAAAAACGTCGCAAAACGCCTCTAAAAACATGTCAAATAGTAACTCATCAAAAACCGCGTCAAAAAATGCGATAAAAAGGGTTTCTAAAAACGACCCAAAATACGTGTCAAAAAAATGAGTCAAAAACCGCGTTGAAAACGTCGAGGGAAAAATGTGTCAAAAACGCATTAAAAAGCTTCAAAAAACCTTTAAAAAATACGACAAAAAACTCTTCAAAAAATGCACCAACAAATGCTTCAAAAAACGCGTCAAAAAGCGCGACATAAAAGATAGATTTAGCAAAACAGACTGAACAAATGACAGCTAATTTGAAAGACGTAGCTTCATCAACATGGCCGCTATCAATTGTTAAAGTTCGGAAGCTACTATTGGATGACCCTTTACATTTCTGCAAGGACTTAAGATCGGTTTCATAGTTTCACGTGAGATTTAAATTTATTCTGAAATAAATTGCCAGGTTATTTCTTCTATTTTAATAAATATTCACTTGCTAACTTGCCAATTGTGTGTTAAATTTTGATTTGCATCATCAGCATACGAATAAATCACAAATGCATCTAATCTAAACTAAAGGTGAAGTATTAGAAAATAAAGGATGCGTATTATAAATATGTAGTACTGAAAATTGTTTCTGAATGATATGAAATTTTACAGGTTAGTGCTGAAATTTTTTATTCGCTAATAAGCGTCATGAAGCCTTTGAAAAAAATCTGTTGAACGAACTTAATTGCTTATTTATGTACCTATCCCCCTTTTTAAAATAAAATCCTCATTCCGATGGATTTTAAAAATTTTGCCGCACTAGGAAATGTGGAGTTCTTATTGTTTGGTGCCAACCGATTTGACCATTTCGAACGACCTGACTAGATTTTGCGGCCCCCTACTTCGCCCCCCACTTGTCCTACAAATTCCTAATGGCCCGCTGTGCCAAACTAGATACAAAGTCGTACCTACTCACACTATCGGCACCTTTAAAGTCTGCCAACATGCCAGATGCTGTTGGCGCAACCCCTCCAGAAACAGCACCACCAAGAGCACCTACTTCCGCGTAATTTGTTAGCAGCAAGTTCAACTCCTCTGTGTGTGTCTTAATTTGCTAAGATGCACATCATCTATCCCCTTAGGGCATACCTAAGCACTTGCATGCACATTTAATTATGCTAAATGCTCTCACCACACATAGCCGCAAATTTGCATTCAATTCATAATAACAAAATTGCACATGCACTCCCATTTCGCCGCGCTTAATAGCCGGCAATTGCGCCGCATTGCCAGCACTAATGTCCAACTTGAGTTGCCTTACCGTGTCTCATAATAGTGCGCCGCCGTGCCTCTTTCAAATCTATCCCGAGTCGAAAAGACTGCGGTTAGCCTGGAACGTTGGCGCATGTTATGCAATAAATAAACTCCGCCACCCAAACACACACACTCCTATTCACCTATGGGTGCTCTTTGGTCTGATCCAGCTAGTGTTCACATTCCGAACGTGTGTGTACATTTGTAAATCAATTGGTATGCGATCGTGTTCGTACGGTGCGGGAATAATTTACCTGGTTAACGGTTAACGAGAATATATATAGTTTCCGTCACAAATGCGAAAATTGCGCCATTGAACTTGCACATGAAAAAATAATAACGCGCTACAAGGCGCTGAGGAATTGCTTTTGCTTTAACGTATCCAAGTAGCTAGGAAATGCGCTCGCCTGCGCATGCGATTGTGGTTGGTTTGCAGCAGTGCGAACTGTGAACGTACACGACCATCGATCGACGTCTAATTGAAAATAGGTGCAGTAGCTTTGCTCAGGTTGAATGGGTAGAGCGTAGAGGTACACCGTAAACCGCTGCGTGGCGCATCGAAGTGTTGAAGTAAAAAACGTAGACGATTTATTTTTATGAGAAGATCAAATTGAATTGGAGATCATGGCAAAATGCTTAGATATGCCGCAATGTATTAAAATCCGATGCGATGCCTATTATCCACAAAGCGTTCAGTTAGCAACTGGTGATCGATTTATAGTGGTAGTGCAATCATAAATATGTAGTACTGTCAGAGGAAAAGAGAGAGAGACGGTTTATATTATTTGGCATCGCATACACCATATCAAAAATTAAGTACTAAATACTGAACTTCATTTGAGCAGAGTTTGAGTGTTTCCAGTAATAGTTAATGCTAAACCGTAAGTCCGTAACAACGAAAAAATATTGAAAGGGGAGTAAATTATAACAAATTGGGGGCAGTAAAGCAAACATTTGATACCTCCATTCATAAATTAAAAAAAAACATTTGCTTTGACCCGCCAAAAGAGCCCGAATTGAAGCCTGAAAGGATATGGAAGAACTACTTATGAAGTCTGCAGAGTGTTTTATGTCGATGAAGAATTAAATCCCGCTGTCAGGCATGCCTATTCACATGCCTATTGCACCGCTGACTGCTTTGTAATCGAACGCGTCGACAGCTTTAAATACTTAGGTATTACTTTGGATTATAAGCTCAGTTGGTTGGAGCATACTATGTACTTAAAAAAATATCTAAACAATGTTGTTAGACAGATTTATAATCTCAGCCAATACTGTGATTTGCCAATTTTAAAGTTAGTCTATAATGGTCTTCTCAAATCTAAACTTCAGTATGGTATAGCTTGTTGGGGTGGTACACATTATATTTAATAAATTAGAGCCTTTGCTAATAAAACAAAAACACGCTGTTCGTAATATGTGTAAAGTTAACCGTCGTACTTCTAGTTTTGGACTGTTCAAAAGTCTAGGATTTCTTCCATTGAGACATTTATACTTCTATAAAGTTTTAAAAATATTTTTTGAAAAGTCCGGGTACAACTCTCCTAGGGTTTATGAAAACCGTAATCTGCGCGTCAACACTAGTAATCTCGTCAATGTCCCTACAATCAATAAATCGCATTTTTCCACCTTCTATAATGTTACTGCTCCGCGTTTGTTCAATAACTTACCTTCAAGTCTGAGATGTGAGCGAGTTAAATCCGTATATCTTAAAAATGTAAAATGTTGGCTTTTCTCCTTAAACTACGCTGTAATTGGTAATTTACTGAATCCTTTGGTATGATTTCTTTTTGTTGTATTTTTTTTTCTTCTTTTGATAGTTGAATTTATACCTATTTTTATCGCATCCCCATCGATAAATAAATCTTAATTTTATTGACAACAGAATGTACAAAACTATTTCAGTTTATAACTTAAATGCTCTACTATCTTGTAAATCTATCTTTGAATTTGTTTTAAACTTTTGTATAACTTTAAGTTATTAATGAAATAAAGAAATTAAATAAATAAATAAAATAAAATAATGTACCACCATTCAACTTGGAAGATGAAGATCAAGAATACCTACCGTCCACCCGACCTGGACAAAAAAAAGATGGATATATCTTAACTTAAGTTCAACAAAGCCGATGGAGGAAATGGCCGTGTGGCCGAGCTTTTTAAAGCGTCAGGCGATGACTTGGTTAGGAGCATGCACCAACTCATCTGTAAAATATTATCTACAGAAGGTATGCCCTACGAATGGAACCTTAGCATAGTTTGCCCGAACCTCAAAAAAGCAGACCCTCTAAACTGCGCCGATTACAGAGGTATCAGTCGGCGCAGGGTCATAAGTCCACAAGCCAAAAGTCCATAATGGACATTTGACCCACCAGTGTGGGTTATAAGCTCACAAATCAGTTGTGAACTTATAACCCACTCAAATGGGCCAAAAATCCACACGAAATTCTTGTGGACTTTTGACTCATCTGTTGTGGTGTTTTGGCTCACTATCGTAGAATTTCTTTAGTACCTGTGAAACAGTGTTCCTTTTCAGTCAGCCGTGTATGCCGGCAAACTTAATATAAACTCAATATTAACTGATAACGAGTGTAACAAAGCAAGTGTTTTAAGCATACTTAAGACAAATTTTAATAAAACTTTTTAACAAAAACTTCGAGTTTCTTTCGGGTTTGGAGAGAAATAGTGTGTGCTGTACACATGATTCTCAAAAACTACATACTATGTAGTATATCTTAAAAACTTGCTTCCTTATATAAATATTTAAACTTAGTTGTTGAAAATGATAAAATTATTTTGAAAAATTCGAACGAATTGTTCAAAATAACTTTAGAATTTTTTTTACAAACTAAAATTAATACAAAAACATATTTCAATATCGTTTCTAAGAAAAATTCTAAAGTTATTTTGAAAAATTCGCGCGAATTGTTCAAAATAACTTTAGAATTTTTCTTAGAAACTAAAATTAATACAAAAACATATTTCAATTTAGTTTCTAAGAAAAATTCTAAAGTTATTTTGAAAAATTCGCGCGAATTGTTAAAAATAACTTTAGAATTTTTCTTAGAAACTAAAATAAATGCAATTTAGTTTCCAAGAAAGAAGTTTTTCTTAGAAACTATATTTAAATATTGATATAAGGAAGCAAGTACTTAAGTTATAGTTTTTAAGAAGCATGTGTACAGCACAACCCACAACAATATTTTTTGTACTCAAACCCGAATGAAACTCGAAATTTATGTTAAATAATTTTATTAGAATTTGACTTAAGTATGCTTCAAACACTTGTTACACTCGTTATCAGTAAATATTGAGTTGAAAAAAACGGATATTCGTGCCAGATTAATCAATTAATATGTACTTATGTATACTTAACCACACAATTAAATTGACAAACATTTTCGTATTTTTCACTTCGTTTCAATACATATTATAAGTCAAACGAAGAAAAGTGGACTTATGGCCCACTTCATTTTTAGAATTGTGAGATTATGACCCGAAATATTGTGGACTTTTGACCGACTTGAGTTCACAAGTTCACAATTTATTTGTGGACTTAAAACCCACTCACGTGAGTCAAAACTCCATTATGGACTTTTGACCTGTGGACTTATGACCCTGCGCCTATCAGTCTTCTTAGCATAGTACTTATCTGCCATTGTCTAGTTTTGGCACACCTGCTTAAGTCGTACGCTTGTGCAGGATGACGATGGAGAATGTACGCTGCTCCATCAAGTTCGGTAAAGAACTCACCGAGACCTTCGATGTATAAAAAGGATTAAGACATGGCGATGCGCTGTCATGTGACTTCTTCAACATCGTTCTTGAAAGAATTATGGAAAAATTCAAACGGAGAAAAGTCCGTACAATTACTCGCGTACGCCGAAGACATTGACATAATTGGTAAAGGGATGGCGCAGTAGAGGAAGACCGCGATTCAGATGGAAAGTGGAGACAGCTGGCTTAAAATCGTGCTGGCTGGAAACCCTTGATGGTTGAGGTGCACCCCGGACTGCGCCGCTACCTTTAGTAAATATGTATATATGTAGTAGAAAGTTAGAAAGATTCTTCCCAAAACTTTCGATCCTCTTTGCGTTGACGGGCTTTGGCGGAGGAAATTCATCGATGTACTGTAAGAGCAAAATTTATGGCATTATCATAAATTGATCGTCTAGAACACGTAGAGCAGATTGCCAGAACTGCTGCGGCCCGTAGAGTATTCGGCTCCAACCCAGAGAGACAACGAAGTATATAGGAAGATCTTGCTTTAAGTGGTGCGAACAAGTAAAAGGCGATAGTTAGCTAAGCTAAGAAAGCTTCAGGTTCACAACACCCGAACTGTAGTGCCGCTTGAAAACAAAGAACAGTTAACCATAAGGAGGGTTGTGTTCAACTAATTGAGGGGAGGTGCTTAGTTTGTACCTATATTTGTATTTAGGGGTAGCGGTAGAACGGATCCCATTAGGCAAGTAACGACTTCGGAAGTTCCAGCTTTAGTTTTGAGGTAGCATAATATGTCTATACCTAAACCTGATACGCTGATAGCTTATAAATACACGCTTCTCTTAAATTATGTAATATAGTAGAATTCGAACGGAATATATGACTTCTAAGTTATTCAAAATTATTATTTTGGTAGATTCAGCTTACTTTTATGTTCGTACAATTAACTGTTTTACTTTTTGGACCATTTACTTACCTCCCGAAGTGCGACAAAATCAAGAATATACCAATTATATAGCAATTAAATGCCACATGCGTACTTTTTTTTTGGCGAAATTCCAATGTAGCGGACTTAGCTTCTTACACTAAGCTTAACTTCAACAACCTCGTTCAGCGTTCAATGGATCAACTAAGAGTAACATTAAATTGGGTAGGTAACTACTAAACGCATCGAAATCCCAAGTAGTGGCTCACTGGTTAGCGTAATAAACTTCTGATCAATGAGGAAAAAGCATCATGTTCGATCCACTGCCCAAACCTATCTCTTAATTTAATTTAAAACATCTGCTATAGATAGTTTTACTAATGAAACAAATTAAGTTAAGCGCCTTTTAACAACATATATAATTACTGACCAATATCATTTATTGCTGTTAAAAGGTAGTATTCCCGAACTCTATCACATTTCACCACGGCTGGTAAAATTTTTTTATATTTTGTATGTTTTTGCATGTCACATGGATTCTGATTGACATTACACCGATAGAAGCCCAACTGAAAATTTTTGAAAAAAAACTGAGGAGGCCAACGGCAAGAAGATTGCGAGTTGGGGGTCTAAGTATGGTTTGTCTCTGGCTCTGAGCATAACGTATTAGAGCACCTAATAGAAAAACAAAATTTTTCCTACAGAGAGCTAGCTGTGTGCTTCTAATATATGGGACTTAATTTTTTATAAACCGAAATGATATATCTTCGACCACTAGATACGTACAAATAATTTTCCCTTAAATCACCTCTTCTTGGCGCTTTTAAAAAAAAATAAATAAATAAATATTTTGGCGCGACAGGTCTATGGGACCCAAGGCCTAGCTTCTCGCAACCATTCGCTTTGTGTGGGTTTTAAATTTTTTGGGACGAATGCAAGGGATCTACAATTTTACGCCGAGTCCAAACGGCTAATTGAGAAGCTCTTTCATGACACTTTTACTCTCGGATGTTTGTCAGACGTTCGCGAGAGGTGGCGCAGCGGAAAAAAACCTTAAGATGTAATTTGGCCCTCTCGGGATTCGAACCTGAGCCCCTCGCTTAGCAGCCCAACACACTACCACTAAGCCACTGGCGCTTTTACTTTACATAAATCGAAAATTGCTGAGGCCGTAAACCATCACAACAAACTAAGCCTCATTTGAAAATATACGACATATCTCATTAACGTGACCTTATTTCCATTCGTGTGGTCATGCAATAACATTTCAAATGTAAGCTACTATCCCACTTCAAGAGATGAGCCGTGAAATGGCTCCACGCGTCATGCATTTACAATTTAATTTCAAAGTACCCTTCCATTAACCCAAATTCTCCAGCCGTGGCCATTCTAACACTGTGCTTCTGTCACCAGCCAATTTGCTAGATATCGTCGTCATATTTGTCTAATAAATTTGATATAAAAAAACGTTCACAACAAATGTAAGTCAATAAACAAGTATATAAAAAGTATTTATACGAAATTGATTTCAATCTTAAAAACATAAAAGAATTTCATACGAAAAGAAGCCGTACCGGTTTCACCAAACAAACAAAAAACTAACATCAAGTTTTTAAATATTCCTGCCAAAGTCCCATTAATAATCTCCCACCATTCGGCGGATCTTTATACTCCCTTTGGTACAAATAAATTCAATTAGCGAATAACTTGGGGGTTATCTGCCGGTCACAGATAACACCAGCAACCATCCGGTGGGCTACAAGACTCCACTGCGTAGGTATACAATTATAGTCCACTCCTCACGCATTCAATGCAAATCCAAATGATATCGGCTTTCTCGAGAACACTCTTTTGACTGACCACACTAAACTGGTTCGCTTATTCAATTATCCAATCTGAAACAATGTAAAAGCTGAAAATTAGTCTACCCACTGATGGAAAGATTGATATGCATTCGCGTCACATATTCCATATAGGTATGACTTTCTCAGCGCGACGCGAAGTGGTCCGTCCAAATAATTTAAATACTCGTGGAATTCCAGACGCAGAGGCATAAACAACTCGATCGATTAAAATAAATTTCACTTAGCCAGCAGTCAGCAGCATCGGCACATACTAAATACACCTGCATAGGTGATTTTTCTTCTTGACAAATAAAACCACAAGATGTGTCACTGAGCTATAGTGGATCAGTGTAATAGAATAAATAAACAATATTTAGTTCCGGCCATTAGTCAGAGCGACAATAGGCCTAGGGCTGTCATCTGCGAAATAAAATTATGTGTGGCTTATGGTTAGTGGGCAGATTTACTTTTCGTTATCGAAATATCAACACACATCGTTAACGGAGGTTTATCTCAGAGAGCTTGTAGTGGGCTGTTATTGTTGCCGATGAAGTGGTAATCTGAAACCAATGAAAAAGTAACATATGTAAATGTTCCACCAAGCAGGCGGGGAACATCAAAAATGCATGTATGTTATGCTTTAGTTCATGCAGAACATAAAAATCTGTTGAATTTTTAAATGTTTTGTATCAGATTGCATCGATTGACAGGTTTTCCTTGTATACTTCAAGGGGGTATCAGTTTGGAGAAGGCATTCGGTATCTCTTTGAAAGCTACCCTTTGTAAAGTACACCAAAACCAAAGTTGATGATCAATATTTTTGTAATAATGTTAAGTTGTGTCCTCTGTAAGAAATGAAAAATAACTTGCAAGTTGCAAGCTATAAGGGATGAAAGTCGAAATTTAAAACTGTATATGTAGATCTTAAGGAAACAGGTATAGGAGTTTATTTTTCGCTTTTAGTTTTATAACCAAGATAACTTTGCGATAAGATAGCTTTTAATTTTCTCACAACATGTAAAGTTACATTAAGGGCCCAGTGATAACCATACGTAAAATTAAACCGAAAAAAATGTTTGCTTTTTTTGACCACATAAACTTACTTGGTCATAAAATATTGTTTAATAATCATAAAGTTATCTCATTTATCAACAAAAATACCCAAATGATCTAAAAGTTTTTAGAAAAAGAATTGACTCATTTTTCCGTACGATCAGATGCTCAACCAATTCTCAAACTTTCTCGTTCATATCAACAGTTTAATGGGTTGATTTTTATTTTATACGATATGTAATTAAAAAACTCAGAAGCGATACTAAATTAAATGAAACTTACACAAATCATAAGATTAAGCGCTTTTGGCTTAAATATTTTTATTTCAGCTATCAATAAAAAGCACATTTCGAAATTTCTGGTTATAATGTTAATGCAAAGCGCCAAAAGCACTGTTTACTATGCATTATACATTCTTTTAAGTACAGAGACAAGCGTATTAGCATTAGGAGTTTCTGATCTCCTAGTGCAATTCTTGTTTTTGACTGGGATAGATTGGTAATGCTAATTTTAGGTTTATCATATTGTAAGTAGGGTTAGTGATATACCAATTTCCTAAAATAGATAAATATAAGTCAGTGACCTTTTTGCTCAGTATTTGTAAATTTTTATTTTACTAGCGTCAATTTTCATCTCTTATTAGACAACTGTGAAATTTTGAGTAGCTGGCATCATTTAACTTGTGTTTGAGACTTTTTAAAGCAATAAACCTCAACAATTTTAATAAAAATTGAAAAAAGTGAATTTCGTGTGCTGATTTAGCATTATTTTTTACGTAAAAAAACCATGACCGAAACCAAGGAAAGGCTAGAAAAATACTATGGGGTACCATCAATTTCAATGGTTAAAAAGTGGTTTACTGAGTTCCGTTGTACCAGCTCTCAAATGAGCGGGTACATCATGTTTTACATAAATATTTGGGCAAGAGAAAGCAATCCGCGCGATGGGTGCCGCGATTGCTCACAATCGACCGTAAACGCAACCGAGTGACCATATTTCAAAGGATTGTTTAACGATGTTTATCCGTAATCCCGAGGAGTTTTTTGCGTTTCGTAACCGTTGACGAAACATGGATCCACTTCAAAACAATATAGACAAAGGAACAATCAAAACAGTGGGCTTCTCTACAGGCGAACGTGCTAAAGTGGGTCTTTCTGCCAACAAGGTCATGGCCATAGTATTTTGGGATGCATGCGGTATCATTTACATCGATTACCTTGAAAAGGATAAAACGATCACCGGCGTCTATTATTCAGAGCTTTTGGATAGATTTGATACTGAATTGAAGCAAAAACGCCCGCATTAGGCAAAGAAAAAAGGGCTGTTTCATCAAGACAATTACCCGGTGCACACCGCACACGTGTGCAGTCAGCATGGCAAAATTCCACAAATTACACAATGAACTGCTACCCCATCCAGAATATTCTCCTGATTTGGCCCCTTGCGACTATTTCCTGTTTCCAAACTTAAAATGGCTGGGCGGTAAGAGATTTAGGTCCAATCAAGAGGCAATCATTAAAACAAATGCCTATTTTGAGAGTTTGGAAAAAACCTATTATTCGGAGGGAATAAAAAAGTTGGAAAAACGCTGGGCTAAGTGTATCGAGCTAAAAGGAGATTATGTTGAGAAATAAAAAACTTTTTGATCAAAAAAATATGTATTACCTAAAAAGTCACTGACTTATCGAACAACCCGTATATGTAAGAATTCAGGATTTCTTTTAAATTTGCTTTCGCAGTTATAAACTGAATTTGCCGACTGATCTAAGTGGTTGCAATTATTTTAATGTGCATGTTTAATAAGTTTTTATTGGCAGTGCGGTAAAGAGTTAGAATTTTGGTACCTAATATTTTTCAGATATTTTTATGATAAGCCTGTTTTTTGCATTTTCTTAAGAAAAACTAAAAACAGGATCTTATTAAGAATTCTTATATTATCCTAAATAAGTATTTTGGTCAAAATCTTTGGAGCGTAGAAAATAGCAACAAATATTGCAATATTTTGTTAGAAAAATAAATTTGCTCAACTATTTAGCTAAAAACTGAGTTTAGGGTGTTTTTCAAGATGTTAGCATTACTTGGTTTTTAAAGTTCTATCCAAATTGAAAATGGCATTGAAAATAGTCCGTTGAACGATAATTTAGAAAAAAAACTGATCTTTCTATCGTGTTAGGAATGACCATATAACCTTAAAAATTAACTTTTGTTAAGATCGTATGGAAGCACAAATTAAATGGATCGAAGATTAATACTGTTCCAGGTGTATGTACACTTAACTCGTTAATTTAATACGAATGACTTTCATTTCGCATTAAAGAACTCAGCATTCCAAAGCTTAAACTTGTTCCTCTTGTTGAGTCCTGAACAGTTGGCCCTTTTTTGGCTGTCATGATAGAGCTTCATTTAGATCCCTTTCATGTGTCCCAAAAATTTAAATACTACCTAACACAAAATGGTTGTGAGAATCTAGGCCTAGGGTCTCTTAGGCACCTGTTGCGGCAAATAGTTAATTGTTTTTTTTAAGGAAGGGACCTTCAACTTAAATGGCGATTCTCAATCCCAACGGCTTAATTGAGAAGCTTTTCCATGGCCGACACTCTCGGATGTTTGCCATGGATCCAGGGATCGATCTTTTCCAAAACCGAATTTGGCTCAGGGAATTTCGAACCTCGTTATCTAATTTAGCATTGAATTTTAGGAACACAAGTCTTAAACAGCAAACCAAAACACTCCAAAACCGATAAATGTAACTCCATCTTAATTTAAATAAATTCTTGATTGAAAATATAAGTTTTCTTTGCCATCTTATGAGGTAACAAACGCTTTCCCTTGTGTGATGGATAGGTACCATGCTATATTAACCCGTTGACAGCCGCTCATACACAAGTAACCACAACTGACCTAATTGCGCAGATCCCCAGCTCTCCATGTGTCCTTCATTACCATCATCACGCATCTAATATTTAGAAAGTTTTCAGATACCGACCCCTCCATTTCCAAGAGCTGCACCAAACTGTGTATACTGCGAATCGTCTGAAAGCCATTAGCAATTGATAGTGACACGCGCATGGATGTCAAATAATCACACTGACACATTACAAGCTAATGGCGCTGCCCTTTCATTAATGTTTTTGCAAGTGACACCGCACGCAAAGTCTGCCACTGCACTTTGACGGACTAGGTACATAAACTTTTTTCTTCTTGCCCCAGCTCAACACGCATTCACCATCTTTCTCGTGCGCACTCTGCAGTATCTAATCAACGGCGTAAACGTCTATGTGCGAAAAATTCTATTCCAGTGCAATTGCCGAGGCGTTTGCTCGACCAGAATCTGAACGGCAATTATGGAGCCAGTTGGCCTGTGCAAATCTCATCATATGGCAGTCCGGTGAGTCTGCAAATATTCCCATCCCATGTTATGTTGGCGCGTCGCAACATTTTAGGCCATGTATTTACCAAACTTGTGGTTTGAACGACACCACGCAGGTTCGTGATATGAGAAATAGATATTCCAGTTTCGCGCTGTTACGTTACGTACGCGATACATTTTTACTAAAAGGCGATCCACATACTTGCAGAAGGTAGTTTCTTGTTTTCTTCTCCTGCTTTTGTTTCTCTTCATTTTGTAGTGTGTTTGGATTTGCGCTCTGCGCCAGTGGTAGACGCGAACGCGACACAAAAGTTGACAGTGTTGTATCGGTTGTGGTAACTCAAGCTCCAACCATCCGGCTCGGTTCAAGATCAAGTGCGAGCCCAGCTCAGTGGCGTATAAAACATTCGCTGGTAATGTCGAGTTCTTATCCGCGCGGTGTTTAGACAAACGATATATCTAGGTATACTATATACAAGCGGATCAGTGCGTATAATTCGAATTCGCAGATATTCCCGTATATTTTGTGCTAATTAATGCAAAGCATCCAAACGGCACGGTAATTAATCAGTAAAGTGATATTATCGAAACCGTTATAGTGAATAATAAATTTAAATATACGCCGTGCCGCCCGGTCAATAACTTGTGTGATTTGTCAGCAGTGCTAATGGTTCGCAAGTGTTTCTGTCAACACCACAGATATTAGTTGTGTTTTGGGGATGATCGAGTGCTTGTTTACGACGGGCAGGAGTTTTGTAAAAAAGTTTACCTACCCGTAAAAAATCAGTGCTGCCGCCATCATGAGTCAGTGTGTGCAAAAGTGGTTGATGTTATTGGTTTTGATTGGAATTAGTTTGAGTGCGGCATTAACAACAAATGCTTCGGGTAAATTTGAGGCGTACTCGCAGCAAAAAGGATTAGAAATGGCCAAAATGAACAACCCCATCAAGAATTGGTTTGGCGTATTTAATAGGAATAAGCCGCCGGCCAATGACATACTGGCAAATGGTTGCGCTTGCAGTGAGTACATTTTTTTTTGTTTAATTTAGAGGTAAAATTTATCTACTGAAATGTCCACTCACAGCCAGGGACGAAACGCAATATTTGAAATAAAAGGCGCTCTTTTCTAACTTTTTATTTTATGACTGTAATCATTTTATTAAAGAGGGACTTGTCAAACGCCAACATGGGAAATTATATCTGCCACGGGTCAGTGATTAGTGTGGGAGAATACTATTATTTTTAAGTTTTTCCCACTGTTCCATGAATAGCCCGAGAGTATTTTGTCCTGCGAAACATTTCTATGGAAATATTCCGAAAGAACTAGCAGCTTAAAATTGAAGGTCCTTTCTATTTGTTTCAGAAAATTAATCTCATGCTAATGGCGGCGAGAAACAAGACCTAGAGCCCCCCTTGGTAAAGGACACTTTTGATATCACATCTGTATGTACACTTAAACCATTCGTCCATAGCCTTGCTGCTTCAAAGATTTTTCTTCACTTAATTTCGATGGCCTTAAGGCCTACCTTGAATGTTACACAATTTAGTTTTATATGACCTTGATGACTGTTGAAAAAGAGCTGCGCTGGCACAGTACCCCTTTTAGCCTTCAATGGGACTAGAAATTTTTATGAAGGCCGGAGGCCCCTGTATCTAAACTAGTTTTGTCATGGGTGTGCTATAAATTGCGCTGTTAAAAATCATCCGATGAACGAACAGTGAAGGACAAAATATTTGCATCGAACCTGTTGGGGGTTAAAATACCTGGCGCAAAATATTTACGTGGTAGACTACTCCCCACATGTGAGTCATATTGAAATAAAAATTTGTATGCAATTATGCATATTGTGGGTTATATTCGGACATATGGTTTTGTTTTCTTGAAGAACAATTCGAATATAAGTTTTAACTTTTTTTTTGTCTCAAAGGCAATGGACAATGGGCAATGGTCTTAAATGATAAAATACATACGCATTCCATTGCCCATTCGATTTTTCGACACCGACTCTTAGTCAGCAGTGGCAATCCTCAAAATGGTACTGTAGAGATGTAATACTTAATCGAACCATTTCATCCAGAGGACGACTACCTACGGACTAGAACAGATGTTGGGGACATGCTTTTTACTTGACTAAACCAATGAATCATGCAAAAATTTGTAGAAGATGTTCCTTATGACAGAAAATAAAAATAAATGCCGTTTACTATAGAAACTAAATTGTCAACATAACTTTAACGCAAGACATTACTGCCAGTTCACAGTAAAGATTAAAGTCGATCTGAATTTATTAGTAAGTCCATTTTTCATAAGAGGACCAGTATACGAGGCCAGCCCAGTAGTTCCAAATAATGGGAAAAATAATATAATAATAATCAAGTATAATCTGGTGTCCTTTTTGGTCTGAAGTCATCCTCGATAAGGTCCACTAAGGCAAAATTGAATCAGTTGTACTGCCACTGGAATTGACAGTTGCATGACACTGTCCGGGTCCTAACCAATTGTTTTTCTTCATGATGCTAATGCTGCAGTGAATCATTTATTGACAAATACTACTTAGCCCAAGAAAAAAATCGTTTTTCTAGTGAAATTCGTTTGATATAAAATATCACAGTTCTCAAGTCAACTCTTTTGTTTTCTACTTTTATACGGAGAGCATTGAGAAGATTCTTCCCAAATATATCAAGTGTATATTTCAGTAGTACGAAATCTAACATTTCTCCTATATCTGTTTGCTTCTGATGATTAACAGTCGCAGTGGCAGAAAGCTGGAGACATTTTTCCAATTTAATTTTTATGGATTGACAAAAATTTAAAATAACACGTTCAATTCGAGCATTTGTTGAATTTCTGTGGGATGATTAAATATTGTTGTTCAAATGATATTATCATATCAAATAAAATTGGGTAGACTTCGGCTGCTTGACGAAAGATTTATTTTTGTAAATAAGGGGATTCCGAATCCGGGAGCACTCAGACCAATCCATTGTACTACAAGCAGAAAACCCTTTTTTGGTGTAATGGGGGAAAACTCTGATTTTATTCGTTTCTCTTATACGTTTGGGTGCCCAAGCATTGGAAAAACATTAATGATTTACTGCTTGCTTAGGGAAGGTAAGGACTTTTTTGGTTGTTCCAATCAGTCTATAGACAGCAATCTCAGGATGCAAATAGATTTGAAACCTTTGACACATAACGACATAAAAATATTAAGAAAGTGTTGTTTTATTTTATTTATTTCGGGGTGGATTCTATTTTCTATTGAGATTGACAGTATTTTTGCGCAGAGATCAATAACCGAATATTCACACTCGAATTTGGTTACAGCCAATACAATCGTATTTTAAGCAATGAACACCTGCTTGATACACATAGCCATCGTTCTCTAATAATGAAATTGATAAAGCACGATTCTCTCTACACCTTCTTTCCTTTATTCTTCATCACATTTTAAGTTATTTCGAACAGAAAAATTACGCATGTTTTCATTTTTAATTAAATCTATAAAAGCAATTATTTCGTGATTTTTTCTCATTTTATAATCCAATTATTCGTGAACAATTATTTCCAATTTTAAAATATACGAAAAATTATACAAAACCATCGCATTCTCCCGCAAATATTAACCACTTTATCCAGAGCCATCTAGATGTTAAGTTTACCTAATTTTTTTCTGCAAATTCTATACAATTTCCACAAAAAAGGCGAATAAAAAGTTGTTACAACTCCACCTATAAAATATCACCGCATCTTTGACTAGAATTTGATAAATGTGAGACCAACAAAAAGATTGACAAATAATTTTTAGCTATAATAATAAAATAAATTTTGACTGAAAAATTCAGCTCAAATTTGCGAATTTTGGAGGCATAAAGTGCGCAGTGGATAGGTGTCACATAGAACAGCTATTCTATGAAAATTGCTTCCTTCAAAAATTCAATTCAAGAGAGCAAAAATGTAAAACTAATTATTAACAAATATGGACACAAAGGATATTGAAGGACACGTAATTTTTGAGATATAATGCCCATTAAAAAAAATGCATCCGAATTTAGCTTGAGAAAATGGGCTGAACTTTTAAACGGACACGCTAAATGTTGGCAGGTACATTAAGTACCTAGGTACATTTTAAAAGAAAAACTCGAATTTTTAGCCAGAGCTGCGTACCACTCTGCTTAAGGTACTCGCTTAAATTTAGCTTAGCTAAATTTTGGAAATACATTTGTGTGGCAGCTCGAGCAGGATACTAGGCTAAACAAGAAAGTTTCGTGCTTCCTGGTTATGTATTTTATTTACTTAGGCCGCAGTTATAGCTATAATTTTAAGATGGTTAATCAAACAATATTGGCTTAATTGGTATCAGAATTTACAAAAGCAATTAGTTGTTAGTTCTGATTAAACCTTTTTTTAAAGTCGACTTTTATTATTTCACTGATCATTGAAATTTCACTATATCGAGATTTTCTTAGTTCAGTAATTGGAGTAGTCTGTGTAAAATTTTGGTGGTTCCCTATATTGGATAGATCATAATACAAAGGTTTACTGTACCGAGGGTCTACTGTATTTCTATCTCAAAAAGTTGAATTTTCCGTCAACTAGTAATATTTAAAATTTGTTTGGAGAAAACTTTCAGTGATTAGAAATATTATCATATCGGCGAGTACCGTCAGAAATACCACGAAGGAATCTCAGCTTATTTTCTGCATCTTATTCGGTTGGTCAGTGCTAAAAGACTTAAAACAATAACACCAAATTAAAGTGTTTTAACTAGGTTTTGATACCAACTTCAAACCTTTGTTGAAATATGTACCTGTGCAAATATTCTAGAAAAAATTTGATTTTTAGTTAAAAAATAAATTTACAGAAGGTTATTATTTTCTTTATAAATAAAACTTTCGTAAATATTTATTTCAACGTTTGTTACAAATGAAAATTGTTAGATACTATCTGGCCTATTGTTCTTTGTCGTCCAACGTATTTAGGATGCACAAAAAGAGAACATTTTGCTTTTATTACTTGCAACTTGAAACGCTACTGAGAGAAAACACGCTGTTGCTGTCGCATCCAACTAGCGAGAGCGACTGGTAGCCTGTAAGACGAGCCATGGACGTTTGTCCAGTGTGAAAACGAATTTATATGGTGATACCCGAAACCCCGTGATGGGCAGCAATATTCAAATTCCAGTTTTACTGTCGTTCAATTTCTTAAATTACTAAATTAAATTAAAAAAAAATTGTATAAATACATTCGTCGTCAGTCATTTAAATTCTGAAACGAAATATATCTGATCATGAAAATTTTATGGCTCGTTTCTTGAACAATTAAAACATGACACCAGATACCAAAGTAGTAAAGAACAAAAAATTGAATACAAATCTAAATAGTGATGGACTTGATTGAAACTCGACTACTTTTAAACAAAATCAAAAAAAAACTCGAAATTTGGGATCAAAACTGAACACTCTAAGCAGTTGATGGGTTGGAGAGAGCTTCGGTACGTTTAGCAGGAAACTTGTACTACTTCTTTGAGTAATAGTAAGAGTTTAGAAAGCAAAGGCTTCTTTTTTCCAATTACCTGGCGTTTCTCTGGTTTCCTATTCTTAATTAACATCCTGTCTTGCGGATGAGCTTATTATATCTTCGTATGCATAAAATTTCAGTACGCTTAGCTCGAAAGTAAGGCGGTTGATTGTCTTGAATTTTTAACAAAACTTTTAAATTCAAATACACGCGCGGTTTAATAGTAAAATTTAAATTAAATCTGCAAAGTAGCGTGGCACCTTGCGTACACACAAAAAACTGCAAACCCTCCACACTCATATGAGCTAAAAGAAGTTGGCACATTGATGCATTGTCAGCTAAATAATTATTTGGACATTCTTCTTCTCTGCATAGCTCGCATAACCCACTCCCGTAAATATGCAATTCTGTAGTTCTCTAGAAAGCTTACATTTTACATGTTTTCTCTACAACAAAAAAAAAATAATAGAAAAAAAAAAACAAATGACAGGAGCAGTTTATTTTGGTTTTTCTAGGCCGAATGCTTTCCTTAGATATTAGCATTTTGTTTGCCGGAAATTGTTTAAATTATAATATTATGCAGCATTTATAAAATAAAAATAGTCCAAGTCCTGCAGATACTTATTTTACACATTTTAATAAGAGAATTTTATAAACTGCTTCAATAGTTCGTAAGATTTTTGTGGACATACCTATAGGTAGCTGTACCCACCCGTCTTTGCCCACATTTCGCAAAGCGATTTTTGTGTGAAGGAAGGTGAAACGCCCTTTTTGCTTTAAAAATGTCCAAATATAGTATTTTAATAATTCTGTTACATGATAAATGTTATTCCCCGTTTATTTTTTGCAAAGTTCTTAAATTTAGAACATTAGCTCCCATTATGTATCGAGAAATAGCGTTTAGATTTTTTTGTGCACAGAAAATAGCACGCCTTTTCCTGATTTTGACCTTAAAAAATAAATCTTTAAAATACAATATATAAAAATATTGCGGAGTACAAGTGTATTTATTAATTTAAAAAGTTTCTATAACGCAATCCAAATTGTTCTATTTTTATAGTTTTTGTTTGCTCTTTGTTTTCGTGTGGTTACAATTTTATCGGCAACAGTGCCTCCTATCGGGTCCATAACTTATAGTTTTTTTTACATACAAACCTGCTACAAAAAATACCTTTCCAGCAAACAAAAGTATAATAAAATTCGATTTCAGTCCTCCTGATCATAGCTTCCCTTGGCTCTCTCTCAAGACTCAACCCACCTGACAAATCTATCAGAAAAACATAGCATTACTCAGCTTTTATGTTAACAACTAAAGACTCAAATGGTCAGCAATATTTTTTAAGCCCAACTGCGAAAGCGATCTTCTGTCATTATTCACTCCTTGTTCAAATTTATTGAATGACCAACATTTTTACACCAACTTTCTTAAAACAAAAGTGAATTCGGTTACGATTCTCAAAATCTCTGATACAAAGATAATTGGTTTTACACACATTATTGGGGATTAGTGCAATAATAAATGGGATAGATCTCAGTATAAACAAATAACATAGCCATACTAAAACTAAATAACATTCATTGGATTCTCATGCAATGTGACTGACACTCTGTAGAAATTATTCACACTTGGGAGATTGACTTTAAATACATCATACTATTTGGGATTAATACCAATAACATCACAAGGTCGCTAAATAAATAAATAATTCCCAAACAACTTCTAGGTAGGAAAAACCTAAACCGATCCGATTATGTAATTTATATTTACCATTAACTGCGACCCAAGAATTTCATTCCTCATTCATTAGTCATTACGATGGGCAAATTCTTGAGCATTTGCGGGGAAAGTGCATTTCATCAGCCAAATCAGTAACCAGCGATAGCTCAAACCAATTTCGCTTTCTAAAAGAATTCAAAATGTCAGGCGGAAAGGTACTCCATGTGTAGTTGTTCTCACCTTTCTCCTAATCACACCCTCAAAACCGCTCCAAATTGAATACCTTGTGATAACTATAGGTACATTTGTAGAAACAAATTATTCAGCAGACTTTTCGAATAAATTCGACGAAACGTGACAGGGAAATGTTGACTTCTTGCGGAATTTCGCTTGACCACAAGTCCGCTAGAGTGTCAAAAGTAAAGCAATAACAAGTACAACAAATCGTGCAATAGAATGTGCGATTAGAATGCCTAATCAGTATTAATGGTGTGCGTGTGACTGGCGCTAAGAAGTCGGCGTCTATTTGGCAGAGAGCCAATTGTCGCACTTTCCTTTATCTTGGATTGTGATTTATTACACAGCCTGCCTTATGAATTTGAGATGTACTGGTAAATGATGGGCAAAAAATGCTAAAAAAATGGTCACATTGATGACTGACGTAGGCTTTTCATTTAGTTATTTATAGACACTCAATGTATTGAATAAACATTTATGAATGTGAAAGGTTTTAAGAGATTGGAACCTGTAAATCCTGAAAAACGTCTTAAGAATTTGGTTCATCAGCATCTGTGTTTATAATATTATTATATACCACACTTAGCTTTTAAGATACAACTTGCGATCGGGGCTTGTCCGATTAAATTATGGAAGCACAGCTACAGACTGATAGCGATATTCGTAGCTTGTCCCAGGTTAGAAGCTTTCTATGACCAAGTTTTACTTGTTTCATCAAGTTTAACGTTCAGGAAAAAAATCTATAAATCTGCACAGTGACAAAGGTTTATTTCTTTTTTAATATGACAAAGGATTTGAAAACTGGCATTTGTTTAGTGTGACCAGCTTTGATGTTGGTGAGCCATGGTGCGTCCATTTTAGTCTTTCGGTTAAATAAATGACGCAATTTGGAAAGATAAGTTTTGTCAAAAAAATATCCAAAAGTCGCACCTTATATCGTGAATCATTTGATTTCCTCAAAACAAGGAAATCCAAAAGGAATTTAAAAGTAAAAGGAATCTGTTAGAATCTACATAATACACAGAAATATTTAAAGCTAGCTGTCCCGTGCTCGCCTTTCTTCACCCGCCGGCCACTTTTAAGACAAAAATTATTTTCATCGAACTAAATCGAACAGTTTTTTTTATAAATATGTTCCTACCCTTGGACGTTCTTGAAAGCAATATAAAGCAAAAACAAAGCAAATAAAAATATAATTGGAATTCCTAAAAGTCTACACAACAAAGATTTACGCAAAGTTCGATTATTTCTTATTTCCCTCTTACCCTACCCACCTCAAATGTCGACGAAAAGGAAGCAACATGAATGAAACAACTTGACACACGAATCCTACCAGCCCATTTCCAAACTTTTCCCAATGAACAACACCTGAAAGTGTGTTCAACCTGAATGTGTGCGCTGAAAAGAGACGACGCGACGGCCCGTTGAAGTGCAAAAAATATGATCACGTTAGAGCGCACACACACTACTGCAACTATACTCACGGCTGTAAGAAAACTGACAGTAGTATCCACTGAAGGAAAATTGTGGGCGATGTTTTGAATAATTGTTTTGAACATTGCTCAGCTTCAGGACAACGCAAGGGGATGTTTTATATTTTAAACTAGCTGTACCCCCACGGCGTTGCCCGTGCCTTTCGTATTAACTCCCGCCCACATTTCACAAAGAGTTTTTTTAAGGGAGGTGCAATGGCGCCCTTTTTACAAAATGTCAAGGCTTAGCCAGATATAGTATTTAAATAATTTTGTTAAATGGTAAGTGCCATATCCCGTTTTCCTATCCTGTTTATTTTTCTGCAAATGGCTTTGCTAAGGCAATACAGATCAAAGTTCTAAGCTTCACAATAGGATTTGTTCGAATGTCTTGTCTTTTCGAATAACAATATAATCGAGATGTCACAAAAAATGCACCCACTTCGAATTAACTTTTAACAATTTCAAAAGTAGCAAAAAAGAAAAACTCCCAACATCGAAATCACACGCCTATTTGTATTGCATCTATTACTAAAAAGTGTAACGAAGAAAGTCAGAGTAGTCAAAAGTGTTTTGTTGTATTTCAAATTTCCAGAAGCAATCTAGCCGAATTTTGAAATTTGTTTAGCCTATCAATTCATTTCCGTAAATACCGACATTGAAGAAAAAATTCAACTAATTTGGTTGAAAATTACGGGCGACCGACAGAGGGAAACATACACTTTTTGCCTCTTTTGTTTTATATTTATAATAGAGACAAATAAAAATTTAATTGGAAACCAATCCAAGGTTTTCTATTTTTATAGTTTTCGATTGCACTTTGTTTCCATTTGGTTACATTATCGGCAACAGTGACACCTATAGGTCCCAGAACTATCCAATCTTTCAAGTTGGAACCAACCATACGCGTTCACAAAGTTTCATTGAAATCGGCTGAGCGGTTTTGGAGATCGGCAGCAACGTTGCCTGTTGAATGGTAATTCAATTGAAATGAAAAACTAAATGTGCGCCTGCAGCGCCATCTGTTGAGAATTTTCGTACTTTTTTTTCCCAAACCTTTGCGTTGCAATTACGAACGAACCTGTAGAAGGAAGTAACCAATACTTCGAATGTTCAAATTTTCTAACGAATTGTATTAGGTATTTACTTAAAAACTCAATGGACAAAGTCTGCCCTTTCCAAAGGTCCTGTACCAATAAACAAATCCTTAAAAAAAATGTCTTTTACAATCGCTATATCAACCTGCCGAGAGGACTATTCGCAGTGTGATGGAAACAAAATTGTCGAATTTAGGACGATACCAATCCAAATGAGATGTAATAGGGGTCAATGCATTCCAGTCGATTTTGGGCTGGCGGCTTTATCGGTACATACATTTCTTTGAGAACGACGTTGGCCGTCAACAGCGAGTGCATTCCATCTGCCTGATTAACGCGCCAGAGCTATAATGGCCTTTTAAACGAAAAAAAAAATTCAGTGATATCTCACACTTTGTTTTATTCAAATTTAAAAATACATAGGAAGCGCATAGTGAAAAACCCTTTATAATAAACTGTAAGGGCTCTTATTCGTCTATTACCATTTGGCTTGAAAACTACTGCGCTTGCTTTTTGAAGGCTCTTTTGATCTGCCTTTATCTCGCCATTACTTAAATAGGTCCTAATCAATACAAAAATAGAGATAACTTAACGAAGCTTAAATAAATATTTAAAGTTATTAATCAGCATTTCTGCTGGGGATTTGTCCATTGTTTTTTTGGACATATAAAGAGTGAGTGTATCCGTTTGTCCTCAAAAGGATCTCACATCAAGATCCCTGCCATCATTTTCCACTTCACTATGTATTTCAATCACTCGATAACGGATGTGGTAATTCGACCCCTGTTTGCAGGGAAGACGATAAGTTAATCATGAATACGAAGTTGCGGGCCCAGTTTGTTCAGAAATGAAGTTGCATTCATTCCATTAAATCTATTGACTTTTCTACTGACTTTCTGCACATCAACTCTTTGCTTTCTGTGGGGAATCTTAACTTTTTCTTAACGTGACATATTTCCTTTGACACAGGCGACACCAAATTGCCTATGCAGCCACTATACGTCATAACGTTTTGGGTATTTCTTTTACATTTACATAGATGTGACAACTCTGAGCCTTGAAAATCAACAAATATTGATTGAATATTCAGAAACAAGCAAAGAAAGCCGTAACACTATAGAAATAGATACACTTAGCATGTTTCTCAGATTATGTAATAGGAAAGAATCACACTTTGCATATGCTTTGCATTTTACGTCAAACACTACGTGACACTAATCCGCGACACCTTTAGGGGCCCCAAGCCCAAATAGACATGTAGGCAAATATTCTACCAAAAATGTGTTGAGGTTGACCAAACCAAAACTTTATTAAATGACACATAAAATATTTAACTAAAGTTTTTTTTTATACAGCTTATAACATTATAAATAATACCAAAGAGGGACACCGTAAGTCGCCGCAGGCATAAAGAACGAAAAATAAATATTTAATCTGTTAATTTAAATCACACTGCTAAGATTTGCATCTCACAAAAATATGTCGCAACTTCCAGCAGCCAATTTCACGCTTGAGGTATACGCAGACATTATTCGATTGCAGAAGAGAAAAAGTGTGAATTGGGATTGAGCCACAGCAGTGGACTATAAAACAGTATAAGTTCAATTGGAGTAAAGCAGTAAAATGCAACACGACCATTTCCTTTAACCACAAAACTCACTGCTAAGATTTGCATAAAGAAATTTAAATTTGGAGCATAGGCCATGTGCCAAAGAAGCCAACCGCGTTGGTATAGTGAATGCACATTTGCGGTTACGAACTTTTTGATTTGAACTTATTTACACCGCGATTGAGTTGGTATTGGTAGGTACCGGGTTATTTTACACAATTGGTAGGTCGTAAGGCGTATTTATTAAAAGTGACTACAGTCAGGGACAACAATCAACATGTCTCTCCAGTTATGGGGCTTTTGGCTAACTCCCTCTTGTTCCGCACTTCATTTTGGTTTATTATGTTAATGGTTTATTAAAAAGATCAGTTGATTTCAATATGGTTTTATTCATTTGGCTGCCTCGGCTGACTTCGCAGATTTAGCATGACCTTGTCGACTGCTTTTGGTTCACTCTCGTGAACTCGCTTTAAGGACCTGAATCATTTCTGGACAAGATATATAACATTGATCTTTAAGGGCACCCCACGGGAAAAAGTCTAACAGGGTAAGGTCGCCCCTCTTAAACGGTCAATTGGCAGTACCAGGACGGTCGCTAATATTAGATATTGGATTGTGTGTGTTATGGGCTACGCGGCATGGCGCGCCATCTAACGGATCTAAACGTATTTGATTTCAGCTTACAGAAAGGTATTAATCATGGCTGTGTAGAACTCATCAGTGTTGACCGAAATGGTGTTTCTGACTGCATTTTCACTCTCGGCTCAAGAAGTCACATTTCTTCGGTACAACCGTTTGGGATGTCGATAAGCAAGGCTAGTTTTGTTCAATACAAGAACTTATTTATGTTCCGTTTAGTGCGACCAGTTACCATAAGTCGAAAATACTAACAATTGAATTATTGTTTTCATAGCAATAGAGGTAGGCGTCACCATAGGTTGGTGTATTCGCCCTTTGACTCATTTGCTGTAAAGTGTTTGCAATGCACATGACCCCCCGGGTTAACCAGTCTAGGGTCGTCACTGCCTACACACCCAACCGCACGTACTTTGATTAAGTTAGGTTGAAGTGTCCGACACACTTATACCAATTTCAAGCTCCTTATGGGATGGTACCACGAATCATGGAAAAAGTGTTTCTCCCTACTCATTGAACCAGTTTGAACTTCTAAGGAATCGTGGTAGAAGAGTGCCGGGCTCCGGGCTTGTGCATAAAAAAAGAGAGGGTTTGTTTTTTTCTCGTGCGTCCAGCGTATGCGTCCAAGATATGCGAAATGCGACCTATTGCGCTTGCAAATATTGCAGAGTTAATACATGAAGTCTTTAGAGAGATATCACACTTGCAGAGCACACAGTGACAAAATCTGCCTTGTCGCTAGAATCGTTCTTCTACTTATCCATTTGGTTGGTTTCCAGCTCTACTTCAAGGTTGCACGTATCGGTCGGAATAAGTGTAACCATCATAGGTCCGTTACATAGATTCAGTTTTATCGAGAGTAATTGTTTCAGCCGCACAGCAATTGGTAATCTTATCCCCTTTCCATCATCGATATTACAGAGTTCAGGTATCCAATGTATGACATGTTATTTTAAGTGCGGCTCTCGGTGAGAAAAACACGTTAGTCGGAACATTGTGCATATTACTGGTATTTAGGGGTTCCTTTGATGGCTACTCATGTAAACCATTTGCTACCTTTAATAAAGCTAAGAATATTAGCAGCGCTGATAAAGTCTAGATCACTTAGATAACAGAAGAAGTATTTTCCCAGGTGAGCATCCCTTAAGCTGGATAGGCATGTATGACACACTTCTGCGAACATATTGCTCTGTGCGGCAACTTCCGACGATCTCAGATTTTGTAACGTAAGTCTAAAGCATCTTAAGTGCAGTTGTTTACTAATCTCATTCCCACTCAAGTATAGTACCGCAGATTTGATAACGTCCAGAACCCCTTAATGGAACATACTGATTGTGACACACATTAAATTAACCTTTAAGCCTTATATCCTGTTCGTGCTAAATGTTAGCGTCCGAAATATACCGAATTTCAAACTTCAAAGACATAAGTTTCTACATATAGTAGAAAGCAGATGGCGGCACTTTCCGCCGCGTAAATCCCTACTTACAAAAAAACGAAGGCCGATTTGCAAATTACATATTTGAAGCTTTAAAAAAAGAGTTTTCCATCTTTAATACAGTTGGATTTGTCCTGCAGGCTCCATATTGCTGGTCGTGTTTACACAAGCAACGACATTTTTTTTCCATTGTCATGTTTTCTTCAAAAAATCCACTGCACATACTTTTTCTTCCTTTTTTTGTCAAAATTTATCTTCTATTAAATGTTCCCGAGACTTTTCATCGGCCCATAAATGTAGTTAAAAATTTAGCCTGCGAACGCTTTACCTTGTATTTATTTTTGTATTGGGAGATAAAATTTAGCGCTAGCCGGATACTAGATTTTAGATACCAGAAAATGTAGTCAAAGGCGATTTACACGCGCTCGTTTTTATAGACATTTTGTGTGTTCATGTTGATAATCATCAATCTTTTAATGAAATTCCACCGAAAATTGATAGCTTGAATGTTTTCTCTCAGATTCCTGAAATTCCCCCATTTTTGATGCTTTTTTCCGTTTCTCCACATATCACCTTCCTCCGCAAGCTGCTTTGTATTCTATCAATCTCTCAGTCAAATACGTTGCCGCATTGGAGGCGACCGATTCTATGGTTGGGCCCTTAATAGTTTTAGATACATCCGTATACATATCGACAATTAATTTTCGCTCGAAACTTAGTCTTTCGTCAATCTTTGTCGTCAATGTAAATTTCAAATCATTAACTTTATAAAGTATGTCGAAATCAAGTGTCCCAAGGCCTTAATCCGGCACGTTGAGTTATAAACCTGGTTTTTAAGAACCCATATTAGAATGAAGGCTGCCCTTTGCATTCCCTTGTCAACATACTCTGTATATACTTCTTTTAAAGGTATGAAAGGCTAGGTTATTGAGTAGTTAGAGCAGAACGGGCCCTTAGGTCCATGTTGTACCTTATTTGCGCGTGGCAAAGAATTTGTGTTTACTTGCTTCCCTCCATGTGGTCTCCTCGACCATATGCAGCCAACCTGATGTTTTTACAAACCTGTAAATATTTGACGGTAAGATGTCAGAAAGTTGCTGTATGTCGTAGAATAAGCATCTTCCAAGGGTTCTGTTTCTCAAGTGACAGAAACTTGGGCATTTCCAGAGGACGTGTGGTGTGTCTTTGTGTATCTCCTCGTCTCCGCAGCCTCTATATATATCGTCGTCTTTGAGATTTAATGTCATTGTATTGTTTCTCAGGAAGAATGTTCCCTACAAATGGAAGTGATCCTCCCATTAAGCTCTCTGTCTAGTACCGGACCTAGAGCGATAGAAATACTTGACGGACCTTTTTGTGGTAGAACAGGTTCCATATTTGCAGAGTTTGTCAGCTTTAATAGAACCTCCCATTTCTCCGGTACCTTTCACGGATAAATATTGAGCAGCTCCGTCAAGAGAGATGGTCAAAAGTCCATGGCTATAATGTAAGGTCTAAACTGACTCCACACGGAGGAGCTTCCGATAGACCTACGATGCCGAAAGACATACAGAGTTAGCAGCTGTCTTTGAGAGCGTCTCTTAGTGCCGTCTCCACTCCACGATTAATCTGTCGACAGTTTAAAAATGATATCGTCCATTCAATGACTGTTTGTTACACAAAGGCCTCAACAGAGCAGTAGCGACCTCATTATTTGAGCTGAGCCCCAGAATCCAAAGAGCTCGGCCCACTCCATTAGTTAAATCGTGGCTGTGGCGTGTGAGGTGTGACACAAAATTCGAGTCATAAACCAAATGCCATTCCCCATCCGAAATGAAAAAAATATATAACTGTAATGAATATATATTTGTCTTTTTACTTCTACTGATATTTGCTGTATTATTGTTTTTTTTTTGTACAGGGTGCGGCGAGCCAAATGACGAGACACGTATTGTAGGTGGCCAGACAACGGGCACCAACGAATTCCCATGGATGGCACGTCTGAGCTATTTCAACCGATTTTACTGCGGCGGTACTCTCATCAACGATCGATATGTCCTCACGGCGGCCCACTGCGTCAAAGGGTAAGTAACACACAGAATATGAATAAAACCAGATAACCCGCAGCAAATTAGTATTCAATGGGATATCTGCTCCATTGTGCAGAACGTGGTCAGTCACAGTCAGCATGGATGCGTTTTTGTCCCTTCGAGTCGCAACTCGCATGGCTATAGTGTATGTGTCACTATTTGAATAGTTTATATACATGGCAATGTCAATTAACGCCGGCTTAGCTGTTAAGTGGTAAATATTTACACCTTGGGATGGTAACGCCAGACCAGACCCCAAAGAAGACTCCACAGATTGCCAAACACTTTTAACTCTGGAAAGCAAATGAGGCGTAGTTGCGTTCGTTGTCAGTTTTGCGATACTGGCTTGTACCTTATCGCTCAGTTGTTTACTCGGCAATTATAGCTACATAATTTTCATTGCCAAAAAGTAGAAGTTTCAATTGCAAAACTTTCATTTTTGATTGAAAGATACCCTTGTGTGGAGAAATTCAATTTGCTAACAATTAAAATAAAAACACATTAACTGCGCACGTGAGTTCTATAGCACATGCAAACCCGCTCGCTGGTAGGTATTTATATGGATACGAATTCATTTGAATGAAAGTTGCCCAAAGTATTTATGACATTTTGTGTAACTGCTCGTGGGTAATTAAATGGATTGGACACTTTTTTTTTGGCCTGTTTTACATGAGACGAGATTCTGTAATTGAGCTTGGAAACAACTTGACTCTCTTTCACTTTGTCAATCTGACCAGATCTAAGATGGCTTATATCTTGTAAAGAGATGGTGCAAAGCTGGTAGTCACGGTTGGGGGTTGTTGACAAGTCTGCGACTCTACATAGAGACAATCCGCGTTAGAATAGTAATCATTCTTAGAGTCCATAATAAATTTTTCGAACTCACAATGGCAAATATGTCCATACAAAATTGCATATTGGGTCGGATGAATAAAACAAGCACTTGCTTTGAGTAAAAGGTTGTAGCTGAGTAAAAGCACTTACAAATTTCTTTGAATAGGCATACAAAAATAAAATCTGCTCTGCTAGAGGAAGTTCGAAAACTCGAACATAGCATTTACTTCGCAGTATACGTGTACCTGAATTGCAGTTCCTGTCAAACTTGACCATTAAAATTGAATTTTTGAATTTTCTGCAATATATGTGCAATCTACCGCTCCAACTTGCACCTGGAAACATGATTTTTGATTGTAAATAGCTTGGGGATGTTTCATTTCTTCTTCAGGTTCCGATGGATCCGATCATCGTCATGTGCGGAATATTTTTGGAAACACAAGCCGATTAGTTAAAGATGAACTATGAATTTGCGAGAGGTTTTTAGATGTAACTTACCCAAAAGCCCCGATTTCCTATATAGGTACCTACCTAAGGATTGACTGTAATTTAACATTTTCGTCTCGAAGAAATACGTTTTAAGCACTTCGAGTGTCACGACACATTGTTTCGCAAACGTCATAGGTAGTTTGTTGGTTTTACTGCACAAATAAAATGTAACTCAACTGTTTATATTATGAAACATCGAAAATGCCCAAAAATATTATTTAACAAAGGTCGGCGCAGTGGCTTAGTGGTAGTGTGTTGGGCTACTAAGCGAGGGGTTCAGGTTCGAATCCCGAAAGGGCCAAATTACATCTTAAGGTTTTTTTCCACTGCGCCACCTCTCGCGAACGTCGGACAAACATCCGAGAGTAAAACTGTCATGAATGAGCTTCTCAATCAGCCGTTTGGACTCGGCATAAAATTGTAGATCCCTTCCATTCGTCCCAAAAATTAAAAACCCACACAAAACGAATGGTTGTGAGAAGCTAGGCCTTGGGTCCCATAGACCTGTCGCGCCAAAATATTTATTTATTTATTTCTAAGTCAGCAAAATAGCAGACTTAAATTTTCGTTGCAATTGCTACGCTTTATTTATATCTACCGATCTGAGTGAAAGGTAAGTGACGCTGCTTTTTGAACATTTCAATCGCTCCAGCAGTCTTATAAGATTAAAGAGATCCGTCATAAGCACACTAGTAGGTGTGATAACGAGGTACTGCATAGTAGGGAGACATGCCCCCAGGCTGGGTCTTACCGCTAATGACTTCTACAGAAGCTGTATAGACGAGGAGGAAGAATCCATTCTTCACCTTCTATGCACCTGTCCTGCTCTCTCTACTCGAAGAAGATTACAATAACTTAGTGTTCGGACTTTACTGCGATTGCAGTAGATCTACTCCGATTTTGAAATTTTGATCTTGCTCCGCTTGACTCTATTTTGAACCTTAATCTGAAATTTTTCTTTTTTAAGGGAAAATAATATTGGAAGAGCCCTAGGAGAGTTGAATGATATCTATTAATAAAGCATATTGCCATTTTTAACTTTCACGCATTACGTAGTAAGAGAAAGGTATTGTAATCGTACAAATCGAACTCGAGATTTTATTCAAATCTAACATTACGATGATAGGGGAACTCGAAAAAGTGGGTCTCGCAATTCTGTCCGTCTGTCCGTCTGTCCGTCCTTTCCTGAGCTCCACAGCGCAAACGGCTGGACGGATTTCTTTCAAACTTTGGATTTGGAGTTTGTGGGCTTACAGTTCGGGGCCATTTTTTTTGCATGCTCACCCAATTATTAACGCTACTTCCCATATAACAGTTTTAAACAAGTTTGATTTTTTCAAAAACGATTTTAACCAAAATGTATACTTGTGCTACGCTATATGGGGTTAACATGGCTTCATACCCAGTTTTTGGCTAAAAAGTCGAATAAAGGTACTTTTGAAAAGTGGCCTTATCTCGAAAACGGCCAATACAATTGCAACAAATGTTAATTTTTAAGGTAATATGGGCATTCCTAAAATGATAGCAAACTCAGTGTTTCTCTTAATTGTCTATAATGAATTTTTGAAAGAGGCATATTTCGAGAATTTGGTTTTCTTTTGTTTTACCTACATGAAAACGGCTAAAACTATTTTGACCAAAATGCATACTTGCATACTTCGAATCACCGGAAACGCTAATTTTGAAAACTGTTGAAATCTCGAAAACGCCATTTTCGATTTGGATAAAACCTTAAAAAACCAAGTAATACTAACATCTTGAAAAATACCCTATACTCAGTTTTTAGCTAAATAGTTGAGCAAGATTATTTTTTGAACTAAAAACTGCAATATTTGTTACTATTTTGTACGCATTATCTACGATAACATAAGTATTCTTAATAAAACCCCGTACTTAGTTTTTCTTAGAAAAATGCAAATAATGCCGTCTTATAAACATTTCCGCACTACCAGTCAAAATGTAATCACAACTACTAGAAACTCCTTCTTAGCAAATATTTCGCACTTTTTCTTTTTTCAACCATATTAATCATGAACCTTAAAATAATTCCAACCAATTGAAGTCTACACTATCAGAGACCCGCAGTTCATTTACCCCCAAACACGTGTAAATTCAAAAACAAATCTCTGAATTCTTATATCAAAAACCGTACTTCGAGTCACCACCTACCATCATTACCAATTTGAAAAATCTTGTTTTAAAACCTATAAACAACAATTAAATAAAAATCAACCAAACAAACTGATGATATGAACGAGAAAGTTTTGTGTGACCCAGTCGTGCACTTTTTAAAATCCCTCGCTTTTAGTTAAGTTTTCTGTCTAATAAGAGTTCTAAGTGCCTTCAACAGCAGATACCCTTAGTTCACCCCGAGTTCAAAGAGCTTTGCCCAAGTGTTAAGTGCTTTTTATTAATTTTTTAACAGATCCGCAAGTTTTGCAACTACCTACCACATTCAAAAAAAAAACAGACAAAATATCCAATCAATATGTAAGAACTAAACATCTGGCCAATTAAAAAAGTCCCATGTATGGGTTATCAACAACAATATTTTACAGGCGATTCATTTTTGCACTTAACAAACAATCGAACTCATTAAATACGTTTTGGGGTAGGTACCCTACCCAAGTTGACTTCTTCAGCCAACTGGTTTTCATTGACAATTCGCTGCGAATGCAAAACTTGTCTCAACTGCAACCCGCGAACTCCCATGCGAATATGAATTTCTCGTTAAAATTCCCATCGAACCTGTTGCTGGTGCACTTGTTTACGTTTATAGAAAATAACACGGCTTCTACGTCTCTTTGCAGGTTCATGTGGTTCATGATCAAGGTCACATTCGGCGAGCACGACCGATGCGTTGACACCGTCCGACCTGAGACGCGCTTTGTGCTGCGCGCCTTTAGCCAGAAGTTCAGCTTCTCGAACTTTGACAATGACATAGCGCTGCTCCGGCTCAACGATCGTGTCCCGATTACCAGCTTCATCCGGCCGATTTGCCTCCCCACCATTTCAGGTAAGTGACTCGCAACTCTGGCAGGAAAACTTAATCGATCGTTCGACAATCATTCTACAGATGAGACATATGTGGGGAAGAAAGCTGTTGCCACTGGATGGGGCACCCTGAAGGAGGACGGCAAGCCATCGTGTATGCTGCAGGAAGTCGAAGTGCCTGTTATCGCTAATGATATCTGTGTTCGGGAAACCAATTACACACAGAAGATGATCACCCAGAATATGATGTGTGCCGGCTATCCGGGAGTTGGAAAGCGGGACTCGTGTCAGGTGAGGAGATAAATTGCATGCAGCGGAATTGATTGTTTATTTTTCTTCTATGATTTGCAGGGCGATTCGGGTGGACCGTTGGTTGCGCTCAGACCGGATAAGCGTTACGAACAAATTGGCATTGTATCGTGGGGAAACGGATGCGCCCGACCTCATTATCCAGGCGTGTACACAAGAGTAACAAAGTATCTCAAGTGGATTAATGAGAACTCTAAAGACGGGTGCTTCTGCAGTGAATGATGATGACTGGTGCGAAGCGAGTGTTATGTTCTTATGAGTATAGAAGATTCTAAGTGATTCTAGTTACAAAAACGAAAAGGAAAACCAACGTGTTAAAATATATAAAGTAGAACTAAGCATATATGATGTACATGTGTGTGAGTAATTAAGTTAGGAGCATAATTTTAGATTGTTTGCATAGATTCGCTGTAAATTTTCTAGTATTTAACGATTAAATTAATAAAAACTCTTTTTTTACCGAACATTTTTGCGAAAAATCAACTTCCGGTGGAGAATTATTCAAGGAAAGCAGATGTAACTCTTATCCTGCCAGATCTGTCGACGAGAACTAAACGGTAAGTAATATAGGTTAGGTAAGGTTATATACAAGATCTGACGAGACAAGAGAGTCTTGCTGCAATGCTGGGGGTTAGATAAGAACAGTGGAAAATAGACTTGTCAGAAGATCGTCTCATTTCTAAGTGTCTAAGTATCTTTGATTTCTTCCTCGTCTTGCAGAGACCAAGACAAAGAAGATTGAAGGCTGTCTTCCTTTGAAAGAAAGTTGCTCTTCCAATATCGATTACCTGTCTCTGTTTCATAGACCAAGCAATGTTTTGACTTTAGAGATCAGAGGGGGTGGAAGCCTACTGAGTTCCAGGCAGTGACTCTTCGCTGATTACGCCCAAGTTTACAGTATTTTAACGTTAGGAAAAAAAGCAGCGTAACAAAACTACAAATGATAATACAAAATTATCTAAGTAAAAAAAAGAAGAAAAGAGTTTTTTCTTTTATTTTCTTTAATTCTCAGGAACAAAATCTTATTTGCTTTCCTTCAATTTTCTGTAATTTTACTTAATACAAATACTATTTTCAAAAGTAGGTACTGCGAATAATCGGCCATTACTTTGAAAAGAACAATCGCTTAATAATTTGTTTGCTATTTTTTCGCGATGCAGGAAAGCCTAAAAATTTGTTAAATCACCCAAAAGTGAATGAACGAACATTTGCCCAAAAAATGAAGTTAAAGATTTATTGATGAACAATCGCACAAAAAAATCACCTAAATTCAAACTTTCGAAATATTTTCAAAATTTTTTCCGTAAGTTTGAATTTAGGTGATTTTTTTGTGCGATTGTTCATCAATAAATCTTTAACTTCATTTTTTGGGCAAATGTTCGTTCATTCACTTTTGGGTGATTTAACAAATTTTTAAAATTTTTTTGATACGAAACATTTTATGGCGCGACTTGGGAGTGAAATCGATTCTCCTGAGATGAGAATGACCAAGCGGAAGTGTCGATCTTCTTAACAACTCAACCGATTTCAATGAAATTTTGTGGGTGGGTATGGTTGGTTGAAACTTGATGGATAGGATAGTTTTGGACCCGATAGGTGGCGCTGTTGTCGATCTTCTTAACCAATCAACCGATTTCAATGAAATTTTGTGAGTTTGTATGGTTATATGGAAAGATAATATTTTTGGAATTTTTTCAACTCAAAGTGAATAGGGCCTTGTATGGGCACGCTGGAGTGAACTGAAGAAGCTAGGTTTTACACAGACACTAGACTACTAAATCAGTTGAAGATATGAAAACAAAATGTAAACAAAAACTCTCGAAATAGAAATAGAAAACTTTGGATTGGATTGTGTTATGAAAACTTTTTTAAATTAATGAACATAATTGTCTTCTGCGCTGTATTAAGATTATCTCTTTATATATAAAAATCTCGTGTCACAGTTTTAGTGTTTAAAGTCCTCCGAAACGGCTTGACTGATTTTGATGAAATTTTATATGTATATTCATTGGGTATGAGAATCGGTTTATAACTAATTTTTATACCCCTAAGTGTTAAGGGTGACTCACACCAAAAGAAAATTTTCATTGTTTGGACAAATGTATGGTGTGGCATTAAAGATACATTCAGCCCTTAATTTTTACCCTTCTACCACTTACACCTAATTTTTAATAGCATTTTATATTTTTTATTTCTACTGTATTATTCTAAAGAAAAAAAAAAGTATCTGCAGGGCTGTCATTCATTTTTATTTTATAAATAGATTCCCACCGACTACTAGATTTTTTAAATTTCCTCCAGTCAACACTATATACCAAAAACCAAATAAGTCGAATCCCTCTAAGTCGAATTTTCACGGGAGATAAAAATAAGTTCGAGTTAGAAAGATTACTGGAAAAATTCGAGTTAGAGGGATTTACTATATTTTTCTTAAGCGAATTTATTTAAGGTAAACAATTTTGAACAAATCCCATCACTCTTACTAGAACAACAAAACAGGTTTTGCGCACCTGCAAATGTTGCGCATTTAATGCATTAACATGTAGATATGTAGAGACTTTTGTTTTCTTCAGACGAAAAATTCGACTTAGAGGCATATTGTAATAGGTCCAGAATCAAAAGAGGGATTGTGAATTTAATATTTACAAATTGGTGCACACTCACGTAAGCCATTAGCTAAATATTGTGTGTGTGTATCCTTTTTCATTGATCATCGCCATTGTCACGGCAAAGCGAAGTAAACCAAACCCAAATAATATGTCGGGTTTTTAAAGCTCTCACTGTGAGAGGGTAGTTGATTTTAAGAGAACATTTATTTTTATTTATTTTTTTTCTTCCCGCTTGGTAATGCGCAATCACAGTACAGTGGGTGCAGTGCAGGTATTTGTCCTGTTCTCTTGCAAAATTTCTATTTCATTTCTTCTTTTTATTCATCAACAAATCGCATTTTAAATTTCGATGGAGTGTGGGGCCTTGGGGCTTTGGGGGCGTAGGATTGAGAGAGACAGGGTGTGAAATGTATACGGGATTGAGAGAGAGAGAATGATTTAACATTTGAAACAAATACCTGTTGTTAACATAACGGTAATAAAAAGGAAGACGAATTATTTTATACAGTGGTAAGATATAAATCTCTTATTCGCCAACTCAAGCGTTATGGGAAATGTGGATGTGAGAGAGTTCGGGAATACTACCTTTTAACAACAATGAATGCTATTGGTATTTAGTGTTAAAAGGCGTTTTATTTGATTTGTTTGATTTATAAAACTATCTACAGGAGATGTTTTACAAATTTGAAGCATATGTTTTAGGTCAAACATGGTTACTTATTTACCACTTTTCAATATCATTAACATCGACTGCTCTAGAAATAATTCAAATGGCAAAACAACGTTTGCCGGTTCAACTAGTAATATTATAAAGATTTGGTTTTTAAATTAAATTTATAAATTAAATTCAACTACATACAACTCAGTTCAATTTAACATCCACATTTAGCGAGAGAAGTTTCACATCTGGCGTGTGCACAAGCACACTCTCTGTGTTTTTAATTTGAAACTGAAAAATAAATTTTTTCCCCTAATGTAGCAATTGCTCCCTTAAAGTGACCCTTTTCTGGTCACCGGTGGTTTTCCAATCTGGTAACCCTTTTTCACGTCACGTCGTCACTTTACTAAAGCTGGTGGCCTGAACTTGGCCCAGATTGGTGTGATCTCTAGTGGACAATGCAATATGCAACTAAGATGTCAATGGTCACACTAAAATATAACTGCTGCCAACTTCACGCAATGTACTGCTCTGGTCTTTTATAAAAATCCATTGAAGCATTGAATTCTACTTTAACATTTCAACCAACGAGTTCGAAATAGTTTGAATTTAAACTGACTTTCCAGAGAAATTGTAACCAAAGAGACCTATTTGCAAAGATGCACAATCCCAGGCTCCCAAAGAAAACTGTTTGCATGGTAAAATTCTCAGCAATTTACGCTAAACTGAGATGCAAGATTTATTCCACATTATTATTCCTTCGCGTTCGCAAGCAACCGCATCCCACCTAAAGTGCACGTAAAACTGAAGTGAAACTTCACTCTCATGACACAACTTCAGTTCAAACGTAATTAAGTCGTTAAGTTTATAATAATTTTTATTGCGAATAATCCGACGCGATGCGCGAACGACAACAGTCTCAGCCGCATAAAATAATAACTGTTGAGCAACCGAAAGCCAGAACCAGAACCTAACCCGTACACGCAATTAACTACACATGCCGAGCGCTCTGCCTGCTCACGTTCGCATGGACAACACTTCCGTATTTTCGCTATTGGGATGTTGGATCTTGCATGTGACGGGATTCGTTTCATTTGATGTGCGCATACCTCGCGTCATCTTGTATCCACTTAGGGCTTTCAATTAGTTAGAAGATAGAAGACTCCCTATGGTTGGCATCGGTGCCTCCATTCATCCGCACGAACGTGGTTGGCCAAACAAGTATTTCGCTCGGCCTATTCTGGTGGTGGATCTCCATAGGTGCCTCTCGATCTGGGAACAGTATAGTTCTGATCTGCTACTAGTTTGAAAGTCGGTGTAGAGCTTAGGCCGTGATTGCAGTTTATTTAACCGAGACGCGTCGTCTTCTGGTGCGCTGCCAAATGCTACAAATCTAGTTATTCAACTTTGGAAAATGCACTTACGCACGTAGCGTATACACCATGAGGGCCGTGGGGAGACATCGCATCGTCAATGTCGTAGATGGATGTTATATCTTGTTCCTGGAAACATTCCCCGGTAGTTAGTTAGAACGTGGTCGTCGTCGTCGTTATTTCATACAGAAGTCGTGGGACATTTTTATTCCTATGACACGAAAGGCTACTGAAGTACGTGTTACATCTTAACAGGTATGACAGGTGAAATGTTTGCATCTGCGCAAACGTATTTTATGTGTGAGCATGCATAAAGAGGGTTGTGTATTAAGGGATATCTACGAGCAATTATTGTCTTAAAAGGAATAGACTTTGTCCGCATTGCTAAGTAGACATTTGTCACGTTCAATGCACAACTAACTGAAAATGCAGCGAAGGTAACCGCTAAACTTATTAGCAAGGAAGAAGGGCAATATTGGAGCCCTAAAATCCTCAAGCGTGTTTAACTTTCAGTGTATATAATTCTCAATGGATTGCCTATTCGTGCTGGTTCAATGAAGACCACAAACCGTATTAAAAGACTATTAAGGCGACAAGAGCGACAGCGTCCGCAAAATTAACGAATCTACAAGGTCTTCCAATAGGAATTCCGAACTTTAATAGTTAATAGCCGCCTATTTTGTTGAAGCTAAATCTGTCAAATTGGATGTCATTTATTAAGTTTGTTTTTCTGAATCACCAAGGACGAACATATAGCGTTAAACAAAAATTACAAATGATAAATCTCAGGTGGAGGTGATGTGAACTGGCCACCGATTTGACCTCGTTAGACTATTTCTTGTGGGGTTTTTTGAAGTCGCAAGTCTATGTGAACAAGTCACGAACCACGGTGGACATTACGGATGAGCGCCACCTAGGGAAGCCACGGCGGAAATTTGGACGATGTTATATTTTATACAAATGAATGAAAAATGTCGATAATATCTCACAAGCACTTTGTTTTATTTAAATTTAAAGATAGGAAGCGCTCAATAAAAGACCCTAGTGCTTCAGTACGAAACGGCTACTCATTCTCTATACAGCGCGGTGTAGGCCAAACTTTCAGTATGGAGCTGAACATGCCTTTGGATGGGATAACAAGAGCGGGTGTTATGGAAAGGGTTCATAAACCCGTAAACTGGAAAAGGACTATTTCCTGAAGCTCAATTAAGTGTTCAGCCCAAAATTATTTAACACAAACTTGAGTATCCGTGGATACATAGGGATTGACGGCAACGAGAAACAGGGGTCAACAGGAAAGTTGCTGGGACCAAAATTTGTATAGAGGAATGTTAGAACAGCTGATTTACATATGGATCGGCCTTAGAGCCTTAGAGAGTAGACTCAGACCTAGTGGGTGAAAGAGATCAACACTAGGAAACGAATCCAGCGTCAGATTCTTAAAGGTAGAGAGACGAAAAGAGACTCGACAATGGTGGTCCGATTCGAATATTATAAAGCTCAGTCCCAAAAATTAACTTAACCTATTCTTCTGATAGTTGACACTCAAAAGAAGAAGGTTCGCTAACGCAAACCTGTTTTAAAGGTAGAAGGTACCTCGCCTTAAATGATATTCTACAGAGATTCATGGAATTATTCCTTGAAATGCCACATCACTTATTTCCACAATACAACACCTTAGCTGCAGAAGTAAGTCTTACATATTGGCACAGATTCGCGACTTCAGAGAACCGTACAAGCAATGCCTAGCGGCTATAACAATTTATCCATAAGTTCACCTAGTCACTGAAGTTGATTTTTCGACCAAAATTGGGGTCTTCATCCAAACGCTCCGAAGAGCAGTCAACGAAAAACGGCTTTTTTCGTGGTTTTTTGAGCTCTTAAGCCATCAGTTGGATCTTGTACGAGTGTAGGTCCAATGCTCGACGCAAGATTCGCAAAGTGTTGAAGTCTGGCGAATTCTTGTGGCACGGCTTGATTTCTCCTGTACACTTTCATGTACCGCGGCAATTGTTAACATAAACAGTTCTCTCGAATTTGACCACCAAACGTTGGTAAGTCGACTTTGAAGGGCCACCACGTCTGTCCATAAAATGGGGGAACGCGCACTCATTTTAAAGATTACAGTTTTATCATTGCTCAATCGTGTTCGTGCATATGATGATTTCATGAGAGAAGTATTTAACAAAAATGGAAATATAATGTCTTTAATAAATTGGTAAGCAACTATTGCCCCAAACGACTTTTAACATCTAGAGCTACAATTCGATGAATCAACTGTTTAAAAGCTGAATTGATGAGCACAAGCACAAGATAGTAATACCTAAAGTCTGTAGAAACAAAGAGCAAACTTAGAGTCCGATCCTCAACATTCAATGTTAAACTTTTTATGTAACGTCAGTACAAGAACAAAAGTGCGGTAAAACACAGTTTTTGTTTAATGTTCACTCAAAAGGTATCCACAGTTTACTTAGTCAAGTTTGTCATGATTTGGTGAAATTGAAAAAAGCGAAATAACGCCCAAAAGTACACCAGGTGTACAGAACTTTCCAGCAGTTGCACTCTTAACATTCCTCGAATGAAACAACCCCTACACATTTAGGAAATCAAACAAAATGAAATAACATACGGAATTTGTACTAGGCGCACAGGATTTTCTACAGCTGCCCTGCACATTCCTTAAAGTAAAAGAACAATTCTATTCCAGACAACTATCACAACAATTACCACACAACTCCAGAGTACCTACAGGTCCTTCACTAACCACGAACCACCACCTTCCGATAGTATTTTCAAACAATTCCATGGTAGTCTCGCAGTTCTTTCCCAGCTAAACGGAATTCCACCAGAATTTGTAACAGGCGCTCAGATTTTACAGCAGTGGCGCTGCGCATTCCAGCTGGTAAAATCCAACACAGATAGTCCCAGTCCCACCATCATGCCGGTGGGATAGAAACTCGATTAACATTTGAGGTTATTTCTGTCACTCTCACTACCCGGGAACTGATTCGAACAAAACAAATCGAATTCAATTTTAAAATACACGTGAACAGGGAATTTTTCAGTTGACCCTTTTAACTCGAGCGAGCATGTTTAGAATGTTAGACTCGAAAAGGGGGCTTTTTGGATGTTGTGAGGCAGTCAGGGCTAAACTCCTAATCTTTTTTGCTTGTTAATACATAAATTTGTACAGTTTATAGGGGATTATTGTTTATTGATAACGAGACGGTTACTGTGGTTAGGTGTCACTGAAAGGATGTATTATTGACAACATGCTTTGAGTGAGGGTTAAGGCAGATCTTCTTATTATAGGTATTTAATACAATGGAAAGTTCGGTGATTTAGTGGATATTCAGCAATGGAAAATGGTTGGTTTTACACTAAAGACAATGTCTAATTTTAATCAGCGCTGCTGATGGATATGATGGGAACACAGAGAATACTACGCGCGGGACATTACTGGATAAGTGACTGCCATCAGAACCGGTTTTGGTGATGAAGGCGGCGTCTGCGGATTGGGCAAGCACAGTCTAATCTAGAGATTTACAGTAGGTATTCTACTCATGTTAAATGTCATCCCAAAACAGAAATCAGCTGTCAATTAGATTGCCGCTGGGAAAAGTGCTGCCAATTCAAAGAACAGAATGATGTTTAAAAACACTTCCTTTCAAGATTTCTGGAATATAGAAACTACTGCAAAGGTTCCAAAGGATTTAATCGAAAATACTGTGTTACAATTCGAGTTCATTTATATACCTACTTCTATGTAACACAATATTTGGAACCTTTGCAGTAGTTTCTATATTCAAGAAGTTTATTGTTCTTTGTTGTTGGTGTCGCGACACCATCATAAAATGCAAAGCATTTATCGCCACAAGTTGAAAAATTAATCCACCACCTGAAAGTTTGCCAATGGTGCTTTCAGCCCAAACATCATCCAAACTCGACAGATTTAAACAAAATCTATGCAAGGAAATCACCAGGAAACCCGTACCTATATTTGACCCAGAATCGGACACTAAGGACATGATTCATGGTATCACTTAATCAAATGCTTGCAGAATTTCAAACTGACTCGAAGGAAGTCAGATTGGATTGTTGTAGGTACCTACTTTAATTTGACTGAGAATGTGATGTTTGTTTTAAGCCGTACAACTAAAACAAACACAAATGTTTACTTTTTTTCTGCAGGCTTATGCGCTGGACCGAAGTTTAAAAACACACCCAACAAAAATGAAAAAAAAAACATAAAACGGTAAAACGAGTTTTTTTCCTTGAGAATCGGGCCCGACAGCAATAATAAAACATTTTCGCCATAAGTGTACTTGTACTATTACACCTGTTGTTCTCATACTTGTTGCATACTCGCAGGCGTACCGAAAAATTAATTTAAAAGACGGAGCCGCTAGTACAATTTTCAAAACAAACGATGGTATCGGTCTGATGTTATGCAAAACCAAAACAGACAAAAATTATAAGTACAGCAGCCCTTGCTGTCATATCAATGTACCTATCATTGACAATAACACCCCGAATCTAGCAAAGCTCACATAGCTCACAAGTCACAAGACGCTCTCATATGAGGTGAAATTGATTTTTTGAGGTTGTTACTCACAACTTGTGAGGGTCAATCACAAAGTCACAAGGTCACGACACTCAAAACCAGACATTACTCAAATTCTGATAAAGAGTTATTAATAATTGCATGTGGTGTTCTATTTCCCTATTTCCATGCCACACGTTTACAGATTATTTAATGCGTTATTTTCGAAAAAATCGACAGATAGGTACAACGAACGTGGGAATTTCTGTCATAAATGTTTGCGTGTTTAAAAAAACATTTCTGTGGTAGTAAATATGCGTATGGGGTCTTAAAAATGGATTGGTCCCCGAAAATTCATAATACAGGGCAACAGAAAGGTCTCCCCTTATCATACATCTTTTCATTCAACAAAAAATCAGCTTCTATTTACTTTGCCCTATTTTCTTCCTTTCACTGTTTGGATTTGCATGAAGCCACTCTGAACACTTGCATCCGAAGTGTTTCTCGCCTTAAAATGTATAAAGTCGACCTTTCTCGTTATCAACCCTGCCCTTCCCTTATTTAAAAGCATTGTTTTCCATTTTTAAAATAATATATTGTAATTAATTCGCAATCAAAAACCAATAATTTTGTTTTCGAATAACAAAGTTCACAAGACTTGTGACGCCTCACAACGCCGGAATCAGGGTGGTTTCTTAAAAAGATTCTAGTTTAGTTTTTTAACGGATAACATCCATGAAAATGGAGCTGTCACTTTGGAAGTTTTTTTTTCTTTTGTTGCCCCTTTAGAAATGCTATTGTCTGCCCTTTGTAAGTGGTCTTTGAAGCGTAATGTTTGAAGAAATTTTTTACTATTCCTGCAAACATACGCAGCCAAATTTATATATAGCTAAGATACATCTAACTCTAACTTGTGCTCATTCTCATTCATGCCCAGTTAGTTAAAATCAATTTTCACATCTCTCCGTACCTTTAAGTAGAACTCCCTGTGGTATGGGTACGATAAAGAATATTTTAAGAGGTTTCAAATGTATATTTTTTGATGAGGTCAATGTTGCTGTCACTAGTTAAACATGATCTTAGGACGTATGGTGGTGCGGAGTGAAGAAATGTTTACTGAAAAATTCCAATGATACTTTGATCTAATAAAGATTTCGTAATAAAGAACACTGCGCAGTTATTTTTAATGCGCATTACAAATTCAAGTGCGTACAACTATTTTAAGTGTTAAGAAAAATTTAATTAATTCAGGAAAAATGTTCGAAATTTAATTATCCATTACCACCAACGAAAAATCTGAGACGATGTTTATAAATTATTATTAGTAAGGCCCAAATTTTAGTAGTTTAGTAGTAGTGTTTAGACTATTTCTAAATTTGGAATGTTTGGAATTTAGCATTCTTCTAACTTAGGATTGGGATAGGATTTTTATTAAATTTTATTTTTAGAGTATTTCAGGTAAAAGAAATAACAGATATCTGTTAAATTAGCTGAATTCAAGCAAGTTCAGTTGTTTTCACGTCAACTGCGAACAGACATAAAACTAAACTGTTGATGTATATACAGATATAGGGTGGGCCAAATACAAGTTTCTTTTTAAAAATGCAATTAAATGAACAAAATTAAATTTTTTCCATGTATTATACAAACATTCCCATTAATTATGATATACAACGTCGTTTAAGAGGCTGGGCTTCGTAGTAGCGCATTCTGTGACTCCAATCTTCCAAGACCTTGTTGAATGGTTTCGTGGTGAAGCTCACGGATTGCTTGGATGATATTGGCCTTGAATCGTTTATGGATTGTTGACATAACATCGTTCCTTTACAATTCCCCACAAAAAAGGGATCAAATCGCAGCACCGAGGCTGCCAATTTACATTTGGGAATTTGGTGCCCAAAAGATCTATTGTGGCATGGGCTGTGCAGTGAACAACTGTGTTGCATGGCGCTCCATCCTGCATGAACCAGAGGTCGTCCAAATCCACGTCTTCAATTTCATTAAAAAAAAGTCGGTTAACATGGCTCTGTGACGACCACCGTTGACCGAAACGTTGTTCCCAGCCTTATTTTTGAAGAAAAATGGTCCAATGATGCCACCACTCCACAATCCGCACCAAAGTGTCACTCTCTGTCACTCCGATGCATTGGCTTCTCGACAATGACGTGCGGGTTTTCCGAGCCCCAATGTGTCAATTTTGTTTGTTAACGTAGCCGCCGAGATGAAAATGCGCCTCTTTTAGACAGCACTCACTTTGGAAACTTGTTTTTAATATTATAATACTGACTTTCTTTCAAAATTATGAGCAGGAAACAGCTGTCAGTGTCAAAATAACCTATGATTGAAAAAGAAAGCACTAGATGGCCCTCCCGATAAAATAGGTATTATAGGTACACACACATATAAAAGATTATCGGCCTGATACGTCGATTTAGTTTTTCTGCTTAATTTTGAAGGCTGCACTAAACAGCTATTTTCGAAACATAATTCAAATATTCATAACCTGATCGTTCTAATTTTTGATCGCCCATTTCTCCGGTAAAAAAATGTTAAGCACCAAAAATGAGTTCGTACATTTCTAAAAAAAGTCAATCACCTTTTTCCCCTATTTATTATCTAGAAAGTGAACAATTTTGACGTTCCTTGACAGTTGTGAATTGTGATTACGATTTTCCATGTGGTTAATAAAAACACTCAACATGGCGAAAGCTTTCCGAGAAAGTCGTATGAAACAATAATAACATTGTCGTATGGATTTTACCCTTCGAATTGCACAATACATAACTAGAAATTATATTTTAATAAATCAATTGAACTCGTCATATAAAAACCGCAACGATTACTATAGTTCCACTTGTTATTGTAAACATTTTAAATAGGGTTTATAAATAATCCATTATTAAGTTAAAGCCACCTCATGTTCAAGGTCCCTTTTTGACATTTGACAAACGCGATAAGTCAATTGTTATTCATGTATTATGATCTCCTAAAGCACGCCTCGGGGGTCAATTATAGCAGCTCTGTGATACTTTGAAGTGAAAAGCGTTTTCACTTGTTCACGCTAAATTCGGTTCTCCGACTATGAAAAAATGAAAGTAAATGTCAGAATTTGTTCATATTATGATAATTGTTTTAATTACAGATGTTTCATTTATGAAGAACTGTGAAAAACATAGAGAAAGCAAATGAGACACACAATCGAAAAAATCACAAATCGCAATTACAGAACGAGTCTTTCGGAACTGTGCTTATAATAGTACAGTTTATTGACAGTTTATCATGATGAGTTCGAGAATCTCATAATGAGTGCTAGTAAAGTGGGCACATTCAAGAACTTAGTTGTCTTAAATCGACTAGATTGGCCTGGAAAAGATGTAACCTGAACGCAAAAACTAGATTGGTCGAGAACGTAACTAATCCTACGTCAGCCACTTAGATATATGAACTCTCAAATTAGTATTAAGTCACGAATTTATTGAAAAGATTCGTCGGCTACACATCCATAAACGTCAACTGAAACAGCTGCCCATGTGACCCATCTAAGCCAATCAAAACTGAGATGCATCAAGTCAGACAGCTGTCAGATTTACTAAACTAGATAGGTACTTGAACGTCCCCAGTGATATTATGAAAAGCTACTGTGAAAACTGAAATTGAATATTGGGAATAGTTTTCCATAGAATAGTTCGCACTTAAAAAAAAGTGTCACGTGACTAGGTAGTCTTGGAAAAAACACGCATTAATATAATAAAGGGCCTGTGAAATGGAAACTGGTATTAGGCGTGAGACTTTTCAAATTCTCTGAAATTTTAAAACGGAAAGCGTAAAAAGATAGCACCTCGAGGCACACGCACAGCTAAGGATTCACTCAAAAAAACCATTGAATGCTGCTCGTAGACCAGATTGCAAGTAGAAGAGCATCACTTTAAAGAGTAACATCATTTGCTTCAGATTATTACTTGGATAGAGTGTTTTGAAAGGTCATAGTAAAAGCTCGAAACGTAATTTTGTGGACTCCGCTCTGATATATTTTCCTTGAAATATGATATCTATTAAATTATTCGGACAAATCCGCATTAAGTTACGCAAATGTGATCTGTAAAACCGAAATTTATCTGTGGATCATTTCGAGAGGTTAATAATAATAATAGGGGAAACTCCGTCATCACCATCAAAAATTGACGTGCGTCAGTAGAAAGGTTTTGCAATTCTGAAGTAGAAACCACAGCTGCAGCGAAATGAAATAACAAATTCTTTTAACTATTGAAGCTTGAAGAGAGATACGATTGAAACGTCGATTTTTAACAGAATTGGGATACAGCCTACTCCAATCTCTACCCAAGTGGCAAGGAAACACCTTTTTGCTAGGCTTTCAAACAGTCTTAGCTGAAATGAGGTGTAAGAATTATCACACAACAATAAGACCATAGCGATCGATGAGCATCAATAATAATTCTTAACCAATAGAAAATATAATGTTTTGAAATAGTCCCCATTCTTAAAATAACCTGTTTGCTTTCTAAAACAATATTCTGTCAGATGAAAAACAACTCGAAGCTTATTAGGCCTAGATATCTGGGTTGGCATACTGTAATTCGAACGATAAATATTTTCATTTCCAAAGGTTTTGGTACTACCATTAAAAAAGGCTAAATGACTCTGTAATTCAATGCCAAGATAGGCAACATTTTTTAATTATAGCCTCAAATTCTCAAAAACAAAACGTTTTCGTTTAAAAATTTTGATATGTCCTTATGTCACTTGGCCTTATGACACGGCACAGCTTGAAACATATTTCACATTGCTTTCTCCTGGAAAGTGAAACAATCTATTTCAATAAATTTCTTCTATAGAAAGTTTGCCGGAACTTCAGCTAAATAATCGTAATTTGTTCTCGAGCATGTTATTTTGCGAAAAAATTCTTAAAAGTTTGCTAGTCCATACGAAATATGTATCGCCTGTAATTCTTAGATGAACATCTACCTTTTAATACTTGTTTCCGGTTGGTGTGAAAAATGAAATTAATACAACTTCTTGCAACTTAAAAGAATTCAATGTCAGGCAGTTTAGTTATTAAAGATCAATCGTGAATTGAGTCGCGAGTTTTCCGAAGGCCATTACATGGCAAAAGTCTAAGAAATATCTAAAATATTTCTACCTATCGCGAGATGACTTCTGACCTTATTGTACAATCCTTTAACTCAAATCGATTTTAACAACAAACGAGGCGGAAGTTTAATATTTGATGCCCTTTAAGAAAGTGTCTACACTCGCTTTCAAGTATACATTTAAGAATGTAACCTGCCTGAGACATGAAGCCATAGTGTGCTCGAGTGCTATTTGCTTAATTCATCTGCTTGCTTAAGAGCTTGACCTTGTTCTATCCAATACGGTTTTTGTCTTTTTATAACTATAAGGTACAACAAGATGTAACTTATCTGTTGTTGGAGGACGTTTGGTTGGCTTCCTCTGTGTCCGGAGAGACGAATGGGCAGAATAGTTCAAGACAAATCGATCACCTTAAGCCATTAAGTATTAATATATGCAGACATGTTTTAAAAGTGCCTACTTCTATTGGCCTTCAAGACTGAGGTTCTGTAAAAAAATTGTAGTTATAAATTGAAAGGTCCGTTTGCAAGGCTTGAAATTCCAAGGTTCAGGAAGTACCAACTTTTTGTTAAGAAAGAATCAGCTCTCGTTGTCATTATTCAAGGAGACAATGATAATCACTTTCAAGCCTTCGTGTTTACAAGGAGCTCAGAGCCAATAAAAGTAACATCTAAGCATTATAATGTCAAACAAAAAAATTGGTCTGAATGGAGCAGTAGTGAAAGTAGGGGGCCGGCCATACTTTGTAACATGCTTTGCTGTAAATTACATTTTTAAGTGCATTAATAAATAGTTAGCTAGACATTTCCGAGACTAAGTCTACAAGACATTAGTTCATAGTGGACTTTTGTCACACTTTTATTTGACATAAATTAAAAATTTGATTTTAGAATTATGTCCCACCAAAGTGGGATATAATTTTATAATTTATTTTTCGTAGATGATAGATAGTTAACACAACAACAAAAAAAACAAATTAAAAAACGAAAGGAAGCTAAAAACAATAAAATATATTTAAATTTAAATATATTGTGAAATATCCCTTTCAGGGAAATTTCTCAATCTATGGAAACTCAGTTTTAACACTTTGCAACTTATACTTCTCATATTGAAATCAAAACCCAAAAATTTTAAAAAATTTAAAGAAAATTCAAATAAATAGAGCTTTACTACAATAAACGAACATTAAAATTTAAGCAGGTGGCGAAGAAAGTTCTCCATAAATAAAATAAATAAAATAATAAATGAAAGTGTTAAATTGTTAAAAATTGTTCGAACTGCATTTTTTTGGAATTTCGTTTTAAAAAAAAAAGAAACATTAAAGAAAATACCCATTTAAGCAGTGTCAGTCAGCATAGACCCCTGAGTCAATTGGAAGGAAACAAAGTGGACAATTCCTCCATTGCTTTGCTTATAAAAACACAGAACCTTTTCTTTGTATTGATACCCGAAGTGAAGTTTTCTTGTTCTGGTTTTATCAAGAAAAAAAATGACCCAAAGTTAAATACCAAGTAGATGCGAGTAGCTAACCTTTTTTATGTTCTTTTAATTCATTTTTTTATAGTTTCACGCTTAAATATTTATTAATCTACTTACCTATCTATCTCATTAATTCATTTTTATTCGATTCAAAAAAAAATCATGTTTTCTTATTATCATATTCGGTATTCTTTGTTTATAATTTAATTTACCGTAAACTTAAATTCTCAAAGGAACTATAAATATAACTTTAGTAATTAGTGTATTAACAGTGACCTAAAGTTTTGTCACAAAACCCATCGTTAATCGACAGCGCTGCCAACGTGTTTCAATATAAGTGCTGTATGCATATTATATAACTTCCTTTCATTTTCTTGTGTGTCAATAATCCTGTTTTAAAATAAAATTTTTTTTTAATAATTTTTACAATAATTTTCATTAATACCTCTTAAATGTGAAATATATATTCAAATTTAGTATGTTACTAGCATAAACATGATCTTTAAAGAGTTTAACGATTTTTCCATGCCAGTGACCAAAAGTAATGGATTTGTGATAGATTAGATTAACCGCATTTATTCGTAGGGTTACAAATCTTCACTTGCCTATGTAACCATTGGTTGGGAGGTTAGAGAAGGCTCCGGAGAAAAGTTTAACACCTAATTTTCTCCGTTTCATGAACAGCCTTTGTATTTATTCGCTTATTTTATTGTGCTTTAAAATTTTTGTATAATTTCTTTTGACCACGGGTTTTGGTATTAATTTTTATTTCATTTGTTTTGCACGCAATATGTTTTTTATGTATGGTTAAGATTTGTTGATGATCGCAAAAACCCTCCCTATTTCCGACGAGTTAAGCTTGCACTAAGCTAGGCGTTCACTTGAGCTTCATCCGCAGTCATGACAAGTACTCTCTTGTTCTTCGTAAACATCATCTATTACAAATCTAGGGCTTAACAACCCGCTGCATTAAGAGAAAAAAAAACACCACCAGTCAATGGAAAATAGTTCAAACATTTGCAAAATTTGCCGCTGGCGCTGGGGCTCTAGCGCGAGCGTTCCTTTATCTGAAATATTTTGTGCTAGACGTCTAGAGGGCAGAGGAATTTTTAATTTTATTTTCTTAAATTTTCTGATGCCAAAAGTTTATTATGATTTATTTTCTCAAAAACAGATTTTTTGTTTAACCCTCAGAAAATAAAAAAAAAAAAATAAATTCAAATATTTGCGGTCATCCAAAATAGAATTTTGGTTTGATTTCCATTTCAAACAATTTATTATTAATATTCACAGAACAGTCCAAGCTTAGGTGAATGAACCATTGGCCAAATTAAATGAGCGCTGGTTGCTTCAAAGTCTGGCAGCTCTGCTATTATTTTCCATTAGATTTGGCAACAGGTACAGCATTTCTTTACAAACAACATGTTAGATGGGACATAATTCCGTTTTTTATGGACTTATTGATTTATATCTCATGGACTTTCGTCCCAGCGCCGTCCTTGGCAGCCCAGGGATATTTTCTCACAACCATTCGTTTTGTGTGAGTTTTTCATGGACGTATGGAAGGATCTTCAATTTTTCACCGACTCCAAACGGCAAATTGGGAAGCTCTTTCTTTATACTCTTGGATGGTTCTCAGACGTACGCAAGAGTTCGGGGATCGAACCTGGTACCTCTCGCTTTGTATTTTACAGTAGGTATATATCCCAAGTGGAAGTCAACAGCTTTGAGCACTTTGAATCTTGCTGGTGATGTGGGTGAAAATTGCAACCAAACTGAAAACTAAACGTGGAAACTCACAATCTTTTATACCAGTTTATAACACTCAAACTTAATTATTCGTCTACTTTACTTTGCTTAGCTAAGATAGAAGCTCAACAAAACACATCTAATAATATCTGAAGATAGGTATTCGAAAGCTTTAGAAGAATGCTGTGACAAAATGTATGATACTATACCTAGCAAAAGCTGAGGAGTGTCCTCAATATATTATAATAACATAGGTACAAACGTATTTAGCATAACATGTACTAAAGACTACAATAACCTATCTTGAGGCCAACTTCAACACACTCAGTGATCGCCTTTTGTCGGCACAAACGACGCCTTATCGTGTCACACTCTGAACTCTTTCGTTATCTATACCTACCTCTTTGAAGCGAAAAATAAATATTTATCTGCACTTATTAGCATTTCCTAAACTTGACACAATATCACCCAAAATGCATGCGCCAAGCTAACACAGATACCTACCTTCTTCCGGTGAATGACACTCCGTTGGCAAGTGGTTTCCTGTGTCTTGCCCTAGAGCCGTGGGCTAGGTCAAGGCACTCAATCGCGTAAAAACACAAAACAACAAATACACGCCCAGCTACCATTAAGCGGGAGGTATATATTTTAACACAAGCGCCCTAATCTTAACTTCAAAACAAACTCGATTGTTATTCTTCGCAAAGAGTGCTGTTGGTCTGGTGCTCTGACTAAGCCTCAGAAAGAGAACGAAGTCCAACCTCATCACCATCAGCCGGATAGATCTCTATTCCCAATTCTCACAACTAAATGAATTATGCGTTTACTCGGCCCAAACTCGCCTTGACTGACATAAATCAATGCTGACCAAGAGCTGTGCAAATCAAAATCAAATCGATGCGATTGCATCTAATTTGCGATCCAATCCGCTGCGGGTTGACGATCTCTAACCGCTTTGTATGGTGTGGGACTCCCTCAAGTTCCACGCTCCAGTACCAGTATATGAGTTGAGTATAGCTGTATCTGTTTCTGTATCGGTGTCTATGGCTGGCTGATAAAAGCTCTTGAAGCTTCTCGCTCTAGCTCGGTGGCGCGCTCTAAATTATGCACATAACAAATGAGTTACTTCTTCGACGGAGCTGGCTTTATGCATGTAGCCGAAGCCGTCAGTGGAGGCAACAACAAAACAGAAAAGAAAAGAGATCAACCATGAACTTTACCTTGATAAGGTGTTCACACATAATTTTTGCGGTTAATCTGGATAGGAAGTCGCGCCATGGAAATCGAGTCTGGTTTGTGGCCTATTGTGAATGAAAAGAGCGCTCACGTTAATTGCAGATGATGATGCTTGTTGTTATGCTTATGCATTTGAGTGGATATCGATTAAGAATTTTGCTTTTCATATCATTAGGAGGGAGTGCGTCATAGGTAATGACGTGGTCCATAGAACGGGACGGTGAGTCATGTGAAATAATGCGAAATTCGACAGACTATACGTGTCTCTTCCGACTGACGCAAACGGGCATCAAATGGGCCGACTAATTCGGGCTGTTCGTGGGTTACTTATTTTTCTAGCGTAAACAGTAGTTAGGCTTGAAAATTGTTGGTCTAATTTTTAAATTGCCCAATGGGCTCGTTTAGTTAGGGCAGGCAATTAACTGGTTGCATTGAAATCGTACCCTTTGGGATTTTAAGCGGACGTAATAGTAGCTTTCAATTTGTAATGGTAATCAACGCTCTTTCATGGGCTATGCCGATCTGTAATTTGAATCGAAGATGTTGTACTTGTGATCGATTTGTAGGCCACGTGCTTTATATTTTTATAGCGTATCGCAAGCGGGTTATCATAGTTCTGATAGCGAGAGTATCTTTTTCAGAGAAAAATAATAAAATGCAATGTAGGTAATGTGTCCAAGGTGCACACCGCAAAGAAGCTCATCAAGGCCGTCTTCTGTATGATTGGGTACAAGCTATGATTCTAAGCATTGACATCAATGGAGAATAGTCGCATATGCTGTCTTAAGAAGATCATGTTTGTTTAGGGTGACCAGATCCATGCCCAATAAAGAGAGGACACCTTCTAAGATCTCAAATGAAAAATTAAAAAACAAAAAACAACAACTAAATAACAAAATATACGTATATATTTTTTTAGTTCATTAAAACAAACTAAAAACATCGATGTTAACAAATTTAATAAAATAAGTAAAAGTAAATAGATAAGTTATAAAAATAAATAAAGTCAATTCTAACTTTAAATTTAAAATAAAAATAAACTATGGGCACTGATTAAATTAACTGCTTTGATTATAACTGTTTTTTAAAATATCGGTTTTTTTAGTATATATCTAGTCGTAAAATTCTGAGCAGGACATATTTCTAAAATTATATTTACAAAAAATAATTGCTTTTACAATTTCGACTTTTCCGTTCTTCAGAGAAATATTTTTAAGTTGAATAGGTCAAACAATTTATTTTCGTTTGTTTCGCAAATAAAGCAACAAATTTTCGATATCGTTCAAGTTGGGATTTTTAACTTTCTCGCATTACGTAGTAAGAGAAAGGTATTGTAATCGTACAAAAAATCGAACTCGAGATTTTAATCAAATCTGACATTACGATGATAGAGGAACTCGAAAAAGTGGGTCTCGCAATTCTGTCCGTCTGTCCGTCTGTCCGTCCTTTCCTGAGCTCCACAGCGCAAACGGCTGGACGGATTTCTTTCAAACTTCGGATTTGGAGTTGGTGGGCTTACAGTTCGGGGCCATTTTTTTTTTTGCATGCTAACCCTATTATTAACGGTATTTCCCATATAACGGTTTTAAACAAGTTTGATTTTTTCAAAAACGGCTCTAACGATTTCAACCAAAATTGATATTTGGGCTTATGTAGGTGCGGTTAACATGGCTGCATACCCAGTTTTTCGCAGAAAAATCGAATAACGGTAATTTTGAAAATTGGTCATATCTCAAAAACGGTTAAAACTATTTCGACAAAAAATCATATCTAAGGTAATACGGTCATTCCCAACATAATGGCAAACTCAGTTTTTTCCTAAATTATCGTTCAAGGGACTTTTTTCGAAAAATGTCGTTTTTTAAGACTTTATTTAATTATAGCTTACTTGAAAACGGCTTTAACGATTTTAACCAAAATGTATACTTGCTCTACGCTACATGGGGTAAACATGGCTGCATACCCAGTTTTCGAATAACGGTACTTTTGAAAAGTGGCCTTATCTCGAAAACGGTCAATACGATTCGAACAAAAACTAATTTTTAAGGTAATATGGTCAATCCTAACACGATAGAAAACTCAGTTTTTCTCTAAATTGTCTATAATAGATTTTTGAAAAAAGGCATATTTTGAGAATTTGGTTTTCTTTTGTTTTACCTACATTAAAACGGGTAAAACGATTTTGACCAAAATGCATACTTGCAGTAAAATTGACGTTCTCAACAGTATTGCGTACTTAGTTTTCCATTTGAATCATCATAAACGCGGTTTTAAAAAACTGTCCGTATCTCGAAAACGCCATTTTCGATTTGGATAAAACTTTAAAAACCACGTAATACTGACATCCTGAACAACACCCTATATTCAGTTTTTAGCTAAATAGTTGAGCAAGATTATTTTTCGAACTCAAAATTTCCATATTTGTTACTAGTCTGTACGCATTATTTTCCAAAATCAGCTTTAAAGATTTTGACTAAAATGCTTATTTACGATAACATAAGTATTCTTAATAAAGCCCCGTACTTAGTTTTTCTTAGAGAAACGAAAATAATGCCGTCTTATAAACATTACCGCACTACCATTTTGTAATCACAACTACTCGAAACTCCTTTTTAGCAAATATTTCCCACTTCTTCTTTTTTCAACCATATTAATCATGAACCTTAAAATAATTCCAACCAATTGTAGTCTACACTATCAGAAACCCGCACTTCATTTACCCCCAAACACGTGCAAATTCAAAAACAAATCTCTGAATTCTTACATCACAAACCCCTTCTTCGAGTCATGGCCACCTACCAGCATCAGCAATTTGAAAAATCTTGTTTTATAGCCCATAAACAATAATAAAAGTAAAATAAACCAACCAAACTGATGATACGAACGAGAAAGTTTCGTGCGATCCAGTCGTGCACTTTATTTTTTTTAAATCCATCCATATAAAACAATCAAACAAATCCAGAGATTCGCCCCATCTCCTAAGATATTTAAAACAAACCTCTAATACTTTTTTTTCCACCTTGAATCAGTGTTGAAAAAAAAAGTTTTGTTGTAGTTTTTTGGTGTCGAAAAATTCCGTAAAAGTGCAAATCCGGCTAAACAATTTTTGTGTACTTATGGCTGGAATTCTGTCTTGTTTCAGTAGAATTTCAAAATAGATGCGTTTTAATATGTTGTACCTGACTTCTGGCCTTGAAAAGATTGGACAGGTTCTTTACCATTTTTTTAAATGATTTGTCCGCCCCCTTTTTTAAGGTGTGAATAATTTAAGTTATTAAAATTATGTAATAGTTTTTAGCAACAGGTCCGTGAGGACCCTAGACCTACATAGCTTCTCACAACCAATCATATTTTTGGTATACGAATTGAAAGAAACAACTAAGCCACTGCGCCGACGGCTCCACATTCCACTGATACCAAAATTCTGAGCAATTCGACACATGCGGGTTTTCGGCAACATTCTCTCTTACCGCTTCAACCAGTTCATTAGAAGGCATTGGACGTTGATGAAAGTCGTGTTGTCAGACGGTGCTGGTTGGTCACGATGTTTGCGACGGTATGCTCGTTGAGTTCACACAACTGAACCGCTATTTTCAATGCACCGCGTTACCGATATAAAGCGATTCATGGTTAAAATTGTACTGAATTGACGTTTCAAAAACATGCCCAACATGTCAAAGTTATTCAATGTGTTCATACCATTATAAAATATGACGCGCCTTGTACATATAAAGATTTAAAGGACACTTATGTTATGTCAGGTTTATAAAAAAATTTATTTAGTTTACCAAAGACCATTTTCGTATTTTTGTTCATTTTCATCAAAAAATTCTGACACTTAAACATTTAAGTTCTGTTGAAGTGCTTTGAAAACACAATTTCGGGGACCAAAATCTGTCAAATGTTCCTACAAAAACGTGGAATCATGCAAAAGTTCTTGTACCTATTTCTTTTATTAATAAAATCTGTCATATTTAGCTTACCAACAGACTAGTGATTGTCACTTCTTCGACTCCTTATACAGTGTGAACATGGTACCCAAATTTACTGGGGGAAATTAAGACTGTACTTACGATAAATTGCAGTTCTTTGATGTGCGGAAATTCCTCTATCTAATGTCAAGTGACAATTGGTATTTCACAATTTGCACTACTCCGCTTTTGTTTGTTTGTGTATTTGAATCAATTAAATTCTTATTTGGTATGGTGACGTGGTACTGGCCCACAAGCCGAATAACAGTGAACCCGGAATTTGATACATTTACTTTTTCCAGCTGTCAAAATGTATAGGTTTCTGCGTGTTGCGTAAATGTAAAGTTTATATGCAAATGCCACAGTTCGGTAGGTAAATAGAAAGTTATTCATTTGCACAAATTCAAATTCTTGAGACTAATTGAACTGACCATCAGACGATTTGTGTTTATTTCTTTGAGGTGCTTTAAAATGTGTTTCGTAATTGAATTTGCAAGGGTAATTGATAAACTGTGTACATTAATTGAAGGCGAGATATGATGATGCATCCTACGTCAATTACAAAACATAAGGCTGCAAATGTTTGCATATTTTCCAGGGTTCCAGACCTAGGTGAGCGCAGACATTTTCAGTTAGAAAATGTTGGTACCTATCCGATGTTGTTAAGAATAAACTATTGGCTTTGTAAGGCTTTTATTGCCAACCGATTGTTGCATTGTCCTGTCCATGTTCCACACACGATGCAAATTAGCAAATCATTCATAAAAAGACGTGGCACTTCCCATATAACAAAATTATTAAAAACACATTATCTTGGCATTTATGATTTTTACCTTAAATTGGACTTAAATTTCCTGTTGGAGGCAATTTTAATATTATTGGGAGTATTGGACTACTGTGACGGGTTGTATCTTGTAAAACAAAATCAAATAAGTTTGCCAAGTAAAGTTGCCGAAAGCGGCGGAAGATCACATCTTATTTTGAATATCGGTTAGTTTTCGTATTCTGTCGATCAATTCAACATTTGCCCGAATATTTAGGTCTGAAGTGGAATGATGCGAGGAAAGATTTTACATCTTTTTAAGTAATTTATTATGTGAAATTTGCAATTTTTTGACATGACATTGAGCACAATGACCCCAAACTTAATAAATAATCATTTTGTTTTCCTTCGATAATAGTGACTTTCTGTAAATGAAGGGATATAAAATTTTTAGTAGCAATATTTCCTTCTTTAATGTGTTCATTAAATGTTAGGTTAGAGTCAAGATGTATGCCAAGATATTTTATAGAGCGTTTACACTATATTTGATGTCCATTAAGTTCATGCTTAAAGTCCAGCACCCTGTCTCAAATGTAAGAGACGCGACAGTACTACTTTTCACAGCGCTGGCAAATGCTTGCTTAATTTACTCTTTGCAGACATTTTTGTATGGGAGACAACACAATCGGTATATTCAACCTACTTTACTTAAGTCGCCTAGAATGGTCTGGTCTGATGTACCCTGATCGCTAACATCACTCTTCATACGTCAGCCACATATATCTACGAAATGTCAACTTAGTACTCAGTCATGAAATTCTTAACTACATTTATCGACCACACTTCCATAAACGTCAGCTAAAAAAAAAATTTTCAAGTGACCATCCTATGCCAATAAGAACTGAAACACATCAAGTCAGTCGGATTTTCTAAACCAGATTCAACGGCTCCTATGTGACGGAAATCTGACATATTGTGATTCCCATACATGTTGGACACATTCTACATACTTTTTCCTATGTTTCTTTTAATATTTGTACCATGTGACTTTTAAGAATTAACTGAGTTTTAGATCGCAAATGTTGGAGATAAGCAAAGCAAACTGATCCCGCATTTCTGGTTTTCTGGCTACCTACTAAATTCGTTATTAAAAAAAAGTGGAGACTCTTTGCCCTAGGAAAGACTCTTTACCCTAAGTGACAGTCAAAATGTAATTATTTGTAGGTAAGCCAGTCGCTTGCAATAATTTCCTAACCCAATTTTGGCACAACAATCAATCGGCGTTACTACTAAATAAATCATTACGTTATCATTACCACAATGTAATGCTTCGTCTATCCATTAGATACTAGGAACGGGAAAGTAGGATGCGTAATTGCGTATCCTAGACACGAAAGCCGGTAATTAACTTGTGTAACTACAGCTTAACTTTTGTTAATTGCCGACTTTTGCATTTGAACAGTGCTTAAGAGAAATGCCATCAATAACACATTTAATGCTAGTTATAGGGATTTCCAGGAGTAGCGATATTATGATACATTTATTTGCTGTCAAAAGAATGTAGTTGTTTCAGTAATTTTCGATTACAAAAATTAAGCGAAAACACTCAAAAAATTGCAAAAGACATCATTTCGACGTAAAAATGAGAGCACAAGTCCTTAATTACAAGCAAAAACTTTCTATAAACAACAAAAAAAGGAAATAGCGCAGAACTTTATATACATAGCTAAATCAATCTCAAGACGGATTGCTGTTGTTATTTACAAATAATATTAAGTATTTCAATCTTATATATTTGTTATATTGGTACAAATTGATTTAGCTGTCACTAACTCTCTTCAATTTAAAAGTCTAGGATTGGGATGCTGAACGAATTTTTCCGGTGGTTTCCAAATACTCGAAACGTTTGCGAAAATGCAGCGGAAAATAATTTATGGACAGTTTCATCAGCTGCTACACAAGTAAAAGCAGTGATGTCAATTTCACATAATTATACCTTTTAGACATAATTTCAATGCTTCTTCTACAACTGCGCGTCAAAAACCGAAATCAAGTCTGGTAATTCCATTCGGTGTATTCGGTGTTGCATTAAAATTTGTTTTCATTGCTGAAGTTTAGCACGCTGCTCGAGCTAAGTTTTAGCTCCCAAACAAAATTCTCTCCAAAATTTAACTTCGCTTAATACAAGCGAATCCCTTTAACCGAGTGGTACGCAGCTCGAGCAAAAATCATTTTTTTGTTTCCGAGTGTCCTTCATGTAAATAAATAAATAAATAAATAGTTAAAAGTTATTTTCAAAGAGCAGCTAATTTTTTTGACACTTATCCATGGCGCTCTCTGTCTCAAAATTATGCAAGGATTTTAGCTGATGTTTGGAGAGAGAAAAATTGGTGAGTAGCTAAAAGTAGCTCGAGCAGCGTACTAATCTTTAATAGTTAGTTCACCGTATTATACATCTCTTGAAAAGACAAAACTGTCTTCCTCCTATGAGGAAGTGAACCTACCAGACAACCATGATGACAGAACGTCAATTTTTTTTTTCGTTTAGGTGTACAGTCTCTTGGAACGCCCAGAGTGTGTCGCAGTAATTAACTTCAACAAGTATGGCTACTAACAATTCTTGCTTCTTAACCACCATGAAAATTACTATTGCTATTATAACAGTGCTGCTATTATAACTGGTCGGCGCAGTGGCTTAGTGGTAGTGTGTTGGGCTACTAAGCGAGGGGCTCAGGTTCGAATCCCGAGAGGGCCAAATTACATCTTAAGGTTTTTTTCCACTGCGCCACCTCTCGCGAACGTCTGACAAACATCCGAGAGTAAAACTGTCATGAATGAGCTTCTCAATTAGCCGTTTGGACTAGGCGTAAAATTGTAGATCCCTTCCATTCGTCCCAAAAATTGAAAACCCACACAAAACGAATGGTTGCGAGAAGCTAGGCCTTGGGTCACATAGACCTGTCGCGCCAAAATATTTATTTATTTATTTATTATAACAGTGCTGTCGTTGTACTACAAAAGCAGTACTTGTACAGCTTCTTGGTCTTTTCCAAATAATTCCTTAAATATTCACTTATCAATACATTTTTTGGGACATTACTATCAATATATTAAAAAAAAATGTTTTTAAACATCTGAGAGACAGAAAGGCCCGTTTTATTTATTCAAAGTTGAACACAAGTTGGGAATTTTTGTGTTCAATTAAAGAAATTGCTTTTATTGACTCCAAGTTGAAAGACTTAACTTTGAATATTCCGAAGTAAAGAAAACCCGGAATTGAGCAACTTAAAATGTGTTCCCCGAAATAGTAAAAGGAACGCAAAATGGGATTTTATGTTGGTATAAATTTAGATTTGTTTGGCGGTTTATACTTTTGGCTATACAATTCCTGTGACGAATTTAATTAATATATTAATATGTGAATTTTTTTTATCATTTAAATCATTTCTGGGAGAATTGGCTATCGTCTTATTCGAGCAGGGAATATGATGGAGAGTGGAAGAATTTTGTCTGTGAAAGACAGTAATATGGGACGCTACCACATGTTGGACTTGAAAAATGTGACGATCGTTACTTCATCTACCATTTCCATCGGTCGACAAAATAGATGATGCTCCAATTTAAAAGGAATGTGAGTCATAGGAAGACATTATGCATCGACAAAAAGTTTGAATTTATTGCGTGTTACTATGCACTCGGATCAATTCAATCGCGGTTGCCTATTTCATTGGGGTAAGTATTGCAGCTGTGCATTTTTTGTTGAAACAGCTGTTGAGAGCAATTGCCAATCTTGGGCTTCAACTCTTTCGTATGCCGCAAACGCAAGGGGAACTGATTGATTGTACGGATATCCACATTCAATCACCAATCTGATCCAGAAGGGATGGTTTTCCTCTCTCTCTCGATTTCAAATTAACTTCGGAGTTGGTCAACTTATCTTCAAATATCTAAATCTAGACCATAAGCAATTTACATAAGTGTGTTGAGTGTTTTATTTTTATACGTATACGTTCCAGGTACTACTTTGTACTGCTTTTTGTCGACTGGAAGTACTGCTTCTTTTTGTCTTCAAACGACAGCCCTATAATTAGAAAAATATCGTAATAGATCAATTATTGCATTTAAAAAAGGAAACATTTTCCGTAAATAAATCAATAGGTCATTGCAATATTGTTAATATTTATGTAAATTTGTTTGCCCTAGTCCAACAATTAATCATAGAAGAGTAGATACTACAATTTCCATAACTTTTATAAGGACAACAAAAAAGCGGATCAGCCTCGATTGTGCCTTTAATTCTCATTTGCAGGGTAGAGAAAACTAATAATACACTTCACAACAAAGTTTTTGTTACAAACACAAAGTGCGCATAGTTGTAATTAAAAATAAAAAGTTGAGAAGCAAAATAAAAAAAAAACGAAATCAATAAAATGCGTATGAGGAAATGCTATCTCTTATATAGGTAACTACATAAATTACAAGACTGTAACTGGTTTTCGTACAAAGGGCAATAGAAAGGGCTGAGCATTCAGGTGGGGGTTGTGCGTGGTATTAACTACCCAATGGGTTATTACGAAGCAACCAAGGAAAACGAATAAGTAAGAAATAAATGACAAAAAAGGGAGAATGACGTTCGGATCTGTTCAATTGCTACAGAGGAGAAAAGACATATCAATTTGGATGCGTATTAATTGTAAGACTTGGGCAAGAAGTGTTGAGCTACAAGTCAATAAATGCCCTACATCTATCCTAATCCAACATAAGCCTAATGTCCCAACATCCCCTAACAAAACAGGGGACTTTATAAGAAGTAAAATATTGTATTGCTTTTTGTACAGTGGAAACAATGTCACAATAAACTCTTTTATTTCGAATTCTATTATACCACAAATAATCGCTTACACATTCATGTCAAGTCGCCGAGCTATCATAATGGCGACACAATAAAACCAATATAAAGGTAGATACTGTGACTGTCAGTGACCACAATATTATGTGCTGATGGTATATCACCCCAACGATCTTATGCGAAGGAGGGGAATAACCGCTTCTATTTAGCTACTTAATTCAAAAGAACCTCAATTGTCGGTAAAGAAATGTAACGGAAAGTGGCGGTGACCACAGTACACAAATCTCACATGTGTCGGTAATGTGAACAAACAAAAATGTCGGATTACTGTGACTGTCTTCTTTATTAGTACCAACAAAATTCTAAGTATAGTCTATTTTGCTCATATAAAGAATTAAGTGGCACTAAGACTAACATAATCATTTTCCTTAAATGTTTTGAACAAACTAGGTCAGTTTTCACATTAATTTTGTATTTTATATTTCTTTATGTTTGTAACTTGTAACTTCTTTTTCACGGCAGGTGATATGAACTGGCCATCGATTTGACCCCGATAGACTTTTTCTTGTGGGATTTTCTAAAGGCGCAGGTCCACAGCCCCCTCAAAGCCAATAAAACCACCCGCAAATTCAGCCTGATTTATGCGCCCAGAATCATGGACATTTCGGATGAGCGCCACCTAGAGAAGCCGTGGAGGACATTTGAAAGATCATATATTCCACCATAAATAATTGAATCAATAATCCTTTCAAGGGAATACAAAATTTCGATTATAATCTAACACGCACTTTGGTTATTTCTCCAAATGTCGTCGCACATATTTTTAAAAATAGTTTCTTCAATTTTATTATTCAATGCTTTTTCTTAACTATTTTACCTTTTCACAATGATTTGATTTACGTTCTTAAAAAAAAACAAATACCGACTTTAGCAAAGTTTTTCATTGGTAGTAGATAATACAGCAGATAATGCAGTCGATATGGCAGTGGCAGTATTTTAACAATTTTAGCTCGTTCCTTCACTTTAATAGTACCTAAGACTAAGAATGGAAAAGATTGTCAAAATGGCAGTGGTGGCGACAAATTCTCTCTCAAAAAAAGGGAAATTACGAAAATGTTAGAGAACGCTAGTACGTAGTAATCTTAAAAAATAACAGATTATTGATAAATTATTGCAATGGTAAAGAAAATTCTTTAAAATGTCTGAAAACGAGAAGAGGAAAAAAGCGACACTACGCTCAAAATTACGTGGAGGATTTTTTTTCCTTTTAAGACTGAGGAAGAATTTTCTCGACACTTTCGTATATTAATAAGTTTATACGAAAATCTATATCTCAGAAACTGCGTTCTTCTTCAGAATGACCAGCGAAAATATTTATTTTGCCGCCTTTTTATACCATTTTAATATGAAGGAAATCAAAACATATGCACGCGTTTGCCCCAAATGAGACAACAAATTTCAAATCATCTGTTAATTATCAGGCGACTGACAGCTTATCAGTTCTTACTACAAGAAATGTTTTGAATAAATATGAGTGTAGGGGTACTTACTACTGCTATCCTGGTTTTCTGAAAGCCGCTTACGCTTTACGAATTTTCCAAGTTAAGGAACGGCTTTGAGTAAAATTTCGTAAAAAAAATCGTAAAAGTTAGTAAAAATTCGTAAAATTAAAAAGTAAAGGAGCAGACCTAAGTAGAACCTATACAAGCCATCTGAATCTTTTTTTTCTACAGTATTCATAAATAATATTGTTTTATATTACCTACCTACCCTTCTTGTCACCAATGCGACATACGGCTTATTTCTCAATTTGACCCATTTCTGTCATAGTGCTTGCATTGTTTGACACTGTTAGCTATTTATTTATTCAGAGCCATTGGAATTATATATAATATACTTGTCATCGATGGCTTTGTTTACGTAATTTGTTGTTACCCATCTGATGTTGCCGTCATATCTCAAGAGATAAAAATAAGTAATGCCGCGTGTGTTCACCCTACAACCCTTCTAAAAAAGGTTAAGAGATCGCTTGAAAAAATTCCCAAACACCTGACGAATAAATTTTAATTTAATCCGAATTCTTTATTTCCATTTTATTGCGAAAAGACGTAAGCATACACTTGGAACAGCTTATAAATGGCGTTTTGAAAAATGCTAATAATTGCTGTTGATTCATTATTTAAAAAAAGCTCCTCAAATGGGTTATTTATCATCCCTCAACAAACCTACCTGATTGCAAAATGTGGTAGCTGCCAAATGTCTCTATTTTGGATATATTCTGATGGGCCAAAAACTACATTTTAAAAGATAAGCTTTTTGGCAACATATTTTAAATCGTTACGGTGTTCTCTTTACATCTTTTTTTAATACTTAGCTGGGAGAACTTTTGCTTAGCAGAAGCACTACTATACATGAAAGACGGGATACACCCAGCATGCCCACGGCAATCAAAAATCAACCAAACATGTGGCACAAGTGCTAACGCCGAGCAGGATTTTAGAAAGTTTATTCATCAATATTTTTCTTTCTTAACTCGGCTCGAGATGAGGCCTCCAACGCCATTGAGAAGACAACATCCCATACTGCGCTCTACAAACAATCTTCCCCTAGATAATCGTCAGCAAGGCATACACCACAAACGTGGTTATCAAAGTAAGGGAAGAGAAACATTGAAAAGGACAACCAACTGGACATGCCGGCATCGTCCTACAGACAAGGCACTTGTCAAATACTATTGATCACCTTCCTATGAAAATTAACGCTCTATATAAATGAAATACCGGACAGATCCCAATGGGAATAACGGAATGTCCTCAATCAGCTTCGCTTTCGATTAACACACAAAGGGATATCGTCATATACATCGACAGACAGGCTGTCATCATATCCTTATCATCCAGAGTAAGCAAATCTAAAGCGGTGGAAGATTGCCGTGTACCTCTCAACAAAATTGCTGGAAAGTAAAATCTCACCAATCACCATTTTCTAAGCTGCAGAACACTGTGACATCCCACGGGACTGTGCAGCAGACGAACCGACAAGGATAGGCTCCTCCGGACTGTGGTAGTCTGTGGTGCATGCCCCATTGTCCTTCGCTAAACAAATCATTTGTGCGAACGCAAACCAAGTTATGGAAAAAAACATCAAAATACACCCAGAAAAAAATTGTATATCAAGAACTTTATTTACATACTTTTGCCCAACAGTTTTCGTACTTATAAATTAACCCAAATGCTTACTTAAAATTCTTAATTCTAGAATGCAAGTGTCAGACTAATGCAAGAACATTTATTCTTGACTTAAGGATAAAAAAATCAAAATCAAAAATCAAATTTTTAAGAATGTAAACTGTTGTCTGACGAACGAGTTGTTAAAAAAGATCAACAATTTAAATAAAAAATAAAAAAATATTTAAAACTAGCTGACCCGTGCTCGCCTTGCTTCACCCGCCGTTTTTTTATAAATATGCAAAAACAAATACAATAAAAACGTAATTTTAATTCCTACTAAAAAGTCTACAACTACAACTTAACACTGACATTTGATACACGAACCCCACCCCAGCCCATTTCCAAACTTTTACCAATGAGCAGCACCTGAAAACGTGTTCAACCTGAACGTATGTGCTGAAAAGAGACGACTGCTCGTTGAAGTGCAAAACATATGATCACGTAAGAGCGCGCACCGCACATAATAATCACACACACACTACAGCAACGATACTCACTGCTGCATGACTACTAACAGTGGTATCCACTCAGAGAAAATTGTGGGCGATGTTTTAAATAATTGTTTTGAACATTGCTCAGCTTCAGGACAACGCAGGAGGGTGTTTTATACCTAAAATGATTCAGGAGGATTCACCTATTTTTTTATTTTTCAATCCGATATGCCATTACTGAGCTAGGTCTGTATAAACAGAATTTTCCTTACATATATCCGTTTTTTTGACTATTTTGTAAAAACCAAGTTATATTCCTGGTTAAAAAGTATCCTAAAGCCCAGAACATAAGCAATCACTATGCCAAGTTTCATCAGAATCCGTCCAGTAGTTTCTGCGTGATGCGCGCTCAGGCATTTTTTATTATACAGTTTTATTATATGTAGAGATTTGAAGAAAGAAAATATTGGTTCAAGAACAATAAACGTTAAACTTTTAAAAACACATATATTTTTTGACAAAAAAAAAAAATAAAATCGAACAACTTCTTCAGAGTTGTTTACTTTTTACACATCTTGGAAAAAAATAATATTTTTATCCTATATTTGATCCTATCCGCCATCAACTCTCTTTCAATGTTATCAATTTCATTCGAATAGATAAGAGCAGTTCCTTGGGAAGCTATGCGACACTCCTTTAATGCTTTTAGCCAGTCGCAGGATAGTCCTCAAACGACAAACAGTTCAAGGGTTGCAGCATCAATATGATTTATAAACATGTGTCAAGAACTAATTGTAGAAATCGTAACAATTTTTATTTAAATCTTAAGAATACATTTTTAAAGAAACATTATAACTTTTATCTTGATAATAATTGTTAATTGAAGAATGTTGAGTCAAAAATTTGATTTTTGAAAGGATATTTCGTCTCAAGAAATATTTAACACAACAATTTATTTGTTGGGCTGATAATTTTTCGTTTTTAAAACTCTTTAAGAATTTTGATTGGTTTAAAAAGAATTTTATTTTCAAACTTATAATTTGATTTTTAAAAAATCAAAAATGAGCCACCCCTGGCTACAAAAAGATCCATGAAACTTTTGCGACAATTTCTCAATATATGTAGTTTAAAGAAATATAGCTGACCAGGCACATTTGATGCCTTCAATCAGTTCCTCTTTGTTAGAACCTTTTTTGCCAGACTCGTAAACTTGACCAGCCAGCCATCCCCACACATGTTCTATTATATTGATGTCTGATAAGTAAGGCGGCCACTAAATTCACATTTTCGGCCGAGTTATGACCATGAGAGTTCGACGCTTCTCTTAAAATCGCTTTCTTTTCTATTAAAACCTCCTATATTATTTTTACCATATCCCGACTTATTGCGAATGAATATAACTTATCGACTTCTACCGATTTTTTTTCGAAATTTTACTTTCTTGAATCCTTATAAAATTCAATATTTTATTTCTTCTACACAAATAACGATTTTCCTTTACCCATAAAATAAAATAAACTACATACTTGAACAGCAACCAAAAAATTGGTTGTCACACGCGTTCGACACAAAAATAAAGCACACTTTGATATCGAAAATTGAAGAAAACAGCAAAAACCAACGGGTCTTACCGTTACATTTTCTTTCTGTCAGTAAGAGTTTGTACAAAGATGAGAAAAATATGTATAATTTTTGTGTGAAAATTGTTTAATTAAAAAAAATAAGTGGAAAACGATAAAACAACTTTAAATTGTGTAAAACACATATTTAGCTTCACAAAATACCGTTTCGAGGTAAGAAAATACATGTCGAACACCTTTTTCGACGGAATCTGTCAACCTTCTTATTCAGTACATAACTGCATACATAATTTGGACTTATTTTTAAATTATATGTGGAAACCCTTTAACGAAACTCTGAAATGCTTGATGATAAAATTGTATAGGATGATTATTTCGATATTAGCGATAATCTCGCATAAGCTACTTAAAATTCTTTCTAAAATATCTGCTATGAGTCCCCCAATTGCATTGTCAAAATCTACGTGACTTATTCGATTCGTATCACTATGTTAGGTACTCCCCATATTTAGTTTCACAATAAACAGGTAGATGATACGTTTACGGTCGTACTAACAATTAGTAATTAAAAATTCATAGCTCCTCTACGGAAGAACAAAACTTATTCCAAATTGAAATAAATTTATTCAAATGCCTTATCAGTTCCGAAATCCAAGTTTCATGCACTGTCTGAGTGGAAAACAATTAAATATTAAGCCCACATTAATCCACAGTATCTAATTTGCGGAACAGAAAAAAGAGCAATATTTCGTCATCGAACTCTATCGGATGCAATAACCAGACGATAATAATTGTATTTGTATCTGCAAACAAGTACCAATTTCCTGCATACATTGGCGGGCGCGCGCGCGATCGTACCACTAACAAATTTGCCGGTCATTAATGAATTTTATTCAAACACAGATAACCAATTCGTGTGCTGAAATATAAAAATAGTAGACCCAAAAACCAAGAAGAAACGCGGTTAAGGACCAAACATCTTAATCGAAGGTAAACCAATCGAATATACCAACAACATTTAAACTTGAACGAACCATCTCTGATGGTGGTGGCTGCTAAACATCACCCAACAGAAAACAACAAAAAAATTGTTAAAAATTAAAGACAAAACAAAACGACGAAAAAAAAAGTCTTTTCTTCTTTCCGCATTGAGTGGGGTGAAGGGGCAGTTAACCAGCTACACCACACCACTGAGCACACTGATAGCGGCTTGCCTATAGACCTCTTGCTGATGTGATGATGAATACATTTTCGTTTTACCTATTCGCATGTTGGATTGGAGTTAGAGCTGTCTGTCACTATAGTATCGATTCTTTTTCTATTTCTCTGCAGTACGCTGTAGCAATCGCACACAATAACCAAACGATCTACGAAAATCCAACACACTTGTAAAGTGTCTACATAGGCGAGCGGTTGAGCTATTTGTCTCTGTCGGACAATTTGAATTTTAGATTCTTTCAGGATTTAAAACTACAGAGATCTTTTGAAAACTGTTGAGTTATCGGTTGTCGTTCAAATCGACTAGATGGTGAATTGAGGGTCTCATCCTTAAACACAGTGATATCCGTGTGATAAAACTAGTTGAGTACAAGTGATTCGTGTTTCGGTTGTATTTTTACTTTTATTTTTTTATTTTCCTTTAAATTGTTACAACATTTTGATATCGAAAAAAAAATAAAATAAAATAAAAAGTGAAGTTCGCTGTCGCATAAGGGATATTTAAATTCAAATTCGATAAGGATACATTAATGCAAAAATCGCACATAACAAAAAGCGAAAATATACTTGTGAAGGATTTAACTTTGCCTTGTTAAAATTTTATTTATTGAACAACAATTTTGTTTGCTGTATTACATTTTGTGTGGTGTCAATTTTGAGATATTTAATTCAAAGTGAGTATAAATTATATTTTAAACAAATTGTTATTTGTTCGAAACCGAGATCTCTAACAGCCTACTCTGAAAGAATAAAATAAATATAAATAAATGTGAGGGTGAAACGTAAAAAGTGTCAGAATTAAACAAAATTGTTTGAATTAATAAATATTTGTGTCCAAATTGTCCATCGCCAATTATTTGTGCTGCAGAAACATTTTATAAATGGCGTTTACAATTTAATTAAAATAACGTCCCAAATTTGAGTCGAATTTACGAATTTATCCGACAAAATTTTGTGGTGAATTTTAAATTTCATTTGGAGAGTCAAAAAAAGTTCTATTTTCTATTTTCCGAAATATAAGCATTTCAAATATAAGTCCATGCACAAGAAGGAAGAACACTTGAATCGACTCCGGTTGTAGATTTCTCAAGGGAAAACTTGCATAGAACTGAACCTTGTGGTTCCTTTGGCAATTTCCTACATTTTTGCTCCCATTTCAGGGTATATTGGAATAAACACGGAGTTGTTTATGACTTGTGCAGTAGTTATGCAGTGTTATTCTAAAATGAAAAACTTTACTACTTAAATTATTTTCCATTAAAGGGAATTTTTTTTTAACACTGAAACCAATAGTTATTGTTGCCACATGTAAGAAGAAAAAAAAACTTGATCTGACTCCAGTGAACTGCTTTTTATCGCCTTCAGTTATTGTGCTATAATAAAAACTTAAAGCACTTAACAATAATTGGTTACATAGGTCGCCTATAAGCGAAGTCACATCAGAGCTAAAATAACGTCTACAAACGTTCATACGCATAATACATCCTTACTCAAACAGAGAGTTATAGAGGTGTTTGAATATGGCCTGTTTCAGTCTGATTAGAGTCGTCTTATTCGTGAAAGAACTGTATCTATCTGGCGGGATATTTTTTTATATTGAAGCGTTTGTAAAGTAGGAATTAATCGCCGGACCGTATAAAAATACTTGTCCGATAGTTGCTGCTTTAATTGCCACATTTTTAGAAAGTTATAGGCAAAGTCACTTGGGATACGATACGCTGTAGCGATACGCTGTTAAAATTACAGTTTTTTTTTGACAGTTGGTCTATCCACTTTGAAGCAAAATCAGCATATTCGATTTTTGTTTATGCACACAATCGAACTACAGTCGCTTTCATTCTAAGTTCGAAAAGAAACAGAGACGCGCCTGACTTTATGGGGCGTATTAGGTATTTCATATTTTATTTAACAATTGATTGGAATGTGGGCTTACATTTTTGTCTAGCGTCCGGCCTACAAGTAATAACTTCTGTGTTCGATTTTAGCTTAACAAATTCGGAGTGACTGTCTTTCATATGAACTGAATGTCAAGAGTTCTAAATCCGCTGCTTCATGATTTTTCAGAAAGACTTCGTTCGCATTCTTGCCGAGTCCAACATCAGTCTGATCCAGATCTGGCCCGATTTTCATTATCAGTATCAAAACTTTTTTTTAAATGTCAGTAAATACATAAAATCCGACAAAACCGACAAAAATTGCAGTTTCGATTTTATACCGCCATTAGAGCGAGAAGTTGTTATTTAAAAAAAAACAGACCAACGGTTTGGCACAGTTCTGCTGCTGGATACCTTTGTTTGTAACTATATTTCTTTCAAATGTTAACCATAAATTTGGTTGTCCATTTTATTAATTTTTGAAAAATCGAAAGGAGTCAACACTAAAGATTCTAATACATTTTTTGACACCTTGAAGTAAGCAGAAGAAAATTTGTTAAAAACCATTAAATTTCTGTTAAGGGAACCATTACCTCCTTATTTATTAAGTTTGTATACGATGCGTATGCAAGTTAAAATAAATCTCTACATAAATGGACAGCGTTCATAAATGTGGACTGAATCTAGTCTCAAATGTACACAAGGATACAATTTAAGAAATGGGTCAATTATCACAATATGTTCATTGTTCTCATTATGTTATGAAATGGCTCATTGATTACCATCATTGCCATATTAAGATCGATTTTTGCGATTGTAAGCGGAATTTCGTAAAAGAAATGGGACCTACCGAGAGAGCGATCAATTTCGCCGCCATTAAAACTCTTACAACATTTTTCAAGTTTATATTTTGCCAAACCTAATTAATGATAAATCTGACGTTAATGTGACTCCGCTTTTACAAATGGGTTTAAATTTATATAAAACCGTTCACATAAAAAAATTATCTCAACTCTGCCGGATTTCATATTTTTCAGATTTAGTTTAGAAAAGTAGAAACACAATAATAATTTAAATATTATGATTAAAGTGCCCATTTTCTTAATCGGACTAAATGTTATAAACACTGTTTCAAGTGTCAAAATAAACGTATTTCTTGTAAATGATACCTAAACAAAAAAAAACACATTTTCTGTGATTCGGTGGGCACCAAAATTTATTTGACCTGCACGGTTAAATGTGCAAAAATAAAAATAAAATACGCACTTAATATGTTGTGGCCGCAAATAATAAAAACAAAAGTGAAATCACATGACACTGCTGACGTACTGCCACATAAAAAAAATTCTTAACATAAAAAATGCATAAAAAATAAAGTCAAACCAATAAAAAATCTGACGTATTTGCACAAAATTAGTCATTTACGTCAAATCGATAGTAAAACATGCTGAACTAAGGGCAGAATGTCAAAAAACTCACTAAATACGAAATTTAATTTAATTTTTCCACTTAACGAAAACATAGTACAAGTTAGCTAATTTAATACTACGATTGCATCACGGGTTAAAATAGGACGCATATTTAAAATTTTAAATTGAAAGTGTGTTTACTTAAATTTAGAAATTTATTTTGATTGCCAAATTCACTTTGACACTAAAATAAAATTGCTGTATTTTTATTTAAGCTCTTTTAAGTTTTTTACTTTATATTTCACAATAAAAATATATATATTATATTTTTATAACTGTCATTTTGTTTTTATGGTGGCAAAATCATAACAAAAACGAATGATTTTGAATTTTAATCAGAGATAATGAGATCAACACATTCGCCCTAGTGCAAAAAAGGTATAAAACTATAAAATAGTTAGTATACGTCAGTTGACTTATTTTATACGTTGTTTTCATAACTTGACCAAATTGGGAATATAACTTGACATTTGTTAATTGAAAACAATTTAATAGTGCTGAACGATATTGCGCAATAGCTAAACGTCAAAATAAAAATTCAATAAAGGAAAACAAATATAGTAATACATTTAGAATGATGTAAGTTCAAAGTGTGTTTACTTAAAATTACAAATTTATATTAACAAATTTACTTTGGCACTTAACTAATTATTCATTTTATTTGTTTGCTTCTGCCAATCAATTTTAAAATTTGCTAACCATTTCTAAAAATTTCTTTACCTAGTTTTATTCTGCGATTAAAATTTTGCAGTAATACTGCGTTGAAAAATTATATCAAAACTAGTGAATAAGGCTTTGACTTAATCCTACCAAAACAAAAAGACATCATGGGGCCTACTACTGCACCTGGGTTATGCACAATTTTAGACCCCGTTCACATGCATTCCAAGTTCGTATACAAATCATTACCGGCATGTATTAAATAAATTAAAATTAGGTACAGTCAGAATTTGACAGACACTTCCGAATATGTACTTAAGAGTTCAAAAGGTAACCGATTAAATATCGAAAGTGCCACTGAAGTCTGGAATTATGAAAAGTGATGAGTATTACGAGAAGTAATTTAAAAGCCAAAGATCGTTCGTTGCTACGATGAATCATGAGCGCAATAAAAACTATAATGCAGTGTACCCGTCAGCTGCTTTGGCGTAGCCACGAGGTCAGACCCGACCGTTTAAATGGAATTAGGTCTATTCCGACATCTATTAAATGTGGGAAAAGGCTTTTTTTTCTGCGACTCTCTTGAGCTTTGAATGAAGAATCTAAAGGACATTAACTCTAATTCCTATATTTTTTTAAATGCTTATATTTACAATGGAATATAGAGAGTTTACTTTTCTAAGGAAGAGCATAGTTCTTATTGACCAGGACAGTGCGTACTGATGACTCCTAGATATCAAAGTCTTAAATCATTTAAACAAATACTTTCGTTGAAGTCTCAACGATTTAAAGTGACAAAATATTCTTGTTCTGACATAAAAGACACTTTAACTTTAATCTTTAACTCTAGACCATAGTTCAAATTTGTGATTATAGTGGCAGCCTCTGACGACTTTTCTGTGAAATAGTTGTACAATTTAAGTCAATTATTGTTACAAGAATAAAAGCAACTATTACAAAACAAAACAAATTCAAAACATTCTGCTGATAAATAAGTAAATGTATTTTATTTTACACTCTCAACCATAATTAACTGTCATTTAAAATTTATATTGCATTAACTAGAGTTTCGAAGAATCAGTAAAATACATAAACATTATAGGTTATCATGGAAACATGTCAAATTATCACCATAAGCCAGCGTTAGTTGTCTTCTTGTGCGTGGACAAGATACTACCTCTCAGTCGACTATTGTTGACATTTGGGCTGTCAAAAGATTCGTTCAAAAACTAACAGTACAATGAGTGATTTGGGTGAGGTACTTACCAATTATTTGTTAATATTGCGATTCGGTACAAGAAAGTAGCTCTTAATGGTTAATGCATTAATCATAAAGAATTAATGAAAACAATGTGTGCCTTTTTTAAATTCAGCGAAAACTAGAAATCTTTGCGGTTTTTCCTAATTAGCTAGATAGCTTAATATAATATTTTTACTCGTTTCTCCTTGGAAAATAAATAAATTTTTATTTAAATTTGGAAGACAGGTTTTCAATGAATTTCGTGATTAGTTTCTAGCATACGCATTAGTTTTTTTTTTTTTTCAAATTGATATTTTCGCAGACTTGTTGTCTGACTGAATCAGCAGAGACAAAAGCTTATAGACAGGCTTTGTAAGCCTCGCGCAAGTTCTTATCACAATCGTTTACATTTGTGCTATTTGTTGACTTCACAGATCTTGAAGAGTGTAGTTTAGACTACAAGTCTTGAAAGACTTTGCGTTTCATACCAAAATATTTGAGCATGTTTCTTTCTTTGCTTAATTATGCTCACCTATCTTCCGCCAGAGTGGCAACAATATGCTTCATTTTGCACAAGTCATTAAACTCCAAAGGGGCTTATTTTTTATGGCCGATTCCATGATTTGGATGGAGACGATATACGCAAGTAGGCGTTAATCGTACTCAGAAACTAATCGCAATATTCCGAACGCAGATTCTAAAGACCGACGACCGACAAGTTACGTCCTTCTCTTTCTGGAGAAAACCTTCAGAATCTGTCAAAAAGGGCCAAATAGCCTGCGAAGATATTAGTTGCATTTATTTTCTTTAATGTTTCTTGTGGCGTTTTTAACTGACCAAGCTTCTCAACTTGTGGTCGATTAGGTGAGCTTTATGACGTCATTTACCATGCCGAGCTAAAAAAATCCTAAAAGAAGGTTTGTTTGGTTCATGTTTGTGCTGCAAATGGCTGGCTCTTTTGTAAAGATTAATCGCAGCTATAGGGAGGGTGCACTAGAAATGCGGGCGAGTCTTTTTAGCCACTGCATCTTTGTATCATCCGCATGTGCAATCGCTTTGTTGCTAAAAAGTTAGATCAATCAGCACCAACCTATTCTGTGCTGATTAATGGAACCAGAACTTCATTGACCTTCCTGCTTTTTCACTCTCTGCTTATGCTCAGGCGCAACTTTTATTCTCTGGACTGTGGTGACTAGGCAAAATCTTGTTCACCTTACTTCTTCTAGTACGAGACTCGTGCACGCATCTTCTGCTACTTTTCTACATTTTACCGTCACTTTGAATGGACATTAAACGCTTTCTTTCTGCGGCTTACTTCAGGACTTGATAGTTAAATGAAATGAACCAGTAGTCTGTAGTAGAAATATGCTATCAAACTTTCCTATTACCGTCCAATAACGACCACTCGGAACGCGAGGTTCTAAGCACAATTTGCAGCTATAGTTCTGTAAGGCCCGATTGCCAGATTAAAGAAATTTGTATTTTCGAAGTCTTGAAGTACCCAGACTCATTTTTTGACCAAAACAAAATAGTGATGATGTAGTTTTAACAATTATTAACTGAAAGCAGAATTCCTGCCCTTTGTGCGCTACCAAGCGTAAACCTCTTATTAGATGTAGCACTGGCGAAACTCAGACTCATTTACTTTGCGTATATTGCCGTACATCAGATACCGCATGTCACTAGATCAATTTCAGAGCAATTTATATTTATTGCAGACACTTCTCACCTCCATTTCATTTACATGCAGACCTATACGATATGGCATAAAAACCCTGTACAGCCCTCGAGCATCACGCGCCTTTCTAATTATGTACACCTGTACTCATTTCGACATGGCCGAGATTTTGCGCCACCTTTTTTTCTATTTGCCTATGATGGCAATTGCTCCATAAACGCAAAGCTCCGTCTGCAACTATATTTAGATCGTATTTCCTCTCACGGTCCATAGGAAGTCATTAGATGGTGGAGTTTTTTTTTTTTGTTTCTGTATATCTTTCCCGTTCTTTGCCAATTGAGATTGCAAGCCGATTCACTGCTTTTTCTTTTTGTTATTACTTAACCTAATAAAAAAACAAACACCAACCTTAACAACCTATGTGCATTTATCTTTCATTACTGTTGCATTTTGTAACTAGCCGGTAGCCAGTGACTTTGCAAAGTATTTTTGCAACATAAATGATTGATTTCTACTTTTCATTGCAATGGCGGGTATGCACTTGCAGTGAAAAAAAGTCGACTTTAGACACCGATTTGCGCTTGCCTCTATTATAGTATAGATAAAGATAATAATACTTGTATTCATGGCGGTGTCAAAATCAATACTTGTCCGTACCTATGTCCGTCTGGCACTTAATAGAAGTGATTAGTTCAAAACCATAGACGAATGCCTTTGGCAACTAAGATCTGTTGATGATGGCATTCGGCATGCTGACGAAATAGGTTGTCTGTTGTCATACGAATTGGAAAGATACAAAGAACGGCGAACATTGACTGATTAAGTTGGTGATGAAAATCGAAAGACCGGCGACGCGACGGTCAAAGGGTAGTGGTAAATAATTGCACAGCAACGTTGCAGTTAAGAGTTATTCCGTGGTTCTTTTACCACGCTTGGAGGTTGTACTTGATTTTGGTACTTAGTTGCAGGTTTGTCATTGTAAACTCATAGCTAATTGAGAAGCTCTTTCAAGACAGTTTTACTCTCGGATGCTTGTCAGACGTCCGCGAGAGGTGGCGCAGTGGAAAAAAAATTTAAAATGTAATTTGGTTCTTTCGGGAATCGAACTGGGGACCTTTCGCTTAGTAGTTCAACACACTACCACTAAGAAACTGCGCCTACTATTATTGGAAGTATGTATATCATTAAGGCTGGCTGCGAATCACTGATAAGAAATATAGTGCTGCATCTTTTAGAGGTCGTTTAGTTGTCAATTATACTGCCACAAGTTGTACTAGTAATAGATAGCTTTGTGCAAAGAAGTAGATTACCCAATTTAAGCCTAATATAACTAGCAAATGGGCAGGGTATATACTAAGACACGCTGATATCTTCAAATCTGTTAGCCAAACCACATGAAAAAATAAATTTTTCTTGTGAAATAGAGGATCTATTGTATCAAAGAGGGGTTGTTTAGACTTAGAAACGATCGACCTCCCTCGTGAAGGCCAGAAAGTCCTTAGTAGAAGAGTTTCTTAGTTCTGCTGGCGAGAGTATCTCCGTCTTAACCAGTGAAGTGCCGGGCAATTAAAGAGCTGGTGTCTCATCTTGTTAAGATGATATCTCAGCCACAGTGGCCTTTGAGGAAGCCCACTTGCTATTTTCCTTATTGAATTTTAGGACTACCTGATCCTTCGGAATGTTTAAATCCGGGACGTATTTTGCCAGTGGTTTAGATCGAGCTGTTGTTCCCACTCATTGATAATCCCTAAAGCTAAGTTGACTCTGCAATATGGTTCTGGTCCAAAGAACGCGGATTCTAATCAAGCCCTATAGATACCTAGTCCGTCTGCCGATTCATTTCCTGCAATGCCCTGATGCCCTACAGGTACCCATTAAAGGGTTACCCCGTTGTTTTTGAATAGGGTTTGCCTATAATTCCAGTTTAAAACTGGACATATGATATTGAGACGACTGCTTCTTATTTTTCTGACCAGGTCGATATCGCTGTAGAGCTCGTAGGATTTGCTGTTTAATTTCCTTCAACAAAGATCTTCATCATGAATGGGACCAAATATCACTCAAAGAATTTAGCATCCTAGGATATTTTCATCCCACTATGTCAACGATCGAGTCTCTGGGCCTTAGAGTGGGATCTTGGCAAAGCCTTACTACTACCTTCTTAGAAACAGCGATTCCAATCTTTGCATGATTTCTGCTGTTATTTGTTTTTCAGATGTTATTGAGGAGTCAAGGTAAACGAAGACCCTAAGCATCAACTTAAAGTTATATGGCTATTATAGATTTAAGTGGGCCTTCTGTTAAAGCCAGTATTTTATCGCAATTTTTTTCTGACGCAGCCGAACCTCCAAAACAGTTTTGATTTATTATGGTACTAAATGAGTGATTTTTGATGAAGCAACCTTTGGCCCAGCTACTTTTTATTACGCTCGCTATAAATCAGGACACAGATTTATCACCAAAGAGATCAAAAGGGTTCTGTTTCCCAATTAAAATTTATTTTATTTGGGTACTTGTATTCATTTAAGAGGTCGAGATCTCTACCTTGATTTTGTAACAACACAAATTACAGAATGCTGGGTGATTTTTTGGTTATTTTTTTTAGGTGACATTTTGCAATAGCTCGCAGCCATATGTACACGCACAATTTTTGGTAGATCACCAAACAACGATTGCGATGTTCACTAAAGCGAAATAATTTGTACGACAAGTAGCTACGCGCGATAAATTTTCCTAATCACATAACCGATTTATTCAATTAAGTGAACTTGAAATGAGTAACCATGACAACTTGAATCATTCACTTAGTCTAATAACTTTTTAATGGTTTCAACAACTCTGTGGTTCTCAGATTTGTAAATGTGCCTTATGGAATGAGTTACCACTTACCGCACGCCATCAAACCTATGACAGCATTTTTGTCAAGAAATTTCCCTTTTAATGAGCTAAGGCTCAGAATTTGTCAATGCTCGGAGGTTTTATTCCAAATTTTAGGAGCAGCTTTAAAAGTGTTTCAAATAAATCTCCCAGAACTCTATGCCATCCCTGGAGATATGCGCTCGGTATAAAAGAACAATTAGCGACCTTAGTCATCCTCATCATATTTGTCATCACTTTTCCCCTAATGATTTGTCCCTAATTAGGAATAGGTACTCTTAATGACCAGACAAATTCATTACAAAACTATTTAAATATATAAATCCTACTTAGTTAAGGAAAATAACTTTTGAATCAACATCATTCTGGGTCCAAAGTTTGGATTTTGTTTATCGTTTAGGGTGGACGGTAGTTTTTTGTACGCTTGTAGTTCACTTAGTTCAGGGTTGGGGTTATTTATTTCAAAGTAGTTTTGTGCGTTTGACGCTATTTAGTTTTATTGAATTCAAAGTTTTACGTCAGCCTTTTTAACCTCACTTGGTATGCATTATTTATTTATATTCTCTAATTGACTGGAAAAAAATAAACACTTATTTTTATGGCCGTCATTGGATAGTTTTAATTTGTAAATGATTATAATCCGTTGAACTTTTCGCCGGCTAATAGAATAAAAGCGCAAATTATGTAAGTGAAAGTGGAAGTGAATTGTCAGAAGTGTTTCCGTGACAGTAATTGTTTTGTGAATAAAATAAATTATTTACTATTTGCGCAAAATTGTTATTTTGATTTTCTGTCAGAAGAACACAAACTAATCGTGTTTTCATAATGAAATTATTGTTTTCGTTTCATTCGAACACATTAGCCAAATTCAGTCAAATTGTGTTCCCTTATACAACTTTTGTGTTAGGAAACGAAGTTTGACTAATTTGTTGGAATGCATTATTGTAGGGGAACAGACCTATTGACTGTTAAACATATACCATGGCATAGTTTCTTACATGTATTATATGACTGCCTTTTTGCATTTTTCAATTTAAAATGATTACTGGGGCAAGTCTTTGCATTTTTCCGCTTTCAACTGTCACAAATTGCACATTCTAAGAATAATTAACGGATTCGCCGCCGTATTAATGTATTTACCTATGCTTTTACGTTGCCAATTACAAAAGGAAAAGAAAAGATTTAACACTTTAGTTATACACATTGTTAATGTTTTAAATTTCTTATAGAGTCTACTTAAATAAATATGATGCCTACATCAATAACGCTTTTTTTTCGCTTTCGTTTCGATGTAGTTCAGGCTCTCGAAGAAAACTTCTTGGTGTTTTTTAAGACTTAATATTAATGGCATTTAAATTACATACCTATAACAGCCCTGTTTTTTTTGCAAAGTTAATATGTTTACTACTAAATGGCGGGAATCTGCGCTTTATCTCATGCAACCCTTGCCTCTCCAACCATTTCCATTTTTGACATTGAATGTCTTTGTAACATTTGGTTTATTTTTACTATTTAAACAACCGGATTTCACAAAGTTAGGTTATTGATTTAATACCTTACAATTCCAGATGAGTGCTTCTTACTTTTTTTAGTAGTAGTAGTAGTAGTAGTAGTAGTAGTAGTAGTAGATTAGTCGGGGCTACAGTCACAACAATATTATTAGGTCTCTTTCTTTTCTATGGTGTCATTCGTGGAGTTTATATTTACTCCGAGGTAGGTAAACTCCCTAACTACCTCGAAATTTTTGCTATCAACAGTGACATTTTGTGCTAGGCGGTGGACAGTTGCTTGTTTGTTTGTTGATAGCATGTACTTGGTCTTGTCCTCATTTACTTCAAGGCCAACGGATTTCGCCTGTTCTTCAATCGCCGTGAACGCTTCTATCACGGCACGCTGGGAGCGACCGATGATGTCAATATCGTCCGCATAGCCCAGCAGCTGGACGGACCTGTTGAAGATAGTGCCTTTCGTGTTGACAGCTGCCCTGCGCACTATCTGCTCCAGTACGAGATTGAAGAAGTCGCATGATAGCGCATCTCCTTGCCGAAATCCGGTGCATGTTTGAAATAGTTCGGAGGAGCTACTTCCAAACTGCATGCTGCAGCGCGTGTTTTCCAGTGTCGCGCGACACAGCTGAATTCCTGCCGGGATTCCGAATTCGGCCATCGCCATATAGAGCTCCTGACGATGTATGCTATCATACGCGGCTTTGAAGTCGATGAATAGGTGGTGAGTTTCGACTTGAAATTCGTTGGTATTTTCCAGGATTTGCCTCAGTGTGAAGATTTGGTCTATAGTCGATCTGCCGGGCCGGAAGCCACACTGGTACGTGCCGATTAGTGTGTTGCAGAACGGTTTTAGACGTTCACATAGTACGTTGGATAGGATCTTGTATAGGGATATGCCTCGATAGTTCTTGCAAGACATAGGATCGCCTTTTTTGTAGATGGGACATATAGAGCTGATAGTCCAGTCATCGGGCATGTTTTCTTCCACCCATACTTGGTTGATGATTCGGTGCATGCACCCTACCAAAACATCACCTCCGTATTTGAAGAGCTTTTTTATAGCTAAGCGCACTTCTTCTATACTGGATGGTGGAACGGCATTCAGATACACAAAAATTCTTACGTAGACATTTGATGGGCTGTTTTATTTCATATTTGCGCTTTTGCATTGGATTTTGCATCTATCAAATAGAGATCAGTTGCGGGGTAATTTGCCCCTCAACAATGATTTGAACTACACGCAGAAAAAAACCGGAAACCACTTCTTTCAACTAAATATCGTTCTCTTCATTAAAGTCTTTCCAGTATAATCACACATGTGACTAGCGCCTCACACAAGCTCATCTGATATCAGAATTTTCGTCTAGATTCAAACGTTTGCCATCTCTCACGAACTCGATATATCAGTCTTCACGCTATTTCCTCAATCATCTATTTGAAATTGAAGCAGCAACGAAAACCAACATCTTCTCAGATCTAAATCTATAAATTGATCTTCCATGGCCATCTAGCTCATATAGCAACTCTTGTCTATGTAAAACATACCGGTCCGGCGTTTTAATTATTCCCCTATCAAACGTGTTGCTTATGTTATTTTAAGTCCATGCTTTTCGAGAAAAAGATAAAAAAAAATTCACCAATTCTCCAACTTTACACTAAGAACCCACTCGTACCTTTCGATTTCGAATATTAGACGACCGACCGACGCGACGTGATGGGCAGCTCATCAATATGCAAACAATAAACGAACTGCGGTCTTCGCCACATTCGAACATTGTGTGCTGTTCATCTAAAGGTTAGAATTTTCAGTGCGTTCTGCCGAAAGAACTTGCAGACGTGTTGAAAATAACTAAACACATTGCCAGCGATACATGCAGGCATTCACCATCGAATGACGTCAATTGACAGTCGGCATTGAATTTCAATTCAATTGTCGTTACAAAAAGGTATCGGCTCTTTTAGTTTGGCCATCTCTCTTATGGAATTACAATTTTCTTGCAAAGCATGAGGTGTATGCTAATACACCGAGAGAAAAATAGAGTAATAGTAAGCAAAAACACGCTTAAATTAATCAATTTTCAAGTCATATTCATCGCTATCCGATCTATGCTTAAATCAATCACGTCGGTCTGAAACTGGTAATATGCCATTCTTTCTTTTAGAATTCGCATGATTAATTTAAGAACTTTTGTAGTAATTACGAGTCCTTAAATTGATAGCGAATTTTCTTATTTCTTAATCGCAATATTATTGAATTAAGAACGATGGGTGCTTAATTTAAGTTTAATCATTTGACTAGGCATTCTTAATTTGAAATTGATTTTGATTATTACTATCACCGTGTGCTTTTGAATTCAGAACGCTTTTTTCTTAGTTTAAGTTAATATCAATCGAAGTTTTGATTGATCTGACGTTCTCAGTTTAGTAACTATATTTCTTGTGACGAATTTTTGATTGATACTGATTAATATTGATTAATACTGACCTTTCATAAATGGACCTGCTACGTGAATTAAAAAGAAACACGACATTCGTTTTAGTAACAATTTTATTGTTTTAATGACCATTTTTTTTAATTAACAATTTTTTTAACATAAAAATGAATACGTATTCACAAAAAAAAAATAATTTTGAGTGTGGATACCTACATAAGACCTATTTTTTATACATTTTTATACACAGTATATAAAAGCCCGTTGTTAATCGGATAAATGCAGGGGAATTCTGAAAAAAAAATAAAAAAAGGAAATTCATTAAGTGAATTGCAAATACTGAGGTTTGCAAAAACTGAGAGTACACTGTATGTGTATGTATAATATATAAAAAAGAAAAAAATTTACTTACCCAGCAAATACTTATAGCTCTTTCACAAAATTTAAAATCTTCTCATTGTTTTCTTCGTTATTTTTATCACTTTTATAGAATAAATACCTTACATACACAAAATCACCAGCCTCACAAAAATTATAATTATTTTCCATTGCCTTGGGAAGAAACCGAAGCGACACGAACACTTTACTTAACAAAGACAAGAATTTATGTGCAAGAAATTTATTTCTTATATTAAATCCACGTTTTCTTAATGTGACTAGGTACGTACTTCAGATTACTTTTTTAATCTGCACATTCTAAGATTGAGAATGTACGAACTGTAATAGCTTAAAAAACCGAGTAAACATCAAAAAGAATAAGAGTAATATTAACTCTGAAAAACCTTAAATCTAGTATGCAATATATGGCGAAAAGTTGATCTGCTTGTAACACTTTATTTCTTACTTTGAACCTATATGTTGTTAGATTTAGAATCACTGCGTTAATTTAACTTCGCACGTTTTTAAATTAAAATTTTTTTTATTGAAGTAAGAAAAATCAATTTTAATGTAAGAATTTTGATTAATAATGTGTGTTTTCTAAAGTTAATCTTAAAAGTACTTAAATTCGGGTCGTGGATTTTCCCTCAGTGTACAAACCAGATTGAGACAAGATGACTCAAGATATGATGTGACTCCAAAACTGCAAAGACCTTTTATTAGAATGATGCGAGTTAATCAATTTGGACAGGAAAAGATGCCTATGGGGCGCGTAGTTGTAGTTGACCGTCTAAATACTTCCGCATCAGAGGTGGATTGTAGAATGTAGACTCCAAAACTATGGATACAAAGTATAATTAACAAACGCTTGAATAGAGACATAAATTAATTACAATTCTTACTGAATGAATGGAAGTAAACGATTTGTGCATAGCAAGTAGGTTAGTCAGAATAATTCGTTGACAATCGACTTTTAAACACCCGCCAAAAAATTCGTCGGTTTTCGCATTAATTTTATGCTGAGTTATATAATATTGAACTAGACTGTGAGGTGAGTTTGTATGGTTCTGACTGTTGTTATGAATCAAGTTGAAATTAGCAGTTTATGCACGCCACAAAATACAAAATGAGCGGCTACCATTTAGCAAGAAAATCATGAATGTAAACTTTGACAGTCGCAAGTATATTTGACAGCGAAGAACTACAGTGTATCTGTACATAAATAAATTGCCTGCCATATGTACAGCTTCATTATTAATTTAGTATATTATCATTATGCGATAGATATAATATGCTACTTTTTTATCAGCAAGCAATATTGACATTTCGGAAGGAAAGGGTCTTTAAAATTGGGACTCGTGAGATTATTTCCGAAAGCTATAGGTAATTTTATAAACTATTGTATTAAGAAAGTACAAAATTAGGAGCCGCACGAAGTCGTTAAATAATGATCACATGCACTCATGACTCATGGGGATTTCTGATATTCAAGGCCATTACGGTGCTCAAGTTTCAATAAAGCTTTTCGGTAAAAAAACGTCTAAGAAGAATAAATGAATTCAAATACATTTTAACCGGTACGTACTTCGCGCTGAATATTTACAACATTCTTATCGTACTGTACAGGAATCTCTCCAAATCGAATTTACCCTGTAAAGAAAATATTCGAGCGCCACATTTTTATAATTGGGGACGTTCAAATACCTGTCTAATTTAGTCAGTCTGACAGCTGACTGACGTGATGTATTTCGGTTTTGATTGGCCAAGATCATTCACAATGGCAGCTGTGTCAGTTGTCGTTTATGGATGGCTAGCCGACGAATCTAGTCAAGAAATTCGTGACTGAGTACTAAGTTGACAGTTCGCATACGTGGCTGACGTAGGGAAAGTGACGTTTCCGACTAATCTAGTTTTTTCGTTCAGGTTACGTCTAGTCCAGACCAATCTAGTCGACTGAAGACAACTTAGTTTTTGAATGTGCCCACTTACTTTTAATTTAAATGTCAGAAAAAGTACTGGAATACTAACAATTGATAAGAATATTTAAACATTTGCGTAAAAAAAATTGCTTTCAACTATAAGTACTCCTATTCCATACAGAAAATTAAGCAGCTTCGTGGGAAGACATTTAGTTTATAGTCTGTTTAATTTTGGCTATAATAATGTACGTGTTGACATTACAGAAACAAATAACATTTTTTGTTGGTTGTTCGCAATTCATCGTAACAGGCAAGAACAAAAATAAAAACAAATGCACAACCATTCTTTTTTAACAACAACAAATCTATAAATGTTTTGCATACTTATCTGTTGTTATCTCTCTGATTGAATGCCGCTGCATTCATTATTTTGCATTTTGCAGGTACATAGTCATAAAGCGTGTAAAATATGCAGGGTTTCTTTTTTGCAATTTTTAGGTAATTGAACTCAATATAGATATTCATAATGGCGCCTATGGTACGTGAGCGTTTGACAGTTTAGCAATATCGCCTTAAAGGTGTTTAACCCACAGTCGTTAACTTTTCAATTGGTCTTGACTGGAAGTAAATGATTGTCATAGCCACATTTTGTGATGGCAAAAGGTTCAGAACAAACACAAAGGACTATTTAATAACCTTATTCGTTCACTGAGTTCTGTAGAGAGAACTATGTGTATCGTTTATTTTTAAGTAAAGATAGGTTTTATATCTGCTGTCAAGTGGTGAATTTATTCAATTTCCGATGTTGTTTTCTATACACATGTTAGACGCAAGTGCGCAAAGCCAAAGATTTCGACGATTTTGCCAGCTCGAGCTAAAGTTAAGCAGAGCTCTACACAGTATTGCATTCTCTTCATCATCTGTCAAAATTTGGTTTAAGAAAATGTGTCGTGCATTTATAGTGCGAAACACAATAGATCTCTGGTCGCAGTGTGTAGGGCCTATAACTAACAATTATAAACAATATAATGCGAAATAAAAAAACTGCAAAGAGATGCCTGTACGCGTACAGTCCGAAAAGAATGTTGTCATATTGAGCGCGTGCTTGCTGAAAGTGCACAAGTATTTTAAAGCGCCAGATTGTCAGCTTAATGCAGTTATCCATTGTTTTATCTTTTAACAATAATTTTTCAATATTGTTTTTTAATGTATTTTAATACAACTTTCGCTTTGCAACTAACATCCCTGCTAACTACAAAAGCCTTTGGTTTGCTATATCCAAAAGGACATTACATATACTTTACAGATAGATGTACGAGTATATTGACACAATTGACACTTGCATTAACTCTCGTGTTAACATACAAACCACCCACATAGCAACCACTCCTGCTATTCGCCTAAACTATTCAATAGTTTGACGTCTCGCAACGACAGATGTGGAATTCGTAATTCAGAACTGCTCATTCTATTAAAAGATTAACATAAGTTCAACAACCTGACGTACCTGCAAAACATGACAAAAATAAGTAAATAGAGATTCGCTTTAGATGAATTTTTCAAACAAAATCGTATGTAGGGCAATTGTTGGGCGTATATTGGACAAAGGGGTCATGCTATCTTATGCATTCCGATTGAGTGATACCGGATTTGTTTGTGCTATAAAGCTAGAGTTTTACAACATTTGTTACTTAGAGCCAAGATGGTAACTCGTTACTCGTTACTTTGAAATGTATTCATGCATTTGAAATGAAAACTTGTATTAACTTAATGCGTCGCAGGCAAAAGCACAGGAAAATGACAAATTCCTGTTTATGTGCCTTGCTATTTCATAAGTTATAGCTGAAAATGCGGTTGGACTTGTGAGAGATTATTCGTGACATTTTGACGTTAAGGAGAGTAATTGAGGGTCTTAAAAGATCTTGATTGATGTTACAACTAATGTTCCAATTAACATGGTTTTTCGTTCTCAGATTTTGCTACTGCAAAAAAAAATAATACATAAAAACTTCTAGGGACGAATTAAATAATGGGCACATTCAAAATCTTAGTTATCTTAAGTCGACTAGATTGGTCTGAAATAGATGTAACCTGAACGCAAAAACTAGATTGGTCGGAAACGTCACTTTTCCTACGTCACCCTCATATGCGAATTGTCAACTTAGTGCTCAGTCACGAATTTCTTGGCTAGATTTGTCGGCGACCCCTCCATAAACGTCAACTGACACAGCTGCCCATGTGACCGATCTAGGCCAATCAAAACTGAGATACATCAAGTCAGTCAGACGTCAGACTTACTAAACTAGATACTTGAACGTCCCCAATGTTTACAATAATTATTTAAAGTTTGACAGAAACAGGAAGAGTAGAAATTATTCATAAACATTTTTCCAAAAGAGAAGTCTGTCGAAGAAAGTTGTTATATATTTTATTCGAAATGGCAAAAATCCTTAAAATGCATTTCCTAGCTTTAAAACAATATGGCAGACTAGAACGTATAACCTTAAAATTGCCAACGGACCCAATGAATTTGAAAATCTTCTACAACCATCTAAAAAATGCAATATGCGGAAATAGACGTAGAAATATGGTAACAAATAACTTCGCAGAACTTTAAAAAATAATTTAAGATTTACTTGACCTTGTGGCCAATTAGTCATTGTGGTGGTTTTTCTTCTACTTTGCACTTTAATGTTCTTCGACTAACTCATTCTGCTTGCAGTTTCCTGAAACATTCGGATGACCGCATCTATCAAACATATCGGTGAGACCGGTACAAATTTTTATAACTAATGGTAGATATCTTGTATCCGACCAGTTGCTTACAATTCATTAAGGTGCCTGTGGCAGTAGTGAATTTATATGATTTTTGTTAATGGTGCGGCCTTTTGCCTTTTTCTGGTCAATATATCATTCAACAGCTCAGATAGCGCACTGCCTGCATAAGTCGGTAAATTACCGTCATTATGGAGTCTTTAAACCTTCATTGTTGCGACAGAGATCGGTGTTCTATCACCGATCAGACCCTTGTGCATGCAAAAATGGCATAAAATAATTTGTTGCAATTTGCATTTCCATGCAACTGTTAGCCTATGTTATACTCAAACCTTGGTACATTCACGTACAAAATTTGGTTAAGTTGAACTGCATAGATTTTGCGGAAACCCATAACAAAGATGCCTGAGTCTCACATTTCCAGCAGTAATTACTTGCAAGCTGAAAACTATTTATTTACATTTTGCGGATTATGCAACAACTTACTAACTCTCGCAGACACGCAACACCATCACATTTTGACGCAGAACTTCGACAGTGTCCTAACGAAAGAGAAAATGCAATCAATTTCCCTTTACGACGATTCAAAGTTCAAATACGACTCGCTGCGTCTCCTAAAATCTTCAACTTTATGACCATACTTAAAGCAACAATAAGCAGCATTCGCAGCATTAAACTGCAACCACGAGTCGCAAATCACGTAGCTTCTCGACCGACACCACCAAAGGGCATGTCATTCCCAGACACAACATCAAAGTTGCAAATGTGCTCTCCGCACAACGAAATTGTGTTTACACAACTATTTCTTAATTACCCTCGTAGTATATACGACTTGCGCTGATCCAGATATTTTGTTGGCTCATTTTTGACACATTCCTTATTTGCTCAGCTAAACCATCTCATTATCGGGTTAACAATTTGCAAATATGTAACCAATAAAATGGTTGCCGGTCAATTCTAGGTGTCACCGGTCTTCTTGTTTTTTTTTGCACTCGCTTTGTTTGGGCTGAGAAAATCCCATATTTATCAAAGACAAACTCTGTCGGCTTGTATGTGACCCGCAAAGAGTTAAAACACACCTAAGGTCGTCAGCTCGTTTGTATAATCTGCGACTCTGTTAAAGGTGGCACAGGCGATAGGTTATTAGTGACAGACACATTGTTGCAATTTAATTACCACAAACACAGAAGATAATGGGTTTTCCAAGATGGATATAATATGCAACATCTCGAAAGAGGCACGAGGCTGTCTCTAATGAGGTGCTGCTTTGAGATTTCCATGCCATTGTAACCACTAAGCAATTACATATCTATGATTTATGTTTCATAATTTTACTTTTGTTTTTTCACTTTCAGAATAACCGACAAGATGAGTCCCGAAACCGGAACGATTCTTGTGCATCGCAATAAGACGATTGAGAATATGGAGACTAATTGCCCATCGGCAAAGTATCCCAAGGAGAAGAAGATCAACTGCGAGAATCTGTCCAATGGGAAAGTACTAGACGACAGTGTTTTTCAACAACAGCCCGCTAAAAAAGCCAATGGATTTATCGATCAAATCAGTGCGAAAGAGGAAGCCCACCACGATAATGCCCATCAGGATATTGGAACTGATTTGAATTTTAAGCGGCAAGTCGTTTGGTTTAACGCAATCGGGTTTTTGGTACTTCACTTGGCCGGCATATGGGGACTTGTGATAATGGGCATGGGACAGACCCATCTTGCTACTGTCTTATACTGTAAGTAGAAATGGTATTTTAAATATTTTTATACATTACTAGCTGTACTCCCACGGCGCTGTCCGTGCCTTTCGTATTAAGTCCCGCCACAATTCGCAGAGTCGTTTTTTTAAGGGGGGGGGGCAACGGCGGCCTTTTTGATTACTGCCCCATTGTGTTGAACACCATTTACAAAAATTTAAGGCTTCATAAATGTCCAGATACCTATAGTAATTTAATTATTTTGTTACCTATATGGCAAGTGCCATATCGCGATTTCTATCCCGATTATTTTTTGCAAATGGCTTTGTTTACGAAAGAACCAAATTACATCTTAAGGTTTTTTCCACTGCGCCACCTCTCGCGAACGTCTGACAAACATCCGAGAGTAAAACTGTCATGAAAGAGCCGTTTGGACTCGGCGTAAAGCTCTAGATCCCTTCCATTCGTCGCAAAAATTGAAAACCCACACAAAACGAATGGTTGTGAGAAGCTAGGCCTTGGGTCCCACAGACCTGTCGCGCCAAAATATTTATTTATTTATTTTTAATCCAAGGTTTTCTATTTGTATTGTTTTTGATTGCAATTTGTTTCCATTAGGGCCCAAAACTATACTATCTTTCAAGTTGGAATCAACCATGCGCATTCACAAAGTTTCATTGAAATCGGTTGAGCGGCTCTGAAGATCGACCACAGCGCCACCTGTTGATTCTCTCGCACTTAGCAGTAAAGTGTTTCTATCACAAAAGATCAACAAACTGTGATTTTGAAAATATTTTTTTTCTATATTTGAAGTGTCACTACTCGATTTCTATCCAGTTTATTTTTTTTTTTTCAAAGTGCGTTTCCCCATGGAAAATGTAATGTGTGCCTACAACGCCACCTGTTGAGATTTTTCCAACTTTTCTTTTCTTCTAAACCATCGCTGATGTAAGACAAACAAAACAAAACAAAAATCATTCAAATCGGTTGAGCCGTTCTCGAGTTTTAAGCATCCGAACAAACCAAGATCCATTTTTATATATATAGTAATGGTGTGAAAAATTCATCCAGTAATAACGGATGGGCCGATTTGGCTCAAATTTTGTTCAGTCGTTCGTAATTGCCAGGAAAAATCTAACATTGATTTTCGTAGGTATGGAATTTTGTATGCAATTGGCGGGACTATATACGAAAGGCACGGGCAAACATTAATGATTTTTACTAAGAAAACCGTGTTTAGGACGAACTCCTTAATTCTTCCCGAAGAAAAAGTTTATAAATAAATAACGCCTAGTTTAATGACTGAGCGAGCAATATTGAGCATTTTTAGGGACCTCTCTTACCTCAGAATTTCACCTTTTTTTTGTTTTGGACATTGCACTACTCTTCTACCCTAAAGGCGTCTGTTTACAAAATTATCATTCCAGTTACATTATTCACATTCCCCCTTGTCAGCAAAACATCTTGCTTCTCCACGTGATCGCGTACAAATTTAGCTACAAAACTTGTTTGCAACTTTGAGTAAACTAACAAAACCAACTCGTGCCAAAAACTAAAAAACTCACACAAACAAATAATTGTGATAAGATAGGCCCAAGTCCTACATAGAACTTTTTTGTTGAAGTAATAATGTTCGAAAAGTCGGCAAAATATTGTAAAGACATATGAACCTATTAAAGTTAAACTTCCTGAAATATTCATCGAATAACTGTGAGAGCATAATTTATAAATTCGATTTAAGTTGACCTCGCAATTGACAGTTATATTGAAAAGTCCATTAAATTGCTTAAAATGTTCTAACATATGTTTTTTTTTTTAAACGGAAGCGCGTTCTGTAAGCCAAGGTTTTCTACTGCGACATCAAGTATCTAAGTTATGACGCAAAAAAAACCGTTGTAATTAAAATCTTGTATATGACTAACAAGAAGGCCCTTCGAATACCGTTTAAACCAGTTTAGTTTCTGTCTGGGTCTTTGTTTATGTGTTGTCAATAAGTTGAGCATGGACTAATTTACTTACAAATTTAATCCTTTATCATTTCAGTTATAGTATTGACTTTCCTTAGCGGAATGGGCATTACAATGGGCGCTCACAGACTATTCACCCATCGTTCGTATAAAGCGAAAACGTGGCTTAGGGTGGTACTTTTGGTGATGCACACAATGGCCGGTCAGGTAAGTAGTGCCTACATCCATCCCTAAGAATTTGAATTTAATTTTTCTACATCTTTAGAACTGTCTGTATGTTTGGGTGCGAGATCACCGACAACATCACAAATACTCTGACACTGATGCCGATCCGCACAATGCGACGAGGGGATTCTTCTTCTCGCACGTTGGTTGGTTGATGTCCAAGAAACACCCAAAGGTAAACTCATAGCTTCTCGTAAGTGGAGCACTAAATTTAAATCAAATTTAATTCCAGGTCATAGAATACGGCCAGAAGATCGACATGTCCGACTTGGAGGCTGATCCTTGGATTATGTTTCAAAAGAAGTACGTACCTTTATTTTACAAAAAGGGTCATCCCTTTCTATAACAATCATGGTTAGCCCTTAAACTTAAATTGGTTGTAGATCACAAAAGCTAATTTTACATGTAGACTTAAATGAAAATGATTATTAGTACCGAATGCGGTGGCGTATGTGGAACATTTTATATGCTTGTTTCTTTAGTTCGATTAATATTAAATGTTATGTTGCATAGCTGTCTAAAACTAGTTGAATCAAGGCACTTCGTCGATAGAATAATTAAATATTCCATAAATTTAGCATCATTAGAATATTTAATTGTCGCGAGCGCGCGCGCGCGCGTTTTGTTCGATACAGCGTGTTTGTTGAGTCACACACATCTAACCGCTGAACATCATTGTGAGTGGATTTGAATGATTTCCTGCACGTACTCGGTGCAGTCAATTTTGGTGGTGTGTTAAAAAATATATACTCAAGTTAACGACATCCCTACGAGGGAGGCCTTTGATGAAATTCATTTTGGTTAGATGACGAGACGTGATTGCGATTTGAAAGGTTTCCTACACAAGTCTGGACGGAGGAGAATTCCTTTTGCGAATATGATAGAGTTTGTTAGTTTTTTGTTGTTGTATTAGTTCTTATTGATATGCTAGAAGCGATTTGCGATTTTGTTTTTGTTTCATTGTTGCTATTTTGTGACCACCTCGACGGGAATAGTGTAAGAGGTGCACGGTTGGGGAACAGGAAATTAATTCTCCATTCTATTTGGTTAAGATTTTGGAAATGTATTCATGGGTGCTGTTGACTATTCAACTGATGCCTACATAACGATTAAGTTGCGAAAATGTAGTGTGTGTGTGTGTGTAAATTTGCATTTCAGCGCAGATAGTGCGAGCACGTGTTGTGCGACTTGAGATTAGTTCTGAGACACCAGGCGTAAGTGACAATAGGAACCGAACCTCAACCATAATCATAAAACGAAAGTTTATTATGATTCAACACTGTCCGGCTTATTGTCTTCAGATGCGCATACTATCTGTTTATACGTTGATGGTTTGATAATTAAGCTGAATGCAAAGTTCAGCAACGGGTTCTGGTAATATGGAAATTCAGTGGTTTGCCAAGCAAACAGGAAAATCAAATGATTAACCGACAGAATAATCATTTATCCAACAGCCAGAGCTGTCAAATTTGTTGATGCTTTTACTAACCATTATGATGGTAAGAGGCAAAATGGAGCAAAATTTGCGGCCCCATCTGGCATACGGCCATTTGGGATCAATTAAGAAAATATATACGACATAAGGATGAGTGCGAGTGAGTTTCGCATTCACGCATGAATTGTGTTCTTGAGTGTGATCGAATGTTCAGGTTAAGGTAGCGTTAAAGTTTTTTTAAAAAGCATTCATTATTTGTGTGTCAAAGAATGGAACGAATGTTAACTACCGGAGTTAATTGCGCTTGAAATGTTTGGAGACTTTTGGGGCGCAAACACATTTGGTTTGATCGATAAAACCGTGAACAGGGTGTCGACTGTCGACTGCCAAATAAATGTTTGCAATTTTTACTGGATTTGCTTTTCTTTATTGGATGTATATTCAGAGATCATCTCCATATATTTTTTAATTAGAATTCTAAATTTATTTTCCCACGCTCACAAAATGTCCATTCGCGTAGGAATTCTACTTATATCGAGTACAATTATTGATCCAGTCAATATCAATCTCACAAAGTCTACACGTTTCAAAACATAATGATTTTTAAGATTATTTATCGACGTTCGCTTTTTTTAGGTTATGTTTTCATAAATAGGGTTTGTGTCCGTGCAAATTCAAAAATCTAATTATTAACCTCACTTGGTAACCTCACTTTTTCTAGGTCAACCCTATATGCGAACTGTCAACTTAGTACTCATGGCTGACCCTCCATAAAAGTCCGCCAGCTGTCAGACTAAACAGCCATAAACGTCCCCATTGTAATTTTGTTCACACATATTTGTATTGCCTATGAATTAAGAAATAAACCTATTTAAACCAAATCAACAAATCGTGAATGAAAGGTGAATTAAAAAGGACTACAAAACTCTCCAAACTCTTCCCACGTTGCCTTAAGCTGGATTATTGAAAACTATTTCTATTATGGTTACAATCTCAATTGACTATTCAAAGCAGGTACATGAACCAATTAAAGAGCGACTCGATTATTCGATAAGATATATCAAACGAAATCTTGAGCATTCCCGACTTGACAGAATGCAGCTGTCAATATCCCATACCTCCTGAACAATTTTGAAATCTGGGTAAAATTAGTGTTAAGTTGCGGTGATTATTTGAGCTGTCAATTGTACCTAATCTGTACTTTTACCTAATCCAGATCAATTTAAGAAGATGTTCAAGAAAGTGATACGAATATCAAGGAACGTATTCCCCCTTTTACACGAATCCCCGCAAAAAGGGTTAAAAACTTAATAGGGTTTGTGTACGACATCAATTTATTTAATGCACAAACCGACTATGATGACTTTGAAATGCCAACCACATGCTCATACACAGAACTACTAACTTGACTCATGTCATGGATAGATAGACTTTAAAGCAAGCTACCAATTGTATGTTTTGAACTGGCATAATTAAAAAATCCTGCTTAAGAGTAGTCCAACCATTGGTCCCACCAAATATTAAAAATAATCAAACCTGGCAATCACTATTTTCTCAAAATATACCACCATTCGCTCTCACAACTATTAGCACGTCAAACAGTATCTCATGCCCAGTGATATCTCCAAAGATGACTCATTTGCACACCTATTTGAATGCAGCAATTCGACTCGCTGTTTGAACAGAAACGTGCATTTGGTAATCGATTATGTTCTACCAAATATCAATAGATATGCTTCTAAGTTACCTAATCGCGACCATAGATACAGAGATATCCGCGTATACCTATAAATAGAATCTCATAGATAGTGCAAATTCCTGCTTGACCACCTTGGTCACATGAGATGTTTTGTTTTTTTTTTCAGTTCTTAAAACGAAAGCAAAACTTAACATTATTATCAATCCGTATTTCCTTCGGGGCATTACCCGAAAACCAGTTAATACTTAGGGCATTCACCACACAAATAGCAACAATATGATTTTCCTCATATCAAAACAAATAGGGGATCAATGAAGAAGATTTTTTGTAAAAGTGATTACATGCGCAAGCTGGCAAGCACGTTGCTGTATTTTGCTTGCTTCTCAAATTTATTTAAAAATATCCACCGCCTTTTAATATGTAAAATTATGTAATGGTTTGACGACTCTGCCAGGTCTTGGCAACTAATGAATAAAAAAACCGACGAAAATGAAAAACAATAACAAAACACTTCCTATATCATTGACAATGACTGCGTTCCATGGTCATTGGGTCATCGAAATTCACTGATATATCCGCTCTCTTGAATCGATTAACTTCCTTTTTATTCACTCGCTGGTGGTATACTCGTGTACGATAATTTGTGTTAAATCGATGGTGTCTTTTCCCAGCGCAATGAGAGCTTCTTTCAATCTTGTTTATATTTTTTTTTTTTAATTTTTTGCTGATATTCATTTTTGCATTCATACCTTGGCATCGAATAGTAAAAATAAAATTAAAACCTAGTCCGTTAGCAATAACTTGTATTCTCTTGTGTTTATTATGAACCGGAAGCTGATCACTGATCAGTATTGGTATAAGATCAGTCATTGTTGTGTGACTGGGTTGACGGTGAGCGAGAGAGACGGAGGTTCGGCAGTCTCAAATACTTGTGAATGCCAAGCAATGGTTAAAAATTAAACAAAGCCTTAGACTGAGAAAGACACTGACCTTTAGATTTGCATTTTAAAACAAGTTCGAAGATGGAATTTCTAAACGCTTTTACTATCCAAGGGTAGTTAGGAATGGGAACACAATAGAAATTGTATAGTGGGTATTTCACCAAAAGAGGATAGATATATGATTTTGTAAAATGGGTTGCCTTAGGGAAGGTTTTGCTTGTTCGTTAAAAATTAACAAGTGGCACGCTGATAGTTTCCATAAAATAGAGCTTTTAATATTTACCTGCAGACTTTGGTTTTTAAAAATTGTTTATAACTAAGATTTTAGTTATGTATATGACGCATATTCGCCATGCCTATGACGTTCACATATCTTGTTCAGTAAGTGGAGCGCTCACGTTATCTAGTTTAGTAAGTCAAACAGCTGGCTGACTTAATGTGCCTCAGTTTTGATTGGCCTAGACCGATCGGATGAACAGTTTTTTTAGTTGACGTCTATGGAGGGGTAGCCGGCGAATCTAGTCAAAAATTTCGTGAATGAGTATCATTGACTTATTAGGTCTGCTCCTTTCCTTTAAATCTTACGAATTTTTACGATTTCTTACGCATTTTACTCAATTGTCGTTCCTCAACTCGAAAAATTCGTAAAAGAGACCGGCTTCGAGAGAGCAAGATATTTCCCCTCTTACTAGTTTTCACTCAACATATTTCTTTGCGTAGGAATTGAGCCAACTGTCAGTCGCCTGAAAATTGACAGCTGATTTGAATTTGTTGTTCTATTTGGCATTTTGGTGGGTGAACTATCTGTCAATTTTTACAGGTTACCTACTACAGAAGCATTCCTTAACTTTTGCTTTAGTTTCCCTCTCTGAGAGAGAATTCATTCCCTCCACTGTCACATTTCCTTAAAAGTCTTTTCCAGTTTAACTCCAAAAGTAAAGGAACAGACCTATTACAATAAAATTCTTTATGCTAAGTATACTAAGCTAACAGTTCGTATATGTGGCTGACGTTTGAAAAGTGACGTCACCGACCAATCTAGTTTTTGCGTTTAAAGTACATCTAGTTAAGACTAATCTAGTCAACTTTAGATAACTAGGTTTTTGAATGGCGTAAATGCAATCCTAGTAATGGCAAGACAGTTTCAAGTTGTATTTTTATGAAATAATTTGCTGAACGCGCTCTTTCTTTACGTGGGTAGCAGTGAGGACGTTCAAAACCTTAATTTCTCATGTCCGACAGCTAGCTGACGTGAGATTTGCTATTGAGCGATCACGTGAAAGTAAAGTAGATAGACAAATGGCCAAAAAATACTATTCAAGTCACATTTGTGCTTGAATTGCATAAACTGGTAATAATGCAGAATGACTAGTGTAAAACTCGGAAATACCAAGTAGGGTATTCTGAGTGCTTAGAAGCACAAAATAACACCCCGTTTATTGTAGGTTAGCTGACTAAAGGGTCCAGTTCATAGAATCAGTTTCTTCCGTTGCGTCAACGGATAGGTCAACGTTACTGTATTCAACGAAACAAACAGTCCCTTACAATACGCCGCACACGTTGACATCCGATGACATAAATGACAATGTCTCACATATATTTGTGTTATAAATTATTTTATGTGAAACTCTAAACTACTTAAAAATAATATTGGAGGGCAGTTGTTGGATTTGATTGGAACTTTTTTTCAAAGAAAGTTGTTCTTCTCTCACCTTATCCACCCATGAAAGTGCTTCCTCTTACGCTATGTAAACTGTCAACGTATCCAACGGACAAAAAAGTAGAAAGTAAACATACTTTTTGCGTCGCATCCGGCGCGTGCGTTACTTATAAGTCACATTCCATAAGCTTTACTATATTTAATCAATCTGTCAGTCGAATACGCTGCCGCAAGGAACGCCATGGATTCTGGTCTTAACCGATTACTCAGCTGACACTTCCATTGTCGACCTGACATCGTAAAAGAGACGTCACATATCTAGTTCTTGCTTTCAGGGAAAATCTAGTCCATAAAAATCTAGACGGTATTGTCCAAATGTGGCTCCCTACTAGCCGTTCTTTATATTCTTTAGAACTGCTTTATAGATTTCTAGAAACCAGAGACTTGAATAAAAATTATTTCCATTTTTAAGACTTTGAATATACATACATCTTTCGTAGTTTCATTGACAGCTGTGTCAAAATTAAAACTAATCTAACCTTATGCATTTTTTTCCCCAGGCACTACAAAATCCTCTACATCATCTTCACACTGATTTTGCCAACAGCCTTGCCTTGTTTGCTTTGGAATGAAACAGTGATGGCGTCTTGGTTTGCGACCTACTTTGCTCGTTACATTGTTCAACTGAACTTCACTTGGTCGGTCAACAGTGCCGCTCACATGTTTGGCAATAAACCCTATGACAAGTAAGATCCAAATTGAGTATCTCCCGCTATAACATTTACTAATTTAATCTTCCACCTTTAGGAACATCCTCTCAGCTGAATCTACATTTGTATCTATCGTTGCTGGTGGCGAAGGATGGCACAACTATCACCACACCTTCCCATGGGACTATCGTACCGCTGAGTTGGGAATGCCCTACAATCTGACAACGAAAATCATCGATTTTCTCGCCGAAAGGGGTGTCGTCTTCGATCGCAAAACCGTTAGCGATAATCTCCTTCGCAGCCGCATCTTACGCACTGGTGATGGTACCCATCACGCTTACGGAACTGAAGCCTTGGCCAGCAAAGCCAACGGGGATATAGATGAGGGCGCCACCCTCGACAGCAACGGTCTGCGAAAATACATCGTCGAGAAGAATCGCATCAACAAATTGATGATCGACGAACTAGAAAAACTCAAAGAAGTCAAGGGTGACGATTTGAATAACAACAACGAGAGCTGTTCAAAGGCGAAACTTAACATCGATGACTGGGCCAATAGCGCGAGCACGAGTTTAACCAAAGATAAACAAGCGTTAAATATCTGAACTTAAGTTAACGCGAGCAAGATCAATCGACTTGAGTTCAATTTAACACTTGATGGATGTAAATTAGTTGTGTAGAATTATCGTCTTACATTTTTATATATCATATATTATTTGTGTGTGCATAAGACTTATTCCAAAAAGTATATGTTTAAGGTTTTACTTTGTAAGTGAGCGTATTTGTAAGTGAACATTTTTTTTTAAATAACACAAGGACGAAGGGAGAAAACTTAGTTATTAGTTTGAAATGAGTCCATGCCTAGTCGCGAGAAGACCTAAACAAGCTTCAAGACCCAGAATCATCATTAGCTAAGTAAACTTTATGCTTCTTTTCAAAGAGTGGATGTGGATGGTCATTTTAGAGCTGTAAGGACCATGTAAAAAGATGAAAACCCATCAAATGTATATTTTAGTTTTAAGAACCCAAAAAATTGTGTTGTGGTTTAAGTTAATATTAAAAGAAAACTAAGCAAATTGGTGTACCTTTATTAATCAAATAAGTGACTGTTTAGTTTTTTTTAACAAAATAAAAAAAGCTACAAAATATGGAAAAAATTGGTTTTATTGTTTTGAATGGCGCTCAACGGTGGTATTCGATTGGGCTTCTCATAGCACTTCTTTTTCGCTCTAAGTCACTTTTATGTTGGATTGGTACAAAAAGAGCAATCTTTTCCAATATCAGAGCACTTTTGCGCATCTGGGGTGGAATTGCGTTGTCCATGAATGAGCATTACATTCACAAAATTAAATTTATCATACATGTGAAACAAAAACACGCGATTGGACCCCAGATTCGCAGCAGTTCTTTGAAATTGGAAAAGATTTCTGGTTTTCTCTGAGTTGCTCGAGATTTACCAATAAAAGTGCGTTTGAGTTTGCCATCTAGTAGAGTTTCGCGAAATTTTGTAACTTTTAAGAAACTGGGGATGTTCAAGTAAGTCTGATGTCTGACAGCTGACTGACTTGTTGTAACTCAGTTTTGATTGGGCAAGATCGGTCACATGAAGACCTGTTTCAGATGACGTTTATGACTAGATTGGTCTGGAATGCATGTAACCTGAACGCAAAAACTAGATTGGTCGGGAACGTCACTTTTCCTACGTCAGCCACATATGCGAAGGCGAACTATCAACTTAGTACTCAGTCACGAATTTCTTGACTAGATTCGTCGGCTACCCCTCCATAAACGTCAACGACACAGCTGCCCGATCCGGACCAATCAAAACTGAGATACATCAAGTCAGTCAGCTGTCAGACTCTCTAAACTAGATACTTGAACGTCGCCAATCATGATTGATTAAAGTTGACAGTTCGCATTATGTGGCTGATGTTGGAAAAGTGACGTTCCCACGTTCCCGACCAATTTAGTTTATGGTGTTAATGAAACATCTAATCCAGACCAATGACCAAACTAGTCGATTTAAGACAAATAAATTTTAGAATGGTCCCACTCATGGAATCTATTTTTCTTAATCGTATATGTACAAATGTTTAGAAATCAATCTGGGCGCAAATTTTATATGACTTAATATAAAAAGTATCCAGTGGAAGGAGAACGTGTAGAAAAGTGTCGAAGGCTACACATTTTCCAATCGCATGAATATCAATAAAAAAAGATCAATTTTTGTTTTCATGTTCGATTAGCCACGCGAAATATTAAATCTGAAAAGCTTGCCACATACTAAATAACCTGGTTCAGGCTTATAAAAACTGTCACTGTCACTGTTTAATTACCTAGAACAGCATAGCTTTGTGCTGCATATGACAGCTGCTCTTTCATTCAAAATGCTGAATATTTCTGATGTGAAACGGTTTTTTAAGTTGATTACACTAATTTAGAATGACTCCACTGGAGGGAATGCTTAGAAAGGCTTAATTTTAAGTTATTTAAAAATGCAAAGTGGTCTGAGAGAGACAGCATCTCTCTCTTTGTTTGGTCTAAATTAATAACATTGACCAATTTCTTATTTGACATTGACGGAAGGGTAGGTTATCAATCTAGCAAAAGAAAATTCTGCCTTGTAATTTCAAACTTTTATTTGACATCTTAGACATAGGACAGAAGAGCTGGTTCCAATTTGTTCATCTCTAATCAAAAAATTCTTCAATTAATACAAATCGCACCCGCAAAAGCAAAAAAGAGATAGCATGCTACAAAATTCTAAGCTTGAACGCAAGGGCAATAAATTTTAATGTCGTTTTCCATTGGTTTCACTCGGGGATTCACTCATTCAGAAAACCAATGGAACAAGAAAACTGCTTCTGGATGAATCCACAAATGTATTGGTGAAGTGCCAAAAAATAGTCTACGGTTGCTGTCAGCTGGCTTGTATAAAATACATAAATTACAATTGTGTTAGTGCTTCTTGAGTGGATTCTGACTTCAAATCCAGAAGCGAATTTCTCTTCTCAGAATCACCAGAAGAGTATTTTTTGTGCCAATGGAACGGTTTCAGAAGTGATTTTTTCGATTCCGGACTCTCCCGGACGCTTCTTTTTGCCCAATGGAAAACGACATAAGTCATCTGTCAATTGGCAGCTTCCCAATTCTTACTACAAGAAATTTGTTGAATAAAAACTAACAAGTGGACGGGTAATATCTTGCACTCTCGAAGCTGTTTTCTGTTACGAATTTTTCGAGTTAAGGAACGGCATTATGTAAAAATTCAACACTCTTTGCGAACATCTGACATAATAGTAAAGCTAAGATTAGACTGTATGCCAATTAAGCGTATGAATGCCAACAGGCAAATGACCAGATTAGCTGTCAAATGACCAAAATGCCTGGATTATCAAAACAGTATATCAGACTATATGACCAAAATTGCCAATATGGTCATATTTGACTTGATGGTCATTTAAGGCATTTGTTGTTTATAACCAAATGTTGTAGTAGGGTAATGCTGTAAAGAAAAACAAAGCAAAAAAAGGGATCCGATGTGTACGACTTGTGACATCGTAAAGTCCGAGTCGGATCTCGACAGCCGAAATCAATTTGCGGATGAGATGGTCTGACCATTCGCCTTTAATCGCTTTGTCGGTCTCTTCCTCGCCATGTCAGCTATTGCTTCCTCCATAATCCTGGCATCGCTAGCCGCTTCGATTGAGCTCCACAAAAACATATAGATGTGTGTATCACAAAACGAAAAGGAAACACCCAAAAAAAACTTAAAGCCTAGTACGCTTAATTTTAGCTGAGCTAAATTAAAGCGAATCCCTTTAGCCGAGTGGTACGCAGCTCGAGCTAAAAATCAAAATTTTGTTTCCGAGTGTCCTTCATGTATCTGTCAAAATTTAGCGCACCCATTTAATGGGTCGGCACATTTTGTTCAAGCTAAATTTTGACAGATTGCTCTGCTCTGTTATTCGCCTGTGTAAAGATGAGTGATTTTAATGAATACATCGATGAGGAGTACCGGGAGCTAGAGTCTTTCATTTAAATAACAGAGAAGTCCTCAGAAAAAGCTAGCGATGGTGGTGGAGCAACAACCATCGACATGAAGACTTGCAGATTATGAATAAAGGGAGGTTTTTTCAAAGAACAGCTGTTTTTTGTGACATTTATCCACAGGGCTCTCTATGTCAAAATTTAGCTAGGATTTTAGCTGATGTTTGGAGAGAAAAGTTGGAGAGCAGCTAAAATTTAGTTTAGCTCGAACTGCGTACTAAGCTTAAGCCTAGTACGCTGCTCGAGCTTAATTTTAGCTACCATACAAAATTCTCTCCAAAATTTAGCTGAGCTAAATTTAAGCGAATCCCCTTAGCCGAGTGGTACGCAGCTCGAGCTAAAAATCAAAATTTTGTTTCCGAGTGTCCTTCATGTATCTGTCAAAATTTAGCGCACCCATTTAATGGGTCGGCACATTTTGTTCAAGCTAAATTTTGACAGATTGCTCTGCTCTGTTGTTCTGCTGTGTAAAGATGAGTGATTTTAATGAATACATCGATGAGGAGTACCGGGAGCTAGAGTCTTTCATTTAAATAACAGAGAAGTCTTCAGAAAAAGCTAGCGATGGTGGTGGAGCAACAGCCATCGACATGAAGACTTGCAGATTTTGAATAAAGGGAGGTTTTTTCAAAGAACAGCTGTTTTTTGTGACATTTATCCACAGGGCTCTCTATGTCAAAATTTAGCTACGATTTTAGCTGATGTTTGGAGAGAAAAGTTGGAGAGCAGCTAAAATTTAGTTTAGCTCGAGCTGCGTACTAGGCTTTAAGCTTAAAAGGGTAAAATAACAAACAAAATAAATACACCAAGTAAAATTTATTCAAACCCATGAAAATATTAACAAAAATACATATAAGTATATACAAACTAAATAGATAGCAAACAATTTCTTCACAAACAAAATTTCACAACAAGAAAAATGTATAAATAGCCACAATTACTAGCAAAGAACAAGACCACAAAATAAACTTAAACAAATTACAAAGAAAAGACAATTAAATAATTTCCAAAAATTATAGATCATAGATTCAGTAATCTACAAAAAATGAGAACGAAAATGAAAATTAATCCCAATTGCATAAACTCTCTATCACCGATGACAACAAAAAAATTCTTGTTCCATCAAAAATGCAAGAAATGCCACAACGAAATTTCAATAAAGTGCATATGGGCATATAGGCTTTATGCTGGCATTCGTGCTTATTGCCCCATTATACTATATGCTATTTTGGCATTTTTATCTGTCAAAATCAGCCTGGTCATATGTGGCATTTAGGTCATGAGGGCATATGAGATATGCCCATTACATTGTATGACCATATTTTGACAGGAGAACCGTCAGAAATTGGCATTTTATGACCACTTGGCATACCGTCTAATCTTACCTTAAGTTGTAAGTATTTCTTGTCGTCATTGACATCTGCGTCAAATATATAACAACATGTGGGCCGAAAAGCTTCATATTAATTCCTTATATTGTGTGGTATTAATAGATCGAAGCACTTGCTTTTAATCAAGAGAAATGTCAAAATCAAAGCATTTGCTACGTTTCGTATGCATAAAAATTGACATGTTCGAAAAGCGGGACACTTACCTACTTCTTACTCAGATCGTTATGAATAAACGTAGGTAGTAATTGTCCGAACGCACATAAAACGATTTAAGCATTGCGAATTTGTTGTTTATAAAATTAAGTTAAAATGCAGCAACAAAATGCAATTTTTTCGCTTCACTTGAAGTGTGAATATTTGGCTAGTATTTTTGAAAATGTTAAAACACATTCTTTTCTAAGGCGTATACTGATGGAGATCCAGGCTTTTAGATTACATATCAGAAACCTCTCGTCTCGGTAATAATATTTCTGCCTCTTTAACTGAATATTTCCACCACCCGAAAATCGGATACAATTCCCCGCACATAAAAGATGAAATGAAGCATCATTAACCTAGGTATTTGCAAGCAAAGATCATTTTTTCAGGTGCAAGATTGAGTTGTAGAATACCTACACGCATTTTGTAGTGCCTACTTTTTTTGAATATCATTCACTTTTGTTCAATTGTCAACAAAGTTATAAATAAATATTTTGGCGCGACAGGTCTATAGGACCCAAGGCCTAGCTTCTCGCAACCATTCGCTTTGTGTGGGTTTTCAATTTTTGGGACGAATGAAAGGGATCTACAATTTTACGCCGAGTCCAAACGGCTAATTGAGAAGCTCATTCATGACAGTTTTACTCTCGGATGTTTGTCAGACGTTCGCGAGAGGTGGCGCAGCGGAAAAAAACCTTTAGATGTAATTTGGCCCTCTCGGGATTCGAACCTGAGCCCCTCGCTTAGTAGCCCAACACACTACCACTAAGCCACTGCGTCAACAAAGTTACCCCTCAGGAAAAATTAAAAAATTCAAATTTATCTGTTTTAATTTGTTGTTTTATTTCGTTTCGACATTGCTGAATGCAGCCACCAGGAAAACTCTCCCATTTGGAGACACGAAAACAACAGAAATCTCCACTGTAAGTTGTATGTCAATTTCTAAAGAACTGTCAGTATCACCGAGGAAAACGGGCAAACACAGAAATAAGAACACTGCGAAGAACATTTTTTGACCGTGCAAAGGCAAAGCTGCAAATGATTGCGCTGTTAAAGTAATCAGAGAAAAATCTATCAAAATCCAACTACGATAACGATACCAATAATCATGTTCACATTATTGCTTTCAATTTTGTTCGCAACAACTATATTTGCCGCACCAACGCCAACGAAGAGCACAGCGCCATGGAGCAGCTTACAAAACGACAAATCTCTAATACGTTTTCAGAGTACTTTACTTAATCAAACATTGCTTACGTTTCTGGATGACTGTTATCCGCCAAAACTATCCACGGCAAAACAGGTAATACCATGTACGCATTATTTCGACGCAGTTCGACAGTTGAACGGCACCACATTTGTGGTACAACAACCTGCAGTCGAGCAGATTCTCAACGATTCCAACACAAATGTGAATTTTTGCACCGAAAAGCACATTTTTCCGACCATAAAATACTACGAAATTGGAAATCCAAAGGCCCAAAACTTCAATAATCCCATATCATGCGGATACTTGTGTTTAGAGGAGAAGAACTCGGATTTTGTGCCGAAACCAATTTGTGTATTTTTGGCGTGGATGGGCGACCAACTTGCACATTTAAATAACACAGCTCTGCCAATTGCACCGGCTAGCTCAGCTAATATAACTGCGAATGTGGTGACGTCGGCCAAGAACGTTGCTGTCAGTCTTGAAGCAGCCAAGACCATCGTACCTGAGGAAGGTGCTGGAAGACCCGGTAAGTTTGTGTGTGAGTGTGTGTGCAAAAAGTAAATAACCTTCGAGTTTAGGCAGTCAAGTGGCTGCCTCGGGGTATCTTGGCAAAATTTCTTTTGTTTGGATTGTCTTCAATTTGATTGCTTACCTTCATTTTATTGCTAGATGTTCGTTTGTGTACCTGTCTAACAAAACTTCAAGAATGACTAACACGTTTCCTTTTATCAGTGTCACTTGTAAGATTGAAAAAAAAATTAGTTCCAACATGATATTATAAGAACGCAGATTATTCTTCTGACGGATATGTTTTTCTTACCCCCATCGAATTGTCTGTGTAGGACACTTTTCTTCACATCAGCAATGCATAACTGGACTACTTTGTAAAGGCCGATTTTATGTATAGTTTAGTGACAGAGATTAAATTAGTAAATGAAACTCTTTCCTTCACAATCATTCGAAATCCAATCATCATTAAATTAAATTCCTCGCTCCGTTTGTCATTTCAAACAAATAATACCCAAAGAAATTGTTGGCGCTGAAATATCCATGAATCCGAGAGCTATACGCTGCAATGCAACTTTATATTTTTAATATTCAGCACTCCTTAGTTTAGGTGAGAAGGCGAAATTCAGCCACTATCATCCATCAATCTTCGGAGGCTACGAACATTTTTTTACAAATAACCCCACCCTTTGATTCCGCACCCTTGTCAGCGTGGCACTATCAATTGCAACAAAATTGTCTATCCTAAGTTTTGCATAATCGTTTAACCCAATTCAACTTAACACTCGTTTTCTTTCAGGACCACCGATCATCCAAAGCGAAGCTAATAGCCAAGCTGTACCCACATTGACAAAAAACGAACCAGTCCCAGCTAATACCCAAGTTGTGCAAGCCTCGGCTAAGGTTGACGTACCACAAAATATTCCAATCAGCGTACCGAAGAAGAACTCAGCTGAACAAAAGGATATCCCTGCCGCTGCGGCAGTCCCACCAGCAGCAGCTACTCCCAAGGAAGAAATAATTCTTCCACCACCCGTTAAAGAAAACGAAGACGAAGCAATTCCCACTTTCAACGCCGAACCACAGCAAGAGGAAAAGCCACTAAAAGAATCAGCAGCTAATCAAGGAAAACATGATTCGCTGCCTAATGAAGATCAACCCCTTGATAATGATTCCGAGGCGGACCCCATTGATGAACTCAACCAAGATGACGACAACGACGATGAAGCTGATGGCATTGAGTTAAGTCAACAGAAGCTGCCCAAGGACCCGCCACTTGCCAATCCCGAGGAAAATGAAATCGACCAAAAGAGCAGCCAAGAGATCATCGGCAGTAACTACTTGCCCAATTTGTCCAACTCAAATCATGTGATCACTGATCCCTTCCTCGAGGAGTCTGGCTCAAATTTCTTCACATATTTTCTCATTGGGATGCTCCTTTGCATCATCCTCTATGTGCTATATCACAACAAATCCAAGGTACTCGCACTCCTCTTAGAGGGAAGGCGCAACGATAAAGGCCGAAGCGGTCGTCGGAAGCATACAGCTGCCTACAGGAAGCTGGATTCAAATCTAGAAGAGGCTATCACGTCATCAGCCAGCGGAAGAACAACTCAAATTATTTACTAAAAATATTTTTATTTGTTTAGATTGTGCCCCTGATTTTAGCCACCCATGTATGTTACTATATTATTTACTGTTCCTTTTGGTATTCTTGTGTTAGTCCGAAGAACGAGAAGCAATATTAGGGTTTAATTAAGATTTAAGTTGTGATTTCTATGCCTTTTTGCTGGGCGAGTATAAATGTTTCCTCAACTATATCGACATCATCCGCACAGAGAATGGGAGCAGCAGAGTGAGATAATGAATTTGAATTTGCCACTTTACCCGCATCCGACAGAAGGTTCAGAAAGCGATTTAATTCTTTGTTTATGTTCTTTTCTTTTGTATTTAGTATTATGTGTTGAATTAGCGCCATCGATGTTACATGAAGTTTATTTATTTTCTAATTATTTGTCGCCGCAAAAGAAGAGAAAAACAAAAAACAATTAACTATTACAAATACATACCTATATCTTTTGTACATGTTATAAGGATTTCATGCAATGAAATAAAAACAAATAAAAGAAAATTGGTTTCTTACGAGAACCGCGTTTTGTTTTCCCCTTTTGTTGTGTAGGTTTTACGATGCGGAGCACAAGTCACTCTCGGCGCAGGGTCTTAATTGTCCACGTTGGAATCTTTACAGTGCCTCTGTCGTAAACGACTGTAATGTCTGCATCGAGTGCGGAAGACCTCGGTAAAATGGTGCAAATTATTGTTATGTATGGGCCCTGTATCTCTTTCCATATATGCTAAGCCAATATTAGATAAAGAATCTCACTTTTTTCTGAATGTTAGAAAATTGTCTCATCAACAAAATTCTGAAATATGTTTATAACAAAGTACAAAATTATTTTTAAGGGCAACTTGGAACAACAAGGCGAAGGTATTTAGTCACCAACAATAATACTTATCGACGGTTTGTTCGACAAGCAATTGATTTGCGCGAATGGTTCGGCTCGCGATCGGTTATACTATTTAGTACGAAATGCAACATACCAACCTTCAAGCTGCCCAAACTTGCTGGAGTGAAGCTTTCAATACTCGAAACAGTACTAGAAAAGAAATTAAATTGGAAACTTAACGTCCAGAAAAAAGTCCACAAGGCGAAAGAGGACTGAAGGGAAGAAATGGGGCTTGAGGGCGTCAATGATGTTTGGTTTTCTGTAATTTAATCTTAAACTTCTGAAATCAATTTAATTGACTTAATCTGTAAATATAATTCGTGTACACCTTCTAAGATTAACATAATTTGAGCATTTTGGTAAAGCAACAACAATCATGATCAAAACTAGAAGGTCACAGGGTTTCAAAGGCACTATGGCGCGTTTTGAATCAGAGCAATTCTAAAGAACAAATCAATCTTCGCAGAACAAAGTTATGATTAACGATAGAAGTACTCTCTGGGAATTGCTTTCTGAGAAAGCATGCCATTAGACTTAGCTTAGCACTTAGCTAATACAGAAATATACAGGTACTGTGAGGACCTATATAAGCCGCGGAAGAAATCTCCCACCTTCTCTGTGGATGTCAAGGAATTGCTCGGAGTAAAAGGAAGCATATCGGCAGGTACCTACTTCTTTACTAACTTAGAGGAGATTAGTTCCTCAAACAATATATTGAGACGATACTTTAATTCTGTAGGGCAATTAGGTGTTTGGGCCGAAAACTTCTTTGGTCCAAGCATGTCGAAGCGAAAACCGATAAAGCGCTGTCCACTTTTTGGCAGTGCAAAGGTGCTTTTGGCAAGACATGTGGCTTATCTCCTAAAAGGGTCCTTTGAATCTATACGGCAATGGTAAGACCTCTCCTCTCGTATGCATCGGTTGTATCGCGGAACAGGCTTTCGCGGAAACGTGTTACTGCCTCTTTTGCCAAACTTCAAACAACGTTTTGTCTCGGCTGCTCAGGGGCTTTCCCCAGTACTCCGGGATCTACTCTAGATGATATGATGAACCACCCCCCCCCCCTTGTTATTTTTATCATGGGGTGTACGCTGAAATCCATTCCTCGGTTAAAGAGAGGCGGCTTTTGGTACCACGCGCATTGGAATTTTGATGAACTTGTGCGAGAATTATCCTTTGACCTCTGTCTTATGGATATGCCGTCTGACGCATTGACACCAGAAATCCTACTGCGACAAAACTACCACGTCTACTTTCCTCAGGCAACGGAATGACTTCGGCCAGACGCTGAGCCAGGGAAAGAATGTCATCGTGTATTAACGGATGGCTCCAGAACCGGGCAGGGGTCAGGTTCGGAGTCTTCGTGGAAAGCGAGAACATTAGACTACACTACCCCTTAGGGAACCATGCGCCTGTCTACCAAGCGGAGATTTTCGCTATCCTTATGGCTATGCACTATATTGTGACAAACAGGACAGGTGGAGAGGTAGAAGCATTTGCGTTTGCAGTGATAGCCAGGCTGCGCTAAAAGCGCTGCTCAACCCTCTTACCTCGTCCAAGTTAGGTGGCGTGACTGTGCTGGATGTAGACAGACCGAACGACTGCGCCCGGACATCTGTAAAAGGTCAGCGTCTTTTCTTCTGTCTCTCAGGAGAATCGACTGTAGACTGCTTGTGAGTGTCCTTTCGGGCCACCAAGCTTTTGCCAAACACTTAAATGTGTTGGGCTTGAGCGACACCACCATCTGTCCTGCGGAACATTTCCTCTGTAGTTGTCTTGCCTTTGCTCGCATCAGGTGGCGGATCTTTAGGGCTGACTTGGTGAGTGCCGAACATCTAAGCTCCTCATCACTGAAGCTCCTTCTCATCTAAACTAAGTACAGCAATGTTAGGTGTCTGTTTTGGCAGTACAATGGACCAGTAGTTGTGTCTGAGTGCTCCATCGGATGGTAGCAACCTCTAACAAAAAAAAAAGTGTTTGGGCGATTTGGTGTACGTTTTTCAACCTTTGTGGTACCCTGGGGATGGGAATGGCCCGTTATGGAACCTGGTCTTTTGTGACAAACCTAACCTTACCTCGATTAGAGTACCTACATTTAGACACACATCCTTTATAGTATCTTATTGAATTCGAGGAAATACCTACGTGAAATGGTTGACATCGAGGTAAGATTCGTCAACGATATGCCAAAACTCATAATACGAACATCTGGAGGATGTTTATTCGAATTAGGGAATAACTTAAAACTGGAAGTAGGTAGTCCTTCTATGTTTTTTATTTATCTTTCATTGAAAAAAAGAGCACTTCCAGGTCAATTGCCACGAAATTTAAATAGTCGACTCCCGATAAGGGATAAAAATCTATCGCGCTGCAGACGTCACTCTGACGTCGGGTGCGGGAGCTTAAGCCAACTCACTTGAACCTATTGACAGGATCAAAGCTACCAGACATCGGACATCGGAGTACTTCAAGGTATGCCGGTACCTGGTGGAGTTGTTGTTGCATCGAAAGGCGTCGATGGTTGGTGAACCAAGTCTGTCACCCCTAATCCAAAAGAGTTATGCGACCCGTGCTTATCGGATATGGTTTGCAGTTAGGGGTAACCGACTGTATTATGATGGAGATTCTCTGACACCGGGCCACATCAGGGAGTAAATTTGGCATTATCACGTTAAATTGGGCTCTGGCATGGCGGACGACCCTTTCCCGTGCTACTAGTGGGTTTTGAAACCAAGAAATAAAAACAAACAAAAACAAAAAAAAAATCAACTGAATAGATTGCGGGGTGATCCGGTGGTAAGCACGACCCTCTTCGGAAGGGGCTGAGCAGTGCAGGCATTAGATGGTACCTTCGCTACGGGCTCTACACCTGAGGAGGCAAGAAAGAATCCCGAAGAACACAAGGCTACGCCTCGTTCTGGTCCAACACCTGCGGCAAAAAGGTATGCAGCAGCACCGTCTCACCTTCTGCAGGTAATGTGCGCAGAAGATGCCTATGGTAGTTGAAAAACTAGAGAGGTCGTGGACAAAGCATGCTGCTGTCTCACACGGCAAAAGCTATGCAGCGGCTACAAAAGCAGCTGCAGGTGGTGAAAGTCGTGCCATGACGGCGACGGCCAAGCACCGATGAGCTCAAAGATCTAGAGAATGCTCTAGTGAATTAAATGGCCCGTGAATGGGAGCATAAGTTCAAGGGCATACATTTCAGGATGGGGATGCTATGCTACTAGTCGACTGTGAGACTCCACAGATTGTAGAATGGCTGAAGACTGTGGCACCCAGACTAAGTAATTGGAAGGGAGTGAGCCTTACTGCAATGTGCGGAAAGGAGATACCACGGGCCCATTTAATAACTATCTTCTTCCCACGTTGTGCTAACCAGGAATACCAAACCACATTGGCACTCCTCGAAGCACAGAACGATGGCCTGAATGGAATAAAAGATGGTACCGGGCAAGTACTGGGCCACGGTATTGACCAGCAGTCGTATGATACCATTAGGGCTCAGAACAATTCCCTCAGCTACATCGAATTACATAGTTGGCACCCTGTACTCAAAAATTACTCTAAATAAGGACCAAATTAAAAATTATTTTTATTTTTAAGTTATTCAATACTCACATATCGATATTAAGGATGGCGCACCCTGTATAAATGTAATGGTAAGTTTACCAAAATAAAGAACGCATTTTCGATATTTTTGTTTTGTTTTTTTTTTTTTATTATTTATAATATAATTTAATTATAATTTATATCACTTCAAATGTATAAGTATTAATTCAATAATGATGATTTATTCCGAAATCTTAACATGTATCGTACATAATTATGTATATACAAACACAGTATGTACCGTACTTTATTTGCAGCTTCTTAGTGGCGAAATAGCGAATACAAATAAAAATAAAACAACTAAATCTTTGCAATAAATGTACAAATATTGTGATTAAATAAAATCGTTTTTTTTACTAAACATCTAACAAACAAATCGAAATACGAAATATCGAATAAAACTAATTAGTTCTTCTCATAGTTAAATTAAATAAAAGTTGAAAAGGTTTCCTTCTCTCGGCATATTCTTCTTTATTTAAAACTTACGCTACAACTTAAGCTTAATGGAAACGAAGGTAGATATTTTTCACTTTTCTGTTCTTTTTCAGTTTTGCTACGATTCAATTGATCTATTTTGTTTTAATTTTCGAAATTCAAAACTTTGTTTGTTTTGCTATTAAATATATTTATAAGTTTTATAGTATCATACAATAAAAACATGCATTTAAATGTTATGTATTTTTGTTTTATTAATTTTCCAAAAGATAATAAAAAGACACAGAGAATTCGGCTAATAGAGTAATCAATCTTACATAACAATATATGTATAGAGTTTTAATTTGTTTTGTTAGTTTAATAATTCCTCAGTAAATATATGTATGTATATATTTATTTGTTTTTTGTTTTTTTTTCATATATTGTGTGTGTCTGTGTATATATATAAAGTTTAAATTATATATCTTGTTTGTACATTATGCTTATGTTCTAGTTTAAGTAGGTACTAGTTATATAGTGACGCCACCAATTCATTTTTATATATAATATTTCTCATTTGTCATTAGTATATAATATTCTGTTTAAAAACTATTTAACAAGCATTTAGTATTTTTTATTTTTTTATTTTTGTTTAAATGATTACAACATAATAAATATTGCTGAATTTTAGTAAAACAAAACCGCGTTCTCTCGACGGTTATTTATTTTATTACTCTCTTTTATTTTATGCAAAATATGCAACCGTAGATATTGTTTTACTCGTCCACTTGGGGGATATAATTATATATGTATATAATTACCTATAAATGCGGGCAAAATGTTTATATATTTTTGTTTAATTTAAAGCTTTTTTGATTACTAAATGTAACAATATGTTCTTTGAAAACAAGCAAAATGAAACGAGTTTTTTTCGTATTTGAAGGCGATTTCTTTTTTTTATAACCATGGGTTGGTAATATAATTCGTTGATGTGAAATCGTTAAATCAATTAAATTAAATTTAATTAAATTAAAGAAAAAAAGTAGAATAAAATAAAATGGATATCAAGAGTTTAAAAATGGAAAAAGTTGAAAAATTCTAACATCATATTAAAATAGTGGTTATCGCCGAGAGCATTTTAAGTTACCAATATATGGGTTTTAATAGTTTGAATTAAATTGAGCTGAATTTTGCTTCTCAGTTCTTAATAATCATTTTTAACTTTCAGTTTCAGTTTGACAATATCGTGATTGACAAACTGATTGATAATAGTGTGCACTGTATGATGTATCGGCTTCTGCTTTTGAAATTGCTATAAGAATGGGGTTCTATTTGCTTTTTCAAAAGACCCCAAGCATTGGCTGCAAGTCGGATGTACAAGGATGTATTTTTAATGATTTTGTGATAGGTGGAATTACGCTTCAGTTTCAGTAAAGACTCCCACCTCGCACAATACACGTAACCAACAACTAGATAGTGCGAAAAGCAAATGCGTACAACTTTTTCGAAACACAACATTCATTGGCTGAGCTTCTGAAAGACAAATTTATGCAGAACTTAGCCGCATTTCGACAAAAGTCACTATTCTTTCATTTGATTTGGCATGAAAGTGCAAATGTTCGAAGAAAAGATCTTCCAATTGAAAAATAGCGACGCATATTTAAAGTTACTACTGCTTGAAAAAATCATAGCTATATCCGATTAAAATTTGAAAGGATGTTTTAGGGCCTCTTGCAAATATCCCGCATATGCCAACACTTTTTTGCTAAAAATTATATATTATTTACTCTGTTTCTCCATTCGACTAACTTCTTCACTCGCACTGAGAAAGGAACTCTCCTCAGACGGTTTAAATTTTACCTAACTATAAATATATATTTTCTAAAACATAATAATCCTTCAGCAATATTTAGTTATAAATTTTCAAAATGCAATTCTATTTGGTGGGAGTATACTTTAAATATTTTTTTTTTTCATGTGGTACATTTTGATTTATTTATTAAACGGACGAATGCGTGTCTATTAAATTCAAAGACTTGAAAGTTAGCTTTCAAGATTTTCTCGACTAAATTAAATCTCCAGGTTAAGATCCGTTTTTGTCCTTTTAAAAATTAACGCGGAATCAGAAATGTAAAAAAAAGGATAATATTATGAGCTCTATTCCTATCCGATTACCGAACTTTTGGTTAACCTCAATTTGCCCTAGCTACCTACGAAGAAGGTAAACAAATCAACAGGGAAAAGGAGCTACATAAAAAGAAAACTGCAACTTACAGAAAGTACACTTTTAAGCCTTTCTAAGATATATTGTATTTGAGGCATTTCCATTTCTTGTTGCTCTAACAGATTCGTGAAAAGTCTAAAGTCAGTAGATCCTCGAATGCAAAATTTGTATTAATTTGCCTTTTAATTAAATTAGTTGAACTGCAGCTAAATTGCGATTTAATTTAGTTTTGCTTTTTGTTAATACTTTTTGAGCTTTTCCTTTAAAATCTAAGCTATTTCGTTGGAAGAAAATGCTCGGTAGTTTTTACCGAACAAATCGGATTGCTGTCATTGCTGCAAGTCTGACTCGATGTAGGTATTTCAATTTTTATTTGCCGAGATTAGTTTTTCTAGTTGGCGTTAAGGGAAGCAAATAAATGGGGACGTTCAAGTATCTAGTTTAGTAAGTCTGACAGCTGACTGTCACATGGGCAGCTGTGTAAGTTGACGTTTATGGAGGGGTAGCCGACGAATCTAATCAAGAAATTCGTGACTGAGTACTAAGTTGACAGTCCGCATATGTGGCTGACGTAGGAAAAGTGACGCTCCTGACCAATCCAGTTTTTGTGTTCAGGTAACATCTAGTCCAGACCAATCTAGTCAACTTAAGACAACTAAGTTTTTGAATGTGCCCAATCTAAACTTCGTCGGCTACCCCTTCTCCAACGTCAACGAAAACGGCTGTTCATGTCACCGATCTGGGCCAATCAAAACTGTAATACATCAAGTCAGTCAACTGTCAGATTTACTAAACTGGATAATTAAACGTCCCCCATTTAACTAACCCAATCCTGCCTGCATACTTTCAATTTTCTTTTGAACGGTTGATTTTAATCGTGACTTTTGACTTTTTTCAGCAAGCACTCCAGATATCTGGGGGCCAACTATGTAATTCGATTTTATTCGATAGTTGTCTCGATTCTAGCTTCAAATAGGACAGTTCTCTTTGAAAGTAGAATCGAATTACATAATTTGCCCCTAGGTGTGGTTATTTTAGCTTCTGTATCAGAAAAGTAAAGCAAAATATGTATGTCCTACTTGACATTTCCGAGATTCACACTGGGACTAGGTATTTATCCAAAGTGAACTTGACTTGACAGGAGCAGCTTATTTTGGAACCTTTCTGGTGATTTCGGTGGAAATTGCAAGCAGACTCAGTTTATTTTGTCTTCATTACCCTAACCTTTGCGTGCAGTCCTAGATTAAAAAACGACCCTTTACAGCAAGTTTTCTCTGTTTTCTGCGCTAGAAGCTTTGGTTAACAACGTCTTGTTGGACAAAAGAACAAAGTCTGTTCAAATGCCAATATATTTCATTCAAGTAGGTCATACAAGTTTGTATAGTTCTTCTTTATTTATTTGAAGATATATGTATTTTTTATCAAGAGAAATAAAAAAATAATAATATGTATTGCAATGTATGTAATTATGTACCGTTTATGGAAAAAGGAATAAAGTTGAAATTAATTTCCTTTATATTTCTAGGTGGTTAAAGTTTATTGTAAATGGTTCCGACTATCCTTAGCTATTTGTTTATTTATTTTCAAACAAATTCTATGTTTTTCCCCTAATTATATTCTTGTTTGTTTATTTATTATTTGTTAAATGTAATGTATTTCTTCCCCTCATTTTGTGTACGTGTGTAAATATATAATCCTTTCATTTAGAATATTTTAAGAGTAGATATTCATTTTAATAGTTGTTAGTGCGTATAAATTTGAATAGGCAAATCAAAAAGGATGTTCTTTTGCAAAAATTATAAAAAACAAAAACAAACAATTATTATCTCACAGTTTAATTACCTTAATTAATATTTACAATTTTTGCTGTTGTTCTTTCATTTTTACCTGAATATGTTGCTTGTTTTACAACCCAAAAAAGTAGATCGAGGTACATACAATATCATATTATTTTATTTCGAAATTTAATAAGAAAGAGTTAAATAAACAATTAAATATACGATGTATAGTCTCTTAAAGATTTATGGAAAACAATTCAAATGGAATAGAAGTGGATTTAATTTCTTTTTTTCTCTAGAAGTGTACGGAAGGTACAATGTTCTTAGCTGATTATTTTATGTGTTTATTATTGTGTAGCTATTCAACTGTTTTCTAATTCGCATTAGGTGTCTGTATATATTTTTTTGTTTAATAGTTATTTGATATGGATTCAAATGTTGTCCTGAAATTTATCAGCACAAGATACATTATGTACTGTATATATGTATTTATATTTAGTTTTCAACTTATTTATGTTTTATTATATTAAAATGTTGCTGTAAAAATTGTCTGTCACAGAGAAAAGCAACGTACCAAAATCTCATTTGTTTTGTTAAAAACTAACCAAGTTCGCATTTTTAAATTACGGCATTCTAAAGGGTCAACCATTATGAGATTATGACTGTAAAAGTACACACGCAGCTAGTTAAAAATAGGAGCTAGGAGATAACACGATACACTAGTGCAAAGTGGTGTAGCCGCAATGTAACGAGTTCCAAAAATACGTATTTAGTCAGAGCGAAAGTTATGTAGGTACTAGATTTCGCTGTAAATCATTACAGTTATTAAGATGCACTCTTTTTTTACAGAACTAGTTTATAAATGATAAAATCACTTACTTTAGAAGTGACGGGGTACTGTTTTACAATTTCGTATCTGATATGAATCCACATTTGCAGGTTTTCATTGGGTTTTATTACCAGCTACGAAAATGAACTAACACCTCTTAGTGTCTACGGACAGCAACAGCAAGTCTTTCGCATTTATGGAATCTTGGGTGGCATCATTGGGTGGCATAACTCACTTAAAAGTTATTTTGATCTAGATCAAATGTTTGCACATCGAGAGTATTTGTACATCCTTTCACAATAGCCTACGTGTTCCATATCTTTCACTTCATTCAGGCAAACAAAGATCAAACTGCAGAAGTCAGTTTACTCAAAAGGATATTTTGACAATCTGTGCCTATATCAAATTTTCATTAATAACCTATTAAACTTATTTCGAAATGTTTCTTGGCAGCGAAGTTCTTTTTCGTCGATGTTCAGCGCAGAGAGATTGCAGCGTATCGTTGATACAACAATCACTCATCACATAACCCAAACCAAACCACTTTGCAGGCGAATAATTTCATCCTGTGTAAAAATGGGTATTTGACAGCATTTCAAGTCGATAAAGCAGTTGTTAGGTTGGCGTACAAGGTAGGTAATCGTAAGAAAAAAAAAACTACCGCTAGCATTCTTTTGAGACGATTTGAAGGACATACAATTTGATGCCGTGTTCCGCTTTTAAAGGTGACGGCTAAGACTCAAAAAATCTTGGTTTTTCTTTCCTTCTGATCCACCCCTTCCCTTTTCCCATACCGCCGCGATGACATTAGTGAGTGTCTGACAAATACTTGACAAGAAGCGTCTCAGTTCGATTGATCGGACATAGAAAACATTTTTTTTCCATAGTTGCCTGTGGAGTTGCAATGTTACACGCACAGTATTCTTTGCCTCATTTAACGACAATTTCGTAGAAAAAAGACGAAAAACACACTAGTGTCACACTAAAAATGTGAAAGTCAAAGAACCAGTAAAAGGGACCATAAATAGAGTAGATTATTGAGCCAGATTTAAGGCACATACTATATAGGGCAAAAATAGTTTATCACACTAAATTCGCCCAATTGATTGATTGGTAAGTCCGACAGTTCAGACACTTCTGGGATATGTAAGAAATTTGTAGAGTTACAGAAAATTGGATTTATTAATTGAAGACCCGACCAATATACCTGACCTTCGTATTCATATCCAACGTCTTCGAAATAAATCCATAAAGAAAACGTTTCAAAAATGCCTTTATTTGTTCTTCTTCAAAATGAGCTTTTGCCGATATAAAATTCGTCAAGTCTTTCCTCTGTGACATTCTTTAAAATTAGTTTTAGTTTTATGATCGCTTGAATATTCTTCGCATCCATAGCCAGTAATAATATTTATTGCTTATTTATATTCCATTTCGAACGGGAATAACAACTATAAAGGTAAATAATAAAAAAAAAAATCACTTGTGCGACTCGAAATTAACTGTTTATTTGGTACATCCAAATATTTCTTGATTTACAATTTGTTTACAATCAAAAAAAGGAACAAAATAATTGAGTATTTAAGAATTAACTTGAAATAATTTATTTTAAAATCTATTAATAATACAAAACAAAAACAAGGTACAAAAAAATGTCACAATTTTAATGTTTCAAGAGCTCATTAGCTCGTTTGTTTGCGCCTTCGATTCTTACAGTATTGTTGTCACCCTTGAAATAAATAGAAAGAAAAATTAAATCACAACAAAAAATAATAAATAAATCAAAAGAAAGAAAAATAGAAAATGATAAGTAAATTAATAAACAAAACGTTTTAAAGCTACACAATTTCTGACATGTGTGTTGGTTATTTCAATTAGGCAAACGAATACAGCTACGTATTTATTCACAAGATTTAAGGCATTATTAGTTATTGCTTGTTCTTTCAGTTAATAATTCTATATGTATATATATACTCAAAAGGCATTTAAAACAAAAAAAAAGTTATAACAACTAGCGAATAAATCCGTACAAATAAAAGCTCTTGCTTCATTTATATTATATATAATTCCACCAACACAAAGGCCGACATTGAATGCAGATATATTATGTATATGACTATATGATATATTTGCTTAAACTTGTTTTTTATTGTATAGCTTTAAATAAAAACAGTAAAAATCAAAATCAAATTATATTTAAGAAAATTAGGAGAAATTATATCAACTTCGTCACATACGCTATTGGTCCGAAAACAATTCGCCATATTTATTTTTGTTCGATAATATTATTTGTTTTATTACTTTTCAGCAAGTTAAAGTGTGTTTTTCTTTATATAGTGCTATAATGTTTTTTTTTTTTTGGTTTTGGTTTAAAATTTACTTCGTCTACTTGAATAAAATTCTATACAAAAACGTTGATTTAAATATTCCTAACAGACAACTCGTTTAATTTGCTTTTTGTTTTTTTTTTCTTTTTAATAATTTTTTTATGATAAAAATGTAATTTTAGTATTTTGAGAAATGTTTTGTTTTTGTTTCTTCTTTTTCGAATATAGTATATAAATTAAGTCTAGAATAAAATAAAGGACAAGTGACTAGAAATCAAAATTCATTCGTGCAATGGAAGCTCGCATCATTAGAAATAAACTTAGATTTTTAATTTTACCTAAATTTTGATATATGTTTTTTTTTTATTTCATAACAATTTGGAAATAAGTATTATTTACACTTCCAGTTGCAAAGAAAAATTGCATGAGATCATTTTTTAAATGAACGTACGTGAATTTTAAAATTTTGTACTTTTAGGTGTGGGAAAAAAAAATTTTTTATAGAATCGGAGTAGTGAAGGATTTCTTTTAACGAATTGTTAAACTTGTACTGTAGAAATTAAGTTCTTTTGGCACACATTGTGTATATTTTTCAAATATACTGCTGAGACAGAATGCCAGTTTTTACCGCATCAATATGACAGCGCATGGGCACACAGAGGCTGCTCTTACAAGCGTGGAGATTATATTTAAGAATCGGCTGATCGTGATTCGTGACTTCGGTAATAATATACAAAGTTTATTCCGTCATTGTTACGAAGAAACCTTCTTCTGAATGTAAGTGAGACGTAGAGGTGTGGTAAGGCAGTGGGCAACAACTTAACCTGAAGCCCATCGGTGAGGAGTACTGCACACTTATTACAGTTGCAATGCCAGCCATATAGCAAGTTCGTCTCCTTTTAAGAAATACGACTGTCGAAGAGTGACCGAGGGATAGGAAGTATGACGCCAATTTCGTACCAACGAAAGATATGTTCGTTTTGTTAGATCGTAACCAGAAAAATTATACCACAAACCAACAAGCAGGTGCAAGTCAAGAGAAACATTTATCTTAACCTTGTCGGTCAAGTGAAGTGTTGTTAACAAATTGCCGGATTTCCCAATCAATGTGTGTACCTATGCAGTTCGTCATACTACTCAGCCGATAAAATGTTACCTACTTTCAATACAAAAATGGAAAACGCATTTCCGGGCTAAAACTTAAGTTGAGAAAGACGAAAAAACGGAAGCCGTTGAAGCACTGTGTAATACGCTGACATGTTGACTGAATTCAATCTATACAGATGACAAAGACGCTTTGACACATTCTTTAACTTTTAAACTGAAGAAAATTGATACTCGACAGTTCTGATTTGTAAATGTGTCACAGAGAGGGCGCTGTCCCATATAATGCCATGCTCTTTCTGGAACATTAAGTAGGTGCCAATAATTGCCGGTAAAACAAAGATGCCAATCGGAAACCCTTCAAAACCCCTCCAAGACTGTATGCGTTTAAAATTAGTCAAAGTGTGATACTATTTCGTAAATAAAGTGTTAACTAATTTATTAAATTTCCCACTAAATGCAGTCGAAAACGTTGCGATTACATTACAACCATTTTCTGTTGCAGTTTATGTACGAATTTAAGCTAAATTAATTGATATTAATTATAATTCTCTTCTATGCAATAAAAAACCAATGTAAAATAAAAGATAAAATATTTCTTTCCCATATTTTTGAACCACGGATAATTTCTCTTCTTATTTTACAATTCGATTGAGTGATGAATGCTGTTTTACTTTCTGTTTCTTTTTTTTTGTATTTTTACTTTTCTTTAGTTTTTTTTTATGACTTTATTATGAAATCTTTGATTTTTTTTTGTATTTTTTAGTTCATCACAGCAATATGAGCCAAAAACCCTACCGATATATTTTATTTATATATAAATGTTTATTAATAATAAAAACCGACAAAAACATATACATTTTAAATATATAATAAAAATACGTAATGTATTGAAAAAAAATAAGAAACACAAAAATAAACTGGAATCATTTTTGTTTTAAACATTAGGACAACAAAATTATGATTAAGTGTTTATTTAAGGAGCTGATGAGCTCTCTGGTTTGCCACTGCTATTCTGGCTTCGTTGGATTCACCCTGAGTATTGTGTTAAGCATGGACAAAGTGAAATAACAATTATGTGCGTAAATTTTTTGGTTAGTAACAATTGTTGTGGATTAATGTTATTGTTAGAATGGTGAAAGTGATTTCTTACCTTGCGGTTGATTCTGTCGATCTGTCTGTTCTGGTTCTCCAATTCTGATCCCATATCAAGGGCCATGTTTCGGAGATTGCCAATCATTGTGTTAACTTGTCCCATATTCTCCTCCATTTCGTCTTCCCGCGCGTCATTTGTTATTCTGCAGGGAAATTGAAAATTTAATTCGTAGTTCATTTTTGAATGGCAGAAGAGAGCATTTATAAGGACGTGCTATATGTGATACCATGTCAAGATTTGGCTTCTTTATCAAACGCGTCAGGTTGTGTCGAAAAAGCAAGGACACAATTACCAGGGATGCATTTTTTCAGGGCTGACAATTTACTTAAATACGATCAAAAACATAGTCTTCGAGCTTCGAGTTTAAAAGTATTGGAACAGAAGCGGTAAAAATGTACACGATTGATGACTAGACAATAAGTGACATGTCAAACTGTATGTAAAAGTGATAGTTGCCGAAGAGAGTTCCTTTTTAATTTCCCTAAAAGGTAAATTTCTTAAACTTGAGCATATTACGCACTAGATTGAGTGCAAACAACAAGCTGTTCCTCTAATTAGGGATTTCTTTGGAACGCAGAGAATGGACCTACGTGAAGTTGGCCCGCACTTTTTCTAGAATGAAAAACGTGAAATGCAGTTCGATAGACATTCGTTTGTAGTTGTTTGTAGTGAATTTTTTTTCGTTTGTAGTTTTACCGTTAAAAAGTTAGGACCATTAGAAAAAAATTTCCGCCCGCACTTCTGAGCTTTTGAAATAAAATCTAGCCAGTTGCAATCGAAATCGTTTGTAGTTGTTTGTAGTGAAATTCTTTTTTCCCAAAAATGTCTCATTTCGGAGATATTATGACATTTGTGTTTGCACCTATAACTATGAAATTCCAACAGTGAGAAATTATTTAAGACCATTAATGCATAAAGCATATCCCAACTTAAATAACTGCATTCAAAATATCAAAATCCACCCAACCGTAACTTAATAAAACGCAATTAAAGTCAAAAAATGCATATTTTTAAAGTTGCGCCCATATATCAATTTCCCAACAACTACAAACAACGGTAAACACATTTTCGCAAACCAGTCAACCGTGTCCATCCATATGAGTCACTATTTGTCAATTAGCGACAACAACCAATGAATAAAGCCCGATTTTATCCAACAAATTTTTCTATTCCTTTAAAGAACATTAAAAAACAACCCCTTTCGAACAAATTATAGCAACAAAAACATAATGTTTGCTAAGTCTGTACATCTGGCTATCTAATACAATTCAAATTTTAAGATTTTATCACAAAGAAAAGGATTTAGATGCAACTTAAGCAAACAGTAGCTCGTCATATAAACTCAAATGAATATTTCGATTACTAAGCAACTTAAAATAGTGAAATCTATTTTTTTCTAATGCTTTTTATTAGATCTTTCTAATGGAATAAAAAAAAGTGAGATTTTATCAATAGATAATAATTTATTCAAAATTTAAGAAAACGGTTGAAATCGTCCGCGCAACCCGATTTAAGGGGACGGATATTTCAAATGCTAGACAACTACAAACGATAAAAACCAGTTATTTGTTAGAAGGCATGTATGCTCTATCTAATGAAACCAAAAATATTGAATTTGTATCAATAGAAAAGAATTTATATGCTATTTAAGCAGACGAAATTAAACTGCGTTATCTCCGAAACCGGTCCAAGTCAAGGGATGAAATCTTCTATTTTTGATAGTAATCCACTCCATCAATCTAATAAATCACAAATTGTATCCATCAGCCTAACGGTTTATGATTTATATGAAATTTAAGCAAACTTGAAACTTAATTTTTTTTGTGAAGTTGGCCCGCACTTTTTCTAGAATGAAAAACGTGGAATGCAGTTCGATAGACATTCGTTCGTAGAGGTTTGTAGTGAAATTTTTTTCGTTTGTAGTTAAACCGTTATAAAGTTAGAACCATTTAAAAAAAATGTCCACAATTCCTTAAAACCGCGTTATCTCTGAAACCGTACCAAGTAAAGCGATAAACTGTTTTATTTTCAAAAGTGTTCCACTTCACTGATCTAATAACACACAAACTGTATCTATTGACCTAACGGTTTATGATTTATAAGAGATTTAAGCGAAATTTTACCTTCCAACTTTCAGGGTCCATAACTCAAAAACCGTTTAACTACAAACGATGAAATTTTGAATTTATATTTTATGCACCTTTTCTTATCTGCTGCATAAAATAGAAGACTGTGCGCACTACAGGTCATATTTTATTTCAAATTTAAGGGAAGCCTAAAATGACCTTGACTGCCCATTTTTTAAGCGGTTCTATATTTCCATTGCTAACAAACTCTGGAAGATGAAATATGTTTTTTTCCAATGAAACTACCCATCTCTTTCTATTAAAGTCAACAAAAATCATTTTCCACTAACGGTTTAAGTTTTTTACACGATTTAATTTTCGTTAAATTCGGTTTGGAAGCCTATTTAAGCACCCCGATAACTCAAAAACTGTTTAACTACAAACGATGAAATTACACATTTCTAATCTATGCTTTATCTCTAATCGATACTATCAATTAAAAGAAAATCCGCTCTACTGGACACTTTTTATTTGCAATTTAAGGGAAGCTGTTCAACTGACCATACTATTGGGACTTAAAGGTCGAAAGCACTTTTCTAATACAAAGCGAAAAATCCTTAATCGTTAGTGGAAAATGATTTTTGTTGCTTTTGTTCTAAAGGGGTGGCTAGTTTCTTTGCAAAAAAATTTACTTCAACTTTCAGAACCTCCTAGCAATGGAAATATACGACCGCTTAAATATGGGCAATTCAGAACATTTCGGGCTTCCCTTAAATTGCAAATAAAAAGTGTCCAGTAGAGCGGATTTTCTTTTAATTGATAGTATCGATTAGAGATAAAGCATAGATTAGAAATGTGTAATTTCATCATTTGTAGTTAAACAGTTTTTGAGTTATCGGGGTGCTTAAATAGGCTTCCAAACCGAATTTAACGAAAATTAAATCGTGTAAAAAACTTAAACCGTTAGTGGAAAATGATTTTTGTTGACTTTAATAGAAAGAGATGGGTAGTTTCATTGGAAAAAAACATATTTCATCTTCCAGAGTTTGTTAGCAATGGAAATATAGAACCGCTTAAAAAATGGGCAGTCAAGGTCATTTTAGGCTTCCCTTAAATTGCAAATAAAAAGTGTCCAGTAGAGCGGATTTTCTTTTAATTGATAGTATCGATTAGAGATAAAGCATAGATTAGAAATGTGTAATTTCATCGTTTGTAGTTAAACAGTTTTTGAGTTATCGGGGTGCTTAAATAGGCTTCCAAACCGAATTTAACGAAAATTAAATCGTGTAAAAAACTTAAACCGTTAGTGGAAAATGATTTTTGTTGACTTTAATAGAAAGAGATGGGTAGTTTCATTGGAAAAAAACATATTTCATCTTCCAGAGTTTGTTAGCAATGGAAATATAGAACCGCTTAAAAAATGGGCAGTCAAGGTCATTTTAGGCTTCCCTTAAATTTGAAATAAAATATGACCTGTAGTGCGCACAGTCTTCTATTTTATGCAGCAGATAAGAAAAGGTGCATAAAATATAAATTCAAAATTTCATCGTTTGTAGTTAAACGGTTTTTGAGTTATGGACCCTGAAAGTTGGAAGGTAAAATTTCGCTTAAATCTCTTATAAATCATAAACCGTTAGGTCAATAGATACAGTTTGTGTGTTATTAGATCAGTGAAGTGGAACACTTTTGAAAATAAAACAGTTTATCGCTTTACTTGGTACGGTTTCAGAGATAACGCGGTTTTAAGGAATTGTGGACATTTTTTTTAAATGGTTCTAACTTTATAACGGTTTAACTACAAACGAAAAAAATTTCACTACAAACCTCTACGAACGAATGTCTATCGAACTGCATTCCACGTTTTTCATTCTAGAAAAAGTGCGGGCCAACTTCACAAAAAAAATTAAGTTTCAAGTTTGCTTAAATTTCATATAAATCATAAACCGTTAGGCTGATGGATACAATTTGTGATTTATTAGATTGATGGAGTGGATTACTATCAAAAATAGAAGATTTCATCCCTTGACTTGGACCGGTTTCGGAGATAACGCAGTTTAATTTCGTCTGCTTAAATAGCATATAAATTCTTTTCTATTGATACAAATTCAATATTTTTGGTTTCATTAGATAGAGCATACATGCCTTCTAACAAATAACTGGTTTTTATCGTTTGTAGTTGTCTAGCATTTGAAATATCCGTCCCCTTAAATCGGGTTGCGCGGACGATTTCAACCGTTTTCTTAAATTTTGAATAAATTATTATCTATTGATAAAATCTCACTTTTTTTTATTCCATTAGAAAGATCTAATAAAAAGCATTAGAAAAAAATAGATTTCACTATTTTAAGTTGCTTAGTAATCGAAATATTCATTTGAGTTTATATGACGAGCTACTGTTTGCTTAAGTTGCATCTAAATCCTTTTCTTTGTGATAAAATCTTAAAATTTGAATTGTATTAGATAGCCAGATGTACAGACTTAGCAAACATTATGTTTTTGTTGCTATAATTTGTTCGAAAGGGGTTGTTTTTTAATGTTCTTTAAAGGAATAGAAAAATTTGTTGGATAAAATCGGGCTTTATTCATTGGTTGTTGTCGCTAATTGACAAATAGTGACTCATATGGATGGACACGGTTGACTGGTTTGCGAAAATGTGTTTACCGTTGTTTGTAGTTGTTGGGAAATTGATATATGGGCGCAACTTTAAAAATATGCATTTTTTGACTTTAATTGCGTTTTATTAAGTTACGGTTGGGTGGATTTTGATATTTTGAATGCAGTTATTTAAGTTGGGATATGCTTTATGCATTAATGGTCTTAAATAATTTCTCACTGTTGGAATTTCATAGTTATAGGTGCAAACACAAATGTCATAATATCTCCGAAATGAGACATTTTTGGGAAAAAAGAATTTCACTACAAACAACTACAAACGATTTCGATTGCAACTGGCTAGATTTTATTTCAAAAGCTCAGAAGTGCGGGCGGAAATTTTTTTCTAATGGTCCTAACTTTTTAACGGTAAAACTACAAACGAAAAAAAATTCACTACAAACAACTACAAACGAATGTCTATCGAACTGCATTTCACGTTTTTCATTCTAGAAAAAGTGCGGGCCAACTTCACGTAGGTAGAGAATGGACCAGTTAAATGTCAATGAGAAGGAACACGCACTACAAGTTAGCTTTGGCAATGCCGTTTCTTTGGGCTGAGAAGGCCAATTATTTCAGTAGAAAAGCCTTGCCCAGGGACACTCGGAAGGCTATATAAAACTATCTTCATCCGCGGGCTGCTGTATGGCACAAAAGCTTGTACAGTAGCAAGGTTGGGTGGCGGCGTTTTGACTGCAAAATTTTTCGAACGATGTTCCGATTTTTTTTTCTTCTTCAAAGGCAGAGGTTTAAACATTCATTTACGATGCCTTGAACAAAGCAGTATATGCATAACTTCGGGCTGTGGCGCAAGGTTAGGTTAGTTTGAAGTGGCTAAGTGCTTACTCATCCTACTCGTTGAACCAGTTGGAGCCTCTCATGAAGCGTTGCAAATATTTAATATCTGTGTTTTTTTTAGATCGTTTATATCGCTATAGTTCAAAGCTCCCAAATAGAGTCTTTGTGAGAGAGCCGGACAAGTACAGAGAAGATGGAGAATAGTCTCTTATTCCTCCTCGTCAAGACAGTTTCTGCAAAAGTTGTTCAAAAGTACGATACCTTATGGGCAATTTTTTAGTTCAATCTTTTTTAAATAAAACGCAGTTCATTTGCAGAATCATTTGTCTCTTATGAATGAGAATTTTCCCAAACCATACAAACTGCATCCCTATGAACTTACCGTCCAATGTAACCAGCTTGAGGCATCAATCCGTTACGATCGTCCATCACGCGCTGTGGCTGGTTATTGACAACTTTGCCGTCGTCATTTCCTTTCCAGGTACCGTCGTCTTCCTTAAATGACTGGCTCCTGTTTTCAGTAAAGAAAAATAAACGAACAAATTACAAAATCATTCAATTTTAAAAACAAAAATAAATCTTACTTATTGCAGGGTAATACACAAATGCCACAACATTTCTCCATTCCACTGAGATTTTTCTCGGCTTCCCTCATGTCGGCATTAATCTGATCCATACCCTCCTCGATACGGTCCAATTGTTCTGTTCATTTCGTTATTCAAAACAACAATACGAAGAATCACACGAAGAGAAAACATACAAAATAAGGTTAAGTAAATTCCGTAGTGTTACGAATTTTATACATAAACATAAACGTTTCGAAAATAAAACCAAAGAGTATGACTAAAGGTACAGCGATGTTGAAATATGGTGACAGAGAGAGAAATAGAGAGAGAGAGAGAGTAATGAGGGTTATATTTATATATATATATGGTATAAAGGTATTGTGATGCTCTATTTTTTTACTTAACCAAAAAGGAATTAACTAAATGAACAACTCAAATCAGTAATTTCTACGATATTACATTTCAAAATATGTATAAATTAAAATCATACGAGTATTACGGGAAGAGTAGCTTGTGGTAGGTAGGTAGGTAAGTGTATTTTATAATTTTAATAAAAGAGGATGATATAGAAAACTCGGTTTAAACATTTTTTTTAGTTTTGTTTTGCAGAAGTTTTTAAGCAGTTTCAAATAGGTAGTAAGAGATGAATCATACAAATGTAATGTGTAAAGACAAAAGAAACAGTAAAAACGTAATGTCTTAGAATTTTATATTTAAAAATAAATAAATAAAAAAATTAGTTAAGTTGTGAACTTGCATTAATTGCATGCGCTTAGTTTATGTTTGAAAAACAATAATAATTATAAATTAATTTTAGTTAAAAATTGGGTTATGGTTTCTGGGTTGCAATTAGGTAAATCTTCTTGTAAATAAATAAACAACTTAAATTTAACAGAAAATATACATGACTTTTGGTAGAACGTTTTTTTATTACACGGCTTCAATTTAGTTGTTATGTAGCGTGGTATGCGTTTAAAATGTGGTTTACTTTGTTTCTTTACAGTTATGGTGTTGGTATGTTAATGGAGGCGAGTTTTAAGGCCGCCGAGGCTTTAGTGTACTTATTAAAAATATAAAATGGGTGTACGAAGAGAAGGCGAAGAATAGAAAGCTGCACTAAGAAGAGGATATACTTTTATAGAACCAGTTTTTCATGCAAGCAATAGAGAGACATTGACTTCTCACAATCCACCATTGATAACATGACAACATTCAGATCGTATTTATCGTATTATTAGCTAGAACCCTAACCTGTCTGAAGATCCGGCAAATCATTTAATGTTCAAAAATTAAACAAGTTTATTTAATTAGAAGGAGTTTTAAATGGCTCAAACGAAATAAGCTAATTAGTCAAATAAGGTTCTTTTACCATGTTTCCACTGTGCAGATTCAGCAAAGAGATTTATAAATCTCTTGAAATTATTGACATTATTGTAGGTACAACTGCGTTGCGTATATGGGTGCATTCAAAACTCTAATCGTCTCAAGTCGCTCTGATTTTTCTTGAACTAAAACTGCATTAGGCATGCAATAGATTCCTCTAAATATATCATGGGTCACCCATCCATAAATGTCAACTGATAAAAACTGTTCACGTGATCAATATAGGCGAATAAAAACTGACACTGACGTCAGCCAGCTGTCAGAGGCAGTCAACTAGAGTTTTGAACGTTCCCAACATTTAATAATAATAGAAATGTTTTAAAAAATAAAACATCTGGGAAAGGGAAAATCCACAGATGTGAGCAAGTTGTTCTATTTATTTTTGCTGAATGGCGTGCTGAATTTCGTAAAAGGAGCATTTGGGAGCATTATCATCAGTGGAAATATGGTAATCAAACACTTTTCGTAAACACCAATGTTCCTAAGGCTAAGCATATTCGATTTCAGTTTAATCTACTACAAACTACAGTCAAAGAGGGCGCTAAGAGAAAAACGTCTAATGTTGGTACTTTTATAAAAATGGCGGTGCTATTGTTGCATATCCTGGAAACGGAGGGCCATAAATCTAGAAACTATATAAGACTGAAACATATACGAACAAATGAACAAAAGGAGCTGTGGGTGGACTGTAAAAAGATTATAATATTAATACCATCATTTAAAGTAAAGTACATTACAGACAAACGTCGCACGGAAATGGCTCGATCGATTGACCTCCCTTACGAACCTTATTGCAGTATGTCAAGAAGAAAAAAAATGTTTACTAACTTTCAGGGATTTTGCAATATTTAAGCTACAGCTCGCACTGTTTTTTGTTGGTTTATTTTATAAGAACGTTGGAGATGTTTCTAATTAAAAGGGAAGCCTTATATCAACAATCAACTGAACATATGACAACATTCACAGCATTCACGCTGCAAGAAGCGATGCAAAATGCCAGCCCGTGAATGAATTCTAAAGAAATCAAAAATTTGCATTTACTTAAGCCAAATCATTGAGTCAGAATTTTAAATGCGATACAGTTTGGTGTCGCAATGTTGACAATTTTAGAAATAAAAAATCAAGCAAGCATCAGAATCTTGCCCTTAACGTGAATGTCTTTGACAGCTCGTTCGGCCATTTTTTAAACGTATTCACAGATAGAAAAACGAAGAGTTTCCGAAAGGGAATATTATTTTTTATTATTGGGGAAAATCCAATAGATGAACGGAAGGGTATACTGACTCCGATTCATTTTGTGAATATGTCACTTGTGTAAATTATACGCAACATTATGAATGTACATATATTTAATACATTTAACAGACATTCCTGCATGGACAAACAAGAAATTGCTTTGTAAAATTGATGTGAGCAATGCGGCAATACCAACACCGAAAGTTGGACTACCCTCAACTACGACTTCGAAACGCGGTCAGCGCAAACAAGCAACGCTTTTGGTCGACTTTAACGCAAAACACAGTACAATTGACTGCAATACGACGAATTTGTTTAAACTTTTAAAAGAGTTGGCGATTTGTTTGAATTGTTGCCGCAAATCTGCTATTCAGAAATACTACGGTATACGGCTTACGATTTTGTATAAATATTTTGTGTTGTAAGTATTGTCAGTTTTGGATCTAGGAACTAAATTGGGCGTTGTTTATGCTGTCAAGCACGGATCAATAAAGAAGTTAGAGCCACTCACTAAGTGAGTACTATATGAGTATCTTTCAATAGTTTAGTGCAAACTGCAAAAAGTCTGAGCTGTTTTAATGCCAACTGTTTTTTTTTTAGTCTATTCCAAATTAGGGAGCATGTTAAGATAATTCGCCACCAGAGATCATTGGGACACGCAATTATAGACAACATATAAACCTCTCGACACTGTATAGGAAATAAAATTGAGAGTCTACTTGAGGTAATCTTACGTACAATAAATATCAGAGAAACACATTGTTCAATATCTACAGTTTATGGCACGTTGAATTTGAATTTCTTACACGTCATCGCGAAAACACTCCAACATCAGCGACTCGGGCAAAACGTTATGAGAATCTCTGCTTCTTCCGGCCCTAGAAGGGCAGGGGATCCTGAAAATACAGCCTTCTCCCATATAGCATCAAGAAGGTGCTCTTATCGTTCATATATTGGGACTTTGTCGATAGCTGATAATTTGTGTCAGTCAATCATACATTCCCAAGGAACTAAAGTATCTGAGTAAGCAGTCAGTGTGAAATTACCAAATGAACTAAGACTTGGTTGTCCTGCCAACGTATATGGAGCAGGACTATTGGAATAACTTCTAAAGTCCAGATTTACACAACGGCGATAACACCAATTTTAACCCACAATATTCTGGAGCTCTTAAATTCGAATTTCGATCCGTTGTTCCTTTTTTTGTTGTATTAGTGATGCCATTCTGATATTCGTCCGCTGGCCGGGGTTCGAATCTATGCCGCTTGGTAAAAAATTAACAACTCTAACTACAACACCGGCCATTGCCAATTTTCAGTTACTGCTAATATGGAGCATCAAGAAAAGACTACAAACACCTTTCATGAACTCGTGGCCCAAATCAATTTTTTTTTTATTTACTCAGCCAAAAATGTTGTGTTTCAACAGAAGATTTAACGCGGGATGCGTCTAATAGGAGCTGGGATCTATTGGCGTTAATTAAAATTTTCCAAAAAAAAATCTCTGAACTAATGCGATTAGTAATGAGAGTGGCGCTGGAGTTAAGGAACGCTTACAGCTTTTTGCTGTCAGATCAACAATTATCCAAAGCTGGGGAACAACATGTGTTTTTCGAATATAGTCTTCGGACAGCTCGACAAACTTCAAATTTGATGATACAAAAAGTTTGGGGTTGATACTAAAATACTTGACAAAACTTGTATTTTTTGAAAAAAAAAAAAAAGATACTGAATGCATAGAATGACAAAAATTGTCACATTGAAGTATAACAAAGAATAAGGAAGGGGAGGTAGGTACTTATTGAAAAGAATTCACTGAAAATTAAAACCCAATATTCAAGTTTGAAACATCTTTGTACAAAATTTAAGGACAGGTTTTCGAAAATAGCAATTACTTGACAAAAGCTGACAAAGGTATTTTGTATCAATCAACTCTAGATGCTTATATATTGTGATCGTATTTTAAAAGCACGAACCAAGCACGGAATATAAGAGACAGCGAGCAATGACAGTTTTGCTACTCCTATTCCTATCTGTCAAGATGCTTATCAGATGCTCATCAGTGGAAAGAGAAGAGATCTATACCATTCGGTTGTGTTTATGACATGATGCGCAGGCAAGCTTTTGCCACTGTAGTCCTATACTCGCCATTAGGAATCAAAACAATCGTGCTAATCGTGCGACGAAAACCGTTGTTGATGACATCACATTAGAACTTATAGAACCTATTGCTTAAGTTAGGAACATTCTAAAATGTGTGATATATGGCAATTCGTCGGTGGTGAATATAAAAACTACTTCGATTGCTGAAAATGTTCCAAAAAGTCTCTCTCCACAAGCAGCAGCTTAATAATTCCAACCCTCTTTCTATACGAATGTCTGTTGAAACGAACTTATTTTATGAGCCTACATGAATTCAACATAAAAAATGGATTTCATTCTTTTTTAGACCATGGCTCTTAACTTCACAATGTTTGCTAATTTAATTTTCGAATTCATGTATGTTCTCTAAAATTCAGCTAATACAACTATGTTTAAATATTTTCTTTGTAATATCAAGTATAACAAACTAACAAACTATTGAAACAAAAAATAAACGTTTATTAAAAATTACGAACAAAAAAATTGTCCAAACAACAAAATAATGATATATAATATTTTTTTTCTCCTAATGTAAATATAGTATACACGTATAAAAGTATTTCTGTAAAATAAAAATAAAAACATGGAAAGTTTCAGAAAAAAACACAAAACTCAAAACAAACAGAACCAAAAAATATAACAAACAATAATATTTCTTGTCTGCCTTGTACTCACATGTCGGACTGAGTGTGGTTGAGAGACGAGCATGATTTTGTATTTATATATTTTGTTTAATATATATTTAATTAAATATATATATTTTTTTTGGGGGGGTAAGTTTAGTTTATAGGGCGTATTATTGTCGATTTTGTCGGGCGATTTGAAATGTTGAGTTGGGTATTAGAAGATATACATATTTTTTTATATTTAGTTTGCGATTGGATTTGATTTTGTTTTTAAATATATATAAATACATATATATATATTGTTGGCTTTTATTTAGGTATTTTTTTGAGATCTGATTGAAGGGTATATTTTGGATATTTTTGCTGTTGATGTTGTTGTTCTTGTATATATATTTGGATATTTTCATTGGTTGATTTGTTGGAGTGAAAAGAGTTATTTATACATAAATATATAGAATTGATTTTATTTAATTAAAAATGTGTCTTTATTACTTGTAGTAATTGGAAAAAAAGTTTATAAATTTAAATTGAATTTTTGTTTTGTCAGGTAGGGATTTAAAAGTATTATTTACACTGGACATTACGTAACATATGTTTTATATGTAAATTGTATATAAGTGAATACTTGTCCTTGATAAACAAATTTCTTAGCAAATGTTTACTCAAAGAAAAGTATTCTTATGATTTTGTTGTGCCGATTAGTTATCTATTTTTAGAAAACTTTCTGTTCTATTCGAAAAAATGTGATGGTATTTTTTTACCTATACCTACATGATTTTAAAAATAATAGCCTTAACAAATTAAGAGAAATCTTAAAACTTTACCTAATAATTGAAAAAAAAAATCGGAAATTCTGATCTGCAGTAATAACCTTTTACGAGGGTCTATAATATAAAATTATATGGAAGAAGAGTGTATTCGTCCTTTACAAGTTTCCAGAGCTATTAACATTTAGTTGTGTGGCTTGCCTCTAGAGCGCGCAGCATGTGCATTTAGGACCATAGACCTAGCTTATCTCTCTCATTAATTTTTATATAACTGGAATTTTAAAGTGAAAAATCTCTTGGAAGATGCATTTTCTCGCACCTCTAGATTTAGCTTTTCAACAAAACAAGACTCCCGTTCACACTTCAAGGTGCAAGAAAAATGGTACACAAATTACCACGAACTGAAATCAAACTAGTTCTCCGTTGTCGCAAAGACGTCAATTAATTCTGAACTCTGCAGGGTACCTGAGAAATGGATAATAAACTTAGAAAAAAACAGATCTACAACTACAACAGATCATATAATCGGGCACTTCAGTCGACCAAGCACCACTCTGTTACTACCAGCCAACAACAGGTGGAAGACATTACCAAATTGTGAAATACCATGGAAGCTTTGGCCACAATATAAAAGCAAAAGTTGCACCAACAAACTCTTGCAAGTTTATAGAACCTCGGTTTGTAAGTTGGTCTCTAGAGGGTACAAGTTAGTCGCTGTTTATGGCCGCCGTAATGGATCCACAAGGACTTAAGTACAGTTTACTCTTTCCTGCTTTAGAGGGGCAGGACACTATTCCGCAGGCCACAAAAACTACCAAGCAAGTGCGAAAAAGAACAAAAAAGAAGACATAACCTGGCGAAAGGCCTGAAAAGAGTTCGGATGAGGTACCATACCACCCTAAGAATAAAGAGCTCTAATTTTGAACCCTGTATTCGCGGGTGTAGCTGTACTTCGGACTTAGATTGCTTTCGCCATCTAAAAAAAGTAATTTTAAAGTGACAAATTTTAGTACAATTGGCCAATTTTTCAAACACAAATTGAATTTAGTCGAATTTGTGAGATGTCAAACTAAATATGCTTGAATTCCTGCCAAAATGTTGTCAAATAGTTATCTCGTTCTAAATAATCATAGGCATTCGTGTAAAAATATATAAAAAAACAAATTTACTTTATAGAAACAAGTAAGTGCTGCCAAATAGGATTTTCCACGAATTTTTACTCAAATCATAATCGCAGCCCAAAGTTCAACTTGAAATTCAATCACGATTCGAAGAAACTCGATGTAACTTTACGACTAGGTATACCTTCTACCGATCCTAAATAATTGGGACAAATTCAACCCAAATTTAACTACGCAGCCATCGAAAATTAAAAAAAAATAAACCAAAAAATACCACCACATTTTTAATTAAAATTTTTTTGGATCACTAGAGTATGCAAAATTTTAAATTTAGTGCAATGAAAGTTTGAATCGTTCTGTATTGTTTATATTTTATGTTTCAAGAGTTTTTTTTTAATATTTAAAATTCTATTATTTTATCATTAAAATACTCTTTTTTATGTTCTTTTCTTTAGAATCTTACCTCCTTGTTCGTCCAGCATAACGATGCTTCTCATTCCAACTTCCGTACTCTAAACAAAAACATCACAAATTTCTTAGCATTTTGTTTGTTATTTGAATTTTTTGGTTTGTTTTGTTTCTGTGGATCTTTAGATATTGTACATGAGATTTTTGTATTTTCTTTTTTCTTTTTTTTTTCAATTTCATTTTCTTGATCGTACTTTATTGCCTCACACACTCATACACAGTTAAAATCTAACCTCTATTTGCAGCTGTAGCATTTCTCTTATTAGTTTCAATTCGATTTTTGGCATAAATATTTAGTTAAAATTAAAATCAAAAATATTAAATCAAACGATTAGTAGAAAACTGACAAACTAAAAATCAAATTAAGTAAAAAAATAAATAAAAAATTCTCGCCAACACCTTTCACACACAATACTGATCATTGTGAGTTAAGAATTTTAGAAGAAGCAAACCGGAGATTAGCCTATAGGTACATGGCGGAAATCAAAGTATTATTAGTCGCATTGTTGTTATTATGTGTTATTATTATTATTATATTTGCAAATCCAAAACACGAAGTTGTTCTCTTTACAAAGCAAAAATATCAAAGATATAAGAAATATTTTTCGCAGATTCTTACCGCCTTGAACATTAATTTGATTCAAAGTTTTGGCACCTGTTTCCTCGCTCTAAAAGACATTCGGGAATTTCGTTTAATAAATTATAAATAAAGCGAAAATAAATTTTTAAAACATATATAAATATATATATAGAAAACGCAATAAGAGACAGAGAAATATATATAAAGAGACGACAAATTGTTCAATTGCATGTCGAAGATTTAAACTAAAAAACGTTTTGGTTTACAAAAAAAAAACAATAACAAAAAATATATTTTAAAAGTCCTTAATGAAAATTGTATAGAACATTTTCTCTTCTTTTCTGTTTCATATTTATTTTTTTAATTTTCTCAAAATGTTTAACGAAACAAAGCGTGCATAACCAGGCTTGAAATTTGAACAAAAGTACGTGTAGCTTAGGAATAAAAGTAAATTTTAAAAAATTCATATTTTTGAACATTTTTAACTACGAAACTTATCAAAATGGTGCACTGAATACTATTGCCTCAAGCAGAAGCATTTGTAAGAAAATATAAAAGTATTTTATTGTAGGTATACTTATGAAAAAATATATATATAAAAATAAGGAAATAATTTCTAAACAAAATAAATGCATAGAAAAATCGGAATTAAAAGTGGTCTCTAGTGGAACGAGTAATAATTTTATTTTTGAATAGAAGTGATTTTAAAGTGGAATATAAATTTTCTGCTAATAAAATGTTTGTGGTAGGATGTGGTAATGAGGAGGAATACATATAATCAATGACGAAAGTACTGTATCTTCTTTGATTGTGAACAAAAAGAAAGACGTTTACAAAGAAATAAAAAAACAAGAACAGAAATGGTTTCAAACGAAAAAAAAGAGTGAACTTAAATGAATAACAGCGCACTCTTGATTTGTTTACAGTCCTTGCGAAAAGTACTCTTGACGGTGGAAATAATATACATATTCCACAGAGATCATATTGAAACCTAATTCGGAACCTTTCAGCTGATTTATTGAAGACGAAAGTCAAAAAAAAAAAAGGTTTAAATAAAAGTTTAGGTAAATTAAAAAGTCTAAGTAAAAGACTTTCGATGATTTCTTTTTGGTGAATATTCCTTGATATGCTTATTAATTTATATTTGGTTGAACGCTACCATTCATATATCAAAACAACTGACAGCAGCTTTGTTTTATTAAAAATCTATTCCAGTAAAGCAACGAAAAGTAGAAAAATATTCAACAAAACAATACAGAGTGACTTGTTCCGGATCAGCCTAAAAGTTTGCAAGGTTTTGTGATAAAGTGTAACAAATTGTCATTTTTGGATGTATGGCTCGACATTTTAGACGTGTTGCAGTTTATAGCAACCAACGAATTGTAATACGCAATATATTATCTTCATGAACAGCGTTCTAAAGAATCTGCTTTTATCACATTAACAGCTGAAGGCAAATGTAAAATGGTTGAAGACCCTGCTAAGAGCGTCAAGCCGGACATGAAGACACGTTATCTAAAAAAATAATGGTAACAGTCACTGATTTGTATGAATATCCAAGACGGTTATCAATCCTCGTAAACGATATTACCTATTAACTATCTACATAAAATATTCTATAGATCCTAATATAACTGACGCTTCAATATAAAAACAGTGCGCTGCCAAAAACCATAACATTATAGAAATAACAAATTAAAATGGATATACATTTGCATTGTGAAATACAAAATGTTTCTTTCTTCTTTACAAAAACAACACAACATTTGAATGGAGCAGGGCCAGTGGGATTATAATAATATAAATGAAAATATAAACAAACACAAAATGAATTTAAAATCAATGAACAAAATAAATGTACAAAATAAAACTATGAGTATAAAGTTTTGTAATTTTTTTTAATGTGTCCAGAGTGACTCACCTCCCTGATCATCAAGGGCTACCAGGGTGCGAATCCCGGCTTCCTTGCTCTGTGATGCGGCACAACGAATAATTAGTAAAAGTGTGTCATTTTGTGTATATTTAAAAGTTTTACAAACAAAAAATATAAAAAAGTATTTTTTTTCAAGTTTAAAATCAAAAATTGTGTTATATATGCAATCCATAAACTTTATACAATTTTTTTTTCTAGGGTAAGTTATGAGGATAACGTGAAATATATTATGTTTTATATAAAATTTTGTAAAATGTATACATGTTTTAATTTATTTATAGGTATATATTTATAATGTAAATTTAAATTTTTATGTTTAATATGCTGTCGTTTGGTAAAGAATTTTATTTTGCACCTAAAAGTATATGAATGGATAAGATATAGAGATTTATAACTTTTTTTTAAATGTTGGTTTGTCTTTTTCTGCTTTTTTTTAAAGTTTATAACTGCTGCAACTTTTAGAAGACAATTTCGGTTTGTTTTTGTATTCTGCTTAGTGAAATAAATTAAAAGAGAACTAAAATTTTGTAAAGTAAAAACAAAGAGATCAAATCAAAAATTGAATTTAGGACTTTATCTTGATTTTATGTTGAATTGTTTGGTATATTTTGAGATTGGATGATTTTTAAATATATATATATATATATATTTTTGCTGCACGTATTTGTAGTTTGTTGACAAATTGTATTGTTGTCATTGTAGATTGTTTACTTTTTTTACATAATTTCCTTTACGTTTTGAAAAACAAAAATTATAAAAATGAACAAACGAATTAAAAATAAAGAAAAGCACTTTGAACGAATAGATTTAAGGAAAACCAAACCAACAAAATCACAGAAAATGCAGTGGATCAGTGTTTTGTTTGTAGCACCACAAAGAAATACGTAAAAATATCACAATCAAAATTAAAAATAATACACATCAATGTATAGATAAACGCTTTGCCGTTTTATTGATAAGTTTTAGTAATTGCATTTGTTTTGAGCGTTAATATTATTTTTGAAAATACATTTAACATCTTTTTTTTATTATTATTATAATTAGTATTATTAGTATTAAATTGAGAAATGTAGTAAGTTTTGTTTATTTCTAGTTGCTTAAACAAATCTGGAAATACATCAAGTGTACCTTTTTATTCAATCCATTTCGCAACAGAAATTATTGACAACAAAAATATTTTCAAAGTAGCAGAGTTATGAAAAATACTTGATTCCTTGCTGATAGTCGCTTAGAGCTCAAAATATTCATCAGAACGCAAAAAAGGGGAAAAAAGTTCACAAAGGGCTCTTTTTCTATTATTAATTATATTTGCTTGTTACTTAAAAAAAAATAAGAAAAGAATGCCTTTGAAATACAATTAGAGTAATATTCTGATTAAAATTTAAATATACGATCCTACACAGAAATTTTTGAATTTGAGCTTAAAAAAAAATAGGACCCCAAATTTGTCACAGTGACTAAATTATTCCAGTAAATCTTAGAGCCCCAAGATCGAGACAGCACTTATTTGTAAGTGTTTCACAGAAGAAAGCTGAATCGGGAGTTTAAAAAAACTGAAAGAGAGAACTGAGAGACATGACATTTCTGCAGAATTCAAGTGAATCTATAGACTTCGCACATATTGTGTCTCCGAAAAGTTTTAAGGCACGAGTTTAAATCCTAAGGTAGCTGAAAAATATGAATGTTTTAGTCAAGTTTGGAAGGAATGAAAGCGCTAAACTACGCTGAACTATTTCTTGCTCCGTTTGAGGAAAGCTACACATTTCCCAAGGGTTTTGGCCACTTTGTGTATTTGGTCATTCCAAAAAAGGCTGTCATAGGCACATAATGCCAAGAATGGAGAGTCCTTTGGTTTCGGTAATTCAATTGCGATTCATTAATAATTTTTACAGACTTAGGACATCATTTCCACTCCATAATTTTTGGAATTTAATGAGCTGATCACATACGGACCCGTTCAAGTTCTTCGGGCGTAAAGTATGGACATAAGTCATGAAATGAGTATTCGAAGCTGAGGGTGCTGTCATCAGCGAAGGAGTGAATTGGATTAGTTTTAGACAGAAGATCATTTATGGAAATGAGGAAAAAACAGTTCATTGGAGCAACCAAAATTTATATATTTCAGTCTTATGCTTGAAAGCAACTTCTTTTGGCCTAAAATGGACGTGCCACATTCGCAATTCTGCACGAGCGGTTCGAGGGCATGGTCATTTGGTCATCTCACGCGGCTGTGATGTGAACTGCTCAGCGAGATCGTGCGAGATTATGCGCCAGAGTCATGGAAAATTGGATATTTTGGATGCCCAAGACAACCACGACGGACATTTGATCGATGTATACATATTGGATCGATAGGCCAAAGAATGAAAACTTTCGATGATATCTCACACACACTTTGTTTTATTTAACTTTAAAGATAGGAAGCGCCTAATGAAAGGTTGTTTATAACGAATTTTCAATAACCTTTATATCCTACTTTGCATACTTTACTTTACGAAGATATTGTGATACGTCTGTAAGCAAATTAAAAACCTCTACAACAAAGTTTTTTTTTTTAATTTCAAAGGGGGTGGTACATACCCCGAAGGTATAGCACGTGTGAAGCCAAATAAAAATAACTATAAACTAAAAACAAAAAAAAAACTGTGTTCCTCGAAAGCATGCCCGCTGGAAACAAGTTAATGCCAACTGCTTTTGCAAGTAAATTAGTTCAACTCACTTAACAGTCGTCGACTTTGTCTTTATCATGCTTGACGTGGAACTGTTTCGCTCTTGGGAATATATTTTTAAGTGGAGTTGACATAATGTCAACTGCAAGTTTTATAAATTACTTTTTAGTTAAAGGTAACTACTTGGCGACATCTATTAATTAACTTTTTTGTAATTGGAATGGATGAGAGGGCGACAAGGACTTGTTTCTTAAATTGAAACGATTTAATATTTTTTTGTTTTGTTTCATAAGTTGCCATCATTATCATTGAGGTTCGTGCATTTTGAAACCGAATGATTGCCACATAAAGTGATGTCGAAAATACTTAGTTACAGATGGGTCACCGAAGTTGATTACTTCTTTTGGACAATAGATTTCAAGATAAAGTCGCTTGTGTCTCTTAATTATTTCCCAGAAATTCTTGTGAAACTTTTTCGATAATCAATGACTTTGAAATACTTTGACACGTGTTGTTTGTTTTTAAAACTTATTTGCCATCATTTTGGCTTCGGTAAATTGTTTTGTATTAGTTACTTTGAACATTGTCCGTAATAGTCAGAATCACAGACAGCAACTTGAAGCTAAAGCTGGAGTAATGAACAAGTGATGTCCGCTTGGAGTTGTCAACAAATAACCAAGCTAAGAGAGAAAGGTACACAAAAAGATTCGAAAATCTGAATTCGGTTATAGTAGCACTAGCTTTCCAAGGCCAAAGTTCGACACAGATCTCCTTAGCGAGTCAAACACCACACGTCACACATTTGATCAGCATTTTTAGAACAATAAGTACATTCACGTCCAATCAAAAAAAACCAATTCCCCCATAGAGTCTAGAAAACGCTGGATAGAAAAAGGCTTAAAGCAAGAAAACAAGAAAAGGATATAATTTTTCAATTGAGGTGATATTTTTATATAGCACCAAATTACCAACCAAGTTTAGGTGGAGAAAAGACGTCCAGTTTATCAACCGTCAACCTAAAAAAATCCTTTGGCTGCGGAAAATAACTTCCGAATGGAAGAACTGTGAAAACGGAGAATGGAAAAAAAACCCAAAATAAATTAGTCACAAATGTTAGGGTTTTTTTATTAATGGTGAATTTAATCCAAAAATTAAACTATAAATATAGGGCCAATATTTGGGGGGTTATTGACTCTTCTTTTGTAGTTTTCAATGATGCGTAACATTGACTGTTGAGTTGATAACCTTGGGAAGATGAAAGGTTGAGGCTTTTCGATTCTAGGTGGGAAAAGGAAAAGCACCAAATTTTTGTATATGCAATTTAAGAAAAGTTACCGGACAAAATCACACGCATACAAATATAAATAAATATAAAGCTCGTACAACTTCTCCTTCTAATAGCCAAATCTGATGCGATGACCACCAATGATTCATAATGAGTCAGCGCGACGCTTCTGGGCCGTTTTGTCGAACCTACGCACGCGGTCGGAACATTAAACATATTTAATTTTTTGATGATTAGTAAATTGCTGAGCGTATTTTTAATGTATATAAAATTCCGGATTTATTTCGCTTCTGGGTTGTTTTGAGACTTATTTCATCTCCATTATTTTATGAGAGGGTTATTTTCCGCATCTGATGCGGATAAGATCTTAATCAACGTACAGTGTGAATATTTGAAGTTCTTGTGCACGCATTAACTTGGAACGTGTCAACCTTATAAATGTTCACACTGTGGGTAGGTCCTGAAAAAGACAAACATATTTGAAGCTGAGTCCTTTCAACTCTTAACTGTCCACGGCCAAACAAAACAAAATCTCACTTTTGATAGCAATTTGATAGCTTCGAGTTAGTGTAAACCCATCTACTCATGTAGAAAAAATCAAATTAAATCCGCAAATAATTTGACATGCTTTTTCGAAGATCCAGCAAAAAAATTACTGCGAGACTAAGATGTAGGTAGATGAAGTCCAACAAAAATCACATAGCTAATGGATAGAATTGTCGCTGTATTTGAGTGTCGATATGGCAAGGAATGCTTTGTTTCCAAAATCAAGTTATCAGATCGCAAGGCTGGTTAACTAAAATAAATGAAAATGGGTCGGGTTGACTTCCTATCAATTATTCGCACTGTTTATTCAATGATTCCGATCCTAAAGTTTCACTTTCATGTCTGAGAGAACGATCGATGCACTTATTTGATTTATTGCTGCTCAATCTTTGAAATTGCATCAAATGAACGTATAAGGCATTAACAATTATTAAGGGTGTTTACAGTGATGCCAACGGAGAAAAAAATAGTAGTAAAAATGAAGCGCTAGACGAAAGAACACCGAATTTTCATTGTTGAGCAATATTTTAAAAATAATAAAGGTTTGCCAACTAAGAATAGAATAATTGCTAAATTTAGTGAGACATGATCAATTAGTGATCTTAAACACTCTGGTCACTCTGTCACAAGTCGTTATAGTTATAGGTAAAAGGGTAAAAGAGTACGTACTTTCAAGCAAAGCTGCCATTTATCCGATGTGCTATTCCATATATAACCACAATCTGTATAGGTACCCTATGAAGCTTTCTAATTGAAAATCAGTATTTTCTAACAAAATTACATTTTGCGTGAATTGTGAGACACCCTTTATAAAAAGAAGTATATTGCCATCTACGTAAATTAAAATATTTTCACACCTAAACCAGAAGAGTCATTGGATTTTCTATAAAAAAAAAGTGCGTATACGCCACAGTGCATGTTGTGAACGGATTGATGTAAACAAGAAGGGATCTCTAAGGCTATTTAAGTATTTTTCCCAAACTTTACTGTTAGTATGGTTTTCAGTATAAAACAGAAACAGCCCATTGGCTGAATAAAATGCATTTCGGGACAAAGCTCATGTGAAAAGGATATAACCACAATGCCAGCATTTTGATAGAGAAACACAAACTTTTCCGTCTGCTGGTGTATACAACATTCTTTCAAATAATTGACTCTGAGTGAATAAGTAGTTTATCGTTCTTCTTTCAGAGAATAGGTAAAAAATAAATATTTTAAATGTTCAAATACCTTTTGGCATAAGCCAGAGCTTTAAAGACATTTTTAAAATGTGGTCCAGTAAATGAAAAAACTTGGATTCAGTGATCTTTCAAAAATCCTTCTACAAGATTTATCATACATACTTTTGAAGTTCAACAATGGGAACAATGTTTGAGACTTTAAAAAGAAATAGTATGTATTCACACTCGGAACAGTGCATTTCCAGGAGCTGTTAAGTCCAATGAACACATTTTATAAATAAATAAATATTTTGGCGCGACAGGTCTATGTGACCCAAGTCCTAGCTTCTCACAACCATTCGTTTTGTGTGGGTTTTCAATTTTTGGGACGAATGGAAGAGATTAGATTAGAGAGTTTGTAGGTGGCTCATTGATTTTAATGAAAGTTCTGACCAAACATTTTTGTACCACATGCGAATTTAATTTTTCTACTGCTTCCTGTCGTTACAAACTTGTTAAAACTCTTTGGAAAAAAAACCATCCATCATCCACAATGTATTTTAGATGAATCCAACTTTGATTTTGTTAAAAAAATATGCCAATCTTTTGAAAAATGAAAAGATAACAATGAACAACAACTTTAAAACGAGTACCTACTTTGCAAACAAAAAATTGTCTGTGTAAGCAAGATTTTATGGAAGACAAATGTTATATCAATATTTTATTTTGTTGTGGAACTCTTACATCGTATTTAATTTAAATTGCCAATTCTTCAAAATGAACGTAAATAAAAAAAACACATCTTCAAAGAAATGGGAGCTCCAATTTTCAGACTATTTTAGATTTACCAGCGATGAAGAGGTTTCTTTCAAATCCAGGACTTGTATCTGACGAAAACTCTAATGACGAAAGATTTTAAAGCTAAATTTCAGCCTGACCTCCCCTTGTGCGAAAAATATTGATATCAGCAAATTTTTGAAATTGTTAACCTACCCATCACTTTTCATTCCCCGGGATAACATTTAGTATGTGATACCAATCAGGAATCAAAGAAAATCCACACGCCGGTACAAGGCACTCTCAAAATGACTATACAGGATCCTGTGCTACCATCCTTAAATATGCCATAACACCCCTCCTTTGTCTGTCATCTAGTGACAGTCGACAAAATGTACATACCAAAAATAAAATACCAACAGATTATTTACAACTAAATAACCACAAATATTTTGTTTCTAAACATTCAAAGCATACTCATATCCACATACTGCTTATAAAATACATATAAATAACATTAAGTGAAACAGTCGTATGGGTACATTGTCATACGTACGTAACTAAATGTTAGAAATGTATATAAACAACTCATACTTCAACAATGTGTCCTTTATGCGCGCCCACAAACGTCCTCCACAATAACCATGACTACGGTCGGTCGGTGTCACTCCCCTGTCCGCCCCACGTTCAAAGAAACAGCATGCATCTATTTCTGTAAACTTGAATGTCGTCTATAAGGATTATTATACTGCTGCCGCTGGATAATACCATTCCACTTAGCTGAAGTAGGACAAATTTTATTTTATTTCTTTTTTCGTCGCATAGAAAATCGATAACATTTCTACGTACTAGGCAAGAGTGAGCCTTTTTCTCGTCACATCGCCTGTCCCCTGCGGGCATCGCCGACAAAAATAGTTTAATTTAACATGCAAATTATGTTGAGAGTCTTAAGTGTGGAATGTCATGTATTTTCGTTGGCGCTATACATCTTGCTCTCTCGCTCGCAATTTTTTTTTTCACAATAAAACGACAAATGTGTGTCAAACAAGAAACATAATAATGATCACAAAACATCGAAAACAAATTTATATTTATATAGATAGATACATAAATCTTATATAGAAATCGATAACAACACACATAGACCCATTGCGAAAGAACGAAAGAAAATCAAAATACACATCAGATCGAAGGACATTTGCCAGGCAACGATATAATATATTTGATTGATAAAAACAAGGAAACCAAGTAAAAGAAAACGCTTAAAGTAAAATAGACACATAAAAACGAAAAAGAATTGTAATAACAAAACCTAACTAAAAACAACTTACAAACTAATAACAAATGGATACAACATCGAACGAAAGATGCATCACACACGTATAGATAGATTTTAAGATACATTTTCATTGTTAATTTGATTCTGTTGTTGCAGTTTTAGTTTTTTTTTAGTTTTTCCAGTTGATTTACTATCCACCAAATAGATTGTTGCACGATATTGGGAGCAAGGACGAACATTAAGTGGTTTCTTTGTTGGCTGTGTGTCTGGGTGTTTGTGTAGATAACGAATTTTACAAAACACTGAGACAATGATGGTATAGCATGCTAGATGCACCTACATACGTACATGAATAGCGTTTGTTTGATTTCTTCTTAACTGGTGTTTTGTTGCTCCTTACTTAGAACATAATGGGCAGTGAAGGGACATAGGGTTGGCTCTTCGGCAGTCTATTCGGTTGTCAGGCAATGTGTAAGAACATACGACAGAAGCATTGACTTGGAAACTCTAAAACCTCCGCGGAAGAACTAAATGCGAACACAGAAAGAAATGTAATGCAAACCTAAAAAACGGATTAAATATGCAACTTTTATTGCAAGGATTTCTAATGTTGGAATATCTTTTACGCCTGGCTCTTAGACAAGTTTCGCTTAATTTAGACGTTACCACTAAACTGCTAGTAAGGTCGGCTGACCATAAGGCTATTCGTCACTTGCTTTCCTAGCAGACACGAATGGCAAGAAGATCAACCATCCATCGAATCGACTTAATCCTTCTACACGGATGGATCCAAGATTGATACAGAAGTCGGCGCAGGAGTCTACTCCGATAGCCTTAAACTATCCAGTTCAGTCAGACTTTCTGACTACAGCAGCGTTTTCCAAGCCGAGGTACTGGCTGTAACAACAGCTGATAAACAAGCCGCAATGATGGCAACACGCATAACCTCATGCAGTTATTCCTTTATTCATTGACATAGCCAAGCAATCGAAGCTTGTTAGAGCTCCTGTTTCCCGGACATATAGGAGTGCCCGGAAAAGAAAAAGCTGATGAATTGGCAAGAAAAGGATCTGCAATCTCAGACAGGCTACTGAGAATCAAATACTGTCAGCAGCTAATGAAAGATGAAGAAAGCTTTACACCTGCACCATTACCAAGAAAATGTGGCCACTTTATAACAAGCTGAAAACAGAGAGAATTCTACAAATGAACAAAAAAATCGGTATCCTCTCTAGTCGGTGTTATCACCGGACATAACTAATATGCTGAAATACCATACCAAGTAAATGAGAATCAGCACAGAAGATGCGGTGACGAGGAGGTGCATGAGGACACCCCCCACACTTCCTGTGCCACTGCCCAGCAATGTACCACATCCGAAACGAATTTCTTGGAAAATACCTTTTCGAGGACCTAGAAGAACATACCGAAAGACCTATAAATGACCTGCTTAAATTTGTAAATGCCTCGGGATGGCTTGCCAATCCGAAGGTTTCTTATAAGTTCCCATAGTGCGGGGGTCGTAAACCCCAAGGGCATCACAATTGATCTAACATGTTTTATCAACCCACTAATCAAATGAATCTTCTGTGGCAAAGGAAATTCTCTTTTGTCAGTCTTCTGAAGTCGAGCTCCCATAGGAATAAAGACGTGTTCGGTACTTTTAACCAGGGATGTGCAATTGTGAAAGAAAATTTAATACATTTGTTCACCACTTGGCATCTTCTTTACCTATATTTTCTGATTAGGTTGGTTGGTTGGTTTAAGTGGTAGCAAACCAGCAAGGAAAGATGCACAAATAACGCATGAGCGTCGTTCTGAAAACACAAACAAGCACAACCACAAGGTGGAAGGGGGAGAAGGATGTTACAGAAGCTCAAAACCAGCCTGTGGTGTTGAGAAATTTAATGATTCTATTAAATTGGATATCATGGATGGCCGATAGGTCAACATAGAAAGAATTTCCTAGTGCCCTATGTCTGGTTTTGGCTATAGGGCCGAGCATTCTAAAAGAAGGAGAAAAACCGCTCTCAAGCTGTCCGTTTGTGATTCCCAGATGTGAAAATCAAAAACAATTTCCTTAACGTTTTGGACTGCTGGTAGGCAACTTCACGAATCGCGAATGTTTCAAAACTACAGACGCGCTACGGTTTTAAAGTAAACTCCATATAAGGAAGTCAATACGAATTCAAGTTTTTGGCGGCAATTTAAAAAGAGACTCTGTGAATACATCAAAGCGGATATGTTTGAATTCTTAAACGACTCAATAAAATTTCTTTAAGGTTTAATGCTTCAAATTGAACAAAAAAAAAGTAAACTAAAACGTATTTATACGATCAAGAGGAGGGTTAAATACTAACCCAAATACTGAACAGCTTGACTCTATTTCCTATTTCAAAATGATAAATATTGCAGAATAAATTTTAACTCACTCTTTGTAGTTTTCCATCTGTTCAATAGATGACGCTCTTTTGTTTACATGTTGTTATGGAAATTTAAACTTGACAGCGGCACGTGATTCTTTGCTAATCCTCTGTAAACTAGTAGTGCCTGTGCTGTTTGGGAACATATTTGCTGTTGCTCGCAAAAGAGTATGAAAATTACATTTCACTAGCATATGTCTATGACTGCTACACTTCGTGCCAAGCTGCTTTACTTTTTTCAAAAAACGTATCCACGAAAAAAATTTCTGAAAAAGGAATGTAAGCCAGATATGCCAACGAATAAGAAAGCTTTCCGTGAATGGAAGTCGAACACATCGAAACAATACATAATATAAAATTTTGTGAGTTTTGCAAGAAGATGTTAAACTGTTGAACCCTCAAAAACAACTAAAGAAACAGTCAATAGGTGTCATAATTTGTAACTTTGCTATGTAAGCTGCCTTACTTTTAGAAGACTGCTCCCATTCCCAAACAAAGATTAGTTGTGTTTCTTTACATGCTATTCAAGATAATGAAAAGTCTTAGGGACTCAGGTGTTAGTTAGTGTATTAAGCTATTCAATCTCTGGTTCAAGCTTTGAAAAAATAATACTTAGGCTTTTCAGGCCGACAAACATTTTAGTTCATACTTAGTTCATCTGTTCAGAATCGGCATAAAAATTTCAGGTGCCTTCCATTCGCCCACCAAATAAAAATTTTCTCTCACGAATATTTGCGAGAAGCGCCTTAAGTCCTTTACAAACATGTTGCGTCGAACTATTTATTTAAAGGAAATGTTATAAACGCTATAAATGTTGAAATGGTCAACTTTCTACAAGGCCGTCGATGAATGTCACAGCAGATCATAACGCATACAGAGCCATAGCGTTGGTAATCTGAGAGGGCTTTAAAAGGTTCACTCATAGAATATTTTTGCAAGCAAGTTGACCAGGTGACCTTGCAACTGTGTAGCTTGCTGCAAAAAGCTCTTTTGCTATTCGCGCGGCACTGCCCCAAAACATCCATATTTTTTTCATTTCCGTTTCTTCTCTTTTCTTCGAACTAGAGTAAAAATTGCTTTGCTTTCCACAGCTCTCTTATTTTATCCCTTAAGAACAATTTAAATAAAAATCTATCTAAAAAATATGACATTTCTACTGAGAAAATCGCAAGAATTTATTACGTAAGACAATTATTGAATACCACGTTCAATGTACGAGACCCCTTAACCTCTGACAACATTTTAAGTAATAAAGTTATATAAAATATGTATGACACTATATACTTGTCAACCATTTTATATACAAGCCATATCTGCCTGACGTAACCCAACGTTATTATTTTTCGTAACCACATGAAAAATTAATGAATTAAAAAATGAATTAAATAGTAGTAACAAGTTCATTGTCGCTCACTAAGGGCATCTTTTAATATGCACATTCCAATTGGCAAGACCAACACTTATGAATAAAATATTCGCTCAATCAGCCAAACTTGGATGCAAAATTTAATAAAAAAAAAATTACAACAAGTATGACCTCAGTTGAAGGTAAAAGATTAAAGTAACCTTGACTAAAATTCGTACAGGTAGTGAATCTATTTATAAGTTTTGTATGAACGAACACGTAAAGTCCTTTTGTCACAAGTTGACTTGAACTTTATTTCACACACAGTCACAGTGTCATCTCGTCCTGATGTAGATAAGGGTTTAGCATTCAATTTAAAATTAAGGTTTCCCTTTAATTGGGGGCTGACTTTCACATTCTCCATGGATACAATGTGTAATTCGAAAAGACCGGAATGTCACGTCTGAACTCTAGCAAACAAGGTCAAATAACAAAAGGAGAAACCCATTGACATTGCGATCCTGTTTGTCAATGCGAAAAAAGTGATTTTCCTTGTATGGGGTGGTGCAACAGGATGCTTGTGAAAACGCCTTAATGGTACACTGTTATATGGCTTTTGTTGTTAGTCGGAAGAGATACGTCAATGCGCAAGGATAAACAAACGTTTTTAAAATGCTCCTTAATTGCCTGCCAATCAGTCGATTGTCACATTTTCAGGTTCAGGGTTTTCTTTTTGATTTCTTGGATTGGTATTATATGAAGCATCATTATTTCGCTTTCCAAAAACCTCTATTGTTAGAGAACTTTTCTATTTTGTACTTAATTATTGAATTAGCCAAAGTAGGCCGAAAGTATACAACCAATTTATGTAGTCCTTCATTGGGGACATCGGAAGCCGCATTACCGCACCCGTGAAGGAGTACTTGTACTACATGTCACAGTTTAGTTCTGCTTTGGAAGTAGTCACGACTGGCGAATTGTTCTGTAAATGTGCTTCAACTGTTTTGATCTAGATTTATTAACTCAATGGAGTAATAAGCTACAAGCATTTGTGTGTTAAGCACATCCCATAGGGAGGTGCTATTCATAAGAACTTTAGTGTATGGCCTTCGGGAAGTCATATAGTCCTTTTGGTCTGAATAATAGGGAAATTTATAACCGAACTTTATAGTTCTGTAAATAATATTTAAACAAATGTTATAGGAGATTCCAATTTCCCTTCGCAGTTTCCCGAGAGCCATCGCACTGTCTTAAAGGAAGGGTTTTATAAATTGTCAACAACTATGGCTCCAGAAATATGCTGCCGGCTACAGTAGCGGGGCATTGACAATCAGAATAGTAAAGCCTCCAAAATAGGATTTCCAATTATTCCATTTGGAAGTACAACCCACGTCGGCTTTGTAATTCAACTACACAAATTAAATTACAAAAATTACTCAATTGAAGAACAAATTCAAAGAAACTGTTAAGCAGTTCTGATGATATCTGCTGTTGTGTGGTTCGATTTCAATAATAATAAAAATAAAATAAATAAATAAAAATAAATAAATTTGAAGCATATTATCCGGAATACAAATCTGATGGACTTCTATTCCCGGAAGTTGATCTCATTTGCATTGTCACCAGTGTTAGACCTGCCCAACCTACGTTGCATAAACAAATAAATCATTTATCTAGTACCTTCTTACTAATTACATTTTATCAGAAAATGATGGTGTGGTCCGCTTGCAAAGCGCATCTCATTACAAAGTTCAACACACTCAGGTGCATTTAGCTCGAATAATCTACGCCCAATTGTTACCAATGATTAAAATCACGCTAAATTATACGTTTCAATGTAACTACCCTCTATTGGTTGCAATTATGGAAGTATAGCCCCTCAAATGTCCTTTACACCATGTTAAGAAGAAATCAAATATGCACATTCCCTAAACAAATGCAAAATGAATGTATGTTGTACTCGAAGGTAGTGGTAGCTTTGTTCGACTGCACCGATTTAATACAATTTCTTGTTTAAGTTTGTTTGTTTATTCTGTACACAGGAGTAGTTATGATATTGAATAAAGAAAAATCATGGAAAATATTTATATGTATATAGAATACTTGGCAGCACGTGCTTCTTATGTATATATGTATAGGATAAGTGTGAAAACAGAACATGCAAGGACTATTTTCATTCATAAATTTGTATTTTCGCATACATTCGGGACTTGGCACGATAAAGTTAATTGTGGTTTTAATTTTTTTTTTTTTGGATTTTGCTTGCTTGCTTTGGTTGTTTTGTTTGTTTTTTTAATTTTTTGTTTAACTTGCTGTTGCTTGGTAATGTAGTTATTTATATATAATGTATGTATTTGTATTTATACTGATTTGTTGTTTCTTTTTGTACAATCATGCAATACAGATTACCATTATATAGGATATGTATATAGCGCGTTCTATTTTCTACGTAGATTCTTGCAAATATGTTCATTTCAATAATTTTGTTCAGATGTTTTTTTAGGAAAAAAAAATGTATAAACACATACAATTATGTTTAGAACGAGGATAGAGAACAGCAATATATTTAAGTTCCAATAAATTGTAAACGTAAAGTAATGTATAAATTTCCGTATTTCGTTTCTTTTACATTAGGTAAATGAAAATAAAAAAATAAATCAACGGAAATAATTTCATTTGGGTTTTTCATAATATAAACCAGCAAAAAAAAAAGGAAATCAGAAAACGATATAAATAAAAACACAATTCAAAAACAATGCCAAAACAAACTCAAATATATATATATGGTTAACATAAAATCATTTTCTATCGATAAATTAAAAAACAAACTAAATTGAATAAATAAACCTTTCGTTTTGATTCTTTGCTACACTGCGTTACACTGTCCACAGCAATTGAAAATTTTACTCAAAAAGAATATAAAAATTACTCTAGCTAAACAGACATATATCAGGTACAAAAACAGGTTTAACGTTAATAGCTACTACTTTAGCAGCAATTATTATTATTATTATTTTATTTGTTTATAGCTAAAAAAAAAAAGGAATATATTAAAATATTACACGTTATTTCGTTTTGTTCGCTTCGTTTAGTTATTTCATACAGCATTGCCGGGGATATGCATATTTTTTTTTATTTTAAATTTTACTTTAAATTCGAGGTAATCTTTTTCGTTTTTTTTTTTTTTTTTTCATTTATATTGTGTTTGTTTTAAATACAGTAATTATATGTTGAAGTGATTTTTGTAACAATTAACTTACCTCTTCACAGAGAGCAAGCATACGCCGGGTACTTTCCAACGACTGTTATGGAGAAAAGTAAATAAATTTTGTGTGGTTATGATTTTTTGGGGAAATGTGCAATTTTTTGTACGTACGTCATCGGTTACGGTTTGTGCCTTTAACTGAAGTTCCTCCAATTCTGTCTTGGGGACTGCTGGGGCTGGGGCTTCTTCGGGCTCTGCAGACGGCATTCTGGAAGAAAAGAAGAGAAGAGTCTTTATTATAGGAATTAGTTATTTTTGTCTTAAAAAAAGACAGCTTATTCAAAGAAAAAGTCCTTAACATTAACGAAGATCCTCGAACGCTGTGGCCATCCTCCGGTCGTCTATTCTTTTTGAACTTGGCTTATCAGCAAATGGAATGGACTCACAACACAATTCGAAAAGCAAAATTGAGTTATTATCAAGAGAGTTATTCCCTCCACCCAGTGGCTTAGAGTTGGTGTGTTGGACTACTAAGCGAGGGGTCCCCGGTTCGAAATTCGAATCCCGAAAGAACAAAATAAAATCTTAAGGTTTTTTCCACTGCGCCACTTCTCGCGAACGTCTGACAAACATCCGAGAGTATAACTGTCATGAAAGAGCTTCTCAATTCGCCGTTTGGACTCGGCGTAAAATTGTAGATCCCTTCCATTCGTTCCAAAAATGAGAACTCATACAAAACGAATGGTTGTGAGAAGCTAGACCTTGGGTCCCACAGACCTGTCGCGCCAAAATATTTATTTATTTATTCCCTCCGCCCTTTGTCACACGTTCGAGAGAGTAATCGATCCACAATCCCAACTACTCGTTTTACAAACATAAAGTAAACAAAACAATGTGAACAAAAAATTGCTAAATCGCATGCAGTCTGCCCCAGGTAGTAATTTACTTTGCAATTACAATTTGTCGCCGCCCCCAAATATGTATAAATGAGTATATTCGATATATCAGACATGCAGCTAGGATAATGACAGGTTTGCAACGGAAAACACCTGTGTTCAAGGCTTTGCATTTAAATTACTTATATCGAAACAATGTAAAGGGTATTTCATTAAGCGCTTCCTATCTTAACATTTAAATGAAACAAAGTGTGTGTGAGATATCGCGGACAGTTTTTATATCTTTGAAAGGCCTATCGATGCCACTATGTATATGGAATATAACATTGTTCAAATGTACTCGCGGCTTCCCTAGATGGCGCGCATCCGAAATCTTCAATTATTCTAACTCTGGCGTATAGATCAACCAGAAATTGACCGATGGCATGGTATCCTGTCTTTTTTAATGTCGTCGTTGTTCGTGGCTTATTAGCATAAACCTCCGACTTCAGAAAACCCAACACGAAAAAGTCTAACGGGGTCAAATCTCACCTCCACATGAGATGAACATGGTCTCGAATTTCTCATGAAACCACATCTCGCTGGTGTCCATATTATCTTCCAATTTAGGCCAAAAGAAGTTGGTAATCATCCGACCTATAGACGGTGCTGACCTGTCCAACGTCGATCGCAAAGAAATATGGACCGATGACGCCGCGCCGCCGTGCCAGCCCAAAGTCCACACCAAACAGCGAGTTTTTGGGATGCACTGGACGAACTTGGTTGTTGGATCTCATGTGGATTGGAATCGTCCCAAATTCGACAATTCTGTTTGTTGACGTACCCATTCATCCTGAAATGGGGCTTATCGCTGAAGATGATTTAACGATGAAAATTAAGGTCGGTTTGGCACTGCTTTTGATAAAACAAATGACAACTGTAGTAAGGTTTTTTGACAGATGTAGCTTCAACTGTCAAAGTTCGAAAGTCCCTCTTTAGTAATGTTTTTTTTTTATATTTCATTCTTTATCATATAGAGGAACAGAAAGATTCAATTTGACATATTCTTCAGCTTCAAAAAAAGTCAGTTTTGATTATCTTTGATTGTTCTATAGCCATACCTACACACAAATATAATATAGAGCACGATTTTCATTCGTCCTCAAAAGCAAATACAATGAAATATTGAAACTAGGTCAAGTTATGTATGGTTGTAGAGGAATGTCCTACCGCTAAACAAATAACAGGCCAAACACCTAAAAGACCCATATACCTTTTGCTGCCAATTTATATCACATGTTTCATCTAGTCCTCAACACATGTTATCAACAACAACAAAAAAAAATATAAGAAACAATATTGATTACCCGCCGAGGAGCATGGTGGAACGCTGTGGCTGTACCTTCTACTTGCTCCCACTTTTCCCCTCTCCATCCAGACACACAATGAATTTTATTTAAGTGGAACTTTGGCAATCTGCCAGAATTTCCAACTATCCTTTAGAACTGGCAAGCTCATGAGCAGCGCGACGGATAACACGATGAATGACGAGTGCAATTGTATTCGAGAAAGTTTTCAAAATTGATTTAGCGTTCATTGTGAGAACGGTATGGGGCTGCGGGGATTTACCATTGTAATTAGTTCGACTTCATTCTGACTGCTTGGTCGAGCGGCAATTTGCAATGTCTATACTTCATTTGAACTGCAGTCTTGTGTGAAGTCCTTTTTGCAATTCACATGTGGTGGTGTACAACATGATTGCGTGACAGTTGTTATAAACCGTGACCTATATTAAATCCTATCAATGGCAAATGTGTCTGTTGCTTTATAGAGTGTGTTTGCGGGTCGATTGCAATTTGATCCTTTCCAACAAAATGTGTTCGTATATTCGCACTTAGCTTCGAGTAGACTGGCAGTTTATTCTCTGGTCGTAAGCAAGCATTTGTACGCCCTTTCTGTCAAAAATTATTAAGCACTTAACTTCAATACTAGTTTGTCATAAATAGTTACTTCAAGAACAGCTTACGTAAGGCGGATTATCAACAACAGGATGCGTGGTGGTGCTGACTTAAATAAATGATTATGAAGTCCTTAAATGAGACTTAGCAGTTTGTCGAACTGAACCAAGATATTCGAAATAATATTGAACAATTGATGCCAAAAATCAGAAACGAGTCGAAATAGGCCTTAATTGCATACGAACAATAGCATGAAGCTTTCAAAAACGCACTTTTTAAATCCCAGGCTCCGTCATTAACTCTAAAAATAGCATCATCTCAGAAATCAGGCGAAGAATCCCATTTGCCAACCGCTGCAACTTCGGTCTAAGAAGGGAAACACTAAGGAGACTCTATGTCCTGCTTAATGGTGCATGGACGTTATCAACGGCGGATGAAGATCTCCTTTGGCGCTTCAAACGAAAAATTCTTCGCGTGATTTTCCGTGAAGAACAGCGAACTCTACAAGCTGTACAGCGACGTCGACCTGGTCAGAAAAAATACCCATCAGTCGTCTAAGATGGCCGGGACATGTAGAGCCAATGGATACCAACTCTCTGGCACGAGGAAGTCTTCGCTTCCAACCCGGAGGGGCAACGCAGTAGAGGAAGGCTTTAGGTGGAGCGCGCAAATGGAAGGGGACCTCAACCAACTTGAAGTGCGCAACTGGATCTGGAGGCAGTTAGTCAAAGAAGTCCACTACGGACTGTAGCGCCGCCTAAGTAAGTATTAGGTTAATCAAGGTAAAATGGCAAATAAAAATTAACACGAATCAGCTGTCAGCTGTCAAATTGATTGTCGCTGGAAAAGGCGTTGAAAAAATAAAAAGTTGGCGCATCGTTTCGTATCGTTTATGGGAGTTATAATTTTTTTCCGACAAATGGAAGAGACCTACAACTTTAAGCCAAGTATTGAACGTCTGACTTGAGAAGTTTTAGTTTGTCGAGACGATCGCAAAATTTGGTACAGTGGAATAAATCTTAAGATAAAATTTTAGTTTTTCCGGAAATCGAACCTAAATCTCTTTCCTCAGTAGTCCAGCACACTAAGCACTGAGCTACTGTGCCAAGTGTTGCCAATTTGAAAAATAAATACCTAAAAAAAAGATCTCAATTTCAATTTAGATTTATCTCTTCTTTTTTTGATAAAAATATATATAAAATATTTCTTTTGATAAAAAGGCTTAAGACAATTTGGCTACCTGAAGTTCTAACAAAATATAGATATAAAAAATAGATTTTAAACAAATTTTTTTCACTTTTTGCTTGCGTTTCTCTAATTTAATGTGAAGTCCATAGAACTATTAAAAAAAATTGTCAGCGATTATAGTCAAATTAATTGTATTTCTTATTATAATTATAATGGTGTGTTCAATATCTAAAAAATATCGTACACAATTGTGATAAAGAACTTTCACATTGATTTACATTTTACACTATAAAGTTAAATCATATTTAGTCAATGGTTTAATCTGTTCAAATTTCATTGCTGGGTGATTAACAATGTAATTTAATAAACATCAAAAACTATAAAATTAGTAATGTTTTTTTAATGGTATTAAACTGTTAACCAAATAATAATATTTATTAATGGGACAATAGTATGCATTAAAAAATATTAATGGTGAAGTACTATTAAATAAATAGTATTTCCCATTAAATTATAACATACACCCTGTTAATAAAAAAAGTTTTAATACTATTGTACTAATAACCCACTTTCATTAGAAAAATATTGTTTTAAAAGTACAATCTATTTAAAACATGTCTTATTAAACGAATGATCGTACCTTTGATGATTTAATGGGAAACTTTTTTCTGAGTGCAGCTAGAGTTAGTCTCTTGATTTTCGCATTAGCTTATACTTTTCAGAATTTTGCTAAGACGACATTAATTATCCGCTGAATCCACACATGTTACAAGTTACAGCTCATCGATTATTACAAGCTCTAACTTGGGCTCAGCGTAAACTCTTAAAAGGACTTAAAAATCCCTTTCGAGTTCCTGCTGAGAGGTCAATTGAGTAGTTTGACCTTCTCTAGTAAGACTTATAACGCTCTATATGAGACTTTCGTCAACCCAGTCATGCGAACCAAATCCCAATAGCAAAATTTAAACCTTTTCGCCCTTGGATATGTATCATATTTAAAGTTATTAACACTCTCATACTCTCAATGTAAATCTATCAAAAAAAATTGCGTAATACGTAGTTCACAACTTCTCTATCCGGGTTTTGCTGTCTTATTTTATATGGACATATCACCCAAACCTACCTTCACGAAAACTTTGTTATACATACCAATGGCTGATACGTACGTAATGATATTTTTTTTTTAGATCAAATACTTCCTTTTCTCCCGCAGAGATAAAACACTCGAATACACATCGTTAAATATTAAATATCCAAGGAGCATCGTGCCAACAATTGTTTGTTTGGTACATCCTCCTTATGCCAAAATTGCGATTAGATTTATGATACGACCGACCGACGGTATGCTCTTGCGTATGTATAACATTACGTACTTGAATTTGTTTTCATTACAATATTTTTTTCTCGCTGAACACAAATCTGTTTATCGATTTTTTTTTGTTTACATCCTCAAAGGATTCCCAACCCATGCCTTTGTTATGTAATGTGAATACATTTTAGGCATCACATCTTCCATGGACGGTATCAATTTGTGTGCGTGTTTTTTTCCCCCTTTTTGCAACTTTACGACCTACACAATGTGAACCATTTTGAGATAAGATTTGTCATTGTGGTGGCATTTTAGTTATTTTCAAGTAGCACTCAACGCAAAAAGAAAATAGGTTGTACGCTGTAGAGTTATCGATTCCTTTTTGCGCTGAATGATAAATAGATACGTAGAATGAAATTGGATGCCACATTGTTGTCGAATCTGTAAGAGAAATTGATACTTGATACAATTGATACAGACCAGCTTTGAAACTAAATTTGGTCCGTCATTTTTAAGGCTTGAAAAACCCATTAACTATGTGCTTAGTGTCTCTTCAGTTATTTTTCTAAGGCCTATGTTGGCATGGTACCCGGAACTCGATTTCATGGAGGAAAATACCTTCATAGAGGTGAATTTAAGAAACACACTATCAGTAGTTCGATACGTAACTTAAATTTAGGTTAACGCAAAAGTCAACCGATTTCAATGAAACTTTGTGAATGCGTATATGGTTGCTTTCAACTTGAAAGACGGGATAGTTTTCGGCCCTATAGGTGGCACTGTTGCGGATAAAATTGTAGCCAAGTGGAAACAATGTGCAAAATAGAAAACCTTGGATTGGATTGCACTGTAAAAACTTAAATTATTAAATAAACTTCTACGCTATTTTTATGTATTGTTAGCCGTATTTATTAGATTCCTATACGACGCCTCTACGATGTTGTTTAGTTAAACGTCGCGTAAAAATGTACGCAGCCTCTACGTGCCCTTTCTGAAATTGTTATTTATAAAAATTTGTCCGCAATAACTTTACAAAACGGTGTTTGTGTCTGAATAGTAAGAATTTGGATAAACTATTACAAAAAACACCAAAATCTATTAATTTTTGCTTTGAAATCGACATCAGATGCTTTTGACGGATAAGCTTTCGTAAATATTATCAGTTTACAATAAACTAAAATAAATTAACAATTCCGAAATGTCCTTGTAGGGACTGCTGAAATATCAACCGAGATACATGTTTGCGTGTTCCAATATCGAATATTGAAGGCCTGACCAAAGGTAAAATTTGTTGGGCACAAATTTACACAGCTTTCGAAATGCTGTAGGGCCCAAGGCCTAGCTTCTCACATTCGAAATGAATGCACACTTTTTCACTTTTTGGTTGTGTTTTTATTGGCCATCAAAATACTCTTGTATAAAAACACCGCGGGATACATTTTGGTTTGCATCATACTGCAATATATTTTCATCCCCAAATTTAATTTTTACTTTCGTTCTCAAATTTCAAATTCACACCGAAAAAATGTATACAAAATGCCATTACAAAAACGAAAAAAATAAAAAAGCTTTACGCAACCTCTACGCAGATTTTAAGCAAAGTGTAAGGTCATTGTAGAGGATGCGTTAAGTTAAGCAGACTCTACGCTGGGTTTGTAAATAAGGCTGTGTATCTCTATTATAATAAATAAATAGATGGCGCAACAGGTCTGTGGGACCCAAGGCCTAGCTTCTCACAACCATTGGTTTTGTGTGAGTTTTTAATTTTTGAGGGCGAATGGAAGGGATCTACAATTTTACGCCGAGTCTAAACGTCTAAGGTATTGTATCTTATTGTATAAGTATATACCAATAAATTATGAATGAATGAAAGTCATTTGCAAAAAAATAAGCTCGATAGGAAAACGGGATATGGCATTTACCTTATAACAAAATTATTAAAATACTTTATCTGGACACATTATGAAGCCTTGAAATTTTGTAAATAGAGTTCTTCGCAATGGTACAGTATTCAAAAAGGGCGCCGTTGCACCTCCCTTTTAAAAATGCACTTTACGAAATGTGGGCGAGGCTTAGTACGAAAGGCATGGGCAAAGCCGTGGGGGTACAGCTAGTATGTTTATAAATTAAGATTTTTAAAAAACTACCTACCGTCAAATTGTAAAACATATATAAGCCTCGTCAACAAACATAATATTAAGCCGCAATAAGGAACAGCGTTGCCACTAAAATCTGGAGCAAATGTAGTACGTTAGCCACAAAAATGTAGTATTTTCAAACAAAATGTTTCCCATATGTTTCTGTTTGGTATATAAGCAATATTAATTGACATTATCTTTTACAAGCTAGCAAAATATTTTGAATTGTTTCTTGAAAACATTACTTTTTCCATCTTTTAACTTCGTTTGGAGAACTTTTGCTCAGCAGAAGGAGTACCGTGTGGAAGACAAAACACATCAAGAGTATCTAGGTAGGCCGTTAGCTCTTTAAATATTAAGTTGCCTAAACAATTTGCTTGTTTTTTTAATTCTTCATTAGAAGATAAAATTGGAAGCCCACTTAATAAAAGCCACTGCTTATTTAGAATTTCCTTATTTCCAATCCTACAGGTAAAAATGGTGAAAATAAACGTAGCTCAAAAATGTAGTACTTTATAGTAACGATGTAGACAACGGAAGAAAACTGTTGTCAAGGATTTTATGCGTATAACTTATTGGTTTTCGATTAAGTAACAACAAACTTTTAAACAATATGAATTTTGTGGGATAACTTTTTTTTACAGAGAGCGGAAAAATATCATATAAGCTTTGTGTCATTAAATAGCTTCCAACAAATTGTTTTCTATACGAATTCATTTATTTAAAAGTTGTTTGTTTAGAAATGCTGACCCTTCAAATGCATTGTGCAAAAAGTTCCACACAAATCCGGTCAGCAGTCATATGTTCCAAGTATTTGTGGTAAATATAAAGGACACAGTATAAATAGCAATTCATTCATTTGAAATTGTAAAATTCCGTTCTTACTTTACGGACTCACAAAATCCACTTCGTCCATGTAAGAGTTCAAAGTTGTTACAATATCGAGATATTGTAAGCACTCATTCCATTCGATATCGATTGAGACTTTATGTCTACACAATACAAATACACACGACTGTGTGCCAAAAAGGGTCTGCAATCATTGATAAGGAACCACACAAAAGTAAAGGCAAAATCAAATTCCGATAGACCTATTGCCTTCTAACAACAAACGAAAAAAACCTGTTTAGCTTTACTTTCAACAGACGAACAAAAAAACCAACAACAATAAACACACTTTAATGTGCTTTTAATTGTCACTTAGAGTAACGACCGGTAATTTAACAAACCGCTATTAACAAAATAATCGCTGTAGTTCCTGGTTCCTGCTGGAAGTAAGGCCAAATAGAGGAAAGTAAATCACTTGTTGAATACCTGAATCGAACACATGTGCATAAATAAACAAACAATGTGCGATGAATGGGGAAGTGTCAGAAAATAATTCCGTCAGCTGGTTAAGATAATTAAATCATCTATAAGAATATACATCTCCTGTCAGCACCGAGCCGAGTAGATATAGTGAGTCACTTGGTGAGTAAGAAGATTTGGGTGCAAATGGAGTTGGAATGAAAACAGAAAAAAGCACTTGATGCACGGTGTGGTTTTGCCCAAAGCGTTATGTCAGTAGTCTTGGTGGTCATTGGTAATGAAATACGTATACATGTGGGTGTGGGTGATAGGTGTCTATAGGGAACACCGAAAATGTAATTCTTATCTGTATACTATTTAGAGGTTTGGTTTATCTTATCTGTCGTTGTGTTAACTTTAACTCGAATGATTCACGCGATTAACGTGCCTAATTGAGATTAATTCAAAATGATTTGTGAGTTGCATTGATAGGTGAACGATGAAGGATTTGCCTTGGAAGTGTTTTTCAATATTTAATGGAGAGATTTTAATGTACTTATTTTCGGTGTTGCTAATGTATAGGTTGGATTTTTATTTCGTTTAGAGGGAAATACTAAATCCTGTGGCACTGTGATTTAACTAACAAGCTGAATACCCCTTTTGCTCCAAGGCTCATATAGAAACAGCAAGGATCCGCAAGCTTATATTGAAACTGCGACCGAAACGTTGCCAGGCTTTCATTGTTTTCCTAATATTGCTCTAAAAAATTGTCCGATATACTACATGGATAAGTTTGCATAAGCGTAAAGTAGATAAAAGTGATTGAAGGTAGGCAGGCGTATTCCCGAACTTATACGAAAGCGAAGGACGAATGAAGACCATAGGAAAATATCATAACAGAGGTCTCCGCTGACCGGAACGTAAGTCCCACGAATTATCTACCTAATCAGCGCAAGGCGAAGAAGTACAAATCAATTTACATCTCGAATTGGGCAATGGTCCAGCACTCACTCACGCACTCACTGTCAAAAGAGTGGAGAACTATTTTAAAAAAGGTCCTAACAAATTGAATAGAGAATTCCTTCAAGTTTTAGTTATAAATAATCTTTTATTAGCGACTTGAGAACTCGAAACTTTTAGTTAAACCGATTAGCGAACTGTCAATGTCAAAATATTCAGTAAAATCAATATTTTCATCATGGTGAAGTACACGAAAGAAACAAGGTTTACAAATAATTAAAATTTACTACCGAAATTCCGAGTGTGGTCGCAACTTTAAGAACGTGAAAACCAATTTTCGTTAACGCGCATTTTTGGTTAAACGGCTTCGCCAATAAGCAAAATATGCGTTAATGGACAGATGAGAACCCTCATGTGCTTCATGAAACAGCACTTCAGTCGCAAAGAGTCACTGTTTGGTTCGTTTGGTGGTTTTTATTCCGGTGGCGTCATTGGTCGTCACGTTACTGTAAATGATAGTTGCTACAGAGACATGTTGGAACGTTATTTCTATGAGCAATCGCATGAATTGTACATCAGTGATATGTGGTGCCACAACTCACACAGCGGGTGCAAAATTGAGTTGTTGAAGTCTCAGTTCGGTGAACGTGTTATCTAGAGAAACTAAAGGCGTTGGCCATTCGAAGACTCTCCCGCGTTTGGTGGCCAAATTCGAAACAACCAGTTCGGCCACCTACACCTACGCATTGACTACCTATTCCCCGCATTTAATAGACCAATAATCAAAATGGTACTGCACTGGCAAATACTTAACGTTTGGCTTGCATGTGTTTCACAGGTGCCGCTTTATAAATCATACTTAACCTACTCCCGCAAGGGGGAACAATAGGACTCAGGAGAGACAATCTATGACAACCTGCCTTCATAAATCGACCTTGAAATATTTTTTAACTTCAACTATGAACTACCGGACAAGAGCCGATGGAAATGTCCTTTAAGACAGATCAATAGGAATCTTTTCAGACGAGTCTTAAACCCTCGATACGGAGTCGACGCAGGAGTCTTTTTAGAAGAGCTCAACCTCAGTCTATTGTTCGGCCTTCCGGTAAGTATTGCAGTGTGTTTGTCCGCCGGCAGTCTTGTTGTCGCGTGTTTTTGAAAGAGACACTTGGAACTTGGACCCTAACAAGTGAAACCCTTCAACATCGACAAATCAAGCAGAACGTCACAACTTTGAAGTAGTAAGGGACTTTCTCTACCCTGGTTACAATATCATATATCATTTCACTAGAAATCAAACAAAGAACATCTTTTGACATGTGTTGTTCCCTTGATAACAACTAGAACTCTTCTTATAAGACCTTAATTCAAACAATCTTGCATATGGACTGGAAGAATACTTCCTTGGTCGTTTTGACAGACTGTGCGGTCCTGTTTGTGTTCACGGATTATTGAGGACACGATTCAGCAAACAAGAGATGGAAAGCTATTGCCAACCAACTGGCTTCGGTCCCGTACCCCTACTTATATAGTATGCGCAATGAGGGAAGCTTCTATTTAGAGTAAGAATACTTCAACTTGGAGTGCTTAACTGGAGGTGAGCGCTTCTCACATGCCATTTCTGTGATGCGCGGATCCGAAATGCACAATTTTCCATCAAAGTGGCGCATAAACCAGGCCGAATTTGACCGATGGCATGGGTTATCCTGGCTTTTTTAGGGCCGCTGTCGCTCGTAGCTTATACGCATAGACCTGCGACTTCAGAAAACCCAACATGAAAAAGTCTAACGGGGTCAAATCTCACGATCTTGATACCCAGCTCACATCACCTCCACATGAAATGACCATGCCCATTGCCCACGAATTGCTTATGAAGAAAATCCAATGTGGCACGCAGTGCCGTCCTGTTGAAACCACATGTCGTTGGTGTCATTACATCCAATTCTGGCTAAAAGAAGTTGGTAATAATCCAACCTATATAATGGTGATTTGGTTAAACATAGTGACAGCCAATTTGACAATATGGCCCCTATTTTCTGTCAAAGTTTGGAATTCCCCATTGGAAGACCCTTTACAATCGAAAAAAAAATTGCGCCTATACATTAAACAGTTGTCAGAGAAGTACCTTTCCTGACACTGGGAACGGAGTATCTAGTTAAGTAAGTCTGACAGCTGACTGACTCAGTTTTGATTGGCCCAAGTCGGTCACATGGGCAGCTGTTTCAGTTGACGTTTAAGGAGGGGTAGTCCACGAATCTAGTCAAAGAATTCGTGACTGAGTACTTAGTTGACAGTAAGCATATGTCACTGAAGTGACGTTCCTGACTAATTTAGTTTTTGCGTTCAGGTTACATCTATTGCGACCAATCTAGTCGACTAAATATAACTTCGTCGTAATTAATGCGAATTGAGCGACGAGTTTATATACATTTTCACATGAAAACAACATGGCAGTCGTTATAAAAAAGAAAAGAAAAAACCTGTACCTCTACGCAGTTACTGCAGTAGCGGCTTACATTTTTCACAATAGTCAGAACCAGAACAGATACGATTATGATAAGTACTCAAAAGAGGAAAACGTTTTTTTCATCGTTAAGTCATATAATCCTTTTTCCCCATGTTGTGTCCGGGCATGAGTACTGGCAATCCCCATGGTCCGCGTAATCCCATAAATCCACAAAGAGCAACAAGATACCTACGCATGAATAACATTATATAACTCAAATAAGCTCATAAGGCACTCAACTTTAATTTATAACAAAGCAGCTATTTGTTTGCTTATTCTCTTTATAAAATTTGATGAGTATTTTCTTTCTACCCCGCATGTGAGTCCCGAGAACTTCTTCTCCATATGGTAAGTGCCAACCACCGAAATAGATGGCTACATTCATATTCATTAAATCACCCTTGACCTAGATTTTCAAAGATGGCTTCCTGTACAAGAAAAACCGTATTCGGTTGTACACATCTGCTATAACCATAACTACCACTCTTCGTGTATAGCTATATAAATAACGATAGTAACAAAAAAAAGAACGTTATGCTCTGCTGAACCGAACATTGTGTTATGTTGTTATTGCGAGTTGAAAACGATCAGATTTAACGGTATATTTAACACTAATGCGGCGCTAAACATTAAACGATGTAAATTGAATCGACCCCCGAAGATAGTGAGCGATTAGTTAATTGAACTGTTAATCGAAATCTGTTATTATTATTATTTGTTGGAATTGTTTAAATTTGTCTCCGTTTATATATAGGTTTACTGGCAGGGGATATTTCAGTCATCAAAAGACTGACAGAGAAAGCATGGACCTGATGTATTCTTTTCATTTGGTCTGATGTCCCAAATAACCTTTCGAGAATCAAATTTGTGTGGGATTTCCTAGGAAAGGGGATAAACTTGTTTCTTTGGTTAGTTAGAAATAGAAAAACTTTTCAAAAGGACAATCCTCATCTTTTTAAATACTTTCTTTGCAACTTCAATCAATTGAGAGATATTATTTTCCAGTTGTCGGTCGATCTGTCTTTCTGTGTAGGATGTTTTCGTTTTTAATTATCTCTAGCTATTTCAATTCGTAAACGTTTTCGATTGGCCCATGCTGAGATTTTCTTAGAGTACCTATCCATGTCTGTTTACACATTGAGTATATGAATTTGCTATACCTAATCCAACTCCCTTGATGCAACAACAGGGTTGATTGCACCAATCATCGCTTCTGCCCCGCACTGAATCACCATTGTTGGGACGATTGATGTTGGAGGTATAGACTGTTGCAGTCGCCCTTCATCTACCCGAAGACAAATCGTCATTAAGAATATACCCAGCAACAAGGCTCCCACTAGTTTGTCCCGTCTAGAAAAAAACTGTCAACTTCCCCAGTTCTGCCAATTATGTCAATGTGATTGTCGAGTAATTCGACATACTTTTGAAAGATTGTCCCTGCAGATTTGCCCTGTGAGTTTCGTACCAAGTATTTCAATTTGAGTGAGTCACAGTCTCAGTGGTTCAGTGGTGTTTCTACCAACCTTTATCTGCAATTTTGTCCTGAATATACAGATGCTCCATTTTTTTATATGCCTTTAAGGACAACATTCAAATCGATGAATAGGTTGTCGATTTAAATTTCTTTTGGTCTTTTTCAAAATCGAATATTTGGTCGACGTAGACTTTCCCGGCCTAGTTCATAGTGACGCTCATATTATTGCAAACAGAACTGTACGCAATAAGACGTACTCCTCTTCAGTTGGCGCAGATCGCTGGCTAAACGATGCGAAAATTCCATTTGTCAGATGAAAGGATATCCGAACAAATTTTACTGATGAATTGGTGTAAGGCTAGATGTTCAGCGCCCACAGCTTTGTTGCATTTTATTGTGTGTATGACTAACCTCGCTTGAGTTTGGTCGGCCTGACGGGATTCTTGTCGTGTATCATCTGTGATAAACTGCCCGACAGTGGGATCTTGGTGGACATAGCCGTCTCAGAGTCAGCAGGATCCCTCCCACATTCGCAACACCGATTAATGTTCCGTGACTTTAAAGACTTCGGCTAGGACTGAATAGCATTTGCATGTCCTTTTTTTACCTTTCGAACTCGTGACATCTCTATATCGATGTATTCTATACTTTTTTCCCCTGTCCAAAGGTTAAGAAGATTTTCTTCGACCATGGTCCCCGTGTAAGTGTAGCGATTCTTAAGCTGCAAGACTTTATGCTACAAATTTCCCAAACGAATGACGACAAATACCCAATTCACTCAAGTTGTTGGTGGAAAGTGTCCACAAATTAGCTAAATGCTTGGGAATTTTGTACCGCAGGCTTTTCTTGGTGTTTTGTAGTCGTCCGTTAAAACTGCAGCAAATTTTGCATCATCTAACCAGGTTGTATGGAAACTCTGTTTATTTAATCACGTTTTTTTCGTTGACGTGGGTCGTTCTCAAGTAGATTGGCAATGTTAATAAAAGAGCCAAGTTCTTCTAAATAAAAAACTCAATGTAACAAGTCAGCCGTGAAAAATACTGAGATCTAAAAGTACACGAAGTTCTTACTTCATGAAGGTTTAATATACCAAATATTTAAAGCAGAAAAATACTGAGGTAACTACAAATTAAGAGAGAAATTTTATTTTATTGATTTCTGATTTAAATTTGGTGGGTTTACTTGGCAACTTTTCTTTTAATTACGCCCAATTCGAAAGGTTTCAAAAACTAGACCATTTTAACCACCAATGATAGTAGTGTGGAATCTACTAAAATCAACATAGGTCTTACATTCCTTTACTTTTGTATATTTTCTGTTTGTTAGATATTGGTAGTTTCGATTTGAATTTCAATTATTTCTTCATTTCCTGGCAAGGAAATAGTTGTTGTGGAATGTTTTTTTGAAGTTCGGATGGCCCACTCTAGGTCACATATTTTTTGGAAACGTGCATTCTGAAACTGAAGTGAGGACAAATCAGGTCTATAGAGACTTCTCGATCTAGTATACTCTAAAATATAATTCCATGACTAAATTTAATGGTTACACCCTTAGATTTTTTTTGGTCATCAACATCCCATGAAATTTTTATAACTATATATCTACCTATAGATCCGTTGATTCTTAGAAAAATCATGAACTTTCAAGATGCATACAATACATGTATAATTTCAAAATGACAATAAGCAGACACTTCGAATGAAAATTCTTAGATTTTTTTTTGCTCCATATAATTAATTGACGACAATTCTGAGAAAGTGGATGGATACCACGCCCCCTTATAGAGAAACCTTTCGATTTATTCCTTTTCTTGCACCATAAAACCTGCCGTTGTGCAAAATTACAAGATTCTACGATTGAAGCCCTATATCATTTTGGTGAGGCACCTGTGCTTGATCAGCTTAGAAAATATTCCGAATTTGAAGCTTCTAACTTCATAAGTACTGATGATAGAGGGGGGTCGAAAATCGTCTGAGTTTGTCCCTGTAAAAAGGGTGTAGTGCCAGAACTTAGCTGGGCACTAACGTATCCTTTGATACACTTTCGCCCTTTTAGCTTACTTTGAGATGCGAAATACATACCCACAAATTTTGTAATTACCCACGATCTAGCATCACTGAGCTGCACAAGAACTCCCCGGAATTCGTCATCGAATTATATGTTTCCTAGGAAAGCATAGGGCGGGTACTTCTGCATAGCAAAATCGTGTCATTCCCTTTTTGAATGAACGAATGCTTGCAACTAGAAGAAAGGCAAGTCTAGTTTTTCTGACATGATCGCTTTATTTTCAAATGTCGTAAAAAGAAGTCCGAACTGAAGACCAGTCGTTTAGAGGACTGCCATAAGGCACGCTTTTCGAGAAAGGAGCACGTGACGGTTAGTCATCACTGCAAGGCATGCCTATCTGAAAGGATTTGATCAAATTTAATCAAAACCTAGCTGGATAAGCCCTAGTTTATATATCTAGATCATAACCATGAGCCATGATTATACAAAACATGTTACAAAAAGGAAACCCCTTAACAAAACAATCCACCACTTCGAATAGTTATAACCATTCATTTCGCACTCCTATGTGACGCCCATATCCAGATATCTAAATAATTCAAACATGCCCAGCTAGATGGCAAAAGTCAGACACGCCATACAAAAACCATCAGACGCTCTTTGAGCCGCCTTATTAAATGAAACCACATTGAGGAGAACGTAATTTGTTCAAGACAATACTTCACGCCAATTCATTGGCAACATTTGTTCAGCTCTTTGGGGTTCCGTCTATGGCAGCCACCATATGGCAGAGTCATGAATATCCTACACACATAAGTAGGTACACACAAAAATATCACGCTCAAAAAGAGAACAAATAATGCAATTCCCATTTCCCATCTCTGATGTGAAATGTGTTAGATATGCGCACCAACCCAACTACCCTCTTGTACTATACTTTCGCCAATGTGTATCTGTATTTAATATTTGTGCCGTTTTCGCTTAATGGACTCTAAAGTTTGTCATTACGGCACTGAAGAAGGGTGCTGCGTAAAATCCCCCAACCACTTTGCCATCATAGTCGTAACACAACATGCCTTCGTCATGGGTATATGTACCCAAATAAGGGATGTTTGTGCGACGACAGAAAGCTGTATTGTTACTTTTTCCAAACGCCCATACAACGATATGGGGTGACAGCCTAGGAATTTCGTGTCAACCATGACTCTCTGCCTAGCACAATCCAAATGGAGCATCCGAGTATTAAACACACACAGACACAGGAAAAAACAGCAAACAAAAAATTAAAAATCAATAGCCACAGAGCAGGGCCAATAGCAAGCTGTGCCACTGGAGCAGTAGAGCATAGGTACACGTTTCCTGCCAACGTTCAGTGTTGCCGTTGCTGTAGGTAGCGGCGGTTTATTTACACATTTTCTCAATTCGTTCGTTCAGTGTCACCACAATCCAAGTTGAGGGGCAGGTTGAAGGGTATTTTCACGTGTTTTATTTCGATGACGAGAATCGTAAAGAAGAGAACGACGGAATTGCGAGAATTGTGAGAAAATCAATTTATTTTTGTTTTCCTCATTTTGTGGCGGCAAAAAATAAAAGGTGCGGGTGGGGTGGGTGTTATGACTTATGACGCAACGACACACTTACCATTTGATAAACAGTGAGTGGACGCAAGTACTGAATTTATATAATTATGCGTTCAAGGAGTAGGATCAGAGGTTAAAATGTGACGCACTATTGAGTGGTCTGGTAGCTTCGGTAGAGTTTGAATTGGTCCCTCACAGAAGGAGAGGGTTACTACCATCGTAAAGCTTTTAACCTCAAAAGGCTGTTCAAATAATTCAAAAAGGATCTACCTATCCAACACTTAAGTTAGGCATCTAAGGACAAAATACAATTTTTTAATATATTATCTGTGAATAACGAGATAGATTAATCATTCGGATTTTTGCCGCAATGGGTAAGATGGAAGACTGAGGGGCATGTGGTTCTTTACTCCGATAAAAAGACTTACTACTCCGAATAAAGCATTTTCTGGTCGTTTTAACTCCGGAAAGTTCGCATAGGTCGACGAATAACAATATTTATTTATGGCGTGGCTTATGACAGCACTCTTACAACTATACATGACACAGTCATACAAGCGAGTAAATTACCTCCCAAAATGAAGGACTGACCAAAATCTTGAAGACTCATCGCATAACCTTTTATAGTCAATATTGATCGGCTGCAATACGAATCAAAATTAACGACTTACCCATCCAACCTCGAAGTTTAGCAAAGAATAACTTCAGGTGGAAGCAACTATATAAAACCCAGGTTAGAGTTCGAATTGAACTCTAAGAGCAGTAGGAAGCTAGGGAAATAGTACAAAATGAACCAAGAGGATCTTCGAGTTTCAGCATCTGCGTTCGAGACGTCAGAGTAGACCAAGCCAATGTGGATGCTAGCTAGGTAGGAATGGAGGGAAAATAATCCGGTTCCAGATACATTAAATTGACTGAGCCACAAGTCAATACCGAAAAAGCTGGTCCGAAGTAAAAAAAAAACTGTATAGACTAGCCAAAAATTGCTTTAAAATTAAGAATGTCCTTTATAGGTATCAGGTATCGCCTAAAAAAGATGGAACTTTTAGAGGATAACCCCTATAGACAATGCCTCAAAGACGTGGAGGAGATGGCCCATAAACAGAATTAAGAATAGGTGCACTGTAAGAAAATAAACCAGATAATTATTAAACAAAATCTGGAGTTAATGCCAGCAATCGAGCTCACCCTTACCAAGAGAAGAATTTGACAAAAAATATTTACAGAAGGTTTGGTTAGGTTGCTGTATAGAAAGGTGAAGAGAGTAGAACGACTCTGATTTGACCATATATTTGTCAACTATATCTAGCATAGGGTCCAATGGACCATGATAAACCCTTTACTAACCTTTTAGATAAGGCGCAGTGGCTTAGTAGTTAGTGTGTTGAACTACTAAGCGAGGGGTCGTCGGTTCAATCTCCGAAAGAACACAAATTGCATCCCAATGTTTTTGTGACAAGCTTTTCAATTAGCCGTTGGGACTCCGTATAAAATTGTAGATCCCTTCCATTCGTTCCGAAAATGAAAAACTCACACAAAACGAATGGCAGAACTGCTGACGTTTGCAAAGTCAAAACAAAGTATTCATTGCGATTGTCAAAACCCATCCAAGAGTGGTCGCATTTATCGGTGAATATTCCAAGCAATGTTCATTTTCATAAACGTGACAAAAAACCAAACATTTCTTTGCAATTCGCAGTTGTCACGCGATTCCGTTTTTAGTCATCGTCACCAAAACATGACACCTTACATTTGTCATTACGAATTTTTCGTGACGTCTGACGTCTATTTTCTAAAAAAAAAATCAATTAAAACATTGGCAACCTCTCGGATATTGACCTGGCTGATGTTATGGATTATGGATTTTGTTGTTGTCAGTTGCCACCTTAATCGGAAGGGTAAGGGCGCTTTATTAATAACAGCTATATGTAGACACGCTCATTGAACCAACATCGAATGTTTATTTTTATTTCTTATTAAGTCACTTAAAGTTTCCTGACTCTTTAACATATTTGAAAAACGTAGAGGCATACCCAATGCTTGTACGTCAATTTTACGTTTCGAAATATGGTAATGTCAAATTAACTTATGTTCTTAAATAAATAAAAATCGCTATTTCAAACGAAAAAGAGTAGATAAAGCGGCTTTTGAGGAATTGGGTTCAAATGGACAGAGCATTCGAAACCCAGTCCAAAAGGTGCTAACGACGACCAGAGAAATCTGCTACGAATGCAACAACAGCCTAATTTGCAAACGGAAAGTTACCAGAAAGACTGCTTGCAAGGCTTAAAAGTAGCTTGTTTTTTATCGAAAAAAAAACCAAACCTTAGGTGGATATGTGGTTTAGCGATAGATTTTTTTAAACGAAACATTCTAAGAGTTTGAGTTTTTTTGACAGCGCTAAAATATGTGGCATAATGATCTAAATGCGTCGGCTTTTTGTCAACAGTTACTTCCTTGTAGGTACCTAACCTAACCTACTTCCATATAACCTTTCCTAACCGTGGAGATTTTAACGCCAAGTTCGGAAAGAAGGACATATATTTGGTAGGATTTCCACGACCTGCGGAAATTCTCCTGCAATTTGTTGGAACGTTCCGAGGTTCTTATACCGACTTTTGCCATAGAGCTGCGACAGCAAGCTCCAGGAAAGCAGTAACAGTACTGCCATCAGACCATCAGAAATGCCGAGAAACAAGACACAAGATTGACACGAACATACATTCATATTTAAACAACCAAGTTCCTGGGTAAGGAAAAAGCCAGGCGGGTATACATTATACAACTGGTAGAGTAAGTTTGGGTATTATGTAAGGTGCATATAGCTATATCGGTAATATGGTACGGGAAGTTTTCTCGAGCAAAATTTGGGAACCCTTTGCAAATTGACGGTTAGGCCCAGTTATATTAATCAAATAATATTGGCTTTAACTGGTATCAAAATAAAGCTAATCAATTATAGAATTTTTTACAAGAGAAATTGCTTTATTCTGATTAAAACTTTTGTTTAAATCCACTTCTATTATTTCACTGATTGAAATCGATTTCAATGAACAGCTGATTTTCGGTTCTCTAATTAATCGTTTCACTAATGTATTCGATTCTCTTTCTATTCGCAGCTGTCAGTTTTGCGTTCAATGATTAACTCTAACCTCGAAACCTTGAAACCTCTGTTCAATTTCAGTGACAGGTCCTTCCGCTGACAGCAATTTTTGAATTATTGCTATAACTGACTTGTCAAACAAATTAAACCACCGTTCCACTGATTTCCAATGATGCATTTCAATGATAGCTATAATTGTGGCCTTAGTAATTGCAGTAAGAATTCAAATTCGTTTCTCATCACGTTCCAAATGTGTCATGGTGTCAACTGGAGCTTTTTTCTGTCAAAATAGCAACTCTAGAAGTGCTCGTTCAGGTCGAAAAAAGTGTACGGCGGTACGTTCAGTTTCTCAAGCATGGTTTTTATTGTTACGATTGACGTCTTATATTCCATTCTCGTCGTAACCTCACCATAAATCTAATAAATTCGCTCTGTGAGTGGTTATATTTTTGTTAGCACACATGTTTGTTTTCAAATAAAAAACTAGACGACTGTATAAATTTTAAATGCAACGGCTTTCGCCAGGTTTTTTTTAAATATAGCTTCAGTAGATAGCTTCAAATTTATGTGAAGTGCGGTTTTAATTTTGACAGTTAAACGTGTACTTTTTGTGTGTGCAGTGAGCGTAGTGACAATAAGAACTCAAGTCGGAGAGAGAGCTGAACGAGACGTCAATCGTAACAATATTTAACATTATTGAGATTTGAGAAACTGAACGCACTGCGGATAATGTCATGTCAAATGTCAGATTGAAATGTTTGTTGTGCTATAAGAAACAAATTTTGCGCAAAAATATGCAATTATGAGTGAAAATTTAAACTTTATTTGGCATACATAATTTATATTGACTTGGCCTATTAAAACATTCATATTTAAAAAAAAATCACAGAAAACCAAATCTCACATATTAACTGCTTCAACGAATTTCATTGAAATGAGCAATCCTGAATGTCGGGGGAATTCTTTCAGATCTTCAATAAAAAAACCCCATAAAAGTTCTTGTCTTGTGTAAAAAACAAAATTGTTTTGTTAGACGAACAATCATTCTATTGAAAAATCAGTTCTTCTTTTTCTTGGAATAACTTCTACTTAAACATTTTTGAATACGAAAAGGATTTTGGGAGAAAAACACAACCGAAACTGATAAAGGTGCCGCTGTGCAAGTCCGCTTTGATTTTTTTACGCGACAAAAACTCTTTTCAATGTCGTAATCAGCTAGTTTTACAGATTTTTTAAGTAAATGTTATAAAACACCTGACAAAATTGCATCTCCTCTCCATACGAAATGTCACGAACACGATGTGTTGATGTAGCGCATTCGACTTAAAAAAGAAGCTTTGTCGTCCCACGTGCTAAAATTGTGTGTTTCTCTCTTATTTCAGCGCACTACACCGCACACAGTAAACACGTTCTCATAATCAAAAGTGACTCACGTAATTGTTCTACGATACGTCATATAAAAAAACGAGACTCACGAAGAAAATATTTTTATTTTTTCAGCATATCTGGGTACTTACGATTTGTACGAGTACATAATTTTTAAAAAAAGATAAATCAATAAAAACTGCTGCGGTCAGATGTTTATATTTGTAGCGATCGTTTATTGACCTATGTTTACAGCTCCACTGTTGTTTTAGTTTGTTATTTGTTGATTAGCTGTTGAACTTGTACGTAGAGAAAACAGACGGAAGTGAATTTGTAAGCAACAAATAAACGCAATTAGTTTTACGGAATCGAACACACGTGTATAGGTATGTGCAATGTTTTACGGTTACGATTATTTTGATCGTTTTACACTAATTCACACAACACTTTTGACAGGAATTGTCGAATAGCATTTAAATATAACCACTAGCACTTTTCACGGACTATCCAATGTAAGGTATACAAATTCAGCTTGAAAAATAAACTTTGCGCAAGTTGAGAGTAATGTTAACTCGTGCGGTAATTTATCGAGACTGTGCTATTTTTTAATGATAACAATGTGGAAGTAGTGGAATTTTGTATATACGCTCTTAAGTACTGGTGACGCGTACAGTAACAATGTTTGTTTAATTAACTTATCTTTAGAGCAGCAAAGAGAGGGAATACCTAGAGAGAGAAAATCATTTTGGATTTTTTTGGAGTTATGAATTATGAATACATCAACAACAATAGAGAGAGTATAATAAATAATAAGGATTGGTGAATAAGTTGGTGTTTAAAAATAAATTGTCAATCGTTTTGACTTTCCGAAGCTACAAACAAATAAACACAATCCTATTGACAGCAACTTTGGCAAGAGTGGAAAAAATTATCCGTAACAAATTTATCGCAGATTATATTTACAGATCTGTCAAAACAGAAAAATATCTATCCATATAGAAAAATGTAAAACGTTAAAACGATAAAAAGAAATAATGCACATTCTGTTCCTACCTTTCATTATGAGTTGTTAGAAATAATATTTTCTTAATAATTAAGAAAAAACTGTAAGAACTAAATACCTATAGTGCTAAAAAATCTGTTGAATTATTTGTATTAATTTGTTAGCATTTGAGAGTCGGGAAAAACGTAAGCGTAAAATTTGTGGCATTTACGTAGCAGTTTTAAAATAAAGATTCAACTCTAACGTCGATGCTAACGTCAATGACGCTTTTCTAATGTGGTATAGAAGCCGTAAAAAACCATTGATTCTAAAAAGCTCCCGGCGGATGTCAAAGTGCCTGCTGATGCGACAATCTTTTTTCGCATGAGGCATCTGTTGTTTTTTTTTCGTGAAGAAATAAAGGATGTGTGAATACCTACTTCATGTAAAACGTCAACAAATTTTATTTGGACTAGGTATTTTTTTTTTTTTTTTTGTTGGAGGTTGCTACTATTCGATGGAGCACTCAGACACAATTACTTATCCATTGTACTACCAAAACAGACACAAAACAGAAGAAAGATGAGAAGGAGCTTCAGTGATGAAGACCGTAGATGTTCGTCACTCACCATACGTCAGCCCCAAAGATCCACCATCTGATGCGAGCAAAGGCATGACAACTACATAGGAAGTGTTCCGCTGTATCGTCGTCCTCTCCACAAGGACAGGATGTTGGTGTCGCTCAAGCCCAGTACATTACGTACTTGGCAAAAGCTTGGTGGCCCGAAAGGATACCCACAAACAATCTACAGGCGATTCTCCTGAGAGACAGAAGGAAAGACGTGGACCTTTTGCAGATATCCGGACGCAGTCGTTTGGTCTGTATACACCCAGCGCCAGCACAGTCACGCCACCGACACTCGTGTTCACGAGAAGCCGAAGTATCAATGGATGATCAAACCACAGATGCAGGCAGACCCAACGCAGGTTCAGGTCCTGAGAGAGCTTCTTCTGAACCCAGCTTGGCAATCTTACACCAGCGATCTTGTTTCCCTGGAAACCAGTGTAACCTGGGGCTGGGACCCAAACATGTTTTACTGCGTTTAGCCTTCTGACCAAGTTCAGAGAAAGCTTGAGTTTAAGCACTAACTTGGACGAGGTAAGAGGGTTATGCAGCGCTTTTAGAGCAGCTTGGCTATCATTGCAACCGCATATGCTACTAGCCCTCCAACTGTTTGTCAATGTTTGTCTCAATATAGTGCATAGCCATAAGGATAGCGAAAATCTCCACTTGGAAGACAGATCCGTTAAGACATTCTTTCTCTGGCTCAGCGTCTGGCCGAATTCATTCCGTTGCCTGAGGAAAGTTGACGTGGTAGTTTTGTCGCAGTAGGATATTTGGTGTCATTGCATCAGACGGCATATCCATAAGACAGGGGTCAAAGGATAATTCTCGCACAAGTCCTTCAAAATTCCAATGCGCGTGGTATCAAAAGCCACCTCTCTTTAGCCGAGAGATGGATTTCAGTGTACACTCCATGATAAAAATATCAAGGGGGTGGGACTACGTATACGAACGCATTAACTAGGTAAGTTGAATTGTTGTTGTTTTATCGCGGTTTGTTTTTGAATTTTGACACTTCTAAATATCAACTGAGTATACAGGCGGGATTTGCCCACTACCCCTCCGTAAACGACAACTGAAAAACTTAAATCACGTGACCAATCTAGACCAATAAAAACTCAACTACCTATATCTATTCAATCAGCTGTCAGACTTACTTAACTAGAAGTCCGAATGTCTTTACTTACTATCAACTAAGCTGAAAAAGGTTGTTGTTTTTTGACATAATATGATCAGTATAGTATTAAAAGGCGAGGTAGGTTTAGGTACTGAGGCCCCTCCTTTCGCAGATTTTCTAACTCTGACACAAAGATGATGTGTCAGTGGACCTTAACTCTTCGATGATGATGCCAAAGTTAAAAACTGGTAACCAAATCACGTTTAAAAGATAATTAATAAATCAGAACTCTGGTTATAGTCCCTACCTATATAAATCACATACGACCCAAAGTAGTGTGGTATTCGGGGTGGAAAAGAGAACAATTTTTTAGGTAGCAATATATATTGGATTTTGAGCACTTTTCTTAATCTTGATTTCTGTTCAGTGTTGGCGGCAGAGATTTATCAATTTAAACAGAAATTTGACAGATAGTTTAATTTTTGTATCTGCAAGGAAACACAGTGCATCGAATGAATTCATTTTTGAATTGACGATCGCAATTGTTTTGACACTTTACTCAAAATTTAAGGTACGTACCTATACATTTTTTTTTTCTTTTTTTTTTTTTGAAGCGTTCAGAATGAGAACGGGTTAAATGACATTTTGACATTAATTTGTCACTTAATACCATGTCATTCTTAACGCCTGCACGGTTCAACGTACTGAAAGGCTAGCCCATTCACGTTAAACGATTACAACCATCGCAATGTGAATGTCATAGGTACCTATTTTGCACTTCTCAAATTCAAAAAATTGCCTTAAGTTGCCTTTAATTGTCATTATGTTACCTTTTATTTTGCCGAATATTTTTTGGCCTTCTTATCTACTCTATTTTGTCAAGAATTTTCGTTACTTTTTTTTTATAACAGCGTGTAGAGATTTTGCAAATTCTAAAAACATATTGTTCAAATGACAAATTGGAGAGCTGGGATGGAATTCTGTGATTTGCGATAGTTGATTGCCACAATACAATTTTTTGGTCTACGTAAAGGCCTCGTCAAACAGAGCGCGTTTTAACGCTCCGTTCCACCGCCGCGTTGTAATATACTGAATAACGTATCCCCCGTCACACAGAGCGCGTTTTCAACGCTGCGTTGAATTCACCACGGCGTTTGAACGCGGCGGTGAAACGCGGGGTTGTGAAAAATTACAGATTATTTTATGACGCGGCGCGTTTGAAATAATTTTTCATGATTTTATATCCTAAAAAACGAAAAAATTAATCGAATGTGTTTGAAATTACCCATATTTGAATGTTATGTTCGAGAATCGTATACAAATGCAGTTTTAAAGGCTGGGATATGGGAGGCAATATCAAAAGAATTTTTCTTTTTGTAAATTTTGTGCACCATAAAAATCCTTTTTCTTTTTAGGGAATTACATATCACGGCAAAAAAAAAAATCCGAGCTGCTTTACATTTTTTTAGACAATGAAAATCAAGAGTCATGGACATTAAAGAGATCTTTCTGTTTGACGTCCTCTAACGCGGCGGTTAGAATGTTGCGTCTAAATAATCTTACCGCCGCGTAAATTAATTTCACCGCTGCGTTAAAAACGCGTTCTGTCTTCTGTTTGCCGAAGCCTTAAGCTGATAATCACGGCAATTGTCGCTTTTTTGCGATCGTTTTCTTGCTATCACCTTGGGGAATTCCACCCCTGGATTTATTTAAACAATTTACCCGGTTTCCATTTTGTTTTCTGAAAAATTCAATAATCCTCATCCAAAATGAAAAACTTCAATAATCCATTACCTTTTAGTTTTGTAATGTCGAGCACAATTTTTATTAGGTACCTACTCTCCAGTCCCTCGGTTTAGCGAAATTAGCTACAGCTTATTGGAAATGAATAGGTAGGCAGAGGGGTGCTCTAGTAGTAGATAATGTTAGATGCTTAGTTATAAGGCGAAAGCTTGTTAAACATTTTGCTATCCTGCCAGCATCGTGAATAGGCCTACCCGATTTTAAGCAACACAATTTTGTTTGGTAAACAATTGAATACAGAAAGCGGAATGAGATGAAATAAGACGCAGAATGTAGGTATTCCATTTCTGGTCCGAAAGTTCTGAACAAAAATAGAGTCCACCCATGTTCTTGGAAGTTTTTGTTTTTCTTTATTTCTAGTGCTCAATTGGTTGTTTTGTGGTCGTTTCTGTTTCGGGTAAACATTTTAAATAACCAATTATCAGATAGAAAAAAAGATGCCATGGCAAATAAACACATTGTAGCCTTCAAAATACTTAACCTAATTGGCAACACTGCAACCAAAGAAAGATACCTACTACTAAATGTACTTCAGCAGAGCGCAATATTACATAGAAGAAAATGTATCAGCATAAACATACAAAAAAAAAACTAAGGCTCCTCAATGGCAAAGAAGATGGTTTCGAGCCTGCGCAATATCGAACCTTCCCAGCACCTATCCATGTCTGCGTGTTTGTTCAAAATAATGAATACCTAAAGAAAATGAGGTTTAAACTTTCCAAATCCTAAAAAATGAGAAAAAGGTCAGTCAAACTATTTATTCTTGACCGATTTTCGTCCTGGTCAATTGTAACACAAATAAAAATAATGCTATTCCTAGACACCAAAATAATATGTTCTACCGACCCATTGCCATTCGGATTTCTTATGCAAGGACGTCGGCAGTCGCCTTCCCCCACATGCCAAGGTTTTTCTGCAGAGTAGCCGCGCAGTAGGGTAGCAGGCCATATAACAGCAATCAGCAAAAACCACCCCAGGAGAAGAAAAAAATCGAAAGGGACAACAATTAGCAATTGTTTTCTTGTTAAGCCATTACGCTCAATCTTAATCCAATGACTGGCACAACAGAATCGATGACTAGAAATGAGATGTGAATTCATATGACAACAAGATTTCATGAGTAACTTTGGATTCAGAAGAAATATCGAACTTATCCGTATGTTGGTGGGTTTTCTCCAGCAGTTTGCTAGCACGGGGAAGTGTGGCAGTGGCGCTGTGGGTAGGTATCTAATAAATGGTATCCAGTACTAGTGCCAGAGCCAGTATCCACCCTTCATTTATATACATGACGTCATAGATTATATTTCTTTTTCTCCATTCGATTACTTTCTCTGCTGGCTACCAACTAATCTGAGCGAAAGAAAAACTTAAAAATTATTGCTTACCTGGCTGTTTTTTGTTGTTAGTTTTCTACAACGAACGTTTGAAATTCCTTTGAGCAGAGCAGACTCTGGTTAATTGATTTTATGATGCAGGAATGTATTCCTTTTGCACTACTTTTTTATGTGAGTCGATGGGTGTTGGTTGATTGATTGGTTTGATTTTTTTTTTTGAGGATTCCGCACTGATTGCACTAGAATTGCAAATGAAATGACTTTTTTGATTCAGGGATAATTGATTTCTTTCTCTTTTTATAGATTTATGTGGGACGTATGGTATATTTTTTTAGCACTCCAGTAACACTTTTGACACAGGAAGAGAAAAAATAAGTGTGATACAGCCCGAAAGACGGAAAAACACTTCCGCCAGACACCTTGATTGCTTCAAGATCAAAAGAGAACTGTCAGAATGTGTCATTTTCTAATACTCATGTGGTGGAGACTGGAGAGTTTTTGTTGTTTGATCAGTGTTCTTATTTCGTCGGATTTCTCCCTTTTTTGGGATTTTCGATGACCGAAAAGTTTTCTTTTGGAATGCAAAAAGGGATTGATATCAGGAATCCAAAAGAACACATTTATGAACACACTTAATATTCATGATAAAGAGCTCGTGTAGTTCGCCTGTTAGCAAAATTATCTAGTATCGAAAATAATCATAATAATTTAACGAACTGAGATTTGTATATTAATTTTTACTAAACACTATTTTTTTTCCATGGAATACAAATTTTGCATTTAAAAGTTGGACTTTTTACGGAAGTATCAACAATTTGGGTATGGAAAAATAACACATTAGTGGGAAAATTAACAGTGGGTGCTAGAACACTGTTAGCGGTGAAACGTAAAAAGTGCTGCCAGAATCTTGTTCAAATTGCAACTTTAGTGTAGAGATTAGCTTTCAAAAGATAATGGCACCACCAATACGGTATATGGTCAATGTTTCCCCAGCTTCAACTTTTTTCGTTGAAGTTCACGTGAAATCCAATTTTTCATACAAAATTTTTACTGCGAATTGTCAAAATGAACTTTCCACGTGATGATTTCAATAGGCAGTACGCTGTTCGCTGTTGAATAAATTTGCATAATTTGAGGCAGATTATGAAAATTTTACTGTTACAAAAATACCTTCATAAATTTTTTTCTCATGATATGGAACATTTGAAATACAACTAATGTAGTAGATTTTTGCGATGAGTGAATTCAGATCATGACGTCTTTGATTTGCGAAAACTAATTACTGCAACAATACATCTTATCAGAAATTTTGAACGTAAGATGAAAATGAATTACACAGAGTTAGAACAAGTGCTTATTAGCAAATGCATAAAAAAGAAATTAAAGAAATAGATCTACTACATATAAAGTAAATTATTATCTCTCTTTTCCATTCCTCCATACTTTTTATGAAAAAACTACACAGAAATATTTAAATCGCATTTAGTTAGCCAATAAAATGTTGCTAAAAGGCGATCTAACGTGGTTCTGTATATAGACATTTAGTTTATTGATAGTCATGAAAAAATGAGGATGAAATTTTACTAGTCCTTTGAAAGTTCCACAATTATTCCAACGGAAGCATTTCGAACTTTGGAATTCCTACAAAAAGGGAGAAATCAAACAACCAGAAGACACTTAAAATTTTCAGAACAAATTGTAGTAGTCTTCTGTAATTCTCAAATGAAACAGCATTCAGTTTAACCAGTATAAAATACCTGCGTTTACTTTCAGTATTTTTAATTGAAAGAGTTTAACAAATGGCATTACCCATATGAAACTAAGTACCAACAGGGCAAAGTTTAACTTTTTTTTTAAGCATTATAAAAGACACAAAAAGTTCCTTCGAGGACGCTCAACTATACTATCGGACAAGTTGAGGCAACCGCCGATCCGCTGGTAAAAGCGATAAAATCCAAGATTCTAATTTTTCCTTTGGAATTTTTATTGCCCAAGGTTTCGGTGGAAGGCTGCAAACGAAACAAAGAATAAAAAGTGTTTTTAAGCATAAACCAAAAAAATCTCACCTTGTTGACCAGAGACCCTGCCTCTGATCCTTTGCATTTTTCTCTACTTTAACCAAATGTTTATAGTACTTTTGCCACTGTGGGTCGTTGACGCTTGGTGGTATATCTACAGTCTTTCCAAATCCAAGGCTGAGGAGTGCTTCGGATGCATCAATTATTCCCTGAAACGAATGAATAAGTAAAAGCACGTAGGGGTACCGAAAGGTGTTTTTCTACCTGTTTATTTTCGGGGCATATTAGCAGAACTTGACAAACGGCACTGTTGTCATCTCCATTACGCGATAAGGGAATGAATTCGATGCGTCTACCCACAGCAACAGTCTGTAGCCAGGAGTATCCGTTTGCATTTACGGTAACGCCAGGTAACTAGATAAGGAAAAAATGTTTTTTTTTCAGCAAATCAGCTCGGACAAGTAGGAAATCAAATTGCCTGCGGCGGTATATGTCCTGTAGGAAAACTATACACCTTGTAATGCTTACCTTAACTGGCAAAAGCCTGTTGAAGGGAATCAAAAATCCCAGTGGCGGTCTATGATTAACCAACAATAATGGACCACTTTTGGAGCTTGGATCAATCGATTCGATGCTTCCATATTGAGTAATTTTATTACGAATAAATATTTTGGGTATATCTCTACCTTTTCCAAATTTTGTTACCTTATTAAAAGAAATACGTTAGTTAAATTCAGCAAGGACAACTACAAAAAAAAAACTACTAACCGGGCGGATTTTGAGATACGCGTATGCGAAGAGTATTCCTGATGCTGCATAGACACCGATCTAAAATAATCGCATTATATAATAACAAACAAATGCTAATAACTCGTTTCCATATTATAGAAAAGATAAACATTTAAGTTTAGGTAATCAATCAGGGACGCTTACCTCAACACCTTTCGTGTCTTTCTGCATGTAGTTGCAAAAACCTTCGTAGTAGTTCGATAATTTACTCTTTATCGCTGCCATCTTGTGGATATGTTGTCGTTTGTAGCTGGATAATAATAATTTGCTTGTGCTATGATATTTTAGGAAGGTTACTTCATATCTTTTCAACTAAAAATAAGAAAATCGTCAACAAAATCATCTGCGGAGATTACTCCTCCACAATTTTTTTTTGACAAGTGTCAAAACTGACAGTTATGTCAAGTGCGTAGCGCAACGGAATCAAAGTTCAAGATTATCAAGAAGTTTAGTTTGGTTTGTGTATTCAATTGCACTACCTTATCGATGTATCAACAATTTCTGCTCCTAGATACCTAATGAACGTATCGACCTCGTTACATTTTGTTTGAAAATAAGAGAGAAAGAAAGTGACCTTTGAATACTTTTTCTAACTTACCGCGTCCCATTTTGATGTGGTACTCCATTCCGCAGAAAATGCCCACTAGCTTATATGCATTGATATGCATCGCCTGTGATTCTCAGATGAAATCGTTGCGAGCGAAGTTTTCTTGAAATTTTGCTGGGATGTAGTGCATACTTCGCCCGCCGTCAATTTGCTTATCGTTCCCTAGGGAGTTAACATAATCTTAATCTATGCATTCGCATAAGCTTCATTAAGATGTCCACCATTGTGGACCAGTGGATTTTTTTGTGGTATGCTGGTTTACTGGAACTGGAAAACCAAAAAAACTCAACTTCTCACAATACACGATTTAAAAAAAAACGCTTGTAGTTTTATTGACAGTAAAAATATATTTATTTAAAATATACCAACGTAAGTAAACTCTTATTTTACACTTTGCACATCACAAACATTTTAACACTTCAATGAAACAAAAAGAAAAAAAAAACCTTTTAAAACCACAAACCGTCATCTTCATTTTCTTCTTGTGCTTCGGTCGGTTTAACTTCCAGCGGAAGAGAATTGCTTGCATCCGCTTCATCTTGGATGGATGGAAGAGAAGGAGCTGGGATAGAAGGCGGTGGAAGTGAAGGGGGTGGTGTTGAAGGGAGCGAAGGAAGCGACGGCAGCGAATGAAGAAGAGGAAGAGAAGGCAGCCCAGCAGCTGGTGCATTAACAAATCCATCTAAGTTAAATTTATTTTCTTCCTCCTCGTCACTCTCGGAGATAGCAAGATCCTCGTCGATGCCAACATTTTCATGCTCAGGCATATCAGATGGCATCAGCATCGGTACTTGTGAAATCGGCTGTAATGGTGCTGGCTGCTGCTGCGGCTGCTGTTGTATCTGTTCACTCTCTGTATCGGCGGAGGATAACTGCTGCTCGTTGTTTGGTAGGAACTGCGACAGCGGTTGCTCGGTTTGTGACTGCGAAGTAGGCAGTCGATTGCCCATGCTAAGAAAGTCCGATGGGTCATAGTTGGGATCCAGATCGATGGAATCATCTAAATCAAAGAGATTTTATCAAATTATATTAACGAGGTATATATCATAATCATGATTTTTGATAGTCAAACAAAAGAGCGACATAAAATTGTGGATTGGATCCGATCGCAGGTGAGAGGAAATTTTGATTTGATTTATTTTTTGTTCATGTTTGCTTAATGAGAAATATGAGATTAGATCCAATCAGTGTGGTGGAGCTCAAAATTTGGACAAGGAAAAAAAGATTAGGAATAATAACATTGAAAGCAAACAAATAAATTTATTGGTTTGAATGGAAAGGGGATGTAAAGACAAAATAAATTGCAAAAGGAACCTTGTGGCTGTTGAGTGTAGAATCCGACTCCACTCAACTGTACCATAGCTTCAGCTGCCTGCTGGCTATCGTCCTCGCCATGTTGTCCTTCGTTAGTTACACATACAATAGGTAATGTAAAATATAACATTGATTTTATATGGATTTGATGTTAATGAGAAACACTTTATGCAGTGAGCGACTTTATTTAGTTTTTTTTTCTATTGCTAATGTTGTTCAAGTTCATACGGGAAAAGAGGTAGAATATCAAAAGAGATTTGTTGTATCGATTTGTTACGTCTTCTCTAATATGCATTAATAATGTGAGCTGGGTGTCACGGCGCACGAGAAGAATGCTTTGAAATTGGGGACTTAAAGATTGCTTTTCGCTGATGACTTGACCATCCGTAGGTCCCCCAGACTAAATTTTAGCACACACTCGAACGGTCTGTATCTCCGCATTTAACTGGAGACCCATTCAGACAGGAAGAGAATTATCTCAGGAAGAAAGTGAGAGCTGAGTTGTCTTGCAGGATAAATTGGTCTTAACAATATTGTCATGAAATTTAGGTATTGACCAATTGGATAAGCTTGCGAATAAAAGCTTCAAATAGGATTGACAGGACCAGGATGAGACGCAAATCTGCAAAATTGAGAATCACAAATAACTCTCCTTATACAGAAATGTCTAATTATGCGATAAGTTTAACACCGTGAAGAAAATTGGGAAGATGTTCTGACGGAGGATGATGCCGAAAACATATACCAAAAGCTAAGTGACAAGATGCAACATATATATAAAACATCAACCGTCAAGAAAATTCAAAATAGAAGAAAGCCTAGTACATGGATGACCCCGAGTTTAATTGTGAATTGCAAACGAAGGGATGAACTATACACAAAGATTACAAACATTTTAGAAAGAAAATAAATAAAGAAATAACATTACAAAAATCCTATTTCTATAAAAACCAATTCAATTTATTCAGAGCTGATCCTCGCAAAACATGGAGACTAATAAATGAGCTTTTGGGAAGAAAAAAGTCAAATATCGATGAGACCATGATAGCCAATTTTCCAACGGAAGTTACAATGTTAACTTATGAATGTGCAAACAATTTTTTAACACAAACGATTAACATAATCCATCGATGCAATGCGATAACGTCAACCCATACAAATAAAACCATAGCGTATTCAATATTCGCCAAGGCTACTACCATTGATGAGGTAAATAAAATAATAAGCAAACTGGGCGAAAATAAATCGCCAGGTGTAGATGAAATTCGAGAAGTTCACATAAAAAACATGCAAATCTATTTGCTCCTATCCTCTGCAAGTTTATTAACCTCAGCTTGACAAAATCAAGAATTTCAATAGCCCTTAAAACTGCAGTAGTAAGGTCAATCTACAAAGGAGGAGTAAGAGACTAAATCAGTAATTATAGACCAATTTCAATTCTCCCAGTTATTGAAAAATGTATGGAAGGCGTAATTATGGAACAATTACAGAATTTTATAGCCAAGCACTCTTTAATACATAATAGTCAATACGGGTTTCAAAAAAGTAAAGGCACTGGCAAACTCCTAGCTGAATTTGCAAACTTGGTTAACAATAGCCTGAACAGAAGCCACCATGTCTTAGTAGTATTTATGGACTTTAGTAAAGCATTCGACACATTGAACCATTCCAAGTTATTAGAAGCTCTACGACGCGTTGGTATGAGAGGAATAATGGCGGACTGGTTAGGGGAGTGTCTTTATGATAGGATATATTGTGTGAAAATTAAGAACGCGATGAGTGAGAGGAAAAGAGTTGAATATGGAGTCCCCCAGGGACCAAAACTTGGCCCAATCCTTTTCCTTCTCTACACAAATGAGGTATTAAACGTTTTTAAAAAGGGCACTCCCTATGCTTTTGCCGATGATACAGCGATTGTGGTGCATCACAGATCTTTAAATAATGCAGGAAGAACTAGATGTTGCTGTTAAGTGGTGCCACAATAATGGTTTGGTTATCAACGCTAAGAAGACAAAAATCATGCACATACGCAACCCAAGTTACAAAGCAACGCAATTACCAATAATTATTAAAAATGATGAATGGGGTGAGGTCCTCGAACTAGTAGAGAGCTACAAATATCTTGGAGTTGTAATTGACAGCCATTTTCTCTAGGACAAGCATATCAATAAATTGCGTATGGAGCTGAAGAAGGCTTTATACGCACTAACTCATTTAAAGTACCACGCATCAGCACCGGTTTTGAAACATGTGTACTATGCTCTCATTGAATCCAAGCTTCGATATGGTGTACTTGCCTGGGGCGATGCAGCGAACACTCACATTCAAAAGCTGCAAAGACTACAAAATGCGGCATTAAAGCTTATAAACGGCAACAATCCACATCAAGGCGAACAAGATTTCAAGGTGCTTAATGTAAAACAGCTTTTCAAGATGGCGATAGTTTTGGAGTTCTCGGATGACAACCACTTTATCAGACCAATCGATCATGACCGGAATACCAGACGTCGCTCCCAAGGTATGCTACAAGTGCCAAGAAGTAACAACTGCTATGGAAGAAGACAGCTTCAATTCAGCGTTCCATCTATCATCAATGAACTACCTCAAGAACTTTCGAACATAACAAATTACAAAACAAGAAAAAAATATCTGAAAAATGTCTTCCTAAATCTCAACATCTAGAACTCAACAATATAAATTAGTAAATAAATAAAAAAAAATAACCATGGAATTAAAATCACAAATATAATTATATGTTTATGTAAAAACTAAGCTAAATATTTGCTAAAATGAAAACTCATGTCACCCAATCTTCTGCAGAAAAGCCTCGGCTTCGCAGAAACTATTGTTAAAACCTTGAAAACTTTTATGCGAAATAAAACGTGATAGGTACAAAAAAAAAACCTATGCCTCGAATCTGTAGATGAACTAGTTTAAATTGGTTAAGAATCTGGGGTCAAATCGCGTCGTCCGCGAACGAGCATTACGTGGCGGAATTTGTTTTTGTTTCACATATAAAATCAACTTAATTCTGTAAACGTAATTCTCGTTCACGGACGAAGCGATTCGCTACTGCTTTCTTACGACGAAAACCTTAAAAATATAACATGTGCCCAGAGACGGTATGTTAATCCAGTCTTCGACATTAGCTTAGAAGACGCATTTTCAAAAAATTAAGTTGCTACTAAGCTTTCTCTAGCCTTCATAAGGTTCACCCGAAGCAACATTTCTACGAAGCATCAATAACCTTCAACTTTTCCCGTATTTTGTGTTATAACAAATAAAACAAATTCGCTCACTGCATAATTTTCTTTACGACAGCTTAGATGTAAATAATGAGAAACACTTTCACACAACGTACCTTCTTCCGGTTGTCCAACTACGATTTCGGTTTCTTCTGCCTTAATAGTGTCTATTGGTACAGCAGCTTCACCTTGATCTAATAGCGTAGCTGCACCTGTTTCGTCTTCCGTCATGACTTCTTCGAATTCTTCGTCATCCGTTGAACATTGAAGGTCTACGAAAATTGTAGAGGTAATTAGTTTCCATTGCAAATATTTCATGTTCATTGGAGTTAAAAAAAGAATAACAAAACAAAAAACAATTGCGTAACAGTCTCTTAAAACAAAAATTAAACACACACTATAAATAAAACGAAAACAAAAGTTTAACAAGCCAAAATGTGGATGCAGTTGGTTTTAAAATGAGTTTTGCGTTAAAAAAATGTATATATGAATGAATGGTATGTAAATATGTGTGAAAAATAAAACATTTTAAAAAGTATATAAGAATTTATGTAAACAATTAACACAAAAAGAAAAAAACCGGCTTACTTCAAGCCATTTTTAGGGTCCACTTTAAATTTAACAAAGCTCACAAGGGAGAGTTACGGTGCATTTTTATGAGCTCAAAAAAAAAATATGTATGCAAACACTAAAAACGGGTATTAGTAGTACCGCAATATTAAAATTGAAAAAAAATATATATTTAAATAAAAAAAAATAATAAAACACAATCGAAGAGACCATCATCAAAGTCTTACCTTCCTCCAGAAAAGAATTTTGAGTATAACTTTGATTTGAGGTTAGACTGTCCTTTCGTGGACGGCCACGCCCACGTTTAACGGCATTTGTTACTTTGACTAGAAAATAAAGTTGATTTTACACCCATGCTCTTATAATAAATACAAAATAACAAACAAAAATTTATTTAACAATCAAACTATGCAAATGTACAAAAGTACGTTTAACCCAGAAGTACAAAAGTAGAAGAATGTTTTTAGTTCTTCGAGCGAGCGGAAACTATGACATAATAAGCTTGAGATCTAAGGAGGCTTTAATGGAGAAAGTCACTAGAACGTCTTCAAAACAACTAAAGAAAAAAGAAAACAGTTAAAGGCTTGAAGCCTCTGTCGAATTTTTAAAAACGCAGGTGGATGGCGGATAGATTATTTTAATTTTACTACCTAAATAAATTGTTGACAATTATTTTGCTCGCTCAGAGACAGAGAGTGAGTCTGAGTAGTCCTCGCATTAAATAAATTTTAGTTTTCGGAAGAAATCTAAACTAACTCCATGTGATGTTGTTTGTAATACAATTTCGGTTCAATTTTGCAGTATGGTTGAACTCCTTTTCCTTACGCTAAAGTTGGTCGCAGAGGAGCAAAAAAGAACTAAGTAATAGGTTTGTTTGACGTGGGCACTAGTGCGCACTAGGATAACCCTAATGTGTTCGATATAGCACTCAACTCGCCCTGGTAATGAAAACCTGTAAACGACATGACTTCTATGGCGCCCTAGTTGTGCCCTGAACTGACCCCAGTTATTTTGTCGGGGCAAGAATTCAGTGCTGAGTTTAACTGTCATTTTACTTGCTGTCATTCATTTTTCAATGTAAAACTTCAGGGCATCATATTTCGCGTTCGATATAGTAGCTGAATTTTCAGGGTTTTCGACACGCGTGCAAATTAGCTGACACTTCTCAAACCTAAAACTTGCAGTAACTGTCAGGCGATTGTCAAATACATCTAAAATCGACAAACAATAGATCTGTTCCTTTACTTCGAAATCTTACTAGTTTTTACTCAACAAATTTCTTTGCGTAAGAATTGAAACAACTGTCAGTCGCCTGAAAATTGACATCTGATTTGAATTGGTTGTTCTATTTGTTCTATTTGGCATTTATGATCTACTCACACGTTACTACAGAAAGCTGTTGCCGTTTTTGGCATATGTGTGCATATATTTTGATTTCCTGCGTATTTAAATGGTATCAACAGACAATCTCTTCCACGTAGTTTTTAATGTAGTGTCGTTTTTTCCTCTTCTTGAATGCTTCAAGTTCAGTCTGTACAAACCTTTCTACAAGCTCGGAATGACGGAATCATCAAAAAGAAGTTCGATTATTCCGAATCACTTTCATCGCTTAATGAATCAACTATTAAATTAGCAAATTCTTTATCAGACATGTTAAGAGTTTTCTGTACCAATTTTTGAGTTATTTAGCCGTATATTTTTATAGATAATTAATGGCGTCATCCATTGGGCAAAAAGAAACGTCCGGAAGAAAAAAAATCACTTGAATTCTGAAATCGTTCCAATTTCTCAACAATAATCTTCTGGTTATTCGCTTCTCGATTTAAAGTCAGAATACACTCAGGAAGCATTAACACAAGTCTAGATTATGTATTTTAATCAAGCCAGTTGAGAGCAGCTGTAGATTATTTTTTGGCATTTCACCATTGGATTTCAGAATTAGTGAATCGCCGAGTGAAACCAATGAAAAACGACCTTATCACAAAAGTAAAGGAACAGACCCATTATGAGAGGAAACTGCGAACCGCAAAAAAGATCAATTGTCATTTTTACTATTTACAAAACCTTATATTTAATTGATCTTACCGCCGATCAGATTAATGAGTCTTAATTACGTTTGCTATCATGCATTTACTCTTGTAAAATTTTTTGAGATCTATGGCTTATATTTTTACAAATGTTATGACAAAATGTACGAATATTTGCTCCTCCTCAGTTCACGATTGATTACAAATGAAAAGTCTTTTAGGTACTGTCGATATATGGAATTATTTATAAAGAGGAATGCGTAAGCTGCAAACGACTAACTTGACAATGTTCAGTAAGGAACCCTTTAATCTGACTCCTAGTTATATGTAGGAGTTGTTTCTTTCTTGCATGGGTAGTGTTTGGCATGAACATTTGGCTTGTCTGTTACCTTCAGTATTAATCCAGTAATGATTAACCCTGTTGTTCAGCCAAGTTTTACTATGGAATTTAGCAGTTATGAAGGTTGATGCCGATCATTTTCTGGCTAGTAGATCTTCTTTTTTATTGATTAAATGTACTCTGTTGGTGCTAGCTAGCGATGTGAGTAATTAGATGCAATCCTATACTAGTTTTGATGTAATCTCGCAGCTTTAGAATCCTATAGTTATGCCTTGCTGTCAGAGGGAATGTAATATGTTAATGTTCAAAAGTCAACTTCAGCCCAAACTTCAAGGTAACATTCTTAAGTCGTCAGAACTGGGAACAGAATAAACCAACATTTGCCAGCGATTCTCATATGGTACACAGGTCGATCGAAAACAAATGAAGAAGTTGGAATTGGAGGATACAAATGTAACTCCGTAACTCTCTATGTCTCAGAGAAAATCCAAATAAATCCATAACAAACAACAGTGCATAATAGAACAAATCATCCATGCTTCCAACTTTTTGTACACCTAATTTCATCGCACTATATTCAACGAATAAATTATAGTAGAAGTGCGAAAAACGTAGTATTTTCATAAAGAAATATCTGAATATCTGATAAATTTCTAAACCGCCTTCCTACAAATAATTTTTCAAGTTGGAATGTCAAAAATTGAATGCGACAGACAATTAATACCAAGCTATGGGGCCTGGGGAATTTTTTTTACTCGAATTGCTCACTGCCAGATGTATAAGTCTTCTTAACATTGCTTACAAGATCTTATCTGCCGTTTTTTGTGAACGCCTGAAGCCTATCCGGAGCAATGTCTAGTTTTAACATTCCTGCCAAACTCGTCCTTTTGTGCAGGATGACAAAAGAGAATGCACGCTGCTTCATCAAGGTCGGTAAAGAACTCACCGAGGCCTTTGATATTCAACATCGTTCTTGAAAGAATAGCGCAAAACTCAAACGCCAACACCAGAGGCACGATATATTAAAATTCCGTCCATTAATCGCGTACGCCGACCACATTAACATAATTGGCAGAACGCAGCCTGAGAATGCTCCGGCCCGGAAGATTTTCGAAAAATGTGGTATTTCCGAACTCTGTAACATTCCACCACGGTTGGCAGCAGGTTTTTCTGTACCTTATTGGGCACATTCGAAAACTTGTTTGTCTTAAGTCGACTAGACTGGTCTGGACTAGATGTAACCTGAACGCAAAAACTAGATTTTTCGGGAATGTCATTTTTCCTACATCAGTCACGAATTTCTTGACTAGATTCGTCGGCTACCCCTCAATAAACGTCAACTGAAACAGCTGCCCATGTGACAGATCTAGGCCAATCAAAACTGAGATACATCAAAGGTCTGTTCCTTTACTTTTGAATCTTACGAATTTTTACTAATTCTAACGAATTTTACTCAAATGCCGTTCCCTAACTCGAAAAATTCGTAAAAGAGAGCGTCATCGAGAGAGCAAGATATTACCCCTCCACTGAGAATCTTACGAATTTTTACTCAACAAATTTCTTGGTGTACGAAGTGGAAAAGCTGTCAGTCACAGCTGATTTGAAATTTCTTGTGCTATTTGACATTCGATTGCATTTGTTTTGATATTTTGTGCATTAAAATGGTATCAACAGGCGGCAAAATAAATATTGAATGTTCACCTCGAACATTCCATCGTATTGAAAATGGGAAGTAGACATTAGAGAATATGAAATAAAAATTTATTGAATTCAGTATCTGTCATATCTGTCATTAATCATGGTTTACTACAAAAGCGTTCCCTAACTTTTTCGTTAGTGACTCTCTCTGTGAGAGAATTTATCCCCATCACTGCCATTTTGACAGTCTTTTCCATTCTTACTACAAAAGTAAAGGAACAGACCTCAAGTCAGTCAGCTGTCAGTAAAATATATTTTGAGAATGTGTGAGCATTTTTGTGCGTGTGCCCTTCTACTCATTCCACTTCTACCTACGAGTATTTCGCTGGACATGACGTTCATCGGAATGATTATTAAGCCAGGCCTATGAAAGTGATTTGAAGATGGTGTTCTCGCTTTTTACTTTTTTAATTCCCTGATGGGGCAGGGAAAATATTATCAGCATATGTTTATGTTTTCTTTTTTCAAACGTTTTGCACCGAGTCAGAGGTAAATTTGCGGAAAACAACTCGAAATAAGATGTAACATGCCAAGACACAAAAAGAAACCACAACCAGTTCTCTTTTACTTTCCCCAACCATTAAAGACACAGTACAAGTGACAATAAAACTCACGGATTACGAATTGAACCTCTGTATTCTAGCCACTACAAAAATAACATAAACCGGACACACCTCATGTTCGACAGATTAAAACGCTTTATGGAAAAAACAAAAAAGTCAGTTCTACACCCCTGCCATATACAACTACACAAATTAAAGCTGCTTCATCTTCATGAAGGGTATCGTTAATGACATAAGCGTATAGTGAATGGATTCAAAAGCCGAATGATGAGAAGGCGCTTACATGATAGAATGAACTACAATGCTAGGGGAAAGGAAATCGGGTTGATCTCTCTCGTATAACGAGAAGTACGAAACCGTATTCTGTTAGTATCGTAGCCCAAGTGCTGTCCGAATGTACATAGCATGTCTGTGTGTGGAATCTTAGCGAAAAACACTTACCCTCTTCGACTGTGTCGCGATGCTTTCGTGGACGGCCACGACCACGCTTCACCTCAATCAGTCCTGCCGTGGCAGGTGGTGGCAATTCAATGGCACGTTGTGATGTCATTGACGTGGCCGATTGTGGTCGATCATTACCCTCCACATCGACGAATTCATTCTCGTTCTCAGGCGTACTAGAGCGACTGATCCGCTGGAAGTCAAAGTCCTGATCTTCATGATCCCATGTACCATCTAGGTCTGCATCGGCACGAGCCTGCTCTTGCACTTTGCTAATGTTTTGCTCCATTTGGGCACAGTGTTCACCAAACTACAAAAAAAGCAAAATATAATAAATTGCGGCAGAACACCAAATATGGATGTATACCTCTGAGAGGGCTGCTTTGGTGCACTCAAGGATGATTTTCGCGTTCTTGGTGAAGGTAGACTCGGCGCCGTTGTACTGTTCACAATTTGTGGCTATCAACTCAACGTCATTGATGAACTCCGCTCGAGAGTGGTACCGGTGGGCTGGAAGAAATTGTTTTTTACTTAAATACCTTCCTGGAGTTAACCGTTTCCATGCTTACCTTCGACATTCTTGGTGATCGTTTCCATGTCCATTGGTTTCTTTATAATGGTGTAGTAGTCCTTTACCTGTTTCTTGTTAACAGGCTTGAGGAATGGCCAACTTTCGGGCATTAGCTTCAATTTGCTGGTCAGTAGCTTCTCGAAAATGAATGACAGTGCAACTTGATCGTTGTCGTCCAGCAGTGGATTGATGGCCTTTTCCAAGCGCATCAGTTTGTCTTCCTTTTCTTCGAGTTGTTCGAAACAAGTTTTAAGCATCCGCTGTGCGGCAGCGGTAAATGAGCTCCTGGAGCCATTGTAGAGAGTAGAGTTCTCAATTATCTGGTTGACATCAGCGAGGAATTCTTCGCGACTGTGGTACCGCCTTTGGCGTATGTTGTCTCGCATTGTTTGGAGGTCCATCGGCTTGGTCACAATGCGATAGTAATCTGGGACGAGCTATAAGGAGAAACACATTTACTTCAACTATTTGCAGAGATGCCTTCCTTACCTTAGCATTGACGGGAAACATAAACGGCTGCACGTCCGGCAAGTCTCGCAGTTCATTCAAAATCTCCTCCAGTATCGATGAGAGGACCACCAGAGGATCAGTGCGTCGCCTGTTCGCTGTCTTGTTATGCCTCTGCAGGTAGTCACAGTGCAGATCGCTGCCCATTCGGCGACGTTTCTTACCCACAGCTTCTTTGGGCACTTTAAGGAGCAGAGTTCGCCTCTTCACATCTTCGTGTCGCTTCAACAGCTTGCTACTAAGTGTCACCTTTGTACCGTCGACGTTCACCAAATCCTCGTCGTCACAGTTCAACTCCTTTTCGATCTCTTCTTCTTGCTCCTCGGTGATGGCAACATTCATCGAAGGCGTTGGGCCAGGTGTTCCAGTGTACAATGGACACGCTTTGTTCGTTCGCATATGACCAACCTGTCCACAGGCTCCACATTTCAGCTTCAGGTCCGGTTTCAATTTGAACTTCTTGCGTGACGGACTAATGTCCTTACTACTGGAATGGCCGGATGGGCCTGAGCCACCAGAACTCTTCGGATCACCCAAACTGGTGGGCATCCCACCTGGTTGCAGTTTTTGATTCTGCGCCAATTGAGCCAAGCGCTCTCGCTCTTGGTTTCTCTTGATACGACGCAACTGCTCCTGGATGCGACGTTTTTCTCGCTTCATCTCCTCCTTCTGCTGTTCGTCGAGGGTGGCAAACTGTTTAATGAATGTCTCATCCTTGGTGGTTCGAATTTTGACGTACGCATCAATTACCGGCTGGCGACGTACGATCTCAACCCTGGTGTACTCCCGACCTTCAGAGTTCTTGAATATTCGCGTGATCTTAAGGATGCGTCCTTGGTTTGAGTTGCCCATACCTTGGGACTGATTTTTGTCCTTATCGTCTTTGGAATTTTTCGTATTGGAGCCCTCACGCTCTTCCATGATCTTTTTGAGCAGTTCTTGGCGTTCTTGCTCCTCGCGCTCCATGGACAATTGCGTTGAGGTTTTCTTGTTCGACAGCATATTCTCCAGATTTTTACCCAATTCTTCCAAATCGGATTCCTCCGAAGCCGACGACTCATCCTCATCTGTTGATAGAACCTCAGAGCTGGCTAGCACTCGATTTTGCAAATCGAAGATACGTTGGCATTCCTCTTTGTAGCGCTCCTGGTGCTCAGCGATCGAGAAACGATTACCACGTGAGAACTTGTCCATTCCTTGTTCACCGGCTTTGGCCTTTTCTGTGGACAGAGTACGCACAACATCGATGACTTCCCAGCGGGAGAGCTTCTTGATTTCTTCTTCGGGCACTTTAAATTTGCGCAATAGTTCCTTTGCCTTGTTGAGAGGCAGGCGACGAAGATCGGCATCCGTACCTGTGACGGTTCGTTTCGGCTGCGACTCCTGTTCTTCTTTCGTTTGCTATGGGGAGAACAAAATAACTTTTAGAATAACAACAACTAAAGCTGGGCGGGTGAAGAGCTCACTGTTGGCTTATTAGGCACACGAACGTAGGAGAAACCTTCGCCACATCCAGTAGGATCGGCGGGTCCGGTCAACTGAAGCAGACACTTGCCACGCATCGCCTGAATATACGCCCTGCAAGAAATAAAAATCAGTTAAGCTCCAAAGTGGTCGTTCCCTTTCGTACCTCGTTGTGTTCCATGGCGCTACCTTGACCTCATCATCCATTTTGAGCTGAGTTTCTTCGTCGTCATCTTCTTGTGGAGCGAATATAAATTTCTCACCATAACCCGCGTCCTATAAAGAATGATATTAGTTATGATGTCAGATACGACAGGACCAACACTCACTTTTAATCTCTGCTCAGCGGAAATCATGCTGAAGTAGGCGCAGCACTGTTCGGGGGATACCATTGCACGGATTTCTTCTTCGGACGGCAGGCGGAACTCGGGTTTAATGACCCACCAGTTAGAGTCCATGCCTGTGCGCTTGAAGTCTGCACACTGCTTCAGCCGCTTACGGATGCTGCTTTCCGAATGAGCCGGAAACGCCTTCTTTATGTCGTCCATTCGAATTCTTCTGGGGTTGTCACGGCTTTTCCAGAAAAGGCGATAGATGAAGACCTATTTAAGAATACACCCTTGAAAACCACTCTCATTAACTACCAGAAAATTGCAACATACCTGCAGAAAATCCCTTGTGAAATTGTTGGCCCTCTTTGAATTCGGCCCGGGAACTTCATAGAGAGGACATTCCTGGCCAACAGTGAACAGAGCGTTTATCTCACGAATCCAATAGTTGCTGCGCGTTCGAATCACCAGAAAATCTGTGATGCATATATTATGCGGATAAATCGGCGCCCGGTACATATTGTTCTCCAATGCCTGGATGCACTGTCCTGGGTGCAAGATTCCAAGGAATGGACTGGTGTGCGCGTACGCAACTTCGCCGTACTTAAACTCCTGCGGTCCAGAGTCTTTGGCCGCCTTGCGCTTGTAGTAGTTTTTAATTTTCGAGCACATACCCACTTGATTCATCAATGGCGGATGCTCTTCGCAGAATTCAGCCAAAATGATGTCACCATCTTTGCCGCTCAAATCCTCGGGATTACGCATAAAGAACACATCACCACCACCGGATGCAATACGCTCGAGTTCTCGTTGCTTTGCTTTTTTGGCAATCTGTTTGAGAAGCGGTGCCACCGGATGTGGTCCCGATGATGCCAGAGGGCCGTGCGAATATTTCTTCAAAGCTGGCCTATGGAATGCCCGCAATTTCATAGGTCCCATGTGTGTGGGCACGAAGGGAGCCCGTAATTCAACGACCGGCGTTGAATGTTGAATCAGATTACCGCCACCGACTTTCAGTCGTAGCGTTGGTTCAGTCTTCGGCATGTAGTAACTGTAGATAGACAAAAGTTTTAACGTGAAACGGTTGTAAGTCTGAGTTTACTTACGAATCATTGGATATGTTGAATGGATCGCGATCAGGACTCTTTGGAGGAGGTGGGGGAGTGTCCTCTGCTAGCACGTTGATAACGCCAGCCTTGCCGAGTAGAATTTTTGATTTCTTGACGTGAGGGTGGGGAATTTTGATTTTTGGCGGTGGCCCAGTGTTTTTATTGATCTTGGAGGGATCTATGTCGTCGGGTATACCGAGAATGATGTTTTCATCGTTCGGATCCAGAGTTAAGACCTTCGGCTTTGGAACCTTAGACATCTCCTCGGCATCCCAAATTATTTCGTCCTCCCATTTGCTGTAGATGAGTTCCTCATTTTCCACCGGGAAGATACTGTACCAAGTGTCGTCTATGGCCTCTTGCTTTTGCATTGACCTGGCGAAGAAAATGAGTTATTTTTACTAGGATCAAGGATCCACCGCATACCCTATACTTACATGGAGTTCTTCTTGCCCTGCAAAGGTGTATTCGGAAGCGGCATCTTTCCCGGCGCGCCTCCGGTTACAGGCATGGTCTTTCCGGGCTGGAAAATTCTTGACCCACTCGACGGCAGCCATCCGGCGGCATTAGTCTTTGAGTTTAACTTCTGCAACACCTTCGCTTTGATATCGTTACCATCCCAGACTACATCGTCCTCCCAGTGCAACTGGGAAACCATTAGAAAAGCATCCTCAGCAATCTCCTCCCCTTTGATGACCTCTTCGTCCTCTTTCGCTTCGATTTTGGCATTTTTCTCGCGCATTTTGAAACCATAGTTGAAGCCATCGCCAGAATCTGGGACTTCAAGCATATCGTACCAAATCTGGGCGGGACCATATCTCCAATCGGCCACCTTTGGTCGATTTTCATTATTGTCGCCACTGTCGGTACCCTCGTTGTGGATGTCCTCGCTGTTTGAGACGCGCAACAGTTTGTCCTCATCATCGGACATGCATTGATCTTTACTGGGCGTCGGCGCATAATGAAAACCAAAGCCCTTCCTTCGCGGCTCCTCCGAGTCACTAGTGGAATCGGATCCAGCATTTGGATTCTAAAAAACATTCGAGTATTAAACAAAAGGGATGTCATTGGTTATTGGGCGGGGTGGTACCTTTTGGTCCCTGGAATGGTTTCGCTTTCTTCGCCTTTTTTTGACACTTCGCCAGATCTGGGGCAAACTGGACGGCTTTCCCGGGCCGAAGAGCCGAGAAAACCGCAACACCTTGTCTGGCCGAAAGTCGGGGAAGAGTTCTCTAACATCCACATTGGCATACTTCGAAGGCAACATAGCCGCCAATGGAGTGTCCAGCTTTTTCTCCGCAGCTAGAAACAAAATGCAATTTTAGTGAAATTCAGCTGTGAACATTTTGCTTACATTTATCGTCTTTCTTATCGGCATCGGCGGGGTCACCTGGCTTGGAGCCTTCAGTCAGAGATGCGCTACGAACAGGCAGGCTCGGAGGGGGCATGAGTTCTTTGTCGTCTACTTTGAGGCCTGTAATGAATAATCCATATAGAGATTACTCCGACAAACACTACAAAATTACCATCTGCAGTTAGTTTAGTCGATGGAATTTCTTCGTCTAGATCCATTTTGGGTGGTGAACGCGGACAATCCTCGGACAACTCCGTGATGTCTGAATAGTCTACAGCATTTTCGTCTTTTTCCGTTTCCTCATCATCGTCGTCATCTGATTTATCGTAGTCTTCCCTTACCCCGTTTTCAATAACTTCATGAAGCAGGGAATTCAGCCCAAACCTATCATCAAACACAATAAAAAGTCCAACCGGCATCGAGTATATCAAATGATACATACTTGGATAGCGATGCAAGATGTTTTTTTGTTTCCGGATCGAATGCATTTCCAACATCGTCCACTAATTTACCATCCGAGTCGATGTTGCCAAATAGAATGCCGGTCATATCGAAGCCCTGGCTACCGGAGGCAGAGCCTTCATCATCGCTATCCGAATCCATTGTTGGGTACCGTTTTGAGAGCGCCTCAATTTGAGATTTTCCGATGAATTTTTAACTGTAAAATTATGCAAATAGTACGCAGCGTATGTTCTTGTATATTTCAAAAGTATTTTTATGATATAATTACTAATTTCTTTTGGATAAATTAAAGAAAACCCGAATAAGGACAACAAATTTGTTGACAATGCATACTTTTTTTCACCGCGAATGTCAACATCGAAAAACTGGTTTGCATGTTAGGTGCAAAGTGTTTTTTTTTTAAGTTTGTATGTTGTCTAGACTGACAGAAAGAGACGAGTCTTCATAAAGCAGGGGATACATTGAAATAGGTAGGATGTAACGAGTGGTTTATATTGTGGATTTAATATTTTATTTTTAACTTTTAAATAACTAAAAGGGGACACATATCCTTAGGCAAAGCATCCCATAAGCGGGTTTGTTCCTTCCGAAAGTATGATTAACTATCCACATTCTCTGGAACGAGTCTGGAAAGGGAATTAATGAATTTACAAAGCCATTGCTAGTGAAAATAGCGTAAAATCAGCAAGGGCCAAAAATAAAGCAGATCAGGATAAATTTACATCACTTGCATTTTTTGGCGCACTTTTGAATTCAATCGGAGTAATAATAGCGCCAATTCCAGACCCCATCCTCAGGTTCTTGCAACCATCCATTTGTATGAGTTTTATTTTTAAAACAAATAGATATGATCTACCCACAATTTTCTTGCGTATTCGAATTAAGCAGCTTCAATTTCCGGGCAACGAATTTATGACTCTCGCTTAGTACTTTACTTACTTTTTAATTAATTTTAATTAATTAATTTATAAGCTTAAATCTAGACAAAAACGATTAAATCTAATTTAAAACTAACATGGATCTTAATTATAGCTTACTGGCTCCAAGCGAGCACTCTAAACTTAACATTATGCTTAAAACTATTGCCTTTCGGCCTTAAATCTATCTATATATTTAATATTGTTTGTTTTTTGTTTTTCAAGAAACTTTTAATTTAAAAACTTGAAATCTTTATTATTACTCTCGCTTAGTAGTTCAGCGCAATATTCACAAAGCTAAAATGTTGAAACATTTTAACCAACCATAAGATACTCCTCCTATTTATCTTGAAAATGTTTTGCACATTTATGCGCCCTTTTATACAACAATGCTTAATATGGTGCTTCCAGCTTTTTCCCCAAAAAGAACAAGCAAAGCAAATTGGCTTCATACTTAAAATAATTAAATACCAAAGGCATCACCTGGGATTTTCAGCTTAAATCGCTGCGGTGGAACTCAGAACAAACGAATTGGTAATTTACTTCGTTTTCATGAAAAGTAACGAGCGATGTGTATATGCATGTATTTAAATATGAAGTTTGGCACCACTGCAACTCGTTAGATTCCATCACGTGACGTTTATTACTTCCAATGGAATCACATGAAATTGAATCTGTCACTTGGAAATTTTCATCGACTTTTTGGAAGTGGACGGTCGTCGTTTGTCATATGATCAAAATTTTCACGAAATAAGAAAAATGCTGCGGAATTTGGTGATATTTTCTCTTTGCTTAATTGCAAGTAAGTATATTTCATTTGTTATCCATAACTAATTTATTTCACAACTTACCAGTTTTCCGTCTATTCGCAAATTTATACAAATTGTTTCCATTATCGATTTTTGCTTTTATCACTCAGTTTCATGATTGACAATATTTTTTCTTCTTAATATTACAGTTAACGCCTCTGGAGAGTTCTCTGTATTGAAATCGCCAGCTTCAATTGATTTTAAGGGCAGCGAGAAGCTAGAAAGTGAAAGTTTGGGTGATGTACTCTCCGCTTCCTTGGGATACTGGGTTGATGATGGCACCAAATGGAGCGGTCTCTACGTCAACGATCCGTTTAATACGGCCAAGAGTGCTGTTGCAGTATTAATCAGTGGTGTAGATCACATCAACTTGAACACCAAAGCCAAGTCATACGCGCTAATTGGTAGCTCAGCCGCGGATTCGGTAAGTGCCCTCAGTTCCGAATTGGAATCATCCAATGTCCCCGTGATCGACTTGGACTTCAGTCAGCTGAATGATGCCCTTGTCAATTATGCTGAACTGTTTGGCGAGGCTCCATCACAAGTGGCAACAATTAAGGCCACCAACAGCTTGAAACCAGAATTACATTCCGAAGACAAAGAGTTCCTCACCCAAATGGCTTACATCAACGAATTTGCCAACAAGTACGCTACAGCTGCTAAAATGCCAGCTTTGACCACCATTCGTTTGTCAGTGGCACCCATTGCAAAGGCCCATGGCGAAAAATCCCCAGCTATGGCTGAGGCTCTTAAGTTAGTTTCGAATGCCTTAGACAACATGTATGCTGCCACAAAGGCCGAGGGACTGTTGGTTGTTGTTGCCGAGAAGGCCGAATCTAACCGCGCCAAGCGTGAAACTGTCAACGCCAATTCGGACACAGTAAGTTGGAAATACCCTAAATCGTGTGTTGTCTTGCTCACTCAATTTGCTTTCAGGCCAAGTCATTGAACCTCGCATTGTACTACAACGATGACTATCCCGTGATCTTCAACATCATCCTGTGGTTCATGGTCATCTTCGGCTTCTCCCTACTGGCCATCTGCTACGCCATTGGATCAATGGATCCAGGACGGGACTCCATCATCTACCGCATGACCTCGACCCGAATGAAGAAGGACAACTAAACGTCCCTTCGTTTGTGTGCTCTTGTCCCTCATATTGTAGTAAAAATAGATGGAACCCAAAAAGACAAAGACACGTCCGAGCACATCGTTCCATTTATTTAAATTTCTTATTCAAATTCATTAGGAAACCCGTTGGAGAAGTATTAATCCTAAATTTGGGAACAACAGTCCACCCAAATGTGTAATTATATTAAGAGTTACTGTACCTATACATGATTATTTTTCGTTTTCTCTTCTTTTGTTGTTGCTTTTAGTTTTTTCTTGGATGTAAATATTATTTTGTTTTTAGTTGGAAATAAAATAATCATATAAATTGTAAAAAGAGAGAAAATCAAATTTGTTTGCTTTCCAAATGTTGAATATAAGGAGGCCAGCTATTTAATGGGCCAAAGCGGATTCACCGTATATCGACAGTGACTACAGGCTATAGCCAAGCTCAAAGAACTGAAGTGGTGGCTTATCTGTAAACCTGCACAACTCACAATCTTCCGCCACTGAATGACTGAATCCAAACTATCATATCTTTTAGGAGGGATTGAAAACATTTGTTTAATGTAACGAAACAGTCAAAGTTGGCACCATTGCGGTCTGCTGCTGAATTCTCGTCGCCAATGCGGATATTGTAATGCGTCGTAATGGGTGCTTTTGACAATGCGACATTTGATAGCATGTGCAATGCAGCCAGACATCATGGTGTAGATGAAACGTTGGTATTGTGGATTAAAGCAATGCTAATGCACAGGACGTTGATTGGCGAAGCGGATTGTGGAAAATGCGTCATGCGTCAAGGTGGTGTTCTGTCTCCCCTTTTATGGTGTAGGTATGGTAGTAGACTCTCTGCTAACGGTTCTCAATCTTCCTGGAACCTACACACAAGCATACCCGGACGATGTCGCCGTTCTTTCTTTCGGTTCAAACATAAGGACTGTCTGCTATCTGGCGCAGAGATCCTTGGAATTGATCGATGATTGGTGCACAAGAAATGGGCTTTCAGTGAATCCTCTTAAAACTACGGTTGTTCTCTTCACGAGAAGGAGAAAGGTCACTGGTCTGACTCAACTTGTGCTTAAAGGTGTCACTATCCCGATCTCTGATGAAGTCAAATATTTGGGAGTAATCCTCGATAGAAAACTTCTTTGGTCCAAACATGTCGAAGCGAAAACCGATAAAGCGCTGTCCACTTTCTGGCAGTGCAAAGGTGCTTTTGGCAAGACATGGCGCTTATCACCTAAAAGGGTCCTTTGGATCTATACGGCGATGGTAAGACCTCTCCTCTCGTATGCATCGGTTGTATGGTGGAACAGGCTTTCGCGGAAACGTGTTAATGCCTCTTTTGCCAAACTTCAAAGAACGGTTTGTCTCGGATGCACAGGGGCTTTCCCCAGTACTCCGGGCTCCGCTCTAGATGCTATGATGAACCTCCCCCCCTTGATATTTTATCATGGGGTGTACGCTGAAATCCATCTCTCGGTTAAAGAGAGGCGGCTTGACTTGTCTGGGTCCCAGGCTGGGTTCCGAAAAAGTTCTCTCAGGGCCTGAACCTGCGTTGGGTCTGCGGTTTCTGTGGTTAGGTCATCCTTTGATACTTGGGTTTCTCGTGAACACGAGTGTCGGTGGCGTGACTGTGCAGGATGTAGACAGACCAAACGACTGCGTCCGGACATCTGCAAAAGGTCAGCGCCTTTCCTTCTGTCTCTCAGGAGAATCGACTGTAGACTGCTTGTGCGTGTCCTTTTGGGCCACCATTTAGCTTGAGAGACACCACCATCTATCCTGCTTGTGGAGAGGATGACGATACAGCGGAACACTTCCTCTGTTGTTGTCCTGCCTTTGCTCGCATCAGGTGGCGGATCTTTGGGGCTGACGTGGTGAGTGCCGAACATCTAAGCCCTTCATCACTGAAGTTCCTTCTCATCTTTCTTCGAAAGACGGGCAAACTAAGTACAGCAATGTAAGGTGTCTGTTTTGGCAGTACAATGGACCAGTAGTTGTGTCTGAGTGCTCCATCGGATAGTAGCAACCTCCAACAAAAAAAAAATGCGTCGTATGACCGGCGAGTCATTGAACTGTCGTGCATGGGCAACACCGGGGCCTATAACACAGAACAACAAGTCCGCAAGTCAACAGGCACTTGTGGATTTACGTTTATTTGACAAGTATAGATTCCTGAAGGGGTGTGTTTTGGCAAAACTGTATGAAATAATGCTGTGGTAAGTATTTTAGAAAGTTGAAAATGCATAATGAAAAAGGGAAAGGCCAAGTTAGATACTTGGACTGCAAACTAAGTTATTCATGGGCCGCTTTCCTCTGCTCGCTTTGGGCTAAATCGGTCACAAGGGCATCTGTTGCATTTGGAGGGGTACCTAGCCGACGAATCTAGTAAAGTTATTCATCACTGATGCTAAGTTGACAGTTCGCATATGCGGCTGATGTAGGAAAAGTTACGTTTCCGACCAATCTAGTTTTTGCGTTCATGTTACATCTAGTCCAGGAGAATCTAGTCAACTTATGACACCTAAGTTTTAAACAGCTAATGTTTGAATTCTCTTAATGATGTGGGTAGAAATTGCAGGTTAAATGCAAGCTAAAAGTCGAGACACACAACCTTGTATAGCATTTTTTTACCATTCAAGCACAACTGTGGATGGAACTAAGCGCAGAGCCTTACCAATCGCTGTTTCTTTGCGCTCAGAAAGCATCCAAGAAGTTAGGCTCTTTCATAGGTCCTTCTATAGATATGGTACAGAACCATATGGACCCTTTGAGTGCGGATGACGTTTTGAGAGATTTTTCGGGTGAAGAAGGAGATTCAAACGTCGAACTTTAAACTTTGCACAGACAGCATTTCCTTGGTCTTCTTTTACAAAAGGAAACAAATACGGCGACAAGAAGATAAGGTTTATATTGGCACTACACAAAATACCCAATTTAAAAGTGTCCCCGTGCGATTCAAACTGACTGGCCCACCTGTGAACTTATTTTCCAAAATGTGTTCCAAATAGTTGCTCAAAAATTAACAGATGTCGCCATAAATCTCCAACTTTTACAGGTAATCCTAAATGTATTACTACGGTTCTGCTAAAATGTGCAAGTGTATTCTATAGTGAAGTCGCGGCGCCCTCTTTACTTTCTACGGCGCACCAGTGCGCCGCATGTCCTGACTGGCTGACTTGATGTGTTTCAGTTTCGATTGGCCTAGATCGGTCACATGAACAGCTTTTTCAGTTGACGGCTACCGAGGGGTAGCCGTCGTATGTATAGTCAAGAATTTCGCGACTAAGTACCAAGTTTGTACTTTATGTGGCTGACGTGTAGGAAAAGTGAAAAGTAATCAACATATAAGGTTTGGTTCCTTTACTTTTGTAATAATAGAAAAGACTGTCAAAATGGCACTGGTGGGGATAAATTCTGTCTCAAAAAAGAAGACCTATGAAAAAGTTAGGGAACGCTTTCATAGAAGATGAAAAATGACAGATTAATAGCAGTGGTAAAGTTTTCCGAATCTTAGGAACTAATATGAGTCTGAAAAGCATTCCGAAAAGATTCTATGCCTTCTTGTTATTAGTCCGCTTTTGTACTATCGGGAAGCGTTCACAGAAGAAGCGATGACCATAAATATTAAAAAAAGTTACGTATACGCCATAGTGGCCAGTTATTTTTACACTTATTGTACTTATAATAAGTTCATAGTTTCAGAGGTGGCTGCCAGTACACGAGCGATGAAGGCATCGATGATAAAAGTGGAGCTGATTTATGACACCCAACCAGAGCTCGTGGCTCAATTATAAAAGAAGAAGAATGTAAATCACTGAAAATTAAATGAGAAACAGTTTACAGTTAGACATTGAAGTTTAAATAATTGATTTAAAAAAAATTCATAATAGAGTCGATATTTCAACTTTTACTGCTATACAAAGGACTGAATTCGTTGCCTGATTCTGGCAGATTTGTATAGCTACATAAAAGTTAATGTAGACACGAACTAATGTGAGCTTCTCAGTCCAGCAGATTTTGATTTCCGTGAATTTATGAATTTCAGAACTAAAACCTGACCACAGTTAAGCCTTTAGTTGTCTTTTAGGTTTAGTTTAATGTTATGACAGGTATTATAATAGGAATATTATTTGGTACATTTTAAAAGTAACAAGTGCTATGTGTTCGATATGAAACCAGATTTCTTGTGGCTCCTTAGATTTTCGAAAGTCACTAAAATGCACTGACACTTCCCAGTACAAACCTGGGTAATCCACGTCGAAAAAACTTTTTATTTCAAAAGACAATTTCAAGAGTTCAAAATTATCAAAATAAGGTTAGACGTTTAATTTGTAGACGTCAAAAAGATGCAGGGCTGTTTGTGGATCGTTAACGTAGACGCATATTCAAACGTCAACTATATCCATCTTACCTATAGAACTGTAGACGTCAAAAAAAGGCAGTGTGCTGAGGCCAACTACCGTCATTTATATAGGTCTGTTCCCTAACGATAATGCATTCGAACACATTAGTCAAATTTAGTCAAACTTCGTTCCTTCACGCAGAAGTTGGACAGAAGAGAGCCACAAAGAGAGAAAAAAATATCTCCCCTTCATAAAAAACCTGCAAATAATAGCCCAACAAATTTCTTTGGGCAAGTTTGCTATAACTGACTTCAGCTGTCAAATCTCTCAAAAGTCAGTTTGATTTGACAGTTTATTTCGGTTTGCTTTATTAAGTGCTGAAATTTTTTATTAAAAATGGATAAATCCGTAAAAAAAAAAAATATTAAACTAAATCCGAGTAGGTATTTTTCAACGTTTGCAAACTGGTAATTTTTTTAAACCCACTGACGTTTATTTTTGAATTCCTCGCAAATGTTTTCAACAGACGTCATGCCAAACTTTCGTCCCTGTACTTTTTTGGTTATATTCTCTTTTTCTGACAGAATATATCTCCACTCCTTGATATCTGATATTTTGCCGAAATTGGCCCAAAAAGTAAGGGAACAGACCTATATATATTATATTACCCCTAAAGTTATTTCCAACAAGTTTTAAAAACCGAAGAAGATACCTAATTCAATAACAATTCATTGAATTAAGTTTATTTTATTAACAAAACTGTCATGTTTAATAGAATTCATTTCATTCATTTATTCATTTATTTATTTCCTAGTCCTGGTGTCAATTTGACAGGAGTTCAGTCAACTTTTGCTGTAAGCAATTAAAGGAGACCCGGGTAAGGTATTCTACATTGATAACAAAGATTCTGCTTAACATGCTCTTTAAATGGTTCTCTTTCAGATTAAGTAAACTTAAAGTATAACTGAGCTTAATTTAACCATGATGGCTGGAATCCTACCAACTGCTTGGTAACTTTTACTGCACACTGTAATTGAAAAGTGTAACAGTATTCAGAAAAACTGCCCACCATTATAATTATGCCAAAGATGATGGTAACCGCCTTAATTATTCCCAATTGTTGTTTGTCACCGAATAGTCCTTTGAATTCCGTTAATTGGAAGGAGAGGAGAGTCTCCTTTACGCTCAAATAGTGTCGCAGTTGACAGCGGATCCAGCTTGGGAACCATTCAAGTTGTCATCGGCGTCGTTGTGCGAATATCCACCCCTCAGTTCGTGTTTCCCATTCATTACGCGCATTTTTGGCGTCAATAGGATAGAATAGCAAAGAGTGGGTGCACGCCATGCGACCGAGGCGACATCAAGTGAAAATAATAATTTCCTGATTATACGTGGTTCAGTGAGTTAATAATGCTAATGTGTATTGATTTTACGGACACAGGCACTACTCGTAGAAGTGCGGCAGATAGTTGCTGGTATAGGGTGGACGTGGAGGCTGCTTCTGTTTCAGGTTCACCCGTTGGCGATGACAGTAATTATACACATAAATTCGTATACGCGAATGACTAGCAGATGTCATTAAGTAAGTTGGAATATTAGTTAATTTGTTCCACCTGGCATAGCCCAAGGACATTGTATAATTTTGCTAAATTAACAAGAAGTTAGAGTGTATGCTTGGCAGCGTAATTAGGCCTGCGATAAGAAATTGAAATAAGAAGTTTAGTAAAGGGAGTCTAATGGGGTTCCTGAAAAGCCATCACCATCAACAGGAATGGTTCCTGCCGAATGAGTGCAGCCGGTTGGGGTAACAAGTGAAATGTTAGTGAAATGTCTTTCCTGCCAATGTAGATGAAAAGGATGATGGTTCAATTACAAAATGACTGCCGAAATGACCAATTTAAGGTGAAATCTTAAGCATGACTAAGGTGACAAGTAGTTATAGGGTAGTGATGGTTAAGATGTTTCAAACTGTCAATACCCAGTATTGATTTAGACGCTCTCTCGCTAAATGTGGATGTTAAATTGAACTGTGTTGTGTGTTGTTGAAAGAAATTTAATTTAAAACCTAAATCTTTATATGTAATATTATAATCTTACTACAGCGCAGTAGATAATTATGTTCATTAATTTAAGAAGTTTTCATAACACAATCCAATCCAAAGTTTTCTAATTCTATTTCGAGAGTTTTTGTTTACATTTTGTTTTCTTATCTTCAACTGATTCAGTAGTCTAGTGTCCGTGTAAAACCTAGCTTCTTCAGTTCACTCCAGCCAGCGTACCCATACAGGTATTCACTTTGAGAATTAAGTTGAAAAAATTCAAAAAATTTATCGTTCCATATAACCATACCCATCTACAAAATTTCATTGAAATCTGTTGAGGGATTAAGCAGATCAACAACAGCGCCACCTTTCGGGTCCAAAATTATAATTTCCATCTAGTTACAACCAACCATACCCACCCACAAAATTTCATTGAAATCGGTTGAGTGGTTAAGGAGTTTTAGGCGGCGGCATAGTGATGGTGACGGGCCAATTTCCGTCACGCACTTCCGCTTGGTCATTTCCGTCTTAGAAGAATCGATTTTACTCCCAAGTCGCGCCAAAAGATGTTTCACATCAAAATTCTTGTTCGGCAACTTCGCCAAACCCAACAACGCTTGGGATAGGGAGTTTTATTCATTTTCGCTGTTAACATATTAAACCGTGTCTACTCATATACGACTGGGCTATTAAATGGAGTCCACAAAGCATCCACGCACAGAATAAAATGCGTACGTACAAATATAAAGTGGCATTAGTAACAACAAAACATTGTGTACCAAGTTGCCAAAGTAACTAAATGAACAATTATTGGTAAACAACTCGAAAACGTACGTCAACTATCCGAAAGCTTCCATTGCTGTCAATTTCTCAGCTGAATGGCCGCCATTTTATGTACCTATGGGACATATTTTACAAAACTTTTACTTAGCATGTTGATTCATTGAAACTGATAGGCCAGAGTTTTTGCTATGAAGGTATTTTATTGGAGTTTTGGCCAGACTTTGGCTAACATTTAACAAGAAATATAACGTTGATATATTTTCTGTTTATTTTTGCAAACTTGTAAGCAGAAACTACAATAAAGGAGTAAGGAGCAGTTCCTCTCTTTGTTCGAATCAGCTCAGAGAACTTCAACCGGCAAGTTCTGATAAATATGTCAAGTGTACAAAGTTGACAAGACACAAATCCAAAAAACCGAACTCGAGATTTTAATCAAATCTGACATAACGATGATACAAGAACTCAAAAAAGTGGGTCTCGCAATTCTGTCAGTCTGTCCGTCTGTCCTGAGCTCTACAGCGTAAACGGCTGGACGGATTTCTTTCAAACTTCGGATTTGGAGTTTCTGGGCATACAGTTCGGGGTTACTTTTTTTGCACGTTAAGAGTTACCGTAGTAAGGGTATTTAACAATTTTGAGTTTCTCGAAAACGGCTCTAACGATTTCAACTAAAAATAATTTTTAAGGTTATATGATCATTCCTAACATGATGGTAAACTCAATTTTTTCCAAAATCATCGTTGATCGGACTATTTTTAAAAAATTATGTTTTTTTAAGAATTTATTTACAACGATTTCAACCAAACTGTATGCTCTAAGGTGCGTAGTGTCAACATGGCTGCATACCCAGCTTTTGGTACTTTTGAAAAGTGGCCTTATCTCGAAAACGGTCAATACGACTGTAACAAAAACTAATTTTTAAGGTAGTATGGTTATTCCCAACACGATAACAAACTCAGTTTTTAGCTAATTTGCTTATAATGGATTTTTGAAAAAACTGCAAATTTTGAGAATTTTGCTTTTCTTTAGTTTACCTTTATGAAAACGGCTAAAGCGATTTTGACCAAAATGCATACCTGGATTAAAATTTACGTTTTTAAAATTACTGCGTCCTTCTTTTTCGATTCAAAACACCGGAAACGCTTATTTTGAAAACTGTTCAAATCGCGAAAACGCCATTTTCGATTTGGATAAAATTTTAAAAACCAAGTAATGTTAACATCTTGAACAATACCCTATACTCAGTTGTGTGAGATTATTTTTCGAACTAAAATTTTTTTTACTATTTTGCATACATTTTTTACACCAATATTAATTATAAACATTAAAATAATTGCAGCTGATTGGAGTTTACACTATCAGAAACCTGCACTTCATTTGCAACCTCCAAATATGTCCATCGACTTGCAAATTAAATAACAAACCTCTGAATTCTTACATAAATCGATGTCAAGATATAGGTATAACACAAACCTTACTCGAGTCATAGCCACCTACCAGCATAACCAATCTTAAAAATCTTGTTTTATAGCCTATAAACAATAATAAAATAAAAATAACCCAACCAAACTGATGATATGAACAAGAAAGTTTCGTGCGATCCAGTCGTGCACATTTTTTTAGACAGACCTTGAACCATATTTACCTAATTGAACAACTACAACAACAATTAATACAGCCATGCTGTATTTCTTGTTTTGATTCATTTAACCTGTCTGACTTTTTCGGAACACATTTTTGAAAAATCGTTTCAATACTTCTTCGATTTTAGGTTAGGTTCCGTTTAGGTCATAGTAAATCGTTTATTTGGAAGATTGATTAACTTGAAGGCCAGTCTGCAGTCAAACCATTTGTAACCGATTTTAGGTTAAGAGCTTGACCTTGCATGGGATTGCTATTCCAAGGTTTATATACACATGAAATACCGAGCTATTGAATCGAATGTGAAACATGCCATTATAGGAAAGAAACGTCCCCCCCTTTTGCGGGAAACAGAAGTGAAACCATGCCATACGTCTACCTCTCCCAATATTGCGACCGGATATATTTCAGTTTGATTGATGGTTGATTTTGTCGGCCCTCTTTCGGTGTGTGAGTATTACTTGGGGATGTCAATAGCAAACGGCTTTTTAAAGGGATATTTAACATTTCAGTAGATGAGTGGATTCTGGATTCCTTTTGTTCGATGGGTAGTGGTCGATTTGAGCTTCACCACTAAAAGATTTATTTTCGTTTTTTTTTTAAAAACTGTCAGAAAAATACATTTACTTATCAATTCACTTCTAGGCAGCATTTTCGTTTAAGGCTATTGACCAATTGTTCATTAAAGACGTATTTATTTAGTTCAGCAAAATAATTTTCTGTATTTTGAAACCAATTGAAAGAGAACGTTTTGTGCAAATATAAATTAACATTCTTGAGTATAGCTTAGTACAGATTTAAGAAGATCTCCGGTTGACAATAAACTGTTCTATAAATGAAAATGAAATACCAACCACAAATTGTAAATGATTTTTATCTAATCGGCATCGACAGTGATTTCATTGACTGGGTCTCGATCCAATGATGTCCCAAGATCCTCATTCTTCTGCCAATCAATGCCGGACATTGGCACAGTATATATGCGCCACTGTTTCAGATTCCTCGGGGAATAGTTTACAGGTATCATCTTCCTTAAGTGATACCCGAAATTACCATATATTGTACATAAAGCCATTACCCATTTCAGTGTTCGTAGACTCATGCTTAGGAGCCTTCTTTGAGTGGAGCAGGTCGACCAATTAATTGCAATTTTAGCTTGTCTACATTGTTCCACGGTTGACCACCTTCTCAGGTGTTCTGCCGTGATCCATTTATGAATCAGCTGTTCTACAATTCCTTTGCCAATTGAAGAGAATGGTTCTGGTCCCAGAAACTTTCCGGTTGACCCCTGTTTTTCAAGGAGTCCGCCTTTTCGTTGCCTTCGATCGTTATGTGTCCTCGTACCCAGGTCAGTGTTACATCATTTTTAGATGAACACTTATTGAGCTTGAGTGCACATTCCAATGCCAATGATGTTGTGATGTTTGTCTGTTCCACGCGTCTGATCACCGCCTGATTAGCCAGTGCTATAAGGATATTTCTTCCCTCCACCTGACCTGGCTGTAACAAGTAGTCCAACGCATGCAGCAATGCAATCATCTCAGCCAGTGTGTTTTCCGACGCTGACGTGATGGGCTAGTTCCATCTCTTCTGAATAGATACCTCACTCAAAAGTCATTGGAATTACCCTCCAGCATGTTACAAGATGGTTTTTGGTGTCTCCAGCAGTAAATAAAGACAAAATGGGTCATGGTGCTTACTTCGGAAAAAAACAAGGTATGCATATAGCAACCAGGCAGATAGTAGAAAAAATCTCTAGAAGTCAGAATTCTGTCATTTTCTAAAAAAACCAGCAAATTATGGAAAAACTATAAGAAGACCACAAGAAAAGTACTTACTGCTTTTGAAGATTAACTCGAATAATTCTCCCAGAAACGTTAAACTTAAAATGCTCTGCAGCAGCCAAAGTAAAAAGAAACCGCATATATAAACAAAAACATTCTTCATTGCTCGCACTCTTTATCCAACACAAATTGTAGTAGATTTTTGTGGTTTACAAAAAAGGGGTTACAAGTGTAGCAATGCTTTTAATTTTTGAAAATTAATTTGTAATTTTTTTAATGGAAATTTTGTTTGATATTTCGTTTAAAAAACAGTGCCAAATTTTAAATTTTTCAGTGCCAATTGTTGCCAAAGTGCCAAACTCATTTGAAAGTGACTGTTTCTGCAGCTTTTGCTTTTCCAGGGCGAATTGCCACACATATAGAAATGCTCCTTCATAACCCCAGTTCATCGAAAGTATTTTGTACCAAGTCCTCAGCTTTTAGTGCAAATATTTAATTTCCTCTATCCAACACGGCTTTCTTATAGGTAGATCAACTACCAATAACTTCGCATCCGTGGTAAAGAAGTCGACGTCAATAGAACTGACTTCAGTACGGCTTTTGACCGCTGACGATACCAAATTTTTCAAACACACTTTCTGACAGCTTGACTGCAGCCTCCTTCAAAAAGATATAGATGCTTTCTCGACCTGCTGCCTCAAAAACTGCTTTGTTTAAGGTCACCAAATACTAATCTATTGTCTTCTTACGTAAGTGCAAGAAGTCTTCTCCTTGAACTTACCTTCTTCACGGTCAAGCTGTATCCATCGTTCAATCTGTCAGCCGCTTGGCTTCGCTTGGAGATGATCCAATGAATTCTCCGACCCGTACGTGACCATATCTCTGTACGACGTCACATTGGTTCGCCCCCTGCTCGAGTACCTACGCTAGCCAAGCATGGTCTCACTTTCAACGTGTTCATTTAGGCAGAATCGAGAGCATCTAACGTCGTTCTCTTCGATTTACTTTTCGGGGACTATCTTGAAATGATCCCCTAATATTAGCTCCCTATCAACACCGTTTCAAACTCTTTAACCTGAATACACTTGAGAAACGCAGTACGTAGCAGACATTCTCTTTATTCACAGTCTGCTCGCAGCTTCCATCGATTGTACAACTCTATCTCCTTTAACACTTACCCTCGGAATCTTGGTTGTCCCGTCTCTTCTATTTACCATGCCCCTCGAGTGGTAAAGAAGTGGATTATGCACCAAAATGTAACCTTAATTATTTTCGGGTAAAGTCCATCAATTTGGCAGACAATTTGAGAATTTCAAATCATTAAGAATATGCAATTAAGAGCGCCCGGCGTAAAATTATCATTTTGGATTATTCAACGTCCCTTTAAAATTCAGTTTCAACGAATTTACGAAGTGATTTCAAATGACGGTTACTACACACATCATCTTTATATATATAATTCTACTGTACGTGTGTATGTCACTGAACTCCTCCTTAACGGCTGGACCGATTTGAATAAATTTGTGTGTATGCATTTGGGTGGCGCCCTGGATGGTTTAGAAGCCGATTGGTCAAAATTGGACGAAGGGGCGTGGTATCGCTCATACAAAAAATGAGTCGGACATCGACTATTCGTCACATTCACAAATTGTAATCGGTGCTATGAACAAACAATGCCAACACTGTCATGCACTCAAATACAAAGGTGAATCGGCCGGTTTCTGCTGCGCGTCTGGAAAATTTGTATTGCCACCATAGAATTCGCCGCCATAACCATTGAAAGCACTATTGGCTGGAGCTACATCACAATCCAAATTGTTTCTGCGTAAAATTCGCAAATTCAATTCATGCTTTCAAATGACATCATTTGGAGCAACAAAAATCATTCAGAATGCGGATGGTCGCAATTTTCAATCAACGTTTAAGATTCAGGGCCAAGTGTATCATCAAATTGGTTCTTTAATGCCGATGCCTAATACCGATTCAAAATTTCTCCAAATTTACTTCATATGGGTGATGAGTAACAGCAAATAAAAGCAAGCTGCCAGTACAACCATATCGAGCAGATGGAGGAGCGACAAATTGTGGGTATTTTAGAACCGTTTTTTTTTTTTGCAAAAATGCAAAATTATTATCTGGGATGAATGCACTATGGCACACAAGCATTCACTTGAAGCTCTCGATAGAATGATGAAAGATCTGAATAATAACACCAGGCTTTTCGGTGGTGCTTTACTGCTGCTGTCCGGTAATTTTAGACAGACATTGCCGGTCATTCCACGCGCTACATATGCGGACGAAATTAACGCATGTATAAAACAATCATTTCTATGGCGAAATGTCTGTACATTACGTCTTACCACAAATATAAGAGTTCGACTGCAAAACGATCCACTGGCACTATCATTCTCCGAGCAATTGCTCAACATTGGAAATGGAGCAATATCATTGCATGGAGACACACAATGCATCAAATTGCCGGACAACTTCTGCAACGTGGTAAATACGAAAGATGCTTTGATTGAAAGCATATTTTCCGATTTACAAGCTAATTATATTAATCATACGTGGCTTGAAAAAGCATGCAGGACAACGTCTGTCGGGTCCGCTAGTTAATAATAAATCATTATAAAAATAAAAATACGATTCAATACTACGATTTTTAAAGATTTATATTTATTTTAGGTCCTTGTGTGTATTTGATTGATCGAAACAAGGGACCATTTTTGTGTTAAAAAATAACCTTTTGACTTAGAACGCTAATTGGCTTTTGGTTAGTTTACGAATTGAAGACAAATTTTGTACCTTTTTTTTTTTTTTTTAAATTAGAATTTTATAGAAAAAGCTTTAGTATATTAAATTGATCGTTATTTTTTAGTAAAAAACGAGATAGAAATTATTCTTAAAACATTCATTTTAATGCCCACAGCTTGATGCAGTTATTTTCCTATTTAAGTGGAAACTAATTTGAAATTATTTCCCAATCCGGGAGGTTTAAATTCCCGTGGCACCTTCGAATTCCCTCTATATAAACTATAGTGATAAACAAGACATCACAAAAGGTAGCACTCGTAAAAGAGATAAACTAACCTGGGTATCACTTTCCACCTCATAATTTATTATTTAAATATTATTCCATCCATTTTAGGCAATCACTCTTAGTGGCTGCGATTAAATAAACCCAATCAAGATAGAAGTAAGTCCCAGTATTATGGTTCGCCTCTCGTTGCAGTTTACACAAAAGACATTTACTAAAGATCCAGCTAACGTTGCTCTCCGAATCAATTTAACAATAGGCAACTCAACATCGGACGGATGAAGAATGCAGAAACTTTCCTTCTCCTGCCTGAGCAGGTCTACAGAAACGGGACTATGTGCGCTGCCAATACGCGTCTAGCAATCACAAGAGAAAAACGTATCCTTGGATGCACTTTTCCGATTCTTCTTCTTGCCGTCATAAAAAAGTTATAAATCCTTGTTTAATCGTCGCATTATTCTCGAAAGGGAAATGGACTTGTAGGCAGAGATGCCAGTGTTGGTGGGAAAGAAGATCTATCTAATGGCAAATAAGACGCGAAACATCACGCGGAGTGAAGGAGGGTGAGGAAAAAAAAGTGATTTGCATAGGAAAGAATTAGGGAAATGCAACCAAAATATAATAGAGCCATGGAGGGAAAGAAAAAGAGGAAAACAATAAAAATTGTTTCACTTGTGCAGTGGATTTGATTTGAATGAAGAGACTTAAAGTTTCAGTAAATCTTTAATGTCCGAGCTATCATAGCCGATTTATTCTAATATTTTAAAGTCTTCACTCCAAGTTGGTTCTATATTACTACTAGCGGACCCGACAGACGTTGTCCTTCATGCTTTTTCAAGCCACGTATGATTAATATAATTAGCTTGTAAATCGGGAAATATCCTTTCAATCAAAGCATCTTTCGTATTTACCGTGCTGCAGAAGTTGTCCGGCAATTTGATGCATTATGTGTCTCCATGCAATGGTACCTATTGCTCCATTTCCCATGTTGAGCAATTGCTCGGGGAATGATAGTGCCAGTGGATCGTTTTGCAGTTGAACTCTTATATTTGTGTTAAGACGTAATTTACAGACATTTCGCCATAGATATTATTGTTTTATACATGCGTTAATTTCGTCCGCATATGTAGCGCGTGGAAGGACCGGCAATGTCTGTCTAAAATCACCGGACAGCAGCAGTAAAACACCACCGAAAAGCCTGGTGCTATTATTTAAATCTTTCATCATTCTATCGAGAGCTTCAAGCGAATGCTTGTGTGCCATAGTGCATTCATCCCAGATAATAATTTTGCATTTTTACAAAAAAAAACCGTTCTAAAATACCCACAATTTGTCTCTTCTCCATCTGCTCGATATGGTTGTACTGGCAGCGTGCGTTTATTTGCTGTTCCTCATCACCCATGAAGTAAATTTGGAGAAATTTTGAATCGGTATTAGGCATCGGCATTAAAGAACCAATTTGATGATACACTTGGCCCTGAATCTTAAAAGTTGATTGAAAATTGCGACCATCCGCATTCTGAACGATTTTTGTTGCTCCAAATGATGTCATTTGAAATTGAATTTGCGAATTTTACGCAAAAATTATTTGGATTGTGTCAATGCGCGATACACTTGCAAACGCTGTTGTTCACGTGTTCTGAATGTATATGTTTCTTAAATTTTCATTGTCCGTCAATTTATCTTCTGCCGATCTTTTTAGCCGACGGTTCTGGATCTGGACTATTTGTGAATTCGGAGTACGTCGACCAATATTTCCTCCTCGTTCCCGAAGACGGGGCATTGTTGTATGTATATGTGAATATAATACACTTAATATTCACTAAAATGCGACACCGGAAATATCAAAAGGCTCCGTACAAAACGGCGTTTTTTTACAATTTTATTTTTTAATAATGCATCGATTTTTGGGGCACTGTATTTGTATGTTCCCTATGAACAGTGGAGTGTGATATTGTTTCAACTTTTTTTGTCTTATATATTCCAAATAAATATATCAATTTTGTATTTTACTTAATAACTCGCAGTTATGATTTGGTTAGTTTTGAAATACATATAAGATTTTGAATGTAATTTTTGTATGGGCGGTTCCACGCCCCTTTGTCCAATTTTTACCAATCTTCACAGGAATACTTCTAGGCCAATACCTAAGATTATGTGTAAATTTGAACTCGATCGATTCGGTGGTTTTCGAGATATAAGATGTTGTATGTATTTTTTGTATGGGCGGTTCCACGCCCCTTTGTCCAATTTTGACCAATCGGCTTCTAAACCATCCAGGGCGCTACCCAAACGCATACAAAAAAAATTATTCAAATCGGTCCAGCCATTTAGGAGGAGTTCAGTGACATACACACGTACAGTAGAATTATATATATAAAGACTAGCGGACCCGGCAGACGTTGTCCTGCAATGTTTTTCAAGCGATTAGGATATCTATTAAACAAACTATGGAATTAAAAAACAAATAATATAATAATTTTATTATTATTCATTTTGATATAACATACATTTTTTAAAAAACAATTATTTATATTAATAATGTTTGTTTAATTTTATATTAATGCGAGTTGATGAACAATATTTTTAGTCAATTCCTGAGGAGCATAAATGAATAAACTTGACGGTTTTCCAACGCGAGAACACGCCACATATAATTGGCCATGTGAAAAGACCGTATTTTCTAGATCCAACCCACAAATCGACATTGTTTGACCTTGTGACTTATTAATAGTCATGGCAAATGCCAGGCGAATTGGAAATTGCAGACGTCTGAATGGAATGGGTGAGTCTGAAGGGATCATTGGGATTCGTGGCAGGAGAACAACTTCACCTTCAAATTTTCCGTTCAAAATTGTAGCTTCAAGAACATTGCCCATAATTTTTTTTATAACCAATCTTGTACCGTTGCATAGCTTAGGTGAATTTAAATTCCGAAGCAAAATGATAAGTGAGCCAATTTTTAATCGCAAGTTATGTGGTGGCATTCCTGGTAAATCCAGCGAATTCAAAAATTCAACAGGATAGTTGACTGCTTCGTCAGGATCGGTAACAGTGTCGATCGATTTGAACAATATCTCATTGCCGGGCAATGACTGTTGTATTTTGAAGTTAATAGCGTCAACATCGATATTTTTTGCAGCTAAAATAGCTCGTTCACGAAGCCACGTATGATTAATAAAATTATCTTGTAAATCGGGAAATATGCTTTCAATCAAAGCATCTTTCGTATTTACCATGTTGCAGAAGTTGTCCGGCAATTTGATGCATTGTGTGTTTCCATGCAATGGTACTGCTCCATTTCCAATGTTGAGCAATTGCTCGGAGAACGATAGTGCCAGTGGATCGTTTTGCAGTTGAACTCTTATATTTGTGTTGAGACGTAATGTACAGACATTTCGCCATAGATATGATTGTTTTACACATGCGTTAATTTCATCCGCATATGTAGCGCGTGGAATGACCGGCAATGTCTGTCTAAAATCACCGGACAGCAGCAATAAAGCACCACCGAAAAGCCTTCTGTTATTATTTAGATCTTTCATCATTCTATCGAGAGCTTCAAGTGAATGCTTGTGTGCCATAGTGCATTCATCCCAGATAATAATTTTGCATTTTTGCAAAACTTTAGCCATACCAGAATGCTTTTTTATGTTGCAGACTGCATCTGGATTTGTGTGAATGTTCAACGGCAACTTGAGTGCTGAATGTGCAGTCCGTCCGCCATCAAGCAAAGTGGCTGCAATACCTGATGAAGCAATTGCTAACGCAATATGATTTTGTGATCGAATGCGCGCAAGTATTAGTGAGATGAGAAACGTTTTTCCAGTGCCACCTGGTGCATCCAAAAAGAAGAATCCACCATTTTCTGCTGCAATTGACAAATTAATTCTATCGTATACATTCTTTTGTTCATCAGTGAGTAGTTGTTCATTATTTTCAACGAAAGTAGTTAAAGAGACCGTATCGAACTGTTGTTCGCGCTGAATCTCGCTGTTAATGATGTCCGTTGCTGGGCGGTTTGGTGAGGGCATACCTAAATGAATGAGTGGCATATTCGAAATCAGAATGCAAATATCTTCAATCTTTATTAGCGCCTCGTTATATATTTCCGGCGAAAAATCGATGTTTGTATCTTGATCAGCCATCCGAATGCTATGCAGAATGTCGTCGCTCATTGAATCCTTATATTTGTCCCAGAGAAGAGAAGCTTGAGATGGAAAACATGTCGTCAATAATATGGCGAATAATTGGCGAATTTGATGAGGACAGGAACTCAATGCTGCATCTGCAAGTGTAATATCCCAATGGTTGTCATCTTCCAGCAAATGTAATTCGCGACACGCATCATGATATGTGTCGTACAAAATGCCATTGACTGTTCGCAAGTATTGGAAGGACGTCGGTCCAGGAACATTAACCAACAATAAACGCAAGAAGAAACATTCGCGTTGCTTTGGATGGACTGTGTATAATCGGCCTAATGTATTTCCCATAAATATGCCATTGTATCCTTCAACCGGAACACCTCGCTTTCGTGGTTCCCACTTTTTTGACTGTTTGTTCCATGTAAAATATCGTGGCACGTCAGTATACATTAATGTCTTTGCGAATTGACCGGCAATACCTTGTCGTTTGCATAGTTCGAAAAAGTCAGTTAATGTTGATTTTGGGGCAATTGATGCACGTTGTAGAGCAGTCTCTTCCGTGAAATAAACACGCTGTCCATTTTCAAGGTGCACGGCCAAATGTATAACAGCAGGGTCTCTTTCGTGTATCGGAAAACTCAAAATACGCCAAACTGCTTCATTGCTGCTGATGTATCGGCCCATTTGATATCGTGTTATTTCATCGTTTTCGTTAACATTTTGAACAGCAAACACAGCCATATCACTGCCCTTATGGACATATTTGCATATATATTTTATGGACTTCACCGAACTGCAGAGCTCAATGTTTATGTGTGCTTTGTAGATTTTACACAGCAATGGTGAATACGGAACCACCCAGTGATTGTCAATGTCAACTATTGTACCGTTTGACATGCGTAATTGATGTGATTGACCACCATGGTCAGTGTCTCTACGACGATACAATGGATAACCATCGATATTAGTGATTGTATCATTTATACAATTTTTTGGAAAACTTTTCGTACATTTTCCATTGTCCATGCATGGCGCCGTCGTGTTTATAGCACCGCATGGACCATGGATCATGTTAGCGGTAACAATCTCATACAATTCTTGATCGATATTCCGATCTGGAATTTCTGCTGCGATAATTTTATCAATTTCATTAGGCTGTATTTTGTCGACCAACCAAATCAAAATATGCGCGTGTGGCAAACCTCGTTTTTGCCATTCAACAGAATACAGCCAGCAACGTGTTTTGCCAAATACAGAGGAATGTGTAATCAAGTTCATTAACGATTTTAACTTTTGTCTGAAGACACGTGCAGTGATATCATGCCGATCTATTGCAGTTTGACCTGGCAATAAAGCAATTTTAATTTCATCCCATTTTGGATTACACGTAAATGTAATGAACAAATCTGGTCGTCCGTACGCGCGCACAAAAGTCATGGCGTCTTGAATATATTCTTGCATATGACGTGGGCTACCAATATATGAAGATGGAAGAATATATGAAGTACCGATGTCGTTGATATTAGTTATTCCATCTACGTTACCAACAATAGCATCACGCAAATGAATGTATTCATCAGCTCGAAGTTTCGCTTGATTAAACCTGATGTATCGTAATCGTTCGCTTTCAATTTTCGCATACATATCAACGATATATTGATGAAACAGCTGGCGGCATCGAAGTATATTATTGTCTTCATTAGCACGAATCATCAACCGATATGCGTAGAAGTTCATCGCGCTCACTTTCTTGCTGGTTTCTGCACCTGCAAAATAAAAATATAATTAAGACAAAAAGAAATTAATCGTTCATAAATATTAGGTAATGACATGTGAAGATTGTACCTGTTGCTGGATATCTTTGTTTGATATTTAAATGATATCCATCTTCTCCTTCCCAAAATATCAATGGATATTGCAAAGCGTCGTAAGAGCGATGACTGTCTTCAATCGTATGTACTGTGTTATCTCTGCGTTTGATTCGTATATCTCGACGTTCAAATGCGTCGCCAATCATAACAACTGCAACTTCATTAATGGTCGGTGCATTATATCTTCCCGCATGCTGCCCAGATGGTACTTTATCTGCTTTGATGACGATCGTATAGTTGTCGTTTTGCAGTTTGTTTGAAATGGTATTGAACAAATGGACCAATTGGTTGTGACTCCGTAAAAACGGTTCTAAAATACCTACAATTTGTCGCTCCTCCATCTGCTCGATATGATTGTACTGGCAGCGTGTGTTTATTTGCTGTTCCTCATCACCCATGAAATAAATTTGAAGAAATTTTGAATCGGTATTAGGCATCGACATTAAAGAACCAATTTGATGATACACTTGGCCCTGAATCTTAAACGTTGATTGAAAACGGCGACCATCCGCATTCTGAACGATTTTTGTTGCTCCAAATGATGTCATTTGAAAGCATGAATTGAATTTTCGAATTTTACGCAAAAACAATTTGGATTGTGATGTAGCTCCAGCCAATAGTCCTTTTAATGGTTCTGGCGGCGAATTTAATGGTGGCAATACAACTTTTCCAGACGCACAGCAGAAACCGGCCGATTCACCTTTGTATTTGAGTGCATGACAGTGTTGGCATTGTTTGTTCATAGCACCGATTACAATTTGTGAATGTGACGAATAGTCGATGTCCGACTCATATTCAAACGCAAGGTGAAGAAGTGATGCACGTGTCAATGCGCGATACACTTGCAAACGCTGTTGTTCACGTGTTCTGAATGTATCAGTGACTCTTTGACGGGCCAGTCTTTGTCTTAATGCATTGGCTCGAAGACGTTCGTTGCGTTGCTCTTGATTTTCGTTTACACGTTTGATAACAGCCTGGTTTCTTAAATTTTCATTGTCCGTCAATTCATCTTCTGCCGATCTATTTAACCGACGGTTCTGAACTATTTGTGAATTCGGAGTACGTCGACCAATATTTCCTCCTCGTTCACGAAGACGTGGCATTGTTAATATTCACTTAAATGCGACACCGGAAATATCAAAAGGCTCCGTTCAAAAAAATTAAAATGTCAAACACACGAAACACGTTTAATATAATAACTCAAATTCTGCTTTTTTTTTACAATTTTGTTTTTTAATAATACATCGATTTTCGGGGCACTGTGTTTGTATGTTCCATATAAACAGTGGAGTGTGCTATTGTTACAACTTTTTTTGTCTTATATATTGCCCCTTTGTCCAATTTTTACCAATCTTCACAGGAATACTCCTGGGCCAATACCTAAGATTATGTGTTAATTTGAACTCGATCGATTCGGTTGTTTTCAAGATATAAGATTTTGAATGTTATTTTTGTATGGGCGATACCACGCCCCTTTGTCCAATTTTGACCAATCTTCACAGGAATACTCCTGGGCTAATGCCTAAGATTATGTGTTAATTTGAACTCGATCGATTTGTTGGTTTTCGAGATATAAGACTTTGAATGTAATTTTTGTATGGGCGGTTCCACGCCCCTTTGTCCAATTTTGACCAATCTTCACAGGAATACTCCTGGGCTAATACCTAAGATTATGTGTAAATTTGAACTCGATCGATTCGGTGGTTTTCAAGATATAAGACTTTGAATGTAATTTTTGTATAGGCGGTACCACGCCCCTTTGTCCAATTTTGACCAATCTTCACAGGAATACTCCTGGGCTAATACCTAAGATTATGTGTAAATTTGAACTCGATCGATTCAGTGGTTTTCAAGATATAAGACTTTGAATGTAATTTTTGTATGGGCGGTACCACGCCCCTTTGTCCAATGTTGACCAATCGGCTTCTAAACAATCCAGGGCGCCACCCAAACGCATACAAAAAAATTTATTCAAATCGGTCCAGCCGTTTAGGAGGAGTTCAGTGACATACACACGTACAGTAGAATTATATATATAAAGATAACAAAGAACGAATTGAACAGTTTTTCACCGAAGACAAGAGATCGTCTCTTCTTCTCCACTCAGGCAGGTTGTCAATGCGCTTGTGGCATATATACAGGAGAAAGAAAATCATAACAAGGGTCTTTTACAAGGGACCTTCACGAAAGGTTGCGCTATATTGGGTTAGCCTAGGTGTCCCTCTAGAAAGACACGTTAAGATCAGATTATTGGTAGGACCCTTGTGATACCACATGAGTGAGGAGAAGGGAAGATGTAATTTCGATACCAGACTACGTGAATGCTTGCTGATGATCTGAGATAGATTAAGGCTAACAAAAACAGTCTAACCCCCAGATATAATTCTTCGCCATCTCCTCAAAAGAAGCTAGAAAGAAGAGATAGTTTTGGGCCCGATATATGACGCTGTGGTCGATCTTCGAAACCATTCAACCAATTTCAATGACATTTCTGGACACTGTGACTGTGATATTGAAGGCAACGAAATGGCCGACGGTCTTGCCAAGAACGGAGCCGAACTTCTACAGAATGATACAATCGAGGGCATAAAGGTATGATTCTTGAAAATACCAGAACAGGGAAGACCTAAGATGGTCATAGAAGGGCACATGTTGTCAAAGGCCCTGTGTTTAAAGTTAGATCAGATAAAATCTCTATAATTGTTAAATCTTAGTAGATCAAAGTTACGACTGACAATAGAAATACTGTCGGGACATTGCATTTTGAGAAAACATGCCAGTAGATTAGGCTAAATAAATACGGATGCATGTATGTATTGTGAGGACTTACATATCGCAGGGGATGTTACCCATATTCTCTACGAATGTCAGGCTATTGTTCGGAAGAGAAGGAAATACCTTGGAAGTTACTTATTCGATAATTTGGAGGAATTTGGTCTGCAGGGAAATTAAGTACTTGGCAAATTGGTTTAGATTTTGGACCGTGTAGGGATGGTGATGGGCCCAATATGGTGTCTGGTCCTTATGAAGAACTCACACCCTACTCAACCTGACTTAACCTAGAGCATGTATCTTATCTCTTTTTCTATATACATATATGGTTTTAGCGCCCTCACACTTCACCCGTTCACATTTCGCATTCAAAATTAGATAAAATAAATTAATGTAGGTACACTTATGACCAAAATTAATAGCAATAATCGCAAAATACAAAAATACTGCAGAAAATGAGAAAAAGTCTTTGAAAATTCTATATCAAGAACTAAAAATGCCAGAATGGCATTACTGGGTCTTACACAATACACACTGCTGAATTAGCTGATTAAATTAAATCTAAATTATTGGTAGCACATGTAAACAAAAGTAAAAAAAAAACTCTAAAAATAGTAAACGTTTGATTAAAATAGCTGGTTATATTGAAAAGATTTCTTATGAAATGTCTTAATACTTACATTCTAATTCCAATACAATGCTTCTAACAAACTTACGTAATGTATTATGTCACAAGTACAGTCTCTTTTCCTATAATTCAACGTCGTTTATTTCTACTTCTATCATTGCTTATGACATAAAAATAACATTCTACGATATCATCACCAACTGCCACCCGATGGATTATACAAGTGTGGCGACTACATCCATATCCGCTCATTCCTTTCCAATGTACGCACGTTAAGCCCATACTACTTCGAAAGAAATACGCCAATCGATAAGGGAAACGTGAGCTCCAATAATATAGCCGCCAACCGGTTAAAATCGCGTTAATTATGCAGCAGTCGATGGCGAAAGAATTACTTAAAAAATTAAATAAATAAAATACGTATATGTTCGGATATCCTTACAGTAGGCATTTCCTTGTCAATTATCCATTAACAGACATTCAAGATGCGAATCGAGTTAACGAGCTTCGAATATGCAAACGATATCGGCACACAGTGTTGCGAATTGTTTTTTTCTCTTGCATTGCTTCTTCGTACTGAAAATATACCACGACAAGGACCGATTTCAATTTTGCAACAGCCTGTCGTCGATGACAACAATTTTTTTATGCAGTGCATTTACGCAGTCAGAAGCGGATTGGTGACATACGTACGTTCTATCTGGCTATAGTATCTGCGAACTACGAACAAACGCAATATATCCAGTATTGAGAAAAAGACTTGAAATGGTCTACTGCTAACTGGATGGACGTGGTCAATTTGCATATATTTCACGGTTTCGATGCGTTTTTTAATTGTTTTCTTGCCACAACTGTTTCGCCATTTCGCTGTCCAACAAAGGGATTTTTATTTGAATGCTTTTTTGCTGCACCAACTTTCAGCAAATTGTATTTCCTTCAATATAAGGAGCTAGTATTGCGTTCGCCCGAATAGGTTTTTTTCTGTTTACTTGCTTTTTAACTCAACGTACCTATATAGTACCATAGGTCTAGCTATTGTTGTCACTTGCTCCGGAAATAGCTATTACGTTATTTTTTTTTTTAAATTTCGATTACAAAATGACATTACGGTGACAGGCGGACAAGCGAATTGCTTACTATCGACTTGTCATTTGGACACTCAGCTAGTTATTTGCCATTTTGTAAATTAGACTTTCGAAATTGAAATAGCAATTTCTAGTTCAGCATTTAACTTTTCACAAAATGTTTTAATTTTCATTCCTATTAAGTCCCTGTGTGCAGCTAAACAGAAGCCTTAACGGTTTAGCAGATTTTCACTAAGTTGGAATATTTTATTAATGTCAGGGGTTAACCGGAAAGTTGCTGGGATCAGAACCATTCTCTTCAATTGGCAGAGGAATTGTTAATTAGCTGATTCATAATTGGATCACGGCAGTACACTTATGAGAAGATGGCCAACCTTGGAACAATGTAGACAAGCTAAAATGGCATTTAAGTGGCCGACCTGCTCCACTCAAAGAAGAGTTCTAAGCATGGGTCGACAAGCACTGAAATGGGTGGTGGTTTTATCTACAGAACATGGTAATTTCGGGTATCACTTATCACTTAAGGAAGATGCTATACTTGTAAACTATGCCTGGAGAAATCTGAGACAGCTGCGCATATACTGTGCCAATGTCCGCCGTTGGCAGGCAGAAGAATGATGATCTTGGATCTCTCATAAATAGGGTAAGATTTACAGTGGTAAAGAGACGAAAAGAGACCCGAAGATCTCTCGAAATTTATATATTTATTTATGTCTGAAATTAAATGAACAGTGTGATGTGTGAAAGAGCAAGTTATGTGCGACCCATTCGCGCTTCGCGCATATTTTTAACTTTCTTGTAAACGTAATGAGAGCTTACTCTATAGGTTCCTATAGGTATTGTAATCGTACAAAAATTCGAACTAGAGATTCAAATCAATTCTGAAATTATGATGAAAAAGGAACTCAAAAAAGTCGGTCTCGCAATTCTGTCCGTCTGCTTCTGAGATCTACAGTCTAAACGGCTGGATGAATTTGTTTCAAACTTTGAATTTAGACTTTTTGGGCTAACAGTTCGGGGTCACTTTTTTTTACACCTTAGTCCTAGTATTAACGGTACTTCCCATATATCGATTTTAAACAAGTTTTATTTTTTCGAAAAAGGGTCTAACGATTTCAATTAATAGCTAATAAGGGGGAGGAAAACACGGCTGCCTACCCAGTTTTCGAATAAAGGTACTTTTGAAAATTGAACTTAGGTATCTTGGAAATGCTTCATACGGTTGCAAGAATAACTCATTCCTAAGTTTATATGGTCACTCCTAGCTTGATAGCGAGCTCAGTTCTTCTTTAAATTATTATGCAACGGATTTTTGAAAAAAATTTGAGTATTTGGTTTTCTATATGAAAACGGCTACAACTATTTTGACCAAAATGCATACTTCGAGTAAAATTAATGTTTTCAAATCGAATAACTGAAAACACAGATTTTAAGAACTGTTCATATCTTGAAAACGCTATTTCGACTATAAAAACCAAGTAACGCTTAATCCTGAACAATAGTTTAGGTTAATAGTTGAGCAAGAGTATTTTTCGAACCAAACATTGAAATATTTCCAACAATTTTTTTTGCATAATTTTCCGAAAACCGCTTTAACGATTTTGACCAAAATACATAATATAGGATAATAAAAGAGTTATTGATAAGATCTTGCATTTAGTTGTTTTTTTTATACAAAATGCAAATAAATAAATAAATTATTGCCAAAATAAAGATCTGTTCTCACATACGGTAATAACAGGTACGCAAACCTTCATGTTCAACTATCATTCATTTACGTTCTCATTCTAAACATACCTACACCATAAAATAATTTGTAACTTACTCAAAACTTACACTTTTGAAAACACTTCATTTCTTTAAAAACAATTTAGGCTTTTTGGTATAGATAAACTGTTTGAAGATTTCGGTATATTATCTTGAACTTTACTTCCAAGTTCCAACCATAGGCACGAAAGCCAGAATAACCAATTTATTCCAGTCAAAAACCAAAAACTTGCCGTAACAGATCAGAAACTCCTGTCGCTTGTTCTTGGAATAAAAAATCTAGCAGATGTAAGAGCCTGTAAACAGTGCATTCGGCGCTTAGAACTTTTCAACCGAAACTTTCGAAAAATGTTTCGAAATGTTTTTTTACAAAGAGTAAAAGCCTTACAAGTCACAAAGTTTCGTGCGACCCAGGCGTGCGCTTTATTTATTTTCCTTTCCCTCTTCTGGAAGGAATCTACATTTTTGTGCCGCATTCGAGGATCTGTTATGTTTAGCTCTTTAGGGTATTTTTAAGAGCTTTTCATCATTATAAACCATCAATAAGAACTCCAACAGACTAATTTCCTAGATCCCTAAGGCGAGATCGATTTCTTAGCCATTGTCTCTGTTTTTAATTTGCTTAGTTGAGCTGCTATTCGGCTAATGCAAAAAAAAACTCAAAATCTTCATTTTTTTAATTTTTGACTCGCCACCGCGACATGAGGTGCGTCGAACGGAAAAGATCTATTGTGCCATATGATCAGAAAAATTTGTTTAGTCTACTTTCCTAATTTAGCTAATTAGTCGGTGCAGTGGCTTAGTGGTTAGTGTGTTGGACTACTAAGCGAATCCCGAAAGTACCAAATTACATCTGAAGGTTTTTTCCACTGCCCCACCTCTCGCGATAGTCTGTCAAACATCCGAGAGTAAAACTGTCATGAAACAGCTTCTCAATTAGCCGTTTGGACTCGGCGTAAAAAGATCCCTTCCATTTGTCCCAAAAATTGAAAGCTTACACAAAACGAATGGTTGTGAGAAGCTAGACCTAGGCCTAGGGTACTACAGACCTGTCGAGCCAACATATTTATTTATTTATTTTTTTTAATTTAGCTGATGATACTTTACTTCTTCTGAACTTATTATTTTCCTGAAGAAAAAGGTCCTTTTAATACCAAAGAGAGCTGGGCCCTTACATAGTACCTAGTACTCAGTTGATTCGTGTTCTTCAAGACTAGGCGGCACGCCGAAGAGTCGGCTAGGTGTATTTTGTTACACGTTTTGTGATATCGCAACCCTATTAGGTAGCCAACTAGATTTTTTTGGCATTATTTTTGAAGGGCTTAATAAATTGTTTGGCCTGTCTTAGGCCTGAGATGCTCTACCAGTGTTTAATACAGTGTTTCCAGCTGGTTTGCCGCTGCTTTAGAAATAGCGCAGTATGGTTAAGGTCCTTTGAAATGTGTTTCCGAACCTAATCGGAATTTATTCGCGATACCTCTTATAATGTTTTTGGGAGGCGGTCTGTGATCGTGCAGATCAAGTTCTTTTATTTCTGAAAGAAGGGTCATTAGGTCCGAGTGATCACCGATGTCCAACTTCTTCATTTGTAGCAGATTTGCTGAGCTATGTATTGTCACTTTTTTTATGTAAATGTGGAGAGGTGTTAGTCCTATTAGGGCTTCTATAGGTCCGCATAGCTCCGGAAAGCTTTATGATGGCTGTTTTCTGTGTGACTTTGTCACCTTTTAACATAATAATCCATGCTGTAACGCCATAGAGTTTTAGTACTTTTTTTTGAAGAAACCTCCCTCCAGACACCATGCCGCCAATACATGTCCCTACTCCCTAACAGCTGCAATGATAAAAATTAATTGGAAAGCGTTGGGTGGCGCATATTTGATGAAATTCGATCAACGCTTATACAAGTGCTGACAACCTTCGGCTGTTCTTAACCGTCTCTACCTTTCATCGCATATAGGTACATATCTGTTTAACTTTGGTTACGTGACATCATCAACTAAAAATACCTGATATGGTGACTCTTGGCATGGCTTTTAGTAGTCCATGATGTACGAGAGCTTAGTTGTTATGACTGCAGGCAATCGTTGTTAAGACTTGAAGATGAGCAACTAAATCATAAAAATTTTAAGCAACTCAATTTTTGTCTTCTTATATTTGCCTTACGGCAAACTTTTCATATATTGATTGATTCGTATTAATATCATGTTCCTTGTCGTTATTATCGTCGATGGTTTAGCAAGCAGATTTATTCTGAAAACACGTGTTACAGCATGTGGCCTTAGTTTAGTTCCCATATGGGTCGTAGGTGAACGTCAGGCTGTTTCTGCCACGAAATTATGCTCCTGCAAGTGAAGTCAGTGGTGGTTCCAAATACGTCCATAGGGCTAGCTTCTTGGTATCATTCGTTTGCCGTGAGTTTAATCATTGGTACTCCCGGATGATTGTGAAACGTTCGCAAGAGGCGTACAACCTGAAAAAAGTCGATTTCCATTTTTGTCCACCACATTGACCATCCACGTGGATAACTTATGAAATGATAATAAAATGAGGGACTACCCTCAAATTTTGAACTGAAACCAGCATAACAATGTCCAGCTCCAGGCATCCGATTGCTTTCTCACAACAGAATCGATGAGCAATTCATTCATAATCCATCACAGAACACGAACAGAGCAGCAAAAGCGAATAATTCCATCAGCATCATCATCGACTCGTTTCACATTAATCCATTTGCATATACCCGTCACGTTACGTTCTTTGTCTCAGTTTATCTTTGTCGCGCACTGCATCAGCAGGCCGGGCTGTCAATAACCATACTGGAACTAACAAGGGAATACTACGAACTAACATTTAATGCTAACGCGTCGATTTATGGCTTTCAATCAGGCACGGGACGTATAGAAACACCAATTACGATATGGACGTTTACCTTTGCCCTTATACGAATCGAGGATTATGTTATCACGCTGAAAAGACAACTACTGCGGATGATGCTGCGTCACAGAGTTCACTCTGGGGAATATCACAAGGGTGTAAAATAGAATAGGAGTAAGAGTTGCGGCAGCATACACGTGCAGAGTGTGCTTGGAAATTTATCAATCAAACACAAACCTTTGACGGCTAGGACTAGGTGCATGACATGGGCCATGGCGGAGTTTGATGGTTTCTAAACGTAGGGTGGATTGGGTTTCGTAAAGTTTTTTTTAATGCAGAGAAGTAGGTAAATTTTTGTTAAACGAACTCAATCAAATAAATACTGAAATGATTTGATAGGAAACTAGAGCGCAACCAGTGCCACCAGATTTTTAGTATAAAAATTCCCATTCTGAGGGGTAAAATTTCCCTTTGAAATGACTGAAACGTGTGTGAAACGCTTTGTTTTCTAATTAATTTGTTTAAAAGGATCATACATTTCATATTAAATATTTAGGTAAATGAAAGTAGTAATTTATTATTTATTTATGCATTTTTTGACATTGATCGGCCAAGAGATGATTCTCTTATTCAGAAGAAGCAAAGTATTTCCGCTTATATTATACCTAGTTGTATTATATTTTGTACTTTTTAAAAAAGTTCATTATTACAAGTAGTGGTAATTTTTTGTGGTTTTCTTAACGAATTTTTGATCTCAAAATGAGTAGAAAGGGAATAAGGGGAACTTTGCATTCAGATAAAACAAATGAATGGGCTTTGGTGTCTTTTTCGAAAGGCTCTATGGTAATATCATAGGTCGGATCACACGAAAGTATATTATTAATGGAAGAGTACAGTACTAAGCGTTACCTTTAGCACTTTGTCGGTGTTAATATTGCGAAAATTGCAGTTTTAACAATAAATGTAACTGGTGTGACCCAGACGTCATTCCCAGGGGCAGCACTTGACTAAGTTCAACTTTCAGTTTATGTGATTCTATTACAAAAAAACTATGAACATGTTTTTACTGATTTATATTAAATTATATTTATGTATATGCACTTGGAGACAGACACAAGATGACGGCAACGTAAAACGAGTCTTAAAAGTAACATTTACCACGAGATCGACGAGACGAATATTGGGTCGTATGAATAAAAATTAGCATTTGCTTTGAGTAAAAGGTTTTAGCAAAGTAAAAGCCCTTAGCAAATGCTTTGAATCGGTATGAATAAAAACCTAGTTTGCTAAAGTAAGTTCGAAAATTCGAAAATAGCTTTTAATTCGCTGTACGTGTACTTGCCTTGCAATTTATGTCAAACTTGACAAGTGACAACTGTCCTGTGGTTTGTTTATTTAGAATTTATTTTAAAATTTTTGTAGGGAAATTATTAAAAGTGCCAAATCGCTTGGTTATTTTTGATTTATTCCTCAGTTGTCGGAAAATATATCCAGTCATCGACTTGTTTAATTATTTTTTGACACACATATCAATTAGTTAACGAAACGGTTGACTGATGGACACCAAGATCTTCTCCTACAACAACATAAACTCATAAATTTTTTACTTGTTAAGCGATGAATTTTGAAAAGTTTATCTGAAAACCCGGATCTCTTAAATACCTCAGGAAAGATTTAATTTTCTGGATACTTGAAAGAGCACGACCACGAGTCTCAAAATTATCATTCAAAAAACTATTAGCCAAAATGTCCACATTTTTACGAGCGAAACGAAACAATTGCTTGAAGTTATTATCGACATGAATTCTTCTTAGTTAATACTGTTTTTTGTTAGCGCGAACATTAACAACAAGAGGTAAAACAGGTAGGTATAATAAACTATAAACAAAGCATCGACAATTCACAATTCTTAAATTGTTTTATGTCAAAAAGTTGCGTACAAAATATTTAGCAAAAGGTCTGAGTCAGCTTAATAGCAGACTCAGAATTTGCATAGTATTGACTTTGTCCGATAAGTTTTATTCATACCGATCTAAGAAAAAAGTCAGTGCCGCCGCTTTTCGAACATACCTATGTCAAAAGTTGGAACTAACTCAAATTGGTTTTTATTCACACAAAACGTAGCAAATTCTTCGATTTTGACATTTCTCTTGAGTAAAATCAATTGCTACGTTTTATTACGACGAACAAAGCACCAACTAATATGCAACAAAGGAATAACAAGCTGGTGATGCAGACGAGACAGTGGAAACTACGTGCACATGAGACAGTTGTACGAAAGTGAAATGAAAATCAATCACTCCAAAAAATAGACGACGACTAAAGCACCCAGCATAATAAAATCAGTTGCGTTGGCGGATCATTATCGACGTAATCGACGGAATGATCATTCCCTTTAAATCCGGCACATACGTTGAAAGCGGAGGATAGTTTTTCTCATTCTCTCAATTTTTCCGACAATGGAACTGCGTCCTATCACGCTTTGCCAACTGTCAACGGGTGCAACTTAGAAAAAAAACAGGTGGCGCTGTTGTCGATCTTCTTAACCACTCAACACTTCAATGAAATTTTGTGGGTTTGTATGGTTATATGGAAAGATATATTTTTTTAATTTTTTCAACTTAATTCTCAAAGTGAATACTTGTATGGGCACGCTGAAGTGAACTGAAGAAGCTAGGTTTTATACAGACACTAGACTACTGAATCAGTTGAAGATATGAAAACAAAATGTTAACAAAAACTCTCGAAAAAGAAAAGTTTGGATTGGATTGCGTTATTAAAACTTTTTAAATTAATGAACATAATTATCTACTGCGCTGTATTAAGATTATAATATTATAAAGATTTGGTTTTTAAATTAAATTTCTTAATGAAATTCAACTACATACAACACAGTTCAATTTAACATCCACATTTAGCGAGAGAAGTTTCACATTTGGCGTGTGGTCACAAGCACGCTCTCAGTTTTTTTTGAATCAAACATTTTGCCTTTTTTCAAATTTGACATCCGTAGCCGTACATTCTGTATAATGTGCATTAGTTTTAGAAAAATGGTGACAGCACTGTTCATAGTCCCGTGAGCGCAATATTTAGAAACATTAGACGACTCTTTAGTAGCTTTGAATTTTGACCTCAGAGTTGCACAGAAAAGAACTGAAAAGTACAGCTCTCAGCGTTCTATGAAAAAACTCCTGCCTGCTATTCTAATTCCTGTTTCAGCTTTGCTCTATTGTCTAGCTTCTAGCACACGAGTTTCTACTGAGATGGAGTAGACTAATGAAAAATGCCAAACTTTTGCTGTTTAGATAACATTAAATAGGTACTGTCACTTAGGGGAAATAACTACATTTCAAAATCTTTTCGGTATATGAAGGACTTATTGTGTCTTTAACATTTTGTAAGCTTAATTAAAATATGTTCTTTCTAGTGAGACAAAGACTAAACTACCTACATCACATTGTGCTATTCTGTTTCCATTTTGTTTTTTTAATAATGGCGTGTCATTAACAACTGCGCAATTTTAATAAAAAAATTAGTATTGTTATTATTGACATCTCGTATTCCATCCTCGTTGTGAGCGCACCATAGCTTAACTTTTTGTTGTCAACACGCTCACTGAAAACACAGGAAATATTATATTGGCAAAATTTGAAGCTACTTATTCAAAGAATATGAGGAAAACCATTGCAATTGCATTTTTTTGTAATATGTAAAACTAGATTGTTCGGTAACATCACTTTTCCTACGTCAGCCAAATTTATGCGAACTGTCAACTTCGTAGTCTTCTTGACCAGATTCGTCGGCTACCCCTCCATAAACGTCAACTGAAAAAACTGTTCACGTGACCGATCTAGGCCATTCAAAACTGAGACACATCAAGTTGCCCAGCTGACAGACTTACGGAAGTAGATAATTGAACGTCCCCAATAATAAGTCAAGTCGATATAAAGCTTTGTTGGGGTAACAACGAAAATGAAATAAAAAGAGACGTCAATCGTAACAATATTAACCATGGTTGAGAAACCTAACGCACTGAAGTATAACATTCCATCCGGTGGAATTGAAGCTTTTCTATATGACTTTCAAACAGGACTTTTGATGTAAAGTTACCTATACAGATACACACAAATTGAAGAGTTTAAAGCCATTCGAACAGCAGCGGCTTCTCGCAAAAATGAACTGAAGCGCAAACAGAAGCAAAAGGAACGAAGATAAGAAGCTTCATCAAAATTTATTAATTTGATGTCATGCTGTCAGAGGACAAAACATGGCTGCTAGGGGTACGAAAAATGATAAGTATGTACGCCAATAGAGAGATGTACTTGAAAAACAACTTCATAATAATGGATTAAGCTGGTGATGGATAATATGGCGGCGTGGTGTGCCAAACGAGGATGAACAACCTTATCAAATCGCCATTTGCCAGTGTCAACTGTCAAATATGACAAATTAAATCATGAACTTGTGCGATTCAATTTTTTTTTGTATTGCTTTAACTGGAAATGTCTTAATATTGTGTCGAGAGAATGTTGTTAGTGGTTGGTTGGCAAAGAAAGAAAATTAAACTGACTCCTCCAACAAATTAGGCCGGCAATGGACCCTAAGTTTATTATGGGATACATTTTATATCTGTCATAACGTGTGGCCTGCCTGCTGCCTCTAATGAAAAATATGTCGTCTTCTACACTTTTTGTGGCCTGCAATGTGTTAGTGGTGTTTCTTAATGAATGTGTGCTTTTGTTTTCTGTCCATTTTTGTTGGCCAAACTCCGCTGGGTAGTAATTAACCAGAGTGTAGACTCACCATTAATTAAAATAAGTCTGCGAACATTCACGAAAGCTTATGGTTGAAATAAATTAAGTGTTGATCAAGGAAATTTCCCTGACAAACATTTATTATTGTTTTTAGGATGATGGCTGTTGTTAATGAAAAAAAATTCAGGCAACATTCATAGGTACCTTGGGCAAGTTATGATATGCAGAACACAGAATGACAGCGACGATTAGGGCTGTTAGTCTGGAAATAGAATGCGGCTCATGGTAGGGGGAATCGTTATTTATGTCTTGTTCTTGTTTGTAAATCATAAAATGAGAGGCAATTGGGTTTGCCTGCGTATATGAACATTGAACACCCCCATTTATTATATTATGTGACTCTAGAATTCAATCAAGCAATGTAATACGTCGTTTGGAAATTGTTTCGACAGGCTTTGTGAATCTAATGGGTAACCTAGAACTATGGCATTTTCGTTGTTGCATTTTAATGCAATTTAATGTTGTAATTCAAGTCACTTTGATAAGTGAGAGCCTTGTAAATTGCAACTTTGCAGAATATTCATACATCAATCGCACTTTACAGGCGCAGTGGATTAGTGATTAGTTTGTTGGATTACTAAGCAAGGGTTTGTGAGAAGCTTGGCCTTGGGTCACGTCAGATCAGTTGCTCCAACTATTTATTTCTTTATTAACCGCACTTCTCCATATTGTATACTTTCATATTTAATCAGACTTATGGCGTTTTTCATTGAAAATGAATTGCTCTAGTCAATGAAATTCGTTGACGCACTTTTGCAATAGTGGTAGACACCATGCAAAGGGTCATCCTTAAACGATTTCTGTTTTTGAATTAAAATAAAACAAAGTGTGTGTCAGATATCATCGACACTTTGTATTTAAAAGGCCTATCGATGCCACTATGTATGGAATATAACATCGTTCAAATGTCCGTCGTGGTTTCCCTGGGTGGCAAGTATCCGAAATGTCCAATTTTTCATGACTCTAGCGCATAAATTAGGCTGAAATTGTGCTGGGTTGTGTTGATTTTGAAGGCTTATTCGCATTAACCTACGACTTCAAAAAACACCACAAGAAAAACTCTAACGGGGATAAAATGGCACGATATCGGTGGCCGGTGAGATGACCATGCCATCGAATCGCTAGTGAAGAATTTTCAATGTGACACGTATTGCCGTCCTGTTGAAACCAGATGTCATTGGTGCTGATATCTTTTAATTCAGGGCCAAAGAAGTTAATAATCATCGACCTATAGACGGTGATGGCCTGGGTCAATATTGTCGTTCTCAAAGAAATACAACAACCTGGCGATGCCCATCATGTACCAATACACGGCGGTCATCTTTTTCTCCAGCAACTCTTGCACCAACAAACCACACAGCAAAGCAACTATCGACAACAAATACTTTGCCTGCACCAAAACCTGCACCCGGCACCATAAAAGCCGATTCACCAGCTACACCAACAACATCTGAAGGAAATTCTTCATTTATATTGGAGGTCGTCCATGCGGATTCTTAAGACACAAATTGATGCTCTTACTGCAAAAAATATAGAGTGTGAACAGAAAATCAGGGCTCTAATCGCGTAAGACGACGATCGTCTGACGACGTCGTTTCGACGATTGTATTGCTTCGTGTAACACTAAAATAGTTGGATAGTCTGGACGACGTCGTTTTGGACGATTGAACTATGCTTCGTATAACTCATCCAACTGTCAAATTCAACGACTGAACGATTGCGATTGAACGATTGCTATTTTGCAATCGTTTGATCGTTTTTGGTGCATTTTCTCAATTTGATTCGGGCTGAGAGAAATATTAACAAATATTTAAAGGAAACATACACTTATGTTCTCTTTGGAGGGGACTCAATTTTATCGCAGTGGTAAAAAATGCATTTTTTTGCAACAAAAAAAAATTGTGATAGGTACAACGGACACATCTTTTTTAGAATTTCAAATGCATTTTGTTTTATAATGGCATACAGTAATGCAATCAGAAACCAAATGCAGTTATAAAATTACATTCATTGAATCCTTTTTACAACTCAAATATTAACAAAAAAAATTCTCACGATAATTGATTTCCGTAAACATCCTTCCACACTTTTGCATGTTGTTGCAATTTTTAACTTTCTCGCATTACGTAGTAAGAGAAAGGTATTGTAATCGTACAAAAAATCGAACTCGAGGTTTTAATCAAATCTGACATTACGATGATAGAGGAACTCGAAAAAGTGGGTCTCGCAATTCTGTCCGTCTGTCCGTCTGTCCGTCTGTCCGTCTGTCCGTCTGTCTGTCTGTCCGTCTGTCCGTCTGTCCGTCCTTTCCTAAGCTCCACAGCGCAAACGGCTGGACGGATTTCTTTCAAACTTCGGATTTGGAGTTTGTGGGCTTACAGTTCGGGGCCATTTTTTTTTTTGCATGCTAACCCTATTATTAACGGTATTTCCCATATAACGGTTCTAAACAAGTTTGATTTTTTCAAAAACGGCTCTAACGATTTCAACCAAAATTGATATTTGGGCTTATGTAGGTGCGGTTAACATGGCTGCATACCCAGTTTTTGGCAGAAAAATCGAATAACGGTAATTTTAAAAATTGGTCATATGGCAAAAACGGTCAAAACCATTTCGACAAAAATTCATATTTAAGGTAATACCGTCATTCCCAACATGATGGCATACTCAGTTTTTTCCTAAATTATCGTTCAACGGACTGTTTTCGAAAAATGTCGTTTTTTAAGACTTTATTTAATTATGGTTTACTTGAAAACGGCTTTAACGATTTTAACCAAAATGTATACTTGCGCTACGATGCATGGGGTTATTATGGCTGCACATCCAGTTTTTGGCTAAAATGTCGAATAACGGTACTTTTGAAAAGTGGCCTTATCTCGAAAACGGTCAATACGATTCGAACAAAAACTTATTTTTAAGGTAATATAGTCATTCGTAACATGATAGCAAACTCAGTTTTTCTCTAAATTGTCTATAATGGATTTTTGAAAAAAGACATATTTTGGTATTTTGGTTTTCCTTTTTTTACCTACATGAAAACGGCTAAAGCGATTTTGACCAAAATGCATACTTGGCGTAAAATTGACGTTTTCAACATTATTGCGTCCTTCATTTTCGAGTCTAACCACCGGAAACGCTGATTTTGAAAACTTCTCAAATCTCGAAAACGCGATTTGCGATTTGGATAAAGCTTTAAAAACGAAGTAATACTAACATCCTGAACAATACAATATACTCAATTTTTAGCTAAATAGTTGACCAAGATAATTTTTTGAACTCAACATTGCAATATTTGTTACTATTTTGTATGAATTATTTTCCAAAAACCGCCATAACGGTTTTGACCAAAAACCCCTTTTTATGATAACATAAGTATTCTTAATAGGACCCCTTACTTCGTTTTTCTTAAAAAATAGAATTAAAGCCGTGTTTCAAGAATTACCGTACTACCAGTAAAAATGCAATTACAACTAGGTACTAGAAGCTCCTTTTTAGCAAATATTTCCCACTTCTTCCTTTTCCAACCATATTAATCATGAACCTTAAAATAATTGCAACCAATTGGAGTCTTCATTTACCCCCAAACACGTGTAAACTCAAAAACAAATCTCTGAATTCTTACATCACAAACCCTACTTGGAGTCATGGCCACCAACCAGCATTATCAATTTGAAAAATCTGGTTTTATAGCCTATAAACAATAATAAAAGAAAATAAACCAACCAAACTGATGATATGAACGAGAAAGTTTCGTGCGATCCAGTCGTGCACTTTATTTCCTCTAGTTCATTGACAGTTCACCATCAAGGTTGAAGAATTGGGTCCATTTCACCCCATTCTTCAACCCAGTTTACAACGGAAAAAAATGTCCATACATTTTCTGCTGTCAGAGTGTGTTTACAGTAGTCTTCAAACTGTTCAAAATGGGAACGATGAACGATTCGATTGAACGATGCTACGAAGATGTTACGCGAAGCAAACTTAAAACGACGTCGCGACATTGGGGCAAAACCACCAAAAAGTGCCGATAATTACAAAAATTTTTTTTTTTGCGGGAAAGCTTTATATACTACTTACATAGAGTACTAACTAGGGCACAGTTGGACACTATTTAAAACATTCGCAACAAAACCGGTTCGTTACAACGGTAGATTATACTCACGTCTTGCAGGTCAAGCAATTCTTATAAGTGAATTGCGTTCATTTTCAGATTAGTTTTTTCGGTAAAGTTAATTACTTTTTGGTGTTATTTAAGTATGGAACCTTCTTCTTCAGGTATGAAACTGTGTTTAAGTGATTTTTTTTCTTCATTACATAAATAGTTTTTTGCACATAAGACAAAATTTGATCTATAGTAATTTCTTAAGAAAATTGATTAACAATAGATATTTCAATTAGGTTTTAAGTAATATTAAGTTATGAAAATTACACGAAAATAAACGTTATTGTTTAAGGTCTTAAAAACAATTGAAATTTCCTGCTACTTTTTGCTACTTCACGAAATAAATCAACTTTAAAGTACTTCGCGAAAAGAAAAAAATTACACTAAAGTCGTCATTGTTAATCAAAATTTATTATTTTGTTCTAGGAATGTCTTCTAATAATTTATTTATTACAAGACAAGAACTCTTAAATATTATGCATTGTTCTGGAGTGGATAACTTTGAAGGGCAATATATTTTTTTGATAAAAGAGCTCGAAAAACGAACAAATTGTAATGTTGAGGACTTGAAGAAAAAACTAAGTAGTTTCAAATTCCAATACAGATCTAAATGGGCGAAAGCATGTAGAATAGATTCAAAATTTAAAAAAACCAACAAAGAGTGGCTTGAGACGTCACTTTCGTTCCCATGTAGTGCAAAGCCGAAACGCGGTCGACAGGTTATTCCTTTTGAAAATTCTTCAGAAAACAGCAAACGTTTAAAGACCAAGGAACTCCGTGAATCAGCTTCTACCTCGCAATTAGTGTACGCTACTTGTATGAGCTTACGTGCTGCAGGCCAAGTAAAAGTTTCAAAAGTTTTAAAGGACATTTCTGCTTATCCAGAGCATGCCAAAATGTATGAAGAAGCAAAGGAGAGATCTTTAAAGCCAAACAGTCTTTTATCAGATGAAGATGCATTATCAGTTCTAGTAGAAGCTAAACTATCCCGAGAACAGTATGATGTTATAAGAAGATGTGCTCCAGAAAAATTTCCATCATATAAAAGAGTTCAGTTAGCTAAAAAGCTATGCTATCCAACAGACATTAGTGTGACTGAAACTGGAGCTTCCGTCTTGTTGCAACCTCTTTTAGATCACACCATAATGCGCCTATGCGAAACATTAACTCCTGTCATCAATACATTGAAAAATGAAGAAATAAGTGAAATGCGCTTAATATCCAAATGGGGGTTTGACGGGTCTTCAGGACACAGCTCGTACAAGCAAGCGTTTCAAGATGCTGAAGCTAACGATTCAGCTGTGTTTATTACATGTATTGTACCGCTCCGATTAATGGCTAAGGGTCTCGTTGTGTGGCAAAACCCACGCCCTGCGTCAACACGATATTGCAGACCAATAAAAATAGAATTTCAGAAAGAATCTGTTGATGTATCTGTGCGAGAACACCGTCAGATAGAAAACCAAATTTTGAATCTGCACGAAAGCATTGTTAACCATGCTGCAAAAACATTAAAAATTCGCCATGAACTAATTTTATCTATGGTTGACGGAAAGGTGTGTAATGCACTAACTGAAACCACCTCAACCATGAAATGCTTCTTGTGCGGTGCAACATCAAAGGACTTCAATAAGATTGATGAATTAGTTTCAAGGGAAGTGAATACCGAAAATTTGAAATTTGGTCTTTCAGTTCTACATGGTTGGATTCGATGCTTCGAATGCCTTCTTCATTTAGCGTACAAACTTCCTATAGCAAAATGGCAAGCTCGTGGGGTGGAAGACAAGCAAATCGTTTTGGAAAATAAAACTCGAATCCAAAAAGAATTTAAAGAAAAATGTGGCCTTATTGTTGACAAACCAAAGCCGGGTTTCGGCAACAGCAACGATGGAAACACCGCAAGACGATTTTTTCAAAATCCAGAGTTGTCAGCAGAAATAACGAAGATAAACATTGATTTGATAAAAAGACTTCATATAATTCTGATCACTATTTCAAGTGGATTTGATATAGACCCTGAAAAGTACAGAATATTTGCGATTGATACTGCTAGATACTTCGTTTCATTATATCCTTGGTACAACATGCCTCCTACTATGCATAAGTATTTGATTCATGGGCCAGAAGTAATATCCTTTGCTATGCTTCCTATTGGACAGTTAACAGAAGAATCGCAGGAGGCAAGAAATAAAGATTTTAAGCGTTATAGAGAGCATAATTCCAGAAAATGTAGCAGAGAAAAATCTAATAGGGATATTTTTAACTTTTTCTTATTGAGCTCCGATCCTGTTATCACCAGCAAGCAAAAGCCAGTCAAAAACAAAGTCAAAAATATTCCTAAAGAAGCACTTTGTATGTTGAAAGCTCCATCACCACAAAATGATTACACAACAGCTGATGAAGATATTGATGATGATAGTAATAATGAAGACGATGACGATTCTTTATTGTATCTTGAATAAATTATAAAATTGCGTTTTTTTTAATTATAATAATTTTTTTTTTGCCTAATTTTTGTTTTTTTAAATATAACATATACCAATAAAAACGATAGATCCACTTTACAAAATCTCACATCTTTAGTTGATTTGATGGCAGTTTTAAGGTTATTCTGCCCCAGTGTGGCGTCGTTCAGTTTGATCGTTTTGACGATGATCGTTTCATGAATTACGCGATGAGAGCCCAGTTCACTTGAGAGAAAGGTCAACAACCTAGAACAAAAACTACTAGGAAACTGTATTGACATAGTCAACGTCCCAAACACCAAAAGGACTATGTCCAACACTGATCTCGCTCTCAAAGTACTTCGCGATGGTCTCAAGGTAAATGTCATCGAAGGAGATATAGATCAATGCTATGTCAAAAAAATTATAATATCCAAAGCTCAAGCTGATAACGATTCACCTTCTGCCAATACGAAAAATGTTTAACATATTAAGTTCACTCCGCGGATCATGAAAGAAAAAATAATGAAAGCGAGCTACCAAACTAAAACAAAACTAAAAACAACGATTATCAGCACTGAGGCTTGAGGCAGCAGAAGAGACGATGTAAATAAATTAGAGCCTAACATACAACTCTCGGCAACTATTGAAAGCAGCAACGGCAATGAAAGAAACAAAAAAATACAAATTTCTGTGGGTAAGGAAAGGGATTGTTTACATGCGTTTTTAGGGATGCATTGGACGCTCTTGGATCTCATGCGGATTTTGACAGTTCTGTTTGTTGACGTATCCATTAATCCAGAAATGGGCCCCATCACTGAAGATGATTTTTCGATGAAAACTAAAGTCAGTTTCGAGCTTCTTTTGACAAAACAATTTTATCATTTCCACGTGTTTTTGAACGCTTTGTCCTTCCATGGTAATTTAGCAAAACAGACTGAATAAACGACAGCTACATTTGACTGATGTAGCTTAAAAAATATGGCCGCTATCAACGGTCAAAGTTCGAAAGCCCCTATTGGAAGACCCTGTAGTAGGTAGTAGAGACTGAGTGCCATCAATCTCTTGAACCAGAAGCCATACCGCTACGTGCCGCTAAGTGTGTTCCAGAACGATTTAAGATGTGAACACAGTACCTAACCTACATAAAATGGGCTGTCAATAAATACTTCTTGCATGCATCATTGATAGGTATTTTTAATAGATTCGACATCGTTCTCATTTCAGGATGCTGCTCACGCAACTATTATTTGCTATTTCGGAAAGCTTGGCAGCATCGAGTTGCTTTTTTAACTCTTGATGTTGGGCCTATTCCGACGTTGAATTTATTTCTCTGGATCGCAGCTTCCTCTCAGCCGAACTGCAAACCTTGCTACAGAAAGATAATAATCGGAATTGGTTTTTGCCCCTCGGAATGTCAGCGTTTTTTTTTTCAAACCTAGTACCTACATTACTTATACTCTTGTTCTTACTAGACCTGCTACATTTCCAAGTCAAGTTGTTTTGCTTTTCTTAGAATTTCAACAATTTAAACCGCAAAGTGCAGTCTTCGGCCCTATGTTTGTAGTTTGAACGCCAATACTGGCTGCAGTTTTCAAAAGAAAGGGTCGCGTATGTGGGACACTCAACTATACAGTCCATAATCTTCCATGTTCCGCCATCGACTCTTTAACTATCAACCCTTGGCTACAACTGCACATGAGTGGCACCATAAACCGAACCGATTACTAAATTGTCTAATTGCTGTACATAGATAAGGGATAAAGTATTCCTATTTAATGTGTGGGGAGTACAAGGTTTACTGCCCAAACGGCTGATAGGGGAGCCGTATATTTTTTACACCACCATTTTGCCTTGGGGCTTAAATTACGACCTGCAAATGTGGCTTTCGACGAGCGACTCCAGCGACAAGCGAAAAAAAAATACCACGAACGGATGCTCCAAACGAGCCATTTAGTATTGCCCACTTAACGGTCCTATGTTACACGAGCATAAGACAAGAGGATAACGTGCCTCAATGTAAGTGCCAGCAGTAAACACAGAAATGTTGCTTTCTCTGAAGTGATATAAGTTTTCGCATTGAGAACGCTGAAGCGGACGACAATGCGACAAAACACTTAAGCGACACACGACAATGACTGCCAAATGACTAGCGAATATGCTGCACATTGTTACGGCGCGCACAATGACGGTCCTTGAAGTGGACCTTGTACGAGCGTCGAACGACGACGACGCAATCCCATATTGGCCCTTAAACGAATCCGGTACACTCACATAATTTTTAATGCACTTTTCGATTGTTTTGTCATTGTCGTATGGCCGGCATAGTGTTGGTCATTCCTGTGGGTGAGGGGTTGTTGATCCTTACAACAATTAAATTTTATCGCTGGCCACGGTATGATGTTGCCCACTTTGACACAATTTCTGTTCGAGGAGAGTGCTGATGACAGCTCAACCGACATGGTGTCATTAGATGTAATTGAAGCGCACATTGCGGTTTATTTGATGAAGTGATGGAGCGTCATCTAATGGATATTGACTTGGGCTTACGGCTTGTGTCTGGGCACATGGGGGCTGGTCCCATTAATTGCGTTCACAATGCTGTCCTAGGGTGAGAGTAATTGCGCGCTCAGCGCACCCCACCGAGTGTGTGTTTCCAAGTTTATCGCTGAATTTATTTGACATCCAAGGCTGGTGTCCATATGTGCCTAAGTCTATGTATACAGGCAGAACGACGAAGGAATCAAACTGAATGTTGAACGTTGCCAAATGAGATATAGAATAAATTGGTGGAAGGCTCGCATGTGAAAAGACAGGATATGGACACAAGGCCGTGTGTCATTATCAATAATGCGTGTTGTACTGTCTGCGAATGAGGTTCTACTGCTGATGCTGACGTTGAAGAAAGACTTCAATAGGTACCTACTCAAATGCAGTTCTAAGGGGGTTGACGTTGACACTAGTTTTGAAATTTTACTGGATGTGATTACAGTTGAAGTTGCATCTTGGGAAGATGAGTGGGTGCATCCGTATTCAAACTCGGATCTTGTCTTTCACATGGATTTTATATAAATTCTATATAACAACCCACCTGTGTAACAGGCGTAAAACAAATAAAATAAAATCTTAATGCGGCGTTAATTACGCGAAACATATATTGCCTGGGATTCTTAGATGAACTCGCCTGCGAACAAAAGACGATCCAAACTAGCACATTTGCTCACAACCACAAGCTGCTGGTTGGACGGGAGTTTTTAGGTATTCGAGCCTTTATAAATCAAAGGAGCGCCATTGCTGCCGCATGCATACTTATATTTGATGTCCATGGGGTGGCCACTTCTATCGTTGGATATCAAGTGTAGGGGGCTGTGTTCGACAGATTTCGTCTGCATTACTTACACGGACTCGACCTCCCATTTCAGTTTTAGAGTTCTTAAAGTTTATGAAAACGTTGTTATGACATACTCTTGATCATCACTCAAGAATGTGTGGAAGAAAACATGCCCGATGACTGGACCATCAGCTGCATATGCATCATCTACAAAAAAGCAATCGTATGTCTTGCAAAAACTATAGCGGCATATTCCTGCCTAATGTCGCATATAAGATTCTATCCAACAAACTGTGTGAACGTCTAAAACCATTCTGCAACAAACTTATAGGCACGTACCAGACCAAATTTTCACACAAATTTTGGAAAAGAACAACGAATTTTAAGTCAAACTCACCATCTTTTCATCGACTTCAAAGCCGAATATGATAGCATTCATCGTCCGCAGATAGATCTATTTGGCGATAGCCGAATGCGATATCTCAACAAAACTGATTCCATCGTGTTGCGTGACGCTGTAAAACATGCGCTGCCACGTGCTGTTTGGAAGTATCGCCTCTGGACTATTTCAAACATATTTAAGGAGTTCATTTACCTTTGAGTAAACATGAACTTCACGAATGATACCCTAGGAAATCGTTGCTCCTCACGAACGATTGGGTGTAGTCCAAAAAGCCAAAACACGTCGACTACATTGACTCGGCCACAGAAAATAATGCTTAAGCTAAGAGGATCTTTGATTCATTGCCCACTGGTTCGAGACGACAAGGAAGACCGAACCTCAGTTTTTAAGACAAAGCTATCGCGGATGCCAGAGCACTTGATCTATAAAACTTTAAGCAGCGTGCCTGGGATAGCAGGTGTTGAAAGGCGGAAGTGTCTTAGGCAGAGACTCTTCACGGTCGTGCAAATGATAAATTTGTTTTATCAACAGTTTTGGGTATGTCTGTTTTGTCTCTTCTTCCGATACCACTCAGAGCCAGTAGCGATTAGAATACGAAAGGCACCTGTATTTGGTAGAGCAGCTAGTGTAGTTCAATGTTTGATCCCGGTACCCAGCATCTTCATTTTTCAGGAGTACTTCCTCTTCCCAGACTGAACTACTGAGAATGGTGATATCGGAGTTTTTTAAGCGTCATGGTCGGTTTTCAATGGAACACTAAGACTTTAAGGTGAACGGCTGCATTTGCTTGCTTAAAATCCGAATGTGTGTCGGATGTAATAGAATGGCAAGGCTTTGCCTTGCCACTCGTTGCTAATGATTGAAAAACGCAAAGCTTATATCTAGCAGATAAATAATGAAAAATAGACCTAAAGCGTTTTAAAAGGTTTACAGTGTGAATACACAAGTCAATGGCCATGCCGCTTTCGTAAGGTTGGCAGCACTGCCTGTACTGATTCGCAAGACAAAGATCATTTCGGAGATTCCCCGATTCGTTGGATAAGTTACGTCGTATTTTTATTATAAAAGAATGTTTCAAACCTCTCGGTCTGTAACTCGAAAATGTCACCTATTTAATTTTGCATTTGTAATGTATTCAAAAAATACGGTAATTATGTAATTATGAATTGCAATTTGGTAGAATACCTAAACGTGTTTTGTTAAGTTATAAAAGGATTAATGGGCCCTGAGAATTGCATTACAAGGGGCCCCGGCATAGTTACTTCGGCCGTGTTTGTGCGCTTTCTGTTTTAATTTAATTTAGTTCTTCAGTTGAAAAATTCTAAAATAATAATAGTACGAGTAATTATTAACAATGGGTGTCGAATTGGCCACTTATTAAATCGTTGTTCTGCTTCCATACAAATTTTCCTTGCAATAAACTCATAGCCCATTCGAAGTTGCTACTGAGGGTGAGGATGAGGAGTGCCTTATAGATTCAATTATGGATTTAGGGTTTTTGAAGCCGTCTCCATTGTCGGTCTCGCTTGCTTTCTCTATGCTTTTCACAGTTCTTAACAAATATGTATGAACAAATTTTGCAATTTTTGTTTTCATTTTTTACCAATATCACAGAAAGAAAATTGACTCCCATCTACCAGTTGTCGGGCATAGTTTTTAGACTCAGACAGTATTTCAGAAATCCACAAATCAAGAGGAGGTTCGAAATGAAAAGGAGGAATTTTCCAACAGCCGCCAGCCAGTTATGTAAAGTAAAGAATTTACGAGACCCATCAAGCAATCACCCACACTAAAGGAAATTATCTCAGCATGCAATTCCATTTAAGACAGACAGGTCGTCGGGACACAAGTTTCTTCTCGTCGAACACATGTACGAACATCTTACATGACCTTCAAAACTTTTCCCAAAAACTACTTCGACACATTTAACGGAAGAAAAAAACAAACAGCATCCCAGGGAAAACCGAAACACTTCCTCCCGGATTTGGTTCAACTTTTCGCCCAAATGCTGATGTATCCCCATGGTTGAGCGATGTTGAAATTAACTGCTCCCTTAAACTATAGAAATGTGTCCTTATGGAGCGATTTCTTTTACGCCAACTTTTCCACCCCCAAACAGCAGAATTCGTACCTGCAATACCTCGGCCGAAATGTGTATCGCCGCCGCCGGAACGAAATTAATGGTCGCTCATTCAATAAATCATTTTCAGTTCAATGGATACGACGACTTTTAAGCGAACAGACTGCTCCTGTTTTTGGGTGTTCTCGGTGCCGGTGGGCTACCACCTTCTGTCAAAGTATTTGCCATTTTACCCATTTTATCATTGTGTCAAAACGTAAACAGCGAAAGTGGTGTGTTGCTCGCTTCTTGGTGGAGGATTGGCTCCAAGGATTTGAATGAAAAGGTATACCTACCTACGTTTGCATTGGTGAAACAAAATGAAAATACTGCTTGTGGGACATTTTATTACTTTGCAAAAGTAAAATGGGAATTAATTGCTTAGTAATGGGAATTTATTGTTTTGAGGGATTTTTTTCTTCTATTTGGTTTTTGCAAAGATAGCAAAATAATTTATTTCCTCGCGAGCGCAGGAGTCAGATCAGAAGAGTGGGCTCATTTCGCTAATACATTTTGACTTTGAAAGTTTTCGACTTGGGCTTTTTGTATAGCTACTTCGCTACGCTGTGCCATAAATTATCATTGCAGCACCACTACAAGACAGGAGAATAACCTTGTCAGCGGAAATTTTCTTTTATGGATTTTCAAAAGGAATAAATGTTGGCTTTTAGGAGTGTAAAAAAAAACAAAAAATAAATAAAAGTATAAAAACTTTTAAAGGTGATAATATTTATGTGCGAGGTTTATCAAGTTTAACGAGCAAACATGTAGGCGTTTTCAATAGGTACGTGGCTCTGGTCGGTGGATTCATTAAAAATTAAATGAGTTGCAGTATATTTAATGGGTTTACGTTTTTTGGCGCTTGGGAAACTTGGCATAAAAGTTATTTAACATTTTGCATAATATGTAAAAGTATAAGTGCCAATTTTGAAGGTTTTATTTTATGACAGTTGCGTGTTAAGATTGTCAATGTCATTTATGATATCGTTATTTAATTTTAACCATCATATATTGGTATAAAATGAGGCGGTCGTTAATGGATGTTTTTTTGCATTTTAACAATGGATTTAAGTTGATGTATGGTACAGTGAGTGATGTCAGACTTCACGCTGCTAATTTCCCACACGAATGACGAAAAATACCTCTTTTCCCCACTCGTTAGTGGAAAATTCCCCCTAGACTTCGCAGCTTTTAAAAATTTACCAATGATTTACGAGATCACAAAATACTTAAGTTTAAAAAATCGCGTAGCGGTTTTGTGTGTTAAAAAATCAAATTGACGAATTAGTAGTATTAAAAAAAACCAAGCTGAACAGACACGAAATTTAACAAATTCGAATATAGAAAGAATACAGGAAGATTAAACGAGGTCGTTCGACAATTCGCTTGAAGAAGCAGTCAAAGTTTGCTTTCTCAAACCATCTATCTAGCTGACAGGAGATATAATGAGCCTCCGCCTTCTTAAGAGGACCCACTGGAGCTTCGATTCAATTTCCAAGAACGTCTGTGCGCATTCGCTTAATTGGTTTTCCAGCTAATAACAGAATAGATAGGAAAACATATTAACATACTGTACCTAAACAAAGAGGGTCCCCATCCTTCTTCTGCAGATGTCCTTTTTGTCATCTCAAATCACTTAGAGTGCTGACAAATTGCCAATAATTAAGCTTCCTAAGTCGACAACGATTTCGTAGGAAAATAGAAAATTTTAATCACTATAATCGATGTCCCATGACAGGTAAGGGACGAAACCAATCAACTCGTCATTGTCATGGTCATCGTCATTTTCCGAATAGGAACACTAGACAAAGTGCACAATTACTTATTCACGGAATTACCTATAACACAAGAGGCTATTTGATTTATATTCTGAGGAGGTGGCAATCACCTCGGCAGGATTTCGAAATTATTTGTCTCTCAGTTTAGGGCAAGTTCTTTTCCCTATTTGGATACGTTAATTGTATTTTTTTAACGCAATTTAAATTAATTACATTCACTCTGTCAAGAGAAGGGAAGGCACAGGAGCTATCAACTGAAGATGCAAACAAAATAATGAGAATAGGTGGCCGAAAACACAAAAACAACAAATAGTTGACGTCCCCTGAATGGCATTTAATACAACGCAGACGACAAAATTAATTAAATTTTACGAATCACTCATTCTATTGGCTGCCTTCAAGGCTTCAAGTCCGTGCAACCTTGGAAAATCTACAAAAAAAAAAATCCTGTGTACATTGGTCGAGAAGAAGAGAGGAATAAACAAAGTTTAACAATTAAATCGTGTCCTTCGTATATCACTGTGCTGCGGCATAACTTCCTGTTGGTGTTAATTACGCGTTTCTTTAATAAGGTTTTGCTTTGCTTAATTAAATTTTGGCCAGTATAGAATCCTTGCGGCAATATCCGCATTTGGGTTGGCGTGGGTATAAGTCCAGCTTATGCGTATAACTACGATCGACTACGTAGTTTTCGGGTACTTAAGTAAGATGTGATGTTATATTGGTCGATGTAATTTCTTTTCATAGTACATATGTAGGTTGATGATAAATTGTATGTCACATAGGGATATTATGCTACTATGAGTAAAACAATTACATCGTACATACTCACTGGTAGCTACACTCAGCGTCAAAAATAAGGACAATAGATTTATTTTCAAATTTCAAAATATTTGGTTGAAGGCCATGCTTTCTCCCTAGATTTATTTCCTTCCTCGTATACGTAGTAAGAGAAAGGTATTGTATTCATACAAAAAAACCCCCTCGAGATTTTAATCAAATCTGACATAACAATGATAAAGGAACTCAAAAACGTTGGATTTGGAGTTGGTGGGCTTACAGTTCGGGGCCACTTTTTTTTTGCACGTTAACCCTATTATTAACGGTACTTCCCATATTTTGGTTTTTTGCAGTTAACATAAAAAAGGTTCTAACGATTCAAACTTAAATCGATATATGAGCTTAAATACATGAAGTTAACATGGCTGCATAAGGGTTTTGCTTTAAAAATTCAAATAACGATATACCTACATTTGAAAATTGGACATATCTGGAAAACGGTCAATAAGATTGTAACAAAATTTCATTCCCAAGCCAATCTTAGCTAATAGTTGAGCAATTGTATTTTCCGAAACAAGCAATACAATATTTGTTACTATTTTGTCTTTATAATTTTCCAAAAATTGCTCTAACGTTGTTGACGAAAACACTTATTTAGTATATAGTGACTATATAGCACCAACATACTGCCAATAAAAATGCAATTACAACTACGAAAAACGTATTTTATGGAAATAATAGATAGCTACTTCTTATTTTTTCAACAATATTAGGCATGCCCCTTCAAATAATTGCAACCACTTATACCCTAGAGAATACCCTATGAGAAACGCATACTTCATTTGCCCCACACTTGTCCATCGGCACATTCAGCTTGATGCAAATTTTAAAACTAATCCCTGAATTCCCCAAATACCAATCATAGTCATAGACACCCAAAACCGGGATCAACAATCTATGCCAGCCAGAAACAAGAAAATGTACATGACAACAACAACGTATTGAAATTATAAAAATTCACTACAAAAATTGTGAAAATTTTGCAGTCACAGTTCGCAAAACTTAAGCATTTTTGGGTCGTCGTGAAGCACCTTGTCGGACCGTAACACAGAAATTGGTGGAAAAATTCGAGCTCTTGGGACAAGTTAGTGATGTGAAGAATAAATCCCGTGCACGTCGCTCAAGAACAACTGAGAATATTGCTACTGTGTGTTGAAGAAAACCCAAGTTTGTCCATTCCTCGTCGTTCTTTGAAAATGGGCATAATTAATGATTTTTTATGGCCGGAGTTGGATGGTATTGATCTGGACAACGTTTACTTTCAACAAGACGGCACTACGTGCCACACAAGCAACGAAATCATTGATCTTTTACGGGAAAAGTTTCCGGACCGTGTTATCTCTGGAAGAGGTGATCACAATTGGCCACCGAGATCTTGTGATTTAACACCTTGCGACTTCTCCCTTTGGAGCCACGTGAAATAAAAGGTCTACGCCAACAGCCCAGCGTCGATTCAAGACCTCAAAGATGGAATTCGTGAGTCTATCGAGGACATAGGGCAGCCACTTTGCGATTTTGTTATGGAAAATTTCATGAAAAGGATATGGTCCTGTAAGCGTGGTCGTGGTGGCCATTTGGCTAATGTTGTTTTAATTATTAACGGCATACCTTCCTGTTTATTATGAAATAAATATCCGATCATTTATCTCAAAAAATGGCAAAATATGCCAATACATTGTGTTGTATGGAACATCTTAATTAACACATAAAGATTGTGATTGGTTTGTTGGTGTACTAACACCTTTTATTTTAAGTTTTTACAGAAGAAGAAATCGAGAAGTGTCAAATCAAGGGAAAGGGATCATGGGAGCCATAATTTGCATCAAAGCACTGTGGCACCATATGTTCTCAAGATCTAATCGATGTCCCGATAATGGTCAATTGCCTCCAGCATACTGAAGCTTCATACGAAGTACCCGGACAATCAGCAACACATCCAAACCAAAATGGCGGCCAAACGACCCTGTACTTCTTTCATCATTTCTGGTTCGTTTTAGAGATATTTTTACTTAATTTCGAAGAGCTTTTAAAAATATATTTGAGTCGATTTTTGACATGTAACGTGTTCACAGTATCGATACGTGCAGTAATCACGCACTATAAATGTGTGTTTTTGACTCAAATTTGGACACATTTTAATTTTTAAACTATTTGTCACTATATTTTTTGTTTTTTGTTAAACTTCCTTAACTCGCTTTTACTAGTGAGTACTAGTTTGACATATTTGTTCAGTACATTTGAAACTTTCTTTGCCTATTTTGGACACAAGTTTAAATTTTCCTTTCATTCCATATTCCGTAGTAGCGTCTTTTTAGATCATTTTTTTTAAAGAAAATGTTATAACATTTTGAACTCATTTAGACCTGTTTTTTGACGCTTTGTTACGGCTGTCTAGGTGCTGTTATTTTTAGATGAGTTTCTTAAAAGTGGGTTTTATTTTAAAAAGCGACGCATTCATTAAAAAATTTAAGAAATTGTTTTCGATTTAATCAATTTGGTAGATTTTTGGCCCGTTCTTACACGCATTTGAGAGTCGAAACGTGACAAGACTTTTGTTTTGCCTTAGATCACTTTTTGACATAAATTTTTATGGTTGCTTAGACGTGCTTTTTGATTCGGTTTACGAATGCATTTATAAACTCATTTTGAAGCAATTTTTTGAGGCATTTTTTACTGCATTAACAATATTGAGGTTATTTATTTAGTTGGTATTGGTAGTTCAGACTTATTTTTGGGGAACTTCTGACAATGCTTCATCAACGCCCAGATATCATTCCGGATAGGTGTTATTCCCATACCGAACTTGGCTGATTTTTTTCAAAAACGGGTCTAACGATTTCAACCAAAATTGATATTTGGGCTTAAGTAGTTGTAACTAAGATGGCTGCATACTCAGTTTTTCGCAGAATAACGGTAATTTTGAAAATTGGTCATATCTCAAAAACGGTCAAAACTATTTCGACAAAAATTCATAGTTAAGTATAATACGGTCATTCCCAACATGATGGCAAACTCAGTTTTTGCCAAAATTATCGTTCAAGGACTATTTCGGAAAAATTTAGTTTTTTAAGACTTTATTTAATTATGGTTTACCTGAAAACGGCTCTAACGATTTTAACCAAAATGTATACTTGCACTACCATATATGAGGTTAACATGGCTGCATACCCAGGTTTTGGATAAAAGGTCGAATAACGGTACTTTTGAAAAGTGGCCTTATCTCGAAAACGGTCAATACGATTGCAACAAAAATAAATTTTGTATGATATATGGTCATTCCTAACATGATAGCAAACTCAGTTTTTCTCTAAATTGTGTATAATAGATTTTTGAAAAAAGGCATATTTTGAGAATTTGGTTTTATTTTGTTTTACCTACATGAAAACGGCTAAAGCGATTTTGACCAAAATGCACACTTAGAGTAAATTTGACGTTTTCAATATTACTGAGTCCTTCATTTTCGAGTCGAATCACCGAAAATGTTGATTTTGAAAACTGCGCAAATCTCAAAAACGCGATTTTCGATTTGGATAAAACTTTATAAAACCACGTAATACTAACATCCTGAACAATACCCTATACTCAGTTTTTAGCTAAATAGTAGAGCAGAATTATTTTTCGAACTCAACATTGCAATATTTGTTACTATTTTGTACGCATTATTTTCCAAAAACCGCCATAACGGTTTTGACCAAAACCCCCTTATTATGATAACATAAGTATTCTTAATAAAACCCCGTACTTAGTTTTTCTTAGAGAAATGCAAATAATGCCGTCTTATAAACATTACCGCATTACCAGTTAAAATGTAATCACAACTACTGGAAACTCCTTTTAAGCAAATATTACCGACTTCTTCTTTTTTCAACCATATTAATCATGAACCTTAAAATAATTCCAACCAATTGGAGTCTACGCTATCAGAAACCCGCACTTCATTTACCCTCTAACACGTGTAAATTCAAAAACAAATCTCTGAATTCTTAAATCACAAAACCTACTTCGAGTCATGGCCACCTACCAGCATCACCAATTTGAAAAATCTGGTTTTATAGCCTATAAACAATAACAAAAGAAAAATAAACCAACCAAACTGATGATATGAACGAGAAAGTTTCGTGCGATCCAGTCGTGCACTTTATTTTACTATTAGATACCAATAAACAAAAAAAAGTTTTTTTCGCTCCACCCTATTACATAGTTCGAAAGAATTGCTTTTTTTACTGCGTTTATTTGACGAGTTATTCAAAAACCTCCCATTTTAGACGAATTGCCTTCGGTGATGTCGTAAAAGGCAAAACCTCCCTTCACAAAGGTGCCTTCAGACAGAAGTTGCTTGTTTTTAAACCGCAGAATAATCTACATCGCCAAAAGCAATTTCTATAACCGTTTTCGAAAATGACTGAACCAAATTTGGGCCCCAGTTATAGACGTCAGTAAAGCAAAACCGTAAAAATTATCCTTTTCTTTTTTCACCACATTTTATGAATAAAGTTTGTCAAAAAAAGGAGTAAATGATCTTTAAATTTTCTTGAAAAAGAATTTATTCACTTTTTCGTACGAAAATCTTTTTCCGATCAACTTCTTAGTCAATTTCACAAAAAAAAAAAACCTAAACGGCGGGACAGTATTTTCAGGATTTTTTTTTTCTGATGGAATCCTATCAGTGGTGGTTGATTTGTTGTGATTGTTTTCGTAGGAAAAAGCGACTAAATGTTTTCTTTTACAAAATAGATAATTTGGTCAGTTCTTTTTAACAAACATCACATTTAACTAAAAAAGACAGCAACAAATTTTCTTCGGTTGTTTTACTTTTTTTTGTGGTTTATTGATGAAATTTAATCTGTACTGACAAAACAGTGACAGTCAGTTTTTCTGACATACTTTTTCATGCATTTCCATATTGTTCCACCTTTTTCGATTGCGTTTTACGTATCGCTATAACTGAGACTTTAGATGGGACTTTTCCTGCTGCCTGACTGTACACCGTAATTACCGTATGTCAAATCCCGCTTGCCCCCAAGTTTATGAGCTATCCCGAAAAAAAACCGTGAAAGGCACTAATCTGAGCATATAGGTCCGCTCTCAACAGCACTCGAACATGATATAATTACTTGGACTTGTCGCACCACGTTATGTGCATGGATTCATTACTTCGTGTATGTAGATGCGCGTCAATCCTTTTATAACATAAGTATAAGCTAAACATACATGCCAACCACATAAGCCACCATAGATTAAGGCATAACTGCCAAGGGATTTGTATATGAAGACATTTCCAGTGCCAGCGCCAGGATATACGTCCAACTTTGCATAAATGTTGCCTGTGCATCAAATAGGCTTCGTGTTGTACATGCTTTCGGTGAGCTTATCCCATCGTTACTTCATAATATTTTGGCATTTCTTCAGTGGTCCCTGAAAGTGACCGATGGTAATCCGTTAAGTTGAGGTAGGTAGGTATGTGGGTATATGAAATAGCCTTCATTTAGAAAACTTTTGCTTACTCAACGCATGGCCTGTTTCGGAACGAACTTGGTCATACACTTTATTTTGCAAGTAAAGTGGGATAAATGGCTGCTGGAATTCTCCCACCAACGTAGATCACATTATGGACCCCGTATACGATGCGGACGAAGTTGTAACCAACATTTTTTTGATTTCGTGATTCAAAATACATTTTCATTGAAAATAGGTGAAATATATTGCGAGTGACATTTTTTCCAAACATTATCCTTAAACGAGTTGATATGCATCCACCCCAATTCCGCGTGTATGGGAAACTTAATTAGTTTTCACTTTTTGGGTTCAGCAGGTCGAAGACGTACCCCGTCCCTTTCCCAAATTAAACATCAGAAATCACTTCGACTCTGTTTGCATTCCACTTCGAAGTGCTGTTCCAATCAAATTAATTTGCAGAATAAACCCAGCACAACACTCCCTGATGGTAGGGCGGTGTTTGTCTGTGTGTGTGTGTATGCTCAAGCTGTAACGGTAACCAATAAATTCATTCATTGTCAGCACTTTGTAGCAGCCTCCTGCTCGGTCCTTCGCTATCCATTCTGCATCAGTTGGACTTTGTTTTCCTCCATTTAACTAGTTGAACATTAATTAGCATTTGGATCAAATCCAAATGGCAGTTGTGAGTTTACTAAACGGCAGTTAAATTGCTCCACGTTTGCATGAGTCGACATTCATTTGCTTTGCTTATTCGTGGCAGAACGGTCCTTAGAGAGACGCGATGGCTGTATCACATGACAGATGGATGAAAGCGAAGAGCAAACTGCGACTTAACCATCGATAACCAATTCCTTGTAACCATGGTGTATAATTGGCAACTGTGATTAAATCGTCCCTCCAATTACAGTCGAATGGTTTCTTTGGTGCACTGTCCTTCGGTTGAACATTCACCTGTGCAACGGGATGTTGATTGGATTGGGTATAAGGCTAGGGACGATTCGTTTTCACTCATGTTTTCACCTAGCTGGAGAAGGTGGAATTTTTTTTAGTATTGAAACTATAGCCGCTGGCAGGTGCTGCTGAGTAACTAAATTGCTTTTCTGTAGAGCTGCGGATATTTTTTATGTCTCCTGAATTCCTTTCGAGTCAGATGTGTATTGATATTGTAGAAAGGATGCACGTACGCAGTAAGGAACTCCAAAAGTGAGTGCCAAACGCGAGATATAAAATGTCAATTCGGCCAGTTGCCAGTGAAATGGAATGGAACCTTAATGTGAGTGTGCCCTAGTCAATTGGACTGTCCCCATGTAACTATATGCACTTTCACAAGTCCGGTGTATTCGGATGTTCTTGTTTGACTTCTTCAAGTTTTGTGCAGTTGTAAAACTTTTAGGGACTGAGAACTCTAACAGCGTTAAATGTCGTAGTCATCTATACTTTAACTTGCAAATGCATCAGTGATAGCTAACTGACTCCTGTCAAGGACATACGTGTAAGTAGTTGTTCAGCCTTTGGAAAAATTGTGCTGCCGTCATATGACATGACATCACATTGTCTAAATCCATTTTTGACTTTAAAGATCTTAGTGATGTTGCTTTCGACCTTAATGCGCATGTTAAGATTATGTGATCTTGAAAATTTACCATAAAGGTTAGCAGTGAGGGTTCTCTATTGTCATTCATCTTTCTGCGCAACCTCAGATATTGACAGGGACACCGGTCAACAATTCGATCTGGACTTATGAGGTTTTCTGTAAAATGTTACGTTCAGGCCTGGTAGAAATTAATCAGTTCGTTGATAATTGATTAGACGTCTACATAATACGTCAGACAAGACTGGACACATGCGATGATAAAGTGGCTGACCCCTACACTTGGCTCAGTTCAATCTGAGGTGAGTTGATGTATTGATGATGATGTCTCCACTAAATCGCCTGGTCCAGCTCCAACAGCATTGCTGTAAGTGAATTTACATATGGATGTCCTTATTTCATTTTGGTCGGCTGGCCGGATGAGCCCTTTCTTTCATAATGCTCTGGAATGGTTCTCTCTGCCTGATAGCGACATTAGCGGATTCTCGGTCCACTGAAACTAAATGGACTATAACTACCACAACAGCAGTTTTGTTAAACTAATAAAAAATTGTTATACCTAACGATAAATAAAGTTTATCAATTTGAACGATATTTTATCAAATGGATAAAAGCCTGGAAAAGGAACTTCAGGTAAGAAACACTTCAACAAGCAGTGGACTTTTATAGAGATTATTGAAAAACCCAGGTCCGGCTCGTCTCGTAAATGCGAAATAAGCGTCTTGACTGCTGTAAAACTGAAAAAAACATTAAAAATATGAATGCCATTTACACGGACAATTATAATCAACGGTCGAAATTCAGGAGAAATGGAAAGAATATAAATGACCCCTTGGTAAGAATTGCAATTTGGTGTAGGTAGTTATAGAATTTTTAAATTTACGTGATTAAAGTTGGGTACAAAACGATGACAGATTATTTCTATCCTTTTGTTGAATCAACACTTTAAAATGATGGAGCTAAGAGAATAATGCTATGTAACCAACAATCTGTTTATGGATTAAATAAAACACAACGGTAGTCCTTAAAAATTAGTTCTGTATAATCAACAACATTTGCTGTAAAATTAATAGAATACTACTATACTATAGTCGAATGAACTAACTAATAACAAAAACTTCGGTAATTTGACAAAACGATAAAGTTAAAATTGATAAATTTCTTTGTAACATTTACAGCATTTAGGTTAATTTAACAAATTATTTTAACACACTCAAATAAACTAATTTTTTTCCATAACAATTTTTTTGTTAACACAACTAAAGTTATGGGACGAGGTAAATTTTAAATATTGTTAAATTCGGCTTCATTTCCAGCGCTGCCGCAGGCTTTTGGGAAAATGTATCAAAAGTATCAAAATTTAAGCCTGTAAAATGTATCAAAAGTATCACAAGCAAATATGGGTTTTCCAAAGAAATAAATTTATAAGAAACGAAAAAAACAAAAATTTAAATACAAAATAACAAAATCCTTAAAACAAACATTATATTTTACTTTATAAAGACAGTAGCAGATAATTACTGAAGATATTGTTGACATTTGACAACTTGTTGACGATATTAATAATCTATTTGGATTCGACTTTGGATTTACGGAAGCTCCTAATTATCTACTGTGAATTTCTCAAATTGAAGGTCGGAACTGGGATTGGTTATGACTATGAGTACGGCCCAATGCGTGTAAGCGTACTGTGTAAGTGCAACCGCAGAGGAATTGAATAATTCGAGGTCGTACTCGTACTTCGCTCCCTAAAATGTACAGTGTGATGAAAAATAGTCAGTTTTAAAATTAAAAAAAATCGTTATTATCGCAAGTTTTAAAAATTGATTTGAAAAAAAAATTAAAATATATGGAGAAACGGAGAATTTGCCAAATTTTCATTGAAAACTGTAAAATGTATCAAATTGAACCAAAATCAGAACAAAAACTATTTTTTGCAGGGAAGCAAACAAATTTGATACAATTGTATCTTTGTGGCAACGCTGCACATTTTCATTAAATATACCAAGATTTTATTTTCAGTCGCGTCTTTGGCGGTAAGGAGCCTACAACAGAAATGCTTTTTCCATAATCTTTGACGCTAGAAAAATGATTCTTTGCTCATCCCTACAGGTACATGTACGGGTATTGTTGCCCTGACACGTTTCTTCCATCTGGTGCATTTTGGTGCAACTCCTGTGAACTCGTGTTCTTTCTGTTTCCTATAAGCTCCAGTACGGTAGTAGTCCGATTCCACTTTGGCGGTTTCCAGTTTTCAATTTTGTGATCAATTTGGTTGTCTGTTTAATTGTCTGGCGACAGTAATGTCCCTATATGCTTACTGAGGGGAGGAAACCACATGTGCAGGCTTTAGTACCACATCACTGGGCAACATAGTCAATCAGCCTTAATCCGCCTTTGAGCCTTGTTTCATGTCCTGTCGAGAGGCTCATGGTAGCATCAGCTAGGGGTAGGAGACATTCCCATCCGTGTGCTTCTCCGCTTACAGCTCTACTCCAAGGGGGGCGATTTTACGACCGATGAATAAGATAGAAATCGCTACCTCTACCGCGTGTAACACATCACAAACGATTGTGTACCAATTTATTTATTTAGCAATTTACCCCAAATCCTAGTCACATAACAAAAAAGGAGTTTTACATCAAATTATTTATCACTTACTTCCCCATACACGTGGCCTAGGCAAATATTTGCTGCCGCAACACCGCACGCCTGCCATGTTTTCAAACACAAAAATGGCAACACTAAGGGCCATGCCGTGCATCGTTCCAATACCCGCCGCCCTTCGGAGACAAAACCAATAAAATTTTATGGTGTAATCAGAGTGAAAAATTGTGTAGGGCGGCTCTAAATTATTTAGATAGGTTTTAGGAATGCTATCACTGTATAAACAGTTCTATTTGTAACATCGATAAAAGTTGGCAAAACAGATTTCAACCAATGTGAGCCACTCCCCCTTACAAAACAGAGAACAATAAAAACCGCAATTATATGCCAATAATGCAACCAATTTCACTAATCCGCACATTGGGCCATGCCAAGGGACTCCCTTTGACAGAGATTATAAATTTACTGGCTCAGTTGAGGAGCCCGGAGCTTTATAGGCTGCAGGGGACATTTTGTACAAAATAGTGGAGGATGCGTGTAAATTTTAACACTGGAGGGGATTTATTTAGTAATTTCCTGTTGCTCACACTGAATGCATGAAGCCCGTCATCATCAAATATTTATTTTACCTCAATCATGCTACGTTGCATTGTTCTGTGGGCCTGGGAGAGCAAATCGATTGGAAACTTACATATCTTCAAGCTGCTGCCGTCATCCGACTAAGCTTGGGAAATGCCTTATGGGACTTTTTGGCTATTTACATTGAATTGCATTCACGCAGCGTTGATGATTTGGTGCACAATATTCACGATTTTATGGGTTGCAACGAGGGCTCACTGGAAGTGTACCACAAGGTAAATATACCCTTCCATGCTCTATTGCAAGGCAACTTGTTGAAATTTAGAAATGGGCTTTTTTTTTCCTGAAAATACTCACAGGTTTAAAATAGCTAGGATACTGTATTTCCAACTCGATATTTTAATCACTTCTGACATTACGATGGTAGAGTGACTCAAAAAAAAGTGGGTCTTGCAATTCTGTCCATTTGTCCGTATGCTCCTGAGGCCTATAGCATGAACGGCTGGACCGATTCCTTTCAAACTCCGGATTCGGAGTCTCTGGGCCTACATCTTTTTGGGACCATTTTTTCTTTTGCACTTAAAAAAAAAATAATATATTTTGGCGCGACAGGTCTGTAGGACCCAAGGCCTAGCTTCCCACAACCATTCGTTTTGAGTGGGTTTTCAATTTTTGGGACGAATGGAAGGGATCTACAATTTTACGCCGAGTCCAAACGGCTAATTGAGAAGCTAATTCATGACAGTTTTACTCTCGGATGTTTGTCAGACATTCGCGAGATGTGGCGCAGTGGAATAAAACTTTAAGATGTAATTTGGCTCTTTCGGGATTCGAACCTGAGACCCCTCGCTTTGTAGCCCAACACACTACCACTAAGCCACTGCGCCGACTTTTGCACTTTAACCTCAATAATCTTCTCTTCGTCTCTATCTCTTCTCTTCTCTTCTCTTCTCCACATATAATAAAACTGTAGAATGAAAAATGCCTGACCGCGCATCACGCAGAAACTACTGGACGGATTTTGATGAAACTTGACATAGTGATTTCTTATGTTCTGAGTCGGGCTTTAGGAAGCTTTTTAACCTGGAATATAACTCGGTTTTTACAAAATAGTCAAAAAACCGGATATACTCGTATGTAAGGAAAATTCCGTATATACAGACCTAGCTCAGTAATGGCTTATCGGATTGAAAAATAAAAAAACGGGTGAATTAAGTAAATCCTCCTGCGTTATCCTGAAGCTGAGCAATGTTCAAAACAATTATTCAAAACATCGCCCACAATGAATACCACTGTCAGTAGTCATGCAGCAGTGAGTATCGTTGCAGTAGTGTGCGCGTTCTAACGTGATCATAAATTTTGCACTTCAATGGGCAGTCGTCTCTTTTCAGCGAATTTGAGGTGGATAAGAGTGAACAAATAACAGAACTTTTTTAATAAATCTTTTTTGTGTAGACTTTTTAGTAGGAATTAAAATTATGTTTTTATTGTCTTTGATTTTGCTTTATATTGCCTTTAGGTTAGGTAGATGGGTAGGTAGAGCAGGGCGTATTGCTTTTAGAAAAGTCCAAGGGAGGGAGCATATTTATAAAAATACGGCGGGTGAAGCAAGGCGAGTACGGGTCAGCTAGTAATTGATAAAAATTATAATGGTTTCAAACCAGTTTGATTTATTCAAAAACGGCTCCACCGATTTCAACAAAAATTGACATTTGAGCTGTGGGCTGCATTCCCATTTTTTCCCTAAAATAATATAAATACCTAACTGTAGTACTTTTGACAATTGGTTTTATCTCGTAGATTTCCTTCATGAAAAGATGTAAACAAAAATGCATAATTGAAGTGAAATTTATGTTTTTAAAATGATGCCGTCCATCATTTTCTATTTGAATCATCGAAAACGCTACTTTTGAAAAATACTCATATCTCGAAAACGCCATTTTGGATTTCGACAAAACTTAGAAAACCGCACTTAAAAACCTAAAGCCACATCTGTTAAAAGAGTTTTGACATCGTACCGCATCGTTCAAGAGGTCATAAAATGCTTTCTTGATCTGACGTCTACTATGCGAATAACAGAAGATCACTTACATCGCCATAAAGACAACTCGCCGTACTCATAATAGGTACATCCTATTCCTGACTTTACGGAAGCCCATAAAATGCAAATTTTTTGTTTTTCAATATTGTGGACTTTGCAAATTGAATGTACAACAATTTCTGTACCAATTCAACTTTCCTCACTCTATCTGATCCAATACAATTCGTCTTATCTCCACGCCCTTCAAATTAAGTCCGTGTTATGTTCCGAAGTTCCTCATGCTTCTGTCACATTTTTGTTTGACATTTGACATGGTCTCGAACTAAAAGCACCCACCAACAAGTCATGCCATGCTCCTTAAGCCAAAATGCTTTTCTTTTTGAACACAAAAACTACCTTAGAGTCGAAACTGTTATTCAACTCTTGAACAAAGTCGTTTTGAGCATGCATGTAGTTCATGTACACTGTCAAAGTTTCTGTAATTCAACTTATTTCCAAGCTCTTATCCGAATTTCTAAAACTCGCACCGATAATGCCCAATTAGAGAACTCTCCAAACGAAGTTCAATGTTCCACTTCTATCAAAACACTCGTATAGAAACTAAAACTCGCTTTAATTAAACGTACTTTTGTTAACACCCAGAAACAAAACAAAAGGTTCAACTCGAGAATTACCTTCGACTTTTCTTCACCTGACTATGACTTTATATATGTAGCATAAAGAATAAGTTCAACTCGAACGCACATTTTCATTGCAAGTGACAGCCGAGAAAAGTTCTCAACCTTTTACCCATTGATTTTCAATTTCCCCAAGGACGACAGCACACAACGAAAAGGAAAATAATGGGAAACAACTTTTATCGATGTTCACCTATAAAAGGGAAACTTTGTGCACCCTTTCATCATAATCATTGTCATCTTCAATGATCAATGGCACCATCAGCATCATCGTCGTCGTCGCTGGCTTCGTTTTTCTACATAATAATCCTGCTTGCAGCCAGTTGTGCAGAAGATGGATTTTTTTCTGCTTTTGTTTTCCTAATGGAGCATCGTCTTTTGAGTCAACAAAAATAAAAATTGTTAAAAAAAAGAAGAAGGCAACTCCTCAAGGACACATAGTAACGAACCTTTTGCTACCTGCCTTCCCGTTCAATTGCTAATGGTAAAATATCTTAACACGGAAGAAATGCTTCAAGGGCTTGGGGAGGCTCATGGGAAGAACTTATAATTCCCAAGAAAGTGCCAAGAACAACAGCAACAAAATCTGTCGGGTATGTGACAAAAACTATCGCTACAACTTCCCTGTTCCATATATAAAAATGGCGGATGAACTATACAGGGTGTCCCAAAAAGGGACATTGCCGACGTTATTTGATACCTATGTACTGCCTTGCTGTGCGATATTCTGGTAAAAACTCGAGAACGGCACGACCGATTTGAATGATTCTATTTTGTTTGTGCATCTTGAATCAGGGATGGTTTAGGACAAACAAGTTGAAAAATTCCCAACAGGTGGCGCTGCAGGGGCAAATTTCGTTTTTCAGTTCAATTCATAATTACCGTATGGTTGGTTCCAAGATGGGATAGCTTTGGCCAAAAAAGGTGGCGCTGTTATCGATCTTCGAAACCACTCAAACAAATGCAATGAAATTTTGTGGACTGGGATGGATAGTTCCCACTATTTTTTGATACTTTTGAGAGCATTGATCTACATTGCCTTAAAATAGCACTTTGCTAAAAATAAGAGGGATAGGAAAACGGGCAATGGCAATTACCAGACGCCACCCCTTTTTCATAGCAAAATGCTGTTTGTCCCACTTATTAAAATCACTTTCCCCTTTGTTCAATATTCAATCATAAACCCTAAAAAAACCCTAATATTCTCTGTGAACACATCCATTTGAAGTTCAAAATCCTTTTAAAACTGAATGCATTGAAACCAACTTATTGAAAAAAGTCAAGTCAAGCGAAAAGTATGAATAAATCGTGTACTTTTTATATTTAACTGATAGTATTCAAGTTCCTATTATTGTTAAAATTTTCAAACACATTTTCATCCCCTTTTTGAATAATTTTCCCCTCCCCACTAGAAAACTGGCAATGTCCCCCTTTTCGCCATTTTAATTTTGCTAACCCTACTTACGGTACACCAAAATCATTAAAATACTATGCCTGGAAATTTTTGAAGCCTTGAAATCTTTTAAATGGTATTCTACACAATGTGGCGTTGCAACTCCCTTTCAAAAAAAGGCAAAGCCGAATGGGTAGGTACAGCTATCAATATAAATGTAAAATTAAATGGAAAAACTGTATATCCACAAAAATCGTACAAGCTATTGCACCAGTTTACAATTTTCTCTTATTAAAAAAAATTATGGGAGTCGGGGACTCGATTGGCGCACTGGTGAACCAGTTACTTACTAATAGGTTCATTAACTCAAAGCTGGGCGAGGCCTCGGCTCGGAGATTCGTCAGCAGAGGGACACCACAAGGAGGTGTGATCTCCCCCCTTCTTTGGAACCTAGTAGTGAATGAACTACTACCAATACTGGAAGGGGAAGGGGAAGGGTGTAAGGTAATTGCCTATGGAGATGACGTTGCTATTGCTGTCTCAGGGAAACACCTTAATACGCTTAGGGATCTGATGCAAAACACCCTCTCTAAGCTCTTCAAATGGACTTCAAAATGCGGCCTGGGAGTTAATCCCCAGAAAACGGAACTAGTCCTCTTCACAAGGAAATACAAAGTTCCCTACTTTGCTCCTCCAAAACTAAATGGCATCTCAATGATGGTAACTGATAAGGCCAAGTACTTAGACCTCATTCTGGACAGCAAGTTGAGCTGGAAACAAAACATTTCGGAGAAAGTTAAAAAAGCCACTACGGCTCTGTACTGCTGTAAAAAAGCTATAGGAAGTAAATGGGGGCTTCAGCCTCGCATTACACATGGGCTCTACATATCGGTCATAAGGCCTATACTTACGTACGGCGTGATCGTTTGGTGGTCGGCACTTGAAAAGGCCATCCACCTTAACTGCCTCAGTCGCGTACAACGATCGGCATGTGTCTGTATTAGCGGAGCTCTCAGAACCACTCCAACGGCCGCTCTGGACATTTTATTCCATATGCTACCGTTAGACCTAACCTAACCCAAACGCGGCCACACTGACTGGGAGAAAGTTGCAGGTTCTCGAAGGGAATCCATTTGCTTTTACACAGATGGGTCAAAAACTGAAACAGGAGTGGGGGGTGGTGTATTCTCCCAAGATCTGGATTGTAAGATCTCCTTCCGATTTCCTAATCACTGTAGCGTGTCCAGGCGGAAATTATGGCGATCAAGGAGGCCCTGTCGTGGTTGCGGTATAATGTAATATCTGCAAGGGACATCACTATTTTTACCCACAGTCAAGCCGCGATTAAATCCTTGGAATCGGTCACCTTTAACTCCAAGACTGCCCTCAATTGCCACCTATCTCTCAACGAGATGGCGGAACAATTCAAAATTCACCTTATTTGGGTGCCGGGTCATAGGGACATTTCAGGCAACTGTACGGCCGACGAGCTCGCCAGACATGGCACAACTGCTTCGATTCTACCGGAAAAGGAGAATCTCTGCATTCCTCTCGCTATACTTGCAAACTCCTAATCAAACAAAACGCTATAAACGAAACAAATTTGGCCCAGGCTGGATCTCAAGCGCTCCAGCACTCTTATCAGATTAAAGAGATCCGACATAAGCACACTAGTAGGTGGTATCACGGGGCACTGCATAATAGGGAGACATGCCCTCAGGCTGGGTCTTCCCGCTAATGACTTCTGCAGAAGTTGCATGGATGAGGAGGAGGAAGAGTCCATTCTTCACCTCCTATGCACCTGTCCTGCTCTTTCAACTCGAAGAAGATAACATCTCGGAGAGTACTTCTTTGATAATCTTAGTGAACTCGATATTATTAATATCAATCGCCTTCGCCGCTTCACCTTGAGCTCCTGTTGGTTCAACGGGTAGATTGAGATCATTACATCCTGTGGTGTCACAATGGGCCAATTCTGGCCTAAGTGTGGCTGCACTCATGTGTAGCCTGCCACTATAACCTAACATAACCTAAAATAAAAACAAATGTCTGCAGGACTTCGGTAACTTTTATTTCGCGTATTCTATACAAATTCATATACGCATCCATAAAAAAAATATTTATAACTAAATAACGCCTAGCAAAGCTGGCGGCGCGTGGTGCACTAGTCTTAAATGAATATGTTCAAGCCAAAATGGTGCATTCTTAACAAAAAAACTGTTGATATGTACGAGAAAGTTTTGTGCGATGCAGTCGTGCACTTTATTTTTAGCTGTACCTACCCGCCCGTACACATATATTGCATTTATTGACTGTGTTAACCATCTTAAAAAGGACTTACTTGCCAAAGAAGTTTTCTTCTGCGAAGATAGTTATTGGCAATTTCTACGCACTTTTACTTGAACAAGGCAGTATACAATAGTTTACTAACAAGTAACAACATCCTTTGGCAGAGTGTCAGCGTTTCTGATGCGTTTGTCGGTTTATTTTAACCTCTAACAGGACCTGTTTAAGTATCTACTTAACAACAGTTCAAAAGAATCGTTCGTGAGCATCAGTTTTACTCGGATTACAAACGTGTTTGTCATTCTACCTAGTTATTCTCAGGTGTCAGTTTACCAAACACCACCTTCAACCATGACCCTTTGTGCGCCACACTTTGCATTGCGATGTTGTGCAACAAACAATCCGCTTACATTTGTTCTTTTTTCTTTTCCAATGCTATCTACAAATTCACGTTTACATTGCGATTCCGATTGCGATCTGTTCGATTAATCCAATTAGCAATGTTGCACACTTGCACGTGATGGGTTGTCCTTAAGCGAGCCTCTGCTGGTTGTCCCTACAACACAGATAAATTAAATTCTAAATCCTGTTATTTATTTTTTGTTTCCGCCCGGACGGGTATTCGGTTCTGTTTGCTTCTAGTTCTCACTTTCGACTGGGATTTTTTTTTAAACCATCGCGATGCACTTTTTCCGGCAGTCCAGCTCATGCCCAGCCCATGCATGCATATAGCTCATAGCTCTTACAATCGCTTGGGGAAGGAGGATAGCCAAACATCGGGGAATACGAAAATATTTCTTTTTTCCCATCAATTCGTTTGCAGCAGGAAAACATTCGAACCGCCGCCGCCGCCCGAAGCGAACTCGGACTGCAATCTGCAACTAAAAAATCATCCCTAGATTTGGAAATTAATTTGCAATTCCTGCCGCTAAAGGAATTTCGGTATTGGTACGGTAACGGTATGCCATATGTACTGAACAGAATAATACCGTTCGTTGCCATTGGCATCGTGGTCGTGGAAAGGGGAAGGATTTTTTTGTTTTTAGAATTTTGAACGACTTTGTTAGTTTTTATTTTTTTTTTTTGATTGCGTTGTGTTGGTTGGTCCCTTAGTCCCGCGGCTAATTGTTTTGTTTCGAAAGCTTATTTCCTAGAATTCAATTTGGCGGGTTTACTGTTGCTATTTCGTTGGGTTTGTCTATATTTCCGGCGAAAGAGTGATGGTGCTAAATCGCCGGACATGGTCTCGTTATTTATTTGATTCGCTTTCATTCCATTAAACAGGATTTCGCCAATCAACTGGGCAATAACTCTGTTATGCGTTCAGACTTAAGGCTTCAGAGAATGCAAACAATCGGCGAATTCAATTTTGTGAAAATGAATTGAAAAAGATTAGCATGTCGCCACGAATTGTTATCGTCAAAAAAAGAATAGAGATTAAGGGCTTTACCCAATTCTGTTAGAGTAAATGCGTCACAGTCAGTTGACAGTTTGACAGCGTGAGAAAGGGAATGGTGCATTGCGCTTTTGACGTATACGTAGTTTGAGCGGCTGTGACGGCGTTAATGGCGTTCTCAGTTCAGGCTCTTATTAGTAGCTCTGACCTCTGAGCGGCCGGGTTCCGTCTTCGCTCTTGTTACAGACGGTGGGAGACAAGTTTCTTAGATTCTATTTAATTCAATAATATTCCCGAGAGACCAGACCGAATAATTTCGACATTCCTACTTATTTCAACACCAGGTCTGCAAAAATTAGCCATGGTGAAATTGGATAAAAGCTGGTGACGAATGACCTCAATGGGTGCTAATGGCAAAACTTATGCAAATGTCACTCATATTTTCGGCTCTTTTCGTCTAAAAGTCTCGCCAAAGGCCCTGGAACTTTAGATTTCAGGTTTTGCGTCGGTGTAACTTCGCAAAAAAGGTGTTACGGCATAACGATAAACCTCCGATATTGAAGATCTAAATATTTCCAACCAAAACATAGGAAATAAGTTCATTCAACTGGGGATCAAGAAGTTCTCAAATTTCCTAGTTTAAGCCAGTCCATAAAGAACATCAAGCTGATTATTGCTAACTTCATCACAGTTGAAATAAAGACGCAACCTATGAAGCACTCTTCTCGAAAATACATAAAAGCGCGCATGATTATAGTCTCTCTTCTCTTTAAGTTAAAGGAAGGGAGTCCTAATCAAATGAGGAATATCGAACTTGCTCGTCAATTTAACCAAGGAGTCGTTGATGTCTCCCGTCGACCAACTTCATAAGGTACAGACTAGGAACACTACTTGCTAGTAACCAAAGCATTTCAATCCAGCTCGGCATTCCTCGGCGTTCCAAAACCAAAAAAAAGACTCACTTAAAATGACTGTAAGAAGCTAAGCCGAGGGTACCGAACCTACAAGAGAAGGAGCATTTTCCGTCACTTCGTTTCAACGGGTGACTAAAGCAAAGTGTTATATGGTTCGATGAGGAGTTCGACAAAGTCCCTTCAGCATCCCCTGAGTTCTGCTATATACTACGGTAGGTATGGTGCAGAAGCACGAACTTTTTCGAAAGCTTATAAAAGCTATTGCGATGAAGATACTTCGTACACTGGAGCAGCTCATATAAGGTACCAAAATGGTAATCTCTCTACCGAAGCCAAATTATTTGGTATAATATTCAATTCCAAATTAAGCTGGGAACGGAATACGGAGGAGAGAATGAAGAAACGACTAAACGCTCTTTACGCCTACACAAAAGCTTTCGGGTAGAAGTGGGACTTACAACTAAACATAGTGCACTAGATGTAAGTATACACCGCGATTGTAAGACCAATTCTGTCGTATGGCTCAAGAAATTAAACAAGGTACAGAGGATTGCTTGTATAGGTATAACGGGTTCACAAAATCTACACTACAACAAGGCCTAAAAACGGTGCTGAACCTACCGCCTATCAAGCTTTATACTAAGAACGTCGCAGCGAAAGGTGCTCTCAAACTAAGAGAGAACAAAATTTAGAAGCTCGCATCATTCGGTCGAAGGGAACTAATGCCACTCACGGACCACAAGAAACCAAAGTAGGTATGTATGACGTTAAGAAATTCAAAGTCTGTATACCGGACAGGCAGGACTGACTCTACCCGAGTACTGTCATAAAATTTGTACCAATCTTCACAGATGACTCAAAGACAGAGAATGGAACTGGAGAAGAACTAGGTGTCAGTCAGTGCCTTTCGGCATTAAGAGCGATAAACCATCACTCAATACTATCATACTGTGTACCTGGACATGTTGGTGTGGAAGGGAACGTGGCAGCGGATAATTTGCCCAGACGTGGCTATAAAATGGACAAACTCGTACAAGTACTACCTGTTTTCAACGAAGCTTAGAGGTTCATTGATAATGTCACATTAAATTTGGCAAAAAAAAACAATGAAATAACTGCTCACGGTTGTATCATAACTCGTTGTTTGTGGCCCACAGTTGACACTTAAAAGTCGAAGATCCTACCATCTTTAGAAAGAAACTATATCCGAATGCTCGTCGGGGTAATAACTGGACACTGAATCATTGACAACATGGCTAAAAGGATGGGCATCTTTACAAATGACTTCTGCAGAAGTTGCAGAGTCGAAGATTAAATATAATTTTTGGAACATCTCCGGTGTCACTGCTCAGTCCTCCATGATCGCCGTTACTATTGTTAGAAGCACGGTTCTTCGAAGGCTTGGAAGATCTAGTAGCGATACCTCTATCAGATCTAACACGGTTTATTAAAAGATCGATATGGCTTCTGAGTGAAACAGACTTTCGTTCGAGAAGACCCATTGTTGATCTTGACATTCATACACCGAGAGAAAAATAGAGTAATAGTAAGCAAAAACACGCTTAAATTAATCAATTTTCAAGTCATATTCATCGCTATCCGATCTGTGCTTAAATCAAGCACGTCGGTCTGAAAGTGGTAATATGCCATTCTTTCTTTTAGAATTCGCATGATTAATTTAAGAACTTTTGTAGTAATTACGAGTCCTTAAATTGATAGCGAATTTTCTTATTCCTTAATCGCAATATTATTGAATTAAGAACGATGGGTGCTTAATTTAAGTTTAATCATTTGACTAGGCATTCTTATTTTGAAATTGATTTTGATTATTACTATCACCGTGTGCTATTGAATTCAGGACGCTTTTTTCTTAGTTTAAGTTAATATCAATCGAAGTTTTGATTGATCTGACGTTCTCAGTTTAGTAACTTTATTTCTTGTGACGAATTATTGATTGATACTGATTAATATTGATTTATACTGACCTTTCATAAATGGACCTGCTACGTGAATTGAAAAGAAACACGACATTCGTTTTAGAAACAATTTTAATGTTTTAATGACCAATTTTTTTTAATTAACAATTTTTTTAACATAAAAATGGATACGTATTCACAAAAAAAAATTATAATTTTGAGTGTGGATACCTACATAAAACCTATTTTTTATACATTTTTATACACAGTATATAAAAGCCCGTAGTTAATCGGATAAATGCAGGGGAATTCTGAAAAAAAAAAACCGAAAAAGGAAATTCATTAAGTGAATTGCAAATACCGAGGTTTGCAAAAACTGAGAGTACACTGTATGTGTATGTATAATATATAAAAAAGAAAAAAATGTACTTACCCAGCAAAAACTTATAGCTCTTTCACAAAATTTAAAATCTTCTTATTATTTTCTTCGTTATTTTTATCACTTTTATAGAATAAATACATTACATACAAAAAATCACCAGCCTCACAAAAATTATTATTATTCTCCATTGCCTTGGGAAGTAACCGAAGCGACACGAACACTTTACTTAACAAAGACAAGAATTTATGGGCAAGAAATTTATTTCTTATATTAAATCCACGTTTTCTTAATGTGACTACGTACGTACTTCAGAGTACTTTTTTTACTCTGCACATTCTAAGATTGAGAATGTACGAACTGTAATAGCTTACAAAACCGAGTAAACATCAAAAAGAATAAGAGTAATATTAACTCTGAAAAACCTTAAATCTAGTATGCAATATATGGCGAAAAGTTGATCTGCTTGTAACACTTTATTTCTTACTTTGAACCTATATGTTGTTAGATTTAGAATCACTGCGTTAATTTAACTTCGTACGTTTTTACATTAAAATTTTGTTTATTGAAGTAAGAAAAATCACTTTTAATATAAGAATTTCGATTAATAATGTTTGTTTTCTAAAGTTAATCTTAAAAGTACTTAAATTCGGGTCGTGGATTTTCCCTCAGTGTACTTCATATTAAACTTTTGGACTCGTATTTTATCGCATTTGAGGTACACCAGTGGATAGCTCGTATGTTAGGTAACTTGCGAATGTTCATGGATGGAGAAGTCGCAAAAAACTGCTTAAAACTTTGTTTAACTAAACGTATTTTCTGAAGTAAAGCTGAGCCTTCAGTTTCAAGCACCGCCACCAATACCGGTGAAATATGAAATGCTGTTTCATATTTTTTATCAATAATGATGAGTATTAGCGCAAGCACGTGTATAAACAACCAGAGGACACAGTTTCCCAACGCCCCAAACGAGGACTGGGATCGGAAAGAATATCTTCTCAACTGTCAAAATGTTTGCTCAAACATCTGTTGTTGTTGTTGTTGTGTACCTATTTACGCCCGCAATGTAAAATGAATACAATTACTGAACAGACCTCCTATTGATTCCACCTTCCAAAATGGAAGATTATTGAACTTCTAGTTCACTCCACTTTAACGAGTCCTTGAGAGTATTATGTTTGCATTCTGCTACTGCTTCAGCTTCACCGTATAAATACTCAATGTTGGGTCCTTTTTTGGTAATTAATTTCGATTTTCTTTCGTTTATCAATTTGTATTTGGTTCAGATTTCGTCCTTTTGCGGAAAAAGTGCTTTAGTTGAAGTACACTTTCAAGGAAATAAGAAACACATCAGTGAAATAAGACGGACTATAAAAAACAATGGCATTTACGAGCTGTTCCGATGGTTAGATGTGTGCCAGAGCTTAGCGAGGCTACAAGGGTGCATCCATCTCAAGCATCCGTCCGAAGTTAAGGGAACATGCTACCCTGCACCAATACAAAACAAATTTCAATCACTTAATGTTATGTGTACCTGACCTTCACGCTTCACCCAACAGAAGCAGTGATGAACTACCTCTTCGATGGAGCTCCAAATATTCGACGTAATATCGGAACTCATTTTTGTGATTGAGAAGACAACTCAATCATGTTGATGCGGTAGAATCCGCCTTGGCAGCGTCACTCCAAACAAACGAAACGGAATGCTGTTTCGATTTTGGAAATAATCTTCTCCATCTCCGGAAGTAATAATCATGGAGTAACAAAATGCCAACAGAAAACTTACTGGCAGTTCCGTTGGCAATCCTTTGTAGGGCTGAATTTAATAACCCATCAACAGTGTGGAGCAGAAGTAAAACTTTGCAGACATGGCTATGAAATTGCTTTCGCGTATGAAACGGGTTGTTTCAGTTACCTTCCTCTGTGTTCTGTTTAACAATTATTGGTATATTGGAATATGCTTATCGATCAATTGACGCTTGGTCAGTTGAACGGAAACCGAAGAGTTTACTACCTGCCAGAGGAAAAAAGAATTAAAGTTGATGACTTGGTCGTACGAAATGAAACATTGTAGTAGAATCGCAGTCGCTGCTGAGGATATGGAAGAACTTCACTTCTGCTTTCTGCAGACTGTTTAATAATGAACTAAATCCCGCTGTCAAGCAGAATGAACCATTAAACCTGGGATCGAATCGCGTCATCCGTGAACGAGCATTACGTGAATGAATTTGTTTTTGTTTTACATGTTAATCAGATTAATTCCGTAAACGTAATGCTCGATCCACGGACGACGCGATTCGACCCCTGGACGATAAAGATCGACAATACCCGACCTGGAAGAAGTGAAGTTAAGAGCTATTCATAGCCGCAGGCGATGACTTGGTTAGGAGCATGCAACAACTCATCTGTAAAATATGGTCGGAGGAAAGTATGCCCGATGAATGGACCCTCAGCATTGTTGGCCCGATCCTCAAGAAAGGAGACCCTCTAAACTACGCCAATTACAAAGGTATCAGTCTTTTTAACATTGCCTATAAGTTCTTATTTGCCGTGGTGTGAGAACGCCTGAATGCTTTTTTAAACAACCTGATGGGTCCCTATCAGTGTCCACCATCAACAAAATATTCACACTGCGGCAGATTTTGGAAAAAAACCAAGGAACTTCAAATCGATACCCACAGCCTTTTCATCAATTTTAAGGCCGCCTTTCACAGGGACGAGCTGATGAAGAATTAACACTGCTCCATCAAGGGATGTCAAAAAAGGACTTTGACAAGGCGATATGTTGTTATGTGATTTCTTCAACATCGTTCTTGAAAGAATAGTGCAAAACGCAAACGCCAACACCAGAGGTCCGTCCAATTACTCGTTTACGCCGACGACTTTGACATAATTGGCAGAACGCAGCGTGATGTAAATGTCGCGTTTGTTAGTATTGAGACTGAGGGAGGCAAAGATTGGCAAGACAAAGTATATGCTGTCAAATAAAAAGGACACCCAACACCAACGTCTCGGACAGAACGTCACAATAGACAGATATAACTTTGAGGTGGTTAAGGACTTCATCTACCTGGGCGCCGCTATGAACTCAGACAATGACACCAGCTCTGAGGTTAAACGTAGAATAATTCTTGCCAATCGCTGTTTCTTTGGGCTAAGAAGGCAATTGAGTAGCAAAGACAAGCCCTCTCTTAAACAACTAAAGTGAACAGTTTTAGGACCCTAATCGTCCCAGTTCTGATATATGGTGCAGAGGAATGGACTATATCAAAAGCGGATGATGTAACTCTTAGTTGTTTCGAGAGGAAAATTATGTGAGTAATTTTTGATCCCGTCTGAATTGACTGTGAATGTAGAAGAAGATTCAACGATGAACTGTATGACAAAGATTGAAGGTTCAACGACTAAGGTGGCTGGGTCATGTAGATCGAATGGACACTAATGCTCCGGTCCGTAAGATCTTCGAATCCACACCCGATGGATGTATTATTTCTAAGCTAATTGATTTTATTTTCGAGACTTTCGAGTACAAGGACAAGCGTATAAGGAATTTTGTTTTCTGATCTATTAGGACAAGCCCTTAAAAATTGACGATTTTTGCAAACAACCCAAAGACACGATTTCCAAAAAAAGTTCATAACACCAATTCACTTGTCTATTACAACTGCATTTAAGTGCTTAATTGAAATCCTCCTCACATCCATCCCATGCATAGGCTTGGAATGCAGCCAGTACATGAACGAGTCTCGTTAACAATGGTATACAGACCGCTCCGCCTAATCCTCGGCCCACTCCCATGACTAGCTCAGGTAATCCTTTGTATTTATCACTGTCAGCTTGTAAGATACGACTGAATAAGTGCTTATCTCGCTATAAGACTACCTTCACAACCGAGCACTCTGGCGACAGTCCTCGCATATCTACACCGAAGACCGAAGAGGAGGAAATTATTGCAATCTATCGTTCGAGTGATGATGACTGTCACGACGAATCTCACTATAGATACAAAATAGCCATCCGAACGTGCTCTCTAATGCTGTGACAGATTGAGCTAAATTAATGAAATACCATAATGATGTTGCGTCCTTCCAAAGCCCTGCCGTATAGTCCTCTCAAGGCAAGACGAGACAAATAAAACCACTTTTGTGCTTGTTATCTCGTAGATGTGTTTGTCGTTAATTTATCATGAAATTTTGTGAACGGATTTGTTTGACGAATGTCCTTTGTGTAGTACACACACGTCCCCAGCTGGTAAAAGGATATGAATGCAAGTGTGTCTAGAATAATCGAATCCAAGGTAATCAATTTTAGCAATGCGGACCGGTGTGTTGCATGATGTGTGCTTTGTCTCTACTGATCGGATTGAATAAATGGGAGACATGGCAAGGATACTGATAAGAAATGCACCCGCTCATATACCCGAAGGACCTTCTCTATGAGGACGATTCAATACAAATGGGACTGGAAGTTAATCAAGCCAACCATTCGATGCGGACATTGTTTTGATTTACCTGTTGAGACGAGTAGACCTGTATTATTCACAGGATGCACGGTACGGTACGTATCAATGCGGGTCTGTACTCGTTTCAGTAGGAAATTGCCCCTATTCGGCTTTGATGCATCAAAGACAGAATGTCAGATGTTGAATTGATAATTTTATGTCATGTTATTGAATCGGATTGGGCTTCCTCTGGCTCATTTGGTAATGTCGGCTTCAAAGGACATCGGTTTGGAATAAATAGAGTAACACAATGGAATATAATTCTATTGTTAGTCTACATTTGATGACGTTACAGTTCGGTGTGGTCCTGGGCCTCTGCTGTTGGCAGAATCTTGATTCCCCTCTTTTTGGCGCCGATTGATCACACAATTGGATGCATTGCCGCCTTAGTAGGCTGGCTTCAAATGACATAGAGGAAGCAAACAATATGAAGAAATGCGGTGTCAAAAAACATAACAAAGGTTGACGCAGCGTATCTTGCTGAATGAGTTGGGGGTGTCCTCGAAAGAAACTCCGATGGTGTATCAGGTGCTAGTCGTAGACTCACATTTGTCAACATGTGGTACAAGAAATACCATAAATGACCATCTGAAGCAAGCTTTCAACTGATTTGTGCAACCATATGGTACGCAGGATGCGCCAATGTCTACGCCAACACTCGAAGAAAATAAGGCCACAAACAAATAAAAGCTAATCCACGGACTTCCGGATTCGATCTGCATGACTGATTTCAATTCGAAGGGGATTGTCAAAACACGAACCATTAGAATTGTCCTGACGATAGCGACTTTGCTTATTTTTTTTGATAAAATAGCTTTAAAATTCATTAGTAACATTTTAAGACCAATTGAGTTCAACAATTGAGTTTAAGTGGTTAAAAAATGCAAACGAAATTTTTTCCGGTTCGTGTCGCTATAATTGCACCGTAAGATAAAACACTTTGTGCTTAAACATATTCGATTCAGATGGGAGTACATAGCAAAATAACAATGTGAGTCTTAAGCTCTCAGTAAAAAGAATTTTAAACCGCCAAATGCACTGTCTACGCAACTTACACGATTTTTGAGTACAAAGCCAAGCGTAGCATTCTGATCTGTTGCGGCTTGTTTTTGATTTTACTGTTTTATGTTTTCCAATAATTTGTATAATATGGTTTCACGTTTTTTTAAGAAAAACTAAGTACAGGATCTTATTAAGAATACTTATGTTATCCGAAATACGTATTTTGGTCAAAATCGTCAAAGCGGTTGTTGGAAAATCGTGCAAATAAAATAGTAACAACTATTTCAGTGTTTTGTTCGAAAATACTCTTGCTCATTATTTAATTGAAATCTGAGTATAGGGTATTGTGTTAACGATTGCATTACTTGCTTTTTAAAGTCCAAATTGAAAATGGTGTTTTCGAGATGTGAAATGTTTTTAAAAACAGCGTTTTCGGTGATTCGAATTAAAAATAAAGGACACAATAAAGCATCAATTTTACTCTAATTATGCATTTTGGTCAAAATTGTTGTAGCCGTTTTAAAGTAGATAAACCATAGAAAAAACTACATACCAAAAAATTCATTGTACGTTAATTTAGGAAAAAACTGGGTCTGTTATGAGGTTAAAAATGATCATTATTAAAAATACATATTAGCTTAGGAATGAGTTTTGGTTCAGAAGCTTTGGTGCTTAAGCTGAAATATAAATTTTGTTAGAAATTGTAAGAGCCGCTTTCGAAAAAAATCAAACTTTTTTGAAACTGTTATATGGGAAGTACCGTTAATAAGAGTATTAACGTTAAAAAAGTGGTCCCAAACTGTAAGCCCAAAAAATCCAAATCCGAAGTTTGATTTATTTCATCCATCAGTTTAGGCTGTAGACCTCAGCAGAAGACGGACCTTCTTGTGGTTAAAGTGCGATTTTTTGACTGGCATAAGTATTTTGACGCAGTCATATTTCACGGTTTACTTGGAGAAAAATATTCTAATCGTTTAAATTCAAAGTCATTATGATAGATTTATTGTGTACAGGTACATTTGGACTAAAATTTGTGGAAAAAGACTGAGTTAAATTATGTAAGATCGAGCAGCTTTTGTCACAAAGTACTATTGCGTTATTTTTGTTAGAAAAATAATTGAATAATATAATTTATCGAGCAAATCATAAATATCTAAATCAATAAGCACAGAAGAACACACTATGTGAAAAATTTACGTCGAGTTATACCGAGCAAGATAGATTTATTTTGTTGGACAATTATTAATGCAAACTCCAAAAACTCCAAAAAATCTCGAGCTTAAAATAAAAAAAATTGAAGGCGTCTGCCTGAATTTGATTTAAGTACACATTCTATATGGAAAGGAATGCCGAAAATAGTTCGTCAAAACCGCATCAGTCGTTCAGCCAGTAAGCATAATGGCGGGTCGGTAATGTCCAGGGGTTGTAAGTCGTCTAACGGCCTATAAGATTAGGTTTCAATCGATTAAACATTGAACCACCAAAAATGCTTTAAACAATCATGCATTTCCATCTGTCGATACACACAAATCCTGGCGTCTTTTATTCTCCAACAAGATAACACTCCTTGTCAGAAAAGCCGAATGATGATGCAACTTTTGCAGCACATTGAACCAAAAACAGGCAACTGGCCACTCCAAAGCCCAGATTTAATTTCATTGAAAATGTATGATATTACATTTAAGGAAAAAGAACCGTTTCTCTGACTCGGAATAGAGAGGAGTTAAATTTTTTTTAATAATAAAGCTCTGGGATGACGTTCCAGCTGAAATGCTTAAAATCTCATCGAGTCGGTTCCAAAACGATTACAGAAAGTTGTTGAGGCTAAAGCGAATGTATTTGTTTATAAATTAGTTTGATTTTATTTTTAATTAAATTTAAAATTATATTAATTTTCAAGTAAAACTTATTTGGCAAAATAATTATGTCAAATTATGAAGCAAATTTTGTTGTTTTTAATGAATTATATTAACATAATAAATATATTCAAAAATACAAAAATTGAGAATGTTAACCTGTTGATTAGGTAAACAAACCATGCATTTACTTTTTTAGTTCTTACTAGAGAATAAAAATAAATTAACGTTCGATATTGTCCAAATACTTAAGCCGACGACTGTATATAAGCCCACCTAAGTTCCGCACACACCGCAGCACTGCAAAATGTCACTTGTTTCTAAGTTTTCTGCAAAATTTAAACGTACCACAAAAGTAAGTAAATTGCAATTTAGAGCATTTGGCATCATCGGCTTTTGACATTTCCTGATCGGGTTTGTTTTTGTTTTGGGTTTGTAAGGATGGAGGCGTACTTCTCTTGATTTGTTTGGCAAAATTAATTTCTCTATAACAAAAGAAGTTGTCCAATCGAATTTCTCAATTTGAATTTTCAACGTATTAAATAACAAACAAATTTCTAAATATTAGCCGATGCAATGTAATGTATGTCAAACAATTTTCTGCATGTCTGTTTTACTTGCAGCACTGCATACAAAATTTCTGCACATGTGTTTTCGGTACTAACCTGCCAACAGCCTTCAAATTAAATGTCGTCCTACTCAACCTTACGGTGGCTGCAATAATCGGAAGCAAATCAAGTTAAAGCAAAATGGATATCCATTACCGACTTGAGCTGATAAAAATTCAAACGAATCCAGTCCAATTACTGATTCATTGGTTTGCAATGATCTTTTCAACACTTTTGCTGCCCTGGTCGGAGGCTCCATTCAATCTGAATAATTTCCATTAGGATTATTTCCCTTAAAACACTTTTACACTTGCACATCCCCAGCCGAATCCTATCCACCTTTCGATTATTTCGTCAGATAGATTCAATTTGCCTAAGGGGCCGCCACTGAATCCGGATATTCTTGGCTGAACTCCAACATTCAAAGTGGAGAATTTATACATTCTCGTCGTCGGTCGTCCCCATGAACTTTCTGTTCATTCGGCTGATTAAATCATAAACTCAATCAACTGCAACAGCCCGTGAGGATTTCATTTTTAATTTTTTTTCCTTGTCTCCTGCGCCAAAGTTGTGCATTTGATTTTTATTGCACAAACTTTCGGATTAAATAAATTCCTTACCAATTACCAATACCTACAAGGACAGAATAACACTGGAAAGTACAATGCAGAGTAAACGACCTTTGTCGGTGCGGGAGTTCGACATAACTAAGTATTTCCAGATATTGAAATTCTTTATACTGAAGGAAGACAGAACCAATACTCTTGCTGCAAGTTGAGCACAAATCCGAGCATCGCCTTACAAAGGGAATAGCTAAGAAAGAAAAGATAGAATTTTTGTTTTAAATCCACAAAGGACTCTCGTTTTTGTATTTGGATTTCTTTTTACGGGTGCTCGGCTGCCCCACCTACGCCTAAGGGCAATCCAATTTGTTGGGAAAATATCGGTTCCTCCAACTGCAGTTGGGACACACTCTCTCTCGCAAAGGAGCTTCGGTGATGGGGTTGGTCTTGGTCGTTGTTTCTACAGACGACGGGTGTTGTTGGGTAAAGGCAGATATACCGTATCTCACGTGGAAGTGGACGCAGAAAGAAGTGAAATTTATCCACACAGTGTGTTACATTGTTTTACACTGTCGCACACTGACAGTGGTTTAGCTGGCTGGCATCCGGCGGCGGTGGTGGCAAATGGAAATCGTTCTACACCACAGAAGGATCACCTGGCTGGCATTAGGTTTGCATATCCTCTGACTTCGTATATAGCCAAGTAGAAATCGATACTAACCATCGTCGGCTGTGTCGTCGTCATGTGTGGTGGCTTGTGCATGGAGGATTTCATAAATTGTTACCCCGCTGCTTGGTATTCCTGGATCCTGGTAGGTTCGCAGCACTTTTATTTGCATTTCGGGCGAGGGATTGGGGGGGAGGTGTATGCTCTGCCTGCTGAACCAAATGAACTGGATTGTGGCCAGTTATATCCGGACACTGTCGTAATGGTCGACCTCGACCGTCGTGTGTGGTACGAGATAAGGTAATAATAACTCTTTGGGTTTTGGTTCGGAGTGCTCTTTGATTTTGCTGTGTGCGATGTTAATTGGAAGGGATAAAGGGCAGGTCAACTGACTGTTGCTGAATTTCAATTCGAGAGGCATCAACATGCGGTTTTTCTTTGTTTCCTTTGTGAGCTGATTGGGTATTGGATTGATTTAACTTTCCTTGATATCTTCAATTCTTACTTTGATATTTTGATATTTGGCAGCTGACATTTTAGGGAAAAGAGGAGCAGAGACTTTATTGGCAAAGAAAATCTGCCGCCTAATCCGAACAAAGTCAGGGCAATTCATAATGAAGGAAGTGATCCGAGCAGATCATGGAAAGTATCCCGTAAAAACGCCAGAAAGTCTGCAGTCTTTTCTGCTGAGAAACAGAAATAATTTTCATGGCACCCATCCAGGTGCAGACATTGGCCTTAGGAATGGCAAGGAAGTCGACTCTAAATTTGCATAGCAGCAGATGGCATATCTGTAAAACCTGACAGTCGAACAGGGTCATCAAACCTCCAGTGCAGATGACATAGAAAGTCATCCGGCTTAAGATTACCTAGCTTCAATAATATAGCCCCAGACAAAAGTATTTAGGGGAACTTAAGCAACAATCAAGCAGAGCATCTGGACCAGAGCCAAGGGTATTTGGAAAAGTCGCAGTTCTAGCGAGACAGCAGGCACTGTGGAGTTAAGGTTAGCTAAAAGGTCTTGTCATAGTTGTGAAGAAACAAGAGCATGTCTTGCTAAACACACCGTTAGATAGTAGAGGACACCTAGAATGTCTTAAGCTAGTATTAGACGATATGTTTAATGAACATAAGTATGTTGCCCGGCAATCTTATATATATAAAAATGGTGTGAAAAATGTATAGTCAATCAGCAATTGAGAACGGCTGGGCCGATTTGGCTCAAATTTCTTTTCAGTTCTTCGTAATTACCAGGAGCATATTGTTACGAAAGAAAATTTTGGGAAAACCCTCCAGAAAAGTCGGAAAAATGGAAAAATCTAAATTTGATTTTTTGTATGGAATTTTTTGTGCAATTGTTCCGGAACGGCTTTTCGAATGGAAAAATCAGAAATTATTAGTGGAAAATTTGGAAAATTCCGGAAAAACACGAAAAACACGAATTTTTGCATTTTATCGCATGATTTATAGCTTTTAGTGCACATAACACCCCTTACATCCTTCGATTCCTTGCGTACTGGCGCAACGAAGCGTTAGTTCTGATCGAAGACATATGCGTACTCATGTTCGGCAGCCTGCTGTCGAAATTGGGATTGCCACGCCAAATAGTTCGATGCACGATGCATTGAAGCGCGAATTGCAACGGGGGGAAGACTATGATCGGTATGAGCTGGCCGAAAGAGCCCAAACAAATGTGCCGCTCTTTAATGCCGAGCAGTGCTGTACGTGTACGATTCCTTGATAAGGGTTGTTCGCGATGCTCCCGATGGGACAGGCAATACATCCGTCATATCGTTGATTCTGGCAACAATTCCCCCAAGATCTCAAATAAAATGGCTGTTGCATCCTCTGGCATTGCTGCCACACTGTAGGAAGGCGGTCGAACTGCACATTCCGCTTCGAAGCTGCCGAAGTGCCGATGAATATTCTCACGGTTGACAAGGCAACGTGCACACTGACAAAGAATTCAGCGACATGCGAGAATGCAAAATCATAATTTGGGATGAATGCACGATGGCGCATAAACGAGCTTTGGAGACAGTTGGCTATGATATTGCTCTCCGGAGATTATCGTCAAACGCTTCCCGTCATCCCGAAATCTACTGCTGCCGATGAACTCACAGCATGCCTGAAATCGTCTTTTTAGTGGAGGCATATCAAGAAGTTGAAATTGACCACGAACATGAGATTCGCATTGTAGAACGACCAATCGGCTGCTAAATTCTCGAGACAACTACTGGCACTTGGCAATGGCCAAACTGCTGTTGATGTTTCGACTGGATTGATGTCGTTTCCTGCAAATTTTCGCGAGTTCACATCACCGGCTTTGCACAAAATTATAAAAATCTCGATTGGATTAGTGAAAGGCAATTCTAGCAGCGAACAATGAGGACGTCGATAGCTTGAATTTGATTATTCAAAGTCAAATCGCTGGAGAATTGCATTCGTACAAATCCGTTGACCGCGTGACCGACGAGGATGAAGCGACCAACTATCCGACGGAATTTTTGAACTCGCTTGATGTACTATCAGGAACTCCGCCGCATAATTTACAGCTGAAATCATGCGAAATTGTGCAACGGTACGCTGTTGTCCGTCAAGAAACTGATGAATGTGTTTCAAGCGACGATCATCAAGGACAAATTCAAAGGAGAGGAAGTCCTTATCCCAATAATTCCGATTATACCAACTGATCTTCCATTTCAGTTCAACTGGGTTCAGTTTCCCGTTCGATTGTCTTTTGCGATGATAATCAATAAATCTCAAGGCCAATCGTTGGAAGTTTGTGGGATTAATCGCGAATTTCCCTGCTTTCGGGTGGTCAGCTGTACGTTGCCTGTTGGCAAACCGTCTTCGTTGTTTGTTTTTGCCCCGGAAAACAAATCAAAAAACATTGTTTATCATATCGCTCTCCACTGATTTCGATTCAATTCAAATAAATTACATTGAAATTTTAACTATCTGTGTTTTATTATCCCTCTGGAGTTTATCTGAAGGCGTAAAATTGGGGCGAGACGAAGTTCGCCGGGTGCGCTAGTCATATGCTAAAAATTCTTAGCAAATATACATAATGTTCGTCTGGCGTATGAAACCCTAATACACGATATGTTGAATTCGGTATGCTGAAAAGATTTGAAGACCCGAATGATTATGTGCTGAAAAATTAACAGATCGCGTGTTGTATATTATATCGATTGTAGTGTTAAATTGGTTTAAATTCATTTTATCGTTAGATACCTTCTAAAACCAAAATTTGCTTGAAATACTTCTTCAGGCTCAGTCGATTTGTTGGTGGCTTGGCCGGATTTACTGCCTTGATGTTTAGCCAATATTGTTATAAAGGAAATCCGAAGAATACTCCACTTTGCCTTACAATCCACCAACGTGTATTGGCCAAAATTCTCTGATATTTTCCACATGGGCATTTTGGGCAATTTATATTTTGTAGTGGATAGGTATATCTCATAACGTGCGGAACTGCTCGACGGCTTGTACTATAAGTTTTACGAGGTCTTCGTGCCCCCAATCTCCCTTCGACTTGTATCTTCTTTTTTGTTTTTTTGCCACAATCGAACTCTTGTTAATCATCAGGATCTCTTGAATCTTTATATAATTCTTATCTTCGTCCTCAATACCAATTTAGAAAGACGATAGTTTACTTGAAGTGAATACATACACGTCTCAAAATCTTATAAAATTATTTTGATAGTAGACAAATTTAGCAGCAGTTTATGGTACCATATTCTCCTAAACAAAACTGTGTAGCTGAGCGAAGGGATATGCCATTTTGCTTCTAACAACAAAATCAAAATAGAAACACAAAAAACACGTTTATCGAAACTTCAAAAATATCAAAGCCGTATGCTAGAAAATGTGGCGTATGCTCATTATCCTACTTTAGCTCGTCAGCATATATCATACGAGTCAGCATACGCCGAAAATTTGTTCGAATGTTTGCATACGGTCCCAAAAGGAGTATTACACGATATGAATTTATGATGACAGAATCGTTATTACACCGATATGTTGTGATTGGGATACATTTTCCATCTAATACTAGCTTAGACTTGAGCCACAGAAGTAACTTAGATCGCTGTGATTTGGATATTAAAATTTTTATTTTCGTTTTGGTCCATATAATGTACCCACGAGCAGGGAAGAAAATAACAGACCGAATAGGCAGAGAGCCCCAATATCTATCCTGCTCAACTACATTACAACCATGGATTGAGCTGCCCCTGAGGAGTCACCATTAGCGATTCAATTCAATTACCCCAGATGAACCCTGTGAGCCAGTAGTTTAACCTACCTTATCACAACTCCCTCGGCATGGCGAAACTGTCACCTTGGAGTTAAGGTTCCTATTCACTGGTTCGTAAATTCTTTGATACCTCCGATAGCCGATTTTATCGAAAGCAATTCCGTCACAAAGGGCTAAAAGTGGTGGGTGTAGCGTGTAACCCTACTATAACTAAAATTTTTCAAAACCCACCCCTTCGCAAATATCCAAACAATTTTAACTCGAAAATCTCCGCCCAAATATTTCTTGGAACTCAAAATTGCATCATTTTTGCTTGCCGGCCCAGCCCATGCCTAACGACCGTATAATTAAAAATACCATCGACTACCCACAGTCTACTTCGCAGTAATTGCCAGAGTGCCTTATAGCGTAATTGTTTTTCCCAAGAAACAAAATTTACCCTTAGCCATTTGGAAAACTTGTTGTGCCCCTTGAATCGATGAAGGGGAAGGCAAACAGTAAATTAACTGATCGGAAGCAAGCCCACAGCACTGCCGCAAATCAGTGGACTCGGAGAACTTTCAAAAACTTCTCAGTCAATCAGTGAAAATGAAAATGGAAGGGGGCGGCCGCGCTCCCAAAAAGAACGACGGCAATATTTTACACTGCAAGGATTCCCGCTAAAGCAACAACAGTCGCACTGTTCACAAATCCAAAACAAAGTCGCACCATGGGTTTGTGGCTTTCGCATCTAATTCAAAACAACCAACAGCAGCAGCAAGTGTTCAACATTTGCATACCTAATGATCTTTTGAATATGCATGACAAACAGGCACGCAAAATGTCCCGAGAAGTTGTTCAAACTTGTTTCGGCACAAAAACTTTTCATACACTTCGTGGAAGAAAGAGTGTGTGGCTGTCAGCCTGCGTTTGCCATATTGCGTTAGGTATAGCTGAACTAAGCCTTGGGGCCCTCCTATCGCCTAAGCCGTGCAAACATTTGAGATAATTTTTTTTTTTAATATTTTCCATTCAATTTATGCCAAAGTTGGGATGGAATTAATCAAAATTAGGACAACCCCGTCCGGGAAATGACGCGGTGAGCAACTTGCGCTCCTGTCAATCAGGATGTGCGGTTTGTGTTAACATGGCATACCCATCAGCATGTTGTGTTCGTCTGTGCTTATGTTGTGTGTGAGTGCGTGTCAGTCAAGGTAGTTAAGTTGAACGTGCGGTGAGCTATGATAACAATGTGTAATAGCGGGGTGGGTGCAAAAAATTAAATATGTTTTGCATTTTCACCAAATGCTGCCAACGCTTTAACATACGTTCGCAGAAGGGTGATTCTACTACGACTTTGGGAATTTTGTTAGCTCGCTACAAGGTTGCTGAGAGCCTGTCTTTAAAATTTGAGGTTGAACTTCGTAACGGCAAAGCTACCAGGAAACTATGTATCTAATAGGCAAGAATGTATAAATGGCCTACTTAGAGTAGTGCATCCGGTCTCTGTAGAAAACTCAAGACTCGATATAGCGTGTTAGGAGTGGGAAACTTTGGAAGCCTGCTTGTTTGGTACTTTGGCAAAAGATTTCCAAGACGCTTGTTGTTTCCTTTGCATCGAATTTTACTCACTACTAAGAGGCGAACTTTTATTGATCGAGGAGCCCACTAAAATTGGCCTGCTGCTGCCAGTTCCGGGATACTAAGTATTAGTCGGAAGATTTGAAAAGGATTTAGTTAGGTAGCTTTGCTTGGTTTGCTTAACTTTTAAATATTCAGCCAATGATGGCAAATATGTAATATTAAATACATACAGAAATAAAGATAAGACAAAAAGTTATTAGAAAGGATCATATCTAGGCACTCCCAAGTCCCAAGTAAGATTTGACTTAAGTAAGGCTAGGCTATTTCCCCTTCCGGAATATTGACTGTATAGTGTATAAGGCCTTAAACAGACGGAAGCTGCAAAGAAGCTCCTCACACATTTTCACAGGTCTAAGTCTAATAGAAATCTTACCAAAACATGCCAATATATTTTTAGTCATTGCCAAAAAAAGAGTTCGACAATCCGCAAAGTCCAGTGTCATACTTAAAAGGCTCATTTGACGCTGAAGTGAGTGAAAGTTGTGACTGGTACATCGAACCCTCTTTTAAAAAAATTCCGGATGTGCTGAAAGTGCAATTTCCGTTGTTAATGTACGTATGAGCTGAGCATACGTCTATACATACATCAATACGTAATTTGGATTGGCGATCTACACATCGTTTAAAAATGACAGCACTTGCATCCACTGCCCCACTTCCAGAGGGTAAATTTTCCTTTTTCCTGCCCTTATAGAACCTATCCTTTAATTTTTTTGCCAAAATAAAAATGAAACGACACCTAAAATACATTAAATGAGCAATTGTGTGCATATTTAAATGCGAACGGCTTCTCCCTTAGAAATATATTTTTATAGTCGATGTGTTTTTTATTAAATAAATTTGTGTTTTTACTAAATTCCATAAGCTTTTCCTCCATGACTGTTTGAATTATTTCAAATCAAAGTAACAACATGACAAAAAATGTACTAAATTGTACTATAAGCTGGTTTGCATCAGTATTAGAAATACGTGTTGCAAAAAAAATATCGTTTGTTTCAGGCATTATGACGTGTAAGTTCCTTTTTGCTTTATGAATTTTGGAAATAGCTGTTGTAAAAGACTCAATATCATTTGTTTTACAAAACGTGCAGTTTCCTAGAGCCTAGCAGACAGTCCTTTAAATTGCCACAGTTTTTTACAGAGCCGTACGATCCTTCGAGTAAAATTCGAGTTCAAAGTTTGAAGCAGCTGCGACATTGGTAATCTTACTGAACATTTTAACTGAAAAAAGCAAAGTTCTCTTTAAAATCAACCATAGAAGGGGACAACTGGTAAGGCGTCAAATTTTCCATGTGCTTCGTGCATGGTTTCATGGGTCACTCAAGTATCTCACACATCTGTCCATATACATCTGCTTAAATCTGCAGTAAAACCACATTTTCTGAATGGCTTTCTGATTGATGTAAGACGACTATGCGTCATTTCACCGCCATCATTTTGCAAATCTTTCCCCATGCTGGGGCTATACACATTTGAAGCACTAGATCCCTCTGAATACAAATGGCTGGCATAAATAATTTAGACGCTGTTATAAATAGCTTCCATCCACCCATAGGGCTGGAGTACTCCATATTCTTCTTCACTTCAAGGGTAGATGCAACCGAAGGGCACATACCCATCCAGCTGAGAAAGTATAATAATAATAAAAGCGATCCCACCCAAATCCCCCACCCCATATACGCCATACCCTAATGAAAGGGGAGATTGTTGTAGTTTCCAGATAATGACCTTTAAGCGAACGAGCGCCATTCTACACCATTCACCATACCATAATCAGGAACGCCCGAACGCCCGGACGCCCCTAAAGGACCAGATTAAACCGGAATTGAGTCAAATGGAGGATAACTTTCGCATGCATCTATCGACCAAAGGAATATATGCATGAGTTGGTCCTAATGTCCTGGCGATACCAAGAAAAGGAGATATACAAAGACATGAACGCAACAAAATTCCCTTGCAAAAAAAGGAGCAGAAAATCGATCGTCCAACCGTCCAAAGGACATGCTATAACAAGTTCGGTGTGCTTGTGATGGTGGGGCATCTTGCAACTGTCGGGTTGGCCGATGTCATTGACAGCACTGGCCCCAGCTCAGCTCAAGTGGCGTGCAAGTTTCTCCATACATCTAGGACCTAGGTGTGTGCAACGGGGTGGCATTTGGCGCTCCCCACAGTGGCATTCATAACAAATGGGGCGATGCTGTAATGCGAGATTTCTCACATGCATGGTGCTGTAATGTGTCGCATAAAAAGCAAACGAGCACAGGGAACCGCTAACCGCATCACCAAGGACAGCTAAAATTAGCTGAGGGTTTATTCGATTGAAAGGAGTGGCTGAGCGTCCCGCTCCCAATGAAACCGTTGAGCAATATGATACAGTTCAGCTTCAGATTTGTGTGGTTAGGTAAAATTATACACATTTGGGTGTGTCAGGGAAGAATCACGCGTCAAACTGATGGTATATCGTAGTCGTACTCGTAGAGCGTCATGGATTGATTGAGAAGTTTACGAGAACTTTGCTTGCTGTGCTGTAACTTCGACATCCTGTTTGCGATTCCCGAAATGCCTTCCAGTTGAACAACAAGCGCACAGCGTAATTATGCTTCCATTCATATCTCATTTGACCGCAGTCATTCCGGTACTCTATTGTCGAAGTACACCATTCGGTGTCAGCGGCAACTGCGAACAGCCACATCCTTCGGTGGGCTTGGGCTGGTAAAATTTTTGTTTCACCAAAAATCTAATTATATGGTATCTGGCTCACCATAGGTCCCATGAATTCATTTATTTTATCGAGGTGTCTAGGAGCGGTAGCAATGTGGTTTCCTGGGTACGTTTCCTGTCTTCTCCCATTGAGTTTGTTGGCCAGTGTGTCTGTGTATATACAGTGTACACAGTGAAAGGGAACTTAAATTGGAGCAGGGCAGGAGTGTTATAATTGGTAGGAAAGGGCAATGTCTGGCTCTGGATGTGTATCCAACACTCAATTAACACGATCCATCGTTCGTTTAGTCACATTGTTAGCAGTTGTGGTGTTGGTGATGATGACAGTGCTTTTTGCTTCGCATCCTTATACACGGCTCGGCTGGATGCATGTATGCCGGGCAGAGTACCAGAGGCCGCAGTACTTAAACAGACCACATCCGTGTGGAGGAATTAATTCAAGCTATAAGATAGAAGATACGAAACCTGAAGCAAAGGAAAGGCGTGTGGTGAAAAATGAACCTCGTTAGCAAGGAGTGTACATGGTTTATATAAACCTCCGGTGGGGGTTGCTGCTTATTGATTTCCCCGCCATTCAATATAGCATTTTTTGCAACTATACGCGTGAGGTTTGTTGTGAAAAGTTGTCTGATGTCCTTAGGTTTTCAGACATAAGTTTGGCCATGGTATTCCAAAATGATATACTGGAGGCGAAAGTCCTTGGAGGGTGAACCAAATACGAGTTTCTTTTTAAAAACGCAATAATTTTAACAAAATTAAATTTTTCCATGTATTTTGGCTTTTTTTAGTACCTAAGGGAAAACTTACTTACTTACTTACTTACTTACTTACTTAAGGTGGCGCTACAGTCCGGGGTGGACCTGGGCCTCAACTAAAACGCCTCTCCAATTGCGCACTCCAAGTTGGTTGAGGTCCCCTTCCACTTGTGCGCGCCACCTAAGGCGAGGTCTTCCTCTACTGCGTTGTCCCTCCGGGTTGGAATCGAAGACTCTTCGGGCCGGAGCGTTGGTGTCCATTCGCTCTACATGTCCTAGCCATCTTAGACGACAGATGCGTATTTTTCTGACCAGGTCGGTGTCGTTGTACAGCTCGTAGAGTTCGCTGTTAAATCTTCTCCTCCAAAGCCCGTCAACGCAAACGGGACCAAAAATCACTCGAAGAATCTTGCGTTCGAAACGGCCAAGAAGATCTTCATCCGCCTTTGTTAGGGTCCATGCTTCTGCGCCATAGAGCAGGACTGGGATGATGAGGGTCTTATATAGAATCGACTTAGTGTTTCTTGACAAGGCCTTACTAGTCAATTGCCGTCTTAGACCAAAGAAACAGCGATTGGCAAGTGTAATTCTTCGTTTGATTTCTGCTGTGGTGTCATTATCAGAGTTTATAGCGGAGCCGAGGTAGACAAAGTCCCTAACTACCTCAAAATTATAGCTGTCTATCGTGACGTTCTGTCCGATTCGTCGATGTTGTGTGTCCCTTCTTGTTGACAGCATATATTTTGTCTTGCCCTCATTCACCACTCAACCCATTCTTGCCGCTTCCGTACTAATACTTGCAAACGCGCCAGTGACAGCTCGCTGTGTTCTGCCAATAATGTCAATATCGTCCGCGTATGCAAGCAGTTGCACAGACTTATGGAAAATTGTGCCTCTGGTGTTGGCTTGTGAGTTGCGCACAATTTTCTCAAGAATGATGTTAAAGAAGTCACATGACAGCGCATCACCTTGTCTAAATCCTTTTCTGATATCAAAGGTCTCGGTGAGATTGTTTCCGACCTTAATGGAGCAGCGAGCGTTCTCCATCGTCATTCTGCACAATCTGACGAGTTTGGCAGGGATGCCAAAACTAGACATGGCTCTGTATAGCTCGTCTTTATAAATGCTGTCATATGCGGCCTTAAAATCGATGAACAGATGGTGGGTATCGATTTGGACTTCTTGGGTTTTCTCCAGGATCTGCCGTAGTTTGAAGATTTGGTCGGTTGTGGACTTTCCGGGCCTAAAACCGCACTGAGAGGGACCTATTAGATCGTTGACGAATGGTTTAAGGCGTTCACACAGTATAGCAGATTTGATCTTATACGCAGTGTTAAGGAGACTGATGCCTTTATAGTTGGCGCAGTTTAGAGGGTTTCCTTTCTTGTGGATCGGGCAAACGATGCTGAGGTTCCATTCATCAGGCATACTTTCTTCTGACCAAATCTTGGAAACGAGATAGTTGCGACACTGGACATCGCCAAGTTGATGCCAATCAGATGCCCATCCCTATTCACACAACACCTTACCACCACCTAAGAGAAAACATTCCCATTAATTATAGAACACAACGTCGCGTCGTTTAAGTGGCTGCCTCGGCTGGCTTCGCAGTAGCGCATTCTGTCACTCCAATTTTCCAAGACCATGTTGATGGTTTCGGGCTGTAGCTCACAGATTGCTTTGATGATATTGGACTTAAGTGATTGAATCGTTTCCGGATTGTTGGCATAATATCGGTCGTTCACGGTTCCCTACAAAAAAAGTCCAAAGGGGTCAAATCGCAGCTCCGAGGCGCCAATTGACATCGCCAAGACGGCATGGCGGGTCATCCTGTATGAACCAGAGGTCGTTCAAATCCATGTCTTCAATTTCAATAAGAAAAAGTCGGTTAATGTGGCTCTGTAACGCCGAAACGTTGTTCCTAGCCTCATTTTCGAGGTCCAATAATGATGCCACCACAAATTGTCGCTCTCTGTGTATGCTTTCGACAATAATATGCGGGTTTTCCGAGCCCCAGATGAGATTTTTTTTTGTTTACCTAGCGTGTCGGTGGGTGCTTCGGCCAAAACTTCTTTTCACTTTGGAAATATATTTCTTGTTCACAGAACAAATTTTCTTGTGCCCTCAAAAGCACTGGTGACAAATCGTTGTGTTCTTCTGCCAATGATGTTGATGTCGCCAGTGTATGCAGGCACAGTTGTCACTTGACAGTGCAAATCCTTTATTGACATTAAAGGTTTCGGTGCGATTGTTTCGCTCCTTTATGGAACTGTAAGCTTCTTCACAATCTTACAAGTATGGCAGGGATGACAAAGGTAGACACCGCTCTGTGCATGTCTTCTCTATAAATAGTTAGTTGAGGATTTTCTTGGGCTCTCTTCAGCATCTGTCGTCGGTTATGAACGGCTTTGATAGGGACCAATCAGATCGTTAACGAAAGCTTTTAGTCGATATATGCGATGCGATATTAAGGAGACTGATGTCTATTTAGTGACAGGTGTCCTTTCTTGTGGATCGGGCAAACAATACTGAGGCTCCATCATCATCAGGCATACTTTCCTCTGGCTAAATCTTGGTGACGAGTTGGTGTAGGTATGCTCACTATCAAGCCATCTCCCGCTGCCTTAATAATCTTTTTGGACCTTATCTTCTATCATCACTTATATCAGCTTGCTCGTAGGGCTCACGAGCTGCTGTTATGTTATCGGTCCTCTGTGCAACTCTATATCGAACCAGGCTTTTTGAGTTGCTGGTGAAAGCGAAGCCCATTAGCTGCGGCGTTTTTAATGAATTTTTGGTATCGATGCCATTGGTCCTCAGCACTTGGTGTTGGCTGCATAAGATTCCTCGAGAGGTTAAGGGATACGCTGTTGTGGCGCCTGAATATTCGTATTTGTATCTTGGCTACAACAAGGTAGTGGCCTGAGTTGTTGGAAAGTTTAGACATTTAGAATACCGGAGGAGTGCCTTGCATAGATTTGATTCGAGGCTTGATGATCTAAAGCCCGCATCTCTGACAAAGATTTCCAGCGCGCAATTAATGAAATCTATGGTCTTCTGGCTTCAATTCTCGCGTCAGCCCAATCTTATTTGGATAAAGGAAGGCGATGCACAATTCGGCGCCGAATTCACATTACCTGGTCCTCTTCCTACACACTGAAACCACAACGACGACCGACCTAACGTCGGAATTCGCGATGCCTTTTGACAACTTAGCTGGAGTCTCGGTTATATTTTTTTAATTAATTTTCAAACGTTCGGCAAACATTATTGTATATTTTAACAGCTGGATGGCATTGACAGCTTTGCTAGCTGCTGATGTGACATAACAATTGGTAAAAGTTGCATTGCTCTCTGGTCACCCTTTATTATAACTATAGTCTAGATTATCCTCTTTTGTACGCTGTACGATGTTTCACTATCTTTTGGTTATTGGGGCCCCCTATGTCGTTCTCTTTTAGTATTTCAGGGAACGGGCTTCCTCAAAATTTAATATCTGACTTTTGTGTCGCTCGAAAATTCATAGTAATACGCAAAGGCGAGAGATCGTGCCTTAACTTAGTTTTAAAATGAGGTCAGATGAATGTATCCCTGTTGATGGGAATATGAGTGTTGCTTAGCCGTTCAACGCCAGTATGAAGGTCCACTCAACAGAGGAATTAATATTTTCTACAATGCGTACAATATCCCATCTGCCGTACCTGCAATGTGTAAAGCCTGAACGCCTTTACAAGTTTAGCTTCTGTCAGAGGAGTTTAAGTTTAGAAAAGTCCATCGCCGATAAAATGTTTGCACTGAGATAGATACTGGAGAAAGGCCCAAAACGGGACTTACTATTTTCACATCGATTCCAAAGTCTTCTTCTTTTGCCATGCCTGCAAATGGAGAAAGTTCGATGCTGTCCAAAGTCAGTAAGCAAAGATTTTTAAATGCTTTTCCTAAGGGTTTGTCAAGAATTTCTCAATACTCTTCCAAAGGGTTTGTCAAGAATTTCGTATTTCGTCATCGTAATGATTTATTTTTAATATGCGTGAGGGGCTATACCCATAATATCCATACAGCCAACAAGTCTGTCGCCAAACAAATACTGGTCAGTCACAAAGCATTTTAATATTTTAAACCACCTATTCGAAGTCAAATACTGGGATATGGTAGGCAATATCAAAGAATTTCTCTTTTTGTAAATTTCGTTTAAATCCTTTTTCTTTTTCGGGAATTACATATCTCGGCAAATACCAAACACCTGTCCTTTTTAAATCACTCTTCTGAAAAAGCGAATAAATTAATATTTCATCGGGTTGCCGCAAGTGCAACTCAATGGAATCGGTGTGGTTGCCCTAAACACGTCAAAACAAAGCAATAAACAAATCGCTTAACCCGACCAGCGAGGCAAACTATATAAAGAAGAGGAATGCCTTATAAGTTATAGCTTCTAAGCCAACCCCAAACTTGGGTGAGTTATTTGTTCACAGAATGTCTGCAGGTAGGTATAACAAGAATGGATCACGGGAAACTGTGCACCTGGCAAAGTTATTCAGCAATTTTCTCTGGAGGTATGTATCCCTTTTCTTCCTTCTATATACATAAAGTGTATTGAATTTGGAAAACAATATGTCCTTTTGACCTTGGCTGATGAGATTACCTATTGGCTGTCATCGGACGAAACTGTTCGAAAGAAAGTTTATCCGATATGTTAAATAAGGAAACATCCATACGCTGCACACACATTTATCTCTGACTGTTTCGCCGCCGATGAGTTGTGATTTGTAAAATCAAATCCGATTAGCAGCTGCTCTCCTCAAACATGATTGGCTGCTATCTATATTCAACAGAAGCTGTCCCTAAATTGCGATTATTCATACCACACTGTCACTGTCACGCTGTCATTTGGTATTTCCATCATGCACTTCATGCACTTGATCGTCCATCAATCAGTGCATAGTGCGACGCACTGCATAATGTCGTGGCGGAAGATAGCTGCTTCTTAGTGTTTGTTGTTACACGCAGTTCACATTTGTGTTTATATTTTTATCGGAAGATTGCTGACATTGATAAAGTTTATAAGGCAATGGGGACGTTCGGATACCTAGTTTGTGTACAACGACAACAAGATTTGTCTGGACTAGGTAAACGAACGCGTTAACTAAGTAAGTTGAGTTGTTGTAGTAAGCTTTTGTTTTAATTTTGAATTTTGACACTTTTAAATGTCAACTGAGTAAAATAGACAGGATTTTCTCGACTAGATTTGTCGGCTACCCCTCCATAAACGTCAACTGCAAAAAGCTAATCGCGTGATCAATCAGCTGTCAGACTTACTAAACTAGGTATCCGAACGTCCCCATTCTCAAGAGTGAGTGCAACTTTTCTACATTTATATCAAATTTGCATAATTTTTCTTTTCGATGGTATTTTTTATTTTTCGAAACTAATTAAAAATTGAGTGCTCAAATTTATGCAACACATGATCAATATTTTGCTGCTAGCCCTACCGTTTAACTTGGCATATTAAGATGTGTCCAGACAAGCGAAACAGAAATGTTTCTGAAGCAAGTTTCAGAAACATTTCCTAAATATTCAAGATATTGATGAACTCAAAAGTGGTATAATTATTAGCAGCGAGTAAAGTTTTTAATTATGATCTCGGGAATCACAAGAAATTTAATTAATGACTTTCTTTTTATTTCAAGCTATTCTGGACATTTAAATTTTATTTTCAGTAAAAGATAATTGAAAAACGAATCTTGTGAAACAAAAATAATTTCCCATCACGATTGCGAAACTGTTAAAAGATCGTTAATGTGTAAATCAGCGAATTTATTTTTTTTAAATGTTTAATATAATTTATGAAACATTTGTTTACATTTTTGTCAAGTGTTTGCCTGGTCATTGCATACCTTTCTAGAATTAATTCGAATGCGAAGTAATGCTTAAAATTTTTGTTCTGTTATGAACGTTTTTCCACATTTTATTTTGGACTTCGTGGCTTTCGTTTGCGGGCACAGCATCATTAAAGAAATAAATGGTATAATGCATTTTCACATTATGCTTCGTAAAATCGTTAAAAAGCAGGATCATGTTGTAAATGCATGTAAATAGCTTAAAATACAAACGGCTATTGTTGGTTTTTGAAAGAAATGCGAGGCCAAACAAAAGCTATTTTGATAGAGAGCAAGATCAAGGCAGATATTGAAAGTTTGGTGAATCAGAAAATTTTATTTGGCCTCTGTTCCATTTTGGGATCTATTTTCAAGTGGCTCAATCGCAATACTAGTCGATATAGCCCCAGCTTTGATAGCATCGTGACTTTTTCGACGAATTCGATGCATTGTCAGACTCCATAAAAAGAAGAATTGTTTCCTTCTTCCTTTATATGAAATTCTTTGGGACCGGTTGGTAATGTGATGCCTTACGTCACTAAAAAATGGAAACACTCTAGTGAAACAAACATTGTTTCAGTTGATATTTCAAGGGTATTACACAGATTTTGACTTTCAACTTAGTTGCCGAAGATGCTTGCTTATGCGTCTACTACCTTTCTGAATGGCTTCAAGTCTGAAACTCACCATATAAATGCTGGTGATCCCCCAAGGCTCCGGTTTGTCCTTGAGTCTTTTTCTCATTTTTAAAAAAATAATATTAAGTCTTCGACTTGTATGGAATGGAATGGAATGGAACACACAAACAATATAAATTTATATCATTTAATTCCGAGCTTGGAATTTAAAGCGCTCAAAACTTATTATTGTCTCTAAAGCGAAATTCAAAACCATCAACCGTAACCTATGAATGACACATTGCATCACCGCCCGCGACAGAATATCCATTCACGGTTTTACACCTTTCAAACTGATTAGTGCAGTGGCTCATTTGCTAATTTGCTGGTCTTTTGAGCGAGGGATTTCCGGTTCGATCCCCGAAAAAAAACAACTTAGATCAAGGCACTTTATCTGGACGAACATAGAGGGTAATCTTAATGAAAGAGGATCTCAATAAGCCATTCGGATTCGGCATTAAGATGAAGGTCCCTTCCGCTCGTCCCAAAAAATTTAAAGAGTTGTTAAAAGTTTGTCCAAGGGTAAGTAGCTTGTCCAAGGGTAAGTACTTTTGAATTTTGATACGCTTGGCAAGTGTGTCAGATACCGCAGGTTTTTCTTTTTTGGATGGAATTATTTATACCTTCCCTCTTTTAATCATACCCCTAAGTCCCATCGCCATAACTTTGTCAACTTCTTGAATAAACCACAGACTGGGAATTGTGGTATCACCCAAACCTCATGTCTGAGAGTCGGATGTTCACCACAACCACACCATTGTCACGCGATTGTCGCAAAAAACAGACACCAACTCATTATTTTTTAACATTCGCAATCATGCGGTAGTGGACGGTGTCACTGCGGTAGCCCTGAAGTAGTTGCGGCGCGAACTTTGTTATGCCAGTGTCAATGGGCTCTTCTTAAAATCGTTTTATTTATAGTGACATAGATTGTACAGACAGATGCTAACCCCGGTGCTTGTGCATTGTTTTTATTTGATTAGATATCGATTGAGAAATGACAGAAGGCGATTAGACAATATTGTGCTTGTGATGTTGACAAACTCTGACAGTTTTGCCTTTTGATGGAAAATCAAATGTCTGTGTATATTTACGGTCACTGAAATTGATGAGCAATTTTACTGCTTTTGTTGATCTCAGGGTCATTTATAACAACAAACAATTGCTTAAGCAAGCTCTTAAATATTCAGCAGGCGAACAAGTAAATAGTAGAGTTGGTCGGTTAGAATGGCTTTTATAAAACCTCTTGCATAAAAAGCTCTCCATTCAGAATCCGCGTGCTGTAAGATATCTTGTCTGGGAATCTCTTTCAAACAAATACTTTGGATCGATATACCTTGTATAAAAAACACTTGTCTTGAAGCACCAAGCCTATAATAGCTTTGGTTATATTAATTCAACGCGTTGAAAACACATCCAAAAGTGTGAAGAAAACCGCGTTAAAAACACATCATAGACGCTTTGAAAAAGCGGCCTAAAAACTCGACAACCAGGCTTTGAAAATTGCGTTAAAAAATGTTCAGTAAAGCCTTAACGCCCAAAAGCCCAGTGTCCAATTGCCCAGGACTATAACTCAAACCCAAAATTAAAATGTCATGACGATCAGGCATTATGGACTTGGCAATTTTTGTTTGTAAGATTCGCGTAAATTGCCCGATTTGAATTTGTTTTGTGCGTTTTAGCATTTTTTCGAGTCAAAATGCGTTTTTTCTTATCGCTGAATGTCAAAACGTCCTTGGCAGTAAGTGTCATAAACGCCCAAAAGCTTTCTCCTTTCGTTGGCGTTATAAGATTAGACAATTATTTGGGCGGTATCTCCATTTGGGCAAAGCCTTGATGCCCTGTACACAACATGGACTTGGTGTTGCCTCATTAACCGCAAAACAAAAATTTTAGCCAACTTATCCTTTTTCCGTATACCCAAGCGCACAAGTAGTGACATTTAACTCTGCTCTACGAATTAGATAATGCAATTTTTCTTCGAAATGCTTTTCTTATTTTCTACATGTAGGTACCTACTTATATCAGGACAGCAATACCTTTAAGGGTTTTAAAATAGATGGGGAATTCTACGAAAAACCTTCCCCACATTTGCTGGAAATACTTGCTCTCATCAGGGATTTCGTTTTTTTCTTATTTTCGTTGGCACGAATCTCGAAGACGTTTTTTGCTTAATTACTTTACATCTTCGGGATTAAAAGGAGATAAAACATAATTTAATTAAGGAAGCTCTGGGCGAAAAAATACGCTCGTTAGCCGGTTGAAAGTAATAGAATTTGCAAATAGATTATCTTGCATTTGTGTTTGAAAAATAATTTTAGTTCTGAGAAGTGAAAGGGTCTTGGTACAAGTTTGTTGATATCAAAGATTGGTCACATCAATAATTGTATATACTGTGAGTGAGTAGATAAATAGGACTTATCTAATGGAATAAAAGTAGCTAAGCATTCCGCATCACCCAGTTATTTTTTTACGGCACTTACATCGGCTCTGTAATGGAGCTTGGAGGCCAAGTGCTATTAAAAAAAAAAATCAAAATAAATAAATTAATACTAGACCCAAGGCCTAGCTTCTCACAACCATTCGTTTTGTGTGGGTTTTTAATTTTTGGGACGAATGGAAGGGATCTACAATTTTACGCCGAATCCAAACGGCTAATTGAGAAGCTCTTTCATGACAGGTGGCGCAGTGGAAAAAAACCTTAAGATGTAATTTGGTTCTTTCGGGATTCGAACCGAGGACCCCTCGCTTCGTAGCCCAACGAACTGCCACTAAGCCACTGCTATTAAAGCCATTTGCAATTCAATTTTAAGCGATTGCAATTTATGATACACTATGTATCTACGATAAGGTGAAAGGTCACCTGCAACCGGGACATAAAAAAACATTAAAACAGAATCAAACAAACCGATTGAGCTTTAATTTACAAGAATTTTTCAGTACTGACCCAGGAGTTTTCCGGTATTTTAATCTGGGTCAAAATTAGACAACTTTTCGTGCAAAAAGATATACAAAGCGATATTTCTCGACACTTCTGGAAGCTAATGCTGTAAAATTTAGAACGTTGAGTACGGGCTAGAAAAATGGTGAGTGCCACTTCACATACAATAAAAATTTATTTATATCTATCTTTATATATATAACTAGCTGTTGCCCGCGGCTTCACTCGCCGATTAATGCCGATTTTGTCAATCACTTCAAGTACACTTAAGGAACCCTTTGTCCTTTTCTGCATTAATTATTAAAACGGATACAAAATTAGTTCAACTGAATTTCAATAAATTCTTATTCTAACTAAAGCAATAGTGCCAAACAATAGTGGTCTAGAAATACCTTTTGCAAAAACAAAAAAATTTGAAGATCTGCATGCACATTGCTGTCGTTTATTACACATACATATACAAAAAAAACAGAGTGTGCTTGTGACCACACGCCAGATGTGAAACTTCTCTCGCTAAATGTGGATGTTAAATTAAACTGTGCTGTATGTTGAATTGCATTAAGAAATTTAATTAAAAAACCAAATCGTTATACCTAATATTATAATCTTAATACAGCGCAGTTGATAATTGTATTCATTAATTTATCCAATCCAAAGTTTTCTATTTCCATTTCGAGAGGTTTTGTGTATAGTGTCTGTATAAAACCTAGCTTCTTCAGTTCACTCCAACGTGCCCATATAGGTATTCACTTTAATAAGAGTTTAGTTGAAAAAATTCAAAAAATATATCTTTCCATATAACCATACAAACCAAAAAAAAGATCATTGAAATTGGTTGAGTGGTTAAGCGGATCGTCAACAGCGCCACCTATCGGGTCCAAATCCATCAAGTTACAACCAACCATACCCACCTACAAAATTTCATTCAAATCGGTTCAGTGGTTAAGAAGATCGACAACAGCGCCACCTATCGGGTCGGGTCAGGAAGATCGACCTCGCCTACTTCTCTTTCGTTTCACTTCGGAGAAAACTTGATGACGCTGTTGTTGTTGCAATGTATGTGCTTGTGCGATGTGCGCCACCCACCACCCCCAAGCAGAACAACGTTCAGGAACAACGGTTGTGGAAAATTTTCGATTTGAGGAAATAAATTAAGTTTTTTTATGTTAGATTTTGGGTTGTAGCTCAGCTTCTAAATGATTGATGGCTTAAAATAATTACGGAAGTGTTGGCTTTCTTTATTTTTTTGTTTGGTTTACATTGATTAAGAATTGATTGAGTAATGGCGAGCTAAAGGCAGTAAAGTCAGAAAAAAAAACACATTTTGGCTAAAAACGCTGCCAAAAAATAAGCAAGGTAATAAAAGAAAAAGCCTATTACCGTCTCAGAACCTTAACTAACATTTTAAAAAAAATTTCATCGAAATCAATGCAGTAGTTTTCACGCCAACTGCGAACATAGAAAACGGCTACAGTTTTATTATATGTATAGATTCTACTGTACGTGTGTATGTCACTGAACTCCTCCTAAACGGCTGGACCGATTTGAATAAATTTTTGTGTATGCATTTGGGTGGCGCCCTGGATGGTTTAGAAGCCGATTGGTTAATATTGGACAAAGGGGCGTGGACCGCCCATACAAAAATTACATTCAAAATCTTATATCTTGAAAACCACCGAATCGATCGAGTTCAAATTTACACATAATCTTATAATAACTCTTGCTTATCGCTGTTCCTTTGGGCTAATTAAGAAATTGAGGAATAAAGCCCTATCGAGAAGAAGCAACGGGACCCTATATCAAACGTCTCATCATCCCTATATATGGTGCAGAAGCATGGACCCTTACCCAGTCCGATGAAGCAAACTTGCTGTATCTATTCGAGAGAAAAGTCCTATGAGGGATTTATGGTCCTTTTGGAGTTGAAGAAAACAAAGTCTGGCGAAGAAGATAGAAGATACGTGCTATACAGCGACTTAAAACAATCCGTATCCAGCGGTTAAGATGGCTTGGCCATGTAGAGCATATGAACATCGATGCTCCAGCGCGTAAGGTCTTCAACGCCATACCAGAAGTAAGGTGACACCAAGGAAGACCTCATCTTCTATAGAGGGAACAGGTAGAAGGAGGCCGTCGACTACGGGTACGGCAGGATACGGGGCATATTAAGTAAGGCCCGGGAGCACCATGCCATGTAGCTCAAAATTTAAGTTTTTTTTTTAGTTTACACTTATTTTCAATGGGGAATTATTATTTTGTGAGTATTAAAAGTGAATCCGGTCAAATCCGACCAAATGACCGATTTTACACCTTGCAATGCAAAAAAGCAAGGAAATCAGTCACATTCGTCAACAAATAATCCTCCCGAAGACGTAGGAAATGAAGAGCTTCAATTTCTGACGGATGCAATTTTCGAAGACGATATAGCAGACCCGAACTATTGCTTTTCCTCTGACGAAAGTTTAAGCTCAGACAACATCGATCAAATTGATTCAAATTTGGAACAGATGATCAGATCAAATTTGGAAAGAAGAAACTGAGCATCAGTTGAATGTTGACGGATCGCCTGAAATTCAATTGCCGTGGTCAGATAGTAGGCAACAAGCTGAAACTTCCAAGCCAAGAAAAACAAAGAGGAATTGCGGTAAGATGTAGATATTTCACGAAGATTGGAAATTTGAAGAGGGGAAAAATGTGAAAGCAGCTTGAAAATTGCCGTAAAAAGTGTAGATCGTTGTTACGTATGAAATCCAAAAAATATTTTCAAATCTTATTGGAAATAAGGAAGCCATTACAGAAGAGTTATGCACATTAGCAGTTTAATTGAGGTAGTGGAAAAGAAATGATGCCAGCGTTTGAGAGGCGAAACTATTAAGCGTATCCGGACTCATACAAAACTTTACTTTTTGGAAGTCAATGGAAACAAAATCAGTGTTTGTCAGAAATGTTTCCTGTACACGTTTCATGAAACTAAGCAAGTTATAAAAACGATTTCAAAGAAAAAACTTGCGTCTGATTCCGGATTAATTGCAGTTGATAACAGAAAATATATAAAGTTGATGAAGCCCGTAATCACATAAATAGCTTCCCACTTTATGAAAGCGGCTACACACGTGCATCTTCATCGCAAAAATGCATGAATTTTACTCAGAATTACTCATGTCAATCCTCTTTCATACACGAAGTACAGACAGATATTTTCGATAATGGGTATTATGATGAAGAAACCCAAGACAGACTGCTGCATTAAGTGCAGCTTCTTAAAATAAGCTTGTTCGCAGCATAGAGGGTCCCATTAAAATGGCCTTACCGGTTACTAATGGACCTACAACTCTGGTCACCTTACCTAACCTAATCTTCCCCAAGCATGAGGTTAAATTTTGCCCGCTGGATTGTCCTATACTTCTCAATTAATGTAACGTACCCAGTACCCACATAATTTGAGTACAGCAAACTTGCTTTAAATATTTAAAAAGATTAATAGAAATTCCTAAAACGCTTCTGTTATTTACTGTCAATGTTTTTGTCAACGCTAAAACAATGCGTTGAATTAATTAATTACATAAACAAAATGTATTCGGCTTAGTTGAATGCGATACCCACTAATTTTTATTTCGACCAAAACTGCAATTAAAATTGAATTTAAATTCGTTTCGGGCATACTCGCCTGTTTGGGGTTAAACTAGCTAAGCTATTCGACCCGAAATTGCGATCCGTAACCATATCACATTATTATGCCATAACGAGAGAGTATGGGTGCATGTAACCACGCTAGGGGAAAAATGACATTTAATAATAGATGATTACAATTGGGTTTGCAACAGAGAAGCCCTATTTGGAAATTAATTAAATTAATTACTGAAATTTGAAGCAATTAATTTCCAAAGAGCAGTGGTAATATTAAAAATCAAATAATAAACCAAAATGCGTGCAGTTCAAACGAAAAACTAATTTCCAAGAAATAGATTTTGGTTTAAATTGATAATTGATTTGTTTTGAGTGTGATTGTCTATTAACTGGAATTTTAATCGCTTGTGCGGTGGATGCAAATGAATGTGGCCCCGCTCCGGGCGAACAATTCAAGCTTTTTGACATTTGATGCAATTTATTTGGGTTTTTTAAAACCACTCTTGAATGGACATTTTAGCAATATAAATCTGTCATTGCGGTGTAAGTGGAAAGTAATTACACCGCATTTGTGCTTTCATTATTGTGGCTTTTGTTTTTAAATCGAAAAGTAATTACCAAATGTATACGATATGCGTTGCAGGAAATGCGATTACTTTTTGTTGTCAATTATTAAATTTGTCAATCGTTTTATTTGTGCCAACAATCCACAATGATTCAAACAATATGGTGCATCCGTCTGCCTTTAAAAACATTTATTTTTTGACTGGCTTTAATAACGTAGTTTCAAAATATTTAATTTTACTTTTTTTTGGATATGAGGCAGATAAAGTCAAAATAGATCTGGGTCAATCGGCTTTCAAAAATATGTCTGTAATCGATCACTCTTTACGACATTTTTTAATCGAAACAATTTGCCAAGCAAAGTAATACAAAACTTGGGCCGCAGGCATACTAGGAAACAGGGGTGAGATTTAGTTAGATAAAAACGTTCAATCGCTTTCGTCTAAACGTACGTTTTGCTTCATGTAGCTTCGAAAACGAAAGGAAATTTCACTGCGCGAAAGCAAAAAAGCGGAAGTTATTTCATCGACGTTTTCGTTTTCTTTGCTTTATGTTACTCAAACTAAAGACATTTGCGTTTCATTCGAAAAGAATACAGCGAATGCTATTTGTTTGAATCTTCTCATTAACTTTGGTTATTTAATTAGGTAGTGGTTGTGATTTATTTTTGTTTTGAGAAAAATCCGAAAAAAAACTTCGAGATTGTTCGGATCCTCTTACGTTTCTTGATAAAAGGTTTGTTTATTAAAATTAAATAAATATGTCGGTAATTATTAATTGTACTGACATTATTTTTCGAATGCTCACCTTTTGTTACGACCAAAATATCAACAAACGAAATATTTGTATAGAAAGCGGTCAGCTGAGCCGTTAAACGACAAAAACGTCCAGACAGATATAATAATATTTTAAATTTTGGTAGTTGGTATGGGAAGTACACTCCTAACTCATTTTTTGCAAAGTTCTTTGTTTTTAGGCAATGCACGTCAAAGTTCTTTATTTTACAACATTAGCTTCAACGGAAAGTGTCAGGCTCCTTTATCTGTTTTTGACCTTATAATAAAATACAGTAATAGAATAGCAGTGGAAGTGTATTTATTAATTTAAAAAAGTTTTCATAACGCAATCCAATCAAAGATTTTCCATTTTATAGCTGTTGTTTGTATTTACTTCGTTTTAATGTGGTTACAATTAAACGGACAACAGCGCCACCTACGAGTCCAAAACTTTCCTATCTTCAATACTGAGGCAAATTTTAATAAAAACGGGTTTGGAAATTATCGTACGAATAGCGACAAGTTAAATTGATCATTCCGGCGACAAGCAACCGGCGAGGGCGACTGCGAATAGATACACACCATTTACATACTATACATGGACGATGGACTGCTTGTGAAATGTCAGTTTCATACAAACTCGAGAAAAAGTAAAGCAAACATAAGCACTAGCCCTTTTGGTTCAGGTGCGGCGAAAGTATGAAACCTCTGCACGCCATTGCTATTTTTCACATAGAACACAATGCCATCTATTGTAGAAACATTGCAACTGCGCAAAATAACGTTTTAATTAAAATTATTTCCAACTTTCTAAAACAGATGGCATACTCAACAATTAAAAATAAAGTGCACGACTGGATCGCACGAAACTTTCTCGTTCATATCATCTGTTTAGTTGGTTTATTTTTCTTTTATTATTGTTTATATGCTTTAAAACAAGATTTTTCAAATTGGTGATGCTGGTGGGTGGCAATGACTCGAAGTAGGCTTTGTAATGTAAGAATTCAGAGATTTGTTTTGAATTTACACGTGTTTGGGGGTAAATGAAGTGCGGGTTTCTGATAGTGTAGACTCCAATTGGTTGGAATTATTTTAAGGTTCATGGTTAATATGGTTTAAAAAAGAAGAAGTGGGAAATATTTGCTAAAAAGGAGTTTCTAGTACTAGTTGTGATTCTAACTGGTAGTGGTAATGGTTATAAGACTAAGTACAGGGTTTTATTAAGAATACTTATGTTATCATAAATAAGCATTTTAGTCAAAAACTTTAGAGCTGATTTTTTAAAATAATGCGTACAAAATAGTAACAAAAATGGAAATTTTGAGTACGAAAAATAATCTTGCTCAACTATTTAGCTAAAAACTGAGTATAGGGTATTGTTCTCGATGTTAGTATTACTTGGTTTTTAAGGTTTTATCCTAATCGAAAATGGCGTTTTCGAGATATGAAAAGTTTTCAAAATCAGCGTTTCCGGTAGTTAGAATCAAAAACGAAGGACGCAATAATGTTGAAAACGTCAATTTTACTCCAAGTATGCATTTTGGTCAAAATCGCTTTAGCCGTTTTCATGTAGGTAAAAAAATAAAAAAACAAATTATTAAAATATGCCTTTTTTCAAAAATCTATTATAGACAATTTAGAGAAAAACTGAGTTTTCTATCATGTTAGAAATGACCATATTACATACAAAATTAATTTTTGTTGCAATCGTATTGACCGTTTTCGAGCTAAGGCCACTTTTCAAAAGTACCGTTATTCGACTTTTTAGCCAAAAACTGGGTATGCAGCTATGTTAACCCCATATATGCTAGTGCAAGTATATATTTTGGTTAAAATCGGGAAAGCCGTTTTCAAGTAAACCATATTTAAATAAAGTCTTAAAAAACGACATTTTTCCAAAATATTCCGTTGAACAATAATTTAGGGAAAAACTGAGTATGCCATCATGTTGGGAATGACCGTGTTACCTTAAATATGAATTTTTGTCGAAATAGTTTTGACCGTTTTTGAGATATGACCAATTTTCAAAATTACCGTTATTCGATTTTTCTGCGAAAAACTGGGTATGCAGCCATCTTAGTTACACCTATTTAAGCCCAAATATCAATTTTGGTTGAAATCGTTAGAGCCGTTTTCGAGAAACTCAAAATTGCTGAATACCGTTATAACGGCAACTCTTAACGTGCAAAAAAAAAAGTGGCCCCGAACTGTAAGCCCACCAACTCCAAATCCAAAGTTTGGTTGAAATCCGTCCAGCCGTTTGCGCTGTGGAGCTCAGGAAGGACGGACAGACGGACAGACGGACAGAATTGCGAGACCCACTTTTTCGAGTTCCTCTATCATCAATGTCAGATTTGATTAAAATCTCGAGTTCGATTTTTTGTACGATTACAATACCTTTCTCTTACTACGTAATGCGAGAAAGTTAAAAATCTTTTAGATTGAAAACGCAATCGAATTGCTCGATGAAATTTGAGTGTTTTCGATTCTCTCCACCGTGAACCAAAAGAGCTGCATGGCATGAGTAGGAGCAGCTAGTTGGGCTGTGGCTAACGAAAAATTGTTAATGCAGATCTAATGACTTCTTTTGAGCATTTCTCTGTGTTAGGACTACACAGAGAGATGCTTCATAGGTAAAATTGTTTTTTGTCTTAATTCCGATACGCCGTTGTGGCAAACCGAAGACCTCCTTTTAGAAGACGACGTGCAGAGTGACGTTGAAGGCAAATTTATTGACGAAGCTGTAGATGTGCCGGACTCTTCTGCTGCATACAACCGCATTATTGTTCAGCGCACACTATGAGGTCTAAAAAAGCACCACCTCATCAATGCCATCCTTCAGAAAAACACACAACACAATGAAAAGCCCCTCAGTCGTAAGAATTTAATGAAAAAACTCAGTACAGATCTTAAGTCACCTCACATGACAAAAATATAAGGTGTTCCAAATTTGAAGCGGAATCTTCGAAAAACTTTTTCCAAATTGGTGGCAAATGCTAAGTAGAACAGTGTTCAAACAGATCAAGAAGAGATATTGTTCGTACTGCCCATCAAAAATCCGCGTAATGTTAAAACTTTAATATGTGAACTGTGAAGTGCCGAAAGGCACTGTCTGTCTGTGATTTAACATTATCTACTAGGACCTAATATAATATTTAATTTTCGCCAAGAGGTGCGAATTAAGCAAATATCAAAACTTAAAGTTTTCATTGTAAAGGAGCTTGAATTTTTTGTTTAAGTTGTTTAAATTAAACTTTTTTGTATTAAATCTTTATTTTGTTTAATAGTATTTATACAATTAAATTAAATAATTATAAATATAAAAAATTTAATTAAATACACTCTGACACGTATGGTAATCTTTTACGCTATTTATTTTATGATTTTCTTTCTAGGGTTTTAATGAAATAAATATAAAATTGGAATACAAAATTGTTACAGAAGAATTTAAATTTTTTGAAAATACATATTAAAACCTTTTTTTTCTTGTATTGCATAGACTTGTAATACTGCAGAGGTACTAAAAATATAACCATATTTTTAACCGTGTATTAAATTAATTAACTAGTAGAAAGTACTTACTCCCCGAATAAATCGACGGGACAATCAAGAAACGATTACCACTGCTAGGTTTGCCCTTTTTGCAATATATTACATAACCTTTATTTCAGTTTGAGGACAATACTTTCATCAACTGATACTGACCTAATTGCTTTCGAAATGAAATGCGTTAACAGCATGTGCTTGGTCTCAAACAATTTCGCTAATTGACCACCATCAAAGAACACTTGAACAGAAGTACCCGCTATACCTACAGTAAATGCCTTTAAAAAAATATAATTTAAATGCAACGCGATGTCGCAGGGCTCCATTAAAGGTAATGCAGTTTCCCGTTAATAAATTGGTGCGTGTTGTGCAGTAAATTGTAAATAAAAAATTTAAATATTAATTCAACCATTATCTGCATGGCTTTTATCATTTACAGCAGGCTGTCGCGAAAAAGTCATTTATATTTCCCTTATCTACTTTTGTCCATAAAAAATGGTTCAATCTTATGGTGTCTTATTTTGAATGTAATATTTGCATAAATTAACTTAACGCATGTGAAATATAGTTTAAATTGTTAATGAAGAATTGCAGCAGTTGGGTGACATATAGCCGATCTGATACTGAGTACTTGGACAGGTAGTCCATCGCTCGAAATGGCCGAGGATCACACTAAATCAAATCATGGGATTAAACTGCTGTAGTTTGATGAATTTGTGGTTTCCTTTGGGTATTACTGTAATAAAATAGTCCCTGTGAATCTAGACTTTTACAAAAGAAGAAGAAAATATCCCTCGCCGTTCCGAGGAAAAAATTCGTCGTATATATAAAATGAAAAGTGTCCTTTTGATTGTCAAATCAAGGACTTAAAATGTCTGCAAACTCAGAAACTCATGCGACACAAATTTAATATATGGAAGTCGCCAGGCGAACTCATTTAAACTCGTAAATCACTACAGAAATGTACAAATTTACTCTTGCGTTGCTCATTTAAAAGGTACGCTTCAAAAAAATAAAAATAAACATTCCACTTCTCAGCAATGATTTATTTACACACGCATCAATCTTGCATCCCACGCAATTCAATTTACGCATTTTAAAAAGCCGCTTGCTTGATTATATTTGTATCCTTGTGCAGATTCCGTTTCATGACCTACATGGACTCTGTTTACATGTTGACTAATTATTTTGTCATGGTGTACAAACTGTGTTGTGGGCAGCCATAAAAATGGATTGTTAAGATAAGGTATCTGGAATTTCCATCGCCGGTCATTTCGAAAATAATAAATAATGGCGTCACTTGCTGTCCGGGCGAGATGATACTCATTTTATTAAATTTATTAAATTATACTAAATACAAATTTTTAATGGAAGTCATTTAGTGGTTTAAACTTGGAATACAAGTGGTATGCGTCTATGGTGGTATAGTATAGCATTTTTGCAAGGAGCAATTCATATCTTTGGAATAGAGAAATGAATACATCGAGTGAAGTAAACAGAGAAGTTGCTGCTTTTAGAAATGGCACTTCGTCTTTTAGGATGGACAGATGTTTATTCGTTTGTCGATAGTCCAGGTTGGACCTGAGCCTCAAACTGGCTAACTGCCTCCAGTTTCGCACTCCAAGTTGGTTGAGGTCCCCTCGCGGGCGCCATCTAAGGTAAGGCCTTCTTCTACTCCTCCGGGTTGGAATTAAAGACTCTTTGGGCGGGAGTGTCAGTGCACATTCGGTCTTCATGTCCCATCAAGCTTAGATCAGGTCGATTTCACTGACCAGCTCGTAGAATTCGCTGTTAAATCTCCTCCTCCAAAACCGATCCAAGACCGATAATTATTACTCGAAGAATTTTGCGTTTAAAGCGACCGAGAAAGTCTTCATCCGCCTTTGATAGAGTCTATTGCTATCTTCATTTCATTTTGGTAAGCAAGACGGAATTTCATGTCGGTTGGTTTGTTCTCCTTTACAGCCGTTTAGCAGTCTGCAGAAATGGATTTCCATGTCCTCAGCACCAATTGTGATTGATTCCACTACAAGGTTTCCTTGTTCATCTCAGGTTTCTGTTCGGGTCTTGTTGACATGAAACGTTCTCATCACCTTTTGGTAAAACTCCCGACCATTTTTCTGGATTAACACATCCCTATTTCCTTTGAAATTTTCTCTTTGTTTCTTGATTACATTTATTGAGTCTTGTCTTCGTTTTATTTAAAACCAACTTTCAGTTGTGTCTCGGACCGCTTTGTCTTTATTGCTTTTATTATTACGATTGTGAGTTCAAAAATCATTATCAAGAATTTTTAAAAGAGCCGGGGGTACCTTATTGTGCAGGTTTTTTTTTAAAGTAATAAATGATCTCAGGTATATGTATAATGCGCGAAGCTAAAACTGAACCACAGCGCACTCTGAAAATTTAATATTCGACTAGTTTTTCGAGCACCTTGTATTTTTTTTTTTTTGCATTTCAACAACAAAATAAGTAAACATCTTGGAACTGATCTCTTACTCGTATGTAACTCAGTCGCGTTAAAAATAAAGTGCACGAAGCACGACTGGGCCGCACGAAACTTTCTCGTTCATAACATCAGTTTGGTTGGTTTATTTAATTATTTCATTAGGTAGAAAACTCAGAAGCTAGATAAACCATACATAAGAATGTACTAAAATAAATTGCACCTTTGGTTTAAAGATATTCATTTCAGATGGCAGTACGAATCAAAAAACAAAGTGAGGCTTAAGCTCTCAGTAAAAAGCATTTTAAAAAGTTTTAGTTAAAACGTTTTAAGCGCCAAATGCACTGTTTATAGGCTCTTAAACCTTACAAGATTTTTTTTTGAGTACAAGGACAAGCGCTGATTTTAAATGCAATAGATTGGTGATGCAGGTTTTAGGTGTTTATGACTGGAAGTAGGGTTTGTGATATACGGATTCTTACATATACATAATTATTCTGTAGGAACTTAGACATTCGGTTCGCATTTATAAACTTAATATGGCGATGGACGTATTTGGGTTTGGCCTTGGGGTGCAAATGAAGTGCGGAATTCTGATAGTCCAAGCTCCAATTGGTTGCAATTATTTTCAGGTTCATGTTTAATATGGTTGAAAAAATATGGTTTGAAAAAAGAAGAACTGGGTAATAACTATATGCTCAAAATTAGTTTTTCGTAGCTGTAATTGCATTTTTATTGTCAGTGCTGTGTTAAGTTTTACAAAAATGTATAGTGTGTGAAAATAGGTTAGGATTTCGGTAGTCATTATTCAGGAACTCTTATAACACGGCCTTATTTGCATTTAAAAAAAAGATGTGAGAAATGTGAGACAGTAATATTTTGCATGAAATAAAAAAATACTATAAAACGTTCTAAAACTATAAATGAGACATTTAGAAATACTTTTTTATTCCTGAAGATATTTTATTTGACTATCAAATAACAAAAAAAACTTGAACAATAAATAAAATCCCTTTATTTTGTGCTATGAGGTTTGAAAACGGTCCCTGAACTTTTAAGCTTATTTTAAATGAGAAAGTCCCGCAAAAATGGATAAATCCCCCGATTTAATATCACTGATTCGCACATTATTCGGGACACGGCTACATAACGAAACGTCAAAGTCAAATCGCGTCAAAATATTTGTACTTTTGTTTTCAAATATATCTATCATACCTCATACAAGACCTGTCAGACCATCATACGGTAGGCAGCAGTGCGTTGTAATTGTTACCCATCATGCTATTCGGCGTCGGAACAGAAAATTCTCCGCAACGCATACTCGGTCGGAGGCTCAAATTACATTCGAGGTATCCGCTTTCGTAAAAGAAAACGCTTTACTACAAATCGTAAGTATTCCGCAAACAATTTCTGTCGAAGGATATCGGAACCTAGCTGTCAAAAATTTAACAAAAAATGCACTGCATCGCACTTCAACGCAATTCGCCGATATGCGTTATAAAATGTGGGAAAAATATTTCGAATAGCTGTACCTCGAAGCAAAAATCCTCCGAATCGTATAGAATCGGAGAATTTTCCGTTCCGACGGATAGGTACCTCGCTAGGGCAGACTGTCTCTATTTGTTGCAAGCGGGGGTTCCTCGTACCTTACTTAGGATACAAATCCACTTCATGGAGGCTTAGACTTATCACAGCTTCCATTTCTTAATTCTTCAGAAAACATCAAATTTAAATTCAAGAGATCATATGATGAGTTCCGAAACGAAGTTTACATCTTCAGAGGTAGTTATGTGCTCCTATAAAACATCCACGCAAATAAATCCAAACTCTATAAGAGATGTCTAACTTTTTACGATCTAGTATATGCAGGTACGAGGACATTTCTCCATCCACCTCGAAATACAGACTTTACAGTTTAGCCAGTCCAAGTGAATGTGAGTGCCGCAGAGACTTTAGACGGACTTTTTGGGACTTGGATTACTCCCAGATGAGCTGGTGGTTTTCTTTTAATGAACCTTTGGGATACAGCAAACTTCAAACGCAGCTCCTACTTTACAAAGAACATAAAAGATTTAAACATTCGCTTCGTGCCTTAAGTGCAACCATAAAACTTGGCTATCCCATGCACTACTGCAAGGCATACCGGAAATATAGGAATACCAATGCAGCTTTGCATAATATTTTTTTTTTTAGTTTCTTAGTTGATTTTGCCACTAGCTTCCGGGAGGGTCGGATGGTAAGCAGTTAATTTTAGAACTCCTTCTACTGGGAGCAAATTTTCGCTAGCACACTCAGCTCACTTTTGTGGGCAATTAAAATGTAATTATTCTGCCACTAAGACGTTAAAGGATTCATGCTGAACCATACCACCGCTGCGCTATCAGTAGCTGCTCGCTGCTGCTGCTGCTATATGTATATTCCACACTATCTGGGGGAGGTAATTAAATTTTGACGTTGATAAAGTGGAGCTCTGTCCAATGTATGTATCTGCATGCGGAGTGCGAGAAGGGTTGACTTTCGTATACCATGTGTTGATATATACCACTTGTCGGAGAATTTAAACTATCTGGCTAATAAAGGGATGTAAAAAGTTTAAATAACCAAATGCTATACTGAAATTGTAATGGAAAACTATTTCGTATCGTAGTAAATGACACAACAAGATTTATGAGGGTACAACGAATTCTGGGGTATGTCGTTCTCCTCTGCATTATAAGGGATAAGCCAAAAACTGGGTTTACACTTATTAGCATCTGGAGCTGGACTGATGATAAAATTCCCCAAACCCATCAAGGTCATACAGAATTTTTGCCCAAATGGAGAGCAAAATTCATGAGATGTGTTTGTGCATTCGAGATGCAGTTGTGTAGCGAGGTACGTAACAGCCCTTCTGATAAGGTATTTATCAAGAACCATTAAGGGGCTCAAACTTGGAAAACATCAAATCGAATAGGTATTAGGTACATCGCGAAAAGGCTTAATTAAGGATTCGTCTTCCATTGGGAGATTTATATGTGTTGCCACCAATCTCAATCTATATGACTTATCGATGGTTCCATAAAGAGGATTGTTGAGCCTCTTTTATCGCAAGGCAAGGGAATACGTTTATTAACATAACACTAGGATATTTTTATTGAAGCACATTATTCAAATCGAAGGACCATAGGGAATTAGAGTGTGCTATATTATTTGGGAACACGATGACGCTTTTCTCCTCCTTCCATGGGCTGAACTTTTAATGGCACAAGTTTTTAAGTATAAGTTGATCTTCTAATTCATATGCGCGTTAGAGTAAACTTTGTTGTAATAAGACTACGCAAGTTACGAAAACTTTCCTTACGTAAGGATTAATATTTGTTATTTGAATAATAATCGCAATAATAAAGTAAGTAACAATTTTGTGACCTCTTTGTCAAATTGTGTCGGAATGAACTTGGTTGAAGATAAGAAGAACCGCTTGAGCAAAATAACTATTTTTGGATTTACCTAAATTAATAAAATTGATAAAGTGGTGAAGTCTCTTTTTTGGACAGTTAAATTCAAAGAATGAAATAAAAGAAAACAGATGAGATTCATAAATACCAGAAATCTACAACGAAATGACGATGTTTGTTTTGTTGTTTTTTAAATTACTTTTTTACAATGCGATTTGGAAGTAACGTCACGTATGTTTTTTCAACGAAAACGTTTCGACCCATTTTCTGACGCCTTTTTTGGCAACTGTGATGACTCGTTATGATCCGTTTTTTTCTAACATTTTTTGAGAGACTTTTAGCAAGTTTTGGCGTAATTTTTTTAAGGGTTTTTGACGCTTAGTTTTCACGTTTTTTGAAGATTATTTGACTGGTTTTTCTATAAAGTTTTAGAACTTTTGTTATTACCTTTAATAGAGTTGTAGTAAAAAAGTGTTAATAAATTTAATTAATTAATGTTTTTGCGCTTTTGGCGCATTTTTTTTGACACGTTTTTCTTGGATGCAATGTTGAGAAAATTGATTACTTTAAAGGGAGTAAAAGTAAACTTCGACCTGCTATCTAAATATTAAACTAGGTTCCGAAACCCCGGAGAAAATTTATGGTAAAGCTTCTGAGGCTTATGAGCTGTTTTTAACATTTTTTCCATTCGAATTACTTGCGAATTTTACGAGTATAATTTTGTCCCTAAAATATCTAAAGAAAAGAGGTTTAAAACTTTGGTGGACTATTAAAAGAAATTAGGCTAAATAATAAATAAGAAATACAAAAAAATTGTATCTAAAGCAACAAGAAACCCGAATGACTGTAAATAGGAACATATTGCACTGGAAACGGAAAGGCACAAAAGTTGTTCGTCGATCTCAATACTGAGCTGTCAAAGCTTAATGAAAATATTCTTTCAGAAAGAATACTGAAAGGACGAATCATGTCAACTTTTGGATAAGATTTCGACAACTTTCGTGATTTATGTGATACTATTCCAGCAGAAAATCAGATGCTGAATTTGCTAATTGAGAAATTGACAAAGAATCAACTGAAGCAGAATCTCAAAATCAGAAGAATGAAAAAATAGAACCCGCAAAGAAAAACTTTCCACAAATGCAAGGACCTTTTGGCATTCTTTATAAGTGCAGCAAAAAAGGACGGCAATAAACCCAATCAATGGTACTGTGACAGTTGGGCTCATATTTTGACACAAAATTTGGTGTCCTCGTTATATAGCTATCTTTGTTTCAAAATGATATGCGCAACAAAAAGGTATTGACTATTCTTATACGTTTAGTCTTGTTGCACGTTATGAATTATGATACATTTCGTTTGATGTTAGCCATAGCTGCATAGAAAATTTCAAAAATACAGCAGTTCGACGTAAAGACGGCTTTCCTGTATGGCACTCTTAAGGAGGAAATTTACCTCGAACAACCAGACGGATTTCAAGGCGGCTCCGATCGAGTATTCCAATTAAAGGAAAACTTGTACGGACTCAAACAAGCTCCACGATGTTGGCACAGCACAGCTTTATGTTGTGTATATACGTCCATTAATAAACTGTAAACTGATTTGGTGCAGCTACAATAAATTTGTAATCAATTCTGGTTTAAGATTTAACCAAATATCTCATTTACATCGGAAGTTATAGAGTGGTGGTGTAGGTTCAAATAAAACCTACGCCAGCACGCAATATCTTGGGATCGGCAAGTGTAATAAAATTGGGACTAACTGTAATAAATTGTAATAAATGTGTAGAAAATGATGTAAAATGTTTCATTGTGGCGGGGTGATTTGGCTGGTGCAAGTTCAAGCCACTCTACCTACTAAAGCTGACATTATGGCAGCGAGTGAAGGAGTGAAGGAGGCTATGCGGCTTGGACTTTACACCAGAGCTTTTCTTTGACTCTGCAAGTGCTGTCAAATTTGGCACGAGTCCAGAATATTATAAAAGAACAAAACATACATATTGATATTCGATATTTATACGTTCGAGAGCATTATTTCCCAGTAAATTAACTACATAATGAAAATACCGTTAGGTATCTAGAAGACAAACATCCTTAAGTGAAGATTAATACTGAATATTATCTATCACTTCATTTGCAGTTGAAAGCTACTGCTATTGCAACCCTTCTTTGTGAATTCATTTTCTTAAATAAAACTATTTTTACTTTTGTTGCTCGTAAACATTTATTTCACTTCATAGTTGTCAATTATTAATGTAGGTACCTACTTCAGTATTAAAACAATGTTTCGAATTTTGTTTGTAATGAGAAAGTCACAAGTATAATGTTTGAAACTGTAGGTCAGTTTAATTATGTAAGCATTACTTTTGAGCAAAACATATTTTGTTTCTGAAACAAAATTTACGATCTACAGTCTACAGTAACGGCCATATTATTCACCCCCTTAATCCGGTTAAAGGTTACACCCGGATTTAAGTAAGTTTAACGTAAAAATGAAACCCAAGTAAAATAAATAAGTAAAATATTCAGTCGTTAAACTCAACCAAACCCAGTTTTTTAAACTTGACAGCGTTTAATCTGATTTAATTAAAACTGCACTCCGGAGACCAGTTTAAGTACTTTAACTCGGTTTAAAACTCAATTTCAGGAAGGAAATAAAAAAGTGAAATAAAATGAAAATAAAAGTTAAAAAAGTTCTCATCAACACACTGAAAAAATGGATTTCATTCGTGGTATTGACGAACTTTTTATGTCTTCATCATCAGAGGATGAATTTATTGAAGAGCTAATGGAACAGCAGATTGTGTGTCAACATCGTTCTAATCGTCGAACGTATCGAATGCACAAGCAGGCTTGCGTAAACGATTACGATGTTGTGGATTTGCGGAAATATTTCCGGCTGATCGACTGGCGGAGGGTTTCGCTTTCAAAATGCATCTCAACGAAGACAACGGCGAGAAAAAACTTGACCGGGAACAGCACCAAGATACCAACATTAGCATAGGTAGATATATCGATAGCAAAAAAGTATTTTGTATATTTTTGCTTATTGCTTTTAATTTAAAAGCTTTTTGAATTCATTGTATTATTATTATTAATTTATTAAGAAAGGAAAAATACAAATCTCATTCATTAGTCTTCTTTTTCTTCTGCTTCATCGTCTTCAAATGCCATTATTTGTGAAATTTGACATTCCGTAAGTTTTAAACGGATTAAAAACAATTTGAAGTGCTTTAAATCCGCATTTAAATCGTCTTGTTTTTCAGTGAATAATATAAGCACAGGGTTATATTGAAAAATGCGGATTAATCTTCGGGTGTATAATTATCTTAAACCTGAGTTACACCCGGAGTGCATAATATAGATGTAAAGAACTTTAAAACTATAGATATGTTCTACAATATTTCAGTTAAAACTACAGTACGGAGTAGTTGCTGGTGGTTGTAATATCTACCTTTTTCGATGGATCTTCATGATCAACAGTATCTAAAGCCTCCTTATCTAGGGCTATTGGTTGCTTCGTAAGCATTTGTTTCAATATGGCGACAGTATAGGATGGTGACAAGTTTACTAGAGTCCAGAATTATACATACATTTGTTAAAAGTGCCTGTCACTTCTCAAATAGGCAATTGACAGCATTCACAAAAATTAACGATGTGGATGGCATCTGCGTATACATCAGTTTCGATTCATATTTTAGTAAGGACTTTAGTGTATCAAACGTCAATTTAACGCTGGTACAGTTAATCCTGCCAAACAAACAAATATTGAAAATTCATATTCATCAATATTCGATATATTCAAACAGACTGCGCATAGAAAAGGTAGGTAATCCGATTATTGCACCCATATGGCACGTGTTCCATAATTCATGAGAATCCATGGCTGTTTTGACAAAATTTACAGTTATCTATGGTGCAACGAAAACGACAAAAGCGTGCTTACCCAATCGACTCATTAATTATTATTGTTGCCAGCAAAAGGATTACAAAATAACATAATTCTCAACGATAATCCGATTCCCTTTACGTGCTAAAATTCCACTCGAGATTAAGAGGCAAGTACCACCAGCCAACCTATACCTACACAAAATAATAATCCTCCCCAAGACGATGCACATCGCAAACGTAATGGAAAGCACTTTCCTCGTTATTTTTATTCAGATGAGTGTTATGCGGTGCAAATATTCCACAGAATTTCCAATAATTCATATTTCCTTTGATTCGCTCAGTCGTACCGCATCCGGAGCCACCCCCATCACCCAGTGAAGAGGAAAATCTTATTCGAATGTAGGTATTCTGGCGGAGATGGTGATGGTGAGTTTTAGCTCATACCTCTTTGAGTTACCTACCGTGGCACTGTGGCAGTCATAAAAAGGCGAAATGGATTCTCGATGGAGCTCGGCAAACTTTAAAATTAGCATTTGAAAAACGTTTCCATTTGCCAAAATGAAATCTCCTGAATGTGTCGGCAAATTATGGATCACTTTTGAGAGAATGCACATTTCGCTGTGCATTGCGTCTCGTTCTGGTTATGCATAGCGAATTGAGTCTTTGCGAACATACATTAAAATGGCGAAAAGTTTTCAAAGTGTCACTTTATTTTAAATTCGCCAAGTGCAACCGTGTACGTAATTGAAGGCGACAGGCAAAAAAAAATATTTAAGAAATTGCCACTGTTCGCTTAGAAATTCATTTTGGAAACTTTATCAGCAGCAGACAGTAAGTGTTGCAAGGGAAAGTACACTATGCAATGAGCGTGTACACTCCTAGTGAGAAATGGTTCTTAAGAAGCGGCATGTCTTATGTCTTTCGAAGATTGAACTAAATAAAGATTATTATTAATAATTTTCAACAGATAAAAGAATAAGGCAAATCGCACGGAAAATTAAATGAGCAGTCGTATTATTACATTCTCTGCTGAAGCCATGAAAATACATTCTAACTCACTAATCGATTGCGTTTCACGATAATCAGAAATTACGCACAGAATTTAAAAAATTAAATTGAGAGCAAACATTAAGCGGAGGCGAATATTGAGAGCTGGCTACGTATGTCCTCGTTTTTGATATTAACTTCTGTACAAGTCACAACTAAGGCACTTTTAAAGCGCATAAGGAGATGTAGATTTAAACTGAATCCATTCTATAGCTTTTATTGGTTAATGGGCCTGACTTATTAATAGTACGATTCTGGCAGACTTGATGGTACGAGTTAAAGTATGGGGTTTTTTTTTATACCTACTGCTAGAGTCGCTAGTAGACGGCCCTTTAAGTATTTTTTGTCATCAAATACATTTAGTTGCCGGAAAAAAATGTTTTTTCTAATTGAAAGCTGTCCAGTTATCGGTTTCGCTAAGAAGAAAAAAGAAAGGGATAGTTAAAGTTACTCCTGTCGCAGGCGGCTTCTATCAGTCAACCGGAACCGGCTGTTACAGCCTCCGCCACATACATATATCACAGTAACAACAAATATTAACATTTTCGAACAATTCTTAAAATAAATTATTCTTTAGAAATATTCTTTGTCTGTAAATTAATAAAAAAATAATTATTCTTACCATAAATTTTTTTATTTAGTTTTTAATAAAAAAAAGTATTTTTTTTCCAGTGGCCGGCCCCTTGTTTCCTATTTCCGATCAGCTCGTGTCCCAACTTCCGCAACCCAGTAAAGGAAGGGCTTTAATTGTTTAATATTTTTTATTTAAATGTTTTATTACAGAAAAAATAATTTATAATATATCGAATAAAAAAATTAATTAAAATTTCTATTTTTAAGGCGAAAAGTGGTAAAAATATTTTTTTTTAATTCGTTTAAAATCTTAAAAATTAAGCGTAAGAATTTTGTTTGGTGTGTTTTCCTCCATAATATGGGAAGAAATGTCTTTTAAGACATTATCATTCACATCATTCATTTTGAATTTTCAACTTCATAGTACCTATCTTATAAATAAATCAAGTTTAAAAAAAATTGGATTCCTAATTAAAAGTTATGGCTATCTTTGATTGCTTCCCAATCGTGTTGATTATATTATTCCTTTATCGTAAGGATGCTTCTTGAACATTTTTTCCATTGGGTTCAGATACTCTTAACAATGTGCCATCTCAGGTAACTGCCTAAATCTTTTTAACAACATGGGTGTTCTAAAAAGCGCCAGCAATTTTTTTTTTAGCCTTGCGAATAAAGTCAAGTACAATTTTAGAGTCGCGAACAGACACGCGCATCCATCCACTCTCCGTCTTGCCAAAAACCCAGTCTGGATTCTAGTTTTGAACTGATTTTAGCAATTTGGGCGACCTTTCGTACATCATCACAGTTAAGTTGTCTTTTTCCATTGCTTTTTGAATCGTTTTGGGGCAATGACATTTACAGTTTTTTGAGCCACAATAAAACCCGTTTCATCGGCGTCAAAGAGTCTAGAAAAATGTTCAAGAATGTTTAAAGCATCTTGTGTTAAGTCTTAAGTGTCGTTTGACTTTGAGTGTGCAATACAAGAAAAAATAGTTTTATTATATTCTCATTTTTTGTAAAAGTTTTCAGTTTTTTCTTGTGTATTTTTTGCTTTTTTTAGTTCGAATTTTCTGAGCTTTAGTCTCGAAATATTGAAACCCAGTATTACAGTTCTACAATCCAACCCCTGCTACATTTAAAATATTTTTAAATCAAGAACTAATTGCAATTAAGTTGTAGTTGAACTGAAAATCTAACACAAATTTCTGTTCCTTTACTTTTAAATTTAAAGAAATCATCGAGGGAGCAAGATATTACCCCGCGACTGAAAATCTTACGAATTTTAACTCCAAAAAATTTATGGGTGTAAGAAATGGAAAACCAGTCACTAAAGAATTTTCGGTACCAATTTTTGAGTTTTTGAATTATTTATTTCCAACATTTTAAAGATTAGAAAAAACACGTTCCCTAACATTTTCGTATAGGCATTTCTCTCGCTGAGATAATTTATCCTCACAACTGCCATTTTGGAAGTCTTTTAAATTCACACTACAAAAGTACAGGAAAATGGAACGGACCTATTGTGTTAAAAAAAAATAAAGAAACCGATCGTGTTCTAGCACTTTTAAAAAAGTTAAAAAAAGTATTGATAGAAATATCGCTATTCGTCTTGCAATCCATATTGTACAGTACATGTACATTTCCAGATTGCATTGAACCCGCATTAATCCCGCTCAGTTCAGTTCAGTTGAATTAAATATGTCCTTCATGCGTTGCTGTCGGTATATCGTGTGTAATGTGCATATATGATGCACAAATCTTGTATACACACGGGGAAAACACTATTAAACATGAACGAGTACGTTGTACAAATATTTAGTTCCAGGTAATTACCCTAAGCCATGCTGGTAGGTAGATAAACCGTCTACCGGTTATATTGAAAACAAGAATCAGACACGGGAACTTGAATTCACTTGTGTTTGTGTATCTTTTTTATGCATTGTTTTGCTCTAATTAGCTGGTTAACACGTTATACTAGTTAAAAAGTTCCCCTCTGCCTGTCTGACGCAGTACATGATGTATTGCAAAGCAAAGAATACATAGTCTGTAATCCAGATAAGATATTTAATTAAACTAAAGTCATATTCCGTCCCCGCTTCTAGTGGCAGAAACTGCGCACTTCAAGGATCCTCTGTACAAATAGCTGCAGGATGCAATCTAATGAATTGTACACGGTATGCGGTCGGAAAGTAACTTTGTCACAATCCGCGAGGATATTGAATTTCATGCGACAACGGTAGGTACATCGTGCACCGTACACGTACAAGTTCTGACTTTCGTTGCCGCAAGGCATCGGACTGGTAATGTCATCCGTGAATAAAGCGCATTGATTCATTGGGGTAATTCAATTAAATTCAAAGAGATAGCAATTGTGACTGTGAGTCGTTCAATACAATTCGCATTTAAGCCCGAACATTCCATATTTATTTGAGTACAGCCACAGTATCGTCAATTGATTAATTTACCTACATAAAAAAACGATCCTTAGGGCACTGACACTGACAAAGGCAATAAAAAATAAATACATTGTTCTGGGTTACTCGTTACGTCCTTTGCAGTCAGAGTTTCTGTCTCTGATGGGCGAAATTCGATATTGACGTATTGTTGGAATTGTTTTTTATACTTTTTTGTCTACCTATATGACGCGGTTGATTATACAATGGAAAAGTAATTTCCATGTATACCTATTTTAAGACATATACACTACATAAAGACCATTTAGATGTTTTTTTATTAGTAGGTAAAGCAGTAAATGTGCCTCTGTATATCTGCAGCTCTTGGCCGAGCCCACTCTAGTTCGCAACTTGGAGGGCGTCCAACTATTTTTCTATCTACCATAAGAGTATTGGTGAGGAACTTGCAAATAAAATTTAAATCCTTAGAGTGGTCTCTCTTTCTGGTTTACCTAACTGCCATACACGAGCTGTTCCATTTTTGTAAGTCTGAGAAAACTAAATTTAAAAGTATGGGTACGAGCCTGAAAATTAGTTTTCTACACACAGAACTTAGCAAGCTCATATCTTGAAAGCCATCCCAAGAGTGATAACTGTGCGGTTTCTAGCCATGCCATGCTGTAGCCTACACGATCGGTCCAATTTTTAAGCACATTATCGATTGTGTGCAACTGTATTTCACCAATGGCTTCACGATTATTGTCCTTTAAAGCGTCAATTGTCTCTGGCATGTCGGCATAACACTTATCTTTTACAGCACCCCACAAATAATAGTCCCGTCCAGTTGAAACCAAATGTTGCCAATATCTCCTCTTCATTTTTTGTGAACAAAAATTCGTTCTACATAGCCCGATAACGATCGCCATTGACTGTAACGGCCACTCCTTGCTCCTTCCCAGCGTTGTTCAAGCGTATACACAACCATATTCGTTCAGCGGAAGGATAAAACTAGTTATCTGTCAAGTCAGACATGAGCTAAGTGTTACCATTCGCGAAATAAGCACTAGTTGAAAAAAAACGTTAGATGGCGGACCCTTTATATAACAACTGTCGTGCGGCTTTGACAGCTCTGAATTGGTCTTAAGCTATGTTCAGACGACTGCCAGTCAGTGAAAAAATTGTCCAAATATCTTACAGCCGCGTGAACTTACAATTTTGTCTAACAATATTTGCAGAAAAATCATTGCCAGATAATTGGCAGGTGTCTGCAAATTGTTGGAATATACAATTTTATCATTGTCAGACCACTGCCAGACTTTTAAGACGTTTCCAAACTTATTTAAACGAACAAAACGAAGTTTCAGTGGTATCGGTCTTTAGGTTTTCTGTAGATTTCCGTCAAAATTAATGAACTGAATGATTTCGAATATGTGGACTTGCTTTGGCTTTTGAATATGTGGAGTCACCAAAGCTAAAAGGTCATCGAACTTTTTATTGTCAAGCAAAAAATTGCGATACAATTCTGGATCTTCAGCTCTCAATTCGACGAGCAATTTGGAGCAAAATCCCTCCTGCTGCCGCCCAATCCTTTGTCCAAACACGCCTACGTTTGTGAGGTAATTCACTCTCCTCGCTGCAATATTTTCAGATCTGGCAAACGTCTGAACATAGCTTAGCTGAAGTACTTAATCCTCTTTGTTTTCATTGCTATTATTATTGAAGAATTTTTTCGAAAACGGCTATAACGATTTTAACCAAAATTGTTTGGGCTAAGGTAGGTGGGGTTAACGTTGCTGCATACCCAGTCTTTCGCTAAACTTACTTTTGAAAATTAAACTTATCTCAAAAACGGTCCATACGATTCTATCAAAAATTAATTTTTAAGCTATTATTGATTGCAACCTCAGTTTTCTCTAAATTATTGTAAAATATTATATTGATATTCGATACTAGAACCAACAAACATCAGATGTCGATTTCAGAGCAAAAAGAAATAGATTTTGGTGTTTTTTGTACCTATTAGTTTATCCAAATTCCAGACACAAACCCCGTTTTGCAAAGTTATTGCGAAAAAATGTTTATAAATAACAATTTCAGAAAAGGCACGTAGATAACTTAGATAACGCGATATATAACTAAACAACATCGTAGAGGCAAATCTAATAAATATGGCTGTGGGAATAAATTTCCAAATACTACTGTAACGATTTTGATCAAAATAGATATTTAGGATAAAAAAATGTTTTAACAAAGACGCCACATTTTGTTTTCCTTAAAAATTGCAAATAAGGCCGTGTTATAAGAATTCCTGTATAACTACCAAAGTCCTAACCTCTGTTCACACACGTTATATTTTTTGTAAAACTCAACACCGCACTGACAATGAAAATGCAATAACAACTACGAAAAACTCATTAGAAGCATATAACTATTATCCAATTCGTTTTCTTTTAAACCGTATTAAACATGAACCTTAAAATAATTGCAAACACTTGAAGCTTACACAATCAGAAACGCCCACACAAGTCCATCGGCATATTTAGTTTATAACAAATTCCAAAATTGAGTATCTATGAATACAAATATATCGGAATATAATGAACCATACTTTGGAATTCCAATCAAAAAACCTAAAACCAGCATCACCAATCTATCACAGCTAAACTCAAGAACATGCCCCAAAAGAACTCCTGCAGTGCTTGTTCAAGTATATTGTAAGATATTTCACCTTACAAGACTTTTGACTTGGGATTTGGCGTTTACAACGTGTTAACCAAACCTTTCGAAAAATGCTTCTACTGACTGAGAGCTTAAACTTAAGTTAATTGATTTGTACTACCATCTGAAATAAATATGTTTTAGCTTAATCTTATGTTTCGGTTTGAGTCTATTATATCTAGTATCACTTCTGAGCTTTTTACCTACATACCTAAAAAATAAAAAGCAAAACAAATCTAATTGTTGATATGAATGAGAAAGTTTCGTGCAATTTATTTTTTTCCATGCTGGATCTTTTTTGAAACGATATCATACTCCTTTCCAGACGTTTATGAAATAACCAGTTGAAAAAAATTTGTGTTTTTCAGGGTATTGAACCTGAGATTCCTCCCTAGTATTCCAGCACCCTAACCATTGAGTCCCACATTTCCGTTTTTGGAAGCTTGCCAAAAGGCATTTTTTGAGGAAGCTCTTTGTAGGTCAAATGTCGGTCACCCTGAAAATTCAGAAAGCTGGAAAAAACAACACGCATTTTTTAGGACATAATTTTTATTTTAGTAATAAGAGCAATTTTAAAACGTTTGTATTAATTTCTGTCATGTTCTGTTATTTGTGTCCTTAGAAGACAGCCTAACATTATTGTAAATATCTAAAAATTCCTTATAATAATTGTATTCTTTTGTTATATTTATTTTCAATTACATTTTCATCTTTCTCTTAATATATTTTTGCTAATGGGAGTTTACTTAAGTCTTACTTAGAACCATTTAAGGATAACTATTCATAAGTTTCAATTGAATTTAAACAATTTCTAGTATTTTTATATTAGCTAATGTTTTTTTATAATTCCTTTGACATTGTTTTACTGTTGAAATAATATAATATTTTTTTTAAAAACATTTCTTGTTTCTTGTTTTCTCCATCCGAAACTTAACATTTATGTTAAGTTCTGTATTGTATATACATATATATATGCCTCTCATTCGATTAGGTTTACGGCTATACAAAAATTTACAATATTTACATAGTTTATTCATAGAAAAACAAAATCTACTAATACAGTTAATTACAAATCGTTTTTTTTTTTCTTAGACAGTAGATAACATTTATATAGTGTTTTACAGAAAATACTATGCTTACATATTTATAAGTGAATTTAATTATTTTATTTGTTCAATAGAATATACAATCAACTATTTAGTTTACATCTTTATAAAATGATTTATTTTTTTGTTTAATAAAAATTGCTGTTGTTTATTTTTAGAATTTGGATTTAATTATTATTTGTTCAATGAAAAAAAAAATATATATAATAATAATGCAGATTATTTCTACGATAATTTGTTTGTTGTATTTACAAATTGTTCTACTTTAATATTAGACAGAGATGTATTATTATTCTTTTTTAGGGATTTTGACATCGCACTGCGTTTGGAGTGAGATGTGAAAACCGCTTTCTAGAAACGTATACGAGACGTTTGATTCGCTTACCAAAATGATAATCGGGCTCAGGATTATCGATTTAGTCAAGCGAATCGGCATTCTTCTTATTTACTAACTATAAATAAAATTTGTAATACATTTTTTTTGTTAAAAAATAAAATACTATATAACAAAGGAATTTGTTTTGTTTTTTAGTTGTTCTCAACTACCACCAGATAATAGTAAATAAAGTGTATCTATTTATATATTTTTACTGAAGGGAAACCTCATTTTTTTGGATTTGTTATGAAATGGTATTTCAATTAACTTAGCACCATTAATTCGTTGTTGCATTTTATCCGAAACCGAAAAAGGAATAAATAAAAAACATGAAAAAAAAATCCTGATAAATTCTCACTTGGAAAAAAGTAAAGGAGTACTTTACTTATTCGCGTGCAAGCAAATGTGACAATTGGATATCATGCCAGGTAGACCAAGAGGTGATTAAGAATTAGAACTTCAACTTTCTGATCGACCTTATATTTATTTACTGCTTATCTTACCAGATATTCCTGTCGCACATATTTCAAATACGATTTTAACTTATTTTGCAGCATTTTGATCATAAAAGTACAGGTTCGTTAAATAGATGTTATCACCTCCACAGCTTAGAACAGATGTCAATATTTGGTAAGTAATCAAGGAATCATCTTGTTTACTCGTTCTCTGTGACTATAGAGGTCGCCTTTTGCTGGTGACTGATGTACCTAACTAGAAGAGTTACTAAAAATGTGAGTTAAAACTTCGAAGCTCATGTTAGCCGGTAGGGGTTCGAAACTAACGGAAGCTACCGGTGAATAGTGAACATAATCATAAATAAAAAAATGTATAGAACCGTGTACCTTAGGCCTAGTTGGAAGGGACCTACAATTTGATGCCGAATCCAATCCTGAGGATTGGGAAGCTCTTTCTTGGCAGTTCTTCTTTCAAATGTTTGTTAGACGCTTGAAAAAAACCCTAAGACGCAATTTATATTTTTCCGGGGATCGAACCTTAGACCCCTCGCTCTGTAGTCTACGTATGACTGAGCTAAGTTAGCATTAGTAAAAACTATTTTGAGTGGATTTAAATTATAAAGCAAATAAAAGAGTCAAACATATTGTTTGTCCATGTGAACCAAGGCTAATACGAAGCTAGTTTTCCTTTTTAAATATAGCTCCATTCCAGGTACAATTTTTCCGATTACAGCTTTCGCGCACATATTTTTCAGTGAGTACCTACTCCAAAACCCCTTTAAAGAAGCTACTCAGTTGATTTCCAGACATCTTTCAAGCGGAGGTACAAAAGGTGCCCGCATATACATTCTCGCAGACAGCCAGGCAGCTCTCAAGGCTCTAAGATCGTATTCGATCGGTCAAAGCTGGTCTGGGACTGTTTTAATCTCCTCAAAGATCTGTCCAAGGACAACACACAACACAGTCACCATTGCTTGAATACCAGGTCATGAGGGATTTGAGGGCAATGAACGAGCGGATTGTCTGGAAGAGGCTTATCACGCCTGCTTACTTGGCCTGAGCCCTACTTCGGGTTACCTTTGAGTTACGTAAACTCAAAGTTCAGAAAATGGGAAAATGATCACCTTGCCGAACACTGGACGGAATCCAGAAGACAGAGGCAGGAAATAAGATTAATAAGCCCAGCTCATAGTAAAACAAAAAGGTTACTTGAGCTAATCAAAGAATATCTAATGATCCTAATGATGACTCCTGTTGACTCTGCAAAGAAGAAGAGGAGACAAAGGAACACATACTCTGCGAATGACCTGCTGTAGCTAGGGGCAGAGCGATCCATATGCATGGGGCGTTTTTAAGTCCTGCAGATATAGGAAACATGGAACCAAGAAGGCTACTGAGGTTTATAAAGAGCTCACTAGCTCCTTAGGTTAAATAATAAAGGCCAACACAATAGATTTCTTCTAGTCGCAGTGTATAGGGCCTATAGCTAAAAATATCTACAATACAATACGCTCTACTAATGAATAGGCCACCAGGTTGTTCACCAACAGGATTTAAAATAGTATCCTCTCTACGAAGGTCAACATTTTTCTACCATTGATTACGTGTCAAAAATGGACCCCTTCAGCTATTTTATGTCAAGCTTAATGGCATTTTATACTGACCAGATGATTAATAAGGGTAGGCCTTCTTTCTAAAGAGTGGTTGCATTTGCGGTTTTAATTCGTATCTTTATAGCAAAGATAAGTAAATAGAGTTAAGAAAACTGTTGAGGCAAGGTTCATTTTCTTGCTCTCTTGAGAACCTCTATGGTTTGCGAACTGATACTGTGTTGTATTAAATTTATAAATAAATGCTTCACTTAACTGAGACAGGTACTGGTCTTTCTGATATTAAAATTTTGGAGTACGAATTGTACCAAATAAAAATCTCGATAACAATGAGAAGTGAGTGACTAGTGAATGCTTGCTCCATGCCTTACCACTATTTGGCTACAAACATTTCCAGCAATCATGGCATTCTAACTTTCAGCACTTATTCAGATATAAGCTGCCACATTGCCCCTAGTTGTGTTGCACGCAAATATGCCAGGATGCCAAATAAAATATAATTCACAAAACTCAGCATACTGATGGTACTTGCATTTTTCATTTCACTAATATAACCTGCAAAGAAGTTGTAAATTAAATAGTTTTGCTACAATTTTAACAAAAAAAAATGTATGTATAAAAAATTAAAGATTAAAAAAATAAATGATTCCATTTGATATTTTGCATCTATGTATTTACAATCATTTTGCATAAGTTTTTTAGTTTTTTTTCTTGTAATTGTTGTTTTAGGCTTATTAATGTCTGTTTTTTCCTATAACGAGCGAAACCTATTTTTATACAAGTTATAAATAAATTGCATTTATATAACTCCCTTAGTTGTACAGCAAATCAAGGAAATTGATCAAAACAATTCATTTTTTAGTAGTTTTATTCTGTTTACTTAAATTTAATTTAAGTAGTTGATTTTACTATTAATTATAGTATAACAATAGTGGAAGACTTCCGCTTATAATTAAGAAATAAATTATAAAAGTTTGTTTGTTCATAATTTCCTTTTATAGAAAACAATAAAACTAAATAAATTACTTAGATATACAGTTTTTTTTTTACAATGTAATGCTAAACAATCGAATTTCACAGAGGTTTGTTTTTTGTCTGTTTTATTACATACTTTTTATAGAAATAGAAAATTTGTCGTTTTATTTAAATTTATTTAATTTATTAAATTTATAATAATTCAAATCATATTCAGTCAGATAAGAGTTTTGGTTTTCTATCATTCAAATTCATTTAGCGTGTTTTGTTGTCCTAACTACGGAAGTTGATTGGAAACGAAGTTTTTTTTTTTTTTTGCTTTGTTAACAGTCAACAGCTAGTGAAGTTTAGTTTTTTTTGTGTTTTTTTTTTGTTATTTATCTAGTTTTTTTATTCTGTTTGTATCGATGGGACTCGGTGCTGCTTAGTAAAATAACGTTTGTTGGCATTAATGTTGGAAGATTGATTTTCGAGTAAGGTGCGCCTGATGTTGTGCAACAGTTTTCACCTGAAAATAAAAATTTGAACTAGTTTTTAGATTTGGTGGAAAATATATTTTTTTAAGTTATTTTTAAAATGTCTCCGAATATTAAAAAATGGTATTTTGTATTTTCCTGTAAGTTTTCACATTTTATTTAATAATAAGGAGGAACCATGACTAGAGTCATTTGTGGACTGATTTCTAAGAAGAAAAAAAAGGTTAACATGGAATAGGATTTAGTTTATATTTTGTCGCAACCGGCCAACTAATTTAAAAGATATATCTACGAATTTTAAGTTATCTGATACCAGTATCGCCAGTTCTCGGCACCTACAATTTTCGCAGTCAAATTTTACGGTTTCAGATGTCAGCTCATATCTTTGTCTCCCATGTGTGCTCATATTGACTGGAGTATGTACCTAATATCTAAATGATAATCGTGTATCGCGTTCAATTCCTTCGCTGGATAAGAAGAATAATGTAACACATTTTTTTTAAATAAAAAAGGCGTCACCCAATGTCACAGTTTTATAACAGAAAACTCCACCTAACAAAAAAAAAACTCGGGCGACTTTTTTAACAATAGATATAGGATACAGATTATATCTGATAAATTGTCAAATAAAGGGGGCATGAACCAACAAGCACAGGCACACCCGCTGCCAATGGCAGCAGCAAATTGATATCAAACATCACCCCATAGTTGGTAAGGACACGCTCCACCTCCAGTAGGTATACGGTATACCGTATACTGCATTCCATCAATTGGTATGCATATTTGACTTCGTTCATTTGTCATTCCAAATCAAATGTGAATCCATTTTTGCATAAAACCTATTTTATTGACGATTTCTGTATTTGGCATGCAATTATTATGCATGTTATCCCATATTCAAGGCATTGCACAAATATTTGGCTTGTATCCAATTTTGTGTAACGTCAATGATATCACATTTGAATGCTTCCATCCTCATACCGAACATCCATTAACATATCCTTGTTGTTATTTGTCTACATATCCACCTGTGTGTGCTACATGACTTCGATACTAGATAAGCTGATTCACTGTTTCTTCGATGCCTGGATGCGTCACTAGCTAGATTTCCTTAATCGATAAATAGATTAAGAAAATCGCATTATTTGATGAGACGAAAAACCGATCAACAACACCCGCCCTACTCACATGGGTCCTCGCACACTCTGTCGCAAGCCTTAAGCATCCCTTCAGTGAGCTCGCACAGGCAAATATCCAAATTAATTGTGTTTCCTGAAACTTATCAAAGAACCCGACTATCAATTACAAATGATTGATTACACACATACCATTTGCAGAGCATTTACATGCGTGACCCATGAAATACAAACTTGTATTATTTATTAGCACCATCTGTCGATGTAAACCGCACTGCACTACACTCTATTTCCATTGGAATCCTCATGATAAATGATCATTCTATTAATTCGTAATCAATTTGGTGCTAAATACGCATAGCAAATGTGTTTACACAGCAATCGTCGAATGAAAAGTTTACACTCTCCTGCTCCTCTCGGAACGACCACAGACAACTGACGTCTGATTTGTTTACCTAGCTCTAAGCGAAAGTAAATAAATTCGCTAATTGCATAATGTTGCAGAGTACTGAAAGAATACTTAAAATTTAGTAAATGTTTGGTTTCTGCCAACAACACTACAAGTGGTCCTTCAAATGGAAATGTTTCAATGGCTATACCCAATTTTATTAATAACCGACTGTTGGTTGGTTTTGGTTCAATACAAGTCAGACGGGGAACAAATAACCGGCGCGGAAAGTACGACCCGTAGTTATTTTTGATAAGCTTCCGACGTCGCGTCGGCGGTTTCAAACTCTTCCATGCGGTTCAGCGATTCCTTTATTTACAGAAAATCTGTTTTTCAATAGTTCCGCTTGCAGTCTGGTTAGCTACCAACCTCAAAACATGACGTTTAGTTGGGAAACGTACAAAATATCCGTAAACATCCGTGCCGCCGACATATTTCACAGATGGACAAATCCTATACCCCAGATATATAAATATTTTATGGACTTAAAAATTGCTTACTGTTTCAAAGGAAACTGGTGGTTACAAAAAAACCAAAAAGGAAGACAAATGATGAAAACAGAAACTTTTAAGACAGGTAATGGATTGGCACGTGTTTTTAGAGAGAGGAAAAAAAACTTTCCATCTAATTTGATGACTAGGGAAAATACTGCTCAGAATAAGAAAAAAAAAGTTGTAAACCTACCCTCAGGCACTGATTAATGGCGGTCATAATCCTGTTCGAAGGAATTCCCCACCTAATCAACAAGAAGTTTCGGTTGTGAGCACCTGGTAAGTTTTTAATTTTATCGGTCTTCTTGATTCTTGGTACTGCGAGAGAAAGAGTCAACACAAAGACAAAAGTTTTCTATTTGCAGTTTTGGAGCAGATAGGTTTTGTTGGATTTTTTTTGGTTAAACTGGTTTTTATTTACTTCGACACTTGCTTTCAGGGATTTTCCGACAAAGTTTAAGGAGTTTAAAGATAATTCAACCTTTTTGGAGGTTAATTTGATATTTTGCTGGCATTTTCAGAGGTGAAAAATAATTCTACCTACGTGTGAAGTGACACTTTAAGCCTTTAAGGCCGGCCACTGACACGCCCACTTTTAGAATACGAATATCATTTTATGGTTGGCTGCGTTTTTTGTAAAATTAATAAACATAAATACCTTACACCCCCTTTTTCGGGGGGCGTTTTCAACTTCATATGAAATTATGGGTCATTTTTGAAAAAAAAAAATACTGTATTAATTACTGAAGGTACATATATAGGTAAAGGCATATTTTGAAAATTCGGTTTTCTATATATTTACCTACATGAAAACGGCTACAACGATTTTGAAAATGATTACAAGTAACGCCTACTTTCTGAACAATGTATACTTAGTTTTTAGCTAAATAGTTGAACGAGAGTATTATTTTGGAAAAAAATAACATTGCAACTATTTTGTCTGCATATTTTTCAAAAACCGCTCTAGCGATTTGGACCAAAATATATATTTAGGCCCCGGCATGGCGGTGCTGCCGGTGCAGACTATACTTTCCGGCCTTACTAGTTTGAATTAAAATTGTTACACTAAGCAACGAGGGTGAGACAGTGGCCGACACATTGCTCGTGGACAAATGACCTCACTAAAATTCAAGAGCCTCTTGAAGCCGGCCTAACGGACGAGGATATCTCGAGGGAGGAATAAGAGCAGTTTCTGGTGAGGAAAACGGAACAGACAGGACGAAGAAAAAAAGCTTGCCATAGGTTTGCTAAGGAAACGGGAATACCAAAAGGCCAAGCATATGTATGCCATTCTCGTCACAAAGAACCAAGGCTCCCTTACGGAGAAGGAGCGAGCCTCCTTGGAATAGGCCAAGGAGACTATAGCGAAAGACTCTCTAACGAGGCCTTAGTCTGAAAGACACTGGAACAGGTAGGATTCATTGTGAGCGCATACGCAGACGATGTCGTAATTCTGGTCCCTGGTAAAATAACTCCAGTTCTCTGCGAATCACTCAATTATGCACTCTTACTAGTCAATAATTGGGTCGAATCGAAGACGCAATTTTTTCAGTTTACGAGGAGAAGGACGATCCTCGCCTTCAATTTTCCATAGATCGGTAGAGTGGATCTAAAAAAATATCGAAGATATCGAGATATCTGGGCATAATCCTAGATTCCAAACTCAGCTGGAAGGATAACATAGAGGATCGCATACGTTTTTTTACCTACCTACCTTATAAAATAAGAACGCAACCAACCAAAATGTTGATGAACGAGAAAGTTTCGTATGACCCAGCACTTTTTTAACCACTTAAGGTAGTTGTGATGTGCAATATTTGCATGCAGGAGATTTTGGTTTCAGTCCAATCCATAAGGGAGCATTAACAATTATTACATTTCTTGATAGGATTTACTTGAAACACAAAACTGATACTCTTCATCGATGAAACTAATAATGAAGCACGCGTTTCGGCTTAATACAAAATTCGACCGCCCTCACAGATTTGAAAAAAAAAAAACGTAAGCAATAGATATCTATAAATAGGTATGGTGGAAATATATTTAGTACTAAAAACTCCTCCTTAATGTTGTCCTCCAACTAAATGTTATTCCATCTCAATAAACTAAATTTCCATTTAAACGCTTTTCAAGCTCACGGTCGCCTCTCCTCCAAATGCAGTCGTAACAGTGCTGCATAGTCGGATTAGTGACAACGTCCAGGCGCAATGTCTCTGAACTTTAACAACATAATGAACAAGAAGCGGAAGCTGCTTTTAAACTTTCTTGCAGTCGCCATAACTTCCTTGGTTGCACGAGAAAAGCAATTTCCATTAGCCAGCCAAATGAGTTAACATAATTGCTTTGAAATTTGCTCAAAGGTCTTACCAGTACATATAACTTCTAATTATAAAAGCTGCTCAAAGGAATAATTTATACTTCCCTTCCCTGTTTGTGTATGGCAAGTAAAAGTTTCCAAAAAATATTCGCACAGTTACAAAATTTAAAATTCCAAACCAATTCTCATCAATATTCGAATGATACTTAGCTACTATTTTTCATTAGCAAAATCAGCTTGCAAACTTTATCCCTTTCTCGGTGGCAAATATACATATATATACATACTGCCACTTCCTCTCCTCTGGTTATCTAATTCGTTTGCAGCTAAAGCGAATAGGTAAGGTACATACCCTCCCCAATGCCGTTGTGCTTTGTAATTTCAAAGCAGCAGCAGCAGGAGTAGAATAAAACTTTGAGCCAAAAATTACATGAATATTTCATTAGTCCTCGTTTGTTAGTGCGCTGTGCAGGACTGCATGGCTCAGATGTAATGGAATTATGTGCAAGAAGCTAAAATTAACGCGACTCTCCAAAGGACGGTTGTAAATTCGTTTGCACAAAATCTAATTTTATTTTTTGTGTTCACATGTATGAGGCGGGGAATTATTATTTGAATTTCTTTTGACCTCACACTCGTTTGCAATTCTCGCCGGAGAAATGTTAATTTTGCTTTGCTTTTTTTTATACATTAAAGAAGGAAACACGATTAAAAAAATGCTAAACATGGAGATTTTAAGTATTATAAACGTAGCCCCGGGAGGGAAGCCCCGTGCGCTGACGTTGACTTGGTCAAAAGGAACAACTCACTATATGGCTGGGTCGCCTGGAGAAAGTTGAAAAGAGTCCTCCCATTTTGTTTGATTAGTACAGCTGTGTTTAGAGAGTTGTTGTTACAATTAAATCGGATAGATTTCTAAACTAGGTACTCATCGGATTTCAATGAAAAATTTTGGGTGGGTATGGTTGGTTGCAACTCAAAAGATAGGATAGTTTTGGACCCGATAGGTGACGCTGTTTTCAATAGTGAGTTAGCAAGAGTTACAAAAATGGAATGCTTTCAAATGTGCTGCTATACAATTCAATTCAATATGCATTATTTTGTATGTACAATAAATTAAATTAAATGAAAATTGTAATATGTAGGTATAATTTTTGTAGTAGTGGTTTATATTTAATAATGAATAAAATAGCACTTCATATATATTATATTCCTGCACAATTAAATATTTCCTGATAAACAGAAAATACTCGAATCGAAATGTAGGTAAAAAAAAATATATCTATAGAAATCAAATGACAAAAACTGTAAATTTATTAATATTAATAAATCTAATTGTGTACACAGTTAATTTGAAAAATTATGAATGCTTCTATTCACAGATCTTTTTAATTTTTACGAACTGTTAATGGTACATATTATAGTGTGCCTAACATTTCAAACTGCATTATTTGTTATCATTATTTCGACAAGCATTCCATCGAATTCACATGACCTGTGGAACAAATGCAAGGATATCATGACAGAAGATATTTTACATCGTATTCGTGTCAGTTCAAGAAGTCTCGGCTTGATAACCAGGCTTTGAGCTGGCGTCTAAAATCGTCATCTGGGACGAATGCACATTGACGTACTTAGGAAGCTGAACGATCCATCTGCTCAAGATTTCTCCAAGCAATTGCTGACTTCCGGTAATGGCCGTGTCTTCGATAAATCAAGCGGATTTATTTTATTTCCTCCAAAGTTTTGCAAGTTGACAAGAGCTCATCAAGAAAGTATTCAATAAAATCATTGCTGGCCACAAAAATAATGAATGGTTGAGGTAGCGTGCAACTTTGTAATTCATAACTAAACCAAATGGTTGGTTAAATCAAAATCTATTGACTTTGTAACAAACGAACACGAAGCCACCAATTATCGAAGTACATTTTTAAGCTCCTTCGATGTGCCTGGCTTACCACTTCACAATTTACAACTTAAGTTTGGTTCGGTAGGCATCATGCTTCAAAATCTAAATCAACCAAAATAATGCAATGGAACGCCTTTGGTGATAAGAAAACTTATGATCAATGTGATTCACGCGACGATACCTTAAGGAAAATTCAAAGTTTCGAAGGTGAAGAAGTTCTCATTCTAAGGATTCCGAAGATCCCAACCGACATGCCCTTTGAGTTTAAACAATTCAAGACATGTCGGCAGACCACTTTATTTCTTCTTTCGCTTGATAACAAAACTCCCACAAGGGGCTTCACTGGAAGTACAGTAAAACTTGGATAAGTGCCTCTCGCTTAAGTGCCTAGCCCGCATAGGTATGTATAGTATATACCTTTTTTTTTTTGAGAATCACAATTCTGAGGACTTTTTTCATATAAAACTCATCTTATAAATACCTACCTTTCGCTAAACTACCTTTCCCGCTTAAATGCCTTTTATTTTGTATACTTTTATTGAAATTTGTCTGAAAAAAATCTTACACATTTTTTAAATCAGCTGAAATAATACAAACCCTGTTTTTCTTTAAGCGCTTCCTTGTGTTTGAAGTACTTGATTTTTATACTTTAATTAAATTTGTATTTTCTTTATTCAAATTATTTATTATCCTTATGAATTATTGGCCTTTACATTTTTTGTATTCATTGTATTTAAAAAAATCATAAATTAAGTTCAGTTTAAGGTATCATTATATTTATTGACTGTTAGGCGGGACAAAGATCGCCGGGTAAGGGTGCAGTTATAGCGACACGCGAAAAAAATTAACGTACAGAAAAATTAATAAATGTTTTTTTTTTCGAAAATTTAAATTCATAAGCCACATTTTAGATTTAGATTTATTTGTTGTATACATGCTTACACAGTAAGAATTCACTTATAAGTCTGTGAAAGATAAACAATTTTTAATATAATATTCATATATGATTTGAAAGTTAAGTTGGATTTAGTTTTAAATTAATTTTAATTGAAATTGTGATCGCTTGAAGAGGAATAGGGATGGGGAAAAGTTAGTTGCTTTAGTTACTGAGAAAATTTTGAAGTTCGGTTTTAAATCGTCGTGCATTTGTTAGCTCTCGCAAATTACGTGGGAGTGAATTCCAAAGCCGGATAGCAGCAACAAAAAACTGTCTTTCGGATGTTAGACATGAAAAGCGCGGAAGTACCAGACAAGAAGATCTATTAGATACCGGAAACTGGATTTTTTCATAAAGATATGAAGGCTGTCTACTTATGAGTATGTTAAAAAGAAATATGACTGTTCGAAATTTTATATAGTTACAAAAGGACATGTTAACTAGGTGTTTTGCAAGATGTGAAACGTGATTATGTCTTTTTAAACAAAACACATATCGAATAGTGGAGTTGAAAGCCACCTGAAGCCGCCTTCTACTCTCGGCATCACATCCATAAAAAATTTCGCATCCGTAGATAAGTACAGGAATAACTAACGTTTTAGCAAGTAGCACTCTCGTTTCAAGAGGAGTAAATTTTTGAGCCTTAGGGTTCGTAGAATACCGTAAGTTTTCCCTACTATAGTATTTATGTGATCATTCCATGTTAAGGTTCTATTGAAGACAAGACCTAGATTTTTTGAAGACTCAAAAAATTCGACTTCAAAGTTGTTTAGCATTTAATGAGGGAAATAAGAAAGATCTAATTTCTTTTTAGATATAACTAAACACTTACACTTCACTGGATTAAGTATGAGTAAGTTAGTAAGTAAGTAAAAAGTAAGTTAGAGTAAGTAAGTATTTTAAGACCAAGATTGAGTTCAACAATTAAGTTTAAGTGGTTAAAAAAAGGAAAAGAAAATTCTTACGGTTTCGTTTATCGTGTCGCTATAACTAAACCCCAAACTAGTAATATATAAATTTTAAGTATTTTAAGTTTAGAAGCATTTATTTTTATTATTATTTTTTTGAGTCAGCGTGCTAGAGAGAAAATGTTAAACATTTTGAATTGCATTTTGAAGGTTTTTGCCGTGCCGCTCATTGCGTGGCCTTAGCCTTAGATGGCGCTAAGAAATGCCAGCGAAACCAAAAGACAGCTGGGGATTATTGATTTGCCCATGGTCCTGGCCTGTCATCCCGATCCAAGGTGAAGAAAACGTCATCTATAATCTTCTGATTTACAGAAGAAGTGTACGTGGCCTCATCAACGGCATGGAAATAGGAAGTCGCGCTATTTTTAGCAATACTTTTTCCAACTTTTTTCAACTTCCTCAGAAATACTAAAGCCAACTCATATGAATACCTTCCACCCAATGCTGCTTTAGTAGCACCGTCGACGTAATAAAACACCTGCAGTAGCTGTGGGCTGCGCTAAATAATTCCATATTTTCCATTCTTCCCCACCCCCAGTACAAAATGAAAGAACTAAGCCAAACAACAGTATGATGATGACGACACGTTCAGTGGTAGGTAGGTGGTACATGGTAGGATGGTACACGCCACCATATTATAATGCTCATATAAAATTGTTTGCAACTTTTTCGTTCTTTGTTCTGAACAGGCAATTTTCGCCGGCATGTGATGCATAGGTGAGGGGGTAAGGTCCCTTAGCTTTTAACCTCTTGTTCCGGTGTCACTTATTCTCATTAAATTTTTCTGTGTTCTGGGAGTTTTGGCGGGGTATTTTTTTTTTTTGGTTTTTGGAATTTGACGGGTACAATGTACCCGGCGATATGCGGGAAATAATTTAATTACAAACCGTTGTCCCGTAGTTACCTTTAGCTTTTGCGAGTCTCTGTGGTAGAGGGTGTAAACCATGTGTCATAATATTCATTGTGGGTGTTTTCATGCACAGAAAGAAGACTATCTCTTTGGTTTATTAGCACGAATTAACTGAACGAAACAAGAATAGGACTTTTTTTTGTTTTTCATGTTTGGTTAAGTTCTGGCGGGGTATACCTGCATGAAATTAATTTGGCTAAGGTGGGTAAATGTTTTACTTTTGTGCAGAGTTTTTGTATGTTTTTTTTTTGTTTAAATAATTGAACATTTAACTCATGATCCGAGGTACAATTTTTGAAGAAACTAGTTTGAGAGGACAAAAGATTATGGAATAGCAAAGTACCTATAAGTTCATGAATTGTGTTCAGGTTTATGCTCGGTTTGCTTTGATAAACCGTCGCGTCGTGGAGTGTAAGGTTGTGGGTGTATAATATGAATGGTAGAAATAAATTTTATGATGTAGGAGATCAATAGTGAAAGATTAAGGAGCCAAACGGTTGCTGGATACAACAGTAGGCATGTGCGTAAAGCTCTGACTGGTGAGGATGACTGAGCATTTTCTTCGGTTTTTGATGAGTCCAATATTTCAGAAAGCAGAGCTGGAAGGATTATTGAGTGTCTTTAACAACATTTTCTTAGTACCTGGTCCCATTAGACAGTGCTCGAAGAAACCGTGATTGGAAAGACTGATTCTTCAGTTGACCTATGCATCAATGCTTTTTTGCGAGTAAATTACAGAGGCCAGGCAGGCAAATTTTCGTACTGATAAAGGCAGGGTTAGAATCATCACTTATCAGCCGCTTCCAAGTAGTTGCGTCAAAATTTTGTTTTGTTTTTTCATTAATACGTAGAAAGGTCTGTACCTACTTTGAAATCATATTTCTGACCAATGTACAGATAAATAAATAGCTGCCGCATCATTCTGACATAGGTTACATATAGGGAAAGCTTCTTATAACTATTTGCTTTGTGCGAGATTTTATTTTTAAGACGAAAGGAAGGAACAAATCCCTTTCCTGTGGAGCTTAACGGTTGAATTGAGAACCTTTTCCAAGGGAGTACTTGGTTTTTCTCTAAATTATCGTTAATTGAATTTTTGAAAAAAGGCCTATTTTGAGAATGCGGTTTTCTATAATTTAAATGAAAACGGTTGCAACGATTTTGACCAAAATGTATACATGGACTAAAATTGATGTTTTCGAAATTATTGCGTTCTAGATTTTCAATTCGAACCACCAAAAACGCTACTTTTCAAAACTGTTCATATCTCGAAAATGCCATACGGGGGGACCAAGGTAAAAATATGCCAAAAATTTCAAATATTTTATCGACATAAAATGAAGAGGGTCTTTCGCGAATACAAGAAGGCAGTTAGTTTTTTAATAAAATGTTTGATAGCACATCGTGCCAAACCATGTTCTCATATCGTACACGAGCTATGACAGTTCTTCTTCAGCAGTTTCTTATTGGAATTCTTTGGTTGTTAGTGCCAAACGTTTGTGTTTATAATATCCTACATATTTAAGTTATTATAACATTTTATTTAAAGTTCTTTAGGTATAAGACTTGTGAAACACAAGTCCTTTTATTGACAAATCCATTTATTTAACATTTATCCTTTACTTAATTTTTTTTCTTTGTGATCTCAACACTCGAATGCAATGTTAAATTTAATTTAAAAATTAAATTCTAAATGATCTCACTTAATTTTTATTGTTGAGTATAGACTTAAGATAAAGATTTCTTTAACTTCTCAAATAAAAACCATGAATTTTATATAATGTTATACTTATATAAATAAAATCTTTTGGTCCTTAGTTTTTAACACTTTGCGTCATTTAAATGCATGCCGAAGGTGCCCCACCCGGATGAAGATTATGCCCCACCATGTGCTGTTTTAATTTCTTTTTAACTATCAGAATGAAGCTATAATTTTAAAGAAATTATGCATTTTTGTAGTACAATAATCAATGCTTCCAAAAATAAAAAATTATTCAAATTTTTATTTGCATAAGGAGTTTTTTCCAATCTGACGAAAAAAGTGTTGAATCTGTCCCACCCTACCCTACTGTGACCTATATAATTAAGCCAAAAATGCATTAAATTTAAGTAGGTATATTTTTAAGTTTTCTATATGGTGTATTAGGTATTTAGATTTTGAGTTTGATTGGGGACAGTTTTTGATCTTTGAAAATTGTTAAAACTCGTTTGCGAAGGTTATTTTTCATTTTTCAAGGTTGTTAATAAATATTTGTATGAAATATTTGGTAGTGTTTTCAGAGTGGTCTGAATAACATCCGACAGATGGCGCTGTTGCTTCTGTATTTACCTTTTAATGCCAGCAATTCCTAACTCAATAATGGAATTCTCAGCATTGCAAAGTTTGAATTCTATCCGTGAAGTGTCTAAACTGTTTGGATTTTTTAGGACTATGCTTGGTAAAGTTTGAATCACACAGATGAGCAACATTTAGCAAATGGTAAAACTTATATCCATGTTCCTCACAATGTACCTATACTACTCCAAAGTTCTTAATTAAGAAGCTTTTCCTGCGGACACTTATACTTTTGGATGTCAGTCGTTCTCGTTCTAGGTTCCTGAGTAAGACTGGTTCAAAGGCAGTCTCCATTAGTTTGAAGTTCGTGTTAAATTCGTCTTTGGTCTGTCTACTTTGCTGAGTATTTTCAGTGAATAATGTCTAGGCATGCTTCAACGGGGTTTCAAAAGACGGACCAATTACGATGTATATTTCTCTTCAACTTTATTTACACTCAGAGTGAAATATGAAATATATATGAGTTGTTCATTTATTTCTAAATACTGCAAACAAATACTGCACATTTAAATGAACGCATCAGTTCAGGCGTTTTTCGCACTCACCAAAGTACCGCACTGTTCGATCAAAGTTGCGTGCGACCAAGTCGCGCTAATTAAAACACTTGTTTCTTACTTTTAAAATTAAACAATATTTATTTGGAACTATGTCCTTTATTATTGAAATACTTTTTACTAATTCTAAAAGGAGCTTAAGGCTACTATGTAGTTACAATAAGACTGTTGATAAATTCATCATACAGTCGTATTTATATACTTTTCTTATCTATCTACAAGGAGACCCAAGCGTACAATCGTCTTGCTTGATAATGAAGAAGAGATAATATTCCAACATTGTATACAAACGATATTATCTCTTTTACATATGTTATCATTGTAGCGTTGTGTGCAAGACTGTACTAGAGACTAAAGATATCATTGAATACAAATAATGTTATCTTTTTTCTCAATATGTTTTGCTATGGATACTTAACTCCCCCCCTTGTTAAACGAAATCGTCCCGATTTTTCGACGCTATTTTTAACATTTCTCTTTCATAAGTTTTGTTATATGCGTCAATCTTTTTTTGTTTTTGACGATCTGTTATACATTGTATAGTTTTTATCATTACGTACGTAAATGCTAGAATAACAATCAGTGTTACAATTGTGTATATAGTTGATAATATCGGTTTTTCTTCAAAAGGAATAATTAGTTTTTTTAAAGTATCTATGTTATCGAATTTGTACATTGTATCTTCTTTAATTATTTGGTCGATGTAAGACTCTGAATTATGATTTCTTAATATAACTTCTTTAATTTGCTTATGCATGTTTTTGTATATTTTATCGTCTAGATTTATAGTATTTTCATAAGTAACTAAGTTTATACCATTAATTGTTTGATTATTTAACTTATGCTTACCGCTTAATAACATAACACCGGATTCAATTTCTAAGTCGTAATCGTATTCTTGTTTAATGTTGCATTTTGAAGTTATATTCTTTAAAAGTGGAATAAGACAATTTTCTTCTTCAAAGTTAATTTCACAAATGTTTTTACTTAGATGATTTTGACAATTTCTTGTTCTTAAATAAGTTTGGTTACATAAGGCAATTGTTTTATCTGTAATGATTTTTCCATGTTTTGAATTTAAAGGTGTTACTTTATACAATTTACATGATTTAATTAGAACTGGATATTTATATATTGTGATGAAGAATTCATCAGTTCTAGCTAATAATATTTTAGAGTACTCAAGTATATTTATTATGGGTACTTGAATTATTTCATGTTGAATAATATTTTTAATGTCATCTAAGTCTAGGCTTTCTGATAAATATTCATTATTTTTTGCTGCATTAATTGTTCTGGTCAATAATAATAATTGTTCGTACACTTGTTCTATTACTAAATGTTCTTTAAGGCTCTGACCTTCGAATTGTTGCAAAATTTGTTCAAATCTAGAATTTATAGTTTTTTGTTTATTATTGTTTTCTATGAGATTATTTATACTCGTTTCTATGTTAACTAAGTCATAATGGTCAGGATTACCAAACACATATTTGAAAGCTGTTCCTAAAAAGTTAATTGATCTAGTATGCCTAGTATGTTCTTGTAATTGGTCTGCTAAATTCTTAATTTTACTTAACCAAATTTTTTCTTCTTGTGTAGGTTGATATTTACTAGTTACGATATTTACGTAAGGTTGAAATATCGAAGTCAGGTTGGTGGCATGTAACAAATAAGTTTGTTCTTTGAATAAATACACGTCATCTGTTTGCGTAAGTATAAACTTCTTGTTTAGTAACTCAGTTATTTGAACGTTTCCTTGCCCTTCTTGACTCTGTACAATTCCTAGTAATGTTAGGAATATTAATATTTTCGTCATCTGAAAAATGATAATTCTTTATGTTATCCTTGTGAATTTTTATTCCTTCTTTAGAGATTACAGTGTCTCCTTTATCTTCTTCTACTATTCTTGTTATGTATCTGGCGTTAGATTTCTTTCTAAGACCTGTGATTCTTACCATTATCTTATCTCCTTTTTTATACTCTCTGTGTCGAGTTCCTTTATTTAGACGTTCGATCACTTTTTTGGATGCTGAGTTTAGTTTATTTATTATAATTTCACTATTGCTATATTTATTTTGATTAAAGAAAATGTCTCTAGGTTTCAAACCGGTAACTGAGTGTATAGAATTATTTAATTCACGCACTGTTCTAAATATTTCTTCGATAAGTCTTGTTTTATTCTGAATTGTGAATATTCTAGACAGTTCAGTTATTGTACCGTTTACACGTTCTACCTGACCGTTCGCTGTCGATCTGTATACTGGAGTTTCTACTTTAGTTATGTTGTATTTCAAACACATTTGGTTCACCATTTCTGTTTTGAATCCCTTCTCGTTATCTGTCATGAGTCGTTCACATTTTGGGAAATAATTAGATAAGACCTCTTCCATAACGTCGTACAGTCTGTTTCGAGTTTCGATTTCCCGAAGGATTGTATATTTAGAATACTTATCTACTGTTACAAGGAAAGTATACTTGTCGTTGAAGTATATGTCCATATGAATGTGTGTTCCCACATGTGTTGGTATTTCTGAATTATTCAGAGGTTCTCTGATAGGTTTTCTTTCATATTTTCCAAATAGACATGCTATGCATTTTCTGTTGAAACTCTTTGCTTGTTTATTTAGATCGGGCCAGTAATATTTCTCTGAGATTTCTTGTATATTGTTACGTAACCCTCGGTGTGCTCTTTCGTGAGTTACCCTTACAAGTTTTAGTTGTTCCTCCAAATTTGTCACGTCTTGAAGTTTTCTTGGTGTGAATATAAATCTTACTAGTGGGAATTCTTTTTTTATGTTTTCACCATATTTGTATATGTTTTCAAATTTCGTATGCAAAGCTACAATCTTTTGGGGTTGTATAACTTCTTTCATCTGCCTTAGTAAAGAGTCTTTGTCCTTAAACTTTATTATGAGTCTTATTTTGTTACTAAAATAGATTTGTGTTTCGATATTATTTGTTATATCTTCAATAAGTTCGAACTGTGCAGTGTATGCATTAAAAGGTTGATTCACAGTTTTTATTATATCATTAGAAGAACTTTCAGCTGAATGTGCTGTTTCTATGGTAGAAGTATTTATGCGTTGACGTGATAATGCGTCAGCTACAAGATTTAGGTTTCCTGGTTTATAAACTAATTTTGCTCCAAAGTCTTCAATGATTCCCTTCCAACGTTTCAGCTTTGTGTTGGGATTTTTTTCTGATACAGAATATATAAGGCTCTGGTGATCGGTATATATGGTTAAGTCTGCTATACCATATATGTAGTTTCTGAGTTTTTGTAAGGACCATATGATCGCTAATAGCTCTTTCTCGTTTGTGCTATAGTTCTCTTCTGTCTTACTCAGTGTTCTTGACAAGAAGTGTATAGGTTGCTTATTCTGACTTAGTACGGCTCCAATAGCTATGTTGGATGCATCAGTAGTAAGCTCGAATGGTTTACTATAATCCGGTTGAAAAAGTTCGACTTGTTCTTTCAAATAATTTTTTAAAATTCTAATCGCTTCTAATGCTGAATCATTCAGATTTAACTTAATATTTTTACTTTGTTTTTTGTTTACTTTACCGTTATCTCCTCGTAAATATAATGTCAGGGGCTTGGCTATGCTTGCGTATCCTTTTATAAACTTACGATAGTAACCTGTAAGACCTAAAAATCCTCTCAAATCCTTTACCGTTTGTGGGACTGGAAAATTTTCTATAGCTGCTATTTTCTCAGGGTTCGTAGTGATTCTACCATGTCTGATTATGTGACCTAAGTATTCTACTTCTTCTTGAAAAAACTTACTTTTCTCATCAGATATTTTTAATGTGGCTTTATTGAGTACGTCGAATACTTGACTTATGTGCTGTATATGTTCTTCCTCAGATGAAGAATATATCAATACGTCATCAATGTAAACGTGTACGAATTTACCTACAAAGTCTCTCAAAATGTCGTCCACGCATCTCTGAAATATGCTTGGTGCATTTTTGAGCCCGAAAGGCATTCGTTTAAAATGATATTTTGCGCCATTTATAGCAAAAGCTGTTTTTTCTTTATCATCTGTTTTGATTCTAATTTGGTGGAAACCTGACTCCAAATCTAATGTTGTAAAGTACTTGGCTTTACCTAAATTTTGAATTGTCATGTTGACATCCGGAATGGGGTATCTGTCTGTTACAGTGTGAGCGTTAAGTTTTTGGAAATCAACAACCATGCGCCGTTTTGGTTTTCCTTTTTCGTCCAAACCTTTTTTAGGTACTGTCCATATGGGACTGTTATAAGGACTATGGCTTTTTTCTATTATATCGTCATGTAAGAGTTTCTGTATTTCTTTGTTTACGAATTCGTTATCTGCTATGGGATATGGATATTGTTTAACATAAACCGGATTATCATTGGTCGTCCTAATGCTTGCTTCTATAGTATCTGTAAAGGGTAACGGTCCTATGCTGTTATTAATCTTCATCAGTCTATCTATATCTGCTTTATAAATATTATTTTCCCCAATTATGTAATTAATTTTCTGAATAGATTCGACACTGCTTATGGTAGTTAGAGTCATATTACTGAAATTTATTTCCGCGTTTAGAACTTTAAGTCCTTCATATCCTAATATCATATCAAAAGACTGAATATCCTCTAATTCAAAAAATGTTATATTTTTCTTTAATATCCTAACTACTTTCTTTGTATCTACCATAGAATAACCATGCATTGTTTTTATTTTTATAGGTTTAATTTTAATTTTTTCGCTAGAATCGCATTTTCTATTAATGTAATTATGGGTTGCACCAGTATCAATAAGAATTTTATAAATTTCCTTAGAAATAGTACTAGTTAAATTTAAGCAGGGCAACCCGTCTACTAGTTTAAATGATCTATTCTTATGTTATTATTTACCATACATTCCGTTTCATCTGCTTCTGCATATGTACTGCTGACATCGTCTCTGCGTTGTTGTCGGGAGTTATTTACTCTCTGCTGCTTGAAGTTCTGCTGATAAGATCGTTGCGGTCTGTTGTGTGTGTTGAAACTCCCGCTGTGTTCACGTTTCGCTGGTGGATTATATACATCGGGTTTGTATTGATTCCAATTTTGTCGCTGTGCATGTACAATTTGTCTCGAGTTTATCTCCATCGGCTGTGGTCCTTGATTGTGTTGCTGCATATTATCGTATTGCTTCTGGGGTTGATAATTCGTTGTTTGGCTCGAATAATTTGGTCTTCTTTCGTTTCTGCGTTCATGTGGCATATTTTTGTGGTGCTTATCTTGAGTGAGATGTAAATGCCTGTGCACATTATCATGTTCTATTCTGCGAGCAATTGCGAATGCGTGTTCTAGATCATTTATTGTAGCTGAATATAATGATCCTCTTGTAAAGTTGTCACTCATACCATCAATGAATATACGAACTGCGTCGTCGTTAGCATTTTTAATTAGTCTGTCGATTATATTCGGCGGATCACCTGACATAGTGATTTTTGATATTATTAAATTGAGATTTTTATTTATCTCGTCGTGGTATTCAGACAGTGTGCTTCTTTTTTGCGTGATGGCTTTCATCATGTCTTGTAGCACGTATAGAGGTTCTTGATTAGAGTACGTATAATCTAATCTGTTACGTATCGCCTCAAAATTAAAAATTGTGTTATAATTAGTTAACACATTCGCGGCTGCACCCTGTATTTTACTTTTCACTATAGTCAATGCTGCTGCGTACTTACTGTGTGTTTTGAAGTTTTTAATGCTGTCCATTAATCTGGATGCTTCTTCGCGCCACGACCGATAATTTGATTGATCGCCGTTGAAAATAGGTAGGCTTTTAAATGCGTCTAACTGTATTTCACTACCATCTGTATATGTGGTTCTTATTTCCTCTAGCACAGGTATGTTTGGTACTATGCCTAATCCAGATTTTACTTCATTTAGTTTTGTTTCTAAATTAGTGTTTATTTGATTTTGGTTAGTTATTATTGCTGCTAACCTTGCATTCTCTGTGCGTGTGTGCTCTAGGGTTTGTGTTACTGTGTTGCTCCTGGTTTCTAAAGCTTCTAATCTTGCCATTAATACTGCGAGTTGTTCCATTTTGAACTCGTGTCTGTTGTCGTCGAATTTGTGTGTTTTTTTCCTCCACATATACACTTTCACTGAATTGCTTTGCTGCTTCGTACGAAGAAGCTATATTTGTACCTGCTATGCTAGGTAATTCTTGTAACCGGTAACGCGAGTGTTCTGTTTATACTAGATTTCACTACTTGTTCCCGAGGTCCGCTCGATTGAAGTTAAAAAGTATATTTAACCTCCTGGCAGGATCGCCAATTAAAACACTTGTTTCTTACTTTTAAAATTAAACAATATTTATTTGGAACTATGTCCTTTATTATTGAAATACTTTTTACTAATTCTAAAAGGAGCTTAAGGCTACTATGTAGTTACAATAAGACTGTTGATAAATTCATCATACAGTCGTATTTATATACTTTTCTTATCTATCTACAAGGAGACCCAAGCGTACAATCGTCTTGCTTGATAATGAAGAAGAGATAATATTCCAACATTGTATACAAACGATATTATCTCTTTTACATATGTTATCATTGTAGCGTTGTGTGCAAGACTGTACTAGAGACTAAAGATATCATTGAATACAAATAATGTTATCTTTTTTCTCAATATGTTTTGCTATGGATACTTAACTCGCTCTCTTATTTTTCTCTTTCGCTGTCATTTTCTGCCCTACTTTCACAAATAATATTTATTGTGCGCATTTTAATTAAACTCCTGTAAAATAAAAGGCTTCACCAATGTGGGATTATCCTTATCAAACAGATTGATATGCTTGTAAGTGACTGATGTAAATACCATTTGCGGGAATCCACAGATTCCATTGAAGCAATGCAACCCGCATGCAATTAAAAATATTGCAAATTTATATTTTATATATTGGACAGATGTATCTACGTATGTTTGGTAACAAACGCTTCTACTTGCCAAAACAAAAAGGATACCCTGATCGTTGGACAGACATGCGGGACAGGTGATAAATTACATTTCGGACGTTTCATATGAGCGAAATGAGATTTATTGCAATACGTGTATCATGCTGGTAAGACATCGTGTGGGCGAAACATTTCACAGCGGGACGTTCAAAAGTTTTAATAAATCCCCGAAATGAATTTTATTTTTTCAAACTGCGAGCAGAGCATGGGCTTTTAGGGATATCACAAAAATAAATTATTGATGACGTGCCTTACTGTTTTAAAATCATTCAGTTTGCAGAAAAGCTGATCTTTTGTGTGAGATTATTTTTGTAAAGCGGTTTTTCCGTTGCAGGAAAATATTTTAACGTGATGGGAGTGATACTTGTACAACTTACAGCTAGGAGGACTTTTAGGTAGATTGATGAACAATGGGCAGTGATAATAATACGAGCGTTGCCTGACTTCAACTGGGCGAAAAACCATTTAAAGACATAAGGCCTGTCTGAGTAAGATTTTAGTTAGTGGTTATAAATCAGAAATATCCCTCAACGCTTGGCAAGTTCAAAGATGAAGATACCTAATCGTTGTAAGGACATCGGTTTGTTTGAAGCACATATCTACCTATACTTCTGTGGTGTTTTAAAAGAAATTGTCAAGTGGGATACTCACAGAGTGAGGATTTTATACAAACGATTTTCGGGTACTGATTTCGGTTTTTTTTCTTCCAAAACATCATCTGATATCACTAGAATGAAATCGCCTTCCCCAAAGACGAAATCCGCCCTTACTTCTAATCGGAAGCATTTGTGTCATTTTACGAAAAAATTACAGCGAATGAAGTGGAAAACCACCTCTGCTGATTGGAAAAAACAACACTAAAAAGTTTCGATTCAAGACTTCATGGTTGTAATTTGCGTCTCAAGCAGATAATTTCGCTAAGGGATGAAATATTAAATTACAACAAAAAATGGTTAATTTACGAATAGATTTTTGCAATTTGCAATCCATTTAAGATCAAATTGATAAATATTTGTTGCAAGTTACGATCGGTTGTGGCAATATGTTTTTCTCGTTGGATCGCATTATTGATAATGAAAAGTGTTGAATCGGGACTTTAGAGGGTCAATATTTTCACTTCTTACAATTTTTAGAATTGCGAATAAAACGTCGTGAACTAGGAAATCCTGAGCTAAGCAGTAAAACTGCACAAACTTTTCGTGATTTTGCGCTCGAACAAAACAATCTGCAAAAGGTCTGAGTCATCAAAATAGAAGACTTAAATTTTCGTAGCAATTGCTACGTTTTATTCATATCGATGTCAAAAGTTGGAGGTAACTCAAATCAGTTTTATTCACACGAGACGTAGCAATTTCTTCGACTTGGACTAATTATAAAAGCAATTTCTACGTTTTATTTTTACCACCGGTCCTATGGTAAGAGACTTCGTAAACTAAGTAGATAGATAGGTAGGGGTCTCAATTTTAATAGCTGATTCGAATTGGTTAGTGATTTATAAGAAACCCCTGGTGCAGCCTGTGGATTTCGAGAAGGTTATTCCCCGAGACCATCGCGAGGGTTTGTCATTTGTCTAGAGCTCGCCCTAGCTATAGACCCGGGCATGGGCAGAAATAGTGAACTCAGCAACCGCTCGCGTCCTTTGTATCATGTTACTTGGAAAGGCCACCGGAGACCGAATTGACATATAAGTGAGGCCTTGAATTCCCAATTTGATCCAACCCAAATCATTCACTTTGCATACATTATTATTGGCCTGACCTTGAATCGAGCACGACGTATAGCTTTTATTTCGATTGCCTTTAACAGCAGGCATTCCCAACAATACGGCCATAAGAACACAATCGCAAACAACATAAATATTCGACACATCTTGCAACATTTTCCGCATACCTATAAGGAGGCCCGTGCTCGCAATTCCCAAAACACAATACTGCGCACATTTTATTTTTAGGTTCAATAGTTATTGTGAAATGTTGCATAATCGGCATCGGCAAGGCAACCTACCGCATTCGCATTCGTCGTCGCCATCGCCATCGCCACAGCCGCTGTCGTGTTCAGCTTCTTTTGTTGTCGAACTTCAGTGTTCCGTTTCCGGGCGAATGAGGACCTGCACCCTCCAACCCTCCATTTTACCCCCGGCTGCCAGCACCATACGACACCACACATACACCCTGTTGACCCCCGATCTATTATTTCAAATATTATAGTTCAGTAGGATTTTATTTTTCGTTGCATGAAAATGAAATATTAAAATAGGATAAATGCCAGAGAATTTTTTTCCAAGTTTTTTGTTACCTATTCGATTTGCTGTTTTTTTTAGGTTGCCTTTCTGCGAGCAACTTTAACGTGCAGAAGGTGGTCCGGCATCAGGCTTGAAGGCTGATATGGCAACATTGTTGACTAAGTTTTCAATGATTATGTAGGTATATGTGCAACTAGGATACGTTGCTGAACAGTTGGCCGCACACAATTGTAGAGCATTTTGCATTGTCTGGTGAACTGGTGTATTCAGGACAGATGCTCTTCCTGCATTACAAGGTCCAGGCAGGACCTATTGAAATTCTAGGCGGCACTACAATATCCAAACGAAATGGAGACGAAGATGAATGAATGCGATGCTAAGTTCCAAGGCGATAGCTGATTGCTTTGAAAGTTTTGTTATGGATGAGGGTTGGGGGATATTTTTCCATTCCTCCTCTTATTACTCGTTCCTTTTTGTATTTCTATTAACAGGAAACTGAAAAAAAGAACCATAATACTACTCTTGGGATTAAGCCAGAAGCGCAGAGCGAGAGAGAGTGTCTACCGCACACAAAACTACCACGATGCAGTATATCGACACAACAGTGAAATATTTGAGGTCATTAATGAGAAAGTTTTGATCCCGCAACGAGTTGTTGGGAGGACTTTTTTTTTAGTTTTATAATGCAGAAAACTACTGCAGGGGATGACGGGAGGCAAAACTGGTCTTTATAGTGCGGTGCAGATGAAAAGTTTCTCAGATTAATGAGCCACTAAAGAATGTATGCTTGCGGTGAAGGCTCCGTTGAACAAATGTTACTGCAGTGAGCTATTATATAGGGATGCGTTAAGCAGTCATTAGTATCTAGCTAAGCAGTAGGAAGTTTCCCCAACTCAGAAACTTTGCAGATTACACTTTGTGCATGGTAAAGTGCAACAAAATAATTAACAAAAATATTCGTGTCTGTCAATAGAATCGGAAAAAGACTGGCGACAACGAAAAGTTTTGCACTGATTAAAAACTATTAATAAAATGCATTCGAAAAGCGTTTGTTAAACGTCTTCCAATGTGGGTATAGAGACATGGTAGTGGGTATGCCACTCAAGTCTCTTGGGTCTTCCTACTACAACAATGTGCTTGAGAATTAAGCTAAATCACACTGCCAAAGATATGAGCAAAGTTCTATTAGCTTGGCCCCAAAGTATACTCATTCTTCCTACAGCGTATAGAGACGAGCAGTTCAACTGTGGTTAAAAGAAATAAATAGTTGGAGCATAGGACCGTGGGACCCTTGGCCTAGCATCTCAGAACCATTCCTTTGCTTGAGTTTTTCACTTTAGGGACGAATGGAAGGGATCTTCAATTTTATTGCGAGTCCAAACGAATAATTGAGAAGCTCTTTCACGACTGTTACCTATACACTCGGACGTTAGTCAGACGTTGGCGAGAGGTGGCTAAGTGGGAAAAACTTTAAGAGTTATTTTGGGAATCGAACTGGGGACCCCTCGCTTAGAAGTCCAACACACTAACCACTTAGCGAGTGTGGTTACCACTTAAAAAAAAATAACGACTCAAATTGAAATACAATTTTACCAAACCAAGTAAAAAAAGCTACCAAAAATCTAAAAGTTGATAAAGTGCGACGGAAAAAAAATCGAACAAGTCGTATTTAAGATTCAATTAAACCACATGTGCCAAAAGAACTTTGTCGTTTTTTAAGCAATTTAACGACGGCTACTTAATAAAATAAAATAAATAAGAATTCACAAACTGAAGTACTTTAAACGCAATGTTTAATTGAATATAACTTTTTTTATAGAAAGAACTTTGTCAGTCTGTCTACGTACTAAAAAAATAAGAAAATGAGTGCATCAAGGAATTTTTTGAATATTTTATTCAAAATATATTAGATTTACAGGTGATGAATGTGCAATGCGTTCACTAAGAAACCGTTTGAAACTATTTACATAAGAAGCTATCGAGTTCATAGTTTTGGCTCTTGTTTAAAAAACTACCAAAAGGAGATAAAAAGTTTTCAAAAGTGGCAACCGTGAGTTGGACTCATAGGAGATCCTGGTCTATCTATTACAGTAAAACCCGGATAAGTGCCTCACCTTAAATTCCCAATTTAATGCACTTATGCGGGTTAGGCAGTTATAACAAAAATCCGCATAAGGTGCTCCGAATTTTTGTTCTTAAAAAAAGGTACTTATGAAAAAAAGCTTAGTTAACTACCCAACCACAAACAAATTTGGTTACGAAGCCTCGGATAAGGACGGATTAAACTAAAAAAAGACAATGACTTTCGGAGCTGCACGTGGAATGTTCAAACCCTGTGCAGACCGCGTGCAGACGATAAAGACGTTAAAGACTGCTAAAAGGCAGACACCACCGATAGCCAAAAAGTGCGGTGATGGGCAAAAGAAGGATAAAAAACTGTGACATCATTACGGTGATTGCTACAGGGAACAGAAGCAGCGTCGATTTGGATGTGGATTCGTTGTGAGCGGCGGGCAAGAAGGTTTGAACTTCCGACACGTTAGTGAACGCCTAACAACAATCCGCATCAGGGCTAAATTCGCCAACATCAGGAAACGGTTAATTGACTTTTCTGCGTGACATAATGTTACTAAAGCTAGCACACGGTTTCCTCACGAATTGTAGCGCCTAGCGCCACCTAAGTAAGTAATAGAATACTGGAAGCCTCAGTACTCATAGTTGCCCCTTATGTAAAATTTGACATTGTCATTATTAAGTTTGACATTTTTGTTATTAATCGTACTCAGAACATTCTGTCATACGAGTGGTTTAACTCATGTGAATCATTTGCTACAATTGATAAAGCTAAGAATATTAGCAGCGCTAATGAAGCTTAGATCACTGAGGAAGTAGTTACTTAAGTAAGCCCTCTTTCAATTGGATAGGGCGGGGCAGTTGCAGAGGAGGTGGATGACAGACTCATCTTCCTCCTCATCCATGCAGCTTCTGCAAAAGCCATTGTAAGGCGGTCCGAGTCTACGCGCGTGTCTATCCAGAATACAATGCCCGGTTATTACATTAGCGACTAGCGAGATACTAGATCTGTTGAGTCGCAGAAGCGCCTAGGTTCTTTTAGTGTCCAGGGTTGGCCAAGTAAGTCTGGCAATGGCAACGTCGCAGTATCCTAGATGTTTCCATTTATGTCTTGCTTTACCTGTTGCGTCCGCGTGAATGAGTTTTTTTTTTTAGAGTGGGACAGCGGTGCATGCATGTTGCGCAGACTTAAAAATCAACACCGGAGGAGCCTATTCTTGCCAATTTGTCAGCTGCACAGTTCCTTTTGCTTTTGTTATCTGGAGTCGGCTTTAAGCCAAACCCTAGGCTTCCTTTTAGGCCACATTCTTCCTTTTTGCCGCTATTACTCCAAGGCTGCTAATTTTACAATTGTCAACTACACCTACACCTACATACACGTCGTCCACCATCCGCCACCTGTAAGCTGTGACCCCCTGAGTATGACACCTTCAACTGAAAAGTTCACGCCTTTAAGGTCCTCTAACATATTTTCCAATATCAGGCGATAGACTGACGAACGCCTATCATTCAAGGGATCATAAACAATTTATCACAATGTACCACTACAACCTCACTCGTCGCCGATAAATATTTATTTTCAAAAGCAGAAATACACTAGAATTAATTCATTTTGTTAAGCATTTTAAAGTGCACCAACAGAGTGGCCTGTCACCATTTCATGCCACTCAACCGTATCATGCACCTGCCTTTCAAAAACGCCACAAAGTCTTAGCTGCGACAGGACATCCTCATTTTTTATTCCACAGTACGTATACACATTTGAAAAACTTCAGACAAAAACAGAAGAGAGAGGAATGAGCGATTCCGAAGTTTATTTGCATAATGCCCCTCCTGTGTCAGGACGATGAGGAAAACAGCATTTTATTTCTGAATAAATTTCATTTGGAACACAAACAATCTACGAGAAGCCTTAAAACCGATATTCAACTTTTTAATGTAAGCTCCATAGCCGCAGCTTTGCTCTCACACACACACAGCACCATCGCGGTGTCCTTTTGACAGCACGCTGCACAACTGCTTGGAGATATTAGATTTGATGTTAGCTACACTTTGAACGGGTGACACTGCTATATGTCAACAGAATGTGCTCCTTTTGGCGCAAGACGACGACAGCAATACACAGTTTTATCAATGTATGTGTGTATAACAACCCCACAGCAATATAATACAAAATGCAAATGAAATTCCAACCTCAGCACAAGCATAATGTGAATTCAATGGCTACGTTCAGGATGTTTCTGCCGAGTCCGTTCCGGGGGCCAACAAATTCTGCAATTATATTCACCCGAGTCGGGAACATGTAGTCCTTAAATATTTCTCAAGGAATTCAAATTCCATGCTAGTTGGAATCACTTTAACCCCAACCAGGACCGGAGGCGTTACGTGTCCCAATCCCGAATCTTTCCAAATGAACTCCAGATCAACACTCCTGCGAGCCATGTTGGCTTGTAACAAAGAGACCACACATTTTGGTTAGCATCCCTTTCAGCTACATCGCCACAACAATTCCGGCCGGAACTGTGAAAACGCCACCTTGTCTCTGATATGGAAACGCCTATCGGTCGGACAGCATCACATTCATGTGGGTGGCATATGCGGAGCGAGCAAACTTTTAAGTGGTAATGACTTCCGACAAAAAAGGCAGAGGCCCTGTCAGCATCACTTTATCGCCGGCAGGCCAAATAAACATTATCTGTGGCATTTTGCTCCTCTGGATGACATTATGCAACCAACACCACAATGCGTCGTCGTTGTCGTTGCAACGGCCGACTGAGTGCGTTTGGACGCTGGTGGTCACGTTCTGCGTGGAAAATTAATTCTGACGCCTTTCGAATCGCACTGTTGATGGTGGACGCACTGAAGCAGTATCCCCCACCAGCAGCCCGTTGAAGTGCTTTTCTCCAGAGGCACTCGGGACATGTAGTATTTGGTGGATCGAAAACTGATGGAAGTGGACAGACCAGCTTTAGGAGGCTACAAGGTCTGGCGAAAACACTGAATTAAATTTCCATTCATCTCGGTGGTGGTAGCACCTCTTTCGTGTATGTTGTTTGTCTTACCAGGAACATGCATACAGGACCTGGTTTTGCGTGTGCAATGTACATAAATGGCGTGACTTGAAAATGTCGTCTGTTCCTGGAAGTTTTATAGGAATTTTTCCTAACGATTGGGGGTGGAAAATAGATTTTGAGCATAGAGTCCTTGAAAGACTTATTTTGTACTATCGGTAGCGGAGAAAGATTTAAAAAAAGTCACCGAAACTCCGAAAACTTTCGAAAGAGTGCCACACCTACTTCTTTGTATTAAAAGCGCGTCAAGACCTGCCGCCATGTGAATGAATTTATGTTTGTTAATCTTTTGCTTATGGCTTGGTTTGTCGAAAGTATATACTTTATACACTACAAAAGATTTCATGTGGGTTTTTTGATTCTTTTAACTGTAAACGTCCCATAATGCTTTCGGTACTTCGTCTGGCATTCGCACTGTTTTTTCTTTTAAGCAAGTTCAGCTTGAAGCAGCGACTGCTCGTGATAAGGAAAATACGAATAACCAATCTTCACCACCGTCTGCAATGACAGAAGACAACTTAGGTCTCGCTTACCTACATGTACATCGCTATTGTCGCAAGAAGAGAGCTTAAACTGTTTCTTTTAACAGCAACGCTAGACTGGAAGAGACATGGAAAGTCAGGCTTAGTTGGTTAACCAGATTGGAAAACGAGAAAAGGGGGAAAACTTTTAGGGGGACATTGGGGGGTCAAAAACATTAACTTACATCAAAATGCTCTCAGTTTTCAGTTTCAGACTGAACCCTCAACGACCCATACAAATCTCAACACTAAAGTTACCATAGGTGGTACCGCCGTGTTTTAGGTATAAAAGTCGTATAAAATTAATTATTATTTTTAAATTATCATAGCACACACTCGAAATGGGTGCTTCTTTGTCAGGTGGTCCAAATCGTTCGACATCATTGTTAACACGTTTAGATTTATTCAATCTAATCTTTACGGAACCCATGATTCATGAAAACCATGGTTATTCGTGAGACAAACCGAAAGGCGAAGCAAGTCATCCAACCATCGAAGGTAATGTTCGTTTACAGACGAGGCGATCCGACCCCAGATTTACATGGGTGGTGCAATGCTTTCACTCAAAAGCAGTAAGGCGGCATTTACATGATGTGAAATTAAGTTCGATTTTCCGATTCACCAAAGAAGTAGGTACTACTAATGGTACTAGACTAATTCGCGTTTCTTAAGTAATATGGGAGTTAATGAAAGAAAAAGGATATTTCAATGGAATACAACAAGCTGGGTGTGTGAAGTATTACCGACACTTTTTTTCTTATTTGAAAGGGCCATGTATCCCATTTGGTCGGCGCAGTGGCTTAGTGGTAGTGTGTTGGGCTACTAAGCGAGGGGTTCCAGGTTCGAGTCCCGAAAGGGCCAAATTACATCTTAAGGTTTTTTTACACTGCGCCACCTCTCGCGAACGTCTGACAAACATCCGAGAGTAAAACTGTCATGAATAAGCTTCTCAATTAGCCGTTTCGAATCCGCGTAAAATGGAAGATCCCTTCCATACGTCCCAAAAATTGAAAACCCACACAAAAACGAATGGTTGTGAGAAGCTAGGCCTGTATGTATCCCATTTTATATGGAGTATATAACATCGTTCAAAAGTCGGCCGCAGTTTGGGAGGCACAGATTCGAGAGGTCGAGTTACTTATGAATGACTCTGCCAAATAGATCCGCATTGCTTATGTTTGTTTTGAGGGCATCGATCGTTTGCGGCTTATTGGCATAGACTTCGACATCAGCAAACTCAACAAGAAAACGTCTAGCGGGTTCAAATCGCACGATCTTGGTGGCCAATTCGCATTACTTCTGCCTATCAATCAATTTGGGCCAAAGGAATTGGGTTTAAAACGTTTTTCAACGCACGCCGTTTATAGTGATGGTCTTACCAACGTCATTTTCATAAAAGTGCAGACCGATGATGCAGCCGTTCTAAAAATCCGCACCAATAAATATAATTTTACAGATGCATTGCCACTTGGTGAACTTTGTGTGGTTTATCGCTGTCCCATTTACGGCTTGTAAAAAGAGTCATTCGTCCAAATATGCAACTTGTCGCTAAAGATGATTTTTCGGCTAAATTGGGGTCGTCTTACAAACGCTCCCAAGCCCTGTCAGCGATCAAACTGCCAACTTTAAGTTTGCGAAAGGCGAGGAATTGACTGCCTCCGGTTCTCCTCTATACTTTCAAGATCTGCGGAAAAGTTGTCTGCCGATCTGGCATTTCTTTGAAGTACGGGTGTTGGCTTATTGCTTACCCGCTTCCCTTTTGAATTTAGCCAAACCTAACGTTGCAGAATCGATTTTGAAGAGCCGCGTCTTCCCTAAAATTGGCGCAACGTTTGCACTGACGAACACTCATTTTGATTATAAACTTTCATCATTCGGACGTGCTGCTCAGTCGTGTAACTTGCCATGGTGATTTGAAATCAGTTACCTATACTAAATAATTAACACCAGATTAGACAGAGGCCATCAAAATGGCAGACGGGATATTTGAAAACAGTATTGATGCAAAAAAATAAATGCAATCATCGATCCAAAACTATCAAAATAAATTCTATGAATATTTCCATTCTGAAGACGCAAGTCCATTCACCAAAAATAAAACTACCCCCCAAGGACTATCCTACTCACTTGTAACGTGCCATGGCAAATAAACGAAAGACGGAAATACCAAATTCGAAATCCAAAATTCGGCCATCTATTCAATGCCATTTCTAAAAACTGTCTGCCCCAACAGAACAATCATGTCAATTCACAAATCCACTCAATAAATAAATATAAAATTATTTACAATCTCTCTATAGCACGCCAACTGTGGAAATATTTTTCCACACTCCAACAATGCGGATTACAACAGACCGGCACCGCCCTCGCATGGGATATCATCATCGATGCAAAAACTTCCGTCAACCAATTATGATTATCGCGCAATTACTGCGGCCATCCGCTTTTGTCCGACAAACAGACGTTCGAAAATTGGCCCCTTGCCACGATTGCATGCGAAAGTGTGAAATATATCACAACAGCGTCTAAGTACCCTCCGCACAAGAGTCTTGAAGTTGAATAAAACCATTAGCACCAAAGAGCGCCCCGCCAAAGGCCAAGCGCTTCGATCCGCTGACAGATTTATTTATTTTTGCACTAGTCCACGCTCACAACTGTACCGCCATAAATCAGTCAATGTAGATACAATATTGCACTCGAAGAATTATGAACGAATAGCCACCGCGGTCGGTAGTTTGGTAATTTTGGATTGTAAGCTTTTTGGCTATTTTTACAGCTGAAATATTTGAAAATTCTGCTCGCGATTATTGGCAAAGACTTGGCGCTAAGTATATGCGCGACAAAACGGCTGTGGAATTCGCCTCATCCAATGCTGGCTGGACTCGATTGTGTAGTGATGACGGAAAATTAATTTTAGAGTACCTACATATTTGCCCAAAGGGACGTTGTAATTATGTTTGGCAATAAATTGAAGGTCGTGTTTACAGATTCAACAGATTTATCAATTCCAAATGTTTGGGGAGGGAGCGCCACCCGGAAACAGGAAGAGAATCACATTAGTGGCTCGTGTTGCGGATGGCAACTAATTGAAGTCAGCCATGTAAGTGAATCCATTACATCCGTATTCCGTAGTCCCTTTGGTGATTTGTTTTAATTGAATTTTCAATTTTGGAATTTAATATTACTACCGCTAACTAATCGGTTTTTGCTTATTGTGCAAACCGACAAAATACATTGTGGGGCGCTTGTTGTTTGTGGAGGTGTTGGTGGGTGCATGAAAATGCTTCGCTTAACAATGGCTAATATTAGATTATCGGCAGATAAAACAAACCAGCAGAATAAATATGGATTTTTTGGTTGTTGGTTACCTAGAATGCAAATCGGACTCGGATTTGAATTGTAAAATGCATGAACTAATTAAAATGAGGCGCTGAATACATTTAACACGCCACAAATGCATGAATAACTTAAAATTTATGCGGATTAGTTAGATATATATTTTTATTCATAAGCTAGCTGGACCGGTGTTCGTCGGCCGTGTCGGCGACTTCTCAATATTCGATGAGCAACATTAAACAAAATCCAGTTAAAATTGCACGTAAACAGCGTTTGCGACGTGTCAATCAGGCGACAGTTTAAATTTAAAAAAAAGGCAGCACATGACACAAACAGACATACTTTGCCGCACAAACGAAATTCTTTCCAGTGGTTGATCTAGCTCGGATTAAAGTTATTAGTATTACCTTCTTTTAACTTTATATAATTGAAAACAAACTCTATCAATAATAATGATCTTGAGGTTATGACTACCTACTCTAACAGCGCGGGCATTAAGGAAATTGAGATAAGGAAGATAGGAAACTCCGATGCACATTGGTTTTAAATGGCTGTAGATTGTACTGAGGAAGAAACACAGAGCTAGGTACACATTCGTGTTGTACGGCTTATGAATGAATCTCTATATTTCATAGTACGACCGAAAACAGGCTGAATATCAAACTGATGGGCATTCCTAGCATGACGGGTATTGCGGTTGAATTGTTAAAGGGGCGGAATACAGCTGGCGATTTCGGTTGAGTAATGTTTGTTAAAGAAGCAAGAAAACAGTGAGAGGTTCTTCGAGGTTCAAGCGAATTTATTGAATTCGCGATATTCCTGTCTCCGATTAGTTTTATCGACCGATTGTGGATCCTATCCAGTAGGTGCAGTGAAGTTTTTGGCACACCAGACCAGATATGAGAATTGAACTCAAGTTTGGGGCGAATGAACGCCTTAATATTAGCCAGATCAGAAGGGGTAAAATCTTTCTAGCACCGTTTGCGGAAAACTAGACATTTCGGAGCGTTCTTGGCGACTTCGTGTATATGGTCATTCCAACGAAGGTTGTTATGAACAAACAAACCGAGAATGAAAAATCTTTCGGTTTTTGTGATCCAAGTCCCATTTATGGATAATAATGGCTGAAGGCTGAAGGAAGCAGATAGCTTTGTGTCTTGAAAGCATTAAATTCCACCCTGTTGGTTGAGGCCCAAGGTCAAGGTCAAGGTCGGAATGTAGTGAGCTTTACATACGTTGTCGTTCAAGTTCTACGGCCGAAGAGCAGGGACGTGAGTCCTGGAATGAATCTGAGAAGGCGAGGGTGCTGTCATCAGGGAAAGAGTGAATTGGATTAGAAGTTATAGACAAAAGATTATTTATAAAACTAAGAAAGAGAGTCGGAGACAAAACGGAGCCCTGGGGAACACGAGCATTTAAGTGGTGAATTTCAGACTTGAAATCATCCAAGACAACTTGATTTGAACGTTCAGAAAGGTAGTTTCTAATCCATTGAATAAGAGATGCATCGATCCCATAACCACGCATTTTCGACAAAACAGCTTCATGCTTAACTCTGTCAAATGCCTTTGACATATCAAGCGCAACAATCTTCGATTCATCGGAGTGATGGAGCGATTGGTCCACTTTTCGGTGAGGTAAGCCTTCAAATCACCAGTGGATCTGTTGCTACGAAAACCGTACTGCCGGTCATTAAGAAGTTTTCGTGATTCAAGATATTTCATAAGCTGACGATTTATCAGCGTTTCCATGACCTTAGAAAGAATATGGACATTAGTGCTGTGGGTCGATAATTGGTGGGAGAAGTGTCCAGACTAAATTTGTCGAACTAACAATGGCGAAATTTTTCGTACAAAATTGTGATATTGTGAAGGTTAAAATTTGTTATTAGTAAGACTCGACGACATTAGTGCAATTTTTGTTATTTGGAAGTAGGACAGTCTGCGAATCGGTACCGTAGGGCGATCTTTTCCGTTTCGTATGGTGGGTAATCAGCATATTGCATCTGCCGTATCTGACGGACATCAAGCACATCAACAATATAGTTAAGGAATACTAAGTGGATAAGATTAAGTGTTTCTACTTTACAATTTAAATAATTCAAATACTTTTACTCTCTTCCGGCCACAAAAATATCGAAGTCTCCAGTTTCATATAACAGAGAACGATAAGGAGACATGGTTGAGCCACTCTAAATCACGCAGTCTTTATTTATATGCCACTGCATTGGAGCTTTTTGAAAACACACAAACACTTGTATTGCTGGAAATAAAATCGAACTGACAAAGCAATCCAAACCATTCCACAAAGAACATTATCTAATTGCAGAATTAAATTGGCAATTATAAAATCACGTATTTTATAATATGCTTTGAAAATGAATCTTCCAACCAGAACTAATGTGTTCCGCACTAATTGAAATTCCTCAACGAGCTGACGTCAGCAGAGCTTTAGGGGTTTGAATCGAAGTCATACGACAAACGGATACGAGTATTCCTGTCTCGATGAAGTAGACAGTGGTATATACAAATACATATGTTTTTGGATAGGACTCTGCTACGCACACTATGTGAAGTCAATGGAGATGGTAAGTTCCTTTCAAGCGTATCGCTTTTGTTGGAGGTTGCTACTATTCGATGGAGCACTCAGACACAACTACTGGTCCATTGTACTGCCAAAAAAGACACCTTACATTGCTGTACTTAGTTTTCCCGTCTTGCGCAGAAAGATGAGAAGGAGCTTTAGTGATGAAGAGCTTAAATGTTCGGCACTCACCACGTCAGCCCCAAAATTCGCCACCTGATGCGAGAAAAGGCAGGACAACTACAGAGGAAGTGCTCCGCTGTCATCCTCTCCACAAGCAGGACAGATGGTGGTGTCGCTCAAGCCCAATACATTTAAGTGTTTGGCAAAAGCTTGGTGGCCCGAAAGGACACCCACAAGCCATCTACAGTCGATTCTCCTGAGAGACAGAAGGAAAGACGCTGACCTTTTGCAGATGTCCGGACGCAGTCGTTTGGTCTGTCTACATCCAGCGTCACGCCACATAACTTGGACGAGGTAAGAGGGTTAAGCAGCGCTTTTAGTGCAGCTTGGCTATCACTGCAAACGCAAATGCTTCTAGCTCTCCACCTGTTTGTCACAATAAAGTGCATAGCCATAAAGAAAGCGAAAATCTCCTTTTGGAAGACAGACGCATGGTTCCCTAAGGGATATTGTAGTCTAACGTTCTCGCTTTCCCCGAAGACACCCGAACCTGACCCCTGTCCGGTTCTGGAGCCATCCGTGAATATACGTTGGCATTCTCTCCCTGGCTCAGAGTCTGGCCGAAGCCATTCCGTTGCCTGAGGAAAGTAGACGTGATAGTTTTGTCGCAGTAAGATTACTATTGTCATTGCGTCATTGGATATGCCCATAAGACAGAGGTCGAACGATAATTCTCTCACAAGTTCATCAAAATTGCAATGCGCGTGGTACCAAAAGTCTCTCTTTAACCGAGAGATGGATTTCAGCGTACACCCCATGATAAAAATATCAAGGGGGGAGGTTCATCATAGCATCTAGAGCAGAGCCCGGAGTACTGGGGAAAGCCCCTGTGCAGCCGAGACAAACCGTTCTTTGAATTTTGGCAAAAGAGGCAGTAACACGTTTCCGCGAAAGACTCAATTCAAATCCAAAACGTGAACTTATTTTACTTAGATTTAACGAATCCCTGGGTGGTAAGTGACTTTAAGTTAGGTGGACTTTTCCAGAGTATCCCTAAATGTAAAAAAAATGCTCTATTGTTAATCTGACTGCGCTGAAGCAACACTTTTGCATTACGCCCCTATTAGTGTACAGTTTGAGGAGTTCAAAGAGTACGCTGGGTTCGAGATCATACGCAACATTGCATTTTTTTTTTTTAATTCCCTGCCCAACGGCTGACACTGCGACCTTCAAGATCTATTGTATCGTGGAGGGATTGTTTAGACCAGTGAGGGCCAGTATGTCCTTAGCCAGTATGTCTTTCGCAAAGGTGACGTGAATCGGCCACCAACATCGTGCGATTTTCTTGAGGGGCTTCCTAAAGTCGCAGGTCTAGGTATGCCAATAAGCCGCAATCGAGCGATGCCCTTAAAGCCAACATAACCAAAATGGCTTGAATTCATCAGGATCAATGCGGCCGGCAATCATTTTAAAAAAAATTACGAAATTAAATGTAAAAGCGCGCTAGTAACAATTTTGGAAAACGTAATGCTGCCTTGAAGTGAATGCGCGCTGAATGAGTAGAGTATTACAGCTTAATTTGGGTTTCGATTTGGCTATAATACAAACATTCAGAGCAGACTCAAACTTCTAGTCTTCTTTCTTCTTCCTGTCAAGCTGTTATAAATGATTCTTAGAAATAGAAAACAAATCATATTTTATAACAGTATACCATATCGAAAACCAACCTTACTGCGGATAAAATACCATTTATTTATATTTGCTCCCCAAAACATCTAAAGAAGTCAGAGTTGCCACATAAAAAAAATTTGTGTAGATACGTTATTTACACACATTGAATTAATTAATTTGCATTTAAGAATCGTCAAACGGGTCTTTTAAAATTGTGGTTAATTTGCGGATCCGTGCAACTTCGACTATAATCGACTGCTCTATGACCTCACAGACTGTTTTCTGTTTTCCTTTTAAATTTGAAAACAGTCAAACGCTAGTGATAGTCAAAAGTACAAAAGAACTTTACGATATGTACGATCTAAAGGCGGTCAAACGGCGGAAGTTGGATTTCGGTTATCTCGGAATATAAACGCGTTGCATATGCACAATTTGTTAAAGCACGTGAATTTTAAGTAAGTAAGGTCTAGGTGTATTTTAAATTTATTTTAAAATTAAAAAAATATTTTTTATAGAATTTTACGATCCCGCTTATTATTTTTATTTATTTAATTTTCATAAATTTTTCTATGAATCTTTAATATTCTGAGCTTTAGGTTTGAAAAATACCTTGTGTGCTTAAACTATTACGATTATAGCAAATTTCATCCTGCTTTAGACGACGCTCACTACAGTTCCAGTTATTGACAATCCATGGAATTATTTATGAGGTCTCAGATATATTGTGCTACAGATTGAAATGTTAAAGCTTATGGAAGATTCTTCGATTGCGGCCAAATTAATAGCATTTACTTTTAACTTATGGTATATGGTTGCTGAGCCGTGGGGCATCCGCAGTCGAGTCGGTACGTTGGCGACACGAAAAAGATCAACATTTACTTTGCATTTTTTTGCCTCACGTAAATATTAAATTATTGTACCTACGGCCCTTGGCGGATGTTGTTATTTGCTGCGTGGAAAATATAAGCGAATATGAAAGTGACCAGTTATTTTAATTACAAACGCGTGCAAACCTTTTTTTGCACTCGGTCACCCTTAATTGCTTGCATTTTAATGGTACGCGGAAGCTACAGTGTGTTGCGAAAGTTATGTGATGCACAGACCCCGTGAGCTAATATCTAAACCAGAAAGAATTAGCCGATTGTCAGAAATAATAACTAGATGGTGCTTCATAATAAGCCCTGAGCCGTCGCAGAAATTAAGACGGATTGAGTGAGTGATTATCACGGAATGCATTAACAAATCCCAATAGGGTTTGCAGGGTCTTTACTTTTGAGGCATTCTGTACTTAAAATAAAAGTTGTACTACTACAATCAAAAGGTATTTCGCAAGGCCACAATACACGCACTTAAAAACAATTTTATGCGAATGTGAGCAGAGGGACGGTGAAAGTGTTTTTATTTTTTAAAATATCCAATTGAATCATTTTATGGCTCCATTAAATTGTGGGTAATTTGCCGGATGTTCCATTAAAAAAACCAAGCCCTATTTTATGAATAACGTAAACGATTTTCCCTTAAATAATAAATAAATGAGTTAACACAATTTCCGATAATCGGAAAAGTATTGTTAGTTTTAAATGGCTGCTCTTTATTACAGTGTTTGCATTTATGACTATATATAAATAAAAGGTAATTATTGTGTTTAAATTGAGAGAGAATTGTAGAAGATGTTTTACTGTCAAATAACTTTAACATACCATATTCGGCGAACTATAAAAAAATACACGGAAAGTTTTCTGGAAGATGATGATGAGGAATTTGGTTTAGAAGTATCAAACGCAAGTGACTTAAGTGACGGCGCAGTGGCTTAGTGTTAGTGTGTTGAGCTATTAAGCGAGGGGTCCCCGGTTCGAGTCCCGAAAGAGCCAAATTACATCTTAAGGTTATTTTCCACTGCGATCGTCTGACAAACATCCGAGAGTAAAACTGTCATGAAAGAGCTTCTCAACTAGACGTTTGGACTCAGCGTAAAATTGTAGATCCCTTCCATTCGTCCCAAAAGTTTAAAACCTACACAAAACGAATGGTTGTGAGAAGCTAGGCGTTGGGTCCCACAGACCTGTCGCGCCAAAATATTTAGATTTATTTATTTATGACTAAAGACTTAAGGATAAACTCTCACCTATGTTTTGGTGAAATCTGACGACCGAGTTCCAAAATATTATATAGGTCCTAACCAAATTTGAGGATTCAAACGATTTTCTTCTGCCTCCAATTTTTGTTTCCGAAAAAATTCAAACAATTATTGGAAGTTTTTAAACCTCTTTTTGAGGATGGGTCTACAGTTTTGAAAAGTTAAAGCTCCCATTGCCAGAACACGCAGTTGGATCGTTAAGATATTTAAGGCTTAACTTTTTAAGGAGGTTAATATGGGTCGATACAACGTGCAATGTTTTTTTTTACCAAATCCTTTTATTTTGCATTTATCATTTCATTTAACTATTATTTTTATCTTTGTGATCTCAAAACTTGAATTTAAAATTAATTTTATTTATTCTTTTAATTTAATTTAATTTAAAAATGAATTTCTGATCTTACATAATACTTAATAATACAAATAGATACTAATTTATATGCTGTCACACACATAACTGCACGCTGCATCACTCCACCTTCGAGTGTGAGTGTGCTGTCCAATTTTCCCTTTTTTAAGGAATATTGGTGTCATTTTGACATTATAATAGCAAAATCTTTTTAGACCACGAGAAGACTTTTGCCCATGTCGCTCATAGCCACGCCTACTTTTTGGGGGAATTTTTGAAAAACAATACAAAAAAATAATAACCGAATACTGAAGTTTGGCAAAAGCCAAAATCTAACATGATTAAAGTTACATCGTTTGTCTTTCTCTTGCCGGCTTTAAAAGGTCTTATACTTTTTCCATGTTTAAATCCAAAGATGTGAGCTCCCGAATGACCTTTAATGTGAATATGCATTTTATAGACATGCATTGACGCCGGCAAAAGGAATAATTAATAGGTATAATGTAATTACCCAAACCCCTTAATAGAAAGCTGTGCATGTGCATCTAAGTTAATGACATGAGGTTGTGCAATTTCAATTACGACCATGGAGATTAGAGATGAGAATAATTAATGAAAATATTGATGCAGACATGAAGACGGATATGCCTAGTACCTGGATATTAAAATGTATATTCGGGTATACATAACTGTGGTCGCATCATGCGTAAAAGATTAGATTCTCATATAAGTGGGTCTGATGACGAAGTTGCATAACTAATATTTATTTCAAAGGGCTGTGGATCTATCGTCAATCAGCGGAGAACGAGATTCAATTTTCTGACGGCCTTATGCAATGTGACCTGAATGTTGTTTAGGTTGATAAAAACATATTATAAATAAAATATCTTATATCTAAACTCCCTTTTTATCTCTACATATAATAAAACTGTAGAATAAAAAATGCCTGACCGCGCATCACGCAGAAACTACTGGACGGATTTTGATGAAACTTGGCATAGTGAATGCTTATGTTCTGGGTCGGGCTTTAGGATACTTTTAAACCCGGAATATAACTTGCTTTTTACAAAATAGTTAGGATATATGGATATATGTAAGGAAAACTCTGTTTATACAGACCTAGCTCAGTAATGGCTTATCGAGTTGAAAAATAAAAAAAACAGGTGAATTTAGCAAATTTTCTTCTGAATCATTTAAGATATAAAACATCGTCCTGCGTTGTCCTGAAGCTATGCAATGTTCAAAAAAATTATTCAAAACATCGCCCACAAATTTCTTTCAGTGGATACCACTGTCAGTAGTCATGCCATCACCAGTGAGTACCGTTGCAGTAGTGTGCGTGTGATTATTATGTGCGCCCTCTAACGTGATCGTATGTTTTGCACTTCAATGGGCAGTCGTCTCTTTTCAGCGCATACATTCAGCTTGAAAACGTTTTCAGGTGCTGTTCATTGGGAAAAGGTTGTTAATGGGCTGGGGTGGGTTTCGTGTGTCAATGTCAAGTTGTTTCATTCCTGTTGCTTCTTTTCGCCGACATTTGAGGTAGGTAGGAAGGAACAAACAACAGACCTTTGCGTAAATATTTTTTGCGTAGACTTTTTAGTATGAATTAAAATTATGTTTTTATTGTCTTTATTTTTGCTTTACATTGCTTTTAGAAAGGTCCAATGGAGGGAAGCGAGCACAGGTCAGACAGTTAAAAATAAATTACTTCTTAAAAAGTGAGTGTTAAATCGCACGCCGAAGAGGAAACCGAAATTGTTTACCGGATTTTTGGACTGTATGTGAGTAAGCCGAGTGTGCTTTATATTAAAACCCAATATATTTGAATTTCGGCAATTCTTCGAGACCCGTAGTCTCTGTTTGAAAGAGCAAGTTATCGCGTATGCCAGCCCCAGTGGTCTGAAATCGTACTTCTGACCGGAATATTTAAGAAATGACAGGGCTTTTTAAAAATGTTGATAAAGGATATTTAGCTGTCAAATATAGTTTTTCGTTTTAAAAAATATGTTGGATCGTGATGATAGTCAAATAAGATTTACTCTCAGTTTCCAGAAAAAAGTGAGACGACAAAATCACAGACGGGAAAAATTTCGCTACAATGTTTATTGTTCAACCACGAAATGACAGTTATTTACATCGATTAGTTAAATTTCGTGGTACAGGTATCTTTTTCGCGTACAATTTATTGCCAGGGGCATTGCTTCCGATATTTTTGTGCGTTCATGTTGCTGCGCGTGAATCGTGATTTTTTTTGACACTAAATTCGTTGATATAATATTGGAACGCATGAATTTGACATTGATAACATGGAGTCTTGGAGTATTTCTGGCTTTTGGGGTGTTTCTGTTCAATAATCCGCAAAAGTTTCATCACCATTCGGCTTTCGTGACAAAGGCAAGGAGCGTTCTATGTTGGAAAAGAAATAACAGGCGGATTAGCCTATCGTAAGATAGAAATGCGTGATTGCTTCAAGTTTAAGTTAAGATTGATTTGAAAAATGCATAAAATATATTTCTAAAGACGTAACACGGCTTTTGAAGCAATGCATATTTCATAAAATTTATAAAGCCCAAATGCTGTTCGTTTGTAATCGCAAAACTTGAGAGCAGCTATACCGAATTGACTTACTTTTTCTTCAAATGTACGTTATAATTCGTGTAAGGTTCTTATAAAAAGAAAAATTGGAAAATTGCCCGAAATGCTGGAAAATGCGCTAAAAACTGAAAGCGCTACTTTGCATGGTAGCTCTCGACCATAACTCATAGTTCGAACGATGGATTTACGTAATTCCATTTGTTTTATTTATTATCGATCTAGAATAGAAAGACAATTACGAAGAAAAGTTGAACAATTCAAGGGGGCAGGAAAAATAACATTTTTTGTATGCCCTCTCGATCATAAATAACCATATGAACGACTTACTTGGTTGCTTGATTTTTTATTTTGCTTATTATGCTCTTGAGAAAGAAAGCAAACAACAATTCAAAAGAAAAGTAGGAAGATTAGGAAGAACATAATATTGTGTTTTTTTTGGAAATACCTAACTAAATTATTCATTTTTTCTGTAAAAAAATGGGAGCAGTTGTACCTATTAAATGAACAAATAAATAATATAAACTTAATATTCAATCCACATCATTCATTTCACATGAAACGAAAATGTCTTTCGTTTTTGCAGTTACAAAGAGCAAAAAAAAAACGAACATGTCGATGAAATAGCTTTCGCTTTTTTGCTTTCGCGCAAATGAAATTAACTTTCGTTTTCGAAGTTACATGAAGCAAAACGTTCGTTTAAACGAAAATTATTAAACGTTTTCATTTAACAGAATCGCCCCAGATTTTTCGTTGTTACGTACGATAACGATACAGAATGCAATATTATGGAACGTCAAATCGTAACATGATTGTTGAGAAACCGAACGCACTGCTAGATCAGGGCATTTTTGTGATGTACGACTGCCAAAAAGTGACACGTGTAATCGTAGCTTTAGACTGCAATGGAATATTGAAATGATAAATGGTCACATCGATTGCCCCTTTCTATTATCACTAATTGGATTTTATGCTCCTTCAAGAGTTCTTAGAAATCGTTTATTATCTTTGTGTACCTTGTTATTGAATTACATATCTATGGATCCAATTAACCAGTTTCTAGATGCCTTAGGAAATCCCATAAATATTGTAGTATAATCGATTTTCATCTTAGTAGGGATTCATTTAGAAATAAATTAATTCTGCTTTGGTGGTCATTTTTAATTATTTTTTTGTGCTGGACAATATAGCTATGTATGTACATGTACTCATTGAAATACATAAATAAATAAATATTGCAAAATCTGACAGCTGCCTGAATATTATATTTCATAGAAAATGTTATCCTTGTCTCTTAGGTATCTAAAGTATCCCTTTTATATTTCTAATACGGTTCTGACACATTTTGTACTTTCCTTGTTTTTCAAAACTGCGATGTGCTGTGCAATGCCCAGTAAATTGTGTAACCGTTGTGTCACATACATATTTCCAACCATATAGACCCACACATTCCCGGGAAGGTTAATTTGGCTTCACTTACATGCCACACAGTCCACACATTAAAGAGAAATCGTCCGTCACAATAAACAGTCTCAGCGTTAAAATTAACCAATTTAAGGTTCAATAACATTCCAAAGGAAATCAATTTCACAGTCATTTACATTGACTAGCAATCTCCTCTTTAAGTCACAACCACCCGCTCGCCATATCAATACCGTCACTTGTGAACTAAGCACAAGAAAATTTCCAATTCTCAGTTTCCAAGAACGCGAATAAATAAAAAAGGGAAACGAAAACATATTGACAAGAATGAAAATATTTTCCTTGCTTAGAAGGAGAGAAAAAAAAAGAGAAGAAACGAAGCACCAAATCTACGACGGAGCGGAAATGGACGTTTTATCGATGTGACGACTGACGAATCCTTTTATCCTGGATTACGTGTATAGAAATTTTTCCCCATTCCATTTCGTCCAGCTTAAATCATAAATGAAAGAAAGGACACACATGTGTCGCATGTATATCGGTATATGTTGCCTGCTTCGGATTTGCGACACTTAATTGGCACATTTGGACGAAATGAAAGGGATAACAATTTCTCGGTCAGCGATAGACTGGTGTACACACCACACGCTGTATAACCCCTTAATGGATAAACCGACAAATGACATAATCGCCGTTATTAAGGTACAAGCAAAAATGTTCGATTCATCCTTGGATCTAACTATCTTTAGTGCGGTTGTTGTACGATTATTGAATTAGCTACTTCCGAGCATTTTTATGTTACTATTTAGGTATGTATACCAGCTAAACAGGACATGGCTGATAAATTCACGAATTGTCATCTGACATGCATTCGCAACAGTTTTATTGATCTCCAGCATGAAAGGCAACTGTGATATCTGGGATTAATTTTGCGGACCTGCTTGGAATGGAGCACGTTGTGTGTGAGTGTAGTGTGAGTGCCTGTAAGTGTTCTGAATTGTTGATGTAGACAATCTGGTCTATTATTATCGATATCGATATCACTTGAATGGACTGAGAGTACGGAAAGCGAGATAGCAGTCAATTAATCGGTCGGCCTTTGTGCATAATAATTCGTGGCCCTCAAAAGTCATCAAGTCACCCTCCATTAAGGATATTCTAAACACTCTACACCTAATCGATCCCATTACCTCTACCAACAGGTGGAACTTGCAACAGGATTTCCCTGTAGTTTGTAGATAACGCTTAGTTTTCGGCCCCTAACCGCATCCAATTTGCCCCTACGCACGTAATAGTCAACGAATCAATCTAAATCGGATTATATTGTTAGCCACTGCGGCCCGCATTACACTCCAACTCGCCGCTAATCCATCAAACGTACGCCATAAGCAAATTATCCTCCCGGACTGTCAAAACTTACACGCACAAACAGCAAGCAATTTACCTACCCCCAGGCGGTTGCTGTGGTCGCATCGATTTTCACTGCACCCTACCAATCCGGTCGATAAATTAATACCAAATTGACCTTTCACATAATTAAAATCTAAAAAGGGATAATAAATTGCAGGCATTTCTTACCGTTCAACAGCAGCACACACACCAATGCGAACCTTCGGGTTTGGGGTGTCGCGGAGGCCAATCTATCGCCGGTAATTGTACATCCCATAGCCCATTGGTGTGCTGCCCATAGCACGTTCGGTCGCCTTTTCGATGCTGGCGTGAACGCACCGATAGCAGCACACATAGGCCAAACATCACTTAAACAATATGCGACGAAACGCTCGCCGAAAGTCTTTGTTGAATATCGTATAGATGGCAGGATTCAGAGCCGAGTTCATGTAGCCCAGCCAGAAGGCGATCGCAAACGCCGAGTCCGGTATCGTACAGTGTCGCTTGCATGCCGGCATCAGGATGTACAGGAAGAAGAACGGCAGCCAGCAGGCGATGAAACTGCCCATAATGAGGCCCAGAATCAGTGTGGCACGTTTCTCTTTTTTGCGCGCTATTCGGCGTTTCTCCTTCTCGGGATCACGCGGCTTCTGCACCTTAGGTATGGCCGGTTCCAGTTCGGCCGTTTCGGAGGGTTTGCTCACCTTGACTGCTGTCGCTTTTGATTCGTTGCGTCGTTGATTCTTGCGACCGAATATCGGCTGACACAATCGGAATTTAAGCGGTTTGACGACCGCACATCGACTCACCACGCCCGAGTCCGAGCTGGACGGGTCAAATTCGCTGACCATGTCCGTGTCGATGCCAACGGAGAGCGCTCTACAGCGGCCCGCTATCACTGGTGAGACTTTCAACTCATTCGGCGATGACGACGACGGACAGTTGTTGTTCAGACTCATTGTTGCGCCTCCGCATCCGGGCGGCAGCGACGCACTCAGCTGATTGAATGCATTGTGCGTCGTCGCTATTGTACTGACTTTGAGGGTTTCCTTGCCATTCACATTGATCCCACTGTCGGTGCCATTCGAGTAGGGCGGCGGTGGCTGATGCGTTTCCACTTCGGCAGCCTCACTGGTCGATATATCCGATGCTAGATCACACGTCACTGTTGGAATGGGCATAATAGCATTGGGCTGGCTTTCGATTGTCGCTATTTGCCGCTGGCTGCTGTTGTTCGCCGATGAGGTACCAGGCACACTTGGCATCGGAATTGTTCCCTTATTGGTGGATGTTGTGAAACTGGTCACCTGCAAAGACAAACCCAAACGAGTGGAAAATTAGTAAAACACCAACAAATGCGCGCAATGCGAGCAAAATATTCAAGTAAAATTGACAACACGCCTAACGCACTCAATTAGGTCTGCTCTATCTGCTCTAGACGTTTTGACGTCAAACACGCAGTGGAGCGACGCGACGTCGAGTGAAATAAAATCACAGAGGAGTTCAGAGCATCGTCCTAGGGGGCTCTTGTCGCCATCATCATCGTTCTGAATAAAACGCTGCGCCATTACCGTCATCGTTATATTATCGCGCTTCACCCGGCCTTCGTTTTAAGATTCAGTGGGAATGTATTGAGTCCCTTTCCGCTTTTTGGCCATAGAGTGTTTGAAAGCCCATTCAATTATATCCAACCTCGTCTGAGATATACGCCCACTCGTGTCTTGTGGATTAAACAATCTCCAGAGAAGTTGAATAAATTTTAAAATTATATCTCCTTTCGAGATGAATTGCTGCGTACGAAGTGGAAGCAATTCAAAAGCCTGACGATGGGATGGGCGACTGTTCACAAAAGGAAACGAAGTAAACATTACGAGCGAGTGCATCCGCCGCACTCGCTAAATAATAAAGTTAATTTTGAGGAAAGAAAATAAATATGAGAAGGAAAATGTCCTTCCTACAATAGGACGATTATTTTCGATGTCTCGTTGAAAACGGTCTTCGCAGTAGATACGTTGGAAAGTTTGTGGAAATTCAATTTAAATTTTGCCCCCGGGGAGATGTGTGAGTCATTTGTGTGATTTCGACTAAGAAGTGTGGGAATTCGCCATTTGGAATAAAGCGAGTATAGGCATATGGGGAAATAATATTTCCCAAATATATTATATTTATATATATATATATTATATTTGTTCTATATAAGCTTATTTTAAACGGGAACATTAAACATGTACGTGGAAATATAAGAAACCTGTGTTTCAATGCAGTGACTCGAATAAAGGAGGTTAGCAAGTGTAGGCAGGGCACAAGAAGCATGATGCAAACAACACCGGGACAGGCGGGACGAATACAATCGTTAAGATTCTAGGGATGGTTAGTTGAAACTCCTATGCAGGCGCTCTGCACTGTACATTTTACAGCATGTGACATGTAAACATTTGTGTACCAAAGAGAAAATGCGATCAAATTAAGTTTAACAGCAAATACTGTCATAAGGACAACACCTACTGCTGGACTGGAGGCAATCCTCAACTTGCTATCGATTGAACTACTATACATGCAGGAACCTGCAGCCAAATATTCTTAAAGGATTAGGAAACCTTAAAAACTGCGGCACACACAGATTCTGGATAAAAACGCGTGGAGTCCTGTCTCCCCGCATCTGGACTTTGGTATATCTTTGGACTCTTTCTATTTCGTCAGGAGAGAGGAATGAAATACAGATGACAAAAAGGAAATCAAAATCCACCTACACAGATGGATCACGGATAGACTGTGGAACCGGCCCCGGGATTTTCTCCGAAGAATTGAATATACGCCGATTAATCAGACTCCCTAATCATAGTAGTGTTTTCAAGGCAGAGTTTCTGGCAATCGCCGAAGCTGCCCATATGGTGTCAATGTTGGCAATACCAAATGACGATATTACAATATTCATTGATAGTCGGGCGGTTATTAAAGCAGTTTCTGCTGGAAAATATGACCAGAATATGATATGTGTCGGACTAACAAGCTTATGCGGTTTGATATAACTGCTAGGGGCGCTAACAGGTCACCACTTTCAAAGGAACCATACACTCAAATTAAATCTCATAGATGATGAATATATTCAGGGGCTGCGGAGATAAGGATGCACATGAGGACACACCTCAGTGCCACTGTCTCTGTCACTTGAAACGCAGAGATGGCAGAAATGTATTTTTTTTGAATTACTACATTTGTTACGTCTGCTACGTAACTTAGGTAGTTTAGGTAGTAAATGTAGTTAACGTAGCCAAATGTAGTCGACGTAGCGCTAACTGTCAAAATGTAGTTTGAGTAGTCAGATCAACAGTCAAATTGACTTATCCAAAACCAAATGAAATGCAGTTGAGTCGGTTTTCTCACGTGTCTCACTCGTATCTTGTGTAATTTTTAAATGTAACAAATCAGGCGTGTAGTTTACTCGATTTACTACGGGTAGTTAATTGAGTAGATTACCTCACGTAAACTACTCTGCCATCTCTGCTTGAAAGTTATCTACTACTTCCATGATATACAGGAACTTTCTGACGTCTCACTCTCTAAACTTTACAGGTTGATAGAGATGGTTTCGTCCTCTTGAATTTTACAAAAAAATACCGAGATATATGTGTACTTCCTTTAAATTTATAGAAACACTGGATTTTCCGCACTCAAAAATAGTTTTTAATTGAATGGGTTAAAAATTATTATATCTTCCTATATCCAAAATGAAGGAAATAGATTTTTCTTTTTTCAAAATGCGAAAGCGCTTTTCGATTCGTTTTTCACAAAAGTTCGACAGCTTTAATGCTGTTCAAAGTATTACCTATTTCTTCTTATGCCTTATTTGTTAAGAATGGTTGGGTGCCAAAGAAGAAAATACTGCAGAGAAGAAAATGGAAAAACGTCTAAAAACGAACGAAACTGTATAACGCGTTTGCAGTTACAACGAGCCAGAAAAACGAAAAACCTCAACTAAAAAGCTTTCTTTTAATTTTTGATTTTTGTGCAAACGTAAATTGGTTCAGCTTTTGAAGTGACATGATGCAAAATATTCGTTGAAGCTAGTTTTCTTCTTACTGATTCCAAAATATGATTTCTTCTACGGTACACAAAAAACTAATAGGTCACTACTCTGGTAAAATGCTTTAACCACCGCTTTTTAGCCTAATGAACGACGACGTCTTTTAATAAGCAGGAGCATAAAAGCCATGATGGAGACTACCAATCAGTAGCCACCGTTCGACGGTTTCGAGAGGTTTTCAACCTTACTGTTGCACACTCAAGGTCTGTTGGTCCTTGCTCCCCTTGTTCGAATACAGTTCCGTTGTTATATTCGCTTCGCTAGTCCTGGACATTATTGACGACAGCAGCTGTTGAGCCAAAGTCTCCAAGTCCCGTATATGGAAACGGACCTAAAATCTCTTAAAGAATTTTGCATTCGTTCTTAACAAACATTCTGTGACAAAAGTCGCATATAATGCCCGGTAAGATTTGCCAGTGACGTCACTGTTATCCGCATGTACAATTGTAAAAGCTTGTGAAGAATTGTACCTCTTGGTGAAGGCATGTGAGATTCAAGCACGATGTTTAAGCAGTTACAGAACAGCCTATCAACTAAGTTCGTTTTGGACATAAAAGCTGGAGAACTGAGCGAGCGGCTTCTCTTGCGCCACATCTCGTGAACGTCTACCAAACATACGAGAGTGTAGTAACTGTGATGAAAGAGCTGCTCAATTAGCCGTTCGAACTCGGCATACATTTGTACGGCCCTTGCATTCGACCAGAAAAATTAAGCTAAAAGAAGACAAATGGTTGTAGTACGCTAGATCCAGGGTACAAGAATCTATGGAGGTTTTTTTTAAAGGCTGGAACGCTGTTCGAGTGAAATGAAATTTTTCATACAAATTTTTCACTGCGAAATGTCAAAATTAACTTTCCACGTGAAAATTTCACTAGGCAGTACGCTGTTCGATTGAAAAATAATTGTTCAAAAAGTGATTTGTAGGAGGCGTTACTTAAACAATTTCACTTGGCTTTTATTGTGCGTCGCATTAAATTTTTGACATTTCGGCGTGAAAATTTCACTTTCGATTTAACAGCACTTTTTGGAGAGGAGTGCAAATTTCACTTCACTTCAACAACGTACCAGCCTTAAGCAGTTAATGTTCTGGACCATAATTCTGCAAGGCCTGATGAGTTTGGCAGCCTTGCATATACAGACATAGATCTATAGAAATCGTTTCTATAAATGCTCTCGAATGCGGCCTTAAAACCGAAAAAAACATTTGGTGAGAAACCCAGCACATCAGTGTCGACTTTCCTGAGGGTTTTTTTTTTCGGCCCTTGGTACTGGCTGCATGAAACTTGTGGATAGAAATTGCGATATGCCTATGCAGTATCCACCCAGCAACTTATATAGAATTCATGCGGAGCACGGCCGCCATCGCGTTGTCAATTTGTCATCCGTTTAAATCGACCCTTTCACTTTTGCCAATATAATTCGGCAAAATGTTGAATAAAGTGCTCTTCGATTAAGTGAACATAAAACCTGCATCTACGTAACGTAATGCCCAAAAACCCCAGTTCTATTTTGATCGTTTATGCCAGTGTTGTAACAAGGAATTATTGTAGCTGTTGGCTATGGTACGGTAGTATAGCTCGTTATCTTAACGAACTAAAGTTAATTCTGATATTGGCCATGGTCACGTGGATGCAGAGTGGATAGTTGGCGTTCTTTATTAACGACTATGGAGTACAAAAACAACAGATGGTGGGACTTTTATTGATTTATTTTTGTTTCATCCTTGCTTATGTTTTTTCATTGACCTACTTCTCGATGGTCTTGCTTGTATTTAATTTCAGATTGCGTTGAAGGAAGGTTCACCGAGTGAGTGCAAAAGGCTGACTAGGACTACCCAGAGAGAGGATATTTGCATTTTTATGAGTTTCTACACTGGCAGTGTTTTTTTTAAACCGTGGAGCTGAGTTTTGCTGATGGCCAGTTTAAAGGTATGATGTGGCTTTAAATCAATTGATGAGGAACTTTTTATGTTTAGGACTTTTACTGGTTGTTCGAAATGCATTGCTCATTTTATTAGTCTAGGGTCTAGAAAAAACTTATAGTATGTCAAAGCAAATAATTAATTTACATAAATTTGCTTTTTTGAGTAATTGACGTGCAATACGTTTTATTATTATAGTTATTTGATATTGGTTCAAATTTTAACGTTTACTGAGCATTTTAATTCTTCATCCTTAAGTGGAAGTAAAAACTTTCAAATACAGTCGACAGAAGCGTTACCAGGTTCCCTCTAAAAATTAGCGCTCATCTAAAATGTAAGCAGTTCATTCGGAAAAGAAAACGCTTCACAACAAATTGTGACTAAATTCCGCAACCAATTTGTGTCGGAGGATATCGGAATCTAGCTGTTAAAAATTTAATAAAAAAAATTCACTCCATCGCACTTCAACGCAATTCACGGATATGCGTTACAAAATGTCGAAAAAATATTCCAAAAAGCTGTTCCGCAGAATACCTCGAAGTATAAAATCGGAGAATTTTCCGTTCCGACGGATACCTTGGCAGATTATTGTAGGTCCCTTTCATTTTTAATAAAGCCCTTGGACCGACATTGATCTCTTGTAGTTGATTTTTTTTTAACTACTTATCCAATTCTGTTCGACTCTTCCAATCCTAATTTGTAATTGTTATTTGTATAATAGATACCCCCAAAAACGTCTACAGTGAATACTACTGTTCTCTATTGCCAAATTCGAAGCGGAGGTATTAAAACTTATCCCAAAACAATTTAAGTCTTTGATTGGATAATTTTAAAAAATCCATCCATATTTTTCATAGATAGTCACAACAACTGAGTGCGGGATTACTACGTTTGTAACCAGAGGTGTTACCACACTCTGATTATTCGCCAAACAAAAGTAGACACGGCCACAACTACTGTCACCGGATTTAATCCAATTCGAGAATCAATTTTAATCCCATTTCCCTGAGAGTTTTCACAAATTCACTCGATTGAAAACCGAAAGCCATTTTCTGAACGTCTAAGTTCACTTTGGCATTGAGATTGAGAACAGGAATGGAAATGGGAATGGGAATGGGAACTAACTGCCATGCCCTATCTATATTTTCGAAAATTTTCTCCAAATGCACATTGGTGCAATCTTCCGTAAATTGCGGAAATATCGCAAAACGACATCGGAGAACCGATTGTAGATTGAATTTTGCTTTTTTTATGGTACCATGGTGGATGCGGTGATTGAGTTTCCTGGTAGTGTATTGAATTTGGTATTTGCTTTGTGCACGAAAGGGCGGCTGTGTCGTCTTGGTATCTTGCAAACATGTTGGTGAGGTGCCACCTACTGTTTGAGTGTGTGTGGGGGGAATGTGGAATGTGGATATTGCTTAGAGTGGTTGATTGGTTCAATGGGTTTCATATGCGTTCTCGATGAAATGTTTTTCGTTTTATGTAGGTATGTAACGTATTCTGAAATTGGTTGGAAGTTATTTTTGGTTAAGAGTAAAGTAAAGAGCGATAGATTTTAAATACATATTGGTTAAACCAATTGGCCATGTATGTATTTATGTGCGAAAGTAATTTGCAGCTTTCGCATTATTGGGAATACAAATTTGAATTGTGGCAGTGCAATGCACATACAGTCAGTGGTAAAATTACTTACACATCGCATTGATCGCAATGGAGAACTTTTTATGTTAGCGTTTTATTTTCAAAACTGTTAAGGAAATAAATATCGCTAAACATTACAGGACCGGTTAAAAAGTACAAAAATTTGATAAGTGAAGAGGAGGATTTGTCGATTTTGTCTTAAGATCGATGATCTGTTAAATACGGTGCAAAAAATCATAATGGATTCAAAAAGAAAAACGCCTTTGCGAGCTTTCTTGAAACCAAACCCTTCGTAAACGAATTTTAAATCGTGACGAAAGCTGTTTTTACCTTTATTCAAAAACTGTCAAATATATAGCCCCAACGGTCACAAAAAAAGTAAGAAAATTGCTTCTGCAAATGAGAAAGAGACGCTACCGGTTCTAATTGTTTTATTTCAGCAGACAGAACCCTTTTTAGCCCATAGTGGTATTTCCATACAAGCGTTCGCCAAAAGACATCGCATGCCAAAGTCATGGTTTTTGGGAAGAAGCAAAACCGAGTGGATGGCACTGTCAGAACAGTTAAGAAATGTTTTAGGGGTGTTCGCGCAGAGGAACTCTTTAAAAAATATGGTTCCACGAATGTGGAAGTGTAAAAAAAAACAGAGAGCGTGCTTGTGACCACACGCCAGATGTGAAACTTCTCTCGCTAAATGTGGATGTTAAATTGAAATTAGATATTAAGACATTTAATTTAAAAACCAAATATTTATAATATTATAATCTTAATACAGCGCAGTAGATAATTATGTTTATTAATTTGAAAAGTTTTCATAACGCAAACCCACAAAATTTAATTGAAATTGGTTGAGTGGTTAAGAAGATCGACAACAGCGCCAGCTATCGGGTCCAAAACTATCCTATCCATCAAGTTACAACCAACCATACCCAGACCCACCCACAAAATTCCATTAAAATCGGTTGTGTGGTTAAGGAGTTTTAGGCGGCGGCATAGTGATATCGACAGGCCAATTTCCGTCACGCACTTCCGCTTTGAAGAATCGATTTTACTCCCAAGTCGCGCCATAAGATGTTTCACATCATAATAAAATTGGTAGTGGTAGAAAAAAGGGTAGATAACATAAAAAACAGAAAATACCAAAATTGTTCGCTCCTTCAAAAGTAACCAGCGTGAAAGTGTTAAAAGTATACTACTGATAAACAAAGATCGTAAAAATAATATTATGTAATTATAAGTGAGAGAACATTGCGACAAAGATTAAAATCGGAATAAATGCCTACGTTATCCAGAAAAATCCGCATATTGCACCAAAAAACAAGCAAGCTAGGTAGGCTACAATTTGCACGGGACCACATCAACAAACTACCAGAGCTTTTGAGAAGCATTCTTTGGACGGATGAAACAGCTTGTCCTTGGACGTAAATTTTATTATTCCAACCCTAAAATTAAGGCCAAACAATCCGTCACTCAACCCACACGACATTCCAAAGGGGCAAGATAATAATATGGGGTTGCATATCAAATAGAGGAGTGGTTCCAGTTGTAAGGAGTTCCGATAACATGAAACAGTTACATTATTTGATACATTTTATATGATGTTGCACTGGTTGCTGGTTCAAGATATATAGGGAGCGATTTTATCCTTCAGCATGTCAATGCGCCGATACGCACAGCCTAGAACATAAGAACGTATTTGGCAGAAGTGGGTCAAGAAGTTTCAAAAAGGCCCCCGCAAGGTCCTGACCTTAATTTTTATAGAAAATCTTTGGCACATAGTAAAATCTAAAATTCCTAAAAACTGCAGATCAGACTTGAAAGGACTTTAAACAGGCTTGGGGTACCATTCCCATAGAAAAAGTTCAAGCGTTAATAGAATTAATGTATAAACGCCTTACATAAGTTATTGCGCCAAAAGAAGGAAAAACAACCTATTAAGTAATGCGACTTTAAATAACCCTTAACTCAAAACTTAAGAATATTTTTCTTGCTCTTGATGTAGTGAAACCGAAAAAACTGGGTTTGTGTAAATAATTTTGCCTGGTGTTCGATGGATGTGCAAATAATTGTGCCACTTAGATTTGTGGTGCATAAAACCAAAAAAGCCTTTATAAAGATTTAGGACATTAAATATTTCAAGTCAAGTCTAAACCCCAGAAAAGCAGAAATTACTGCAAAGCGTAACCTCTCGCCTTCATCATACCAGCATTCTAGGTCGAGGGTTTTTCGAAAAACGTTGATGAATTTATTTGGCGGTTTAATGATATTTTGTGGTAGTATCGTAGTATCGTAGTAAAAGCATTGATTCGATTTTGAATTCCTATTTTTTAGGGTCTGAAAACATAGAACATCTTGAAAACGCGACGTCACTTTTGTAGTGCTTTATTTCTGTACACCGAAAAAAAAAAATTGATAAAACAACTGTAATAATAACATTTTTGGGCTATAAAAGTCGTCCAACATTAAAAATATCATTACTGATAAGCTCACCATTTCATATCTGTATTTACGAATTATTAATTTAATAGGAAAAATGTAATATCTACATTTCAATGCAGAAACTGTTTCCTAGTATTATTAATATTAAAATATTGAATCAATATTCTTATGCTGATATTTTCTTATGAAAATGTAACATTTAAAATGTTAAAATTAAATTTTCAAACTCGTGTTTTTAACTACCAATTTGATATTAAAAGTATGGAATCAACATATTTTGAATTCTTTTTTTCTGCTATAAATGTAAAATTTAAAATATTAAAATCATATTTGAAGCTGAATATCAAAATGGTAATGAAAAAATTAAATCAATAACTAATTCGTTATTGCGTTTTCCCAATTTCATTGTAACATTGAAAATATTGATTTGATATTTTTAATAATTGAATATTTATACCTACCAATTTAATATTGAAAATTTTGAATCAATATTTTTTTAACTATTTCCTAATTTGAATAAAACATTCAAAATATTCAATTGATATTTCCAAATCCAAAATTTCAAGTGCAATTTTAGAAATTGTATGTTCAAGAGAATTTTACAAGACTATGTTACGTGATCTTAATTAATTGCTTTTAAGGTATTTAGAAAGTGAGTGAGGTAAGGATTTGGTTTGTAATTTTTTATTTAAAGACCAAAGAAATAATTAATTAGTCCACAAATTTGAACGCACTTACCGTTTATTCATTGTACATATTTCTAAGAAAAAACCATGTTATAGTTTGTTTTAATGTATGTTTGTTTATTTTATTGTTATATTTATTATTAAAAAGGTACTTTATACAAAACGGTTTCTTTAAAGTAAAAGACAAAAAAATAACAAAGATTTAAAAAAAACAATTAAGCAATGTTCTTAGTATATTATTGGTTTATACATTATTTATTAATAAATAAATGAATACAATGTATACAAAAATACAAATAAAAAACACTTCTTTGTTTTCAGTTGGAAATATTTCAACTATTTCGTTTGCTAGTTGTTTAAGCTGGTGTGACTTGGGAATAATGTACACATTTTTTATCGAATCGTAATAATATTCAACTATGCAATTAACTAGTGTCTTCCTTTGCTCCTTCTCTAGTTTATTTGCTTCACTATAAAACTGTAGCAAGCCTTGACCGGATTTTGAAGATTTCAATATTTCACGAACATGCTGGTAGGATTATGTAATAGGAAATAAGAAATCATCAATCATAACACAAAATATTTTATTGTTTTTTAACTTAGGCAGCAGTTATAGCTATCATTGAAATGCATCATTGAAAAATTTGATTTTCGATTTTAAGACGATTAATAAAACAATATTGGCTTAATTGGTATCAAAATAAAGGTAATCAATTATGGAATTTATTTACAAAAGAAATTATTTAATTCTGTCTTAAACTTTTCTTTAAAATCGACTTTTGTTATTTCACTGATCATTGAAACTTCCAATGATCAGTGAAATAATAAAAGTGGATTTAAAGAAAAAGTCAGAATCCAAATTAAGTAATTTCTTTTGTAAATAAATTCCATAATTGATTACCTTTATTTTGATACCAATTAAGCCAATATTGTTTTATTAATCGTCATAAAATCGAAAATCAAAGTTTTCAATGATGCATTTCAATGATAGCTATGACTGCTGCCTTAGTCTAAAAAGTCTTTATACAGAAGTCTACTTTTTATTACCGGAAGGTATTAAGTATAAAGGTACTGTGAGTATAATTTTTTGGTAAAGTTGCTGTATTAAGACTTTGTGGTCTATGTGTATAAAAATAATACTAACCGTAGCAAAAACTGAAGACGTTGAGTCCAATGATGATGGGGTATTTGAATGCGAAGTTGCAGCAACATCAAAACTACCAATCTTCCAAAGCCAATCACCCACTTTAGAGTTGCAGCTACAGCTTACTGTGTTTAATACCTCTGGTTCATTTGCGAACTGAATTGTATATTATAAAAAGAGAGATTTGTTTAAAAATGACAATTAAAAATCAAAATTGAAGTATAGTTACATTTTTTAACTTCCATGAAAATAATTTGCTTCTGAACTCGGCCTGAAGACCTATATTCTCTCTTCCAGGAAAAATGTTTTCTATTTCAGCACGACCCAAAAATTTGATATTTTCAAAATTGATTCCACTTTCTGCAAATAAAGGTCATTCAAATTAAATAATGCGCTAAGCTCACATCTAACATCTAGCTCTTCAAAATGCAATGATCTAAACACTGATCATTTTGATTCTTCTGTTTTATCTTTTAGGAAAGATACATGTTATTTGAAGTGCAATGTAATTCTTGCAGTGATATAATTATGCTGAGTTTTGAAATCTGGGCTTTAAGCCTCTGTGCAACAAGGAAAAAATTTGTCAAAATATTATTGTTAGGTACTTAGTAAGCAATGCAGTTTTGTAACTATGTATATTAGGTACCTAACTTATTTTATTTTCCTCTCTTTCCGTTTTGATAACTGACACCACATTTTGTTAATTTTTTATTACCCATTGATAATTACGTTATTGTCACTTCCTGGCTGTATTTCCGAAACTCTTGCATTTGACAACTTTTCACCTGATTGCTAAGCCACATTTATAAGACTACACACAACTTTAATATGCAAAAAAAATTCACAATTACTTACCTTCTAAATCCTTAAGCGTTTTTTCTAAATTCCACTCCGTAAGCAGATCCTTCAATTTATTATTGATTGGAGCTTTAATGTTTGGAGATACGTTTTCTTTAAACAAAGAGTTAACCTCCTCTTCCGATAGCACAACACAGTCACTATAATCTACAATTAATTCATCATTTGTATAAACACTTTTGTTAGGATTTTCCATTTTACCACTGATCACTCACTACGTCTGCGTGTTCCACACAAATATAATCGACTGAAGTCTGTAATATAACAACACGCAACACTTAGTCGCAGATGCATTCAACAATAAAAAGGATCGACAGATTACGGTTAATACTGAATTTTTCCATTTGGTATTGTCGTATGGACATTTTTTTACGTTACAATAACAACAAAAATGTTGGCATAACATTGAAAAATATCAATACAAAGAAAAAAATGTTAACTGGATATGGATAAATATAGATTCCGCAGAAATGAGTGGAATAAAAGCTAACTGTTAATATTGATTTCAAGTTGATATTACCGTCTAGACACTTTTTACGTTACAATTACCACGAAAATGTTGGGACGACATTGAAAAATATCAATACAAAGAAAAAATGTTAATTGGATATGTGTAAATATAGAATCCGCAGAACTGAGTGGTAGATAGGTAGGTACATTTAAAGAATAAAAGTCGCCAGCTAACTGTTAATATTGATTTGAAGTTGATATTACCGTCTAGATACTTTTTACGTTACATTTACCTACCACGAAAATGCTGGGACAACATTGAAAAATTTTAAATGAATAATGGAATCATGATCATTTTTTGTTTTTGCTAAATCCACATATTTAATTGTAGGTAGGTATGGCATAACATAGCAAATAATCGGAAAAAGAGTTAATTTAAAAAAATCTTAATTTTTCAAGCTACCTGGTACCAACTTCATTTAACTTATGTGGTAAATGAAAAATATTTCATAACTTAAAACTTGTAATTAGATTACTATTCTCTCATTACAAATTGGTATAGGTATCCAAAAAATATTGAGTAGGTACAGCCAAGCCCTTAATGAAATAACAATGCACAAAACTTCCGATTTTGAATTTTTACCATGGACAAATTATGGTAGGTTAGGCAAATGCTAAAAAATGAGATGATATTGAAGAATGATTAATATGATTGAGAATAGGTATATAAAAGTGTCTTTAATTCATTTTCAAAACACCGGTCCCTGAGATCGTATTATTTGTTACAATATTTATAGAACGATTTTTCAAGGAATTATAAGTCTAGAGATACACAACAAAATGTTGGAAGAGTCAGACTTTCTGTTTTGATTAGCTTTATATTACTCTTTATTTTAAGAAGATATTTTTACCTCAAATGAATTAATTTAAGTATATAAATGCAGTCTTAATATTTAAAATATAAAGTCACAATTATCACTAAGACATTAAAATGTGGACAGCATAATTTTTCGTATGAAATAAATATTGAGAATATTTAATCTTGCCTAACAATGTAGCTTTACTATTTGATAATCTTATTTCAACACAAAAAATATCATTAAAAATTTGATAATAAAAATTGATATTACAATGCTAAAATAAATCTTTCTAATATAACATTTTCAATTTCAAGTAAGCAATAATACTTTTAGCATAACATTTTTTACAATCATCCAATATGTTTTATGGTCGATTTGATATGAAAATGGCAAAATGTAATTTTACTATTATAAAAATTTTATTTTGATATGGCCTTTTTTTTTATCTGTTAATATATTTTGCCTTGAAATTGATTGTCAAAAGTCAGTCACTTACGTGTCGAAAGTTTAAAATTTTCTGCATCTAAATTGACATTGGCCCTAACGCTCAGTGGTTTACAAGTACAAAGCTGTGTATCTGCCCGAACTTTTAGTTGCTATTAGAAAAGTTTTTTCAACCCGCATGTTACCATATCAAGTGCGGGCTAAACCGTATGGACTTCATTAAGATACAAGGTACAACCGCATCGTTAGCAAGCAATTGTTGAACCTCGCTCATGTTTATCTACATGACTACTCATGACTTAGAGACGCAGTTCCATTTTTTTCAAGCACGTATTACAGAAAACTAATTTGCGAAAAGAACTGCAGCAGTTGACGAAATAAATGCACATGCATACTTGATTAAATGAATCCCAGCAAAGCCTTCAAAAGCACACCTGTTCCCTTCAATACAGTTCTTATTGTTTCTCAATCCCTTAGTACACACAATCAAAACCATTCATTTCCCAGCTGAACGGCAAGAATCCTTTTATTTATTCATTGCCTTTTTGGTCAACCTTTAGCTGCGGCAATTGTTACTTCAATTTGGAAGGCTCTCGACACATGACCGCACCCAGTGCTCGCATTCGAAGAAATTCAATTATTCATCCGGCAGCAGCTTATGCCACATTAACATGCCTTTAGGGTTCGAGTCACCACGAAATTCTGTACAGCAGAATGCTCGAAGCATGTACGCTTACCAGCAATGGTAGATACATTCGGCAGTCAGACGGTGGTCCGATATAAACATGTCATGTCACAGATCTAAGGTGTTCTCCCACCAACCCATTGCCCAAGATGTATTTTTCTTGTATCGCGTGTTATAGTTAGTTGCTTTCGTTCAGAAGACAGAGGGTCGCCTATGAATAATTGAATCGGTTTGGTTCATCTTGACAATAGTATAAAGCTACATACTCACGTCCAAACAGCTGCAGTGGGTACGTTATACTTGATGAGAATTCTGATACTGATATAGGAACTCCCCGTTTCTAGTTAGTGATTGTTGCCTCGAGGATAACGACCGACTACGACTAATTTCGGCATCGCGTTAGCATTTTTCAAAAAACATTCTATTTATCTGGAGAGCCGGATGTTGCAACAATTGTAACAAGACCAAAATAAATGCACACCGGCGGGGCAGTACATCAAACAATTTAACTATTTAAGGCAGTCTTGTATCGTCCGATGGAGGAACTGATCAGGATGTTAGTAACAGAATGATACATGGAATTTTTTCCTCAGTCTGCAATCCCAGTCAACTTTCCCTACGCACTAAGTGCTCTTCCAATCTATCGTCAAATCTGTGTTGCTGGTTTGCCTGTGAGGCCTGGAAAGTCTCTACCTCCATCTCGAGAAGAATAGGTAAACCGCTGCCTGCGATACATTCTTAAGATCCGATGGCTGCAAATTATATCGAACCAAGAATTGTGGGATACAAGATACAACGGATCAAAAACTGTTGACTGCCGAAATTAGGCAAGGGAAGTGGCGCTGAAATGGCCACACGTTGAAAAGACCAAACGACAACATCGCGAGGCAGTCCTTCGAATGGAATCCTCAATAACCCATTCGGCAATGTTAAAGAGCGCTTCACTCAAGCTATGGCATCAGACAGGAGTCGCATTTAGAACCAAGTTCGATATCTCTTCGCGTTCCGTTGGGGATTGCCCCTGATGTTAGGTATATGGCTGACAGTCGGGAGATATGAAGATAATTCTTGGCCTAAGAACTTACGGGATTGAATTGGTGCTGCAACTATGTAACGCCAGACGATTGTTAATTTGGTACTTGGGTATTAGATCTTGATTTTTATCGACAAATAAAATGATCTGCATTGACGAAGCACATTTCTGACAAATTGAGTTTTACGTTTAAGCAAGTCATATGATGAGTTTCTAAGTTAAGTGCCCTTTAGTAAAGCTACGCGGGATTTGTTTCACTCTTAGTGTATATTCTGTTGCGTTAGAAATTCTTCTAAAATTGATTTGCTTGCTTAACTAAGTTGACATGTTTCTTTTAAACGAAAACAAATGAGTGGATTCCAATGACGTTCATATTCATATAGTAACATGTTTTTGATCCATGTGCGCAAAAGAATAAACGATATTGGTGTTTGGTGATTCGAAAAAATGCTTAAATCATATATTTTTGTATCAATTAAAACCTTTTCTACATTGATTTGAATAGTCTTTTTTATTATCATTCATGATTCCTTTTAAAAATTATTTTTTTCATTGATCTTTTTTGTTTTATTTTCGTGATGTGATCTCAGATTTTTTTAAGAAATTGAAAAAGGGCTAAAAAATTAACTTTACGCAGTTCTATTAAATATATATATGTAGAAACCACGCTAATCACACCACGATCAAACCATCAGCAGCAACCAATCAGCATCAGCAGCATCATCTCATCTCTCATGATAACTGTGCAACAGTCCAACAGTTACCAAATCCAACTCATTTTCATCTCCAAAATAACAACTATACGAAATGCGACAGTTACCAATCGTGACATATAAAGCAAAAGTTCGTTTTACTTTGTATTAATTTTTCTAATTAATTATTCATTTAGGTACGTCTTTAAATAAATGAATTTTGTACTATCTTTATTATTGGAATTGCGTTATTAATATCCGGGGGGTTATTCCCAAATGCGCGGCGGATCTTATAAAAAGCGATACCTTAATTTCGCCCATGTTCGCTTTTGCTTATTCTCAAATGCGAACGGGGCGAAAATTATCTTTCCCACCGCTTTCCAGTTATTTCCATTCTGACTTCCAATTCTCCATTTATTTTTCCAAATATTTGACAGCTGTTTCCAGACACATTTTTTTTTGTGTTGCTCGTATTGTTTTGTTCGTAAGCAATCCGTCACCTAAACACCTATCGCTTTTGGAAATAAAAAAATTCAAATCCGCCATTAAAAGCGATTCGCAGCGCATTTGGGAATAACCCTCCCGGTTTCCTACATATACAGGTATTTTCAAAATATTGGCGGTTACAAAATTAGTTTTTATACCAACTATCTGGAAGCAACTTATGACGTTATAATCCTAACTGAAACTTGACTGAACTCAGATATCAAAAGCTTCGAAGGTAAAGTGAAAGATCCTTACGAACCCTATACCGTTCCGACATTGGACTTGGAACTAACCTTAAGAGATTAATTTTGCGATTGATTGCCGATCTTGTTGGTTGTCATACAATTTTTATATTTGGTGTATTTAATCTAACCATACCTATTGGTATGTGGATCCTAAATGTGCTTCCTAATATAATCTATTGTATTGCAAACTATGTACTTTCAGGAAATATATTAAGTGCAGACTCTACCAAATCAATTAGCTATATAATGATAAGAAACATAGCGCTTCCTTAATTTAATTTTTAGTGACTGTCCGTCCGGATATGTAATGTTATTCCCGCTGTACCTTATACAAAATTTGTTTAATAATTTTTGTCCTTAAAGTGCTGCAACTAAATCCAACTAACCAACAAAAAATGTACCTAACTGATTTTAAGAGCGTAGGCAGCACTAAACTGGACAGCTTTTTTAATTCAGATACCTGGACTAATACATAAATGCAAATGGATCTGATCTAGATGAATGCGAACATAAATTCTTTGTACGTTAAAATGTTATGTTAAAACACAAAAGCTCAAAAACACGCCTGTTTTGTGCCGTAGAAGAAAATACGTTGCAAGGATCAGTTTTTTTTTTTGGATAAATAGGTATGTGCGCCGCCCTAAGAACTTGAAGAATATATTTTAAAAATTTAAAAATAAATGAAAAAGAACAAATTCCTACAATTATTACGTCTTATTTGCTGACTAAAGACAACTTCTTAAAACTGCTTTAAAATGTTCCTATAATCATTGTATATAATAATGTATTTTTTCCTTTAATAGGAGAAGTGGAAGCCGTCCAACAAATGTAATAAATATAAAGTATACCTTATGCCCAGGCACATTTATGGCCAGCTATTATTCTCCGGCAGCAACTACTAGTCGGACTGGGGCCTCCCAATTTAACCGAGTGAAAAACTATACCTAAGTCATCGTCTGCACGTTCTGAACTCGTAACTGAATTATGATACTGCTGCTGAGTTGCTGGTTGGAGTTTGGCGTTGGCGTGCCGCTTCACAATTCACAAATCACAATTCACAAAACGAAATCGTCACGTCACAAATATAATAAAAAACTATTCAAATATGAAGGCAATAAATAACTCAAACAAAAATTATAAATATAAAAAAGAATGGGAGTATTTGGAAGAATTCAAAGGTAAGTTCATAATTGCGTATTAAAATTACTTAGATTCTCGTGCACATGTACCTACGTTCTTTGACAGGATGGCTTACAAAAGCTAAATCTAATGGCATTGCATACTGCAAATTATGTGAATGTTCCATAAATGTCTAGACCACATAAAGCTGACCTTAAAATACATTTATGGAACGGCAGTTACATATAATCTGAATGCATCGCGCATTCAAATTAATACAATGGATAGTTTTGGTTTGTAGAATAATGTTTTCCAAAAGATTTGTTATTATATTCTTAAAATTTTCTCTTGCAGTAAATATAAAACCAAGTGGCACAAAAGCTTGCAAATTAATGGAATTGAAGTTGGCGTACGCGAAATAAGATCGATTGATCATTTGGGGGAGATTTGTAACTGTTTTCCCGATGGACTAGAATTGAGAATACACCGAACTAAGTGTATGGCGCTGGTAAAGAAAGTTATTGCACCAGAACTTCTCAACGAATCGTTGTCCGACATAGGAAGTTGAAGGTATTCTTTAATAAAAGATGAGTCGACAGATGTGTCAACTCGAAAGATGTAATGTATTTGCATTCGATATATATAAAAAGTTACAAAAAAAGTTATTTCAGATTTTCTCGGTATTATGAAAGTAATGGTATGCACAGGAAAAGTGCTAAACATTTAATATTATTTATAAGAAATTTTAAATTGTCCCCGTCGAATTTAATTGGCATATGTACTGATGGTGCCAGCAATTTATGTGGAAAAAATAATTCGTTATACACCCATTTAAAAGAAAAAGTTCCCAATTTGGTACTAATAAAATGTGTTTGTCACAGCATTCACTTATGTACCTCAAACGCATCTAAAGTACTTCCCTCAGAACTTGATTTCATCGTCCGAGAAACATACAATTGGTTTGCGCACAGCCAGCCCCTTAAGAAAAAGCAAGTATGAAGCAGTTTTTAAACTAATTAATGATGATAAGAAGCCTTTAAATCTAATTTCTCTGTGCAATACTCGGTGGCTCTGTCGATATGAAGCATTAAAAAGAATTTGTGATCAATTCTTAGAGCTAAGAACGCATTTTGATATATGCGCTAAAAATTAAGAAAAATACTTCTCTGCTTGGATGCGTGCTGATCAGTTCAAAGAGTTTACAAATTTCTTGATGCTTTTAGCAATATTACCTATTATTAAAGAAATGCACGATTTGAATCTGAATTCTGTTCAAACAGAAGACTTGAATTTTCTTAAGAAGCAAAAGAAAATCGAAATTGCATTCGCTTCTTTTCCTCAAAAATATTAGTGCCTTCCATTAATTTAAGTAATAGCTGCAATGAAATACTTCTATTGGTGCAAAATAGAAGTAACATAAAAAGTTACGATTTATTCCACTTGGGGTTTGAGTTTGAAAACCAGGCTAGAAAGGTTAATGCTAGTTCCAAAATGCACTTTGAAATTCGGAAAAATGTTACAGAGTTTATCATTGTTCTGCTAGCAGAAATCAGTAAACGTCTGGCCAATTGCACCAATTTTTTGGAACAAATCTCATATTTTTCACCTGAAATTTGCTTCAGCCAACTGTGTCCAGCATTTAGGAAACTTCCCTTTGCATTGCTAAAAAAAAGAAGACATTGTAAATGCTGAGATGCAGTGGGATTTGGGATAAGCTGATTTCTGTCAATTGGTCAGAGATATTTTTTTCCGAAGACCCTATCTGCACTTTCATTACCATCTAGTAATGCGGTTGTGGAAAGAGCATTTAGCTACATGAATGCAATAAAAACAAAAAGCCGTTCCACGTTGGTAACAGAATCATTAAATGCGCTAATGCGTATACGCATCCATTCTAATGTTATTTCAATATGCTGCAACACATTCGTTCCAACAATTGGGATGATTGAGAATTTCAATTCAAACATTTACTTAAGTTCTGATCCTGGTATTCCTGATAAGGACGAAGTTTCACTAAACTCCTTATTTGAATGTTTAAATTTAGGGTCTATGTACCTACATAAACTTAAATACTTAATATATATAAAATATATTAATACATCAAGACTGAAAATGTAATCAAATGTGACTTTTATTTAAGTAGCTCAATATTGAATCAATGATAATTTTATTTTTCATTTAAACTTGCGATATTTATGCTATTTAGATAGGTATGTAGTTTCTTTTTGTGTTATATTATCAATACCAAATGAAATTGTTCCTTTTTTGTTTATGTGTCCTAAAATAAAATATTTATGAAACTTAACAAGTTTTTGTTGTTTTTAATCTTGTTTCTACCTACTTTAAGCGATTTTATATTGTGCGACACAAAATTTCATTTTTCGCGATTTTTTGCGATTTTTGATGTCCAATGGTGCGAGTGCGACACACGACCACTTTGGAATCTGGAAAGCCTGCTGCTAATGCTGACAACCTAGTCAATGGTCAAAAGCTACCCAAATACCAATGCCAACAAAACGAACCATTTAACCTGGTAGAGCAACAATTAGACTTCCGTTCATTCGTCGGAAATAAAATGAGAGTTTATTCAATAGTAGTATCAAAACCTTCAACGAGGCCTATGTACCACGTTGCGTGCCACGCAAGTCGGTGGAAAGGACACCCTTGTCTTCTCTCTTCTATGAGCTTGACGAATGACGACCCTAGCGACTTATGAACCTCAGATCGAAAGAATCTCTTTCATGAAGATCAACGGTCAATTATTTTAACGCAACGCGCATATCGAATCCGAGAACTGAACCGTGAACCGTTGCGTCAGAAGCAACCCTTAATCATCTGATGGCAAACTTTCGACACGCTGCGTTGCTTTCTTTCTTCCTCGAAATGCCAGACCATAAGCCGCACACTCGGAATTTTCATCAGGGAATTTTGTCTGAAAACTTCTTGTGGCCAGTCATCTAGAAATGTGATTTCAACAAATTAGAGCCGTAGCTCACAAAGCAAGGCAATCTCAGTTACGAGACAGTAGACATTTTCGGCAATAGCTTTATTTCAAAAGAGCGATTTCCACCGAACTTCACCTCTCACCGATTTCTTGGGGATAATTGAAAGAACGTGTACTCTACACTTCAAACTGACACCTAGAATTTTGTGTAAACTCGGCGAGAAATTCTTGGAAAGATACCAACTTTGCAAAGCTTAGAATGGGCAAAACGCGACAGTATTTTTAGCGTTTAAATTAAATAAAATGTTCCCTCGACGCAGAGTTAAAAACATTTAAAAGTCCTTAATGAAAGAACTTGTGGGCTATTCAAATATAATATAATACCAACGCACAACCATTAAAAAATAAATAAAGTAGCTCTTTTCATAAAAGAAGAACTTACCTGTTCGTTGGGTGGTTTCCTTGGCTGTTTCTTAATTCCACGTCTCGCTCTGGCTTTTGCCGCAAAATAAATTCGAATATAAACAAACACCATTATACAACTAGGAATGTAGAATGATCCTAAAGCTGAGTATAAAACGTAACCGATATCTTCACTTAGCTGCAAATGAAAAGAACAAAGAATGTGATATTTCATTAAAAACGGAATGTAAGCGACAGGATATATGAGAGAATTTTTATTCATTTTTTTTTGCTTTATTTTGTGCATAAATGTAGGTCTGCATGTTAACACATACTCAGATTTGAGATAGCTGGCTGCATGTTCATCAGAATAATATCGAACCGAGAGGAATATGGGTTCATGTTGGAGTATCATCAACTGTCAGGATATGAAAAATGTGCTCATACGAGTAGATGTCAGGGTGTTAAGCGACGACCGCTTACCATCATATGGAACACATTTGCGTATGCCAATGATCCCCATTGTGGGATAGGATAATTGAAAATTGAATTGAAAATCCTTTCGAGTGTCCAGCCAGGACAATGGCGTTTTTGTTGAATTGTCGTGTTTGATTTCTGGTGGCTCTGGTGGCTGTGTGCAGTATGGTTTTTTGAACTGAAAATCATTCGATTTGATGAAAGGGTTGGGTAATGATTTTTCCAATATTCCATTACATATTTGATGTTTTTGTGTAGGTGTCTTGTAATGGATTTTTATTGTGTACGTTTGATTACATCTTGTTGTTGGGGCAGAGAATTGATTTTTGTTTCTATTTTGTTTTTGTTTTTGGGAGAATGACTTGATTGGGGTTCGAAAGGGAGACTGGGAATACAGGGGGTGCTACGAGAGGATTAATCCTTTTTTCACTTTTGATGCTAAACATGTAGAGATATTTTGGCAGTTTGCAAAAGACCGAGGGTTCTGATCATCCCAGCTGTTGTCATTACGGGTCGCAATGAGCTCTGAAAAAAACTTCAACATACATTTTGTATGACAACATTGACATTTCTGAGGAAAGTATTTTCATTTTCATGCATCGCAGATTTCTTTTGCGTGAGGTGAGTTTCAATTTCGAATAAATTTGCATGTCGCTCAGAAGTCTCTATACAGGAAACTAAGATTTTAAATTTTGAAATATTAATCAACTGAAATAAAATGAAAAATTGAAACAAGTTCAGAAAATTGTTTGACAAGTTTTATGAGTCCAGTGGACTTCGGTAACTTGACCATAAATCATAACTTGAGCGTACAATTTGTTCGCTGTTTCGAAGCGTTTTTTTTACTCATTTTTTAAAGCTTTTTTTGACACATTTATAACGTGTTTTATGGCGCTATTTTCGACGCTCTTTGACATGTCAATTTAAGTGGAGATCCCGCAAAAAAAGCGATGACCCCCTGGTTGGTTTTGTGATACTGTGAACTGTTTTCACAAATTCTCGATCCATGAGAATATGAAAACAAATGTCAGAATTTTATCAAATAATAATTTTGTCTATAAATTATAATAGACATTTAATTTATGAAAAAACATAGGGAAAGACGAGAAATGATATACGCTGGCAAAGGACGACAGAAACCCTGAGACCTTCTCTTTAGTACTAACTTCGAACGCGTTATGAATAGTAGTAGGCCGCATGATGGCCTAAGGCATAAAACAATAAGATGATAATGCTTTACCTATTGACCTATCGTTCGAAAAGTAGATAGTTATGATAATAAATTGAATACAAGAACAAGAGTATACCTCACTGATGTTTGGAGTTAAAAACTGTAGGAGTGTAAATGTTGTAAAATATTAAATATTCCAAAAGATGTATTTCAAAAAGTCCAAAAATGAAATATTGTTTAAAAGCAAAATAAAAGGTTTTGATTTCAGTCTCATTCCACCATGCTGGAGTTCTTTACGACAACAAGTTTTGCGAACTATTTTACTCTTATGCACTACGTTAAATGCACACGAATGTGAATGGGTCTTAAAAGACGGTCTTGAACCACTGTGGTTCTTAGGAAACACAAGGGCTTTAAACGTAGACGATATTCTGGAAATAAATACATCCGCAGACGATTTTTATGGAATCATTGTAGGTAAACGGGAGGTATACAAAACAAAGCCCCAGATTTAAACGATTTAAAGCAAACGATTCAGACAATAATAATTGCCTACCCAATGCCACCCTAAAGGCAGTAATAAACAACTTTTCTAAAGGAACTTTCCCCAAATATTTTAAAAATTATTCAATGTGAACACATCCATTTGAAGTTTAAAATCCTTTCAAACCTGAATGCAATGAAATGCAAGTTTATTGAAAAAAGTCAATTCAATGAATAAATCGAGTACATTTTATATTAAACTGATAGCCTAAGTATTCAAAATCCTATTATATTTTTCTAAATAATATTTTTTTTTCACTAATAAAAATAAGATTACAAAATTTGTAACTACATACAAATGCATATCTAATGAAACTTATTTTTATTTACTTTCTGTTAGGTACTTACTTTGGTGTTAAAATTTTCAAAAACATGTTTTATCCTCCTTTTCGCCATTTTCATTATGGTAACCCTAATGCTCGCACATGTATCAACAAGCGCGGGTGACATTTAAAATTAGGTATGTTTAAAGAAAAATTAATAATAAATAAAGAAATTATATAAATTGAAAAAAAAATTATAAGAGTTTCTTAATGTAGCAATATTCATCAGCCACCCTGTATTTTTGATAAATCCTACAAAAAAAATCACCAAAAAGTTTAACTTGGAAGCGCCAATGAGTGAATTTACACAATGTACGTCATTTTTGTTCTTGTAAAAGTTGCGCTATTAAATACTTGAAGGAGAAGTGCATTTGTAAATGGATTCCTGGTTCAACAGGGGAGCGAAAAAACCTCACATGATTTCCACTTGACACTATAATGAGTCCGGTTAAATGCGTATTCTTTAAACTCTAACTCATTCTTCTTTAAACGTCATTACAACAGCAGCTCAAAGACGACGGATTGAAAAACTATGGCCCAAAACTAGCCTTAGCTTCGAACTGGGGTGGGATTCTGAAAGATGAAAACGATCAATCGTTTTCGTTTAAACGAACGTTTTCCTGCATGTTACTTCGAAAACGAAAGCAAAAAAGCGAAACCTTTTTTTTCTTTTCTTTGATTCATGAATGTAATTCCAAAACCGAAAGACATTGCTTTTGTTTAACGTTTCTCATTAACATTAAGTCGTTGTGACTTATTTCTATTTCACAAAATATATACTGGCAAATAATTCGCCAAGGTGGAGGATTGTGTAAATTTGAGAAAAGTCCGAAAAAAAAATTTCAAAATTGTTCCTAGGTATCCTCTTTAGATGCCCAATGAAAGCTTCGTTTTTTTTAAATTGCCTTCTCCATCCATTCGATCATTTAAGAACGTAATTAATTAAAATAACCAGTTTGTAAGTCGGTAATTGTGTACTTACATTATTTTTCGAATGTTCGCCTTTTGTTACGACAAAAATATCAACAGGCGAAATACCTATAAACGCTGAAAGCGGTCAGCTGAGCCGTCAAAACAACATATTTGATATATACACTATTCAGCTTCAAACGTTATTTTTGTGTCACATCGTTTCTTAAACCCTTGCGAACGAGAAAAATAAAACGGAAGCAGTTACATAAGGCAAATTTTCGCTTTCGCGCGATTTCTTTGTTTTTTTTTTTAATTTCGAAAGTGTTTTTCGTGCCGTTTTTTACAGAATCCCACCCCTGGGTTTCTACTTTCCTTTTCTTGTTTTCGCTTAGTCACAGCTGACAACATCAATAATGATTTTAGTTCTTTAATAAAAAGTTCTGAGTTACCTTACCTGGGTAGGTATCCTATATCTACACTATTTACAAAGTAATGTTTCTTTTGCCATCCAGCCTGTCAATCAGAAATGTCAACGTCTATTTGAGTTAATCTTAAAAAAAGCTGTCTCACTTGAGCTGATTAAATTTTCCCCATTACAGTAAATTCCGCCTTAGCCTGGATATCCTCACCACTTCGAGTGGATGACCAAGAATATAAATATCTATAGCTAGTCGTCTTCTCTCAGGCATTCTACGAGGAAACCGCTTATCTTCGCCGTCGCTATTTATTTATTATTTATTCACACGGCATTATTTCCGCTACACCTAGCTTCCTACGCAAGTTACTTCTTTTAGCCGTCCATCCAACCAGACAAGCGTCTCCTTTGAATTCTTTTGATGCAGAAAACGACTAAGCGTTAAGCGTAGCAATGAAACTAACTTTCAACTTTCCCTTACAGCTGCTCATTCATCATCATAATAAAGGACTCTCTTGTTCCGGTTAAAAATAGCAACTCATATGAATGTAGGTACGTGTACGTGCATCGTAAATGTACGGCTGTTCCTCAAAGGTCCTGTTGCAACACCCAGCAAATCTTCTTGCTATCAGTCGTTTAAAACTCAAATGATTCAACTGCCACAACACACTCATGATCATATATATATAAATATACGTACCTACCTATCTTACAGAGCGGAATAAGGACATTGTCATCGTTGTCGTTGTCGTCGTCGCATTCGAAGTCTTTTTGAGTGGGTTTTTCTAATGGATGCCCATTCCCATGCCCATAACCGTGGCATGTTAATAAACGGAAGTAACTCCGAGTGAGAGTAAGAGTGGGTGTGTCCCGCCCCTCATTCACCTGTTAAGAGTACCGAAAAAAAGACGCGAAATTAAATTTCCGCTTCAAATGACCGTGTTTATGTATGTTACGAGGAACAGCCATAAGGACGACAACGACGTGCCTTATCCGATTTTTTTTATTCTATTATGCATAAACCTTTAATGATGTTTTCCTTTTCGTTTATTTTTTTTTCCCTTCCCCCTCTTTATCAAAGTGCTGAAAGCGTGTTTGCTGTTTTTCCGTCCGATGTCCCCTTTGTGTGCGCTCTTAAAAAGGACAAATTGTGAAAAATGTTATCCATGGTGGGTATATACGAAAGCAAAGGCAAAGGACCGCCGATCAAAGGATAAACATGCGGAAAAAGGAGAACCTATTGAACGTGATGCATTTTATTTAACGGGAAATCAATAGACATGTCCGGATACGGATACCAAAGGATACAGTCAGTTACGTGAGCATAAAACGGGTTGTCAGTCAGTTTGTCAAAGGAACATTCATTCCGGCAAACATTGAGCGCAGGTGGGCCTGGTCATGTCCAAGTGGTTAATGTGTGTGAAATAACTGAAAAGGACCTGGCGATTTGGCATTTGCGGATAAGTTAGCATCTGTTGCTTTTGCAAGTCTTAATATTTTGTTTTTGAAAAAGTTTGTTTTTCAATGACTGCCTGTCCCCAGTCGAAAGTGTCTATAAGTAGGAAGAAGTCATAAAAGGATAGGCAAACTTTTGGATTTGGTTTTGGTTGGTTTGATTTGTCGTAATAGATTATAAAAAAGTTGTCGCATTCGTAAATGTGAAAGCCTAGCAGCCACTTCCCTGAATTGCATAGCAATAATCAACATTAATGTGTGCTTTGAAGGTTTTTAAGAGCAACGGTGAATATGGCATAATCCAACTTTTATCGACTTCGACATCAATGTTACGTACTTTCAGAACGATGGATTTGCCGCCATTCTCAACTGATCGTCGACGATATAGTATGTATCCGTCATTGCCAGTGATGGTATCAAAAACCAAGTTTCTTGGGTATCGTTTCGTGCATTTCCCATCAGACATGCATGGTGAATTGTTTTTGAATGCTCCACATGGACCATGAATCATCTTTTTGGTAACGCAGCGACGTCGAATAAGTCTCGATCAATGTCCTTATCTGGTATTTCTGCTGAGATGATTTGGTCAATTTGATCTGGCGTAATTTTGTTGATAAACCAAACCAAAATATGTGCATGTGGCATTCCTTTTTTCTGCCATTCAATGGAATACATCCAGCAACGTGTCTCTTCAAGAACGTGATGCTTGATAATAAAATCCATCAAAGATTTTAATTTTTATCAAATACGCGTGCGGTAATGTCAAAGCGGTCCGAAGATGATTGTCCCATGTTGGATTGCATGTAAATGTTATAAACAAATCTGGACGACCATATGCGCGAACGTATGTCATCGCATCTTGTGCGTATTCATGCATGTGCCGTGGACTCCCAGTAAATGTACGAGGTAATTCTTCCCAATTCGTTTGGATTCACGTTACCATCATTACCGATTGCGTCTCGTAAATGGATGTACTCTTTAGAACGCAACTCGGTTTGATTCAATCGAATATATGAATAGCAGCCGTTCAGTTTCAATATTCGCGTACCTACATGTCGACGATGTATTGATAGAACAATTGTCCACATTTCAGAATGTGATTCTCAGCGTCTTGACCATAAACTTACTATTAAATGGACGGTCAGCTCCCGCGAACCTACCCGATTCCCCCCTCAAATGTTTAAAATAAAATGTTCTCTTAAATTTCCTGTCTGTGAGTGTGAAAAAATTCGTATTTTAGTTACTGCTGCTGATGTAATCCATTCATGAACAATTCCAGCATTGTGAATACGTGAGAAGCAGCAACAAAAAAAAATCTAAATGGCGGGAGGTGAAATAAATGAAATTTTATAATACCGTATGGAACTTTGCTCAGTAGTGTTCTTGGATGGTGGCATTTCAACCTTTTTGTGGGAATTTCGCTGTCCGAAAAGCCTTTCGTTCGAAAAAGAAAAAAAATCACAAAAATTGTGAGAATTCACCAATCTGACAAGAAAAACATTCACGCTATAAATTTTTTTCATTTCGCAATGAAATCGCCTCTTATCAAAATGTTGCCATACAATTACCATTAAGTGTTTATTTTTATACTAAAAGTTAATTCAATGTGATTTTTTTCGAATACTAAGAATTTTACTCCTCATAAAAATGTATCGAGGGAATTCGATTCGGTGAAAAGGATAAAAAGGGTAGGTAAAATGAATACGCTTCATGGAAAAAATAAAGAGATCGTGTATGCGATGGGTTGCTTTCAGCTGATGGGTGCGTTCTCAGAGTGCCAATTATACATTAATGAATTATTTATTGCGAAATATTCATTTGTTGGAATAAAATAAGACATTTTTTCAATAATTATTGTCTCAGTTTCTTGTTTTGGCGAAAAATCATTTCGCAGGCGATTGCCGACAGAAACACGGCAACGAATTCAAAGAGAATAATCGATTAAGAATATTCATATAGGCCAGCGATAGTGACAATTCTCGGGGAGTATAATTTTTTAGTTACCTAGGTATACGTAATCTTTTCATGAAGATTCCGTGTAATAATGGAAAAAAAAAAAGATAATCAAATTTGAAATAATTTAGGATTTCAAACTGACGCGACGTAATTAACGAAATTACATTTAGAGACAATTCCGTCAGCAGAGAATATGAACATCTGATGTTCGTAAAAGGCTATTTTTGTCCTATGCATTGAATTCGGCCTTTTATTTTATGTATTTACTTTTTATATCATTACTTTTTTAGAGATTACCTTCCAATATGGTAAAAAAAAATTCATAGCATGGAGCAATAATAATTTACCACACCATACACACCATTTTCTTAACACGTCCCTATAACGGCGAAATATTTGAATTTTTTCATTCGCATGTACCTAAGCTCAAAACGTAAATAGCCGTTCCGAAATCGCAAATTACCTACGAAATATTTTTTGTAATTTCACATAGAATGCAAAGGCAGCCGACCAGTCCATCTCCATAGTTCAAGTATCGAAATCCTTTTTAAATAATACAGACTAAAACTTTTTATGTATTGACGTATGTGTGATGTTGCTGGGCAGATGCTATTATGCGCGTTTGATTTTAAAGTTAAATTCAGCGTCAGGCAGTCGGTATTCAGAATTTGCTTGAATCAGTTCTTGTCTGATTTTAGTTGTTTAAGTTTAATTTGTTTATAGTGATAGTGAGTCTGTGAGTGTACTAAGCAAAGGACTAGCAAAAATTTTGGAATATATATGGTAAGTATTGAATAATAAAAAAACTGAAGTACCTACATATACAAATCTTTACTTTTTTCATGATACTAGGTATCTATGCACATCTGGCTATAAGAAATGAAGGAAATTGGAATGGATTGTAAAATACACGAATTTACAATCGAAAAGGATTGTTTAAGGTTCGTATCAATGTCAAGTTATTCTAAACAATTTGTTTGTATATTTTTAATTTCAGTGCAGGCAGAAAAACCAACCCAAACATATCCGGTTGTTTCCAAACGATTGATTCTTATGGATATCAGGACGAAAAATAACGTTGTAAAATACCTACTAAAAATTTGTAAATTAAAACCGTAAATCTATGTACCTACATATGTAAAAGTAATACCTATAATGAGAATAAAGTTTCTTGATTTGCCTCAAAACAGGTTGCAAATCAATATACCCAAGAATCGTAAATTACTAAAAATTTGTTGCAATTTGAGAAATGCTGATTCGCAAATCAACACTTAAAAATTGCAATTCAAGACTTCATGGTTGTAATTTGCGTCTCAAGCATATAATCTCGCTAAGGTATGAAATCTTAAATAACAACCAAAAAGTGGTGATTCACGAATTTGTTTTTTGCAATTTGCAATCCATTAAAGATCAAATTAATAACTATTTGTGGCAAATTGCAATCCGTTATGGCAATATGTTTTTGTCGTTGGATCGCATTATTAATAACGAAAAGTGTTGATTCGCGACTTTGAGGATCAATATCTTCACTTTTTACAATTTCTAGAATTGCAAATAAAATGTGAATTAGTAAATCCTGAGCTAAGCTGTAAAACTGCACAAACTTTTCGTGATTTTGCGTTTATTTTTCTTGATTTGATCCTAGAATTCTTTCCGTGAGGTGACTGTCTGTTTAATACTTAGTTTATGGTCTTGACGAATCGATACGAATAATAATTCATGGCACTGACTTTCATATTTGTTTCCTCGTCTGTTTGTGGATTTATCATTTTTAACAATACATGCAAATTTTATCAATTTTTCCAATGAAAACTGTAATCATTATTATTACTGTCATAATAGAATACACCAAGATTTAAATCAGCCTGCAGTGTTCTTATTCGAACATTTTGCATCCTTCTTTCAAGTTTTTCAGTTGTCTCAGCTCTCAGACGCGTTTGGCTTATATCTACAAGCTCTATACGATGTTCTTTAGAGGCATTTTAAAGACTGCATAACTTAATACACTCCCTATAATACGTTCAAAAATAAGGCTGTAATTGTTTATCCACAACTTATTCCGCAAGCATCCATCATTAAACGGCTGATAGATTCATTATGTCACCTTGTGCCACAATATTGTGACAGTCAATAATAATTCAATTAACCTCATATTTGTATTACACTCGTACATCTTCTTCGTTCGCTTCCGTGACATGTTTTGATTGGAAGCTGTATTATGAAAAATCGCAAAAAAGACCCCAGCCAACGACCCACCTCCAGTTATCAATTCACCCTTCGTCCCATCGAATCAGGCATTGGGGTCGAAACGACCAACCCATCAACGTTTAGCTAAGCTACTTATTATTTACAAATTTGTTTTCAATTTCTTTTTGTCAACTTTATCCCGGCCTCGAGAAACTCATTTCCAGTGCTGTCTGTTTGTGAATCTGAACATGAAAATCTTATTATCCAACCTTGTAGAGCTGTAAGTGGAAAAGAAAGAATGAAAACGGAAAATTGTTTACACAATAAGAAACTTTTACTTTATTTGGAAATTGAAGAAGTTCTTAATGGAATTAGAAACTTACTGGGCTCGTTGTTCGCTTGCGTTTATATTCAATTTGCGAGTGTCTAAAACGGTCAGTTCGGCTTGACAGTTTTAAGCATATAAAATCTATTTACCTTGTTTAAGTTTTAAAATGAAATGTTTGACCCACTTAGTTGGGTTTTCGTTTTAGGCGCTCATTCCTTGGTGTATACACTCCTAAGTGTGAGTTAACTGCAAAGCTCTGTTTAATCAATTTCGAAGTAGCTGTATAGAGAGCCGATAATATACTGCACAAGTGCAGAAATAGGAATTAAAACTTTGAGCAAACTCAATTTAACAGATAACTGGGGGTAGCCCTGTGTTTTCTATGTATCATGTTCCCTTTTTTTAACGTCCTAGTTTTATTTGTCAATGGTCTTTGTGAATTGCGCAAGGTACATCGCCTGGTACCTATGAAACTACGGAGGATACAGCCAGCTTTGAGTCAGTTCTAAAAATTTGCGTTTCTGCGAATCTGATGTCATTGTTCGACCTTAAAGCGGATACTAACACTCGAACAAGGCAACTATTTCTACAAACTTCTTCGGCAGCTGACACTCAAAACTCAATTACGTTTAGTTACCAGTTCTGAGAGTTTGAAGGACAATCAAAGTTGGAGCTCAGCTCAGCGAGATGGTCCTGGACGTCAAACTCACTTGAAAGAAAAACGTAGAGTATCGCATCAAAAAAGCAGACCTTCCTTTAAATGTCTATAGAAGCACGTTCAGCAACAACAAAAATTCTTTCACTCATAGCTGGCAAAACCGCCTGTAGGTCATAGACAACAACGTGATAAAATAGCGTGTTAAATAGTGTTATAAAGGCCGTATTTATGAGTCAGGAAACAACTGTTTCTTATACATTTACATTCATTCTTTTTCGGCACACAGAACGAGATGTCAAAATGTCTTCGGAATATTTGGATAAAAACCTTCTTAAACTTCTTTGGGCAGAACATTTTAAAACGAAGAGTTCCAAAGCACTCTCAGTCTTCTGTCAGTGGTTTTGGCAAGACATAAAACTTATTTCTGAAAAAGATCTTTTTGATCTATACGGCTATGATATGACCTTTGCTGTAGTTTAATGCAATTTCGTACAAGCAAATTATATACAAGCCAGCTGACAACAGCCGTAGATTTTTTTTTTTTATTTCACCAATACATTTCTGTATTCAGAATGAGTAAATCCCCTAGTGAAAGCAATGGAAAACGACATAACTGTCATGAAAGAGCTTCTCAATTTGCCGTTTGGACTCGGCATAAAATTGTAGATCCCTTCCATTCGTCCCAAAAATAAAAACTCAAAAAAACGAATGGTTGTTAGAAGCTAGGCTAAGGGTCCCACGGGCCTGTTGGTCCAATTATTGTTTTTTTTTTATACATATAAAAATAAGTTGAATTGTGTTTGTCGCCAATGTTTTTTGCATTTTTAATTCATTGTTCTCTGTAATGCGTGAACCGATTTTGATTCTGAAAACTTTCTATGAAAGGTGACATGGTTTGTAGGCATATACGGTCTTTGTAGGTGTATTGGTTCATTAGTTATAGGCGCGTGGCACCTCCCATACAAAAAATGCATTCAAAACATTATGTTTCGAAAACCACATAATCGATTGAGTTCAAATTTACACACAATCTTAGGTATTGGCGCAGGAGTATTCCTGTGAAGATTGGTCAAAATTGAACAAAGAGGAGTGGCACCGCCCATACATAAAAAACAGTCAAAATCTTTTATTATGAAAGCTTCCGATTTCTGATTCGAGTGCGTCAAGTTAATCGTAATCCTGTAATGGACTTCACGCCGAAAATTTACAGTGATTTGTATTGAAGATTTCTGTTTGTCGATTGCTAATAAAACAGTTGGGAATGCCATCACCTAATCGTGCAATGCATGCAATTTTTGATCTAGAATTGCAACGTGAACTACAATACGATCGCGACGAATTGAATGCTTTTGTTCAAGCAAATCTTTCGACATTGAATGCGGAGCAAAAAAGGCGAACGATACTGTTATGCAAGCTTTCAATAGCGATACCGGCGGATTCTATTTTCTAGATGCGCCTGGGAGGCACCGGAAAAACGTTTTTAATTTCATTGTTGTTGGCGATACCTTTCCAGTATAAAAATTCATTGGCGTTGGCGTCTTTTGGCATTGCAGCCATTTTGTTAGATGGTGGTCGGATAGCACATTCTGCTTTGAAATTGCCTATGAATTACCAAGTTATTGAAACTCCAACATGTAACATTTCATGAACATCTGGAACGGCGAAAACGTTGCGGTATCATTATTTGGGATGAATGCACTATGGAAAATAAGAAATCTGTTGAAGCTTTGGAAAGAACAATGAAATATGTTCGAGATACCTAATTCAGAGTTATTTGCTGATGCATTGATTTTATTGTCAGCGATGCCTTTGCCAAATGATTTTTGCCGTTTTCTACTGTCAAAAGAGAAATTGATTGAAAGTGTTTTTCCTAACATAGCACAACAGTGCTACCATGCGTGGTTGAGAGAAAGAGCAATTTAAGCTGCTAAGAACAAAGATGTCAGTGAATTAAAAATGGGTATACAATCCAAGATTACTGGCGACTCGGTACACCGAAAATTGAAAAACCAAATATAGTGTAGCACAAAGCATAACAAGAAAAACTATTTACCACTGATTTAAATGACTCTTTAATTTGATTTTTTATATTTCTATTTTGCACTACGAAGTGTGCAGGGGGTCCGCTAGTCATTAGATAAATAATAACATTTCTTTCTTAATTTGTAGGCATTTCAGTATTGTTCTACTTTAATTATTTGGTAGTTAACCTCCATGAAGTAAGAACTTGGCGCATCGACTTTTAGATCTCCGTACTTTTCAGGGTTGACTTGTTACATGGGTTTTTATATAAAAGAACTTGGCTCTTTTTTTAACATTTTATGTTAAGAACCACTTTCACCGTTTTCGTTGTTGCAAATTCAGATAGTGACTGCTGTACCTGAGTTGTGTCACTTTTGTAAGGAATATTTTGTACAACGAAAGACAAATGGCCTTCCTCAATACCCCCAAAAGCCAATGGGGTACCTATCGAAAAAAAACTTCAAACAAAACATCCAGTTAGTTGAAATTTAATCAGCAGGAGAACATAATAATCAATAATCTGCAAACAATTTTGAATAAACAACAACATTTCCAATAATACACCTTCGCATACACAATCATTATCGATTCCAATTAAATTCCACGCTAATACCACTGGGGTACAATATTGGAGTTCACTGGCAGAGGGACCTATACCACAGGCGGCAGAATATTTCCCAGAACAATTCATTTCCATTCGTGTATACTTAACGCAGATGATAATGGCGCAAAATAGACTACGAAGCCACACCAGGCCTCGGCAATGGAACCGTGAAGAAGAAAATGAAAAATCTTGAGAATCCAGGACGAATTCTCATTCCATGGTATTTTTTGAACAACGGTCACGAAAATCACCATCGGATGGTGTTTCAGGGTGGAGGCGTGGAAAGTGGGTGCAGGCGCTGGCAGACTCTAACAATGTTGATGATTTTCGTTAATGAGAGATGGGTGGGTGGAGGGTGTGGTACTGATTTAATTTTGATTCCACGTCAATCTGTTGGTTTGATATACCGACAGATGGTATTCTTTGGTCTCTCTGTCTATCATGTGAGCTGGGCAGCATTCTTCAGTTTGTTTATTTTGTATAATTTAGTTGAGCAAATTGTTTATATGCACACGAAGTGTTAAGTGGAATGTTATGCTCATAAAAAATGGATGCCGCTCTCATGGAGTGTGTGCTTGTTTTTTTTAGCTGATTATATATAATACACATTTTTGCTTAAGAAATATTCGTTTGATTTTTTTAAGGTTTCAATTATAGACTGGTACAAAGTCCAGGCAACTCATCTGGAAACTTTTCAAAAGATTGTCTTGGAAACTGTGGACTTTTAAAACGAGCGGGGGTTCTGAGCTTCAGGGATACGAATTCTCTGAGCCCAGAAAGTGAAACAAAATGGACGAAAAAAACGAGGTGGATTTGCAAAATGTTAGAAAGAAATAAACAAAAATACCCATTTGTTCTTTATATTAATTAAATGGATTCTTGGCTGAGGTGCGACAAATATATCGTCGTTCAGTTAAACAGAAGTAAAGGGTCTTTCATTAGCAACTTGACAACTTCAAACTAAAAGTGTGAACGCACTCCCAATCCGATTACTGACCTGTCAATGTCAAATTGTCAGTAAAATCAATATTTTTATAAAGAATGAATAACGTTTTCAAATAATTAAAATTTACAACCGAAATTCCGAGTCTGTGGTCGCAACTATAAGAGCGTTAACGCCAATTTTCTTCCGTAGTTCTCATCCAGTAGACTAACAATTCGTAGTCCAGAGAGTCTGAATATTATCTGCTTGATGTTGCCGTACCCGTCAGACTATGTTTTATCCGAAATGTGGAGAATATTGCTGCCGTAGAGGCAAAATCAGTCAATTTATCGGCGTTCACGAGAATTAGGCCTCTCCTAGGCCACATTATGGCGAATTTTGCGTAAGGATCTTGGCCTATACCCTTAAAAGATCATGCTAACTCAAGCCACTTGATCATATGAAGCGACGTACGTTCTCGAATTGGGCTCTGGACATGATGGAAACAAATGAAGAATTTCATCGCAAAATCATCTTCAGTGATGAAGCTCATATTTGGTTAAACGGCTTCTTCAATAGGCAAAATGAGAACCCTTTATGTGCTTCATGGAACAGCACTTTATCCGCAAAATGTCACTGTTTGGTGCGGTTTTCATGCCCGTGGCGTCATTGGACCGTTTTTTTTCGTCGACGAAAATGACCGTTGCAGAGATATGTTGGAAGGTTATTTCTTTAATCAATCGCATGAATTTGACATCAATGATATGTGGTTCCAACAAGACGGTACCACAAGCCAAACAATCGAGTTATTGACGTCTCAGTTCGGTGAACGTGTTATCTCAAAAAACGGACCCGTCGATTGGCCGCCGTAATCGTGTGATTTAACGCTTCCAGACCATTTTTGTATGGGGCTACATTGAATCAATCTTTTATACTAACAAGTCGACGAGGTTAGAGGAGCTCAGACCGAATATTGAACAAGACATACTGTGTGTCCGATTAATCGAAAATTGGGTTCAACGTATCGACCGTTGCATACGGTCCCGTGGTGGACATATGCACGAAGTCGAATTTCATTCATAGATGTTTTGATAGTAATTCAAGCCAACAAATTTTGTTTGAGATATCTCAAGTAGTTTGCATTTTATTTAAAAAAGAAGTTGTCAAGTTCTAAACGTTTGAAAAACTGAAACAGTGAAAGGTAAATGAAGTAGATTTTTGCTATGCATTCATATCAAGCAAGTGACTTTTCGAATTGCCAAAATGAATCAATACAAAAGACCAAAATAAGTTAAACGAAGTGGAAACAAGCTGCTATTCGGTACAGCTTAAAAATAATTAAAAAAGAAAACAATCTATTTAATTTTTTTTGAAAAGTTAATAAAACAAAACTATGACTTGAAAAGAAAGAAAAGTTATTTTTTTTGTTTTTAAATACCTAAGCAAAAACAAAACAATTCCAGCTTTAGGGGCAACTTGGCACACTATACGTCGTCAGTCTGGTAACTCAATGTCCTATTGGTAAAGTAATGTCTAATGGCCAGGGATTTTTCGTCACCATTTCTTTGTCCCTGCCATCCCCTCAGTAATACACCACCTGCTGTAGCTACTGCCAATCTATGGCATCGACGATGGTAGAATGCATTATTCTGAATCAATACTGGTAGCCTGATAAAAGCTTAAGTCCTCTGCCAACTCAAACAGTCTGCCGAATATGATGCGTTCTAAGATTTTTCCCATTTTAGATATATTGGCCGATACAAAGATAGTTCTTCTGTTAGCACTTTAAGATCATTGCCCAAAAACATGTCCAGTCGTGAAGGGAAGGCCGCTTTAAGTGCCATCGAGTCCGCTTGCTTTTCTGTCGACTATCCAACCTACGTGGAAATAGTTTCCCAACTATACTCCTAAACGTTGACTGACAGAATGTTTGCGGAACTTTCAGCTTCTTAATCACGATTCTATAAGCCATCCCCCACGGCTCTATAAATATATTTTGTCACAGAGCTGTTTAAAACATCTTGCCTTGCTCCTTTTTATTGACTTGTCGGGAATCGGGATAACTAGGCTTGGGTGTAGCAAATGATTTGTGCTAAAATCAATAAGAAGCTGCACCCGATTAGACTTAAGCAATAAATTCGCTTTCCTTCGCCTTTAACTATAAGTGCACCTGCCTTGTTGTGAACAACTGTCTCCTCGCATTTGTTACTCAACCACAATCCGCATGTTGTAACAATGCGTTTGCCCAGCAGGATGTACTTCACCATTTGCGGTCAGATGGGTTACACAGTATCGTTTGCTGGTACTTGACTGCCTGGCATGTGTTTAGTGGTATCTTACCTTAAGCGACAGGCTATAAGCACACCCGGTCAACCATTCAACCTCAAAGGATTCAAGTGGTGATCCACAACTTCGCTAAGTTTGATGGTACAGAAACATCTTCCCCCCCTTCAAAAGCCACCTTTCAAAACACAATATCGAAGATATTAAAATCCGCCCCTTCAAGATGTAGCAACAACAAAAAAAAAACTTTAAGTCATTATCACAATACTGTTGAAAAGTTCACAATGTCGATTAATGAATGCGAGCCAAAACTTTCTTTCCGATAAAAAAAGAGTGCATCCGGTTAAGTCATCGTCTGCTATAGTTTAGAAGACTGTTCTTCATCTCTACCGCATTTAATCACTTGCGGAACTGTCATTACCCAAGTTAAGCCACATAAAGTTTCTTATCCATTTACCTATACATCTTAATGACTTTCAAACTTATGCTGTACCGAATACGCCCACAACCCACAGGGGTATTCCATGCCGTATACTATGCCATCGGGGTCTTCTCAAATGCTTCTTCCATGTCCTTAATACTCTCCGTCATTAAATATCGATAGTTGTCTCTGTTTAAATGGATGGTCGTCTCGCCGAATGAACGTTAATGAGGTTTCCACGTTTTTGTTGCTTAAAATGCGTTCCCTGATTTTCCTCAAATGGACACAATTTTTGTCTTCACAGGTGACAGTTCAAGAAATCGCTTCAAGGACATGCCAACTAGCAATCAAATTGTAAATGATTCTTTTTTGTTTTCTGTCGTTTGCCAGAAAGGACTATTGAATTAGTTTATTAAACCGCAGGAGTTCTGTTGTCGCTATTAGGATTAAGGACATTGCCTATAATTAGTTTATTAACGGCTGAGTGTCAGATCAAATCGTGGAGCAAACACGCCCTTATTCGAATTTATGAAGCGAAAAATAAAAACTCTTCTATGGTATGTACACACATATCAAGATTGCGTTCCAATTGGGGGCATGGCTGACTCTGGCATTTGCATAATTCCATCAACATCAACATCAGCATTCCCTTTCGTTTTATGTATATGAATGTATATTTCTAAAATGCGCTCCCCGAGTGAATTATGTCGTCCTGGCACACAACAGCAACAAATGGGAAAGCGACTGCAAGCATGACTCAATTAGGAAAGTGCACATACGCCCGGGTGTCATCGTTTCACATATACTTGTACAGAAAACAGCACTCGTACGCAAGGGTGGTGGAAAAATTGCAAACAAAAAATAATGTCGGAGAAATAAAAATGCAAGGTACGGCTGGTGCAGTTTTGTGTGAAATAACGAGACCAACGCGACGCTAGGTGTTTTGACGTTTTTCTTCGCAACTTCCACCACCGGCATGCTTTGGTGGGGTAGGGACGCGTGACAGCATTTTAAGCACTTTCTCTACGAGGGCCGTTCGGATATGTTATTAATAACAATAATTCTAACAAGGAATGTTCGCTGCACTTAAGAGTCAGAGGTGATTTTTTAATGTTAGATTGGGGTCCTTTCGAGTGTGATATGCGCACGATAATTTAAAGATTAATGGAAAATTTAAGTGAGCATAATTTTTTCTATGAGAAACTGACCTGCTAAACCGATTTAAGGATTTTTTGTGGCAGTAGGGTCAGATGTATGTTTAGGAAAGCTGAGTGTTTACATTCCTTTCGTAGCAGTCAAGAGAGGATTTCCGATTCAAACTGAAAACAATTTTTTTTTCTAGCAGTAGGTTTCTAATATTAACGTTATAGGTGAATTTTAGCGGACTTTTAGAAAGAAATATCCATACTAAATTCCTTACCTAAGGCGGCGCTATATTCCGGGGTAGACCTGGGACTCAACCAACAAGCGTTAACAACAGCACGATCTTTAACCAGCTGTCTCTAGTTTTGCACGCTTATTTATGGATTCGAAAATCTTCCAGACCGGAGCATTCATCTCCATTCGGTCTGCATGACCCATCCACCTCAGTCGTGGGCTTCAGTTCAGAGAGTCTCCTTTCTTGAGGATTGGGCAAACAATGCTAAGGCTTCATTCATCGGGCATGGTTTTTTATACACTTCATCGTTGCATCGTTTGGGGATAAGTACAAAGTTTACCTCCATCTATATTCTTATATGCTTTTTGTACTTAACCCCAGTAGACACTTAAAGTATATAAGGCAATAACAGTGCGTGAAGACCTAGCCCTTTTGAATGAGGACTGGACATGCAGCTCTGCCATGGTACCAAAATTGTTTTCCGCAAAAGCAATTTAACTCTTTGAAAAATCCGCATTTTGCTTTTGGTATAAGCAAAATGAAATGCACTTTCGGAAAACTTTTTTGGTACAATCGGCAATGAAACGGGTTAAATGGTTTTTTGAAGTTTTCTATAAGAAAACAAAAGAGTTGGTCAGCGAACTGGATTTACGACGAAATGACAATAATTGTTAATTTTTTTTACTTTTTCACACATTTAGACAAGAGCGAAAAACTATTTTATTCTACGTATTGATAACTAATATACTATTCTTTTGAGCTATATAGCATCTAATGATTCGGACGAAATAAAAGACGTTTAAATTAAAAAACAAAAATTTCGTTAGGTGTAGCATAGTTTTACAGCCGTCTGATGGACTTTTTATTTTTTAACACATTTACAGAAAGAGGGGCAAATGATTTTATTCAATGCTTTGATAGCTAATGAAAAGACGCTTCTCTTCATATATGTGTCTCAATAGAACTCAGACGGAATATATTTTTTCTTAATTTTTCAAAATTTTATTTAATGTAAGTTTCGAACCATTTAAAGAAGAGCGACACAATATTTGATTGACTACATAATATATGATCCTTTTAAGATTTATGTCTTAAGAAATATTTTGCCCCTTCCTTGAAAAACAAAAAAGTTTTACTGCAGTTAAAAAAAAAAAAAACAAACAAATGGTAACTATGGGTGAACCGTTTGTCCGATTGAAAAACCAAATCCTAGGAAAAATTAGGTCGTAAAAAAATTCGTCAAAATTCATTGCTCTTCCCTCGTCCCCTTGTGCTTTGAATCAATATTAGCCTTCGGTTGTTTAGTCATGCAATATGTCTATGATTTTGGAGCCTGGGGAACACATATCTCTATAAGCGTGCACCTCCATTTGAAAGATGTTGGGGGATTTTCCCAGTGCTATAGCTCTTTGGAACCTAGGCCCATATACTTAGGCACCGGTAGCATTATTTTCCATCTTAGAACCCTCGGTGCACCAGGTTTGTGATCCTGGAGGTATTACAAAATCAATTGATCTAAAATTTTGCCAGACCACCTTGATTTTTGTGGAGAAGCGGAACTTTTTAAGCATAGTGCCTGATATTTTAATCACAGGAATATCTTGGAACATTACAAAAGGGGCAACTGAGACCATTTGGGAAAATCATTTAAACCTATTTCGATTATAAAAGATGCACCCCTCTCACGATTTACGGCCCAATAATTTTACACTCCCAAGTATCCCCACACTTTTATTGGATATGAGACCCTTTTCCACCTCATTTTTTCCGCTGACAAGGAGTAATATCACCGACAGCTGATGCTCACAAAATTTGCAATTATGCTGGCGATTCGAAGTACTTGTCGTTGATCTCCAATTTTATAGGCCCAATCCCCTGATTCAATTACAATTCGAAGTTCAGGCATTAAAACCTGTTTATTGCATGCACAATGAGTACCGACTTGGTTTATCTCTTTCCAATAAAATTCGATTACCATATAAATCTAAAACAAAATATCAAATTTTACTCCTGAAAAAGACCGAAATAAAATTGTCGTCCTTACCGTTCTAAGTAGTAAGCCCTATGCAGAGGCTGTGGATTATGTTTTACCACTCTCCGGCGACTTTGGCTGCTTTATGAAAATGAAGTTATTTATGACATTCCTTTGCTGACTTTACGATTTGACCCAAGCACCACCACACCGACAGCAGCAGCCATGCACACAATTTATGCACTTACTCTGGGTTTGCTCTGTAATATTCATCCCACGCCCGCCCTCTAAGTACACTGTGTATATGGATTGCCCTCCAGGCATGTACAACGTAACGTACTCGTTTTCAAAGACTACACACTCTACCTGACACTGGCTCTCGTTGTACTTGAAAAATAATCGTTTCCAGAGAATTGCACATCTGTGCTTTGCAGAGGGGTAGGTAGGTATGTGGAGAAGAACAAAGAAAAAACACACACAAAAAGATGGCTATAAAAATAAAAACTTTATGGCAAATAAACCGTTGTCTTTAGTACTTTTACATACACACACCGCAAGGGTAAAATGTGTGCCGGGGTAAGACCGTAAAATACTCAAAGGAACAAATTTGCGTTAGGTGTACCGCTCTTTTTTGCTTGCTCTTGTTTTATTTGAGTTCGGCGGTATTACACCGAGTGTAATTGGTTGTTAAGTTCATTTGATGTACAGGCAAATGGGTGGAATATCATGAGGCGATCACCCGTCGTCGGGCCAAAGACCTCCATATAAAACACAAGAGGCGGGAAACATCAACTTCATTTCATTTGTATAATTGCATCTTCATTTGAATTTCATTTGGAAACGGAATGGAATACGGGATGGATATAATTTTACAGCTTTGATCCTTTAATACTTCTGCGAAATAAAATTCAATGAAATTTCTGCACGCTAAGCATGGATATCATTTTGCATAACTGATGGCGCAGACAGCAAGGATGGTATAAAAGAAAATTAACTGCCAGCGATGAGTACCTATGAGTTGTGTATTTGAGTTTTTGTAGGCATCCTTAAGCATTGGTGTTTGTTTTTATTAATCTTGACGTGTTTTAAAGGCGTTTGCCGTCTCTAGGCGAGATGTTTAGCAAGGGCATTAGAAAAGAAACAACAACTTTAGGCAACATGCAGAAAATGTTAAAACGAGGTGCCGCATAATCCGCGCCATCTAAAGTCACACTTTTTCTACCCGCATATTATAAGGACTTAAAGCCGCTGGCGGAAGGTACAGAGTTTTGGCGGGCGCACTTGAACATACTTCCCTTTCGACCAATGCGATTTTTAAATAGTGATTAAGATTTGTTTTCCCTTAGAGCTCATGGAACTGTGCAAGGTTTTGGTGTGCTTGAGCACATTTGAAGACGTGAAAACATCCTTAACTGTCAAGACGAGAAATAACTGCAGAAGGTCCTTACATTTTTAATGACTGACCGAAATGGTCAACTGCCACTGGGACAATTGGGTGTGAAAACTTAGCACTGTATTGACCGGAAACTCAACCCGAACAATCTGCACATATAAAAGAATTGTAGACGGAGTTTTGTCAGTTCTTACCGGACATTTCTGATAAAACTCCTCTTGACATGTTTCTCCAGAATTAGGCTAACTTGCCATGCCTACTTTTTGACAAAAAATTTCTTTTCTTTCTAACTTTACTTGGCCTTATACCAATAGCTCGTCAGCCATACTATTTTGACACTTTCGTCCATCAACTTCAACAGCATGTTATGAATACCATGTGGCCATACGAGATCATAGACAGAATAATTTAAAGAAGAAAACTGGTTCAAAACCGCGTCAAAAATGCGTAAAAAAAAATCTAACGCTTCGTAGAAAAAACGTCCAACAATGAGTAGGTACACAAATGCGTCAAAAAGGGTTTGTTGGACACCCTTTGAAAAGTGTATAAAAAAAACACCCAAAGCAGAGTCAAAATCGGCAACAAAACAGAGTCAGAAAAATGCAACATCAAAAAACGCAACGTCCAAAAAGCGTTCAAAAATATAGCCAATAAAAAACGGGTTCGAAAGCGCGTCAAAAACTGCATCAAAGACATGTCCAAAACGACGTCAAAAACTCGATCAACAAGGAAAGTTTGCGTCAAAAAATGCATCGAAATATGAATCAAGAACAGGCTTCGAAAAATGTATCAACAAAAAACGAGTCAAAAATGGGTCCAGAAGTGCTTTAAAAATCGCGACAAACGTAATGACAAAATGAGTCAAAAACGCAACAGAGCACAGCCAAAAGAAATGTTCAAAATCCCGCAAAAAAATGAGCCAAAATGATTCAAAAAGATTTATGAAATAGCGACAAACACACGTCCATGACAGCGTCAAAAACTGCGACAGAAATGTGTCAATAATGCAACAGAAGTGTCAAAAACCGGGTTTAAAAGCATGCCAAAAAATGATTCAAAAAGTTTAAAAACAGTCCAACAACGGATTCAAAGACGTGTCCACAGTCAAAAACCACATCTAACATATAGTGTCCAAAAGGGGTTCAAAAAGGGCAACGTAACGCGTTAAAAATCGCCTCGAAAACCGAGTAAAAAAAGCTTCCAAAAATGAGTCCAAAATGACATCCAAAACAGCGTAAAATCAGGTAAAATGTTGGCTCATCATTAAGTATTAAAATGAATATTTTTCAAGGTTTTAAAATTTTCCCTGAACTTGGCATTAGCAATTGCAACATAGAAAATGTAGAACATGCGCTAAATCTCGCTGTTTGAAGTGTTCGGTAACAGTAGGTAGGTAGGTACGTAATGATAAAATCAGACGTCTAATAGAAACCATTGGGACATATCCGTCGGAGCGATATAAATAAGTGGTAGGCTCTGTGAGTTGCAGCACCCGTTTCTGCTTCGAGATTTGTGAAAATTTCTCTTACAATACCCGAGTGCAACTGGCGTTGAAATGTTTAGCATGACCAGGACCACTCCCTACTCGCTACGAGCTGGCGTTCGAGTAGCTACCTAGATTAATTATTGTAGTGCGTGCCGATATTTACCTCTTTTGCGGCCCAAAAGACACAATCGCTACTCTTTCGAATTAAATGTTATACCATCCGTTTGGTTCATTTAATGTTATTTGTCTCCCGAAATGCTGTTTTGGAAAACATTGCCATTTGGCACGGCATCGATAAGTGCTTTATCTTAACATCACCTGCTAAAAATTGATTAACTATTATTTTAAAGTGCAATATTTCAGTTTTCCTTCACCTGTGCCAAAGAAATAAATGTTCCCATTCGCAGGTCATACACAAACTATCTCATGCTTTAAGGTGAATTGTTCTGCTTCTGTGTTTATATTTGGAATGATGCCAAGTACATAAGTGGAGGAGAAAAAAAATTATGAACGCACAGGTCTTTGCTGCAAGAGCGATAATAATTATTCATTAACGTCGAAAGGTAACGCAAACATTTCAAATTCCATTTGTTTTTCAAGTGTATAGTTTGAAAAACAAACATTCCCAGTGTTTGTTCATTCTGTGTGTGTGGGTAATAATTAGATTTAACTATTCGTAAAATTTATTGAGTAGTGCTGAGAATCTGAGGCGTGTAATAAAGATCAAAACGATGACGCTAATCGGTTGTTGTGGGTTGTGGCAATAAATCATTAATTCTAAATTCTGTACTGATTCGAAAGTAATCATCTGTCGTTTTAAATAAGACCACGAGGGTAAAATCTGCCTTTGGTTTTGAGGTCAGGCGCCCTTCAGCTTCGTCAAAATTGAAGACTTTTTGCGAATCACCATCATCGTTAGCATGACTCGCATTAATCGGCTAAAACGGTTGTAGGTACTTATATGACCATTAAAGAAAAAGCTACTAGGGATGAGTCAATACTACCTTGCTCAACTACCTGGTTCAACAATGTGAATATCTTTAAGCATTTAATGTAACATGCCCTAAGAAAATAAAAACCTATGATGAGGCTATTTTGCTTTTTACCATCAGGAACCGTATTAGTTGAGTACTTTATTTAGGTATAGCTTAAGCTACTTTTTGCGCGACAGGTCTGTGGGACTCAAGGCATAGCTTCTCACAACCATTCGTTTTGTGTGGGTTTTCGATTTTTGGGACGAATGGAAGGGATCTACAATTATACGCCGAGTCAAAACGGCTATTTAAGAAGCTCTTTCATGGCAGTTTTACTCTCGGATGTTTGTCAGACGTTCGCGAGAGGTGGCGCAGTGGAAAAAAACCTTAAGATGTAATTTGGCTCTTTCGGGATTCGAACCGGGGACCCCTCGCTTAATAGTTCAACACACTACCACTAAGCCACTGCGCCAACGTGATTTAGCTGAAGTGATTTATAAATCACGATAGGCGTTCCCACCGAACTTTTTAAGTGTGACATTTGAAATTAGTTGGCAAACTTTCAATATCGTACATATAAAAGTACAAAAGAAAAATATTACCCGCAACAATTTAAAATGAGTTCAAATGCTTTGGTTATATTTTATATCTACCATAATATATCCAAAAATTATGTAAACAATTACTATCTGCATTTTTACTTTTTATTTTTAGATAGTTTGTTTTTGCGTGAACAGCTGAAGTCGATAACAGGTCTGTTTGATTTTATTTGTGTCTGTTCGATTCTATTTTATGTATGTTCGATTTTATTTTGTAAGGGGTTTGCACATTATTAAAGACAAGTGGATTTAGCTAAATCACGTTGGTGGGAACATGGTATAAGGTTCATGATGTCGAATCGAAGTTCAGGTTTACGTTCTGATGAGGTAAAAGGACGAATACATATACGGAGCTTTGCTTTTCAGAATTCAACTCTTCAATGAAATCACTTTATGGAGTTGAATGACAAAATGTTTTTGTTAACACACAATGCACCGACAATGACAAAAATGAATAATTTCATGAGAGAAGAAGATTCTTATCAAAAAGTGGCATCACTTATGGGGGCAGAGACGTTTGTGACCAAGATTTCTGTTCTAAAATGACAGCTCTTCTTCAGAGACATAGTTTGATAGCAAACCATTTTATCCCCTTCTTTTCACTGGTCACAAAAGGAGAACTAATTACCTACTTACCACCCAAAATCCAAAACAATTAGTTAGCTACCACTTATATTGGCACTTACCTAAAAATAAAAGAAAAATGTATGATTAGTTTTTTGTTGTGGATATATTATTTCTAACTCGTATTAACAGAAATATGAAGACCAAGTCTTCAAAAGCCCCAAAATACTGTTTAATGAAAATAACCGGGTGATAGTGATATCCCACTCATTTTGAGAAAAGCTATCGCACTTTCCCAACCATTGTAAAGGGTATTTCATTAAGGGCTTCGTATTTGTAAATTTAAATAAAACAAAGTGTGTTTGAGATATCATCGAAATATTTATTCGTTTGAAGGTTCTAACGATGCCATTATGTATGAAATATAACAAAATTCAAATGCCCATCGCATTTTCCCTGAATGGAGCCCATCCGAAATGTCCAATTTTTCCTGATTTTGGGGCATAATTTAGGCTGAATTTGACCATTGGCATGGTTAATGTTGGCTTTGAAAGTCCCTATGGTTCGTGGCATATCCGCATAGACCTACCACTTCAGAAAACCCAACAAGAAAACGTTTAACGGGGTCTAATTGCACGATATTGGTGAGCAGTTTACGTCAACTCTGGGAAAAAAAGCAATACCCTCAAATCTTTTATGTAAAACGTCCATCGTGGAATCTGTTGTGTGGCACCTAGCCTCGTCTTGCTGGAACCACATGTTGCCTACCTTCATATCGTTCAAATTGGGACAAAGGCAATCAGTAAGCATAGTTCTGTAGCGCTCTCTGTAATAGTGATGGCCCACAAATGTCATTCTCAAAAAAGTACGGACCAATGACTCCGCTCCGGTCCAAAATTCACACCAAACAGTAACTTTTTGTGGATTCATTGCCACCTCGTTTACCTCGTGTGCGTTGACGTCGTCTCGTATACGGCAATTATGCCGAAAGGCCGACTTCTTCTGCACGGCGACTCCCTTGCACTTTCATAGACTACGGCGAAGTTTTCGGCCAATCAATCCCTTGGCGTTCAGGTGTTGTTATTGATTTCTTTTGTTTTGAATTTGGCCACCAAACTGTGCAAAGTCGACTTTAAAGGGGCATTGCGTCTACTGTAAAATGGGCACAATGCAATTAACGTTTGCACTGACTAACACTCATTTTGATAATAAAGTTTCATCATTTGGACGTACTGCTCAATCGTGTAACTCGCCAGATTATACAAACGCCATCAAAACAATATGGCCGCCAGAGGTGGAACGCCTTCAGATTCACAGTCGGTGCTGAGGATTCGAAAATAACACCAAAGACAGCCAAAAATTAGCAAATAGTTTTATAAGGAGCATCCACAAATTTATGCCCTATCGACAAAAAACGAAATACCCCGAATATGGCTCCTAAATTTCACGCATAGGATCCCATCCTAGGAATGGGCATGCGACTAAGACCCCACCGTTGGTAAAGCATTTGAAGCGAGCGACCTACACCAACTAAATGTGCTTAGCTGGAGGCACTTCTTAGTAATGCTCCCTCCCACATCTCGGAGCTTGCCACGTGCTGGGAAAAAAGTTATCAAAACCATCCCATCCATTAAAATAAAATGAGTTCACTAAAATCTACAACGACTATAACAGGCGTTTAATTTTAATCATAAATTTGGTCCTTTATGTTACTGTTATCGAGGGATCTCGCCAAAAATATTTACACAATTCCTTGCTCCTTCCCTAAATTGCTTTTCAATACCACATACCACCGCACTGTGAACTGAAACTCATAAAGAAAATATACGTTCGATAAGATTTATATATAAAATATGGTTCACAAAATTTTATTGTCTACCAAACGCAAGTACTAAATCAAAGAATCCTTTTTTCTTCTTTTTTTTTTTTTTGGATGTTGCTAGAAATACAGCAGTGAAGGAACAAGGAGTGAAATCACTCATTTTTCATTTGCCAAAGAAAAGTAGTAAAAGGCAAATATTAAATCAATTCCTTGCGCTTTTCCCGTTGTGTCTGTGTATATCTACACTCTACGTCCTTATTGATTTATGACCAAGGAATGAAAATTTCCACGACGACGACAGCGTACAAGAATGAGAAAGAAAGGCACAAAATATATGTGTATTAATAATCTTTTTATCGCCCTTTTTGCCTAGAGGACGCGTACGCGAACGCGAATTTCCCGAATCCAGTAGGAACGGACTAGGAGGATGAAGCAAATATATTTTAGAGCACACTTTATCTGCTCTCTGTTTTGCATTTTACTTTAAGGCCCGAGTCAGGGATAAGGTCCAACGGGTGTTGATAGAACAGAGAAGCACCCAGTAATGGAATGAATTCGTTAGAGTCCACAGAGACAGAGCTGTACCTGACCATTTCGAATGGCAAAACGAAGATCCGAAAACCTTTAAGACTTTGGGGACACACACACAGCCAGATTTACCTTCAACGACAAGGGCCATAAATTATTTAGAGATTTCACAAAAGATTTACCTAATTTATAGACAAGAGACATTGGGTAATGCTTTATTACTGGGTCATTTCTTCTTCCTTAGCACGTCCATTATACTATGTCCTTGGCGCAGCAATCCCAAAAGAAGGCCTCAGCGAGGACCTTCTTAAACGAATTTAATTGATAAATCACTTTGCATTATCCACTTTAAAGTGGAGTAAAGAAAATGTGATTTTTTGTTCCCTATGCCTTTTATTGGCATTCTCAATTTTTGTGCGCGTCGTGGGCTGTGTGTATTGTGGTCTGTGTAGACGTTTAAAATGCTGAGCGAGGGATTAAAAAAAACGACAGCATTGCATGGCCTGACACAAGGATTGCCTTTTCTCACATCGTTGGTCAAAAACGAGTACATTACATGGCGAAATGGCCAACAGTATAGATTGTCTATGCCATTTGGATAAAGGCGACCTTTACCAGGGCGAAAGCTCACTCAAATCAGCATGTGTGTGCGTATGGCAATGGGTATGTAAGCTTGCAAAGGTAAAATAACATTTGGCTCGAAGGACAACTGAGTAATGGCCAAAGCGGTTCTGTAGTGTTTTCCATTTGCCGAATGAACCTTTTGTTGCACAGCAAATAGAAATAGCAGACTCGATGGGAATTAGAATTGTATTGGCTGTCGACAAACGGGGAAATAATTGCTTTGAGTGGTTTTTCTTTTGTCCTTGCGTGCAGGGTTGATGGGGCTGTAGAGGGTGGCCCTCGTTTTCAGTTGGTTATCTCGTTTTGTATGAGTTTATACAAAAGCGAATTGTTTAGCCAGGAGAATAACAGTTTGGGGTCATGATTTTGGCAGTTGAGAGATCTGTTTGAGGTAACAACTGCATCAGTTGGTGTTTGATGTTAATTGGTGGCTTCAATTGTCAAATAAGGGATTGTGAACACCTAAAGTCTAATGGAGTTGTGTTAGATCGCCTTTAAAAATGCATATAAAAAAATTGCATAGTGTTAAAAAAAGCTCTGGATCCTCCTTTATTGAACTGTTCGTCGAATATGGGTCACGGCTTAATCTGCCATTCGAAAGTGTTAGCTGAGAGTCTATTTGGCTTGCCTGGACCAGCTAATAACATCAAGTTCATGGTAACATATCGTGGGTCCCAAGTGTCTTAATCTGCAAGCGGTCTTCGAAATATATATTATATATATATAATGCGATTGCCGTAAAACGCCCTAAACTTGACCACTTTTGATGTAAAGTCGTATTTAAGATTGAAAATAATTAAGAGTTGCTGCATTTTTACTTACTTACTTACTTACTTATCCTTAACAAAATTAAGGATAAGTAAGTAAGCGGTCAAAGTTAAAAACTGCTGAATTTATTCTGATGCATTTTTCAAGGGCCTATAGAGGGTACCTAGGCCTACAATCTCCAATTTATTTCAACTCCATATATTTATAAATTCCAGAGAAAATTGGACAAGAGTAATTTATTTTTTCGTTTTCTTTCGCTTTCTCCTTTGCAACGCTTTGCGTTCGAAAATACTGGGAGCATTTAAATATAGTAAATGCCAGCTTAAAGAGGACATCTGCAGGTCCAACATAGGATATCCATTAACTCGATATCTTAAAAGGTTTTTGAATAAATAGGCAAAATTTGACACATTTCTACTATTTTCACCTGGGTGAGTGGATATGCACTTCATTCTCAAATCAAACATACTAAACGCGCAATATATTTGGGTACATCTCTTTTAACTTTATTTTACTCCTGTGAAAGACAGAGATAGTATGCCGTTTCGTTTGCTAAGCAAAAAAGAAACCTAAAAAAATGTGAAATATGTAGAAGAGACGTGTCTAGTGTCTAGTCTCTTGCTCAGTTCCTATTTCATTCATGCATTCATAAATCCTGTGGTGTCCATATAACCCGATTCCTACCGACTTCCCATTTTTAAATTTCCACCATTCAACTCTGTCTAACAAAAACCAAATATAAACGAAAGCCTAACTACCAAATAAATTTAATATTCACAAAATAGTGCACACACGTAACACATCAACTAAATATTGTGTGTGTATCCATTTTCATCCATCATCGTCGTCTTCACGAAAAAGCAAAGGTAACCCCACATGTGTCAGGTTATTAAAAGCTTTCACTGTCACTGGACAGTTGATTTTGAAAGAACAATTTTTATTTGTATGGATTTTTTTTTCTTCCCTAAGGAGAGAAGAGTATACCGTGAGACCTCTTTGTTCAACCCGCTTGGCAATGCGCAATCACACACACACACAAAACAGTACTGTACAGCGGATGCAGTGCAGGTATGTAATGTGAGGTGTTTCGTGTGTGTCGATGCTTCAGACACTTTTATACCGTCTTTGTTCTGCTCTCTTGATGAGTTTCTATTTCATTTAATTTTATTTATTTATTTAACATTTGAAGGGAATACCTGTTAACATAACGTTAATAAGAAGAAAGACGAATTATTTTATACAATGGGAACTGGTAAGAAATATCTCAACAAAAATGATTGCTATTGGTTAGTATTTATACCTATACCTATTGTTAAAAGGCGCTTAATTTGATTTGTTTGATTAATAAAAATATCTAGAGGAGATGTTTTACGAAGTTGAAGTATTATTATTTTTCATAAACATTTAAAGCGCATGCACCTACACTTATTCATAAAAAAAATACTAAGCACATTGCAACGAATAATCAAAGAAACCACATTTTGCACGGGCGAAGCCGGGCGGTTACAGCTAGTTATTAATAAACTGACCGTAATCAAGGCTCGTATTTTTTATTCAAGAGGCATAATTTTTGATTTATCTACTGTAATTTTAAATTCACCAAAATATTTGTTTGTAGTTACCATAACCGGTCATAACTACAAAATCCATGTTCACAGTTATGAAACCTCACAATTTTTAAAAGGCAATTTTTTAATTTTTACTTTAAGTTACATAAAAATTAAGAAAAAAGGCGAGTTTGAATGCTATTCGATTGAAAATAAAATAAGTAAACTGCTTGCTTGGTTATAAACATCAAACACTTTAACTTACACTTCCATACTTGTTTTGCGACTTTACTTTCAATTCAAAAGTATTTTTATGACAGTTTGACTCTCAGTTTGACTCTTGGTTGTTTGTCAGACGTTCGTCAGAGGTGGCCCAATGAAAAAAGTACTTTAAGATGTGATTTGTGTGTTTTTCCGGGGATCGAACCTGAGACTCCTCGGTTAATAGTCCAACCATCTAACCCACCTTAATATAGTAGGAATTAATTAAAAAAAAAAATTGTATAGGCTTACACAATTTTGTATGGGTCCACATCTGGAGTCAATCTTTTCCATGGCCAAAATAATAAAATCGTCAAAAAAAGGTCGAGTGTTGAAAAAGGAACTATAGATCATAAATAAAAACAGAAGATATGAATTTGCATTGGAAAGATCAAGACTATACTTTAGGATAAAGAGAAGATTTCCTCAAATTTATTCACTTTATATGGGCGAGTATTTTGTATAGAAAAATCTGCCAAAAGTCGCCAATGTTGTGAAAAGGGGGCGAAAACAGGGAATTTTTGAAAAGTCATAACCAGAAGGCCTGAGATGAAAAAAGTTGCCAAATGGCGACTAATGTCGGAGGTAATGTTATCCTTCATTGACTAGATGAATTCTATGCACAATGACTAAAGCTATGATCAATATTGTCAGATCTACAAATGTTCTGACAATGAGCTGCAAATGACCCGACTATAGCGAACTACCTTACAATGCTAAATTCTCACACGATTTCATTGTCAGGTGGCGGCCTGACAATTATCTGGCAATGACTTATCTGCAAATATTATTAGACAAAATTGTTTGTTTATTTCGGACAATTTTCCACTGACAGATCTGACACTACAGCTTTACGCCTCTCATAATTTTAAAGCTTGAAAGATTCGCCTTCAAAATTTTAAATCGTAAACAAAGATACAATTCAGCGAGGCTTCTTCAACTTTTCATTTTGTATCCATTGTTTTGGAGATAGGTATTTAAATATGTATTGCGATCAAACTGAGCAGGATACAAGGCTTGAAAGTCCAAACGATCTGAATTTGATATCAATGGTTCTAATTTCACATAAAATGAAATTAAAGAAAATCTTTCAATTTAAAACAGCGCAAGTATTTATATTTAGTTTACTTTAAGGTATTACCTAGGACTTTTAAGACATCAAAACTACGTCCATCAATTTTAATGAAACTTATACCTACCCACTTCTATTATTGCACTCTTGGCAAGTGCACTTCACTCCACACTGCGTGCATCATCAAAACAAAATGAATTAATATGCATCTAAACCTCTTCAAGTAGAACTCCTTGTCAAATAATCCAATACTTGCGGACAATCAAATGTCCTTCTCCTTGCAGCTATAGCAACCCTCAAAGAAGTAAAATACAATCCCTAAGACAGTTTCAAGTCCCTTTTGAAATCCTTTCCCATAAGCGCTGCAGCGACTTATCTGAGAAATGGTAAATGTTGAAATCCAATTTCAAGTCTTGCACTGTTCTCGCTTAAGCCATTTCCTTTCACCGTTCGTGCCCTTTTCGTTAGAGTGCACACTGCCAACCATTTCGAAGTTGATTTCATGAAAATCCTATATGACAAAGGAATCATCCGCGCGGGTCTACCTTTGATCCGTCCTATGCCTTCATTAGAGAGAAAGCGAATCCCCTTACCCTTGCCGTTGCAGCTGCAATTACCATTTTGAATATTTCGAGTCGAAACTTTTGGTCAACTTGACGGAAAAATAACCAAAGTTAACGAAACCTGCACAATGGCTTCGTTAGGGGATTATTCAACAAGCTTGCCGTCTTTTGTTGATTTTCCTAGAAAAGGAACAATATGTAGGTACCCACACCCGACTGACGTGAACAACATAGAAAGCAAACAAATCCTTAGAAGTAGACAAACTTTGTCCTGCCTTCATTTTTGGCACTGCGATGCTGATGTTCCACCGCTCTTCTGCAACCTTTACACAACGAATCATGCAGAGTGTTCCCAACGAGTGACATATCCCATAATGCGCTGAAAGAGAATAGATTTGCCGTCGATATATATATCTCATAATATATAATATACTTTTCAAGTGAACGTAAATCTGTCATCAGGATAGTTTCAATTCGATGCTTGAAGGGGGGTTGTTCTGTCATGTATTGCGAGGCAGTGAGGCTCGTCTATGTGGGGATAAGTGCACTTGAGGGTTATCTGCTCCTCAAGGGATAAGAGTTCCTAAGTAAATAATTAGTTTAAAAAGCCAGAGAATTTCGTTAGCAGGGATAAAAGTTAGTTCGAGCTTTAGCCGTCATCGTGTGCGCCCATAGGAAGACCAAGTATTCAATTAAATTAACGAGTGGATGAAATTGTTTGCCTTGGTATAGTACCTATTTTTTTTGCCAACTTTTTAAAACTCTTGTACTAATTTGTTGGATTTTTCGCAAACAAATTATAGACCGTGAATGGAACTTTGTACATGGCAAGACAGAGCAACTGCGAAACAAGATGTATGCCGTGGTGGTGTGTAGATAGTAAAAAAACAAAAGCTGACACTTTTAAGAAGGTCTGAGAAAATAATGCAAAATTGCTTTTGAGAATGGGAGGTCTTGTAAACATTCACCCTCTCTACCTGGTTGGACTGTGGTGTACGTCCTTCAAAATATTCTTTCCAATTGCTCGAACTGCATTACCGATGAAGTTTCCAAAAAATTCTTAATCGAACATGTTTTTTTTTTAAACAAGACTTCATAACGAAGAAGTCCGCCATCTTGAACTACTGTTGGTCAGCGTTATTTTCTATTTCCATCTTACAGTTATTCATACGCGAGAAAGATGTTGACATCTGCTTGATTACTGAAACTCGCGTCAAAAAGGGATTGAATTTAAAAATAAAAGGCTATAATGATTTCCACGCTGTCAGCCCTCGGGAAACGCGAGAGGTGGCAGGTGGATCATCATTGTTCATTAAAGACTGCATTGAACAATACGAAGACCTGAAGATAGAGCTTGAAACTATGCAACTGTGCACGATTAGAGTAAAATATAGTCAGCGTACTCTTAGAATTTCATCTATCTACTGTCCACCGCGTTCCGATCTCGATAAAAGTGATTATACCTACTAACTTGCTTAAATCACTCAAACCAAATTTCATTATTGGTGGCGAATTTAATACGAAACACATGTTCTAGGGTTCTAGACACATCTCGCGTAATGGTAGAATGCTCTTTGGGGCATGTATGCAGTACAGTTGCGATTTTCACTCGACCAGCAAAACGACCTACTAGCCTACTGATACTTCAAAAACACCTGATCTGATCGACCTTTTCATCGTGAAAGGAATATCTACCAACCACATTAAAGTTGAAGAGAGCTTTGATCTGCCATCTGATCATTCACCGGTTATTTTAACATTGAGCGTAAAACTAGTCAATAACGTAGAGCCAGCGAGATTAACTGGTAGAACAACTAACTGGGATCGTACAGTTTGCCTCCTGGAATAATACGCCTTATCCAAGGAAAACGCCGGCTAAAAACGGTTTACGATATCCTCCTGAAATAAAAGACTTGGTTAACGAAAAAAGGAAGGCGCGTAAAAAATGGCAACAGAGTCGCGCTCCGCAACATAAAGCACATTTAAATTATTTGTGCAATTTGTTAAAGACAACTATTAAGGACTTAAAAAATCTGAAAGTTTAACAGCGAAAAAAGATTCCAATTATTCACTTCGGAAAACTATAAAAGGCACCAAGAGGCCCAAAATCCCAGTGCCGCCAATAAAAATAAATCAAAATGAATTGGCAAGGGAAGATAAGTAAAAAGCGGATGTTTTTGCCGCTTATATAGAAGAAACATTTAAGCCGTACGATTGTCAAGCGGTTAACGACAATATTAATAGGACGGAATTAATATCTATTGTTCTAAGACTTACAACTGCAACGCTAAGGGAACTAAAACGTGAAAACGAATTTCTAAAACCTAAGAAAACTCCTGGCTATGATTTGATCACTGGAGAACTTCTCAAAGTCCTAACAAGAAAAGCATTGTTTGAGTTTCTTCATATTATAAATACTGCTCTCAGACTAAAACACTTTCCGAGCCAATGGAAAGTTGCGGAGGTCATAAAATATAATCGTATAGGTCAATTTCCCGTCTTCCAATCATATCCAAAGATTTCGAGAAAATATTGCTAAGTCGCCTGCAACCGGTTATAGAACACAATAATCTTATTCTTATCCATGACCACCAGTTTGGGTTCAGAACCAAGCATTCGACGATTGACCAAGTGCATAGAATTACTGACGTAATCGAGAAAGCATTTGAAGAAAAAAAGATATGCTCAAGTGTATTCCTTGACGTCTCACAAGCCTTTGATAAGGTGTGGCACGACGGTTTAAAATTTAAATTACGACAAGTTTTACCCGTGCGCCTATATGATATTCTTGAATCATATCCCGGGAATAGACACTTCCGTGTTAGAAATGGAAACGAATACTCGGAGCTTAAAGAAATCTCGGCCGGCGTACCGCAAGGAAGCGTCCTTGGGCCGCTTCTCTATCTGTTATATACTCGCGATATACCAAGAGAAGATGGCACTACCCTTGCTACATTCGCCGACGATACCGCTATCCTTGCAGTTGGTAATACAATCGAAGAAAGGACTGCAAATCGCACTGAATAAGGTAAACGTATGGACGAGGGACTGGCGGATTGCCCTCAACGAAACTAAATCTATCCACGTGAACTTTACGTATAAGAAAACGAATGACCTTCCAACTTTTCTAAACTTGGCCCGAATACCCTTTGCAAAACCTGGGAATGACACTCGACGCAAAGCTGAAATGGAATTCGCACGTGAAAATGAAACGTAAAGAACTGGAATTCAAATATAGAGAAATTTACTGTTTACTTGGAAAACATTCCCAGCTCAGTACCGAGAACAAACTGCTTCTATACAAGCAAGTGCTAAAGCCGGTGTGGACCTACGGTACACAAATTTGGGGGTGTACCAAGAAAACGAATGCCAATATTTTACAAACTTTTTAAAATAATTCTAACAGTCGAAGCTGAAACTAGAAGTAATAGTAATAGCATATAGTAACCGAAAGAATTAGCGTCCCTCATCTTTTTTGCAGTCTTTCTTTTACACCACAAGCGAAGCATAATTTTAAAAAGGCAGTTGAAGCCAATCACTCCACCTGACCAGTCGCCACTTGAAATCGTAGAACCAATTTTATCATGTAGTATTATATTGTATTTTGTAATAAAATAACAACTGAATTGTTTAAAACTGGTCTACTGTTTTATACGGTTGATAAGGTACGTCGAAATTAACTAGAATTATTGAAAGGATCCTACATCAATAATATAGTCCGATTAATTTTGGATGAGAGCAATTTATTGCGCCGACTACAAAGAACGAAACCGCTCGACTTGGCGAAATAAGATTAACCGCGTTAAGATTGCGGAACATGCAGGATCATTCATTGGGAAGTAAACTGCCAAAAGTTGTTAGTTCGTGATAGAAAAATTGCTTGATACCTAAGTTATATCTAAGTTGCAGTATCTAACATTTTATTGAAGGGTGGTGGTTTTAGTCAGTACAAATTTGAGAACGCGCTTGCTATTCTCATAGTGTTTTTGGAAGATTTTTACCTACCCTCGGAAAAGAAAGATAACTTCTGCAAAGGGATCTTGTTCATCATAGTCGTATTTCTGTGGTGGCCAATTTGAAGAAAAAAATGCTGTCACTTTCTGTTTCATAGAATTAAAAGAGCGGCATGTTTTTGACTGACACTGACCTGACCAGTGCCATGCGGACTACTCGCAGTATACTGTACCGAATACCATTCTTCGCATCTTCATGATAGGCAGGTGACAGCAAAATCGGCATTGCGACTGAGGGAGTCATTGCAATGGAGGGGTAATGATGTAGGATATGCCCATATTCTAAAACCCACTCTTACATTAAAGCAGTCACCTTTGAGGAGCTCGCAGATAATGCCGAAACCAATGTCAGCAAAATATGGACATCCCTCCAGAATGCAAAATAATTCCTTAGCTTATCTGTTCCAAGAAGATCTCTGCCGGATAACTGCCACCTTACCTAGCATAACCTGGTACCATTAAGAGCATTAATTTGTCGCGAGTAACATATGAACTAAGAATGGATAACACCTTATGTGCGTATTCGACGTCTGAGCCATGGCATATCCTATGCACCCGCGCAGATTTACGATTTCCCTTTTTTAATTAAAAGCTTAACTTATTCACCTACTCTACATGGAAGCATTTATCCCAAATGCTTTTTTTAGCCATCGTTCAGTTGAAAGAATCCTTGAGCAAGACTGCATGTAAGCACGATTTCCGGAAGAAAAATATATCCTTCATGAAGTGTATAGTATGAGTTGTTCCTTCTTCCATCGTTGTGTTGCACATCAAAGCGCCTCAGGGGCGCCCCGCCCCCTCACTATGCAATTTAGAAGCAATGAAAAATAAGACGAAAACCCAAAAGCATGGCAGTTAAAATGGAATTTTGAGTACAGGAATTTTAATACGGAAATTCCATCCGCCATTTCGATGGGGAAATGAAGAAAAGAAGAACGACAAACTCTTGACACTCTCACATTGTGCAGTCCTTGAACGAGACGACATCTAGCATTCATCCCACCTTGCTATGAGAACTAGATACCCGATTGTATTTATTGTTGCTTGCTCCAGCTAGATGGGATGGCCATTTCAGTGTCCCATAGTAGTCACCTACTTAAGGAATTGCAGACATCCTTAAGAAGAGTATCCAAAGCCAAACACTACAACTTCAGTTGACATTTACAGGCGAGCGCACCCAAGAGAAATCTTTCTACGAAATTTTAATGCCAAGGGTATAGGGGAAACAATACTCGTCTCTACTCCACGTAGTAAATGTGCTCACCATATCTACTTCTCCATCAGGATGTCCTTGTGCGTGTGCGAATTCCACAGTTGGCATACTTCAATGCTTTTCTTTTTGAATTATGTCCTTTATGGAATTTCTTTATTGATTATTACATTTTTGCAAGGAATGCTGGGAGGAAATTTGCATACGCCTTACGCTTCACCACTATACATATACCCATACCTACACACAACAACGTGCACCTCCCTTAGTCGTTCAGATGGAATCCATTGAAATTCCACAACGGAAGAAGCTGTCGCTTAATACCAAGACGAACGTATTTTGATCCTTACCTCGTTGAGGAATTTCAGTTTGCCAACACTTTTCATACCGACACTCGATTCCGTTGAAGACGCTCAAAATAAGGACATCCCTGAGCACATTTAAATGTTTACCGGCAATTATGGCAAAAGATGATGGTTAAGTTTTATAAGTACTGGAAGAGCATTCAACGGATATGATGGTGTTAATGGAATGCCATTCCTCTGCTATAGGCATTCTCTGCCATGGTGGGGTTGCATCCTTTTGCGGTGGTAATGGGACAATAAAATGTTTTATAATTAAAGCGGTTGTAATATGCCAAATGGATATATGAGACGAGATTTTTCGAAACTCAAAGTGGCGTCGTTTGGAATTTTAAACGATTCATTGGCAGAGCTTGATATTATCGCTCACCTGCTGGCGGGTGGGGCTTATGTTGGTATTTCTTGTTTTGTAATAAAAGAGCTTCATATATGGTTAATGGATAATTAGGATCTGGTTATAAGTATCCCCATGGGATATAGTTTCGCATTGTTATGTTGGCGGTTAAGATTACGTTTTTAAAGAGGGTTGTACGAATGTATATAGATATATTATAACTGCCTCTACGGGGCCTATCTGTTGGACGAGTAGGGTGGAGTAATGGGATTTTGATATGAGAAACGTGGAAGGTAGATTATGCGGGTACGATAATAATGCCTGTTGTGTGTGTTTGTCATTTGGCGAATGAAGTAAAACAACTTTGGTTGCGAGCTAAACTGCTGCTGAGATGTGCGGTCCTTCATAAAAGTTTTGGGTTATAGCAGGGTTGTGATCTGATATGATATGAAATAAAACGGCTCACCTTTCCCGACCTCCGAATCTAACCCCGCAAGTTGTTACACTATACAGATTATTTGAGGTGTATTATGAATATTTAGTCTGTTTGAGGCGCGGTTCTAAGACGCTAAAGATGGCCGCAACGAAATAAATGGTCTTTCATTAGCACTTCGCATATTTAAATTTAAATAAAACAAAGTGTGTGTGAGATTTCAGATAATTTTTTATTCATATGAAAGTCCTATCGATGCTATGTGTATGAAATATAACATCGTTCAAATGTCCGTCGCGAAAAGTCCAATTTTGAATTGAAACGCGGAGGAAAAAGTCAAGTACAAATCGCATCTCCTCCACGTGATAGGACCATGCCATGTCTGGTTTTAGCCAGCGCTGGACATTTACAAGCAAGATGGATCTCTGTTTCACTCTTGCCGTAAGTCTAGCGACATCTGCACGCGTTCTGGAAAGGAGGGTATTTGTTCTGGCTTCGTCGAATGTTGCCCAAATCTTTCTTGAAATGACGCAGCTTGTGAGGTTCATCCATCTAGTCCCTGCAGAGTCATCGACATCGACCTATAGATGGTGATGACCTGGCCTACGTCGTTCACAAAGAAGTGTTGGCCGATTACGCCGCCAGACCAAACAGTGACATTTTCGGGATGCTTGGGATGCTTAGGATGCTCTTAGATTTCTGTAAATTGTTTTCGTCCAATATCGCACCAATTCAAAGTCTTGGCCGCTTAATCGCCGTGTACAGCCACAGAATAATGCCATCCAAATATGCGGTTGCATTTACGCGTAAAAAGCAACAAAATAATTCCCCATCTCTAGGTAAACCCTTGTGTATTTCAGTACAGAGCAAAAAGTACAATATAAAAGACTCCCGTCCACCACAACAAATATCCACTTCAGTTGTTGTTGCCCATGCTCCGAGAGTGCATGAGTTAATTTTATATCGATAAAACCCAACTTCGAACCCCAAATACCTGTACAGCTCAAAATTATTCAATATTCATTACCACGATAACCACATTTATGTTGATACATTCACCACACTTCAGCATCAGCATATGCCATTGACAGAGTCGCTGCACATGATCTCCCCAAAGTACATTAGTTGAATTAACACAATCGACGACGGTGACGAAACTTTTTCCATTTACCCCAGCCTAACGGAATTCCACTTTTCATCCCCTAGCCAGGGCAAAAATAAAAAATAAAAGGGGGAAAAAGAAACACAATTTTCCATCCGCTTGTTAGAGGAAGTTGTTCGTGTTGTTGCCGTTCCGACATATGATGCGCCTGTAAACATTCTCACAACACGATTTTAATATCACAGGAAAATGAAGAGGCATGTACTTTGTTCAGGAAATGAAGGGCCTATAGATAAAACCCCCAGATAAAGCGGATTATTGATCAATGACCGAAAACCAAATTTCCGCTCCTACATGTAAAGAAAAGAAATATGTACGTGTTGGTGTGCGTACGACGGTTACTGATGAGGCGAGGGTGGACATTTTGTTGACACCGTCACCCCCCCCACTGTCTTTCACGATAGCATCTCATTTTCTCCCCCCCCCCCTTGTAGGTAACGTAAGCCTTAAGAGTCCCTGCACGTAGCCATGTCTAGGCAGCGCGCCATACCCAAAAGAGGAAAACAAAAATAAACTGAACAATAGCACATGGTCTATTGTACCGTAATAAAGAGTTATTGCAATAGTCTGGCCGGCCATCAGGATTACGTTGACTTTCATCTTCGTGTTCATAATAAGAATGTCCAAGAAATGATGACCATCGCGCTCGTATTCGTATATAGTGCACCAATACAAAGTAACGTTTGATGTGACCTGGATCGGCCTTCTTCTTGATAGGGTCCATGTCCTGAACAAAAGAATATGTTTTCATCCCCAGGCTGGGCAAATTTCATTAAACCTTTACATGGTCTTGGCGAGGGGAGAATGTGTTTCCATCTCTCCATTATTTGACATAGTCTTTGGTACATATCCTGCAGGCATAAGGTCCTTCAGGCAGTATGGGGAGGAATCGATTAAAATGATAACCGAAACACGTATGGCGAAAAAAGTAGATGCATGATATTCAACAGACTTTGTTGTCTTCTTTTTTTTTTTTGTTCTCTCTCTTGTACCTTCGTTGTTGCTATTGACAGACGGGACGATATGAAAGGTTAAATGCAATCTAGGATTTCGGTACCGAGATCCGTTAAATTGTTTCTATTACGGATAAAAGATGAGGCTTGCCATCTGTCGGTGTGTGTTTGGCTGACAGTGAGGTGAGCTGAAATAAATGAAACCCTGAATTTTTGCAGGAAAATTAGATTAAGTTACGTATACGCCCCAGTAGACGGCGTTTGGAATATAGGATACTGAGAGGGGATTTCCTTGCGTCAGTATACAGGACAATAAATATTAATCTAAATCAGTGGTAATGGTAGATCGTAAAGTAGGAAGGGAGCACTTTAATGTCTGTTTTATATTTTGCTCATTTCAAGGACGACTTTTTATGGTGCCCTGCGCCATTCGGCAGACAATTTTCCTTGAATAGATAATGAGTGGATTATTTCTTATTTAATTTGAGTTATGAAGAAATTTACTGAGCTTGGGTAGACGCAGCCTGGTGGCTGTTAGGTGGTGGGTGTCTTTAAAAGGCAAATAACAAACTTGGAAGTGGTACTAAAATGTGTGCATTTTGAAGGAAGGAACCGAACACCTTTTTCCTGACCACCAAAATGGATTTTGAAGGAAGAACAATTGAATTAAGTCTGACGTAATTTTGGACGCGTTTCGTTAACATTTGATACGGTATGGAACAAAGGGCTCAGTGACGACGAATTTCACTAAGGGCAGTTTCAAGGCGAAAGCAAATTCGAAGGATATTTTGAATTATTAGGGGAGCGAATCGGGACTAGTACAATAAATGGGCACTTCTGACCATTATAAGCTCTTAGCAGTGAAAGGAAGTTGACGTTTCAATTAAATCCATAACCGTTTAAAAAGTATTCACCGAGAAGCGGAGCAAGGGAAAATAGGCGTTAGGTCATAAAATTGTCAATTTATTGCTTGTAAAATTGACTTAAATTTTTGTGATGTGGCATCACTTTATTATTATTAGTTAAAGTGGGACTGGGTGTTATTGCTCAAGAAAAATCCAATTCAATAAATGTCATAGATCCCGAATTCAGTCACCATCCTCAAAAATGTCGACCGGGAAAATGTCGCAAAGACCAAATGTAATGACAAATCCCATGAAGAGTTTGCTGGAAAAATCAAATTCCAAGCAAATGACGTAAAGCCATTTTAACATATTCACAAACATTTTTGCATATTTTTTTAGTCCACTTGAAAAATTGGTATCACTGAAAAGCACTGCCAGAATAAAACATATTTAATTTAATTTTTGGGATTACTTTTGGTTCATTGTAAATATTTACTTGGTCAGCTATTAATGATCAGCAATTTCTTGCAAAACTTTAAAACTTTAATTTTAAAAATATTTTGGGTGTTATGACATAAAATGGATATATGAATAAACTTACTCAGAAAACAACATTAAAGAAGCAAATGTTAATCACAGGCCTACTGTTCTAAAGTTCTAAAGATGAGGAAGGACATGGACTATTAAATAGACATCATCGGCCTTTGTTAAGCCCGCGGCTGTGCCACCAACAAATGATGAAGATTTACAGCTCTTGCAGCAGAGTTCTTCAGATTCTGTGTATAAACAGTTCGAAGGATAAGTAGTCGGCTTAGCATAGGTAGCACCTAGACGTTTCAAAATCGCCGTTAAATCTTACATCAGTATATTAATTACGTTTTTGCACGTTGGAAGGAATTAAAAAAATAATTTTTTATGGAGCTTAAGAGCTCTTTATTCGTTCACACTTGAAATAAAACTCAAAACTAAATCTACTTGTTATGTCTATTTATAAAGTTACGGCAAACAAAGGTGTCGGATGCAACTGCAGACGCTGAGTCGATGATTTCTCCGGAATTTGGTTGTTGACTGTGGGAATGGGTGACATAGATTCTGGGAAAATGAAGTGCAATGCGATCCCGCATGTGCACGAGTTTTGTTGTTCTAACGGAAGTGGATTGACTTATGATTCGGTCAATCTTTTGGGTGATAACTCCTCCCTTCTTAAATTCGAGTGTCCTCACTCGATATCATGTAGAGTATAGAAGTGTTTTTCTCTTTGTTTGACTGTGCTGGTTCATGTTGAGCTTCTAGGGCTTCTTCCTTTTTATTCTGTTCGGTACGAATTACGATTTTCTTTCGTAGTGGAAAAGTTTTAAAAATCACAATTAACATTGCTATGATCGTAAGGGCTATGAAGCTGGAGTTTGTTACTAAATGCTTCATGTTTTCTTCTTTCAGCTGTTTTATATGTAGTGTATTGTTTATATGTAGCTCCCTAACCGCTTCTAAGGTAAGAAGTTCTTCATAGCTGTTGCTTGAAGTGATCGAGTGCAGGATTGCTGGTAGTGGCTTTGATGATGGTATTTCTCTAGAGGTGAAATTTTGTCCGTTGATCAGCACTGATGTGTTGTGATATAAGATGATAAAGCTTCCGGATAGATTCATACTTTCGTTGTCAATAAGGATAGTGTCGTTAAACTGGTTGAGCAGAAGAGTTCCTGGGTACAGGTTTTCGATGCTTGGAACATGTTGATTATTAGCCTCGTCACACTTTGTTTGCTTACTTTTTAACAGATTTCTGATACAATTCTCTTCACTTAATCTAACAATTTGATTTCGGTTACAAATTATTACATTATGATAATTTTTGCATTTTTGTTCTATTCCATATATTTCATTATTACAATCTATTACATTATTATATTTAATTTTAACAATTTTACTGCCGTACTTAATTGGCTTGATAAGTAGATTGTTACAAGACATGCGTTCAGTAATAGGTAAGTTTATAATATAGAGTATGGTTGAATGATTAGCTGCAATTTTAATTGTTGCGAATTCAAGTACTTCTTCGACATTCATGTGTTTCATATTGTTTTTATCAAATATCTCATTTATTAAATTAATTTCCGAAGTTGATAATATAAATGAATTAATTATATCTGCCTTTGCCCAGAGCAAGGCGTATTCTACATTAGTTATTTCTGTTTTTATAACGTCTAATTTATATTTTATGGTTGAAAATAGCTTATTTCCTATGTTATCATTTGCTTTAATTAGGTTCAGTATATTGTTTGTAATGTTTGCTAATTCATTGATTTTGTCTGTTTTCATTTTATTTATTACAACTTGTCGGTTATTATTTGATAGTACATTGTGCATTTGTGATTTAATTACTTTAAAGTCATCGTGGTCAGGACTCCCTGCGAGCCATTTCCACGCGCTACCTAAAAAATTAAGAGATCTGGCTTCTCTTCTTGGTTTCAAATTTTTTATCTGTGTTAGTGTTTGGGATATAGAGTCGGATAGGATGGTGAAATAAGGATCGGATTTGTTTACATGATCAAAGGTTTGGTGCTTTAGGTTTTCAAGAATTTCTTCATATGCTTCTAAATTTATAACATGGATTACCTTGAATATACCGGATTGAATTTTGGCCATGCCAATGTTTAAGGGAATGATCTTAGAGTTAGAGTAGTCCAGGATTTGGACTTCGCTGGTACCCATAGTGAAAAAACATCTGTAAAATTAATTTCTGATATTATTTTTATGAACTATTTTTCCGGACGAGGTTAAAATTGTGGTTGATCTGTCTTCTTTGACAATCTCTTTTCTAAATCTCGGGGATAGCTTAGTACCTAATCTTTTATTTACTTTAACATAAACTATTTCTCCTGGTGAATACCTTTTTATTTCCTGTTTGCGTTTATTATGGTTTCCTATGTCCTTACACTGTTTTTGTCTTAGCTTCTGAATATTGGCCTGCCTTGCTTGTTCGTACTGATTTGGGTTTGTGCTGACTATTCTACCAAAATATGTTTCTATAGGTCTTTTGTTAGTGACTGTGTGTATAGAATAGTTATATTCGTAAACAGCACAATCTAAAAGTTCACTGAAAGGCATAGTTGGTCTTTCTGCTTTTAAGCAACGCATAATTTCAGACAGAGTGGAGTGGAATCTTTCCACTTGCCCGTTAACTGTGCTGCTATATGGGGGAGTCGTGAATATCTCGATATTCAACTGGTCCTGCAGCATAAAGCGTATTGTCGCAGAATTCAATGACTTTTCATTATCAAAGATGACTAATTTTGGAACACCGAAGGCAAATATTAATTGTCTAAGGGGTTCCTTTACATCTTCTATTGCTTTAGATTTAATAATTTTTACTTGGGCAAATTTCGAAAATTTATCTATGGCTGTAAGTACTAAATTTTTGTTGGTTGTGTAGATATCAAAATGGACTATTTGTCCAGGGAACTGTGGGATTGGAGTTTCCTGTATTTTAGGTTTATTAGGGTGACGCTCATACTTTTGTTCCTTGCATATCCGACATTGCTTCACAATATTATGAATACGTGCTCTCATTTTAGGAAAATAGTATTTTTGCAAGAGTTGGATTTTGTTTTCATTACTACTTCTATGTGCTCTGTTATGTTCCTTGAGAATTTCTTCTGTTTGTTCTGTCTGGTTTACAAGATCTGATACTCGGGACTGCGTGAAGCGAGTTTTGTATGTTAAAAAATGATGGGGGTAAAATTCTTGAATTTTTCCCATGACTGCTTCAGTGGTATAAATACCATTGATAACGCTAGGGTTTAGATATCTCTTGAGTATTGCAATCAGGTCTTCTTCGCTATAATCGGGTTGAGTAAACACGTGCCTGTGGAAGGTGGGGAAGGGAATTCTGAATGAATAGTTTTTGTTGTCCCCAATGAGGAGAAATATTTGATTTTTGAATACATTAATAGGGCTTTCGACTGAGGGAATAAGATCATGGGACGAGCTTTCATCACTGTGTTGGGTCATTGTTAGCGTATTAACCTGAAAACTTTCTGGGGGGCGTGAAAGCGCATCCGCAACAACGTTGCTTTTTCCTGGCGTGTATTGCAATTGGTAGTTATACTCTTCGAGAATCGCTTTCCAGCGCTTCATCTTAGAGTTGCTATTTTTATTGCTCGAAGCGTATGTCAGCGGTTGGTGATCTGTGTAAATCTTTACTTGTGCTGTGCCGTACAAGTAGTTCCTCAAAGAGTTAAGAGCCCAAATTATTGCGAGCATTTCTTTCTCGTTCGCCGCATAATGCTCTTCGGTTCTACTTAAAGATCTAGAGATGAATGTTATAGGTCTACCCTCTTGTGCGAGGACGGCACCTATAGCGAAACTTGAGGCATCGGTTGTCAGTTCAAAACATTTACTATAATCAGGGTAAGCTAGTATAAGATCCTTAGAAGTGAGAGAATTTTTTAACTTATTGAAAGCTTCGTGTGCTTCAGTTGATAGGGAAATAGGGATTTTGCTTGATTTAGACTTAGAAATTCGACCTTCTTCTCCTCTCAAGAGTGATGTCAAAGGCTTAGCCAATTTGGCATAATCCTTTATGAAACGCCTGTAATAGCCTGAGAGGCCTAAAAATGATCTGAGTTCCTTAATGGTTGTTGGAGGGGGAAAACTTACTATTGCTTTAACTTTTTCTGGGTTTGTTTTAATTCCTAACTGAGATACAACGAATCCCAAGAATTCGACTTCTTGTTCGTAAAATTTGCACTTGCTTAGCTGCACTTTCATGTTTGCTTCACTTAGTGTTTTGAAGATTTTCTCCACGTGTTTTATATGGTCTGCTTCATTTTCGCTGAAAATGATAATGTCGTCTATATAGACGAAACATATCTTCCCAATGTAAACACGGAGTATATCGTCAAGCGCACGCTGGAATATTGATGGTGCGTTTTTCAATCCAAATGGAAGCCGAGTAAACTCGTATTTCCCATTGTTGATTGCAAAAGCTGTTTTTTCCGTGTCAGATTCTCTCAAGGGAATCTGATGGAAGCCGCTTTTTAAATCCAGGACGGTGAAGAATTTGCTCTTTCCTAGTTGCGAAAGTACCTCGTTTATTTCAGGTATTGGGTATCTATCTGCTATTGTTACTGAATTTAGTTTTCTATAGTCAATTTCCATTCTGTATTGATTGTTCCCTTCAGAATCGGCTTTCTTTGGAACAATCCATACAGGGGCGTTATACGGGGATCTTGACGGTCTGATAATTCCGTCTTCTAAAAGCTTTCCCACTTGTTTGTCTATTTCATCTTTAAGAGATGCGGGGTACGGGTAATTTTTAGAGTAGACGGGTGAATCTGAACTAGTCCGAATCTCACCGACTACTTTTGTGGTGTATGTCAATTTCTCGTCGGGTTCCGAGAACAATGAAGGAAATTTCTTTATTACGGAATTAATTGCAACTTTTTGTGGACTGGTAATGTGGTTTAAGTTTATATTTAGTGAATTTACTGATTGCGACTGAAGTTGTTTAATTCTTATTTTGACGCTGTCAAGGATGGTCATAAAACTGTCTTTAGTATAGATAACGGCCGATAATTGCTTAAGGCTATATCATTACCTAAAATGCCGTGAAAAGATTTAAGGCTTGGGAGCAAGAAGAATTTTAAGTTAACATTTGTTTGGCCAAAGAGGTTAAGAAAAGAGTGATGGGTTATTTTTATATCTCCAGCAATTGATTTAGCGAAAAAGATATGTTCATTTGGAAGAGGCTGTTTTATAAGGTTAGGCTGAATATAGTTTTTACTAGAGCCTGTGTCTATCAAGAAATTTAAAATTGATCCACTCTTCGTTCTACATTGAAAGTAGGGTAACGAAGAGTCCGTTAACCTAAAAAATTTATGTCGCAAAGTTCTTGCAAATCATATTGGGGTTGGTCATTGGTTTGAGAAAGTTCTGCCTGCTCAAGTATATAGTTTCTGAGGTCGGGGTCATGTTCTACCTCACTTACGTCATGTTGGTCGTAAAATGCGTATAAATCCCTAGGACAGACATATCCTGTTGGCTGTATAGTAAACTCTGGCGGTTCCGGGGGAGTTGATTCAGCGTTGATGTGGAAGTTCCTCTGGTATTTATTGGGAATATGAGCTTGCATCGAAGCTCCTGGTGGGCGTTTGCCCGCGTATTTAAACTGTGGTGGTCTGTTCTGATAGTTGACAGCATTCGTTCTTATCGTTGAAGTATCCATAGGCTCCGGTCTCGGTTGCGGTTTGGGTGCAGCTGGCCTAGGAGGGGCTTGGTAAGGGTTGTTCTGTGCGTAACCAAATTGTGGTTGTTGTTGGAAATTAGAGTTAAGCTGGGGGCCAAATTGCTGGGGGTACAAGTTTTGCCGCTGATATACCGGTGGGGGATACGAATTTTGCCTCGAATATACTTGTGGAAGATAGGCTACCTGTGGGTAAAAAGTTTCCTTGGGAGGGAAAAATTGTTGTGTATTTTTATTACGCTGTGGGGGAGATGAGTTAAATTTATGCGTAAGAGAGTTCTTATTATTGGCATAGTTAGATCTATACCTTTGATTTTCTAGTTTTAAACATAGGTTTAAAGCTTGTGGTAAGTCTGTTGGTTCGCGGATGCCCAATAATTTTGGCAAGTCGCCGTTTAACCCTCGAATAAACGTATCGAGCGCTTTATCTCTATACGTGCTTGTGAGTACTGATAATGATTCATTGCCCACGTCCATACACTGTATTTTATTTAAAATAAGTGACAGATGTGTGTATACTGCTTGGTAGAAATTTTGAACTGAATCACTGCCTTGGACAAGGGATGTCATTTGGTATTCTAGTGTACCAAGGTCCCTTTGGTCTGCGTAATGCAGCATTAAACATCTGGAAATAGCTTTCCAGTTTAATGGTGTGTTGTAAGATTCCAACACTGAATCGGCGTTTCCCGTTATTTTATTTCTGATTACGCTGAGGATGCCGTAATACCTTGGCGTTCCTTGGAGGTGTTCGTACAATTGGAGGATGCGTTCTACACTTTTCCTCCAAGAACTAAATTCTCCTGGTTGTCCGTCGAATTCCCGGAGACATCTGACAACGTCAGGTATCTTGTCTAAATCTGTAAGATCATCTCTAAATTCGGGGTTTATGACCTGATCTCGGCCAACCGAAACATCTGGATCTGGATTTATTATAGAGTTTATTAACCTCGGGGCGTTTTGATTAAAGGCTTCGTTGACGATACCGGCAATAAGGCCAACTAGTTCTGGGGATGCTACTGCAGGGCGGGGATTTGCCTGCGGGGGATTATTTTCATTTTGTTGTACGTTTAGTACAGGGGGGCGAATTACATTATTCTGATTAGCCATTCTGTTAATTATTTTGTTATAGAAGAAAATTGGTTGAAAATTGGAGAAGGGAAAGAGAAGATTTCTAATAATAAAAGAAAGGGAATAAGTTTGGTTAAAGTTAAAGGGGGAAAGAAACAATAATCTAGGTTTTAACTTCTTAACTTTTTAACACTATTTGCGAATAATACGTTTGTATTTACTTGTCTTAATTACTACTTTTAACGTATAGCGCTACTTGCGTCTTATATTTTGCGTTTATTTGTTTTATATAAAAAAAAATTATCTTAACCGCTAACTTACATTAACATAAAGTACCACATTTCCTCTATTCTGGTACACTGGCACTGGAACGGCTGGCGGTTGCTCACTGCCTCCTGTTTTCTTCCGATACTAAGGGGCCGGATTCCAGGGGAGTTATGTTGTGTGGTTGTTTCAATATCACTTCCAACGTCTTAAGAACTCTATTCACCTTTGAATACCGCGCGAGTGGATTGCACAGTATTTATTTACGTATCACTTTTTTTTGGGTACTATCGCGAGTAAACCAAATCAATACTTGTGGTGAATTCGTTCTTGAATTTTCTTGAATTTTTTCTTAAGCACGGGTAAAACCGAATCACTACTTATGGTGATTTATTGCACGGGTAAACCGAATCACTACTTATGGTGAGTTATTGCACTGGTACACCGAATCACTACTTATGGTGAGTTATTGCACTGGTACACCGAATCACTACTTATGGTGATTTGCACTTGACTTTAAGCTCGGGCGCCAATTACGTTTTTGCACGTTGGAAGGAATTAAAAAAATAATTTTTTATGGAGCTTAAGAGCTCTTTATTCGTTCACACTTGAAATAAAACTCAAAACTAAATCTACTTGTTATGTCTATTTATAAGTTACGGCAAACAAAGGTGTCGGATGCAACTGCAGACGCTGAGTCGATGATTTCTCCGGAATTTGGTTGTTGACTGTGGGAATGGGTGACATAGATTCTGGGAAAATGAAGTGCAATGCGATCCCGCATGTGCACGAGTTTTGTTGTTCTAACGGAAGTGGATTGACTTATGATTCGGTCAATCTTTTGGGTGATAACTTATTCACGGACGGTTCTAAAACTATGGAAGGAAGAACTTAGTCTGGGCTTCTCCTTCTCCATCCCAAAAAATTGCATTGCTTTCCAAGCCGAAATCCCGGCTATTCGTTAAATCTAAGCGTTGTCGTTGTCCATTGCCGCAGTCACACACACAAAGGGATACCGTCATCGACATTGACAGCAAGACTATACTCAGATTTAGCGAAATAGAGGACAATGAAAATTAATGCATTCAAAAAGTGAGGCGGTGGATGTCAAAAGTTGGGTTAGAACTCGCCGAACATAAAACGCAAGCAATACTAGTAACCAGTCGCAAGGAAAAGGAGGGGCTTGTTAGTTGAGGCGGTGGTCCACCCCGGACTGTAAGCGCCACCAAAAGTAAGTAAGTAAGTCGCAAGGAAAAAGACACAATCACCATCACTGTAGACAGTCATGACATATAATATCAAAACCGGCAATAAAATACCTAGGCGTGATGATCGACGAGAGGTTCACCTATAGGGAACACCTTGAAAGTACGTGCGACAAAGCTGCTAGGGTGAGTGTTGCTTTATCCTTACTTACTTACTTAAGGTGGCGCTACAGTCCGGGGTGGACCTGGGCCTCAACCAATACGCCTCTCCAGTTAGCGCGATCTTTTGCTAACTGCCTCCAGTTGCGCACTCCAAGTTGGTTGAGGTCCCCTTCCACTTGTGCGCGCCACCTAAGGCGAGGTCTTCCTCCACTGCGTTGTCCCTCCGGGTTGGAATCGAAGACTCTTCGGGCCGGAGCGTTGGTGTCCATTCGCTCTACATGTCCTAGCCATCTTAGACGACAGATGCGTATTTTTCTGACCAGGTCGGTGTCGTTGTACAGCTCGTAGAGTTCGCTGTTAAATCTTCTCCTCCAAAGCCCGTCAACGCAAACGGGACCAAAAATCACTCGAAGAATCTTGCGTTCGAAACGGCCAAGAAGATCTTCATCCGCCTTTGTTAGTGTCCATGCTTCTGCGCCATAGAGCAGGACTGGGATGATGAGGGTCTTATATAGAATCGACTTAGTGTTTCTTGACAAGGCCTTACTAGTCAATTGCCGTCTTAGTCCAAAGAAACAGCGATTGGCAAGTGTAATTCTTCGTTTGATTTCTGCTGTGGTGTCATTATCAGAGTTTATAGCGGAGCCGAGGTAGACAAAGTCCCTAACTACCTCAAAATTATAGCTGTCTATTGTGACGTTCTGTCCGATTCGTCGATGTTGTGTGTCCCTTCTTGTTGACAGCATATATTTTGTCTTGCCCTCATTCACCACTAAACCCATTCTTGCCGCTTCCGTACTAATACTTGCAAACGCGCCAGTGACAGCTCGCTGTGTTCTGCCAATAATGTCAATATCGTCCGCGTATGCAAGCAGTTGCACAGACTTATGGAAAATTGTGCCTCTGGTGTTGGCTTGTAAGTTTCGCACAATTTTCTCAAGAATGATGTTAAAGAAGTCACATGACAGCGCATCACCTTGTCTAAATCCTTTTCTGACATCAAAGGTCTCGGTGAGATTGTTTCCGACCTTAATGGAGCAGCGAGCGTTCTCCATCGTCATTCTGCACAATCTGACGAGTTTGGCAGGGATGCCAAAACTAGACATGGCTCTGTATAGCTCGTCTCTATAAATGCTGTCATATGCGGCCTTAAAATCGATAAACAGATGGTGGGTATCGATTTGGACTTCTTGGGTTTTCTCCAGGATCTGCCGTAGTGTGAAAATTTGGTCGGTTGTGGACTTTCCGGGCCTAAAACCGCACTGATAGCGACCTATCAGATCGTTGACGAATGGTTTAAGGCGTTCACACAGTATAGCAGATATGATCTTATACGCAGTGTTAAGGAGACTGATGCCTCTATAGTTGGCGCAGTTTAGAGGGTCTCCTTTCTTGTGGATCGGGCAAACGATGCTGAGGTTCCATTCATCAGGCATACTTTCTTCTGACCAAATCTTGGAAACGAGTTGGTGTATGCTCTCCACCAAGCCATCTCCCGCTGCCTTAAAAAGCTCGGCAGTTAAGCCGTCCGGTCCAGCAGCCTTGTTGGACTTTAGATTAGATATTGCTATCCTTACTTCATTTTGGTCAGGTGGACGGAAGTCTTGGCTGTCATCGTCCAGGTTGAATGGTTCATTCTGCCTGGCAGCGGAATTTGTGTCGTCTTCGCCGTTTAACAGTCTGCAGAAATGGTTTTTCCATATCCTCAGCACCGACTGTGATTCTACTACAAGGTTTCCTTCTTCGTCTCTACAGGCTTCTGTTCGGGTTTTGTTGCCCTGACACGTTCTTTTTACCTTTTGGTAAAACTTCCGAACATTATTCTTGGAGTAGCACCTCTCTATATCCTCGATCGCGCGCTTCTCATGCTCTCTCTTCTTTCTCCGGAGAAGCCGGTGTTCTTCCCTCCTTTTTTGCTCGTAGAGCTGACGAGCTGCTCTCGTCCTTCTGTGCAGCGCCGCTTCATAGGCACGTTGTTTTGCTGCATGCGCTTGCCAGCATTCCTCGTCAAACCAGGGGTTTCGAGGGGGTGGACTGGTGAAACCGAGCACATCAGTTGCGGCATTTTTGATGGCTTCTTGGCATCGGCGCCACTGGTCTTCGGCACTTGATGCTGGCAGCGTAGGACTTCTCGATAGGTTTAGGGATACGCGATCGGCAAAGGCTCTGGCAGTTTGTTGCGTTTGTAGCCGTCCAACGTTAAATCTCCTCACAGTATTATCTCGTTGTTTTGGCGTTTGGGATATCCGCATCCGTACCTTGGCTACAACCAGGTAGTGGTCCGAGTCAATGTTGGCCCCTCGGAAAGTTCGGACATCTAGAATACTGGAGGAGTGCCTTACGTCGATCGCAACATGATCAATTTGGTTGACGGTTTGATGATCTGGTGACCGCCATGTTCCTTTATGTATATCGAGGTGAGGAAACCGTGAGCTAGCTATGGTAACATTACGTCCCGCAGCAAAATCAATCAGCCTTAGTCCGTTTTCAGACGTGGTGTCATGTAGGCTGTATTTTCCGATTGTGCTACCAAAGAGGTCCTCCTTTCCTATTTTGGCGTTAAAATCACCTAAGACGATTTTAACGTCATATTTAGGACATTGCTCATATGTTTTGTCGAGGAGCTCGTAGAAACAATCTTTGGTAGCATCGTCTTTATCTTCTGTGGGGGCGTGAGCGCATATAAGGCTGATGTTGGCGAATTTAGCCTTGATGCGAATAGTTGTAAGGCGTTCACTCACGTGTCGAAAGCTCAAGACTTCTTGCCTAAGTCTGCCGCTTACAACAAATCCGCATCCGAATAAACGCTGCTTTTGTTCCCTGTAGCAATCACCGTAGTAGATGTCACAGTTTTTCATCTTCCTTTTGCCCGGCCCATCCCACCGCACTTCCTGGATGGCGGTGATATCTGCTTTGTAGCAGTCTAGGGCCTCCGCTAGTTGTTCGGCTGCACGCGGTCTGTTCAGGGTTCGAACATTCCATGTGCAGATCCGAACGTCATTGTCCTTATTTCGTTTGTCCGGGTCGTCAACAGTAAATCCATCCTTATCCGAGGCTATTGGTCGCTTCGTAACCGATGCTTTTTTCCGCGGTAGGGTTGTTAGCCCCACGCACAACCCCCAACCTGGAGGACCAGGCCCTTTCTGCGACCCCTTGGACAAAAGGAGCCGGAATACTCCGGAGTCAGTAACCCGCTGCGGGGATGTGAGAGCTGCCGTTGACCCATTAAGGGCTCTTCCGCCACCATCTCTATTTCAACACCCTGACTAGTGTTGAAAATCCTCAATGACCTCAGCTCCAAATACGTCAGAGTAGCCCATTGAAGTATCTGTCATGTCGACTGTTGACGCCACCGTTGATTCAGCCATGTGAATTCATCCGCCGTACGTCCTCTTTCTGAGGGGCTCATGTTAGACTTCTGAGACTCGAGCAGACAGTCAATCCGACAGAGCATTATAGTGTTGCTATTTTCTTCGTGTTCAACACTCGCGCTTATAAGTTTAGCAAGTCAAGTCCGGGTGGACATAGACCAGTACCCGGTGGTGACCACGGGGAGGTAAAATAAGCACAATTGGTGAGTGTGAGATAGTTGCGACACTGGACATCGCCAAGTTGATGCCAATCAGATGCCCATCCCTATTCACACAACACCCAACCACCATTTTATCCAGGATATTGATAAATATTGGAGGACCAAAACAGCAACGGAGATTAATACTGTCAAGAGTGGTGCAATCCATCTCAATGTATGCGGCACCCATATGGGCCAAAGCTGTGACAAGGAAGACCAACGCAAGAAGGATAAACTCCGTAAATCAGCTATGTGTTTTGAAAGTGTGCTGTGCATATCGGACGGAATCAGATGATGCTGTATGTGTCATCGCATACAAAGGACCCCACAGGAACCCATAATTTCATTTAAAGATATCAAGCTGAGGGAAAGACAGCAAAGAAAGATTGCGGCAGAACAGATGGAGTAAGTCTGCAAAGAGAAGATGGACCCATTGTCTTATTCCATAAATCCAGAAATGGATAAAGCGGCCACACGGCGAAGTAAATTTATACTTAAGTCAGCTCCCAACTGAACATAGTTGCTTCTGTGCGTGTCTGAACAGTTTTGGACTCTATGAATCTCCTAATTGTCCCACGATGTAGCTAAGCTCGCATGGTCAATTTTGGATACTAAAAGATTCAAGAAACTTCTGCAAATAAACAGATCCAGTAGCTCGAAAGTCGTTTCGTAAACGCAAAGACTTGAAATGTCATAAGTTGACTTTTGCAAAGCTGTAGAAACGAGGAGGAGAATGAGTTCATCGACCTTCGCTGCAGCTGCCCTATCCCACTTAAGGAAGGGGATTAATTTCTGAATGATCTTAGTGATCTTGGCCAAACCAGCGTCACTAACATTCTTAGTTTCATATGAATTACATAAATGGGTAAAGCCAACACCAGTGGTATGCACAATGGGCAGACTAATTCCCTAGATCTCAGCATGACGTACATGGCACGTAAGATTTCTCAGTTTCTCACGTCTAGTAAGTGCATGCCTGTCCATCATTGCCCCATGTGCAGGTTCCCAACAGTTCCAGTTGCAAGGATAACCTTTTCTCATCGCAAAATGTAAACAGTATCATATCGTGTAACGAGAGCAAAATTTATCGCCCGTACCTACCTACTGCGAAATAAAACGAAAAATCCACCTCCTTTTGGTGGTATTTGGTATACCTGCAGAAACGCGACATAAATCACCTGACAATGACTACACCTTTTGGACAATAACTCCCCCACTGGGATAAATAAAGATATACACTCGTGCGCTATCGAAAATAGATACTCTCAACACCGATGCCATTAATCGGGATGCGGTGGCCAGCAATGGCTTGCGTGATTATTATATTTCCATTTAGCGTACCGCATCGATTTTCGTGCAAAAAGCACGCGAGCAACAAATATGCGCAATCGAACACAACACCGCCACAGACCACAGAACCCAATAAAACTTGGTCCTGCCGCTGCCAGCCCAGACGGAGGGTGGTGAATGGTGGTTTTATGTTTGTATTCGCATGGGTCATTAAAAATAGACAAGTACTCGGTTTCGTTTGTTGTATATACCCGACCATAACCTCCTTTCGAATGGGAGATGAATTTTATTTTCGGCATTTGATTTGTTCTTATTTTTGGTTTTAAATTCCCTATTAATGTTATATGGTTTATCGATTGGTCGATGCCAGAGCCAGGATGTTTGGCTGGCTCAACGTGTGTTGATACCTAAAATAAATTGCTCCCTTATTTTGAAAACATATAAGTCGGTTTTCGAACAAGCAAGCCGTGTGTGTGTGTGTATGTATGGGAATGTATGCGGGACATACTCTTTCCACATGGGATAATTTCAATGCTGGAGTTTACAATTAGAGTGAATGCGCCTCGGGTGGTAGGAAGCCTTTGGGATGTTTACGACTTTGTCCTCATTTTCGTATTCATTATATGTGATTTTTAGATGACCTTGACAGTTGGAGGACGTGAGTGCGAAGGAGTACCATGTGTTTGTCGTATGGGGTGGAAAAATACGACTTGATCGTAAAACTGTTATAGGTAGCTATATTCAGCCGTTATGAGTGTAAACTGAATTTTTTTTAGGCGGAAGTCGTCAGGATGTCAATTGCACATACAAATTTTGTTGATTGCCTTAATTTAGTATTTTATTCGAAAATGGATGGTTTCGTTGATAAATATTTATTTCTTTCAACGAAATGAGTTCCAAGCAAATATCGACATCCGCAGTTGCAGGAGAAGACCGGAACTAGATGCCAAAAGAGCAAGAAAACGTCTTTCTATAAACAGGAACAACTGAGCTTCGTTTGGGGGGGTGAATTTACGGAACACTGTAGGTTGTGATGTAAAGGCACGAGAACACTACAACAATTAGTTTAGGACTTTCAGAATCGAGAAAGAAGAAGAATACCACTGTTTACCACCCTTGCAGCTGTCCAGCTCTTGGAAAGGCTTATCTGAGAGGTTACTTTGAAGCTCTAAGCGACATCTCTCTTTTAAATGGCTTCATTTGATAAGAACACACAGGTTCTAAGGAATGCCTACTAAGTATACCCCATAAATTGTCGGTGTAAGCAGTAGGACAACCTGTTTCTGGTCCGCAAAAGTAAGAAAAGGGAATAAGCTGGGTTTAAGACTGATTCAGTCGCCCTCTACTTTTTCAAAGAAAAGTAGTCCTAACAGTCTATCTTTAATTCTATTGAACTAGGTTTAATTGTTTCGGGCCTCTCAACGAGGCATTGGTTACAGCTCAGAGCTTCAAGAATGAAGCTTGAATGCAACTCCTATTAGTACATTTGGTCTAGAATTTGTGGCCCTTACTCATGTGGTATCACACTGGACCAATAACTCCCATCTTAGTGTGCATTTTAGGACCGCCTCCTTATAATGAAAATAGTTATATTTCGGAAAAAGGTGTTGAGATCTCAATACTCTACGAGTACTTATCTCCTTTGGTCGCACGATGCTTTCATATTTGCCAACCTCTGATGCATTCAAGCGCAAAGCTTCGAGGATTGGTACATGCTCATTAATGTTTTTGGGAGGGTGTCAGAGGGAGTTTATAGTTCTAAGCATTCGGGTCCTATTTTCATAGTTGGCCTTCGTATAGCTACTTTTTGTGTTTCAAATGCAACTCATGCCATGTCATAAATCTAGCTTGGGTATTTCAGATAATTTTCAAATAAACTTTCGACAAAAAGCATGTTCCAAAAATTGTCACTCTATTTCAATACTTCAAGTTCCTTTACTTTTTGGAAGAGTTGGCCGATTAAAAGTGATCCATTCAGCACTATGTTGCGTCTGAGCAACTTATACCGATTTGGTAAGTGGCTTAAACGTGTTGCGCCTATTTTTGAAATATTATTCGAACAAAATAGTTAAAAATATTGCAATGTTTTCTAGCTAAAAACTGAGTATAAAGTATTGTTGAGGATGCAAGCATTACTTGTTTTTTTTTATAAATTTTAATACAAAGCGAAAATGTCGTTTTCGAGATATGAACAGTTTTTGAAAACAGCGTTTTCGGTGATTCGAATTGAAAATAAACGACGCAATTAAAAACATCAAATTTACTCCAAGTACTCAACTACTGGTAAAAATTGTTGTAGCCATTTTTATGTTGGTAAAGTATGAAAAAACAAATTCTCGAAATATGACTTTTTTCAAAAATTCGTTGTTTGATAATTTCTTGATAAGCTGAATTTGTTATCAAGTTTGAAATTACCATATTCCTTGAGAATACACTTTTTTTAAAATTGTATTGAACGTTTTCGAAATGCGTCCAATTTACAAAATTACCTCTCTTCGATTTTTGAGCGAACAAATGGGTATGCATGCAGCCGTGTTAACCTCAGTCACTTAAACTCAAATATCAATTTTAGTTGAAATCATTACAAACAACGATCAAAAAACTGTTCTGAACTGTTGGCCCAAAAAGTCAAAATCTGAAGTTTGGAACATATCCGTCCAGTCGTTCAGGCTGTAGACCTCAAAAGCAGACGGACAAACGAACAGAGAAGGTGATCCACTTTTTTGAATTTTTCTATCATTGTATTGTGTAAAAAATGATTAAAATCTTAAGTTCGAAATTTTGCACGAATACAACATTAATCATTATGTTAAAACGTATACACGAGAATGCATTCGTTTTTGTGTGAGTTTTTGGGACAAATGGAAGGGACCTACAGGTTTATCCCAAGTCCGAACGGCTGAATTGAAAAATTCTTCCACGACAATAACGCACTTTTGGATGTTTGTCAGACGCCTGCGATAGGTGGATCAGAGGACTTTCCACTGATCAAACCAGGGACCCCACACAAACCACTAAGTCACTGCCGGATTGACACCCCAACTCAGTAAAGGCTCCCCTAACTCATACCTGCACGCTATGTGCTATCTACAGCTAAGATTTGACAATGAGGCTTGCCTGAGAATTCAGTTGTCCCACCTTCATTGCTGATGATTTTCAATTCCACTAAATTGCTTGTGAGCGAGCATGTAAACAGCAGAGATACTCTGACGTGTTACTCACCATACTTCCAACTAAGCTGTCATCCCCATTCATTTATCCCCTTCAACAACACAACGTTATTGCATAGAACGTATTGTGATAATTAGTGCATTTATCGCCTCGCATGTTGCGAAACTTAACACCACAAGCAGGTGCACAGAATCACATCACAAGCCCCATTGGCTCGTGTACTCGTGATCATCCTTGACAGCTCTGTCAATGTGAGAGATACCATGGCAAATTACGCCTTTGGGGGGGCGCTCCGTATATGCAATGCCGTGGATGTGAATTCGTGCGAAGTAATCGACATATTGTGCGTTATGAGGGGTGATTAAAATACCTCTGCCAACATTTTCGCAACTCCCCTGAGCGGTAAGCATACAAATTTAATTAGACACCAAATTTCGTTGGCAATGGTTATTCATTGGAATAGCTCGCAGGATGTTTTAAAAAGCCATCCAAATCGTCCCATTCGCATATTAAGAGATGAGATAAAAATTCCTCAAACAGCAACATAATTTGCTTCAGTCCCCGATGAGTAGATTCACTATTTTTAAATTATAACAACAGCATCACATACACATACACATACAATAATCTAAACAGGCTACATCGAGTTACCATGTGAACGGTGTAATTACCGCCGAGTTGGCTAACCATTAAAATTCAACAAATATTTATGGTACAACAGCATCCCAACAAACAGCCATTCTGGCCACTACACCACCACCATAAACCACTGTCACCGCCACGAATAAATTACAATTTTGTCCTTATGGTCCTTGTGTGATTATTTGTTTGGTACCATCTATATACTGGGAAAGAGTTGTATCGGTCCAAGTTGTTGTTTTATGATGGAGGCGCTTTTAGCTGCTGGTATATTATATGGTTAACCAAAGGGTTGGAGGGTGCGGATAACTTGTAAATTGAATCGAGACCAGAGTCAAAACAGTGTGTCCCTGTCAAGTATAAATGATGTTAGGCCCACGCAAAGTAGCAAACAAATCGATTTTTCCCAGATGTCTTTAATATTGTAGAGTAAGGCGTTTTCTTAACGGATTATCATGAGAGAGTAATTTAAATGCTATACACACTTGTCGCGCGACTATGTGTTCTGTTGATAATGCTGGTTTTCAACGACTATAGTTTTTGTAATGCACCCGCAGTACTGCACAAGAACTTTTCGCGTAGTATTTGAAGAACTGAAAAATTGGCAAATTATTTCAATTTATTTATTTTAATAAGCTGCTCAAGTTCAAGGACCAAAGTGAATGTCACATCAGAAAGCTTTATGCTCTGGATCGCAGAGAATGGAAGGCTGTTGTTCACATGGCTTTCCAACTCTTTAAATTAATTTATTCTTTTCTTGGTCAAGCTGACGCAGTCAAACTGAAGACGCAACGATATTGTCGATGAAATTGAAATACTCTGGTTACATTCTTGATTCTATAGCAACGCGAGTTGGTTTTTTAGATTTTTGGCAGCGCTCTCAAGGTTCGCTTGATCTAAAAGGATCCGCTTTGATGTCATCTCGGACAAGTGCGTATTTCAAGCAACTTCCACCTCTGATTCGAAATTCTACCGACACCGACATTTCAAGGTAACAAAATTTAAACACACCACCTATAGGGATACGAGCTATACAGAGCCATGCCTAGTTTCCCTGCCAAACTCGTCAGATTGTGCAGAATGACGATGGAGAACGCTTGCTGTTCCATTAAGGTCGGAAACAATCTCACCGAGAGCTTTGATGTCAGAAAAGGATTTAGACAGGGTGATGCGCTGTCATGTGACTTCTTTAACATCATTCTTGAGAAAATTGTGCGCAACTTACAAGCCAACACCAGAGGCACAATTTTCCATAAATCTGTGCAACTGCTTGCATACGCGGACGATATTGACATTATTGGCAGAACACAGCGAGCTGTCACTGGCGCGTTTGCAAGTATTAGTACGGAGGTTTAGTGGTCAACGAGGGCAAAACAAAATATATGCCGTCAACAACTCAACTCAACTCAAAGTCGATTCTATATAAGACCCTCATCATCCCAGTCCTGTTCTATGGCGCAGAAGCATGGACCCTAACAAAGGCGGATGAAGATCTTCTTGGCCGTTTCGAACGCAAGATTCTTCGAGTGATTTTTGGTCCCGTTTGCGTTGACGGGCTTTGGAGGAGAAGATTTAACAGCGAACTCTACGAGCTGTACAGCGACATCGACCTTGTCAGAAAAGTGCGAATCAGCCGTCTGAGATGGCTAGGGCATGTAGAGCGAATGGACACGAACGCTCCGGCCCGAAGAGCCTTCGATTCCAACCCAGAGGGACAACGCAGTAGAAGAAGACCTCGCATTACCTGATAGTATTATAGGTCGAGGTAGTTGGACAAAGGGGGATCGAGTTTGTACTCTCTTTAAAGTAGTTGTACAACTTCAACTTCAGTTTGATAAGCTGTCTAACTACGCTTTAGAATTGTTTCCCAGTACCCTTATACTAAAAACGTTGTTGTGGTCGATTTCAATATCTACGCAATTTTTATTGGCTTCACTATTCTGGAAAGACAATATCTGAAGGAAGTTATATTATGATTTTTACTCAAACTAAATGCTTAGCACAGCTAGCAGATGATGCTGCCAACACATTGGACTAGCTCCTTACCCCTGAATCTGATAAATGCTTATGTGACATAACGACACCTCTGAGGTTCGTCGAAACTCTGTGTCAATGCCAATTGGGTCGGCCTTTACTCCGTTTTGGGAGCTTTGACTGGTCGCTTTGCTTCTTACAAGGAGTATATTCGTACAGTGTTGATATCTGATCAGGTGCACCAAAAACTACACCTTCTTGACAGAATCCAAAAGCGTGGAGATAAAGCTTTGAGTTGATAGCAATATAGCAATGTCAATTGACCCTAAACCTACCTGCGGATGCATTGACAGTAAAATATTGGGATCCTTTTGCATTGGAATGCATTGCCTCACTCGGTTTTCCCTTTTGATTACAACCCACAAGTATTTTAAGACGAATTTGCATCAGTACCTCTTGTCATACCTTCCTGTTATCCCCTCCATTCGAGCTCTGTATTAGGATCAAAAGCGAAGCTGCAGTGTCAGACATTGGGCAGGGAAAATTGAAAAAAAGAAAAAAAGTTTGCGGCTACTAATCGAGTCGTACTTTTCAAAAACTTCGCAACCAAAGGTTGAAAATGCTGTAATCAAGGTCTTAGCTTACAGTTTTAATGGGAGTAACGCATTAAGTCGCCCAAAAAGAACGAAGAATACCATAACCTTTGCCAAAGTTAACATCACAGAGTATAAATGTCATAAAAGAGCTTCTGAATTCAGCCCAAAATGTAAAATCATCTCAGACACCTAATGGTTGTGAGAAGCTAGGCCTAGGGCACATCCACAGACCTATTTCATCAACTATTTCCTTTTCTTTTCAGTTCACTTCCACGCCCATGGTCTTCATTCATTCTAATGGACAATAGGACAAGGTCCACCCAGTATGCAGTCCTTAGAACTTTCTTCTCATTTTTTCTTACTCCTTTTCTTGAAAACATCTAAAAGAACCAAATGGAGGGTGATAAAAACGTAAATTAACAAACCTATCTACTTGTAATGGTCACGAAAGCAAAGTGCGACGACAGCCTCCGGGCCTATCTTCGCAAAATCGACGTAATCGTCGTTACGACAATGGTTTCCCATTACTCAGCCCATTCTAGTCCATCACATTAATTTCCATTCTATCTGGGTTTCTGGTGCCCACAGTTCGCCTTTGGGTACTCTAACTCCAAACGCCCCTTTCCAGCATCCGTTTGCTCCGATACGTTTTTTTGTCCATTGCGGTTAAGGTGCTTTGGACCATGCCGCATGCTTTTGTTTTCGTCACGAACGATTTACTGTTCGTTTGCTTTTCTATTCCGCCGGATATTGTGGCCATTAAGCGTGCTCAACCCTCTCTTTCCACGAACACAAACACACACACAGGGTAGGCATTGGTAGCACCCTTTCCATCTGTCGCTGGTTAAATGATTAATTAGGGCTTTCTCAGTTTTTGCTCATTATCGATTCGCAGAAAGGATTCGCTGCGCCAGTTGACTGACTCTGATGCCATACCTAGTTGTCTTGGTTGTTTACATTGCTTAATGTTTTCCAAAGGCCTTTTCGAAAGCCGCACCGCATATCGAACGTGTCTACTGCTAATGGATCCAGATTAGTGAGAGGAAGCCCGCGAAGGCCGGAAGATTGTCACAGACTGTGCCCAAAGTTATAGTGGCTACGCATGTATATAACTAATGAATTGGAAATGAAACAGCACCCCCTTGATGTGGTTTAGTTCCGTACGACACGGTACCAGGCGCTCTTGGGAGGCTGTTCGACTTGCGGTGCGTGTAGGAGCATTTTCGTCGAGTGTAGGTGTACGTGCCGTGTGATGTGTCAGACGTGAAAGTGCGACTTGCTTTACGAGTTGCTGGTGCGCACCAAGAATTCGGTTTTATCGTCTCTAATGTGTACGTGATTGAAGTTTGATTATCTGATTTTCGTGGCGGAAGAAGCAATGAGTAAACAGCATTTGAAGGATGCTTTCACTTGTGGAATATCTATTCTGGCGCCGACGGAAGTTCCTACTCTTTGATGTATGTTTATATTAAACCAAGCCCTTTGCGTGTTTAGTTTGCTTTTGAAGGAAATTGTACTGGGAGATCTTCTCTGGAATAGTGGGGAGGTTCCGCTCAAATGATGATGGAGTAGAGTTTCTTACGAAAGGGGCTTTTGTAGCAAGTCTCACTGATGTGACATCTCATAAATTTCGAATGAGACAAATCATCGGAGACATTACGTACCTATATCTACCCTTAGTAAGCGTGACTCCCTTAAATAAAAATAATGCCACCGAGCTTGAGACGTACCTAAGCTTTGCTAAATAAATAAGACTGTATGACGTACGAAAAGCGTTAAATTTTCACAATTCGTGCAAGATAATTTTATAGCATTCAGGAAACAAAATTATTTCGGTGGTACAGCTGGACCCTGACTTTTTGCGTTTCCTGTGTTGTGGAATGGTGTATCGCTATCACTTCTATTCTACAAACTCTATCAGTACGGTATATCCCATAAATTTAGCAAGGTAGTAATGGAAAACTTTCACAACAACACAAAGCAGCGGTGTGGAACGGAGACAATTAATTGTCCGAGTTGTTTGTTACAGAGGTAGGAGTTAGCCAAGGTTGCAACAACGCAAGTTCTTTATATTGAAGACATTAATTACCTATCAGAAGGGATTTCATGTGCGGATATCCATATTAAGGCCCTCCTGTATACAAATTAAAACTGTATTAATGAGCCTTTATATGAGAGGTTTGGTTAAACAAATCCATGCAACTAGTCGGTCCATTGCTATCCAACGGTACAAGTTGAAAAAAATCAACATAAAAATCATTTAAAGAGAGCGTCTCGGCATTTTTTTCATTAAATGACGTAACACGCCCTTTTAAAGGGTCATATAGGTTAGGGTTAGGTAGATACTAAGCTTGCACCAACTTGAACTGCATTTCTTATACCTATGCCACTCTTGTGACTTTTGCATGAGAAAAACACATTTTTCCATCTAACCTAACAAAAAAACATCACCAGCCATTAAAAAATATATCAGCTATTCCCTATGCAATTACCCACCGAGTGAGAGAAGAAATTAGTAACGAACGGGAATGGTTGCCAACGATAGCGCATGTCCCGATATCAAGTGAAATTCTTCGCATTGTATTAAACGTCTTCATTGCTGTTGTGTTCCCTTTGAGTCGGTCCACCTGAAGGGATTACCCACCGGGAATACCATATAATGACACATCTCTTCACAGCAGTTCTGTTTTAAAAACAAACCCCCATCCCTTACAATGGCTAAGGGGGGAAACAATACCTTTTCATTTATTTAGCACAGGATGGGCTTTTGAAAGGCGGACGGGGCGGGGATGGGAAACTACTAATACTCTACCTGAGTGTAGCAGAATGAATTACGAGCGGAAGGGACACCATTAAGCCATAACCATTAATCCATCCCTTCCCCAACCGTTGCGCACTTATGCCTTTTTCATCCGCACTTCAGATGTGTAATTGTGACAAAATGTCCACATAATAGAAAGCGAGTCTCGCTACCTTCAAGATTCGCGTCTTCAAATTGTGATTTACAATAGCGAAGGGACGAATTCAATGGTGATGTACTTTACGGCTGTTTAGATCCTGCGCGCACACTACTTATCAAACTCACATGCCACCAACACACATATCGCAATAACAAACCACGCGTGAACGGCTACTGTACTATATGGGATGCTGCTGCTGCGGAAAAGCACATCGATTTTACAGCTGCTCTGTCATTTGGTGGCGAGGCTAATGGGCAAAACGCCGCTTTACGGACTACCGACGATTTATAATCAAGTGCCACAGGAGTCCTCTGCTCGGTGTACTGTTTCTGTTTGTGTTGCCATCTTTTTCGGCCGGAATTTCGGGACCGTAAGCTTGCGCGAAATGGCAAAGCTGTCAGCTTTCAAATTTGATAATAAATTTCCAACGGTAAGTATTTGTTTCTGTGTTCCTAATGGCACGCAGACATTTATGTGCATACTCGCACACTGGGTCGTATATGGTGGGGAGGGGGGTTGGACTTTGAATCTTTTTGTTATTCATAGCATGCCACCTTTTCATTCCAATGGCCATCCGCCCCATGCCCATCTAATTCCATTTTAGTTTGCTGCGCCCTCATTCCGTTGTACTTCATTCAGCAGCCCATTGTAGGACAAAGGCCGACCAAGTCCATTGAGTGCTCAGAGTCGCACATATTCTCAGTGTGCGGTACTTTAGCCACATGCTGTGAGTGATGATTTAGTGGGTGGGAATAGGGGGAAGCTACGCGAAGACGCACATTCGCATTTCTCCGGAAAATATGTCGTTTTGGTCTACTTGCGTATCGGAAATGAGGCCTATCCTTCTCGACAGTCCTCTTGGCAAAAGCGGTATATTTATCCTTCAGAGATTGAACGAGGGACGAGCTGGAAATTTACGCTTTGCAAACCTGGGCGACGACGACTACTGTCAAGGGAATTGTCCTCGTCATAATGACGTCATAAATTTACTGAAGCTATATGCCACTGTAAGACATTGTTGAGGACAAGTTTGGGCATAGGTAGTCCGGAAATTGAAAATGAATTGGGACACGTATCAAACACAAAGGGCAATTTTTTCTCGCTTAGCGCTGGTGGAGGCTGTTTAAATGGATAACAGGCGTTGGGTGAATAGAAGGCCAAGATGTGATTTTCATTCGAAACGTGAAAGGAATACAGGGAGGGTGGTCCTTAAAAGGTTGCGGCTTTCAATGGGGTTTACTTCATTACTTCATAGTTGAAGAATTCCTAACACAATTGTTACTATTCGGTAAACGACAGTAATACGTTTTTCCATCATCTAATGCATGGACGATTTGGTGAATCTAATTGGGTTCCTTTGCGAAATCGGAACAAAAATGTAAACTGAACGAAGAGGTGTTAGTTGTTGGTGGTATTGTTGGTCTCATCATCTGCATCATCCAAATGACATATAGCATGGATAAGCGACTCATGGCCCTCGACGGTACACCGCCAATGCTCAGGAGTTCCTCCGTCCACAATTGCGGAACGGGACAAAACTAATATTTTAAAGCAGTTCGCAGAATTTTGGTGGCTTGAGGAAGAGGTATAGATATGCTCTTTCGGGCGGGTGCGCCACTTACGTAGCATCCTTCTTAGCTTTAAGTTAGAAATTAAGTTAGTTAGGTTTAGAGTAGGAGTTCTTGGGAGGGGCCAGGCTTGTCAACTTTAATGAGTGTCTCCTAGACTTGGCCGGCACTTATGGCCTCGGTCGAGTTAGTACAGCATGGTCTCTAGAAATAAGAATTTTGTCAAATCTTTCTGAGGTAAAGTGCAAGAATCGTCAGCTGGGATGTTACCCAGACAAGTATCTGACAAAATCGTCTGCTGGCTAGTTGGCGGCCGACGAGATTAAGCACAGACTTAAAACTGTTTCTTACACTCAGAAAAAGAAACATTGTTATCCGAAGAATTTTCAGTTCTTGTTAGATTGTGATGAAAAACTGTTGGCTAAAAAGCAAGTTCTTCCATCAACAACTCATTTTTGATTTTTTAAGAATTAAAACTCTTTTAAAACCAATTTTAAATTTCTTAAATAATTTTAGAAATAGCCCAACAAGAAAATTGTTGTTTTAAATATATCCTGAGACAAAATATCCTTTCAAAAATCAAATTGTTATGTAATTTAAAAATGAACAAATGTTAATAAATCGTATTGATGCTGCCACACTTGCACTGTTAAGTTGGGGATTATCCTGCGACGGACTAAAAGCATTGGAAGAGTGTCGCATAGTTTCCCAGGAGCTGTTCCAAATTATCTATTCGCATAAAATTGATAACATCTTCAAAAAAAGAGGGTTGATGGCGGCTTAATCTTACTTAAACAATAATCTTACAGCTCTGGAGATAAGTTTGATTTTTAAAGTTCGAAAAGAATTGCTTGAACTGAATTCCACATAAAATTGATAACATACAAACACCTCGGTGGCCAATATTTAGGAAATTCATAGACTGCCCTTTGACAAAAACGATTCAAGAACGTGCTCAAATTCTTAATGGAGGTAGTAGGTGGAGATCGTTTATTCGATTTGTCATGAGTAAAAACATTGTTCCTGTCTTTTCTATTGAAAACTATTTGTTTCATTTTGAATTATAAACCCTTTGTATTATTTTTAGTTACCACACTTTAGAAAAATTAAAACTTGGAATTTAGAGTTAATACAGTTTTCCTGTTTTAATACAAAACCTTAAGATTGTTATGGCAGATATTAAATTCTTAACACTTTAATTCGAAACGAAGCAATTTCTCATACATTTTTTATGACACTTTAGTTAGATGAATAAATTACCTACACTAGTGAAGAAAAACTATAAATTTTGTACGCTGACCCCAAATGTATTTTGCATAAATATCTAGAATTAACTGGTAAAAAAATTAAAATTTTGTTTAATCTTAAGTTTACGAGTAGTTTGAAAAGAAAAATAATTTCAATTAAATTAATTTCGATGTTTTCGTATAACAAAAAAATATATTAAAAATTAATTTGTGCAGGATCAGTATAAGAAATCTATCTTTGTTTGAAAATATCTTATACTTTTTTTATGAAAAAATCACGAAAAATGTCATAACTCTAAAAACATGAATTTCATAGTTTAAGACGTAAAATTAATGCTGGTTGTTATGTAGATATGGTCGGTTAATAGTGTATTTCCTTTTATTAACATTAATTATTTCATAAAATTACTGGTTCTATTTTTGTAAAACGGGTTTTCGACTCTATTGCAATTTTGAGTTGTAAGACTTTTGAACTACACATACTATATCTAGTAAGGTTTCTTTATGTACAAAACAAGTCTAAAATAAAAAGTCGGATGAATGAAAATTACAACTATAACCTTATTACAATAAAAGTTCATCTCTAGGCACGGAAATGGATGCTTACTATCTAATCAGAGATCAGCTAGATAAAAATAAAGTCGCTCAATACTTTTTTTTCATAGCGGGTTCGCGCTATGAAACTTCTTTAAAAATGAAGCGTCAAGTAGTATGGATACATAATACAGAAGATTTCTATCTAAACATAGTCCAAGATCTGATGAAACCTGTCAATCCGTCAACAAGTCAGCAGAATTCAATCGCGCACATCAAGTCCATAACTTTGGAGAGTAATTCTTCAGATAAGTATACCACATTTATGAGAGAAAACTTTTTGTTTTTCAGTCGGAACATCTCTTATCCAATTAGTTTATAATATCCACAAGTTTGTGTAGCATTTTCAACAAAACACAAAACTTTTCAATTACGCGCTTGTCCAAAGAGTGTTTTAAACTTGTCCAACAGCAGACTTCGTCGACCTCTGACATCAGAAATTCGGTGGAAAATCACAACGAAGACAGCGATAGAATCGATAAAGTATTACCAAAGTAATGCAAATAGATTTCCCTTTTATCCAATGTGGTATTGAAAAGTTTTCGTACATAACTCATGCCACAGCTACCTTCGGTCCGAACGAAAAAACTTTATTTTCAGCTGCAACACACGTACGCATCCATATGAAAAGAAGCATCTTTATGATCCACGCCTCTCACTATAGAACAGATATCCAACATCCTATCGGCACATCTATTCATCAATCTGTTTAATGTATATAGAACTCATGCTAACAAACGGCCAACGAGGGAGGTAAAACTTTTTGAATTGAACATCCAAAGTTTGCGCTTTCATAGATTTTATTTATACATTTTCGAGATTGAAGCTTCCCTAAGAAGTTTATGCGCCCCTCTCCCCACACTAATAGTGGGCAACATTGTTGGAAACAATACGGAATCATTTGAGGCGATGAATTTTATCATCGGAAGTATAGGTTTCGATTTTCTATTTGCCAGCGGAAGTGTGTTATGTTTAAGGCGCAAGTGAAAGACAGTGTTGTGTAGAAAAAAGACCCGATTAGAGGGCTGTTTTTAATGAGATGACATTTGCCTTGCAGGAAACATGCGCTGCAAAGCCGACTGCGTTAACATTCGGTTAGGTTGGGTCTTTTAAGCCCCTCATCATGCCAGCCTGATGAAGAGCTCTTTGGTCGCTACGAGAGCAAAATTCTTGGAGTGATTTTTGGTCCCGTTTGCGTCGACGGGATTTGGAGGAGGAGATTTAACAGCGAACATCGATCTGGTCAGAAAAGTCATCAGATTCAGATCAGCTTCGGCCCGAATAGTCTTCGATTCCAATCCGGAGTGGCAACGTAGTAGAAGAAGACCTCGCTTGAGGTGGGGCGCGAATTAAAACACTTGTTTCTTACTTTTAAAATTAAACAATATTTATTTGGAACTATGTCCTTTATTATTGAAATACTTTTTACTAATTCTAAAAGGAGCTTAAGGCTACTATGTAGTTACAATAAGACTGTTGATAAATTCATCATACAGTCGTATTTATATACTTTTCTTATCTATCTACAAGGAGACCCAAGCGTACAATCGTCTTGCTTGATAATGAAGAAGAGATAATATTCCAACATTGTATACAAACGATATTATCTCTTTTACATATGTTATCATTGTAGCGTTGTGTGCAAGACTGTACTAGAGACTAAAGATATCATTGAATACAAATAATGTTATCTTTTTTCTCAATATGTTTTGCTATGGATACTTAACTCCCCCCCTTGTTAAACGAAATCGTCCCGATTTTTCGACGCTATTTTTAACATTTCTCTTTCATAAGTTTTGTTATATGCGTCAATCTTTTTTTGTTTTTGACGATCTGTTATACATTGTATAGTTTTTATCATTACGTACGTAAATGCTAGAATAACAATCAGTGTTACAATTGTGTATATAGTTGATAATATCGGTTTTTCTTCAAAAGGAATAATTAGTTTTTTTAAAGTATCTATGTTATCGAATTTGTACATTGTATCTTCTTTAATTATTTGGTCGATGTAAGACTCTGAATTATGATTTCTTAATATAACTTCTTTAATTTGCTTATGCATGTTTTTGTATATTTTATCGTCTAGATTTATAGTATTTTCATAAGTAACTAAGTTTATACCATTAATTGTTTGATTATTTAACTTATGCTTACCGCTTAATAACATAACACCGGATTCAATTTCTAAGTCGTAATCGTATTCTTGTTTAATGTTGCATTTTGAAGTTATATTCTTTAAAAGTGGAATAAGACAATTTTCTTCTTCAAAGTTAATTTCACAAATGTTTTTACTTAGATGATTTTGACAATTTCTTGTTCTTAAATAAGTTTGGTTACATAAGGCAATTGTTTTATCTGTAATGATTTTTCCATGTTTTGAATTTAAAGGTGTTACTTTATACAATTTACATGATTTAATTAGAACTGGATATTTATATATTGTGATGAAGAATTCATCAGTTCTAGCTAATAATATTTTAGAGTACTCAAGTATATTTATTATGGGTACTTGAATTATTTCATGTTGAATAATATTTTTAATGTCATCTAAGTCTAGGCTTTCTGATAAATATTCATTATTTTTTGCTGCATTAATTGTTCTGGTCAATAATAATAATTGTTCGTACACTTGTTCTATTACTAAATGTTCTTTAAGGCTCTGACCTTCGAATTGTTGCAAAATTTGTTCAAATCTAGAATTTATAGTTTTTTGTTTATTATTGTTTTCTATGAGATTATTTATACTCGTTTCTATGTTAACTAAGTCATAATGGTCAGGATTACCAAACACATATTTGAAAGCTGTTCCTAAAAAGTTAATTGATCTAGTATGCCTAGTATGTTCTTGTAATTGGTCTGCTAAATTCTTAATTTTACTTAACCAAATTTTTTCTTCTTGTGTAGGTTGATATTTACTAGTTACGATATTTACGTAAGGTTGAAATATCGAAGTCAGGTTGGTGGCATGTAACAAATAAGTTTGTTCTTTGAATAAATACACGTCATCTGTTTGCGTAAGTATAAACTTCTTGTTTAGTAACTCAGTTATTTGAACGTTTCCTTGCCCTTCTTGACTCTGTACAATTCCTAGTAATGTTAGGAATATTAATATTTTCGTCATCTGAAAAATGATAATTCTTTATGTTATCCTTGTGAATTTTTATTCCTTCTTTAGAGATTACAGTGTCTCCTTTATCTTCTTCTACTATTCTTGTTATGTATCTGGCGTTAGATTTCTTTCTAAGACCTGTGATTCTTACCATTATCTTATCTCCTTTTTTATACTCTCTGTGTCGAGTTCCTTTATTTAGACGTTCGATCACTTTTTTGGATGCTGAGTTTAGTTTATTTATTATAATTTCACTATTGCTATATTTATTTTGATTAAAGAAAATGTCTCTAGGTTTCAAACCGGTAACTGAGTGTATAGAATTATTTAATTCACGCACTGTTCTAAATATTTCTTCGATAAGTCTTGTTTTATTCTGAATTGTGAATATTCTAGACAGTTCAGTTATTGTACCGTTTACACGTTCTACTTGACCGTTCGCTGTCGATCTGTATACTGGAGTTTCTACTTTAGTTATGTTGTATTTCAAACACATTTGGTTCACCATTTCTGTTTTGAATCCCTTCTCGTTATCTGTCATGAGTCGTTCACATTTTGGGAAATAATTAGATAAGACCTCTTCCATAACGTCGTACAGTCTGTTTCGAGTTTCGATTTCCCGAAGGATTGTATATTTAGAATACTTATCTACTGTTACAAGGAAAGTATACTTGTCGTTGAAGTATATGTCCATATGAATGTGTGTTCCCACATGTGTTGGTATTTCTGAATTATTCAGAGGTTCTCTGATAGGTTTTCTTTCATATTTTCCAAATAGACATGCTATGCATTTTCTGTTGAAACTCTTTGCTTGTTTATTTAGATCGGGCCAGTAATATTTCTCTGAGATTTCTTGTATATTGTTACGTAACCCTCGGTGTGCTCTTTCGTGAGTTACCCTTACAAGTTTTAGTTGTTCCTCCAAATTTGTCACGTCTTGAAGTTTTCTTGGTGTGAATATAAATCTTACTAGTGGGAATTCTTTTTTTATGTTTTCACCATATTTGTATATGTTTTCAAATTTCGTATGCAAAGCTACAATCTTTTGGGGTTGTATAACTTCTTTCATCTGCCTTAGTAAAGAGTCTTTGTCCTTAAACTTTATTATGAGTCTTATTTTGTTACTAAAATAGATTTGTGTTTCGATATTATTTGTTATATCTTCAATAAGTTCGAACTGTGCAGTGTATGCATTAAAAGGCTGATTCACAGTTTTTATTATATCATTAGAAGAACTTTCAGCTGAATGTGCTGTTTCTATGGTAGAAGTATTTATGCGTTGACGTGATAATGCGTCAGCTACAAGATTTAGGTTTCCTGGTTTATAAACTAATTTTGCTCCAAAGTCTTCAATGATTCCCTTCCAACGTTTCAGCTTTGTGTTGGGATTTTTTTCTGATACAGAATATATAAGGCTCTGGTGATCGGTATATATGGTTAAGTCTGCTATACCATATATGTAGTTTCTGAGTTTTTGTAAGGACCATATGATCGCTAATAGCTCTTTCTCGTTTGTGCTATAGTTCTCTTCTGTCTTACTCAGTGTTCTTGACAAGAAGTGTATAGGTTGCTTATTCTGACTTAGTACGGCTCCAATAGCTATGTTGGATGCATCAGTAGTAAGCTCGAATGGTTTACTATAATCCGGTTGAAAAAGTTCGACTTGTTCTTTCAAATAATTTTTTAAAATTCTAATCGCTTCTAATGCTGAATCATTCAGATTTAACTTAATATTTTTACTTTGTTTTTTGTTTACTTTACCGTTATCTCCTCGTAAATATAATGTCAGGGGCTTGGCTATGCTTGCGTATCCTTTTATAAACTTACGATAGTAACCTGTAAGACCTAAAAATCCTCTCAAATCCTTTACCGTTTGTGGGACTGGAAAATTTTCTATAGCTGCTATTTTCTCAGGGTTCGTAGTGATTCTACCATGTCTGATTATGTGACCTAAGTATTCTACTTCTTCTTGAAAAAACTTACTTTTCTCATCAGATATTTTTAATGTGGCTTTATTGAGTACGTCGAATACTTGACTTATGTGCTGTATATGTTCTTCCTCAGATGAAGAATATATCAATACGTCATCAATGTAAACGTGTACGAATTTACCTACAAAGTCTCTCAAAATGTCGTCCACGCATCTCTGAAATATGCTTGGTGCATTTTTGAGCCCGAAAGGCATTCGTTTAAAATGATATTTTGCGCCATTTATAGCAAAAGCTGTTTTTTCTTTATCATCTGTTTTGATTCTAATTTGGTGGAAACCTGACTCCAAATCTAATGTTGTAAAGTACTTGGCTTTACCTAAATTTTGAATTGTCATGTTGACATCCGGAATGGGGTATCTGTCTGTTACAGTGTGAGCGTTAAGTTTTTGGAAATCAACAACCATGCGCCGTTTTGGTTTTCCTTTTTCGTCCAAACCTTTTTTAGGTACTGTCCATATGGGACTGTTATAAGGACTATGGCTTTTTTCTATTATATCGTCATGTAAGAGTTTCTGTATTTCTTTGTTTACGAATTCGTTATCTGCTATGGGATATGGATATTGTTTAACATAAACCGGATTATCATTGGTCGTCCTAATGCTTGCTTCTATAGTATCTGTAAAGGGTAACGGTCCTATGCTGTTATTAATCTTCATCAGTCTATCTATATCTGCTTTATAAATATTATTTTCCCCAATTATGTAATTAATTTTCTGAATAGATTCGACACTGCTTATGGTAGTTAGAGTCATATTACTGAAATTTATTTCCGCGTTTAGAACTTTAAGTCCTTCATATCCTAATATCATATCAAAAGACTGAATATCCTCTAATTCAAAAAATGTTATATTTTTCTTTAATATCCTAACTACTTTCTTTGTATCTACCATAGAATAACCATGCATTGTTTTTATTTTTATAGGTTTAATTTTAATTTTTTCGCTAGAATCGCATTTTCTATTAATGTAATTATGGGTTGCACCAGTATCAATAAGAATTTTATAAATTTCCTTAGAAATAGTACTAGTTAAATTTAAGCAGGGCAACCCGTCTACTAGTTTAAATGATCTATTCTTATGTTATTATTTACCATACATTCCGTTTCATCTGCTTCTGCATATGTACTGCTGACATCGTCTCTGCGTTGTTGTCGGGAGTTATTTACTCTCTGCTGCTTGAAGTTCTGCTGATAAGATCGTTGCGGTCTGTTGTGTGTGTTGAAACTCCCGCTGTGTTCACGTTTCGCTGGTGGATTATATACATCGGGTTTGTATTGATTCCAATTTTGTCGCTGTGCATGTACAATTTGTCTCGAGTTTATCTCCATCGGCTGTGGTCCTTGATTGTGTTGCTGCATATTATCGTATTGCTTCTGGGGTTGATAATTCGTTGTTTGGCTCGAATAATTTGGTCTTCTTTCGTTTCTGCGTTCATGTGGCATATTTTTGTGGTGCTTATCTTGAGTGAGATGTAAATGCCTGTGCACATTATCATGTTCTATTCTGCGAGCAATTGCGAATGCGTGTTCTAGATCATTTAATGTAGCTGAATATAATGATCCTCTTGTAAAGTTGTCACTCATACCATCAATGAATATACGAACTGCGTCGTCGTTAGCATTTTTAATTAGTCTGTCGATTATATACGGCGGATCACCTGACATAGTGATTTTTGATATTATTAAATTGAGATTTTTATTTATCTCGTCGTGGTATTCAGACAGTGTGCTTCTTTTTTGCGTGATGGCTTTCATCATGTCTTGTAGCACGTATAGAGGTTCTTGATTAGAGTACGTATAATCTAATCTGTTACGTATCGCCTCAAAATTAAAAATTGTGTTATAATTAGTTAACACATTCGCGGCTGCACCCTGTATTTTACTTTTCACTATAGTCAATGCTGCTGCGTACTTACTGTGTGTTTTGAAGTTTTTAATGCTGTCCATTAATCTGGATGCTTCTTCGCGCCACGACCGATAATTTGATTGATCGCCGTTGAAAATAGGTAGGCTTTTAAATGCGTCTAACTGTATTTCACTACCATCTGTATATGTGGTTCTTATTTCCTCTAGCACAGGTATGTTTGGTACTATGCCTAATCCAGATTTTACTTCATTTAGTTTTGTTTCTAAATTAGTGTTTATTTGATTTTGGTTAGTTATTATTGCTGCTAACCTTGCATTCTCTGTGCGTGTGTGCTCTAGGGTTTGTGTTACTGTGTTGCTCCTGGTTTCTAAAGCTTCTAATCTTGCCATTAATACTGCGAGTTGTTCCATTTTGAACTCGTGTCTGTTGTCGTCGAATTTGTGTGTTTTTTTCCTCCACATATACACTTTCACTGAATTGCTTTGCTGCTTCGTACGAAGAAGCTATATTTGTACCTGCTATGCTAGGTAATTCTTGTAACCGGTAACGCGAGTGTTCTGTTTATACTAGATTTCACTACTTGTTCCCGAGGTCCGCTCGATTGAAGTTAAAAAGTATATTTAACCTCCTGGCAGGATCGCCAATTAAAACACTTGTTTCTTACTTTTAAAATTAAACAATATTTATTTGGAACTATGTCCTTTATTATTGAAATACTTTTTACTAATTCTAAAAGGAGCTTAAGGCTACTATGTAGTTACAATAAGACTGTTGATAAATTCATCATACAGTCGTATTTATATACTTTTCTTATCTATCTACAAGGAGACCCAAGCGTACAATCGTCTTGCTTGATAATGAAGAAGAGATAATATTCCAACATTGTATACAAACGATATTATCTCTTTTACATATGTTATCATTGTAGCGTTGTGTGCAAGACTGTACTAGAGACTAAAGATATCATTGAATACAAATAATGTTATCTTTTTTCTCAATATGTTTTGCTATGGATACTTAACTCGCGCAAGTGGAAGGGAACCTCAACCAACTTGAAGTGTGCAACTGCAGTTAGCCAAAGATCGGGCTCGCTGGAGAGGCTTGTTAATTTAGGCATACATACAACCCGGACTGTACCGTAAGTAAGTAAGACGGATGAATAATCTCCATATCGCTCTGCATTCCAAAATCTATGCTTCCCGAATAATCTCAGATTTTTACCAGCGGAAATCTTGGCAGTGACAACAACGCGCCAAATCTACAATCCCAAAGGCCGCATTCTTTATCGACAGCCAGCCAGCTGTAAAAGCAACAGAAACAAAAGCTGCGCCTCCATATTTCACAACCTTTCAGTATGACCTGCGAAACAAAAGAAAAATACGTCCCTCACAAAAATGTTTGGTCAGCTTATAATACAACGATAAAAAAAACAGATTCGTCCAAATAAAACCCTCAACAGAATCGTCAAAAATAGGCATCTCACTTCAACATCCTTACGTCATTCTTCACTAAGCCGAAAAAAAGGCAACCGAAAAAATATCCCCAAAAGTAAATCGCAATTTAAATGTCTCTTACTGCCAAAGCACTGGCCAATAAAACGCCTTCATGTCTATTTACAATCACCTTTATACGTTGAGTCGACTTTAATCTTTTCGAGACAAAGAAACGAAAGGTGATTTCGTTTCGATGAGATTGTACTATTTTTGGCACTCATCCAACAGTGGATGTCATTAGAGAGAGCGCCATAATCGAAAAGGCATGATGGTAGCAAACAAAGAGACGGCCACAATAGCCACTTCGAACTATATCCATTTTCGATGGTAGAGCTCAATTCTACCGAGTAGATCCTTTACGAGATACGGATTTTTGTTTCTGTTTCCTTGGGTCTTTTGTTTTTGTAATTTGCTCCTTTTGAACTACCTTTAATTTGAAGTCGTTTCGAAAATGAATTGGTTCCTGATCATTGCCCTTCAATGGCTGTCGTTCTAAGTGTGCGCCCTGAGCAATGAACATTTTTACACGATTTTTTGTTTAGTTTACCGTTTAGGGAAAATCACTTTCTAGCTCTTAAATTAAAGGCAATTTTTGAATGGATAAATGGGACGAAAATTAGGGGACTAGTGCACAGCAGTTTTTCAAAATTTGTGGATGGTAATGAGAGCAATTATTGAGGAAGGCAATGCAATCACAGTATGATAATTTGTCAAGAGAACTGTTGAAAGGTAAACTGGGTCACACTCGTTACTTTTTTGCCATACGAATTAGGTATATTGCCGGTTTTTTAACTTTGAAGTAATTTTGTTTGGCTTATGTAATTTCAATATTTGTTTCAATAATAGTTTTTGTTTAATATAAGTACCCGGGACGGGGTTGTTTCGTCATTTAATGGGGATCATTCAACGTTGAAAAAAACTTTTAAAAACATGCTGAAAATTTCGTTCATATTTGGAAGAAAATTATGTTTATCATAAAGATCTCAAAGATTTGAGAAATAGGTTTCGGTGGCTATTTTATTGAGAGCTTTAACACGAGGAACACTTATATTTTCTAGTTTTCGCAATGTTAGACTCGGATTCCTCTTTGAAACCCCATGAAGTCAATCTTCTGAAGCTTCTTGCTTAGATCGTCGTGTTGCTTGGTTGTGGGCATTTTTTTGAGAAAAAAGCAAGTTTTTCTGTTTTTTTATTTTTATTTTTCTTTGTTGTGTGAGTGTTGAGTGTTATTTTTGTGTGTGCAGAAAAGAGTGCAGAATATAAGTGATATGCAGGAATGTTTTTGTATTGCTTATGTTGTTTTGTAACTTTTTTTAGTTAGAAAAAATGCTGGGGACAGTTGAAACAATGTGTTTACATTTTTTGTTGTGTTTTGTAGATCCCCCGAGTACGTGTAAGGAAGACCACATAGCCTGTCTCCTACCCAAGCTGTTGACGAACCTTTGCCACTATCACTTTAGGCAGTGATCCAGAACAGAGATATTCTGGTTCCGGAAGAAGTTTCACCAGGAAGATGAAATATAAATGGACAGCAAAGCTCGCCAAGACCATGTACAAGTACACAAACACTTTTTACAAGTGAGGCTAATGCGTTTTATCCAGAAATTGCGCGGCCTCTACCCAAAGCCCAAATCTTCAATATCAGAAGACGAGGAGTAATATTGCCTCATTTGTTTGGGACCGTATTCTGAGAGCAGATCAAGGGAAAAGTGGGTGCAACGCATCACATGTAAAATGTGGGCCCACGAAGAGTACCAAAGGTGGCAGCACTTATGTCTGTCACAACTGCAACTCAGAATACTCTGAGAACTAATTTTCATTTATAAACAAGATTGAAGTAGCAAGTTCCTTTAATTTATTAACTTTGTTTAACTTAATTTAATAAATAAAGTTTTGAGTTTTTATTTATTTTCTGTTATTTATTCTATGTTTATATCTTTTTTTTTTTATTAATTATATTGCTCAAATGTAAAATAAAAAATGAATTAAATACGTTGCAGCGCATAATTTTTTTTTATTTCAACATGTTTTATTTGACCCCGTTCAATGTTCCAATTTCAACCGCCTCTGGTATGAGGACAGTTGAAACAAATTGACTTTTTTTCATAAAAGTTGATGATTTCAACTGAAAGGAACACTGTGCATTAATAGAAAGAACATTGATCTTGGATATACAGCTAACTGTATTTTGGCTGGTCTTATTAATGCAAATGCTATGGGCGATAGAAGAAAAATTGTTTCAACCATACCCAGTCTCCCATTACAGGAAAAATTTCCTGAAAACAACATAAATTATTCAAAACAACTGAAATTTTAAAGAAATTGTCTTTTTTTGTTTCTTAGTTTAAACTGTTGAATTATTAAAAAAATCCAAAAAAAAAAACAAAAAAAATGTATATCAAGTAAGACTTTGGCAAAAGTTTAAAAATTCACGCTCGAAATAAGGAACAATATCGATATAGTGAACCGGCATAGTTTTTATTTGTTCACTAATCGAACCTACCGTTTTCACTACATTTTTTGGCCTCAAAAGTCACTACGAAAATTCGTAAAATATTCACAAAACACTACAATTTCATAATTTTGGAAAATACAAATCTAAAAGAAAATTACAATTTATATCGAATACTGTTTGACCCTTATGTTCGCAAGCAGAACTTTTGAATGCAATTATCCAGTCGAAGGAACTATTAAGGCTACATGAAGGAGTTTTTGACCCACCCTCATCATTAGTACCTAACCTACGGTAATACTTTTTCACCATATTGCAACACAATATAGAAATAATAGAAATAATATTATGTAAACCGTGTTTTAACCGTGTTTTATTAGACATCTGTATGAGCAAAGTAAAGTAAAGTAGAACCTTTAACACGCAATTGCAACAAACTACACTCTACTTGACACTACCCTTGACGATACTACTTTTCTTTACTTTGCTGAGATAGATGTCCAATAATACACACCCGTTGTTTTTCAAAACTTTAAATCCGCCACGCTACATTTTGAACTAGTTCAAAGGGCAATACTGATATCGAGCGTCTACTGTATTAAGTAACCAAATTAATAAAACATTTAAGTTTATTTGCCTGGATACGTCTTGAAAACTTTATTATTATTTTAGTTTCTTAAGCAATTATTTTTTTCAAAAGTTTTTTTTGTTTTCATATTTTGGTGTTCACTCTTTTCTTTTTGCCACCGATTTCGCTCCTTAAATTATGTTCACCCTATTACAGAATCGCGGTTTTTCCTCTGAAGCAGCTAGCAGTTTTTTTTTAAATTCTATCAGTTCAGTTCGACATAAATAGAATTATAACAAACGCTCTAAACAGGATCTGTCCCAATTTGTTGTAATTTCCATGCAGGAACAAGGAAATATCCTAACAACTTGCACAACATCTCGAAATGCAAATATTTAGCATACAGGTAGTTCCCTCCCAATATATTAGCGCGCTCCACTTGCACGTCCTGGTGTTGCCCCAAAACCGACAAAAGCCACAAATTGAAACAAAGTTCCGTTCAGTTAATTGATGTGATTAAAACTCCCCCCAACCTTCCATTGGCAACAACAACACACCTACCTACACCAACCAGCCCACATGTATAGCCTACACAAGCAAACATAATTTCAATTCGCAACCACCAGGAAATTGCCATGATTAAAATGTGTTCCTGCAAAAAGCAGTAGCTGCTACCATTGGGAGCTGCCAAAAAAAGGAAAGGAAACAACTACCAACAGCTCCAACGGAAGTGAAAACGATATATTATATGCAGGCATTTCCGCATAGCGGAAATCTCACTCAGCGCTGAGATATGTTTATTTGGTAGGTAGCTAGCTGCTGTTGGCGGGCGTGTGTAAATATTACACCTGCATGCCCTGCTCATTGCATGCGGTTGCAATGGAGTAGCAAATCAGCACCTGGAACGTTCCTCCCAATCAGTGGAATCATTATGGCAGCATTTCTGAATTTACACTCAGCGGTTTTGAAGTAATTAGAGACACTTCAACAGATACACCTTCCACCTTCACATGTAGATGTAGAGTGTGCGGTGGCATTGGGGCGTATTTAATTAATTTACGCGCGGAACTTCGATTGGCATGAGTGATGACTGATGATGTCTTTAAAACAGTGAATCGAATATTTCGCACAAACGCAAAATATTACACGTTTTAGTTTTCACCCAACCTTGAGAGAAGATACTTGTTTCATGCGCTAATTTACTTATAACGCCGACAGGAGTCTTGAACATTTGCCTAATTTCAACGTAGCACACATGGGGCAACCACACTTCTGTTCTCTGTGGTTTTATCTTTGCTTCACTCACATGTATGGATATACATTACGCAGGGTATTATGTCTTATTTTACTTGCCGGTGGGGAAACCAACGACCAATCGATGCCAATCGAAACCCATTAGGAGATGAGTGTCCTCCTACTGGTTCCGGGATTTCTTTGATATTTTGAACACATGTTAGAGGATTTTTCAATATCTATTAAGTTGTTGACTTCAGATTTTGGTAGGGAATACTCATAAGGAATATCCATCTGGCACTGGCACTCAGTGTAGCTTGCAACAGTCGTAAGAGGGTGTGACTTGTGTCACGAAAACTGTCAATATTGGTGCCGTATTTGCCTTTTGTAAACATCGAGAAATTGTTGTGCAAATATTTTCTGTTGGACAATGCTTCGAAATATTTGGAAATAAAGATTTCATTCATCAAGGATCGTAAGGAAATCTTCGTTTAATTTATATGTAGGTAGACAACATAAAAGAACAAGTGACCGACTGGAAACAACAATTTTGTGCCACAATTTCACCATGATTTCAAGTAGGAAGGGGGAGTGTGTGAAGAGAATATTATTGTTGCAGTTGGAGAACTTTACTTTTGCGAAAGGGAAAAGTTTAAATGGCCGTGCCTCAGACCAAATAACTTTATGACTTCCGACGTGAAGCGAAATGAAAGTCGCATCTCGCATGTAAGAAATAAATGAGAGGAACTGAGAAATCTAGGGAAGCGTATTGGTAATTAATATTCAAAGTTTAAGCCCAATAACCAATGCTTTTTCCTACGAACATTAAAAGACCAGATTTCAATCTTGCCATACTCTTCCTATGGAGTTATTCTCGCTAAAAATCTTATATTGAATAGTAGGAAAAGAAATCTACCAGAGGTTCCCTTTCCTGTATTATTATACCTACCTAACCCTTGGAAAAAGGCTTAACCTGAGCCCAACATATATATATGTACACAGGCGCGATAGGTTTAAGGTGGCCGGCTATAAGAGAAGTCCGTATCACAAATAAACTCGGTAAAATTTAAGGAACGACGTGTGTTCGTAAAGTCCTTTTGCATCTTTAACACCTCTACATCTTTGCATTAAAAGAAAAAAAAAAGATGCAGGGCTGTAAAACCCTACGGCCACGGGATTACTCTGCTTTCTTTGGCTACCTTAGCTCTGATAAAATCGAAAGCAGGGGTGGGATTCTGCAAAAAAAAGACAGGAAAAATACTTTCGCATTTCAAAAAACGAAAGAAATCACGCTAAAGCGATCATTTTCTTCATGTAACTGCTTTCGTTTCTTTTTTCTAGTTCGCAAGGGTTTAAGAATCGGTGTGACAAAAAAGTTAAAGTTTAAGTTAAAGCTGTACATATATATCAAATATGGAGGTATTTTAAAATTTTCGAAAAATTATTTCTTTGAAACATTTTCTTCCACTTCTTTATTGTTGCGTATATTATCTTCGAAAATGTACTCGGTGCGAGAGGAGAGGTAAAACCGTTCCTTACTAACAACTGGGAACCACCTCCAGTCCAATACCTGGAACATAACCTTAAAATGTTAGAAACGTATGCACTTTTATTCAACTGAAAGCTTTAAACAAAACTAAAAAAAAGGAATAAACAAACATTTTGTCGGGCAGCGTAAGAGGATCCGAAAAATATCGAAGTTTGTTTTCTTAAATTAACACAATCTTCCACATCGCTTTCATCAATATAAATATAAGTCACAAAAACTAATTAAATAATCAATGTTAATGAGAAACGTTAAAAAATGGCATTTGCTGTATTCCTTTCGCATGAAACGAAAATGTCTTTCGTTTTTGGCGTTACGTGAAGCAAAGAAAACGAAAACGTCGATGAAATAGCTTTCGCTTTTTTGTTTTCGCGCTTATGAAATTTTCTTTCGTTTTCGAAGTTACATGAAGCAAAACGTTCGTTTAAACAAAAACAATTGAACGTTTTCATCTTACAAAATCTCACCCCAGTTACATGAAGCAAATTTCTGAAATTGGTTTTCGTTTCGCTTTTTTCTTCATTCAAACGAAAACGTTTGAACATTTTCGCTTTATAGGTAGAATGCCGGCCGACTTCGTTTTGTGCCGATCATCGATCGGGATATTTTCGAGGGCTGGAGTATATTTATTGTTTGAATTTTGCTTGGTTTGTGGTTGGAAGACTCTTGTTTGTGTCTCAAAGAGAGTAAAATATCTGATGCAAGGACTATGGGAGAGTATCTTTTCAATTTCAGTAACAGATTTGAGATTGCGGTTCAAGCGACGACGCTTGAAAAGGTGCTCTTTAATGTGTTCTTTAATTATCCTTATCCCACTTGCTGGTTTTTCCATCAAAAGTAACGAATTCAATACTTACTTCCACGAGCATAAACACTCGCAGTTACGTATCTCTGTCAGCAAATAAATGGCACATCCCTAACAATCTGATTTGGCCTTGTATAGCTTCCCTCTTTGTAAGTTGTAACTGCTCTCCTTAAGGTCTGTTCCACACAACAATTTGCATCGTTATTCTTTGATCAGATACGAACTCCGAGCAATCTATCTTATCCTGAGAAAATAAAATACAAAATGCATTTGGTCTACACTCTATTTACATTCGCATTGTTGCTCACCCAGAAGCCTTTGCAATTGTTTTCCTATATCCATATGTGTGGGTGTGCAACTCCCCAGACGAGTACCTCTTACAACAAGCATAACAATATGTAAAAGCATCCCCAAAGAGGGTCCCCTATTGAGCAAACCAACATCGAAATAACTCACCAAATGATGTACAAAAAAAGGGAGAACAGAAAAATAATGTTCGACAGGGAAGGGAAACCCCTTCCCGTTCTTGTATACGTACATGTATTCCTATTCAATATTGAAGATGCCGTTGCTTTCTTTTCAAGGGAGTGCCATATGTGCAAAACAAATCTAATATTCAAAATTTGTTCCCCATTTCTTTCCCTTTTGTCAGAGCTTCCTCCTCCGAAGGATTAATTTGTATGCAATATCTTTTGGTTTAATTCTGGTTTCTCTGGGAGATGAGGATATCCACTTCCATTTCTCAGAAGATGTTCCTCCTCTGTTTACACATTGTGTTAATGTTAAATGATTATCCTTGGTTATTTGTATGTGTATTCTAAGCTCTTAGATTTTAGCACGACGCCGCGCCGCCGACGGTATAGGGTATAGGCGTTCGAATGTGAGGATTTATAACAACGAACAGGCGTCATCTAATCCGGTTATTCACTTGAACTGGCTATGGGATATGAGAGGCTATATGTATGCGTGTGATGCAGTAATTAATATTTTATTATTAAATCCTTGGAAGAAATGAATTTTGAAAGGATTTCCTACGTCTTAGGGAAGTGTACGACTGTACGTACCTATGTTGAAAGGGCTCAGAAAAAGCATTGGTACTGCAGGAAACTAATTTCGAGAAGTCCTTTTCCAGTCAATATCTACTCGGAACAGTCACAAACTCGGAGATAAATGAAAAGAAAGTGCTATCTCAAGGATTCTTATTTTCAATTCGTGGATTTAAGAATAAATTATGTAGCCACAGACTGAACATGAAAGCGTTCCAAATTTATTTGTATAAACTTCTGGTTAATCCCATCTGTAAGCCGTTAAATTATTTATTAAACTTGTCGCCCACCAGTGGAGTCTTTTCGATGATCCAATGAATCTTAAAGTGGATCGGGTTCTTATTGAAATGATCTTACACAAAACGTAAAACTAAATTGTTCTTTGGCAAAAAATATCATCATCTATTCTGGTGTCCTTCAAGGTAGCCACTTTGGTCAACTTATCAACGATTTATGCATTTTTGTTACAATATACCCAAGGGTTTTAATGTTTGCGGATGACTGTATTCAACAGGCTTTTATTTGCATGCAGAAATTATGTATAGAGAACTATATGAAGTTTTGTCCAAAGAAATGTAAATACGGCTTTACGAGACATCAAAATCCAACTGTACCGATATATTTCATCAATGCGGAGGAAGAAATTGAAAAGTGGATAACTTTAATGAGTCAATTGAGTCATCTTTGCCAAGAAGCTCAACTTTAACCTCCATCTGGGTTCCATTTTCAGTGAGGGAACAAGCCGATTGTGACTTATTAAACACTTTTCAAAGGAATTTAAGGACCCCTACTCGTATATTATCAAACCTCAGTACTGTTCTCTTGTGCAACCTGTTTTGGAATACTGTACAATCCTGTTTTGTGACCCAACTATAAAAATCTGTGATTTCAAGAATTAAATTCTTTGTCTATTACGTGATTTAGCTTAGGACCTCGAAAGTCACCTTCCTCCCTACATAACCCGTTTGAAGATCTTGGAAAAAACAAAGACAAATATCCAATGCTTTGCGTCCTGACTGGTTACGTCAACTCCACCTCCATTATTATTATTATTATTATATGCAGCGTTGCCACTAAAATCTAGAGCAAATGTAGTACGTTAGCTACAAAAATGTAGTATTTTCAAACAAAATGTAGTACATGCCAATCTCCCATAATATTATGTTTCTATTTGGTATATAAGCAATAATACTGATGGGTCCAAATTGACATTATCTTTTATAAGCTAGTATTTATAATATTTTGAGTTGTTTCTTGTAACCTATTACTTTTTCCATCTTTTAAAATAGTTCTTTGGAGCAGTTTTGCTCAACAGAAGGACTACTGTGTGGAAGACAGGATACATCCAGTATCTAGGAAGGCCGTTAGCTCTTGAAGCATTGAGTTGCCTAAACAATTTGCTTTTTTATATAATTCACATTAGGAGATCAGATTGGAAGTCCACTCTAAAAACGCCACAGCTAATTTAGAATTTCCTTATTTCCAATGCAACAGGAACAAATGGTGAAAATAAACGTAGCTCAAGAAATGTAGTACTTTATAGTAAAGATGTAGTATGTAGTACGGCATACAAAATTCAACCGAATATGTAGCACAGTAGGTACTACATATGTAGTACCTACAAGTGGTAACGCTGATTATATGTATAACAAGGGACGTATCGATGTAAGTTTAGAAGCCATCAATAACCTGACGAAGTATTTTAAGAAGTTTAATCATGTGATTAAAATTAAAAAAAAATATATTTATATAGTAAAAAAACTGAATTTTCTTAAATGTTTCTTTTTTAATTAATAAAATAATTTTTAGTAGTAAAATAAATAAATAGAAATAACAAATAACAAAATATATATACACGCAGGTGATATCTTAATGTACGGCATATGTCAGTGTTTCTGTACCTATGGGCTACAGGGGAACACTTCTCAAACCAAATCTTAGTGGTTTGGTTGATGTCTGCTTTGAGTCGGTAAACCATATCCCATGCCGCAGTGCAAGTAGTTCTCGCTCTTGTGCTAATGTCAAATGGTGATTCTTCTCAAAAAAAAAGGATTACTTCTGACAAAATGAATGGCATGAAGACATTTGCTTAGTTGTTTCCTTTCTAAAACAGTGTGCATGCCTAACGACGACAACTGCCTGGGGTTATTTGGACAAACGACCGACATATGCGAGCTTTGCTATTTGCATGGCATGTACAAGTGCAAACAGTTATGTGGCTGTCTAGCCAGTCCCCAAGGGTGAATATAAATAAACGAAAAACGATAATCCACAGAAGGCATGTATGGCGGCAAATTATTGTTTCGTGAATCATTTATGAATTTGTTTTGTTAACAGGATTGGCCCTTTCACTTAGGGACGCAGCGACGAAGTGAACTTTTGTCAAGGCAGAAGGAAAAAGATTTGGGGGAACCCTTATCTACATTGCTCCAACGGGTCGAGCTATTTGGCAAATAAACCTACACTCAGAGAAAAATACTATAATTTTAATACGAATTCCTATTCTTTTAATGTGTTTTTGCTATTAAAATTGGTCAATGTGATTTTTCCTATTACTGGTATAGTTTAAAAACTATTGAAGGTATAGTTCTTTTAGACAATTATTGTAATTATTTTATAATATTAAACCAATAGCGCATACGATTAAAATTTAATAGGATGTCCTTTTATTTTAATAGGTTCCCCATTTGTATTAATACACTATTAAAACTATTATTACTCCACATTAATTTTAAAGGAGAAGTACTATTAATTCAATTCGATAACGTTATTAACTTAATTCTGTACATGCCATAGTTTCAATTAGTTTTCAATATTATATTAATAGTAGATCCAATTTAAAAGTAATAAGATGTCTCATTATTTTAATAGGTTTTCTTTAATGTGAATACACTATTAAAACTATTATTTTTCCACATTAATTTTAAAGGAGAAGTACTATTAATTCAATTCGATAACGTTATTAACTTAATTCTGTACATGCCATAGTTTCAATTAGTTTTCAATATTATATTAATAGTAGATCCAATTTAAAAGTAATAAGATGTCTCATTATTTTAATAGGTTTTCTTTAATGTGAATACACTATTAAAACTATTATTTTTCCACATTAATTTAAAAGGAGAAGTACTATAACTCAGTATGATAATCGATTCGCCACATACTATAGTTTTAAATAGTTTTCAACATTAAATCAATGGTGCATCCAAATAATAAGGAATAAGATGTCCCATTATTTTAATGGGATCCCTTTAATGTGAATACACTATTAAAGCTATTATTTTGCACATTTATTTTAAAGGAGAAGTACTATTAACTCCGTGGTATGCAAATTTATTTAGTTTTTATTATAAAATCAACAGTTCATATAATTGAATCAAATACCCAAATCGATAGGTACTTACATTTGAAAAATATTGAGACTAATACCTTGCTGAAAATAAAATTAAGCCTTTTTAAAAATGAATAAGTAGAAACATTTTTTTTGTGTTTAGCTTTAAGTTTTTATTTTTATCACATTAAAATAAATTTAGTATTTTTCCAATATACTTTGGCGATAATTACAAAAAACAATAAAAGCTTAGTTCTTGCATACTTTTTTTTCATTATCAATACTTTTTAAAAGATAAATAAAAAAATATACATATATATATATATATTATATTTTGTTTTTACTTCTAGTACAATTTTTTTCAAACGAAATGCTTTTTTGCTATTATTAAATAAATAATTATAAATTAAGTAGGTACTTCTAGTACAATTTTTTCAAACGAAATGCTTTTTTGCTATTATTAAATAAATAACAATAAATTAAGTACTTCTAGTACAATTTTTTTAAACGAAATGCTTTTTTGCTATTATTAAGTAAATGTAAATGAATAGGTGGCCCATCAAAGTCTAATATACTTTCAAAAAATGTTGTTTTCATATTTTTATTTTCCACAATATATGACTGCAAATGTTCACTAAAATGACTTATTCTCCATTGACTGCAAATAAAATGTATGGTTTCGCTATTTATTAACATTTGTTCAATTTCGAAAAGTAGTACATTGCTTGAGATTGATTTCGTCAAAAAGAAGTGTTTTTTATAAAGTTTCCCCCTAAAATATAATTTTTTTATGCAACGCGCGTTCTTGAGTTCTATCACGTTCTGATTAATATTTCTAAAGTTTTCGCTAAGATCAGACACGAAAATATCCTTTTCCAGAAAACTTAAATCTTTTTCAAAAAATGGTTTGTTTGAAAGACTATGTGCAAACTTAAGAGCGGCCTTAATCGAAAGTGTGTACGGAATATTTACTCTAGAATTAGTGGCCTTAGCAATATTTTTAAAGGGTTTATGAAGTGCTTCAAATCGCATGCACCATAAATGCCTTAGTGGTCCACACTTACGAATCGCAGTTGGATAGTGTAGCAAAAAATGAAATTTTGGTTTCAATGTATCTTTAAATAATACCATATACAAAGAATTATGCTTGGATATGAGGTATTCCAAGGATTTTAAACTATGTTCATTGAAAACCGGAAGCATAACCAAGTCTACTATTTTCAGTAAAATTATAAAAAAATGCCATATTTTGTCATTTTCCGGCACTAAGTCACCTATCATAAGCGAAAAGTAATTAACAAATGTCATTGTCTCACGTGCGGTCATTTTTAAGGAAGACGATTTCAACCCCGCCAACGTTAATGGGGGTGATATATTACCAATTTCTGTTTCCCCGTAATCAAACATTTGCTTACGGAAGTTAAAATTGTCTAATGAAAACAATTTTAATGATTCAATGAAATAAAGTAAAATTTTTGAAAGATCGTATCTACAAATGCCTTCAAAAATATCGTGCATAATGTCACAACTGAAATTATCTATCACATTGAAAGATGCAATGTCGTTAAAAATTGATTTCTCCTTAATTCCTGTAACTGCTTCATCATTTAAAGCTACGTCAACATCATAGTTAAAGACATCGCGAAATGCTTCTTTTCGTTCTACAATATCGGCTTGCATCTCCGACTTTCTTCTTTTACAAAACCGACAGTAGAAATTTGAATTAAAGCTTGTTGAAAATCCCAGAATAGTATTGACACCCAAATTATCACCAAGAACAAAAGCTAACATAAAGTGAACATGAAGTGTTTTATTATTGGCAGTAATAGTGATACCCATACTTTCTAGTTTTTTTATTTGATCAATAAAAGGTCTTAATGTATAACCATTTCCAAATTCGGATCTATCTTTTGTCTTAAAAAATCCAGCAACAAATATATTGTTTAGCTTGGAAAGATGGTGTTTGGGAATAGTAGGAAAGCTATAGTATATACCACACACTGACTGTGCTTTAGCATGTGATCCTAAAGGATTATCAACACCAAAATCGTCAAAATATAACAGATAAGGTAAAACCAATTTTTCATTGAATAATTGAATTTTCGATTTCCAAACACTACCATTTATCAAATTACGAAATTCACCATAACTTTGGTTTTCTAAAAACTTTGTGTTCTGCAAAGTTTGCTCTAAAATGTCACCAGATTCAAAAAATTTCTTAAACTGAAATTCCAAAGGCATGATAACCCCTACTGTTTTATTTGAGTCTAACGTTGGCAAATTATCTACTATTATTTCGCAAACCTCTTCGTTGATTACATACTGCAATGGCTTCTGGTAAAACCCTGCGTGTTCCAGTTCATGAATGAGTTTATATTCAGTATTTATGTTTTTAAAAGGATGATGGCACTGTTGTAGTATATTTAAAGCTACTGCTCTGTTTTCAGAATTTTCAATTAGAGGTAAAATGTTTGATATTATAATGTCTGCTAAAGGGTCTGTGATTTTCGTTTCTATTGAATTTATAATACTAGCCACATTTTTTCTGTTGAAATTATTGTTATTATGAAGCTCTAATGCAAAGTTAAGTCCTGTGTTTATATTTGTATAAGCTACTGGTTTCGATTCTACTTTTTCTGTACTTATGATGTTACTTAATCTATTATCCGGATTATTATTCCTCTCATTATGATCTTTTTTTATATAATCGATTTTGCTATCCGATGGTTTGGGATCATCCTCTTCATGAAAATCTATACAATTTCTATGAACTCTGTCTAAATGCCTTTTAAATGAATAGATATTAGCAAATATTTGAGAGCATTTGTCTTGCTTGCAATGAATATGATCATTTTCTTTTAGAATATGATATAATTTTATATGATCCGTTAACATTTTTGAAGAACAAAATTTGGAAAAACACAAGTAACAGCCAAACATTATGATATTAATAACTGGGAGTATATCAGAAGTACACGAAGGATTTAAAATACAAATGTAGATATGAAGATTCAGTTTTTTAAGTAGTTAATTAAACTTAGTACGTTTGAATTTTTATCTTTTTCAAAATTATAGAAAAAGTTTTCAATGAAAATATAAACATTTTTTCCCTCAATTGGGTATTTAAAATTCATTATGTTAAACAACTTAAACGTCGTGTCTAAACACTTTAAAAAACTTGGAAATTTGTATAAAATTCCGTCAAAAAAAGTGTAGAACGCTTCTAACTTTACTAACTGAGGTCCGATGACAATTATAATTGGCTGAAACGACATTTGTTTTTTATAGTACCTGTCCTTCAGCTGATTTATTTTTTCCTCGTATTCTGCAACAGTGACACAATGAAGCAGTGTTGAATTTTGGGAATCAACAATGCTGGGCTTCCACTTATTTTTAAAGGGCGTCGACACTATTGATGACTTTAATGCAGCATGCAACATCAAAAAAATTAGACAGTCGCGAGAGCCTGAAAACAAATAGGGTTAAAGTGTTGGATAAATTGAATTTTTTTTAATTGTATTTAAAACCAAATGTGCTATAAAAATTGAACTTTTGATTAACAGCGGTAACCCGTTCGAAATAAGCTTAACTTACTGGTATCAATTTCTTTTTCCAAATCATCAATGGTACTCCGCGATGGTTTATCCTTTATTACTGTTTTGAAATATGGAATTATTTTCTCGATAAAAATCGGCCATTTGTTAAACAATGTCGACTGATTTTTGGGAAATGTAATATCGTAATCAATCTCAACCTGTAAAAAAATATATTCCCATATTAATACTTTTTTTTATTAAAAACGTAGGTAATTGTCTTGAAATTACCAACAAATGCCCAAGACTGTGCTTAAAAAGTGGCCATCTTTTTAATATATTTCCACTGTCAGTCAAAATTTCTTTTCTTCTGATGTTTATCACTGCCGCCCATTTTTCTTCTACTTCCGCCCATGGCTCATTGTTGTGAGATAGCCAAATAATAGTGTCTTCTTCCTTTGTTGAAATGGGAGCTTCTTGTACAGAAATTTTCTCAGGTAGTGGGGCTAATGAAAATGAGTTGTTTTAAAGTGTAAGAAGAAGACCTATCAGACAAATTAATTATCTTACCAATTAAAGATTTTTCTAATTTCCTGATTTTAACGCGTGCATTTACCGCTTTGTCATGAAGTTTGCCAATAGGATTGAGTCCACGACCCCTTTTCTTTAAATAATAATCCTATTATTAGAAATGAAGTAATAAAATATACAAAAACACATAAAAAACGAAACAAATTAACGAAAAACTTTAACAAACAACATAATAATATTAGTAAATGAGTAAACACAAAGAGCTTACACTACATTCTGTGGGAAAAACTGCTTTGATTGCATTCGTGCTATTAACTACATCACCCATTTTCATTTCAATTTTTTGGTGTGAATAGTTATCTACAATAATAGACGTCAAGGACTCTCTGTGGCTATTGGTTAACATCGAATTTTCCTCATAATATTTCTTAATGGCTTTTCCTCTCTCGGACTTATCTAATAGATCCGTTAATCCAACATTGTTTATTTGAACAGTAGGAGTGCACCTTGAAATGCTGGTAGATGGAGAACTTGGCGTGTAGGATTGAGACTGGGAAGAGCAATATCTGTCAATCCATTCTCTTGTCTTATCGCTGACGGATATTGTACTACACTAAATAAACAAACAAATAGCCATACTATCAAAACTACAGACAACGAAGAGTAAATAATTTACGTTTTGTCTCCATGTATTTAGATGAAATCTAAATTTTGCTTTTGCCCCTATATGTTGAATAGGGAAAATGTCATCAAGATCTTTGTCAGTTAGTAAAAGAATGCTCTCCATATCAACCCCACACGCTTTTTTAAAAAATAAAGAATTAATTACATATATGCTTAAAATGAAAAATGCTTAGTTTTACCACTAAGACGAACAAAAACTTCTTCTTCTAACCCAAACGTTTGGCAAATCAACGTTCTAAGTTCCTCTAATCCGTTGGCTGCATTGACGCTGCTTGGATCTGCAGCACTACCAATAACTATCTCGTCCTCATCCATTATTATGAAATCCTGGAGGGAAAATTCATTGACTTCCATTTTGGTCTTATTCATGTAACTCTTTTTAAAAATCTTTAAACGACAAGAGAAAACAAAAACAACGAAGTCGATGAAATTTAAATAAAAAAACTAAAGGATATTATGTACCTATGTTTCCTCTTTCTTACGAAGTGTTAGATTTAATATATTCTATTAGATAATGTATATTGAATGAATCTTTAAGCAAATATCTACTAAATATGTAGATTCTGGAAGTTTCCGATAATAATAGCAAATAACATATAAACAAATGAAAATTGATGATCTTATATGAAGAAACAATAGTATGTGTACTATAAACAAGGATTCAAAAGTATGTCGTATCAAAGTATACTGCGTACTATGTACGATAAAGAATTGTGCACGATAGAACATGCAAATAGCAACAAGTATCTAAAACAAAATCAGTCATATCCTGCCTATTACTCGAATCTTTTATAACACTAATATAGATATTGACACATAATGTAATAATACCTAACACAGAACACAACACAGTAATAATAAAAAAAAACTTGCAGTTTACACTTCCTATTTCACAAATTAATTTTAACTGCACATTACACCGATCTACACACTTAGAAGTATACTGAAAGAATGAAAGCCATACAGCAAAATGTCTTCAAAGATTCAATGAAGTATCACATGAAAAACAATGGTATGCACGATAGAACATGCAATAATCAACACCTGCCTATGATGAAACAATAGTATATGTACTTTAAAACAGGAATTCAACAGTATATCATATGATATACAATAGTATGTGTACTATAAACAAGGATTCAAAAGTATGTCGTATCAAAGTATACTGCGTACTATGTACGATAAAGAATTGTGCACGATAGAACATGCAAATAGCAACAAGTATCTAAAACAAAATCAGTCATATCCTGCCTATTACTCGAATCTTTTATAACACTAATATAGATATTGACACATAATGTAATAATACCTAACACAGAACACAACACAGTAATAATAAAAAAAAACTTGCAGTTTACACTTCCTATTTCACAAATTAATTTTAACTGCACATTACACCGATCTACACACTTAGAAGTATACTGAAAGAATGAAAGCCATACAGCAAAATGTCTTCAAAGATTCAATGAAGTATCACATGAAAAACAATGGTATGCACGATAGAACATGCAATAATCAACACCTGCCTATGATGAAACAATAGTATATGTACTTTAAAACAGGAATTCAACAGTATATCATATGATATACAATAGTATCTGTACTATAAACAAGGATTCAAAAGTATGTCGTATCAAAGTATACTGCGTACTATGTACGATAAAGAATTGTGCACGATAGAACATGCAAATAGCAACAAGTATCTAAAACAAAATCAGTCATATCCTGCCTATTACTCGAATCTTTTATAACACTAATATAGATATTGACACATAATGTAATAATACCTAACACAGAACACAACACAGTAATAATAAAAAAAAACTTGCAGTTTACACTTCCTATTTCACAAATTAATTTTAACTGCACATTACACCGATCTACACACTTAGAAGTATACTGAAAGAATGAAAGCCATACAGCAAAATGTCTTCAAAGATTCAATGAAGTATCACATGAAAAACAATGGTATGCACGATAGAACATGCAATAATCAACACCTGCCTATGATGAAACAATAGTATATGTACTTTAAAACAGGAATTCAACAGTATATCATATGATATACAATAGTATCTGTACTATAAACAAGGATTCAAAAGTATGTCGTATCAAAGTATACTGCGTACTATGTACGATAAAGAATTGTGCACGATAGAACATGCAAATAGCAACAAGTATCTAAAACAAAATCAGTCATATCCTGCCTATTACTCGAATCTTTTATAACACTAATATAGATATTGACACATAATGTAATAATACCTAACACAGAACACAACACAGTAATAATAAAAAAAAACTTGCAGTTTACACTTCCTATTTCACAAATTAATTTTAACTGCACATTACACCGATCTACACACTTAGAAGTATACTGAAAGAATGAAAGCCATACAGCAAAATGTCTTCAAAGATTCAATGAAGTATCACATGAAAAACAATGGTATGCACGATAGAACATGCAATAATCAACACCTGCCTATGATGAAACAATAGTATATGTACTTTAAAACAGGAATTCAACAGTATATCATATGATATACAATAGTATCTGTACTATAAACAAGGATTCAAAAGTATGTCGTATCAAAGTATACTGCGTACTATGTACGATAAAGAATTGTGCACGATAGAACATGCAAATAGCAACAAGTATCTAAAACAAAATCAGTCATATCCTGCCTATTACTCGAATCTTTTATAACACTAATATAGATATTGACACATAATGTAATAATACCTAACACAGAACACAACACAGTAATAATAAAAAAAAACTTGCAGTTTACACTTCCTATTTCACAAATTAATTTTAACTGCACATTACACCGATCTACACACTTAGAAGTATACTGAAAGAATGAAAGCCATACAGCAAAATGTCTTCAAAGATTCAATGAAGTATCACATGAAAAACAATGGTATGCACGATAGAACATGCAATAATCAACACCTGCCTATGATGAAACAATAGTATATGTACTTTAAAACAGGAATTCAACAGTATATCATATGATATACAATAGTATGTGTACTATAAACAAGGATTCAAAAGTATGTCGTATCAAAGTATACTGCGTACTATGTACGATAAAGAATTGTGCACGATAGAACATGCAAATAGCAACAAGTATCTAAAACAAAATCAGTCATATCCTGCCTATTACTCGAATCTTTTATAACACTAATATAGATATTGACACATAATGTAATAATACCTAACACAGAACACAACACAGTAATAATAAAAAAAAACTTGCAGTTTACACTTCCTATTTCACAAATTAATTTTAACTGCACATTACACCGATCTACACACTTAGAAGTATACTGAAAGAATGAAAGCCATACAGCAAAATGTCTTCAAAGATTCAATGAAGTATCACATGAAAAACAATGGTATGCACGATAGAACATGCAATAATCAACACCTGCCTATGATGAAACAATAGTATATGTACTTTAAAACAGGAATTCAACAGTATATCATATGATATACAATAGTATCTGTACTATAAACAAGGATTCAAAAGTATGTCGTATCAAAGTATACTGCGTACTATGTACGATAAAGAATTGTGCACGATAGAACATGCAAAGCAACAAGTATCTAGTAAAACGCACACATTACATAAAAATAAAAAGGACTTACCGTTTTCTGTTTGCACTCACTACATAGGTTTCACAAAACACAAGTTATTTTAAACTGTCAATCCTTTCACAGAATGCCGCTTTCAGATAACTTACTAAGGGGCCAGTTATAGCGACACGAAAAATGCAACCGAAAAAATTTCTTTAGCTTTTTTGGACCACTTAAAGTTAATGCATGAACTCAATCTTAGTCTTAAAATGTTGCTTATGAATTATAAAGTTAGTTTATCAAAAAAAAAATAAGTAAATTATTAATGCAGTTTGCTAAACTTTCTTTAAAATATCTGAAAAAATGACTGGATTTATTTATCTGCAAGTTTTGATTTGTTTTTCAAAGTTTCTAGCAGTTGCAATATAAGAAAACAGGAAATTTAAAATACACCTGGAACTGATGGCATAGAAAATACGCCCAGGCGTAGGTATTTACTTCGAATTTCGTACCTGAGTTAGATATTTGCTATGCGATAGCGTACAAAGTTTTTACTCAAAGACAAATAATGTAAAATGTTTAACCAAATTTTCTTTTGCTAAAAGGTTTAGAGGTAGAAGATTTTCGCTACACTTTTCTTTTTATTGACTTGTGTATTTTCTGTAGACCGAATATATATTCAATAATAGTAGGGATATTGGGATTCATTTACAAGTTAATATTTTCATAAACTTCGAATTGCAAAGTTTTATTTACAAGTTTTGCGACAGAATTTGTCATATTGAATTGAACTTTGCGTACATTTCTTTAAAGAGAAATTTGCCAATAAGGTAGTATTAAAAATAGTAAAATGAAATCTCTACCATGAAACCGTCATAGTATATGCATTTTCTGACTGAAATAAATTCCAGGCAAATAACGCAGTTCATTATTATGCTTATATTGCCTGTAACAGAAAGGAAACGTATTAAAATGTTAAATAATAAGTTTTTCATTACAGTTTCAAAATGGCACAGCTTATTAGTAATCAATAACATTTATAAACAAAAAATTAAATTAAAAGAAAATCCACTCTAATATATATATATTATATATTTTTTTAAGCAATCGATGGACAAAAATCTATGAAAATAATTGAAGTAATAGGAAAATCGTATTATTTGGCATACTAGATTAAATTAAATTAATAGTCGTACTTACCTAAATATGATTACACTTTTAATAGGATTTAGCATTATCGAATATTATTTATGTTTATGTATTGTAATACTATGGTACTATTGGACTGATGGTAAATATACTTTTGAGTCAATGTTATCATCATATCAAAATAATAATATTGCACATGTAAAACACAATAACTTATCCAACTATTTCATTAATATGATTAAACGTATTGTTTTTCATACTAAAATGGGTTTTACTTTTGACTCAATAGTTCGAATACCATTAGTTCCAGTAAAGCTGAAAATCTAAAGTATTATACCATTCAAGATATATGATAGAAGATTACTACCAATAAGATTAAAAATATTGAAAACTTATGGTATTTAACAATTGCCGTTAATAAGGTTAATACCTTTAATATTAAAGTAAATTTACTATTACATTAAAAGTATACCTATTTAATTCAATAGTATCACTTTTTCTTCTCAACAATAGGACAGAATCATACGAAAACTATTAAGTTAATGGGAAAAACCTATTATTTTATGTACCATAAAATCAATGGGCGTAGTTTTGATTTGTTATAGGATTTTTTTCTCTGAGTGTAATGATATAAGCGCACAAATGGCAACCAGAGTGCGAAAAGGACGCACATTTCAAGAGGGGACAATTTTTGCTTTGAAGGAATGCTTTCTTTTTTCCCGGAAAAATTTCCTTCAAGGGGTTTCGTAAACGTTTTTATTGAAAAATTGACCGCGAAACGAGTGATTTAATTTGTAGCGTGTATAGAAAATACCGGCAGATGTTGTCTCGAGAGGATTCACTGTAAATGAATTGAAATCATCAATTTGGTTCAAGGGCTCAGGATTTCTACTCGAGACGGAGAATAAATAGCCATCCAATGTCCAAGTTCAAATTTCTAACGAGGATTCCAGAGGACTTTAAGCACCCTTTTCTGTTTCTAAAGGACAGCAACCTTACTAGGTTTCTCGGCAGACATCTGTAATTTTCAGATTTCCACACCGGTCCAAAGGCTTTAGTTGTGCTAGCAAGACACAAATTTTGGATTATCAACGTGAGGGATATATTGTTCACAATGTGTGCACTGCGTCAGGTATCGACCAAAGTTGCTTGAGCAAGTAATGGGAGATTTGCCCTCAGAGAGGTTAACTCCTTCTCGTCCATTTTTATGTTGTGAAGTCGATTTCGCCGGTCCAGTTTACAAACACTATAAAATTCGTGGCGAGTTACCTTACAAGACTATATTGTAGTCTTCGTCTGTTTTTCATTAAATGCAGTACATTTTGAGGCCGTATAAGACCTCTCAGCTGAGGTTTTCATAGCAGCGTTAAAAAATGATAGGGCGAATGGGGTCTTCCACCACACATTCTTTGCGATAACTCAACAAACTCTGTTGGGGCACAGTCAAAACTAATCGAATTATGCAATATGTTTAAACAGTCGTCTAAGGAAACAATTTCAAACTTGTGTACTAAAAGTAGCATAAATTTTCACTTTATGCCTCCCAGGGCACCTCACTTTGGTAGAATTCGGGAGGTGGCGGTCAAGGTGGCGAAGGGCCATTTCTACCGGAGTCTGAGTGGTGCGAAATTGACGTTCAAAGAAATTCAACAACTCTGGTCAAAATCGAAGCAGTTATGAATTCGAGACCCATCACCCCGATGTCCTCCGACGCATACGACTTTGAAGCCCTGACCCCAGCTCACTTCCTCATTGGTTCGTCGCTCAAGGCAAACTCAGAGCCAGCAGATGAAGTCGTAAATATAAGCTACATGCAAAGATGTAGAAGAATTAGTGCTGTCAAGACCCACTTTTGGCATATGTGGTCAAGAGAGTACATCGAGGAGCTTCAAGGTCGTGCAAATTCGACGTCATCTAGTCCGAATATCAGCCATTGGCATTGGCAGCCTCGTCATCATTCACGAGGATAACGTCTCACCTCAGAAATGACTTTTAAAAAGAATCATCAGCGTCACATATGGCTCAGATGGCAAAGTCAGAGTTGCAGATATAAGAACATCCCATCCGCAAACTGGCTCCTATTCATTGTTAAAAGGCAGTCATTTTAAATGGGCCGGACTGTTGGGACAGAATCTCGTCTTCATCGTCATTATCGACATCATCTACATTATTTATTGAATTATAATATTGTAGTAAGATTCAGCTTCCATAATTATAACATTGTTGTAATAAACTCAAATTAAGTTAACATTCGAATCTGGAGGTCAACTTAGACCAGTCGCCATAATTAATTATTGTCCTTTGAATTTGCCATAATATTTGAACTTTAAAAAGTAACGTAGTCTCTCTCACTTAAGTTAAAAAACCGTTTACGCATTTTTGTACAGATACGCACAGAAAATAAAGTTCAATAGCTTTTTATATTTAAAAACCCTAAATGGAAATAACCGTCTTTTTGATGTGAAACATCTTATGGCGCGACTTGGGAGTAAAATCGATTCATGAAAGCGGAAATGACCAAGCGGAAGTGCGAGACGGAAATTGGCCTGTCGCCATCGCTATGCCGCCGCCTAAAACTCCTTAACCACTCAACTGATTCGAATGAGATTTTGTAGGTGGGTATGGTTGGTTGTAACTTGATGGATAGGATAGTTTTGGACCCGATAGGTGGCGCTGTTGTCGATCTTTTTAACCACTCAACCCATTTCAATGAAATCTTGTGGGTGGGTATGGTTGATTGTAACTTGATGGATAGGATAGTTTTGGACCCGATAGGTGGCGCTGTAGTCGATCTTCTTAACCACTCAACCCATTTCAATGAAATTTTGTGGGTGGGTATGGTTGATTGTAACTTAATGGATAGGATAGTTTTGGACCCGATAGGTGGCGCTGTAGTCGATCTTCTTAACCACTCAACCCATTTCAATGAAATTCTGTGGGTGGGTATGGTTGATTGTAACTTGATGGATAGGATAGTTTTGGACACGATAGGTGGCGCTGTAGTCGATCTTCTTAACCACTCAACCCATTTCAATGAAATTTTGTGGGTGGGTATGGTTGATTGTAACTTGATGGATAGGATAGTTTTGGACCCGATAGGTGGCGCTGTAGTCGATCTTCTTAACCACTCAACCCATTTCAATGAAATTTTGTGGGTGGGTATGGTTGATTGTAACTTGATGGATAGGATAGTTTTGGACCCGATAGGTGGCGCTGTTGTCGATCTTTTTAACCACTCAACCCATTTCAATGAAATTTTGTGGGTGGGTATGGTTGATTGTAACTTAATGGATAGGATAGTTTTGGACCCGATAGGTGGCGCTGTAGTCGATCTTCTTAACCACTCAACCCATTTCAATGAAATTTTGTGGGTGGGTATGGTTGATTGTAACTTGATGGATAGGATAGTTTTGGACCCGATAGGTGGCGCTGTAGTCGATCTTCTTAACCACTCAACCCATTTCAATGAAATTTTGTGGGTGGGTATGGTTGATTGTAACTTGATGGATAGGATAGTTTTGGACCCGATAGGTGGCGCTGTTGTCGATCTTTTTAACCACTCAACCCATTTCAATGAAATTTTGTGGGTGGGTATGGTTGATTGTAACTTAATGGATAGGATAGTTTTGGACCCGATAGGTGGCGCTGTAGTCGATCTTCTTAACCACTCAACCCATTTCAATGAAATTTTGTGGGTGGGTATGGTTGATTGTAACTTGATGGATAGGATAGTTTTGGACCCGATAGGTGGCGCTGTTGTCGATCTTTTTAACCACTCAACCCATTTCAATGAAATTTTGTGGGTGGGTATGGTTGATTGTAATTTGATGGATAGGATAGTTTTGGACCCGATAGGTGGCGCTGTAGTCGATCTTCTTAACCACTCAACCCATTTCAATGAAATTTTGTGGGAGGGTATGGTTGGTTGTTACTTGATGGATAGGATAGTTTTGGACCCGATAGGTGGCGCTGTAGTCGATCTTCTTAACCACTCAACCCATTTCAATGAAATTTTGTGGGTGGGTATGGTTGATTGTAACTTGATGGATAGGATAGTTTTGGACCCGATAGGTGGCGCTGTTGTCGATCTTTTTAACCACTCAACCCATTTCAATGAAATTTTGTGGGTGGGTAGGGTTGATTGTAACTTGATGAATAGGATCATTTTGGACCCGATAGGTGGCGCTGTTGTCGATCTTTTTAACCACTCAACCCATTTCAATGAAATTTTGTGGGTGGGTATGGTTGATTGTAACTTGATGAATAGGATCATTTTGGACCCGATAGGTGGCGCTGTTGTCGATCTTCTTAACCACTCAACCCATTTCAATGAAATTTTGTGGGTGGGTATGGTTGATTGTAACTTGATGGATAGGATAGTTTTGGACCCGATAGGTGGCGCTGTAGTCGATCTTCTTAACCACTCAACCCATTTCAATGAAATTTTGTGGGTGGGTATGGTTGATTGTAACTTGATGGATAGGATAATTTTGGACCCGATAGGTGGCGCTGTTGTCGATCTTCTTAACCACTCAACCGATTTCAATGAAATTTTGTGGGTGGGTATGGTTGGTTGTAACTTGATGAGTAGGATCATTTTGGACCCGATAGGAGGCGCTGTTGTCGATCTTCTTAACTTCAACTGAATTCTCAAAGTGAATTTTTATATGGGCACGCAGGAGGAACTGAAGAAGCTAGGTTTTACACAGACACTAGGCTTCTGAATGAGTTGACGGTGTGAAAATAAAATGTAAACAAAAACTCTCGAAATAGAAATAGAAAACATTGGATTGGATTGTGTATGAAAACTTGTTAAATTAATGAACATAATTATCTACTGCGGTGTATTTCTTAATGAAATTCACCTAAATACAACACAATTCAATTTAACATCCAAATTTAGCAAGAGAAGTTTCACATCTGGCGTGTGGTCACAAGCACGCTCTGTTTTTTTTTTATTTGTATATCTTTCGCTTTGTTTCTCATCGTCATCTCTCCACGTATGCAATTTAATATGATTTCTCTCATAATTTGTGTTACTGTTAAGGTTAACATTTCTTTCAACCTTTGAAGTGCTAGATTTTTAACCGGTCAAAATCGTTGTAGTTCATGCTTTAAAAAAAAAATCCGATAACTTAGAGAAAAACTGAATTTGCTTTAAGTTAGGGAAAAACATATTACCTTAAGAATGCATTTTTATTAAAATCGTATTGACCGTTTTTGAAATATGACCAATTCTTAAAAGTTCCCTTGCACGATTTGTCAGCGAAAAACTGGTAACGCAGCTTATTTAGATCATGTACTTATTTTGGTTCAAATCTTTACAGACGTTTTCGAAAAATCAAACTGGTTTGAAAGCGTTATCGGGGAAGAAACCTTTCGAACATGTTATCTGTACCCAATTTTCGTACTACTGCTTATCGTATTTTTTTTTCTGGTTTGTCTTTTCGGTTATTCAATGAACTACCCCTGTCCATCAGAACAATAACAATACCAGGAATGTTCTTAAAATGCGTGAAAATGTGGCTCTTCTGTTATAATTATGCTGCTTTAGAATCTCTGACTTTTAATGTATTTGTTTAACTTTGTTTTATTTTTTGTTGACATTATTTTTATTTTTTTTGTTTATAAATGTTTTTCTTAGTTTTCTTGATTCTTTACTGGGTCACCCCACCCAAATTTTTAGTTTATATTAATTATCTAATTGACTTGACATTCTACACTATTTTTCTTTTTGTATAAATACTGAATGGTCACACACCTTTCTTATACTTTTTTTTTTAATTATTTCGTTTATTTTGTGTTATGTATTATTTGTTTGTGTTATGAAGTTATAAGAATAAATATTATCTATCACAAAACACAAAAAACTGTTGGCCACAAACTCCAAATCCGAAGTTTTAATCAAGTGCGCCCAGCCGGGGGGCCTCATAAGCCTACAGACGGATAGAACTGCCAGACTCACTTTTTTTAAATTCATCTATTAACATAATGCCAAAATGAAGAAGAAAGTTAAAAATTCTTAAAAAAAACAGGAAACAGCTCTGGGCATTTAACGGGCCACCAAATCCTAAATTTGGAACAGACAAACTCGTAGCTTACCGCTTCTCGTTATGGAACTGAGCACGGATGTAGTTCTTTTAAATAACAACTTTAATTATTCTCTGCTGCATTTTAATAAATCGCTGATTAAATTTGAAGCAATTCATTCATCCAATTGAACCCACTTAATTCGTTGGCCATTAATGTGCAAAATTACTGTGCCTACAACCAATTCGCATACTGACGATCCTTTGATAGCGCAACAAACCAATTACGTTTAATAATCAATTTACGATACCTCGTAAATTATGCGCCATACCAGGATACAGCGAACAAGGTCCACATGTGCACCCCTTTCCAGGGCGAATAAAATATCGAACGATAGTAAATCAATCGTGATTTCCTTTCCTTTCCTCCAACCAAGACCATCGTAACTCGAAGATTATTGCATTATTGCGATTTGATTTATTCTCTGATGAATCAATTGACGCAATAACTATAACTACATGTGTACGAGGACGAGCCCATTGGATGAATCTGGCAAAGTTAATTGGTTATATTTAATTATTGTGCTATCGTGTCTTCAATTACATAAATGAGATAGATTCTGCCAAGTGGCTTTCCAGGAAATTCAAGCCGAATGAACGCCTCGAATTACAATTGAAGCGCACACAAGGAGTGCCTGTTAGATGAGCCTTTGGCCTCTGGCCTTTCGTAAAGTGAACACTCAAACGTATCGTGACCAGATTTAATGGTGTATTTGGTTTGTGTTCGACAGTTTATTATATTAGATGTGTCATGTGCGCGCACATATAAATGGCCGCAATTATTTTTTTAATATATACCTACATACATATTTCCATATAAATAGGGGTTGGACATTTTGTGAGATGATTAACGAGTGGGGTATTTGTTATCGGATTTTACTTAACAAGGACTTTAATCATTGTCAAACAGTAAAGAGGGTATTTCTGGTGAAAGTTATAATGGGTTCAAACGTTATAAGTTGCGGGGCGAAGTCGAGCGTGTACATCTTTTGGCCATCTTTCTGGGCATATCACATTTTTTAACAAACATTTTTTGGAGCGGTATTTAAAAAAAGAATTCCCAGCAAAGGTTTTAGTGGAAAGGAGCAGCATAGATACACGATCGTGGGCGTAGTGGGCAGTGGGACAAAACCAAGGTCATTAGAACAAGAGACATTATTTTGGTCAGGTAGGGAAATAGTGAAAATGGAGGAAAAAACAATTTTACCATGGTCAAAGTAGAGCCATTTGCTTTCCTTCTGAGTCTCTCAATGCAAGTGATGAATAAAGGTATCATTTATAGGTAAATACTATATCTGGACTGCTAGCGAAATGTTAGTTCCACACAAGCTCTGTATAAAAATGACGCCAACATACGCTCTTGGTTCAAATCGAACTCTAGAGAATGTATAGAATGCTTAAACCACCTATTGAGTGTGAGTATAGATTTGCTACATAAAACAGTAGAAATTCAAGCTATTGTGGAATTTTTCACATAAATGTCACATCGATAATGTACCTACTAGTTCAAATACATAGTGACAAGTACATGGACTAAAATATCGTGTTTTGTAGAGCATTTATTGTCCAAATTTGTTATTTTTTTTGCATATGCGTCGTATAAAATCATATTTTAAGAATTGGGTTTTCTAAAGTTTACCTACTAAAAAGATTTTGAACAAAATGCATACATGGAGTAAAATTAATGTTTTCAAAACTATTGCACATTAGTTGTTTTCGATTCCAATCACCGAAAATGCCCAAGTAAAAATTTGACTTTAGAAAGGTTCAGGTTTGTAATTTCTGTAGGCAAAAACTTTGATAGAGCCTCTATTGTATTTGTTAACCGAAGTAGAGCAATTTCGATGATAGATGACGATTATGGTTACATTACTTTGTGACAATTTATTTTTGGCGATTTGTTTATTGGTACATGTACTTTGAAAAGTGCGGACTCTTGGTTTACGTGCCAGATTGAAAAGGTCCATTCAGTTTTTAAATAAATACCTAATATAATTCGTTAGAAAATCTGAACATTCGAAGTATTAATTTGTTTGTCACTGCAACGCGAAGGTTTAGGAAAAAAGAAAAGTAGGAAAATTCTCAACAGGTGGCGCTGCAGGCGCACATTTCATTTTTCAGTTCAATATAATTACCATTCAACTGTCGATCTCCAAAACCGCTCTATAGACGGCACTGTTGCCGATTAGATTGTAACCAAATAGAAAGAAAGTGCAATGGAAGTGCAATTGCAAAAATTTAAATTAATGAATAGGTATACATACTTCTACTACGCTATTTTTATATATTGTATCTCTATTATATAAAACAAATTTTCAAATAGGGCTCTCCACTTATTTTGGCAGTCAGGTAACATCTGGCCGACGCATTCACCCTCTGCCTTAAAAGTCGCTTTATCAACCATCAAGTTACCACTTCATAATCGTTATCCAGCGACGATTAAACCAACACGTGCCGTTTTAAACGCCACAAATTCCAAGTTTTTTTTTACATCCTGCGTAAAACCATATTTCACACACATCATCGCAACTGGGAAATTGAGAAGACTGGCAGCTGGGGTATTGTTCCAGCGATTGCTTGTATGATTTATGAGCGCACGGCTCATAAAATACCATATTGATGTCTTGACATTTCGCGGAAAAATATTCATTAATTTTAACACGAGTTAAGAAAACTCAATTCACCATAGAGCAGCATTTCCACTTAACGATCCAGCGTGGGGGTAGACTACATCTACAATTCCCACAAGAGCGTATCATATATCGAGATTGCTTGAAACGTCTCACTTTGCACAGCACTCCCGCATTACCATTTACCACTTCGGGGAAATTCCCATTTAAATATCAGCGCCAATAATTGTCCTACACTACACTACGACGGATGCATTGCCGGTTATACGTTTTCGAGGTCAATTCAATTTCGGTGCCACACAATAGAGTGGCGGGGAACAACATTACAGCGCATAAATCACTTAAGTCACATCCAATAGCCTGGGTAAAATTCAGCAAGCAGAGTCGCACTCTATCCAACGATTCATATGCATCCATTCGCTTCATCAAAGTCTGTAAATGAATTTACTCTCAAGAAAGAGTGAAAAAAATCCCCAAGTGCTCTTTCGGTTATTTACGTAAACGAAATTGAATCACCTCTCAAAAGCGGCACCGGGGTGGGAAACGTGGGAAAAGTGGGAGTGGTGCGTGGTGGTTGTAGCGAGGAGTTGTCTTCCCACAAAACATACACGCATATCAATCACACAGTGGCTACATAAAAATTTCACCCGAACGCGACAATCGCACTATCGATATCACCACAGGATTCATCGCGAGGATATACATTGTATGTGTATCCTTTTCGATTTTTCGCCTCCCATTCATGTGGCAATGTTGCCGTCATTGGTCTCCATCTCCACTTAAAGCGGATCGCTTTTGAAAATTCAAATTCTATGCGATTTTCGGGGGTGATTTGATTTTGTTCGTGGGACTCGTTGGATTAGGTGCGGCTGAGCGGCAGGGGACTAAAGTGCTCAAGTGTCTTGGAAAATTGTTTCACATGGCGTGCGATTCCCCCCAAAATGTTGTGCTGTCGATAAATTGACGAAGATTCTTTCACAATATTGGGTTGGATTTTCGAATATAATGGTGATCCCAAAGGAAGACCGCATTTTTTTGGAGGAACGACTTGTCACAAACGAAGTAGGTTTGTATTGAAAGGCGGTCTGGAACCCGAAATAGTATATTGCCTTTGGAGTAACTCCCACATGGGTTTGTATGGCGCCAAGGACGGACGATATTTCAATATAGATAGGAGAATTACCGTGTACGTGTTTTTGGTTAGTGTGGTTGCTAGCAACGTGAATGGAGATTTTTGGGCACATCGATTCAGGTTGTAGTACATGGTTTGTCGTCGCATTCCCTTGATAAAAACGCAAGAGTGCCCCAAGGGTCAATACTTTGCCCAACTTTGATTCCTCCTCATGTCAACGATCTGCGACGAGGAATATTTTTGATCCGCTTTCTTAGAGTAGTAAGCATGTGAATACAGCTTTATCACATGGTCAAAGGTGCCTTATTCAACGTCACAAGATCAGCGTATGGTTACCGTACTAAATTACTGGCGATAGAAATAGGAAGAAGTAGATATGTTGTATGGATTGTTGATTTTTCAGCGAACGCTTTTTTATAAGAAGGTAAATAGATTGGTGGTCCGGAGCTGGTTCATATGGTTAGAACTGATCAAATATAAAAGTCATAAATACAGTGAGTCTGCAGCTTTTTGGGTACTTGCCATGCTGAATTCTTGGAACTCCCTGCATATATCAAATAAGTCTCTACCGACTTCATAAATTTCTAAAAACTTTTGCAGAAACTGAAAAAATTAGGCATAAGAGTGCAAGACGTCTAGTTTACACAGCTATTCGATGTAGGTTATATTACTTACTTACTTACTTAAGGTGGCGCTACAGTCCGGGGTGGACCTGGGCCTCAACCAATACGCCTCTCCAGTTAGCGCGATCTTTTGCTAACTGCCTCCAGTTGCGCACTCCAAGTTGGTTGAGGTCCCCTTCCACTTGTGCGCGCCACCTAAGGCGAGGCCTTCCTCTACTGCGTTGTCCCTCCGGGTTGGAATCGAAGACTCTTCGGGCCGGAGCGTTGGTGTCCATTCGCTCTACATGTCCTAGCCATCTTAGACGACAAATGCGTAGGTTATATTACTTATGTTTAATTTGAATAAAAAGGACATGAAAAATAGTGATATTTATGTACCTAAACAATAATTGTTTGGTACAATTTTAAACAATTTCAAATTTCAAACAATGGGCGTAAGTAAAAATACGTTGGAGAAGAACTGAGATCTTTGAACCATGCCTAGGTTATGTGAAAAGTACAAGTAGCTTCAGGCTAACATTCAACATAAAAAACGGACCCGAACCGTCAGTCAACAAACTGCAAACCATTTGGCTTTAGGTCTTAGGAGCAGGTAGACAGATGGACCGAATTGTGAGATCTACTTTTTTAATCTCCTTTGCATATTAGTGTCAGAATCTTGAGTTCTAAATGTTGAATAAAGATATTGTTAAGTTTCACTTACTCGGTACCAGCGTTGCCACATTCCTAAAATTGCAGTAAATGAATGAATTTTTTCGAAATTTAAGTCTACTGCCAAAAAATCTGCAGCATTTTTGTAGTATACCTACGCTTGTATGTACATCGAGATCGAGAAAACGTTGCCCTTTTAGCAGAAAATATGTAGGTTAGCAACGCAACAGAATATTTTTTTTTATGTTTTTTTAAATAGCTACCTACTCATTTTTATTAATTTTGCATTGTTTTGCTTTAGTTTTATTTTTAGTTATTTCCCTTTAATTTTGTTTGAAAAAAAAATCATCTGCAAAAAAATGCAATCTACTGCATTTTTTAGAGAATTTACTGCGAATAAGTAGCTCGGTAGGTACCTAAATGAGAAAGTTGAAAATGTATTGATTTACAAACGGAACAGTGTAGTTGTCTTTACCATGAATGTTCAGTTGGATGAAAAATAAATAGAAGCAGAAAAAAATTTAAATTAAATAAACATTTTAATAAAAATTACTTATTTTAAATTATTTATATTTAATTAACATCCTGAAAATTATTATTTCGTTTATTGCAGTTTCATACATTTTCAACATCAATGCCGCAAAGACTCAAAGACTGCCATTGCGATTTGTTAATCGACGTTTTGAATAAAAGTCGCATGAAAGTTTAAACAGTTTTATGTCAAAGAGCATGTTGTCGGAATTATCGGAATGAGATCAAAAAGTCTTCCTTCTTCTTTGTATTTTTCCTTGAATTGCAGCTTCGATGACGCTGTTCGTTAGAGTCTTCCCCGAAGCCGAATACTATTTAAAATTACGTAGTTCAATAATAATTTGCAATGAAATAAATCCAACTTAAGTTCAGATTATGATGCGCTAACTCAGTAGGTAAGTTTTAAAATTCCGTTGAATAGTGAACGACATCATCACATACTTTATCAATTTGCCCGCAATTATTTCATTGAAATAAGCGTTGTTTGTAGCCAAAAACATAATTTCTATAACTTTAAAGAATATTCTTTACATAAAAGTTATTTTATTTAAACTTTTCATATCATTCAGTTAACTGATCTTTCGTGTTTACTTTAAGCTTGTTAATAAAAACTGTTACAAAACGGTTTTAATTTTTTAATAGGAAAATAAATGTAAATTTAATTTATATAGATGCAGGTGCATCCAATTTACCAAAAGCGAAGCATTTTTGGGTCCGCTACATATTTTTATGGATGTCATTGTTGGGTGAAAACAAAAAACCTGCCAAATTTTAATTAAAAATTTTTGCAGCCAATTTGTTATACGTATTTGCCGTAAAATGTTTCAAGCTTATTAATACAGAGCATTCGGGCTTATACAGAGGATGACTTACAAAGGACAAAAAGGCTTATGTCGATAGCCCTTCAATTCATTTTTAGGTATCTTTTAATAAATCGGCACGCTTACCATCTCTAGGTTAGCAGAACACGAGTAGTGACACTTACCTGAAAGTAGAAAGAAAAATTTATATGAGAACGTATTTTATTATAATTTAAAACATTAAATAATATTAAATGTTATTTTGCAAATGGAGAATATGATACGATAAATGAACACGATCTGAAAATTGGTATTCCACAGATAAGGCATTGATTGTTGTTTGTTTAATGTAATACATAGGTTCGCTATACAAAATGAATTGTGTGTTACCTGCTTACAGATCTTGCTAAAACAATTGATAGAGCAATTAGATAATTATTTAAACAAATGTGTGGATACAAATACTTCCAAATCAAAACAAAAGGCTTGAAAGAAAAAAAAAATTACACAAAAATTAAATTAAAAACAAAAGGAAAACTTTACGCAATCTCTAAGCGCAAATTTTTACGTTTAAAGTTAGTTACGGAGCCTCAAGGCAACGTTATTTTTGTTTATAAATCACGATTTTCTGCCTAAAGGCATTTTAGAGGGTGCGTAAATTTAAGCAGACTCTACGCTGAGTTCATAAATAAGGCTGAATATGTTTAGGCCAAAAGTGCACTTTATTTAAGTATATTTTATTTATATTTTATGTATCTATTTTTTTCGAAGACCCCCACGCTTCGTCTCAATAGAAATTGGCAACCCGAACCCTGTGTTAGGAAACAAAATTTTTACTCATCCGTGTTGGCCACTGTCAGGTCGTGAAATGTTCTTCCAATATACACCGTAACATCATTGGAATCTGCACTTACCGAAAGAACGTATCTATAAACAGATTTTCTTTGGAAAATTTCTCAAATCGTCCCATATCAGTTTCTTATCTGGTGCAGATACTCCGCGTCTGGAGTGCGAGGAGATGTTTTCAAAGGCAAAATTGTTTGTTAAAGCAATTGAAATGTGTGTACTTTAGTGCTTTGTAGAGAGTGCCTGTTCGCCCCATACCAAGTGCGACAATGCCATCCCCTTGCGCACTGGGACATCTTGCGGATGGGGCTTTCTTTCTTGAAACTTATAAGCGTAGACACACACATGTAGGTACCTACACCAGGAAAAAAAATATGTCTCGTGTTCGCTTTTCAATTGACTTTGAATTACATTCATCGATTCGGGGTATCATATACTCAGACCCACGTCTTATTACAAGTGAACTCAAAAGGTGACACATAAGGAGCGTATCACAGAAAATGTATTTTTTTCCTTCTTGGCTACGCCAGAGGGAAATTGTTATTTTATTCATTTCAGTAATCTCAATGACAACAGTAGATTGCAAGATGTGCGCCCATATATCACTTTCGACAGCCATGGCTAAGAGGGTAGTAATAATGTGCGCACCATTGAAATTTTAATAAAATAGCGGTAGACGATAACACACGAGTGACAATTTAATTGGGAAAATAAAGCGTTCATCAATCAATACTCGTCTTGAATTGAAAATGCACAATCCGTAATAGAGCTCTCGTAATGGATGGCGTAAGACATGGTTAAGAAATCAACCTCCCGTGTTTTTGTTGAACCAACATGTGCTTCGAGTTAACATTCAATGCGTCGAGCGTGAAGGTCAGCCCATTTGACTGATGCTCTGCTCTTAGGACAACAAAACCTATTGTTGGACATCGTTGGTTTGCGTTGGCAGTGTATCCTGTTCTGTGTAATTGATGTGACTGGAATTGGATATATTCAGTAGTACACGGGGAACGACTTGATGGAGTTTACTTTGAAGGGTGTGTTTGACTTTGACAGAATATCTTCTGTATTTCGCATTGTTCCGGCACATACATCATGCGCTACAAGGGGTATTACCAAATTTCCGGGATCGACGTTATCCAAATTTGATGGAGTGCTTAATGTAGAATTGGTACAGCAAATCGAAATGTCAAAACATCATGGCAAAAGGGGTGATTTAGCTTAAATCTAAAGAAATATCGATGTGCAAAAATATCCTAAATTAAAATTATAAATATTAAATTAAAAATTATAAAAGTATCGAGAGACTTGTTGTGCTGATCAAAGCCCTTCTACAGTTTCAGGTTGGATTTGATGACGTAGCTACCTAGTTTTACAGCCGATGTTCTTTGGCTATCTTTTTTTTGTAATGAAGAAACTTGGTTCTGCTTTTGGATTATCTTTGATGTCTTAAATTTGTTTCCATAAAGTCGAGAAAATGATATCGGCTAAGCGGCCGCCGCCAGAATTGCTGACTATTCGGGCACGTTTTTGGTATTTTACATCACTCTTGCCAGAACGTCCGTCGAAAGGTTCTCGCATAGGTTAAATAAAGTGCACGACTGGATCGCACGAAACTTTCTCGTTCATATCATCAGTTTGGATGGTTTATTTTTCTTTTATTATTATTTATAGGCTATAAAATCAAATTTTTCAAATTGGTGATGCTGGTTGGTGGCCATGACTCGAAGTAGGGTTTGTGATGTAAGAATTCAGAGATTTGTTTTTGAATTTGCACGTGTTTGGGGGTAAATGAAGTGCGGGTTTCTGATAGCATAAACTCCAATTTTTTGGAATTATTTTAAGGTTCATGATTAATATGGTCGAAAAATAAGAAGTGGGAAATATTTGCTAAAAAGGAGTTTCTAGTAGTTGTGATTACATTTTAACTGGTAGTGCGGTAATGTTTATAAGGCGGAATTATTTGCATTTCTCTAAGAAAAACTAAGTACAGGGTTTTATTAACAATACTTATGTTATCGTAAATAAGCATTTTAGTCAAAATCTTAAGAGCTGATTTTGGAAAATAATGCGAACAAAATAGTAACAAATATTGCAATGTTGAGCTCGAAAAATAATCTTGCTCAACTATGTAGCTAAAAACTGAGTATAGGGTATTGCTCAGGATGTTAGTATTACTTGGTTTTTAAAGTTTTATTCAAATCAAAAATGGCGTTTTCGAGATATGAACAGTTTTCAAAATCAGCGTTTCCGGTGGTTAGAATCGAAAACGAAGGACACAATATTGTTCAAAACGTCAAAATCGTTTTACCCGTTTTCATGTAGGTAAAACAAAAGAAAACCAAATTCTCAAAATATGCCTTTTTCAAAAATCTATTATAGACAATTTAGAGAAAAACTGAGTTTTCTATCATGTTAGGAATGACCATATTACATACAAAATTAATTTTTGTTGCAATCGTATTGACGGTTTTCGAGATAAGGCCACTTTTCAAAAGTACCGTTATTCGACTTTTTAGCCAAAAACTGGGTATGCAGCCATGTTAACCCCATACATGGTAGTGCAGGTATACATTTTGGTTAAAATCGTTAAAGCCGTTTTCAAGTAAACCATAATTAAATAAAGTCTTAAAAAACGGCATTTTTCGAAAAAAGTCCGTTGAACGATAATTTAGGAAAAAACTGAGTTTACCATCATGTTGGGAATAATCGTATTACCTTAAATATGAATTTTTGTCGAAATAGTTTTAACCGTTTTTGAGATATGACCAATTTTCAAAATTACCGTTATTCGATTTTTCTGCGAAAAACTGGGTATGCAGCCATCTTAGTTACACCTACTTAAGCCCAAATGTCAATCTTGGTTGAAATCGTTAGAGCCGTTTTCGAAAAACTCAAAATTGCTGAATAGCGTTACAACGGCAACACTTAACGTGCAAAAAAAAAAGTGGCCCCGAACTGTAAGCCCATCAACTCCAAATCCGAAGTTTGAAAGAAATCCGTCCAGCCGTTTGCGCTGTAGAGCTCAGGAAGGACGGACAGACGGACAGACGGACAGACGGACAGACGGACAGAATTGCGAGACCCACTTTTTCGAGTTCCTCTATCATCGTAATGTTAGATTTGATTAAAATCTCGAGTTCGATTTTTTGTACGATTAGAATACCTTTCTCTTACTACGTCTACGAGAAAGTTAAAAATAAATAGGGAAGGGATCTACAATTTTAGGCCGAATCCAAACGGCTAATTGAGAAGCTCGTTCATGACAGTTTTACTCTCGGATGTTTGTCAGACGTTCGCGAGAGGTGGCGCAGTGGAAAAAAAACCTTACGATGTAATTTGATTTTTTCGGATCTCGCTTAGTAGTCCAACACACTAACTCTAAGCCACTGCGCCATAACTCTCGCATAGGTTAGGTTAGGTTAAAAGGGTTATGGTTAGGCACCATAAAAGATCATATTCTCCTTGATAGCTGCAAGGGTCTGAGGCTTGTTGAAATAGACTCGTGACGCCGTGACATCAAAAAACCCAAAAAAAAAAAGTTAAATCAGGCGTCGGCTAGTGGAAGTCGAGGAATGCGAGAGATTAGTCGGTTGTGGTTCGTTCAGTATGGGCTGTTGCTCTATCCCGTTGGAACCACATGTTTTCCAGTCCCAATTTCTGGTCGATACTTCCAAGGTGCTCTGCGACATCTGCAGCTACAGCCGCAGAGGCAATATTCTCAGCAGAACGGCTGCTCCGGAGCCGACCAGAGCTGGCACAATCTCGTGTTATCCCGTACTATTCTAGGCGAGCGGCTAGACCTCGTGTTGTTTGCTCAGTTGGTGTCGCATGAGCGGGAATTCTGAGCCGAGTTTAACGCTACTGACGTATTATCAAAACTATTGTTTCGCGAAATTGTTTACCTACTGTTAACAAATCTCAAAAAAATTATATTTACCGACATTTGCCAAAAATTATAGGATTTTCCGATAGGGTGATGACTTTTGCACCACCTTGTCGGTACTTTACACGAATATTTCAACGTCAGGAATTCTATATTTTAACACAAAATGTTATTTTCGCAATGCCCGTCTTGCTTTTAAAGACATAATTTCACTCGCGCCCCAGGATCCATCTTTATACTTTCGAACTCTTTACCCTCTCGAAGTAAAAATATTTCAAATCCTTTCAAATTTAAAAGTTTTCCGAGAATGCTCCCAAGTCCCAACATACCACAGAAGACTTGCCACCTGATCCAGGCAAAGGCAGGACAAGAGCTAACGAAGTTATCCGAACAATCGTTGCAGACGGTGGTGTCACTTAAGTCTATACCACACTAGGATGTTCAACAAAAGGAAAGGGTTTCGTAAGAACGAGAATAAATTACCTAACAGTTTTTTCTTCTGTGATGAGGACAGAATGCCACTGGTTGAGAAGAGCCCTGACATACACAATTGCGTTCATGGGAAACCCAATCTTTTAAGACATGAGACATGATATGATATGCTCTGATTTATCAAAATGTTAATATTAACAATAATTTCGATATATAGGACCTTTTGCAGCTCACACTTGTTTTGCCAATCGGAGAGGCTACGTTACTTCTGAGGATTCAATGTATACAACCACCAGTGTCACATGCCTTTCAACCCCCCCATATTTAAATTACTACCACAAACTTCAATCTGCACAAAATAAATCAACAAAAAATATAAATTAAACAATTAAGAAGACAATGTCCTTCAGGGGTTATTGCATTGTTAACACTGTCGCACTTTTGACTCAAAACCTTGGTTAATGATTTGGTTATTCCTTCGCATATAACACTTCTCGTGGCTTTTAATTAAATTCCCACATCTAACGAAAGTTCTGTTGTAGCAAATTCCTTAACAACAAGTTTTCTCATTATTATGCACAGCAGCAATGCAGCTGCAATTTTTCAATTTCAAATTTTCTCTGCATTTCTTCCCTCACTACCCAAGACCCAACCCATACCCAGAGCATGGGAGGGAGAGGGGCCTCTTCTCTATACAGTGTGAGAATAAATAAATGAGAGCAAAAATAGAAAAAATTCTCATCATGGCTGTACACTGAAATATTGTACTTGAACAACTATTTCCTTTTATATTGTGTGCAGTTTTTCAGGTGCTGGAAATATATGTTAGTTTTCCCCTTTCCTTTCCTTTTTTTTGGGAGACATAGCCGGGCACTCCCATAAATTACCACGAAGGAATTTAATTAATAATCACCACGTTGTTAGATACAGAATGCTTAATGTTTTAACTTTTATTCAGGACCCAATGGCACCATGAGAATGTATGTGCTAAAACGTGAACAAAATAGCAATAAGAAAGCGAAATCAACAAAAATATAACTAATCAAAAAGTATCTCCAGCACTTCGTCTGCATCGTTTATAAAAAGGACTTCAGTTGCAATGAAATGAAATGAAATGAAATACATGCTAAATCCAAGTTACATCCTTGATTTCACTCCGTCTGTCTGTTAGTAAATCACAGACATACGTAACGATGTTATCTAAAATTGCATGGCTCATGGCAAAACCCTTTTGGGCCACAAGAATAACTTGTGTGTGCAATATATTAATTATGAAATCAAATAACATGCACTAGCTTCGGGCTGAGATTGCTTGTGTAAAGGATTCGTTGCTCAAAAGTATTTCCATCGTCCAAAAAGGAAGGATGCATGAAAACTAAACGATCACTGCACAAAGTAAGCAATCCCGTAATCTACATGAATAGTGTGTAGTTGTTAAACAATGTCAGACATTTGAGCAACATTTGCTTGTGGTAATGATATTCAAGATGACAATCTTTGGCGATTATGCGTAGGGCAAATGCTCATACTATGGACTGGGATTGTATTTTAGCCACTGGCGTAATTTGAAGAATTGGAATGCAATTTTGGCTTTCAATTGGGGAATTTATTTATCAATTTGTAGCGGAGAGGAGCGAGACAGATATTGAATGTAATATAAAATATAGAAAAAACATACATTAGGGGCAGTTGGAACTGGGAGTAACCAATGAAGGAGAGCAGTTGGTCAACAATTTCATTAATATTGTACCTATCTTTACTTTAAAATATTTCACGCACTTATCTTTTAAATTTTCATATTTTGATTAACTTATGTATTAATTAAATAAACTCAACAATAAAAATGAAGAGAGATTTTATAAATTTTGTTTTGTGAGGCATTAGGAACAATCTGCTGTTGACTTGAAGATGCAATTGTATTTAAAAACCTCTAAAGATAATTTTGTACAAAAATTGCGGACTGTAGGTGACAAACCTTCATTATTTTTAAAATATTGCTCAGCAATGAAAAATAGTTGTTGTTCTTTCATATAGGTAGCACACTGTTTTTATTCACGAGCTCTCAGCTGTCAGTTATTATTTTTACTTGCGTTGGCATCACTGCGCTATAATATTGTACAAAATTAAGATTTTGCGTGAATTATGAGACAACCGTTATTATGTCCTAAATTTGTTATGCGAATGCCAACATTTTTTTGTTTTGAATCAATGACGGAATGCCGAATTTGTATATCTATATATTAAAAAAACGCCAGAAGTAGGTCAAACACTTTTTTTCAATTTTTAAAAATTGACGCAAGCTGATCTGATATTTGCTGATATTGATTGATATTGGGCACATTCAAAAACTTGGTTATCTTAAGTCGACTAGATTGGTCTGGAATAGATGCAACCTGAACGCAAAAACTAGATTGGTCGGGAACGTCACTTTTCCTACGTCAGCCACATATGCCAACTGTCAACTTAGAACTCAGTCCTGAATTTCTTGACGAGATTCGTCGGCTACCCCTCCATAAACGTCAACTGACACAGCTGCCCATGTGACCGATCTAGACCAATCAAAACTGAGATACATCAAGTCAGTCAGCTGTCAGACTTACTAAACTAGATACTTGAACATCCCCATTGCTCTTTGCTCAGGCATTTAATTTTCGATATTTTTGCGGTAAAGAAACCCTGGCAGTTTGACAATTCAAACTCAAAGTTATAAAAACGGAGCACAAAAAAATTAAAACACGTTTTATTGATGAACAGCATTTTAAAAATAATAAAGCTTTGTTAATAAGAGTTGGCAGCTCTGAAATTGATCTCTCTAGTGAAATTCAGTCATAAAAAGATTCCACAAATGAGTCCGTGGAGGCCATTAACCTGATAGGTTATTTCATATCTACCCCACAAGAATTTTAAAGCCCGCAGTCGATCTCGGTAAACTTTCATATTTTATCTAGACCTTTTACACATCCAAATAAATGCACCTTACCTTTAAGAATTGAACACTACTTAACACCCTTTTTAAACTCGATACGTAGCAAATTTGCAACATAACTGTCCTGCAACCCACTGCTTGGGGTCACTGTTAGCCGGTTGGAGTAGGTGGGAAGATTTTTATATTCACGCCTTGCAGTATTTAAAGAGACTTCGCATATGTATACCCAACCTCCAAACAGTGACCCCAACCTAAGCAGGGGGGTTGAAGGGGCAGCATGAACCCTGACATTGTCCCATAAACGGCAATTATTTTTGTTAATATAGCTATTCATCCAAAAGTGTGCCTCATCGCTAAAGAAGACTTTTCCGTCAAAATCGGGATCCTCTTCCCAAGGCAGACTTCTTTTGCACGGCGAGGAATTGACCGCCTCCGGTTCTCATTCATACTTTTGACAACCGCGGCAATTATCCTGGCAAATCTGACTGTCAACTGATTGTTTATCAAACGCAAATTTGACCACTTAACTTTGGAGAGTCCACTTTGATTGACCATCATTTGGACGTCTTCTCAATCGTGTCGTGTTAATTTGGCTTCAGTGAAATGAGAAATGTTTTAACAATGTGGTTATCTGATAATAGAAACTAAAAACATCAAAGCTTAATTAGTGTCGCAAGTGCTTTTTACATTTTATGTGAAAAAAACAGATTTGCAATTAAATTGGTGTAAAACAAATGAGACAATCTAATTTTCATTGAAAAATATAACCCCTGCTTTAATACTAACAGTATAGTCGAAATAATTACTTTCTTTTTATAGTATTCTTAAATTAAAACAACTTAACTTTTTAATACGTTTTAATTGGTCAAAACGAACCCCAGCCCCATTCCATTTTGGTTTTCACAAATGAGATGAAAAATTTAATTCAAGTCAATTGACGCGTAAAAGAAGTCCAATCAAAAACTTTTCATGGTATTAAAGATGTTTCCAAAGCAACGCAAAAAAACATAGCACACAATTTAGAGAGCAATCTCGCAAATTGCTCTGGAACAAATTTAATTTTAAATTCTTTTATAAATAAAAAAAAATTAATTCTGACCACTGGAAACGGTTTCTAGCCATTAAAACTCCAACAACCCCATTCCCAAATATTAAAAGGGTTTTCTGTCCTACCTTATTAATAATAATAAATTAAATTTTTTACAAAAAAAAACATGAATTGGATTTGGGACAAAGAAAAAATCAAAAATCCTTTCATTTTTGTTTCAAATATAATTACGTATACGCGTGAAAGACCTTTTGCATTAAAATAGGAGAGACCAAGACCAGAAAAAGGTCGCGCCTTTGAAGAGCCGACCCCACTCTGGGTATAGAGAATTGTCAGCCTTATGCATGGCATTATGGTTTGAGAAAGGTTTCGCATGAAGCCGCTGAATAAATTGTGTTAATTTTTAATTTTTGTTGGCTCGAGTCTATGGCCTTTAATGATTTTTTTTGTTTTGCCTTTTTAATTTGCATAGAAGGGCTTGACGTTTATTATTTTTCTATGGGAAACACTTTTATTTCATTATGTCAGTGGGTTGTTACCACGGGTGTTAAGATGATTATTTTATGGACTATGGAACTTGAAAGGTGTGGTTAGTGAACAGATGTAGCATACTTAAAATAAAATAAAAAGCAGAAGTTTAGAAATGATATTTAAATTGAAAAGGCCGATGAAACGAAAAAGCGACAGGAAATGGATGGTAAGGAGCTCATACAGTATGAGACATTGGGGAGGCATAACCGGTAGAGTTTTTAAAGTAATTGTGATCTAGGGTGAGCGTCCTTAAATAAGCTTTACTTATTGTGCATAGGTAAGGGTAGGTGAATCAGGCACATCACCATACCCAGAGAACCGTTAGGTATGGTTCAGACTTCCTCCGATTTAAAACAGGCCACAGTGTCTTTGAAACCTTATTCCTTTGAAACCAATGCCTTGAGCACTGTGCGACAGTTCCTAACTAACTCAGACTTGGTGGTTTGTGACTCTAGTGCTTTAAGTGCAGCCTGACTATCAATGAAAATGGCGATATTCTTATTGGATATCGTCCTAATCTCAAGTGCCTCCGCAGCTTCAAGTACCAGAGCCAGAACCTCTGCCTAAAACACACTGCATGTGTCCGGCAGTTTCAGAGCCATTTGCAGGTCCAACTCGCTGGAGTAGACCCCGTGCCCTTGCTGGTACTGGAGCTGTCAGTATATCTATATTGAGATCTCGGAATTTCCCTCGGAAGAACTTTGTATGCCAAAACTCCATTTATTTCAATTGGACAGCCTAAAAGCACAGTTGCTGGTAGCAGGAAAAATTAAATTTCAAACAAAATATGCCAACCACCAATACACAAGATGATTCATCGCTCTTTGCGTTTGCACTAACTTATCAAAGTCAAGGCGAAATGAAGGTTAAAAGAGCTCTTACTTTCGCAAAAAGCCCACCCATTTGCACACTCTCTACCCAACATTACACAATCATTATGAATTTAATGTGTGTATATGCGTGTGCGCGATATTTCACATTATATGAGAGAAAACAAAGGAAGAAAAAAATAACTCCAACACTCAAGGCTTACACAATGTTACGGCGATGTAAATGTATCTGAAGTACGCAGAGTACGGAAAAGAAAAAATAATTTACGATCCGCATTGCATGGACATTTTCACCAGATGAGTCCTTTTTATCATTTTCATTTTATTTATTTATTTTGAATTTTTCCTGCTCGCCGCCTATCCGTGCTGCCTTTTTGGGCGCGTGCTTCTTCTGGCTGTCATCGCTACTTGATTTCGAGCGCACTTTGCATTGAGCGAGTGGGAAACATGTGTCAAGGAAGAGGATAATGTTCTGTTCTGAAATAATTTCAACGCTGACAAAAAACATTCCGCCCGCCAACCAATCCTTCTTATTGTCACCGCAATCAATTGTTGTGACGTTTGTGTAGTGTGTCCTGATGGTTGACGACATACTTTTTCGTGTTTACATGATTCTTAAAGCAATCCCGCTTGGGGGGGAGCAGAATTCCTGCTTAGGAAGTATAATTTATTCCGAGCATGTTTTCAATTATTTTTTGATTCTCTCGTTGGGAGTTCTTTCTTCTTTTCTTAATATTGCGAAACCGAAATATCGTGGAATGTATTTATCAGATACTAACATCGATTATGTGAATTTTTGGGGTTTGGAGATTTCCTTTGACTGCATGAAAATGAAAACAAATTAGCATCGGCCGTTGGGGGTTTTAATTTCTGATCGTCGGCCTACAGAGTAAACAAAAATAGCGGCTTTTTCTCATTTGCATTTCATAAATTGGCTATTTTAATTTGGCTTTAGTACGCTTCAGTTGGCTTTGATTGTTGTGAAATTGGTTTTGGGAGCTTTATGGTTGGGTAGTTCTTGTTAGAGCGAAAAGGGTAAGTTGTGTAAGGAAATAGGTACGTGAAGCCTTATTGGCTGTCGGTCGATTTTATTGACATTTTGTAATAACAGAGGTAACCGATGGGAGATGCTTTCGAGTTTAGCTACCGAATCGGCTGTTTCTTCGGACCTGCTTATCTTGTACCTTTAAAGCCTGTATACGGGTCCGATAGCTAAATTAAATTTCTTCAAATATTTTTTGTTGGTTCCCGCAGCTCTGTTCAATAAATTGTACCCATGTAACTGAAGGTAACAGATGTGCTGTACCCAGATACAGAGCTTTTAGAACCTCAGAGGTATAGGGGTTGTGAACCCAAATGGGAAATTGACATAGTCCTGCAAAAGTGATGTACCTACTACCCACATAGAAAGAGCCTTACTTGTTGAAAGAAGCGTTCTTATAATGCTATATACTTGACACAGATTTTTTTAGAGCAATCTTGCCCTAAGCTGGACAAGAAAGAGCTGTTATAGCCATATGAGAGTCATTGTAGGTACCATAAAGACTAGGTAGCGCAGCTGATAAAAGGTTGTTGTAAACAATCGTAGCTTACTTGGTGAACGAACTCCGGTGCACTTACATTGGTTTTTTTGACAACCACACTTTAGAGTCTATGATAACTCTTTACCACCTCCAAAAGCCTTGATTTGTGGATGACATCGAAATCGGAAATTTCCTCACCCGTCATCATTGAGTCCGAGTGAATGTCGTACAAAAATTCCTCACCCACTTTGTGTTAGGTACACCAAGAAAAAGGAATAAAAATATCGGATTTTTAGTTTTGATTTGATAACCTTTTATGTCTCGATATAAAAAAGCAAGACTGAGTTGTTCACGTGATGCGTGCTTGTTTGACACAGGCAATATAAAATAGATCGGTGACACAGCACACCAACTTCCCAAAAGCCAACATTACAAATTCCAGAAGCACTGGAAGTCGACTGGAAAGTTAGTGGCTGTGATGTTAGTGATGTAAGCCTACGCTTCGTTAAATTACAAAACACAGCAAAGAACGATGTCTGCTCTAATACACTATCAGGCTAATGCTAAAATCGGACCCTTCTATCAAAAGTACGTTCCACATCACGTCGGCTTTTATAGGTGGTACCTATAATATGTTCAGATTCTTGACTTGGCTCTGGTTCAGTCAATGCCTCCATAGAGAACCATGCGAACATTTAGGTTATTACCTACACTTCCGGATGGAGTGTCACAGAGAAGATGGTTGATAAAATTTGGGCCCAGCGTTCACTGAGAGTCTTACGGTGCATGGAGCATCTGTGTTCTATCGTTGGCCACGATTTCAGCAGCAAGGAAAAGCACATCAAACAGAGAGAAAAACTACAACTTCGTAGAACTTTCTATATTTCATGCTATGGGAAAGTAGGTGTAACGCTGAGTTAAGTGGTAAGAGAGAGATAGTGTAATCAGTCGTTTATGATAATTACAACATGTACATCCAGTGGAGGCTTAAGTAAAATCGATTCGACCGAGACGGAAATGACCGAGCGGAAATTGCGTGACGGAAATTGGCATAGTATGGCCATCACTATGCCGCCGCCTAAAACTCCTAAAACACTCAACCGATTTCAATGAAATTTTGTAGGTGGATATGGTTGGTTGTAACTTGATGGAAAGGATAGGTGGCGCTGTTGTCGATTTTCTTAACCACTCAATCGATTTCAATGAAATTTTGTGGGTTTGTATGGTTGTGTGGAAAGATATATTTTTTTTATTTTTGCAACTTATACTTATTTTTACTTATATGTATGGGCACTCTTGAGTGAACGGAAGAAGCTAGGTTTTACACAGACACTAGACTACTGAATCAGTTGATGATATGAAAAAAATGTAGGTAAACAAAAACTCTAGAAATAGAAATAGAAACCTTTAGATTTGATTGCGTTATGAAAACTTTTTAAATTAATGAATACAATTATCTACTGCGCTGTATTAAGATTATAGATAAATTAAATTAAATTTCTTAATGAAACTCAACTACTGTAAGACAATCAAAAACGCAAGTATTTTTTTTAGTTTCCTTTACTCTATCTGGGTATCTGTTGCCTATGGTTACAGTACATTTTTATTTTTGTGTAGACGAAGAGTCCACAATTTCTGATTATTGAAAGACGTCAGTAAGTGAAGTCGTGCGCGAATTCATTTGAGCAAGAAAAAAAAAATAAAATATAAAAAAAAAGTACATCAATAAAATAGATGAAATAAAATCTATAATAAGAACCTTTAGGTGAGTTTAATAACTTCACTGAGTATCTCTTTGCTCATGTTAATAGGTGGATTAGATCAGAATTACAATAGGTTCTTTATTTGTGGTTTTATCCGCATTTAGGTGTATTGTCTTTATTTTGAGTTTATGTTATTTTTCCCTCGAAGAAGTGCGTTCTCCTGCCTCGGGGGCTAGGACTAGTTTCATATGAAGATGTGTGCTCTCCTGCTTCATATGACCGGATTTGTTTAGCTCGAAGATATGCGCTCTCCTACTTCGGGTATTAGGATTCATTTTTCTATGAAGATGTGTGCTCTCCTGCTTCATATGACCAGGTTTATTTAGCTCGAAGATGTGCGCTCTCCTGCTTCGGGTATTAGGATTCATTTTGTTTTATGAAGATGTGTGCTCTCCTGCTTCATATGATCAGGTTTATTTAGCTCGAAGATGTGCGCTCTCCTGCTTCGGGTATTAGGATTCATTTTGTTTTATGAAGATGTGTGCTCTCCTGCTTCATATGATCAGGTTTATTTAGCTCGAAGATGTGCGCTCTCCTGCTTCGGGTATTAGGATTCATTTTGTTTTATGAAGATGTGTGCTCTCCTGCTTCATATAATTAGATTTATTTAGCTAGAAAATGTGCGATTTCCTGTTTCGGATATTAGAATTCATTTTACGCGAAGGAAAGTGTTCTACTTAGTTTTCACGAATTTAACTTAAAATTAATGATTATAAAACTCCAATCCGTTATCCTTTAATTTCTATTTTTTTCTTCTATTTTGATTTTAAGAGCATAGAGTACTCATGAGTTCTTTGGTTTTCTTTATCTGTCCATTTGCAGGTGCTAGAAAGACTGAAAGTGTCATTCTCCACGACCAGGGGATTCAACTACTTAATTGTTACATAAATAAAACTTTTGTTGGTTTTAATTGTTTGTGTGTTAAAATAATAACAATTTGTTTGTATTAAAAAAAAAATAAAAAAAAATAAAAAAAATAGTTTATCTTCTTATACTATATACATGCAACACAATTTAATTTAACATCCACATTTAGCAAGAGAAGTTTCAATGGGTGCAATCGAGGTTTTCGACAATTTTTTTTAAAAATAAGCTTTTGAATTGACTAAAGAGGCTGAAGTTTTTTAAACAAGCTCCTCCCCAGCAGGTAATATCATACTGCGATCTAGAATGAAAAATTCCATAGGATCTAGATTTTTAGCAAAAGTTGAGTACAAGTCCTTTGCAGGGAGTAATAATGCCTAAAAGCGTCACGAAAGCTTCTCAAATTATGCGTTCCAAAATCGAAGTCAATTGTAGAGCCCAAGTATTTGAATTCAGTATCACTTTCAAACCTAAAACATTTATTGGTGCAACTATAAGACTACAATGAAAATAACAAGAAAATTTGCACTGTAATTTCGGTTCGAATCTACCGGAAATGATAAGTATTTCAAAAACCCACTTGGTTTCTGCTTCTCATCATATAAAGTCCATCAATATCAAGCTGAAAAATATTGTCGAAGCCACCTGCTCCTGTGGAGTACGAAACCATATGTAAGTAACTGAATAAAGCAAATTCGAGGTAACCCCCGCTTGCTCCTCATATTTCCCCGTAAAGTGTTTTATTAAAGGCAAGAGAAAACCCTTAATTTAAAGTAATTGCTCTGGTTCCCCGTAGACACCATTTGAAATCTAAATAAGGGTGTGCAATCATCCGTTAAATTTTGCCCCTCCCACCCACAGCTACATTTAAATTTCCAACAAGAACTTGAAAAAAAAACCAAAAACGGTCTGCATTGAGTGAGGCAATCGAAATCACCTTCTACATTTTTTCATCCCACAAAAAATCGATCAAAGAACCCATGTGCATCCCTGCGGCTTATGTGATTGGAATATCATGATAACTAGCTCACACATACGCATACGGACCATCTCCAAGTGAAACTTATTTGTTGAATAAATTTCTCACTCGCACAGAACCCAGGGTCATCGATAACACAAGCAGTCATTCATAATGCTGACCCATATCTAAACACAAAAGGAGAAGGAGACAAATCATAAAAACCCGCATACAGATTTCCAATTCAAACAAAATTTATACACACAAACATGTACAATCGAAGCCACAAAACCACTGATGAAACTAAACTACTCTCGGAATTCCCGAATGCCCCCAAAGGACCCAATCTAAATTCCGAAAACACATAACCCTTGTAAGCAAATTTAACAAGAGAAGAAGCCAAAGGAAAAATACAAAAAAAAATAACAAAAAGCCCAAAAAAAAAAATCCCTAATAAAGTAGAGTCCTATTTTTGTGCAAACGATATCATCTTTCGGAACCGCATGTATCGGTACCCCAACATTTGAAAGTATAGTTCACACGACACGCACGTATGAAATACTGTATCAAAAAGATGTGTGTATGTAGGGACTGTATATCTGCCATTAAAGTACTACACGCATTTACATCTAAACGTCCTTGAACTTTGGCCGTAAAATCCAGAAAATGATCCTTAAACCAAAGTCATTGGGCTGAAATGGAATTGAAAGCAATTTCCTTTGGCACCCCACCCCATCCGATGGGTGGGATAAATTCGTTTTGTTTTTTTTTTCAACTACGAAGAATAATAATCGATACTGAGTTGATTTCATAATTTCATTACAATATCGAATTTAGTTGAGCGGGATGGATTATGGTACAGAGGCGAGACACAAACCCACAATTATTTCGATGACAACGCGCACGTAACGAACCCATGAGGCTGGCAAAAGCGACAAAGCGTTTGATTTAGGGCTGTCCCAGGGACGGAAATCACACACAACTTCTACACTCGATTGGGTAATTTTAAGTGAAAAATGTGACTCTGGTACGTGTTTTACTGTTAATGGTTTTCGAGATACGTGGCGATAGATCCTGCCTACTCTAAGTCGCAGATATGATTGTTGCGATCCTAGTTGAGTCGGCCTCTTTTTATAAGTACCGGAGTGTTAGGCATTCATCCGCTGGGTGTTTTCTCAAATTTGTTTTCAAGTCACCGCAATATTCACCTCAACTTGAAGTGGCTACTACTGGGAGTTTTAACAAACGAAACACCTCATGCCTTATGAAAGTCGAGTAAATTGCCGACTAACAATATGAAGGTGTCAGAAAAGCGATAGAGTCTATTACCTTGGAAAGTGGCTTGCCTCCTCGTAGATTTGAGAGCAGTTCAAATTTGTTGTCATCCTTGAAGTACCATAACAAGTGGTGCGCTGTTTTGTTAGCGAATTTTGACGGTGTCATAATCTTAGTGACGTCTACACTGGAGTGTTTCACTGATGGTTGTGTACACATACATAGATATTACTGCGCATTTATTTAAGGGGTGTAATAATGACCAAAGTTGTTTTAGAGGTACTGTAGCTCTAGTAACCGTGACTTCGTCTGCGTAGACTTAGTACTTCAAGTAGCCTATTTTTGTCTCCAAACTTTTATCAATAAAAAACAACTCTGATGATGTCTGGTTTTCTTCAGAGTCAGGCGGCAAGTAATTTGGAGCGGCCTATACATAATATTCTCGGGTAAAATTTGTCAGCGGTTAGAATAGATAGACGGTAGATATTTAGGGAAGGAATATATACAAAGGAAGGTCATAATTGATCCCATCTCCTATTTAATATTGCTTGGTAAAAAACCCAGAAACGTTCTTTGTTTCTTACCAAAAGTACCTATATAGATTTACGATGAACTTAATTAAAAATAAATAAATAAATATTTTGGCGCGACAGGTCTATGGGACCCAAGGCCTAGCTTCTCACAACCATTCGTTTTGTGTGGGTTTTCAATTTTTGGGACGAATGGAAGGGATCTACAATTTTACGCCGAGTCCAAACGGCTAATTGAGAAGCTTATTCATGACAGTTTTACTCTCGGATGTTTGTCAGACGTTCGCAAGAGGTGGCGCAGATGAACTTATACATCTTTAATTAATAAAATATTTTGTTCTCTATACAAAACTCCTATTTTATCCCCCTCAATTTTTTTTTTTGCGGAAAAAAGTTACCTATGTCCTTCTCCAATATCCCAAAAATGTCTGTACTAAAATTCATAAAAAATTTAGCGGCTTAGGCGTGAAAAGGTAAGGTAGGTTATAAAATAAGTATGGATTTGTTAATCTTTAAATAGTGAGTATAATGCTTGCAACTTGCAAGCAATAACGTCGCTAGTAAGACGATGCCGGATACGTTATCGTGATGAATCGACAGGTTTCACTTTCATGTCATAGCTAAGTGGGCATAAGTACTTTATTTTGAAGCTTATATTAAGATAGACATTTTTGGCTTATGCTTTAAAAAAAAATTTTGACAGATACTTGTAACTTAGTCGAAATAACATAAACGACAGAGGTTCACTCTACTATCGACTTTATTACGAAGTACGCCATAACTTGTGCAGATTTCCCACGCACTAGCTACTCAGTGTTAGTTTAGTTTAATTGACTATTTATTTCAAAAAAAAAAAGATTGCGTAGTGCGTTGGTTACGTAACTGTGTTATGGTTTCCAGCCTCGGTTATCATTTAAGAAGCTTAACAATTATTCAACTATAACTACATTCGCTCCAAATAAACTGTACCGAAATTCGGTGAGGATGGGGAATATAGCGATGAAGTGGTACACGTACAGACGTACACGTCCTCTGGTTCTCGAGATTAAACAAAAGTAGGAGTTTTGGGCGATAAGGTAAACAATTTTAACTTAACATACTTCGCCCCTTGTCAGTTAAGTTACTCGTGAGAAAATAAGTTGAATTGTTGAATACCTACTGCAAACTAACTATCTAATTTAATTTGGTGTATAGTGTGCCCTGAATTGAGATGATTCGGCTTTGTTCACAAATTGTTTGTAAATCCTTAGGCCTGTTTTCTCTCGTACTCGAGCTCGAAAATTTTAATCGCATTGGAATGCGAGTTTCTTTCAACTACTTGGATATTCTGCCTTTCTTCATCCCCATGCTTTTTACCACAATGTTGAGATGCAGTTTAAGGGTATCCAGAAAAAGGGGCTCTACTGCAAGTAGCTGAACTAAAAAATTATGTTTCTAAAAGGGCTTTGAAGAAGCTTAAAATAAGTTTCTAAGCAGCCCGTAGATGTTCAAAGCGAGCTATTCAATTTTCTGAGTACCTATGCGGATACCGTCCAGCTCCAGGGAAAATGTCGACCAGAGCATTGGACTTGCCATCATTGGTTAGGTATACCTACAGCCTACACTCCTTACAATCGAACCGAAAACAAGTTTCATTATAAACCACGCGTGACGCGATCGGAACCCTGTGATGGGCCACAATAAGTTTACTAAAAATACGAAAACTAAGACAGGAAAAATCATCTGAGAAACCTGAAAAATTCTTTCACTGTTTGCAGTAGGTATCGTTACGGAACACCGAACTGAGGTCAACGATTATCTTACGCGGCACGTACATATGCATACTATAGAAATAACGGGTGATTTTTTAAGAGGTTTAGAACTTTAAAAAAAAAAAAACCCAAAAAATTCGAAAAAATGAATGAAATATTTATTTGAATCGATATTTTGAACCTTGCAATTTAATGTTTAAAGATAATTTCATGCAAATGTTGACCGCGGCTGCGTCTCAGGTAGTCCATCCGCTGAGTCCAATTTTGGCATACTCTTTCACACATATCGGCCGGTATCTCACGAATGAATGCATGGATGTTGGCTTCCAGTGCGTCAATCGAAGCGGGCTTGTCCCTATACACAGCCTTGACATACCCCCACAAAAAATAATCTAATGGTGTCAAATCGCACGATCTAGGCGGCCAATTGACCGGCCCGAAACGTGAAATTAACTGTTCACCAAACTCGCCTCGCAATTGCGCCATTGTTTCGCGTGCTGTGTGGCATGTGGCACCGTCTTGTTGAAACCACATATCATGCAAGTCAAGAACTTCCATTTCGGGCAAAAAAAAGTTTGTTATCATCGCTCGGTAGCGTTCACCATTGACAGTAACGCTGCGATTCGCATCATCTTTGAAGAAGTACGGTCCAATGATGCCACCGCCCATAAACCGCACCAAACTGTGACTTTTTCTGGATGCATTGGTAGCTCTTGCAATGCTTCTGGCTGATATTCAATCCAAAATCGACAATTCTGCTTATTTACGTGCCCATTGAGCCAAAAATGAGCTTCGTTCATAAAATGGAAGCAGCGCGCGATGAACATTTCGAACCGAGCACGAATTTTGATAGTAAAATTCAATAATTTGCAAGCGTTGTTCATTTGTAAGACGATCCATGGTTAAATTGCAAACCAAACTGAAGCTATTTGACAGTGACACAAGGTACTAAACACACGTCAGCTGTCAAAACCAGTGTTGCCAAAACCAAACCAGCTAAAAAATCACCCTTTAGATGGACAGACAACGCAGTTGTATACACAAAATAACCACAACCCATTCTGGTATTGAAAGTTTCATATGACGGCTTGCTATCGGGGAAGCTCATGATATCGCGATTTTAGTCGTCACTAAAGACATGAATATAATGGCTGCGACCAAGGAGTCCTTAACTAGCGTATAAAAAAACGAAGGCTGTATACTATACCGACTACCGAATCAAAGTCATACAGTCATTATCTAGGGGTAGTACTAAGCCATAGCTTTATATATGACCTCATATCCAAACAACTCTATATTGAAATTGGCAACAACAATCGACTGCGAGGTCAAAGTATCTGTGACGAAAGGCAAAGAGAACAACCAGCCGAGATACAATTCCGAGAACGAGTGCCAACGGTTGTGGAACACCTTACAATATTTTTAGTGGAGATGTTAATTGCAGGCGAACACTGAATAGTGGGGCAGTTGAATGACCTTACTCAAGTTACAAACAAGCCATACCCTGCCATTATTGTGTACCTAGATAAAGCCCAGGACACAGAACAATTTCATCTTGAATGCCAAAAATACATATTGTGTGGGCCCTTTCTTCTCCAGGTGTTTGAGAAAACTCAGAGAAAAGAGATTTCCAGGTCGAGGCATTAGAAGAGGTGAGGTTGGATCAAGGCTTGAGCCAAAAATTATCCCATAACACACGACTTTTAAAAAGGTCTTCCTTTACTGCGTTCTCAATTCGAATTAGAAGTATAGACTCTCACAGGTCTATTCTTTCTTTATTTCGTTAAATATTCTTCTATTCGCTTCTCTTAAAAAATATTCTGCAGGACTCCGCAAATAGCAAAAGCCCGAACAGGCCTTTAATATTGCTATTTGCAGCGGGTTTTCGAATTGGGACGGATCGATTTTGGCAACATGTTGTGGACTTGTTGTGTCTCGCAGAGGTGCCGTAAATTGGCCACCAGGATCGGTCACAGGTCTTTTCCAATAAGCCGACCTATTCGGGAGAGAAGTTAAAAATTCGACCACTTGGATCCGTGCGACCGTGAACGGACATTTGAACAATGATATAATATTCCGTACGTATAATGGATAACATGAGTCTTCAAATAAAAACTAATTTCTATAATACCTCACCCACAGTTTCTTTAATTCCATTTCAACATCGACCCTTACCCTAGTGGAAAATTCTTTAATTATATGGTCAAGTACTAATTGAAAGCAAAAATTCTAACGGAAGTATCTTTTTTCTATTTTAGTTCTTTGTACAATACATCTTTATTCAAATGTCTTATAGCCACTCACTCTAGATCTTAAATCGACTCACGTTTCACGTATGATGCATGATACTAGAAATTTCATCTACGCATTTTTGTTTGTCAATTACTCGTATGCCCATTCAGTTGGAAATACGAAATGAGGAAAATAATCAGCCACCATACATCCCACTTATTTTTTTATCGAAAGAGGAAAGTTCACGCCCATTCCACACAGCAAAAAGAAAATCCTTTAAGCATCTCGCACATTTAGACACACAGTGGACCAAGGAAATTTAAAAGGAATGCTTTGAAAGGATATCCTAATCTTCCTTTTAATTATCGCATCTTGTCATCTTATCGACTTTTTCGGGATCCCATTTCCCTTTCCTTTCAATGCGATCTGACAAATGCGAATAGATTATCATACAACACGAGACCAGTGTTCACGATGATAGCTCTTTAGGGAATATAACAAATTAAGGAATTGAGAGGAAGTGTTTCTAATGTCCGCTGTCATTGTTGTTTCCCTTTTCTTCAACACGTTTTTTCTTCCTCTGTATCTCATTTACAGATTTCCCTGGGAAATTAAAAGAAAACACAACTGTAGAGAACAACAACAATAAAAAAAGAAAATACAACAAACAAATGAAGAACCCTTGACTGTTTCGCTCGCCGAGATTAAATCTAAAAAAGACGAAGGAGAGTATAGCAAACTAAACATAACGCGAAAGGAAATCTAAATCATTGCATATTTAATTTGCACTTTAATTTAGTTTTAGTGGAAGCATTGCATGACGGGGGGAATAGTACGACAAGATGTATAAAAGCAGGATAAAATATAAAGGCTTCCTTTTGCGATTATGTTGGTGTGCGAATTAGTACGATGAAAGCGCAGAACAAATGGTTTCCTTCCGGTTTTTGTTATTTTTTTTTCGTATCTTCATCCAATTGTATCGTTTGTTTTCTTTTTTTTTTAGTTTTTTCTTCTTTCTTTTTTTTTTCTAGTGCGTTTTTCCACAAGGGAAATCAAGATCCGAGGACTTCCTTTCTATGTATCTGTATAGTTTGATAGGAGCTATACATAGAAGCTGGAGAGGATAATGTTTATGTTTCATTTTTGAAATAATCAAATAGCTTTTTGAATGGGATGCTAAATATCTCAACCGTTTTTTGTCAATTGGGTTTTTTTTTCGTATATATTCGTTGGCTTGTGTACTGACAGACAGGAGCAAAAACGACTTTCATTTGTTTAATGGCCATAGTTTTGCTTTCTTATCCGTGGCCGATGTAAGTTTTCTTTTGATAAATTGGATTACTTGGGTTTTGGGTATTAGTATTGAAATTTATTGTCACTTTTTTGTTAAACAGTTTTTCCTATAAGACGGAATCCCGGGGAGATAAAAATCTCATTTAAGGAACACATACATAAATGGAATGAACCGTAATTCCCCGAAATGATGGCAGAGTTAAATGAATTCTGAAATGTGTCCACTCCACACTCGGTTTTTTTTTTTTGAGAAACTAGCTATACACATTAAAAAGACGAAAGAAATCTAATGCTATCCCCAGTGCACTTAGGTATGAATATTAAAAAAATTGGGAATTGAATTTTATTTGTTTTTAATGATTTACATTAGATCTTTAACAGTATAGACTTTAAGCCTTTGAAATTGTAAAACTTAAAATAATAAAATAATTCATTTTAAGAACAAACATTAAAACAAATATGAAATTTTGCCGAGAAGACTTCGTGCTAGATATATGTTGATGGGGACCTCACCTACTTAAGAATACCTAATCAGCCAAAAATATAAATAGCTGCTCCTCGAATTGCCTGATTTCTCGCAGTTTGCTTATGAAAAGGAGTAAGGAGTAAACAAAATAATTGGCGCCCAGAACTGTTAAATTAAATCTTGGCTGAAAAAAATATAAGACCGATTAAAAATTGAAATTAAGGATTCAGTTTTTGCATAAAAGTCCCGCAGCATTTTATTGATTAATAATTTATTTACGTCAAGTTTAATTTTTAAGATAATTATGCATTTAGGTTTTTTAGGGTTTAATAAAAGTTTATTGTGTGGGGCCCATCCTCGTTCATTCCAAGCTAGCAGCTAAGGCAGATTTTTGCGTCGTCAGCATAGGCACATATGAATTCCAGAGTATGAATACACTGAACAGTACTGGTTCGGGTATAGATCCATGTTACACTTATGACAATAATTTTAGAAAACAGAACGAGTTCTAACCAACGACGATGACAGCTTGTCTCCGATCAGAAATATAAGACATCGTTAATGAAGCAGCACTTTGAAGCAGCACTTTCTGAAAAACACATTTATTTTTTAAAAAATGATACTCTAGTTATTGATAAAAATAAAATACACTAGCTTTGTCAAAATCGAGAGAAATCAAAACAATGTGTAATGTCGTAATTTGCAGCATCTGTTTATTTTGCTGGGCGAAAAGACTAAAATCTTACTTTCGAAGAGAAAGATGGACGATACTATCGGAAGGAGGTTCTGGAAGAGCATGTTTCGCTACTTGAGCTATGGTTGCCAGATCTGGCAATATTGTCAGATATGTCATTGAAAAATTTGTCCCAAATGTCTTACAACCGTGTGAACATACAATTTTGTCTGACAATATTTGCAGAAAAGTCATTGCCAGATTAAACACAAAATGTAATCATTGCCAGACGCTTGGGACATTTGTAGACTCATTTGCTATTGTCAGATGTGCTGTGCTTATCACATCTGCAAATTTTTCATTGCCAGACAAAATTTGTTCATATTTGATTGAAATAAACGATGTTTCCGTGTTAATTTCTTTATATTTTTCGAATACGTTGACAAAGAAGAAAGTTTAAAAGAAAAGGATTTTGTGGTGAAGAGTTTTTGAGGAGTTTGCTTCATGTGTGTGTGGTAATTAATCCTCCTCGCTGTTTCCAATACGTACGGCCAAAACAGTTGCAAGTGAATCTTTTTGTTCCAATTCGTTTTTATTTTTCTATTATTTCACCTTTCTCAACAAAAAGTTCAGTTGCCCAAATAAAAATAAAACATTTTTAATTTGTCTGACAATGCCTGTCAATTGCCACTACGACATCTCTCTATTAAATTAGATAGATCTATTTCGGGCCCAATTTTCATTTAGTTGAAGTTACCCATCTGAAAATCTTAAAATTCTTGTGTATATAATAAAACTTTAGGCCCCCGTGTGGTTTTCAAAAAAAAAAACCGTTATTGAAAGATGGCCCGCAACATGCTTTTCAACTCATCTCTTATTCAAAATGGTTGCCAAACTTTTTTTCGCTCTAAAACGAATTATAAAAGCGGGGCAACCCCTAACCCATACACCAAACCGAATATTTGATCCGCAAAACATAAAATTTAACTCTACGGACTACATGGACATATTTTTTTGGAATGAATGTCAAATTACTTGCCTAGCTGAATTGACTGATGATGAACTGCCATTGCTGGTGCAAAGAAAAGAACTGAAAATACCGGAATTTTCTTGTCACACGCAAAGTGTCGAAAGATTCATCAAATATGTGACTGAAGAAACCAATTTGTTATTGGAGCATAGCCGAGAAAAGAACTTATAAGAAATAAAATCGAGTCACGAAGCAAATACCTTCTTTTGATTTTAAGGGCAATTTTCAATGGAAAATAGTTTTTCTCAATTTAAACACATTTTTTAAAGTTATTTGTTTTGCTTAACTTTAACTTTAATTTAATAAATCAAGTCAATGAATTAAAATAAAAAAAATAAAAGAAAGTAGGGACATATTCAGAATATACTCGTTAATACCTACGCAACTTTTGATATCGCTTTCGATAAAATTTGTTTTCTTCTTAGTAAACTTATAGCTCTGTGGGACCTACCCTTACCTATAAAGCATTCCTTATAAAACCACAAACCCTTTGAGTGTCTCAATTTTCAATTAAAAACTTGTCCTCATTGTAAAATGGAAATCTGCAATTTAACATGTAGTCTGGAGCAGTAGGATGAAATTTATATTTACATCCAGGTTCTTGAAAAATCAATCCTCATTTTCAAACAATACCTTGCAATATTTTCTCAATTGAACAATGTTCTCGAAATCCTTGAGCGCATCTGTAAATCATTGCGTGCTTAAAACACATTCCTATTCCATAGACAATAACTCTTCACAAATTCTCATCAATCACTGTTGTAGATATACGTATATTTCAGTCGTACGAAATTGATATTCCTGTCAATAAACGCATATAGTTACTCGTACGTACGCACTCATATACAAATGACGCGCACGGCATCGCATTCAAATGCAAAACAAAATTACACAATTTCCGCCGCTGCTCACAGTCCCATACTTGCGCCACCACAATGTTGGTATTCATTATTAACAACTTAACATACATTAGGATTTCTCATCATAATCACGCAAAAAAAGAAAAAAAAAATCATTTTGACAGTTCTCGGATGGATGGGGTAGTATCTACCTACAACACGGCACCACATAAATCCTAATAAAAAATGGGTCTCCCCACTTTCCTATACATTTCCCACCCGACAAACGGAGGTTGTTTTTTAGGTAAAAAATGAGCACACAAAAGAAATAAAAGCACTAATGTTAGCGGAGATAGAAAATGGAAACACTTTCGCCCATCTACTTGGGGTGGTTACAAACACACACTCCAACACAGAACCAAATCACGCAAAGGACGGTACACAGAAGCACCCCATTTCATGACAAATTACCAAAAAAAAATAAAAAATAAAATCGAAATAGGAGGAAAAACACAACATAATTGAAAATCCTGAATGTAGGTTTACCTTCAAAAAAATTTATCTGTTCATGGTTTTTCGCAAAAAGTAATTCCTCAAATTTTTCACTGCTGCCAATATGTGCGGCTATTCCTTGAAAGGATGCAAAACAATAATGAATGGAAGAAAACAAATAACAGCACGGAGATGGATGGTGAACACAAAATGCTAGCACACAACCATTCAGGATTTAGGGCGCACAATATCGTTTTGTTTTTTTTTCTCGTTTCATTATTTACTGTGCTTTCGAATACAACAATGCAACAAACTTCAATGGCGATGCATTTACAACGGCACTGAAAGGATGGTTAATGAAAGTAAAATGCACACCAAAACAAAAAAATTGTTTGTTTAACTATGACGAAGGGATATTGTGCTTTAAGGGCTAAATCGGAATCTATTTTTCATTTGGGCAGGCGGCGTTTTTAAACGGAAAAAAATGTAGTTTGTGTAGTGGAATCTATGAACTTTTAAAGACGTGCAAGACTGGGTCGCACAAAACTTTCCATTCGATTCAATGACTCGTTGAAGTCTTCGATACAGTAGATAGATTGCAGATCGATAATAGAGTGCACATCGAAGTGGAAGTTCCGGACCTGTCTCCTTATTAACACAAACGAAAATATTGTGTCATTTGCATCAAGTCAGTACACGACTGTTTATATAAACTAGTACCGCCCGTGGTCGAAATTCGACCAATTTTGTCTGTAGATAAAGTATCTAACGAAATCCAACTTGTTTTTTTATATAATTCATTTATTATTTATTTTTATTTATTTATATGCTAAATCTTAATTCATATACCTTTCCGCTATGAAAAAAGAATGGAAAAGGGTAAAACATTAATTTCGTTTCCATAGTAACAGCTCGCAGTTAACTATGCAATGCCCCTGAAATAACATTTTATGATTGCTTTCTTTTAGGGGTAATTAAATTGCATACCTTTATAGGTTAATGAGACTCTCCAACAGGTTCTAATCTAAGATGATTAAATTCGTTACTATGGAAACATGACGGCTACAAATTGAATGGCAACAAAATGCTTTCGATTAACTGCTAAGCATTTTGTATGAAAATTGGTTCTTTCGGCATTCGAACCGGGGACCCCTCGCTTAGTACCGCAACCGCAACACACTACCACTAAGCGACTGCGCCGGAAATGTTTACTAGCATATCATTTTAAAACATTCGTATTAGTTAGTTTTTCAAAAGAGTTTTTTTTTTATTTCCCACAAAAAATTAAATTGCTACCTAAATTAAATTTTGATGCAAGGTCCTCAATTCACATCTGTAAAGTCCGACGAATGCCGCCCAATTGCGTGGCCCGATGTCCGGTTGATACTCCGGGGTCCTCTGCGACTTCTTCAGCCACAGCTGCAGAACGACTAATCCGTCTAGACCTAGCACCATATCATATTGTCGTCTAAGCGAGCGGCAAAACGTCGTTATGTTTGCCCAATTGTGTCGGGCGACCGGGAAATCTACGCCGAAACTTATCCTGCGCCAAGACACACCGACGAATTGTTTCACAAAAAAAAACGAGGCAGTTACCTACTCCGCGTTCTTTAGGAGTAAGAGCTATTCATTCTTTAGTTGCAGATTGTAAATTGTTTAATGTTTACTTCACATAATGTCAAAGTTCAAATTTGCCGCAATTTGAAAAAAATTATAGGTAGCATCTTCCAATAGGCTGATGACTTTTGCCCCACCTTACAGTTCAACTTGAACTTCACTTGCTCCAGCGTCAAAATGTGTATTTCAGAGAGGAATTTAAACAAGCGGCTGCTCCAGTAGTTTCTCGACAGAAAACAAAATTATCCATGGAAAAGTGCAATAGAAAAAGCCCAAAGAGACAGCGTCGGACGCATAGGTGCACAAATTTCCCTGGAATATGTTCAAATTTTGAACCCATTAATAGGTCAATTTGTTGTGGTTCCAAACGAAAATGTTGCTTCCAGCACTCACCAATTTAATTTGCTTCTAATTGCGGACACAAAATTTCTATCCAAAGCGAAGCACACACCAACACATTTCCATCCCTACTGACCAACCACAGACACCTATACCTGCCTGGTCGTTCTCGCATAGGTATACACACAACCAATTAATTTAATCTATTAACAGGCGCAGAGAAATTCCATCTCAGCTAAAATTGTCTCCCCAAATAGCCTGTGCCTGACTAGTGAACCGAAATACTTCGTCCAGTCATCCGGACGGCCATCTTAATGAGAGTTTACCTCTGAATCTAATTGATTGCACAGTTTGTGTTACTTTCATTATTGCTGTTGCCATTGCCTATGGATTTAATAACTAATTGCGAATCTACTTCACCGCAACAACTCACATAAATTGTGTCCCTCTCAAGCGACGTACAATCGTGAAATCTCCCCGTAACAATATTTACAGTCACTAAGGCGGAAAATCGTCCCTAATTTCTTTCGAATCTCACTCCAACGAATGGCATAAAAAGGACACAAAATAGAAATTATATCAACTTCCCCTAATGCCCAACCACACCCAGCGAAACAGAAATCTGGCAAACAAAAAGACAAACATACAACAAACATCAAGCGAAATGAAAAAGCAAAGCAAAAAAAAAGTTAGAAAATCCTCAAAAAGCAGCACACGCTAAAAAAACGTGCTTATCAGATTGAAAAGCGAATAAGGGACACCTCGCCTCGCCCAGAGAAGAATATTTCATTTCCAGCTAAAAACAGTCAGACCCATCATCGAGGCAGCAAAAATAAAAAAAAAATGTATAAATAATTTCCAGAGTGCTTGACTCGACGACGTATAATTTGTGAGTTTCCACTCCGAGTAGCAATTAGTGGATATATCGCCCATTTTGGTGATGTTATTACCGGGATTTGTGTTGTGCGTACTCATTTCACAAACGACCAGGACTACTGGTCCTTGCAAACACAAAAATAACGCTTTGGGAATGAAATCGCTGCCGCGAGAGATTGCTGGTTGCCAAATGACTAGGTGGCAGTGGGGTGGCGCACATTTTCATTAATTGTGTAATTGTTCAGCATCCGCTGATTTATAGTGCGATTTAGTTATTTATTTTCGAGATCTTTAACTGCTGCTTTGGGGTTTTGTTGGAGCGCTGATTACAAATGGGGCCCATGGTTGCCAGGGCAGCTAATCGCAGTCGGCTGGTATGGGTATTTTTAACGTGGTTTAAAAAAAAAGTGCACATGCATGCGGATTTTTTACGTATTTGGTTATTGTTTGTGTTTCCATTTGAGTGAGTGATATTGCTTTTTGGTGTATATAGATCCGTGAGCAAATTAATTTTCCATAGGTAGTGTTACATTTACATGTGGAATTTTCAGAAAGCGTTCAAAAAAGGACTCCCAAACCCAACTTAATATTTTCATTTCTTTTTTTATAGTTTACGCGAGTTTATAATGATTAAAGAAATACACATTGTACCTATATATTTGTAAATGAAATTCTGGTAAAAACAAATTCTCTTTAAGACACAACAATCGTAAAATAAAAAAAACATCCAAAAAAAATAAAGTGCACGACTGGGTCGCATGAAACTTTCTCGTTCATATTAACAGCTTGGTTGGTTGCTTTTAATTTTTTAGTTATAAAGGTAAAAAACTTGAAAGCGATACTAGATTAAACAAACCGTACACAAAATTAATTACTTTTTGATTAAACAAATTCATTTCAAATAGCAGTGTGAGGCTTAAGTTCTGAGTAAAACTCAGTTTTCAAAAGTTCTTGTAAAAACGTTTAAAAAACACCAACGGCACAACTCACACGACTTTTGAGTACAAGGACAGCCTAGCAGAGATTTACAAACTGAATATGGGATCTTACTAAGAATACATACTTATGTTATCATAAAAATGTATTTTTATCAAAATCGTCAGAGCGGTTTTTGGAAAATTATGTACACAAAATAGCAACTAATATTGCATTGCTTTGTTCAAAAAATACTCTTGCTTAACCGATTATAAGGTATTGTTCCGGACGTAGGCCTTTCCTGGTTTTTAAACTAATTTTTATTCAAACCAAAAGTGCCGTTTTCAAGATATGAACAGTTTATTTTTAAAGTAGCGTTTTCGTTGGTGATTTCGAATGCAAAATTAAGTACACATTAACTTTAAAAAATTCATTTTACTATAAGTGCACACTTGGTCAAAATCGTTAAACCAGTTTTTTTTTTAAATTACGTTTTTTCAAAAATCTACTGTGCAAAAACTTAGATTGAAACTAAGTTCGCTGTCATGTTGGGAATGACGATATTAAAATAAGAATGAATTTTTATTAAAACCTTATGGATTATTTTAAAAATAAGTCCAATTTTCAAAAGCCGCGAAAAACTGGGTATGGTATGCAGCAACGTTGACCCCACCTACCTTAGTCCAAATATAAATATTGGATGAATATTGAGCTTGTTTAAAACCATTACATGGGAGGTACCGTTTAAAATAGGATTAACAAAAACTCCAACCGCCCAGTCGTCTAGGCTGTAGACCTCAGGAGCAGACGGACAAAATTACGAGATCCATTTTTTTGAGTTCCTCAATCATCGTTATGTCAGAATTGATTAAAATCTCGAGTTAAAAATTTTGAACGAATACAATTTCTTTCTCTTACTAAAAATAAATAAATAAATATTTTGGCGCGACAGGTCTGTGGGACCCAAGGCCTAGCTTCTCTTACTACGTGTACGTAAAATCAAATTATTTAAGGCACATTTTTTGTGCAAAGTCTGACAAAATATATGAACTATCATCAATACAAGATGGAAAAAGATGCGTTCAGAAAGATTTGTTTGAATGGCCTTAACCATTTTGAATTACAGGAAAAATATAATTTTTATATTTCTTAAAAGGAGTCCAATTTCACTGATTTTCAAACAGATGAGTCCTGGAGCCAAGCCTTTAAGAAATTAATCTTTAAGCGTCCCGACGGTAACGTTGCCCTTAGGGTGCTTACTTAATAAGGTGGCGCTATGCTCCGAGGTGAAGATGGAGCCTCAGCCATTATGCCTTCCAGTCCCCTTTTGATTGAGAGCTCCACCTAAAGCGAGGTCCTCCAAAAATGCCCCTGAGTTGGAGTTGAAGGGCACTTCTACACATCGCCTATAAGTTTCCTATCAATCTCATACTACTGGTCGCTGTACAGCTGGTATAGATCGGGTTTCTAAAGTTTTGTTTCCCTTCAGTTCAGTCGCCATCGCCATTAACAGTGGAGGAGCGTGTGTTTGCCGTCGAGGCGTCTTTTTTTAACGAAGAACCAGCGTGCCTTCCGAAATAGCTTCAATGCAAACTCGCCCTTGTTACATGGGTCACTACGTCAAGACAAACCGTGAGTAAGACAAGACATAAGAGATAAGACTGGTGTCCGTCAGCCCATCAAATCGCTTGAGAACTTTGAGGCAGTCAGAGCTTCAAACTTGTGTCTTCCACGATTTTATGAACTGGACTCAGGGGACATTTAAAAATATATAAGTCATTCTGTAGCCCGAAACCAACCGATAAAGATTTATGGCAATAATTAAAGTTGCCCTTTCAATAGGAGTCCCTGAATGCTCGTTGGGTTGCCGATATTGTCACAGTCGTTTATTTCTTTTTAACACTTCTTTATGTCTTCTCCTACTATTAGTTGTAATTTACTGCTAATGAGCGACATTGCACAGGGAGTACAATAAATCCCTGCTCTCACCTGTATTATCTGGAGGGATGCAGAGTAGCAGTTTTGACATTCGCTACGTGTGACGGATAATTAGTTGTCGTCCCCCATCTTGGGTAATTCTTTCATAAGTCGGGCGAGTGAAAAGATTTAAAACAACTGAAAACCCCTCAGCGAACAAGAACAGCCCTTTCGACGGTCCCATATACAGAGGGATTTTGTGTTTCTTACGAATGATAGATAGAAAAATACGTCTCATTTGTTATACGCTAAACCTGCAAGCTTCTACCCTGCGTCACAATAATTTATTTGGGTAATTTTCCTATTTAGGACCGACATTACAGACGACACTTAATCAAGTTATTTTCCGCTTTTAATTGCACAGCAGGTCATTTACAACTCATACCCAGTTAGGGTGCACTTAGAAAGCCTAACCTACATTTCAAGCACCAAGCAGGTGGAAACTAAAATATAAATACCTAAGCATATATATAAATAGAGCAAGGTGCACCTACTTTTTTTAATTTCAAAAATACTACCTACGGTATTTTCCTTTGGATTAAACAAGGAATGCTATCCATTCCGTCATGCTAATTAGAAAAAAAAAGAAAAAGAAATCCACATTTCGTTGTTTCCGTGCCATTATTTATATTCTTTTCGTTATGCACTTTCTTCAAAAATAATTAAAGCAACGAGTGCTCTTATTTCTCCTTTTAATTTTCTTTTATGCTGGCTAGGCGTACCTTGCCTGGGCTATTTTTCTGACATGCAATGCGCTGCTACCGCTGGATATAAGTCTATCCAAACTGAAAGGAAAATAGCAAAAATCCAAAAGCGCTTTGAGCAAGGATTATATTCTGCGGGCGGTTTTTTTAAGGAGACATTTTCCTTCCTTTACGGTGCACTTTTTATTTTCTTGGCGTCTAAAAGTATTTATTTGCCGGAGCAAAACTACACAGGGTTATAGCTCTTTTCTGCATGAAGACTCTGCTGGTGAGGGTTTTTTTTTATACAGACAAAAATGAAAAATGTTAATACTGTTAATGGGGTATGCTCTGGAAGAGTGGTTACTACTGAAATCTTAGTTTTAATTTATGTAGACGTTTATATGTTTTTATTGTCCTCAGAGGTTATAGTCAACAACACTATTACTGTAAACGTCAATTTAAAGATAAAATTTAAAGTTTTAAAATTTTGTGTATATATTTTTTTTATATTTCAGCACAATGAGGATATCCGTGTTTTATCCAGTGCATTGAAGGAAAGTGGTATGGCTGAAATGATCTTTCAACACTTTTAAAGGTTGACACTGATAGCTGTGCCTTTGAATTTGAACTAGGACTTCACTTGACCCATATCTAAAATCTAGTTTGAAAAGAGTTCGAATTGAATAGTGATCATGGAAATTCTTACAAAATGATCTTACAAATAGATCGACAAAAAAGAACTCCTCACACTCTAGCCATCCCGCCCGTCTAGGTTACATTTTTTTTCGTCGGAAAAATAACCTTCCGCCAATCTTTTGTGCTGATTCCATTTTGTACATCCCAGCTCATATGATCTTTCGCGAAACACAAGCGCTGCTTCTTCCTTGCGTCATAATGTGGTGGTTTTATCTTAAGTCACAAAGTCATCGTTTTCTAATTAAAAGTGATCAGTTTTCCATTGCAGTTTACTTCATGGATAAAGTTTATTTAGAAGATCGCAAATATAATGTTCTCTTTAGATTCTCCGTCTCTAAATCAGTCATTGCGTTCTCTGGTGTACCAAAGGGCAGCTTGGACCTTTAATCTTTAACTTGACAATTAATGATGCAGTACTTGTCCTTTTACCCTCTGACCTTAAGATTTACGCAGATGATAATTCTCTAAACATATATCTTACAGTTCTGACTCTCTCTTTCTCTCTCTCTCTACAAACTGACCTTAACCACTTCAACACTTGGTGTCAACACAATCGTTTAGAGCTTAACGATAAAATGCCAAGCTAACCCTCGCAAACGTCATTAAGATCTTATTACATTAACAACGAGTCAGTCTCCATCTCCACTGTTTCATCAATTCGTGATCTGGACATTACTTGCGACAATTATCTTAACTTTCGTCATCACATCGACAACATTATTAGCAGAGCTAACTCTGCACTCGGCTTCGTTAAACGTTGGTCAAAGGAGTTGGAGTTCTCTAACCAATACGTTACTTGTCTTATATGACATTTGTTAGAACACTACTCGAATATGCCAGACAGGTCTGGTCACCATACCATAAAGTACATATTATGAGAATCGAAGCCGTCCAGCGTAGATTCATTCGTTTTACTTTACGTGGGCTTGATTGGGATGACCCTCACAATTTACCTCCCTACGAGAATCGCTTAAAGCTGCTTATTTCGCTGATATAGTTTTTTTGTTCATCAATTACTATCTGGGAACATAGATTACTCTCATTTGCTGCATCAGATGTCTTTAAAGACTAATCCTCGTCATTTAAGATATTTCACCTTCCCCATCACCGTATTGACTATGGCCAGCACTAGCCTTTAACAAGAACGCTTAGCAAATCATCCATGTTTCCTTACGTATTTGACTTAAATTGCACCAAATCAATTTTAAAACATACCCTCCACAAAATACTTTAACGCTGATTATCCCATTCCTCAATAGCTATAATTCGTTCAAAATGTATTATCTTCCGTAAGCTTAATCTCTCCTATACAAACATTTTATATTTTGTTGTTAACAAAATAGTCTCTCATTGACTAAAGTTGTCGATTATACTTATAAAAAATGCCTCCTTCTAATCTTATGACTTGCAGTGTATTGTTAAAAGGCGCTTAATTTAATTTGTTTGATTAATAAAACTATATACAGGAGATATTTTACATATTTCAAACATATTAGGACAAATATGATTGCGTATTTACCACTTTTGGATATCATTAACATCGACTGCATGTGCACATTTTTCTTAAATAACTGATGAAAATTGGTTCAAAATGTTACTATTTTCTTTCTTGTTTATTTTTTATAAACATTTTAAGCAAATGTGCTTACACTAACTCGTAAAAAAAATACTTACCACATGTAACGAATAAAATTAAACTCAACGGATAAAATTGTATGAACGCTTTACGCGTAGTGACATTGCAAGATTAGGTGCGAGTGTGTTGGTGCGTGACATTTGTCAATACGAATTTCTATTTAACAATACTAACGCACCTAATCTTGTCAGCTCTGTAAAAATAAAGTTTGTAGGCAAATAACTGTAAATCGACAGAAGTTGGGGGTCTCAGTATTTTCTCTGCTATGAATATTGTCCCTTCTCGTTACGTGGAGCTCTTTACCTACGCGAATTAAAATAATATCTAATTTCACAAGTTATAAAGGTGCCATCCTTCTCTATTTCTCATCGACTTTTTATTCTATTTAATATTTAATACCTACCTTTCATAATATCGCATCTCTCTTTTTGCGTTCCACTTTCATTTCTGCGTTCTACATTTTTTCAAATCAATTGTACCTAAGTCTTTTTTTTTCCTTTTCATTTTGTAATTTAGTTCTAAGTCGCTTGAATTTAAATTTATATTAAAACTATTTTAAAGTTCTAAGTACTATACAAATATTAACTTAATGATTTTTTTTTTAGATTAAGATAGATTTTTATTTATGTACTCTAAATATTATACAGCAATTTTTTTTTTAAATCTGCCTGATTGACAACAATGATATTTTTTTTTAATGTACTGTATAATATTATCTTAATGTAAATAAAATATCTTAATGCAATAAAACAAATAATTAAATTGAATTGTAAGGTACAACCCAGACTGTTATCCTAATCCATGTCCTTACAAAAATTTTCCTAGTAAATGTACATTTGCTATACGCAATAAAAATAATCTTATCTTCCAAGTAATGGTGCACTATATTTGTTAGTTCTTTTGATATCAATTCGATGAGTGCTTACAATCCACTATAAAATCTGAGTCTTTTCCAATCACTATGTAGAATTTTACAAAAATCTCTTGGAGGGTGGTTTTCCACCTACCTTCCATTTGCAATGGCCTGAAGTGACCCACATTAAAAATGCAATTGAGTCACCTTGCCACGGCTATATATTTAAATGAATCTTTATTCACTCTTGTAAGAAGTTAAAGAAATTCAATTAAATAAGTGCATAATAATTGGCTGAGCGACGTCAAGTCGAGCACAAAACCAACATCAGACATTTTTAAAAATGTTACCCCCGCCGAATCCAATGAGAAGAATACCAAAAAGCAGAAATGATAACAATATCTGCAATGGAATTGATCTTTGCATAGATAGTTGAATTCCATTTCATTCTGCGAATACATAAAAGACCTCCTTGAGGACATTAATTTGCATGAGACCACAAATAGCGAGGTTTTCATTCCTTTATCCTTCGGAAGAAGTTCTTTTTTTCGCGCTTTCAATTCTTTGCGTTTTCTTCGCTTGAAATGCTTTAGATAAAAATTGGAAAAATGAGCAAAAGAAAAGAAATTAATTCCGCTTCCTGGCATTATGCTGACAATTCGTTCATTAGACGAGTTCAAGGAGGGAAATGGTTATCCCGTTTTTCGCTTATAGCATTTTTGTGATTTGAATGGAAACGTTCTTCTTGAAGAGTTATGATATGAATATCTTAAAATGTTTTTTCACAATAATTAATATTGTGCTTGCATTTGGGTCTAGCTTTGATTGCTAGTTGACATTTTTAACATTACAAGTACAACGGTCGATAGGTCCTTGGGAGGAAATATTTGAAAATTGCATGGAGGAGATTTATAAAATGGATTTAATAAATAAATAAATGACTACATAAATATTTGGCGCAATTGGTTCGTGTTCCCTAGGCCTAGCTTCTACTACTTCTTTATCGAGGGTTCATCAACGAACAAGCCATAAAAACAGCTAAAATGTTTCTTTCCATTTTAATTTCCACAAAGCAATGTACAACCACAGAATTTGTTTGGATTTGTATTGTCAGTAAGTCAGGTTACTTTTAGGGGTAATTAAATTTCATACCTTTATGGGTTAATAAGACTCTTCAACTGTTTCTAGTCTAAGACGATTAAATTCGTTACTATGGAAACATGACGGCGACAAATTGAATTGCAACAAAATGCTTTCGATTAACTGCTAAACATTTTGTATCGGAAATTCTTAACTTCATTTTACCAGTCTTAATGGCGACATATTTCTGCACATCTATGGCACAGTACCTTTCGAATGATATAAGTTTCATTCTCCTCATTTCATGATAAATACTTAAAAAGTGCACGGAAACTTTTGATGTTTACTTATAAATTTATAATGATTATTTTTCATGTATATACGTACAATAGTGTATTAAATAAAAATTTTAATATGATTTTGGTAGTAGTAATTTATAATAATGAATGAAAAACTTCCAGTCAAGTTTATACACCTAATTCTGTAATTATGGCTGCAGCAAGTGTTTTATTTTTACGTACCACGATTGGCATCTTAAGTGAAACGCCTCCTATTTCAAAACCCTTTGAATACTGTTTTGAATTGCTTCACAAAACCAACGGATGTTTAACAGTTCGTAGGTATCACATAGGGTAAAGTTTCTGCAAACCTGACAACCATCAGACAGACAAGGGTGTTGCATTTTGAGTCCCATTCAATTGTAGATAACACCCTGCACCTTTTTCGTCAACTTCCTACCATTATCAGAGGGTAGGTTGATAAAGTGTTACACGAAACACGATAAATGTGCCGCTAGTTCTTTTTTTTTTTTTTAAAACTTGATATTCCCAATGCGCCTAATATTACGCGGTAGAGAGTTCCATAACCGAGTGGCATAAACAAAAAACTGACGTTCAGAGATTAAGCAAGAGAATCGAAATTGTGTATGTTGTCGCGATCTACGCGATGAAGACAGTTGCGATCTATTGAAAAGATAGCAGGGTTGATGTGAGTGCATCATCCTGAAAAATAAAATTAAGGTCCGATCGGATAATATTGCCAAATGAAAGATTGTATATAGATTTTGCGAAACTCGATATCCTGTCAAATCTTTTCTAGCGATATTATTATATGCTAAGTTAAGTTTTCTCTTGCAATTGAAGTCGCAATTGCCATATATTTCACATCCATACAACCAGACATATTTTATCTTAAATAACAAGAAAACAAATAAAAGCTACTTATAAAACAAATAAATAAAGAGACCTCTTAGAACCCTAGACCTCTCTTCTCAGAGCTATTAGTCGAATTGTTGGTCGCAAAGGACAGCATATTAGAAAAAAACTTTAAAATATGATTTGAATGAGTGAATCTTCACCAATGCGACTACGAAGATCTCTACAAGTACAACTTAAAAATATAAAGAAAATTAAATTGTGTTTAAGCTGATATAAGTTTTGTGAAGTGACCTTTCCGCGCCACCCTATATATGTTTCATTTTCTGATAATAGAATAAACCGCCATAAAGCCGACAATTATTAAAGTCTCCGTGAAAAAAAATACCAAAAAAGAAAGAAAGAAAAGAACACTCGTAAAGAACAAACTTTTCCATTCATAAACTTTGACAAATGTGATGAGAAGGCTATCAATTTCATATGTTGAAGTTGTCTGTTCTCGCGAGTGTATACTATCCTGTTTTGATGCCTATATAAATAGCATTAGATAGATGATATAAACAAACTTCCTTCGACTGTAAATGTATAAAAAATGTGAGCAACGTGAGCTTTGTTTAAGTACCTTGATGTAGATACTACTGACGCAGTGTCCATTTGATATCCTTTTATCCCTTCTTACGATGACTTTGAAATCTTAAATAACTGGCAATAGCACCGATTGAAAGGGAGATTTACTCTATTTTTGTCGTCCAACTTAATAGGGTTTTATGCTAAAGTAAAATTTATTTCGAAGGACGAAATCCAAATGTTTATCGTTTTTTTTTTCTGTGAAGACCTGACCCCATATGTATTTTGACCTTTTCATTTCGGAATCACATAATTCTTGGCAAAAATGGTTATCGATTCGTGCGGATTCTCGAAAAAGGATTATTATAAAAGGACACTGTTGTGTTTAATTTAAGGTTAGCAAATGGAAATCTTGTTCAATTTGCTGGGGTTAAGTACGAATTATGCGCTTGAAATGTCGCCTTTAAAAGAAGGTGTCCCGAGGTAGGATTTATATAAATCTGGAATTTATTTCATCCACACGGTACGACAGGTGTATTTGATTTATATTTTTTGGCCTTATATATTTTTTTTAATTGGGGCGTCTTATAGTGACTGAGAAATTGCAAACTTATAATGTTTTCTATTGAGATGGATCATCTCTATATATATAAAAATCTCGTGTCACAGTTTTAGTGTTTAAACTCCTCCGAAACGGCTTGACCGATATTGATAAAATTTTATAAGGGTATGAGAATCGGTTTATAACTAATTTTTATAGGTACCACTAAGTGTTAAGGGTGACTCACCACAAACAAAAATTTGCATTGTTTTAAAAAAAAATTTTTTTTAATTTTTGTATGGTGTGGCATTAAAATATACATTCGGTCCTTAATTTTCACCCTTCTACCACTAACCCCTACTTTTTAATAGCATTTTAAATTTTTTATTTCTACTGTATTATTCTAAAGGAAAAATAATATAAAAGAATCTGCAGGGCTGTCATTATTTATTCCTAATTTTTAAATAGAACTACCGACTACAAGATTTTTTAAAATTTCCACCAGTCAACACTATCTACAAAAAACCAAATATACATGAAAACCTTCCAATTAAATTTAATATTCACAAAATGGTGCACACAAGTAAGGCTGAAAACACACCGGATAAAGCAAAACGTTTTTGATTCGAAATTGTGTTTTTTATTTAAACACACACCAAGCGAAACAGAGTGTAACAACACAAAACGTTTTGTTTTCTTGTTTCATTTGGTATGCGTTGAAATAAAACAAAACGCAATTTAAATTTTGTTTCGCAAAAACAACAGGTCAGCTATCGGCAACGAAACATGTTTTTCTGCTTTGCTTTGGTTTTTATGTTTTGTTTCGTTTGGTGTGTGTTGCGCCATAAGAAAGTATGCAATATTGCAATTATTGACAATTATCGATTTGTTGCACTCGGTGTGTGTTGCTCGTATTAAATGCCATGTATTTTCGACAACCACAACCGAATCGGTTAAAACAAAAACGTGTGTTTTGTTTTGTTTGATTTGGTGTGTGTTGTCTCATAAGAAACCATGTTCTCTTGTTTCACGAAACAAAAAAACACGTTTTGCTTTATTCGGTGTGTTTTCAGCCTAAGTCATCAACTAAAAATTGTGTGTGTGTATCAATTTTCATCCATCCATTGTCACGGCAAAGCAAAGGTAACCCCAAATATGTCGGGTTAGATTTAGATTTAGATTAGATTGCGGGAGAGCCATCAAGGGGGCTCTGGCACTGCGGCCTCTTAAAGAAATCTATTGTGCCTTCCCTGGTAAGGTACTAGAGCCATCTTTTCACTCCGGAGGAAATCAGGAAGAAAGGAATCTTCTCTGGGTGTATATCAGCGAGAGTTGCTGAAGTGACGATTTCCTCTCCAAGTATTTTTTCCCTAAAGTTGAGTAGAGCCGGACATTCCATGAGTATTTGAAGAGAGGATTCATCACTCTCAAGACATAGTCTACATGTTGGATCCAAAGAGGCTCCGATACGGTACTGTTTGCTGGTTTTTCATGAGGCCGTGACCACTTATTATTCCTGTTAGTATTCTTAGGTTATTTTTGTCTAAGTTGATCAGGAAGTAGGATTTCCTGGGAGAGTATTTGGGGAAAAATTGTCTGGTGCAGTTCTGCCCAGGAGTTTTAAGACAGACTTTATTGGACTCAGTGCGTTATAGCTTCTTGATGTATACCCAGAAATGGTTTTTGCTGACTTCACAAAAGGGTTCAGGTCCGATAAGTGAGTCAGCTTCTTCGTTACCAGCAAAGCCTTTATGGGCTGGAATACAGTGAAAAATATGTCGGATTATTAAAGCATTCACTGTCACTGGATAGTTGATTTTGAGAGAAAATTTATTTATATCTCTTTTATTTTTCTCTAAGTAGAGTAGATTATACTATGTTTGACACTTCTTTTTTCAACCCGCTTGGTCATGCGCAATCACAATACAGCGGTGTGGTGGTATGAGGTGTGTGGGCCGTTTCATACACTTTTACAACGCTTTGTCTTGCTCTCTTGCCAAATTTCTATTTCATTTTATTTTATTCATCCATAAATCGCATTTTAAATTTCGATAGAGTGTGGGGCCTTGGGAGGCGTAGGATTGAGAAAGATAGGGTGTGAAATGTATAGATACGGGACTGAGAGAGAGAGAGAGAGTGATTTAACATTTGAAACAAATACCCGTTGTTAACATAACGGTAATAAAAAGGAAGGCAAATTATATTATGCAGTGGTAAGAAATATCTCTTTTTCGCCAACTCAAGCGTTATGTGAAATGTGAATTTGAGAAAGTTCGCGAATACTACATTTTAACAACAATGAATGCTATTGGTTGGTATTTATTTATATATTGTTAAAAGCCGCTTAACTTGATTTGTTTGATTAATAAAACTATCTATAGGAGTTGTTTTACAAATTTGAAGCATATTAATTCAAACGTGGTAACTTATTTACTACTTTTCGACATGATTAACATCGACTGCTCTAGAAATAATCCATATGGCAAAACAACGGTTGCCGGGTCAGCTAGTATTTATATATATATTGCGTGGTGTTTTTGCTATTTTTGTCATAGTGGGAGATATGAAATGTTAAATTTAAAGTTTAGAGCAACCAGCATTATTTAAAGTATAGGGAACAACCGGTTGTCTAAATTTGTGTGACAGAAAGCAACTAACAATGTAAAGATCAATTTTATTGAACATTGGTTTTTAAATAAAAATATATGGGTATAATTTAAAGGACACTAGACTATCGCTGTTAGAAAAAAATATCTGGTAGTTTTAACAAATGGTACCCGTACAGAAAAATGTACAATGCATCAGCCCGTCCATCCTTGTTCATATTTTAACTTGTCATTAACTGCAGACAAAGAAATAAAATAAAAAGACCCAAAAAATGTAAACTAGCTTTAAGCATCAGCTTTTAAGTGCTGGTGTACACCGCTTTAAAAGTGTATCCCAATTTTGTAAAGAGTATAATAAATTGAGGGTGCAGCTTTTCCGTATTGGACAAACGACTTAGCATTTATCATAGCATAGCAATTCATTTGAGTGATCGTTTATTTTTAAGACACATATAAAAGACCTACAATTTGTGTCTGACCTGGAATTGCTCGCACAAGAGCTAAGAATGTAAAAAAAGATTGATGAGAACCGAAAACATGCTCAAAAGCGGTTCATGCCAAATATTGAAAAGCTAGAAGACAAACTTTACTGCGAGTAAAGCGTTTATCGAATTTTATTCGTTGAGTTTGACATTATTCGTTAATTCGTTAATAAGTATGTACATTTGCTTAAAACATTTATGAAAAATAAATAATGCAGTATTGTTGTAAGAAAATAGTATACCATTTTGAGACAACTTCCATCAGTCGATGTTACTGATATCGAAAAGTGGTAAATACTTAACCATATTTGTCCTAATATATTTTTAATAAAGGTAAAACATCTCCTGATAATAGTTTTATTAAATAAACAAATAAAGTTATGCGCCTTTTAACAATATTTATAAATAATTTCTTACCAAAAGCATTCATTGCTATTAAAAGGCAGTATTCCCGAGCTTTTCTGTGTTTATGCATATCAGTGTCACACGGATTCCGATGATTTTTCAAAAAAAAAAAAAATAATTGAGGGAGCAAGCGGCAGGATGATTGCGAGTCGGGGGTTTCAGTATGGTTTGTCTATAATATGGAGTGTAGCAAAGCAAGTTGTGGAAGAGTAGTATTTGCTTAAAAAAAAATAGCTAGAGAAAATTAAAATTAAGTGAAATGGAGGAAACAACAACTACAACAACTACAGCGCACACAGCTGGACGGATATTTTTCAAACTTCGGCTTTGGACTTTGCTCGTTAACCTTATTATTAACGGTACATCAAATATAACAGTTTTAAACTAGTTTGATTTTTTTGAAAAGGTTACTTTGCAAAATTGGACTTATCTCAAATACGGTAGGTATATCACAAACCCTATTTCGAGCCACATACCAGGATCACCAATCTATCCCAGTCAAAATCAAGAACATGTCCTAACTAACATATCAGAAACTCCTGATTCGCTTGTCCCTGTACTCAAAAATATTGTAAGGCTTTAACTATAAACAGCGCATTTGGCGCCGTAATCATTTTAACCAGAACTTTTAAGAATGCTTTTTACTGAGAGCTTAGGCCACACTTTATTATTTGATACGTACCTACTACCATCGAAATGAATATCGTTAAACAAAAGTAGGTACAATTTTTAAGTATATTCTTATATTTTCTGTATGGTTTATTGAGATTCTGAATTTTGTACCTAATAAAATAAAAATTAATCAATCAAACTGATGATATGAACGAGAACATTTTGTGCGACCCAGTCATGCACTTAATAAAAGAGTTGTTTATAAATAGTAATCTAATATTTACACGAATCGAATAGTTGAAGGTAAACTCCTTGAGTAATTTTTATTACAAGCTATTAAGGTTTTTAAGCGAATAAAAAAAAATTATAAATTTCCTTCAAGATTTTAGAAAAATGTTTTTAAAAAAGCGTAGGGTAACCCAGGCAAAGAGGATTGAGTTTTATGTTCTTTTCGTAGGGAAATTATTGTAATAGTAAAAAACTCTTTTTGGAAATTTTTTCGGACGTTCCTTAGTACGCATAATATTGCTCTTATGTATCATAATTTATATGTAGATACATTATATAAGTCATACGACTAACTATAAAATTATGGCATGCTTCATTTTTAAAATAGTCGGTCTATGGCCCGCAATGTTGTGGACGCCATTAATGATAAGTGTTTGTGAAACAAGTTGTGTCTGCAGACGCCTTTAGTCTTTATGGCTTAGGTGCAGTAGGTCGTTGCTTTTGTGTGTTGGTTTCACTAATCAGAGTTGAAAATCCTCAAAATGTGCAGTTAAAACCGCTATAAGAACAGAAACACATATAGAGCTTATTTATTTGTCTTGTTGCGTAACAGATGCCTATATACTTGGTATGGTACAGACAATATTACAACAACCATGCAACAAAGGCAATGACTTAAGCTGTCATAATTGAATTTATAATGATTTTATTTAATTCGGAGGTTTCTCGCCCATAATGATCCAAAATTCTTCCAATGACCCTTATGACGTCCTCTGAACCCGCGAGAATATAGGACGTTCCATGAATGTAATATCGAATACCGGTTGTAAAAAGACAAACAGACAAGATAGACAAACGTGTTGCATTCAGTTTTATACAGTTAATTTACTTTATATCCATCGATTGTGAACCAAAAAAGGAAACAAACTTCTAAAATCAAAAAGTCCATAAGTTTCTCTCTTTTCTTAACGTTGATGATAATAACCTGAACTTGATTCCACAATTCCACGCATACCACCTAAGTTAGACATAACAAAATCTGTAGTCATTAGCCGACTTCCCTCGTAAAATAAACCGTGTGGCAATACCTATCATGCGAGCTAATAATACATCACCGCTTAATTGATCCTCATTATGCTAAACACATTCAAGTGGATGGTGTTGTTTCACAAAATCCCTGCCATGCTAAGTGTTCCTGACCACAAATTATGTACTAAACACAATTAAGAAAACGGTGCCAAATTTAGACCAATATTCTGCATATAAAGTAATTGCTCACAGCACGCGATCGACTTTCCAAACCTTTTTCCCATTCACTGTTTCCAATCCAAAATTGGACTATTAGGAAGTAATCCCTAATATTCAAAAACCAAAGAGGAAACTTCATTATAAACCATAAGCAAGATTGAAGGTGTTAAGTGGAAGCTATGATGAACCGAAATCTCAAGGCCACTTACTTATGTACGGATAAAACTACTCTCAAAGGACTTTCTTTATAAATATCCGCATTAGCTCCGCCTGACTGCGCCCAATGCATGAAAATGTTCAGCCATTTGCAAGCAGTTTATCGCATACTATGCGATGAAGATGAAAAGAACTTAAGCGAGGCATCGCATAACCCCTTTCACGAGAAAGAAATAGAGAGAGAGAGAGAGAGAGAGAGGAAAAGCGACGGAACCAAATACGTTTACGCTAGATTAAAACGCATTAAGTTAAAGTGCTGGAAGAAACTCCTTTAAGTTCATCCTCAGCGATTTCTAGCAGAATTCTTCTACGATGATGGCTAAATGCGCACACAGCGCAATACAGGAGAAACCAACCGAACACGCCCATTGGTCATGGTTGAAGGGACGAAAAAGGCTCAAACAAGAACGCTATGAATATAAAAATTCCCATAGATATAGGTACTCAGCAGGAACCGAGTAATTCGGATTATTAAAAGTTTTTCCTCAAGAGTAGATTTTCAAAAACAAAACATAAAAAAATAAAAACAAAAATGTTTTCTCCTCCTTTTCATCCTGAGGACACTACTCCATCATAGCGTGTTTATGTGTAATTTATCTCTTTTCCATGGGTTTTGAAGAGATTCCATTTTTTTCTTTTTATTGAACAGTGTAGCGTGTGTGGGTCTTAATTTCCCAACTTGGAAGGGAGGTAGGTGCATAGTAGGTGTCAAGTTAAAACAGTTTTCTAATCAATTTTGTTTATCTTCAGAAGAAGGGGTATTTAAGTTTTAAGAGCTCCAACAAAAACTGCATTTGTTCGAATTTAATGTACTCTATTCAAGACTTTTATAGTATCGTATAAAAGAAGGGACACTTGAGTGACAAAACTTGGGACAAACAAATTTAAAGAAAAATGTGTTACCCTCAAAAATTGAGATAAATATTTTTAAGGGTCAGCAGTTTAACTAAGCAAAGTCTGCTCTCGATTCGCTGCAACGCAAAGTGATTGCTGCATCTGCCAAACAACACTTAACCGGACCGTTATATGCCTTGCCTGCGGGAAATTGTAGTCATATAATATTTCAGCTCTAGCTTTTGTGGTGTGAGAGGTAGACAAGGTTTTTATAATCCACCTGAGGTTAATTGGGCATGGTCACGGTCAGGATCAGCGCACGTTATAGTATTCCCCTTTGGTTCAATTGCGTGATTGTAATAGAACAGATTACCAGCAATGACACAAGATTTGTAGAGCGGTTTCGGCTAGATTCAGTCAAATATCAGGCATAGATAAAAGTTCGAATGCCTGTCAGAAGTAGGAATGGCTTCACATTTTGATGACCCAAGGCTTTAAAGCGCCCATTTAATCCACTTTGCATTTTATTTGGGTCGAATAAAAAGAGATGGAGAATCTTAGGGCCTTATAGGTGGAGAAACGCTTAGCTTTTCAAATAGTCGTGAGACTGTCAGAAGGACGAAACTTAGTGAGAAAGCTAAGCTGTCGCTCTTTAATTCAGTGTTTATTTCAACCCTTACCAAAGGTGATGGGATTTCGGTATACTGACTGAAAGAACAATCTGTCGAAAAGATATTCATTCTTAATATTGCTGGGAAGACTCGCAGAGGTTATAAAAAGAAGACCAGAAAGGTACTTAATGTCAACAAATTCTTCGACTTTTGAGGCACGATTAACACATGTCCCCAACTTCAATTTCAGGACATGCTTTGACAAGTGGGCATCATATTAGTATGCGCAGAATGAGATGGTCACATCAAGTCTGACATATTTCGCCTACGCGTTTGGGCATTGCCTCTAAAGATTTAAAGTCCGTGCGGAAGATATAAAGTTATGAAGGCTCCATTTAAGCTTCTAACACTCGCGACTGTTATAGTGAATACACAGTACAACTGAAAATGAATGAATAATTTAACGAGGCAACATTCTTGATGTAGCCTATTATCAGTTTCAAATAAGTCTCTAAATGTACTGCAAGTGTAAAAGAGGTATGGTTTTTTTAAATGTAGACTTAGCATGTGTCATTATATACATAAACAAGCAAAAATCCAACATTGAGCCTTGTGAAGCACCCAGCGTAGATCGAGAAAGTATATCTTCGACTACCGCTATTTAGTTAAAAATCTGAAAATAAGACTTAAAGTCCTGTTACCAAAACAAAAACAACTGCGCAATTGGAATGACGTTTAAAAATGCCTTTCCAAAAGTTTAACCGGTAGCGTAAGCTAATAAATCTTTTATCAAATTTTTTGAAACTAGATTTACGCAGAATTGGTTAGGATTTATGAATTCGCAGGTAACTGATTTTGCATTAACCTCTTTTTCTTTTAAGGACGTTGGTCGATTATTGGCTATCCTAGGCGCTGGTATCTAATTTCAATGTTTGCTAGACAACATCAGAAACGTAACAAAAGCGTTTAAAGACGTTGTTATGTTACCTCAGAATGAGGATGAGATGAGATGTAAATCTGTAGTTTTAAGTTAATTATAATTTGTAAAATCGATAGCTTTCCACTTTTGCAAAGTAATTTAAAATAAGTTTTTATTTTTCATTTTTGTTTTTCTTAAGACTTTTTTGAAAAAAATACTTGAAAGTTGTATCAAAGGTGGAATTAATGGGCAGCCTTCTGGCTAAAAACAGAGTGCTTTTCATAAATATTTAAACACTCACATTCGGTCCATTTCCATTCCCTATTTGAATAGGATGTTGATCTAAGCTTGATTTATACTTCCAGTTAACCTTAACATTATTTAAAAGCATTGTGCACTCAACACTTTTCAATGCACAAAGCTAAATTTTATCGAGTTATTGCCTCTAAATGTGAGCTTACATGCTCTTTGTTGCTTTGTTGGATTCATCCGAGTTTAAAATGACCTATTGCCAAACCAATTTTTAAAAAATACAAAGAAATCCCCGGAGTTGTCTTGAAATTTTTAAATTTCTCGTATACGTAGTAAGAGAAAGGTATCTATTGTAATCGTACAAAAAATCGAACTAGAGATTTTAATCAAATCTGACATTACGATGATAGAAGAACTCGCAATTCTATCCGTCTGTTCGTCTGTCCGTCCTTTCCTGAGCTCCATAGCGCAAACGGCTGGACGGATTTCTTTCAAACCTTGGATTTGGAGTTTGTGGGCTTACAGTTTGGGGCCACTTTTTTTGCACGTTAACCCTATTTTTAACGGTACTACCCATATAACGGTTTTAAAAAAGTTTGATTCTTTCATAAATGGCTCTAACGATTTCAACCAAAATTGATATTTGGGCTTAAGTAGGTGTGGTTAACATGGCTGCATACCCAGTTTTTGGTTAAAAAGTCGAATAACGGTACATTTGAAAAGTGTCCTTACCTGGAGAACGGTCAATACGATTGCAACAAAAATGATTTTTTTAGGTAATATGGACATTCCTAACATGATAGTAGGCTCAGTTTTTCTCTAAATTGTTTATAATGGATTTTTGAAAAAATGCTTTATTTTATAAATTATTTTTTTTTTTTTTTTTTGTTTACCTACCTACATGAAAACGGCTAAAGCGAATTTTACCAAAATGCATACTTGGACTAAAATTAACTTTTTCAACATTACTGCGTCCTTCATTTTCGAATCGAAGCACCGAAAAAGCTTATTTTGAAAACTGTTCAAATCTCGAAAACGCCATTTTCGATTTGTATAAAACTTTAACAACTAAACATTGCAATTTCGGTTACTATTTTGTACGCATTATTTTCCGAAATCAGCTCTAAAGATTTTGACTAAAATGATTATTTACGATAACATAAGTCTTAATAAAACCCCGTACTTAGTTTTTCTTAGAGAAATGCAAATAATGCCGTCTTTTAAACATTACCGCACTACCAGTTAAAATGTAATCACAACTACTAGAAACTCCTTTTTAACAAATATTACCGATTTCTTCTGTGTTCAACCATAAATAGTCATGAACCTTAAAATAATTGCAATCAATTGGGGTTTTTACTATCAGAAACCACCACTTTATTTGCAAGCCCATACACATCTACCGACATATACAATTTAAAACTGCGAGTGCAAATTCAAAAACAAATCTCTGAATTCTTACATAATAAATCTATGTCATGAAATCGGTATATCACAAACCTTATTCGAGTCATAATAAAATAAAAATAAGCTAACCAAAACGATGATATGAACGAGAAAGTATCGTGCGATCCAGTCGTGCACTTTCTTGAATTTTTTTTCGAAAGCTTAGTTTCCTGATTGCGCTAAATTTTAGCGTCCACTCCACACCATAGATAAATGGTCGCTAGATTATTAAACATGATTTAAATGGCCCAAAAACCATTTATGCTTAAGAGAGATGTCAAAATTCAAAGTCCTCGCAATATTCGAATATCTAAAAATGGATAAGTAAAATTGAAGAAGATGGAAGAAATAATTTCTGTTGTAGCAAGTAGAAGACGACAGTTTCCTTCGTGTCCCGTAAATTCTTTTTTCCACAAAAATTAAGGCCGATTTGCAAAATTCATTGTCCTGCAAGTTGTCTATGGCTCGTGGTTCCTCCACCACGCAATTTTTTTTCATCGCATAAAAATGGTTTTTTGGTTTTGCGTTTTCTTTATCTCGCGAATGTTCTCTGCGGTTTCCGCCAAAGCAAATCCATAGTAAACACTCTCGCTAAATTTTATCATTGTAGAAATTTTTGTATGGTGGATAAAATTTTGCGCGAACAAGCTTAAGCTCTGAAACATGCCCATCATTATTTATATTTGTTTGAAATTTTGTGAAGAGTGAAAACTACAAATATTTTCCAATATCTGTTAAAAGTTAGAAGAGATGGTAGGTTCAAATAGTTTAAATAGTTTAAACCCTAGGTTTATGAAGGCATCACACCTTACTCTTGGTTACAGCAGAAATTAAGGATTAAGTAGCAGTCGATGTACCCAAAGAAAACAGAGGTGGCAGAATAAGTAGGGCTATCGTACCTCGGTAGCTTTCTCAGTGCATGAGCATCTCTAGGACCACCTAAGAACCGCACTGCTATTTTGAAAATATAACCTAATTCCTATGAGACGCACTGGTATCTGCTACCCAAAAATAATTTGTTTAAAATTAAATATTGCTCTCGGTAAAATGAAAAAAATTCCAATTTTTGACTTACCGCACATTGTGGCAAATCCCCCTCGGGTCGCTTCACCTTCCAACCCAGCAACGGTGGTATGCATATCAGTCCCGACATTATCCACACCGATGCTATCATCAGAGCGGCACGCGCTGGTGTCCTCGACTTTAGATACTCCACCGCCTTCGTAATACTCCAGTATCGATCCAGCGATATTAAACACAAATTCATTATCGATGCCGTACACAAAAGCACATCCATTGCCGAATGGATGTCACACCACCAACTCCCAAATATCCAATAGCCCATCAATTCGTTCGCCAATGAGAACGGCATTATAATTAAACCCAAAAAGAAATCCGCCACCGCCAACGATGCAATGAACCAATTTTGGATGTTCTTTAGCGATTTTTCTGTAGCAATTGCAATTATCACCAACATATTCCCCACCACAATGATTATCATTAGTATCGTAACGATAATCGACGCGATAACGATGTGCGTCAACGTATACCCGCTCGGATAGTTCTCATTGTACTGGATCGTCGCGTTGCCATTCAGTGTGTTGTTGGTGTTGATGTTGTTTGCAAAGTAGTTGACATTGCTGTTGAAATTGTTGCCAATTAGGAAGAGGGTGTCGTTGAAGGATAACGTCGTCGAACCGAACACGGACGACACGGAGGGCTCAGCACTAAGGGAAAATGTTGATGACACGGTCGATGTTGTGACATTGCCGGCGGATTGATTGCCGATCTGATAGTCTGTTGGACTGGGACTCGATGAGAATATTGCCAAAAAGTCATCGGTGCTGATGTTGCCCGTGTTGATGTTGCTATTGATGTTGGATGCTGCGAATTGCATGTAATCCATGGTTGAGTTTTTTCTTTCTTATGTGTATGTGGGTGTTATGAACGTAATATTATACGGTGGACGTTAATTGATTTTGAATATTTTTTTTTTCTATTTTTTTGTTCGATATAATTTTTCTATGTAGGTATGAAAATATTTTTTGACTTTTGTAGAGAAAAACTGAAAGTCAGGTGGGTGGGAGGGAGCGTTTAACTATTATTGCTTATCTGTTGGTTAACTAGTTGGTTAGTTTTATTATCTTAATATGTTGTTTCCTATAGGTATGTTAAGCTACTGTTAAAAGTAAATTTCTGAAACGCCTCGTCGACTTTCTCGATATTCGGTTTCGTTCTTTATACTTGATTGGTCCCGACGAATTCGGTTTGTTTAAAAAAAAATATATACCTAACCCAAAAACAAACAAATCGTATTTTCTTAATTTACATTTAGATACCTATATTTGATTAAAGCGACAATTGGATAGTTTTTGATTTGAACTGTAATTTTAGTTTTACTTTGATTTTGATTTGTTACTTTTACGTGCTTTTAATTTGGAGTGAGAAAGGGCTTATAATTACTTTTGATTTAGTTAAATGTGTATGTATACTTTTTACAATAACGAATTATTTGTATTTGTTATCTTATGGTGAAGACTTTACCCGTGTTAATCCGACTCTTCGACTTTTTACGCAGAAAAAGTTGGCCTAAAATAGCACTATGTACATTTTGTTACTTATGTATGTATGTATTTAAATATTGTTAACTTATACTAGGCAAATGTTTGCGATTAAGTGTTTTGACGCGACCGTTCATAATGCATTGGTGATCGTGGATGATTGCTATAAATGTTGTGAGAATTATTACAGCGGCAAGTACAATGACAAGTATGTGCGAAACGATGACAACAGAATGCGGCGATAAATTGGAAGATGATTTCAACTTGGCACATTATTCTATAATTAATTTTGCGATTGAAAGCGAATGGCGCGGCGGGTAGCGAGCAAGAGCGAGGATATTGTTTTTTTTTTTTTTTTGTCTTTGGCGTTTTCTATTTTTCATTCATGTGATTGGATTGGATTTGGATGAGGAAAAGCAAGACTAAGCATTGTTTGTTGGGCGCCACTTACAGTGGCCCATTTATAAACTCTGCGAAACCGTTATTGTCTTCGTTATGATGTTGATATGGGCGCGATTGTTTTCGTTTTATGATATCCCCGAGTGGAACAGCGACGAACACTAACGCGACTGCGAATACTATTCCGCGGCGACAAAATTTTTAAGCACAAAATACCGATGGATACATTTTTTGTTTGTCTGCAGTAAATCACTTTTCAATAACTTTTATTCACCATGCTTGAGTGGCTGTTTCAAAAAGCCATTTTTCCAAAATTATGCACACTAACTTTTTTGTGCAGGACGACTAATTTTTCCTTCTTGTGTATTGCATTTTTCGAAAGGAACTTTTATTTCACATCACACACATCTGCCGCGGCGCGTATCTTCCCCGAACGAAGTATACAGTACATCAAAAGGCGAAACAAAAGGAAACATAAAACGTAGGAAAGGCTATTTAAGTGAACAACATTCAACAACAAATGCAATTATCCCTTTCGATTAGAATTCCATTGCTGTGTTGTGTTTTTGTTTGCTGGGTGAAAGACAATAAGGAGTCCACGTAACACGTCCGTATAGAGAGACATTCGAACCGGGCGAATAGTACATCTTAACTGAATCTGTAAGATTCGAAATGAAATTCATGTCTCGAAAGCTGGATACTTGAGTTTGGGTGTCATGTGTTGATCCACAATTTCGTTCGGATTTTCCTCAGGGCTTTTCACTTGTGCACTGCAATTTTTATTCGTTTTTGGTTTTATTTTTGGTTGGGAAACACGTTCCACAGGCGAGGAAAAGCTGTGTGGTGGTGGAAATGAGCTTTTGCTCTGTTGGAAAATTGTCGCGCTCTTGGAATTGGAATGTGGTATATGGTTTTCCTGGTCAATTCTCTTTAGGTTGTCAACCAGCAGGCGGTATTTTGTGTTTATGCGAGCATCGTCGGCTGTAAAATGAAAATTGAAGAAAGAGAAAGTGTTGATGGCCTAGTGCCCTACAGACAGATGCATTGTGGTTTAAAAACGGAATAGAACGGTAGGCATTTGTATGTGTTTTGTTTACAGAATTTTTACGGAGAAGGACCAAACTGAAGAAGAACCAGAGCGTACTCGGAGAAGTACGGACGGACGGACACGGCACACGGGGTGGATGTGGGTGTGATTGCTGTGTAGGTCATGTAGAAATGAAACTGAGACAGAGGGTGCATTACTAAACGAGCATGTGTAATGTGGATGCAGTGGATTCTATTTGATTATTGCCAGACTAATATTTGAAAAATGTTTTCGACTTTATGAAGTGGATGAGTTTTAATCTTCTATATAAAAATACCTGATTCTGCCAAACTTCGAATAAAGTTAAATTTTATTTTATTAACGAAGGAATGAAATATTTTTAGAAATACCTTTAAATTCGGTAGGGTAGTTTGGGGTAGGTACTTTCGACTATGGGTTACTTTCGACTTTCGCGATTACAAGAAGGCGGTTAAATTTTTTTTAATTTTTAAATAAAATGTTTGATAGCAAATCGTGCAAAACAGTTTTCTCATATCGTTCACGAACTATGACAGTTCTTTTTCAGCAGTGTTAGTGGTTAGGCCGGTTTTTGTTTATTTCGTTGTTTTTTTGTAATTTATTTTCTACACGAGGTAAGTGATTTATAATTGTTTCTTATTGGAATTCTTTGATTGTTAGTGTCAAACTATTGAGTTTATAATATATTTAAATTACCTGTTTGTAAACATATGATTGAATGTTCTTTATAGGGATGGGGCTCTTTAGACAATATCACATGTGGCAATTTCAGCAAGTCAAATTTGACGCGATATGAGACGATACAAATTGAATTTTTTTCGACAAATAATTTTATTTTACATTATTATATCCTTTACTTCACCAATTTTTTCTTTGTGACACTCGAATGTAATGTTAAATGTTATTTTAAAAATAATTTCTAATGATTTTATTTAATTTTTATAGTTGAGTAGACTTAAGATTTGTTTAACTTTACAAATCAAAACCATGAATTCTGCAGAATTTTTAATGTATCTACTTATAATAAATAAAATGTTTCAGTTATTCATATTAAGTACTCTGCGTCATCCAAATACATGTCGAAGGTGCCCCACCCGGATGACAATTATGCCCCACCATAGGGCAGAAACGTCATTTTAATGGTGTTTTAATTTTTATTATTATTTTTTTAATATTACAGAGTGAAGCTGACTTTTAAGAAATTCAGCATTTTTGTTGTAAAATAATCAATGCTTTCAAAAAAAAAAAATATTTAAATATTAATTTGCGAAGCAGTTTTTTCCAATTTGCCGAAAAAAGTGTTGAATCTGTCCCAAACTACCCTAGCAATTTATTAAAAAAAAAATAGTTGGCGCAACAGGGCTGTGTTACCCTAGGCCTAGCATCTCACAAAAATTTGTTTTGTGTGAGTTCTTAATTTCTGGGACGAATGAAAGGGATCTACAATTTTACGCTGAGTCCAAACGGCTAATTGAGAAGCTCTTTTATGACAGTTTTCTTTTCGAATGTTTGTCAGACGTTTGCGAGAGTTGGCGCAGTGGCAAAAAACAACAACAACTTTTAAATAGAATCGGAAGTAGAATCGAATTACATAGTTGGCCCCCTGTTCATTATCTCTAAGCTTGAGGACTATGTCGCGTGATTCAATAGTGGGTACATTAAAGGCATCGCTTTCAATGCAATTTTGAACACTTTAATCAACGCATTGCGAAGCATGAGCTCATTACTTAAATTTCCATGGAAATAGAAGTCAACAAACTTACGATATTCATTCGATTGCGGCAACAGAACTTCTGCACCATGGTGGATTTGTATAGGACAATTAATCCACATTGGATATGTATGGGAAAGTGCCTCTGAAGACATTTCCTTAAGGTGCGATTGTAACTGAGTTCTTGGAGTAAGCAGTGGCTGTAAATGATGTAATTAGGAAGCAGACATTGTACTGTTGGGAGTGTGTGAGGAAATGACGTGATTGTGGTGTAATTTCACACAGAAGCGACCGCAAAAGGTTGTTAATTGACTTTTCCTTTTGTACAGTACTTCAATGCATTGCAATATCTACTGACGGACCACATTTAATGACCCAATATTAGCGCACAGAGGAACAATGTATTCGAGTATGGAGTATTAGGAAAATGCTCAATTTAAATTTAGGATTGCGCATGTTGTGTCTTTAAATCTTCACATATTAGCCAAGCCATTCGTAAGCGTTTCATTCGAATATAGATAAGCTACCTTCGTTTTTATTGCAAGCTCCAAAGTTTGATCACTTTATCGGCGGCATTAATACACGATTAAAATCCGTTTGCCACAAAATTAATGAATAACTAAAAATATTAAAAACATCAAATTGCAGAAAAACAGAGGACGAATAAAGGGACTTTGTGAGGGTGCAGATTCAATGTACTAACTTTTGAAGATCACAATTTTCTAGAAAAATGTCCCTCGATTCAAAAGTGAGCAATAATTAGCGCATTACATCGAAACACAACGTCAATGTGGAGCTGTCAAATCTGAATTTGAGAGCGTAACGCCATCTGTTGGCGATTCAATTTTTATGAGGGACAAATTTAGCCGATTGGCAATTCCCTATTATTTGTCATTCAATTTTTCTCCTTCAAATAAAAAAATCGAATTTTCAAAAACCGCCATCTAGCCCTGAAAGTATGCAATTTCACAATTTTCTGACTTTTACGAACGAAATTCTTAAATTTTTATTAACCATTAAACCACTAGAGCTCGAATTTGCTTCGAATTCTCCAGTATATTGTACCTACTCCCGGGCCTGTGAAAATTGGGCAAAATCCGACAGAGGAGCGTGACACCTTCCACGCAAATAAAAACATTAAAAACAATATCTCTTCACACTATGACAACTGTAAAATCTTAATGGAATTAATATGGAGAAGCTAACACAGTTTAAATTATTGATTTTTATTTTATTAAATAATTTAATTGTTGTCAATCAGGCAGACGGCAAACGCCATGTTCATTGATTACTTGTAAACAATTTTACTCAATAATATTAAGAGTACATAAATAAAAATCTATCTATCTACTGTAAAATTTGGAACTTTAATGGGCATTATTCAAACAATTCAATATGCACAAAATAGGCGTTATAGGAAAATGGGGAGTGGCATTTTTATAAGAACAGTATTATGAGCCATTCATTTAGATTGGAAGGGATCTGCCATTTTATGCCGAGTATAAACGGCTATCTGAAAAGCTTGGTTGATTGATGAACAGAAAAGCGGGGGTTGGTAACAGTTCCTAGTTCCTAGATTCGAATTTCCATCTTTACTTGATGAATAGTGCCTTCAACGAAGGACTTTGAAGTGAGACTTTAGATAAATATTGTAGGTCGTGGAAGTTTCGTGTTTCCTGACATGGGCTGACAGAGGTGATTGGATTAAGACATGTTTTAAAAAACAATATCGTCTAAATAGTGCCCATCCGTCTTAATAAAGTCTTGCGATTCTCACACTTTGGAGCAAAGCAATGCTATGGTTGAATGACAGCAACTTCAAATTGGGTCTTTTCTTGTAGGACCTGAATTAATTTGGGGATCGTTAGGTACTGAGAACCATCGACTTAAGGCTAAACCATAAAAAAAGCCGTCCCGCGTAGGGTCCGATTACCGAGGTACCCAGGATATGGATCCGTATTTTTGCTTTCTAATTAAATAATGGGAAGAAATTACTGCGCTGTTCCATTCAAACCCTAGCTGTGTGTCGATTGGGCGGTGACCCGACCGGCCCTCTGTTACAGAAATTGTGTTTTATTATTGAATCTGAAAAAACAGGTATACAGTTGCAGTTGAGAACACTCTTCGATCATTCGGCAGTGCACGTCATATGGAATTGTCTTTCACTATATAAGAATAATTTGGTCAGCCTTTAAATTTCCTAAATAGCTCATACAAAAATTTATCACTAAAGTTTTAGACACACCTGAATTTATGCATCATAAATTATTAGTACCTATTGATGATCTACATATTTTGTTTCTGAAATCGACACTTAAAAATATGGATACATAAAGTTGGTAGGTATATAAAAAAATTCAAAGCATAAAAACTTTTCCACTTCCGAGGGGTTCAACTCCCATCCACTTACACGACCAACTGAAAAAACATAAATCAACCTTTATTTATAGTTCGACAGATAAAAACTTTGGCACGATTGCTTTTATGACATTTAAGTGCCAAATTGAGAAAATTTTTGTGATGTGAAAGCGACAAATTGCATGGTAAACTTCAGCTTTATTGACATGCATTAGTTGCCGTTTGCCCTTAGGATTGTGGATACGTAAATAAGGAAATCGATTTATATAAATTTGAAACAGCTACATAACAAAATGTCGACAGACAGAAGTCTGAAATTCGAACACGACATGTTTGAGAAATCGGCAGGGTAACCGAACTATGTTAAGGTGCAATAAACTTTATTTACCATTTAACTGCAGCGTTCAAATTAAACTCCTATTTCTACGTATGGTTTGTATACAAAAATAAATACTGGCAGTAGAACCCAAATTGTGGTTTATGCAATATGGCATTGGTTTATCTGCTATAAGCAGAAAGTGCGCGAAAGTAGCACATCCATTAGTAAGATAAAACTGGACGGAGTTTATGGACCACCAGTTTTTGCAAAAACCTTATTTGAAATGTTTCTTAAGATATATTGCTGATGCTGCGTTGCTGTGATTAGCGTTGAATTGAATCACCCAAAGCCATTCCCGGTAGGGGCCCACCTCCACCCCGGCTTGTGTTGATCTCATATATTATTTCGTCGTAATACTGGGTGGCTTTCCAGATTGAGTCTTTTCCCATGATCCTTACAATTCAAGAAACGCTACGTCCAACCCACAAAAGAGCTTACTCCTGTTTGTCTAACCAGATCGTCAATTTGGTTTTGCTATCGTCATATCTTCCCATATGATTTTGACGACAGATGCTGACAAGTATGATCTCTTTGTCCGGCTGGACATGCACCGAATAATAACAACTTTTCCATGTACTTGAGCCTTAGAAGCCTGTCTATTTGAAGGTTGATTCCCTCTCATTGGTTGGTCATCTTCGCTACCAGTCTTACATTGCCAACCCCTGGTTTCTTGGTTAACGCATTTTATTGCGGTAATCCCTTCCTCCACGGTTATTTCCTTGAAGCCGATGAAGCCTGCATTCACTGGAAAAAAATTTAGAATTGAACTGCGAGCCATTTTTGTCTCTCTCACTCCTAGCGTGTGGCTTTGCATCATCTGTTTGCTCTGTCCTCCTTACCTTGGTTTAGCTTTCGATTAAGGTTACTTGATTGTTACGTTACTTTGAACCGTTTTCTAGATCCAGCCTCTTTGAGTGAAGTTTCGGCCAATATCATATTAGCAAATGTCAGTCAACTTATCGGCCGACTTACTGATGTCATCCGCTTAGCCTAAATCGGCCAAGGGCAGTCCCTCTTTCTTCCCGACTCTCTTCATAATTTGTTTTATACCCTCTGGCGGCTAACTCTTTTGGTTTCCCATCAAAGTATGGGATTCATATAAGCGCCTTCCAGCACTTCCTCGACCTCTTCAAGGCCTTCCTTTTGGTTGTCTGAAGACCTGAAACTTTGGAGTAACGGTTTGATCGATTAAATAAATTCCGCTAACCTGATGATGTTGACGTTGAGGGCTCTGATAAAAAGAGCTGTAGCTGCACTACTTTGATTGGTGTCTGTATTGACTTGCTCTAATGTTTCGTCTAGCTCTACTGTATCGGAAAAAGTTGATACAAAAGTAGATTTAGCTCTTTGAATAACCTATGCACTAGTCCTTTCTGAATTTTTTAGGTCTCAGCTTTGTCATTAGCACCGATCACCATTTTTCAGTAATTTCTCGGTTAGTTACACTAAAATTAATCTTTTAGAACAGGCACTTTTCTTACCGTTTGCACAACCAAAGTCATTAAAAGAATCACACTTACACGATGCAACCTCAAACATTTTTTTAGAAACTAAAATGAAAACCTAATTAATTATTTAAAACAAAAAATTTAAATCTGTAAGATGTTAATTAAGAACTGAAAAATCGTTTTGAAGGGGATGCTGGGACGCCAGTCATTAAGCTACTGATATCCCTTTTATCGGCATCCAAAAAAGTCGTATCCGAGATTCACCGCCTTTCTATCGGAAAACAAATTTTGTAACTGACAATAATTCGCAATAAGTAACTCGGCGTGAGTGATGCCTCACGCCCAGTTACAAAACACCCTGTTATAAAACCTGCATCCGATTCTTATATATATTTGCATTTCGAACTCAAAGTCTTCCCTAAAGGACGGTCGACATGTATAAAAAGTGAGTCTGGGTGGTCAGTAAAATTGTCTACCATTGCCATGGAATAGGGCACTCAAAACGGATGTTATTACAGTATGGCGGCCCCAAGTTAAAGCCACCGCCACTAACTTGAATATTCTTTGCAAAAGGAGCCACCTTCCGCAGTAATTAATCATTTACATAGACTTTACCATCACAGGCCTACACAAAGTCTCTGCCTAAGAATCGCGGAGCAGATCCTTTTCAACGGTTGCCCCTGCTGCCAGACGCACAAATGGACACAAAAAAAACAAAAAGAAATCATTATAAGCGGCTTCCGAGTCAGTACCTTGCGACCGTAATCAAGATTCTAACTGTTGAACAACAATTGCCACAAAGCAGGGGTCTATTCGCAAGGACGTACAGAACAGACACCTATATATCCAACCGCTACATAAGCATTAGAATATTCGGAACCATTTCAAATGAATAAGTTATCATCCTCAGGATAATAAATCTTCCTTGTGCCATTTTATCACCTGGACTGTACAAAATGGAAATTATTATTATTCTGACGGACAACCGTCATAAGGCGAGTTCATTCAGACAGTTTCACCCTCTTGAATTTACCCATCAGTTTATGCTTATAAATTAACCATCATTAATCATAATTTAGAAAAGCATTAGGAATCGTTTGTCTTATCGCTGGGATTTCTATAAAGAAGTGATTGCAAAGGATTTGTTTGAAATCTGTGAAAAGGCCGGCAAGTCAATTGGGTTCATTATTCAATGGCTGATTAGGAAAATGTGCGCCTACCAGGTTGTGATGGCATCCATCTATCTTATAGCGAATAAAATGGGTTAAATGTGATGTTGAGCTTTTGTAGGATCCGGTGCTGCTCCATACAACGCGATACAACTACAATCTCAATTGTTAAACAAATGTTGCAGGCGATTGTTTGAAACTTGCAGTGATGAAAGGGCTCGTCGACCCTAAAGATCTGTTTTACCAAAAGGTTTTTTACCAAAAGATCTTGGCACCTTGAATGACTTAATCCTTTTAAGGGTATTCTTTAGCAGCGGGGCAATAATTATATCCATATTAGTTAGAAAAAGGCCGCAGGTATATAGATTCAATTTTTTTTTTAGAAATGAAGACAGTGGAACATTGCTTATAGGGGGCTTTCAGCTGCCACCGTGTCGTTCTCCCAGCTATCTGTAAAGCAGAAAATGCAAGTGTTTCAACTGGTTTATGAATCTGAATGGCGGAGCTCTTTAACTACGGTGATGATGTTATGAGAGGGCGCAAACATAAATTTTTATTATTTTATTTATTTTGCCATCAAAGAACAAGCTCTTTCTTAGACTAAAGATGTAACAGATAGTTACATAAAAAAAAGAAAAAACAAGAATAGTTTTAATAATAATAAGAACAATAATAATAATATACATAGGAAAAATAACATAATAAAAAAAAATAGAGCCAAACAATTATGTCGGAATACCTTCAAGCAGGTTCCTTTTAATAGAACAGATCGACAAGTTAAAGTCGATTAAATGAATATTTGCATTGTAGGAAATCATAAGACCATTTATTGACGAAGAGCGACCATAGTTCGTGCGAGAGTGTGATATTTTAAAGAATCTATTTGACGATGGGACATTAATGTCAAGAAGGAGTAAAATTTCAGGAGAATCAATCTCACCAATGAGTACCCTATGAAGAAATAAAATTCTTGCCACCGTTCTTCTTACTTCAAGGGACTCCATGCTAATCAGTTTCAACTTTGATAGGTATGGAGGTAGGTTAATAAGATCAGTCCAACGTAGCCCTTTCAGCGCGAATCTCAGAAACCTTTTTTGCATTAATTCAATTCTGGAGATGTGTACACTGTAGTATGGGCACCAAACTATAGATGCATACTCCAATATTGACCGTACAAAAGATATGTATAAAGTTTTGATGACGTAGGGATCAGAGAACTCACAAGCATAACGCCTAATCATTCCCCAGGACCTATTAGCCTTATTTGAGATATAGTCAATATGATCATTGAAGGATAGCTTGGTGTCTAAAATAACACCAAGATCCTTGATTGTATATACACGAGGGATTGTATTACCATCAAAGGAGTAAGCAAATTCTATAGGTGATTTACATCGAGAGAAAGAAATAACAGAACACTTGCTAACGTTAAGAGAGAGGTAATTTTGTTTGCACCACAAATAAAATTTCTGCAGGTTAAGGTTAAGAAGATGGAAACGTTGTACATCTTTGCCTGATATGAACAATTTAAAGTCGTCGGCAAACATCAACAATTCGCATTCGGGCAAAAATTTGACACCATCATTAACAAACAAGATAAAAAGGAGAGGGCCAATATGACTACCCTGGGGGACGCCAGAGGAAACGAAAATTTTATTAGAGATAGCATTGCGGAATTTCACGTACTGAAATCTATCACTTAAGAATGAAGAGAGCCATCTTAGGAAAGGTATTGGGAAACCCAGTTTTTCGAGTTTGTAAAGCAGTATTTTGTGGTCTACGCGATCAAAAGCTTTACTAAAATCTGTATAAATGGCATCAACTTGATTGCCTTTCCCGATTTCTGATATCACAAAATTTGAAAATAAAAGAAGGTTGGTGACAGTAGAACGTTTCTTTACAAATCCATGCTGGTTGTTGCAAATTAGGGACTTACAGTAGAAGTAAAGTTTATCCGTAACTAACTTGTCAAACAACTTCGGAACACAAGATTGCTTACAGATGCCCCTATAGTTCTCAACTTTATTCCTCCTACCAGATTTGAAAATAGGAACTATGAAAGACGTTTTCCAGAGGGATGGGAAGGTGCTAGTTTTAAAGGACAGATTAAATATGTGGCACACAATTTTATGTAATGGTATGGCACATTTTTTAAGAAAGATGGAGGTAAACCATCAGGGCCAGGACTAAGACTTGATTCTAAGCTGGTCAGACCTACCAGAACATCATCTTCGGAAATGTCAATGCTTCTGAAGATAGGAGTAGGGAAATCACCAAGAAAGCTAAAGAATTGCTCGTCAATCCTTGAGTCATGATTTGAATAGACTGATTGAAAAAATGAACCAAAATTGTTGCATATGGAAAGAGAAGAATCAGATAAATGTCCATTAAAAGAGAGTGAGGCCGGGTAACCATCACTTTTACTCTTTGAGTTTATAAAATTCCAGATTTTATCAGGTCTGGACTTAAGACTGTTTTGCATGTCCTCGATGTACACCTGATATGCATAACGGATGGAAGATTTGAACTCTGATTTCAACCTTCTAAACACCAGATAATCCTCAATAGCCAAACTACAACGCCATTTTCTATAGGCTCTGTTTTTTAAACGCTTAAGGTGACGGGTTAGATCATTGTCCCATGGAGAAGACTGCCCAACACCTATTTTAGCACAAACTACGGGGACATAGGAAAAAATTACGTTATTAATGACCCGATAAAAAACATTACAAAGGTCATTGATTTCAAGAGAAAGATACGGGCTCCAGTCAAAATTGTTTAGTTCTTCACAAATTTGTATGAAGTTAGCATTTTTAAAATCGAAGTTAAAAGAAGTAAAATTATCTGTTACAAATGAGTCAACATAACAAAAAAGATTTAATGAAGGGTGATAAACATCTTCCGGGATTAGTGGTGTGTAACAACGGGATACAATACTTTCGTCGCTGTCGTTAGTAAAGATGAGGTCCAGGGTACGGCTTTGGTGATTTTTTACGTGGTTCACCTGTAGAAGACCAAGCGAGTGGAAAGTATCGACGATTTCAGAACCAATCGTTGAGAGAGTGTTTACAGGGTTGAGATATGTGCAATCCATGTCTCCTGATGCCCATTGAATATTGGGTTGATTGAAATCGCCAAATACGTAAATTATATCCGGTGCAGACAGCAAACTCACAATAAATCTCATGGCATCCAAATATCTAGTCACAGTTATGAGCTTAGTACGGGGTGGAATATAGACACAAGCGAAATAAATTTTTGCAGAAGAATTTAAGTCGAATCTGCTGCAGCAAATTTCAATGTCCGTAAAAGCACTAAGATCCACTTCTTTTGGCTTAAGATGTTTTCTTATGGCTATGAGTACACCACCAAAACGTTCAAAGATGCTGTTATCCGTAGATCGGTCACCACGATTAACATCAAAGTAGGGGGGGAAGATAACGCCATTACCGAAACTACTATCTAATCCAGTTTCAGTTAAGACAACTACATCATGTGAGCAGCTATGTACATTTAAAAGGAGATTTGTGCATTAAGTTCTCAGTCCTCTTACATTCTGGTAGTAGAGGCTGACTTCTTTAAGTTTTTTGACGTTGAGGCACCAGAAATAGGCTTGTTGGTAAACTCTTTAACAAGGATATTATCAGGCCAAAAGTGTGGGTCAAGAAGTTTCCTTCCAGAGGATAAAGGAGCAAGTATTTTAAAAGATGCAGATATACGTAAAAAATCATCAACTAAGCATACCCGATGATAAGACTAAGAGCTCCAAAAATAATAAAAAAAAAAAGTTACGCACTGAACAGGACTACTGGAAAAGACCAACCGGGACTCACCATCTTTTAATCGCATATAATATCAAATATCGTCAAAAGCTCTTAATGGCGATGGCCTCATTCAGGACCTCGGAAAAACTGATCCAGCTGTGCCGTATGATACAGGAAAACACGCGTTGCAATGAGCAGTTCGGAAGTGGCTCCTCTGAAATTTTTCAAATATGCATCGGATGTAGACAAGGAAATGCGCTATCATGTGAGTATGTGACTTCTTCAATCTGATTCTAGAACAGATAACGCGCAGGGTAGGTGTCAACATGAAGGGCACCATCTTCAATCACTCCATTCTATTACTAGGGTATGCGGACGATATTGAAATCATTGGTTAGAGAAGCCTTCACGGTGATTGAAGAACATGTGCAATCTGTTTTCCTTGAAGTAAATGAGGACAAGACTGAGTACATGTACAAGTACATGATGTCAACACACAAACAAGCACCTTTCCACCGCCTAGGAACAAGCATCAACTATAGATAGCAACAATTTCGAGGTAGTTAAGGAAGTTTGTGCAGTTTTACAGCTTAGCTCAGGATTTACTTTTTATTCTCAATTCAAGAAACTGTATACAAAGTGAAGATACAGACCCTCAAAAGCCGGGAAACAACACTTTCCATTACCAATGGGTTCAAAACTTCTTATTCGAGGGATGAAATGTACGCTTTACAGAACCCCTTAACTTTTTAGATTTGCTTTTTGACGCCGAGTGCTAGACAATAAGCAGGAAAGGAGAGCTAATACTGTGCTCCTTTGAAAGAAAAATTTGTCGACGGATTTTTGGGCCCGTGTGTGATGGGGGCGAATGGAGGAGATGAAACAACCGTGGATGTAGTCAGAAAACCCAAGGCCTTGGCTACATCGAGCTAACTGCGAATGTACTTTAGTGTAGGCTCTAGGGCGATCCCTCGAATTAACTCGACCTTCAAAGCGTCCGTTAAATCCCCCGAAGATTACAAAGGAAACAAGTTTCAAAAAATACTCCAAAAACGTCTTAAGAAATGCTTCGAAAACGCTTTAGAAAGCCATGAAAATGTAAAAAATAGTTCTAAAAAACACCAAAAACAATTTAACAATCACTGCGAGAAACGTGTCAAGAAACACCCCGAAAAAATACCCTTCAAAAATGTCTTGAAAAATTACCCAAAAATCGTGAAAAAAGTTTCAACAAAATTGCTCCGGAAAATGACTCAAAAACACCCAGAAGAACGCTCTGAAATGCCTCAAAAAGCAATAGAAAAGATAGGTTAGGTTAAGATAGATCGGCTGCCCGTTAAGAAGGCCAGCACAATTAGACCATTTAATATCCTTTTTCTGATACCATTGGATCAAGAATCCTAAAACCTTTGAAGCAAGGTAGACTTTTAACGTCGATTAGTGTCGGTGAAGTAGAAAGCCCCCAAGTGGAGTCTCCTCATCCTTCTCATCTCTACAGCTTTTAGAGAAGTCTGGAGCTATCTTCGAATTGTTTAAGATGGATTCCAACGTTTATATAGCTACTTGACTATACGAAAAGATGCCAATGTCTTGAGCCTACAGTGATTTGAAAGTAAGAGAGTCTGCCAAGAAAACCACAAAAGATGTTTTTAAACTGTAATTGGGGTGTTATTTCCTTTGTTGGATTAAAATATACCACCGCCAAATAGAAGAGAAAAGTTGCTTCTACCAGGTTCTAGTCATCAATATTTAATATTTTGACGAGGTAATGACATTGTTTTAATTAAACAAATTGTTGCAACCTAAGTGCCGCAGACGAAAATTTGGTACACAAAATCGCGCGATTTCATGTACCAAATTTTCATTATTTCTTAATGTTATATATAGTTTATGTTATTAAAAATCCAAATTAAAAATTATTTACAAATTTATTTTTAGGTATTTCCGCTGTTTTTTATTTCAATGAATAAAAATGTTACGAAAAATGTTGCAATATATTAAAGAAAATGCAAGTCTTTATTTAATTATAAATACATATAGGTACCTATGAATAAAGATTGTAAATCAGCAATGAAATATACAAAAAAAAAAAGGTTAAAGCGGTTAAAATTAAGTTAAAATCAATTGTTGCTTATTGCTTTGTCGATCGGTGTACTTAAGTGACATCCGGATAATACCACTTAGATTATGCTTAGCAAGATAAGTGCCTACACTATTCATCAGTAAATACTCGCCACCCCTATTTAAAGTTACCTTAAACAAAAATTGCCACACATACCACTATTCGAAATGTCCAGTATATATTTTATACAGAATATGGAATCTTTAAAGAACTGAAGTGCTTTAAAGTGCACAGAAAAACGCTCCATTACACCATACTTACGTCTAGTAACAACTTTTCAACACCATTTGGTTTTCAATACCCCTCCTGCCCTGCCACGGAAGATTGATGAACTGTCAACGTCCAAAGCCACTCAAAAATGCTGAAAATCTCTGTGGAAACTTCAAATTCACATTTGTGTTAACAACACCAGCGCTACGAAGCGATTTCCGCTTAAATCTTGCCCACTCACCCACTTAAACAGACAACGAGCAAAATCCAAAATACGAACAGGTAACTTAAATGTAGGAGCAGCGTTCAAAAAAAGGATGAAGGTACCCCGAAGCTATATGATTGATTGATTGGGTAAAATATACAACCTGGTCATGGAGGTGTAAACACAAAAAAACGTAGGCTATATGTGACCATATTGTTTTAACAACTGGAGGGAATAATTAAAAAAATGATCCCAGGCGAATTACAAAAACACTGATAGGTAAAAATACCAAAAATAACAACAACATCAATGGAAAATGCTGTGTAATTACGAATTGTTTATGGTGAGCGTCAAAAATATGTACCTACATAATCCTTCGAATGCAGTGTGAATGGTATCGAAAGAATTCAAGTGCAAATATTTGAAGGCAGTATGTGTGATAAAAGTGGTGAGTGTTCCGACGAGTGTTGCCAGCCGCTTTAAGTGAAATTCCCCATCACAGACCATAGAATTCCCCTTTTTCCCCATTTTTTTTATTAACATTCCCCAAAAATTCCCCACTAATTGGTATATCTAGGTATAAAAAATTAAAATCGAAAGAAAAAAGTTATTTTGTAGTTTTTATTGAAAAAAAAATACAAATTAAATCAGACTTCATTTCAAAATAAAGATTAAACGCAATAAATATACAGACTAGTAATAATTAACATAAACAAAAATTAAGTTGGAAAAATTCACGATTGAAAAACCAATAAAAAATTAAGGAAAATTATTGAAAAGAAGAAGAACATTCAAAGGATATTTTTGTTATGTTCAAATTATTTATATACAGAACTAGCGGACCCGGCGAACTTCGTCTCGCCCCAATTTTACGCCTTCAGATAAACTCCAGAGGGATAATAAAACACAGATAGGAAAAATTTCAATGTAATTTATTTGAATTGAATCGAAAGAGCGATGTGATAAACAATGTTTTTCGATTTGTTTTCTGGGACAAAAACAAACAACGAATATGGTTTGCCAACAGGCGAACAGGCAACGTACAGCTGACCATCCGAAAGCAGGGAAATTCGAGATAAATCCCACAGACTTGCAACGATTGGCCTTGCGACTTATTGATTGTTAACGCAAAAGCCAATCGAACGGGAAACTGAATCCGCTTGAACTGGAATGGAAGATCAGTTGGAATAATCGGAATTATTGGGATAAGGACTTCCTCTCCTTTGAATTTGGCCTTGATGATTGTCGCTTGAATCACATTCATCAGTTCCTTGATGGGATGATTTGAGCTTGAATTATGCGGCGGAGTTTCTGATGGTACATCAAGCGAGTTCAATTAAGCTATCGACGTCCTTATTGTTCGCTGCTAGTATTGCCCTTTCACTAATCCAATCGAGATTTCTATAATTTTGTGCAATGCCTGGGAACACTTTGGTGATGAGTTACTCCTTCGATGATGTGAACTCGCAAAAAATTGCAGGGAACGATATCAATCCAGTCGAAACATCAACAGGAATTTGGCCATTGCCAAGTGCCATCAGTTGTCTCGAGAATTCAGCAGCCGATTGGTCGTTCTCGTAAATCCATTGTTAGGTCAACTGCCTTCAAGCAACAATTTCGCTGTCGCTAAATTATTGATCATTGCATGAGAAGATTCATCGGCAGCGTCAAAGCGGATTTTGAGATCTTGACCGAATTGTTGCCAGAATCAACGTAATGACAAATGTCTTAACTGTCCCACCGGGAGCATCCGGAAAGTTTCATCGTCAACAACCCTCATCAGCGAATCGTACACTTTCTTCTGATCGGCATTTAACAGCGGCACATTTCATTGGACTCTTTCCGTCAGCTCATCCCGATCATAGTCTTCCTCCCGCTGCAATTCGCGATTGAATGCATCGAACGATTTTGCGTTGGAATTCCCAATTTCGACAGCAGATTGCAGCACATGAGTAGGTTCGCACGTGTCTTCGAACAGAACTAATTTTAAGATCTAAATTCGAAGTTGTCATGCGAACTCTGTGCAAAATGTCGTCAGCCACATCACGGTCGGGTTCGAGGGATGAAATATCGCTATGATGATCGCAAACAATGTACCAATTTGATTCACAGACGTAGAGCGTTGAATTCCAATGTGTATCATTTAAACATTGGTAAGCCTCCCGAAAAGTGGCGCACAGCACACCATCTATAGTTCCCAGGGAATCGAAGGATGTGAGGCCTGTAATGTGCACCAAAAGCTTTAAATCATCAAATCATGCGATAAAATTAAAAAATTCAACGAAAAAAAATTCAAATTTTTCGTGTTTTTCCGGAATTTTCCAAATTTTCCACTAAGAATATTTTATTTTTACATTCGAAAAGCCATTCCAAAACAATTCCACAAAAAATTCCATACAAAAACTCAAATTTCGTTTTTTCCAGTTTCCCGACTTTTCCGGAGGGTTTTCCCAAAATTTTCTTTCATAACAATATTCTCCTGCCATATACGAACAGCAGAAAAAAATGTTAGCCAAATCGGCCCAGCCGTTCTCAATTGATGATTCACTATACATTTTTCACACCATTTTTATATATATAGATTATCAAAAAAAACAGAAATTGTCGGCAGTGGGTTTGAAAGTAAAGCACTAAACATTTCTATTACTGAACCCTGATCTTATAAAATATATAGCGTTTAAAGAGGTTTTACCCAACAAGCGCTCAGCGTCTCAATCCCAATCAAGAATCAGGACCAAGAATAAGATACTTAACGAACTTTTGACAAATTCAGATTAATTTTTGATTTCCCCACATTTTGCGCTAGGAGAGAGAAGATTCCCCTTTTCCCCTTTCATCAAATTTTGGACCGAAATTCCCCACGAAAAGGGGAATTCCCCACGAACTGGCAACACTGTATCCGACCTCGTTTATTACTCCCAATTGCCAGAGATATCTTTGCTCTGTTCCAGAGTCTCTCTTTAAAGTTGATATTTTACATCTTTTACCCTGCAGCTGGCTTCCTGCAATCGCCACGCCACCGATGCCCGATCTACGCGTTGCAGCCTTTGCACATACACATACAGGTTGGTTTTTTGTTATAGCGGTTTGCGTGTGCAAATGAAGTGGGTTCATGTTTAATATGGTTGTTAAAATTTCTCTTTTTGGAAATAGTATAGGTATAGGTAATCTTTGCTACATAGAAAATTTGGTAGTTGCAAATAGCATTTTTATTGGCAGTGCGGTTATAGAGTTAGATAAAGATATACCATGCGTCACACATATACCCGACACAGGTCGGGAGTTGGGTACCTATAGTAATTTTTGAGAAATATTTTTGATATCTACGGCTTTGTTTGCATTTTTTCAAAAAAAAACTAGTGCGAGACCTTATTTAGAATACTCATTTAATACTAAAAATGTATTTTGATTAAAAACCGAGCGGGTTTTTGTAAAATTAAGGATGTGGTTCGAAATTATATGAGGAACATATATTTTTGACTGTTCAAGTGAACTAACTAAGTACAGAGTATTGTTGGGGATGTTATTATTCTTGTTTATTTTTATTTTTTATTTGGATAAAACAAATCAAAAATTGGGTTTTCGAGATAAGAGCCGTTTTTGAAAGTGCCGTTTTCGGTAATTCGAATTGCAAATGAAGGACGCCATAATTTTGAAAATATTGATTTTACTCCACATATATGCATTTTGGTGGAAATCGCTATACCAGTTTTCCATATAAACCGTAAATATTTTTTTTTAATTCGTAAGGTACCTACGTCTTTTTTCAATAATGTAGAGAGAAACTGTGTCTGCTTTCTGCATTCAAGTAAAGAATGACCTATGACCTATTACCATAAGAATACATTTTTGTTTAAAACCTAGGGATTGTTTTTAAGGTAAGTTAAATTTTCAAAAGAACCTTTATTCGATTTTTAGTGAAAAACTGAATATGCAGCAATGTTGAACCTCACAGATGTACTTAAACCGTTTTTGAAAAAATTAAACTTAGGTATTAAAAACCGTACCAGTATTAAAAAAACTTCAAAGCCGAAGTTTGCAACAAATCCGTTCAGGCTAAACCTGTAGACCTCAGGAGCAGACGGGCCGAAGAACAGAATTGCGCGACCCACTTCTATGATTTCCTCTACCATCGTAATGTCAGAATTGATTCACATCTCGAGTTTAAGAAATTATACAAATACATAGGTACATTAAATTTCTCTTACGAGAAACTTAAAAAAAGAAACCAACTAAGCGACTGCGACCCATCCAAACACTTTCTACTTTCTACACTCGAAAAGGTTAAAAAAAAGTGTGGCGAAGCTTATTTTAAGGGACATTCTTTATTCATATCCCGACATCTTCATTCTTTTCTACTCTTCCCTTACAGAAGACGAACCCGCCATAAGGCTGTATTTCTTTAAATGCTAAAGTCATCACTTCGACGGGGTATTCTTTATTAATTTTGCAGTTACTGCATTTAAAGTGTTTGTAGTGAAATCGAAGTTCATTTCATACTTAATTCGACACCGAATCGGGATATCATTCTACACTCTTATTCACAGCAGGGTAACGCACCAATATTCCAGCTCCATTGAATGTTAAAAAATACATCCACATTTAAAGCGTTTAGGCATACCCTACCCAGGTACATGACGTTACGATTACTGAACTTTTTTCATATAGATGGCACAACCTTTGAAGTCTGAAATTTCTTACTGTGAAAGCTATCCAATATGTAAATTTTGAAAATCATCTCTCCGCCATAGTGAAAAAGGGGTTCTTTGTAGATTTTTATCCCCTTTGCTTTTTTTCGAATGAGTTTCCATAAAAGGGGTATTTTTAATACCACTTCCCTTTGTTCGCTAAAAACGTCTAAAGTACTAGCGATAAAGGTGAAATTGAATGTTAAGCTATAGAATTAAGGGGTTCTGTAAGTAACAACAGGATACTGAATAAGGTCATGTTTAATTCAAACCAAAAGTTGGCATTGAAATACTATGGCTTATGAATTTCTTATATTTGGAATATTGAAGCAGAGTGTAATGAATGGACAGCGGAAGAAAGAATATCTAATTTCAAACACAAAGACGGTGTTTCTTATAATTTTGGACAAGTGTTTAACATCAGAGAGCGAAAGAGGACAGCTATTTCTGGGTAGTTACCAAACAGATGCATGGTTTTTAAGGTAGCCTAAATAGTGCTTGAAAAATCTGAGTCGCACAAGCGACCACGAAATTATCCGAAAAATTAAATCCGTATTTGCATTTGTTTCTAAAATGTATTCGTTCAGAATTTTTTACTCGAGATTTTAATTAAGTCATTATACAATTCATAAGACATTATTGAAATGAAGATGGAGAAACTCAAAAAGTTGGTCTCGGCTGGATGGATTTCTTTTAAACTTCGGATTTGGAGTTTGTGGACTTAATGTTCGGGACCGATTCTTGTTTTGCACTTTATCCTCACTGTTAATGGTACTTCCCACACAACAGTTTTGAGCGAGTTTAATTTGTTCGAAAACGTTTTCAATCAAAATTGATAAGTATTTGAGTTCAAGCTTTTTTCTTTATATGAAAAAAGTAAAGGACAAGGCATCTTGCATAAAAAAAACACATAACAAACGCTATTCATCAACATTTAAGGAGATATTCTTTGTTGAAAAAAGCGTTTTATTTTTATTAGGTTTGGCACCCTAAATGCTGAAAGCTATAGAAAGAAAGAAATTCACCTACGTCATGGACTGACTAAATAAACACTGAAGAACAACCACCTGTTTGCTTACTTATGTATTCAGTTGGCCATGATGCGTAACATTACAAGCCCCTATCCCTGTCGTTGACTGCTTTGTGTTTTTTTTTTGAGAAATGGAAGTTTAACTATTTATTCAATTGTATAAACATATGACTAGTAGTGTAGATTACATGAGAAAAAATTGCTAATTTTCCTATATAAAGGACGACCATCATCGATATAGATCAATTCCGATTTGGGGTTTTCAGTCGTCAGTCAACATGGTGTCAAAAGCTGTTCTTTTGTTTTGCATAATTGGCCTTCTTGTGATTATTCAAGAATCAGAGGGTCAACGCTTCAGGCCAAGATATTTACGTCCTCGTGTTCAACGACGATTATGCGCTCGCGGATCGCCTATGTGCTTAACACCACCAACACCAACTACACCGCCTAAGACTCCACCACCCGCGGAGGAACCACCAACGGAGGAAGAACCACCAACCGAGGAAGAACCACCAACGGAGGAAGAACCACCAACCGAGGAGGAACCACCTACCGAGGAGGAACCACCAGTAGATGGGTAAAGTCGTCCCCACAAACAAAGTATGAAATAAAGGGCATAGCTAAAAAATTCAGCCGGCAATTAATCAAATAAAATTTAAAGAAAAAAAGCTACTTAACTTATTCTCCGCGATTGACTGAGAGTCATATGTTTTTGTTACAGCGCACTATTCTGTGCAACATGGCAGGGTTCAGATGGTGACGGTGTATTGTATACCTGCTCTGGACAGGGGCCAACTCAATGTTGTCCTTGTCCACTTTGTGAGATTCCATTTTTACAAAACAAACCCAAAAAAAGAGTAAAATTTTCGCAAGCAATGGGATGTCCCGAATGGAGTATTGTTTCAAGCAATCGACTAACCCCCGTATTAATAAAGGCTGTGTTAAAGTTATCTACTTGTTACCCAGCAGTTATGTTAGTTTTTTGTATGTATACTGACGTCTTCTAGCAAACTAACTTATGCACATTTGTTTATTAATATGGTGGTACAACTACCCACTTTTCGACATCATTTTGCAGCAGCTGCGTACTACAAAACGAAAGTAGAACGACATAAATTTCGTTAATGATTTCGTTGTGTCACTTTTGTATGGGATTTTTCGTTACGAAACAGCAGCGTACTCAGTGATAGCATTTCGAGGGATTTATCTCTTTTTGAGGGATTTTCTAGGAATTTTAACATGTCCGGGGGATAAAGGGACATTTTAGGTATTCTTTCAAAGTAACAAATTTCATATAAAATCCCTAATAATGTCGAGCGGCTTTTGAGGGCAATCCATAACTACGTTTCAGGAAGTTCCAATAGATGCGCTCAGCTTCAAGAAATGCAAGATTCATTTAACCTTAATCGCGAACAAATTTTGAGACGCATAAACGAGATGACTATGCATTATGCATGCACGGGTGTATTGACAGAGTATTGGAGAACTGGACTGTTTTACTTCATTACTTTGAAATAGCAGTCTTTGAGGATAATCTTAGATCAGCCGAACTTACAATATTCAAGAACTCAAATTAGATACAAATGTTAGTCAGTCTGTGACTGACGTCAGGGAGCAAATGTCAAGTTCGTGTTGACAACAAAAGAACCGGCTCCCCTTTTGTTATCAAAAGGGGATCATGGTGTGCTTAGTCGTTTCCAACTGAATGGGAGAGTCTGGCGCAGATAATAGGGTAAGCAACGTTCGTTCTTCAATATTTATTTGATTTATTGTTGAGCATGCACTTTTATTTTTTATTTTTAATCATATTCAAGTCCTAAGTGCATAAAATAACTTATTTCATTTAATAAATTGTTATTGACCTGTTGGCGGTGTTGTAGTTGGTGGAGTTGTAGTCGGCGGAGTTGTAGTCGGCGGTGTTGTAGTTGGTGGAGTTGTAGTTGGTGGAGTAGTAGTTGGTGGAGTTGTAGTTGGTGGAGTTGTAGTTGGTGGCGTTGTAGTTGGTGGAGTTGTAGGTGTTTGACACAGAGGCGATCCGCGAGCGCACAATCGTCGTTGAACACGCGGACGTAAATATCTCGGCCTGAATAGTTGACCCTCTGATTCTTGAATAACCACAAGAAGGCCAATTACGCACAACAGTATAACACTTTTTGACACCATGATGGCTAACTACTTAGAGTCCCAAGTCGGAATTGATTTGTATCGGTTTTGGCTCGCTTTTATATTCTAAAAACTGCTTAACATTGTAATCTACGTTACCTGGCATTTGTTTACTCAATTGAATAAATAGCAGTACCTACACATACTTAGATTTTTCCAAAAAAGAACCTCCAGTCAATGTCAAGGGCTTGTTATGTTACGAATCATAGCCAAAACCAACTGAATATACAAGTAAGCATTTGAAACCAGACTTGAACACAATTAATAAGAAAGTTAGTTCAATAAAACCAATAAAGCCCGACTGACTGTAAAAAACAACAAATGAGACGTAAACAAGACACATTTAAGTGTAGGTGACTGACAATCGGAGGCTACTTACTACACAGACTGACATTTAGTAATTATTTGATTTTGAACATGCCTTGTTTACATCTTGTTCTTTTTTAGAGTCAGCCGGTTTTTTTTAAATAAACTTTTCTTATTTTCAGCTTTTTAGCTGAAACTTTCTGACCAACTGACAAACATACGGTCGAAAAAACGGGCGCGTGCAGTACCGTACACGTGATAAAAGTGAAACTTCTAAAAAAATAATATGAAAGCACAGTTCGGAGATACTTTAGAATTATTTGTATTTATATTTTTACACTAAAAAAAATAAAGTGCACGACTGGATCACACGAAACTTTCTCGTTAATATCATTAGCTAAATGAACCATAAGGAAAACATAAGAATATGCTTTAATAAATTTTACTATTAAACCTTAGAACATATTTGAATACAAGGACAACCGAAGCAGGAGTTTCTCATCTGTTAGGGCATGTTCTTGATTTTGACTTGGATAGATTGGTAATGCTGGTAGGGTTTGTTTGGGGGTTGCAAATGAAGTGCGGGTTTCTGATAGTGTAGACTCCAATTGGTTGGAATTATTTCAAAGGTTGAAAGGTTGGTTGAAAAAAGAAGAAGTGGGACATATTTGCTAAAAAGGACTTTCTAGCAGTTGTGATTACATTTTAACTGGTAGTGCGGTAATGTTTATAAGACGGCATTATTTGCATTTCTCTAAGAAAAACTAAGTACGGGGTTTTATTAACAATTTTGAATTTTAGTCAAAATCTTTAAAGCTGACTTTGGAAAATAATGCGTACAAAATAGTAACAAATATTGCAAAGTTTAGTTCGAAAATTAATTTGGCTCAACTATTTAGCTAAAAACTGAGTATAGGGTATTGTTCAGGATGTTAGCATTACGTGGTTTTTAAAGTTTTATCCAAATCGAAAATCGCGTTTTCGAGATTTGAACAGTTTTCAAAATCAGCGTTTCCGGTGGTTGGAATAGAAAATGAAGGACGCAATAATGTTGAAAACGTCAATTTTACTTTTCATGTAGGTAAAACAAAAGAAAACCAAATTCTCAAAATATGCCTTTTTCCAAAAATTTATTATAAACAATTTAGAGAAAAACTGATTATACTATCATGTTAGGAATGACAATACTACCTTAAAAATAAATTTCTGTTTCAATCGTATTGACCGTTTTCGAGATAAGGCCACTTTTCAAAAGTACCGTTATTCGACTTTTAAGACAAAAACTGGGTACGCAGCCATGTTAACCTCATATATGGTAGTGCAAGTAAACATTTTGGTTAAAATCGTTAAGTTCGTTTTCAAGTAGGTAAACCATAATTTAGTAAAGTCTTAAAAAACGCAATTTTTCCAAAATAGTCCGTTGAACGATAATTTAGGGAAAAACTGAGTTCGCCATCATGTTAGGATTGACCATATTACCTTAAATAATAAGTTTTGACCGTTTTTGAGATATCCAATTTTCAAAATTACCGTTTCGATTTTAAGACAAAAGCTGGGTATGCAGCCATGGTAACCTCAACTACCTTAGCAAATGTCGATTTTGGTTGTAATCGTTAGAGCCGTTTTTGAAAAAATCAAACCGTTATACCGTTATAGGGGAAGTATCTACCGTTAATAATAGGGTAAGCATGCAAAAAAAAAATTGGCCCCGAACTGTAAGCCCACAAACTCGAAATCCGTCCAGGCGTTTGCGCTGTGGAGCTCAGGAAAGGACGGACAGACGGACAGAATTGCGAGACCCACTTTTTCGAGTTCCTCTATCATCGTAAGGTCAGATTTGATTAAAATCTCGAGTTCGATTTTTTGTACGATTACAATACCTTTCTCTTACTACGTATACGAGAAAGTTGAAAATATAAAATGCACTTATACGTCGTCAAGTGCAGTGTTGCTATGCGCATTGGAAAATATTTCCCAGTTGGGATTTTTCCCTTCTTATCCATAAAAGCATAATCTTAAATGAATAATTCCAAGACGTCTTTTTAATTTAGACATTATTTCCCCTATTACTGATTAGTACTAATTTTAACTAGTTTCTGAAGGTCACAGATTTTTTAATGAATCACAAATTGTTCAAGCAAACATTTTGTGATTCCTTCTCTCTGATGCACTCTACCCAAATCGAAACCAACTGTCGTCGCCAAAGCATGCCTTCGGTTAAAAGTGATTACCTCTCTGTGCCATATTCCAATTTCAGACGTGAAACAACTCAACTGACATCTGAACAGCAACCCCCCCGAGTGTATTCCTACAGCTCCGCAATGTAAAACGCAAATTTCATAATCCGCCTAATTGGTAAATCAATCTCAGAGATCTGTTGTGCATTAATCTGCATATCGGAACATATAATCCCATTTAATTGGCAAATTTTCAACGGTATATTCCATTCATCCTGCATTCAGCAATATTCATGTGGCACACTGTCCGACCGACATTCCTTGCCCCACTGGCGCTCATTAGGAATACAACTACAAATACTAATTTCCATTCAATCGAAATTCGTCGATGCCTGTGCCTGTAGGACATTGTAAACTGCAACACAATTGTACACACATCGTTGAAAATGTAAGCTGTAATGAATACGACCAGTTGACGGAATAAAGGACAAAGGTACATATTGAAAATTTCCCGTAGAGATAGAGTCAGTGGAAAAGGGGATTAAATTCTATACTTATTGTATTTTACAAAAAAACATATTTAGATGTGAAAGGCGAAGTAAAACGTCAAGTGGTAGGTATACCAAAACAAAATTTAATTTATATTTTTGTCATAAAATAAATAAATAAATATTTTGGCGCTACAGGTCTATGGGAGGGGACCCAAGGCCTAGCTTCTCACAACCATTCGTTTTGTGTGGGTTTTACATTTTTGGGACAAATGGAAGGGATCTACAACTTTACGCCGAGTCCAAACGGCTAATTGAGAAGCTCATTCATGACAGTTTTACTCTCGGATGTTTGTCAGACGTTCGCGAGAGGTGGCGCAGTGGAAAAAAATCTTAAGATGTAATTTGGCCCTATCGGGATTCGAACCGGGAACCTCTCGCTTAGTAGCCCAACACACTACCACTAAGCCAGTGCGCCGCCATATGTCATATCCACTTCAGTTTCCTGCGAACATTTTAAAAAATTAAATAAAAACGTGTTTTTTTAACATTTAAAATATCAGATTAATAATTTTCATGGCAGGTTGTGATTTTGAAAATTTATAATTGATACGCTTTCATTTCAAAATGCATTGCTTGTTAAAAACTAATATGATTTAATGTATTTTTAATGTTGATAAAATGTACTGTTTATATGAGTCATGCAAAAATAAGTAGTAGACCAAAATAATAGTACCCGAAAGTGTAATTTTCCAGATCTAAGATGTTAAATAAGAAATAAAATACTTTAAAATAAATTGTAATTTTTAATTGTTTTATTACTGAAGAAAAAGTACAAACTCGTCTAAAACTATTTTAGGATTATAGAAAATAGCACAAAATCTTAATTCAAAATAAGTCAACTTAAGGATAAGCTTTGAAATACACCGCTTGGACAAAATAAGGGAATTTTGTTTAAAATTAGTAAGTAAAAATTAAAATAGATTTTACATTTCCAATATAAAATTGATTACCTACATTTATTTCATATACCTAAATACCTTATCAGAAATAAATGAAATTAATATTAATTTTACGTTTTTATCATATCAATAACACAATTTTAATATCAAAAACCAGTGCTATCAATATCAAAAGTGTATGTGTATCGTATCAGTTTCACAATCTATATATATAAAAATGGTGTGAAAAATGTATAGTGAATCATCAATTGAGAACGGCTCGGCCGATTTGGCTCAAATTTCTTTTCAGTTCTTCGTAATTACCAGGAGCATATTGTTACGAAAGAAAATTTTGGGAAACACTCCAGAAAAGTCCGGAAATTGGAAAAATTGAAATTTGACTTTTTGTATGGAAATTTTTGTGCAATTGTTCCGGAATGGCTTTTCGAATGGAAAAATCAAAAATTCTTAGTGGAAAATTCCGGAAAAACACAAAAAAATTGAATTTTTTCCGACGAAGTTTTGCATTTTATCGCATGATTTAATGATTTTGGTGAGCACTAGAGGCCCTACACCCTTCGATTCCCTGCTTACTGTAGATGGTTTACTATACGCCAGTTTTCAGGAGGTGTACCAATGTTTAAATTTGCCCTAAAACGATACACATTGGATTTGGGACTCAACGCTCGCCGATGAAACTGTTTCTGCGCCAGCGAATCAAATTCGTGCATTGTTTGCGATCATCATAGCGACATGTCATCCGTCGAACCCGATCGCATTATGGGACAAATACAAGGACGAGATGGCTGACGACATTTTGCACCGAGTTGGCACGACAACTTCGAATTTCGATCTTGAAATTAACGACGAATTACGCAATTAAACGTTAGTTCTGATCGAAGACATGTGCGTACTCATTTGCGGCAGTCTGCTGTCGAAATTGGGAATGCCAACGCCAAATCGTTCGATGCACGATGCATTCAATCGCGAATTGCAATGGGAGGAAGAACGTGTACGATTCGCTGATGAGGGTTGTTGACGATGAAACGGGAGGCGGGTGGCACAGGCAAGACATTCGTCATTTCGTTGATTCTGGCAACAATTCGGTAAAGATCTCAGATTGCGTTGGCTGTTGCATCCTCTGGCATTGCCGAATCGCACGTTCCGCTTTGAAGCTGCCGATGAATCTTCTTACGGTTGACAAGCCAACGTGCACAATGACCAAGAATTCAGTGACAGCAAAATGACAGCGACCGAACAATGACGGATTAACGAGGTTATTCGAGACGATTTGGTGGCGCTATGATATTGCTCTCAGGCGATTTTCGTCAAACGCTTCCCGTCATCCCGAAATCTACTGCTGCCGATGAACTTAATGCATGCCTGAAATCGTCTTTTTTGTGGAGGCATATCAAGAAGTTGAAATTGACCACTAACATGAGAGTCGCATTGCAGAACGACCAATCGGCTGCTGAATTCTCGAGACAACTGCTGGCACTTGGCAATGGCCAAATTCCTGTTGATAATTCGACTGAATTGATATAGTTCCCTGCTAATTTTTCATCATCGAAGGAGGAACTCATCACCAAAGTGTTCCCCGGCATTGCACAAAATTATTTAAATCTCGATTGGATAAGTGAACGGGCAATACTAGCAGCGAAGAATAAGGACGTCGATAGCTTGAATTTGATTATTCAAAGTCAAATTGCTGGAGAATTGCACTCCTACATGAAGCGACCAAGGACCAACTATCAGACGGAATTTTTGAACTCGCTTGATGTGCCAGGAACTCCGCCGCATAATTTACAGTTGAAGGTGGGATCGATTATAATTATGTTGCGGAATCTTAATCATCAGAAATTGTGCAACGGTACGCGGTTGTCCGTCAAGGAACTGATGAACAATTTGATTCAAGCTACGATCATTAAGTGCAAATTCAAAGGAGAGGAAGTCCTTATTCCAAGAATTCCGATTATTCCAACTGATCTCCCATTCCAGTTCAAGCGGATTCAGTTTCCCGTTCGATTGGCTTTTGCGATGACAATCAATAAATCGCAAGGCCAATCGTTGGAAGTCTGTGGGATTAATCTCGAATTTCCCTGTTTTTCGTATGGTCAGCTATACCTACGTTGCCTGTTCGCGTGTTGGCAAACCGTCTTCGTTGTTTGTTTTTGCCCCGGAAAACAAATCGAAGAACATTGTTTATCATATCGCTCTCTACTGACTTCGATTCTAATAAATTACATCGGAATTTTAACTATATCTGTGTTTTATTATCACCCTGGAGTGAAGCTGATAATTGGGGCGAGACAAAGTTCGCCGGGTCCGCTAGTGTTAATATAAAAATATTATAAAATTCTTATATCAATTCCACATGAATTCATTGTTAAAATTACATTTGAAACGTTTCAAATTTATATTGGAGTGTTATCAAAATTGATATTTTCAACATCAAATGGATTTTGTATCTATTATTTTTGGTGAAAGGTAAATAAATGAATGAACAGTTGGCGCAACACCTCCATATAGAAATATTTTAGGCCTAGCTTCTCACAAGCATTCATTGAGTGAGTTTTAAATTTGAAGACATTTTTAACTCTTAATGTTTGTTAGACATGCGAAATCTTAATATGTAATTTGAGGTTTTCCGGGTATTGCAACTGAGAATACTTGCTTAGTATTCTAGCTTCTAGCACTTAAGCCACTGATCTCAATAACTAAGACAAGGTTTACATTGTGGATTTTTTTTCAGACTGGACTAACTTTGGCCCCAATCATTGAGGTCCCATTGCGGAGGGCTTACAAATAGATTTTTAGTAGGTATATTTCCGGTGAACATAAAAAAAACACATTTATTTTACGACTTAAAAACTTATTTACCTACTCAGGTGGCGCTGCAGTCCGGGGTGGACCTGAACCTCAACCAATACGTCTCCAATTAGTCCGGTCGTTAGGTTACTGCCTCCAGTAATTAAATTTTTAGTTTTTCACACATTAAGAAAAGAGTAAACAGTTATTTTATTATACAAATTAATCGCTATTGAATAAACGTTTCTCTTGATCCAATTTGCTTAGTAGAATTTGGATGTAGAATTCGAATGGAATATTTTTTTTGTAATTTTCAAAAATGATGTTTTTGGTAAAATATCTCTTTTCGCCTATTTAGAAAAGAGCGACAAAATATTTTATTTCATGGAATAACCTAGAAGAATATAAACTTCTTTTAAGATATTTGGCGTAGTAAAATTCAAACGTGTTAGTTTTTTTACTATTTTTTGTAATAAATGTTGTTTCTTCTCTAAATAACAAAAGAGTCTTACTGAGAACTGGCAGTTGAAGAAAACCTAAAACGGTAATTTTATTCGAATAGCTTGTCCGATTGAAAAAATTTACATTTTCCCGAAATGTATACGCGAAAAGTCCTTCAAAATTTGATGTGGCGGATTCAGCTTTACTGGTAAGTTAGGCCGTCATAAAATCTACCACTTCCCGAAGAGCGACAAAATCAAGAATATAGCAGTTTAAAATCAAATAAATGTTTGCCAAAAAAAGGTAAAAGAATTCTTGCGTTTTTTTTCCGGATATGCCGTAGCATGAATATTTTGTCGGTCAGGTCGTTACGGAATGGCGACAAGGTACAGCAGACAGGATTTTAAAAGCGATCCTAAGGAGACTTATGCGGATGCCTCTGTAGTTGCCACAGTTTAGACGGTCTCCATTCTTGTGAATCGGCAAACAATTCTGAGGATTTTTCATCAGGCATACTTTCCTCCGACCAAGTATTAGAGACGACTTGTATGCTCTCTACCAAGTCATCTCCCACTACCTTGCAAAGCTTGGCAGTTAAGCCGTCCGGTCTTGCAGTCTTGAGCTTGAATACTGCTGTCCTCTCTCCATTTTAGTCAGGTAGACGAGAGTCTTGGCTTTCATCGCCCAAGTTCTGGCTGACAGCGGATTTTTCATCATCTTCGCCGTTTAAAAGTCCGCAGAAATGATTTTTCCTTGTCCTCTTAGCACCGACTGTGACTCCACTACAAGATTGCCCTGTTCGTCTCTACAACAATACAGCAACCGATCAGAGTCCAAGCCATGTGCTTTCTTATAAGCCAATGTCAGCGTTGAAATAGCGACGTTTTCACCACATCATCTCCTAATAGTGGACAATTTAGTGAAAAACTGAGGATACGCTATTTTGATTACTAGACCTGCGCATTTGGTTAATATTAAAGTCGTTGAAGGTAAGGTATGTACTGCCTTTCGTGTATTTGACAATTAACTGAGCAAGCTATCTTAATTCTAGTGCCTCTATAACTCACTATTCCGAATTAGGATACTAAACTGCGTAGTATTAGTTACATTCCGAAGAGTGGAAAGGAAATACAAACACAAGTGTCAATGAAAATTTGTTTTTTATTTATTGTTTTCAGTTCTGGTTTCATTAAACACATTCAGTTGGCTATGATGCGTAGGTAACATTACAAGTCCCTGACATTGACTGTATGTTGTTGTTGTTTTTTTTTGTTTGGTTTAAGTGTAGCTGTTTGCTTAATTGAGTAAACAAATGTCAGGTAACTTAGATTACAATTTTAAGCAATTTTTAGAATATAAAAGCGGGCCGAATCCGATACAAATCAATTCCAATTCCGATTCTAAGTCGTTAGCCATCATGGTGTCAAAAGGAGTTATACTGTTGTGCGTAATTGGCCTTCTTGTGATTATTCAAGAATCAGAGGGTCAACTCTTCAGGCCGAGATATTTACGTCCTCGTGTTCAACGACGATTATGCGCTCGCGGATCGCCTCTGTGCCAAACACCTACAACTCCACCAACTACAACGCCACCAACTACAACTCCACCAACTACAACTCCACCAACTACTACTCCACCAACTACAACACCGCCAACTACAACTCCACCAACTACAACTCCACCAACTACAACACCGCCGACTACAACTCCACCAACTACTCCAGGTTAATATTATCTAATATTGTTTTATGCACAAAGGACTTCAATATGATTTAAAACGCATGTTCGTTGAATTCGGTCAACAATAAATCAAAATAAAAATATTGAAGAACGAAAATCGCTTATTTTTGAGGTAAAACTTCTTAGGTGGCAAGTGGCGACTCGATATTGGGCGGGAGTGGAGAGTACGCGACTTAATCAACTTTGTTAGATGCATCCCTTACTCCCTTCACTATCGCCATCGCCACGCATGATTTCAATGTCAAGGTAAGCTTGGAGTAGCTCTTGAATCACATGTAAACCCTGCACAACATAAACAAAAATATTAATTTATTCATGCCAAAATTGTATAACGCTTTACTTTACTCATTATTTCTTTCGTTGATATCTACCCTGAAATTCCCTTACACATCACCCCTTTCCTAAATAATTAGATATATAATTTGGAAAGAAGGTACAAATCTGAGAAGTGTTACTAAATAAAAGAAACGACATATAAAACATTATAATATTGTTTACTTTTGACTTAAACATATAAAATGTGAGTTTTTGTTCAAGCTACGTTTACACGTGCCACTTTTCGTGTCAAATGCTTGACATGTGGACGTCACAAAAATGCTCTCAACTGGTTGTCATGTGTGTATCTTTCGTGAGAGTGTCACTGGGGCCTGACACCCAACCTTTTGTCCCAAATTCGTGACAACCTAGAATTATCGTCATGCTGTGACTGCTGAACTTCAGTCGCCAGTAATGAGGTGCTATAACCTGTGACCATTAATTACAGCCCTCGGGCCACACGGCTGAAACGATTTTGACCAAAATGCATACTTGGAGTACGTTTTCAGTATTATTGCGTCCTTCATTTTCGATTCCAACCACCGGAAACGCTGATTTTGAAAACTGTTCAAATCTCGAAAACGCCATTTTCGATTTGGATAAAACTTTAAAAACCACGTAATACTAACATCCTGAATAATACCCTATACTCAGTTTTTAGCTAAATAGTTGAGCCAAATTAATTTTCGAACTAAACTTTTCAATATTTGTTACTATTTTGTACGCATTATTTTCCAAAATCAGCTTTAAAGATTTTGACTAAAATGCTTATTTACGATAACATAAGTATTCTTAATAAAACCCCGTACTTAGTTTTTCTTAGACAAATGCAAATAATGCCGTCTTATAAACATTACCGCACTACCAGTTAAAATGTAATCACAGCTACTAGAAACTCCCTTTTAGCAAATATTTCCCACTTCTTCTTTTTTCAACCATATTAATCATGAACCTTAAAATAATTCCAACCAATTGGAAACCCGCATTTCATTTACCCCCAAACACGTGCAAACTCAAAAAAAAATCTTTGAATTCTTATATCACAGACCCTACTTCGAGTCATAGCCACCTACCAGCATCACGAATTTGAATCTTGTTTTATAGCTTATAAACAATAACAAAAGAAAAATAAACCAACCAAACTGATGATATGAACGAGAAAGTTTCGTGCGATCCAGTTGTGCACTTTATTTTAATTTAACTGGTGACGATTTAAAACTAAGAGCAGTTTATCGTTGATTAATTGCCTGCAACTTAAGTATTTCTTTTGGTTGTAAGGGAAACCATTTTTTAGAATGCTTGTGTTTTCGAAATGCGAGTAGATCTTTAGCAACTTTCGGCTGTTGTCAAGTATTGCTCTCTGTCGGTGCTTTTACTGCAACTATTCATCTCAACAAGACCAGGATTGTTGCCGCCAGCAAATGAAGAGGACAAATTTCTTCAAATTCATATCGTTGGCAATAATTCTGATGCCGAAATTGATCAGCGTTGTGCATTAACTGTGTTATGTTGTTCCCTTTCCATACACATATTATAATGGTTGCACTCTAAAAGCGGATATTTAGCTAAAATCTTAAGCTTCTTTTTAACACGTATTCATTGTTCAATGCTTTTTTATTTTCAGTAAAATTTTTATTTTTCTTGTCAAGCAGATAAGAAACTCATTGGTGCAGGCTGCAGACAGATTTTTCAATTTTTCGACAAAAAAATTTACTCCAATTAGAAGGGGTTTCGGGGTTATACCATCCCTAATAATATAAAACAAAGTGAATATTTTTTTGTGGGAAGCTACAGAACAAACGGGTGAACGGATTTTGACAATTTTTTTTTTTATTTATTAGGTTTTTATGAGGAGCAAGTTCGTGCATTTAAAAATATTTGATTTTGATTGTGGAAGTCTTAGAAATTCAATAATTAGACTTTGAACACAAAAAAAGTGAACTTCTCCTTCGTCTATTTGAATGAAATTAATTCCATTTTTTACACCCCGACTCCACAGGAGATAATTTCTCTCAAGCTAAATGTCTGGCATCCATCTCATGCAATTTCTTTTATCTGCGCTGGGCAAATCATGCCATGAAATTTCATTTCATATCGCAGCGGCAGGAGAGACTGAAGGTGAAGTTTTGGTTTTTTGGACAAATAAACTATTCAACTGTTTGTTTTGTTACCATTTTAAAACAACTACTTACTCCACAAACCAAAATCGGCATGAGAAAACACTCAAATGATACAAAAAATTCTATTTCCAGAAAAAAACAAAAAAAAAACAAGTATCTGTCAAATTCATGTCAGGCATCCATGCCAAGAAATAATTGCGGAGAGAGATCGCAGACATCCAATCATGAGATAAAATAGAGTGACTCCACAAGACATTTCATCTCATGATGAGCATTATGAGAGAAATTATCTCCTGTGGAGTCGGGGTGTTAGATACCTAAAACGCCCATCTTTTATGTCCAAAACTAAGTTTCTATTTGTTATATCAGCTGAGCAATATTAACAAATCCTTTGCGAAATTCCTTTTTTAACAATTTGTTAATTGACCAAGATTTTCAAATCGATCTCAGTGCAGTGTTGCCAGTTCGTGGGGAATTCCCCTTTTCGTGGGGAATTTCGGTCCAAAATTTGATGAAAGGGGAAAAGGGGAATCTTCTCTCTCCTAGCACGAAATGTGGGGAAATCAAAAAATTAATCTCAATTTGTCAAAAACTCGTTAAGTATCTTGTTCTAGGTCCTGATTCTTGATTGGGATTGAGACGCTGAGAGCTTGTTTTCTGTGGGGACCAACGTAAAAGTAAAAAAAAGAAATCGGTTGGGTGAAACCTCTTTAAACGCTTTATGTTTTATAAGATCAGAAATGTGGAAATGTGGAGTGCTTCAGTTTCAAACCCACTGCCGAACATTACTCTTTTTTTTTTGATAATTCTAATTAATATCCTTTGAATGTTCTTCTTATTTTCAATAATGTTCCATAATTTTTTATTGGTTTTTTAATCGTGAATTTTTGCAACTTCATTTTTGTTTATTTTAATTATTACTAGTCTGTTTATTTATTGCGTTTAATGTTTTTTTTTGAAATGAAGTCGGATTTAAAAATACAAAATAACTTTTTTCTTTCGTTTTTAATTTTTTATACTTATACTAAGTAGTGGGGAATTTCTGGGGAATGTTACTAAAAAAATGGGGAAAAGGGGGAAGTCTATGGTCTGTGATGGGAAATTTCACTTAAAGCGGCTGGCAACACTGTCTCAGTGGTGGTTTCTTTTTTAGTTTTCTTTCAAGGTATATTCGTATTTTTTGAGAGAGCGAGAGAGTTTTTTTCATATAAATACTCAGAATCGAAACTGTAGTCGGATGGATTTGGTCTGTTCATGCTCAAGTGCTTTGCATCTGCTCAGCTAATGCATTTAAGGTTGAGCTGAGTGAGTTCTTTTTTAGTTGGGTAGATATAGAGTATGTATATGAATTTGTCGAGTGTGCTGTCCATTTAAGTGGGACGGAGGATGGGATCGAGAATCGAGATTGAGTGTGATAACAGATTAGATGATGTGACATTGTGAAGTGTATGGGATTTCGAGCAACGTTGCCAGACTGATGAAATGAATGAATGAAAATGCTAAATCATATAAATAAAATTCGTGTAATTCTGTTCGAATAAAATTGAATTTGACTGCACATATTTTTACGCAAAAACCTTAGAAACTGCTGAATATTTTTTCGGTACATTTTTCACAGGCCTATAGACTATAGAGGATACCTAGGCCTACAATCCCAACTTTATTTCAACTCCTTATCTCTATAAATTCCGGAAAAAAATTGGACAAGAGTAATTTATTTTGTCGTTTCGTTTCGCTTTCACGCTTTGCGTCCGAAAATACTGGTAGCATTAAAAAAGAGTAAAAACCAGCTTACAGAGGACATCTGCAGGTACCTACCACTTAGGATAACTATTAACTCGATACCTTTTAAGGTTTTTAAATACCTAAGTAGGCAAAATTTGAAAAATTTCTACGATTTTCACCTGAATAAGTGGATACTGGATATATGCTTTTCATTCTCAAATCAAACAAACCAACATCATCTTCATGACATCCCTTTTAACCTTATTTTTCTCCAGTGACACAAAGGGAGATAGACATAGGCAGTATGCTGTTTGGTTTGCTAAGAAAAAAAGGAAACCTATAAAAGAAATGCCAAATTTGTAGGAAAGGCGTGGTGTGTCTGCCCTCTTGCTCAACTTCTATTTCATTCAAGCTGGCAGTGGCGTGGCGTCCATATAACCCTAACCCGATTCCTACCGACTTCCCTTTTTAAATTTTCACCAGCCAACACTATCTACCAAAAACCAAATTAATATACATGAAAGCAAACAAATGAATTTAATATTTAGAAAATGGTGCACATACGTAAGCGATGAATTAATACTGTGTGTATCCATTTTGATCATTCATCGTCACGGCAAAGCGAAGGTCGGGTATCGGGTTATTAAAGCTCTCGCTCTCACTAGATGGATAGTTGACTTTCAGAGAACATTTCTTTTTATCCCGTTTTTTCTCTTATTCGCCAGCCAAGGCCAACTCAAGCGTTATGAGAAATGTGGATGGGATAGAGTTCGGGAATAATACCTTTATATAATAATGAATGCTATTAGTTAGTAGGTATTTAGATACTGTTAAAATGCGCTTAATTTGATTTGTCTGATTAATAAAACTGGCTACAAGTGAGGTTTTACAAATTTGAAGCATGGTTACTTATTTACTAATTTTCGATATCATTAACACCGATTGAATGTGTACATTTTTCCTAAACAACTGGAGAAAATTGGCTCAAAATGTTATTATTTTATTGTTTTAAACTGTTCTGAAACCACATTTTGCACGGGCAAAGCCGGGCGGGTACAGCTAGTATCTAATAAAGCAAGTGTCTGATTCTCTATAACCGTGCAAAAGTGCGCACCGCTGTGGTAGTGGTAATCAGTTATTTATATTTTACCCTCTAAAAAAGGGATGAAGTGGACATTTTGAGCAAGGCTTAGTAAACGTTTGATAATTTTTCTTCTTTTTTCCTTCTAAAGATGCCCTTACCGAATTTTAGAATTGAAGTTAAACAAAAAAATGTTATTGGGCTGCATTTTGAGTTCAAGATCTAACAACCCTGGTTCTGTTCTGTAATCGTCTCGTCATTCTAATGTTTAAACTATTTGCGTGTGTGTATGGTCTCCAGTTTCATGTCCTTCTTCCATCGAAGATTTGTATTTTGCACCTACTCAGTTTATTTGTTATTTTTAGGAATTTATGCCAATGGAAACTTCAGATCCGATGATAGACTTTGCCAATCTTGAGGTGGATACAACTCATGGCACTGTGGCACTAAAAGTTTTTTTTTACAAGTTTCCACATTGTTTAAAATAAAACAAATATTTCCTTTCAGTTAAAATTACAAAAGAAAATTTTTTTATTTAGCCGATTCGAAAACGTTTTTCGTATAAAATAACAAATTAATTGATTTCCTACAATGTAATCGACTAAAAACGCAAACTTTCCAAATTTTTATTCCTCCTAAAGCCAGTACCCTGCTCGCGCTAAATTTTAAAGTCTCAGTCCCCACTTTGTTTATAAACATGATTTAGTTGGGACAAAAACTATAATATGTTCGCAACAGATGTGAATTGTCAAACTTCAAAGACATCGCAATATTTTAATATGTCCAAAACAATAGACACACAAAAAATCGCAGAAGAAGATAGAAGAAAAATGTTGGTAGTAGCGAGTAGAAGACGGCGCTTTAATTAAAAAAAAATTAGGGCCGATGCCCGATATGCTTAGGATGCATGAATATTTCTAGCTTAAAAAGCAGTTTTCCATCACTTATGTTTCGTCCTGCAACTTGCAAGTTCCATGTGGCTGGTCGTTTCTCCACAAGCCCCACAAGGCTTTTTTAGTTTTGCGTTTTCTTTTATACATATATCTCGCAAATATTCTCTGTGGTTTCTTCCAAAAAATACGTAGTAAATACAGCACAAATTTTTTCCTCCATTTTTTTTTATTTAAAAATTTATCTTCGATTTAATGCACCGGACATTTATTTCGCGAGCTAAATGCGTGGAGACTTTTGTTAATAATGAAGTGCAATATAATTAAAAAAGCCTGAAAGCTGTTTTTTTTCTCATTTTCGCTGATGGAACTCAATAGTACAAAATTGCACCGTTTTTTGCCGCTACTGACACGGGGTGGAGCGTTGAGAGCCACTTAACCACTTTTTTTTTTTGGTCGTAATATTCTCCAACGCATGTCTCCTCTTCCGAATCTTCTTACACTGCTCACAATTTCAGACTTTCACCTAAATGTCCTTAGAGACTCTTTTCCAACATCTAAATTCCAGTCACACTTCGATTGTTACATTTTTACTGAACCATGCAACCCACCAAGGAGCTATGTACAGGTGCACCTACTGCGATTTAGTTTAGTGTTCACGTGAGCAAACTGTAACAGAGAGATCGCTCAAGGATGCAGCACTCATCACCTTGCACCTATCAGCTATCACGTGGAGGAGCAATCCACTTCATTCATCTTGATGGCATATGCAATATCTCGTTACCTGTCGGGAAGGAATGCATCCAACAACAGAAAAACATTGGTATATCAAAAAGATAAACGCAAAAGTCTTTCACACTTCACAAGAAGGCACACACAAACTTCATGCATCAGGGATTTGACGGAAGAGTGGCGCACGAAAAAAAAACTAAAAAAAACGCAACTCCTGTTCCTGTAGTGTGTGTGCCTCCTAAGAACAACGTTTGCACTGCAAAGTGCTTTCTGTTGGTTCCGTAAAATGCTCAAACATCAAGCAACCATTTCCGGAAGGTCGGCCCAAATTGTTGTGTTCTTTTTCTTGGCGGAAAGCAGAAACCCAGCTCCAGCCATCCTCATAGTTGAAGTTGATGCCGGTTTTCTCCTTTCCTGACACGAGTGTAACATCAATTCTGTAGGGGGAAATGCAAGATAGTATTTTTTATGGCAAACAATTTACACATCAGCATCGTTAAGTCAACACGGCAAAGTGTAGTTGTACAGTCGAGAGCAAGAAACAACAAACAACAGAAAAAGAGAAACAGATCGGCGTCAAAGTATACCCACCTTGAACGAATGGCTACAACACCACACACGCCCTCCCACTTCTATATGCACCTAGTTCTGCCGAATGTGAGGGCTCGAGCAACAGTAGGTAGCACAAGTGGATAATGCTTGTACACATCAAAGAAGTTTTGCCAAACGCTCGTAGGGTCCTTGTTGGGTTTTTCTGCACAAACCGATTCAAGAATTTAAAACTTTTCAAATGCACACTGCATTGTTTCTATATAGGTACGGGGTTGGTGTCTTCCATCTCTGCCATTAGAAGGTATCTGTTCACTGTACATTGCTCAAGTTAATGCTTGAGCTTTAAACAGTAGTCGATGGGGGTTGGGTAGGGGTTTGTTTTGGCGCAAAGCAAATGGAAAATTTTAATTTGCTTTATCCACGAGAGAATTGTCTTTATGGGTAGCAACAATTATTCTAACGACTGCCTCCAAATGGGTTTTGTGCTCCATTCCAATTTGGCTTGTAGACTTGCGTTGGTATCTATATATACGGAATACTTGTACTTGTACCTCTGGCTTTGTATTCTGTGTGGACTCAGAATACTCTGCAGGGGAATGTGGCTGCTGTTGATGTTCTTGAAACAATTGTACACCTAACTGTATGATGTGATTGTTATGGATTGTGTTTGGATTAAAAGAGTCTATTAGAAGTTGGGAAAGATTTGTTTGGTCTTCGGTTTAGTTGTGCGCAATCAAATTTAATTTCAACTGTTAAGGATGTGAAAACCCGTTGGTGCTGGTCTTCTTGAAACAGGGTTGATTATTTAAATTCAGGAGAACTGGACTTTCGTGTAGATTACTATGGCATCAATGCTTGTCACTTGCCACGTTCGGGTTAGTTTCTCTTACATATCTAGGTTTCTTGAGAAGATATGATTTCGAACATTATGTCCAAATTCCGACCACTTTATCAAAAAAGTTGGGGACCTGCAGGTTGTTCGAAGTTTGTTTGTGGCTTAGAGGCGTAGCCTCGAGATCCCTCATCTTAACTGGGAGCTTTGGTGCAGATGTCACTGGCTCATTCGAAATGGCATAATGGGGTGTCCCTACTGTGAACTTCTAAAAGCTTCCATTTAGTGCAGATATGTAACGCCTTTCATGCCAGATATCGATATTATACCTACTCTTATATGTAGGTACCTGGGCCTTCTTTTATTATTGCAAGGTTTTTAAAAAGACGTTTCAAAAAATTAGTGTATCTTTCAAAAAAAAACCTGATTATAACGTGCGAAGAAGGCTGAAAAAAATTCATTTGAATCTGAATTGCGTCAAAAAAGCCACTAAAAATGCTTTTCAACTGGCGTTTGAAATTATTTCGTATAAGGTGTTAAGTACATAAAATAAAAACAACAAAAACGAGCAAATATCGCGCAACCCAGTTGTGTACATTTTAAGACGAGGTAGCAGTTGCTTTCGAAATAAATAAATAAATAAACAGAGTAAAGTCACTCGTAAAAGAAGATGTCTTCATGTCAGCGCAGAAGGATGTAAAGTTAAGTGAAGTCGATCAGACTTTTAGTGGTTTCAGTTTAAATTGGTCACATAAAATTATATCAAACTCACCGCCAGATTTGGCGCACTTATAGTCCATTGTCCAGATTTTTTCCATTTTTTCCTTCGAAACGCGAAGGCCACGAATGTCTGCAAATTAAAATAAGTCGGTTTATCCCGTACTGGCAAGCAGCAAACAAGGTGGCCAGTCTAAAGTCAATGACTAAAATACAAAGACTAACAACAACATGTATAGGGATAATTAGCGCAGTGAAAAACCACACCTACAGCTGGACTGGAGGCAATTCTAAATCTGGAATCTCTAGACATGTACATGGAAGAGTTTGCTGCCAAAAGTGCCTTAAGGATCAGCCAAACAACACTTGAAACCATCTTGAAACCCTTGAAATTTTGTGCATGCAATGATCTTAGTTATTTACGTTTCCCTGTCACTTCTGAGTTTTTACTATAAAGTCTCCCCATCTGGACTTTGACAGACCATTCTGCTGCTGCTGCCCGAGTAAATCGATGGTTGAAGGTAGAACCGGTGCCGGTTTATTCTCGGAGGTATTAAATATATTTACATTTCTCAATCAGAACACCTAACCAGACAACTAATGAGATAAAGTCTACAGCTCAAGGTTCACACCCGGATCTGTGTTAGATCCCCGGGAAAAGAGACTAAGCCGGGAATGAGAGGGCGGAAGAACTGGCGAAAAGTGGATCGTGTTCGAGCACTTCAGTCGATCCATAAACCGTTTTGCAATCTTAGAGAGCGAAGGGGGAATAAAATTCTGATGAAGAACAACAGCAGATGGAAAGAACTTACAACCTGTGAAGCATCAGGGAAGTTTTGGCCAGAATAGTGTAACAGAGGCTGAACTTTCTACAGACTGGAACTTCTACAGTTTGACAGGTCATCGCTATCGAAGTTAGTAGTGGCTCTTACTGGACATAACTTCCTTAGAAACCACACAATGAAGCTAAATCTCAAAGATTACGTCATATAAAGAGGTTTGCCAAGGCGAAGAGGTACACAAGAACACACTTAACTTCTTTTGTTATTGTCCGAGTCTCTGTCACTTCAGGAACACAAACACAACACTTGGAATCTATTAATTGAATGGACAGAACTTTTGCTCTCGCCTTGTCTGATCTTTGCAGGATTTGAGAGGATATGGGGATGGATAGGCAAGACAGCGTCTGGTAACGACAAGAAGAAAGTGCATTAAGACAACCGATCCAGCAATTGGTCCACACGGACTTAAGTGTGGAATTGTAGGGTTTACCGCGCTCTATCTACCCGTTTACCTAACTTAACCTATCCCGCTTACCGCCAATATCGCCACTTGCAGAGAAATCAGTCAGTTTTCGGTTGTCGAAAAATTTCTCCCGTGTGGAATAAGATAGCTCAGAGATTTGGAATTGCTTATTAATTTAAAATGGCTTATAGTGCCCAATTATCAGCTTTTCATCGTCTTCATTGACTTTGATACTGGTGCACAGAAATGGTTTTATCGTCATCCACTGATTGGAGAGTTGCAGGCTGCAACCTTTTCCGCGCTGTTCTTTGGTGAACAAAACACATCTTCCTTCGTATGTGGCCACCAGATGAATACCTCGGCTAAATGAAAGTATTCCCCACGATGTTATGGATATCACGGTAACATGGATGCCGAACGTAATTTTGCATAAAACGCCAGCAGTGATGCTTTGCATGGTTCATTTGTTTGACAGCCATCAGAGTTTGGTTGATTTTCACGAGCAGCCGAAACAGAATACATGAGTATTCCAGCCCGCCCAAGGTGGTCAGATATAATGCTCTTCATGAATGGCTGTAACAGATTTCTGTGCGGTCACTTTTAATGGGCCGCCTACTTCTGAAGTACGTTTCCATTAACATGGACTTTTGAACTCCCAACAATTATTTTTTCGTCCTGAGAAACACCCACTAAAATTATGAAATAGAACGCCTTGAAACACACAAAATGGAAGTTGTATTGATCCCATATCGATATTGGTGTAATCCCATACTCGCTGTCCAGCAATCGCAGCACCCTGAGGCCAGTCACTTTCATAGCAAATTCGAGAAGACTCAACAATGAACCATTAACCATATGGGCTATACAGCGACCTATGGAAAAGCTGAGAATTCAACGACACGGGACACGTGAAGCGTATGGACAATAATGCAACAGCACGACGGACTATGAGTCCACCCCTAAGGGATAACGTAGTGGCCACACTAAAAAAATAACAAAGCCTTCAATTATATTGTCGGCGTAGGTATTTTTTCTGTACGAAAAACTTTTTCTGATCAACTTATCAGTTATTTCCACCAAAAAAAAAACAAATCATTCCACTGAAATGTGTCATTTCTTTACTGTTCCAATCCAACTGTCAGTGGTGGTTAATTTGTTTGTAGTTTGTACTAACGACACAGTGAAAATCACTTTTTCGGAAAGGCTTTTTTCTGTTTGCTATGACCGCCTATGAAAGATATTACGACTTTTGACATTTTCTGTACCCGATCAACAAGCGCTTGTTCATAGACGCATTCAGTCAGGTGTATATAAAATGTAAAGTTTAGCTAAAAAAAAATCGCTTCGCTGAAGTTAAAAGATTCAAAATTCCATTTTATTTGTTCTGGAAAGTTTAACGTATTACTCTTTTTCGCTTTCCCTCAAAGAGGAAAATTTCCCACTATCTGTCGGCATTGATCCCTTGTACAGTCTCTTCGACATTTAAAATGTGTTGCTGTCGAATCTAAATCACTCACATGCTCAGATCTCAAACCAGTGTTTCAGTTCAGTTCCATTCTGTTTAGTTGATCCAATCGCCCAGTACCTCATGTATATAAGGAATTCGCAGTACCTACTCGCAGCAACTCACATAAAAAAATACCAATCTATAGGTACGTACAAACACAAATACAAAGTTGTTGGTTGTTGTTCGACACTAGGTACCGCCAATGCTTACTATGCTTGCGTTTTTTATAAAAAAAAATACCCTATCTTATCACCCAGCAAACACTTTTGTGGAGTAAATTCAATTTCCTTCGAAGTCAGCGATTGAGATTTCATTGCATCGTTTGTTGTATGTATCAGGATCTCAATATCATCATGGGTAGAAGTGTAGGTATAGGTAGGTGGAAAATTCAATTTCGGAAATCAAATTTATTGAGTGGATACAAATTGACTGCGCTGAATGCACCTACCAATTTGCTTGTCAAGGAAAGATAGGTATTAAGATTTGCGATTTGTTCATTTTTTTTTCAGAAACTTTCATTGTTAACATTATTTTTTATCCTGCTGTGTGACGTTTTACCTTGCCAGATTTACAATTCCATTTTTGGCCTTTTTTTAAATTCCTAATCATCATAGGTAGGTCAGAATTTCGTCAACAGGCAGTGGTACCTATGGAATTGATTCGATGAAATGACATCTGCTCTTAAGACTTGTTAGTTAGTTATTTTGGGCTGTAATTACAGTTTTAAGTCGATTCAACTCTCTTTGGCAGTATTGCTTGGCACGAGCACGGACGAGCAGCCTCACTAGTAATCCGATTTGAAACTTTACAAACTACACCCACATACCTGTGGTTATAACTGATTAAAATGTTTTGATAGTTATCAAGTGCGTTTAAGTGGCACAGAACTTATTAACTGGATGCTGCCCACCTGACGACTCATTCGATTGGGTGAGATGGATGGCTGGTGGTAGAGTATGTACTTGATTCTGCACTCCTTTTTTGGCTTCCCTTCCGATTCCGATTTGTTGAATGAGGAAGATGACCAAATATTAAACATTAATGAGATGACACATTACTTGATAATTTATTTGAATTAATTTCGTGTTTCCAAGTTTTCTTTATGAAATAATCTGAATCATTATTCTAACCAAAAACGGTTTTTTGACTCAAGACTGGGGCACAACTCTGTATTTCGATTCGAAAGTAAAAACTATTCGAAGGTTGTTTCCGATTCCAATTTTAAATGATACCTAATAACTTTCGAGTCGATTGAAAAAGTTACAAGGAAATATTTGCAACTTTCGAATACCTACATGTTCCGATTCTCGAGCTGTTTTTTGTCAAAAATTACATTTTAAATTTAAAAAAAGTCAAATAATTCGTTTTAGATTATTTAATTACGTCTGCCATTGGTTTCTATCGGGGATTCACTTATTCTGAAATACAGTGGAACAAGAAAACTGCTTCTGGTTGAATACACATTTTAATTGGTGAAATGCCAACAAATAATCTACGCCTGCTGTCAGCTTCAGCTGGGTTGTATAAATTACATAAAGTATCCTGGTGTAAGTGCTTCTTCAGTGTATTCTTACTTCAAATCGAGAAGCAATTTTCTCTTCTCAGAGACACCAGAAGGGTATTTTGTGCCAAGAAACAGTTTCAGAACTGATATTTTCGAATGTAGAGTCTCCCGGGCGCTTCTTTTTGCCCAATGGAAACGACATAAATGTGTTTGTTGATAAATTAATTTGACTATGGATATGGATTCGGTTGAATTTTAGCTTGATGAAGAAATTTCTCCTAAAGAAAGAAAATAAGAGTTAATTCTAACATAATGGGTTTGTCAAATAAAAGCTAATGTAAAAAAACATATTTCTTAGTGGTTTCCCCTTAAAATAAAATAAAATCGTCAAAAATATTATCATTGTTATTACGTTTCAATTAATTTATATCTAACATATTATTAACAAATATTATTTATGTATTTTTTTATAAATACATACTTACATTTTCGGTTTGAGCAAAACTTTTCCATATGGCAAATAGATATCGAATAAAATTTCAGAAATTCGAATGAATTTAGCAACGAATAAAACGAAATTTCCGATTTTCAAGCAAATATAGGAGGTATCTAGATAAATGAAATTCGTATATCAATTTCCGATTTTCGAACGATTTTTAGAATTGAATTACACAGTTAGGCCCCTGAGTTAGTTACGTATCAGATAGATTTTTATTGTCAAAAAGAAAGTAATTCCTCCAAGTATTTCCCTATTTCCCTCGACCATCCGACCTCCGCTGACCCTATTTTATGCACAAGAATAAATAATAATATCATTTCGTTCGGCCTTACGAGAAAATTATATTACATTCTCTGTTGCAATTAGCATACATTACCCGCCGCATATCATGTAGGAATAAATTTCCATTTAATAACAATTTAAATCTACCCCCCACAAATTCAGAAAGCCAACCGCATACCAACAAATAATATCAGCAACACTTACCGCCGAGAAAAGTTATGACTTCCTCCATTAGCATACATTATCGTACTTTATCGATCGCTCCTCTTTGTATACGCACAGCCACACAAAACATGCACATGCAACACAACAACCACAATATTCCACTACGATATCAAACAAGTGTTTGCTTAGAAGTTTCTTAACTCATCTCAACTCCAAGCCATGGTGAAATGTTGAAAAAGGATTTTTCATCCTCTATACGCTGCTGTACGCCGCGCCGCCCGGAGAAATAATTCCCAAAATATTCCAATCATTTCGAATGGAAAAAGGAAAATAGCGAAAAAGGAATCCTCTAATTCTTTTCAGCGCAGATAAAATATTCAAAGTAGTCCGTTGAATTAGAAATCCCAAAGAGCCGGAATGAAAGCCTCCAAGGGTGAGCCAAACAAATATCCAATGAAAAATTCCACCCACAGGCGTGATGGGATGAATTCTATTATATACGTATCGGCACGGCATCCGAATAATAGTTAAAAAAAGAAGTATAGAAGCAAGCAGAAGATGCCCCTCCCAATTCGTCGAATAAATAAACAAACTCGGGAGTCTGGCAATGAATTGCGAAACCAATAACCCGAACACAGGGCGATAGGGGTGAGCCCGAGCACGGATGGTCTGAGTCTGAGTCAGGCCAACTTTGAATCCAAATTCATGTGCACCCCATCGATGGCGAACTTTTCTTTTCCTTTATTCGGTTCACTGTGCTGCGGTAGCGGTGTTTGTTGTTTGTATTAAGCGTTCGTCTGAAAAGTTTGCAAATATCTCAAGGAGCGATACTTATGGCCATATAGAAAGGCACATGCAATTTCATTGATAAGATGTGCGGACCTTATAGGATCTCCCCGTCACTTCAGTATCTCTCACGACAGAGGGCATCACCATAAACAAATTTTAAAGTTGTAAAAAAATGTTTTTGTTGCCGATCCAAAGTCATGGGTTGAATTGCGAAACAACAGCCCCGAGGGCGGGTCTTCTCATTTTTCTCGGGTAGTAGATAATGTTGGATGAGGATTTTCCTTCTTTCTTTTCCTGCGCTCCTAAATCACATCAGCGGCTTTCTTTGTTGTCGTCGGCATGACAGACTTTCACATACGCATCGGTTTCGGTGGGGTAGATAAGCTAATGTCGATCTTATGAGGGAGAAGTTTTGGGGCGAAATTGATGCTTGAGTTGCGGTGTGTTGCCAGCCTAAAGATGACAGTTTTTTTTTTGTTAATATTTATATATTCAGAATATTGATAGCGAAGGAGGTGAAAATTGATTTCGTTTTCCAATCGAGCTACTCTCGACGTGAACGCTTTTGATGAGGGGCGTATATTGTGCAAATAATTCAAAGTGTTGCTGAGCATGTGGGCGCGTCTATGGGGGTGTGTCTGTGCGTATACGGGTAACATATGCTTTGGGTAATTGACTTGAATTTGTGTTTATTGCAAACACTTTAAATTTAATTTTGAAGGCCTGGCACTGGAGAGCGATCGATGAGATGGGGGATTCCAATCAGCAGTGCAAATAAGCTGGAAAGGATTCAATGGGGATACTCAGGAGGTTGTGAGAAGTCTACAGAGGCTTGCTATGCTAGGTTCGAATTGAATTTATCTGTAAGAGTCCTTCCCTATGATTCTGAGCCACAAGGTTGGGTTCAGTGCCGTGGATCGAACGATGAAATTCTGCGTCGATTAAAAGAAAAGCTCCAATTATAAGCATTGCAGAGGACATCGAAGTTAGCGGCTCCCTCAATTCTGTAGATATGTCTGTTGTCCTTGCATAATATTCTCCGCAACGCATACTCCGTGGGAGGCCCAAATTACATTCGAGGTATCCGCTTTCGGAAATGAAAACGCTTCATTACAAATCGTAAATAAATTCCGCAACCAATTTCTGTCGGAGGATATCGGAACCAAGCTGTCAAAAATTTAACAAAAAATGCACTTCAAAGTAATTCGCCGATATGCGTTACAAAATATAGGAAAAATATTCCGAATAGCTTCGCAAGAATATCTCGAACCACATATACTTTATGACGACAAATGCTTAAATCTATCTACTGTCATCAATTATAAAACACAATGTGTATTTTGCTGTCAAGTACTTTCTACTAAAAGCTTCGTCATCTCACAAAAAAACATCCGAATAAAAAACCACCAATAAATACACTACCAATTAAAATGCAATTAACACAAAAACCTATTTTATGGAATTAGAGGAGCACACTTCGGCTGAATTTGAAAACGTCAAAAATGCGCATAACGACTGCTTTATGAATGACATTTGATGTAAACCTTGTTCCTTGAATATAAACAACACACATCAATTAATTTAAAGATAGAAAAATGTCCACGAAATTAATAACAATGATAGTTTTAAATAATTTAATTCATAACTGGCTCAAGCAATGGCAATTATATCAAAGCATATTGTTTTTATGAAGAGAAAAAAATTTTATCGGATAATTGACATTTGCATCAACGCTATTCATGATGCGTTGTTTGCTTTAATTTTCGTAGCTGATTCATTCACAATGCATTTTGAAATATTCGGCCCTAGAGAGGTATCCGTCGGAACGGAAAATTCTTCGATTTTCTAAGATTCGTACGATTTTTGCTTCGAGGTATTCTTCGGAACATCTATTCGGAATATTTCTCCGACATTTTGTAACGCATATCGGCGAATTACGTTGAAGTGCGATGAAGTGCATTTTTTTCTTCAATTTTTGACAGCTAGGTTCCGATATCCTCCGACAGAAATTGGTTGCGGAATTTGTTAACGATTTGGATTTGAGCCTTCGAAAGAGTATGGGTTGCGGAGAATTTTCCGTTCCGACGGATACCTCGCTAGGGCCGATTATGAATTGCATAACTGTGATCTGTTTATGGTTTAGAATACTTGACGATGCCGTACTGCCTTTTGGAATTCAGTCTACTTATGTCTTCAGCGATATTAAACACGAACCCTAAATAATTGCAAACACTTACGGCCGTATTATTCACTCGGTTAAAAAACGAGGTTAAAACGCTTTTAAACCAAGAAAATAAACCTGACTAAACCATACGCTTTTAAACCCGAAAAATTTAAACCTGCCTACATAATATTCACTCGGTTTACCTGGTGTAAGCTTTTGGTTTATATTGGTTTATTTTAAGTACTAAAAACTATTTTAAACCTCGCATTTGACAGTTCCGGCAAAGTATGTCTGTTATTATAAATGTATAAGAATATTCAAAAGTGTTTCAATTCATTTTTATTTGTGGTTTTCATTTATTTTACAGGAACAATTAGTAAAATTTATAAAATGGCTACACGAAAGGCAATAATCGTCGACTTTAGCACGTCTCTGTCTATATATGCGGTACACGGATGTCTTCGTGGAAAGCGAGAAAATTGGACTAAACTACCCCCTAGAGTGAAACTTGTCTGGGTCCCAGGTCACACTGATATCCAGGGAAACGAGATCGTTGAATAGCTTAAACCTGCGTTTCTTGGGTTTCTAGCGAGCACAAGTGTCGGTGGTGCAAAAGGTCAGCGTCTTTCCTTCTGTCTCTCAGGAGAATCAACTGTAGACTGCTTGTGGGTGTCCTTTCGGGCCACCAAGCATTTGCCAAACACTTAAATGTATTGAGCTTGAGCGACACCACCATCTGTCCTGCTTGTGGAGGGGATGACGATACAGCGGAACACTTCCTCTGTAGTTGTCCTGCCTTTGCTCGCATCAGGTGGCGGATATTTGTGGCTGACGTGGTGAGTGCCGAACATCTAAGCTCCTCATCACTGAAGCTCCTTCTCATCTTTCTTTAAAAGACGGGAAAACTAAGTAAAGCAGTGTAAGGTGAATTATATATGGTTTAAACAAAATTTAAACCACGGTCTAACTTAATCCACCGTGAATAATACGGCCGTTTAAAAATTACGTTTATAAGGTTTAAATCGAGTTACAAACGTTACAAGGAATTACAAATTTATATGGTTTAAGCAAAATTTAAACCACGGTCTAAATTAAAGCACTTTTTAAACCGAGCGAATAAAACGGCCGTTAAAGATTACCCAATCAGAAACGCGTACTTCATTTGCAACCCCAAACAAATGTCCATCGACATTATTCAGCTAATAACTACGATTGCACAGTCTAAAAGAAATCCCTAATTTCTCCAAATTCATAGGCACATACAACCAGCATCACCATTTTAATTTTTTTATTGATATAAAATGAAAAGGAGGGGACCTTGTAACAATATTCCAATACAGTTATATTCATGTGAGTTTATATGACGAGCAACGTTCTAACCGCCGCGTTAGAGGACGTCAAACACAAAGCTCTCATTAATGTCCATGACTCTTGGTTTTCATTGTCTAAAAAAATGTCAAGCAGCTCGGAGGAAGAATTATTGATTTAATTTGCCGTGATATGTAATTCCCGAAAAAGCAGCGTTTCAACGATGCGTTGAAAACGCGCTCTGTGTGACGGGTGATATGTTGTTCAGTATATTACAACGCGGCGGTAAAACGGAGCGTTAAAACGCGCTCTGGTTGACGAGGTCTTAAATGTTTTTCTTTTTGATAAAATTATAAAATTTGAATTGTATTAGGCTAATTGCACACTAGCACACTCACCGGATTTTTACCGGTCTAACAATCAGTTGCTTTGTTGTCGTGATCGTGACAAGAGATTATTGTTTAATAATAATGAATCCTAAACGAGTTTTTGCTGTGTGGTTATTGCATCGCCGTATTAAGCGCCGTAGGATTAAGCGCAAGTACTGGATTCATCCTATCAATCAAAGCACAGAACACCAAATCAAATCAAATCATTTTTGGTCCCTGGTAAGATTCCTGTCTTTAAATTTATCCAAGTTTTTATCCCACAAAACAGGCCTTGCCTCCACTAATGAAATAAGGACATCTCTGTCAATTAAATCACCCATTGCACTTTAATTAAAACGCACTACCAAAACTAGTTTTAAACGTAGTATGTACCTACAATTTCACACACTGAATGAAGCGAGAGCAGTCGAATGGAATGGTCGGCAAAAAATCGGTGCGTGTGCAAGCGTGTATTTAATCACGTACGCCACTACTTCCCGATACTGCCGGCGATACAGTGGCAGTGGACGGCTGCTCATGCTCACCGGCATTTTGCCGGCACCGATCAGCGGTCGGCGTGTGTGCCAGGTCCCGTTCCCAGCCACATGTGGTTCACTATTGGAATTTGGATGACCGCGGTATAAAATCGGCTGTCCAAAATCGGTGTGTGTGCAATTAGCCTAGATAGCCTGGAGTACAGACTTTGCAAAAATTATGTTTTTGTTACTATAATTTTGTTAAAATGTTTTTTTTTTTTTATTTTATTTAAAGAAATCGAAAATTTTCTTTGAAAAAATCGGGCTTAATTCATTGGTTGTTGTTGCTAATTGACAAAAAATAGTGACTCATATCGAAGGACGCAGTTGAGATATGGGTGCAGCTTTAAAAATATGCATTTTTTGACTTTAATTGCGTTTTATTAAGTTACGATTACGGTTGGGTGGATTCAGATATTTTGAATGCAGTTGTTTGAGTTGGGATATGCACCAGTGATGCACTATTGGAATTTCAAAGCTATAGGTGCAAACACAAGTGTCAGATTATCTCCGAAATTTTCGCTACAAACAATTACAAACGATTTCGATTGCAACTGGCTAGGTTTTATTTCAAAAGCGGCAATTTTTTTCAAATGGTCCTAACTTTTTAACGATAAAACCATGAACAAAAATAAATTCACTACAAACCGCTACAAACGAATGTCTATCGACATGCAAACCACGTTCTTCATTCTAAAGAAAGTGCGAACTGACTTCACGTAGGTGTTGATCTAGGCTCTGAGTTTTTTTAAATACATACCTAATTAAACAAAAATCAATGAACCAAACTGTTGATGTGAACGAGAAAGTTTCGTTTACGTTGTTTTTTTCTGTGTTTTTTCGGACTTATGTTAGGCTCCGTGCTTTGCCTGCTTGTTGTCCGTCATTTTACAACAACAATTTGCTGAAGAACTCCCATCAAATGGCAAACTTTGAATATTTAAATTCTTGTTCCAACATCAATGACCTTAGCAAGTAAGTTCCCAGCCACATATCATACTTCGCCGCCAGGTGACCTGGGTGCTTCTTAGGTCTACGTTTTCATAACTTCAAAACCTTACCCAATCCACACAAATAACGAAAGCGACACGAGAAAACAACGACCATGGCGAAACTGAAAGGTATTGATGGAACTTCGGCCGTTGACCCGAACATTTATTTTTTGCTTAAAAGAGTTTAAATGGCCCTCTCAGGATAGAACTGTCAAGGAATCTCTAGGAAAATTCCCTATAAGCTAAAGCCTTACGTAATGTGTAGTGCATGTTGTGTTTGAGTCATCCTGTTTGAATGACGTGTATTATTCTGTCTAAGAAACCTTTCTAATCATGTACCCATTGAAAAAAGGAGGTCTCCGTGTCCATAAAACCACGCCTAATGGGCTGCGAAAAATCATTTACCCCGCTAAGCAGTCGGGACCGGGAGTTCGAGCCAGCACTTATTCCCAAAATAAAAAAAAAACTACCTACTGACCTCTGACCCCAATATTGTTTAAAGAACTTATTTATTCGGCAGTCCCCCTCGTTGTTGTAAGGAGCGCCTTTTTTTCTGTGGACAGTTTTTCTAATTTAATTGGCCCTTGCCGACATGCATTTAAATTTATGGCAAGTTCTAATACATTTTTGGTACAATTGCGATGGAGGGTATAAAAACAAAGCCAAATGCCAAATGGGGTTAGCATGAACACAGAAAAAAAGGACTTTCGTTTTCTTGGGGTTATTTACATTCTCAGAGAAAGGGTTGTGATTAGGGAGCGATTTCAGGATCTACGCCCCGTTTAACGTCAAAACACAATGTGGTTTAATGCAAACCATACAGGGTATATGGCTGTATATGTATACGTATCCTGGGAACGGTTGTTGGGTATATTTAGGGTTTTCTGTGTTCGGGGAACCATTAGGTGAACGTTTACTTGTTATAAAAGGTCGGAAATAGTCTTAAAACTTTTGTCCGGATTTCTTTAGTTGGACTTGGTCATTCCCATGGGTTGGTTTTATTTTACGGGACACTTTTATATGTGCAAATGACAAGGAAACTTTATGCCAGGATATGAAGGGAAATGCTAGGGGTTTTTTTTTTAGTTCTTTTTTTTTTTGCTTGGTGGACAGAAGTTGGGTTACTAGCAATGCGGATGCTGTTTGGGTGGAAAGTTTTCCGTTACACGCCATCGAGCATGCTAAAGTGAGTAGGTGTTTCATTGTGCAAATTTTATGCGAAATAAACAAGTTTGTGGGGGAAAAAAACACCCGTCACTGTAATCGCATAAAGTTTCTTTAAATGTGTTCGGAAAGCACTCAGGCTAAAAAGATAAGGTGCGTTGCTAACTTGAACTGAGAAATCTTCGCTTCTATTTGAATGTTTATTCAAATAAATCCACTTATAACTGTGATTTAATGTTACTTACTTACATGGAGGAACTGGTCCTCAACCAATATGCCTCTACCAGTTAGCGCGGTCCTTTGTTAATTATTAGCTGCAGTTGCTCATTACAAGTTCGCTGAGGTCCCATTTTACCTGCGCGAGGTCTTCCTCTACTGCTTTGTCTCTCCAGTTTGGAATCGAAGACTCTTCAGGCCAAGAAGACCCAAGGCGATCTGTATCCGACCTTGCTTCTGCACGATAAAGCAGCACTGGGATAATGCGGCTCTTATATAGAGTCTCCTTACTTGCCTTCTTAGGCCGAAGTAACAGCGGTTTCCATAAGTGTAACTCTCTGCTTCGTTGCTTTCAGCGTTAATTGCGGACCTGAGGTAAACACTGTCCCTTACTACCTCAAAGTTTTAGCTGCCTATAGTGACGTTCTGCCCGATTCGTCGATATTGCGCGTCCCTTCTTCTTCTTCTTCTTGTTGATAAAAAAGTCATATGACAGCGCATCACCTTGTCTTCATCGTTTTTTCACATCAAAGGTCTCAGTAAGATTGTTTCCGACAGCATTCTGCACAATTATATTAAGTCTTACAGGAAAGTTACTAGACATGGCTCTGTAGGTATAGTTCGTCTTTATAAATGCTGTTAAAATGTCTTAAAATCGATAATAAGGTGGTGGGTATCAATCTGGACTTCTTGGTTTTTTTTCCCTGTATCTGCTGTAGTGTGAAAATTTGGTCCTTTGTGGGCTAACGCGGTCTGAAACCGCACTGGTAGAGACTGATCAGGTCATTAACGAATGGTTTCGGGCGTTCACATTTTATAGCCGACTTTATATTATGTGGAATGTTGAAGGACTGAGAAGCACGGATATACCTGCGCAGTTTAAAGAGTCTCCCTTTTTGTGGATCGGGCAAACAAGGATGGCATCAGACATACTTTTCTTCGACCGGGGACATGAAAATGTGTTTTCGCTCGTTAACAGTCATAGCCGGAAAAACTTTTTGTGCTACAATATGCAGTCAGATTTTAATTGTTGAAAACTACGAGACATACAATGCGATAACGACGGTTGCAAGGTGTGCTTTCTACAACCGCAAATTTGGTACTTGTTCTCTAGCAAAGAGATATGGCAACAAATCCGAGAAATTGCTCTGGAGAAAGAGAAGTCAAAAACTCCACAAAATGTCGATTGTGACCAACTGAACTCGGATTTTCTAACATCAACAAGCTCATTCGTTCTTGACTTTTCGCCTGATGATAACAGCACTATTTTCTACAATTTCTACAATTAATGCAAAAGCTGCATTAGCAATCAAATCTAATGCGATGGAACTTGACGAAATTCACTTTTGCTTCCTTATATACCAAAAGAAAACGAAAGGAAATTCATTACTTCCTTTCTTTTCTAAGGTCTTCGAGAAACTATACTTGTACAAATGCAGAAATATCTCTTAAGTAGAAATCTACTACCTAAGTGAGAATCAGTCGGGTTTTGGAAGAAAAAGGAGCTATAAGATCGCTCTATTATTGGTAAGCGATGATATCAGAAAAGCTGTCAATGAAAACCATTCTTTCATTACTCGATTTTTCAAATGCCTTGGATACCGTCAACCACTCAATCCCTTTCTTCAAACTTCGAAAATAGTTCAAGTTTTCACTCTCTTCAATTAAAATCGTTCTAAATTTTTGCAACATAAATGGAGGGCGTGGCACTTCCCACTCAGAAGAAAAAAAACGTCAAAATGGACACACTGGACTACTGGAGGCAGCAACGAGTGTCAGTGGGTGAGCGTTTGTACCTTGACTTTAAAAATGCCTTCAATTCTGCAAGCTGGTCATGCATTAGGACATCCTTGGCCAGAATGGAAACGCCGTACTACCTGCTGAATATAGTAGCAAACTACCATACCGACAGGAACTTGAGGTACCATACTGACGATTGCGTTAAGTACTATAACATCACCGCGGAAGTACCACAAGGGTCGGTTCTTGGACCCCTCCTGTGGAACATAATGTACGACAGAGTTCTCCGATCAAGAATTGTCAAGAATTGGCTAGAGGCTGCAGGGCTTGATAACGAGCCGTGTTGGAAACCAAATAACTAGATCAAAGAAGTCAATAATGTACCTAGGAGTCAGCAAAAGGGCGTCACAGATGCAACCCGGATTATGCCAAACATCGGTGGCCCTGGATACGCCAGAAGGATTGTTTATCCAGGGTGGTTAGTTCAATACTGGTATACCCTGCACCGGTCTGGGCAGGGGCTCTTACAACGAAAGAAACAAGAAGGAAGCTCTCGTCAGCATAAATGCTCTGCGCAATAAGAAACAATAATCGGATTCCGAATTATTTCGGAGGAAGCAGCCTGCGTTATTGCAGGAAAAATTCCCATCAACATACTCGCCAACGAAATACAAAGGTTCTACCTTAGGCTAAGAGTCAACCGGCAAGAGGTCATCGTAAAGAGTGGCAAGTCCGGTGGGATAACACGGCAAAAGGCAGATAGACCCACAAACTGTTCCCAAACAATGAGGTCTGGACAAGAAGAATAAGCGGGGATTGCAACCACCACCTAACGCAGTTCCTGGCCGGGCACGTCGGCCATCGAAGACATCTTCACAGTTTCGGCCACGATAGCTCGCCTCTCTGCCCCGAATGCCCAGATGAAGAAAAAGATACGGAAAACGTAATGTTCCACTGCAGACGCCTTTCAGGAGGAAGAGTGAACTTACCTATTCCGCAGCTTCTCGTAGACCGCATATTGAGGTCAGAAGACGACTGGTTGGAAATATGTTCATATATAGCGAGCGTACAAAACGAGCTAAGAAGAGCCGAAAGACTAAGAAGGGTCTAAGTGGAAGACGTAGATGATTTAGCATGAGTTGCTAACCAACCGCGCGAAGTAACGGCAGTCCCGCGGGGAGAGTGGTAGAAGAGTACAGGGTTGTGGTTTAATACGCAAGGCGCGTGTCAAATAAGCATCGTTTCATTTAGTCGAGTAGATCATGTAGATATGCTCATACAAACGAGTTATGATGCCTGTCTAATTTCTGAATGTCAGTTTTTTGTTAGCTATGTAAGATTGTGGAATTATCTGCCCATAAACATTACAAAAATTAGAAGCACGAATGAATTTAACTCTGTTAAAATATCAATTTTTGTACTCTTAACACCTTTTTCAATTTGTTTTAAACTTATTTAAATAAAAATAAATATTTTGGCGCGACAGGTCTATGGGACCCAAGGCCTAGCTTCTCACAACCATTCGTTTTGTGTGGGTTTTCAATTTTTGGGACCAATGGAAGGGATCTACAATTTTACGCCGAGTCCAAACGGCTAATTGAGAAGCTCATTCATGACGGTTTTACTCTCGGATGTTTGTCAGACGTTCGCGAGAGGTGGCGCAGTGGAAAAAAAAACCTTAAGATGTAATTTGACCCTTTCGGGATTCGAACCTGAGACCCCTCGCTTAGTAGCCCAACACACTACCACTAAGCCACTGCGCCGACTTATTTAAATTTACTTATTTACTGTATTCATTTGTTTGCACATGTTACTCCAAATTAACGCTAAAGGCTTGCAAACTTTAAAAGATACTTGTTGTCTTTAATTGTAAGCAATACTGTTATTAATAAATTGAATTGAATTAAGTCGTAAATATGCAGGCAATTTTAGAAAAAGCAAATTAGATTAAGGATCGCACCAAACGGAGTTTAAAAAGAAAAAACCTAAAAAATACTGTTACGAGCAAATGTCAGAGCTGCAGCAGCATCAAACATCTAAAATCAATCAGTAAATAATTAATTATTAATTATTGGATCAACTAGTTCGGTGCGATCCGACCCTTATTTAACTCTATATAGGGAGGGTCATCTCACTAAGCGAAGTTGGATGTAATTTGTTTTTAAATTTTTCTAGTTATAAAACTAACGTCGCAATTGTTCTGCGGCTTCTGCTTCTGCTAGCTAGCCATATTGGGCCCATTTATTTGATAACATTTAATTATTAAGAAACAGTAACGTAAAATAAAGAGTTTAATTTTGTTTTCGCTCCACAAAAACATTAGTTAAGAAAACTCCCGGAATCAAACATATTTGATAGTGATAGGAATACTCTTTAGTGACTGCCTTCTAAGGGAGCAGGCGGTTAGATTGAGTTTAAAAACCAGGGATATACATTAAAACTGTCACATGGAATATTGCCAAATAGTATGTAAAAATTGACAAAGGACTGCGATGGATCCGCATTGGCGCCTGGTGGCTTACGATAAACAAGTTCTCTTATTGAAATAGATACCACGGCGAAGTGAAGCAATGTGCATTCATCTACAGTCAGAAAACCTTTCAAAAACCTTTCTTCGATATCTATGTATACACTATACAACCAAGTGCTTTGATTTCCATTCAAGTTCCTGAGCAGCGTTAACGAACCTTACCTCGCAATCTAATTTATGAACAGATTCAGCTACACATATAGCTGTAAACTGATAAAGGTAAACTCTTCAGCATTGGGTTGTCAAGCTCACGCACCTGTGGACCTCTACTCTTCCAAAACTGAAGCGCACCTTCAGCAAACAACCCCATGCAGTCCTGGAAGAAGACAGGCTTTGCTCGAATTTTTTACTGCAAAGAACAATGAATTCCCTTGATGCGTCTAAAGTGGGAAAAAGAAATAATCACTCATTTCATTAAAGCGTGTCACGCTGAGATTGCGTTATTATTCCCCCAACGCTATTCAATTGTGTCCCCATCATCTTAGAGCCTAAAGGCTTTTCTAAATGAATCAACAAAGTCCCCTTGGATACATTTCTTCTAATGCATCACTATTGTGCAAAACCAGCAAGGAGTCTTTGTCCTCATCGCATGGCACACAATTCTTCTTTCGCAGTGTGATTCCGCATCTCATAGCCCCAACCGCAGCATGCCACTTAAGTGAGTTCCCTATCCTATAAACCGACTACAATAGACACAAATGTATTCTCCTGCCACCATTTCGTCTCAACACGAGCATATATACGTACCGCCAAACAACAGTTTCGAATGGATTATTCGCCGCAACTAAAATGTCAACCATCAGCGCGCGACTCTGTACTGTGTTTGGCATTGTATACGCCTATACGTATATGAAATCATTGGATTTCTTTGAGGGCCCTCTGGAATACTGCTCTAAAAGCAGTGTATTCACACACACACACACAGCCAGTTGGCTTTAATGGCACACTCTGGTCGGGCTTTTAATATTTTGACCTCTCTCCTTCCTAATTAAAGTTTTATCGTTGTCAGTCAGCTCTGATCTGAAGGATGGAAAATCGTAAGCCCCAAACGTAGGAGGTCGAGGCATTCTCATTATCCTGCCTAAATGAAATGGGCTTTCAATTTACTTTGGCTTACATTGAAGAGCCATATCTAAGCAATACGACGACGAGAAGCTGCTGCGCAAAGGGGCAAATGGATTTAAATTTAATTTCACAGATTTACCTTTTCGGTTTCATTCGGGTTCCATATTATGGAACGAATGAGAGTTACAATTTAATTCCAAGGAATTGGTTCCGTTCATTTAGCTGTAGTTGTCGAGTATGTGCTTGTAGTTCCACCCAAGTTGGTATAGGCAGGCTGAAATATTTCTCCGTAATTAATTTGATATCCTACAAGAATCACAAGTCGTCATTGTTGGTGGTGCTACATATGGGTAGAGGCTGCTTTGATGTGATTTCCTAAATCAAAACCAAAATAACAACAGTCAGTTGAATTGTTGAGCACTTACTTATACCTGTGGTCCGAGAATTTCATCTGGTCACAAGCTATATGTTGAAGTGGTATTTTGGTAGACGAAGTAGTCCAAGCTTTTTAACTGGAATTTAATGGGCCAATTCAGTCTCAACCCCTCCCGCCTGGTATTAAAAAATATAAAGCATTTGAATTATTAATGCATTAAGGATTTTAAAAATTGAAATTGAAAGTTTGTTGCGAGAGCTGGCAGCACTTAATACTACCAGCGCCACCATAACTGTGGCGCATGCCAGCCGGCCATAGTGGAGACCAGCGGCCATTTTCTTTTTTTGGCAAGTTTGACTTTCCGTCTTCTGGATTCTTCTTCTTGGGGAAAAAGCGTGGTCACACGAATAAAATTATTATCGTATAAATATATTTATCGTATATACTGTATATTTTAAACAAAACCATAGGAATTAAACAAAAAGTAAGTACATAAATGGAATACAATGTAATGAAAATGTAATATTTCGAAATATACCTAGGTTTTAAAGTTCTTGGCAAAATCGTTTTTTGGATTATAGTCTCAAGAGCTCCGTTTCCCAGCGGACGAAAACGCTAGAGGGAACATTCTTTAAAACTTTTTTGGTCTGCTAAAGGATATTTGGAAGTAAAAAGGAGATCCATCGTTACACCAGCATTTCATCAGCGCAACTGCGCAAAAGGAAGAATTTAACGTCGGCGCAAAAGCATCTTCATCACCGCAAGTGCGCAGCAAATTCCTCGTCATCATTCACCATTAGCGCAACAGCATCCTCGTCACCGCAAGTGCGCATCAAATTCCTCGTCATCATTCCACCATCGGCGCAACAGCATCCTCGTCACCGCAAATGCGCATCTAACTCCTCGACCACACTCCCTCATCAGCGCAACAGCATCCTCGTCACCGCAAGTGCGCATCAAATTCCTCGTCATCATTCCACCATCGGCGCAACAGCATCCTCGTCACCGCAAATGCGCATCTAACTCCTCGTCACCACTTCCTCATCAGCGCAACAGCATAACATCAAGCAAGAACGCATCAAAATCCTCAGCGTCAAGCAGCATTATATTCATCAGCCTCAAATCTGCCTAAGGAACAAGGTAAGTCCTACAAATTTTCCATAAAAAAGATACTGCCTTTTTTTTGCCCCAAACCAACCTCTACCTCTCAAACGTCATCCGTCGCACCCAACCAACATGCCATTTAATTGCAAGGCATGTAATAATGCCGACACTGACGAAATGGTTCAGTGCGACGACTGCGACCAGTGGTTTCACTTTACGTGTGCTGGTGTAACAAGTGATATTCAGCACCACGACTGGAGCTGTACATCATGTAATACCGCGAAATCAATTCCGCAAAACGAACTAGCCACAATCGCCTCCATCGAACCATCTTACGCACAAGCCTCGCCTCGTTTAACTCGCAATGTACAGCAGACAACAACGTCTTCGGCAAAATATACCCAACATTCTGCACCCATTCTGCATACCATGGTTCTACCTTCGCAGACAGATCCAAATAAGAACCTGGTGGCTACATCGACATCTAAGGAAAACCCCATACCATATATTTCCTCTCTCTCTATTCAACCAGATCCCAATAAATACACCACGCCAGTGCCCAACTTCAACGAACCGCACTTGTTTCGCACTCCGATAGCGACACACTTGCAGGCAAACAAATTAACCATGTGTACGTCGCATGCCCCTCAAAATACATATTCACAAACTTCCGCCGTACCCTTGAGTGCTAACACAACAATATCGCAGTCGTTGAAAATAGACCCGTTAGTATCAGGGGGTAAAACTACGTCCAAGAAAGTCTCACTCTTACTTCAGCGATTGGAAGAAGAAAAGCGGTTAGCGGTACAACGTGACAAAGAATTTCTCGAACGCAAATATGCTATGTTGCAGGAAGTAGAACTTGAAACTAGCGACAGCGAAGATGATGAAACGCCGCAATGCAGTAACTCAATGTATTTACCCCATTCATCGAAAAGCAACCTAAACAATACTTTTTTCTGCAACTCAAACGCAGCATCGAACAGGAATCCTTCAACCGCCATCCGAAGTAATTCCACATTACTAAATCCATCCACATCAGCACACAATGCTTCTCAATATGACATGCCCACAGCTAACCCATTCATACCCGACGTGTCATCGATAAGTCTTCATATGCCCAGCAAACAGCAACTGGCAGCTAGACAGCTAATGTCGAAGGAGCAGGTGACCTTTAGTGGCCGACCGGAGGAATGGCCGCTATTTATCAGCTGGTTTAACAGCTCCACAGTCTCATGTGGTTACACCAATACCGACAATTTGCGACGACTGCAGAGTTGTCTAAAGGGTGACGCCATGGAAGCTGTTAGATGCAGACTGATGATACCCGAACAAGTGCCAGGAGTTATCACTACCCTGCAAATGTTGTATGGGCGGCCAGAGACTATTATTAACAATCTGATTGAAAAAATTAGAAGGGAGCCACCACCACGCGCTGAAAAACTTCAATCGATTATCAATTTTTCACTCTCAGTGCAAAATATGTGTGCTGTTATGGAAGCGACGGGATTGCATAATCACTTATCTAATCCATGTCTGCTGCAGGAACTAACTGAGAAACTTCCAGCTTCAATTCGTCTCAATTGGGGAAGCTACCGTAAGTGTGTAGCCGCAGTCAATATCTCGGTCTTCAGTGCTTGGCTGACAGACATTGCTTGTTCAGCCGCTGAGGTTACACCAGTTAATATGTTGAGCTCCGTACAATCGAACCGGGAAAGAAAAGTATCAAGAGCATCTCTAAATGTGCATCAGACACAGCATCATCAGGATTCAAATAGGCACAAATGTTTACTCTGTCCTTCGGACTGTCAAACGGTTGACCACTGCCAAAGGTTTATAAGGATGAACTTAAATGACAAGTGGGAAGCAGTAAAGAGACACGTGCTTTGCCGAACTTGTCTTCGACAACATGGGAGGAATCGTTGCTATCAGGTGAGAGAATGCGGTGTTGACGGTTGCAGGTACAAACACCACCGCTTACTGCATAAAACAAGGCAAGCGCCCACTGTTGTGCCAACATCCACAAATTCAGCAGTAACTCCAACTCCCACAGATTCAGAGGCGTCGACTTCAGCACAGGCTTACGTTTGTCATCAATCCGAATATGGAAAGGGCATCCTATTCCGTGTAGTTCCAGTCACCTTATATAATGGCACTAGGCAAACGAATACCTACGCGTTTCTCGATGACGGTTCATCAGTATCGCTGATGGACGAAGACCTCGCAAAGGAGTTGAACGTTGGAGGAGAAGTAAAGCCATTATGTCTAAAATGGACGTCGAACACCCATCGCTCAGAAAACAATTCCAAAATCGTAAGCCTACAGATATCGTCAATCGGTTCAAATAAAAGGTACACCTTATCAAACATACGCACCATTAAGTCACTCGATCTTCCGAAACAGACAATTAATGCGACCGAACTACTAAAACGATACGAATATTTGAACAAGATCCCGTTTGATTCGTATACGAATGCACGACCCCGCATCTTACTCGGTTTGGACCAGTGGAAACTGAGTATTCCCCTAAAATTACGAGAAGGAAACGAGCATCAACCGGTGGCTGCCAAAACGCGATTGGGATGGACAGTCTTTGGGCCGTATACAATGCAGTTACTCAATCAACAGCAACGTTTCACCTTTCACATCTGTGACTGTCAACAAGATAAAGACGATGAATTAAATACGTTGTTTAAGGAGTTCATTGCAAGCGAATCAGCTGTCGTGAAGAACAGTAAATTACTGCGCTCGCACGACGATGAGAAAGCAATCACACTAATGCAAAACAACACAACCAAGGAAGGCAACAACTATGTGGTTCCATTATTGTGGAAATGTGAACCGAAACACATGCCCGATAGCCGTCCGATGGCTGAGCGACGATTATTATGCCTTGAAAAGAGAGCGACTAAAGATCCTCAACTGATTGATATGCTGAATACACAAATAGAAGAGTATGTCCAGAAGCAGTATGCCAGAAAATTGTGTGAAAACGAACTACAACAACATGTTTCCCCCATTTGGTACCTCCCTATATTTCCAGTATTTAATCACAACAAACCAAACAAATTAAGAATAGTGTGGGATGCCGCTGCGGCGGTAAGCGGTACTTCACTCAATTCCTTGCTACTGTCTGGACCTGATATTGTGCCATCCTTACTCTCTGTATTGTTTCGGTTCAGGGAACGCAAAATAGCGATTTGTGCGGACATCAAAGAGATGTTCCACCAAGTTAAAATAAAGAGCGCAGACCAACACGCGCAAAGATTTCTTTGGCGAAATAAAGCCAGCAAGAAAATCGAAGAGTATGCGATGCAAGTTATGACCTTTGGATCTACGTGTTCTCCCTTTTGCGCTCAATTTGTGAAGAATGCAAATGCGAAAGCGTATGAAAAGATGCATCCAAAAGCAGCAAGAGCGATTATCGAGAACCATTACGTCGACGATTACCTGGATAGTGTTGACACTGAGGCAGAAGCAATAAAATTGATAAGGGAAGTTATTTTCATACACAAACAAGGGGGTTTTGATATAAGAAATTTCATGTCGAATTCACCAAACGTTCTCACCACATTAAAAGAGAAAGCAGCGAATTGCGAAAAGAGCATAAGCAGTTGGCATATACTTTCCAGTCCGGAAAAAGTTCTCGGCATGTGGTGGTTGCCAACGTCCGATTCCTTTAGCTTTGCTATCAGAGCTCCTACACTAAAGTTTGATATTGTCGTTGAAGATGTGTGTCCCACTAAAAGAGAAATGTTAAAAGCACTAATGTCGGTTTTTGATCCGTTGGGGCTGATTGCAAATTTCTTAATCTTGCTAAAAATGTTACTGCAGGAAGTTTGGAGTACTGCTATTGGGTGGGATGAAAAAATCCAGCCTCATCAATTTGAGAAATGGTGTACATGGAAGGGCCTTATACCCGAGATAAAAAAAATTAAGGTTGAAAGATCTTATCTAGAGTATCTATATTTTAATCAAGGCTCTCGGGTACAGTTGCATATATTCGTGGATGCCAGCGAATTAGCTTACTCAGCTGTGGCCTATTTTCGAGTATCAAATGGGGAAAGGATTGAGTGCGTTTTAGTGGCTGCCAAAACAAAGGTAGCGCCTCTAAAAGTTATGTCAATACCGAGACTAGAATTGGAAGCAGCGGTGCTAGGAACAAGGCTAGCGAAGATAATAACAGCAGGACATTCGATCACCATACATGAAAAACACTTCTGGTCAGATTCTAGAACCTATTTAAGCTGGTTAAATTCGGATCACCGGAAATACAAACAGTTTGTGGCGTATCGGATTGGGGAAATCCTTGAAGAAACTGAAGCGAGTAATTGGAGGTGGATACCGAGTAAAAGCAACGTCGCAGATGAAGCAACAAAATGGCGTTCAAAGTATGACTTCCGCTCAGATAATCGATGGTATCGGGGACCCAGCTTCTTATATGAAACAAGTGAAAATTGGCCGGGACCATTTACGTCATCAGAAACTACAAAGGAAGAAATGCGGCATGTGCATCTACACCAAGTCAAACAAGCAATTGCCGTTATCGATGTAACACGATTTAGTCAATGGAAAAGGCTTCTTCGCACTACTGCTCAGGTATTCCGTTTCATTCGTATTACCTCTAGAAGTTCACAAGATAAGCAGATTACAAAACAAATGGTTCCTATAGATTTCGAAAAGGCTGAAAATTATATATTTAGTCTTTGTCAGACCGAAGCCTACCCAGAAGAAGTTGCTGTGCTTAAGACAAATAAGAACACCGATACTGAAGTTATTTGCGAAATAGAAAAAAGCAGTCCGCTTTATACATTGTCACCATACCTAGACGACAACATGGTATTAAGGTTGAGTGGTCGCATAGATGCAGCGCCCGCAGTACCCTATAGTACAAAAAGACCAATCATCTTACCAAAGAAGCATCACGTTACCGAGTTAATTGTAGCCGATTACCACCAACGCTTTTGTCATCAATATAATGAGACAGTAGTAAATGAACTGCGTCAGAGGTTCTTCATTCCTACACTTCGTGTCTTGCTAAAAACAATAACAAGGAAATGCCAAGTTTGTAAGAATGCTAGGAGTCGTCCACAACCACCGATAATGGGAAGTTTGCCACCAGCTAGATTGAAGCCGTTCACCAAGCCTTTTTCTTATATAGGCATCGACTATTTTGGACCATTGTGCGTAGCAATTGGAAGGCGTTCTGAAAAGCGCTGGGGGGTACTCATTACTTGCATGACGGTGAGAGCGGTGCATATTGAGGTTGCATCTACGTTATCTACGGACTCATGTATAATGGCTTTAAATCGCTTCATCGCTCGTAGAGGCTGGCCCATAGAGATCTATAGCGACAACGGTACTAATTTCCGCGGTGCGAGCAACGAATTAAAAGAAGCAATAAATAACATCGAAGTAACCAAGGTGGCGGAAAGTTTCGTGGGACCGAGTCTGAAATGGAATTTTATTCCGCCTTCTTCGCCACACATGGGAGGAAGTTGGGAGAGGCTAGTTCGTTCGGTAAAACAAACACTCAGCTGCATTTCTCCGACAAGGAACCCATCCGATGAACTGTTGCTAACAATGATGACAGAGGTAGAGCGTATTATAAATTCCCGACCCCTTACCTATGTTCCCTTAGGCAGTGAGGAAGCAGAGGCATTAACACCTAACCACTTCATCTTGGGATCATCAAATGGCCATAAATTCTCAGGAGAGCTTAATGACGATGGAGCAGTATTGCGCAAAAATTGGTTAACCAGCGAGCAATTCGCAAATCGTTTCTGGCGAAGATGGGTGACTGAATACCTTCCGGATCTCACCAAGCGCACAAAATGGTTTTCTTCATCCAAACCCATTCAGGAGGGTGATGTCGTCATTGTTATTGATCCAAATAACACACGGAATTGCTGGCCGAAAGGAATTGTTTTGAAGGTGATACCGGGGAGAGATGGAGCTATAAGAAGCGCGGTGATAAAAACGTCAAATGGAGTGTACACTAGGCCAGCAACCAAACTCGCTGTTCTAGATGTAGGCTGCCATGATGAAGGTGGTAAGCCAGTCGAGAGCACCAGCTTACCAGGGGGGAGTGTTGCGAGAGCTGGCAGCACTTAATACTACCAGCGCCACCATAACTGTGGCGCATGCCAGCCGGCCATAGTGGAGACCAGCGGCCATTTTCTTTTTTTGGCAAGTTTGACTTTCCGTCTTCTGGATTCTTCTTCTTGGGGAAAAAGCGTGGTCACACGAATAAAATTATTATCGTATAAATATATTTATCGTATATACTGTATATTTTAAACAAAACCATAGGAATTAAACAAAAAGTAAGTACATAAATGGAATACAATGTAATGAAAATGTAATATTTCGAAATATACCTAGGTTTTAAAGTTCTTGGCAAAATCGTTTTTTGGATTATAGTCTCAAGAGCTCCGTTTCCCAGCGGACGAAAACGCTAGAGGGAACAAAGTTTAACAACTATACTCTGTTCAACAAAAATTGTCAGTACAGGAAAGATAGGATGTTTGCCTCTCAGTCTGGTTGCAATGACTTACATAAATCTGTCCCTCTTTAAAGCTCTCACAGGGTTTCCGTAGTTTGTATGATAATTCGCCTAAACTCAGAGAGCAATTCTTGTAGGGTTACCATCTTCCAATTTCAAATAAAAATGTTTCTAACGAAATAAAAAAAAATCAAAACGAAAAATGTATCACCGTAATCCAATTTATTCATATAAATATTGTAAAACATAAAATACTAATATCTAATATCACTTATTAAAATATAAACTAATCCGATGAGTAATTACTGCTACTGCTCTCGTTATTTAGGTCTATTATTAACCTATCAACTGCTTCCTCGGCGAAAACGTCCATTTCCCACATCTTTGGCTCAACAACCTGTTCGACGTGTTGGACACATCGATGCCATTTTTCGTTGTCAACCCTTGTAAGCGCTGTCGTTAATAATTTTTTTATTTCCGCATTTTATACACAAACAGGAAATTAGAATACAAAATTTCATAAGCACGACACAATTATTTATACCTAAACAGATAGTAAAAGGACTGCACTTGTACAGCGCTACATACATTTTTTAATATATACATAGATACCTATATGCATTATTTAATAAAAAATTATTACTCGGCAGTGTAGATTTCTTGGAAACAGTAGCAAAAAAGGATCATAAAACCCTTTCAATATATTATCTTTACTGGGGGCGAGTGACCGGATGTGGTAAAACCCACATCCGGCAATAAGCAGTATAGGTTTACCTCCTTTGTCATTTCGATATTTTAGTGTTAAAATCTTTTTGATGAAAAAATAGGGAAATATGCTAAAATATAACAAAAATGCTAAATATGCCAAAAATATGCAGAAATATGCCCTCACGAATATTGTTGAAAATATATAGGTACTTTTAGTTTTGTATATTAAAATTTTTCATACGAATCCCAAAAAAACATGAATCCGGTTGCAGCAATAATCACTATTTACTAATAGCAATATCACTACAACGCACTTACGATCACTTGTTGCGTGAATGAAATGCATGCATTAAAACACTTCACGAATAAATCTTTTTCTAACAGACGACATTGAAAAAAATATTTTAACAGAATTTTATTTGATCCTTCAGAAATACAAAAAAAAAATATAACCGAATGGCAGTACCCCACATAAAAATTCGTTCTCAAAAGCACCAAAACCGAAAGTTCTTTTACAAAATCCATAGAAAATCCCTTGATGATATCCTTTCATTGTACATATGGTAACACTCCTCTGATGTGCTTCAGTCACACACACAGACACACTGCTTATTTTGGTTGATGATAATAGCAAGCGAACACAAGCCGATCATGTTCATTCTGCCCGCAGTTGTGTGGCAGAGTGGTTGCAGTGAGCTCCTCGCCAAATTTTAGGAAAATTACAACAACAATTCTATGGCATGACAGTGGTTTCGTTTTTATTTCAGTGGCAATTCTTGTGTTTGAGTGCCGTGAGAGTATCTACAGGCACCATTGGTAGAAAAAAAGGTCCTCCATAAGGCCTGTACTGACAATTTTTGTTGAACAGAGTATAGAAAAGAATCAAATTATTCATTTTGGAAAACTATAAAAGGCACCAAAAGGCCCAAAATCCCCGCGCCGCCAATTTAAATAAATCAAATTGAATGGGCAAGGGAAGAGAAGGAAAAATCGGACGTTTTTGCCGCTTATCTAGAAGACACCATTAAACCGTACGATGGTCAAGCGGTTAACGACAATATTCATTCATTCATTCATTCATTTATTTATTTATTTTATTTTCTATTTCTTTAACAATTGGAAAATTTAAAAATGTAATAACTTAACAAATTAATATATATTAATATAATTCATTTAATAATAGTGTTATTTACAATATAAACATTAAATTTGTTTCTTAAGTGTTTTTCATTAAAGAGAAATTACGAAAGAAAAGAAAAAGCACTTTCTATTGTCTATTGACAAGTGACGAAAGTACCAAAAGAAAAAATGTAAATCCATAATATTAAAGCATATTTAATCAACAGGTGTTGTGGGGTAAGATGTCAAGAAAATACATTCCAAATTTTTTTTTTTTTTTTTTTTTTTTTTTTTTTTTTTTTTTTTTTTTATGTAATTGGATGGAACTGATTTAATTTTATACAAGTTTAAACTAATATCTTGATAATGTTTCCGACTGCATCAAAATCGAAGTTAAAAAGCCATTTTTTAATTTGTTTATTGAATGAATGCGTAGAGCGAATGCTCCGTATTTCGATGGGTAAAATATTAAACAATCTAGGTGCTACTGATGTATAAAAGTTAAGAAAGCTATTAGTGTTATGCATAGGAATGATAGCAAGATTACTGTCACTACTGCGTAATGTGTAAGCTGGCGTATTGTGGCTTGAAAGATAACCACTTCTGCAGAAAAATATTTTTAGTACCTTATAAAAATAGAGGTGTTTAAGCGGGAGAATACCCGAGCTGACAAACAACTCAAAACTGTGATCAAACCTATTCTTCCTCCAGATGGTTCTTAGGATATGCTTTTGGGTAACTAACAGAGGTTGTAGATTGTTTTTGTAAGTACCACCCCAACATATTATTCCATATTGTAATTTCGACTGAACCAGTCCGTAATAAATGGTCTCCATAAGTTCCTTGCAACAAAGATTTCTCAAGTGAAACATAACATATGTGGTTGACAACAAATATTTTTTTAAAGATAATGTGTGCACTTTCCAGTTCATTTTATTGTCAATTGTTAAGCCAAGATATTTATATTCACTAACTGGTTCGATATGAAAACACTTAGGTGAACAAACAACATCCGCAACATTTGTTGATCCACTATTAGAGACGCAACAAGATAAACTACTAAGCAAGAATTTTTTACAACCAATGCTATGCTGAGTTAGAATTGGCGGACTCAAATCTAAAGCGTTTAGATTGAAGAACATAACTCTTGTTTTTTCACTAATGACCAGCTTATGAATGCCGAACCAATGTCTGAATAACTCCAAGTCAAAATTGATATCCGAAACCAGATCTAACAATGTGGTACTAGAATACACACAAGCTAAATCATCAGCAAACCCACATACTTTACCTTTTAAGTTTAGACTAAAAACACTATTGATATAAATAAGGAACAAAATTGGACCTAAAACTGAGCCTTGAGGAACTCCAATATTAATACATCTGGTTTCACTGAAGTTACCACCTATAGTTACCCTTTGCTTCCTGTTTTTAAGGTAGGAAGAAAACCAATCTAGCATAAACCCTCTGAAGCCAGCTTTTTCTAATTTTCTTAAAAGAATGGCATGATCTACTGTATCGAAGGCCTTTTTAATATCAATGTAAAGAGCAGCAGTGTACTTTTTTTGGTCTATACTTTCATAGATATGACCACAATGTGCTAAAAGTGCATCTTCAGTTGATTTACCAGCTCTAAATCCGTATTGTTTTGAACTGAAAAATGAGATATTGTCAAGATAGCTTACAACTCTACATTTGATGACTTTTTCGAAAATTTTTGAAAATACTGGTAATAAAGATATAGGCCTATAATTATTGAGACAATTCTTATCACCTTTCTTGTAAATAGGAATAACTGCCGCAACTTTTAAGCTTTGCGGGAATTGACCGTGAATAATACTTTTGTTAAATATATGAGTTATTATATCCACAACATTAAGACTAATCTTTTTGAGAAAGTTATTGGAAAAACTGTTTGACGTAGAAGAATATGAATTATCCAAGGATTGAATTACTTTATAGACTTCAAAAGATGATATAGTCTCAAAGAAAAAACTATTTGATTGAAAATATTCATTAAAACAATATTCTGGACAATAAACAGAAGAATTATTTATTCCTGCATCAGAAATAGTATTTAGGGCTATTTGAGTAAAGAATTCATTAAAGATTGAAGCCATTTCAGACTGATCAACAACATTCAAAGCTCCTAGGGTAAGATTTAAGGGAATACTAGAAGATGTTTTTTTGTTGAATATTTCATTGACTATGTCCCATTCTTTTTTCAAGTCTCCTTTGGCTTTTTGGAACTTGTCCATATAAAAATTTTCTTTGCAAATGGGAATTTCAAGACTAATCTCTTTACATAAAACTTCATAGTTTTCTCGTAGTGATACTTTATTTGGGTGTTTCTTACACTTGAACCTCAATAGATTTTTAGAATGAATTTTTTTTAATAAATAGTTAGACATCCATGGTTTGAGCTTTTTTAATTTTCCTTTTCTGCTCTCAAATACTTTTGAGCTTTGGTCAGTATAGCCATTTAAAATTAACTCAAAATTGTCAAAAGCAGTTGAGGGATCAGAGTCGGTATAAACTGTTGACCAGTTTTCGAAAACCAAATAGGAATTCAACAGTACGAAGTTAGTTCTGGTCATTTGCTTATGGAGAACCTGTTTCCTGGGTTTAATTATACTGTTTTCTTTAAAGTCAAAACATAAACATGTCATACAATGATCTGAAATTTTAAAATCAGATATTATGCTGGTTAGGGTTAAATTGGTTTTCAAATCAATTCTAGCTAATATGTGATCAATACATGTTTTGGATGTTGGAGTTATTCGTGTTGGTTCATTAATGCAAGATATAAGACCATATGCTGAGAATAACGACAGATGAGAGACAAAACATTGCGGTTAATCTCTTTCAAAGAAATTATTTCTTTATTTAAAGACAAGATCTCTTTGTGCACAACTTCCAATGTGATTTGAGTAGTGTTGCTATTGTTATCCATGCATACAGGAACAGCTAGTTGCAGTGTAGGTGAAGGTGTGTCAGTAGTCGATGGCTGTAGCAGAGAAGAGTTTACTTGCTGTTGATGCAGTTGTTGTTCAAGGCAAGTAAATTGAACAGCTGATTGCTGTGAAGAGACTGTGGGTGGCGGAGGTGGTGGTGATGATGGTAGTGTATGTGACTGTGATGAAACTGTTGGTGGCGGCGGTGGTGATGATGGTGGTAGTGTATGTGACTGCGGTGTTAGTGACTGAGATGTATGGTTAATATATTTATGTTGTTGTTTTATTGTTTGCATAACAGAAGAAGAAGCAGATTCAGGTGTTGTATGGGTATTCTTCAATGTGGTTGGGGAGAATCGTAACGAATCTCTTCTTTGTTTTGAACACAGTGGACAACGAAAATCAATGTGGTTTTTTTTCATGTAGTCCTTATCACTAGGTTTTAAATTAACACATTTTAAATGAAAATGACTATTACAGTGATTACATAGAATTTTCGCAACATTGCGGTCTACTTTTGCTCCACATATGCAAGACATTTTAATATTTACGCAAGTAAAGAAATAAAAATTCTCGACACGAGTGTACCCCACAACGTAACGATGAGAACTGAATTAATATTAATATTAATATTAATAGGACGGAATGATTATCTGACGATCTAAGACTCACAAGTGCAACGCTTAAGGAACTAAAACGTGAAATCGAAACTCTAAAGCCTAAGAAACTCCTGGTTATGATTTGATCACTGGAGAAATTCTCACAGTCTTACCAAGAAAAGCATTAATTAAGCTTCTTCATATTATGAATGCTACGCTCAGACTAAAACACTTACCGAACCAATGGAAAGTTGCGGAGGTCATAATGGTTTTAAAACCAGAAAAATCGCCAAATGAGGTAAAATCGTTTAGATCAATTTCCCTTCTTCAAGTCATATCCAAATTTTTCGAGAAAATATTACTTAAGCACCTACTACCGGTTATAGAAGACTTGGGCGTTTATTGGAATTGGGATTGGGTTCAGAAACAAGCATTCGACAATTGACCAAGTGCATGTAATAACTGACGTAATCGAGAAGGCTTTTGAAGAAAAAAAGATATGCTCAAGCGCAGTTGGTAATACTATCTAGGAAACGACTTCGAAACTGCAAAGTAAATTTTGTTAAACTCTTTTCCCATCTTCCCGTTTAACCTGTGGTACTGCCTTCTTGTCATTTCATCGCAGAAGAGGGAGATGACAGTGCCAGTCTTCCAGTCATCTAGTCGGTAAGTCTAAATCCAAAGAGAAATAATTCTTTAACACTTTCAATGAGTATAGCTCAGAGGAAACTACATACTTCAACGAGGTTAAGTACAAAACTGTTTCAAAGGAATTTGGATGTGAAAAATGGACTGTAAATGTTATTTCAGATACAACGGACTACGCAATACGTTATGGAAAAGGATTGTGAACATATAAGTTCGAAAAGCCAATAAAAAAAAAAGTTAAAAAACTGCCCGAAAATTTATCGAAAAAATTTATATGCAAGTCAAAAAGTAGGCTCAAAAACGCATTCAAAAACTGTTAAAAAGCGCCCAGAAACCGATCGAAAAATGCATCCAAATACGAGTAAAAAAACTGGTTCAAAATTAATTAGAAGACCGCTCGGTAATTAATCGAAAAGAGCTGAAAAAAACATCGCCTTGAAAAACGCTTCAAAATTAGGTATTTAACACAGTTCACAAATAGATTACTTTTGTTGAATGTGTTTTCTACAAGAGGAATGCGGGAATTTGGTTAATTTATTTTCTCAAATTATTTAAAAACAGACTTCTATAAGTTACTTTCCTCAAATTCTGAAAAAAAATCCAAAAAAAAAAGAATTTATTAAAGTTTCCTTTCCAACTAATAAATGTAGCTATTTGGAAATATCTACTATGTTCAGCATGGACATTGTGTAGGTACATCCCCTAGAGGAAAGAATATAAAGCCTGGCAGTAATTACTGTTTATATAATAACCTTATAAAAACCATGGTAAGTGTAATGGAAAATAGAAATTCCAATGGAAAAAAGAAGTAAATTATAATTTAATTTTATCAATCATGTCCAGACAGGGTGGAGCAGTATCCCTAGTTCGATTCGGGTCGTATGCTCCACTTAAGTGGGACTTAAGACTTAATTTTGTCTTTAGGGACTCATGTCCCTGCACCCGATGCCAGTGTTTGCCTATGCGGCGGTAATTGGTAGATAACTTCGCCCTTGAGATCACCCCTTATCATTAAATTTCTTACAATCGATTGAAATACGAGCTTTAAAAAAACAAACCCCTGAATGAGCCACTGGCTCCTCATTTCGAAATAAAACAACAGATCTAAAGCATCACTCTCTTAGCCTTACTATATATACCGTCCTGATTATCACGTGCCCTCAAATTCACAGATTGTGGTCCGCGCCGCACTCTCTCCCCTCCAGCATTACGGCGATAATAATTTACACTCATAACTTAATGTTTTAACCGCTCGCAATTAAAAAGAAAATAGGCAGCTACCCAACTCATTATAACTGCCTCCCATAGTCCCATATAATGGGAATATGCTAATTTTATACAATTTGCGCTGTGGCCCGAAACAAAGTACTTTCCACCTCTGCTGTGCCGCAGCAGCGAATAAAATCTCACCCTCTCCCTGCGCCATCCTAAGGGCAGATAAATAATACGTTCCAAAGGGGAGGGAGTATTTTTCTTATTTATGCGCGCTCCCTACAAATATGCGCAAGCAAAGAACCCTTCCAGCAATAGAACACTCTGAGGGCTTTCTCATAGATACATATAGCCTTCACGTTCTTCTATTTGCCATTAAATAATAATAATAATAACAAAAAAGCACTCGTGAATCGATTGCGCCGCACAGTATCTGCCAGAGTAATGCGCTCTATCTCTGCTCCGACTCGAACCCTTTTTGGCGACATAATTTACATAAAATTGTACTGCCCCGAAAGATTCGCGATAAATTTTAAAGACTTTCTACTATCGCACGGCAAATCTGATGACAATAACTAATGCAAGCGCGCCACATCCGCCATGTCTATGGCTAAAATAAAAAAGGTCTGTTTGTGTGTGCTTTTCGTTATTTTTTTTTCCTATTTCACACTATCGACGATAGAGGGAGGAACGTGCCGATTTTCGAAACGTGCTTATTCAACCCTTTTTTCGACCGAACAACAATGGCCATGAATATGCATTTAGACAGTTAATATATGATTTATTGAAATTTGCTTGTACATAAAAAAGGACTTAAGGGATCATATACCAAGGGCGGTTTTCAGAGTAAAATGGTTGGCGTTGCGTCGGTGTTCGGTTCACATGGTGTTTTCGGGTATACCTACATTTGTGATGTTTTTACAATATAAACACGAATATTGTGTTGGTTTTTTCGATACCGTGAATGGTTGTGTCGAAAGAGATTTTAAGAAAGGAGCTTAGTAGCAGTATGTTGTTGTTCCTCATAAATTACATGACTTGTGAAATATTGCCGTGGCCATAGCAGCAGAATAAGTGGGAACCGTAGATGGTGATTATGGCAATTTATGGCCAATCATCTGATCTGGAAATGAAAGCAGTGGAGTAAGAGTAAAATTGAGCTCACACACAGGTGGTGTTGTATAAACATGGCTTACTCTCAAACTGTCTCATTTATGTACACCTTCTGAGAACTTTTCGTATATAGGAGTCACCTGGGGCCTGTAACACAACGCGACAAGTCGACAAGTCTTAATTCACTTATCCACTTATGCTTGTCCGACAAGTACAAATTAATTCTGTAACAGAACGTAAACCGCTGCACTTGTCAAAAGAATTAAATTCCCTTGACTTGTCAGCATTCTTCGACAAGTGTTTTATATGTGAAGATGGCAAGGAAATAGACAGCCTGGCAAAAAGCCTTGACTTGGCTGTCGAATCCGATTTCAATTACTGTCTGAGTAATCTCTTACCGTGCCCGTGCATGTCACCTATAATATGGAACTGTAAACCTGAACGCCTGAACCGAACCAATGTAGAGCAATCAACAGTTTTTGGTAAAGTCAATAAATAACTTTTATTTGATATGCGAAATTTTTCAATATACCTACAGATGATCACTTACATAAAAATTAATTCTTGGCCTAAAAACTTTCAACCTGTGCCGAGGTTCACTGTTCTTACTATCACCGTCACTATCAAAGTCGGAATCAAAAAAGTACATTTTTAACTATATACTATTGTATTTCACTATTTGTTTTTTGCTTAGGTATTTCACTAAAAATGCACTTGTCAGCTTTTGACAATATTCAAATCTTCTTCTGTTCTGTTACAGAAAGAGGGAAATTATATAATTTCCCACTTGTCATCTTTCATCGCGATAATTGTCGCAGTGCTCTCGGACTTGTCGTTTTGTGTTAAACAATCTTTGACAAGTTGTCGAAATTCACTTGTCCTACAACTAATTGTCGCGTTCTGTTACAGGCCCCTGGTATCGGTTTTGTCTTTTCCGACTCGCCACCTTGGTGGTCGGACAAAATGCAAGGTTTAACATGGAAAACATGGGGGACGAATGCCGGGATGAATTTGCTAGATGCCATTGTCAGCATCACCAACTAGATTTCAGATACGTGTCCTTGGTACAAGCGCACATGGCACCGTTAACCACTGGGGCTTTCAAAGTACCTTATCAATTATAAAAACTTTCTTGGCATTTTTGTTATGCTGTAGAAGGGCTGTATAGCTTGTTTCGACTGTCCAAGGAATTAAAACTAAGTCGCATAAAAATGAGGCTTGATTCAACAATTTTTGTAAGTTTTATCTTGACCTAAAACGTTTGTTGTGATAACAAAAAATACTGTTGTTTTAACAATTAATTGTTGCTTTTACAAGAAAACTTATCAATTTTCTATTTATTTCTTTGTCAGATTAATAAAAAAATTGTTAATAATATAGAAGTTGTTTGTCAACTTAGTTACTGTATTTGTAATTGTATTAATTAAGGCCGACTTCCCAGAGGAATTTCAGCAGCCAAAAACTTAGGAACAAAGACCGAAGTCTCTTTCCAAGCGGGAGCCTTGTCTGGCACACGAGAGTGGTACGAATCACCCTTAGACAAGTCTCCCCGAATGGTACTTATATTCGGGTAATCATGCACACAAAGAGAGTGTGACTTCTACGTGAACAATGCAAATTCTTCATGTTACCCTAGAAATTGGTGCAATGACCGCCAGGGGAATATTTTTGCCGATTTAACATGTGTGTTATCAATTCTACAAAATTTGTATCATATCTACAAACATTTTTTTCATTTCAACAAAATGTTTGTAATATTGATAATCTGTATTTTGTTGGTCTAACAAACATTTTGCATAAGTTTTGTCAATTCAACAAACATTTACAAAAGCGATTTTTTGATAATTCTACAATAAAATTGTTCAATTGATAAAACTCGATTTGTTTAAATGAAAATTGTCTTTTGTTAATCTGACAAAGTAAATGTTTTGTCGGTTTAACAAAATATTGTTCAAATTGATAAAACTTAGGTTATATTGATAAATTTCATTTATCATTAAAACAATTTTTTTTCAATACAACAAAACTATTTTTGTTGAAAGTTTACAAAAGGATTTCGCCAATATTACCTAGTATTTTATTTACAGTGAATTGAACCGGGAGTGTTCCTGTAAAGTTTGTGCCAAAATTAGAAAGAAGGGGTGTGCCACTTTCATTGCAAAGAGAAATTCAAAATGCTACCTATTTCTTGACATTTATGGGAGCTAATTATTGTTAAATTTAGAACTTTAAAAAAATAGGCGGGGTTCAAAAACGGGAAGTGATAAGTGATAGTGATTATTTAAAACTTTTGAATTTTTTTCATTGATAGTTTAAGCCTTGAGTTTTGGTAAACGGAAGTATTTCTCAGAGATAAAGTCGTAAAATTAAGATAATGCGAGATTTAATACATAATAATGGGTGCCCCATAAATCACGCAAAATTCGAATTTTGCGCCATTTAATAGTATAGTGATGACAACGGAAAAAAAGATAACAATTAAACAGCTGACAGTAGGGCGTTAGTAAAAATGGAGCGTTATACGAAAGAACAACGCATTTTCATTGTCAACTACAGTCCGCAATTTTTCGAACAAAATATGGCCGTCATAGTGATTTAAAACAAATAACTGTGAAGAGAGTAATTGACAAATTCAGGGAAAATGGATCACGAGTAATTGTTGAGAAATAAATGCATCCGCACAGTGCGTGACTGTTTGGTGTAGACTTTGACCTGGAGATATTATCGGACCATTCTTCTTCGAAAATGGGGCTGGTCAGGCAGTAACAATTAATGATGTACGTTATATTGTGCATGAATTACAAGATATGGATGTGACAAACGGTACCACATGCCATACAGCCAGAGAAACAATTCAACTACTGCATGAGTCATTTCCTAATGGTGTAAATCTATGAATCTATGAATCAATAAAAAATGAAGGCTTTCTAATTAGAAATCTGTATTTTCTATCAAAATTGCACTTTATGCATTTTATGGGACACCCTTTATACAGGTTTCATATTTATATTCCTAGGTCCCATAAGGAGTTGTATCTAAACTTCCGTTTCCCTAGTGACCATTGCAACCACCATAGTTTGGTATTATGCCAGAAGCTGATAACTGATTATTTGAATGGAACAAACGACAGTTTAAGTTTGAGGTAGTGAAAACACCCTCAGTTGGAAAGTGGTCCAGTTTGCGAAACGATATGAGCTGATCTAAACAATGAAGACTCGAAACAGTTGACTACGAAAGCTTCAACATTGAAAAGGGTATCGACAATCGACAACAATGCTCCGAGTCTTTCAATCTTAAAATTTATTATTTGCCGAGTTAGACGGGGTATTTAATCACTATTGCTTGCTCAACTGTAGGCAGCTTTTCTGAGGCAAAGTAAAAATAAGTAGATCACTTGAATGTATTTTGGAAGTCCCATTTGCAGGGCATGGAGAGTTGAGCACTGTTTGTTGAAGCAGATGGTATTTGGAAGACGGACTGTAACCCTCAAAGTTTTAAAAGCTCACAAAATAAAGTCTTTTGTTGTAGAAAGGCGCTGGGACATATCTCGTTGGTTTATAGGAATATAGTTGAACTACATATTGTCACGTTGATTATGTAACTATAGTCGGTCATAGGGCTATATATGCTTTTGTAATTTTAGACTTCATAGGAGTGCTGAAGGAAGTGTAATTTGGTCTAAGTTAATATTTCGTGGTTTAGTGAATGTGTACATTTTTTCTTGGAGCCTTAGGACACATGACTCTATGTGCCTTTCTCTCCCTTTCGCTGACCAAATTGTCGCGGTTTAACAAATTGTGCCAAAGCCTCGAGGTAGATCGTGAATGGCCTACGTCCACTGGCTGTCTAACTCGGCCTTGATGTCAGCCTTTATGAAAAAGATATTATTTTTCGACTTTCAGGCATCACACTGTTAAATTTTTATGGTTCTGATGCTGTACCAAGAGGTGTAATACAAAAACCCGCAAAACCTCTCAACTAAATTGCCTCTCTTAAATCGAATGAATGAGGATGGAAAGGGCCCATAGAATCCGTTGCATCCGTTGCGCCGACGCGTTGATGGAATCGACGGAACGAGAAGTCCCATAGAATCCGTCGCATATGTTAACTACCGATGACTTATTATATAGGCATGGGTTGCACTTCATACATAGTTTAAATGAGATGCTTCTTAAACATGTTTCTCGAAGAGATTTGGGTACGAATTTTAATTTTGAATTTTTGCAAACGAGCATATGACAGTTTCTCTCACTCTCAATATTTCCACCAATGGAAATGCTTTCTCTCCCGCTGTGCCAACTGTCAAGTGACAACCCGTGCGACACACAGAAAAGTAGAAAGTAAAGGTTCCCCAAAACCCACGCGACTTATTCGCAGCGACAGCGACGACGACAATTTTGACTTTGAATGCGACAAGGAAATTGGCAAGCCTGCCCAGAACGAAGAGTCGCGTCAGTATGTGTCAGTTACCAGCTCAATCAGTTTTTCAGTGTTTTCCATCGCAGAAAAGTAAACAAAAATGACCGATACGCATAGCTACCTAGACCGCGACAACAGGGTTGGGCCCTGAAGACTCCAATGTCTCAATTAGAGACTCTTCGCACTTGTTAGGATCCTATTAACCAAGCAGGAAGTAGATGGGACATTAAGGGCAGATGCGGCTGGACTTATCAGAGTTCCAAAGTCACAGTCATAATATTGAGAACAGAACACAGGACCCCACAGTGTTTGAGGTTGCGATGTGTGAACTATAGGATCGGTCGGTAGTCAATCTTGTGGTGCCGTCGCATTGAGAAGAACTTTCAGAAATTTCACACATAAAACTTCACAAATTGTAAAAGAAAAATCTACTTGTGTTATTATTATGTATAAAAAGTGTAAAAAAGTTTATTCGCAAGCTCCTATCGTTCTCATGATCGTTGTGGTTTAACTACCTCTTATGATAGTTATCTATAGTTGGTTACGTAGTTGAATGTGTTGTTGTTATTTTGTTGGTGTAGTAGTAGGTGTTGAAGTTGGAGTTGTTGTGGGAATAGTTGTTAGAGTAGTTGTAGGAGTAGTTGCTGGTGTTACTGTTGCAGTAACTGTTGGTGTAACTGCTGTTTGAGTTATTGGTGTAGTTGTTGGCACAGCTGTTGACACAGTACTTTGAGAAGCTATTCCTGCTGGTGTAGTTGTTGCCGTGGCTGACGCCTTGCACCTTGGTGAGCCGCGAGTACATAATCTTGCCTGCACTCGAGGACGATTTGTTCTCCTACGGAATATTTGACCCTCAGCGTCATGAGGGATCACAATCAGAACGATAACACAAACCAGTAGAATGCATTTAAGAGACATCTTGTAAAGTGACTGTATACTTCTGTTGACTTCAATTAGAACAAAGTTGTTAACTGATAAATTTTGTCTTGTAGTCGGTTCCTTTTATAGTCGAAATCAATTGATGTCAACTAGAGCGCAGCTAGCAAGTAAACATGGTGTGCCTGCACGTGTGTAAATAAAATGCACACCGTGGTCTGATTGTGAAACTCGATTGCACGTTGTCAGTCAGTTGGGTAATAAGAACTCACAGCTATCCAAACAACAGTGAGCTGCGTACAACAGTTGGGCTATAAAATGCGGTCGACTGTTAGTAAATGCATCACTTCACAATCGCATCAGTTTGTTAACAATTCAACTCGTTTTTTTTTTAAATTTGCACTTTAAAAATGTCTTTGAAAGGAGTTCTGATACTTTGCATTATTGGATTTATTTTGATCCATCATGAAGCTGATGGCCAAATATTTAGAAGGAGACTAAATCGTCCTCGTATCCAGTCGAGGCTTTGCAGCCGTGGCTCACCAAGGTGCAAGACGCCAAGTGCATCAGCGGCCACTACAAATTTAACAACAGACACTTCAACTGCCACTTCGGTAAATGAAGCGGCCACCGCTTCAACCCCTGCTGCTACACCAATGGCTTTGCCGTCAAATAAGCCGATGACTGCAGCGACAAGTACCGAGCTGCCACCAATAAAAACACTAGATATGGGCGTCACTACGCCACCGACGAAAGCACCAGTGACAGTTCGGTCGAACACAACCACTGTTGATCACTAGATCGAAAAGTGGGTGATTTTTTTTATCTGATTTTTTACGCATCAAATTTTTATACTTAACCTACGAAATTTAAATAAATTTATCATTAAACAAGAGAAAGTTGTATTTTAGTAGAAATTGAAATGTGCTATAGGGTTTTCAAAAATTTGCTGTCAGAAAATGAAAGTCAATTTAAATTGTTTGTGCCTCTGACATTTGAAGATGTCAGCTGGTATACCCTTGCCAAAATGTTTGTAACATTAGAGCTATTGGTATGACCAAGCTTACTATATCAATGGAAATATTGTAACTCATGTGATTACAGTTTGAAAAATAATTCAGCCACCTGAACGGCGCAGTGGCTTAGTGGTAGTGTGTTGGGCTACTAAGCGAGGGGTTCCAGGTTCGAATCCCGAGAGGGCCAAATTACATCTTAAGGTTTTTTTCCACTGCGCCACCTCTCGCGAACGTCCGACAAACATCCGAGAGTAAAACTGTCATGAATGAGCTTCTCAATTAGCCGTTTGGACTCGGCGTAAAATTGTAGATCCCTTCCATTCGTCCCAAAAATTGAAAACCCACACAAAACGAATGGTTGTGAGAAGCTAGGCCTTGGGTCCCATAGACCTGTCGCGCCAAAATATTTATTTATTTACCTGAACGGTACTGAGTGTCTGTGCGATTACCTGCGCAAAACACACAAACTGACAGTTTAAATGAGGTTTTAAACTATTGCAATGTGACTGGTTTTGATCTGAAAGTTGAACATTTGAAAAATATTGACGCAAAAGGTCCGTTTCGGTATTCTATAGTTCATTCTATTGTAGCCATGCGTTTTGAGCTCTATTTTCGTATGCTAGACGTGACCCAGCGGAAAAAACCCTAAGTTGTAATAAGGGTTTTCCGGGAATCGAACATGAGATCCCTCTGAGTGACTTCGCCCTGCATATCCGTTATAAAAAAATGTATGACAACAGGAGTGTATAGTTTTAACGGTTTCCGAATATTTATCACATCTGAAGATGATAAACCTTTAAATAGCTGGCAGAATGGGGGCGTCGCACCTCCCATACGAAAAAACTAATTATGATAGCTGAGTAAGGGAAACGGATAGTAAAGGGAGCTATTTTTTTTAAATACCAAGGACTTTGCAAAACGTTGGCAGGATTGCATAAGAATCGTGGCACCTTTAATTCAGTTTAAGCAATTCATTTAAGCGAGGGCTTCCAAGTTCTATCCCCGGAAAAACACAAATTATGTTAACGCGTTTTTTTTTCTGCGCCACCTTTCGCGAACGTCTGACAAAAATGCGAGGGTAGAAGGATCACAAAAGAGCTTCTCAAAAAACTAAAAACTCACACAAAACGAATGGTTGTGAGGAGGTTGGCCTAGTCTAGAGTCATTTAAGGACCTTTGGCGCAAAACATTTTTTTTTCTTTTTTTATTTTTAAAACTGTAAAATGGTTTACAATTTTTAACTTTTACTATAAAAGAACTCTAAAAAGTGGGTCTCCCAATTCTGTCCGTCTTTCCGTCCTCTCCTGAGGTCCACAGGCTAAACGGCTGAACGGATTTGTTTACAACTTCGGATTTGGACTTTTTGGCCTTACAGTTCAGGACCACTTTTTTCTTCACACGTTAGCATTGTTAGTAACGGTACTTCCCATATAACGGTTTTAAATAAATTTGAATTTTTTCAAAAACGACTTTAACGATTTTTACAAAAATTGATTTTTGAGATTAAGTAGGTGTGGTTAACATGGCTTCATACCCAGTTATTCGCTAAAATTAACGGCACTTTTGAAAATTAGATTTATCCCAAAAACGGTCAATACGATTGTTACAAAAATTCGTTCCTAAAGAAATATGGTTATTTCTAACATGATAGCTAACTAAGTTTTTTTCTTATAGTTGTCTATAGTGAATTTTTGAAAAAAACATATTTTGAGAATTTTCTACAGTTTACCATACATTAAAACACCTGCAACGATTTTTACCAAAATGAATACTTAGATTAGACTAGATTACGTTAGATAGTTGGAAGCAAGGTACCGTATTACTGCGGCCACAGGTGGGCCTATTATGATTTACTCCAATTAGAGCTCACTCATGATACCAGACTTTGTGATGAATCCTATTAAATCTTTGAGTGGGTTGTCAGATATTACAGTGACACAGGATGTGTTCTGCTGATTCTTCGTCCTCGTTAGATATTCTGCAAGTTTCAGAGGTGTTTTTTGACTTGCCCTTGTCCAGTAAGGAACCCTGTGGCATTTCGAATCTGACTACTAGTTAAATGTAGGAGTTGTTTCGTTCTTGTGTGGGATGTGTTTGGCATGAACATTTTGGCTTGTCTGTTACCTTCAGTATTAGTCCAGTAATGATTGGCTCTGTTTTTCAGCAATGTTTGAATATGGAATTTAGCAGTGCTGATGGGTGTCCATAGAATGATTTTGGCATAATGAGAGTTGATGCCGATCCTCTTCTGGCTAGTATATCTGCTATTTCGTTGCCTACGTGTCCACTGTGTCCTGGCACCTAGATGAGATGTGTCCACAGAATGATTTTGGCATAATGAGAGTTGATGCCGATCCTCTTCTGGCTAGTATATCTGCTATTTCGTTGCCTACGTGTCCACTGTGTCCTGGCACCTAGATGAGTTGTACTCTGTTTGTTTTGGCTAGCGATGTGAGTAGTTGCAGGCAATCCCATACTATTTTTTATGTTATCTCTTAACTTTGTAAGGCTAGGAGTGCTGCTTTGCTGTCAGGAAAATATATAAAATGTTCTTGTTTGTTATGGATTTATTTAGATATTCTCTGAGACATATTTCTATAGCAAAGATTTCTGCTTGAAATACGGAGTGTAGATGAACGTTTTTGTTTTAACACCGTATGCTCCAGCTCCAACTCCTTCCTTTGTTTTTGATCCATTTGTGTATCAAACATGAGAATCGTTGGCAAATGTTAATTTATTCTGTTCCCAATTTCGACGATTCGGGAATGTTACCTTGAAATTTTGGCTGAAGTTGTATTTGGGTAGACAGTTATCTGTCATGGTGATTGCAAGTATTTCATCTTTATTCAGTTCCATAACAATTCCAGGATGGATAAGCTTGGAGTTATTGGCGTTATCAGATATGAGCATGAAAGCATTTGTCATGGCTTCTTTCTGTATCTGAAGATGTAGAGGTGCAGTGGGAGTTGTTCTAAATGCGCTCGTAGTGCATACACTGTAGCATATTCCCATATTTTGCTTTTTGACCACACCTATACTGAACCGACAAATTTAAACCTACATCGAATATTGCACCCCCCGTAATTCCAGCGCCATAAATAGATTGAACGAAGGAAACACATTCTGCATAAAATGTTTATAATAAAATGTATAGCAATAGTGCATAAAAGCATGTGCTATCTGTAATCTTCCTTCTATTCCTTTGTGACAGTGAATGCGGTGTAAAACTGATAACTTTAGTTTTACCTATGCCCAAAGTGGAATTTATGGAGTTTATCACACCAAATATCATAATCAAGCTGTATATTTAAAGCTACTGATAAAAGAGTGTAAATTTATTAAATACTAGGGGGTCCCTCCACACTTCGTAGTGCAAAATAGAAATATAAAAAATCAATCAAATTCATTTAAATCAGTGATAAATATTTTTTATTGTAATGCTCTGTGGTACAGAATATTTTTGGTTTTTTCACACGCGAATAGTCTGTCCATGTGAGAAAACTGAATACTCTAAATTCACTCCACAAATTCCTAACGTTTGCCCTTGCGCCTTATTAATAGCCACCTATTTCTTTTAACAGAAAGTCTTGTACCATTTCACAAACGGGGTTGATTATTATTTCGAAGCATAATAATAGTGACTCTAACTTTCAATTGAAGATTATGCGGACGGAATCCTGGTAAATCCAGCGAATTCAAATATTCTGTTGGATAATTCACAACATCTTTTCCATTAGTAACTGTATCCACAGACTTGTACAAAACCAAGTCGCCAGGAATCGTGGATATACCCATGCTTGATTCTCTGACATCTTTGTTCTTAGCAGCTAAAATTGCTCTATCACTTAACCACGCATGGTAGCACTGTTGACAGTACAAAACGTATTTGACTTCCTTTAAAAACTCTATTGTTTCATCAAGCACAGTGGGTTTTTTTAGCTTATTAGGATTCCGTCTTTTCGTGAATGCAATTATGGTACTTTTTTTGGGGTTGACAGTAAGGCCAGCTTTTTTGTACCAGTCAGCAACGCTGTGAGTTTTTATTACCCAACAGACTGACAACATGCAATCGAATTTCACAATCAGACCACGGCGTGCATTTTATTTACACACGTGCAAGCACAGCATACTCCGTATGTTTGCTCGCTAGCTGCGCTCTAGTTTAAATCAATTGATTTCGACTATAAAAGAAACCGACTACAAGAAAAAATTTATCAGTTAACAACTTTGTTCTAATTGAAGTCAACAGAAGTATACAGTCACTTTACAAGATGTCTCTTAAATGCATTCTACTGGTTTGTGTTATCGTTCTGATTGTGATCCCTCATGACGCTGAGGGTCAAATATTCCGTAGGAGAACAAATCGTCCTCGAGTGCAGGCAAGATTATGTACTCGCGGCTCACCAAGGTGCAAGGCGTCAGCCACGGCAACAACTACACCAGCAGGAATAGCTTCTCAAAGTACTGTGTCAACAGCTGTGCCAACAACTACACCAATAACTCAAACAGCAGTTACACCAACAGTTACTGCAACAGTAACACCAGCAACTACTCCTACAACTACTCTAACAACTATTCCCACAACAACTCCAACTTCAACACCTACTACTACACCAACAAAATAACAACAACACATTCAACTACGTAACCAACTATAGATAACTATCATAAGAGGTAGTTAAACCACAACGATCATGAGAACGATAGGAGCTTGCGAATAAACTTTTTTACGCTTTTTATACAGAATAATAACACAAGTAGATTTTTCTTTTACAATTTGTGAAGTTTTATGTGTGAAATTTCTGAAAGTTCTTCTCAATGCGACGGCACCACAAGATTGACTACCGATCCCATAGTTCACACATCGCAACCTCAAACACTGTGGGGTCCTGTGTTCTGTTCTCAATATTATGACTGTGACTTTGGAACTCTGATAAGTCCAGCCGCATCTGCCCTTGATGTCCCATCTACTTCCTGCTTGGTTAATAGGATCCTAACAAGTGCGAAGAGTCTCTAATTGAGACATTGGAGTCTTCAGGGCCCAACCCTGTTGTCGCGGTCTAGGTAGCTATGCGTATCGGTAATTTTTGTTTACTTTTCTGCGATGGAATACACTGAAAAACTGATTGAGCTGGTAACTGACACATACTGACGCGACTCTTCGTTCTGGGCAGGCTTGCCAATTTCCTTGTCGCATTCAAAGTCGAAATTGTCGTCGTCGCTGTCGCTGCGAATAAGTCGCGTGGGTTTGGGGGAGCCTTTACTTTCTACTTTTCTGTGTGTCGCACGGGTTGACACTTGACAGTTGGCACAGCGGGAGAGAAAGCATTTCCATTGGTGGAAATATTGAGAGTGAGAGAAACTGTCATTATGCTCGTTTGCAAAAATTCAAAATAAAAATTCGTACCCAAATTTCTTCGAGAAACATGTTTAAGAAGCATCTCATTTAAACTATGTATGAAGTGCAACCCATGCCTATATAATAAGTCATCCGTAGGTAACATATGCGACGGATTCTATATGGGACTACTCGTTCCGTCGATTCTATCAACGCGTCGATGCGACGGATGCAACGGATTCTATGGGCTGATCCCTTTCCATCCTCATTCGTTCGATTTAAGAGAGTCAATTTAGTCGGCAGAACCAAAATCTATCGAAGTCCAGTACCAGATCTGGTTACCCGCTTATCGGTCAGTACTAACCCAAAAAATGGAACTCACACAAATGGTAGGACATGGACAGATTGCGCCCAATATATTTTGTTTTAAAATAATCGGCGCCACTAGGCAGAACTTCAAGGACAACAGTTGTTTGAAGTATACATTTCTAAGATCGAGTGATGAGAGGACAACTGAACACAGTTGTTTTGTTAAACTGAAGTAGCAGCGGTTCCCAAAGGGTAGTTTTTTCAAAGAAACTCATTATGTGATTTGAATTTTCCTCTTACAACAATTATGCTCTGACCTAGGATGGAGTATAGGTTATTGACAGCGTAGTAACTTGCTTTAGCACAATATCCTCTGTTCCCTACTTGGAGCTCCCGAGTCCCGACTATGTTCTTTTATCGCAGCTGTTATAGTATAGTATAGTATCTTGCTACAAACTAACGAGATAAGTCCCAGTGTCTTCCCACAACAAAAGACTTTATTCTGTGAACTTTTGGAACTTTGAACAAACAGTGCCCAACGCTCTGCGCCCTGTGCTCACTGCAAATTATAAATAAATATTATTATTTTGGCGCGACAGGTCTTGGGATCCAGGGCCTAGCTTTTCACAACCATTCGTTTTGTGTGGGTTTTCAATTTTTGGGACAAATGGAAGGGATCTACAATTTTACGCCGAGTCCAAACGGCTAATTGAGAAGCTCTTTCATGACAGTTTTCCTCTCGGATGCTTGTCAGACGTTCGCGAGAGGTGGCGCAGTGGCAAAAAATCTTAAGTTGTAATTTGTGTTCTTTTGGGAATCCCTGACATAGTAGTCAAACACACTAACCACTAAGCCGCTGTGCCTACTTTTTCCAATAGAAGCTTCTTTTTCTATAAATAGGGTGCCAGGTATAATGTTGCCTTGCCCTCGAAGCCATAATTGGGCTTTCACCCCTGCAATTCTTAATTTGCACCTCTTAAAACTGCAGCTAGAGAATAAGTCAAAATCAGGACATGTTATGCTCCGTTCCTATTCTTCTGGACTCTTCCCAAGAAGGTGGAAACTGCATTCATTGTCCAACGGGTCCGAAAACAAGGCAATTTTTTTTCTTCCACTTGAATCCTAAATCAGGAAAACTATTTAATGACCGGCAGTACGGTTTTGTGGCAACAGATCCACTGGTGATTTGATGGCTCATTTAACCCAAAAATGGAACCAATCTGTTCATGCCTACGGTCTGGAGGAAGACGAATCCACTTAGCACATTTTCTGTGACCGCCCCACTTTTCACTGGTCACATGTCTCTTAGATTAACCTCTAACCTTATCATCGTTAAGGTCACAGCGTCAGCCATTTTGTTAAATGCACCCACTGACAGAAAATATCCTAAGGAATTTGTATATAAAAATTTATATAACACAATTTGCTCATTCCAATAAATAAAACACTTCTCTTTATAAATAGTTGTTCATATTTATTATTAAAATACAGTAGTTTAACAGAAGTTACGGTCGCCAAGTAGAGGAAACCCTCAGTAACCCGTTCATCACTCCTTTCTTTAGTTCTTAGCCCGAACATTTGGTCTTTCGATCCGGATCCATTGTCTTTCCATGCGTAGAAAACTGCCCGGGAAAATAAATGTTGTTTGGTTTGCTTTAGCTGTTTTAGCATATCTAGTTGAAAATATCCTTATCTAAATTTAAAAAGGAGTTAAAAAACGTCAATAAACGCGTCAAAAACCGAGTAGAAAAGCTTAAAAGGTCAGTCCAAAACCTCATACAAATCGAAAAGAAAACGCCAAAGAACGCGTCGAAATTGCTTAAAAAATACGTGACAAGCGCGTTAAAAATGTTTAGACAAATGAGTCGAAAAACGTCCTAAAACACCGTTACAAAACCCTTCAAAAATTCACCAAAACGTGTCTATTGAAAACGCTCAATTCAGCAGCACTATTAGCCTGTTCATGGCTGCTTAAGACCCTTAAAGGCCGCTTCTAGACAACGGATAGCGATAAAACGTAGCCTATATTCAAATCGCGATATTTTGCAATGCAATTCTGCAAACCGGAGTCAATTTCGTGATGTAGTTTTTGAATCAATTCCGGACAAACACAGTCGGAAAAAATAGTTGCAGTTTTAATATAGTTTTAATACACAGATCCGCCCTACCACTTAATTAGTGTATTAAGTTCTTAATTCGTTATTTATTAAACAATTTTCAGAGCTTGTTTCAAAGAAACCACTAACTTAGCTTAAGCTACTTGGCTTTGTTCAAATAATAGTCCTTCCCCAAATCGAATAGTATGATGTATGAATCGCATAATTGTTGTGTCCTTGCCTAACAACTTTCCAGTTGATGAAGGTGGGTTAGTCTTCGCATACTTCCCGGAAAAGGGAAGACATTTCTTATTCCCGTATTTCCTTTCAGCAGTAAAATTAAATGGAATTTTGATACCTACGTCAGATAGCAGAAATTTGGGGTGTCTGAGAAGGGGTGAAAACTTTTCGTATCCTCCTGGCAGGACAAGACAGCTACAGGCAGTGTCGAAGGAATACGATTAGGTATGTGATGTCCTCTCTCATTCAGTCACGAACGACTTGCTATCCTACTCGAGGACACTATACGTGTCCATGTGAGAAAGTGGTGGACACTGGCCATACGACGGGGGAAAGGGCGAAAACTTATTGAATTGAAATTTTTATTATTTTTTTCGCTTCGGCGCTTTAAGTAAGTTCTGCGCTGCTTCCCATGAATTCGAGGTGGCAACTGAGAATCCGTAGGACAAGTAATGTAGAGCAATCAGACGATGGACGACAAACAGAATAAAGAAAATGCAGTCGGACCTGAAAGCTCGGATGCCTCAAGGAGGAGTGAACTTAAAATTAAATTATTAATGGTGCAAGAAGCAACCACATTTCTGAGTAGACTCGATGAAGTTCGATACTGGCCATGGAAACTGTAGGAAACCCCACCGAACACTGATGGCTTTCCGTTTCCTTACCCACTTATTTTGGTTCGGTTTGAGGACAAACGAGTTCCATCTCGTGCTGTCATCACTTGTCATGTGGGATGAAGGTCAAAATGTAAACTCAATTTGGTGGGGTACAATACTGAATTTCATGTCAGGTATCATCTGGCCGTTTTAACGGATTTCCTTGAATAACACAGAGGTTTGCACCGCCAGCTAAACTAAATATGTCAAAGTGGATTCTTGTGATCACACGAATCCTTCTTGTCGTAATTTGATTTCAAATTATTTGGGGTTACCTTGTCAATTCAAGTATTCCGACTGGAATTACATTGCGAGCTTATAGTGGCAGTGTCAAATACCTCCAATGTAAATTGGGTATCAAGAAAAGTGAACGAGTGTTTACTCGCGATTTCCCCTGAATGTGCAGTCGTCAGATAGCCAAAAGAAATGCAAAGAATTGTGTTCGCTATGGACACAGCTGGATGTCATTGTAGGTGTTTGTGAACGTGTTGGAAACACCATCGATAATTTACGTTCTCCTGTTTCGATGCAAGATATTCCTATCCTCCTGTCGTTGATTGATTTCATCAACAGGCGACGCAATACCTTAATTCACAAAATGAACATAAATTCATGTCTGCAGTTGCTGGGAGAGAGAGCTTTTGTTGTTGCATGTTCCACTAGGACTATCAATCATACTGCCAATGTGGCCGGACGATGTCATTACGGGATTATAGCCATAGAGTTATTACATTTGTATCCTTCCTGTAGATAAGACTCATGCTGTTGCTGGGAGCAGTATTGAACTCCGGGGGCGACTAAGATCGGTTACAAATTAATTGAATACCTTGCCCGTGTTGCATAAGAATGTTTTTTCTTGGTGGTGGTGACTGCAGTTAATCTCCCATAACTACATTTCGAAAGAAAGCTGAGCTATTTCCAATTAAATGTCTAGTGGTAGCGATGCGCACTATTATAAAATGGCAATGGTCTTTTAGGTTTGGGGTAGTCGTAATCGCCTCCCACTGACTACAATCCCGTTTCAGCAGCCTTGTTGGACTTGAACAGATATTTTGATATAGTAATTTTTATATGTTGGTAAGGTGGGCTGAAATCTTGACAAAATTTAATGTCCTGTTCTGCCTGACAGAGGAAGTAATTTTTCAAAACTTCAACTCTGACTGTCAATTTACCACAAGGTTCTATAGGTCTGTGTTCAGGTGCACGTTCTACTGCTGTTGTGGCACCTTTATACTGTCTTGATCGCGCATCTCCTCGTGCTTTTTCTTTTCTGTGCTAAACCTAAGAAGCTGATGTTCTTCCCTCTTTGATGTAGAGCTGATACGAGCTGTTTTTGTAATTCTGTGATGATTTTTTTTTTACATCTATGGCTGTCATCAATGCTGGCTGCACAAAACCTCTGTTATGGGAATGAGAATATCGCAATTGGAAAGTATTCCCCGTCTTTGATTGAAGCTTGGAATATTCGGACATTCATATTACAGGAGAAGTACCTTACTTCGTTCACAACATGATAAATCTAGTTGACGGTCTTATGATATACGCTGTACGGTATCTGGTGGTTGGGTGTTGTATGAATAGGGTAGGTTCTGATTGCCATCAACCTGGGCTCCAATCGCGTAAGACGACGATCGTCTGACGACGTCGTTTCGACGATTGTATTGCTTTGTGTAACACTAAAATAGTTGGATCGTCTGGACGACGTCGTTTTGGACGATGGAACTATGCTTCGTATAACTCGTCCAACTGTCAAATTCAACGACTGAACGATTGCGATTGAACGATTGCTATATTGCAATCGTTTGATCGCTTTTGGTTGCATTTTCTCAGTTTGATTCGGGATGAGAGAAATATCAACAAATATTTAAAGGAAACATACACTTGTGTTCTCTTTGGAGGGGCTCACTTTTATCGCAGTGGTAAAAAATGCATTTTTTTGCAACAAAAAAAATTGTGATACAATGGACACATCTTTTTTAGAATTTCAAATGCATTTTGTTTTATAATGGCATACAGTAATGCAATCAGAAACCAAATGCAGTTATGAAATTGCATTCATTGAATCCTTTTTTAACAATAAAAATTCTCATGATAATTGATTTCCGTAAACATCCTCCCACACTTTTGCATGTCGTTGCAATTTTTTCCTCCAGTTCATGGACAGTTCACCATCAAGTTTGAAGAATTGGGTCCATTTCACCCAATTTTTCAACCCAATTTACAACGGAAAAAATTCCATACATTTTCTGTTGTCAGAGTGTTTTTACAAAATTCAAACTGTTCAAAATTGGAGCGATGAACGATTCGATTGAACGATGCTACGATGATGTTACGCGAAGCAAACTTAAAACGACGTCGTTCAGTTCGATCGTTTTGACGATGATCGTTTCATGAATTACGCGATGAGCGCCCTGGCGATGCACAGTTGTCGCAACTCTTTCGTACACATCAATTGTGCTTACTTTACCTCCGCGTTGTAATCACCGGGTACTGGTCTTGTCTTTCTGGGATGACTTGCTTAACTTTTGAGCGCGAGTTTTGAACACAACGAAAATAGCAACACTATAATGCTCTGTCGGAATGACTGACTGAACGAGTGAACGAGTCTCAGAAGTCTAACATGAGCCCCTCAGAAAGAGGACATACGCCGGATGAATTCACTAGAATACTTATGCTATCTCTTCTCTTCTCTTCTCTTCTCTTCTTTTATTCTCTTCTCTACATATAATAAAACTTTAGAATAAAAAATGCCTGACCGCGCATCACGCAGAAACTAATGGACGGATTTCGATGAAACTTGGCATAGTGATTGCTTATGTTCCGGGTCGGGCTTTAGAATACTTTTTAACCCGGAATATAACTTGGTTTTTACAAAATAGTCAAAAAAAACAGGGTATATGTAAGGAAAATGCTGTTTATACAGACGTAGCTCAATAATGGCTTATCGGATTGAAAAATAAAAAAATAAGTGAATTTAGTAAATTTTCTCCTGAATCATTTAAGATATAAAACACCCTCCTGCGTTGTCCTGAAGCTGAGCAATGTTCAGTGAGTATCGTTGCAGTAGTGTGTGTGTGTGAGCTTATGTGGAGCTCTTACGTGATCATATGTTTTGCACTTCAATGGGCAGTCTCTTTTCAGCGCACACATTCAGGTTGAACACATTTTCAGGTGTTGTTCTTTGGGAAAAGTTTGAAAATGGGCTGGTGGGATTCGTGTGTCAAGTTGGTTCATTTGTGTTGCTTCTTTTCGCCGACATTTGAGGCGGGTAAGAGGGAACAAATAACAGAACTTTGCGTAAATCTTATTTGTGTAGACTTTTTAGTAGGAACTAAAATTATGTTATAATTGTCATTGTTTTTGATTTATATTGCTTTTAGAAAGGTCCAAGTTAGGGAACATATTTATAAGAAAACGGCGGGTGAAGCAAGGCGAGCACGGGTCAGCTAGTTATAAATATGTATTTTGGTCAAAATCATTAGGTTTGCGGATTATGCAAACAAAATATTTACAAATATTGCACTGTTTTGGTCGAAAAATATTACTGCTCAACTATTTTGCTAGGAACTGAGGAACTAAGGAATTGTTCAGGATGTAAGCATTTCTTGGCATTGAAATTTGATTGAAATAGAAAATAGCGGTCGCAGTGACAGTGGGTTGGTGTTAGTGTGTTGGGCTACTAAGCGAAGGGTTCCAGGTTCGAATCCCAAAAGGACCATATTACATCTTAAGGTTTTTTTTCCACTGCGCCACCTCTCGCGAACGTCTGACAAACATCCGAGAGTAAAACTGACATGAATGAGCTTCTCAATTAGCCGTTTGGACTCGGCGTAAAATTGTAGATCCCTTCCATTCATCCCAAAAATTGAAAACCCACACAAAAACGAATAGTTGTGAGAAGCTAGGCCTTGGGTCCAATAGACCTGTCGCGCCAAAATATTTATTTATTTATTTATGCATTTCGGTCGAAATCGGTGTAGCCGGTTTCAAGTAGAAAATCGATTTTACGATAATTTAGAAAAAAACTTAGGAATGAATTGTTGTTAGATACAATCGTATTGACCGTTTTTGAGATAAGTCTTATTTTTAAAAGTACCGTTATTCGTTAACCCCACCCCCTTAAGCTCAAATATTAATTTTGGTTAAAAGCGTGGAAGCCGTTTTCAAAAAAATCTAAAATATAAACATACCTATTTAAAACCATTATATGGGGCGTACTGTTAATAGCAATGCTAATGTGCAAAAAATACCTTTCTCTTACTATACGTATACGAGAAAGCTAAAAATACTGTGTTCTCTCAACTGTCTCCGTTAACTTTTTAGGTTATTCACTTTTAGATGTCAAAATACACGTCATTAGTACAAAAACGTCCATGGTTACAAAGAAGTTTTTAAACGGTTCGGACGATACTCAAGAACTCAGTTGGTATAATGCCAAATCGAACGCCACGCATTGAAATATTTTCAGTGATTGAAAAATGTAAAATACTCCAAAAACCTCTTCCAACTGAAAAACCCCGTCAGTGCATAACTGCACCAAAGTCATTTGTGAATGCAAACATATGCGCATTCCTAATTTATTCCTACAAAGGCGTAAATAAATTCACTCTGTCGCTATTCTGACTAAAACGCAGTAAAAGTTTGAAAATTAGGAAAACTTTTCCCCGATTCCTTCTTTATCCTCTTCCTCGCTCAGCTAAGCGTTTTTCGTTCTATCAGCGCACTAAGTGCAAGTTATTTGCCTCTTCCGCTAAATCAAATTCAATTTTATTCCCCCTAACCGACTGACTTTTCCCAGCATTTTATAATTCATTTTGGGAAATCAATTAGAAAAAAAAGAAACTAAAAACCCCTTAACAAATACGGACTTAGGCGGCAGGATCAAATCAAAAGCAAACTCAAGTCGAGAGGAGGAATAGAGAAACCCTCGAAAATAATCGAATAATTGAGAAACTTGTAATGACATGAAAGTTTGCAAACTTTACTCAAAATAAATTGATTTTTTAATTAAGATTGATTTGCTATAAGTATAACTAGCTGAAATGCGGATGCGGAATCGCTGTGCCAACCCGCGCATGGGTTGAAGGGCGCGAATTTTTGCTGACAACTCTTCAACAACAGAACTGCAGGAAGAACGATGAACCATTTGTTACTATAACGAATGTTGGGGCTAAAATCACTGGCACTGAGGAATTAATGACACAAGCAAATTGAAACCCATTCTACCGGTTGGAGTGATGGTAATGACAATATACGAACAATGGAAGTTTCGATGGAAATAAATTATCCGGGCGTCCGTTAGTGATTAGTGATTATGCTCGTGGGGGATTTTGTTGGGACGGGCGCATTACGTAACTGGTTGTTCTTATCTTCGGAGATGGTGTACACTGAATTTTGTTCCTACCCCCATCAGAGTGAAGAGGATTATTTATTATCAGGTGAATAGTCACAGTTGAGATAGAGAATAGAGATGACAGCTGAAACGTCTGGAAGGTTGGGAAAGCGATATCGGTTAATGGCCAGCGGATGGTAGCAGATCGACAAGTATCTTAAAACCCGAAAAAAAGGGTCGAAATAGATTTACGCATCAGAGGTATTGATGGGGCTTAAAAAAAACTTTTGATGATGGGATGAGATTTGTTGCTTTTTGTTCTGTAGAGCACATGAATTTAGGATGGTACCATGGTGGCGCGAACATCTTATGGGCTTAAATATATAAATGCAAAATATTATTCGATTTGGGTAACTTGAAACTGAACTTGGATTCCCAAAAGAGGACTGAACTTATGACTTAATTGGAAAAAGCATCATAAAACTACTTATTTGGAATATTCGTTTTTAAACTTACACAATGGGTATCTATATATCCTTTTTTCATAAGTATTCTATTATTATTATTTCCATATTCCCAGAATATCGAAAAATCGTAAAACTAAACTAAAAATCGACCTTTTCGTAATCAAGTTAGACGGAGTGCTATAAAATTGAATTACTTTTGTTTAGCCACGATTTTTGTTTCAGATCTGTTCACTATTGTTTTCCATGTGCAGCTAAACTCCAAGTGTATTATTTTTGGTGATTTTTTGTGATATGAAAGAAAGCGTTCTGCCAAATTATGAAGTACGGTGGTAATATCGCACCCCCAGTGCAAAAGAGCGATAAGTCAAAAAATGGCATTTCAAGAACTCCAAAAAATTAAAAACAAACTTTTGTCTGTAACTTAACATAAGAAACAAATTCTTCAAATGTCTAAACTTTATTACAAACAGAAATAAATAATAATAATTTGTATCAAAAACTTATATTTGTTTTACTTATATCAAATGAATAATTAACTTCTTTTAATGAATTTGGAAAATCAAAACAAACTTTTATTGTAAAAGAGCTATAATTCAAAATTTCTCTTGTTTATTTATATAGTTATTATTCTTGTGCAAAAAGGATATAACTCGAAATATATCTACATTTTTTAAGGAAACGCGTATTGAAAAAAAAACTATTTTTAGAGTGTGGTATTAAAACGTTATTTTAAGCTCCAGCTCTTCTCTTTCTTATAGCATTAAATTTAGGGCTTCCTGCTTCTTCACGTTCTAAGTTTTTGAAAAAGTAGTGATGGCAAGCAGTAATTTTGCTCGCATAAGGCCAGTAAATCTTTGTGCTTCGCTATTGGTATTTTTGGTGGACCATTAGGATTAGTTGGATTTAAACTTATAACCCTCTGTTCAGCCACGACCGTAAAAGCCTTGAAGTTTTTATCAGGAAACGAAGTCTTATATTTAACTATGGTTGGATTTTGTTTTTCAATCATGATAACCTTGTTGTCAGCCCATACAACCTTTTCCCCTTCAAGGTTTTTTTGGAAATTTTTTCCTGTTTTCGCGCATAAGACCTTAAAATCATATATTTCGTTAGTTTGAAGTTGGTGAACTTTCGAGTTTTTTGCTAACTGTATGATAGGCACAATTTGGTCGCAAGTGAAGATGGTCCAAATTTTAAACATTTTGATTTATTTTTTTCAATTAATGAATGCATATTATCACCTTCATTTTGTGTGTGTCCGACTATTAAAAACTTTTGTGTTATTCATTTGACATCGTAGATTTGGACTAATTGTATCAAAAGAGTATATTTATTTTAATTTTGTCCAGAGCAGTTATCCGACCAAAGTACTATGCTTTCTACTCCTTTTTCAGCTAGAATTACGTAGATTTTAAGGCTTGCCCAATCTCATCGGCCCCTTGTGTGCTATGCAACAAATAGCAAAAGCCTTCTTTTGAATACAGCTCGAATATGGTGAAGTTGAAGCAAAGCAGTCTCCTTTTATAGCAAAAGGATGAAACATCCCCACCCCCACTTTCAAATCACTTTCGTTTTTTCGTCCGTTTCGCACATCTTCTTGTCTGCTTCTTTTTCCTTTCTGGACAGTTCTTTTTCATTAACATGTCTGGGGTGAGACAGAACTTCAAAAACCACTTCAATGGATAACATGTTTACTACATATGAATGGGCTACCTTTAATACACTTATCTCAACATATTGATTGATGTTCTTCGGGACGTAAGTCTGGACCTGGACTGGACCTTTGGAAGTGTTCTTTTTAAGGCTTCCGTGCAATACCCAGGATGTTGAACGAGCTGTAAGGATAACGACAGAAGCTGCCACTTCTCAGTAGGTACACAAAAAGTCCTGACTAGGCACAATAAAGTCCAAAACAGAATCACGGAAGACAATGTTCGTCTAGGTCGTGGAAGAAGTGTCTCCCAAGAAGTCTGAACCTGTTGTGTTGGAGAACTGGGCAGTGACCTAGGGAGTGGGTTGTGTCCTCAAGACCAACATTTACAAAGATCTTCTTCTGTCAACCGCATTTTCTTCATACCTATGATACCGCAGAGTTTTGTGCCCCGTTATGGTTCCTTCCAGGATGAAAAGTAACTTTCTATCCCTCCATAATGAGACTCTCAGTTCAGGCTGCATTGAAGGTCGGCCATAGCATTTTTTGTGGCATTACAGGTTTCTATTCCAGTCCGTTTGCCTCTGTTGTGGCCATTCTTATTGCTTCAAGCTTGAGTGTGCAAGGCGTGATCAGCTTAGTCTGATACAGCTGTTGAGCCGTGTGTTGCTAATTTCGTCCGCTTTCTCATTCCCTGGAATGGCTTCATGTCCTGGAACCCAGCAGAGAAATACCTTGTGCAAAGTACCAGAACTTCGATTTTATTTCCTTTGCAGTTAAGACTTTTATTGCTGCCTGACTGACGTAAAAAAGTTAATGCCTGCAAGTGGTGTTGCTCTTACCGCAGACTCACGGGCTGCTGTTGTCACTGACAGGACCTCTGCTTGGAAGATACTGCTTTCGTCGGAAAGCAGTACCGATTTTAATATTCCCATTGATTACTTCGATATTCTCATTCAGACTATAGTCCATTTAGGGTCAGTCCTGTTATCGTCTACCTATACATTTTGGCCAAAAAATGTTGCAGGAAGTCAGTCCTTGAGACATATGCTTTTGACCCTTGTGTAACCATAGCCATGTGATCGACAACCCGCATTAAAGCAAATGCCAGCGGCTTGGCCTGGAATCAGAAAGTCTGACGCTTATTAAGTCGACCCTAAGAAGGATTTCTGAATATATCCTCTCTAAACACTGAAAGAAATACGCACAAATCTTAACAATCGTATTAAAGCACTTCCTTATCTAAGGATGGGCTTTATTAATATCCTTCCATCGAAGGTTAACAAATATGCAACATTTCCGGGTCAATATCCTGTCAATAACAATAACATCAAACAATATCAAGACACTACTTGATGTCATCAAATCAAAAAAGACGAAGACCACAGCATCACCCAAAAGGACACATGTTCATTATTTACATACATACCGACATGTATACCTACAGCACTCTCACAGAAACTATGTGAAGGACGTGTACGGACGGTACGTATAGCAAATATTAATACAGAACAAGCAAACACTTTACATTAAGTGCTACACACAGTACCTACCAGCAGCAAGGGCTGATGAAACAAATTCTGGAAAACTTCCCAATGGTCACATTAAAGCAGCAAGTCCTTCTTCAATAGCAATAGCAACACACGAACTGTGTAGGAATAGATATTACTGCAAGGATTGTTCCAAAAAGTAGCAGCAACGCTCCAGAGAATAGTGGTCGCTCTGAATCTTTTCACTTTAAGTGTTTCTTTTAGTTGTGCTTGTGAGTGTGTTAGAGTGAGAGTATGTTCAAACTGGGTGACAGAAGCATTCCGGATCCGGATCGATAGTAAAAATAGATTAGATAAAATCCGCCCGTTGGCGGTGGCATCGGCTGTTGTTGCGATACTATATGTTGTCTGGATGTTGTTTCATGTGACCCGAAAGCACAACACATGCTTGGCACGACAGCCGATGTCGAGTAGCGGATAGAAGGACATCGATGTAAGTGCTTGCAAATGAACTCAAATACCTACGGTAACGTGAAGAAACGGATTCAATATCTCTGGCGAGCTAAGTGGAATTTGGGTTACCCTCTAGAGGAAAACAATGAACCAAGATGACGATATGCTGGTCTGGTGTGGAATAGATGGAGAGCCTCTCGTGCGGTCGACAATCAGGACGGGATAATGATTTCAGGATTGTGTACAGAAAGCCAAGTGCCACGGCCAAAGATTTTCTTTTTAAGATACTGCCGTGCGATTGATGTATACCTACCAGTAATTGCCCTGGCGGAATGGGCTTTCTGGGTTAGATAATTGTTAATATTGCACACGAAAATCACTTTAGGAACGACAATGGTTGAATAGGGGAATGTGGTGGGCTTAAAGGCACACTTGTGAGTCATATTGCCGTTTAGCCCTTTCCTGGAACGTTTTACACGATATGGGCAGAGTGTACGGGAAACTGTCGGTTTTTTTCTGACTAGGATGACATCGAAAGGGGTCTAGGAGTAGCTCAAGTAGGAAACTTCGGTTTTCGCTCAAAGCTGTTTTTTTACAGAATTTCAAGTGACTGACTTTTATATGAGCTAGAATCGGTAGACCTTTTCAGGCTTTGCTGTGGCTAACAGTTATGAACAAAATTTGACCACAAAAGTGCGGTCCATATATTCGGAAGATCTGGCGACACGCATACTGCCATTAGGGAAGTTCCCCTTCATAAAAGCGCAATTATGGAAAACGATCTACAAAACGTGGGCACATCCATGGCTGATCTTGGTCTCAAATCCTAAATCCTAACTATGTCAACGCGTCCCAAAAACCGATATATATTTTTATATTATTTTTTTTTAATTTGTCGAATAAAGCCATTAGCTTTAAAATAATAGGAATTTCGGAGTCAGCAGCCATCTTTATAAAGTCTTCTTACCTATCTTACCTTATCTATCTCCAATAAAACTTTTAGGCATATTTAAACTGGATTTATTTTAGGTATCCACATTTTTGTCCCATTTTAAATGTAAATATATCACTTTATTTTCTTACATTAACAGACACTGATTTAAAAAAAAAAAAACAATAAAATAATAGCACCCCCAAAATAAATACATAAATAAAAATAATAAATCCAAATCCACTAAAAAAAAAACAGTTTTATATGCAAGAAGCACAGGCTTAAATTTTTTGTGCTCACCAATGATGCAAAAGCTATCCTTCGTCGTTTCGACGAATAGGTAGGTATACAAACCTATAAAAAGAAAAAATATTTCTGATAGAAACCACAGCCAACTGATGTTGTAAGAAAGAAGAATAGAATAGGACGAATAGTTAAAGAGAAATGATAAAAAATAAGACCTACCTAAAAGCAGTTCCGAAAAAAATGTCCTGAAAATAGTATGTCGAGGCAAGGAAAATTTGATATTCCAAATAAATTTGTTAATAGTATGTTCTTTCTGTTGAATCTTATTTAAGGACTTTTATTAGGTCCTGGTACTGATGCTTCATCAAAAGTAAAAAGCAGTATCCTACTCCCACCCACCTATAAATATTTTTAATAAGTATAGGGTAAGGTCGGGAGGTTTTGACACGTTAACGATCAATTCTTAAAATCCAAATACAATTACAAATTTTCAAAATTTACGTTAGTTGCAATATCATTTTAGCAATATAAAAGCATTAATGATTAATTGATGTTAATATTTTTAACAGACAGACTTTTCCCAAAATCTTACAAAGTGTCAATTCCTCCTACCTAGGCGTTTTTCTTTTTTAGTTCAGAGCTGAGCTCTTTACTAGAAACACGAACTTTTTGTATAACAGTTCAGGTTGTGCTCTGAACTAAAAGAGAAAAACTCCTCATGAAGGAGGATTACATTTCGGATTAATATTTCGCATTTTTACATTCTAAAAGGAGTAAAAATCTGTTTTACCACACACTTTTTATTTTGACTCATAAAAGAGGATTTGACACTCTGTCAGTTCTTCCTTCAATAATAATGTCCAATCTTCCTTTTTAACTTTCTCGTATACGTAGTAAGAGAAAGGTATTGTAATCGTACAAAAAATCGTACTCGAGATTCTAATCAAATCTGACATTACGATGATAGAGGAACTCGAAAAAGTGGGTCTCGCAATTCTGTCCGTCTGTCTGTCCTTCCCGAGCTCTACAGCGCAAATGGCTGGACGGATTTCTTTCAAACTTCGGATTTGGAGTTGGTGGGCTTACAGTTCGGGGCCACTTTTTTTTTTTGCACGTTAAGAGTTGCCGTTGTAACGGTAATCAGCAATTTTGAGTTTTCGAAAACGGCTCTAACGATTTCAACCAAAATTGATATTTGGGCTTAAGTAGGTGTAACTAAGATGGCTACATACCCAGTTTTTCGCAGAAAAATCGAATAACGCTAATTTTGAAAATTGGTCATATCTCAAAAACGGTCAAAATTATTTTGACAAAAATTCATATTTAAGGTAATACGATCATTCCGAATATGATGGCAAACTCAGTTTTTCCATAAATTATCGTTCAACGGACTATTTTGGAAAAATGTCGTTTTTTAAGACTTTATTTAATTACGGTTTACTTGAAAACGGCTTAAGCGATTTTGACCAAAATGCATACTTGGAGAAAAATTGACGTTCTCAACAGTATTGCGTACTTACGTTTTCCATTCGAATCATCATAAACGCGGTTTTAAAAAACTGTCCGTATCTCGAAATTGCCATTTTCGATTTGGATAAAACTTTAAAAACCACGTAATACTAACATCCTGAACAATACCTTAGTTTTAAGCTAAATAGCTGAGCCAAATTAATTTTCGAACTAAACATTGCAATATTTGTTACTGTTTTGTACGCATTATTTTCCAAAATCAGCTCTAAAGATTTTAACTAAAATGCTTATTTACGATAACATAAGTTTTCTTAATAAAACCCCGTACTAAGATTTTCTTAGAGAAATGCAAATACATAATGCCGTCTTATAAACATTACCGCACTACCAGTTAAAATGTAATCACAACTACTAGAAATTCATTTTTAGCTTCACTTCTTCTTTTTTCAACCATATTAATCATGAACCTGAAAATAGTTCTAACCAATTGGAGTCTACGCTATCAGAAACCCGCACTTCATTTACCCCCAAACACGTGTAAATTCAAAAATAAATCTCTGAATTCTTACATCACAAACCCTACTTCGAGTCATGGCCACCTACCAGCATTACCAATTTGAAAAATCTGGTTTTATAGCCTATAAACAATAATTAAAGAAAAATAAATCAACCAAACTGGTGATATGAACGATAAAGTTTCGTGCGATCCAGTCGTGCACTTTATTTATATTAGGTACTTTTGGGACTAATACAAAAAAACTTTTGTAATAATGCTCAGGATAAACTATTGTTTATTAATGATTTCAAAACGAATGAAGGTACACTACATTGCACTTTTAATGTCAAAAGCTATACATAATTAAAATATTACAGTTGGATTGCTTACCATAAAAGTTTGATGAAATGGGCACAAACATAAAAAACACGTCCATTTCCCTTATCTCCTAGACCATAGTGATTGTTAATTTATCACTCAAACCAATCTTTACTAACTTAGTTTTCTCTTTAGTTTTTCTTTCTTAGTTTTTCATAAAAGTGCTGATGCCAATTCGTTTTGCTTGTTCTCCAGACCTTAACTACATAATTTTCAATTCAACATATTTTAGTTCACAAGCAGTCATTCGATAAATTTCAGAGGATTTTATTAAACAACTAAAATATGTAGTTACAAAAATAACTACTTTATTCTCTGAGTGCTTTTTCACTTTGTTTATTAAAAGTACTATCTCGGCTAGAGTCTTGAATGAAACCTCAATCACCGTTGCTACTTGAAAATAAAAGTTGAAAAGTGACAAACTGTAGCTAAAAATGACCAAAATAATTCAGGTCCGAAATATTTGCACAATTTAAATCAGACGAAGTCGAGTAATTTTTCAAATATTGGTAACCTGCCCCAGAGTGTTGAATTCAGTATCGTCAAACTTTATTTAAATGCAAAGATTAAAATCCTAGCTTCGAGTGCTTCTTTAAAACCGTTCTTATGCTTTTCCGATGTCTCACTGCTTAGTGTTGGATGTGTCGCTGCAGGAGGGACATTTTTTGAAGGTTTGCATGAAGTCGTTCAAAACACTTACCTTTAAGTCTCGATATAGAAACAACACTACGTACAATTTTAAAAATGCTGCTTTTTGAAAAAAAATGTTTACACAAAAGTTAAACTTTTCTCAAAGATATTATCTCTCCGTTTTAACTTTGATTTGTGGGTGGTAGTGCTACCCCTGTTAAATGCTTCAATCTTTCGACACACTATCTTGAAGAACCTTGAGAAAGGCTAACTCAAAGTCGTAGTAAATCACGCCGATTTACTACGACTTTGCTCAAGTTTTTGACAGCGTTAGTCACTGGGTACTTAGTTCAAGTAAAATGTCAACTAGATTTGATTGAACTAGGTATATGAACGCGTTGATTAGTAAACTTGAACATATTCACGCAGATTTTTTTTTTTTTTGAATTTTGACACTTTGAAATGTCAACTGACTTAGTTCCTTAGTGGACTTAGTTCCCGGGGACTTATTTCCCTGCACCTCAACTGAGTAGGTGTGCAGGTAGGACTAAATTTGTCGGCTATCCCTCCACAAACGTCAACTCAAAAAACTATTCACGTTACCAATCTGAGCTAATGAAAACTTTAAAACATCATTCAGCTGTCAGACTTGCCAAACTAGAAATCCGAAAGTTCGCACTTTGTTTAATTTCCAAACTGAATGGGTTTGAATTTTTCTCATTATTTTTAGAGTTATCCACACGCCACACGCCGTTATCTGACGTACATATTCTCCATTTAATGTAACCTCTAGAGTCCCTCAAGGTAGTAAGGTGGGACCTTTGCTTTTTTTTTTAAAGTGACATTCATGATTTTTTTTTAATTCCCAGCGTCAAATGCTTGTCACTTAAAATGCTGACTTAAAAGGTAAAAGTGTTCCGAACTTTTTAGTTTGAGTACCTATAGATAAATGATTGTAATTCTTTTCCAAAAAGTGATCCTGAAGGACTTTCTGTGCGGGTTTCGATAATAATAATGACCTTTCCCCTTACAGTCTCAAAATGTCAAAGCTAATCCCTCTGTCGTAACATTCGCCAGTCTCCTTAACTGCACAACATAACCAAAGGACTACTTGGGGATATGTAGATAATTCAATAGAAAATATAGAAGAAAATATAGAATGGAAAATGTACAAAAGGTATTATACACCAAAGCGGCTTTATAGAAAATTTATGGAGAATTTCTGTCGGCGCAACGCTTCTTAAATCTTTCAAATCCCAAATACCCACAAATACAGCATGTCAAGTCTATTAGCCTCTTTTAAGTGAAAATCCTTTCCCCTTTGACTGGCTTATTTCAGCCCAGTACCAACTAGCATTCCAATTATCCCTTCATTTCAAAAGAACCGCCCGCCTCATCATGTGCCAGCTATTTGAAGTTCTCCTTCAAATCTAATAAAATCAAAAAGAATAACGAGTCCATAGACTTCCAATTGAAAATATTAAACCCCAACCCGCCGCCGCCTAGCCATGGACGCTGTTGCTTCACATCTGGAGCATATTCTTGCAATTCCAAACATTTATCTCATACCTACTCCGCTTGAGTCAGTTGCTTGTGGCAACTGGCAGCGCTACCCCCGTGCAGGGATAACAAATTTAAATATCTGCAATTTTCTTAATATTTCCCAAGTGTATCTGTATATAAACGTCGAAACTTTCGCCAGCAATTTGTATTTAAATCGGATGTTATTGACATCCGGGATCGGGATTCGGGAATTGCGACAACACCGCCACAGAGGCAAGCTTGTGTAGGTAGGTATAAACGACTGCACAGCCAAAAACAAAAATGAAATAAAAATATCTTAAGCAAATTCGCCTCGCACCTGCGGAGAGATTTATTGGCCCGCTGTGATCGGGCTGACAACAGCAAATACTTTGCTCCTTAGCACATATTCCAATCGGTTTTCGTGGCGCAACTATAAATAGCAGCTTCATATAACGACGTCGCGTCGTCGCCACGCACGAGATTCTGGGACTCTTTTCGATTGCCTTAAGGACGAATTTGTTGGAGTTTGGGCTTGGTAGTCGTATTTTGTATTTCAACTTTTACGAGCGTTTTATTAAGTTCATGTCCTCCCAATCAGCAGGATCTGTTGCTGGCATTTATTCCTTAGCACTATGCAAAGTGTGGGTGTGTCTGTGTGGTTGTATTTTATAACAAGAAGTAGGTATCTGTGGAAGTTTTTAGTTGAAATGAGAACTAAATTTATGTCAGCCATAAACCATGGTTGCACTGAGTAATCAATCCAGCTGTGCGCAGACATGTCCGCATGGACTTCATCGCGAGCAACTTCACCAAATGTGATGCGACATTGTGATGCGACGGGCGGGGAGAGTAGTTCCCGTGCGTATTCCCACCAATATACATTTTCAGGGGTAGGGTATCGTATATAGTACCATTTCATATCATCTACTACTGACTGACACCATTATTGATCACCCTCTTCTGATTCTGTTTTGCTACACATCAATCTGATAGTTGGGCTTGTGTGTGCAGCTGCTCTGCCCAACAGTTCGAGTAGGTAGGTATCCACTTTGAAGGGAAATTTGCGGAAAGTTTGTGCTGATCTGAGTGCCTGTCTCGGTTGTATATTATAGGGAAGGACGAAGGAGTTCGTTTTCGTGGAATTGGGAGAAATGAGTTGGATATGAATTCTCGTCCTTGCCGCAGATGGATATGCTACTGTTCCTACTCTTTGCCTGGTTAGCAGGGTAGCTATATAAACAGTTAAGAGGGAATGGTATACGAAATTAATAGTTTGCGCTGACATTTTGATAAACGAGCAAGGGAATGGATTAAATCGAGCAAACATCGATATGGGGAAAGTTTTCGAGGTCGACTGTTGGATTTGCGTATTTTTTTTTTGTTTGTGTCGTCTGTTTTTCGCAGTACCTAGTCCTAGAGCGTTGACAAATTGGCATGAAACTAATGTGACATGAGTGTTGGAGTTCAATTGGCAGAACGATGATGTAGCCAGTGGCGCTCAGTGATGTATTTGCCGGTTTTTATCTCGAAAATAGGAAATGGACATTTATTTCTGTCGCCGTGGGATGTAGGTAGGTACCTATGTATAGTGTGACTTGTATTCATGAAGCTAGACATGACGTGGGGTAAAGTTGCTCATTAGGGTTGGTATTCTGTTGTAATGCCTTACATAATTTTGTTTTCCATCTTGTCATGCGAAATAAATTCAAATAGAATTCGAATTAAACGCATTCAACTGTAATGTACCTACGCAATTTTGGAGACCATTGCTGAATAGCTAGGTATACCTAAGTTTGCGGCAACATGTTGCCCGTTGGATATACCTATTTATGCACGCAAAACTACAGCAAGGAATGATGTTTTTACTTTTGGTGCCGCTACAGTCCGGGGCCTTACCCAATAAGCCCAGACAGCACGACTTTTAGCCACCTGCCTCCAGTTTTATACGCTAATTTTATTCTATTTTCGACTTTATTGTGCCCAGTCAGGACTTTTTTGTCTACTACGAAGTGCCAGCCTCCGTCTTTATCTTTACAGCTCCGAATTTCTTATTTCTTTGTCGCACAAGTTTTGCATAATCGGTGGTTCAGAAACATTTTCTTGTCAATTTATTAAATTGATATACGTTGAAGACCGAGGCATAGTAGGTGATGGCACGTAAGTTCAGCCCCCTCCAGTAGTCAGCCTCTGGCATACAAAGTAACGCGCAGTAGTAAATGCCTTTGTCTAACTTCCAAACAAAAAATGTCTCTCTCTTGGCTAACAGTTCTTCTCTCTGTGTGCAAAAAATTGACACAATCCAGGTGCTACTTCGCGCGTAAAAAATATTAGTCTGCGTACAGTTTTCATAAGTGCAGGATACGAGGTTTTAACCAAAAAAAAAAAATAGTGGAAGTGAATTTGTAAAAGTGAAAGTGAACGAATAAATACTGAAGGTATGTACATTTATGATTATTATTATGATATTGACACTTTATTTATCTTGTTTCTTAACTTAAAATGTCAAAATTGTTTTTTGTTAAATAATTAAGAGGGGGGCTGACCTTATGAGACATTATTTGTATGATTATCCTAGGCTCAGCCCCCCCGGCTGACTACTGAATACTACCTTAATTTATTTTTTTCATAACTGAGTATGCAGAATGAATGGAAATTTAATTCTCTCTTAATTCTCGCAAAAAAATCTAAAAATTCTCTTTGTTTTCCAGTAGTCAGCCCCCTGTTCGCATAATAAAGAAATGGGCGGCTGACTATAAAAGACAGGTTTTCTAAGCTCAGCCGTATGTTAATAATGAAAAATGTGTGGTAGTTAACAATTTCAAAATTTATTTAATTCAGGTATTTTCAAAAATGGATGTTTCCATTAAAAAAAAAACGTTCTTTTCATCAATACTCTGAAGAGGCACTAGCTGAAGCCTTATATACGTACAAATAAGTGGTCAATAAGAAAAGCTAGTCGTGAGTTCGGAGTCCCTAGAGGCACTCTTCAAGACCGTATACATAGCAGAGTTGTCGAAAAGCCTAGAAAAATGGGACCCGAGACCGTCCTGAGTGCAGTTGAAGAACAAACCCTGACAAACTGGCTGATAAATCTGGCGAAATGCGGATTTCCACAGAAACCGACAGACCTCTTAAATACGGTTCAAAAAATTATACAGGACGACAAAAGAAAGACACCATTCAAAAATGGACTACCAGGTAAAAATTGGTATTACGGGTTTCTTAAGCGCCATCCGGTACTGTCTCTTAGATCGGCTGAAGGACTTTCAAAAGGACGAGCTATCGTCACGGAAGAATCAATAAGAAAGTGGTTCCGAGAGTTAAAGGAACATTTGGAGGAAGTAAATGCAGTAGATATTTTGGAAGATTCATCCAGAATTTTTAATGGTGATGAAACGTCTTTCTGCCTATCACCAAAAACTGGTATTGTTTTGGTTCCAAGGGGCTGAAAAAATCTTTATAAGGTCAGTTGTGGAAATGACAAGGAGACAATCACTGTACTGTTACTTTTTAGTGCTGATGGGCAAACATTGCCACCTATGGTTGTGTTCCCCTATGTGCGCCCCCCTCTAGCCGTGGTTAAAAGCATGCCAGATGATGGGTTCTGGGGATATTTGAGAGTGGATGGATGCGTTCAGAAACATTTTTCGAATACATAGCCAATAGTTTCAATGACTGGCTGAATAAACAAAATATAAAACGGCCAGTGTTATTACTGGTCGATGGTCATAAGTCACACTTGACGATAGAGCTCAGCGATTTTTGTCGCAATAATGGGATCATTTTATATGCACTTCTCCCAAATACCACTCATATAACCCAACCAGCCGATGTGGGCGTCTTTAAGGGCCTCAAAACTGACTACAAAAATACTGTACATAGCTGGCAGAATATTACGAGTAACGCTGGCAAAAGTGTTACCAAAGTGACCTTTTGTGAAGTTTTGAAATTCGTGTTAGATGGCTGGGATAGAACGCAAATAATCCAAAATGCATTTCGGAAGTGTGGCCTATACCCCTTTAATCCAAATGCCATTGACTATTCAAAATTTGTTCAGAACGAAGTAGAAAAACATCAAAAAGAACAAATCTTAACGCTATCGGAGTCCAGTTTCTATGAAACAAAAAAAGTTTTGAATGTCATTAAAGATGAGCTAATACTAAAAAACATTGATTTCGATACAGTTATGGATGTAATTGAAAAGCTAGAGAAAACACATCTACGAGTGGGTGAACCTGCCCCCAACGGAACAATAACAGGAACATACATTATAGATGAAACAGGAGAACTGCAAAGGCTGCCTTCAGACGTTATTATTTCAATGCCGCCACCAACTTCCAGAAGTAATGAAATAGAGGAATCCGTACTCGAAGTTTTGCAAAACGCAGAAGAAATTTTATCAACATCAACACCTATACCCGATTTGGCAGATGAGTCGATTTTTGAAGTTTTGGAGAAGGCAGAAGAAGTCCTGTCAACACCGATTGGTAGGAGCAGTGCATATTGTTCTTTGATTTTATTCAAATTGTTTTTGTTTTCTCTTAGCGCAATCATCACGGCGATCATCTAATTCATTTTCTGTTATTGATGAAATGTTGAAAAATGTTGGAGATGAAAAACAAATTGGTTTGTATATATACCTATCATATATGTTTAACAGCTATCGGTTAAATGTTTAATCTTTAAACTCCTGAAATTAAATACAGTCCAATGCACACCATCTACTTCCGGTTCAGTCAGCTCTGCTTTCCAAAAACACCTTTACTATCCAGATTTGATTCCAAAATCAGCCAAATCTGCTCGCGCCAAACCACCTTGCAGTATTTCATCCGTGGCATGGAAAGAATTTTTCGATAAAAAAGCACAAGAAAAAGTCAAAAAAGCTGAGGATATTGAACTTAGGAAACGAAATCGGTTGGAAAAGCGGTTGGAAGCTGAAAGCAAGAAACCGACCGGAAGGGCAAGAAAGACTAAAAAAAGAATCTCCAAAATCAGATGCTCCAATTGCGATGATGAGCTGATTTCCGATGTTGAGGACAACGATTTAAAGAATATTGGCTGTGACTCGTGTACAAAGTGGTTTCATTTAAAATGCACACATTTTGCTGGGGACTGTTTTGAGGATTTAGTAAACGAAAGATTTTACTGTGACCATTGCAACGAAGAATGTGATTAAAATGAATTTTTATATTTTATACTATATTTTTTTTATGAATTCATTGTTTATTTTTTATGTTTCTATGTTAAAGCACATGTATTTTTGTTATTTTTTTTTTCGTTTTTCTTTTTATTACTTAAAAATTATTTAATAAAAATACCAACTCAAAAGATGCAATTTTGAGGCAAATATAACTGTACCCATATGACTGAAATAAATGTTCCTTTTGTTTTTTTACTATTGAATTCATGACTTTGTTATTGAATATAGAAAAGTTTCTTAACTTATTGTTTTTTGTTGTTAAAATGATGAAAATGCAGAAATGGTAATTGGAGCTGACTACTGGATACTTGCGTGGCCGACTACTGGAGCTGAGGGGGCTGACTACTCCCAAATCATACCCTTTTAACTTATTTTCTAAATAGTTTGCATTAGGTAGCTCATACACTTAATAAGCTTAGTCTTTTCGAATCTACAGACTTCAAACATTCAGAAGAACCAAATGCTTGGTTAAATACTTGAAGAATGGATTTTTAAGGACCAATTAAACTCAAAAAAAAAGTTAAAGGGCTGACTACTGGTGCCATCACCGTGGTTTTGATATGCGCCGATCTGGCAGTTCTCTAATGTGTTTATTGTTGTCTGTTACCATAGCAAGAAGAATGTTTTCAGGATGTTCAAATTAAGCATTCCGCTGAATGACAAGATCGATTAGGTTTTTAAGTTCTTTTGGAAGATATCTAGAGGCCATAACTATGTTAAAGAGACGATAGTTTATTTTTGCCGGAGCACCAAGTCAGCGCGTAGACCTTAACAACAAACGTTGCCAAAGTGATGAAGTTTCTCGAAGGTGTCTCTGTAGTTTATATAGACGCATTATGCAGTTGGACCGTGACATAATCTTGTGCAAGTACTGTGGATCTGTAGTTAAATTTTTAGCTATTTCTGGTAGACCATTTCCTTGAATACGTCGATATGTTTTAACAGGTAACTGTTCAAAGATTTCAAGTACTTTTCCCAAAGGTCCAATGTAAGACGTAGGTCCCGAAGAACATCCATTAAGATGTTGAAATAAGTGTCTTAAAGGTAGCTCATTCATATGTGGTAAACGTATTATCCATTGAAATGGTTCTTTGCATGTTCTTTTAGTTTAGTTTAATATGTTTGTAAAAGAGACGATACCTAATTTATTACTGATGCACACGGAAAACAATAGTGAATTGATATGATGATGATATGCGTGAATTTCGGTGGTATTGTTTCTTGGCTAGTTTGTGCTAGGTCCGACGACATTTTGAACTCTCACCGGGTGGATAAGTGAAGACAATCTATTACTAATTTTGCTAGTGTCCTTGCGTGCGACAACAGTGAGCTTAACATTTTTGACTTGTTTAGAGAAGAGCGAAAAAATATTTAATTTTATAAAGTAGAACCCTTGAAAAACAAAAGATTTTTACTGCGAACTCAAATGGGAATACTGGGAGATAGGCCCAGATCGGTTAAATCGGTGATTGATATGCACAAAAAACCTTTCAAAAGTCAATCTGGCGAATTCAGGGATGGGATTCTGTAAGATGAAAACGTTCAATCACAACACTTCGAGATTGTTCGGATCCTATTACACTTTCCGATGAAAGACTTTTTTATTAATTTAATTTGCATTGAATATATTAACTTTAATTAATATATATTTTTTTCAACTCTTTTATTCAATATTTTACACGACTGCTCCCACTTTTTTTACGGCTTTATCTCTTCCCTGAGCATTTGCTAGTGCATTTTTTGCTAGGAAGGGATACTTCTCCATCCACTCGATCATGATATTTTGTTGCGTTTGTATTGTTGTTGTATAATGAATATAAGAATATAATGGCAATCAGTTTGTATATATTTCGAACGAGAAGAAGAAAACGTAAGAAGTAACATGAAGCAAACTTTCGCTTCCGCGTAAATTTTCTTTCGTTTTTTGAAATGCGAAAGTGGTTTCGCGGTGTTTTTTTTTATAGAATCACACCCCAGCTTTACACACGTTGCGACTTTGTCTATCAAAGCAATGAAATGAAGATCCTCAAGATGAACGCAGGCCACGCACAACGAACTGATGAAATAGAATCTTCTCTGACCTCGACGGCTTATATTTGCTCTATACTCCCCACCGCTTGCTATGTGTGAACTATGAAGTCTACCAAACTTCACTCTGGGACAGGACACATGAATGTGGTTTAATCAAAATTGTTTGTTTCCTCGTAGCAGGCGTTTTGCATGCTGATCAGCCCACATAATCAAAGTGAATAACATATGCAACAAAGGACTTTCCGTTCCTTGTGTTGGTATATTTGCTTTCTGTGGCTTCCATTGACTATCCATTAGTCCCCAAAAGTATGAATCCCAATTCCAAGCTCAGACTAAGAACGATGCAAACAGCTCAAAGAGTAATTGTCTAAAATGGACACACAAAATCCGAATGCGTTGATTTTAAATTACATTCTGTACCAACCTCTTTGATTTAGTGAATTCACTGGAATACATAGCATATACCTATATGTTCATGGTTGTGCATTATTCAACATTATCCTGTATAAATTGTTCCCCATACGAAATCAATACAGCACAACCAAGGAAAGCGTGCAGAAATAAGAAAACACAACCAGTAGGTATATCCGATATGTTGTCCTAGGAAATGTGTTACAGTTGATTCCATTTTCGTTGTTGCCATCGCACCACCACCGCCACCGCTCTCTGTGTTGATTGCCGGAGCATGTATCCGCCTGAGCTGGGTGGTGACTGGTGAGATCCGAAAGACCATAATGAACTTCCTGCACGGTCGAAGAATGGAAAATGCTTCTTTTGTTGTGCTAAGAGTGAATGGAAGTTTTCTTTTCAATTTCTTAAAACGTGAGCGTGCCATAGAGTGCTAATCCTCAGCAGAGTTGAAAGGTCAAATCCCGTCACTGTAGGACCTTTTCTATTTTATCCATCGTATCGCATATATCGCACACACATGTGTATGAACGGAAAACGATTCTACGCCATCAGAGAGGAGGGAGGCGAACAAATTTTCAGCCATTCTGTGGATAATTTTTGACCTATCATATAGCTAGAGGCGACACAGGGATGGAATAGGATAATAGCCTGTAGCTGTAGTGCTGTATATCAAAAGACAGTTATGTCACAAATGAAGTCGTATAATAACTTTCCACTTTGGCAAAATGCCGGCAAACGACACTTGTCTGTCTGGATGGGGGTAGATATGGGGCAGGGTATACGTATATGGCATGTGACATAGTGTCAGCTTAAAGTACGGGTTGAATGATTCTGCAGAAAGACGACGTTGTGCAGACGGTTGGCTTTGTGTATTAATTTCGAATCGATTCTAAGCACGTAAGTCCATAAGAAAGGAAGCTCGTGTCCTTTTTGCCCATATGTGTATCTGATTGCCGGCGAATCTCCTGCGGCAAGATGCTTTGTATTCGAATTTATTTCCCTCCTTGCAAGAGAGATGTAGTTGCAATCTAAAATAAAATTTTCTTTCTTTGGATTGTGTAACGAGCTCTTGAATACATAACCCCTTTCGATTGTTGGCATTGGAAACCAAATGGCTGTCGTTACTTTACAAATGATCTACCTTTGGTTAAAGGGTTGCGGCCGGTTTGGGGATATTATAAAGCACTGGTAACGAGGTGTAAGGTGTAGCTATGTGGTCGATGTAGGTAACTTTTCTGTAATGGTAAATTCATTTGAAAAAAGGGGGATCAAAATCTATGTCTTTCCGGCCTTCAGTTTGTCATAGCTAGGTGGGATGGTAATGGAAGGTGTTGCTTGACCTATGTCCCTTGGCAGCAGTAGGCACGCTTGCGATCGCACGGCGTTAGCTCGTCGGTGGGGTGGGATCTTGCTGCCTCCCTATGCACACATAATTATCGTACCTGGATTTGGTTTGCGTCAAATTTAAAATAGAATGAAGAGAAAGAGAGAGAAGAAAAAGATTCGAGAATGAATGGGTAAAGCGCGAAGAAAAACAGAGGCATATGAACGAATGAAGCTGATGATGTTTCAGATGTTGCGAAACATTTTGGACAGGCCCTCCCCTATGTACCTGGTGAGTCAAGGTACACCATGACTATCCGTCGTCCATTTTTGTTAGGATAGTCCCCAAAGATACCCTTGCAAAATATCTACCAGATCACAACCCTACTTGCTTTCTATTAAACGCGTATTAACGACATATCAAATGAAAATGAAATAGAAACTTATGTTCATTTTACTTGTTAAAAGTACAATCTAAATTTATTGTTTCATGTATAATGCTTAGTGCTTTTTGCTTTAGCAGACTTCATAGTGTGTATTGATTATGGAAATTAAGTATGTATGTGAAATTATTATCTAAGAATAAATGTATGTATATGGCTAGGTATTCAAATAACGTTAATTTTATCTTTAGGAAATTCATTCACGTTTTATATGTCTAGATTTAAGTATATTATGAAATTCAATATAATTATATGTGTGTTTATATATAAGTAAAGTATATTATGTTTTTAAGTATTAAGGTATTAAAGTTTTAAAGTGTTGCAGAAGAAATTTAAGAGTGCAGATAAATATAATGCATGTACATGTACAATTTGTCCATACGTTGAAAGTTGTGGCCACAAGTTTCCTTCGTTGGTGTGTAGATGTTGTGATGTATGAATGTATATGTGTGTTTTTTGTTTTATGTTTTACTGATTAAATTGATTAAAATTTCTTAGGCAATTAAATTATGTACAAATTAGACAATAGATAGGATTTTACACTTTTCTTAGGGAAATAGATTTAGTTGTAGGTATGCATGATTCAAATCAAAAATTATAGATTAAATCGGTGTAAAAGAAAGAGCAAATGACACTATCAGCACTTTTCTTATCAGTTTTTCTTGTTGCACTTTTTTTGTAGCGGTGGGGTAATGAAGGGGATGATGAAGTTGTTGTATGCTGGAGATTGACTAATCTCGCGAGTTACGTATTTATAATATTAACGTACCACCACTTAAGTTAACATTAAATACACAAAATTATAGCAATACAGATATAAGCTAGATCTAACAACATATACAATTGTATCAACTTAACTTAAACCGAAGAACAACAATATTAAACCAAATACATGTTGGACAACACATTTTGTATCACAATCATGTGTCTCAACATAAACCAAAACAACACAACATGCATTGTACACATTCATCTGTAACTTGAAGCATCATGCACAGTAGACCAATAATTTAGTCTTGTTCTCTAAAATTCTCTCGTGATAACAATATGTAAAGCGTTGATTTCGCTTAGCAACGAGAAATACTGTTCTTAGATTTATGTGTAACAACAGACGCTTTATTTTTCGACATAATCATGTAAAATATAATTTGAAAGAGATCAGTTTGTATTTGACCATCAAACATGATGTATTAGCCATTCTTTGGAAATAAAATTTGAATATCAAACATCGAGTTGGTTTAAATTTTTAGTATACATAACTGGCGCAGTCGAAACCTTGTATAATCCGGAGGTCGCGTATCCATATAATATATATAATAGTGGATAAATTTTCTTTACTAAGAAAAGTGTAATAACTAATAAACCTTATTAACTAATTACCAAAAGAATATTGGTTTCATTTAGTGCAAGTGCATATTGCATAAACTATTAATAAAATTATTGACTGTACGTGAACCTCGCATCAAGTGCAAATTGGTGTAAAGTGGATAACAAGAGGACCAGGGCACACTTACAACGTGGAGGATTTTCATTCTTCAGCCCAGGACGAACCTACAACTAATCTCGCAGCAAAGCATCGTGTGAGTCGTTAATTGTTATTACAAACTCTATCTCTAATTTAGTTATCTAAAAAAAAAAAAATAATAAATAAATATAAAAATTGCGTGGGTATATGCAGTATACATATGTCCGATAGATATCATAGGAAAAAAATATTAGCACATAGATTTAGATATAGAAACACAACTGCATTCTTATATAAACCATATTGTGTGCAAAAGAGTGAAAGTGAGGAGGAATTAAATTTTTTTTCGACAGATAATATAGATCTCAATAACGCTAACATGGCAAATGCAAATGTTAACGGAGTCTCTGGCTTGGGTTTAGAACATGTTTATCCAAATGGCATAGGAATAAGCGGTTCCGAACCAAGCGTTGCCTTAAGTAATAATTTAAGTAATTTGTTAAATAATGGTATAGGTAATAATGGTAATCAGACTGTTGAAAATAACACGACAAATACTATGAACAACGTAAGCTTAGACGCAATAAACAGTATTTTTAACAGTCTTAAAATCCCAGACGCAATTAAAGATCTACCTCAATTTGATGGAAATTGCCGATTGCTGTACGAGTTTATAAATAATGTTGAGGAAATTTTAGCAATTATGAGTTCTATTAGGGATACTCCTTATGCTCGAATTATTATGAGAGCCATTAGAAATAAAATAACAGGTCCGGCAAATGAAGTTTTAAATATGTTTGGAACACCCTTAGACTGGAGTCAAATCAAAGCTAATCTAATTTTACATTATTCAGATAAAAGAAGTGAGACATCTCTTATACGGGATCTTCATTCACTTAAACAATCGAATGACACACTTGAAAGATTTTACTCCAGGATAATAGAAATATTATCAACTCTAAATAACCATGTTCATATTCACGAAAAGGAACCGAATGTAGTTTTAGCCAAAAGTGGGCTTTATGCAGAAATGTGTTTGAATGCATTCCTCATTGGTTTAATTGAACCCCTTGGATCTACTGTTAGAGCCATGAGGCCTACAACTCTGCAGGAAGCATTCAGCTTCTGTATAAAAGAGCAAAACTCATATTATATGATGTTTAAAGGCCAAAATATTGCTAGACCATTAAGATCGTATCAAACTAATCAAAGTCCATTAAATGCCAATCAGCTAAATAACCCTTACAACTACAGACTAAATTCATTTCCGCGAAAGGAGTACATGCAACCACAATTCCCGAATAACAATGCATTAGTTCCAGCATCTTATAGCCAACGACAAAATATGCCGTTTCCAATTCAAAACGGAAATAATTTTACCCCAGCTCAAAACCAACAACAAAACATAATGCCTCGATTCAATTCAGTTCAACCGCGTCCTATTCCAATGGACATATCTAGTGGCAATTCTCGTGTACGAACTCAACAATCCAATTTTAGAGGCGCATCAACTTACAGTAGACAAAATAACAACACATTTAATGACAACAATACAGCTCCTAATCATAACTATAATATTAGAGAAGTACATAACATTCAACACCATACACCCTATTATCAGCCCCCAACAGTCAATGAAAACCCTATTATCCCAGAACCGTATCCTACTTACTCCGAACTAGACCAATACTCATACCCACCTTTGCAAAACCAGGATGTAACAGAAAGCACTCATAATTTTCAAGATGCCAATGAAATCGATGACACAAATTTTCAGTTGACTGCCTCGAACAGCCAACCGGATTTTTGGACATAAATAAACATAGCTCTAGCATTCTACCGTACATTAATATACTGTCTAGTTCAGGACAATTACTGAAGTTCCTAGTCGACACAGGTGCTTCGGCAAACTTCATCAATCCTGAACATACAGACCCCAAAACCCACGAAATTATAGATCCGATTTGCATAACTACATTTTTAAATAAATATAATCTAAATCGACAAGTTACTCTCTCCGCATTCAAAGAATTTAATACGGATGAGAAATTCAAATTTTTGGTTTTCAAATTTCACTCCTATTTTGACGGCCTAATAGGTTTAGAGATGATGAAACACCTAGATGCTAGAGTAAACCTGAAGGACAAACTTTTAGAAACTAGAAATTCCACTATCCCAATCCATTTCAAACCCAACTATATATCAAAAGTCTACAATATTCCTGCGAACTCCAAAATTATTGCTAAGCTACCTGTTGATATAAAGAACGGTGATATTTTTTTGAAGCCTACAATGATAAAAAAGTACCTTAATATACCTGAGGGTATCTACAAAGCTGTAGAATGGTATAGCTGTGTAGAAGTTATTAACCTATCAGATCAGGAACAGCAACTCTTTTTAGAACAACCACTTAAGGTAGAACAGTTTACACCCTTTCAGGAAGTGCATAATATGGAAATAAAATACTGCCCCGATGGAGAAAAACACATTCTTCATAATAACATACCAGATCTTATTAGAGCAGATCATTTAAATGCGGAAGAGAGGAAAGCGCTTTTTAAGACTATTAGGGAATTTGACGACGTATTCTTTAGGGAAGGTGAGCAACTGTCATTCACAAATTTAGTCAAGCACCGTATTAAAACGATAAACGACATAGCTACCAATTTACACCAAGTCGTACCGATATCCGGAAGTTCATAAAGCTGAAATTAAAAACCAAATACAAAAGCTTCTCGAACAAGGAATCATTCGGCCAAGTTATTCCCCATGGAGCAGTCCAATCTGGATTGTCCCCAAAAAAATGGATGCTTCCAATAAACAGAAATGGCGAATGGTAGTCGACTATCGAGCCTTAAATCTTAAAACAATCAGTGATAGATATCCCATTCCAAACATTGTCGATATTTTGGATCAGTTAGGAAGATGTGTGTACTTTACTACCTTGGACTTGGCGTCTGGATTTCATCAAATTGAAATTGACCTCCGAGATATTCCGAAAACAGCGTTCTCAGTGAATAATGGTCACTATGAATTTGTCCGAATGCCATTTGGCCTAAAAAATGCCCGTCCACATTCCAACGGGTAATGGACCATATTCTGGGGGATTTGCAAGGTAAACTATGTCTCGTCTATATGGACGACATAATTGTGTTCTCTTCTTCTCTTCAGCAACATATGGAAAATCTTTATAAAGTCCTTTCTAGATTACGGCAATTCAATCTAAAGATCCAAATTGACAAGTCGGAGTTTTTGCGCAAAGAAGTGGCCTTCCTTGGTCACATTGTGACTTCCCAAGGTGTAAGACCAAATCCTGAAAAGATCAAGGCAATACAAAAATTTCCTATTCCTCGGACGACAAAACAAATAAAATCTTTTCTAGGTTTGTTGGGCTATTATAGGAAGTTCATTCAAGACTTTGCTAAGATAACAAAACCACTCACTGAATGCTTAAAAAAGGGAAGGCAGATCAAGCTAGACGAAAGATATATCCATTGTTTTGAACATTGTAAGGATATCTTAAGCAATGATCCATTGTTGCAGTATCCGGATTTTTCCAAATCATTCAATTTGACCACAGACGCAAGCAACTTTGCGATAGGTGCAGTTCTGAGTCAGGGCCCTATTGGTAATGACAAGCCTATATCTTATGCATCACGTACATTATCGGAAACTGAAATAAGATACAGCACGATAGAAAAAGAGCTTCTAGCTATTGTTTGGGCAACCAAACATTTTCGCCCTTATCTGTATGGACGCAAGTTTTTGATAATTACTGATCATAAACCCCTTACTTGGCTGTTTTCACTTAAAGATGCAAACTCCAAACTTATAAGGTGGCGTTTAAAGCTAGAGGAATTCGTATACGAGATCCGTTATAAAAAGGGTACCGCAAATACTAATGCCGATGCATTGAGTCGGGTAGAAATAAACGTCAGCGAGTCCCTTCAAAACAATGTGTCTGATCTAGAAGAACGCTCTAACTTATCAACAATCCACTCTGCTGAAGAGAATTTGGATGATGGGATACCAATCTCAGAACGGCCATTGAATGAGTTTACTGAACAATTAGTTTTTGCAAAAACAAAACAAATAATGAATCCGTCCATGATTTATAAAAAACTTTTTGACACCAAATGTCGTCGGATTTTTAGACAACCGGATATAGACAGTGAGCAGGTAGTTACAACAATACTTAAAACTTACCTAAAGCCAAAAAAACTCACAGCCGTATTTACCGATGACGACACTTTTAAAACAGTTCAAATAGTTTATTCAAAATTCTTTTCTAATTGTAAAATTTTCAAATTGATTCGTTGCAGGGATAAGTTAACCGATTTAGTAGATAACGACAACCAAGATGAAGTGATAAATGATTACCATCTTAAATCTAATCATAGAGGTATTAACGAAACACTGCAACATCTTCGCAGGTCTTATTATTTTCCAAACATGAAGAGTAAAATAACAAAAACAATTAATAACTGTGAAAAATGTCAGGTATTAAAATATGATAGGCATCCTCCTAAAGTAAAATATGAAATACTAGAAACACCTAATTTGCCCTTAGATACTATTCACATAGATGTGTATGCCATTCAGAACCATCAAATTTTAACCATTATTGATCGATTCTCAAAATTCGCATCCGCCTATATCTTGACTGCCCGAAATAGTTTTAAAATAATTCAGTCATTAAGAGAATTTTTCGCACACCACGGTATTCCAAAGAAAATAGTATGCGATTCTGCGTCTGAATTTAATTCAAATTTGTTTAAGGAATTTTGTGACAAATACAACATTATGCTACACACTACAACACCTCAAAATTCAACAGGAAATTCACCGGTAGAAAGGTTTCATTCTACTCTTACTGAAATTTACAGAATAATATATGACAGGGACAAAAAACAATTATGCCAAGATATATTGAACGAGGCCCTCACCACTTACAATATGAGTATTCATTCTGTAGTAAACATAACACCAATAGAGCTGTTAACGGGTAGGGCACCAAGGTTCACGCAATCTGTATCTTATGAATCTGAGCATGACTATCTAAATAAACTGCAACATTTTCAAAATAGACTTTACGAACAAATTAAGAGTAAAATAGAAGACCATAACAAAAAAATGATTGACAAACGAAATATAAATAGAGAAATTCCACCAACGTTTAATGAGGAAGATACAATTTATGAATTTAACAACAGACGAAATAAGTTAACACCAAGGGCAAAAAAGTTGAACGTTAAGACAGATAAAAAAGTGACTGTTATAACAACAACTAACAATAGGAAATCTCATAAAAATAAAATAAAGCGGAAAAGAAAATTTAAGACCAATAATAATAACAAAAACAATGATTAAAAAAAAAAAAAAAAAAAACATCTATAAACCCAGAACTATAAATACGTTTATCATCAGTAAACAACAGACAATTTCATAAGATGAACAACAGGGACTCAGATCATTATTATTGCCTTATCATATTAAACAAAAAATAAAATGCATATTAGATTCGATAACATACCAATGAATATGTCTATGTCTATTCCAGAGAATCCTTAAAATATGAAATTCGAAATATAAATCTTGCTTACAGACAATTCCTCCTCAGTTTCTCTAGCTACAATATTGTTAGCCAACAAAATATGTAATGATAAATAAATTAAATATCCTCTAGTATTGTACTATACATACATACGCAATTTATTTTACCAACATTCGCATACAAATTTCACATTACCCTAAGAGTCACTGTATAAACAATTTTCGACAAAATAACATTACTGCCTGTTGTATATTACTACGTATGAACTGGAGTACCCAATCATCCACAAAGATCGTTTACACTTTTACCTCAACACAAACTTGACATCAACATCAACATCACTCCAGCTGCATCGTATTCCCATAGCTCAACTCTACAGCCTACACTCTGATCTGAGGGCGGAGGAGTTACGTATTTATAATATTAACGTACCACCACTTAAGTTAACATTAAATACACAAAATTATAGCAATACAGATATAAGCTAGATCTAACAACATATACAATTGTATCAACTTAACTTAAACCGAAGAACAACAATATTAAACCAAATACATGTTGGACAACACATTTTGTATCACAATCATGTGTCTCAACATAAACCAAAACAACACAACATGCATTGTACACATTCATCTGTAACTTGAAGCATCATGCACAGTAGACCAATAATTTAGTCTTGTTCTCTAAAATTCTCTCGTGATAACAATATGTAAAGCGTTGATTTCGCTTAGCAACGAGAAATACTGTTCTTAGATTTATGTGTAACAACAGACGCTTTATTTTTCGACATAATCATGTAAAATATAATTTGAAAGAGATCAGTTTGTATTTGACCATCAAACATGATGTATTAGCCATTCTTTGGAAATAAAATTTGAATATCAAACATCGAGTTGGTTTAAATTTTTAGTATACATAACTCGCGCGCACGTGTGTTGTTCGGTTAAGTTTTCGCGCGTGCTCTCTTTTTTCACGTCTAAGTGAAACTGGCTGAGAGTACGCCGCTGCGTTGTGATGATCGCTATGTTCTTTGATCGTTGGTGAACAATATGTCCAGGGAAAAAAAATTAAATTGTTGCGGACGCGCCTTTCTCGGCTGCTACTATACATATACTTATATGTAAATAGTAGATAATCTACAACCGCAGGTAATTCGGGCGTCCGCAAATTTCTGTGGACACCAAATAGGAAAATTAGCACGTGTACACTCTTTTAAAGTATATTATGTATACGAGTACATACCTTTTTCTGTAATTTTCTTATTGAGAGATGGTTTAGGATACTAATAATTTTCACAGTTTTGTTTCTCAGCGACTAATTAGGATAGCGTGGTAGGGAAACTATATAAGTAGGTTTATGGAGTAGTATATGTCCTTTAAATATATCGCTGGATCGTGAAAAATAATAAAAATTAGATGGATGCAGTGGATGCAAAAAAAAGATAAAAAAAACGCTTACCGCAGATATATTCATCGGAAATATATATGAAGTTTACTTCTTGTAGAAAAATGTGTGGGGATTTTAGCACCCTACTACGGTCACTATCAGCACGCAAAAGAACGAACTTACAATTCTGAATTGCAAGGTAAGTGGTTTCTGAGCAGGTTTCTATAGTTCAGTGGCACTTATAATGTAACCAAGTTTGAACTGCGGTAATGGGGAATCAATAAGGGTATGTTCGCTAAATGTCCGGTTGGTGTCTGGACTATGGGGTTGTCAGTTAGATTTAAATCTGAGCGAAAATCATTTAGTGCAGTAGGTTTAAGGTGTACGCTACAAGTTGTTGTACTACCTCTCTGATATTTACTGATGGTGATGGTATGTGGCAGACTCCAGCAAGATCGATCTATGTCTAGTTGGTTGAGAACTGCTATATATAGATAAGTTATTCCGTCACCGCGTTGTAGCTCTGGAGTGGATCGGACTCTTCTGACAATATGCTGCTTAAGTCGGATTAATTCAAATTTTGACATGACTGTTATAAAATGATTGCGGATTATTTCGATTCTGTGCAGTTCTTTGCAATTGAAAGTACCTAAGGTAGTTTGTCTATTTCAAAGCATTTTACCGATTTACTACTTTCGCTCCCAAGACTTTTTCCTAATTTTAACTCATCAATAGATTGATGGCAGAAATAGAGGAAGTTCTTATCAGCGCTTTTTTCCAAACTTCTTATTACACCCCCAAAAGTCAGACTTTCCTAATAAGAAAAGCAGAATTCCAAATTCCACAATTACTTTATGTTTTTTATTTTATTTATTACTAGCGGACTCGGCGCACTTTGTCTCGCCCCAATTTAACGTTTTCAGATAAACTCCAGAGTGATAATAAAATTTATTTGAATTGAATCAGAGTCAGTAGAGAGCGATATGATAAACAATGTCTCTTTTTTTGATTGTTATCGCAAAAGACAATCGAACGGGAAACAGAATCCGCTTGGAGTGGAAGATCAGTTATGGAAAAATCAAAATTCGTGGGATAAGGACTTCCTCGCCGCTTGAATCAAATTGTTCATCAGTTTCTTGAAGGACATTTAGATTCAGCAACGTAATTGCAAATCGATTCCATCTTCAGCTGTAAATTAAGCAGCGGAGTTCCTGGCACATGAAGCGAGTTCAAGAATTCCGTCTCGTTAATGCGCCAACGTGCATTCTTCCCAAAAGATAATTTTGCATTCGCGCATCAATTTCGCTGTCGCTGAATTCTTGGTCATTGTGCACGTTGGCTTGTCAACCGTGAGAAGATTCGGAGCGGAATGTGCAGTTCGACCGCCTTCCAACAGTGTGGCAGCAATGCCAGAGGATGCAACAGCCAACGCAATCTCCGATCTTGACCGAAATGTTACCAGAATCAACGAAATGCCTGTTCCACCAGGAGCATTGGATGAATAAAATGAAAGTGAATACACACACAATATTTAGTTGAATATTAAATTCAATTGGTAGGCTTAGGAATATATTTTTTTATAAAATAGAAATGAATGACAGCCCTGCAAATCCTTTTTTATTTTTTCTTTAGAATAATACAGTAGAAATTTAATATGATGGTTAAGTATTCTTAAATTTTCTAATTTTTCGCGCAATTTTCTTAATTTTTTATTTCATAAGAACCTTCTGCTGACAGTAATAAACACAACAAAAAAAGAATTAACGAAATCGGTCTAGCCGTTCACGCGTGATGTCGTGACAACGGAAAACGGGTTTCATTTTTATATATATAGATTACAGATATGGAGATATGATATTGTTGCAAATTTCCCTCTATACAAAATAAAACAAAACGCGGTTGCAGCTTCGACTGCTTACCCGGCGGTCAAAAGTCAAGATCGAGAATGACCGGTTTGCGAAATACCGATGGCGAAGGCGAAAAAAACGAAAATCGTGTGCAACAAGCAGTGTGTTGGTCGCTGCCACTCAGCTGGGGTGGGTTCAAAATATTTAAATACAAAAACGATGTAATAGTGTGGGCGCCAAACAATCTTTGAAATGGATTGTTAAACCTTTTGTAGACAATGCCGATGATGATTGCTGTAGGGTGAAAGATAAATTAAAAGATAAGGTTTTTACGTTATAAAAGGTCAGTAAGAGCACGGCTTTTAATTTATTGACGAGGCCTAACTAAGCTTTGCGATGCGACCAGGAGGTCGTTATATGAAGAGAGAATAATTTGTCAAATGTGACAAATGGAATTTACGGTTTCGATGACGATTTTCTAGCCGATGGGAATTTGCTCGTTATCGCGTTGTCTGAACGGGTTAAATATATCTAACAACGGAAAGGGTCGCGCGTCCCGTTATTTTCCGGGAATTTCACATAAGGAAAGCCAACGGAAATATGGCCACTTCTACTAACTGCCTAAATAACGTTCACGTTTATATAACTCTACTTATCTGTTCTGGATTCCTCTTCTTTCTTCTCCACTCCTCTGCCGTCCTGGCGTTTCTATTTCCTTCACCTAGTCCTGACACTTTCTCCCACTCTCCTTCCTTTTCCTTTTTATATATTTCCACACACTTTCTGTGTCCGTACTTCGAACTTTAATCAATTTTCTTAAATTCCTAGAACTTCTCGATTTAAAAACTCTTAACTGGAAACGCAGGCCAACCAAGAAGTGATTATTTTTTTCCCACAATTTTGGTTGTGCCTCCACGAACCTTACATACATACATGCATTCGACCAATCACTCGCAACGGGGATAATAAACATAGTCTTTGAGCACCTACGTGAAGTTGGCCCGCACTTTTTCTAGAATGAAAAACGTGGAATGCAGTTCGATAGACATTCGTTTGTAGTTGTTTGTAGTGAATTTTTTTTCGTTTGTAGTTTTACCGTTAAAAAGTTAGGACCATTAGAAAAAAATTTCCGCCCGCACTTCTGAGCTTTTGAAATAAAATCTAGCCAGTTGCAATCGAAATCGTTTGTAGTTGTTTGTAGTGAAATTCTTTTTTCCCAAAAATGTCTCATTTCGGAGATATTATGACATTTGTGTTTGCACCTATAACTATGAAATTCCAACAGTGAGAAATTATTTAAGACCATTAATGCATAAAGCATATCCCAACTTAAATAACTGCATTCAAAATATCAAAATCCACCCAACCGTAACTTAATAAAACGCAATCAAAGTCAAAAAGTGCATATTTTTTAAGTTGCGCCCATATATCAATTTCCCAACAACTACAAACAACGGTAAACACATTTTCGCAAACCAGTCAACCGTGTCCATCCATATGAGTCACTATTTGTCAATTAGCGACAACAACCAATGAATAAAGCCCGATTTTATCCAACAAATTTTTCTATTCCTTTAAAGAACATTAAAAAACAACCCCTTTCGAACAAATTATATATATAATACAATTCAAATTTTATGATTTTATCACAAAGAAAAGGATTTAGATGCAACTTAAGCAAACAGTAGCTCGTCATATAAACTCACATGAATATTTCGATTACTAAGCAACTTAAAATAGTGAAATCTATTTTTTTCTAATGCTTTCTATTAGATCTTTCTAATGGAATAGAAAAAAGTGAGATTTTATCAATAGATAATGATTTATTCGAAATTTAAGAAAACGGTTGAAATCGTCCGCGCAACCCGATTTAAGGGGACGGATATTTCAAATGCTAGACAACTACAAACGATAAAGACCAGTTATTTGTTAGAAGGCATGTATGCTCTATCTAATGAAACCAAAAATATTAAATTTGTATCAATAGAAAAGAATTTATATGCAATTTAAGCAGACGAAATTAAACTGCGTTATCTCCGAAACCGGTCAAAGTCAAGGGATGAAATCTTCTATTTTTGATAGTAATCCACTTCACCAATCGAATAAATCATAAATTGTATCCATCAGCCTAACGGTTTATGATTTATATGAAATTTAAGCAAACTTGAAACTTAATTTTTTTTGTGAAGTTGGCCCGCACTTTTTCTAGAATGAAAAACGTGAAATGCAGTTCGATAGGCATTCGTTCGTAGAGGTTTGTAGTGAAATTTTTTTCGTTTGTAGTTAAACCGTTATAAAGTTAGAACCATTTAAAAAAAAATGTCCACAATTCCTTAAAACCGCGTTATCTCTGAAACCGTACCAAGTAAAGCGATAAACTGTTTTATTTTCAAAAGTGTTTCACTTCACTGATCTAATAACACATAAACTGTATCTATTGACCTAACGGTTTATGATTTATAAGAGATTTAAGCGAAATTTTACCTTCCAACTTTCAGTGTCCATAACTCAAAAACCGTTTAACTACAAACGATGAAATTTTGAATTTATATTTTATGCACCTTTTCTTATCTGCTGCATAAAATAGAAGACTGCAAACACTACAGGTCATATTTTATTTCAAATTTAAGGGAAGCCTAAAATGACCTTGACTGCCCATTTTTTAAGCGGTTCCATATTTCCATTGCTAACAAACTCTGGAAGTTGAAATATGTTTTTTTCCAATGAAACTACCCATCCCTTTCTAATAAAGTCAACAAAAATCATTTTCCACTAACGATTAAGGATTTTTCGCTTTGTATTAGAAAAGTGCTTTTGAACTTTAAGTCCCAATAGTATGGTTAGTCGAACAGCTTCCCTTAAATTGCAAATAAAAAGTGTCCAGTAGAGCGGATTGTCTTTTAATTGATAGCATCGCTTAAAGATAAAGCATAGATTAGAAATGTGTAATTTCATCGTTTGTAGTTAAACAGTTTTTGAGTTATCGGGGTGCTTAAATAGGCTTCCAAACCGAATTTATCGAAAATTAAATCGTGTAAAAAACTTAAACCGTTAGTTGAAAATGATTTTTGTTGACTTTATTAGAAAGGGATGGGTAGTTTCATTGGAAAAAAACATATTTCAACTTCCAGAGTTTGTTAGCAATGGAAATATGGAACCGCTTAAAAAATGGGCAGTCAAGGTCATTTTAGGCTTCCCTTAAATTTGAAATAAAATATGACCTGTAGTGTTTGCAGTCTTCTATTTTATGCAGCAGATAAGAAAAGGTGCATAAAATATAAATTCAAAATTTCATCGTTTGTAGTTAAACGGTTTTTGAGTTATGGACACTGAAAGTTGGAAGGTAAAATTTCGCTTAAATCTCTTATAAATCATAAACCGTTAGGTCAATAGATACAGTTTATGTGTTATTAGATAAGTGAAGTGAAACACTTTTGAAAATAAAACAGTTTATCGCTTTACTTGGTACGGTTTCAGAGATAACGCGGTTTTAAGGAATTGTGGACATTTTTTTTAAATGGTTCTAACTTTATAACGGTTTAACTACAAACGAAAAAAATTTCACTACAAACCTCTACGAACGAATGCCTATCGAACTGCATTTCACGTTTTTCATTCTAGAAAAAGTGCGGGCCAACTTCACAAAAAAAATTAAGTTTCAAGTTTGCTTAAATTTCATATAAATCATAAACCGTTAGGCTGATGGATACAATTTATGATTTATTCGATTGGTGAAGTGGATTACTATCAAAAATAGAAGATTTCATCCCTTGACTTTGACCGGTTTCGGAGATAACGCAGTTTAATTTCGTCTGCTTAAATTGCATATAAATTCTTTTCTATTGATACAAATTTAATATTTTTGGTTTCATTAGATAGAGCATACATGCCTTCTAACAAATAACTGGTCTTTATCGTTTGTAGTTGTCTAGCATTTGAAATATCCGTCCCCTTAAATCGGGTTGCGCGGACGATTTCAACCGTTTTCTTAAATTTCGAATAAATCATTATCTATTGATAAAATCTCACTTTTTTCTATTCCATTAGAAAGATCTAATAGAAAGCATTAGAAAAAAATAGATTTCACTATTTTAAGTTGCTTAGTAATCGAAATATTCATGTGAGTTTATATGACGAGCTACTGTTTGCTTAAGTTGCATCTAAATCCTTTTCTTTGTGATAAAATCATAAAATTTGAATTGTATTAGATAGCCAGATGTACAGACTTAGCGAACATTATGTTTTTGTTGCTATAATTTGTTCGAAAGGGGTTGTTTTTTAATGTTCTTTAAAGGAATAGAAAAATTTGTTGGATAAAATCGGGCTTTATTCATTGGTTGTTGTCGCTAATTGACAAATAGTGACTCATATGGATGGACACGGTTGACTGGTTTGCGAAAATGTGTTTACCGTTGTTTGTAGTTGTTGGGAAATTGATATATGGGCGCAACTTAAAAAATATGCACTTTTTGACTTTGATTGCGTTTTATTAAGTTACGGTTGGGTGGATTTTGATATTTTGAATGCAGTTATTTAAGTTGGGATATGCTTTATGCATTAATGGTCTTAAATAATTTCTCACTGTTGGAATTTCATAGTTATAGGTGCAAACACAAATGTCATAATATCTCCGAAATGAGACATTTTTGGGAAAAAAGAATTTCACTACAAACAACTACAAACGATTTCGATTGCAACTGGCTAGATTTTATTTCAAAAGCTCAGAAGTGCGGGCGGAAATTTTTTTCTAATGGTCCTAACTTTTTAACGGTAAAACTACAAACGAAAAAAAATTCACTACAAACAACTACAAACGAATGTCTATCGAACTGCATTCCACGTTTTTCATTCTAGAAAAAGTGCGGGCCAACTTCACGTAGGTTCTTTGAGCGTTCACAGCTTTTTCGCCATGGTACACGACCGTTAATGATCACTAATGCCAATGTCTACCCTCATTCACTCCACTCATATCCGAATTCGCCAGGTCGCCGGGAAATTTCCGGTGCCTAACGTTTCGATGGACGATTTCAGAACAATTCTTGTTACTTTGTTACTTGATTCGACAGTATTTATTTCCTATTATTTTTAATATTACTTCCCCAACAATGCAAGCTATTTAATAAAAGTGAGCGGTGGGAGAGTTCATGGAGACGCTAGCTTGGGGATTGCAGAATTTACTTATTATTCGCTCTTTGGTAGTGCAGCTGGAAAACAACGAAGAGTAACCTAAGCAACATTTTAAGACCAAGATTGAGTCCAATCATTAAGTTTACGTGGTTAAATAAAAGCAAGGGACATTTTTTGCGGTTTCGTTTTTCGTATCTCCACAAGGGTAGCCTTAAATGCAAAAATGTGCGGCGTAGATTACAATAAATAGAAATTCTTCATGTTTTTGGCAATCTACATTTCTGTGGCCACAAGGAAAAACCGCTTAAGTCGACTTTAGATAATAAATTTATTTCTTTTTTAGTTTGGTTTTTTTTCCTTAATCCAAACTAAAAAAAGGGTCCTAGGGTGTTACGTTTTCTTGAAATTGTTGCCACTTATTTAAGATAGAAAGCTGAACAAAATTACAAAATAGATGTGAGTACGCTGAGTCTAATAACATCAAAATCTCAATTTTGTCTAAAGTCGACTTTAGCGGTTATGGTTCGTGGCCACAGATTTATCTAACGAAGGCATTTTATTTTTTGCTGCTTTTTCAACAAAAATAAACAAAAAATTTAGTATCAAATGTTTCAGAATTATGAAAGACTGATTAACATATTTTCATCCGAGGACGAAAACTGGTTACTACCTTAATAGGTGCTCTGAAGCTTAAATAACATAAATAAATAAGCAGGCCTATAGACTATGCTTTCTAAAAGCGCGTTTTAATATTTAGAGACTGAGGGGTGGGTCGCACATACCACATTATTTTTTTTTATGGGATTCTGGCTAGTCCACCAGTTTGAACTTTATTATTCTAATTATCTATTTTATGAATTAGCTTAGTCCAATGGTGGCTAAGTGTGATGACCTTTCGAAGCAAATATAGTCAAAGTTCCTTTCCAGATCCTTATTTCCCGCTAAACAACCAAATATGTCATCTTGACTTATCCTCTATTGAAACGTGACCAGAAATAAGCCGGTTGTTTACCAGCGCGCAAACAAAACTTCCTTTATACAAAGACCACTTGCGCTTACTTCTTAGAAAAGAAGTGAATGTGCGCTCTAACGCCTCTAACAAAGTCAGCTACAAAATTCTAAATTAAATCCCTGATGTCAGAAAGGGTTTTAAAAACCATTTGCACTCGTTCACTTCTTCATTTAACTTTCCTTCGTCGGTTTAACTGCTGTTTCGAGAATATTCGGTAAGAGGCGGCTCATCCCCTGACTACCCACACTCAACTCCATAGGAGTAAACATCATATACAGTACGTACTCTGAGCCAAGCGATTTCAGTTCAAATAAACTTAAACTCCCTCAAAACCCTCAAGGAGCACTAAATGCCATTTCATGCAGGAACACCATCCATCACAATGATGCTCATCTTTGACTTATATATAGAAAAAAAAATGCCAAAAATCGTTTGATCAGTATCAAGCTCCACTATACATGCAGAGATGCTATTTCCGACTTGTTGGGAAAATTCAATGCACATTCTAGGAAATTCTTAGCTACACACTGACATGTCTGGAAATATGGATTTCTAGTATGCACTCCTCCGTGCGCCCAGCATCAGGAAGAAGCACTAAAAATAAATAATTCCTTCGCTTACACGTTTCCATGCACGCCATAGCTCTTCTCGGATGACTCCGGCATCAACATGGGAATAATGCCAGAAAATGTTTGTTTGTCAAATTGCGATGCACTTATTCGGAATTTCATATGCTTTGGCTTTGAAGTTGCAAGTCAAAGTTGGACGGCTTATGTCAAGCATAGAGAGATGTTCGTAAGTCTGATAAGATAGATTTGTCCCTTTCCCCTTACCCTCCAATGCTCTTAGTTTGGCAGTGGTGATCTTTGTATTTTAACCACAACAATTGCGAGTGTTTCGGCTTTAAACATTTCACCAACAATGTCTTCGGTCGTTGGTGTCATGGCTTAATTTTTGCTGAGTGTTCCCTTGTCGTCTTGAGACTGGGTGAGCACTTGAGCAGTGGCAAAAGATATTTTCAGCGTTTTCGACAGCGGACCTAGACAATTAGAGCTGCTTGGATATTCCTCGGCAGAAAGGCAAAGTCGAAAATGATTTTCATATTTTCTTTTTTAATTGTTTGTTTGTTTAATTTGCCTAGCATTTGTATGAAGGCCAACATACCTTGCCTTCCTATATAAGAAGCTTTACTAGGTACTTAAAACTTACAGCACAATTGGAGCCTGTTTGGGATGGATTGAGAACGCCTTAAAAACTGTCTGTTATATTATATGGTCAAGATTTTTATTAGGAAATTTTCTCTTGTTAAAGTCTTGGAATAGGGACGACGCTGGGTGTTTTCTTGGCATCCTCGCCTGCTTGTCGTCGTCCTTCAGTCATTGTTCGCGTCATGGAATTGTGCGAATTTTTCTTCTACATTGCTACGTGATTAGAGTTCTTCGATGGAAGTGGAGTGTTCGCTTTGTGCGAACTTTTGTTAAGTAAAATACTTGGCATTGGCATAGAAAAAGAACTTGGGAACAAGAGAAGAACATTGAAATAAGATGCACGTTTCTTCGGAATTATTAATAAATAGAAAGCATGCAAACAAGATGTTTGTCTGTCGTCGTTTTGATCGTTATTTTTATGGTCATATTCAATATTTTTATAGCGCCCTTCAGGAAACGTGTCTTTCGTGTAGGAAGGACTTTAAGTGCTGGTTTAAGGACTCGTTGCAAATTGTAAAGTGTACTTTAGCAGAGTGTTCTATTGAAGTGTTTTCCAACGAATAGGAAAGCGTTGGCGCGGTTAATTGCCACACGAACGAGTACAATATTGGCGGATTTAAAGTGTGTTGAGATAATTGACAGTGGTAGCCACGCTTTGGATAAATTCTGGCAATACAATTATTGAAGCCGGATACGACCTGAATGTCAGGATACGCGGGTAGTTGATTGAACCTTCTTCTGATATAAGCTTTCGAGTTTCATGCTACTGTTTTAAGAATGATGTCAACAAAGTTGTGTCACCTTGTCTTAAGGCCTTTTCGCTGTAACAGGCTTCTGTAGTGTTCATTTCGAACTTGACAAACTATACTACCATCTTGCACAGATAAACAAGTATGACAGCGACAGCGCTGCCGAAACTTTGATATGTCCCATATGTACCAGTGGCGTTGCGTGAATTATTTAAATGTGTGTGCAATTCTTGAAAATTATATATTTTTAAAAACAATTGATAGTTTTTAAAAATATGTAATTTTGCAATTGCAATTGTGTCAATCGTGCGTTCGATGAGTGATTTTTTTTCGTCAGATCAGGGTGTGCAATGCACACCTTGCACACCCTGACGAGACGCCACTGATGTTTACCGATCTAAAATTCGATTGTTTTATATGAACCGATGGCCGATGAGGTTACTAATGACTTTAGACATCCTGGATTTTAAATGGACGAGCTTCGGTAGTTTCACTGGTTCAGTAATCTTAGCATTTTACTTTTATTTGCTTAGATAGTAAGATACAGATCTTCAGAAAAGTCGATAGAAGGGGTTACCATTAAGTTAGAAGAGGTCTATCGAATGAACTTTATACTTTGTGTTCAAGAGGACTCATTCCATTTTACAAGAGGTAGGCTTCTAGTCAATCTCGAGTATATCGAAAAGGCGCTGATGCTTATGGCAAATATTATACAGAAAAAATTGATTCCAGTAGTAGGCATTGAACAGGTAGGATGTTCAATAATGGTTAAGCTCTTTGTAGCCTTACCCTAGAATAGTCACTGAGCCATCTTGTAAGCTAGTGCACCAATGCTCAGGTTGCAATGATTCAACGAACCTCACTGCCCGAGGCAGTTGTCCTCTGAAGGATACCTCATGTCACACAGACTGTTGAAGAGTGGTGAAATAAGAACTATCAACCGTCTTGCCGCGGTGCAATATTTACAATCGAAATCTACATAATCTATGTTTCGCATATTGTCCTTCAGATGGGCTAGTGATCTCAAACATTTTTGAACTGTGTTATACCAACCGAAAATGGGTTTAATTCAAATTTTTCAAATGACAGCTCTCTCTTTTAATAAAAGCAAAGTGAATGGGTTTAAAAAAAAATAACAGATTGTCTTCTTTTAAGAGCAACAATTATTTCGGTCGTTTCGGTTGTAAATCCTTTAATGGAGAATGAGATGACAATTACTGCGCATTTCCTCGATAGGTATCTTTTTAGAAGACTCTTAACCAATGAGCGTTTATATTGGTAGGACCGTAGACCCTTAAAGCTTTGTCTTATTTATCTAAATCGATTTCTTAGGAATTTGTGTGTATCTCTGAACCATAATACCTTTCTGAGAAAATTAGAGGAATATTTTACCTACTTAATTTCTTAGGTGGAACTACAGTTCGGTGTGAAGCTGGGCCTCAACCAATATCCCTCTTCAGTTAGCGCGTGTTTAGATTTCTGCCTCCAGTAGCCCTTTCTTTTGCGCGCCCTACATAACGCGAAGTCTTCCTCTGATTCGTTATACCTTCCGGATTGGCATCGAAGACTTTAAGGGCCTGAGTGTTGGTGTCTATTCGGTCTACATATCTTAGCCATTTTGGACGACTGCTTTCTAACCACATCGATGTCACTAACCAGCAAGGAGAGTTCGCTGTCAAGTCTGCTCCTCCACAGCCCGTCAAAGACATCACTCGAAGAATTTTGCATTCGAAACGACCAAGGAGATCTCCATCCGTCTTCTTTTAGCACGTGCATGATTCTGCCCCATAAAGCAGAACTGGGATATGAGGGTCTTAAATTGAGTCTCCCTAGTTTCCGGAAAAGACATTAGTCATCAATTGCCTTCTTAAGCGAAGGTTTCAGCGATTGGAAAGTGTACCTTTTCACTTCTTGCAAAGTGTAGCCGGGGTAGAGAAAGTCTGTTCGATTTGTCGATATTTTATGTCCCTTCTTGTTGACAGCATATATTTTGTTTTGCCCTCCTTTACAACTCAGCCCATTTCTGCTGCTCCTGTACTGACACTTGCAAACGGACCAGTGACAGCTCGCTATGTTCTGCAAATGATGTCGGTGTCATGGGCGTTATGCAAGTAGTTGCACAGACTCTTGGAAAAGTTTTGAGTTATTCCTATAACCACTTTGAATCCCCGTAGCTTTCGGAATATTTATATACAGTACACCAAGAATCTTAACAATGCGGTTTCTTAGAATTTCTGATATACGAAATCGCGCGACCAGCTTTTTATCCACCCCTATCATCGTTATATAAGAAATAATTAACATCTCAAATATGAGAACAATATCTTACACTTACCAAGTATATAAACGGAAAAGATTAAAATGAACGCAAACCAGCTGTTAGGAAAAGTAATTACGACACCAACAAGCACAACAAGACATTCTTCATTATCCGCCATAAAGCCCGGTAATGACTTTATTACCCAGCTCAATTAATTATATTATGCTACTGGAAATTCCTAGAATAATTTTCATCTTCACCCTCGAAGGTAAAACCTTTTTCAATCACCTTGTACAAAAAAAAAAGAAACATTTTCTGTTGAATTTTGATAAAAAGTCCACAGGAATCCGGTTTATATACCCCATTAGCCATGGACGAACAAAGGGATGTCGTCATTTTGTGTGTCTTTGTTTGAAAATCAATCGGTAATTGAACTTCATCGGATGCACGTTCAACTATATGCACAGGTAATTGAATCTTTACATTTTTGCTTACTAAGAGGGGTATCTATGTTTTCAATGCTACCTATGTATAGGTCTAATCTCTAATGTGACCTTCAGGGGTAAGTCAAGAAAAGCATTTCGCAATAGTTGGCGAAAATATTGGTGTTGATAAACACCGATACATAAGATGCAGATGTTTCAAGTCTATCGGAATTGGTTAAGAAAGGAGGATTCCCCATGATGTCGGCATATTCAAGCAGGGACTAGATAACGTGTTATATATTTGTGGATCTCTTAAGGCCCTCTACATTTTATAAAATTATCAACTGAGTTAAGGTTCGCGACAGTAGTAGTGGTGACAGTACCTAGTTATATTCTACGACTATATCTGTGGTCACAAGGCATAACCGCCTAAGTCTGTTTTGCTCTTTTTTCAGGAGAGCAGTTTTAAGTTTGACTCGTAAGTGCAAACACTCAGTTAGGCGGTTAGGTTTTCAGGGCATAACTTCCAAAGTAACTAAGCTACAGATCTTAAAAAAATAATGAAGATAGAGCAGAAAAATGCTTTTAAAATACCATTAAAAGCTCTATTTCGTCATAACTCGACTTAGGCGGTTATGCCTTGTGACCACAGATATGCAACTTATACTACTTAAAGTAACCTGATACGTGCCACAAAAATCTATAGGTAATATTAAGAAGACTATCCAAATCTCGGCACTCTTCATATGCTGTTACAACCTACAAGATTTTTGATTACAGGGAAAAGCGTAGCAGAAGTTTCTGATCGTCCATGTTCTTGATTTTGAGTAGAATAGATTCGTGAGATGCTGGTTTTAGGTGTCTAGAATTGGAAGCAGGGTTTAGGATATACCGATATTGTTACAAAGATATATTCTGTCAGAAGGTTAATGTTTAATATGGTTTTAATAAAAAAAATTAGGTAATAAAGGGTGTCCCATAATTCACTCAAAATGTAATTTTGATAGAAAATACAGATTTTTAATTAGAAGGCGACATTTTTTATTGATTTATAGAGTAGGTACCTACACAAACTTACACCATTAGGAAATGACTTATGAAGTAATTGAATTGTTTCTCTAATTGTCTGGCATGTGGCACCGTTTTGTTGAAGCCATATGTTGGTTACATCCATATCTTGTAACTCAGACACTAAAAACAGGGTTATCATGACACTATTACGAAGACCATTAATTGTTACTGATGCCTGACGAGCCCCATTTTCGAACAAGAATGGTCCGATAATGCCTTCAGCCCAAAATCCGCACGAAACACCCGCGCTTTGTGGATGCATTTGTTTCTCAACAATTACTCGTGGGTTTTCTGAACCCCAAATGCGACAATTTTGACGATTAACAAAGCCATCAATAGAATCAGTGAAGATGATTTTATCCGAAACGTTGCGGACTTAGTGGAGACACCTTCAGTATTTTTAAAATATTGCTAATAAGCTAGGTTTTGCACAGACACTATACTACGATAAAAATAAATTCTCCCAAAATAAACCTTTGGATTGGATTGCGTTATGAAAACTTTTTAAATTAATGAACATAATTATCTACTGCGCTGTATTAAGATTATAATATTATAAACATTTGGTTTTTAAATTAAATTTCTTAATGAAATTCAACTACATACAACACAGTTCAATTTAACATCCACATTTAGCGAGAGAAGTTTCACATCTGGCTTGTGGTCACAAGCACGCTCTCTGTTTTTTTTTCTTTGGTATCACTGTACCTACTACTAATTGGCGCAACATTCAAATTATTCGTGAATTAAGGGACACCCTTTATTTGCTAAAAGGGAGTTATTCGCATTTGTAATTGCATATTTATTGCCAGTGCGGCATAGAATTTAAAAAAAATATATACCTAGGTACCATTTTTTGAGATGTGTTAGAAATGGCAAAGTTATTTTTCAGTTATGCATATTTTTCCAAAAATTTATGTCAAACGTTGTAAAGCAGTAACAAATTATGCAATGTTTTATTCGAATTATACGCTTGCTCAGCTATTTAGCTGAAAACTGAGTATACCTAATTTATATCTCAGGATGTAAGCATTACTTGTTTTAAAAGTTTTATCCAAATCGAAAATGGCGTTTTCGAGATATGAACAGTTCTTAAAAACAGCGTTCCTGGTAATTCGAATTAGAAATAGGACGTAGTCATATTTAGAACATAAATTTAACTCCATGTTTGCATTTTGGTCAAAATCGTTTTTGCCCTTTTCATTTAGGGAATCTATAAAAAACCAAATTCCCAAAATATGACTTTTATTCAAAAATCTATTGTACGTAATTTTGAGAAAAAACTGAGTTTGCTATCATGCTTAAAAAATTAATAAATATTTTGGCGCGACAGATCTGTGGGACCAAAGGCCTAGCTTCATTCGTTTTGTGTGAGTTTTCATTTTTGGGACGAATGGAAGGGATTTACAATTTTACGCCGAGTCCAAACGGTTAGTTGAGAAGCTCTTTCATGACAGTTTTACTCTCGGATGTTTGTCAGACGTTTGCGAGAGGTGGCGCAGTGGTTCTTTCTTTAAAATCTCGAGCTCGAAATATTGTACGAATACAATATCTTTCTCTTACTACAAGAAAGTTAAAAAACAAACAATAACAACTCGTTTCGGTTTGGGATTTATAAAATGCCAAAAGGAGTTTGCTGTCTTTTTTGAAGAGGAAACCTCTGCAAGCATTTCTATTTTCAAATAATGTCAGTGTTTAAAATTGAGTCGGCTAATTTTTCCACCAAATTGAATTTGCATACAAATGAGTACGTCGTGGTTTCGGTAATCCGGCACACACAATTCGCTGCAGTCCCATCGGACAATTAATTCATTACGAATTGACACAACCACAATCTAAATAGAGCCACTATTTAAATGTTAGGTTACCAGTTGTCAAGTGGTAAAACCAAAATTCAATGATTCAATCATGTCAGGTCACGCACCGTTCAGAGAACTCTATCAATGTTTTGCTGCCTTAATTTGGCACAACAACAGAGCCCAAGGGTTTGCGGTATAACAACAAAATTCCAAAAATCTGAATCTGTGCATAATGTCAATGGTGGCATAACTACAGCAGAGGGCCATGTGGTGCCAAGCATGTCAAATAGTTTGATGTGGGGCTGGCGCAAAGCTATACGCATTGCCGTACCCGGCGCTGTTCAATTATTGCACAATTCCATTTTGGCATTAAAATACTGACATTTTTGTTTTAATGCTTAAAATTAGTATGCATTTGTTTTTTTAGCGAAATTGTTTGCATACGACGAATTGCAAATATTGACTGACATTAAATGGGTTGAAGCGTAGTTATACAGCAGGCCAGTTGTTGGAAATTCTGTAAACAGATGTAAACAATGTGATTAAAAGGTGTTTTTCCTATTAATTTTAAATTGTTTTGTCAATTAGTTTTATTCGAAAGCAGAAAACTGGGTTTTTCATTTAATAATAGAAATATTTGTCGTATTTGCGTAATGTTTACACTGATTGGTCGTTATGTTTTCAACGATATTGTTTTACTTTGATCTACATAATTTTCTGTTAAATATTTAAGAATGCTTCGATTTTAATGACTCAATTCATAATTCACATTTCAATCTACTGCCACTGGCTTCGAATATCCCATACATATACGTACGAGAGATTTGCGACTCGATCCAATCATCTTATCATTGGGCAAGCTCAGAGGTTATTTAAGCTTTGAGAACACTCGAAGGATATAGACCGCTGCTGTATTCGAGGAAGTAGCTGCTGAACGTATCTAACTCTCGGTGTGTGGGAATAAATTTACGGGAAATAACGAAACATTACATGCTACTCATCCACAATATATCTTGTACTGCGTAGCGTAGGGATAAAAAGCCGTTTGTCGATTTTAGGTATAATTCTATGCATCCATCTTCCGTTTTTACAGTCATAGATATGTCATTTCTGCTGACTAGCTACCATTTGCGATAGAGTGTTACTTCGTGTTGTCATAGCTGTTGCTGCCGTTGCTCCGCAGTATCTTTTCTCCGATTTTCTTGCAAGGAGGCCAATTAGAAGCATGCCAGCTACTATGCAGACTTCATCATTGGATGTTAAAGTATAGGATCTAGTTACTTTTTAACCGCTGATGCGGTTTGTCACTTCAGTTTTCTTTCTAGGTATACCTATGAATCTTCATTCCTCCCGAACATATCGGGGACCCAAACAACAATACCCTCTTTTTTAGTTGCTCAAATTTTTTAGTCCAGTTAGCCACACCACGTTTGTTGAGGTCGTTCTTTTGTTGTGCGCGACACCTAACCTAAGATCTTCCTCCTCGTCCCTCAAAGACTCTCCGGGCTGGTGCGTTCCGATTTCAATCGCAGCTTTTTGACCACCGTCAACCTCGGGATCTCTAGTTACCCTTCGAGTAAGGACTAGATAGATCCTGGTTTTTGCGTTTGACCGATTGTCAAACGGGTGCGAATTATGCGACGAACTGCGAACTGTGCTACGAACTTAGAACAGAACCTTGTCTATTTTCATTTTACGACGAAATTAGTGGTTTAGTGGATGCGACGACGAAAGTGAATTATAAATTCAAAGACGAGAATTTCTGAATCGGGCTTTAGAATATTTTTTAACCCGAGATATAACTTGGTTTTTACAAAATAGTCAAAAGACCGGATATATGTAAGGAAAATTCTGTTTATACAGACCTAACTCATTAATGGCTTATCGGATTGAAAAAAAAATAAGTAGGTGAATTTAGTAAATTTTCTCCTGAATCATTTAAGATATAAAATATCCTCCTGCGTTGTCCTGAAGCTGAGCAATGTTCAAAACAATTATTCAAAACATCGCCCACAATTTTCTTTCAGTGGATACCACTGTCAGTAGTTATGCAGCAGTGAGTATCGTTGCAGTTGTGTGTGTGTGATTATTATGTAGATACGCACTCTAACGTGATCATATGTTTTGCACTTCAATGTGCAGTCGTCTCTTTTCAGCGTATGCATTCAGGTTGAATACGTTTTCAGGTGCCGTTCATTGGGAAAAGTTTAGAAATGGGCTGGGGTGGGGTTCGTGCGTCAATGTCAAGTTGTTTCATTCGTGTTGCTTCTTTTCGCCGACATTTGAGGTGGGTAAGAGGGAACAAATCACAGAACTTTGCGTAAATCTTTTTTGTGTAGACTTTAGAGTAGGAACTAAAATTATGTTTTTATTTTCGTTGTTTTTGCTTTATATTGCCTTTAGAAAGGTCCAAGGAGGGGACATATTTATAAAAAAACGGCGGCTGAAGCAAGGTGAGCACGTGTCAGCTAGTACAAAAATATGGTGAATGGTATAATTAAGGCGCCAGATTCAAATAAGCAAATTCCAATAATATTTATACAAATTCAAAGTAAAATGATTGAATGATGATGATGCGAACGATGACGATGATGATTATGATCGTCAAAAGAACTCTTTCTACAATGAATACCAAGTATGTTATCTCTAAGTTAGAATTCGTTGGTTTTCTGCAACATTTTGCGTGAGACGATGATTTGGTCGATTGTATTTGAGATAAGACCCCAGACCTTGATTGTCTTAGCCAAGGGACTTTCGCCTGTCGTTGCCACAGGTTGGCTCCATTTCAAATTAACTATTCTTATTCTTCTTATTAAACTTTAGTTGACTATTTTAGAATATAAAAAAAATGTTTATCGTATCCAAATATATCACAGATTGTAAGAAAAATGAGCATTGTTGATGTTTTTAGGTATACAACTAAATAGAGAATTTTTTTTTTTAATTTTTGGCAGGAAATACAGATTTTTCGTCGAAACCACTGTGATGCAATATAAAGCTGACCATCGTCCCTAAGATCCACACCAATAAATTCAGATGACTGACCCTGAGCCTTTTAATTTTTTTACTTAACAAAATTTTAACTATTTTTTTATTTTTGACTATTTTTGTTTTGTTTATAATTATGTAAAAAAAAAACACTGGCGCGTAACTAAATGCGGTCCTATTGCCCGAAAGCTGATAGACATTTCAACTGGTTGATCCCTTAAGCTTCCTTGTGTCTGTGAAGATTGATCACCTAAATGCAGAAGAGATTTACTTTTTGTGACACTTTTTGTGTCTTTTTACCATTATGATAAAAAAACAAAAAAAAACCTACGCTATAATTATCTCTTAAAGAAGGAAAATAATCCTAATAAATATGTTTTTAATTAAAAGAAAAAAACAGAGAGCGTGCTTTTGACCACACGCCAGATGTGAAACTTTTCTCGCTAAATGTGGATATTAAATTGAACTGTGTTGCATGTAGTTGAATTTCATTAAGAAATTTAATTTAAAAACCAAATCTTTATAATATTATAATCTTAATACAGCGCAGTAGATAATTATGTTCATTAATTTAAAAAGTTTTCATAACGCAATCCAATCCAAAGTTTTCTTTTTTGAGAGTTTTTGTTTACATTTTGTTTTCATATCGTCAACTGATTCAGTAGTCTAGTGTCTGTGTAAAACCTAGCGCTAGCATCTTCAGTTTACTTCAGCGTGCCCATACAAGTATTCACTTAGGGTCAATGTGGGTAATTGTAAACAAATTTATGATTTTAGAAAAATATTGACTTTAAATATTTTTTATTTTTTTATTAGAAGACCGTGAGAAAATCTAACAATAGCAATATAAAAGTATTGTATTTGTCAATTATAACTTGAAATAGTTATTATGTTAATATAAAAACTACAATGAATTTTAGTATGTTTACATTTACCCAACATTTTTTTTGTTTTTTCCTAAATCCGGGGGTAAAAGTAAACAAAGATTTCAGTATATATAAGAGATACTTAATATTCTGTTAGGGCAAATGAAAACAAATACGAATCCGAAGCGTGTGTTGTGAGGAAATTGCATAGAAGCAATGTTTACATTTACCCCAAAATCTAAATCTTGCAAAGGAAACGCCAACAAAAAGTTTTATTAAAATTGAGTAGGTATATTAGGAAAAGTTTACAACATAAAGGGGCAAGAAGTAGTTCAAACTACTAAACGAGAAAAGTGTTATTGGTCAGCACATTTCCTTGAGACAATTTTGTCAAACGTATAATTGACGCTTTTGCTTTGCTTTTGTCTTAAATGTATAATATGAGGAATAAATCCGTTAATAAACCAATGGTAAAACTGTGGTTCCTCCATCCAACCATTCTTTGAAGCTCCATACAAAGTGCCAGGATACGCTTCATTACTTGTCCATCGTGCTTGTATAGCAGCGCCTTTAAAAATAATTAAAGGGGGCAGAGCATAGCCATCTGCTGACACACATGCCAAAACAGTGGTTGACTCGCGACCAGAGCCACCAGTGAGCCTACTCAATGAAACTCCCTTTTGTCCAATTGCCCGAAGTTTATTTGGATCGCTACAAAAGCCGCTTTTTCATCGTTTAGTCCACACTCCATTACAACCTTCTTTAACTTATTGTAGAAATCATAAATAATTTCAGGCTTTCTAGCATCTTTCCGGCACTTTTGTAGAAGCTCTGGTTTCTTTAGGGATAATACTGGATTTCTCTTTATAAAGTTGCGGTACCATTCTTCACCGGGCTTTGAGTTATAAAACGGGGTCTTCAAGTTGTTACTAACAACGTATTGAGCTATTAGTTCTCGCAATTCTTCCTTATCGCAAGGATAACCACTTGAAGATCGTTGTAGGAGGCATTTAACGATTTCGCTCTCGACCTCTAATGGTAAAGCATTACCACGGCCCTGTCCAATTTTCTCCAAAGAGTTTCTTCTTCCGTTAATTCTGTTATATATAACGGACACTGGTACTCCATAAGCCTCTTGGGCTGCCCTAAAGGTCATGTTTTTATTTTGGACATCTGCCACTGCATGGACAACATCATCTACTGAATATGATGGCAGTGTTTTTTTCAAAATGTATTTTCGAGGCATATTGACATCTAAAAATTTAAGTTTTTTTAAATATCACAGAAATTTTAACTCAAATGTATGTTTACATTTACCCCCAAATCGATGTTTACATTTCCCCATATAAAAATATTTTCTGAGGTAAATGTAAACACAAAATAATATATAGATCTTCTATGAATTACTTGAACATTTTATTTTAAAAAGATATCAAATCAAATTCTATACTTAAAAAGTTCGTTAAAAAAGACTTACCAATTTAATTTGTTAAAAAAAATTTACTTTGCACTTAGGCCTTCCGACTTGCACAACACTTTAAAAAACAACCTCTTTGCAAAAATGACACTGACCGACTGAAATCGCTATTAGCACGAAAATATTCTATGTATGCGAAAAAACATGCACACGTCCGCCATTTCACCCAATGTGTGCGTTAAAGAGGCTATACTCTTGTGAAGTATAGGCTGTGTTTACATTTACCCCTGTTTACATTTACCCACATTGACCCTAAACGATTAAGTTGAAAAAAACCGAAAAATATATACAGTAGTGTCCGCTTATAACGAACTCGAAGGGACTGACCAAATTGGTTCGTTATAACCGAAGTTCGTTATAAGTGATACGCTAAAAAAATCATCAAGTTTTGTTCTGAAAATCAAAAAAAGATATTTGTCTTTTAATGTGAAACATTTTCTTTTATTTGTTTCCAAATCTCCCATTTTACTTAAATGATTTTTAAGCGCGTCACTTCACTCAACCTTTCATTTGTAAACATAAGGTTACTCGGGGAAGTACCGAACAAATTATATTGAAGGAAAAAATGTTGACGTTTGAGAATGTTGGTTCGTACGCAGCTATCCAGTTTTCGGGGAAGTCCCGAAAAGTTGGGAAAATCTGAATGACAATGTAAAGTGACAGATTTTTGGTTCGTTGTAACCGGACATTTTCTTTATTCCACGCACAGAATGGGTTCGTTATATGCGAAAGTTCGCTTTAGGCGGGTTCGCTATATGCGAAATTAAAAATCATAATTCTCATGGGGCATTGATTGGGACTTCATGAAATGGTTCGTTATAACCGAATGTTCGCTTTAACCGGGTTCGCTTTAAACGGTTACTACTGTATTTCCATACACCCACACAAACCCACAAAATTTCATTGAAATCGGTCTAGTGGTTAAGAAGATTGACAACAGCGCCACCTATCTGGTCCACAACTATCCTATCCATCAAGTTACAATCAACCATACCCACCGAAAAAATTTCATTGAAATCGGTTGAGTGGTTAAGAAGATTGACAACAGCGCCACCTATCGTGTCCAAAACTATTCTATCCATCAAGTTACAACCAACCATACCCACCCACAAAATTTCATTGAAATCGGTTGAGTGGTTAAGAAGATCGATAACAGCGCCACCTATCGGGTCCAAAACTATGCTATCCATCAAGTTACAACCAACCATACCCACCCACAAAATTTCATTGAAATCGGTTGAGTGGTTAAGCAGTTTTAGGCGGCGACATAGTGATGGCGACAGGCCAATTTCCGTCACGCACTTCATTTCCGCTTGGTCATTTCCGCTTTGAAGAATCGATTTTACTCCCAAGTCGCGCCATAAGATGTTTCACATCAATAAAAAGAGACTGTCATAAAACCTTTTTGGGCACCGATTTTTGACTAGTTCAAGACCTTACAAACCTGAGCTCAATATGAAAGATCAGAGACATAGAGCACATCCAACTTGGTCCACTCTTTCCGATGGCCCAAATTATAAATTCGCAAAAAAGTTACTGATAGATTTGTTAAAGCGTGTTTACTTTGTATAAGCAATAGGAGCTGTTAAACAGTTTTGATTGTTTTGTATGCAAAAAGTAGGCCCAAAGTAACCAATGTTGAAAAAAGTACAAAAACAGAGAATTTCTGAACAGTCACCGCCACGGTTTTAGATCCAAATGATGTCCATCGGAAACGCTCTCTGATAGAAATGGGAGCGAAGAAGTAAAACCGCTGAATGATAAAGTCATGGAACGATGTATAGCGAACATTGAAGTCGTCGTTTAAAAAAGTAAACAAATGTGTATTTTTAAAATAGTTATTTATTTATTTCTCAGCATGTAGGAATAACTAAGAAAAGATTGAGGACTTAAGGACTTAAGGACTTATTGACTTCGTGCCCAACGCTTCAGCTTTAATTCACAAGTTCTATAGACCTGCGTTTTTGAGTCTCAACTCTAAGTAAGTATACGGGCCAAAACGCGATTAACAAGATGATGCTATTTGATGTTGTTATTTTGTTAAATTGACCGTCAAAGTGGTTCTCCTAATTATATCTCCACGGTAGACATTTTGTTTCGGCTGTATCCAGAGTCCACTTCCACTACCTCAAAGTGACTTTACGCATCAATTAATTAGGACTACCAATATTCCAGCATGCATTTAGAACGATTGAGTCCCCAGTGAACGTCAACCCTTAATTTAACAATAATTTAACATCTTACCTTCTCTCGCGCGGCAGACACCTTGGCGAATGACGTCACTCTGACGTCGGTGCGGGAGCTTAAGCCAACTCAACGGCCTGTTGACAGGATCAACACTATCAGCTACCGACTTACACTAGTACGTCGGTTCCTGATGGAGTTTATCTAGTCGAAAGGTTGATGATGTTGGTGAACTAAGTCTGCCACCCCCCCTAATCCAGAGCGTTATGCGACCCGTACTTATTGGATGGTTTGCAGCCAGGGGTAACCGGCTGTATTATAACGGAGCCTCTCTGATACCGGGCCACCTTGGAGAGTAACTTTGGCCTTACCACGTTAACGGGGCTCTGACGTGGCTGACGATTTTTCCCGCGCTACTCGTGGGACATGGACCAAAACAAAAAGAAAAATAAAAACAAAAACAAAAACAAAAACATTAATTTGAACACAATGCGGGGGAAGACCGCATCAGAAATCGTCGTCAGACTGGAGCAGGATATCCATGACGACCGACAGATTTACGACAGGCCTGGGACGAGTCGAGAGGGAGGTTCTAGGAAGGTGCAACGCACCAGCCAAAAAACCGTCACCACCTCAAAACAAGTCTTGGGTCTGCAATCAGCGGACAAAACTGAACCGGATGCACGGAAGATTGCAGACAGTAACAGCGGGACGGAAACAACGACCACCACTCCGTCTGGCAAGGCAGGAAACAGCACGGCTCAAGTGCCGGAAATATCCAAACCCCCTGCCAAGACAAATAGGAATAGATATCCGACCTTACCACCACTAGGGAAACCGGGTGGAAGAGATGATCCCCTACGAAAAGGGCTAAGTGGTGCCGGGATGCGCTGGTACCTACGCTACCTTGAAAAAGGCTTCGGTCCAGAGGAAGCAAGAAGAAGGGCAGAGGAACACCGGGTAATTCCTAGTTCCACTGAAGCGGCTCCGGAGAAAAGAGGAAACAGCAACATCACTCCTCCCACCGAGAACAAGGCTAAAAGGCAGAAGGTGGAACGAAATGCCTTGAGGAAAGAGCCTGCGAAAGCTAGCGGTACTGTGGAAGGTAAAAGCTATGCTGCGGCGGCGAAAGCTGCTTCAGCACGCGGACAACAAGCCACGGGTCCCATAGCCGAGCAAGTTGCTGTTCTTCCAGGGGAATATCCGCAGGAAGTACTGAGCAACTCAGACCTCACAGCATTGGAAGACGCCATAGTAAGGGAAATGGCCCTGGGATGGGAGCATAAACTTAAATTCCAAGGCATACATTTCAGAAGTGGGATGCTACTTGTGGATTGCGAGACTCTACAAACAGCAGAATGGCTACGAGAAGTAGTACCCAAACTCAGCAACTGGAAGGGTGCAAGACTGATCGCCTGTAGTGGGACGGATATACCACGAACCCATTCCATTACCATTTTCCTTCCACGTAGTGCTAATCAGGAGCCTAAAACATCCTTGGCATTGCTGGTAGCACAAAATGAAGGGCTCAATGTGAAGGCATGGAAGGTGCTCCATGGTCGAAACGAGGGAACCGGGCAGGTACTGGCTCTTAGTATTGATCATGAGTCCTTAAATGCCATAAAGCAGCAGAATGGATCCTTGAGCTACCGGTTCGGCAGGGTGACGGTGTGCGGGCTCAAGAAATCTGACGAGATTAGCCTCATTGGGCAAGCCCAGAGCGAATCCAGTCGGAACTCACAGAGCACGCAACCCCATGAGGAGCTATCTGATCCACAGAAGGGTACAACACTAGCCTCCACTGTCGAGCCGATGGTTCAGGGCTCTGACGAAGCTGTAAAACAGATGCCTATCTTAGAGAGTGTCATCTCAGGAGAGGAACCAGACGACAAGAATCGAGAAGAGGCCGAGAAATCCATGCCCATCCTGGAGAGCACGCTCTCGGTTGGTGATCTGGATGATGCGGCTCAAGATTCTGAGGAGGCGGAGGATCTGATGTCCATCTCGGGGAGCATGCTCTCAGAGGAGGATTTAGACGACACGGCAATCGATCTCTTCCGGAACATCACTTCGGAGGAGGAAGAAAATTTGCTGGCTGAGGGCGGGGCAAAGGCCCCGCGCGAGCAATAGCCCGATGACCTCGACCAACAAAATTAAGATAGCACAGGTAAACATTCATCATGCTATAGGAGCCTCAGCTGCTATATCCAGAATGTTTACCACCAGAGGCCTGGAACTGGTCTTAATTCAGGAGCCATGGATCTTGAAAGGACAAGTTAAAGGATTAACAAACAAGGATGCAAAGGTAATTTGGGACTCTCGGGCTGAAAAACCGAGAGCATGCATCCTTATAGATAAAAAATATAAAGACAAATTTATTTTACTTTCAGAATACACGACGCGAGACATGGTGCCAGTACAAGTATCCTTAAATATGGAAGGAGTCAACCGCACCATCATCATCGCCTCGATGTACTGCGCAGGAGATGAGCCAATCATCTCGCCAGAGCTGCAACGGCTAGTGGAGCATTCCAACAGGCTCCGTATGCCACTGCTAATAGGATGTGATGCGAATGCTCATAATATCGTGTGGGGTAGCACCGATACCAATACCAGGGGTGAGTACTTATTAGAATTTATACTAAGTTCGTCCCTTGATATCTATAATGTGGGGAACACCCCCACGTTTGTAACTAGAGTTAGGCAAGAGGTACTCGATCTTACACTCGGTAGCACTAGCGTAACTAGACTAATCAGGAACTGGAAAGTATCTAGTGAGCCATCACTGTCTGACCACAGAATAATTGAATTCGAGTTGGACAGTACAAATCTCACGAGAAATCCGGTAAAAAATCCTAGGAAAACCAATTGGGATAACTACCAATTGAACCTTAAGAGTAACCTGGAACGGCTCAAAATGAGGAAAGCTCCAGCACACTCTCTGGAACTGGAAAGTGCAGTTGATGACATAACAAAAGCCATCAACAAATCACTCGAAGATAGCTGTCCTCTCAGTAAAGAAAGGAGAGAAAAAGACGCGCCATGGTGGAGCAAAAATCTGTCAAAACTTAGATCCGAAACGCGTAAGCTGTTCAATACTGCAAAGCGAAACGGAGATTGGCAGAGCTACCAAATGGCTCTGACAACCTATAATAAGGAAATAAGAAAAGCTAAAAGAAGCAGCTTCAGAAAATTCTGCGAGACAATCACAAGTACCCCCACGGCGGCAAGACTGCATAAGGCCTTGGCAAAGACGGGGGGAATATCAACGTCATTAAAGAAGCAGGATGGTAGCTATACAGAAAATGAAGATCAGCGGGCTCTACTGCTTTTAGAAACTCATTTTCCAGAAAGCTCACTCAGCAACGATGGAGGGGACGTGACCATTTCAGCCAGGCCCCGGAAGGAGGACTGGGAAGCAGCATCAGCCATCTGTTCCAGGGGCAGACTAGAATGGGCAATAAGTTCCTTTCAACCTTTCAAAGCACCAGGCGTGGACGGAATCATTCCTGCCCAACTACAGAAGGGGTGGGATACACTCCTGCCACACCTAATCAGAATCACAAAAAGCAGTATTGCCTTGGGATACATACCAATGCAATGGAGACGGGCTAAGGTTGTGTTCATACCAAAAGTAGGGAAAAAAGACCCATCACACCCGAAGTCATACAGACCCATCAGCCTTACATCTTTTCTTTTAAAGACAACAGAAAAGGCAGTGGACAACTATTTGAGGGAAGAAGTGCTAAGCACATCCCCCCTACATCATTGTCAGCATGCATATAGAGCGGGCAGATCAACGGAGACTGCATTATATCAGCTAACGACGATTATTCAGAGCGCCTTGAGCGCAAAAGAGACGGTACTGTGCGCTTTCCTTGACATTGAAGGAGCGTTTGACAATACCTCTCATGAGGCCATCAAACGATCACTAGACAGAAAAGGAGTAAACAGTACAATATCCAGGTGGATGTGCGAACTGCTGAGCACTAGATCAGCGGAGACTCAAACGTCAACCGGGACTATCAAAGTAAACACAACTAGAGGATGTCCACAAGGAGGGGTATTATCACCCTTAATGTGGAGCCTAGTTGTAGATGAACTATTGGAAAAACTTACCAACCTTGGCATCGACTGTCAGGCATATGCCGATGATATAGTGTTGATTGCTAGGGGAAAGTTTGAGGAGACCCTCTGTGACATCATACAGAGAGGATTAAGAGCAACCCAAGAATGGTGCCACACAGCAGGATTAAACATCAATCCGGCAAAAACAACTATTGTACCATTCACAAGGAAAAGAAAACTTCAGAGACTGAAAACAATACGATTATCAGGCACGATACTGACACCAGTCAACGAAGTAAAATATCTTGGATTACACCTTGATAGTAAACTCATCTGGCGTAAACACACAGAGGAGATTTTAAGTAAGGCAACACGCGCTCTCATGATTTGTAAAAGCTTAGCGGGAAAATCATGGGGATGCAGCCCAAGTATTCTACGATGGATGTACATTGCAATCGTGAGGCCTATGATCACATACGGAGCTGTAGCATGGGCAAAACGAACAAGTCTAGCCACAACTAGGGATATTCTCAGTAAAGTGCAAAGACTGGCGTGCCTATGCATAACCGGAGCAATGCGTACATGCCCAACTGCAGCCATGGAGGTATTATTGGAGTTAACTCCTCTACACCTCATGGTTGAGGATGCGGCAGACAAAGCAATCCTACGGATGGCAAAGGAAGGAATCGGAAGGGGGAAATGCATAAGTTCTAAAGAATATGATGTATTACTCGGAAAACTTCCACTTCTAGCAATACCCAGGGATGACAGCATCAGGAAATTCAACTTTGAGAGGAATTTCATAACGAAACTCAGTAGTAAGAAAAATTGGAGCAATGAATCCATGGCATACGGACTGAGCAACCATACCGTAAAATGGTATACAGATGGATCGAGAACAGACGAAGGAACTGGTGCAGGAGTGTTTGGGCCAGGAACTAAACACTACGAATCCATGGGCAAATGTACCAGCATCTTTCAAGCAGAAATATGTGCTATAGATAGGTGCGTTCGGATTATTCTCGAGAAAAACTACAGGAACTGTGACATAGCAATAATGTCAGATAGTCAAGCTGCCATCAAGGCACTTGATGCCCATATCATAAAATCCAAGCTTGTACGGGAATGTCTGCGCAGGCTGAACGAATTGGGCAAGAAAAACAGAGTAACTATCTGCTGGATACCTGGTCATGTGGGCATCATGGGCAACGAAGCCGCGGATTCTCTGGCAAGACAGGGAGCAGCGGAGCCCTTCATTGGCCCTGAACCATTCTGTGGCATAGGGGACCACACCCTAAGAGAGGAATTCAGGAGGATAGAAAAAGAAAAAAGAACTGCCACGTTCAAAAACCACCAAGGCCTGAGGCAAGCTAAAAAACTTTTAGGGGACTATAACCCTAAAAGATTTAAGGCATGCATTGGCCTAAGCAAAAACAACTTGAGAATCCTAACAGGTCTCCTAACGGGACACTGTAAACTGAGGGAGCACCTGAGGAAAATAGGACTATCAGAAGAAGGTCTCTGTAGATTCTGTGATGAGAGCGCTGAGACCCCAGATCACATTCTGGAACACTGTGGGGCACTGACCCACAAGAGGCTCAAACATCTGGGCAAGTACCAGATATCAGACAAGGATATCCAGACCATAGACCCGCTACTCATCCTTAGATTCATAAGAGAAACTGGACTAGAGGAAGTGCTCTAAAGTCGATATTCTTGCCGAGGCCAAGACAGAGCGATGATCCTCAAACACAGTTCTGAATGGAACTGCAATGCGAGGGAGCTCTGGAGAAGGGCAGGAACCTTTCCGAGGTATAAGCAGGGGGCACAATAGATCACAAGGTCGTAGTGCACTGTACCCTCATCATAATAATAATAATAATAACATCTTACCTTTAATTATCTATTAATTACTCTCAAATTGAATTGTTGCGATTTGGCTAATTGTCAAAAGAGCACATTCAAAGGGCATCTAAGCATGTTGGCGCTCTTCCTTAATCAAAAGCTTTTAATTCAAAAAACACACGCAAAATTGCCGGCCGTCGCCGGTATACAGGGTTGAATGTCATGATTATAGACTGCCATCTGATGTACAACACCCGGAGCAAAACACCATGCACTCGACATACAACGAGCTAACACTTTAAGTTATATCACAATTTTGCTAATTGTATCAAAAGTTTGCACATTCAACACGGTGAGGCCACATTGAACGTTGGCTCTGTGCCAACGGCTGCCAAATATTCCGCTGTGCAGCTTAATAACGCTTTCAAGCGCCCATGTCCTGCCGCTTGTTTTGTGAATCTTTTCCGTTGGTCGTATGATACAGAAAGCAAGCAACCGACCTGAAATATGGTGTGGCCATTAGCTAGGTCTTTATGGTGCGGCCATAACAATTAGCTGTGACATCGGGAATAAAATACTGCAATTTAGCAAATTTGAGTTACGGCACCGATGAAGTATCGCATCTCTGTATATTTTTGCTTTTATGAGCCATCTGGTTAGTCCAATGAAGTCCTATTAGTGGAGTAGTTTGAAAGGATTCTTAGGGATGGAGAATAGGCAAAAACCGTGCATTTAATAATTTTGTTACATATTGTTGCATTATATTAAACCTCAGGACTTCTTTCGCCAGCATATCTTCTCTATAGCATCCTTTCTCAAGCAGAATCTATCTGTACGTCTATTACAGCATGAGAGCAGGATTGCCCTACGAAAACGTGATGTGTAATAGCAATGCACGACAGAATGGCATGCAACTTGATATCCACATGACCTCAGGCAAGCAGTAAAGATCTGCCTCTGCATTCCCTTTAATATAATTAAATCCATGCGAATCTATGAGGAAACTTACATCCTTGGAACATATTTCCGACATCCATGGGCTATTGTTTGCACAACTATTCATTGTACAAACGAAGTACCGACTACCATTATACTCACATCAACCAAGAGAGAGAGAGAGAGAGAGTGCCAAGGCAAATAAAATAATGACGACGAATTGTCGTGTCGGAGTACTGGCTGACTATGTCTTAAGGGACTCATTCACTAGCGCATATGTTGATGATTTCTAATTGAAAATTCACAAGAGAAATAGAAATGCTGTAATACTCTGGATGAACAAAGTGGAGGTACAGGCACAAAAGTCACTTTTAAAAATAAAAAAAAATTAAAACTGAAGAATTATGACTCGGTCAAAATAAAAAGCGACCCTTGTGGGGCACCATGGTACTACTGGCTTGCTTCTAACTAGATAGATACACTCGTAGGGAAAAGTATTTTGACAGAAATACCATCAGTCGCTCTTAAAGGCGCATAAATTCTAAAAACTATCATTTTACTTACCAGTTTTCACTGAGTTTATGCATATGGCGTGCCCGGTGATAGCGTGTATAAATAACATATTTTGTAAGGTAAGTACCGTATATAAGTCACGGAAACAAAATCAAATGGCTTCAATTCGCCCTATAGTATAAAAGTAAACCAATAAGCTTCTGGAGACGAGTTTTATGGACGAACGTGAATTCATTTGAGTTTCTTGGATCAACGAAAAAATGATTTGTTCGAATGCCGAAAATAGCTCGTCAGAAACGCATCAGTTGTTCAGACCAGTAAGCATGGTCGCGCGTCGGTAATATTCATTGGTTTGTATCTCATCCAACGGCCTTGTAGATTTGGTTGCAATGAACCAAAACAATTCTTCTCTTACAAGATAACACTCCTTGCAAGAAAAGCCGAATGATGATGCAACTTTTTCGGCACATTGAACTCGAAACGCACAACTGGCCATTCCAAAGCCCAGATTTAATTTCATTGAAAATGTATGAATCAACATTAAAGGAAAAGGAACTGTTTCACCGATTTAGGGCAGAGAGAAGTCCACTTTTGTAATGATAAAGCTCTGAGATGACGTTCCTGCAGAAACCCTGCAAAAACTCATCGAAATGATTTCAATACCATTGCAGAAAGTTATTGATGCTAGGACGCATGTATTATTGTTATTAAATAATTTTATTTTGTCTCTTTTTTAAAAGCCATTTCTTTTAAGTAAAACTTATTTGTCAAAATAATTATGTCAATTTAAATAGCTAATTTTATTCATTCTAATGAATTTAAATAAATATATATTTAAAAATAAAAAAATTGGGTATGTTCACCTGTTTATTAGGTTCATTCATTTATTTTTTTTCAGTTCTTAGTAGAATTTAAAAAAAATAACTTTTGATCTTGTCAAAATATGTAGATACTTATGCCGACGATTGTATATTCAAGGAATGCATTTACGTCTTAAGCTTAACTATTATGTACCTTCAGTTTATGTGCAGAATATCTGCATGAACTTCAGTATATTCCAAGCTCCCTAATATTTAAAGCTAAGACAGAGATAATTTCACTACCTTGAGGAACGCCTGCATATTTTTGAAAATCAAACTGGTCGAACAGTGACTGTTAGGTACTGATAAGAACCGAGTTCTTTCTGCTAAATTTAAATATATTGATGGTGACGAAATGTGGTTTTAAAAAGACGGTGTGGAATGTCATACAGCTCGTGAAACAATTCAATTACTGCATGAAATATTTCCTGGTCGTATACTCTCTCGTTTCGGTTGTCAAATTCACATTTGACCTTATATTTTATTAAAATCTAGAATGAATTTTGAAACACTCTAATATATCACGTTGCAATTATATGTGCGCCCGTCGAGACGGGCAGTCCGTGTATGCTGTCAAGTTAGTTAGGACTGCGATGGGCCAAATATGGTGCCTGGTCCTTGTGACGAGCTCACACCCTATTCAACCTAACCTAACATAACCTAACAGCACGGTAAGTAAGTACTTTTAGAATAGGGTACCATGGGTCACTACTGTCCTGAGTGCGGTACGTCAGCCCACAAACCCAACCTAACCTGACCCCCTTCAGCCAGTTTATAAAATTTCTTCTTACACTTGATAGGTAAGGGAAGCAATCATTTTTATACTCACCGTCAAATGGAGGCATGCGAACAGTTCGTATCAAAGCAGGTGGTACCCCTTGAAAGGCTGTAAGGTCCTTGATATATTTCTTACAGATTTAACACAGTTTTCAGTCGACCTTTTCTTTACTATCTTCAAAGGAATTTTTTGTGGCATTGAACCTCCGCACTCAAAAAGTCTAAACCAACTCGCCATACCATCCAGAGCAGAAACCACTACCATAACTCAGTTGGCCATTCAACATATCCAACTGTGTATGGGCGCTTTAACCTACACTCCCATATTATGTGATTCTTCGTTCTCAATCTCAACAATTTTGTTGGCTCTGCCTCTGTTGGTCGTGCAGTTATTTTTGGCCCATTTTTCCCATTGTCAGGAGTCATATTTCGAAGGACTGTCAGTGCGCTGTATCTAGGTTTGGTGCACTCAAAACATCAAATATTATTTTCTCTGAATAATGGACGTGTTTGTGGTGTGGTCTCTCTCTCTCTCTCTTATAATGTGCAATCCACACCAGTCTTCTTAATTAAATTTCAAAATTTCTACAACTATTATCCTACTGTTGCTGTGGGCTTCCATATATGCGCAAAGGGGATCAGATTTAATTATAAGATGGAATGTTAGAGATTAAATTTCGTGGCAAATCTTAATGAGTTTGTTTTTGTTCCTCGAAAGCACTAATGTCCTCGTAGAAGCAGATGCCCCATTGAAAGGGTTCGTGATAAGTACAGAACACGAGAGTACTTTTGAGGTTGCACAAATGCAGGTGGTTGGGAACTTGTGTGTTTCTATAGCCATCAAGTCAATTTGATAGCGCCACCTACGACGTATGACTATCATCTGCCACCATGCAATTGCAACAAACGTTCCAAGCTCTTCCAGGACGAAGCAAGAGGGCACCTGTGATGGAGAGCCATTGATAAATTGTTTCAAAGTGCACTCATTTCCGAAGCTCTGTGATATCTTCTCAATCTCAATCAGCTGTGATGGATCCTTCGACCATTAGTCAGCAGCAGTCGCATTTTCGCATCACACATCCCGATTTTCAGTGCGGACAGGGAAATAAATTAATTAGGCTGCGCTTCAGTTTCTCTCGATATTTCACTTGAATCAACATCGCGTCCTTGACTGTATGTAGTGTATATACAATATCAAGCTCAAGGTGATACGAGACGGCTCTATCAAGGACAATGTTCCTGTAAATCTCACCCGACTTAGTTTCTTACTTTCGTATTGCTGTTTCCATTGCCTTGCCCATTCTCTCTGCTGCCAAACAAGGTCGTTTGAATGCAAACCATTTTCATTTAGTTGCCTCCTCCTCGTACATTTCTACATTCACATTCGCAATTGAATTGCGAAAGGACCACGACGACGAATAAAAGTGAAAAACATTTTTCTTTTTGTTTTATGTAATTAACATTTCAGAATTCGCATGGAATGCAGGACTTTACCCAGAACCACCTCATCACCACCATAGTGCGGCTCTATTATGTGCGTTGTGTACTTGTGGTGGAGTGGAGCAGCAAGCAGCAACAGAGTGCGAGAATAGCATTTTTGCGTTCATTTGAAATGTGTGCGGCAAGAGGATGAACGCGAATGGAATTTATCCTCGCTTATATAATTTTTTGCTCGTCCTTTCACTGAATGAGAATTTCGCTTCAGGGCAATGCTATATACTATGACTACTGATGCACACTATTCACTCATACTCCGGCGGCGCGGCGTGTGAGTTGAATGCTGGCAATGGTGATATGCTTGCTTTGACTCTGACGTAGTAATGGTTGATGAAAAATTCATAAGCAAAATAAAGTTAGCAAAAGAAAAACAAAAATAATGAATCTGTGAAAGGAAGTTGCACGTTACGTACATCCTGTTACTGTTTGCTGTTGTTGTTGTTTTTGTTGTTGTCGGCTATTTTCTGAGTCATAGTCGTGCGCTGTTGCTGTATATTTTGTTTTCAGAATAAACAAAAAAAAACATTTCGGCTGAGAATTTATAGTTTATTACGGTGAAATGCAGGAGCCTTGAAAAAATCCAATTTTCCACAATCTGCGCCTCAATGGAATAAGTGCAGATAAATTAAAGTTGACGCCATTTTTACAGTTTGCCTTTACACGAACTATGAGCAGAGGAGACTCGCACTCGTGTGTGTACATTGTACAAGCGGGTGAATAGATTTGTGGATGGCGTGAAAGGAATTTTTGTCTGCTTTCATGGAAAACTATTAAAAAGGGGTAAATGCTTTTCAATTTAGCCAACAGCCACACCAAAGGAAAATGGGTTTAATTTTCTTCTTTTTTTTTGTATTTTTATGATGTAATGTGCAGTCTTTCTCTGTGATTGGAAACGGGATTCGCTTCTTTAATGTAGGTAGGTACCTATACGAATATCAAAAGATTGCATACCTACCTACTAAGGAAAGATAGTTATACGTAAACGATTTATCGAATTATTACATAGGGATATTCAATCTGTCTGTCATCATAATTTTTATTGTTTTTATTTATTTTTTTTTTTCAGTTTTCAATTCATTTTTATTTAATTCATTCATTAACTTCATACTAGACAAAAACGATTAAATCTAATTTAAAACTAACATCTTAATTCTAGCTTACTGGCTCCAAGCGAGCACTCTAAACTTAAGATTATGCTTAAAACTATTGCCTTTCGGCCTTAAATCTATCTATGTGTTTAATGTTGTTTGTTTTTTGTTTTTCAAGAAACTTTTAACTAAAAACTTGAAGTCTTTATTATTTAGTTTTCCTTAAAACTACTTAAAACTAGTTAAAACCACTTAAAACTACATAATCTACTTAACGTACATTAACTATAATCAGGATGGTGAGCAATCTTATGGATTGGGCACCATCCTGATCGCGTCCATGGGTGCCTGGCAGTCGCCAACTGGGTTCATCTGCACCGCCGGGACTCGAGCGAGGCCATAGGCGTCGGTCAAGTCCCGGAGGCACTCATCACATTGACGAGCCCGGCCCCTCCCACAGACCCCCTAATCTAAGCCTAACTAACTTAAAACTAGCTTAAAACTAGGAGTATGCTACATAAGTAGCGCACCAGCCCGGGAGAGCGTATCTACCCTCACCCCTTCCTCAAGCCATCAAAATTCGGTGAGTTGCTTAACCGTATCGATTATGTCCCGATCCGCTATTGCGGTACTAAATCGGAGGAGCTCCTGAGCATTGGCGGCGTTCCCGTCGTAGATGAGCCGCTTATCCCTCGCGCCGCGGTGGCTGTGGTAAATTACCGGCATGTACTCAGATTCGGGAGTTCTATACAACCCTAGACAGGCCCTGAGACATTGCCTCTCAAACACCCGAATCTTTTCCATATAATACGGCGCTATATTGAACCACATGGGACAACCATAAGCGATGATCGGCCTTATAAGGGCCACGTAGCAAATGACCTTCACCCTGGCGTTAAGTTGACTGCTGCGAAACAGTCTCCTTGTCAGAGCGTAGGCCCTCTTAGCCCCAGCAAGACAAGCATCTATATGTTTGTCAAAATATAGATACTGGTCAAGCCAGATGCCAAGGTACCTGACCACGTTTCTCACCGCCAATGGCCGCCCATGCTGTCCAATAATGGCCAATTTTCTCCAGTTTTTTCTGGTATCCCTAGAGGCCCCAGCCAATGGAGTTCTGAACAGGATTGTTTCTGATTTTTGGAAATTGATTTTCAACTTCCAATCATCACAATACCTCTTAATTTGTTCGAAGTCACGCTGCAAAAGCACGTTGATGACCTCGATTTTAGGACCTGACCTGTACGCCACCAAATCGTCTGCGTACGCTATAGCATGTCTGAGGGAACCCACCAGATCGCTTGTGTAAATATTAAATAGGATCGGAGAATTCACCGCTCCCTGTTGTAAGTCGTTTTTTATTTCGAAGACCCTGCTCGAAGTCACGTTGCCAGATTTGACAACGAACTTCTTTCCCATAAGCATGTCATAAATCATATATAGCAATTATTGCTTTTGGATGCCCAATCTGGTCAGCTTATAGAAGAGCCCCTCCAACCATACGGTATCGAAGGCCTTTTCAAAGTCAACCAGGCAGGCACCCGTGCATTGTTTCTTGCTTTTATTCCACTGTATGTCGGAGACCAGTTTCGACGCGGCATGAATAGTGTCATGCCCCGCTCTAAAGCCAAACTGATTTTCCGGAATTATCTTGTTTTCTTCAACCCATCTTAAAAGAGATCTATTGACAACTTTTTCGAATACCTTGCTAACATTCGGGAGCAAACTAATTGACCGAAGATTAGCCGGGTTTGTCCTGTCCTTATCCTTTTTGGGGATAGGATGAACCACCGCTGTCTTCCAATGCACCGGATAATATGCATTATTCTGCGCATTGTTAAACAGTGTGGTGAAGATATCTATCGCCTCTAGTGGCAGGTGTCTTAATACGACGTTTGGGACACCTTCAACTCCCGCCGACTTTTTATTCTTCAGTGACTCGAAGATGCACCGTAGTTCATCTTTTATTGTTCTGGACAATCATTACATGAGGGTGTGGAATACCCAAGTGTATGTCCTTCATAGACTGGAGATAGGATCTTCCCCAACCAACTCTAAAGTAGTCACCAGAAAAATGGTACAAAAACGTCATCCTTGTTTCAACTACTATCGACGTCTCTCATACTGGGCGTCTAGAAACCCAGAAAAACCCTTTTAAGTGGAATTGTCACACAGCTTCCTACCTTCCGCACTGGCCCGGTTGCTTGTATAGAAACAGAAGCTGCTAAAATGGGAACTGCTTAAATGAGAACTGACGTTAAAATTTTTATAAAACAACATACCTAGTGCACTATAAAATGCTGGCAATATTGTCGTCTTGAGTGCTAAAAATATTTCATTAATGTGCGAACAAGATTCAAAAACGTTTTTGCTTTTTGAAGCCTTATTAGAGTAAAGAAGGGCTTCAAGAGTACATTTTTTTGTCAGTTGGGACATTATGTTTTTTTAGATCCTTGGAATAAAATAGGGATTTTTATTATTTTTTGTTAATTAAAAAAGTCCGTTATAAAATTGTTTGTAATATTTGGGAATAATGTTTGTTTTAATGAAGTTAGCAAGTCATCTGTTTTTATTCCCATAATTAAAATTTTTGAAGTTTAGGTCGGTTTTAGTTTTATATTTTTAAAATCCTTTTTCTTTATTGAGCGTCCAATTTGGGTTCTTGCAGGGATCTATTTTCCTTCATAGAATGTCTTGCACTCGATATGATCACTTCCTTTTGTGAATACTATGATTTTGATGTGTGCGAGTTTTATCTGATCTATTTTTGTGTCTTTTATGATGTTGAAACCCATTTCGTCCGTTAGCAATTTAAAGTCATAAAAATCCTTGAAGGACATCTCAACTACGTCGTAAGGAAGCCCCTTTTTTAGCATTCCTTATAAGTGTATAAGTCTAATATAAAACTAGAAGGAACATTACAACATCGACGAATCGGACAGAACGTCGCAATCGATAGATAGCTACAACTTTGGTGGTTGGGGACTTTGTCTACGTAGGTTCAGCTACAAAATCTGGAAATAACATCTGGAAGTTTTCCTCTGTGGTTTGAAAACAAAATTTTAAACTAAAAGTAGAAAGTTCTTAAAACAAGAAAATAAAGTACAGTTTTGTTCCAAGCCATTTATTACTTCATTTTAACATTCCCTGTGAATGAATAAGGAAAAAAAGGAAAATTTAGAAAATTATTCTTGATTTATTAATTCTTCCAATACGATTTGTGTTTCCTAAATCTTGCTAAGGTATGTGACATAATTAAATAGTTTCTTATATCAAGGACTTTAGTCTATATGATCTTGCAGAATTTGTCCAAGTGATACCGGTTCGTGAACTGATACATGACCTCAAAAATCCTGAACAATTATTCTTGATTCCAGAAAGTATTATTTGAATCCGGAATATGATCGCAAGAACATTCTTCTTCAAAATCATTCTTTGTTTAAGAAGGAAATTCTTAAATACAAAATTTGACCCCAAGGTCTTCCCACTTTTTCTAAAAATTATTTTATATTCCAGAAACGGGTTGTTGATTACGAAACGTGAGCTTAAGAACTTCTTTCTTATGTCAATAGGTTTTTTCTTAACCTTCCGTCCTCCTACTGGGTTGTGAGATACCCCACAGCCACAACAAATTGTTAACCGTGCCATTACCGTTAACATTTTCTGTCCGCCATGCCATGCCTATGTAAATTTAGTTTCTTATTTTCTGCAGTAGTATGAGGCCGTTTTGAACAATTTGAATTTTGCATACATACCTATATAATTTTGCTTTCACATTTTGTATTGGGTATCATATTCCCCTGTGGGAAGTTCGTGTTAGTATTTTTTATAGTTTGTTAACAAAGGTTTGTAATGTTATAACTTTGTATTCCAATCATTGATCTCAGCATTTCAATAAATATTGCTACGCAGAATACGAATAAATTGATATATCTAGTGCAAGGTTTATTAAGTTAAAAAGTATTGTGTTTCTGGGAATTTATTGCTTTTTCTTGAAAAAAAATGCATTTTTACGAAAAGAAGAAATGTAAAAGCTTTTATTAGAGGCTAATATTTGTATTTCCCGGTGATGATCCGGACAATGATCCTGATTACGTAGAAGTGCAGTATGATTCCGAGAGTACCCAGAGTTAATTGCATTCCGTTGTATATGTTGCATAATGTTTGTATGTATATGTATATTGCCCTTCGCTGACAATGGTTTGCAACAAAGGTTTGCTAAAATTTTGCTCTTTAAAAAAACCTACACTCTTTCGGAGAACTCGTGAGCGAAAATATACGGCCCAGCACTATAGTTACCAACTCCAGTTACAAGGGCAAGTAGAAAGCCTTAAAATTTACATAGCATTGTGACAATGTCAACACTTTCTCATTAGAAAGGTCAATGTCAAAATACTCTACGTACCCTTGAAGCTGGCACATGCACCAAACAAAAAATAACATATCACAAACAAAGAATTTATGATCCAACGGAAAGGGTTTAATACGCACTTAGTGCTGTTGACTCAGCGGGAATAAGTAACCAACAAAAATACTCGCACATACCGCATGTGTTTTCGGAAATGGGTTACTTGACTAATGACGAGAAAAAGACAAAACACTCATAGGGCTGGAGTCAACCCTACATGGTGTTGTTAATCAACATCATGTGTGTACCACATCAATTATGTAAGTATGGCAAACACCTCCGAATTCCATTTCATGATAGAATAATTGAAGTTAGTGCTGCTGGCAAATATTTACAGACTTTGCTGGAACACGAACTTTTCAATAATTCAAAATGTTTAACTTCAGCTTACGAGTATGTTTATTGTTTACTCCAAATGCGTGGTGCAAATAAACTTTGATCACATGTCATTCGTTCCATATTGCGTCCACAGAGCTGCGGCATAGATACTTCTTTCATTGTTGCACCTTTTGGTTAGTTTATAGTAAAATTAAATTTTTTAGTTCCCAGGAAAAAATGGAAATGGCTGCAAATGCGCATTCACAGATTTTTAATTTTTAATGAAAAAATTCAGTGAGTCCGTAAAATTTAACCACCCAGACATGATTTTTTTGGCACGATTTCTGTTCGTTTTTAGAGCGCTTTCCGAGGCGCTATCGAGGTGTTACTTAGGGGCTTTAAAAAAATGATTTCGAACATTTTTGAAAAATTAAAAATGTTGCCTTTTTTTTGGGATTGCAGCACGTTCCTTATTGGAGTTCGAGGACTCAAACTGCTTTTTCAATGTTTTTAACTTTTTCATTTTAGGAATTTTTTTTAGCGTTGCTTTTGAATTTTTCTGATTATTTACAAGTTACAAGTGATAACGGTCTTTTATAAGTTTTTGCTTTATAAAGTGGTTACCTGATGCCCGGCCGATATGTGATAAAGAAATTTAGCTCTGTTACGGTCGCAAAGTTCGAACCTGGCCAATCACTGCCCTAAGGTGATCGTTTCTATGATCGTAGAATCCAATGACATAAGCTCGCTCTCTGTTTATATAATAGAGTTTCTTACTGCTGCTCTTGACCGCCCTGAATCGGGATTCTTGATGACAACCACCGCTGCCGCCGCAGTTTGGCAGTTTGATTTTTTGATCCCTAAAGCCCCAATACAGACGATGGTGTGGTTTATTTGAGGTGGAATAGATGGAGTCGTCTTTCGAAACTGCTCCAAAATGGTTTGACTCCCCACAATCCCAGTCCTGCTATACCTAGAGCGTAGAAGGCGGATGCAGATATCCACCTTAGTTTTCAACAAACAATTTTAAAATGATTTTTGATCCCTTTTGCATTGGCGGAATTTTGAACATCTAACTACTTCGACCTGAAAATTTTAAATCAGTTATCTACATAGATGCAGAAGTAGAGCGATTGCCCACTCCAAAGGGTCCTTGTATTGCTACATCCAAAACTTATCAACCTTACCCATATCTTGGATGTCATCCACAAATCGCGGCTATCGTTTATAAAGGAGAGTCAACAAGCTTTTGAGTTGTTAACAAATAACATTTGAGTCTGGTATTAACACCATACACCGAAGTCAAGTAACCCGCTAGCATGCTGCGCTTCTCATTAGCTGTTCCATTTAGTCATTTCATTAAAGTTCTGCGTAGTGTTGCTCTTGCCCAAACAACTGACGTTTGGCTATGAGGGCTCTTTGTTTTGTACCTACTAAGCATTCCTCGGTCATTGCTTATATTGCTACCGTTCACACGTGCTATTAACTCGGTCAGGTAAGAATGTTTCAAACTTTTTTTTTTTAAATTGGTTTCAAAACTTTGTATGCACATTTTGTAAACTTATTTTTTTCCAGTGTTTTGCAGTGTTTCTGGGGTATTAATGTGTTAACAGCGTTTTCAGAGACTTTGGCAGCTTTGAACTTCCGAGATCTCTAAACTGATTGTAGAGGCTAAGTATAAGGGTATTAGAAAGCTGCTAGGAGGCCTTAATATTCACAAAGGTTGGATATTTACAAGTACAGCAGCCCTTTTAATCGGGGAGACGTAGGAAAGCTGTCAGTCTATTTCATACTTAGTTTACGGGCTATATCAGCTTTCCATTTGGGTTCACAGCCCATCTGATGAGTTTTACAAATCTCTGTATTTGGCTACTACAAATCTCTTGAGAAACTTGTGACAGCTTCCGATTTGTGCGCATTAGCTCTCTAAAAAAGTCAAAGCACCTAGGATACAGGTACGATATAGCTCACTAGGACGTTTCAAAGTATTGTTTGTAGGTTCCAGATTAATCTTCTGTTATAGCAGTCACGAAGTTAACAATACCTATTTCAGATAAAAGTGGCACATTTAATAGGGCTTTTGTAACTCTACAGCGGACATTGGATGCCAGTCGTTTACAGTCACATGGCTTCACATGCTCCCCCAAGAAGAGTAGTCGAGTGGTGTACAATCGTACCTGCCAATGGTTTTAGGTAGCAGAGAACCCCCCGCCAATTATCTGGAATCACATACAGGTCAGAAAAAATCCCTGATTGTTCCCTGGTAACTTTAATAATTGACGTAACGCGGACTTCGGCTTTATATTTTGAAAAGGCGGGAAGGTGAGATATATATATGTAGGATTTAGTCCAGATAAAACCACTTTCGAACCTCAAATTTAATGAAATTTATTCGATTTAATTCAAGATATTTAAATTTTAGTGTAATAACAGTCGAAACTAGAGAATAGTTTGATTCTCGTAAAGGCGTCTTCGTCGTGCAAGAATTGCAGATGATCTGGTCTCGGAAAAAATCAATAAGCTCAAGCTGTTGGCTTTTGATTTTTAGTAAGGTTTTATTCAGTGTGCCACACTCTTGCGAACGTCCGCTAAACATAGGAGTGTATACCGTATACCGTCATGAAAGAGCATCTCAATTAGCCGTTTGGACTCGGAATAAAGGCTTAGATCCAAATAATTTTTTTACCTTCCAAACCAAAGTCCTGTGGCAACACATAAATAATTGCTTTCATGAAAACTTAATTTGCCTGCAGCTCACTTCGACAAAAAAGTAAAAAAGTTGCTGACTATTATTTGGTAAACAATTAACTGCGGCAATTATTCAACTCTGTGATTCGTTTTTTTTTTTTGTGAATTGTGTACAGCTTTTTAATGAACAAACCACGTATCCACGAATTCATTTAGCTCATGGCTTGGCATATTAAATGCAACCGGTTCGCTGCCACTGATATCCTCCTACGAACGCTGTTGCTCCTTGCTGTATAGTTCCTTTTTGTCTATACATATGTATTTAGTTGCACTCCGTCAACAGTGGCACACAATCTAATCGAATAACAAATGAGTTTTGTCGAGTTCTGGACAAAAGGGGAGAAAAGGTCAATGCTATGTAGTTAGTCCTTCTTCCATCACGGGCCACATGCGGCACCTCCGCCCTTCCATCGAATGGATATTTTCAGATGTGCAAAATTAAAATCAAACTTTTTACAGCAATGAAAGCCACCCGGAGTTATTTCAGTGCAAACAATTTATGTTTATTACCAAGTTTATGTAGAAGTTTTCAGATTGCTGCAATACCACGTCGTCCTCGTCGTTGTCGTCGTCATTGTTCCAACTACTACGGCTCCCGTATGTCACCGGCACCGGTTTCTGTCATATATACGGTTAGTGTGTGTGTGTGATCCCCCAGACGACTGTGGATTACAACGCTCGATCCAATTTAGCTCCGAACGTAATTGTGTTCTTATTTTTGGAATTATTAACCAAGTGTGCAGTTGTGAAAGTTGCTTAAGCGATTTATTCTTTTCCTTGGTGAGCCTTTCCGCCAGCACTGTGAGACTGTGAGTCCTACTGATACCACACCAGTGAGGGGGAGAGAAATGGCCATAACACTGCTGTGACCCATTCCAATTGATAGATACGTTGCTGCGCTGGTCGGGCTTTCTGTTTAATTCAATTAATATAGCCAGTTGATATAATTGCAATGAGAATTGCTAGTGTTGTGTTGTTCCCGTCGGAATGGCACAATGATGTTAATAATGAGCTTCGTCACACTACTTGCTCAACGGGGGGATTGAAGTTGCAGATGTAATTAACCGATTCGAAGGATTATGTGCTTTGGAGGTATAGATGTTTCTCCGTTAGGGGGTCATTTCGGCCTTCTGATTAAAGCGGACACAGTTGGTTGAAGTTCTGTTGGTCTTCCTTGGGCTCATGGGTCATGAGCAGATGGCGTTTGTGGTAAGATTGTGCGAATTGTATCCCTTGGGTGCTATTCCAAGTTAGAGGAGTAAAAAATATTTTTCCATGACTTTTTATTGATTTCATAGGCGGGGTAGATATTTTTTCTCGTTTTTGGGCTCGTATTTTGACACTTTTAGACCATTTTTTGACACATTTCCCTAAGGGGTCTTGTGTCGTTTTATGACGTAATTTTGATTATTTTTCCGACGGACTTTTGGACTCCTTTTATGAGGCCTATTTTGACGCATTTATCGACGAATTTTTAAACGCGCTTTTGACAATTTTTCGAAGGTGGTTTTGACTCGTTTTATGTAGCTTTTTTAAGACGCCTATTTCGACGGATATTTCGTGGCGTTTTTGACGCAAATTTTGTTGCGTTCTTTGATTCGTATTTTGATGTATTTTCTGATAAGTTTTTCTACCTTGCTTACCCACTTCGCTGGGTTTTTAATTGAATGTAAAGGGTCTTTCATTACGCTCCTCCTATCTTTAAACAAAGTGTGTGTGAGATATCAAAAAATGCGTACCGTTGCCATTATCTGTAATGGCTTTGGCGCATAATTCAGGCTGAATTTGACCGATGGCTTGTGTTATGTTGTCTTTGAGGGCAGCTGGCGTTCGTGGCTTATTCGCATAGACCTACAGTCTCAGAAAACCCCACAAAAATAAATGCAACGCAGCGCCGCCCGTCCTGTTGAAACCACATATCGTTAGTGTGCATATCATCCAATTCAGTCCAAAAAAATAAGTTGGTATTCGTCGACCTATAGCGCTCGATAGCCTGGCTAACGTCATTCTCAAAGAAGTATGGACGGATGACGCCGACAACCCAAAGTCCACATCAAACAGTGACTTTTTCGGGACGCATTGGGCGCTCTTAGATAAGATGTAGAGCGATTGGTATTCCGATTGGTATTTGAAAAAAAAATCAAACCGCTATTTCTAAAGACTAACGAAAGCTTACTATCGAAAACAGAACCTGAAGCCACAGCTCACGAACTAGTGAGATACTTCGGCCTTTTGATAAGAGACTCGAAACTTATTCACTTATGACTATTTTAATAGACAAGCTTTGTTCCATGACGGCCTACGTCAGAGAATCGTTCCTGCTGCCTGCATTTGGGGGCCAGCAAAGTATGGCGGGAAGAATCTTTCATCATAAGCTGCTTAACTATTTGAGCTTTCTTAACTTAGCCAAACGGCAATTAAAGCGATTTCTGTCGCAAAAATAAAATGGAGTGCTGCCCGTAGAAAAAAAAATTCAGATACAGATAAAAGGTATGCCGGGAAGTAAGAAAGCTGTAAGGAGTCAGTGCGAAGTTTCATGGACTTCTATTTCTGAGTATACTAATTCGTTTACATTCCATGTGGTTGATGTCTTAGGTCGCACAGTCCATTTGAATCTTTCCGTTTAAGATCCATCAACTTAATTGACTATTTTACAAAACACTTGTCTCTCCAAGCGAAGGACTTTTTAAAGAACTCAGGTTTAAGATCTACAGAGCAGGATTGAATTAGTAAAGAAGTTTTAAAAAATCTCCCTTACTAGTGTAACCTATACTGTTATTGAGAACCATAAGAATCTCTTCTTTAAATCGCCGTAAAAAATTATTGACGGGAGTACTTTTTTTTTTTTTTTTTTTTTTTTTTTTTCCGAGGGTAGGTGAAAATCTTCCAAAGACACTATGAGAATAGCAAGCGCGTGCTCATAGTAGTGTCAGATTTTTACTGACTAAAAACACCACCCTTCGATAGAATGTTAGATACTGCAACTAAGATAAAACTTATCAAGCAATTTTTCTATCACAAAATAATAACTGTTGGCAGGTTACTTCCCAATGAAAGGTCCTGCATGTTCCGCAATTTAGACGCGGTTAATTTTATCTTGCCAAGTCGAGCGGTTTCGTTCTTTGTAGTCGGCGCAATAAATTGCTCTCATCCAAAATTTGTCGGACTGTATTGTTGATATGTCCGGTTAGTCGGTTTCTATGTTTTCTCGCGAAGCTTCTAGTTTCGGCTTCGACTGTTGGAATTCCGAGATCCCTTTGGATATCGTCGTTTCGAATATACCATGGTGCTTGTACAATTTCTCTAAGCACTTTATTTTGAAAAGTTTGTAAAATATTTGCATTCGTTTTCTTGGTACAACCCCAAAGTTGTATACCGTAGGTCCACACCGGCTTTAGCACTTGCTTGTATAGAAGCAGTTTGTTCTCGGTACTGAGCTGGGAATGTTTTCCGAGTAACCAGTACATTTCTCTATATTTAAAATCAAGTTCTTTACGTTTCATTTTCACGTGCGAATTCCATTTCAGCTTTGCGTCGAGTGTCATTCCCAGGTATTTGGCCTCGTTTGCAAAGGGTATTCGGGCCAAGTTTAGAAAAATTGGCAAGTCATTCGTTTTCTTATACGTGAAATTCACGTGGATAGATTTAGTTTCGTTGAGGGCAATCCGCCAGTCCCTCGTCCATGCGTTTACCTTATTCAGTGCGATTTGCAGTTTCGAAGTCGTTTCTTCGATTGTAGTACCCACTGATAGGATAGCGGTGTCGTCGGCGAACGTAGCAAGGGTAGTGCCATCTTCTCTTGGTATATCGCGAGTATATAACAGATAGAGAAGCGGCCCAAGGACGCTTCCTTGCGGTACGCCTGCCGAAATTTCTTTAAGTTCCGAGTATTCGTTTCCGTTTCTAACACGGAAGAGTCTATTCCCGAGATATGATTCTAAAATATCATACATGCGTACGGGGAGAATTTGTCTTAATTTAAATTTTAAGCCGTCGTGCCACACCTTATCAAAGGCTTGTGAGACGTCAAGGAATACGCTTGAGCAAATCTTTTTTTCTTCAAATGTCTTCTCGATTACGTCAGTGATTCTATGCACTTGGTCAATCGTCGAATGCTTGGTTCTGAACCCAAACTGGTGGTCAGGGATAAGGTTATTGTCTTCTATAACCGGTTGTAGGCGCCTTAGCAATATCCTCTCGAAAACTTTGGATATGACTGGAAGAAGGGAAATTGGTCTATACGATTTTACTTCATTCGGCGGTTTTCCTGGTTTTAAAACCATTATGACCCCCGCTACTTTCCATTGGCTCGGCACGTGTTTTAGTCTGAGCGCAGCATTCATAATATAAAGAAGCTTGATTAATGCTTTTCTTGGTAGGGCTTTGAGAACTTCTCCGGTGATCAAATCATAACCAGGAGCTTTCTTAGGTTTTAGAGATTCGATTTCACGTCTTAGTTCCCTTAGCGTTGCACTTGTGAGTGTTAAATCGTCAGATAATAATTCCGTCCTATTAATATTAATATTATCGTGAACCGCTTGACCATCGTACGGTTTAAAGGTTTCTTCTAGATAAGCGGCAAAAACATCCGCTTTTTCCTTATCTTCCCTTGCCCATTCATTTTGATTTATTCTTATTGGCGGCGCTGGGATTTTGGGTCTCTTGGTGCCTTTTATAGTTTTCCAAAGTGAATAATTGGAATCCTTTTTCGCTGTTAAACTTTCAAGGTAAGAACCTATCGCACGATTTTTGAAGTCCTTAATAGTTGTCTTTAACAAATTGCACAAATAATTTAAATGTGTTTTATGTTGCGGAGCACGACTCTGTTGCCATTTTTTACGCGCCTTCCTTTTTTCGTTAACCAATTCTTTTATTTCAGAAGGATATCGTAAACCGTTTTTGGCCGGTGTTTTCCTTGGATTAGGCGTATTATTCCAGGAGGCAAGCTGTACGATCTCAACGAAGCGATCAACTTGAACCTCAAGTTCATAGGGTGTCGTGAGTGGAACGCTTAGTTCAATATTGTCTTCAATTTCGTTCCTAAAGCCTTCCCAGTTAGTTGTTCTTCCAGTTAATCTCGCTGGCTCTAGGTTATTGACTAGTTTTACGCTCAATGTTAAAATAACCGGTGAATGATCAGATGACAGATCAAAGCTCTCTTCAACTTTAATGTGGTTGGTAGATATTCCTTTCACGATGAAAAAATCGATCAGATCAGGTGTTTTTGAAGTATCAGTTGGCCAGTAGGTCGGTTTTCCCGTCGAGTGGAAGTCGCAACTGTACTCCATACCTGCCCCAAAGAGCATTCTACCTTTTCGCGAGATGTATCTAGAACCCCAGAATGTGTGTTTCGCATTAAAATCGCCACCAATAATGAAATTGGGTTTGAGCGATTTAAGCAAGTTAGTATAATCACTTTTTTCAAGCGAGGAGCGCGGTGGGCAGTAGATAGATGAAATTCTAAGAGTACGCTGACTATATTTAACTCTAATCGTGCACACTTGCATAGTTTCAAGCTCTATCTTCAGGTCTTCGTATTGTTCAATGCAGTCTTTAATGAACAATGATGATCCACCTCTCGCGTTTCCCGAAGGGTGACAAGCGTGGAAATCATTATAGCCGTTTATTTTTAAATTCGATCCCTTTTTCACGTGAGTTTCACTAATCAAGCAAATGTCAAGATCTTTCTCGCGTATAAATAATTCCAATTCGTCAAGTTTTTGCAGAAGTCCATTTGCATTCCAAGTACATATTTTTAACATTGGTTTATCATTCATATTTTATTTGAAGTACGCGTTTTTCGTGAATTATTCTCGAGCTTAACCAACCGGTCGAGAATAATTTTATTTATTTTACTTTGTTCCTCAAGTTTCTCGAGAATAACTGAGAAAACATGAGAAACAGGGTCAGGGAAAGTTTTATCGTTTTTCGCTCCTTCAGATGCCGCTGCCTGGGCGTAGGTCTGTGCTCTGGCTGACAAAGGGACACTATTCGACGGCTTTCCAGATGGTAACTTTTCGGAAGCGTTTCTTCTGACAACAGAGGTCGCAGGCTTTTCTGTTGTCTTTCTTTCTGTGATATTTTTACGCTCTTGAACCGGAGGTTTTATATTGTCTACTTCCTCCATTGCAGTCTTGCGTTTTGTCTTGGTTAGCGGTTTTATCTTTCTATTTTGACTTTGAGGCTTAAAGAGCGCATCTCTCCGTTTTTGCAACTCCTTAGCTACTTCACAACCTCTATAATTTGCTGGGTGCTTTCCTTTACAATTAGCACAGGTAGCGGAGGATTGCTTATTTGCTCCACAGTTTTGGGAGAAGTGATTTCCGGCGCATTTAACACATCGCGGCTCTTTTTTGCAATACATTTGCGTATGATTAAATTCTTGGCAACGTTTGCACTGCGGAATTATTTTCATATTTCTGCGCATGGGCTCGATTTTTACCACAATATTTAATATGGTTTTTATTTGGTAGATATCTTCGATGTTGTCAGACTTATCGAAGGTAAGCATGAAGAGCGGAAGTCCACGCCTTACCAGGATATTCTTATTTTCTTCCGTCTGTTGCTTCTCTTTCTTGATGATGTTTACGGCATCCAGAATTTTAAACCCTTTACCTTGGAGGTCGTTTATAACCTCTTCTTTGGTGCACGAGGGATGGAGACCCCTTGCTACAAGACGATGTGGCCTTTCTGATTTTACTTCGAAAGTATACCACTGGATCTTTTCGGTATTTAGCTTTAGGGACATTGCCCGGTAGTCTTCGTGGTTATCGACGTTAATTTTCCACGCATTATTCCTCAAAGATGTAACCTTAAATTTCGATGTCAACGTTCCTTTAAGGAGGCTGTGCAACTTATTATACTCCGTAACCCCAACGACGTTTATTGGAGGCGGTGCGCGAATTTGCGCTCGGAGCTGTTTTTCTTGAGGTACTTTACGCTTTTGGTCTCTTAGGGGCTCGACTTCGGGCGAAGAACCGGCTTTCCTTTTCTTGCTAGGTCTTTTCGTATGGACCCGATTCGTTTCTCGTTCTAGCTCTTCTTCGTCGGTGTGGTATTCCCGACTAGCTAAGAGTGGTGGAGTACATTCGCGTTCTTGCTGCAAATGATTGTTTCTCAGAACCTTATTTTCTTGTTTTAACTGATCTATCTCTTTCTTAAGATCTTGATAGAGTAGATCCATTTCCTTAAGTTTGATTCGGAGTGCTTTATTCTCTTCCTCAATACTTTTATCTTTCACTGAGTCCTGTTTTTCGCGCGCTGGCGCTCCCGGCGGACTTCTTTTCCCGGTGTTGTTCGATCTTGATGGAGGAGATCGAGATACCCTTGAACTTTTAGTAAAAGGGTCGATGGATTGCAATAAGCGGCTCTCCCCAGAATCCGTAGAGCCGACCTCCGAAGAGGGTGGATTTTCCAGTAAAGCTGGACTGCCACCTGGGGTAGTTAATCGTTTTGTTTTGTTCATTGCATTTTTGTGTATACGCCACATGCTCGGTATACGGAGGTTGGATTTTAGTCGCCTTTTACGACAGGCATGCCTACCTCGGGTATATTCTAACCCCTACCCGAAGGGGAGTACTTTGAAAACTTTTGGTATTTCGAAATATGTTATAACATTAAAATTCTTTTAGTTTTTATATAAATTAAGGAAAATTGACAAAATAAAGTTTAATCACAATATTTCAAAAGGCTTATGAAATTGTATATAAATTGACACCTATGTACAATTGTTGACACCACGTAAAAGTACACAGCTATTGAAACAATGTAATGATGCAGTTATTCACATATCTTTCAAAGTTTTACACGGCAGGAAAAAAAGAAAAAAAAGGAATCATAAAGCTAGCTACCAGTTCATAAGTCGGCAGGTATTTTAAATCAAGTAAGTAAATAATTAAATAAATTAAATCGATAAATGTGGCTGCCTTTTGTCATTTTTTAACTAAATATGTATTTAGAGAAATTAAAATAAATCATTATTTTATATTATATTATGGATGATAAGGTATACCAGCATCAGCCCCTAAAACACATTGTATGTTATAGAACGTGAAAGTTTTATGTGTTTTGTTTGAAAAATGAATATCTAAAATTTAAGCGAAGCTTTGAAAACGCAGCGCGACATGTCATAAGCAACAACTGTAAGTTTAAAACGTTAAAACTGAGTCAAACATTGCTACCTGCTATTTAAGAACGAAAATAGCCGGAAGCCACTAGCACACAAGCCGAATTTAGAACAGCACAATCTAAAGGGGATGTAGTAAAACCAACAATAGCCACTCCCTTAACGCGCAGCCAGTTGCGTTTCATTGGAAATTGAATCCGAATGAGATTTAGGATGCCAACCACCTACTCAGAGTAGACCTAATCAGCAACCACTGCTTTCTATTCTGGGCTGCCCTCAACTGCTCTCTGTCATTAATTAACTTCACCCCCACCCCACATTAAATCATTTTCATTTCGTTCGCGCGGCGCTCTAAGTTTGACAAACAAACAACGAATACAAAACACTAAACTCAATCTGATTTCCATTTCATACAGTTGCCGAGTTTTCAAAATTCACAACACAGTATAACCCACCAGAACCTGGAGAATTGAGAAACTTTTCCAAGCACTCGGCTGCAAGCTTATTTAAACAGTTGTTGGTTTCTCCGGTGCCCCGCTGTGTCTCTATCAGGAACAAACTGAACGCAATTAAACGGCAATCAATTAGGAACTTTATGACAAAACTTTCCTCAATAATCAGCGCGCCAAAGAAAGAACGAGGCGGTCTTAATCCTTTGGCCCTTGAGGAGCACTCGCTGTTTTTTTTTCTGCCTCCCTCTCTGTCTCACGAAGAATAACAAATTCGATGAATAACTAGAGCCGGAGGCAGTTACTTCCATTTTGATTGCCCCTAGCTATGGGGTGGGTAGGTAGGTAGGGAGGCTGGCTGCTGATTGTAAAGCGAATCGATAGACGTCGAAAAAACTTTTTATTTGACAAGCTGAAAAGGATATTGAAAGGCAACAGTCACGGGGGACAATTTCAATGCATTTCCGAATCACTGTCAACGTAATTTTGCAACCATTCACAGTTCCGTAACATATAAAAAATTAAACGAAACGACAAAAAGGTTTGTATCCAATACCTACGGAAGACGGTTTCATTAACGGACGGCGAAAAGTTTGCAAAATGTTGCTTTATTTTTGTGAAAAGTTGAAATTCTCCTTATAGCAAGGAAATTATGGATAATAGTGCTTAAACAAGCATACATAATGAGAAGCCATTTCAAGAGATTTATTTAAAGTTTGATCGAGCTTAGCAAAGTGCCGAGTAGTTCAAAAACTTCCCAAAAAGCGTTATTAATAATTTCTGCTTTGGTTTACATGGTCACCTGCACAACAGCATTTCAAATTTGAAGTAAACTGATTTATAGGAAGGATTATGGGATGGACACATTTTAATTAGGGGAATAACACTTGTCCGCGAAGAGTGCAACAAGTAACGAGGTTAATATCGTACGTAAAATTAAATCGAAAATAGCTTTTACTGATAATAGATTTATTATTGAACTTTATCATAAATGAATGAGCAGTTCGGACTGCATTAAGTAAAGTTGATGGTACTCCAGAAGAGGATTCAGTAAAATTCAGATAATCGCACCAAAAACGCCGTACAAATTACCAACTTAGATAGGGTATCCCTACACTTAGATAAAAAAGTTATAATATCAAGACTTTTGTACTTTGGCCCAACAATTTTCGTACTTTAAAATTAACCCAAGTTTACATAAAATTTTTAATTTGAATTTCTTCAGAGCTGTTTAAAGTGACACTTTTTACACAATGTTTGATACTATAATAATTTGATCCTATTCGCCATTTTTCATTGAAGATGTTATTAATATTTACGCGAATAGATCATTTTGAGCAGTTCGTGGGAAGCTTTGCGGCACTCTTCCAATGCTTTTAGTACGTCGCAAGATAACCCTTAACTTACAAACTGTTGAAGGGTTGCAGCATCAAAATGATTTATCAACACTTGTTTATTTTCAAGTTAACCTATCTCAAAATTCATTTTAAATTTACTTTCAAATATTGTTGTTCTTTGTTTGCTTGTTCTCTTGTTCTAAGGGAAAGATTTACAGTTACTTTTTATGAATTTAAGTATAAATTCTTACGCCAAGAACTAATTGTAGAAAACGTAACATCTCTTCTCTATATATATAAAAATCTCGTGTCAAAGTTTTAGTGTTTGAACTCCTCCGAAACGACTTGACCGATTTTGATGAAATTTTATATGTATATTCACTGAGTATGAGAATCGGTTTATAACTAATTTTTATACCCATAAGTGTTAATGGTGACTCACCCCAAAAAAAAATTTACATTGTTTGGAAACTATTTTTTTTGGTAATTTTTGTATGGTGTGCCATTAAAAAATACATTCGGTCCTTCATTGTCACCCTTCTACCACTAACCCCTACTTTTTAATAGCATTTTATATTTTTTTATTTCTACTGTAATATTTTAAAGAAAAAATAAAGAAGTTTTTGCAGGGCTGTCATTCATTCCTATAAATAGATTCCTATCGACTACTAGATTTTTTAAATTTCCACCAGACAACACTATCTACCTAAAACAAAATATGCATGAAAGCTTACCAATTGAATTTAATATTCACAAAATGGTACACGCATGTAAGCCTTCACCTAAATATTGTGTGTGTGTATCCATTTTCATCCATCATCTTCATTGTCAAGGCAAAGCGAAGGTATCCATAAATATCTGGGGTTATTTAAGCTCTCACTGTCACTGAATTGTATAGTTGATTTTGAGAGAACCTGTATTTGTATCTCTTTTTTTCTTCCCTAAGTAGAGTATATACTATATTTGACACCTCTTAGTTCAACCCGCTTGGTCATGCGCAATCACTTTTACAACGCTTGCTCTCAGTAGTTATTTATATATTGTTAAAAGGCGCTTTAGGTATATATAAATTTTATACAGTGTTTTATATAGTGTTAAGGGTGGCTCACCCCAAACAAATTTTTTGGACAAATTATTGTTGGTTATTTTTTTATGATGTGGCATTAAATAATACATTCAGTATTATTAATTACATTACATTCATTTTCACCCTCCTACCACCAACCCCTACTTTATAATAGCAGTTTAAATATTTTAACCTCGGTCGATAGCTAATCAATTAACACTTGATCAACTATCCCCGCCAGGGTTCTACCGTTGTCACTTCTCACCCCGTAAACAGCACGGAGTAGGGATGGGAGCAGTGTTACCTCTGAAATTTGTTTAGAAAGTGTCCCATATAATTCAACAACATTCAGGTAGCATTGGCTAAAATTTTGCATTGTATTCAAACACAAAGATACAAATCGTATGAACGGAGAATATGAATGATAGAGATATAGACATGTTATTTTGATTGATTGGCTACAGGTGAATAAATTTCTAAAAAGTGTCCAAAATCGTATTTTTTAAAAAGAGTTGTTTTGGTGTCCGACTGATCGTTAAGGTGTCCAATTCTTACTATAGTGTCCCAAGGGTAACCCTGGATGATAGCGTTCTCCTGTCTCTCTTGCAATAAGCTGTATCTCACTTAACCTTATTTTACTCCTGTGACTGACAGAGGCAGAGAAAGTTTAGTTTGCTAAGTAGAAAAGATATCCATTTTCATCCATCATCGTCATCGTCACGACAAAGCAAAGGTAATTCCAGTCCAAATATGTCGGGTTATTAAAGCTCCCACTCTTCACTGAATTTGTTTTCTACCCTGAGAAGTGGCTGCGTTTGACACCTCTTTGTTCAAACTGCTTGGTCATGCGCAATCACAGAACAGTGGTAGAGTTCGGGAATACTACATTTGAATAACAATAAAAGCTGTTGGTTAGTATTTATATATTGTTAAAAGGCGCTTAATTTGATTTGTTTTATTAATAAAACTATCTGCAGGAGATGTTTTACAAATTTGAAGCATATTAGGTCAACCATGGTTATTTATTTACCACTTTTCGATATCATTAACATCGACTGCTCTAGAAATAATTCAATTGGCAAAACAACGTTTGCCTGGTCAGCTAGTCTGTATATATAAAAATGGTGTGAAAAATGTATAGTGAATCATCAATTGAGAACGGCTGGGCCGATTTGGCTCGAATTTCTTTTCAGTTCTTCGTAATAACCAGGAGCATATTGTTACGAAAGAAAATTTTGGGAAAACCCTCCAGAAAAGTCGGGAAATTGGAAAAATCGAAATTTGATTTTTTGTATGCGATGGCGCATAAACGAGATTTGGAGGCAGTTGGCTGTGATATTGCTCTCCGGAAATTATCGTCAAACACTTCCCGTCATCCCGAAATCTACTGCTGCCGATGAACTCAATAATGCGTGCCTGAAATCGTCTTTTTTGTGGATGCATATCAAGAAGTTGAATTTGACCACGAACATGAGATTCGCATTGCAGAACGACCAATCGGCTTCTAAATTCTAGAGACAACAGCTGGCACTTGGCAATGGCCAAATTGCTGTTTATGTTTCGACTGGATTGATATCGTTTCCTGCAAATTTTTGCGAGTTCACATTATCAAAGGAGGAACTCATCACCAAACTCATCTTCGGTATTGGACATAATTATAAAAATCTCGATTGGTTTAGTGAACGGGCAATACTAGCAGCGAAGAATAGGGACGTCGTCGGTAGCTTGAATTTGATTATTCAAAGTCAAATCGCTGAAGAATTGCATTCGTACAAATCCGTTGACCGCGTGACCGACGAGGATGGAGCGACCAACTATCCGACAGATTTTTGATTTAGGTTGATGTGCCTGGAACTCCGCCGCAAATCATCCAAAATTGTGCAACGGTACGCTGTTGTCTGCCAAGAAACTGATGTATAATTTGATTCAAGCGACGATCATCAAGGGCAAATTCAAAGGAGAGGTCCTTATCCCAAGAATTCCGATTATTCCAACTGATCCACCATTTCAGTCCAAGCGGATTCCCGTTTGATTGGCTTTTGCGATGACAATCAACAAATCGCAAGGCCAATTGTTGGAAGTCTGTGGGATTAATCTCGAATTTCCCTGTTTTTCGCATGGTCAGCTGTACTTTGCCTGTTCGCGTGTTGGCAAACCGTCTTCGTTGTTTGTTTTTGCCACGGAAAACACATCAAAAAACATTGTTTATCGCTAAATTGAAATTTTAACTATCTGTGTTTTTATTATCACTCTGGAGTTTATCTGAAGGCGTTAAATTGGGGCGAGACGAAGTTCGCCGGGTCCGCTAGTTTTTATATAAATCAAAAGAATACATTTTTAATGAAACAGTTGCATTGCATATAACATTTTTCATTGTTATGGCAGGTTTTTTTTCTTGATAATAATTTGATACCCTGTAACACAGGTACCTACAGCTTCACTGAGCTGTATGGTATGGTAGAGTTAGTATAAGACTGCACAATGCAGATCGCGGTTCGTATCTGACTATCAAGGGACAAGGGTGCTTTGAGCTCGCGCAGTGCGAAATATTATCGTGTTTATATTTTCAGAAGTGGGATATACTTATGTGAGTTTAGTGTTATAAATATACGAATACGGGGAAATTGAGAAAAAACATACAAGAGGTAAAGTTAAATCCCTGCGTATTGGTAAGGTAGGTATTCAATTTTTAATTTTGGAAGTGCCTCGTGGTTGCGTTAACGATAACGATAGTTTTCTAAGAAAGAAAAAGAAAAGGGATATGAATAACCGGACCAAGGCAAGACGAGATTGCTGCAGTTTTTTTTGTGCACACTGTTGCGCATGCCGTAAAATTGATCTGGTGACTGAGGGTTGGATTTTGTTTTGGTGAAAAGCAGGGGTCGAATTAACGCACCCGTGAGGGAGCGATACGTCACTGAATTTTTTTGATTTAACATGCAAAACAATAACAAATTCAGTCACGTGTTGCTCGATAACGGATGCCGTAATTCAACCCCTGTTTTTACTGTGCGACGTAGTTTTACAAATCACAAAGTAAAGTTATTTACAAGTACAAAGAATGTATACAGGCACACGTTTAAAAAGTCCAGAATTTCATTGGCCAATTTGTTGCGCGAACACGATTATAGTTTTAGATTATGTATACGGAATATGAGATAAATGGTTGGAAGTGGGGTTCGCGAAATGCAGTTTTTTACACACTGATGCGAATATGTAATTAAAATGAGTAGGTTGTAGTGAAAACTACGAACCGGTGCAGAATATTATCGTGTTTATAAATTGTTTAATAAGAATTTTATTTTTAAACTAATACCTAATTTGATTCTTAAAAAATCAAGTAGGTATGAGTTTTTTTTTGCCAAAAGCTGCACATCGCAGTGGTAGGAATTAATGACCAACAGGTAAAGTTAAGACGAAACCTTCTTTTCCTAGGGTTCTTCCATCATTTAATTAGGGTCACTTAAAAAAATAACGAAACAATTTTTTTTTTTATTTTTTAAGAAAGTTTGAACTTGATATTGGTTATATATACATTAATGATCGAGGGCGGATTATTACTCTCCCTCACCGGGTTTCGAATCTGTTCGGGTCACAAGCATAGCTTCCTACTTTAAGAAATGGGAAACATAAAAAGCGGGAGAGTGCGAAATGAGTGGGTAGATAACGATCAAGGAAAGAAAACGAATTCAGTGGCATTATCGAAACCTTTCAAACAAAAATGGAACAAATGAACAGTGCTCATACCAATAATTGAAGTCTTGATAAAAATATGCTGATGGCAAAGCAATCATGTGGCACTGGTCTTGACAGTTTATGACTTCTACAGAGTATATAAAATCATTTCAAACATTGCCAAACCAGTTTGGAAAACGAGAATTCTCTGATAGCCCAGTATACGCAACAGAGATAAAAGACCTACGGGACAAATTCGGTCAGTGGTCCACTCTGCAATATCGTAACTTATGTAGTACTTGCATCAGAATGGCGGAAACTGGACCATATCAAGTTACGTGGCGGTTTGCAAAAAACCTTAATTCCGACCCCTGCGAAATTATTTACTAAGAGCAGGGACTGTCGTAATGCCATGCAGTAAAATTCCATGCACCAATTATCAGTGACTACTGTCCAAACTGTTGGGTTATAGAGAAAGTGATGCGAACAATGCAAACGTTTTTAAAGCTCATTATTTGACATTTGGAAATGGTTTTACGGTCGCAGCCAATTCATCGAATCCTTTAAAATTCCTAAATCACATAGAAAGGTTAGTTTATTTCCAATTAAAAATTGAAAATGGCTCCTTCAACTATAGGAAAAAAGCCGCGAACCTTAGGCCCACGACACTCTTCACACAGGTCACTGAGAGCATCAATTTATGTTCATCCCTCCCTTACTCAAAAACAGCAATAGCCTAATCGCGCAGAAAAAATAAACTTGCCATGAAAGACTTTGATCAACAAACTTCATCCTACACAGTGTCAGTATGTACAATTATAGTTCGATACGAAGGACACCATGATAACAGGCGTGTCGGCGTCGTTGTCGCCGTTTCTTTGTCAACCGCACTAACTTTAACAATAAATTTCTCTCTCTCTCTCAAACTACTTGGACATATTTTCTGGGAATTCGCTTCAGTTTTCCTTTTCTTTTGTTCAATTTCTTACCATCACTCTCTTGACCAGCATGTAGTTGTTAAAAACATTTCTATAAGTACGCTGAATTTTGGCAAAAAAATAAAATAGAAGAAAGTCTTAAGCAGTGAAATGAAATTATTTCGTTCGTTAACAAAGGAGTGCACTGCACAAGTATGGTGGTCTTCATGGCCAAGAACGAGTACTGGGGAAGCTTTAGGAGTGTTTTCTTTTTAAAGCTGTCAATATTTTCTTTATAAACATTTTCATTTTCAAGTGCATAATCGGTGGAGTTCTGAGAACAAAATGAAACCCATTGGACCGGCAGATGCTATGGAGGGCTTATTTGTCTCTACAAGTGAAGTTTTCCACCGAATGAGTTCTTAAAATTTTTCAACTATCAAGAAAGTTTTCGTGAAAGGATGCGGAACCGAATGATGTGCTGTATTGTTTGCAGATTGTTTTGTATTGTTGGTATTGTTAATAATATCTGATAGCCCCATGGAAGGCGGGATTGTTTCGCAGCTCCCCTTGCAGGAGACCCTATTCAGAAGCAGTTATATCTACATATAAAACATTTCTTATATAACGGACATGTATTGTTTTCATATTTGAAAGTAATGGGAAACGCGGTAGGAATAAATAGTTCGGCGAAATATACATCATCAAGGAAATTGTGCTTCAATTTCGAGCTGTGCTTAAAAGCAATGTTTTTTTACGAATGTTTGGACTTATTTCATGACGCCTTTTTTGTTGAATTTTTTGACGCCACTTTCGAAGCGTATCTACAAGTCTATTCAGTTGTACATGCCGCTCTTCTTCTGTTGTACAGAATCATAGCAACCCTATGCAAAGACTACAGTCGCATGAAGACTTTTTGTGGCATTCTTATTATTGAATAAGGAGAGTATTAACTTATAAAATAATTGAAAACGACACTAGGTGCTAGCCCCTGGCTTGTCAAAACTACGTGTTCAAACTGCGAAGGCCTAAAATAAATTACCATTGCTCTCCGCAAAAGCAGGTACAACGAATAGTGTATGGAAGCATTTTCAGTCCTTATAATCTTAGGTAGTATGATATGAGATACGGCGGCAGGTTATGAAATTATCCTGTAGAAGGTCAGTTATCTGATACAACCCTCCACTGAAGAGATTTAGGAAAACTTCTAAGTTGTGTAACGATCAGTCACAAAAGGCGGTTACTACCTCTGATCGCCACTGATTGGCACCACTGGATACGCCAATACCAACCGACGATGTGTCACCACTCACCCGTAGCCAGAACCACCGCCCGCCACAAAGGGAAATCAACACCAACCCCAGCAGCCGAAACAACAACAGCGCATACGGCAGATTTTCATAACGCTTACAAGTCACACTCATTACTCGTCGTGGAAGTCATGAGTACCCGAGGGCAGATGTGATTCGGGAGGACAGTACACTTAACGTCTGGTGCAATGCACTCGGTGCTGACTCCACTATTCCACTATTCGTTTCTTTTACCGCCCACTTTGGGACGGTATGAGCTGTGACCTGTGAGGGAAGTGGCTATCTGAATAAAATTCAGGCTCTGATGAGAGATATCCTCCCGTTAAGGCATCTGTGTTATAAGCAAGTCCATAAGATATTTTTAATTAGAAGTGGTCCTTGCAAAGTCCGATCAATGGTGCTCATAGCCGTCATTTCGGACCACTTGCTATCGAAACTCAAATTCCATTCTTTCTTGCTGTTCAATAGCCTTCCAGAAAGTATTATTTTTGTTTTTGTATGCTTAAATTGTTATTCATTGTTTTAATTTGTTCCCCCACATTAAATATTTACTTTATTTAAATTTGACATTTGCCGCTATGTACCTATATCTATTAACTAATACAAAATGTCACTAAATTCGCGAAATTTGTTTGCAATATGTATTTAATATTTTATATTTTGATGACAATGAAATAAATTAGTAAAAATAATTAAAATCTGTCCTCACGGCGCATTTTTGTTAAATCTCTGCTGTATACTCTATCGGCCAAATAACTTGGAATTTTTAAGATTTGGTGCGCACATGGACTGGTGGCAATCGTGTGTCGCATTGTCTTTTCTTGATGGTCACAGCATGAGCTGAGTAAGAGACTCTATTAGACTTTATGTAAACCTTCGTTGTGCTGACTCTTGGGTCAGCACTGACGTGTTCAATAGTTGGTGACATGAGCCCTTAGCTCAGACGGCGTAAAGTGGTAAGATAAGGTTCACTTCCTCGCAAAGAAATCACAATTATATCTTCCCAAAGTTATTCGCAATCAAACTGTTATTACTTAACCTCAAGAAGTCTCATCCTAAATTAGTTGCGTTGCTGTTCTCTTAAATCATATTTCATTTCACATTCCAATTACCTCCCAACTCGAGAACCTGTATCAATCTGAATCTGGGTCAAATAGTTGAAAAGTTTCAACAACTGCAGAGGTAGGTAGGCGCCGCCCGACGTGCCAACCACAATTTCGGCATATGGAAAACTAAAAATATATCCATACAAAAGGATTACATTACACCTGTCGGGCTGCTCTTTGACAAAGTATGATTGTTACCCCATAAAACACCTTTGCATAATAATAAATCTCGCAAACATAACCATAACCATCATTGCCAACCGACATGTTATGCAAAAATAGGTAAAACGACAAACAAATAAAAATCTCCTACGAAAATCTACAACGAAAATATGAACCACTAAGCCGAAGTCGATCGATATAAATTTCAATTTGGGAAAACTGCTGCTTCCACTCCACGTTGCTATGGCTGATACCATGTTATTCGATTTTTCTTGAACCTTTGACAGAAACCATTTGCCATATTATAGTTTGGTGGAAGTAAAGGGCATGCAGTGTATAACCGTAAAACCCTACGACTCCATTTTGATATTTTTGAAACTGCCCCGGGACTTTAAATATTATTCAAGCACCAACTGGTAACTGGAACAGAAGAACCAACTAAGCACTATATACCGTCTCTTACGGGCCATTAGACGAATTCCCATTTTTATGGAGATTAGCTAAATTCCACATGCCACTATCAACTACACACAAACAAATGAATTCCAGAAACAAGGACAGACAAAAAAACTCCAACTTTCGACGGCGATAGATATGTAACAGCAGCTCGAAACAAAGGAATGTGATTTAAGTTAAATCCTTTATTTCCAAATGAAAGTCCCCAAAGTTCACCCTTTTTCCTATACTCCCATGCGCTGTCTGACATCTTTAACCCTTGTCACAGGGAAGCGATTTAAACAAAAAAAAAACAGAAAAAAATAATATACACTTCCGGGACGGGGTTTTTTTCGCTCTGAATAGTACTGACTAATACTCGCTCCACACAGTGTCATCCCCACCCCTGTGCCTGTGCCATGTTGGCAATTACTGAAATGTCCTCGAATGGCTGCGAAAAAAAATGTATCTATATATTTACCGAACAAAGGGATATCGAATATGGAAGAGTAAACCTCTACAGCTTCATCGCTCACCCACGATGAATGCCTGAATGGCGTTTCCATTCTTTTCGGAAATCGAAAGGGAATTTCAAAACTCATTCCGCTATTAAACCGGACGGATTCCTTGTTTCACTTCGCATGGTAGAGTGAAAAGAAGGAGACAAAATCGCAATCATCATCATCGCCGGAATACAATAAGCCGAAGGTATTACCGGGGATATTTTTCAATTTGAGGAACAGCCACTTGGGTTTATGTGTATTTATTGTGTATATTTCTGTCAATTGCTCAGATTGAGTGACGAAGTTAACACTCTTTAAATTGAATTTTTACTTCGCCTCAGAGTGTGGATTGCGATATCCATCTGTGAATACAGTTTTGGACACTCGTTTCTGTTTTAATTCCTATTTTTGTGATTGTTTAAATGTTTCTCAAGTGGAATTTGGTGGACCAGATTTTTAAGGCTCTTCCAACAGTTGTTAAAACAAATTATAACTGAAATGCAAGGGAAATGCTTTGACATAAATGGTTGGTGGTTAGAAATGTATTGACTCGCAGTAAGCATTAGCGAAGTCTTCTTTGTAAAACCTACAAAATTGTATAAGTGATGAGTTTGGGACCTCAGTTTAACCCTTACGGTACGAAAAATCCAAAGCATCTAGGCTGTCCCTTTCGGACATCATTGAGTACATAATTCTTCTGCTCTTACGAGGTCTGCATGTCATACCAGAAATACAGTGGAGGAATCTCACTGTTGCAGCTTTTATAGGCGAACTAGCTATTTCAGTCGGAAACCAAATTTCAATAACATGGGTAAAGGTTCTAACAAGTAGCTAATTCAATACCAATAGCTTAGCTTCGACACGACACCAAACTCGGTCCATCTGTTAAATAAACACTGACAACTGGCTGTGTCAAGAATTACCCAGCCTAACCAATTTGACAGCACTGCTCCTTCCGTTGCTCGTGAATAGGACCGCGAGATATTTAATAGTCTCAACTTATTTCAACAGGACTCGATGTAACATGCAGAGAGAATTTAACAGGTGTTCTGAAGACGACCGTCACGTTGTATTTCTTTACGTTTGGTTTCATTTCAATTTCAACACAGGCCACTTAAAATTTGTATAGAACCTGCCGAAGTTCAATCGGGAAGGACACATGGATGGCGAAGTATTGATTTATCGGAATGCAGCTTAAACAGATCAAGCAGTTCTCAAGTCAATTCTAAATTTTAGGGCCTCTGTTATATGCTTTCTCTAAATCTATAGAGCACGAGTAGACAAGATGACATCCAGCAGACCCTGAACCCATCTGAGTAAGCATTTTGAGAGTATGAATGCATGTGGTCGGCTGTGCTTCAGAAGAACCCTAATTTACTTAACTTATGACTTGACTGTTAAAATTGAAAATGAGTTTTAGTATAGAAATTGTCGTAATATAAATTACTCTTTACTAGAACAACATGTTAGAGGTATACGCTGGGACTATGTCGATTGCCTTTGTATATACATTCCTATAGTAGCGCCAAGCCAGTACCCAGTAGTATTAGTGCGCTACTTGTACCAAATCGAGAATTAAGTGGTATAGCTTTTGCGGCTTCGATAATTTTATTTCTTATTAAAAAGGTTTCGTCAAGAATTTTTTTCATTCGTTATTTCGACATCATTGGAGTTAGGTAATAGGTGTTTTTCGGTTTTTGTTTCTTATCCTGAGAAAATAGTAAAAATATTTTGTTGTTTTAAAAACAGTTTTAATTACAAAAATGCATGAGGTGTGAGTAGTCTCTCGTTTTTCCAACTACCTAACGACTGTCGAAGACTTACATATTTGCGTAAAACATCATGGAAGCAGTCTTTTACTTATGGTAATTTTTCAGAAAAAAACACTTTTTACGAAAAAGATAGAAATTTAAAAAAGTAGCCAATCCAAAATCTTGTTCGGAAATATGCTTGTACACGGAAGTGTAGATCAAACCTGTGAAAAATATTAAATCTAAATTCAAACTAAAATTATTAGTAAAATGGAAAAGACATCTCAAGAAGCAAGAGGCAGTCATCCAATCTATTGACAATGAATCATTGCATCACCATTACCGCACCTAAGACATATTCAAGGAATTGCTCACTTCCTATTTTACCTAGGAATGTTTGTATTTCTCTCTCGACCTTGAACCGGATTACCGAGTTTCCAAAATGTGGAAAATGATTTTAAATCTCATCAAGAAATCCCAAAAACTTTAACACCCCTAAGAAATTAGAAAAAGACTACAACTATGAACTACAAATTGATATTCAAAAACAATTGGATGGAAGAAACGAGCAAGTTCTAACATTTTTAAAAATTGGTCGACGAAAAAGACAGTTATCTTAAGTTTTATTTTAAACAGCATTATTCAAACATTATGCTTGACTATAAATTTTACTTGCCGAGCATCAGGACAATTCAGTTTGCCTTTTCTATGATTGTTAGGTTCTGTACTGATCCTATTATTTAAAAAATTCCTAAAATTTTACATAAATCGTATATTACAAAATTCAAGGCAGTCTGAATGGCATGTGTAATTGTACATACCTACATCTACCTATCTAGGTCTTGCTCTAATCTATAAAAATCTAATTTTACTTTAGAAAATTTAAGGCAGCCAAAAATTATTGCTAGTTAAATTAATTTAAAAATTAAAATACAGCTGAAAAAACACAAAATGTAAACCTGAAAATTCTGTGTAAAGGTGATCGTTTTCTGGGAAAAAAATATGAAACGCGGCAACCAATTTTTCCAGCACACAATCAAATTTTTTTTGACAACGTCCGCAAACCCCATTCCCCATCCCTAATGCATAGGTGCACAAAACCACAAAGTCTAGACTTTCGTTTGCACTAGTCGTACCAAACCAAACCAAGCAGTAAATAGGTAAATACTATGGCTGATGTTGTTTTTTTCTTATTCCTGACAATTTCTTTCGTTAAAATATAGCTTTTAGTTTCAACGAAAGACGAAACCTACATAAAAGTTTAAAGCTCCATTTATATCAATTCAGGACACAATCCAGTTTTCGTTGTAGATCGATTGAAGCTTTGCCGGGTTTTTGGTACAACAATTTTATTGCGTTCCTTGGCCAGATGAACAAGTCGAATTTCTTAACGAAAACATTAAACGACTTTTTAATCTTCCTGTTCCCTTGAAAACCAAAATTATTCAGTGTAAAGTACAGCCATAGTTTACTGCACGTATTCGTCGACTCATTTATTTACGCGATCAGACATATAACCGTTGGAAACGTTTCCGCCTTGATGAGTTAGGACAAATGTACCGATCTTTTCTGCTTCTAATGTGCTGAACTCAGTAAGTGATTCACACAGAGTTTTTTCAAATTAATCTGCACCCATAGTACGGTTCGATTTTCGAAATGTCAATTGTGCTGAAGTCGTTCAAGTCTGCTCTCTATTAAGTCCTCTGCAGCCGCGCTCGACGATATAAATCCCCGATTTTTGAAGCTCATAGCCCCTCATCCCGTTCGTTAACCATATTTTCAATTCCATTTTAACATCAGGCTTTTATCCATCACAGTGGAAATTTGGCTTAAGGTGTAGCTATACCAAAAAACGCAAAGCGCATTGAATTTGGACCTCAATATTACTATTTTTATCGAAAGCGTTTGAAAGAGTATTGCAAAATCAATACCAATGATGACAACACAACAAACGGGCTTTTGAAAGGGTTACAGTTGTATAACCTAAATAGGGAACGTCATCGAACGTTTACGACAAAGCATGAACGAAGATGAGGTAACCTTTTTAGTATTACATACTAGACTTTTCAAAGGGTTTGACACTGTGGTCCATATGTGATAAGCTCAGTCAGCTATTTTATTATTTACAAGGTACAGTCGAACTAATTGCATCGGTTGTCATTTCGACCCTAAATGTTGTCCTAGCTACAGGATTCTATTTTGGGTCCACTAGTTATACGTCAACGATCTGTCATCAGTCACCAACCATTGTAAGGTTCAGATGTATGCTGATTATGTGCAGATGTACTTGAGTTCTCGAAAACATTGCAAGCTGGCCTGGAGTGAATTGTCTCCTATTAAACCCTGTGAAATAAAAGTGTTTGGTCATCTCAAGAAATTCATTGAACTTATCGATCTTTCCCTCCATAATTTTAAATAATTTTCCTATTGGATTGGGATCACCACATAAATGTAGCGACCGGTAAAACCTACGCTGTTCTTCGAACTTTATGGGCAACTATAGCTTTCACCCCTTTAAGAATACTTCTCATGATGGCCAAAACGCCGGTTATACCAACATTAATATACGGGTGCGAAGTGCTTGCTAAGTGCAGCTCTGTAAGTAAAAGAAAACTGCAGGTAGCTTTCCAAAACATCGTTCGGTATCTCTTTGGACTTAGAACATATGATAGGATATCACACTTCCCTACGCGACTTTTTAACATGACGTTCAACAGCTATTTTCAGTTTCGCAACTTAATCCTTCTTTCAAACATCCTAATAATACAAGAACCTCTGCACGAGAAATTAGTTTGTCTTCCTTAGACAGAAAGCCACTCTTATTCACCTTAAAAATTGAAGAAGATAGAAGGGCATCAAAGACTTCTAAAGAATTCTTAATTAGAATGAACAGTGAATCGAAAAAAAAAATAAGAAATCCTATTATCCTACAAACTATCTGATGCCTTTCAAGTCTGTCAATATTTTGGACAGCAATTTGGCTGCATTGACATCCAACTCCAATCAAAGCAAATAAATGTTACGTATACGCCACCGATACCGATAAGATATTGATTCACAACTTTATTTTTACAACGCACATCCTTTATTTTATCTGATCACAAAACCTTCTTAAGGGTATTTTCTTTGAAAAAAAAAATTAAAAATAAATACAAAACGTTCCCGTGGAAACAAAGCAAATTCAAATTCATCCCAAAATCAAACAGATTTACCTTGCTTCGAGTTTATTAAAAAAAAAAAAGAAGAAAAATCTCACAATCCTACTCCCAGACAGCTAGATAAACGTAACACGCAGATAATCCGCCTTAACGTACTTTTAAGCGTGTTGTTTTGTTTCCTACGCGATATCCATATACATCCTTGGAGAGGATATTCCGCTTTATCATCAGCACTCGTTTGCACAGTTTTTCTATATACACACTTTTATTTTAAACAGCAAAAAAGAACAAAAAAAACAATGCAAACATAGATAACAAATGGACCATCATAAATTGAAATGTTGGTTGCTCTGACGCCGCAAGGCAAATCACGAGCCGGCTGGTCAAGCTCACAGGGGGTATTCTATATACACTGCTCGTGGTACTGTGGAAATTTCTGGCCAAACACTTTGCCATGGCTATTAATCTGGGCTGTGGCAAATATTATGAAAATATATCCAGATACTTATAATATTTCATGTCAATAGAGGGGTAAGATACGACTTACAACTAGAACAGGCACATGTATAGAGTAAGATATTTTATTTGGCCTGTGCAATCCCGTTGAGACTCAGATGAATAATTGTCGGCTTTTTCGGGTGCGTATGGTTGCGGAAGAGCTTGAGGAAATCCCAAATTATAGCTCCTCAGCTGATGTGCCATCACATACCATACACACAAAAAAGGTATCAGCGCTCGGTCTCGACGAGGAGTGTGTAACTTTTGTGGATTTTAGAGATTTGATAATAGCGTATGCGGTTGAAGATGTTTTTGTTTTATATAGATCCATTTGCGGCTTAGGTACTTTAGTTGATGTTGGCAGATTTATTTGCAGATGACTGCGATGGAAATATCTGTTGGAATGGAAGTGGGTTTGCGGTAGACGACCGTAGTTTTAATTGGGTTGTAGTCTTCGAAATTGCGTGCGGCATGGGTTACTTTGGGGATATTGACTAGGGATTTGGGAAAGTATTAAATATTCAGCAAATGTGGGTATCTTAAATTGAATTATATAGCACAGTCTAAAACGTAAGGAATGTCTTTCAACTTTATGCTGGCTGATAGCCGTATGCTTATCGAATTTTACTACACTAAATATTAAGTATAGTTGGAGTGCTGCAAAATAAAGCCCTCTAGAGAATTGCGCTGTAGGAATATTATCAAAGAGATTTCGGTTTAGTTTGCAATCCCAGATCGTAGCGCCATCTGAATATATCACCCATCTTCTTACAACCGAAAATATGAGTGGTAATGCCTAGAGATAAGTTAAAAAACTAACGCCCGTTAAGGATGTTCACCAAATTGTTTACTTGATCCTATCGTCAAAGAACCGGTCACTGGGTATGTTAAAATTAATGTCAAATGACTTCGAAACTGCAAATCGCACTGAATAAGATAAACGTATGGACGAGGGACTGGCGTATCGGCCTCAACGAAACCAAATCTGTTCACGCGAATTTCACGTATAAGAAAACGAATGACTTGCCAATTTTTCTAAACTTGGCACGAATAGGTACACTTTGCAAACGAGGCCAAATACCTGGGAATGACACTCGACACGAAGCTGAAATGGAATTCGCACGTGAAAATGAAACATAAAGAACTCGATACTAAATATAGAGAAATGTATTGGTTACAAAACATTCCCAGCTCAGTACCGAGAACAAGCTGCATCTATACAAGCAAGTACTAAAGCCGGTGTGGACCTAAGGTTTACCAAAGTTGTACCAAGAAAACGAATGCCAATATTTTACAAACTTTTCAAAATTAAGTGCTTAGAGAAATTGTAGACGCACCATATATATATATAACACAACACAATCGAAAAATGCAGCATAAATTTAAACAAACATCATCCACTTCCATGTATTTATTTGAGCCCTACGCACACCACATATTTTTTCCCTCGCATATCCCGGCATATCCCGAAGGCGGTTCCACAATAACATGCTACGGTAAGCTTAGCGGTTGTGTTTTGTGTACCAATAATGCTTTCGAAGTACGCCTAAGGCAGGGCTACAGTCGGATAGAATCGTTTTTACATTTTTTCGTATTTGACAAAATAACAGCTGTTTCGAATTAAATGTAGGTCAACCTTTAAATGGCACAGAAAAATGAAAAACACTTGTAGGAATATTGCCTGACAAATATTTCAATCTATGTTTTATTATTTTTGATTTATCAAAGTACAGATGCAAGTTAAATGAAGTAAGGTTGAAATTCACTTGATTCTTGTGACCAGTTGCTTGCACGCCCAAAAAACTGTCTGATTGAAAATCATCTCCGTGGCATCCCCTAACAACAAAAGACATTTAAAACGCTAACATATGGCAATTAAAGCTGCAGTTCCTGAAATGTGAGCAGTATCGAAAGCAGGGCCTTAGACATTACAAAGAGTAAAGACAAAAATAGCCTATATCATCTGGAAAAGCCGGCGTCTAAAAAAGAACTCTGAAACAGACGAGCAACGGTAGGCAAGAAGGAAGCCATTCGAATATGCTCCGCTTGATGTAAACATAGACACACGCTGATTAAAGTCTTGATGCTTTCCATTGTGATACTTGCACCAGGAAAACAAAAATAAATACCCAATAGAAATACTATAGTTCTGTTCCCTAACGATAATGAATTCGAACACATCAGTCAAATTAAGTCAAACTTCGTTCCTTTACGCAAAAGTTGGGTAGAAGAGAACCACAAAGAGAGAACAAAACATTTCCCTTCATAAAAACCCTGCAAATAATTGCCAAAGAAATTTCTTTAACCTACGTGAAGTTGGCCCGCACTTTTTCTAGAATGTAAAACGTGGAATGCAGTTCGATAGACATTCGTTTGTAGTTGTTTGTAGTGATTTTTTTTTCGTTTGTAGTTTTACCGTTAAAAAGTTAGGACCATTAGAAAAAAATTTCCGCCCGCACTTCTGAGCTTTTTATTTGCAATTTAAGGGAAGCCCCTAATATTTAAGCGGTCCAATATTTCCATTGCAGCAGATAAGAAAAGGTGCTTAAAATATAAATTCAAAATTTCATCGTTTGTAGTTAAATGGATTTTGAGTTATGGATACTGAAAGTTGGAAGGTCAAATTTCGCTTAAATCTCTTATAAATCATAAACCGTTAAGCCAATAGATACAGTTTGTGTGTTATTAGATCAGTGAAGTGGAACACTTTTGAAAATAAAACAGTTTATCGCTTTACTTGGTACGGTTCCAGAGATAACGCGGTTTTAAGGAATTGTGGACATTTTTTTTTAAATGGTTCTAACTAACGTCGGCGCAGTGGCTTAGTGGTAGTGTGATGGGCTACTAAGCGAGGGGTTCCAGGTTCGAATCCCGAGAGGGCCAAATTACATCTTAAGGTTTTTTTCCACTGCGCCACCTCTCGCGAACGTCTGACAAACATCCGAGAGTAAAACTGTCATGAATGAGCTTCTCAATTAGCCGTTTGGACTCGGCGTAAAATTGTAGATGCCTTCCATTCGTCCCAAAAATTGAAAACCCACACAAAACGAATGGTTGTGAGAAGCTAGGCCTTGGGTCCCATAGACCTGTCGCGCCAAAATATTTATTTATTTATATTTATTTTAACTTTATAACGGTTGAACTACAAACCTCTACGAACGAATGCCTATTGAACTGTAAACCACGATTTTTATTCTAGAAAAAATGCGGGCCAACTTCACAAAAAAAAATAAGTTTCAAGTTTGCTTAAATTTCATATAAATCATAAAACGTTAGGCTGATGGAAACAATTTATGATTTATTCGATTCCTGAAGTGGAAATCTGTTGAAAATAGAAGATTTTATCACTTGACTTGGACCGTTTTCGGAAATAACGCAGTTTAATTTCGTCTGCTTAAATTGCATATAAATTCTTTTCTATTGATACAAATTCAATATTTTTGGTTTCATTAGATAGAGCATACATGCCTTCTAACAAATTACTGGTTTTTATCGTTTGTTGTTGTCTAGAATTTGAAATATCCGTCCCCTTAAACCGCGTTACGCGGACGATTTCAACCGTTTTCTTAAATTTTGAATAAATCATTATCTATTGATAAAATCTCACTTTTTTTATTCCATTAGAAAGATCTAATGGAAAGCATTAAAAAAATAGATTTCACTATTTTAAGTTGCTTAGTAATCAAAATATTCATGTGAGTTTATATGACGAGCAACTGTTTGCTTAAGTTGCATCTAAATCCTTTTCTTTGTGATAAAATCATAAAATTTGAATTCTAGAAAAAGTGCGGGCCAACTTCACGTAGGTATTTCTTTAGGCTAGTTTTTTATAACTGACTTTAGCTGTCAAATATCTCAAAAGTCAATTTGAATTGGCTGTTTATTTCGGTTTCTTAATTGACCATCCCAACAGGTCAACGAATGTTGGAGATTGTAAAAATGGTGCCTGAACGTATTTGACAAACAGTTTTACTGACAGGTGGGACAATGATTAGTCGAAACCAAATCCTCACCGATAGAACCTGTAATGTTAAACATCATAAATTTTGTTTATTTATAATTATTATAAGTTCATAGGTAAAAAACCACAATTTGCGAAGAGAATACGGCCCAAAACAAACCCTTGAGGGACACCTATTTTTATGGGTTTTCCCGAAGCTATCATGAAAACTAACTATTTCTTAAACAAGATAAGAACCAGTCATAAATAAAACCTCAAAAAATAGCCCTATGCAGTTTTTGGAGTTGTAAATCCTTAGTACTATCAATAAACAGTAAACTCGAAATTATTCAGGCAAATAAAAAGCTCGCCACATACTTTTAGTACAGCTTCTTCTGTTGATCTACAGACGTCTGTCCGTCTGTCCGTCTTTCCTGACCTCTACCTCGCAAACGGCTGGACGGATTTCTTTCAAACTTCGGATTTGGAGTTTGTGGGCTTACAGTTCGGGGCCAATTTTTTTTTGCACTTTAAGAGTTGCCGTTCTAACGGTCTAATTAAGCGATTTTTAGTTTTTCGAAAACGGCTATAACGATTTCAACCAAAATTGATATTTGGGCGTAGGTGAGGTTTATATGGCTGCATACCCATTTTTTCACCGAAAAATCGAGTAACGGTAATTTTGAAAATTGGCATTATCTCGAAAACGGTCTACCTATACGAATGTAACAAAAATTAATTTTTAAGGTAATATGGTCATTCCTAATATGATAGCAAACAGTTTTTCACTAAATTGTATATAATAGATTTTTCAAAAAAGGCATATTTTGAGAATTTAGTTTTCTTTGGTTTACCTTCATGAATACGGCTAAAGCGATTTTGACCAAAATGAATACTTTGAGTAAAATTTACGTTTCCAACATTATTGTGTACTTAATTTTCTATTCGAATCATCGTAAACGATGTTTTAAGAAACTGGCCTTATCTCGAAAACTCCATTTTCCATTTGGATAAAACTTTAAAAACCAAGTAATTCTAATACCCTATACTCAGTTTTTAGCTAATTACTTGTGCAAGCATATTTTTGGAAATAAACATTGCAATATTTGCGTACAAATAACGCATTATTTTCCAAAAACCGCCATAACGGTTTTGACCAAAACCCCCATTTTATGATAACCTTTATTTAGTTTTTCTTAAAAAATGGAATCCAAGCCGTGTTTTAAGAATTACCGTACTACCAGTAAAAATGCAATTACAACTAGGTACTAGAAGCTCCTTTTTAGCGAATAGGACCTACCCAACTCACTTTTTCTTTTTTCAACCATATTTATCATGAACCTTTAAACAATTCCAACCAATTGGAGTTTACACCCAAACCCCCAAACACGTCCATCGATAAATTCAAAAACGAACCTCTGAATTCTTACATTATAAATCTATGTCAAGATATAGGTCCATCACAAACCCTACATCGAGTCCTACCACCACCTACCAGCATCACCAATTTGAAAAAAATCTTGTTTTATAGCCTATAAACAATAATAAAAGAAAAATAAACCAACCGAACTAATGATATGAACGAGAAAGTTTCGTGCGATCCAGTCGTGCACTTTATTTTTTATAAAGAAATTTTTGAGACACATTCTAATTTTATGAATTTCCAGTGAGGATAAATATTCAAAGAAAAAACTATCAGACTTCATCTTGAAATTTGTACTCAAATTAAGTAGCTAAAAAGAAAAAATTGATTTGGGTACTAGAATTCTCAAACATGCAAACGGAAGTTATTTCCTTACTAATATACTTAGGTACTTAGATAGACAAAGTACGCAACGTATAGCCTACTGCACGCACAAGAACTCAGCAAATACTTTGGCAAAGGTCCGTTTATGAGTTTTCAAGAATACTCGGACCTTACATGTGAAGTCGCTGTTACTTTATACATTAGCATAGATGGAAGTGGAATAGCAAAATTTTAATGGCTAAATTTTGCCTGGGAGAATAAGCGCCAGTTGATTGCCGTAAATTTGCTCCTGAGAAGGAATATTTTGCGTCTTCACATCACTGAGCCGCAATAACTGACTTGAATATTTAATTCAACATTTGCAACGCTTGCAGCCTTCAGGCCAGAAATGTTTCAAAATTGGACATAGAGTAGTAGGTATTTGCTTTCCAACCAAAAGAGTAAGCTGCAAATCTTCGAAATTCGAAAATCTACTCCGCTGGAATGTCGAAGAGAGTCCATGCGCACAAAAATATGTTCCACAACTGAAATTTAGAAAGTTCCTCCGTATAGATATGTATTTCTTACATTAAAGTCGTCCGAATTCTGAAGACAAATTCAACTCCATTGATTAGATAGCCAACTTTATTATTTAATAGATTATGCCACCTTTAACGTATGCCAGTGTATTGTATACCTACACCAGATGCTTACTAATGACTACCGGGAGACACTAAAGTTATGCACAAACGGAAACGCTTAAGCCAACTTGAACTTGTATGTAATAGGTATACACAGCATCATCCGGTGGAGGAGAAAATCAATTTTTTTCCTTTTTCCTTTATGGGGTATATCTAAACGCAACCTACCATTGATGTGGTTCCGATGTGCAACAGGGTATCCAGGAAGTAGGCAATTTATGCATTTTTAAGTATGGAATAACCTCAAGGCGGAATAAATTACGGATGCATAATTTATGAAGACATTTAACGTTTCAATTCTTGTCAGACAGGTCTCTATCTGCATGGGAATAACTTGGCCAGACTTATTTAATTGCAAACCCGCCACGGTTTTTAATACTCTAGTTGAGTCAACTATTGTGTTTCAGTAATCAAATAAATCGGAATAAGGGCATCAGATTTAAGAAATAACTTTCATTCCAAATGTCATGATATATCGTGTCAAAGGTCGTTCAAAAACAAAGCAAGTGGAGTAGCATAAGACAGCCTTTATTCACCCTGTTCTGATATCGTCAAGTCTGCAGTTGTATTTATTTATTTTTTAAATGGTTTTTACATTAAGATAAAATATTTTTTAGTACTTATTGTAGTGTAAATTTGAAATACTTAAGACTAGTATACAAAAATTTCTTTAAACTTATTTGGGGATATACGGATAGGAGATACAATTGGGATTTAAAATTGGAGTGATTGGATATACCTAGTTCTAATATCTGGGGGTAAGGAGCTCCATAGTCTCACAGTGTGAATAAAAAATAAGCGCGAAGAATCGAGAAAATAGTAGCTGTATGGTATTGGGTTGTTATCGACGACAAAAAACCCGAATTAATTAATTTTAAATACTATCAGAGCTGTTTATCAAATTAAAAAAATTCTTTTAAATAATAAAAAACAAAAAAAATATTGTACCGTAGGGCGAAGAATATTCCGCAGTCATCGAAAAAAGTATTTAAACAAGATCAAAAATACTTTTTTTTAATTCTGCTTTTATTTTTAAGTATATATATTTTAATTCATTAGAGGAGTATAATTATTTTGACAAGTAAGTTTTACTGAAAGAAGGAAGATTATTTGAAATTTGAATAGAGAAAATGACAGGTAAAATAATTTATTTATCATTTAACGTGTCATTGTGTCAACGTGCCTCAGATGCTTATATTTTCCGTTAAAATTTGTAGCTAAATTCGTTGAATATTGCACACGTGCTGACTTATTTCCTATTCTAAATTAACTCATTGAATAACGCTTTGAGCAGGTGATAGCCAAAAATGAAATACTTACCAACACAATACTCACCAATTACATAACACCAATTTGTGCAATTTCCAAGGACAATGCAATAGAGTATTCGTATTTTTGTAGGAGCACAAAGACCAACTTTCATCCCTTTCACCAGTTTCCTGTTTCCAAGTTGAAATCGCATCTGCTTTTCTCTGTACTGTGAAATGTTTGTTTGTTCTTCTAAGAGCGAAAGGATTAGGATATTCTTGATAGCATTTGCTACCGCCCTCCTGTTGAATGGTAACATCACCTAATTGTACTATCACCAGATGGTTTCAAAAATACAAAAGAAGAAAAGAGTCGGAAGTCTTTTCTTATGCCAATGGATGGGATACGGGAATATTTCTTATCCCAGTTAACACTTGGCGCTGGTAGGTAGACAGCTATATATTAGTTGCAAAGCTCGGTGTGTAGGTGCTCTAGCAAATCCAGCAGCTAAGAAGTGACGCCCTCTGTTGGTCACGTGATTGAATTTCTCTGTATATTTATGAACTGCATATTATAAACATTCACACGACGTTATTCTTCAAGGAGTCTTTTTTTATGCATAATTAGAAAGAAAACAGCGCGGGCAAGGATAAATTGTTTTAAATTTCAAAAATTCAACTTATAATTCCTTCTTTCTCGGTGCAAATTACTTCATCAGTTTTCTATAAATGTCCGAGGAATAAGATCCTTGTCTAAATTCTTAAAAAAATATATGAAAATGTGGCTTCTAAATTTTGAGTATGAGCAAATTAAATTTTTGTGTTATTTAAATGTGTACATTACATTGTAAATTTATTGTAAAATTCTGTAATTTTTTTTAAATTCTCTTTTGTATAATTAATTAAAAAGTTTACCACACACTCTCAAGTTATTTTATAATGGTGCTATCATGTATCGAATCCAATGAAGTCTGGCTTTAATATCCTGGGTAGAACTATAGCAGACAATTCTTTCCTAAATTCTCTCCCAGGAAGTCCTACTTCCTAATCAACTTAGAAAAAAATAAACTTAAAATACTAACAGGAATAATCAGTAACCACGGCCTCATGGAAAAATACATAAACCGCATTGGAGTCTGTACGGATCCAATATACAGACTATCAGCCCTATTCTGCTATTCACGTGAATCGTAGATCCGATTCACCCATTCGATTCCCTTTCACTCTGCCTTTCCATTCTGCTATTCATCGGGTGAACTACATTATCAAAACCAATTTGACATTCAAGTTAACAGCTGTTCATGTGAAAATCATAAGAAGTTTGTTTTTTGCAAATTGAAATAAATGTATTCAATTTGATCTCTATTTATGAAAATCTTTGGACCCGTGTGTCCTCGGGTTGCCTTTTCGCATTATTTTTAGCAATATCCACATTTAACTTCATTGGGGATATTACTGTTGTAAATTGGTCTCTAATTGTTGTTATGTCCCTAAAAATGAATGAGAGTGACGAATCCTGTCTTCACATACCTACTCATGGAATGTGCGGCTCTACACAATCTTAGGAAAAATCACACCAATTTTATTAAAATGACGATGATATGAAAGAAAAAAATTGTGTGGTCGAACTGGGCAAACCTAGTAAAAACAATGACAAACAGCCAAAACACACAAACAAATAATTATTCCAAATGTGGTTTAATGAAGCATTCGTCTATTTAACTTTGCTTCGCTGAGATAGGTCTTTAATACAATAGACCTATGTATGGTAGGTTTTAGGCCGTACAAATTGTGTAAACAAAGTAAAAGCCAAAACAATAGTTAAAGACGTAACCAAACCTGAAAAAAAACAAAGTTTAATGCTGATCCCTGGCACCGAAGGTTCTATGAACCTTTACGATAAACGTTACACGTGCAGATCTATTTACGCACTTCGTCGTTTCGAATATGGTTAAAAACAAAACATCATCTAATCTAACTCCATTTATCTGAAATTGTGTAAAGATTTGCAAGATTTGTATTACAGCTGAAAGTGAGAACCACGTTTCCCCGTTCCTACTATAAACAAACACAGCTGCGATAATTACGCAGGTTTATTTAGAAGCCGGTGACCGAATATCATGTAACTACCGTATTTGCTCGCATTTTTTGCCAACTTTTCAACTATGTATTTGACTACAATGTACCCACTTGAATATTTTTGGCTATAAAATATGGCATTTTCGATCACTGCTTTCCAGTCGGAAATAATCTGCGAAGCACACTGTAATCATGTCATCGAAACTTGTATTTCTATTCTGTTTAATTGCCTTAGCCGGTTTGGTTAACCAAACTCAAGCACATCTCTTGGAGAGAACGATCATGCGTCCTAGGGTGCAGTTTCGCCTATGCAGACGTGGATCGGAATTATGTTTAACCGATCCATCAGTACCAGGGGAAGAAGAAGAGCCAGTACCAGTGGAAGAGGAAGAAGGATAAGCGCATATTTTTACAATTATTTTTAAAAAAGGAAACGTTTAATAAATGAGTAGATAGTCGGCGCAATAGGTCTTAAGGAACCAAGGCCCTGCTTCTTTCAACCAATCTTTTGTGTGAAATTTTAATTTTTCGGTTCAATGGCGATGGAATAGAATGCGGCTACTGAAACTTATTTTGACAATATTACAACACCGTCACTTCTGCGGAACTCTGAATCTACCTTGGGCTTTGAGTATGCCGAAGTAGCACAGAGAAGGAGTAGGTATTCAACAAATCCAATTATGGGACATATTGACGTAATTTGTGTTGACGCATACGGTGACCACTTGGAGGAGCGATAATTGCCACTATTTAGTCGCACGAGTTAGACGTGATTATCTATTTTTTTCGATTTAGTTCGTTGATAATTCTTAAATTTGTCGTAACGGCTGCAGTACAGTGTCCTTGGTTTTTGCCATTCATTGTTAAGTGGTAACCAAAGTAGTAGCAGACAAAGAAATCGTCAACTGAAGTCGTCAATTGTCGGTGAACAATTCAAATCGTCACATGTTCCTAAGCAATGAGTTAAGTCTGCACACCTACTCGGTCCGATATGTTAAACTTGCAACTCAAGATTTCCGAAGTGCACCGAAGTGTTTCTACTGCGCCCAAGGTTAAACAAAGGCCCACCAAATCAACCTCAAAATCTGCTGATTCTGGCAACTGCCTCAGACTCATACATAACAACTATCGTCCATGAAACTGATGCGAATGCTTTAACTGCTATGCTACTACATCTTTACGTGGGTAAAGCAGCGCCCGTCACATTTGAATTTCGCCAAACAAAGTACATGGGATTTAATTGCTATTTTATCGATTACTAATTGTTCCATTCTTGATTTTGTCACTCTTCGGGAAGTTGAAGATATAGTAGATTCTGTGGCGGGCCTAGCTTACCGGTAATGCTGGATCCGCCACATTGATTTTTAAAGGATTTTTTTGCGGCAAATATCTCAAAACAAGCATTTTTCGTATATAAAGTCTCCCCACATCATTACATTTCCGCCTCCGTGTTCAATTGTTTTTGGTGCGTATTTTGGGTTGAAGAACGCCACATACATTATTTTTCATCCGACCCGAATCTACAGACTCAACATCGTGCTTAATCTGCTTAGATGTCTTGAAGGAGTATACAGGCGAAAATCTGCGCACCAATTTGTCTTCTCTGGTGGTGTTTTTTTCTGGAGCGGGGAGCTCTTGCAACGTTTCTTGCAGTTACAAAAATGACAAATTGCATTGTAAACAACTTTTCTAGAATGGTCTTTTAATTTTGCTATTTCTGAAACCGTTTTTCCTTGAGATTTAATTTCAATAATCAGAGTTACTTTATCTGTAGTGCAATGTAGTCAATTTCTCATGTCTACAGTATCGGTTTTACAAAAAATGTATTTTGTAAGTTATTAAATACTTACCTTACGAATTTAAGGCCGAAATATATATTCCTAGGTATATTTTGTTTTTTGCGTCATACATACTCAATCGACAACATTTAAACTTACATCGAATATGGCACCACCGTGCTTCCAGCGCCACTGCACGCTTAAATATAATGAACGAAGGAAATATATCGTGCATAAAATGTTTCTGGTAAAGTGTATAGTTATATTACATAAAAACATAAATGCTATCTGTAAAATTCGATTCGATTAATTCACAATTCAATCATGATGTTGTAAATAAACTGTATTTGGTGTAGTAAAGTGATAATGTAGCAAAAACTATGATACGGCGACTGGTAACCTAGGAACAGCTGACACAATCAGCTGTAGTGGGTCGGCCTACTAGTATCGACATAATTTCTGCGTTATGTCAACATATTCTGTGTCTGTGTGAAGTTGCAATAAAGACATTGGACTTGGACATTGGAAAATTAAATTTTACGTTTATTTTGTTTTGAAGAGACTTTTTACCTGAACTTGGAATGTAATAATTATAACGTTATATAAAACATTTAACGCGGGAAAAGTATACAAAAATAAAATGGAAATGGGACTTTTTACTTCGGCTTGGACTATTTTTTAGGACTCCTTCTGAAAATGTTCAGAGGTAAGGTAACGCTGCAACAAACTCTTAATTTATTCTTCGCTTATTATTCTTTGTTCTTTTTTATCTCATTTTTTTTTTTATTTTACCTTTCTGTTTCTCTAAACCAAGGAGTAAGTTTTTTCTTTGAATTAGCGCTCTCTCGATTCAACTCTCAATTCTGTTTAGCATCACACTTACATTCCTATTCAGATCTCCTTCAGGGACAGACAGAGACGTACATGTTCTCCCCAGATATCTAATTGGCACGATAAATTATTTTGTGTCGAGGTTTGTATGGATTGTTGTAAATTGATCAAAAGTAAGTTAAACTTGTAAGATGAAATAAATAAATAAAAAAATTACCGCCATATTGACGCTAACAAGTGTCTACGTCTCTTTTCAGATTGAAATATCCATCCATTTATTCTGTTCTAAAAAAAGAACACAATAGATCTATTTACAGGCAAAAAATATGTAAAACAAAATGCGTCTAGTCACAATTAATAAAGCACTGACAACAACAGCCATCAATCAAAGCAACCCATAGCTTTCATCGTTCTAAAATCACGCCACGCTGCACACCACATCCATCTGCGTTATTAATGATAGCAACGAACCCCTAGCAGTCTAAGCATGACTATCATTATGTCTACAATTAAAAAAGAAGTACCCCAATCCAATGCAAATGCTCAGATGTTTAGGTTTATTACCAAGGGTTAACATCGGACTTAATGTCGACTCACTAAAAAAGCTGACAAACTTTATAAAACTCGAAAGGGGATTTAGAGAATGTTCAACTGCAAGAGCAACGTAGAAAGCGGCACCATGTGTGAATGTCCTTTGTCCATATGCTAAGCTTCTGTTCTCCATAACAAAACTGGTAACATTCCCTCGTATCCAGGGTCTCTCTGAATTTGAATGAAATTCGCCTGCGGCTCGACATCATCCAGTTGCTTCAACTTTTATAAGCAATGACGTCGAAAGAGGATTTATCGTATAGCTGCAAACACATATATCATGTCGACCTCTCGTGTTTACACAATTCAACGCCGAGAGTGCGGACGGCCCCCAAGGATGCGCGACCTTAATGGAATTTTCTACTCAGCAAATAGGATTTTCTTTTTTGGTGAAAACAATCTGCCCATCGGAGTTTAACTTTAGCAGAGCGCACCCCAGCGTGGTGGCGGGGTATACATTTTAATTGCACTACTTCCTGCAGAAAGGATACTTATTTCCCGATTTTGTTCAAGCGACGGAGCGCCCAGCATCTATGCAGTGCACAAACATAATTGGATGGCTTACCAGTTCTGAGATTGTTCAGGGCAGAGAGCAAGCTTACTGCAAAATTAAGTAGCTGCGCTGGGTTTTAATGAGTTTTCTAACATTGGCTTCGTCCTAAGCGGATGTAAGATTCCATACTGCTGGCTGATCTTTGAAAATCTTCCAACGCTGTGGGTTTAAATTGCGCGACATATTTTCTGATAACCAAACTTTAGCATGGTTTAAATTTGAGTGAAGTATGCTTAGTTGGGGGACTGGAGAGATTGGCAACAATTCAGAACAAAAGGACGCACAGAAGGTGGTAGATAATGCTTTCTTTGTTATTTTGTTTATGCGATTGCGGGAGGATTTTAATTCCTTGAGTAGCAAAACTGGTGTAGGAGAAGTAAACATCTTAAGGAGCTTTTGTACACAAAAAACTAGACCGTTAAGGCTGTCGAAAACAGTCTCAGTTGCATTTGAATGAAAGATTATCGGTTTGATTAAGGAGCCTTAGCTTACTTGAAGCGGGCATCAGTTGGATGGGAACTTGAGGCTGGCTTATTTTTTAGATACTGCCAATCTCCCATAGTAAGTTTGAGTTTTTGTAATCTCCGTTTGAAATTTAAGCAGAAAAAAAAATAATATCCACTCCATATACAACTGATGGTTTTCTGATAACATCCCCATCTACCCTATCAAACGCCCCTTTCGATATTTATCGAAGAACTTGTCGCATTTGTAACTACTGAGTCTTTGTATCACTTGGCTAGTGGCTTGGACTTGCACCAGCTAAATCAGCCCGCCCCGCAATGAAACATTTTACATGATTTTTTACTCCAAACAAAAAAACAGAACGTCAGTCAGCAGGAATGCTTTGCTGGATTCATTCGCCAAAACACATGCAATTTGTTTATTCTAAATACTACCGAGCTTTACATATCCGACTCAATTAATATTTATCATCCCTGTGCATCTGAAAACCAAAGTGCAAGTACCACTGCCAATCTATGAAATATTTTCCATGCTTGCTCACATTCAGCACAAGCCCTACACATCTACGAGTATTTGGGGCTTCGTAAAAACACCTCCGAGTGTATTTAGCTTCTCGTGCATAGTGCATGCATTATTTATAAGGCTGTTACGGAAGCTCGTAAATTTTACAATATACGTTTGAGTGTTTTTTATGGCCTCTTCACAATTCACCATTCACATAATGCTATCGCTTTAGCTATCCGTGAATAAAAGGACTCCCACTCTATGGAAATGAGTCGGTGCTCGGTGGTCTCCCAGTGGTTTTTACAAGATAATTTTCGTTTTTCACGCAATGTAAACGAGACCCTCATAAGTTCATCAATCATTCGCAATTCGCACATGGAGGCGAATGTCAAAAAATATCCCACATTCAGGAGATTAGGAATTGAGTGAGAGTGAGGTCGAGAAATCTGTTCTTTGCTTAAGTTGTCCTGCGGGATTTCTACTGTTATACCATGAAATACATAAAAATTGAAAATAAATTCGTAGTAGTCCCTTCGGACCTGCGAGCTGCGAGGTAAAAAAAAATCTCGGAAAGGTTCATGCTATTTTTTATGGCTACTACGTGGTTAATTATACCTCTCTTTGGTTGATTTCGAAAAGTGTATAAGTAAGCATGTGCCGTATGGAAGCAGTTAAAGCCAACCCGGCGATGTGCACAGTTGATGCACTGAAAGTCAGTATCTACTCTTGTTTAAAGGGACTCTTCAATGGCAGTCAAGTGCACGTTGAAGAGTCGAAGCGAAAGCGGACTGTGCTGCAGTTCAACGGAGAATTTAAATCAAGTGCTTGTTTGTAGCGTGCCAGTACGTTATGGTTTTCTTTTAAAAAGTTTAATGTCATTTTTACTCCCTTGGCTTGTGGACTTCATATTCTCCATTCACGTATGATGTTAAATAAATCCCGAGTAAGTGTGTTACCCAGTGAAACATGTGTTCTTCCGCTGCCCGCGATTTGAGAGGGTAGAACAAAGCAATAAAAGGAGGAAAACCAGCTACGATAAAAGTACAGGAAATCTGCAGTGTTGTAAGTGACTTGCAGCTGGCCAAAATCGGACGATATCAGTGAGCAGTTCATTAACAGATTCATTTGACTCTCTATGGATGTCATGTGGATTGGTATCGTCCCAAATTTGACAATTTTGTTTGTTGATGTGACCATTCATTTATAAATGGGCCTTCCATAAAATTCGCGAAGCGTGCGGAAAGTTGCCTGATAAGTGTATTCATTCAAATTTAAATCGAGAGCGGCGGCCGGCGTTCTGATGGCGACAGGCGAATTTCCGCCGTCACGGCATTTTCGTCTCAGTCGAATCGATTTTGCACCTAAGTAGCGCCAATAGATGTTTCACATCAAAACAAGTTCAGCTAGCAGTTTCAGAATGACATACAAAACGTGTTACGATCGTAACTTTTTAGACACAATCTGCCCTAGCGAGGTATCCCTCGGAACGGAAAATTCTCCGATCTTATACGATTCGGAAGATTTTTGCTTCGAGGTATTCTTCCGAACAGCTATTCGAAATATTTCCCGATATTTCCTAACGAATATCGCCGAATTGCGATGAAGTGCATTTTTTTGTTCAATTTTTGACAGCTTGGTTTCGATATCCTCCGACAGAAATTGGTTGCGGAATTAACTTACGGATTTTATTACCGTCAAACGGGCTAACATTGACCACTTTTGAATTTCAAAAAGGTGTATCATTTACGATTTTTGTACGAGTGTAAAATAAATGACACCAGCATAGGGGCTTGCCCTTGTACTTTCATATTCCGAAGTTAGAATTTGTTTAAATACATAAATACAGACGTAGAGGTAGTTTCTTAACAAAAACTGGCTGGTCAAAGTTTGATTTGGCTTAGGGTAACTTTGGCCAGCACATTTCTTGCTATCAAAAATTATAAGTTAGGGTAGTTTTATTGAATTTATTAACTAATTATGTTAAAGTAAGCTTTTGAATTAACTTCATAGTGTTTTCAAATGAATAACTAATACAAATAAATAAATAGCATAGAGAAATAGTAGTTGATAATAATAAAAAACAGTTAGGAAACCCTTAAATGAAAAGTCTTAAGGCTTTAAGGTACATCCGTCTTCTGGACAGTGCATCGTCTTAAACATTATCGTTAAAATTATTTTAAAAATCATTTTCTTGAAGCTTTTATTGAATACTAAGCCTTTGAAACAGGGAAAATATAAATGGTCAATGTTAGCCATTGTGTTTTCCAACCCGGTCAAAGTTTGAAAGCGCTCGGTCAATGTTAGCCGTTGGCTGATAGATTTAGACATAATTTTTAAATCGATCTCAAAAACCTTCCTAAATTTGAAATATGTTTCTAAAAGTATATTTTCTTAAAAGGAAACATATTAAACTACTAACTGTTCCTAAAATTTTAATGATTCAGAAAAACAGTGATAACGGAGTATTTGTTGCGGAGAATTTTTAGTTCCGGCGGATACCTCGCAAGGGCCGAATGAACTATTAAAAAAATACACAAAAGAATCGCCCCTGGAGTAGGTATTTTTTTTTTATTTTGAACTTTAAGCCACAAATATTAAAAACGAAGTTTGAAACAAATGCGCATACCTAAGAAGCCGACGGACACACAGAAATTACGTAATATTAGAATATTTGACTAACAACCCGATATCACTCGAAATTTTGTACGAAAATTATTCCTAACCCGAGAAAGAAACAAAATTCAATTGTGCCCAAAATAATATAATCCGAACTAAAATTTGTTACTGTCCAATATAGTTAATTTTTCATCCTTTTCAGATTGCATTCAGTTCATATTTTAAAATGCTTGCAAGTTGCAACTTCATTTTCCGGCAAATTAGTGCATACTACGAATCTTGAGGTAGCTACTTCACTTGGTTCTTCCTCAAAAATGTCCTCTACGAGGGATACTTCATCTTCGAAAATATCATTTCTTTGTGCCATATTAACGCATATTCCGTTGTTTTGTTCTATTAATTTGATGTTTAAATTTAATGTTTGAAATTGATTTTTCAGTTTGATTAAATAATAAAAAAAAAATAAAAAATGTTCAGCGCCACACCGCGGATGTGAATTTTTGGGCAAACCCATCGAATGACGTCCAAGTTATTATTAGGTAAGGAAGATCGAAGGCAACGTTGAAGAGAACTCTCAAAAAAATTAGCTAGAGCCAAAAAACCCCATGTAGAAAATCCACACATTTGTTTAAAACTTTGTGCAATTAAGGGTTTTTCTCTCATGTGGTGTTAAGATTTAAACATTTGTTACCTACTTTTATAACAGCCCAAAGTTGCACTTCGCACATAGCAGTTGCAATATAATTTCGAGACAAAATCTCTAAACTCATTTTGCTCCACTCTTCGCAGAGTAAACGAAGTCAGCTGCTCTTACCCCTGGGCTATTTCAGCTCAAAACATTTGCGACACTCAAGTGCCTATATCCTTAAGCAAGAAATTGCCCTCTATTACGGTCTAAACTTTACCTATTGCATTGCAGTGCTTTTTTCCCCCCTGTTAGCAATCATCACCACTTTGTAAAGTTTATTTTAATGTTTAACCTATCCTCCAGCCATTTGGCACTACCTGCCCCGCACCCAGCAAAAGAACGCGTGCACATGCCATGGAATATTTATGTACACTTCAACAATTTCGTGCGCATTACAGCGGGTTGACGATGGAGTGGCTGTTGTGCCAAAGTCAACGCTTTGTATTCCCAAAGTGATGACAGTATCGTATGTACGCAAAGAGGTACTCTGACGGTAGGTACTGTCTTCATCGTAAAGTTCGTGAGAATAACTTTTTCACGAGGCGACATTTTTTCATCGCCTGTCAGCGACACCCCCATCGAGTGTCTGGGCAAGTGAAATGAATCGAAGTGGCAGCGTGCGCACGCAACCGTATGTTATATATTTTTAATTTGCATCGCATCTTTAGGCTTATAAGACATTTTCGGCTGTGAAATTTAATGAACATCGAGAGGTTTTATCTTGTCTGTATGATGTGCCTGAAGTTTATTATACCCACAAACTTATTTTTAGCGGAAAAAAAGGGAGGTGGGATAACGATACTCCCGACTGGCACGCACTATGGAAAATCGGTTTTGAGCTACATGTATCGAATTGAAAGCCTGTGTGGGGCTTGCGACCCTCCCAAGCTTCTGGACTCAGAGAGGTGTCAATATACGCAGTGTCGATGAAGGTAGTTTTGCATAAATTCGAACTTAACCATAAAAACTGTCTTTCATTAAGGACTTGGCAGCTTATTTTTTAAATAAAATGCAAACTACTTAAGATATCTCAAAATAATTTTATTGACTTGAATTAATATCGAAACATTTTTTAATGGAATTCGACTTCGTTCATATGTCCACCACGGGAACGTTCGCAGCGTCCGAAAAGGGGCAGGATGCATCAAAAGCTGGCATAAATTCGAAAAATCAAACGTGGCGTTAAGGTCCATTGCCAGTATTTCTCTACGCACAACTGTCCACTCTACCACAAACCAAATGAATACCTATTAAAAAATGGCAAGCTAGAGGAAACGGCAAAACAATTGTTAAATAAATAAATAAATAGTTGGTGCAACAGGTCTATGGGACTGTTACCGCCGTTTGCAATATTCAAATCGTCATTATTTCATATTAAATAAATATGTATTTAATATTTAATTCTCATTTGTAAATAATCTTCCATTTGCCTTTTCTTAGCTATAATAGATAATAACTTTGTAACTTTGAATTGAATCACCCTGTAAACTTTAATATTTTGCAAAGCCGCTTTATAACTGCAACTATATAAACTAATCCTCATGAAATTCTTATATACCAAGCCTTCAACACTAGAAAATTGCCTTAACAAAGTCAGTCGATAAAGCATATTAAGTTGGGTAGCAACACAAATAATTTTAAAGCGTGCTTAAAGTATTAATTTTCCTTATATATTTTGTATCGGAACGTTGTACAGTGTACATAATTGAAGTAATAAAAATTGTACTTTCGCTATTAAAAATTGTGTCGGCTATATATTTTGTTGCCATTAACTTCGACTCCAACAGGGACCCTAGGCCTAGCTTCTCGTTTTGTGTGAGCAAAATAATTGTTGCAGAAAATAAATACCGAATACAGAAGGAATTTAGGGAAAAATGCGGGTTGATCATTGACACACCTAAGCCAGGATTTTGCAATTCGAATAATATGAGCAAGGCCAGGCGTTTTCCTCAAAAAGCTGAGATCTCGGCGGATATAACTAAATACGACATTGGATTGACTAAAAGAATACACACAATAATGGTAGTTGTGACCAAGAAATTGATGTTGATAAATTTCGATATATTGTAGCTAAGTTCCGCTGGTACAATATGTTATCATCATTGCACAAATATTTCATTCATGGACCCGAAATAGTCTCTTTTGCTTTGTTGCCTATAGGGCAGTTAAGTGAAAAAGCGCAGGAAGCCCGAAACAAAGATTTTAAAAATTGCAGAGAACATTACTCACGGAAGTGCAGTCGTGAACAAACTAATTTAGATGTATCTAACTGCTATATGTCAAGCTCGGTCCCCTATATTACCTACCTAAAGCAGCACTCCTACAGCTGCTATAGAAGCACTAATAGGACTAACACCTCTCCAAATTTACATTAAAAAATTGGCAATACCCAGCTCAACAAATCTGCTACAAATGAAGGAGATAAACATCGGTGATCACTCGGACCTGATGACTCTTTTTTCAGAAATAACAGAACTCGATATGATCTAAGCGATAACAGACCGCCTCCCAAAAGCATTATATTTTGACAGAAGATTCTCCACGGAGATCACAAATAGAGATATGTGGGATAGCAATAACTGTTATAAATGGACTTAGGGGTCGGGGCTAGCATATTCGGACCAAACCAGTCTTACCTACACTGCTTCAATACCCTCCAAAATTTAAGTACCAGAAACCCGATGAACTGGCCAGAAGAGGTTCGGAAACACCTTTCACAGGTCTCGAACCCTACTGCGCAATCTCAAAATCAGCGGCAAACCTTGCTATAAGGAGCTGGGAACAAAAAAGTCGCATTGCTTTTAATATACACTTGAACTAATAAACTTTTGATCGCGGCGATTTTTAAAAATACAGCAACTACTTTTGATTGTAAAAGCGGGATAATAAGAAACGGGATTATAAAAAGCAGGATTTTAATTGCGGGATTTTAAGAATCGGGACTTATATGGGATTTAGGTTGGTATGGTTCAACCCTTCCATATCAGGTCGCATTCAAAGTTCAAAATAACTGTTCAAGAGTCATGACTTTCAATGTTAATATTCAATCACATTGCTGGGAGAATTCAGTCAATTTGACTACACCCACTCGTACAGCATGAGTAAACTTTTTTTTTTGTAGCCACGTCCGAAACGCTTGTTACGACATTACTGCACAGGCATACCGACACCGCATCCTTGTTATGTCCCAAAGATACACACATTCTGTATTTCTGAGAAAATTAAATAACACACCAAGTTTGTACAAAAGTTCATCTTGCATTCAGTACTCAAGTGTCCCAGTTCACCCTCTTCAACATGACGTCTTTCTATATCTATATTATATAGCATGTCCTAATCGAGCAACATTCAGAAAAGAAGTGGTTTGTCTTAATGGAATGGAAGTTAACTTTTATGAGCGCAAACTCTTAACTCGTTCTGAAGTGTTTTACCGCAAAGCGTGGTTGGTCTTCAACGCCACGTTGCGGTGACACCATACCGCCCATTCACCATCGCAGCCTTAATGAATTTTCGACTTTCTGACGAAGAAGGTTATTTCGTTCCATGCGCCGCAGTTAATAGGTAAACGGGTTGACTCGGAAGAAATAATGCCTTGAGCTCTGGTACGGGTACCTATACCTATTCATATAGCAGAGTCATCAACACCTTTTGTCGGCTTCTGGTTCTGCCTTCTGCTATCTGGCACTAATATGTGATTGTGTGTGCGTTGTTGCTGTTTGAGTTTGTGTTCGCATATTTTGTTTTCTCGCCTCGCCTGCCTGCTTGAAAGTTTTGTTTTCTGTTTCTGCTTTCCACAAACTTGAAGAACAATTCATTCCACGTTGCGGAATTTCATTAAAGCGAAGAGTTTTTATCCCTTCGTTAGCACCAAATTGGCAAGTTTCAAGTTGTGTAGGTACTTGTATGAAATTGGCTTCGGCACCGAACTGTGTGCTGCAACGCCTATCCCTGCCCGCACCTTGAGGCCATCATACCCTTAACACCTCGTCTGGCTTTCTGTCTTGGTATTTTTTTTGTTTTGTTTGCCCTATTAGAGCTTTGTTTGATTTCGCACACGAAAAAGCCATGGAGTCAAGAGGCAGAAAAGCGTATTTTCATGTCGGAGCTGGAGTATGAATGTTTCATTTGTTATCCGGGAAGAGTTTCTCGCTTGAGTCAATTGATTCATTGATGGGTTCGGAAAAGTATTAAAAATCACCTGAGAATGAGTGGAAAAAGAAAGGAGAAATAATTAGTTAGTTGCAAGTGGAATGAGCAATGTGGTGGGGGCTTCCTTATAGATTCCTTGTTCATTGGAGGCTATTTAGGGGTGGCCTCGTCGAGAAGTGGTAGTTGCGAGGACTTATTGTCGTTCAGTCCATCTGTATGTATACATTTGAGAAGCTAAAATTCGATTATTCTGCACGCGGATGTTACCGTGACACCTGAAGCTATGCAATAGCGTGACTAGTGGGCTACATTTCGTTCATGGTCACAATGGCTAGCCGAATATGCAGGTATTATCCACAGGGTAATTTTACTTAGTCTAGAGGCGAAAATATATTCCTGCACCTATTTTCCGCAAGTTCGATCTATGTTTCAAATTTCAGCTTTCTAAGTCACGTCGGTCGTCGAGTTCTTTATCATCAGGGGAGGATTGCTACAGAAGACGAACTGTGCCTTGATTGGGTGTGGTTTTTCCCGCAATTGCGCTAGGGAAGGTTCCGTTCCGAATTGGATTTGAATGATGTTTGAGTGAACAGCGCGCTTCGACTGCATTCAGGTGGTTCACATGACAAGCAATGGTCCCAAAAAGAAATCCACTAGACGCGGATTGGCAATTAAATGTCTACGATTCTGTGTAAATTTCGTATTCCGCCACTTACAGTTTGTAAGGCTGACAAATTGAAAATTGTGATCTCCTATCGAGCAGGTTTCAACATTCAAAACCAGTCATAAAATTTTCAAAAATTTAATGGCTCTAACCTGACATTTTATGCTTTGTTTATTATTGTTACGGGAACATTTATATTTGTATTAAAAAATATCGTTAATATTTTACTCCTTCACTTGTAAAAATTTCAAACAAATATCATTTTAAATATTTCGACTAACTTCGGACTTCTTGTGCCAATTTGAAATTAACCATGCTGAGATTAATTTTTTGTGAGTTTTGTTGTAAGGATTATCGTAGAATTGGGAAATATTATCAAATCACAATAAAGCTCACAAGAACCTAACCTCACAATATTTTGTTACCTGTGATGGCTCAGCAGAAAATTGTCCTTACTTTGGAATAGTTTGCTGGTACTTGTCTTAAATCTGTGTCATAACAAAGCAGAACCTTAAGTTCTAACTGCAACTTAATTTATTTTCAGTTGTCAAAAAGTATTCAAGTTGCACTTTGCTAAGATAAACAAAATTTGAAATGCAGCCAACTTTTCTGTTTCGCTAATTGTCAAACAAACTTCAAATGAGTTTCATTTCACTGCGCAAAAGTGAAATTTGATGACTGTTTAACATAAAGTTTGAGTTTTGCGATAATGGCAGTTATAAAAAGAGTTAGAAATCCAAGTGTTTCGCTAAATGACAAAAGCAAGCTTCTTCAATGCGCCTTTAAAGACAATTTAATAATAAAAAACGGAAAAATAGATGGAAACGAATTAACGCTAGCTTTAATTCTCCATCGGCGGCGTCTGCATGTTACAGGAGTATTGAAGCGCTAAAAAATGAACGTTTTTAAAAGTCAAGTACTTATTTCTATCGTTCATCTGACTAGGAACACCCTATTTAGCCTTAAAAATGCCTAAGCGCAACTTAAACGCCGTATAGCTTTATATTTCTTCCCCATAAACTAAGATCCACTTTAGTCTTATTAATGACAAACTTTCATTTTGGTGCTTTACGTGAAACTTAAATCGCTATGAGTAGTATCAGCAAACGGGCCGTAGTTGTATATGTCTTATTACAAAATAAAACCTGTCAGTGTCTAAACTTCATTCGTCTCAAAAGCATTTGAATACAAAAAGGACCATTTCGACAACAACAAATCACTGTGCTCTAATCGCATGCGAATTCAACTGGAAACGCAATCCTTTCCATCGTCACACTTCCTCGTCCGCATTGTTCGAATCGCAAAGTTTGGCAAACTTTCTAAAATACAAATTTAATAGCCAAGGGTTGTCGTCTTGTCATCAGCCGCAATCTCCATTGATTTTGAAGGTCAACCTAGGGAGCACAAGAGAGTGCAATTACAACCCTATTAAGAATTCCATTCCCGCCAACCGTCACCATCTGTGCAAATTCCTTTTGGGAAAATTTATCCCAGCCCATTTGGAAAGTCGATTAAAGGAGTTTGCAAGCTTTAATTGACCTTTTCTATGGGCGCAGCATATAGAGGTGGCTAATTTTGTTTGCCATTGAGCGGACTTAATGGCAGTTATTCAAGGGATTAAGCTAATTATACGAAGCCTACCGGAACACCGGTCGAACTAAATTACAAATCAATTCTATATCCAATAATTGGAATTCCTTGGGGCTGAATATTTTATTAAGTTTGCTCTAATTGGGAACACGAACGTCAGGACGAAACTTTCAGGCTGTTGCTGTTACGGAAGTAGTTGTATGGAATATAATAATTGAAGGAGGGAGCCGTCGCGTCGTGGGGAACAATTAATATGTTATCGCCGGAGGTTGATGACTTCAGCTGAACAGTGTGTCAGTTAACCTTCAAGACCACGTCAATGGAATACATGAAATTTCTTTAAATGCATATATTAATTTATGTTCAATGAAGAGAATACATTTTGCTGTTAATTTTAAAACAAAAACTTCGGGCATATGTCAGTCACAGCTGGATCTGATAAATGTCATCCGAAAAACAAAGATTTCGACAACTTTTACAAGCATTTTCGTGGCTGTAACACGAATAATAGATAGATAGATAGATATTTTGTATATAGATAGAAATATTCCTTATTTTTTATTTATGAGAAGTAGTTACAGACAACGTCCGCCGTGTTGACATCAAAATTAAAAAAAAAAAATCTTATGTGTTAAAAATGACTTTTATTACTAAACAAAAGTCAAAAGTAAGTTTAAATTATCATGAAAAGGCTTTTAAACTAGATCAATAATTACGAAAAAATATTAATTTTAGCTATTGTACTTGCAATGTTATTTAACGGGCAGCTCCGGTATATCTGGTTCTGGACATCATCGGATAACATTTGAACTGAGAAATCCGTCTGACTTACGTAGGAAGTTCATTCACATGTAGGGAGGACCAAGGACTGAACCCTGTGGTACACCTTTTATTAGCCTTAGGATTGAAGACCTGTTGCCCAATGCTACACACTATTGATGCCCAGTCAAGTAGAAGTACACATAACAGTCTTACTGCAAGAGGAGACAGACCAGTGTTGCCAGTTCGTGGGGAATTCCCCTTTTCGTGGGGAATTTGAGTCCAAAATTTGATGAAAGGGGAAAAGGGGAATCTTCTCTCTCCTAGCGCGAAATGTGGGGAATCAAAAAATTAATTTCAATTTGTCAAAAACTCGTTAAGTATCTTGTTCTTGGTCCTGATTCTTGATTGGGATTGATACACTGAGCGCTTGTTGTGTGAAACCTCCTTAAACGCTATATGTTTTATAAGATCAGGGTTCAGTAATAGAAATGTTAGTGTTTCAATTTCAAACCCACTGCCGAAAATTTCTCTTTTTTTGATAATTCTATATATAAATAATTTAAACATAATTAATATCCCTTGAATGTTCTTCTTCTTTTTTTTAATCGTGAATTTTTTCAACTTAATTTTTGTTTATTTTAATTATTACTAGTCTGTTTATTTATTGCGTTTAATCTTTATTTTGAAATGAAGTCTGATTTAATATGTAATTTTTTTTTCAAAAAAAAAAACTTTTTTCTTTCGTTTTTAATTGTTTATACCTATACAAATTAGTGGGGAATTCGTGGGGAATGTTACTAAAAAATATGGGGAAAAAGGGGAATTCTATGGCCTGTGATGGGGAATTTCACTTAAAGCGGCTGGCAACACTGAGACAGACCAACATTATTTAACAATTTTTTGCAGAGTTCAACGTGATTTACAGTGTCAAACGCTTTTGAGAAATCAAGCAGTGTTAAAAATGTACAACAGCTGTTATCCATAAAAAAAATATTTTGGAGCTACGGGTCTGTGGGACTTCTCACAACCATTCGTTTTGTGTGAGTTTTGAATTTTTGAGACGCATGGAAGGGATTTTACGCCGAGTCCAAACGGCTAATTGGGAAGCTCTTTCATGACAGTTTTACTCTCGGATGTTTGTCAGACGTTCGCGAGGGCTGTTATCCATGGCTTTACGAATGTCATCGAAAATAAGCAACAATGCTGTTTTGTAACTTCTTTTTGCACGAAAACCGGACTGAACGGAACTCACCAGATTGTTTGTATAAAGGTAGCATTGAAGCTGCTTAAGTATGGCTTTTTCGAACACTTTCGATGAGAACGGCAATATGGATAATGGTGTTCTGTGTCTACCCCGATTTTGTGTTTAGGTTGGAAGTATTTTGGCTTTTTTCCATAAACGAGGGTACTCGCAAGTGGTAAGTATGTTATTGAAAGTATAATTAATATATTTCAAAATACCTACTAAGAAGAAGAAGCTTCGTCCGTTAAATTGTTGAATTTAAAGTTGTGCCCACTATCATTAACCTCTAGTGTTTGCCAAGGCAGCTATTTCTATTTGTTGTCTTCCATTCCCCAGTTTACGTAACTTTTTCTAAATATCTTTTCCGGACTGATTGCTAGAGGAAAGAAAGTGTTCGTAAAAGGCAAGCTTCGCGTTTCTTCCTGTAGCTTATAACTTATGAAATATGAGCATAATAATTGAAAGAAATGAATTGCAATCGATCAACTTATTTTTCGATTACGATTGTTGCGATTTTGAGGACCCATTGTCAGTTGATTTTGGGGTCAATCACCGAAATTTCGACGCAAACGATGGTCACTCAGCTGGATCTTGGAAGCCCTCAGAAACACAGAGCTTTGCCTAAAATGCTCCATAAAGTGGACCTGGACGGACAAAATATCAAGTTAATCGCCTAATTTTGAATTCACTTCAACAGTGTCCTGAACGAATGCAATATTCTCTTGCACCCATTTCAAATATCTTTCTTGAATAGCTCGCAATATATAATTTTGTATATGGTAAATATCGCCATTATGAGTTGCTTTCATTTGCCATAACAAATGATTGTTATTGACAAAAGAAGTCAACACGACTCACCTACATATCTTTCAATTTTGTCCCTTCTTGTAATGAATTTCTCAACCCAAAATCATAAATAATCAAAATTGACGAGTTGATCCAACGCAACACATACTCGTACTCATGTCCTATCAGGAGCAGTAGGAGCAGCAGAATTTAACTTCATCATCCAACAAGAATTTCCATTTTCATCCTAGAAGCCAAATCGAGGTCTAGCGAATATTTCGCCAATATCAACCTGCTCGCATGCACTAATGGAGCGAGAGGATGTCTATGTAGAAGGCAAAATTAATTCATTCTGAAGGATGAAATGACAAAGAGGAAAAAAAAGGAAAACAAAGCAAAACAGCAAAAAGCACGCATTTGGGAAGGAGTAAAGAAATTTCACTAATCTCAAGACATCCTCTGTCATATCACATATACGCTTTGAAATGTGATATGAATTACAATTTAATTCACTGACAAAGAAATCCTTCGGCTCAAGGCTGTCAGGATGGCAGTCAGGCGCCCTTGTTGCTTGATGGTATAGACAGGCGGCACGACACGAGGGGGTTTTTATGAAAAATGATGAAGCCAGGGCAAACATCAAGAGCTACATATCTATATATGTGTTTATGGCAGACACTATAGCTATGTTGTGTCTGTTTGTTTTTGAGCAGCCGCCATACGATGTGTGTGGTGGTATGATGACATTACTTCATTAATAATTTAATTTGTCCATTGGATTAATTTAAAGCGACAGATTGCGATGTGACTTTTGTCAAATTGCGGACAAGTGGCAAGGCAATGAAATAACTGCCTTGTCATAAATAGATGTCTTTTTTTACTGCGGTGTTTGCAATTTAGGGCTAGATATTCCGGATCAGTTTTTTTCTTTCAATTTACTGGCGGGAAATCCAACTGCAAAACCAGCCTTCAAAATATCAACAGGTAGGTACCTATAGACGTATCGCACTTTTATAACTACTTAAAATATATGTTGTATGGGAAGGGCCACGCCCGTAATCAAAAACCATTCATATATTGCGCTACAAACTAACTCAAAAGACCCACGAATGTTCAACGTTTCATTTATATCAGGTAAGATACAAATTTTGGAAACTTAAAAACGACAAACAAACAGACATATTGCATTTTCTTTTTCACCAAACGACTAATAGGCTCACCCGTGTCCAGGAACTTACATAAATATGTTTCGTGTAAGTTCCGCCCGCATTACGTTCGCAAAGTGCTTTGTGCAGACATTACGCATTAATTTTATAAATTTTACAACTTTGCATTGTTTTTCTGTATGGCAGGTTCCACGCCCCTTTCGTTTGATAACTTATTACATTATGTTAAATGCTTCCAAGTTACTATATACATCGCAAATCTCCAAATTTCAGACTTAAAGCTGTCATAAATTTCAAGATGTATTATTTGAAATAACTTTGCGTTATAGGAGCTGTCACGCCCTGTTTTCCAATCCCGCCCACATTTTTTTAAAGGCACTTTTCAAGCAATACACATCAATGTTCTAAATTTTACAACATTATCTCAAACAAGTTTTGAAGAATAGCTTTTTGAATGTTTTTTTTTTGTATAGCAGGTGCCACGCCCCTTGGTTCTAAAATTCAAACTTATTGAACTAAAGGGTCGTATGAAGATCCTTCGATCAATAAATACCTTGTTGAGCCCCACGATTCGAGTTACCCAAAAGACAACTTTAATCGAAGATAAAAATTGTGGGAGACAGGTGGCCCCAAGCTAGATGAATCCCACTCAGTTTTGTACACAGACGGATCAAAAATGTCAACAAATAGTGTTTGGGCAGGAACCAATAAACCCTTTTGTTCCCCTTTGGGTATACACAACACACGATTTTCAAGTTGAAAACTATGCAATTGAACTCTGTGCCAGAAAATGCGCTCTTAGAAGATCGTGTCAGAACATTTTTAGACAGTCATCCAGTCCTATCCTAAAAGCTCTTGACTCATAGATATACAAATTCAAGTCCAGCCATCTATCGAGCAGCAATAAAAGCAATCTCCCTCCCTACTTATGAGTGGAACTTTTTATGGCATGCCAACCAGCATTACTAATGCAGAGGTGGATTGGATTGGAACTCTAGAACCCTTAAGCTACTCTCAATGATTCAATCACCGGTCATTGCTCTCTCAACTACCGTCTTCACAAAGTCGGCAGAAGCTGAATGCCCCGCAATTGCCCAGAAAAGCTTAAAACACTCCAGCCAGCAGAGGCTTATTACAGCCTTAGGTCATTAAAAACTTATTAAAGATAACTTGCGAAAGGTACCTTCGGAACCTGGACTTTCATGCATGAACAAATCAATCTTTAGGTGTAGTGACTCCAGGGGGAGTACAAAATTATAACCGGAGCGCCATTTTTTAAGTCGATAGTTAACATTGGATACCTTTGGCATTTATCAACCGATTGGCTTGAGTTTTTGAAACGTCAATTCAGAATAGTTTTAAACATGGATCGCTTCATGTCGAAAAAACATTATTCGTCATTTGGTGTCAGATTTTGTTGAGCACGGAAAGTTGGATAGCGGGAGATCATCCACAACGCCCAAGATCTTCCATTTCCAATGAACTGGTTAAAGCGGTACAAGAGAGTGTTGGCGAGTGTTGCACATCTGTCATATCGTATTAGGGTTCCCAACCGTCTACACAAAAAAACATTTAATGTATTTTTAATACTAAGCTTTTTTTTTTTTATGAAACCAAAAACATAATCCTTTAATTTTTCGAGTAAAGTTGGGAACCCTATTTCGTATCGTCACGGCGCTCATCATTTTGGCGTCAGTAAAAAAAACCTTGCGGCGCATTTTGAAGGATGATTTACGTTTGTTTCCGTATAAAGTGCAATTTAATCAAAGAATATTTGCAACAGCGCTTAGAATATGGCCAAATAGTTGCTCGAATGGCTGACATGAACCGGATTTTTTTAAGCAAACTTTGATACCCGACGATGCCCATATTTCACCCTTTTTGGCGTCAGTCGTTAACAATCAAAATTGCCGCATTTTGACGGAGAATCCACACGAGATCAATGAAACACTATTGCATACCGAAAAGGGACTGTTTGGGCCGGCGTTTGCCCCAAAACAATCATTGTGTCATTTAACTAATTATCAATGGATGTTGGGTAATTGTGTCTGCCCATAAATATATAAAAAAGAGACGTTGCGCCATGCCACAATGCAAATCAAATAATTAAATTTCTGCAACAAAAATTCCCAGGACGTGTGCTGTCAAAAAATGGCGACACAGATCTCCAGATTTGACATCTCCGAACTTCTATTTGTGGGGTTATTTGAAAAGCAAAGTGTACGCCAGCAAGCTTTAGGCCATTTCAAAAAATAGTCAAAATAAATTGTGAAGGACGAAATTAAATAAAAATACCTCACATAATGGAAATCGATTGTTTTTTTTAAGTTATTCAATATTCAAATTGAATTCGACATGAAAGATGGCGCACCCCGAACTTACATCACGAGTGTGGCCTTGACTTTCGCAAGACTCATTATCGTACTGAATTTCATTACACAACGAGTTATGTAAGTAGTAATTACCCATCAGGTTATTGAAGTCAAAATGAAAGACAAATGACAGATTGCGCGCATGTTTCTCATTAAAGTAGGTACTGAACTCAAAGAAGTGATTTGGTGTCCTTCTGCTTTAATTATCAATTTTCAGCCGGTTTAATGAGGATGCTTTGTTACGGATGTTTCGACCAATTATAGATAATCGCTTGGCAATTATCAAGGTACAAAGCGAAACTTCAGTTAATTTGACGTGATTTCATCAGCAACACCCAGCTACCCGTAAAAGATGTGTCCCCCATTTTGAACAGCCTTAAGGGGATGGATGCCGTAGAAAACAGATGGCGAGTAAAATTCAAACAGTTTCGGTCAAAGGACGAGAATTGGAGCGACACACTGGAAGCTTACAGTCTTGTGAAAATATTTGCAAAACGCAGGCAAACAAACGAATTGAATTAGTGAAAAATAATTGCTATGTCTTTGGTGAACGTGATTGGATGTCAGTCTGATTATTTAATTAAAACAATTTTTAAGTTGTAACTATTATGGAGAAGACGCACTAAAGTAAGGAAGGGAAAAACTATGCAAACGGCATTTTTCAAATAAGTCTGGACGGTCTTACACAAATTCGCTTTCGAAAAGGAAATTGATTAAAACAAACCTTGTTATGAACGACATAAGTTATTAGTTTGAACATGCATGGAACTCATTTCGATCCTTTGCCACTTTACAAAATAACACTGTACTACAGACAAAAATTAAGCAAAATAAATTAAAAAAAAATTATTATATTAATACGTAAACATCAAAAGTTTCCGTGCACTTTGAAACTTATATCATTCGAAAGGTGCTGTGCCATAAAAGTGCAGAAACAAAATATCGTAGGAATCGGTAAGAATTTCCCACACAAAATGCTTGGCAGTTATTCGAAAGCATTTTGTTGTCATTCAATTTGTCGCCGTCATGTTTCCATAGTAACGAATTTAATCATGATAGCTTAGAACCTGTTGGAGAGTCTCATTAACCCATAAAGGTATGCTATTTAATTACCCCTAAAAGTAAGCAAACATAAAATCTTATTTCAGGGGCATTACAGAGTTATCTGCGAGGTGTTACTATGGAAACGAACATACATGTTTTGCCCTTTTCGATTCTTTTTTCATAGCGGAAATGTATATGATTTAAGATTTAGCGCAGTGGCTTAGTGGTAGTGTGTTGGGCTACTAAGCGAGGGGTCTCAGGTTCGAATCCTGAAAGGGCCAAATCTCGCGAACGTCTGACAAACATCCGAGAGTAAAACTGTCATGAATGAGCTTCTCAATTAGCCGTTTGGACTCGGCGTAAAATTGTAGATCCCTTCCATTCGTTCCAAAAATTGAACTGAAAAATTGAAATTGAATTGAACCCACACAAAACGAATGGTTGTGAGAAGCTAGGCCTTGGGTCCCATAGACCTGTTGCGCCAAAATATTTATTTTTTTTATATAAATAAATTAAAATAAATAATAAATAAATTATGTAAAAACAAGTTGGATTTCGTTATATACAGACAAAATTAGTCCAATTTTGACCACGGGCGGTACTAGTAGGTATAGATTTATATATCAGAAGTAAAGTTTCTTAAAAAAATAATAAAACAAAGAAAAAATGTGTCTGCCGAGTGTCGTGGTACCAAATAAATTGCCTTATCTCTGATAACTGAAAAGAAATATACAACAATAAATTCCTTACCGAGGGACTCAAGCAAGCTCTAAGGACTAAATCTGTTCCGAAGCTTCCCGAAAATGGAAATAATAGTATTTCGGACAGAAAAGCAATATAAAGAAATAAAATGAAAAAGCAAGATAGAAAAATATATTATTTAAAACAATTTTTTTTTTAAAAAGAGGGCAAAACAAAAACGGATAATAAGATGTAGGTAATTTTGAGGAAAAGCTGAAACTAAATATTGAGTTACATAACGGTATCAAGATCTGACAGCGGTTTTTCAAAATAAATAAAAAATAAGTAAAAAAAATAACAAATGTTTAATATTCCTTTTAATTCTTAAAGCTATACGTATTCCATTTGATTAAATTAAAGCTCGTCCTGTAAGTATCGTTTTAAAACAAAATTATTGAACAAAATTTCAAACTTTTAATCAATTCAGACATTATGATTATAGAGGAACTCGAAAAAGTGGGTCCCGCAATTCTGTCCGTCCGTCCATCCTTTTCTGAACTCCACAGCGCAAACGGCTGGACGGATTTCTTTTAAACTTCGGATTTGGACTTTCTGTTATAAACTCTACTTCCCATATAAGGGTTTTGAATAAGTTTGAATTTTTCGAAAACGGCTCTTACGATTTCAAATAAAATTGATAACGTTTCTGCATACCCAGTTTTTTGCTAAAAAGAAATTTAATAACGTTACATTCGAAAATCATTCTTAATGACCTTTTATCTTGAAAGCATGTTTTGAGAATTTGGTTTTCTATACATGAAAACGGCTACAACGACTTTGACCAAATTGCATACTTGGAGTAAAATGAATGTTTCCTAAATTAATGCGTCCTTTATATTCCATTCAAATCACCGATGCTTTCAACGATGCTTTGAAAAACTCCAAGTCCGAAAAAGAAATTTTCGATGACATAAATTGAAAAATTAAATAAAAGTTGTTATAGAAAATATTATACGTTATTTAATAACCACCAATATTCTTCGTACACTTTTGCCTGTTGTTCCAACTCTTTCCACCCGTCCATGGACAGTTCATCATCCAGTCTATGGTTTTATGGTTTTTCAATTTCACTCCAAAGTCTATTGGATTTACTGTATGTCTATGTATCTGTTTACTGTTTACCATTTTTGCATTAAATCCCCAATACCACATCAATGACAACGAAAGAAACAACAATTTGCACACATTTTTCGTTTTTTTTTAGTTGTCAGACTTCGTTTACGTATTCAAACTGTTCAAATTAAAAACGATAAATGATTCGATTGAACTATGCTACGATGAGGTCACATGAAGCAGTCTAAAAATTATGTCGGTTTGTTCAATCGTTTCGTTTGCTAATTAAATTACGCGATGAGTACCCTGATTCGTTCTGTTTTGTGTGGAAACGTAAAATGTATGTGCAAAATTTATCAAAATTTACAAATATCAACACCAGCACAGGCTTTCGAAATGCAACTATTAATTGCATAAGAAAAATACCAACATAGCGCCCATCCTAACCGCGAAGCTATACGCATACCTATACATAAAGAGGATCATTTTTATGTTCCCCTAAGTACCTGGGAACATGTGTAACGTGATGTGATGTATGATAAAGAAATGAAATGAGAAAAGGAAACAAATCGTGATAATTTAAATTTACGCGCCCTAGGACCATTTAGAGGGAATGCGCACGGATCATGTGAAACGTGCCACGAATTCAAAGTACGCATTCAAATGCAATTAATTTATTAGTAGTGTCCAGTATTTGTGACCTCATTCTTTCTCATGTGAATACTGCCCCCCACAGCCTTGGTGATTTTGTTTTCGTCCTTTTTTCTTCGACAAAATGCTCACTTAATGGACACTTAAATAGCATGCTGCGGGAATGTGGTTTTGCTAAAATTACTCCCATGATGATGATGTTGGTGTAAGAGTATTGGTTAGAAGCGCCCGCGAAACGAATCCGTATGAATTCTTAATGGAATTGCGTTTCGGGAAACCTTTTCCATTGCTGAGCAGATAAGCGCTTCTGGTATGTTTAATGGGACATGAGGGATGTGTTTCTCTGGTAGTTAAATGATTTTGGTAATACCAACCAACTATGCTTTGGGCAGTATTTTAAGTAAGCCCCCATCCTTTTTAGGAATGCAATATGAGCAGGCGTTGTTCTTGAGGTGGTGTTTTATGCAGAGCAGTTGAAAATGCGGATTATAATTTATTGTAAAATTGGACGAAAGCTGCATAGTGCGCTTCATATGTTGAGGACACTTAATATCCTTTTCTATTGTCTACAGTACGTGTTGCGAAAGCGAAAGACAATCGGGGAATAAATTATTTGATGTTTGAACATGTTTGCAGAAGTCTCGGTAAACATCGAGTGATGGATGAGCCCATTTACCATTTTGAAGCGAAACGCATTCAGATTAGAGACCAATTAAATGTTCAATAGTTATGAATGCATATATTCATTTAATATCTTTATTACAGCTTGTTTCCTAACAGATTTGTTTTATGACTGTTGTTGACAAAAAATAGAGTCAAAAATTAACTCGTGGCTAAAAATCTAATTGTACTTGTCAAGCACTGTTGAGTGTCGATAAAATAAGTGCTAAATCTACTGCGTTCGGTCCAAGGCTAGCGTTGGGTTATGCTATTTGCAGTGACCTATGTTCAGAAAGACTATGACCATTTAATTTAACATGCAGATGCATTAAATTCTCAGAAGAAAGAAGCAATAAAAATGGTATTTCAATTGGGATGGATTGATGTTGGTAGCCTGTGTCAGCCATGTTCTTCTGGTAGCGTCTGTCAAATCTAGTGTTTATATTCAGCATACTTTATTCAGTCACTAATGCCAACTCACCATGGCAAGTAACAAAAGAGAGCAGCACGGCCGAATGACAAAACTTAATTATAAAAATTATTGTTCGTCCGTGCAAACGTTGTGCAATTTCCACACATTTCACTGCAGGCCACCGCCCTTCAAAACCGACTCTTCCACATTTGGTGGGAAAAATCAAGATAACCGATTAGGTGAACAATCATCCAACATCCGTTGACACGTACATTACAGACAACAAATAAACGCCAATTCAGTTGAGAAAACTATCTCCGCGGTCCATTGGCGAATTTTCATCGGGACTTGGGCCTACACCTGTCAAGAGCCAACTGAACGGTGCTCAAAGTTAATGAGCATAAAAATTAGACAATTCCGTTTGGCTTCAGCCAAAGTAGACGTTAAGATACGGTGACAAAAAGTTTGAATTGCAAAAAAAAAATGCAGCTACCTTTTCTCAAAGAAAACAAAAGTTAGTTGGCGCAATATGGGTCCGAAGGGTTTTTAATTTTTGGGACGAACGGTAGGGATCTGAAATATTAAAGTATTGGCTCGGCATATGAACATAAACAATCCAGTCATCAAAACAATATTTTTTAAACTTTTCCACCACTAAATAGGCTGTCAAGTAAATTATATTTATAAGTATTTTAACAAAGACTTAACATATATTAATTAAGAAGAGGCAACTTACTGATTATTATTATTATTATTATTGCACCCTATAATATTTCTAACTTTTTACAATTGTATAACTTAGTAGCACTCGCAGACTAGGTATTGAATCGTTTCCTCTTCATTTTGCAAGAATTAAAAAATCTCTTTTGATTCAACAAAGAAACTTAAAATTGGATATATGTTTCTTATATAAATGGAATAACTGACTTATCTTACGCTTTTATATTTAGATCGAGAGTTTTATATCCAATATAAATTTAAAGCAGGTTTTGTTACCACACATTTTACAATTCAGATACCTATATGATAATTTTATTAGACAAGAAATATAAGTTCTCAAGGAAAATACGAAAAATCCTTTAATTTCAGAAAAGGAGAGAGACATAAATCAGGTACAAATAGATAAATAAAAAAATTTATAACAAATTAAAGAATAAATAAACAAACGACCTAATAATTATAAGTTAATAAATTAATTAACTATAAAAAAAAACAAATAAAAATAGATAATTGAATAATTAAATATTTACATTAACAGCAATAATCAATAACCACAATAAAATGACCAAGCAGGTAAACCTATACTACGTATTGTCGATCGTTGGGTTTTACCAAAACAAACTAAAGTGATTAGGCCTACTGGGAATACCCTAGAAAAACCCTCACGGGAAAAGGAAAAAGATAAACTGAATTTATGTCGTTCAGCAATATTTTTATTTTAAATTACGGCAACCCTGTGAGAGCTTTAAAGAGGGACAGATTTATATAAGTTACTGCAACCACACTGAGAGACAAACATCCTATCTTTCCTGTACTGACAATTTTTGTTGGACAGAGTATATATCAAATAATTAATTAATTATTTATGTCATCCTACATTCAGAAATGTTCTGCTAACTTAAGTTTACTAATAATGAGCATTAAAAATAAAAAAAATAAAAAAGTTAATTTTTAAAAATAGCTTTTCTAAGGAACATATTTCTAGAGGACTGTAACAATTTAAGCGAGAAAAGAAATTCCATTTCGCTTCACTATCCCATACACATCTAAAGTCAGAGTTAAATTCTTCCAACTATTCTATCGCACTTCGATCTCTATACTAATATGAAACCCATTAAACACGCATCTCTTGAATCTCGAACGACAAGTTGCTTTAGTAATTGAGTAGAACTACATCCGACCGAACACAAAAATAAACAACAGTCCCTTGATTTAGCTGTCAGTCAATAAGCAACCATTCGCCTACACACATATTGATTATCTTCCTTAACCCGCCGGTTCAACGCAACCATCTGCGTTGCCAATAAAGTACAACTCAAAGCACTGTACTGCGCAAACTGTAGCAATTAATCAAAACGAGAAAGACAGCTCAATCATATTTTATTGGTGCGATATCCATCTTAATCCTCTGATACATGCATACACATCAGTCAATTCATTCTATGCAATGTATGCACCACATCCCCCCCACCCGGGCAGACATAAATCTAGAGTACATCAACCTCCTGGCAGCCTGGCCGCCTATCCTCCAGATCAATGCGCCAGCATTGCACAGCAACACCATTTCATTACCGATTTGCGTGACTGCTTAATTACAGGGCGGGTCCGGTGCCGCGACCGTATTACACAATCTATCCGCGAGATCCAAGTCCTAGAATGTATAGTTGATGCATTCTATTCCACCACGCTAATTGCCTCTGACCAACGGAGAAGAAAGCAGGAAATCGCATAAATCATAAAATGGAATAAAAAAAGAAACGTATAACAATCTCATATTTCATGCACCACACCCTCCCGCCTACCGCCCACACAAAGCCGTCTGAAAGCAGCTTGTTATGCGGAGGGGAAAAAACAACGGAAACGAAAAAACAATATTAACCTTCGATTTAACGATGAAAATAGGCTCCTTCTCTACGGATACAAAATCCAATCCATCATTTCAGGAAATAAAAGGGAACAAATAACAAATAGCAGTAGTATCGGCAGTAGTCTCGGTCTCGGGGAGAGCTCAAATTGTTTGTACATTGTTTTGGCATCAAACAAATTGATAAAAAATAATCCTGCATCGAAGCGAGGGATTTGATTAAGGACGAATGCCACAACAGAGCATACATTACACGCACTCTTCACATACATACCTATCCTATATCTAGGGATTGTGTCTTTTTGTGTGATGTCTTCTATGGGTAGGTCGATAAGGCTGCCAGTTAAATAAACGAGTGTATGATATCCTTAAGGGTACTTTACAAAAGCAGAAGAAAAAAAGCATCAACGTTATTTGGACGTGTCTGGAATTGGGAAAATGCTCTTTTTTTGTACACAGGGCAGAGTAAGTGAGGCGCTGAATTATTATCCTGGCAACACCAACGATATTGAAGGTTAATACCTGTCTAATGCTATCACCGACTAGAGCGTGATATCACACATCATGAAGGATAAGATCATGAAAACCAGCTTTATGTATAAACTAGAGAAAGCCAGCGGCTAACGTTTTACCGCATTCAAAAGGGAAAAGTTATTAGTCGGATTTTTCTTAATGTCCTTTTTTGGCTTAGAGTTTGGTAATCCACCTTGTCCTTATAGAAAAAATAACCTATGCGTGGTACAAGGAAAAGAATGCAAAATATTTAGCATCACAAAATGAGCCTGACATTGCTCATCCACAACCACAACTATTTCAATTGAAATCACGCGACACTATATAAAATGTAGCTATTTATAAAAATTAGTAAAACTCTAATTGGACTGTCGATTACTCTATTTGCAATTATATTTTGTACAAGCCTTGCTTCACCTGCCTGCCACTTGACAAAAAGTATTATCTTCAAACTACATCGAAGAGTTTTTTTATAAACATGTTCCTACCCTTGGACCTTTCTAAAAGCAAAAAGAAAGACAGTTAGAACATAATTTTTATTCCTACTAAAAAGTATACCTACACAAAAAAGATTTACACAAAGTTTATTTCCCTCTTACCCACAAGCCACCTCAAATGTCGATGTATGAAACAACTTGACGCACGAGTCCCACCAGCCCATTTCCAAACTTATCACAATGAACAACACCCGAAAATGTGTTCAAACTGGGGTCGAATCGTGTCGTCCGTGAACAAGCATTACGTTCACAGAATTAAGTTGATTTTACATGTGAAACAAAAACGAATTCTGTCACGTAATGCTCGTTTACGAAAAGAGACGACTGCCCATTGAAGTGCAAAACATATTATGATCACGTTAGACATCACGCGCACATAATAATCACCACACAATACTGCAACGATACTCACTGCTGCATGACTACTGGCAGTGGTATCCTCGGAAGGATCTGCAGGTGCCACGTCCAAACAGTTGGAACGCACCTAAAGAGGCTTCAGAAGATAGGATTTTTTGGTTTTCAAAGAGGAATCCGGATATTTCTCGTGTTAAAGCTATCAATAAAACAGCCCCCGGCCCGCGGCAGTTTCAGTAAACAGAGATGAATTTCAGAAATGATTAGAATTACAATCTGGTAAATAAAATCAAAAATATTTCTTCCAAAAATTGAAAGTATGAAATATGAAATTTTAATTTTGCAATAATTACAAATGTAATCTGAAAAAGTTGTCGGACTGGGGAAGGATGGGGTCTAATTGTTTATTGATACCGTTTCAAAAATACTGATAGCCAACTAATCGTCGACATTATAGTTTGATTATTAGTAAGGCCGCAAGAGGATTCACCAGCCTTAAACCCCTGATTTAGTCGTCAGTATTTAATATTTTAATTAATTCAGAGTTCAAGCGGGTGAGCACAGAGCAGCTTAGTTCGGTGCATTTGAGAATTTTCGAACACCGGACATGCTTTAAAAGCTTGATCAATGCCAACGTTACCACTGAAAATTTTCAGAGGTAGTCCAAAACAAGAGCCCCAGCTGAAAAAAGGAGTCCCATCCCATCTTTACCCGCGTTTAATGTTTTATACCCTTGTACCGATTAAAGAAAAACACTTTTTTTTATTAAACGTTATAATTATATTTTAAATTCAGTTAAAATTTCTTGAAAACAAAATAACCATAAAATTAAATGATGTTATACACACTACGAAAAAAAAATTAAACAGGTACATATTCTTAAATATAGGCACTTATACTCATAATGTAATTCATAAAAAATCATTTCTTTAGAATAAAAATTAATCAATAATAAATTAATGAAAAATAACTTTTAAATAAAATAAAGAAATATTCAGGTAAAACAACGTTACTTAGATACTTATTGTTAGGAATTTTGTTTCTGTACTGCTGAATTAAATTTGAGTCAGAAACCCAGTATTCTACTTGCTTATATTCTAGTATATTGAGCGCAGATAACATTGACTGACAGGACACAGGACCCTACCTTAAGTCGATTAGTTAGTTGGTTTTTTCTTAAAGCCAATTTTGAGAATATTCTTTCAGCACATGCGCTACTGTGTGGCAATGTTAAAACTTTTGTTACGAAATAGTAAAAATTTTCAAAACAAATACCTACTCTTCCAAATGATTTTTTTAAATTGCCCACTTCGAACCAAAACTGTTCAATATCCTTATTTTCAAAATACGTTTGAAAACGATAATCTAGCGCTTTAATTTCAAGTAGTTTGTACTCTTCGATAACTTTTTCTGGATGAAGCGTTAAGTTACGAAATTTGGATACTAAAGAAAAATAATTAAAATCTGTTGACATTTTAATAACATTTGGATCTTAATATTTTAAAACTGAAAGCTTACCGTCGTTGACTTTAATGCGTGAAATTATTTGGTCGCAGATTGTTTGGTAATATTTAAGAGCGTTACTTTTTATAATATTCACCTCATCCTGAGAATTTTTTTCTTTTTTTATTACATTTTCAGCTGTAAGTCCAATATATTCGTAGATATCATTAAACATTAATGTTTTTAATATGCAGCAAGTTCTTATATTCAACTTTGGAGATTATATGTATTCACAATGAATTCTTTTTTAACAAAATTTTTAAATACTGTTGAAAGGGTATCTTTAACCGATGAAACAAGATAGCATATTTTTTTATGACTCACTTTTATAAGTTCTTATTCAACTTATTCATGACGCTTAGAATATACGACAGAAAATTTAGGTAAACAAGATTGACACTATTCAATGAATATTGAATTTTAGAAATTTTGACAGACCCTTTTACCGAGGTTTCTTCAAACTTTGCCCTTAGGAAAAAATGTCGAAGAGGAACCCATTGTTCAATAAATCTTTTCGTAACCCCCTCAAAAGAAAGCCAACGGGTTCCACTAAGTTGAAGAATTTTATGTTCCGGGACATGGAATAAGCTTTGCAAATCTTTAAATTCCTTTAATCGTTTTGAGCTAAACTTGAAATAATTATATATGTACTAGCTGACCCGGAAAACGTTATTTTGCCACATGAATTTATTATTTCTAGAGCAGTCGATGTTAATGATATCGAAAAGTTGTAAATTTATAACCATGTTTGACCTAATATGCTTCAAATTTGAAAAACATCTCCTGTAAATAGCTTCATTAATAAAACAAATCAAATTAAGCGCCTTTTAAGAATATACAAATGCTAACCATTAGAATTAATTTTTGTTTAAAGGTAGTATTCCCGAACTCTCTCACATCCACATTTCCCATAACACTTGAGTTGGCTGATAAGAGATATTTCTTACACAGTATAAAACAATTCGTCTTCCTTTTTACTACCGTTATATTAACAACAGGTATTTCTTTCAAATGAGTACCTCTCAAAATCAACTATCCAGTGACAGTTAATAACCCGACATATTTTCCACTGGATTCCAGCCCATAGGTGCTTTGCTGGTAACGAAGAAGCTGACTCACTGACTATACGTCTTATCGGACCTGAACCCTTCTGTGGAGTCAGCAAAAACCATTTCAGGGGATACATCAAAAAGCTATCACGTATTGAATCCAATGAAGTCTGGCTTAAAACTCCTGGGCAGAACTGCACCAGACAATTTTTCCCCAAATACTCTCCCAGGAAATACTACTTCCTGATCAACTTAGACAAAAATAGCCTAAGAAAACAGGAATAATCAGTGTCCACGGCCTAATGAAAAAACACCTATACCGCATCGAAACCTCTCCGGATCCAACATGTAGACTATGTCTTGAGAGTGATGAATCCTCTCTTCAAATACTCATGGAATGTCCCGCTCTACTCAACCTTAGGAAAAAAATACTTGGCGAAGAAATCGTCACTTCAGCAACTTTCGCTGATATACACTCAGAGAAGATTCCTTTCTTCCTGACTTCTTTCGGAGTTAAAAGATGGCTCTAGGACCTTACCAGGGAAGGCACCATAGGCTTTTTAAAGAAGCCGCAGTGTCAGAGCCCCTTTGAGGGCTTTCCCGCAATCTAATCTAAATCTAAATCTAACCCGCCATATTTGGGGTTACCTTTGCTTTGTCCTGATAATGGATGGATGAAAAAGGATGCACACACACAATATTTATAGTTGATCACTTACGTTACCATTTTGTGAATATTAAATTTAATTGGAAGGCTTTCATACATATTTGGTTTTTGGTAAAAAGTGTTTACTGGTGGAAATTTAAAAAATCTAGTAGTCGGTGGGATTCTATTTATAAAATAGGAAAGAATGACAGCCCTGCCGATACATTTTTAATTTTTACTTAAAATAATACAGTAGAAATAGAAAATATAAAATTCTATTAAAAATTAGGGGTTGGTGGTAGAAGGGTGAAAATTAAGGACCGAAAGTATTTTTTTTGCATAGTGTAGCAAAAATTACCAAAAAAAATGTGTCTAAGCAATGCAAATTTTTTGGGTGAGTCACCCTTAACACTTAGGGGTATAAAAATTAGTTATAAACCGATTCTCATACCCAATGAATATACATATAAAATTTCATCAAAATCGGTCAAGCCGTTTCGGAGGAGTTTAAACACTAAAACTGTGACACGAGATTTTTATAACTATACTAGCTGTTGCCCGCGGCTTCGCTCGCATTAATGCCGATTTTGTCAATCACTTCAAGTACACTTAAGGAACCCTTTGTCCGCGGTGAGATTAATTTACGCGGCGGTAAGATTATTTTGACGCAACGTTCTAACCGCCGCGTAAGAGGACGCCAAATGGAAAGCTCTCATTAATGTCTCATGACTCATGGTTTTCATTGTCTAAAAAAATATTAAGGAGCTCGTAGGAAGAATTGTTGCTTTTATTTGCCGTGATATGTAATTCCCGATAAAGCAAAAAAACTGCATTTGTATACGATTCATCATACATAACGCACAAATATGGGTAATTTAAAAAACATTCGATTAATTTTTCCGTTTTTTAGAATATAAAATCATTAAAAATTATTTCAAACGCCCCGCGTTCGGGTCCAAAACTATCCCATCCATCAAATAACAACCAACCATACCCACCTACAAAATTTCATTGAAATCGGTTGAGTGGTTAAGAAGATCGACAACAGCGCCACCTATCGGGTCCAAAATGATCCTATTCATCAAGTTACAACCAACCATACCCACCCACAAAATTTCATTGAAATCGGTTGAGTGGTTAAGAAGATCGACAACAGCGCCACCTATCGGGTCCAAAATGATCCTATTCATCAAGTTACAACCAACCATACCCACCCACAAAATTTCATTGAAATCGGTTGAGTGGTAAAGAAGATCGACAACAGCGCCACCTATCGGGTCCAAAATGATCCTATTCATCAAGTTACAACCAACCATACCCACCCACAAAATTTTATTTAAATCGGTTGAGTGTTTTAGGAGTTTTAGGCGGCGGCGTAGTGATGGCGATGGCGACAGGCAAATTTCCGCTTGGTCATTTCAGTACTCATGCGTCATTCCCATACGCCATACCATATCCATACCTAGAAGTTACACGCAACGCAACACGTCTCTTATCTTTTAGTAAAAGAATTAAAAAACGTATTAGGTATAAAATCAAGCACACCTACAAACCTACAAATCCAAAACAATTTTGTGTGCCTGCCGCCGCACACACCCGAACCCGACACCTATAACAAATCGAACTACCTTTACTTTGCATGTAGGCTGGCTGCGCACAATGCAGAAAACATTATTCACAACCGTTAGCCGTTGTCATTGACGACCATATGACGACGTTCAAGGGAAATACTGCGAAATCTGTTGTGTGTGAAGTGAATGTATATCTTCAGTTCCTTTGGTGTGTATCCAACCCACCACCCCAAAGCAGAACTGGCAATCAGTGGTGCCAGATAAATTTTTACGAAATCTGCATTTTTTGACGTCATTGTCATAAAAACAATAATAATTCTCGATTAGCGCAACTAACAGAAATCGCGGGTAGTTGTAACAAGTGAGGCTGTTGCTATAACTAAGTCAAACACACAGAAATGATTATACTAAATAATTACAAATTCATTGCACACATTGTTTTTTTCCAAGTAGGTACATGTTGGAACTGAACGTCAAAGTTGTGTGTCGTCCTCTTTGTGAAATTTTAAGTAGGCATTGCGAAAAAGCATGATTTTCAGTGATTGTTAGAAAAAAATTCTCTCATCATTTGCACATAAGTTGGGAAAACTTAGAGCGCCAAAAATAAATTTAAATATAAAAGCGGAAATGCATGTTGATCACAACACAACACTGGCATTTGCTTAAGACCTAAAAATCTGCAAATGGCTGTCCAAAATCGGCAAATCGTCATTGAGGCTGAAAATCGGCAAAATTACGATAAATCTGCAAATATGGCACCACTGCTGGCAATCAAGAAATCATTATTTTTTCGTTGGTCAGAAAAGTCTGTTTTCAATTCCTTCTAGCTCAGCCCCTGGAAGGAGCAGAGAGATGAATGATACTTCAAAATAATCGGTGAAGTATTGGCTAAATGCAGTTTTAAGCTTATTCCGATTAACCTAGATCTATGAATGTAACAGCAAGATGATTAAAGTAAGGTAAAAAAAAACAAATTTGCAACCCCTTTTCCACAGTCACGCTATAATAATGATAGGAGAAGAAGAAGAACATGCTAAAAGACTTAAAAAGCTTCCAACGATGGTATTCCCGGGATGGTATTGCCACCAAATAAGGCCTATTAAGGATTCTGATCTAGCCCGAATAAATTAAGAAAAATCCCATCTCAATACGTTCGGTAGTTTTTGAGTTATTGTGGAACAAACATCCAAACATTCACATTTATAATATACTAGCTGTTGCCCGCGGCTTCGCTCGCATTAATGCCGATTTTGTCAATCACTTCAAGTACCTACACTTAAGGAACCCTTTGTCCTTTTCTGCATTACTTATTAAAACGGATACAAAATAGATACAAAAGAATTTCAAGAAATTCTTCAGTTCACTCCAACGTGCCCATATAAGTATTCACTTTAATGAGAATTTAGTTGAAAAAAATCGAAAAATATATCTTTCCATATAACCATGCAAACCCACAAAATTTCATTGAAATAGGTTGTGTGGTTAAGAAGATCGACAACAGCGCCACCTATCGGGTCCAAAACTATCCTATCCATTAAGTCGTAACCAACCATACCTGCCCACAATATTTTATCGAAATCGGTTGAGTGGTTAAGAAGATCGACAACAGCGCCACCTATCGGGTCCAAAACTATCCTATTCATCAAGTTACAATCAACCATACCCACCCACAAAATTTTATTTAAATCGGTTGAGTGGTTAGGAAGATCGACATCAGCCCCACCTATCGGGTCCAAAACTATCCTATCCATTAAGTTACAACCAACCATACCCAACCACAAAATTTTATTTAAATCGGTTGAGTGGTTAAGAAGATCGACATCAGCGCCACCTATCGGGTCCAAAACTATCCTATCCATTAAGTTACAATCAACCATACCCACCCACAAAATTTTATTTAAATCGGTTGAGTGGTTAGGAAGATCGACATCAGCCCCACCTATCGGGTCCAAAACTATCCTATCCATTAAGTTACAACCAACCATACCCAACCACAAAATTTTATTTAAATCGGTTGAGTGGTTAAGAAGATCGACATCAGCGCCACCTATCGGGTCCAAAACTATCCTATCCATTAAGTTACAACCAACCATACCCAACCACAAAATTTTATTTAAATCGGTTGAGTGGTTAAGAAGATCGACATCAGCGCCACCTATCGGGTCCAAAACTATCCTATCCATCAAGTTACAATCAACCATACCCAACCACAACATTTTATTTAAATCGGTTGAGTGTTTTAGGAGTTTTAGGCGGCGGCGTAGTGATGGCGATGGCGACAGGCCAATTTCCGCTTGGTCATTTCCATCTCGGTCGAATCGATTTTACTCCCAAGTCGCGCATAAGATGTTTCATATCAAAAAGTTATTTCCACCATTTATGTAGTATAGTAATTATTCATATGAAACCCACAAATCGAACTACCTATATTTTGCATGTAGGCTGGCTGCGCACAATGCAGAAAACATTATTGACAACCGTTAGCCGTTGTCATTGACGACCACATGACGACGTTCAGGGGAAACACTGCGAGCTGCGACATTCGTTGTGTGTGAATGTATATCTTTATTTCCTTTGATGTGAATCCAACCCACCACCCCAAAGCAGAACTGGCAATCAAGAAATCATTATTTTTTCGTTGGTCAGAAAAGTCTGTTTTCAATTCCTTCTAGCTCAGCCCCTGGAAGGAGCAGAGAGATGAATGATACTTCAAAATAATCGTTGAAGTATTGGCTAAATGCAGTTTTAACTTTTAAGCTTATTCCGATTAACCTAGATCTATGAATGTAACAGCAAGATGATTAAAGAAAGGTAAAAAAAAACAAATTTGCAACCCCTTTTCCACAGTCACGCTACTCTTAAAATGATAGGAGAAGAAGAAGAACATGCTAAAAGGCTTAAAAAGCTTCCAACGATGATATTCCCGGGATGGTATTGCCACCAAATAAGGCCTATTAGGGCTTCGGATCTAGCCCGAATAAATTAAAAAAAATCCCATCTCAATACGTTCAGTAGTTTTTGAGTTATTGTGGAACAAACATCCAAACATTCACATTTATAATATATATAGGATATAGGATATAGAGATAGAGATAATCCTTAGAGTAAGTGCGGCAAATATGGCCCATGTTGGTAATATGGCCCACCACTATATATCCGTAGAAACCGCAGGTAGATACAAACTAATTCATTCTAACCAAGACCAGAATAGTTTTGTCTCATTCAATCGAGGTAGGCATGGCTCGAAGAATGTAGAAGATATTGATAGTATTCGCTTTTTTTCGTTTTCCATATAAGTTTTTGGTAACTTTTGTTAGTTGTTTTAATATTGAATTTTCTTTAAATTTGATAATATTTTTCTAAGTCTGAATAGCGTTAAGACTCTTTATATTTTTTGTGCTATCAGAATTTAAAAACAGTTTTAGACATGTATGAAAAATGAAATTCAGTGAAAAAACCACAGTGAGTGTAATATGGCCCACCCGATTTGTGGTCATTTCACCCAGTAGGCCATATTTGACACGTGATAGAATCTATTCGTTCTTTAAGAAAAACACAGAAAAAACGACCGAAATGGGCTAAGAGAGACATGCTGCGAGCAATTATTGCATTTAATAGAAACAAACAAGGGTTGTTCATATTTAACACCAGGTGGGCCATATTAGCATCACTTTTTTAAAAGGAGAAAAATTGAGTTTCCTTAAGTTATTGTTTCTATCTTTTTATTAAGTTTGATTTTTTTTATTAAAATTATAAAAGACAGAAGAAGAAATAGTTCCTACGACTATATTAAAAAAAATTAAATGAATTCGACTTAAATTCACTGTTTTATTTCAAAAAATATTAAGGGTGGGCCATATTTGCAGCACTTACTCTACACATTTCTTCTTTATTGCTTGGGATACATTTTGCTGCAGCATTGTTTATGAGGTCTATAGAATGACTAGTGCAACGTAAGTAAAATGTGTCGGGAAAACGCTTCTTTAAGAGACCGTAATTTGGTTATCTTCTAATGTAGAAATCAGACATTTAAAAATGGCTTCGCTTGTTCCATTTTCGGGCTCAACTAATTGAAAAAAACTGTCTCGGGTCTTACCTACTTTTCAATTGTATATTCTAGATATTATTACCAAACACTTTTCTGCTGCAATGTCAGTGGTTTCATCTATTATAGCACTGAAATTGGTGCTTTTCATTTTATTCGTTAAGATTTTATTTCCACATTCCCCCAAAAAGTCCACTATCGGTTTAGCTTTTGTTCTTCCACAGGTGACCTACAATTATTAAGATGGAAAAGTGAGCATTAGATAGATTACAAACAATAAAAATTCTAACATTTTTTTGCAATTTCAGAGTTCGGATAAATAGAAGCGTTGAAATTCGAAATCTTAACCATTGAATTAAAAGATTAGTTTTGAACTATCATATGCAAAACCAACTTAATTTCACAACTTTTTGATATGTTAATTTTTGTAGATTCCTCTGCGTCTTGGAAACTTTGTATATGTTCCTTTTTCTTAAGGGTGTAGATCCAAGATATGTCTTTGATTAAACAGCAATTGTTATACAAAATTGACAGCCTGTTTCATTATCTTTTATAACCCATTTATATTCGCTTTGCCAATCAAGCCGGAATATCCTCTTTTTGTGGTATTTTCCAGTAACTATTGATTCTGAAGAATCTGACTGGGATTCCGAAATTCCGACTCTGAAAATGTTTAGCGCAACATCCTTGCCTACATTTTTAGAACACGTTACCGACTGCTGAGCCGATGTATTTTTTGCGATGCGCGTTTTGCTTACAAATCTATAAAACCACATTAGTAAATGAAAAATAATATGCTCATATTCTTTTATTTACCTGTCCATTGTTTTTTATAACCATAAAACAAAAAAAAACAAAACGAATCACTTATCACCGAGCGGATACCGACAACGAATCAACTGCAACCGACAAAGCACAAAAAAAATCTATTTAATGTAGTAATTTCCAGTTTCCAGTTACCATTTTTCATTTTCATTTCCAATGCGGGTATTGCAATTTCCAATTTGCAACTTCACACATACGCAGAATGTAGGTTTTTCGCAAATGGATTGACAAAACGCATAAATAATTAATGTGTAGGTACAGATAAAGTCAATTAAGGGTTTTCAGAAGTTTATGATTATATTACAGAAAAAGCGCAATAAATTTGAAAAAAGAGTCCGATTTCACTCATTTTCAAAAGGATGAGCCCGGAGTCCGGGCTGCCAAAAAGCAGTCGAAATGACTCTTAAGCATCCCGAAGGTAACGCTCAATTAAATTCTACTACCAGTGTGAGGGCTCGTGTACTTAAATATGTACTTTCATTCGGATCACATTTATACGCCGACGGATTACAACTCTTTTTGCATGCACTCTTTTTGGGGTTTATTCACAATATTGGGTAATTCTGTTTACCATATCCGGTGGACCGCGATGACATGTACCTTGTACAGCGTAATAAACTCAGGTTTAAGTTTTTCAGCAGCTCCTGGGTGTAGAGAGTGGGTATATTATACTTACTGACCTTACTGACGGCACAGCATAGCTGCAAAGCTTTTCAAAGCTAGTAGACATGATTAACTCGGCATATTAGATATCTGTAAAATTGTATTCCAGTCCGTCGTACTTGTCGGCGCAGTGTCTTAGTGGTTAGTGCGTTGGACTGCTAAGCGATGGGTCCCCAGTTCGAGTCCCGAAAGAACCAAATTACATCTTAAGGTTTTTTTCCACTGCGCCACCTCTCGCGAACGTCTGACAAACATCCGAGAGTAAAACTGTCATGAATGAGCTTCTCGATTAGCCGTTTGGACTCGGCGTTAAATTGTAGATCCCTTTTATTCGTCCCAAAAATTAAAAACTCACACAAAACGAATGGTAGTGAGAAGCTAGGCCTTGGGTCCCACAGACCTGTCGGGCAAAAATATTTATTTATTTAGTCCGTCCTACAAAAGGGAATACCTAGTTAGTTTACCAAAAATAAAACTTTCGCAAGCGACCCTCCTTATTCCTATATGATATATGAACTAGGACATATTAGCAAACTGTATTTATGTTTGCCAGTGCATAAACCCAGGCAGTCTTAAGTCAGTCACTAGACTGCACCCCCATTATATGAGATTCGTTTAATAACGTGACCTAATTTTATACCAAGAGGTAGGTACACACGAAAAGTCCTTTAAATTGCTTTGAATGAGTCAAACTCATATATTGCCACCATTAAAATCCTACACCCGAATCACAATTCACAATGCTGCAAAAGACACTTCTATGCGGGCAATAGGTAGGTACAACGAAACACCTTACCGTGGGCGTCGTAAAAATAAAAAGCATCCACCTGCCCCACTGACAAGCTGTATACATACGCAATATGAAAACTTATTCCTGTCGCGAATGGATTTCATTTTTATATCTCGCCAGGAGGACAATATAACGGATGAAACATGCCGCCAACTGCCACACAACTCGTCATATAAATGCGTTTGCTGTTTTGTTTTGCCTTGTGTGTGTAATATGTGTTTGTGTACATCATGTAAGAACTTCCGTTTTCAATAATGATTACAGTCATAATAATTAAGGAGGGCGTGACAAGGACACGATATGAGCTCAGGAGAATGGCGCACATAATATATTATTATGCCGAATGCGTCGAGTATACCACGTACGTACATCACGCATATCTGTTGTTCCCGATTGTCCTTGCTGTCAACGATAGAATTTTCTTCTTTTTTCCGCACATGACAAGAGATGATATTGCGAATATGATTCAACTGACTGACTGACTGACTAAATGTGCATACACATGGGTGGGGGTGTTGAAAGCGTGTGAAAGGCAAGCTATTTTATGAATGCATGTTATTATCGAGTGATTGCATATCCTGGTTGGCGATTTTAATTGGATCTCAAATGCATATGTATTGTGCTCGAGTTTTAAGCCAAATTGTGTGGAAATGTGTTTACCATGCGTTCTGGATGACACAAACCGGTACCCATTGTTTTGGAAGACGCGGGATGATTTATTTTATTACAAAACATCATTAAGCTTCTGTGTCATAGTATTATTATCCTGCATTCAAAAATAAATAATTAAATAATAAAATGCAAGGCAAGAGCAACGAACGGCCAATAGTTATTATTTATCTGTCGTCAGATACGAGCGATTAAAGGGGGCGTTTGGATTGGTCACATTCAAAAATCGAGTTATCTTGAGTCAACCCTGAACTACTAGTCTGGTCGGTAACGTCACTTTTTTACGTCAGCAACCAGGCACGTGGCCAGGGGGGGGGCTTCAGCCCCTCAAGCTGAAATAAATAAAAAACTAAAAACTAAAACCTTCTATAAGTATCCAAACATTGTGCAAGCCATCGCTTGAACGTGGCTCTGTCTAATGCAATGGCAACTATTGCAACTCGCAATTGCTGTAGTTAGTGAAATAGCGAATTTCCGCAACCATTCAAACGCAAATTTAACTTTTAAGAATGTCATTAAAAAACACGCACCAGAGAACCGAAGAACTCGACTTCTACGCCTTTGCGAAACAAGACTCATTGAAAGGCATGACAGTATTATTTCCTTTGCAGAGCTCTTCAAATGCATCTCAATAAGACCTGAAGAAATAACGAACAAAACGTGGACGATGTCCTCGAAAGCATCAACACTTTTGGCAGCGTATTGGTCGATCACGGATGCGGTAATTCAACCCCAGTTTAACGCTGCCTTTATCAGTTTTCCTACAAAAAAAATCCTTAAACTTCGTTTCTGCAACCGACCGCACAAAATAAGTTCTAAATTCTCTTAAGAACATCACAGAAAATGCCGACGATTTCTTTAGAGATGCTTTTCAATCCGCATCACTCCTAGCTTGCCGAGGACCTATTTGAAGTTCAATTAAGAGCTCCAAGAACATCATTGAAGCAAACAATGCGTTCCAATTCAGAAACCTCTTCTACACCTCTTCTACTGAAGCCTATTTTAGAGTGTCATAGATACTGATAGAGTGTCATAGATTCGTTAATACGAAATCTTAAGGACAGATTCATGGTCAACGAAAACGTTCTAAGCTCTGCTCCCAGGTTTTGTGAACGAAATGGAAAAACAGACATGTTACTTTGATAATGTAATTTTGTTGTCAGCTGTAAAAGCTTAGTAGGTACATTCTTTGGTGCGAAAAAATATCGTCGAGTGATCCATCTACCGAAGTTTTGAAATTGCTTGATATATGTCACAAGACGTACTTTAAAGGTATAAACTTTTTGCTGTCGGCTTTGGCCACGCTTCCAGTGACCACAGCTAGTGTTGAAAGAAGCTTTTCAACTATGAAAAGGATTAAAACAGTGTCCCAAAGCGTTATGAAGAATGCCAGATTAAGCTCACTTGCTATGAGCATGACATTAATGTGGATCCAGAAAAGGTGATTGATCTCATGTCGAAGAAAAAAAATTAAGACGGTTTCTGCTTCAAAAACGATTTTACATAAAATTTAAAAACTAATAAAAATTAATAAATTGGAATGTACTGTTGTTTTTTGTTTAAAGAATTCCTCATAAGATTTGGAAGCAAGCCCCCCCGGTAACAAAATGCTGGCTACGGCCCTGAGCAACGTATATATACGAACTGTCAACGAAATACTTGACTAAATTTGTCGGCTCCATAAACTTCAAGCGACAAAAAAACATCCAGAAAAAACGTATCAGGCTTAAGACATAATTTCGGATGTCACGCCTGGACAGCTTTTGTCCCGGGTTACGACTTAAATTTTTGATTTATGTTTTAAAATGTGATTTAAGGAATTAAAAATAAGTACGTAGTTAACATTTCTATGTAGGTAAATATATGTTCAAAGAAGAACCTAGTCACTCATTTAAATATAAAATGATGTGCACGACTGGATCGCACAAAAAAGAAAAAGATTCATTTAATTTTATGTAGGAAAAAAATGTTACGTACAGAAAAATTAATAAATGTTTTTTTTCCGCAATTTAAAGATAATTAGCTTATTTTAACTAACTTTATAATTCATAAGCAACATTTTAAAACTAAGATTGAGTTCAAGGATTAAGTTAAAGTAGTTAAAAAAAAGCAAAAGAAAATGGTTACCGTTTCGTTTTTCGTGTCGCTATACCTAACTGCACCCTAATACAGGATCTTCTAATAGGGATCTTGGAATTTTGGCAGTTGATAGGCGAGTATATTGTTGAAGATACATCTGTCACATTGGTTGTCATCTATTTAGTCTATTTTACTAAATTATCATACACCGACATAGCGTTCAACAACACGTGCAAATTACAAAATAGTTTTATCAAAATGGGTGTTTTGTTCAGGCAATGTCCGCGCGCTTTGCCCATTTTACGGTCGCCATAATCGTCCTACCGAGAGGACTTACTTTATAATTCTTTTGTAATAATTCCTTAAATAAACCTAAGCCTCGCAAAAACAGAGATCTTAATTCTAGCTTACTAGCTCTTAGCGAGCGCTCCAAACTCATCATTATACTGAAAACTATTGCCTTTCGGGCTTAATCTACCTATATTTAATTTTGTTTGTCTTTTATTCTTCCAGAAATTTTATAGAACTGGAATTATTATTATTATTATTATTATTATTATTTTTATTTTATGTAAAACTACTTAATACTACTTACAACTACCTAATCTACTTTACCTATATTACCTATAATCAGGGTGATGAGCAATCTTATGGATTGGTCACCATCACCATCCCGATCGCGTCAATGGGTGCCTGGCGGTCGCCAACTGCGAGGCCATTAGCGTTTGTCAAGTCCCACTTATTCAATATTCATATTGGCGATCCCGGCCCCTCCCAAAGACCACCTAAGCTACGCCTTACTAACTTAAAACTAGTCTAAAACTAAGGAGAGCGTATCCACCCTCACCCCTTCCTCAAGCCACGAAAATTCGATGAATTGCTTGACCGTATTTATCATGTACCGATCCGCTATTGCGGTGCTAAATCGGAGGAGCTCTTGAGCATTAGCGGCGTTCCCTCGTGCTGCAGTGGCTGTGGTAAATTACCGCCACACGATTCCTTTGTCTGTACCAACTATTTCATGTCAACATTAAGAAATGCCTTAGGGGGTACAAAGCCAGACCGGAGCGCACTTAGTACAATAAATTGGGTTAGTAGGTTAGGTCACCCAGGAAAGCCGCCGCGGACATCTGAACGATGCTATATTCCATACATAATGTCATACATATGGCACCGAGAGGCCTTTCAAATGCATATGAGAAGCGTTTAGTGGAAGACCTTTTAGTAGTCCAGTACACCAACCTGCGACTATGGTAGTTTGACAACCAATAACTTATCAACTTCTCTCAGCCTACACTAAGCCATGGCACCGCTCGCAACTGCAATTATTCCTTTCTTTGAATTCTTGCAATAATTCATTTAAAAGATACCATTTCAGACAGAAAAATCGATATGAGCTTCCTTTTAGCTCAGCTTGCTGTATTCCTTTCCGCAAAAAAAATAAAACCCACTACCGATGCTCTATTTAATTGGGAAGGAAACCTTAACCCAATAACGTCGAATTGTTTCTCTCCATCCAGCATAAAAAGTCTCCTTTCTTCTTCTAAGGAATCGACAATGACTCAGCAAATTGCAAACGAAGACTTCTGAACCTCAAATTACCATAATCAAAATATTACAATGCATCCTGAATTCGTGCATACTTCCTGTCAGACAACAAACAATGCACCAGGAAACTGTCTGTATTGTGTTTCGCAATGGTGGCAAAATGGAACCCGAGAAGGAGAAATCTGAAAATCCTTTCCTGAATAATGATTAGTTGTATTTGGTGTATCAGTATCAGAGCTGGCAAAGTTGCTCTATACCTTTATACATCAGACTTGGAGCCACCATGAAGAATAGTGCCACTGACAGGGAGTAATGTCAGAATGCCAGAATTGTGATAGCATGTTTGAAATAAGCAACACTGACGCGCGACCCCACCCCAACTCGCTCCGCCAACGCAATTGCTAAAATTCATTTTTTGTACCACAGTTTTCAATATCCGTCACGAAACAGTGGTTGTATACGTTGTACCCTTGCAACGGCAGGACGCATAACCAGTCCGATGTTCGATTAGATTTCGATTTCGTGATTGTTGGGTACATGTTTCATCTGCGTGCACATTTATTTTGCCCGCAGAATTTTCATCTGCATGAAAAGTTTGTCTGTGCACAGTGTAGAATATTGCGGATTGCGCCATTGAAAGTTGAGATCAAAAATCAGTGCTGTTGTGTGGTTTGGGGCACGCTTTCAATCCGAACTTGTCATATAGTACGTGCCAGTTGATGGGAACCGAACGGAAACGCACATCCTTGCATCTTTGCATGGGTCGCCTTCAAAAGTTTGCGGATGGGAGTTCAATATCTGGGATAACCATGAATGCTGCTGAAGAGGAAGTCTTGCATAGAGAGGTCATGTCAGTGGGGATGTCTTTTCAAATAGATAGTAACGCACTGAAATGAACAAGTTTTTGCTATTCTATATTTTGGCATTGATTTGGATTTTTTGCTGTAATTTGCATTCGATTTGGAAATGTTGTTATGTAAGGAGCTTTTAGTAGAGATTTTTATATAGCGTTGAATGTTTTTCCCGGGGGATGTCACTACATGGCAATAGCAAACTCATCTGGAAACAGAAGAACAGATAACCAGGAAAGCAACGCGTGGTATAATTATTTGCGGACAAATTCCTGGGATGTAGCCCGATGCCCGACCATCCTCAGATGGATGTATATTTCCACTGTCATTACGTATGAAGCGATTGCATAGGCAAAAAGAACCAGTCTACCACAGGGAAGACACTCAATTAAGTGCAAAGACTGGCATGCCTATGCCTATGCCTATGTCTAAAAGGGGCCATGATAACTTGCCCAATTGCAGCTATGGCGGTGTTATTGGAATTGACTCCTTTGCACCTTGTTATTGAGGAATGTGTAAAAAACGATTCTAAGAATGGCCAAAGAAGAAAGTGCATCACATCTAAGCAGTTTGACGCACATACTCAAAAAAACAACCATTATTGGCCTTTCTTAGAGACGATACCATCAAAAGATTTGACTTTCCAAAAGCACTTTGTTACTAAGTTAAGCAACAAGAAAACTGGAGCAATGGATCCATAATTCATACTCTGACGACTGAGGAAGCATGCAACAAAGTAGTAAAAAGATGGGTCAAGAACTGATGAGGGAAATGGAGCGTGAGTATTTGGCCCTAGAAACAAAACCAACTGCGAGCTATAATGTCAGACAGCCAGGCTGCTATTGTGGGACTTAAGTCCTTCATCATTAAATCTAAACATGCCTTCAAAAATAGAGAAAGGAAAAGGGCATAAGGTGGTCCGAAAAACTTCATGGCTCCATGAACTCCATGAACAAAAATAACCTCCGTACCCTTAAGGGTATTGTAGACTCAATGAAATCAAACACCTTAGGAAACTGGATATATCTTAAGAAGTTCTCTACGATGAGTCCCGTGAAACCCCTGAACATAAGCTGGGATCTTTTAGGGCATTGATCTAAAGAAGACTGAAACACTTGGGCAAGTATCTAATGAGGAAATACTGTCACTGGAGCCATCTCTCACCCTTAGATTCTTAAATAAACTGGACTAGCGAACGGATTTCTTCTGCAAAGGGGAAACAAGAGTACAAGAAACTCTAAAATGATCAAGGGTTCCATGTGCCTGTCGCTCGAATGTACTCATTACCTACTCTCTTCCGAAGCTGACTTTAAACTATCAGCAGCTATCTTGACGGACTTTGTCTAATCATAGTTTTACATAACAGTTGAGTTAAATGCCACTTCGATTTAATTAACAAAATTTTTACAACTATCTATTTTAGTTAATGTTCAAACCAACCTAATTGTAATTTTTAAAGAAAATGAAGGAAGAAACTTCAAGAAAAATTAATTGAAAAATAAAAGAAGGCTCTTTTAACCCCTCTGGAACTGTTTATTGGTTAACAGAAAGCCCACATCTATCCGGCTTTAAATCGACGGTGTGTCTGCTTAAATATTTAAGACAAATCCAACGATTGTGAATAACTTATGCGATGCATGCATACTTTCACCATCAATATGTGTGCTAACATCCCTTAAACCTCTCATATTTCGCAAATCGAATATGAAATTGATGCGTAGTGGAGAAAAAACTGAAAATAATTCAGCCCAATGCTATAAAGCATTTATTGCAAACAAATATAGCCCAATGACAAGAAAAAGCAGAAAAATATCCGAAATGAATAATTCACAAAGGCATCATACTCATGTCAAATGCAAAACATATGCACAAATATAATTCAATTAAACTGATGCATAAAAGCACATTCCCAGTGCGAATGCGGTAGTCAACCTCCCACTGGCATGGATGAGAACGGACGACGATTCCTATCGGAAATTGATTAAATTTATTCAAGTTTTGAAATACAAGAAAAAACTAAACAAAAAAAAACTCATATACGCCAGATGTTTGTTTTAGTGTGAATCCTTCGAACTCGCAAAACTCATGTACTAGCTCTTCCATGGATCGGTAATGGGGTTTAACCCGCAAACGATGCAAGCGTGGTCTTTGTTTAATCGGTTTTTGTTTTTCAATAGTTTGACTTATGTGTTTGACGCCGGACCGCGTTTCGCAGCACAATATGCAAATGGATCTGTTCTTGATCGGGTGAGTTATTTAAAATAGTGTTGCATCCATAATTATAAGGATTGACGGCAATATGACTAAGTGACGCATTGAGCGTTGAGGAAAAATTCTGACCAATATACTTTGATATAAATGGCTTTAAGTCACTTGTAGAATGAAATTTCAAACTCATCGCACACTTATATCGAAGAAGTGATTTAAAGATATCTACCTAGTTATTTACAAGTAAATATACCTAATATAGAGCTCATCGGAAAAAGCTTCTACCGTTGAGTGGTATATCTTCAAACTCCAACTAATTCCACGAAACGATTAATATAAATGCAAAAAAAATGTGCACGACTGGATCGCACGGAAATTTCTCGTTCATATCATCAGTTTGGTTGGTTTATTTTTATTTAATTATTGTTTATACTTTATCTTCTATAAAAGAAAGTTACGTTATTTACTACGATTATAACTCAAGAACGCCTGGACCGATTTCGATGATTCGCACCAATTCGGACTGGTCTCCGGCCAAACAGGAACTAAAATTATGAAGAAAGTTTTTTTCCCATACATTTTGTATGGAGCGATTTTACAACGCCATCTTCATGATTTTTTTTTTAATTTTTAAAAAGGGGATTTCAAATCCTTGAGTACTCAGACCAGATCAATCCCCGTGCGAAGTATTGGTTACTTCCTTCTGCGTGTTTGTTCGTAATTTCAATAATTGATAGGCCAAAAAAATAATAATTTGAAAAAGCAAACCACTTAATTTCTATCAGTTACACAACAAAAAGCTCTTTTTTACTTCATTCAACTAGGCATTTCACAATTCGGTTAATTTAGGCACATTCAAAAACTTAAGCTATGTTTAGACGATTGCCAGATCTGACAATATTGTCAGGTCTACAAATGTTCTGACAATGAACTGCAGTTGACCTGACAATAGCGAACTACCTTACAATGCTAAATTGTCAGCTTACACGGTTGCCAGATTTTGGCTCAAACTCTGAAAATTTCATTGTCAAATAGTTGCCTGGCAATAATTGAAAATTGCCATTTCACACCGTTTAAAGGAATTGTCAGATAAATTAAAAAATGTTTTTTCATTCAGTCAACTGAAGTTTTTTATTTTCAAACCTAAGTTACATAATTGAAAAATAAAAACAAAATGGAACAAAAAGATGCACTTGCAACTGTTTTGGCCGTGCTTATTAGAAAGCAACGAGGAGAACTAATTACAGCATAAACGTCGACTTGTTTGGACGAAGGATTGGATGGCCCGCCAACAGCAGTATGTACTCTAAACAGTTCTATGACCTTCTATTCAAAAACATGTCCACATATTCGAAATAATTTAGTTCATTCAATTTGCACAAATCTACAAAAAACCTAAGGACAATAGCTCCGAAACATCGTTTTGTTCGTTCAAATATGAAAAAGAAGCAAACTCCTCAAAAATTCTTCACCATAAAATTAGGGATGCCAGACGTCCCCCTTTTTCATACAAAAATGCTGTTTGTCCCCCCTAACACAAACTACTGTCCCCCTTAATAAGTCAAAATTCAGTAAAAGAAAACATTCACTTGAAAATTTTGAAAATACTTTCTTTAAATATTTTTAACAAGATTCTTTGTGAACACATCCATTTGAAGTGCAAGAAAACTTTCACGTGCTAAAGTTGTTCTCCCGTACGTTTTTGTTTTGTACCTGCTAGTATTTATTTATCATTTATTTCATATATTTTTGATTTTGGTGTTCAATAATAAAAAAAATATTTGTCCACCTTTTTGAACACTTGTCCCCCCTAGAAAACCCGCGTTGTCCCCCTTTTCGTATTTTTTAATCTGGCATCCCTACATAAAATCCTTATGTTTTAAACTTTCGTACTTGAAATTATTAAATTCACTAATTTTTTACCAATCTACGGAAAAATGCAAAGAAATAGCACCGAAAAATCGTTTTGCTCAATCAAATATGAAAAAATTTTTGTCTGCCAATGAAAAATTTGCAGATGTCAATGTCATAAGCACATGCACAGCACATCTGATATTAGCAAATAAGTCTGCAAACATCCTAAACGACAGGCAATGGTCTGACAATGATCAAATTGTATGTTCAGGCGATTGGCAATTTGACAATTATCTGGCAATGACTTTTCTGCAAATATTGTTAGAAAAAATTGTAAGTTCACATTTGGGACAAATTTTGCAATGACAGATCTGATAATTGTCTGAACATAGCTCTTTTAGTCCAAATTCTTAGAGCAGATTTTGGAAAATAATGCGTAGAAAATAGTAATAAATATTGCAATGTTTAGTTCGAAAAACAATCTTGCTCAACTATTTAGCTAAAAACTGAGTACCTAAAGGGTATTGTTCAAGATGTTAGCATTAGGTTTTCAAAGTTTTATCCAAATCCAACCAAACCAAATGAACAGTTTTCAAAATCAGCGTTTCCGGTGATTCGAATAGAAAATTAAGTACGCAATAATGTTGAAAACGTCAATGCATTTTGGTCAAAATCGTTTTAGCCATTTCCATGCAGTTCTCAAAATTAGTTATTTTTCAAAAATCCATTACAGACAATTAAGAGAAAAACTGAGTTTGCTATCATGTTGGGAATGACCGTATTACCGTATTAAATATGAATTTTTGTTTTAACCGTTTTCGAGATATGACCAATTTTAAAAAAAATTACCGTTATTCGATGTTTCTGCGAAAAACTGAGTATGCAGCCATCTTAGTTACACCTACTTAAGCCCAAATATCAATTTTGGTTGAAATCGTTAGAGCCGTTTTCGAAAAACTCAAAAATGCTGAATACCGTTACAACGGCAACTCTTGACGTGCAAAATAAAAAATGGCCCCGAACTGTAAGCCCACCAACTCCAAATCCAAAGCTTGAAAGAAATCCGTCCAGCCGTTTGCGCTGTAGACCTCAAGAAAGGACGGACAGACGGACAGAATTGCGAGACCCACTTTTTTGAGTTCCTCTATCATTGTAATGTCAGATTTGAGTAAAATCTCAAGTTCGATATTTTGTACGAATACAATATCTACCTTTCCCTTACTAGGTATACGAGAAATTAAATCAACCAACCAAACTGATGATGTGAACGAGAAAGTTTCATGCGACCCAGTCGTGCACTTTATTTTAATTTTGTATATGATTTGAAAACTCTACGGGCCATCTGGTCGTAGAATTCGCTGTTAAATCTGCTCCTCCAAATTACTTGAAGAATTTTGCGTTCGAATCGACCAACTAGATCTGCATCCATCTGTGGTAATGTCCTTGATTTTGCACGATAAGGCAGGACTGGGTTGATGAGAGTCTTATATAGAGTCTACTTAGTGTTTCTCGACAAGGCCTAACTAAACAACTGTCTTCTTAGGCCAAACTAACAGCGGCTGGCAAGTGTAATTCTTCACTTGATTTCTGATGTGATATCATTTTCAGAGTTAAAAGCAGAGCCGAGGTAGACAAGACCACCTCAGAGTAAAGCTGTCTATCGTGACATTCTGTCCGATTCGTCGATACTGCGTGTCCCTATATTTCGTTTTGCCCTCATTCACCACTAAAGCCATTTTTGCTAGTTCTGTGTTTATACTTGCAATAACGCACCAGTGACAGCTCGTTGTGTTCTGCCAATGATATCAGCGTATGCAAGTAGTTGTAAAGACTTTTGAAAAACTGTGGCTCTGGTTTCGAGTTTCGCAAAATTTTCTCAAAAAGGATGTTGAAAACGTCGCAGCATCGCCTTGTCTGAATCCTTTTTTGACATCAAAGGTCAAGGTTTATTGAGCAGCGATGCCAAAACTAGACATTGCTGTTTAGCTCCTCTCTATACATAGACGTGACTTTTTATATCTCGTCTCTGTAAATGTTGTCATATGCGGCCTTAAAATCAATAAACTGTGGATATTTGGTCGCTTGTTAACTTACCGGACCTAAGACCACACTGATAGGGCCCTGGAAAGTGTTTTTATTGGTTATAGGCCTAACATTTTGTCAAAACGAACTGATTATTGTATTTAAAACCTATCATTCCTCATGATCTGAACGAAATGTCAAACTGACTGGTAATTGTCTAAAAAAAAGTCCTCCAAGCTCTGAATTAAATTTTCACCTTGCATTGACTAGGCAGAGCTTTTTTTATTTCGTTTTCATTCAATCTGGTTTAATTCATTTGCACTTTCTCCTCGTTTGCTTAGGTCACTCCGGACATGGCGCACCTGGTCAATCCCTATTGGAGCCGCTTTCCTCCCATGGACCCCATGTGGAACAAGATACTCGGTGTCTTCACATTCGTTATCATGGTTATCTCCTGTTGTGGCAACGGTGTCGTTGTCTACATTTTTGGCGGAACCAAATCCTTGCGAACACCTGCGAATCTGCTCGTCCTCAATCTGGCCTTTTCCGATTTCTGCATGATGCTGACACAGTCACCCATCATGATAATAAACTTCTACTATGAGACCTGGATACTGGGACCCCTAATGTGCGATGTGTACGCCCTGTGTGGGTCTCTCTTCGGATGCATTTCAATTTGGTCAATGTGCATGATTGCCTTCGATAGATACAATGTGATTGTGAAAGGAGTGTCTGGTCGCCCGATGACCATCAAGTTGGCTCTCATCAAGATCCTAGGCATTTGGATGTTTGCCGGCCTGTGGACAGTAACACCAATGCTCGGTTGGAGTCAGTATGTGCCAGAAGGAAATCTAACCGCATGCAGTATCGATTACATGACCAGAGACTGGAATCCCCGATCATACCTCATCACGTATTCCTTGTTCGTCTACTATACGCCACTGTTCCTGATATGCTACTCGTATTGGTTTATTATTGCGGTTTGTATTGATTTCGATAGGGGTGCTCTTTAATTTTGTTCTATCTGTTTGCTCTGCAGGCTGTTGCGGCACACGAGAAGGCAATGCGGGAACAAGCGAAGAAGATGAACGTTAAATCACTGCGCTCGTCCGAGGACACTGAAAAGAGCGCCGAAGCCAAACTGGCAAAAGTGGCTTTGACAACGATCTCGTTGTGGTTTGCCGCCTGGACGCCGTATCTGGTGATATGCTATTTCGGATTATTCAAAATCGATGGCCTCACGCCGCTGACCACCATTTGGGGGGCTACGTTCGCAAAGACCAGCGCTGTGTACAATCCGATTGTTTACGGGATTAGGTAGACGTTGCTTTGGCCTGCTTTTGAAATGATATTAATTATACGCGTTTCGCTTTTGCCATTGCAGTCATCCAAAGTATCGGATTGTGTTGAAAGAGAAATGTCCGTGCTGTGTCCTCGGTGCAACGGAGGAGAAGGCACCAGCTGGTGGTGGTGGTGAGAATGCGGACGCTCAGACTGAAGCCGAAAGCAAGTCGTAAATGTTTGGATTCTGATGCGGACAAATGTAGGGATAAGTCAATATCCAAAAGGGATACAAAAAAGGAAAAAAAAAGAAAGCAAATAAATTTAAAAAAAACTGAATTTGAATACAGGAAGGACGTTTTACTTGCAGGAGTTATATTCAAGATGGTGTTGCGATTCTACTGAAAGGGGAGGTTTATTTTTAATCGTAGGATATGTTTGTCGATATTTGTCCACTCTCTCGACGGGACTTGTAGAATTTCACCCTTATTCCAGGTGGCGTTAAACGCCAGTAAGCAAAATGACAAAGTGAACTCGACATTACAGGTGGTGTTTTATGGGTCGTTTTACGCCATTGAACGCTATAATTATGTCGTTTTTGTTCATGTGGAACTGATTTTTTGTTCGACAACGGTCACACGTCGATAAGTTAAACGACATTTGTTGGCGTTGGGACATTTGTAAACGACTAGCAACAAAATCGCATTAAAATGTGAGTTTTGTTTAATTTTTAACTCATTTAGCTTAAATTTCACTTATTCAGCTATTTATTTTTCCTCAAGGGTAAAAATAACAAATCCAAAGCAAATGAAACGCCTGGTGGAGTTGATGGAAAACTATCCTCCTCTGGCAACGAATTTATGCTTTGAGGAAGTTTGTCTTCCACTTGGTTTAGCAGATAAACGAAAGCGTCCTTGTTTAGTCTAAAGTATATTTGAAATCTAAAAATATGTTTTTTTTTTCTTACGAGTATATTCCATGCTGATACTTACTTGTCATTTGGGAGATCCAATCGATAATGGATTGGATTTACATCTCATGGTTCTCCTCGTTCTCGTGAGAGCCTTTTTATTGGTAGGCTTATAAAAAGCTGCAAGCTTGGTAGGCTCGCTTTTCATTATTTAGTAGACATTCGAAACAAATCAGTGGAGATTTTTCGACCGAACTGCTTGACTTGACTACGTTAGGGAGATGAGTCCATCTACCTTTTGATGTGTCTTCCAACCTGGCTTGACTTAATGTTACAGATCTTGCCCTTTTTTTCTAATTTCACCCTTCTTGTACCGACGATGTCTGGCTGGCAAAACTGTTGAATGAATCAGAATACAGGCCATGCTTCTGTTCTTATGCGCATCAGAGACCGGTACCACATCCAGACATATCTTGGACCACCTGGACCCGTTTGGAGCTGCTTGCATTTGTGATATCTTCGGTTAAAGCTTAATCTGCTATCTGCATTACCCAATTTCATAGATAGATAGATAGACTATAAAACGGTAGAGCCTTCAGCTCGTAGAAGTCTTTGGCTACCATTTATACTTTTGGCTGGATTAATCGTACAGAAAAACCGGGTTTCATGAAACTGTGAAAGCTGTGCAAAGTAGACGGCTGCTGAGAATTTTCCTGCAGATTTTTGATTATCATGCTGCAAGCAATCCACTCCAAGGATCTAGGTCTGCCCCTTTGACGGTCTTTTCCAGATCACGTTTTACAAACCTAAAGATAGGAACTCGTTCGTAAGACTCTGGGATCGAATAGCGTAATCCGTGGTCGAGCATTACTTTCACGGAATTAAGTTGATTTACATGTGAAACAAAAACAGATTCCGTTACGTAATACTCTTTCACGGATGACGCGATTCGACCCCAGGGTTTTCCCTGCGTTGTTGGGTGTAAAGGTTCGCTCCTTATACTAGCTGGTTGTTAAATCAAGGTATTCAAGGTATTCGTGTTGATCCTTGATAACTAGTCACCCTGATTGTCTGGATTTTATTTTTTTCGATCGCCTGTAACTCACAGCTTTATACCTACTTATCCTCTTATTTGCCTCCAGTTAATAGATCAGTTCCCAGACCAAGTTTACGTACATAATTTCGTTACAAATGAGGGCTTTTGCTTGTGACACCACCGCCAGATGTCTCACTCCAAATTGTAATGCACGCGCATACACTGGATTAAGGTTCATATACGAAAACTTGAAATTATAAAGCACACAGTCATGTTTACTCAACCACTGTGTACACATACCTATGACATTGACATGCATGATGGCATTTGCCAACTTCCATAAGTGCTGTTCTTATACAGATGGTGCGACTTATTAGGCGTTTGTCACTTACAAACGCACTTATCGCACACACCCTACTTCTCCTATAACGGCATCATCTAAAATTAGTCCATAATGAAAAGCCAACATTGTCATCCCTGGCGTATGCGTTGCGTACATAGACGTCGGTCGTCCCCAAAGTAACTGCGCGCGTTATTCATCCTTAAAAGGCAAGAGTGTCACACAGTGTTCCATGTATCTTATCGAGGAACTTTTGCAATATACAAAGTATCCGAACTTTGCTCCTTATCCACTGTACGGCGGGTAGAGAGGAGCAAGCAAAAACTTTTACATTTTCGGTTTGCCAAACTCGCACCAGAATGAATCTGCCATGTGCGGCATTCATTTGCAGAAGATTATAATACCACACACTCGCGCTTTGCTACACACAACACACACAAAGTGCATAGTGCATTGCAACTGCCATTGCACACATGCAAATGTTTTTGAACTATTTGCCGTTTTTGAGATTCGTTTTTATTTTATTTTTTTAACGCTCTGAACTGCGAGTTTCAAAACCGTTCGTGGGTGTTGTGCAGGCAACTGGTAAATCAACCAAATGGGTTCTGTTGTCAAATAAATCAACGTCGCTAGCTTGTGGGGCGTGCGAAAGTGCATTCAGAAAACGCTATCAGCATTCATATGGCATTTAATATTCTGTTGGGAATTCATAATTGAAAATATGTACCGTCGACTTGTGGAGAAGCTGTGAGTGCATGCTGTCGCTTTTCATATAAGTTTAAACTGCATTAAAAGAAATTGAATTTACGAACTTGACAATATTTACTTACTAGAAGAACTATTTAGAAAATGACCATCAATTTTTTTATATAACATACAAACGACACACAAATGAGAACACGTAGATACCACATGCGCAGGTGCACATGCACATTTCCTTTTACTATTTGGTCACTATTATTTACATGTCTACTGCACTAACCCGGTCGTTCGTTTTAGAAATATGATACATTCAATATTTCTTTGCATAATTTTGGGGACGCACATAAAAATAGTTTAACAAATTTGTCAAAAAAGGTTTTTTTTAACAATAATGATGAAATTAAAAATGTTCACACTTTGTTCAAAATTTGGAACACGAGATGATAATCAATTCTGATTTCTGACATTACAGTGATGGAGGAGCTAAAGAAAGTAGGCATCGTAATTCTGTCCGTTGGCTCCTTAAGTATACCAGCCTAAACGGCTGGACTGATATTTTAAACAGTTCGGAGCCAGTATTTTTGTTGCATGCTTGCCGTTAATGTACTTTTCTTATAACCAGTTTAATTTTTTTTTAACAGCTCTTGCGATTCCAAAAACCAAAACTGATATTTGAGCTTTTGCAGGTGAGGTTTACATGGCTGCTTGCTTACCCAGTTTTTCCCTTGAAAAAATCGAATATTTCTATTTGGTAATTTTGAACTTATTTCAAAATCGGTTGATAAGATTTTAGCAAAAACAAAAGAAATATTTTAAAACTTAGTTATTCCTAACTTAAAAGTAAACTCAATTTTTCTCTGAATTATTGTACATTTTTGAAAATCGGTTTCCTTTATAATTTAAATGAAAACGGACATAACTATTCCAACCAAAATGCATACACTCAGAACTTTACTTTTTAAAACTGCGTTTATGTCGAAAACCCCATTTTCGAATTGGATGAAAATGTAAGGGGTAGGTTATATTTCCATCAACACCTTGTAGTCAGTTTTGAGCTATTTAAAAAACAGTACTTTTTAAACCAATTATTGCAAAGTTTTTTAAGATTTTCGTTTGTAAAGTACGAGATATCCGTTGAACACATTTAGGCCAAAAGCAATCCTTATTCAAAAATATTTTTATATTTTCTAAACTGTGTCCTTTTTCTGGTATATTTTTTAAAAGTTGTTACTTATCTGCCTTATAAATAAAAAAAAAAAAAACAGTCAATCTTTTGATGAACGAGAATGTTTCCTGCGATCGAGTCGTTTACTTTATATCACTTGCGATCAGGCATTTTCCGTTTTAAAATTTTGACACTACTGCTGCTTATACTGAAATCAAAACAGTCACCTATCAAATACCGACTAACTCAGGCAGTGATTTGTTTGGTTGGGTACTTTCCTTATAACCTTTGCCTTTAACCAGGTTAAATCATTTAATTTTGCCACATTCTTATTTTTGAACATAAAAAATATTTTTAAATTGTTTAGCTAATTGTTCTAAAATAATAACTTAATTTAAAAATAATGGACCTTCTATCATGATACCACTAGTTTAAAGACTAAATGAAAAACACCACGTGGAAGCGCATATCCAGAGCGATATTTTAGCTTTAATATCTCGTTGTGAAGGACTCGCAATAAATTTCTTAAGTCACTGAAGTGATCAGAAATCCTTTGAGCTAAGTGAGTTTCGTCAATGACCACAGATAGGCATTTAAAATCAATAAATGGAACGCTTAAAAATGTAGTAGAATTTAGTATATCTGAATCTGACTGCTGGCTAGCTTGATGTGTCTCAGTTCTGATTCGAATAGACGAATCTTTTCATTTGACGGTTTTTGAGGGTTAGCCGACGAATCAAGTCAACAATTTCGTGTCCGAGAACTAAGTTGACAGTTTGTATACCTATGTAGCTGACGTAGAAAAATTCACATAACCAACCAATCTTGTTTAGTTTTTGCGTTCTGGATATTTCTACTCCAAATCTATCTTAATTGATTTAAATAATGTAAAGTGCTGAAAAGTTCAACACCTATTGGAAGTTGTACAAGTTCTATTTTCTATCACGGTGTTGAATGGTGGAAAGCAAAAATATTCTGATCAATCGCTCACACCGACTTCCCTAAGTGCCGACTATAGTTCTCCATTATACGATAACCCTATAAGCACTCTTATCACAATCAAATCAATCCCTATCAACAGCTCCAAGTTTAATTCTAACAATAAATCCTTATTTACCACACATGCATTCGGATGTTTCAGCGGAAATGACTGCACAAGGAAACAAATTCACAACAACATGTCATTCTGTATAAAATAGAGTCAAACCGACGCATGACGTGTATATCCTCCTCCGGTGTGTCCTATGTCTTATCCTTTCATCATGGCTCTGTAACCACTCTAATTGGCAGAAAGGATATAATGGCTAATTGGGATAAATTGCACACTTCTAAGTAGAGTCCTTGAGCGCAACCTCTTTCAAGTGTTGTACATGCACGTGTATGTGACAATGTGTTATCATCCTTAAGAGTTATATCTATTCAATAAATTTTCCTACAATAAGAATAAGAACGACGATGGTCAGCAAACGGATTTGGCTTTTAGCCGGACAAACCAACGGATGGATGTACGAATGTGTTTCAAGGACTTTGTATTCCCTCTCGATGTGGTCGCCGCACACTGTCAGCATCAATCTGTCGGCGATACACATGTGTGAACGGTGACGATAAACTGAAATCATATTTTATTGTTTGTCCAATGATGCTGTTTGTCGTACGTGCTTCACACATACATTTCGGCAGCAAAGCAAGAGCTACATAAATATAAATAAATCATCATAAGTTGTTATTTTGGAAAATTCTGGTGTAGGTATAGGGTGGGTCTTTGTAGTTTACTTGGGTTCAAGAGACAGCCGCAGCAAACCCTTTAGAATTGATGGTTTTTCGATTTAATGGTGGAGGATAGTGAAGTTTCCTCGAAAGGGCATTCTACTTTTGTACGATAACAGAAAGTATCTTATCGCATTGGTTTGGCTAAGAATCATCGGACCCCATAAGAACTCTTCTAACCTTGGTTCAAAACCACGACTGTTTGTAATAGTCTTAGCTCTGAAAGGCCTACGTGCGAAGTTGGCCTAAGTTATTTAATTCTTCATATACACCGATTTATAAAGGACGATAAATTCTGCCAAATAACCGCACACAACCAAATGCAATTACGCATATTTCCAAAAGCCAATGAAACATTCAGGAACATTAGCACTCAACATCGCAACCACTGCTGAACACTTCAGAGGCACACTGACAGGATATGCTCTACATCACCACTTCCGGGTGTAAATTTCTTTGGCAAACTCCACTGGTACTGCTGTCGTTGCCAGTTACCCTGACACAACACAGTCTTTGTTCCGCTGTTTGAATGTTCACTCCTTCTAAAGTCACTGCCAGTGTACGACAATCGATTAACATTGTGTAGCATTTCAGGGGGGTGTGTTATTTGTTCATAGCAAATGCGACTGAAATCGGGTGGTATGATTCTTCACACAAAGCAGCTATTGGCACGCTTGCGGTTGCACGGCGTTCGCTCGACGGTGGGGTGGGATCTTGCTGCTTGCTACCCTTAGCTATCAAAAATTATCGTGCCAGAAGAAAGCTCCAATAGGTTGTAAAGAGCTTACAACGAATGGAAAGGAATATACATCTTGTATATTGCTATTGGTTATAAGATTGACGGAAGTAAATGGTAGAAATTGTGTATAACTGTAAGCGAAAAACGATCCTTGCACACCAAAGGAGTTTCACGAAAGAAAGGGAACTGAGAAAGGGACGAAACTAGTTCTAAATATATATGAAAGGCTTATCAGCATTGGTGGGGTGTTGGATGTTATTTTACCCCGAGAAACCCTCCCCTCTGTACCTGGCCGCTGCCATGCTCCATGACGAATCCCTCCTCAACTTCTGTTGGGATCGTCCCTAAATAAGACCACGTACAGATCAAAAATGACTCATCTCAACTAATGTTATGTAACTTAACACATGATTATTTTATTGTTTAGTTCATTTAAGACAAAATTGATTCATAAGTGTTTCATTTTGAATGTTGTTTATATTTGTAACGTTATTTATACTGACGGTAAGTTTATATACGGGATTGTAGGATAATCGAAGCTTTTAATAGTGCCTGGTACAACTTTAAGTAAATTTATGACCCGATGTTATAATATGTAAAGCAAATTATGTATATAACGAATATTATAATATAGCCAAAGAAATGATAAATAAAGAATATATGTTATAGTTTTGTACTCACATTAATGTCCAGCGCTGAAATTTGTGCACAAAGTTCCGCTCCTTCTGTTTCAATTTTTGTAGTTAAGTTTTAATTAAATCACTTCTTAGGCTAAGTAGGTTTCAATCTCTTTTTTTTTTTTTTTTGTGATTAGAATTTAAGGTAGGTTTTAGAATTTAGACTTCAAAATCAAGAATTTTAATTAGAATAATTTTGGTCAGTCGATTATCCGTATCGATTTTTTTATATGAAATTCGCAATTTTTTTAATATTTTAACTAGGTAATTTAAAAGAAAACGTATGTAATTAGGTAGTCAATGAAATATTTCATGGATTTGTCACAAACACTTGTCACTTTTAATTTTATGCTCGTTTAATGCTGGTTTTCAGATGATTTGTGTTCGGTGATGATTTGTGTAGCAGGTATGGTTGGCCGAAGAATTGAGATATGAGGTTATGTCCTCGTTTGATGTGGAGAACAAGGGTTTTCCAAGTCACGCTAAAAAAAACGGTACGGATGGTGTGGTAACGGACAACGTGTCTGATCAGCAGGTGGATATTTATCGTCAATCCCCCTGTTTTTGATTTATGGGAGCAGCACTAGGCCATTACCAACAGCTCATCCGCCGATTTTCTGTGAAAAGACAATGGCTTTATTCAAAAAAAAAATGAATTAGCAATTACCACTACACACCTTTTGATGGATATTAGCCGCTTGGAAAATCAAGTTCCAATTTGGGTTTCTTGGAAAGAAACTTCTCTTCCAGGTTATATAATATGTAACTATTTATAGAGGTAAAGCCTAGTTTACGAATAAGCAAGCAATTTTAAAAGCACTTAGTGAAATTACAGGTCGTTACCTTCCAGTTCTGCTGGTGCACTTGCTTTCTGCTTGAGTGGTAAGATGGAAAAGAACGCTAACCAGCAGGGCACCGGTAAAAGAAGCTTTTGCTCTGATGAAGTTTCGTTCAAATAAAATATGGCGGATTAGTTCGTCAAGAGGGTTCGTTCAAAGAAAAATTAAATATGTTCGATTGGAAATTTGTTGCGAAACACTTCGGTAATGCAGTTTAAGCAATTCGAAAAAAAATTATCTTGGAGAAGGTACACCACAAAATCGCGGATTTTCAAACACCTTTATGGTTGCTGAAAGATGCGAAGAAAATTACCTTCACCAAAAAAAAGATCAGCTCGACCCATGACCCTGACTGCAGAAAGGATTTTAAAGGAGTCACTTTCGCAAATCTTTAGTATGGTATACGCCGATTCTTTTACCATCTAAATTCTCAATCTCGTAGAGAGAATTTCCAATAGGCTTGACAATCCTACACTTTACAAACTTTGCACATAGTTTTGAGCTCAGGTGCCTTGATGCGTCACTTAACACAAAGTTACGTCTATATGCTACCTCTCCTGGAACAAAGGTCCGCTTATGACTTCGCAAGTTGTACGTTTTTTCATTTTTCTGGTGCGCTAGCATAAGGTTTTCTTTAACCTTACTCCGTACGATTTCTAGCCTACTACCCTTCGGCAAATATTGTAGGTCACTGTCACTAAGTGCTCTAAGCTTACGAAAAATTGTATACATGCTGCCATTGGTGCTCATTTGCTGACCAAAGAGGCAGTAGTATGGGGTGACTCCGATAGATTGATGCACACTAGTACACAGAGCTTGTTGAATCTCAGAGAGATACCTGTCCCAATCTTTCTGATCAGTTCCGATATAACTCCTAATAGCTGACAGAATTGACTGATTTACTCTCTCTGACGCATTTGCCTGAGGAGAGTAAACGGCATTTTTAATATGAGTGCAATTATAATCTGCCAGAAAGCTTTGGAATTCCTTGGATACGAACTGCTTTCCGTTGTCGCTGTGAATGAATTCGGGGACTCCAAATAGATGAAAAACATTCTGTTTCAAAAATTCGATCACAGCCTTGGTGTTTGCTTTGCGCAAAGGCTTTAGGAGCACAAACTTTGAAAAGCTATCTAACAACACAAAGATAAAAGCGTTTCCTCGTCTGGATCGAGGATAAGGACCCATAAAATCAATATACACCTTTTGGAAAGGTCTATCGATCTCATGTTGTAAGCCCATGGGAGCTCGCAAAGTGATGTTAGGTGGCTTGTTCTGCTTGCAATCAGAACACTGTCCTATAAATTCGCGAACTTCATTAGCCAAACCTGGCCAATAATAAAGCTCTCTTAACTTATTTATTGTCTTAACCATCCCAAAATGTGAGCAGTTGGGAGGATTGTGACAATTTTCAATTAAACACTTTCTTAGTTTTTCGGGTACCCATATTTTCCAGTCAAATTCAGCGATGAGTTCTTCTGTGTTTTTCGTTGGAGCTTTTTTGTAAACTACACCATTTTCGATTTTTATATCTGGAAAATTATCAGGACTTTTAGAAAAAGTTGCAACCAAATCAAGATAAGACGGTGACTGAAACTCCGCCGATTGAAGATCAAGGCTACTGCTAAGTTTTAGTTCGGGTGATAATTCTTCACAAAAAGAGCGAGAAAGAACGTCTGGTACTATATTTTGCGAACCTTTCCTATGCTGAATGTCGAAGGTAAAGGATTGTAGTTTAAGCGACCATCGTGCCAACCTACCACTTAAATCTTTTAGGTTCATTAGCCACTTCAAGCTTGCGTGGTCAGTTACGATGGTGAAACTCAAGCCTTCAACGTATGGACGGAATTTTTTTACTGCTTGGACAGCCGCATAGCACTCCTGTTCAGTAACGCTATAGTTACGTTGGGCAGCGTTTAGTTTTTCTGAAAAGAATGCTATGGGCTTTTCATTTTTTTCTTCATCCAGCTGGAAGAGAACGCCTCCAATACCGTAGCTTGAGGAATCGCACTGAATAGTGAAATGCTTCGTAAAATCCGGGTTAGACAATATAGGAGCAGATATCAGAGCATTTTTCAGAGAATCAAAGGCCAACAGGGCATCAGGGTTCATAACAAATGGCTTATTTTTCTTCAAAGTATCAGACAAGGGACTAGCAATTGAAGCGAAGTTTCGGATAAAACGTCGATACCACCCACAAAGTCCTAAAAACCGCCGTACTTGCTTTTGAGAAGTTGGCACTGGAAAGCTTTTTACTGCTGATACTTTGTTAGGATCCGGTTTGATGTGGCCATCTCCTACGATGTACCCTAAGTACCTTAGTTCTCTGAAGCAAAAGTTTGACTTTTCGACATTGATTGTCAAATTCGCCTTTTGTAAACACTCAGCTACCTTTTCGAGAATCTCAATGTGACCGGCAAAATCCTTAGAAATGACCAGCAAATCATCCAGGTATACAAAAACTTGTTCCCTAAGTGCACTGGGGATCACTTTATCCATTAACCGGCACATCCTTTGAGCTGCATTACACAACCCAAACGGCATGACGGTGAATTGATATAATGGTCGTCCTGGCACAGTGAATGCAGTTTTTTCCCTGGACTCTTTCTCTAGAGGTATCTGCCAAAACGCGTCCTTAAGATCCACGCTACTGATGTAACGTGTATCTTGCAGACGGCTCAACATGCCCTCTATATGAGGAAGAGGATACGCATCTTTCTTTGTGAGTGAGTTCACTTTCCGAGAGTCAAGGCAAAGCCGGTTCTTTCCAGGCTTCCTGATGAGAACGACGGGTGAACTCCATGAACTCATACTCTCTTCGATCACTCCCAAAGAAAGCATGCGATCTAATTCGCTGAAAATCAATTTTTGGATTGCCGGTGACACCGGATAATGCCGCTGTTTGATAGGCTCCGCTGACCCCGTATCGATGGAATGTTTTTCTAGCGAAGTTTTACCTAAGCCACGTTTTGCAAAAGATGGAAATTTTGCTATTACATCCGACAATAGTTTTTTTTCCGAGTCATTTAAATCAATTTGCTGTTTGCCGTCAGTGATCCGTGTTACATCTGAGTTCTCAGCCAATTCACTGACAATGTTTGGAGCAATTTGAAACTTTTGCCAAAAATCAATGCCCAAATACAATGACTGCGTGAGCGATGGAATGAGGTATAGGTCTAGTTTTTCTTGCCGATTGTTGTAAGTAATTTCAGTGTTAATACGTCCTATAATCGACTGTTGTTTCCCATCTGCCGTTCTAATAAAAGAAGCGAATTCTAAAATAGGGATACCTAACTCACTGACTACTTGCAAACAATCTTTACCGAGGCAAGAAATGCTCGCTCCACTGTCTAATAATCCAGTTATCTTCGTGCTCTTAATCTGGATTGTGGCATATGGCCGAGAATCCAAACTGCTGTTAACAATTGTTTCACTAATAATTTGTTTAAAAATCTTTCGTTTTTTGTAGCGTAAACGTGTTTTACAAAATTTGTTTGACTCCTTCTTGTTTTTAACCTCTTCCAACTTAAGGATTTTGTATCGAAGCTCGTTGTATTTTTTTAGTCTTTCATCATAAGGTAAGTTTCGAAAACAATTTTGTTTATGCTTTATATAACGATTCAAGGTTTGGGTATTATGGGGGCTACAGACAAAGGATGTACCATAGTCCAGGTTCGTGTTGGTACACGCATCAACCATTACAACTCCGGGTAGGTTTGAGTTGAACGAGACTCCCCGGTGTTCATCTCGTTCGTCTTTTGGTTTTCCACTTGACTATTGCATCGAACACAAGTTAGGACTGTGACCCCATCTGACCCACATCGATAGCAAAACAATCGATTGATTGGTGATGGACAGTCAATAAACAAATGTCCTGCACATTTACAATTATAACAGGTGAGTACCTTGGCAGGGAAAACTTTCTTTTGAGAATTGGAATTTGTTCTGCATGAATTTGCTATTGCAGAAACATTATAACTATCGTTATCAAAGTTAAGTGTATCATTAAAGTCTTCGATCTCATGAACTGTCTGATACGGAATATTTCGACTGACAATCGGAAATCGTGCTTGTATCATCCTTTCAGTTCTTTTGCACTCATCTTTGAAATGTTCCAACGTATAAATTTTCATTGGATAAATGAAGCTCATAAGTTTTGAGTTAATATTAGTTCGTAAAATTTCAATAAGATCTTGATCTCGAATTTGTTGCCGCAATTGGCTTCTTAATTGCATGATCGCATTAAAGAAATCTTCAAAGCTCTCTCTTGGAAGTTGTTTCCTATCCATCAGTTGTTTAATGATCTCGAAATCATTTTCGTGATTTCGAAATTGCTTTATTAATGCACGACGAAGACTTGGCCAATCTCCTCGAGGGTTTCCGCGTAGAAATTGCCAATACCAGTCCTGCGCTACCCCTGTCAAAAGGTGATGGAAATTCATCAAAACATCGTTCCAAGTGCAATTATAATTTTCTTTTAGCATGTCTACTCTGAACGCAAAGTCTTCGACGGACATTCCTTTACATGTTCCGTCAAACTTAAGACCCCAACGATCTAACCGAAAGGCAAAATTGTCATTTGATCGTGAATGGCACTCTCTGTCTGGTGGAAAAACTCTGTTAGAACCAATGCTGTTGTTGTAATCGTTATTTAAATAATCATCCATATTAGAGTTGCTGACAAGGTTATTGTTTACATTTCGCTGACTAGGTTGGTGATTCTGAAGTGGAATATAATCACGATTGGTCTGTTGCCTACTAACGGGAGGTTGAATTGGCTTCTTAATATTATTTTTGACTGTCGAAGGTAACAATTCCCCTAATGCATCGATAACAATTTTCCGAATATGATCGTCCATCTGATTTGTCTCTTGTGCATTGCTTGCTTCGAAATGAGTTTGTTGATTATTTTGTAAATAATTATTTGGTAAATAATCAGCTTGTTGGAGATTATTAACACCAAGACTTGGGAGAGGGAGAATATGGGAAAGAGAATCATCAAGCACTCTGTTGTTAGCAGCATTTGATATATTGGCATGGGCAACATTGAGAAAATTATCAACATTTTTGTTGGGTGCAACATATGAGAACGAGTTGCTTGTATTCCTTTCTCTAACATCTGCAACTACTGATGACACCATTGGATTTGACATACTTGTTACAGTTGTCGTTGTTGTCAGAGTAGCGGTAGCTGTTGTAACCACATTCGGTCGAACCGAGCCGATGGAAGTGTTGACAAAATTATCAAAGCTTAAGTTTGAATCATATGACGAACGGTTAGGAGACCTTGCCGCCAATCGGTGCGGAGAATGCATAACCGGATTCCTATGATTAGGTGTGTTGTCATCGTGATGCAGTGTCTGTGAGCGTGTTGGTATTACTCGTTTGGGAACTGCACCATTATTTGTATTATTTTTCTTCATGTTTGTTTGATTCTGTTTCGTGAATTTTAACAAAAGATATGAAGTACATTGATATTGCTAATTAACTAGCTGAATGGGAAATTAACTATCTATGTAGTTGTTTTCAAAAATATTTCTGTAGTGACGTTGAGATTTCTGTCAAATTGAAATGTACGGGAATGATGTTGCTGATAAGAATTTCATGTTGAATTTGGAGAAAAATAAAAAGAATACCGAAGAGTAAAATGATGTGCAGATCGATTAGTTCCAAGTTGTATTAATTTCGCCTTTCTGGACTGCTAAGCTAATCATTAGCGACTCAGGAAGTCGACATTAATGTGAATTTAAAGCAGACAACTATCTTAGGTTACATATAAGCTGATATGTGTATGCTTCGTCTCTAAGATGTTCATTACTACTAAACGAAGCTTGAACTAATCTATGTAAGAGAAAATTGTGTTTTGGTTAACAGAACACAAGTTAATTTATCCTAGCTTCCGCAAGAAAGCTGGTTGTGGTATATTTAAATGTCATTTTGGAACAGTATGTTATATTGTTCCTGGCATTTCAGGTACCACGTTTTGGGCGCCATTGTAGCATTTCAGGGGGGTGTGTTATTTGTTCATAGCAAATGCGACTGAAATCGGGTGGTATGATTCTTCACACAAAGCAGCTATTGGCACGCTTGCGGTTGCACGGCGTTCGCTCGACGGTGGGGTGGGATCTTGCTGCTTGCTACCCTTAGCTATCAAAAATTATCGTGCCAGAAGAAAGCTCCAATAGGTTGTAAAGAGCTTACAACGAATGGAAAGGAATATACATCTTGTATATTGCTATTGGTTATAAGATTGACGGAAGTAAATGGTAGAAATTGTGTATAACTGTAAGCGAAAAACGATCCTTGCACACCAAAGGAGTTTCACGAAAGAAAGGGAACTGAGAAAGGGACGAAACTAGTTCTAAATATATATGAAAGGCTTATCAGCATTGGTGGGGTGTTGGATGTTATTTTACCCCGAGAAACCCTCCCCTCTGTACCTGGCCGCTGCCATGCTCCATGACGAATCCCTCCTCAACTTCTGTTGGGATCGTCCCTAAATAAGACCACGTACAGATCAAAAATGACTCATCTCAACTAATGTTATGTAACTTAACACATGATTATTTTATTGTTTAGTTCATTTAAGACAAAATTGATTCATAAGTGTTTCATTTTGAATGTTGTTTATATTTGTAACGTTATTTATACTGACGGTAAGTTTATATACGGGATTGTAGGATAATCGAAGCTTTTAATAGTGCCTGGTACAACTTTAAGTAAATTTATGACCCGATGTTATAATATGTAAAGCAAATTATGTATATAACGAATATTATAATATAGCCAAAGAAATGATAAATAAAGAATATATGTTATAGTTTTGTACTCACATTAATGTCCAGCGCTGAAATTTGTGCACAAAGTTCCGCTCCTTCTGTTTCAATTTTTGTAGTTAAGTTTTAATTAAATCACTTCTTAGGCTAAGTAGGTTTCAATCTCTTTTTTTTTTTTTTTTGTGATTAGAATTTAAGGTAGGTTTTAGAATTTAGACTTCAAAATCAAGAATTTTAATTAGAATAATTTTGGTCAGTCGATTATCCGTATCGATTTTTTTATATGAAATTCGCAATTTTTTTAATATTTTAACTAGGTAATTTAAAAGAAAACGTATGTAATTAGGTAGTCAATGAAATATTTCATGGATTTGTCACAAACACTTGTCACTTTTAATTTTATGCTCGTTTAATGCTGGTTTTCAGATGATTTGTGTTCGGTGATGATTTGTGTAGCAGGTATGGTTGGCCGAAGAATTGAGATATGAGGTTATGTCCTCGTTTGATGTGGAGAACAAGGGTTTTCCAAGTCACGCTAAAAAAAACGGTACGGATGGTGTGGTAACGGACAACGTGTCTGATCAGCAGGTGGATATTTATCGTCAATCCCCCTGTTTTTGATTTATGGGAGCAGCACTAGGCCATTACCAACAGCTCATCCGCCGATTTTCTGTGAAAAGACAATGGCTTTATTCAAAAAAAAAATGAATTAGCAATTACCACTACACACCTTTTGATGGATATTAGCCGCTTGGAAAATCAAGTTCCAATTTGGGTTTCTTGGAAAGAAACTTCTCTTCCAGGTTATATAATATGTAACTATTTATAGAGGTAAAGCCTAGTTTACGAATAAGCAAGCAATTTTAAAAGCACTTAGTGAAATTACAGGTCGTTACCTTCCAGTTCTGCTGGTGCACTTGCTTTCTGCTTGAGTGGTAAGATGGAAAAGAACGCTAACCAGCAGGGCACCGGTAAAAGAAGCTTTTGCTCTGATGAAGTTTCGTTCAAATAAAATATGGCGGATTAGTTCGTCAAGAGGGTTCGTTCAAAGAAAAATTAAATATGTTCGATTGGAAATTTGTTGCGAAACACTTCGGTAATGCAGTTTAAGCAATTCGAAAAAAAATTATCTTGGAGAAGGTACACCACAATTGCACAGAAGGAACACACAGTGACGAGCATCAAAACCGTTCTGCACTATCATATAACTCAGCGCGAAGGCTTAACTTTGAACATCTTGGAACTTGGAACATAACGTATAGGTATATAGTATATATTTATATTCCTGTTGCTGAAATACGAGTGCAGTCCTTCAGCTATGATCACGCGCGCGTTCACTGGGAAAACACACAACAAGCTATAAACTTTGTCGTTGCAATATGACAACCAGCTGAATAGCGCAACGGCAATATGTATAGGTACCGATGAAGACGAGGAGCCAAAGTTCTAGGAAAATTTATGAAAAACAATTTTCGTGCATTGTTGCATTGGACTAGTACAGTAAGCGACGCACTGTGAATATACACATCAATGAAACTAGCTAAAACTACAAGTGGGTTTGGGAACATTTAACATAGGCCAGCCAACTGTTTAAAGCTACCAACTAGCTTTCGGCTTCATAAAGAAGCTGAGATAAAAATACAACTTGTTGATCAAATTAAAAATAAATAGAAAAGATTTTGTGTCGGTTTCTCTGTTGGAACGGAACGAGAAGTGAGAAGTATGCGGTGCTCATGTAAATGTGATCAACAGCGACAATGCTCCTCTTACGAAATGCGCAGAAATTGCATTGCAGAAGATGTGAGTGTAGGAATATTGAATAGCCAAGACCAGTTCCACTATTAACCAGGGACAATAGCGTTCCCTTCCATGCTACAATTGTAGTGCTTTGTAGTTTTTGAGTACGTTTTTCTGAACTGAGAACGGTTCTTCTTTTAAGTCGTAGCGTACTAGATTTTATTAATAAAATAAATCTTGAAAAATGTGCACTAGCATGTCATTTAAATATCACATTCTAAATGAAAAGTATATTAAAGTTTTAGGTAGGTACTTAATACCTTCGGAGCCATTTCATTACTATTTGTTATAGAGAATGAGAACTTTGCCCAACGACAAGGAACGCTTTGAGACCCCTAACTTTGGCCGATTCACAGTTATTTGCCTACAAGCTTAAATGTTTACTGAGCTGACAAGTCTAGATCAGTGTTGCCAGTTCGTGGGGAGTTTTGATAATTCTATATATAAAAAACTTAAACATAATTAATATCCTTTAAAAGTTTTTCTTATTTTCAATAATGTTCCTTAGTGGTTTTTTAATCGTGAATTTTCGCAACTTAATTTTTGTTCATTTTATTTATTACTAGTCTTTTTTTTATTGCGTTTAATCTTTATTTTGAAATGAAGTCTGATCTAATTTGTATTTTTTTCCAATAAGAACTACAAAATAACTATTTTCTTTCGTTTTTAATTTTGTATACTTATACTAATTAGTGGGGAATTTGTGGGGAATGTTACTAAAAAAATGGGGAAAAAAGGGAATTCTATATTCTGTAATGGGGAATTTTACTTAAAGCGGCTGGCAACACTGGTCTAGATGCGTTAGTATTGCAGGCCCAACTGCCAGATTTTTGTAGAAAAAAAAATACTGACGAGGCCAGCGGGGGGTCCTAGTATGGTTTACCTATAAGCTCTTCACGTCTCCTGAAAAGCAAAAAATTTCTGAGAGGACCAACAAACCTTTTTAGAACTGCAACTCTATAGAAAAACTCTGTTCAGGGTTCTGAAATCAGAGCGCGACTGTCCAGTGAGTAGCTAGAACCTACAGAGAGCTCTCACTCACCTACCACAGACGAAAACAACCAGTAGTGTCAGTATCGCGACATCATCAAGGCTGTAGCCGTTGTAGGGTACCAGCCACACCGACACCAGAGAAAAAGCCTGTGGTATGATACAGGAAAAAGGTGACAGAAGATGCATATCAGAAAACGCTGCAGCGTAAATCAGGAGAAGGAGATTCTGAACTAATTCCATCACCCAGTATAGAAGAAGTTGGCTTACCTACAAAAAAATCTAAAGGACAGCAACCCCGCAGCGTCTGATGGGTTACCAGAGGAGGTCTTCAAATACACAAGCAATGTCTTGGGAGTGCGCATGCACCAAATCAATCATCAACAAAGTATTAATGGAAGAAAGCAGGCCCAGTGAAGACGCAGTGGAAAAAAACCTAACGATATAATTTGTCTGCTTTCGGTGAATATCTACAAGTCATATTTAAATTAAGTGTGCATTTGTAAATGCCGCTTACGGTACACTGGTATGTCGAGAGGTGTAGGTACTTGCTACAAAAAGGTTCAAATTTCACACAGAACATAATTCATTCAGCTCATAATATTAATATCCTTAATTTGAAAATAAATGTTTAGCTTGTGTAGTTTTTTTCTGCATGGATTTGTTGAATTATTTGCATAATTTAAATTTTGTGTTAAAAGAAAGGTTTTTCAGGTCTTACTTTTAAAAGTTTGCAGAAGAATTGATTTCTTGTTTAAACGGGACTCTTGTCGTGAATTCAAATAACAGACAACTCAAGTTGAAACATTCGTTAAACTGCTTCAGGCAAAACTTGAGATAACATATTATGTACTAGCTGACCCGTGCTCACCTTGCCTCACCCGCCGTATTTTTATAAATATGTTCCCTCCCTTGGACCTTTCTAAGAGCAATATAAAGCAAAAACCAAAGACACTAAAAACATAATTTTAATTCCTACTTAAGTCTACAAAAAAAATATTTACGCAAAGTTCTGCTATTTGTTCCCTCTAAACACCTCAAATGTCGGCGAAAAGAAGCAACACGAATGAAACAACTTGACATTGATACACGAACCCCACCCCAGCCCATTTCTAAACATTTCCCAATGAACATCTCCTGAAAACGTGTTCAACTTAAATGTATGCGCTGAAAAGAGACTACTGTATTAAAGTGCAAAACATATGATCACGTTAGAGCGCGCACATAATAATGACACACACACTACAGCAACGATACTAACTGCTGCATAACCACTGACAGTGGTTTCCACTGAAAGAAAAGTGTGGGCAATGTTTTGAATAATTGTTTTGAACATTGCTCAGCTTCAGGATAACGCAGGAGGATGTTTTATATCTTAAATGATTCAGGAGAAAATTTACTAAATTCACCTTTTTTTTTTTGTTTTTCAATCCGATAAGCCATTACTGAGCTAGGTCTGTATAAACAGAATTTTCCTTACATATATCCGGTTTTTTTGACTATTTTGTAAAAAACAAGTTATATTCCGGGTTAAAAAGTATCCTAAAGCCCGACCCAGAACATAAGCAATCACTATGCCAAGTTTCATCAAAATCCGTCCAGTAGTTTCTGCGTGATGCGCGGTCAGGCATTTTTCATTCTACAGTTTTATTATATGTAGAGAAGAAGAGAAGAGAAGAGAAGAGAAGAAAAGAAGAGAAGAGATAGAGAAGAGAAGAGAAGAAGAGATAGAGATAGAGAAGAAGAGAAGAGAAGAACAGAGAAGAGAAGAGAAGAAGATTTACATCTTTTATCCGAACGTTCCCAACATTTCCAATATCCCTTCGTTCCTAAGGTCCACAGCGCAAAATGCTGGACGGATTTCTTTCAAACCCTATTAATAACGGTTATAAACAAGTTAAGTTTTTTTCGAAAACGACTTTCCCGATATCAAACAAAATTGATATTTGGGCTTAAGAAGGTGAGGTTTTTCGCTAAAAAAAAGCGAATAATGGTACTTTTGAAAAATGGACTTATCTCAAAAACGGTCAATACAGATGTAAACAAATTTATTTTTAGGGTAATATAGTCATTCCTTACATGAAAGCAAACTCAGTTTTTCTCTGAGTTGTCTGTAAGGGATTTTTGACGAAAGGCATATTTTGATAATTTGACTTTTTTTGGTTTACCTGCATGCATGAAAACGGCTAAAACAATAAAATTTTAACGAAAATGAATACTTGGAGTAAATTTTACGTGTTCAATATCATTGCGCTCTTCAATTTCGATTCGAATCACCGGAAACGCTGATTTTGAAAACTGTTCATATCTCAAAAACGCTATTTTTGATTTGGATAAATCTTTAAAGACCATGGAATGCTAACATCTATAACCTACCTCAGTTTTTAGCTAAATAGATAAATAAACATTGTAATATTTGTTACTATTTTGTATGAATTATTTTTCAAAATCAGCTCTAAATATTTTGAAACTCCTTTTTAGCAAATATGTATTTCCCACTTCTTCATTTGTCAACCATATTAATCATGAACCTTAAAATAATTCCAACCAATTGGAGTTTACACCTTCAGAAACCTGCACTTCACTTGCAACTCCCAAGCACGTCAATCGATAAATTCAAAAACAAACCTCTGAATTCTTACATCATAAATCTATGTCAAGATATCGGTCTATCACAAACCCTACTTCGAGTCATAGATACCTACCAGCATCACCAATCTAAAAAAAAGTTGTTTTATAGCCTATAAACAATAATAAAAATAAAAATAAACCAACCAAACTGATGATAGGAGAGAAAAAGTTTCGTGCGATCCAGTCGTGCACATATTTTTTATTGTGTTCAAAAATTAGAAGAAATATCTAAAAGCTTAACCACATTTTCTCCGACTTAAGTATTAAACAAGCAAGAATGATAACAGTATTCGACGTTTTTTTAATCTTTTACATAATTTTATTGTAGGTGTATGAGAAACATTTTGCAAGCGAACATTACTTCGAGTAGCTACTTATATAAATCCACTTACGACACATATATATTTTTAACTAGAATAATATCAATTACATAAAGAACAATGTTGGTCTAGCAGCTCCCGATCGGGCACTTTCCTGGGCGGCTAGTCCAGCGAAGGAACTCATACTGTACCTGAGGTAGGAACTGCAGCAGACTTTGTATTCCCAAATGGTGCCACCTTGACGGAGTGCATTTTCGCAAGACTGCAACCCGTCTCTAGTTTCCGCAATCAACTTTTCACCAACTGGCCTCATTTCTACTGACAGCGAATTCAATCGTTCCGACACAACGAACATTACATTCTCACCGAAGGCGAGAACCTCATTGATGGCTGGATCTGTCGCCGAAACTGTCACATTCTCAAGAACCGATGGAGTTTGAGTGGTCACATCGTCGAGGGCGGCTATTGGTGTAACTGCTGTTGCGGCTGTGGTTGTTGGTATCACCGATTGGGCCTACAAAATATTTTATTTTTTTAAGTGTTTATTAAGTGTTTATTGTTAGTTTACCTGACAAAGTGCCAAGGAAGCACAGATTAACAGGGCAGCAAAAGTATTCTTCATGATATATGTCTAAGAACGGAAATGATTCACTGATGAAAGTAGGTTTCTACTGCGCATTCTATGCCCCTAAGACTGAAGCAGATTCATCAGATGATATGATAAGATTATCTCTTGTGCAAAGCTGTGATAAGATCATGTACGCTATTAGGAACAGCAATATCTAGCTACGCACATAATATCAGTGACTCATTCATCCAATTATGTTCGTGAGATGCGGTAATTTATTGGGGCAGTGTAGACAGTTGCTGCGTCATCGGGATGGCATGTACCTATAGTGTAAATGTACGTTTTATTTAACGCTTTGTTGCCCGTATTATTGTTTCTTCCTATTTTTGAAAACAAACAATAAAAATATATACAGTTTTGTATAAACCAAGAAATCAATAATTGAGAAATCAATAATCGAATTAGTTAACATTAAGCTAAAAAAATAATAATAATTTAGGAAGCGTTCCTCAAAATATATCATATTATAGGACCCAGCAAAATTAGGTTGAAGACACTCTTAAGCTAAGCTTGAAGCAAGAGCTAGCGGGGAGTGTCCCTTCAAAAACAAAAGAAATTGTGTGCAGTTGGAAATAAAGAAAAGTAAATTAATTTTGTAGGGTGAAAAAAAGGGATTTTGTTAACTAATGTAATAATATTGAAGATAAAATGTGTTCGATTTGAGCAAGATTATGATTAAATAGCCACGATTTTATTTTGTGTTAAGAAATGACAATTTTCAAAGACTTCTGATAGAGAAAGGTCATTTGTTAAAAATAGACGGAGCTGCTACTCTAAGGAATCTTTTAAAACGAATTTAATTGTAAGCAGGGATATTGACCAAATTGTTAGAATTTTATTCGCAAATTACGCAGCGAGTATCTTCTAACTGAAAGATAGCCACTCCTAATAAAAAAATTTATTAAAAACACTAATGTTGTAGAGATGCCGTAATGGAAGTAATTTTAGTTCCTGAAATAAAATTTAGATTTTGTGAAAGCGATTTTTCTTATACAAATAATACGCACAACATGTTTTTGCGAAACAAGAAGTAAATTTGACTAGTTCAAATATGTCCCCACCAACAAGTTAACCCATACTGATGCTTTGAGTGAACAATACCGTAGTAAATCATATTTAATAATTTTTGTGAACAGTACAAGTTAAGAATATAAAATTGCCTAGTGCAAGGTGCAGGTTCTCGAAGGGAATCCATCTGCTTTTACACAGATGGGTCAAAAACGGAAACAGGAGTGGGGGGTGGTGTATTCTCCAAGACTGCCCTCAATTGCCGCCTATCTCTCAACGAGATGGCGGAACAATTCAAAATTTACCTTATTTGGGTGCCGGGCCATAGGGACATTCCAGGCAACTGTACGAGTGTACGGCCGACGAACTCGCCAGACATGGCACAACTGCCTCGATTCTACCGAAAAAGGAGAATCTCTGCATGCCTCTCGCTACTTGCAATCTTCTTATCAAACAAAACGCGATAAACGCTACTAACCGCAGGTGGGCAAACTGCACTACTTGCTCTATCACGAAACAAATTTGGCCCAGGCTGGATCTCAAGCGCTCCAGCACTCTTATAAGATTAAAGAGATCCGATATAAGCACCCTAGTAGGTGTGATCACGGGGCACTGCTTAATAGGCAAACATGCCCTCAGGCTGGGTCTTCCCGCTAATGACTTCTGCAGAAGTTGCATGGATGAGGAGGAGGAAGAGTCCATTCTTCACCTCCTATGGACCTGTCCTGCTCTTTCAACTCGAAGAAGATTACACCTCGGAGAGTACTTCTTTGATAATCTTGGTGAACTCGATATTATTAATATCAATCGCCTCCCCCGCTTCACCATGGGCTCCTGTTGGTTCAACGGGTAGTTTGAGATCATTAGATCCTGTGGTGTCACAATGGGCCAATTCTGGCCTAAGTGTGGCTGCACTTGTGTGTAGGCTGCCACTATAACCTAACCTAACCTAACCTAAGGTGCAACATATTAGGTACTTTTTCAGTGCGGTAGTATCCATCAATCAAATGGAAGCAACGAAAAGTGAAATCTAACACACGCAATAAAACAACTACACTCTACGTGAACTTCCGAATTACGAGTTTCACATTTGGTATTATTTGACAGTAGAAGCTTGTCTTAAACTTTTCGAAATTATGTATGTTCTTCAACGCCATTTACTTTCGGTAAAAGTTAAAGTTTGTACAATTTTTTCACAAATATTACACATTCTTCCCTGGAGTGGCATAGCTCATAGCAGTTGCTCTCTAAGTTAAGTTAAGTGGAACAGCAAACTCGGTTGTTCTCTTGATTTAAAACACTTCATTTGTACTCCCATTAACTTTCATCTGTCTGTTTATAATATTGAAAATGAAAATTCAAAAAAAAAAAAAAAATACCCAGTCTTTTAACGTTCTGAACTGTTTTTAATACTTCCAACCATAGGCACGAACACCAGCATCACTAATCTATTCATATTATACTTGCCCTCTGTCAGTAACTTTTGCTACGCTTTTTCTTGTTCTCAAAAATCTTGTAAGGTGTAAGACTCCATAAACAGTTCTTTTAACCAGAACATTCGAAAAATGTTTTTTACTGAGATCTTAAGCCTCACTTTATTATTTCATATGTTCTGCCATTTGAAATGAATTTATTTAAACCGAAAGTATGCGAAATCTTATGTCTTGTGTACGGTTTATTTTATCTAATATCGCTTCTGAGTTGTTAAAAAATAAGCAATCAACCAAACTGTTGCTATGAACGAGAAAGTTTCTTGCGAACTAGTCGCGCAAATTATTTATCTGCAGCATCTTGTCGTTGCCTTTTATCCGCAATATTTATTTTGCGGCTCGCTGTATACTGATTCTCTTGGAAAACCTTTTAATCAACCCTTCAATATATTCTGTAAATAAGGAACAAATTTCCGTTCAACCATTTAAACCGGATTTTCCATATGAAGTATATCTGCTACACTATGCATTAACGATAAATGTAATTTATAAGAAAAAGGTGCAACGATAAAATATGTTCGAAAAATTTGGCGAAAAAGGTACCTTAAAAAAACAATTCCCTTAAGATAATGATAACTATAGTATTTTTTATTTAATAAAAAAAAAACATTGTGTAAAATTCAGTGTGACCGATGGTAGGTATAACTTTCCTGATGGATAAGATTCTCAAATCACTAGTTTCGTTTCGGACTGGGTATAAAATTGTAGGTCCTTTTCATTCGTCACAAAAGTAAAAAAAAAAAAACACAGCGAATAGTTGTGAAAAAAACTTAACGTACCTAAACTTAATTGACTTTTTTTAATTCATAAAATTTTGTTTTTAACATTTGTTTCTACGGTTTACTCATCCAAATGTTTTCAAGTTAAATTTGTTGAATCTATCTATTACCAAAATTCATAACGATAGTTTCTATGCATTGAAGGGTTTGAAATCAATTACCCGAAATTTTCAGACACACGATAGGTACCTACATCATTCTCACCTAGTGGAAAATTTACTTTACCTCGAGCTTTCGCATCGCAACCTCTTTCAATCAATTGAGTTGTGAGTGTTTCAAAGTGATTAAATATCAGAGCGGATGTTGCTTCAGGACTTGTGTATGCCATTTATTAATTAAATGTACCCCGATCAATATACAGAGTGTTTGGAAATGATTTAATTAAAAAATTAACCATAATTCTGTCTCTATGACCATGACAGACGTTCGCCACAACATCAAAAATTTTTAATCATTTTTGGTTGAGACACACTGTCACTGGCGAACTATTTTGTTCTTTCTTGTTGGCCAACAATTATTAAAATAAAAACACTAAGCATATGCGCTTTACTGTGTAGTACTTGATCCGAAATAGGTACCCTGTTTGCCAATAGTCTGGAAAAGGGGGGATGATAATCTGCTCAAGTATGAGACTCAAACAAAAACAATTCACCTGCACACATTAGACCCCAAAGTGACTTTTTCCTTGACTTCACTCTATAATTGAGTTGTTAGCTTTGTTATTCAATTATCTGCAGCTGCAGACGATGTCTTCCACCGAATGGCGTATACTAGATATAACTCGAAAACCTCCCTCCTCAGGACAAAATACATTGGCATTGGCATTGGCATCCTCCATTCAAACAATCCGGCAAGCAGGCAGGCAGGAACCAAAGGATATCTGGTTTCGCGTGATTTTTTTTTTTCCATGAAGCATCCTTAAAGATAATGACATCATCATTACGATCTCTTTCAGTCGCTTACCTAAATGCGTGCAATCATATCAAATTACCTCGAATGAGCACGATGTAGAAAGGAGCATGAACCAACAGCGAACACCCCTTACTCCGACCAGGTGGGTGGTGGTGGATCCGATTTCCATTTTCGGTCCCTGAAATGAAGCTTCTTGAATTCAAATTCGCTAGCAGCGCCAAGCCGTCGCTGATGGGAGGGTATGTAGCGTGTAGGGCTGCCTCTGCACGGGGACACGCACGTAACCCGAAATGGGAATCTATTGTCGCCGAATGTGCGCGAAAGTGGGATTAATATTCGAGTACGCATTTTAAAACAGTACATCCAAGTAAATGTTACAGAAGCAGTATCAGTTTCACTGCAGCAGGACCAACTCATCGAAGATTGGAAAGGAAATGAACAAAACGAGGGAAATCCTGTCAATAAATAAAAATATATATATGAGCTTGGAGAAGAGTGCTGGTATGGCGTGACAACGTCGAAAGTGATTTCGCTGTTCGTATTTTTTTAATGAGGAAAAGTTAACAGTGACGGTGATACACAGTAACCAGCTATTATAATGGATCACATGCCATTTGTAATGTGAAATTTAAATTCCACGAAATGACTTTTCTTCGTTTCGATGTCGGTGGAAAAACATCAGACTGTCGCAGGGGGTGTTCGGTATGTTTATGTAAAGCTTGCTCTTCTGAGTGATTTTTTTTTTGTAAATCAAGAAGCAGATATAAAAACGTGGCAACGAAATCGAGGATGGCAGAGGAGTTGATGGAAACTCAAATGTTTTAAGGATTACGTCGCGTATTTATTGTCATTTGTTATTTTGAAAGTGGAAATAGTCCCAAGATAAGATGATGGATTGCATCTATTTCCTGTTTCATTAGCGTCAAGCGCCAAGATGGCGTCATGTACTGGGGGGGTGTGTTTTTCTTGCACAAAACGATCCACAACACAGCTGTCAGTAGCGGATGTCGGGAATCGGGATCTCAATCACTTAGATTATAGTTAGAGCGATATATTAATGCATTGTTTTATAACGGCACTTAGGTTAATGAATAAAGTAAAGTCAATCGATAGCAGAAAATTACTCATTGAGATCGTGCAAATTTTAATTGCATTCAGGCGAGCATAGGTACAACAAATGCGATGTGCAACAGTTGAAGATTAAATTCGTGAGATAAACAGATGCGATTTTAATCTGACCTTCGCTCAAATAAAAGTAATTGAAATTTAAAAAAAAACATCGCTCAAATGTCCGCCGTAGGCTTCTCCGGGTACCGCACATCCGAAACGTTCAATTTGCCAATACTCTGGCGCATAAAGCAGGCTGAACTTTTACCGATGGCATGGGTTATGTTGGCTTTGAGGGCCGCAGTTGTTCGTGACTTTTTCGCATAGAACTGTAACTTCAGAAAACCCAACAAGGAAAAGTCTAACGGTTTTTTTTTCCGATTGAAGTATGTGCTTGACTTATTTGCAACCGCTTATTAAAACGGCCGAACCAGTAGGGAGTTAACAATAAACTGAGTTTTATTTAAAGAGTGAGAGGTATCATGAGTGCCCATTGGTACTGGTAATATTGTTAACCTATGTGTAATACAAAAACAGTCAACATAATGTAATCTAGTTTGTTATATGACAAGCCAATACATAACATTCTTCCCTATTTTAATATTTTGGTTCTCCCAACTTAGCATAATGGAATGGCTTGGTTATTTGTTGAGTACGTTGGGATCTCCTAAGCGATGAACTGCTTCCCTGCATTTTCGTATGGTTTTCTACGTCATTTTCACTAGTCGGTGTCATGGGCGGAGTATTTTCTCGTTCACGGAAATTGCTGACACCAGCAGCCCTCAATTGTTGACAATGTGCTACCCTCGCTCGGCCATCACAATCCACCAGATAACGGCTCTTTCAATAGAAAATCGGCAGGACTGCGCGATGTTGAAGTATTAAGTGTAGATCGATAGTAAAAAAGAAACTTTTCTATTGCCTGTCCCAATTCATCATTTGATACCAGACGTCCTTCACCTTTGATCTCCTTCTTAAGCGCTTGCTTCGCTACTCGAACCTCCGACTCTGCTAAACTATTTGCTCTAGGGTAATACGGTGGACTCTTTTCAGACTCAATTCCTAGATGAGCCAAAAAACTAAAAAAATTTTGAATTGCTTAATGGAGGTCCATTATCGGTCACAACTGTCTCCGGCAATCCAAAAATAGCGAGTAATTTTTCGAAAAACACGATAACTTCCTGACGTAGTTCTCATAATACCCAAATCTATCCATTTAGAAGTCGCATTCCTAATGTGGGAAAAATCTGCATGCAGCCTGGTCCAGGGAATTTCGCTTTGCGGCCACCCCTCGAACCATTTTTCCACCGGATTAGAACCTTGCATTTGTTGACACACAATACACGATCTGACTTTGGATTCCAGGTCCCTATTTATATTTGGCCACCAACAAAGAGATCTGGCTAGTATTTTGATTTTAACTATTCCCGGATGATTGTGGTGCAGCTCACTTAATACATATGCCTGAAGACTTCTTGGGATAATTACACGTATACCCCACACCAAACAATTTTGCTCAATTGTGATGAACGACGCAAATAAATCATTCATTTGCATTGGTAATCCGCTTGTAACCAATTGACTCACCTTTAGCAGAGTCACATCTTTTTTTGTTGCTGCCGCTACATCCTTATAGTTGAATCGTACAACCATTTCATCTGACAAAGCACTAATGAGGCTGGTTGAGATATCATGAACTCCGGTAACCGATAGTGGTAATCGGGATAACGCATCACAGTTGGACATATCGCTGCTGACTTGACGTCAACTTAGCAGAGCACGTTTCAAACCAAGTAACAATTTGACTTCGGTAAGGCGCAATTTCCCCTCCCGCAATATTGACTGTATAAGGCTAATACCTCATACAAACAAATTTGGTGCACTTTAACAGAAGTAATTGCTTGAGTAAGACCTTAGCAAAAGTGCACTTTCAATTTCTGAAAGACCTTATAGAAGAAATGAGCATCCGCAGTGGGTTGTTGTTTCGCAAAAGAAGCAACCTTTTTGGCAGATGCTTGCTGTGTAATCCAAGCTTTATAGAAACTTAAAAATAAAAAATAAATCCCAATTTATCATTCTTTTATTTTTTTATCCTATCCTATTAACATTATTTAATGACTTCCGACTTCCTATACGGGATTTCAGACGCCAATAATTAAGAAAAAGTACTGGGAACGGGAAGTCACTTTCTATGCGGGAGCCCCATCTGGTATACAAGATTGGTACAATGTACAAAACACACGAAGACAAAACGAGTCACTAAGCGAGTGTGACTCCTAAGAGACGAATGCAAATTCTCTATGCGGCCATAAGAGTGTGACGAACGTGGGCGTTTCGTTACATGCCTCTGGTCGGAAGCTGTAAAGAAGGTCCGCACACGTTTTCAGAGGTCTGACATAGATCTTACATAAATTAGTTAGGAGGAAGTAAATGCTTTTATACAGCTTCCAAATGCAAGCAGTTGACTGCATGACAGTCCATTGCTTCTATAATGCCTCCAGTCGAAAGCCTAAATAAAGCTTTCTCGAAAACGCCTTGCTATACACATCGCCTCACACATCTTCAGAAGTCTAATAGATATATCTTATCGAAACTTAATTCCATAATCCTCTGTGAGGCCTGTTAATATACTTTGCAAAGGCCTTACAGGAGTTATTTTTGGAAGCAATTACTTCGAAATTGCTCTACTTCGGATAAAAAATACTATCGAAGATTTTGCCTACACAAATTACAAATCTTAACCTTACTTACTTACTTAAGGTGGCGCTACAGTCCGGGGTGGACCTGGGCCTCAACCAACAAGCGTCTCCAGCCAGCGCGATCTTTAGCTAGCTGTCTCCAGTTTCGCACGCTAAGTTGGTTAAGGTCCCCTTCCACTTGCGTGCGCCACCTGAGTCGCGGTCTTCCTCTACTACGCCTTCCCTCGGGTATGGATTCGAAGATCTTCCGGGCCGGAGCATTCGTGTCCATTCGCTCTACATGACCCAGCCACCTCAGTCGTTGGACCTTCACTCTTCTGACTAGGTCGATGTCGCTGTACAGCCCGTACAGTTCGTCGTTAAATCTCCTTCTCCATTCACCGTCAATGCAGACGGGACCAAAAATAACACGAAGAATTTTTCTCTCGAAACAACCGAGAGTTACCTCATCCGCTTTTGATAGCGTCCATGCCTCTGCGCCATATAGCAGAACTGGGATGATAAGGGTCTTATAAAGGGTCACTCTAGTTGTTCGGGAGAGGGCTTTGCTACTCAATTGCCTTCTTAGCCCAAAGAAACAGCGATTGGCAAGAGTAATTCTACGTTTAACCTCAGCGCTGGTGTCGTTGACTGAGTTCATAGCGGAGCCTAGGTAGACAAAGTCCTTAACCACCTCAAAGTTATATCTGTCTATTGCGACGTTCTGTCCGAGCCGTCGGTGTTGGGTGTCCTTTTTTGTTGACAGCATATACTTCGTCTTGCCTTCATTAACCGCCAAACCCATCTTCGCCGCCTCAGTCTCAATACTCACAAACGCGCCATTAACATCACGCTGCGTTCTGCCAATTATGTCAATGTCATCGGCGTATGCGAGTAATTGGACGGACTTTTGAAAGATAGTGCCTCTGGTGTTGGCGTTTAAGTTTTGCACTATTCTTTCAAGAACGATGTTGAAGAAGTCACATGACAGCGCATCGCCTTGTCTAAATCCTTTTTTGACATCGAAGGTCTCGGTAAGTTCTTTACCGACCTTGATGGAGCAGCGTGCATTCTCCATCGTCATCCTGCACAAACGGACGAGTTTGGCAGGGATGCCAAAACTAGACATTGCTCTGTATAGTTCGTCCCTATAAATGCTGTCATAGGCGGCCTTAAAGTCGATGAAAAGGCGGTGGGTATCGATTTGAAGTTCCTGGGTTTTCTCCAAGATCTGCCGCAGTGTGAATATTTGGTCTATGGTGGACTTTCCTGGCCTGAAGCCACACTGATATGGACCAATCAGGTTGTTTACGAAAGGCTTCAGGCGTTCACACAAAACGGCAGATAAGATCTTGTAGGCAATGTTTAGAAGACTGATACCTCTGTAATTGGCGCAGTTCAGAGGGTCTCCTTTCTTGAGGATCGGGCAAACAATGCTGAGGTTCCATTCATCGGGCATACTTTCCTCCGACCATATTTTACAGATGAGTTGGTGCATGCTCCTAACCAAGTCATCGCCTGCCGCTTTGAACAGCTCGGCGGCTAGGCCATCTGCTTCAGCGGCTTTGTTGGACTTCAGTTTAGATATAGCTATCTTAACCTCGTCCAAGTCGGGTGGACGGTATTGTTGATCCTCATCGTCCAGGTTGAACGGTTCATTCTGCCTGACAGCGGAATTTAAGTCGTCATCGCCGTTAAACAGTCTGCAGAAGTAGTTCTTCCATATCCTCAGCATCGACTGCGATTCTACTACGATGTTCCCTTGTTCGTCCTTGCAGGCTTCGGTTCGGGTTCTGTAGCCTTGTGAAGTTCTTTTTACCTTCTGGTAGAACTTCCGAACCTCATTCCTGTTGTAACATCTCTCTATTTCCTCGATCGCGCGCTTCTCATGCTCTTTCTTTTTTCTCCTTAGAAGCCGGTGTTCGTCTCTTCTCTTCTGCGCGTAGAGCTCACGAGCAGCTCTTGTCCTCCTTTGCAGCGCCGCTTTGTATGCCTCTTGCTTCGCTGCATGTGCTTGCCGGCACTCGTCGTCGAACCAGGGGTTTCGTTGTGGTGGTCGGGTGAAACCCAGCACATCAGAGGCGGCGTCTCTGATGGCTTTTTGGCAATGTTGCCACTGGTCTTCAATACTTGATGCTGGCTGCATAGGACATCTTGAGAGATTGAGAGAGACTCGATCGGAAAAGGATCTGGTGATCTCTTGCGATTGTAGCCGTCCGACGTCAAACTTCCTCACAGTATTTACTTGTCTTGGCGGCGTTCGGGATATCCGGAGTCGTACCTTGGCTACAACAAGGTAGTGGTCCGAGTCAATGTTGGCCGCTCGGAACGTTCGGACATCCATAATACTGGAGGAGTGTCTTGCGTCGATCGCAACATGGTCAATCTGGTTGACGGTTGATTGATCAGGAGATCTCCATGTGCCTTTGTGAATATCGAGATGCGGGAACCGTGTGCTAGCTATGACAACATTTCGCCCCGCCGCGAAATCGATCAGCCTAAATCCGTTGTCGGAGGTGGTGTCGTGTAGGCTGTACTTTCCGACAGTACTACCAAAGATGCCCTCTCTTCCTAGCTTGGCGTTAAAATCGCCTAAGACAATTTTCATGTCATAGCTAGGGCATTGCTCGTAAGTGTGGTCCAAGAGCTCGTAGAACCTTTCTTTGGTGTCGTCGTCTTTCTCCTCCGTGGGGGCGTGCGCGCATATTAAGCTAATGTTGCCGAATTTAGCCTTGATGCGGATTGTCGTGATGCGCTCGTTTACATAGTTGAAACTTAAGACTTCTTGCCTAAGTCTGGCGCCAACGACGAATCCACATCCGAATAAGCGCTGTTTTTGTTGCCGATAGCAGTCGCCGTAATAAATATCGCAGTTTTTCATCCTCTTTTTGCCCGGGCCATCCCATCGCACTTCTTGGATGGCGGTTAGATCTGCTTTATAGTGGTTCAGGGCTTCCGCTAATTGTTCGGCTGCACGCGGTCTGTTAAGGGACCTAACATTCCACGTACAGATCCGAAATTCGTTGTCCTTTAATCGTTTGCCAGGTTCGTCAACAGTAAGATCATCCGTATCCGAGGCTTGTTGATGCTTCGCAACTATGTCATTTTTACGTAGTCGGGCAGTTACCCCGGCGTACAACCCCCAACCTGGAGGACCAGGCCCTTTTTGCGACCCCTTGGACAAAAGGAGCCGGAATATTCCGGAGTCAGTAACCCGCTGCGGGGATGTGAGAGCTGCCGTTGACCCATTAAGGGCTCTTCCGCCACCATCTCTATTTCAACACCCTGACTAGTGTTGAAAATCCTCAATGACCTCAGCTCCAAATACGTCAGAGTAGCCCATTGAGGTATCTGCCATGTTGACTGTTGACGCCACCGTTGATTCAGCTATGTAAATTCATCCGCCGTACGTCCTCTTTCTGAGGGGCTCATGTTAGACTTCTGAGACTCGAGCAGACAGTCAATCCGACAGAGCATTATAGTGTTGCTATTTTCTTCGTGTTCAACACTCGCGCTTATAAGTTTAGCAAGTCAAGTCCGGGTGGACATAGACCAGTACCCGGCGGTGACCACGGGGAGGTAAAATAAGCACAATTGGTGAGTGTGAGATAGTTGCGACACTGGACATCGCCAAGTTGATGCCAATCAGATGCCCATCCCTATTCACACAACAAATCTTAACCTTGCCGAAGTCAAATTGTTACTTGAGAAGGTCGATTTCCGTCGAGACTAATGGTGGGCAAAAATTTAAAACTAAGCACATAATTCAGGGATATTTAAAATTAGTTTTCGACATATGTACTCTGCCAAGTTGATGGACCGATTTTCGGGATGCACTAGAAGCTCTTGGATCACATGTGGATTGGTAATGTCCTGAATGTCAAATTCTTGTTTGTTGACTTACCCATTCATTCAGAAATGTGTCTCATCGCTGAAGATGATTTTTCGATGAAAATAAGGGTCAGTTTCTAATTAATTTTTATAAAAATACTAGCGGACCCCCTGCACACTTCGTAGTGCAAAATAGAAATTTAAAAAATCAAATTCATTTAAATCAATGGTAAATTGTTTTTCTTGTATGGTAGTATACGATATTATTGTTTTTTTTTTCGGTGTAAATATCCTAACACGCTAGTTGAATATTTAATGGACTCAAATATTAACGATAGTGCAGAGTATCATTATTAGCTTTCACCATTTAACCTTTTAAATCCAAGATCTTTACCCACGATTGGACCAAACGAAAATCGAAACCTTTCCGTTCCCTTTTACAAAAAAGCATTCCCGTCCAATTTGCGGCGATAACTTTTTCTTCTTTTTCCCGGTGGCTTACAGAATTTTTTTTTGTAACCACTATAGCTTTTGCTCTGCTTTTGAACATATTTTGCCTTTAATATGGGTTTCTTTAAGCAGATCACAAGCTAAAGTGAATAACTATAGGTATACATACATACATTAACAATTGCTAATAACTTACGCACTGTGTTAAGAAGTATTGACCTACTTATAAAGTCTTATAAAGACTTGAGTACTTAAAAAAATATATAATACCTTATATTTTTGTTTTCTTCCTTTTAATTGTATCTAGTCATAATATCTTAGTTTTAAGTGCTCTTTGAAGCAAAGTTGAAGTTACGCCGGGAGCAAGCCTACGTAGAACGTAATTTACTTTTGATACTTACCTCAAAAACAGATTTAATTGCTAAAAAAACAATTTTTATACTTCCCTAGCCAGACATTATATCAGTCATAGCTACCAAAAAAACATTTGCTTTACACAAACAATGTATTGATTATAAACAAATGAGTCCCAATAAAAAATAAATTGTAATTGCATTGTTGAACTCAAAATGTAATTTTTGTATGGACGGTGCCACGCGCCTTTGTCCAATTTTGATCAATCTTTACACGAAAACTTTTGGGCCAATAACTAAAATTATCGGTAAATTTGAGCTCAATCGAATCGGTGGATTTCGAAATTTATGATTTTAAATGTATTTTTTGTATGGACGGTGCCACGCCCCTATAACTCATGAACCAATACGCATACAAGGACCGTATATGCCCACAAACCATGGTACTAACGTCACCTTTCATGGAAAGTTTTTGGAATCAAAATCGGTTCACGCATTACAGAGAACATTGGCGACAAACACAATTGAAGTTATTTTTATATGTATAGATTTTATCATTTGCACTTCTCCATGCTGATTTAGCAAAACAAACTGAATAAATGATCGCCAATGTGACAGATGTAGGTTCAACAACATGTCCCCTATAAACTATCAAAAGTTCGGAAGTCCCAATTGGAAGACCCTTTATAATGTAATGCCATTTTAAATAGATAGGTTCTAGCCAAACGTGGGCTTTATTTAAGACTTCTGAGATTTTAGTTGCCAACCTTACTAGTAAATTAAAAACAGACATTTACCAGACATGCAATGAACAATTTTCGTGCGACCGAGTTGTGCATTTTATTTAAACGTACTGGTTGGAAATTTAACACTTTATTCGGCCTTTTTTTAAATAATCCTCTTACCCCTATCACTTTTCACAGGGTTAAATACAACTATCTTCACCGATATAGATTCTAGGACTTCGAGAATGCTAAAGGGTTATAATTTGTCCAAACCAAAATGTGTCCTTCTTTTCGACATCACTGCCTTTAACAGCCATTACTCAAATAATTGGTAATTAATAAAAAAAGGGATAATTATGAAAGCCAATGTTGTTTAAATATGTTAAAGGTTCCAACTTAATTCAATAGAGGTTTCAATTTTATTTTATTAAATTGAAAAATATCAGCTACGACTCACTGACTCACTGTTCTTGATCTTGTTCTGCTTTTAAAGGTGGCGGACGCACATCGAAATCACTGCATGTCGTTTTCTCTGTTGGAGCGGAACGAATAAGAAGAACGCAATGTGTACAATGTACATGTGTACCTATTTCTGAAGAAGTATAGTATTATGAATACAAATAAGATACAACTGTAGGCATTATCAGGAAGCACTCGATTAAGTCCGCTTAAAGACTGGCCGCAAAAGAGTCTACTTACTTACTTAGGTGGTGCTACAGTTCGGGCGAACCTGGGCCTCAATCAACATGGCTCTCCAGCTGGCCCTGTCCTTAGTTAGCTGCATCCAGTTGCGCAATCGAAGTTGATTGAGGTCGTGTTCTACTTGTGCCACCTAAGGCGTGGTCTTCCTGGACTTTGTCGTCCAACGTGGGTAGAGTGGAATACTCTGCTGGCCGGAGCGTTGTTGTCCATTCGCTCTACATGTCTTTGCCATCTCAGACGCGCAATGAACAGCTTTTTATCTAGGTCGATGTCGATGTACAGCTCGTTCTCCAAAATCCATCAAAAGGCAGAATATTTTGCGAAGGATTTTACACTCGAAACGACCAAGAATATCCTCATACTCTTGTAATAAAGTCCATGCTGCCTCAGCGCCGAACAGCAGGTTACCTTGGTCTTTCGGGAGATGACCCTCGCCCTCAAAAGAGTATACTCGAATTTTTTTCAAAACCAACACAACTTACCTTTTTAACAAGAAAAGGATTCAATAGTCCTACTTTTGTGTGGAGATGTCCGTTTGTTTCACTAAAGATTTAACTTATTTCTTTATTTTTTCAGGGTTCTCTGGTGCTGAGTGCGATGTTGCGGGCTTACCCAGGGGTAGACATCATCTTCCCTGGTAAAGTTGACAAACTTCCATGCAGGATGGTTAATGACCGTTCTCGGCTGGCTCTATGTATGTTTTTCGTAAATAAAAAAAAAGTGTCGTGACAAGAACCTTTACCAATTCTGACGCATTAAGTCAAGTGAAGCAAGTGTGCCACGTTATACTCACACCCAACACTCTGTTTGATCATATCCAAGTATCGTATCATCCGGCTTCCTCCCAAAGACCCAGAGCAGAGTCTTCTAAAAACTTCTATTACTTTCCCACTGCAAGTTGTCTGTCACTAAAGGCAAACCGAAGTTTATGCAAAAAGACTCACCACATGCCGACTGCCATAATTTCACATGTCACAAATGAAGGATTTGAGTCGTCTGAAAACAACAGCAGAAGCTTATTGCAATATCACATATAACTTAGAATACAAAACCAGATATCCTAGGCAATCTGGAAGATATATTGCACCAGGCGCCGCCCGAATAAGCTTCACAAATCCTTACAAATGTACTGTGAATTTCAGTTTGAGGACATTCGCATTATATTTCCCATAAATACTGAAAATGTTCCTTCAACCCATACCCCCCGTCCCCGCTGTACCACATCGGCATACGAAATAATCCCAATGATAATTAAATTTCGTACTTTTAATTCCATTTGTCATTATGGAGTTGTAGATATACTCTGTTACGCCGTTGTATCCTTTTCCTCATAAGCTTCATCTCAAGCCGAGTGATTGGGTATGTGCTGTGTTTGTGTGTGTATATGCATGAGCCGATGTCGAGGGAGAATGTTTTGTTGTATCTCCATTCCCACTCATCGCAAGGACGACTTTCAACAACCGCACTGTGACAGTAGTCCCCGTAACTAAGTTATGTGCTCCACCCCCCCTTCTTGCTGCCTTGATAAGTTTTTGCGCTTAATTGAAATATCTGGCCCAAGTTTACAGAGTTTAAGGGGAGGGGGGTAAACTTTCAAGGAGCAACATTCAAACACATTAACCAAAGCATGTCATTCGCTATAGGCGGGCGCAGGGTGGATGGTTGGATTCGCAGTAATCGACTGAAATGGAGAGTGTCGTCCCGCAAATAAAACGGAGCAACAACAAAAAAGCATCCTTATCACCCTAAATGCATAAGAAAGTGGTCCCATGGGCCGTCTTACCAAGCACGTTGAAGTCTCTTGTACACGCGGTACCGCATACGCGCGGTCCTTGCCAAAAACCTCATCTTGGATGGTTTAATGTGCATTAAGTGGATTAGATAGACAGAGAGAACAGAGTCGAGCAGTTTCCATAAGAAGCAAGCATCTATGTAACTTTGCGTTCCGCTCTGGGTCACAAGCAACTAATTTCGCTCTGCACTGTAAGAGGAAAACTGTGGCGAAGTTCCCAACCAATGATATAAATGTTAAACAACGCAACAAAGTGTGTATATCCTTCTCGAAGGATGAGGTATAGGTTATGCTGGGTGCAGAGTTATTCGTTTTCAGTTTTTGGCCAAAATACTTTGCAACGTAAATGTTTTAAAGTATTTTATACGAAGTAAAGTTGTCGCATGTGGCTTACAAAAGGGATTACGAGTCTACTTGAGGGTTTAGATGTATAATGCCACATATTATATGTGGAGTAGTAGAACGTTGTGTAAGCCCGATCCCTTACCAGTAACTTATTCACATGTAATCCTTCTGACGATGCTCCTTAAATGTTATCTATATAGGTATGCGGTTTAACGAGATACTCGTTAGATTTAAAAAATGTTTTAGCATCCTTATCTTTGACAGTTTCTCTTCAATTGTTTCTTTGGGAACTTGGCAACAGTATTTAGGAGATATTTATATTTATAAACAACAGTTGAGGAGACTGACATGTTGAAGAAAACCAGACCCTTGAGAGGGCCTATGAATTGTGCCCAAAGCGAGGCGTAAAATTCGTACTTGGCAACTTCTATGGGGTAATTTTTGGCAAGAACAATTCAACCTCGAATTTGGATAGAGGCTTCGCGCTTGCAATATCCTTACATTAAAGCTATGTGGTTTTCTGCCATCAGAAGATTGCAGTGGAGGTATTTATTGAATCCGCATATTCAGAGGTCACATAACCTAGAAACAAGGTAGGTTTGTGGATATCTCACACAGCATCCAGAGGGTCTAAAATGTTTTCGAAGCCTGCAAAAACTATCAAGGTTACAGTTTTTGCTGTGGATTTACGAAAACCTCATGTAGCCTGTAGTACTTGGAAAACGACAGCAACTCCTGATCAGTTCCATTGAGTTATTTGTGAGTGAGAGTAAATCGGAGTCTTCAGGACATTTTTAAGGGCCACATATCAAGCCATGGTTAGATGTAAGGAAAGGATCAGTCTATGGAAGACAGCAAAGAGCGAAATAATAGATATTAGTTGAACTCCTTCAAAACTTTAGAAGTTTGATTTTTTTATAGGACAATGTTTGCCATTATGTTGGCTTTAAGGGCATTGCGGATGCGACTCCAAAACCCCACAAGAAGAAGTCTAGTAGGGTCGAACCGCACGATCTTGATAGCCAATTTGCGTCACCTCTGTGAGGGATAACCATGGCCTCAAGTCGTTTATGCAGAATGTCCATCGTGGTGTGTGCTGTGTGGCCAACCCCAAATCCTCTTCCAAACGCGCTCCGAAGCGCAATCAGCAAACAAAAGCTGTTAGCTGTGGACATTAACTTTGAGCTATTGGGACATTTGGATCTTGAATGGATGTATTCCCAAATTCCAACGCTTAATTCGAAATGTTGAAGTCAGTGAAAGACCGACTTCTTGTCCGAGGAAATGACAGCATTGGATTCTCCTGTACACTTTCACGGACCGCAGCTATATTTTTGACCGATTTGACGTTCCTTTTCCGTACGGGTGTTGAAGGATAGTTCGCCGAATCAGGTGTCTAGAATTTGGCCTTCAAACTTTGGAGAGTCTACTTTAAAGGGACACATGGTCTGCCATAAATGGAGCGCAACTCATGCAACGTTTGCACTGACAAACTCTCATTTTGCGGCTCAATGGTGTAACTTGGCATGGAGATTTGGCGTCAGTGACTGAATAATTAGACCAGAAGCCACCAAAATAAATGACCGCCACAGGCTCCCTAATTGAAAAATGCCTTATAAAGGTACTTGGTAATATAGAAACAGCATTCGTAGAAATTATGTCGATATAAACAGGAACGCTAAGTCCTTCCGCCCCCGACCTTTTTCTCTACTAAGTTTCATTGAAAAGCGTGCGTTCAGACAAGCTATTCTGAACCGACAAGAAGAATATTTGTGAAAACAGTTTATTCGTATATGCTATCAACGAGAAAGGACTCTCAACATCGGCGACTCGGACAAAACGTCACGATGGACAGATACAACTTCGAAGTAGTTAAAGACTTTGTATACCTGGGCTCCACTATCACTTCGCAAAATGACATCAGCGCAGAGATCAAGCGAAGAATCACTCTTGCCAATCGCTGTTTCTTCGGGCTAAGAAGGCATCTAAGAAGTAAAGCCCTCTCTCATAGAACCAAGGAGGTACTATATAAGACCTTAATCATCCCGGTCCTGCTGTATGGTGCAGAAGCATGGACCGTGTCAAAAGCGGATGAGAACCTTCTGGGATGCTTTGAGAGAAAGATTCTTCGAGTGATATTCGGTCCAGTTTGTGTCAATGGAGTGTGGAGAAGAAGATTCAACGACGAACTCTACGGGCTATACAGCGACGCTGACCTAGTAAAAAAGCTGAAAATACAACGGCTGAGATGGCTGGGACACGTGGAGCGTATGGACAACAACGCACCAGCCCGACGAATCTTCGAATCCACCCCTGAGGGACAGCGCAGCAGAGGAAGACCCCACCTAAGGTGGCGCGCACAAATGGAGAGCGACCTAATCCAACTTGGTGTGCGTAACTGGAGGCAGCTGGCGAGGGACCGAGCTGGCTGGAGGGGCTTGTTAGTTGAGGCCGTGGTCCACCCCGGACTGTAAGCGCCACCAAAAGTAAAGTAAGTAAGTTTATTCGTTGTTACTCAGTCAGCAATGTAACTTTGAAGATAGGTAGATACACAAAAAGCGGGACATTGGTGGGACATTTTCCTAAGCGGGACACTTAGCGTAATAAGGGTTTAAAAGCGGGACTGTCCCGCCAAATGCGTAACATCTGGCTACCGTACTTGGAGATCAACTTTATCACATTTGTATGGAGACTATCAACGTGTCAATCAGCTACTAAACACCCAATTCTCAAGTAACTTCAATATTACTGCAACTTGTAACCAAACAGATCAATTGCAGAAATAACCAGTGATCTGATTTAAACTTATTTTATATCCGGAGGTGCAGGCTTATCCTAATATCATCCCGCATGCATCCTAGAAACTTGTCTGGAACTGGTACTGATATGCATATCTCTGATATGCAAGGAAGTTAAAGCGGTTTTTATACCCAAGGTCAGCAAGTCCGAAAACCTCCACAGAATCCTTCTAAAAACTTTACAGAATTGCATTGAGATGAATCAGCTGTCTACCTGTTCGTTACATTGCATTGTAGGGTAGCCAGTAAAATATTGTTAGTAAGCTTCTAGATGCTAAATAAAAATAGGAAATACGAACTGAAGTTCCTAAAAAGCGTTGTTACCGCTAATCTCGAGAACCAATAATTGAATTTCGATACCGTTTTCATTGTCCTGAACTGAATTTAACAAGGAAAGTTTATGCGCATTAAAAATTGCTTTTTCGCAGAAATGAGCTGAGCATTGGATGTCTTAAGGGGACTAAAATCAACAGCGGCTCATCGCATTTAAGGACTGCTTTTATTTCATTCCTGATGAATTCAAACTATAAATCGTCTTTCTGTGTAGTCCATTCAAGCTCAAAAGAATTTACCGAATCTGCAACAGTTTTTAGTTTTCGGTCAATACAGCGGTAAGGAAACAAGTCAAGATTTCAATGCGCCACAAAATTCTGTGGAAACTCTCTCCATTTCCACAAAATGGTACAAACGCTTTTGGTCATTGTCAACCTTCTATGGTCGTAGCCGCTTCCAAAGGATTCAAGCCGCTTAGAAGACAAAATAGAATTAAATCATTTCCTTCCCAGAAAGCTTCGCTATTTGCAATCAACCCAGCGTACCCTCCAGCCAAGTATAGAAGCTTCCTGCACATAACACTGCGAACTCAATTTCTCTCCGCTTTATAAGTTTTCCTTTGACCTTTCTTTGCCATTCATCGCCCCCAGCCAACCAATCTGTACTCTACTGGGAGCAAATAATAAAAATAACAGAAAAAAAATCCTTATCGCTGACTTTTATTTGATATAGACGCCACCCCACTCAGCGCAGGAATCTGTCAGTTTTATTTATGAAGTTTCCCCATAAATTTATTTCATACTGCGAATTTGTTTTCAATTTTTCCGTTACAAGACTGCGGGCAAAAATGCGATGAACCGCATTGGAACTCCAGCAATTATCCTTATTTATCTGATGACAACGCTGACTGTATTTATCGATGGACTAGCTAATGCCAGAGTCAATTTATATACCACATTCAAGGACCAATTGAACGTAACATCAAAATTAGCAGAAAGTGAATATGCGGCAAAGACCTCGCAGGCGATGGACGAAATTTTTTATCGAACAGGAATAGTGCTCGGTGACCAACTGAAGCAGCAGCAGCAGCAGCGGACAGACGATTCTCATAATCACATTTATTATGCTGACAAATTGCTCAATGAAGCGGATCCCTTTGGCGTTTCTACACCAGCTGTTGCATCTGCAACCGCCGGCATTGCCAAAAGAAATCCCCAATTGATAAATGCTCAAGTGGTTGGGTCGGATGTGAAGCAATTGGGCCATCGACGAGCTCGTAAAACATGTAAGGCAGGCCGCAGGTTCTGCCCTCGCCACCATCGAGCGAAGAAGTCATGTTCGGAAATGAATATACCGAAGGAGCAAAGTTCAAGGCCGAATGGGAGGATGCACCCATCTTTGTCTTCATTGTCAATGTCAGTGGGCCAATCTGGCACACCATTAGCGTCGGCAGCGATGGACCTGCGGGTAAACACTTGGCCATGGGGCCGGCGTAGTATCCTCGAAAGCAATGCTGTGGATGCTGCTTTGGTTTCCAAGATGAATGGATTGAATCGGCATGAGTTGCCAAGCGATAAGTGGCGGAAGAAATTGCAAATTGATGGCGGAATAAAGAAATCGAAAAATTCTAGGTCCGGGTCAAATCTTTCGAACAAAATAATTGAATCCGACGGAGGAATGGGCGATGGAGTACTGAATAGGAGTGGTGGAACAGCTTTGGGTTATTATACAGAGCCACGTGTTTATATCCGTAGCGCTGATTTATTTCCCGAAGTGTTTACCGGACCCGTTGTCGATTCAAGCTCACTGCCGGTTGCTGGAGCTGCAACTGGACTCACCGAAGCGATCAGGAACGCAAGCATTCGTTTGACAACTGCGCCGGCATTGGCCAGTGATCCGGCCTTGGGAACTGCAGGTAAAAATGATGCGAATTTTATTTCTAATCTAATGGGTTCCTAAGAGAGATGATTTTACATAAGTTTCAAGGAACAGTCCTTCTTAAACTTATTTTCTAATATCACCAAAGACGATAAAATATGTAGGGAAAGAAAATCTGAAGTCAGCCAATTATTATTTAATATTTATCCACCGTTTGCGTAGGGAGGTAGGTACGACAGCACTTTCGAAAATGTTAGCCAAGTTTGCTAGAACTTAGCAAAAGCAAAACTTGAACAAAAGAGAGTAACAACGAAAATGCAAAATATATTCCTTCCATCAAAATACCTCCATTCAATTTTCTTCCCGTTCTACCAGCCGTCAGATAGCTTTCAAAAAGATCAAATTTTGTCGAACCGATTAGGGCTATATTTCCAAACAGATTTTTATGAAATATGCACCAACTGAAAGGAGATTTTTTGCAGGTGAACTCTGCATATATTGTTTTTTCGTGAACTGTTAACTGGGCCCAGGAAAAAATATTTAAACAAAAAAAAAAACTTTTGAGATTTCCGAAATTGCAGTTATTGCTTAAAATGTTGTCCTTTGGGTTATTATAATTTTAATAAATTTGTATTTTGAAAGAATCTGGATATCAGAGGTTATGAAGTATAGGTAATTTCGGTTTCTTCAGAAGAAGCTGAATTTTTTTCAAAAAAGTTGAGGGAACACTTTTAAAAAAGAAACAAATTGTAGATTTGTCTCAAAAAGTCAAATAAAAGCACTAAAGCCATTTTATGGTATGAAAATCAAATAACACACCAGGGGCACATCCAAATTATGGAAAAATATCCCAGTTAAATGTTTACCATGGTAATTGGTAGCGTCTTTTGACCTTCTTCAATTTTGTATCAATTTCAAATTCCACTTATTTCAATTCTCTATGTATTTGATCCAGTTCAACAACGTGTTGCTCAACTCTTTGAGCAATCGCAACGAAAACGCAGTTGACCAATTCGAGAAACTTGTTTGAATGCCAAAATCAGACATTTTGAATGTTGATGACCTAAGTGGGTCATGCAACAACTGAGTGAGTTGGTCAACTGAGTATACAGAGCCCGCAATGCTTTTATCAACTAAATGTTGCCCAACGAGCTTAAAAAGTAATTTGTTGAAATAAAGAGTTGAATAAACTGCTGGACAAAATTTGGACAAAATGGACGCACTAACTGGACGACGAGCATTAAAAAATTTTACGAAGCTGCGCAGATGTTCTGGTGTGTCTGTTTTACGGGGGTCGAATCGCGTCATCCGTGAACGAGAATTACGTGACGGAATTTGTTTTTATTTATGTAAAATCAAATTAATTCCCTGAACGTAGAACGAAGACCCCTTCCTGGTCTTGGAAAACTCGATGGTAACAGTAATCTTCTTAATTTCTGCCGAAGTCGTCTTCTTCGTTTTATAAAAAATGCTCGCCATCGTGACCAAGCATACTTTTCAAATGGCCCGGCTATTTATTGAAAGGTCCCGGGGTATTGCGTTTTAGCGGACCCTTCAGGGGAACTTTGTCTACCTTGGATCTGATATAACGTCTGAAAATGACATCTCCCCGGAAGTTAACCGCTATTTTTCGGGCAGATATGTCAAATGAGTAGAAGAGTCCTACACCGAATAACTAACAAGACTCTGTATGAGACGTTTATCGTCCCGGTCCTGCTTTAAGAAGTTCAAGATTAAACCCTTTCTAGGGCAGTTGAAGATGTCCTGGGCCGTTTCGAGAGGAAGATCCTTCGTAAAATTTTGGGGGTACCGCTTGTGTAAACAGGATTTGGAGAAGGAAGCTTTTAACGCCGAACTTTGCGAGCTGTATAGCGAAACCAGCATGGTTAAAAAAATCAGTCATTAAAGATGGCTAAGACATATAAGGAGAATGAACATAAATTATCCGACATAGACAAACTAGTCGGTGTTGTGAGCCCCGTGTAACTAAAAGACACGAAATCTGCCGATCACAGCTCCCAAACTTGATATCGCACTTAAAACGAAATGCCACTGGAGGCACATGAAATCCTGCACAGGTTTTCTAAGTATACAAGCACGAATACATACTTAGTTTAGGTAAAAGGGTCGGTAGAGCAGGTCCTCGTGAACTCATTGTGATGCATCGGTATACATCATCTCTTTCCATCTTGGGGTTACCACCCGCTGCCCAGCCATCCCGATATCCTCAAAAACCTGTAAAGATCAAACAGTGAGACATCTGAAAGTTCTTGTACGTCTTGGAAGTAATAGCTTTCAAGTGTTCTGTTTCTCAAATGACCGAGACTCGGACAATGACAAAGAAAGTGAGGTGTGTCCTTGCGGACTTCTTCTTCAGCAAAGTGTTGGACCACGCATAACGCGGAAACTGCTGGACAGATTTTGATGAAACTTGACATAGTGATTGCTTATGGTCTGGGTTGGGACTTAGGATCCTTTTTTGTCCCGGGATATAATGTTGTTCTTACAAAAAAATAAAAAAAAAATGTATATCTGTAATGTAAATTCTAATTATACAGACTTAGCTCAGTAATGGCTTAAATGGGCAGTCATCTCTTTTCAGCGCACACATTCAGGTTGAAAACATTTCAGATGTTCTTCATTGGGAAAAGTTTTGAAATGAGGTAGTGGGACTCGTGTATCAAGTTGTTTCATTGATGTTGCTTCTTTTTCGTCGACATTTGAGGTGGGTTAGATGGAAATAACAGAACTTTGATGCATAAATCTTTTTGTGTAAACTTTTTAGTCGGAATTAAAATATGTGTCAGTATTTGAAAATACCTACATATGTAGTGCTTTTCGAAAGCGTAAATTTTCACTCAAAAATTGTTGTTATTAACTTTGTCTACCTACACTGACTTCTTTTATTGGTCGTTGTCGGTCGTCATCCGTACACAAAATGAGTCCATACTGTGTACGATATATAAATGTACAAATGTATAAATGCATAGTTAATCAAGTTTTATTTACTTTGAAAAAATCGAAAATTGATTTTTTATGGAATTTTGTGTGAAATTGTTCCAGAATGTCTTAGCTAACGCCTAGAAAAGCTGACAAGGGTTCACTAGTAATTAATAAAATAGATTTTCTAGAATTACCCAAGCCTTAATCTTTTATTGGAAAAATTGAAAATTGTTATCCCCACAATTTCACAGGTAGTAACTTTTTTCCACCTGTTGTTGGTTTTCATACGAATTTTGTTTGCTATTTGAGATTGCAAAGCGATGGCTTGTTCGACTTAAGTGCTCGATCACTTTCCATTGCGGACCCAATTCTCGCCAGTTCATCCGCCCTTTCATTGCCCGTTTTGTCTCAAGCCAAGCTGCGAGCAAATAACCTTAAGTTCTCTATCCACTCTATCCACTCACACTGCTTTGAGTCGACATGTGATAGGTGCCCGATATGTAAAAAGGGACTCCATCCCTAAAATCGACATAGATATAATGCTGACCCGCTCAAAAGCCTACAACAAGTCCAGAAACTGACCTAGCGCATCACCATAAATGTACCTATCCATTGCATTGAGTGAAACATATTTTTCCGCAAGTCAATCGATCCAGCGTGACCGTTGTGACACTAAAGTTGCAATTTGGCACTTTTTTTAACACCTTGGCACAATGAGACTCCTTTTTCAAAATTTAACGATTTTGGCCCTTTTTCACAATTTGGAATAATAAACGCTCTAAACTTTCAAACTTTGAAGATGAACTAATTACTTTTACATAAATTAATAACGCTGAAGTGGCTCATTGATACGCATTGATTGGTTTGTCACTGAGCGGATTTGGAACAGTTTTGGTACAGAGTCGGGCAAATAAAAAATCGCATTGATGAATTTTTGTGCCAAAACTTGTATAGTTATGTTGTTCAAATACTGACATTGCCACACAGCAGTGCCTGTGCTGAACGCGTGTTTTCAAAATTAGCGCTAATGAAAAAAAAAACAAACCAACAGGTTCCTGCTGAATCAATGCTTTCTGCCTGCATAAAATTAAATAACACGTACAGATTTGGAAGATTTGGAGCCAAGTTCTGATCTTGTCAAAAAGTACAGAAGCACAGTAATAAAAAAGTAATAAAAACCTTCTTCATGTATGTATTGTATGTTTTAACGACTGAATTGTTATAACTTAAAAAAAAAAAAAAATTACCAATACAATAACTTTTTTTTTTTTTTGTGTTTACTTTTGATTTGAAGTTAAATGGCCCTTTTTTTTCTCCGTGGCCCTTTTTCTTGCTACTTTTCAAAATTCTTCAACGGTAACGCTGAATCGATCTGTTGTGAAATTTAAGCCCAACAATGGGGTGTAAGTCCTTTTCCCATGAAACCTATATGGTCTGTCGCGTCACAAAAATAAACAAACAAATAATTTAGTCGCTTGTCCTTAGGCAATATATGTACTCTGAAATTAGATTTCCTTAATCACAAACTGTCCCCAAATAGGTATTCTCCATTTAAATCCAAAATAATTGAAATTATACCTAACCCCCTTAAAAAAATCTCACTCAACCTACCACTGGTCGCCCAGAATTTTCATGAGTTTATCATAAAAAGTCCAATCCAAATGGATCTCCCAAAAATCCTACCAATGAATTAATTTCACTTCATCAGGATATCACCAATTCATATTCCCGTTTGCTTAAAGGTCGTGTCCTTCTTCGTCTCTGTCTGTGCGGTGTGGGCAAAAAATTGCTTCTCAAAATTGGTACAAAAAAATAAAACAAAAATGATTTCCACTGACATAAGCTTTGGCACAAAGCCATAAAGCAATCGAAGCATTCAGACGTGAATTATAGGAATTTCATTTCATTCATCTTGTCAGGATACACATAGAACAAGCAAGGACCACCACCACCCAAAGAAATGTACATGAAAATATTCAACAAAACAACAACAAAACAAAAAAACATCAACAGGGGAATTCACCACCTCCTCTTCCTGTTGAGTTATTTATTTATTTTTCGCAAGGAATTTGGAAAATCTCCTCACAAAAGGTGCGTATGTGTGTGTGTGTGTGCAACTATAGTTCCCAACTGACAGTCTTCTTTTACGTATATAAACAAGGTGATGAGATCCCAATCACAATTCCCTTTCAATCGTAAATGGATTGCTTGACATATCCTTTCTTGTTGGTGTTGTCTGGTTTAGTGTGTTTGTTTGCTGTTGTTGCTCCCATTTGCACTCACTATGATGAGGAGGAAAATAAAAATAAGTATAAACATGGCTCCCCGAGGAGTTGTGAAAGCCTCCCCCGAAAATAGAAATACACTGACTGATGGTTGGCTGCTTGGCTGCCTGGGCTCTGTGCCAGTGGGGGGAACATGTGTATCAAGCTTTCGTCAATTTTTGAAATTACTTTTCAAATAGTCGGTGATTGTAAAAATTGTTTATTTTTTTGTTATCCCTTTTCATTTATTATTTTTTTTATTTTAAGACGATGCCATCCGTCGAACTGGTAAACAAATACAACCGTTTGATGTAGCAGCACCAGCAAAACCGCAACCAGGTGCACCACCCTTTCATGAGGGTGCGGCAAACTTAACAAATGTGATGGAGAAGGTTTTGGGCGAACTGGAGCAACTCAAGGAATCCAAGGAAGCGGGTAATACCCAACCAGAAGGTGAGTTGGGAAAAGTTATTGCCTATTATTTAAACTGGGCGGGATTTGAGCAGCGATGACATCAATCGTTGTTTGTTGAGGAAAAATACGAGTTGTTTGTTATTAAATTGGCACAGCACTGGTGGAGACACAAGTTTAAAAAAAAACCGTCGTTTGGAATAAGATTGTTTGATCCGTTTAATTCGCACAGCATTCAGCAGCAAATCAAGCAGCCTCAAAATTGCCACAAAATACCAACATACCTACCTATGTCAGTAGTATTGTTCAGTTTAGACTTGTTTTGCTTCTGATGGACAACCTTCCAGCATGTAAGATAATGTCGTCCTACACCATCCTAATTGAACTCCACACGATCTGTATGTTAATCTCTGTCAACTTAGCTGATTAACTCAAATTTTATCCACAGGGTTAGGGCTCACTCACACATTGCTTTACCTTCTTACTTACTTTTCTTTGCCTGGTATTCGTTGATTCCCCACACTTAGGCAGCATAGCAAAGCGAATTCTTAATAAACATCATCAAATATCTTGTATTTCGAGGATAGTACTATTCGCTGGTTGGAAAATATGTTTTCCAGGACATATTTAACAGACTTTGTAAAGTTTTAACTTTGATGTTAACGTGATTTGTTAAAATCCATGGTTTTACTAATATTCACTCACAGGTACCTACTTGTACTCGTTAGCTATCTGTAAAGGGTTTCCATTGAAGTGCCAATTATATGCAGTTTGGTTCCGGGAAAATCTTGAGAACACCATTATTTTTTATGTATCTGCGTTAAGTACAAGTCCCCATTTACCACAATATTTGGCTAGGAGATTAATCATCAGCTGGAGATTGTCTGGAGACTCAGAAAGTAACACCAGGTCATCAGCATATAAAGCATATTTATGGTCAAGTCAGCAATCCGTAGTCCTCCAGGTAGGTGAGCTTCTAAACGGTGTTTTTTTTAGAGTTATAGAACTTTAAGTTGGCAACATTGTTTTAACTGGCGGCCATTTTGTCAGCTGTCAAGTGGAAGTGATTTATTTTTAGTTTGTTTTGGCATTTCAACATGAATATAGACTGACGCTTACGATTACGATTCACCAGATCAAAGAAGACAGACTTAAAGTCAACAAAAAATGCGTAAACTTTCTTTTTACTATTTGGAACGCTTCACCGATGGAGGTTAGCACAAAAATATGGTCAACGGTCGAGAAGTTTTTTCTGAAACCAGCCTGGATCAGTATATTATTGGTTTAAACCCATGTCTCAAGCCTGTTAACAAGTACACCACAAAACACTTTTAAGATGACGTTCTGAAATAATATGCCTCTATAATTTCTCCACTTTTCTGAATAGGGAATACGATTCAAGAACATCCTCTTTTGAAACACTTCATTGAAATCTTGTATTTTCTAGAAAAGAGGACAAAGTCAATTTTGTGAAGGCTTACGCCCAGCCCACGTCTAGTTTGCCCATTTTATTAGCTTGTTAAGAGCGTGTTGAAAGAGTTCTTTTAAATTGTTTAAGCACTTTCCTGATACAGCAATAGCAACGTGCATCGTCCGCATAGGCAAGTCTTGTTTACTTCCTTCCTCAAAAAGAACTTGTCGCAGAATCAGATTAGAGCCTCAATAAATTTTATAAGATAATATACCGATGCAACCTCAAATCAAATACACTATTCAACATCTAGACAACAGACCATATAATCAGATTTATAAATTTACAAAAATCAGCTTGATGTTTTCCATTCTCTACTGCGAACAGTGCCACGAGGGTTGTCAGCTGTATACATCTGTTGACGCTTTTCATTGCTTTATGTTGACTTGTTGTTCGTCAAGCGACTTGAAGTCGAAAACTAATAATCCTATTGTTTTTCTGCATGTTGTCGTGCCAGCTGTCAATCCGTAAAAACGAAAACACCAGAAAGGGGTAAACAAAAAGGGCGATACACCCTTGTACCTTCAAACTTCTCCCGCCTTGCCCCATTAATAATGTATTTCATCTCAGATGCCTACCAACTTATTGTTTTTTTCTTGTCGTTAAAGGATCGCCTTGTGATATCGTGGGTTCATGGAATTCGGAAACAATTGGATTACAATTTCATATATCCTTAGCGGATCCGTCTCCGTCGTCGCGAACATTTGTGGAAGGCAAACAAATCGAATTAGAGATAACAGAAAGGGTGCCTCCAAGAAGACACGATTTAATGGATTGTGATTGGTATCTGGCAGGAAGAGCTGTCAAGCAATTCGGTGGACCTTTCTACATCACTGCACAGAAAGCGGATAGATACATTGTGGCAACATTTGCTGGTAAGAGATGCGAGAAGTTGTTTCTTTATTATTTTGTTAAAATGTGCACGTGAAGGGGATGGTTGGACAGGTGTTTGTCAATACTTTGACAGCAAGTGTTACAACATCGTCAAAAAAATTTTTGGGATGTGGTGTTTGTAATTTTAGGCTGATTTTGGGCATAAATTTAGCTTGGGGAGTTAAATCTTCTTTTCAGTGAAGGACTAAATTCATTTTGAAATGCGGTTCGCAAGAAAATGTTGTCCTACTCTATGTGACCGCTTGCTCTATGTTACTCCATAATTCTAATGGTGTTAGGTTGTTTTTTGGGATTTAGTGTTAATTGAAAACAATTTTAGGGGCAGTTTAAAAGTCGATTTTTTACCTGTTCCTTTGATGATATTTGAAGAGTCGTGCGCTTTATTTGTTGAAACCACTAGACAGACTTGGTGGTTCTATTCATAAACATCGCTCACCTCGATCAGCACAAGTCTTTGCCGATTTTGCTTGACCCACTTAAGTGAGACATAAGTTCCAATATTTTATTGTCGAAGATGAGACTTAAGTCCTAAATTTTCGAAGAGATCATATAAAATTCTTTCCTTAAGCAATTTATTTATTTTGTTTTTGAGAATTTAAGATTTTTAAGTTTTATTTTCGCAAATTTGCAAAAGTTAAAATTTTATGAGTTCCTTTTGTATTATTTATTTTTATTCTTATTCATTTCTTGAAAATCTATTATGAATATGTATAGAAAAGAAATAAACTAAATTCTTTTGTTTTAGAAAATTCTAAAAATTGTTGAGAATTTGAGAAAATAAAACTTAAAAAATCGCGTGATTTCACAAAAAAAAATATTTTCGTACATATTTTTTGTAAATACAGTAAAAGCCCTTTAATTCGGAAAACTCGTTTATCCGGGAAAAGATTTTCGCAATTTCATATCATTCAAAATCATTTCTTGCATTTTTCGATATGTTTATATATTTTGTTTTATGTTTTTAGTTACAAAAATTAATTATAATAAATTTCTCGTAATATTTGCAATCTTTTGTGTTAATAAAATAATTGTTTGTTTTAAGTTCGCATTTTTTCATCAATGGAACGCGTTCTAGTGCATAAAAAAATCTCTCATTAATTCGGAAAATTCGTTTATTCGGACTGACTTTCCCAACAACCATTCCGAATTAACGAGCTTTTACTGTAATGTAGTTGTTTTTAACAAGTAACACAACATTTTTTTTATACCCAGGAATTAACTCAACATTTTTAGCATATAAAACCAATTACGGAGATTCTTGCATTGTTTTCCACGAATTGATAGTAACCGTATTTTTGTTGTAATTGTAATTGTTTCATATCATATCATTTCATTTCATTTATTTCAATCCACGATTTATAATCAACAGATTTCAAAGTGTAGATATACAAAAATTTATATAACTATTATTGGCAATAATTTAATTGGTGATAAGAAAAATTAATCTTTCCTTGAAAATACTTCTGACCAAAAATATATCCAATTCGGAATGGATTAAATTAAACATTTTAATGCACACTAAAGAAAATTGTCTTAGCTTATCAAAAAATAATAAATGTTAGGTGGGACAAAAGGCACAACATTTTCGTTGGTTATACTCACTTGAATTGAAATTGAATTGAATTGAAGCGAAGGAATTGCAACGGCAACACCTGCACCGACAGTAGGTGAGTTTTTTGAGCTATTAAATATCTCAGCAAACCAAAATAAAGTAGGACTTTCATTACACAATTACAACAACTACGTCCTATTACGTCCTACTACTAAACTTCAAACTAAAAGTCGACCAGTTTATACCATTCGAGAACATATGAGACTGGAACCGTTTATTTGGACATTTCTCTACTTTATTTTGTTTTGTTGTGGTAGGTAAAAGGTCTTTAAAAAAACACACCTAACGTAACGACATTGGAGCTGATCGTTGTCGATGTTGCTGTAACATAGCTCTTAGGGTGAGGCTTTTTCTCATCTCTCTAACCTTTAAACGAAGTTAACTGAGTACTCCTTAAAAACTTCTAATGCTGTTTATAATCTGTTTCATGGAAATTTTGTTATTGAAATAATTTCCTAAGTCTTAAGATGACAACCTTACGAATCAGCTGAAAAACGAGCTCACGTAGGCACCGAAAGACCAAAGAAAGTCGCCCAGGGCTTGACAAACACTTGTATTTTTGTAATTAGTAATTGCAGTTTATTTTGAGTACTGCGTTTAGGCTTAGTTTTGAGGGCCAGTGTTGAAATAAATTATAAATCGAGTTAGTTTAGATTTGTATTTTAAAATATAAAACGGAAAGCAACTTATCCTGGTAGATCACATACAAAGGGCGGTTTCTCCCTTTTCACCCCCCGTCCTGTATTAAGATGCCTTTTCTTTTATGTCAATCTAGATCGCATCAATTTGTCCCTGCTTTTTATATGGAACGTTCCTCTCTTTTAGGTCTCTGTAAAACGTGTGGTGGCGTACCGACAATTTTCGGCTCATGGACTTTCGTTTATCCCGCCAAAGATTGCCAAGACATCTCATTGGCAGTTGAGAACAAACGCGATGTACTCCGAAAGGACACAATGGAGGCCAAACGTAAACATCGCCTAACCCAACTTGGTGTCAGCAACAGTGGTAAATGTGCAAAATGTTCATAATTAATTACTATATAGAGTGACCCAAATAGTCAACTTATTTATTTTGAAATGTATTCTTTACAATAATTTAAGACCGAATAAACGAAATTATTGAAACACATTCATGGTCTCTATTGAGCTTGAGCGGCAACAGTTGTAGCGGCTCTGGCGTCGGCCTCTGCCTGAATTGCCGACAACTGGTTCAATCCCAGGCGTAAGTTCATGACAAGGCAAACTTTATTCTGCCAAACTAACAAGCCATCGCAATTTGAGCATCCTGCTGCGGCATTCTCCAACACAGCGGCTACCCTAAGTTGCAGATCCGCCGGTAGATCGGGGGTGTTGATCTTATTCGCCTCCGATTGAAGGATGTTCAGGTGGATTTGGCAAAATGATGGTGGACCTACGGGGCCAGCTCCGGCCGCCTGTGACTGAAAGGGCACCAACAAAAAGGTCAATAGCACTTAAAATTAGTTTAAACAATGCTTACATTTGCGGTAGCGCTTATGGCCAGGACTAGAAGGGAGACGAAGGCTACTTGAAACTTCATATTGACAATAATACAATTAGATACTTTAATGCAAAACTATTTAGATATATTCTTCTGAACGCTGGTGTAGCTCAGGTGGTTACTAGATTCGTTTGTATGATACTGAATTCTGATAAAATGTGCATCTTTTATAGAGGACGTATCTTTAAGATTTGAATTTCTTGAAACAAATATTTGTTTTGAAAAATTGGAGTAGGAAAACACAGTGCATGCAGATAAGAACGCATTAGATTAAAAATAATGACTCGCCTGGTGCTCGATGTCAACAAGTGCGTCACAAGGTAGGTACATGGCAACGAACAGGTGAGAAAAAAATATTTTACTTTGCGGAATAAACAACAAGTAATAGTAGGTATATAACTACATCGTAATAGTGGGTATCCGCATAATTACGATAACTCAAGATGGCTTACGTAATGAGCAGTCGCAGTTTCTACTAAGGTGAATTGAAATACTAAAGGTTAGACGGTATGCCAAGTGGTCATAAAATGACAATTTCTGACGGTTCTTCTGTCAAAATATGGTCATACAGTGTAATGGGCATATCCCATATGCCCTAATGACCTAAATGCCACATATGACCAGACTGATTTTGACAGATAAAAATGCCAAAATAGCATATAGTGTAATGGGACAATAAGCACGAATGCCAGCACAAAGCCCATATGCCCATATGCACTTTATTGAAATTTCGTTGTGGCATTTCTGGCATTTTTGATTGAACAACAATTTTTTTTGTTGTCATCGGTGATAGAGAGTTTGTGCAATTGGGATTAATTTTTATTTTCATTCGTTTTTTTTGGTAGATTACTGAATCTGTGATCTATAATTTTTGGAAATTATTTAATTGTCTGTTCTTTGTAATTTGTTTAAGTTTATTTTGTGGTCTTGTCCTTTTCTAGTAATTGTGGTTATTTATACTTTTTTCCTTGTGTTGTGAAATTTTTTGCTATCTAGGTATTTGGTCTGTGATATAGTTATATGTATTTTTGTTCATATTCGTTATGTATTTTCATGGGTTGAATAAATTTTACTTGGTGCATTTATTTTGTTTCTTATTTTACCATTTTAAGTTCTTTTTGTGTGTTTCCTTTTCGTTTTGTGATACACACATATATGTTTTTGGGGAGCTCAATCGAAGCGGCTAGCGATGCCAGGATTATGGAAGTAGCAATAGCTGAAAGGGCGAGGAAGAGACCGACAAAGCGATTAAAGGCGAATGGTCAGACCATCTCATCCGCAAATTGATTTCGGCTGTCGAGATCCGACCCGGACTTTACGATGTCACAATTCGTACACATCGGATACCTTTTTTGCTTTGTTTTTCTTTACAGTATTACCCTACTACAACATTTGGTTATAAACAACAAATGCCTTAAATGACCATCAAGTCAAATATGACCATATTGGTAATTTTGGTCATACAGTCTGATATACAGTTTTGATAATCCTGGCATTTTGGTCATTTGACAGCTAATCTGGTCATTTGCCTGTTGGCATTCATATGCTTAATTGGCATACAGTCTAATCTTAGGTTAAGTTATTTTTCAATTCGTGCTACCTTTTGTCAAATTTTGAAATCGAAAACGTCTCGTAAAATGGCATTGCGAATCAATAGAGTTACACTTCTAGTATACATACACTAGTGTATACAAGAAATATTGTGAACATTGCTTCCATTTTTTATTGGGCCTCACTTAGTAGCCCAAACAGCGGGCCCCACAGACTTATGTCTGTCTCATATACCTACCATCTTTGATGTGGTGACCAGTGTTGCCATTCTGACCGATTTCTCTTCACTGTGACCGGAGACGTTTTTGAAATCCGCGTTGACGCGTGCGTGCCTGTGCGTCGGCGGGCTTTGAAAAACTTTACGATTTTAAATGTCAAAGCGCCAATTTTATAAACCGTTAGGCTGTAATTTTTATGCTCGGATTGGGGAAAAGGTTTCTCCATCTTAATTATCTTAATCTAGCTTACTGGCTCTTAGCGAGCGCTCTAAACTTAATTATTCTTAAAACTATTGCCTTTTGAGCTTAAATCTATCTATTTTTAACTAGCGGACCCGGCGAACTTCGTCTCGCCCCAATTTAACGCCTTCAGATAAACTCCAGACTGATAACACAGAAAGTTTAAATTTTTTAAATTTCAATTTAGCGATATGATAAACAATGTTTTTTGATATCTTTTCCGGGGAAAAAACAAACAATGAAGACGGTTTGCCAACACACGAACAGGTAACGTACAGCTGACCATGCGAAAAACATGGAAATTCGAGATTTATCCTACAGACTTCCATCGATTGGCCTCGCGATTTATTGATTGTCATCGCAAAAGCCAATTGAACGGGAAACTGAATCAGCTTGAACTGGAATGGAAGATCATTTGGAATAATTGGAATAAGTGGGATAAGGACTTCCTCTCCTTGAAATTGCCCTTGATGACCGTCGCTTGAATCAAGTCGTCAGCCACCTCGCGGTCGGATTCGAGGAATGAAATGTCGCTATGATGGTCGAACACAATGTACAAATTTGATTCACTGGCGTAGAAAAAGTTGCATTGGCGATCCAACTCTCAAGCAAATTTAAACATTGGTAAACCTCCCGAAGAGTGGTGCACAGAACACCATCTACAGTTCGCAGGGAATCGGAGGATGTAAGGCCTGTAATGTGCACCAAAACCTATAAATCATCAAATCATGCAATAAAATGCAAAAATTCGTCAAAAAAAAATCAAATTTTTCGAGTTTTTCCGGAATTTTGCAAATTTTCCACTAAGAATATTCTATTTTTCCATTCGAAAAGCCATTCCGGAACAATTCCACAAAAAATTACATACACAAACTCAAATTTCGTTTTTTCAATTTTCCCGACTTTTCCGGAGGGTTTTTCCAAAATTTTCTAATGGTAATTACGAACAACTAAAAAAAGATTTGAGCCAAATCGGCCCTCAATTGATTGATTCTCAATTGATGATTCACAACATTTTTCACACCATCTTATCTATATATATAAAAATGGATCTTGGTTTGTTCGGATGCTTAAAACTCGAGAACGGCTCAAATCGGGAATGATCTTTGTTTTGTTTTGTTTGTCTTACATCAGCGATGGTTTAGAAGAAAAGAAAAGTTGGAAAATTCTCAACAGGTGGCGTTGTAGGCACACATTACATTTTTCATGGGGAAACGCACTTTGAAAAAAAAAAATAAACTGGATAGAAATCGAGTAGTGACACTTCAAATATAGAAAAAAAATATTTTCGAAATCACAGTTTGTTGATCTTTTGTGATAGAAACACTTTACTGCTAAGTGCGAGAGAATCAACAGGTGGCGCTGTGGTCGATCTTCAGAGCCGCTCAACCGATTTCAAACTTTGTGAATGCGCATGGTTGATTCCAACTTGAAAGATAGTATAGTTTTGGATATCAAAAACAAAAAACTTGGATTAAAAAGAAATAAATAAATATTTTGGCGCGACAGCTCTGTGGGAGCCAAGGCCTAGCTTCTCACAACCATTCGTTTTGTGTGGGTTTTCAATTTTTGGGACGAATGGAAGGGATCTAGAGCTTTACGCCGAGTCCAAACGGCTCTTTCATGACAGTTTTACTCTCGGATGTTTGTCAGACGTTCGCGAGAGGTGGCGCAGTGGAAAAAACCTTAAGATGTAATTTGGTTCTTTCGTTTGCAAAAAATAATCGGGATAGAAATCGGGATATGGCACTTGCCATATAGGTAACAACATAATTAAATTACTATAGGTATCTGGACATTTATGAAGCCTTGAGTTTTTGTAAATGGTGTTCAACACAATGGGGCAGTAATCAAAAAGGGCGCCGTTGCACCTCCCTTAAAAAACGACTCTGCGAATTGTGGCGGGACTTAATACGAAAGGCACGGGCAGCGCCGTGGGAGTACAGCTAGTTTTCATAATATAATAGATTTTGTTTGTTTTTTATTTTTCCAGAAGCTTTTAAAAATGGAATTCTTTATTTGTTGTATTTTATTTAAAACTACTTAAAACTACCTAATCTACTTAACCTACATTACCTATAATCAGGGTGGTGAGCAATCCTATCGACTAATCTGGGGTCGAATCGCGTCATCCGTGAACGAGCATCAACGAACGAGCGAGCCCGGCCCCTCCCCAAAGAGCCCCTAAGCTACGCCTAACTAACTTTAAAAACTAGCTTAAAACTAAGGAGGATGCTATTAAGTAGCGCACTGGCCCTGGAGAGCGTATCCGTCCTTACCCCTACCTCAAGCCACCAAAATTCGGTGAATTGTTTGACCGTATCTATCATGTCCCGATCCGCTATTGCTCGTGTGAAATAAACATTTGTGGATCTGTGCCACTCCAGCTATTAGCTGCACACTCTATGGCCTCAAATCGATTTGTTCGTTGGCCGTTTTTTGCCATTTGAACGATGTCAAACGCACATATTTACGGTCTAACGATCCAGCGCGCTTTGAGAATAACCCGAATATAGTATAAATTTATAATCATGAGCCAAATCGATTGCACAAACAAATGTCAGCAAAGTGCAAAAAGCGATTAAAACCGTTCGCCCTTTTATCACAATTGCATTCGATTGCGGGGTATTTAAGTCAACCTATTCTACTTGAAATCTGTTCATTCTGTTGTTTGAGCTTCAAATAATGAAAGCTGTACTTGCTTTTTTATTACTCGTTCTTGTTGGAGGTGTCTGCTGCAAGGTGCTAAACTCGTTACATTTACTTGGTAGAAATTGTTAACGAATTATTTGAAATTTTTTAGCCCGATCTTGTAGGGAGCAAAACTCCTGAGGCAGTATCATCTGGTTCAGACGAAGAAAGCTCATCAAAGCACAGTTCCCCATCGGAGAATATAAGGTCTGTGGAGATCTTCATGGCAAAAATCGCCACCCGTTTAGACACATCGATGGTTTTAGCCAATCAACCAGATATTAAGAGACAAATGCTGGCAGTTGCAGCGCATAAGTTCAAATCATGTGAGACATCGCTGAACCAAGAAGATGTCGCAGCTCATAACCATCGCTCGTGCTTGGGAGCAGCAACGGGACACATGATGGCCCTTATCGGTGGTTTTGAAAAGAACCAAAACATGCTGCTGGCAGATGCATAGAACTGATAAGTGAATAAAAAAAAAACTTTAAATAAATGTCTGTGTTTTTTTAGAAATTATTAAGTAATTGCGTTATTTGAAGACCAGTGGTCAGGCATATTTACTCTGCGTGGTACTAATATTTAATATCCAAGCTATTTTTACGAACACTCAATAGCGAAATTTCCATGAACTTAACCATTCTGACCTACAAAATATTTAGTGTGAAGGTTAAAAATGTGTGCCCCTCCGGTTTTGTGCATTTTACCGGATATATTTTTAACTTTTTCTTAATCTAAATATTAACTGAAGAAATTGATGCCAAAAGGCGTTCTAAACAGGTGAACTGAAATACATACTTAGGGACAAGTTTCCTTACCTCTTAAGGTTAAAGATAAGTAATATCTGTAATTGCATGCAATTGTGATCACCTCTTACAAATAAGTTGAGAAAGAAAACTCAGCTTTCTTGTTCGTGTACAGCTATCCGAATAATGTATATTTATATTTGCAAAAAGCTTCGCTTAACTTAAAACTATAAGTCCATATTATTAAGCTGAATGAAAAACATGCTAACTTGTATTGACTGTCGAGTTACTTAACTGTCTAGCTATCAATCTTGAGGGCAATGACTGAATGCTGAACTATCAAAAAGATTATTTCTGATCTGCGTAGTAAATTGATTAAATGATTTTAGGTATTAATGTAATAAATAACACTTTTCGATTGAAATTTACATATTTTGTGCATACATTGTGAATAAATCGCTGATAAGCAAACACTTAGTCAGCAGTTTTGCGGAGATATATTAATGCAGAAAATTGTTTTTCTATTGATTTTTCTTTTCTCGAGAAGTACACTGAACGCAACATGACCTCGAGCACGTTGAGCGTTCTCTGAACCAAGCATTTTCAGATCAATTTGATTTAGCTATGAAATATGCTACATTTATGTGAACAATTTTATTTATTTCGTCTGCGCCCTGCGGCCATCATCAAAGTATACGGTTCTCAGGTTTTTACTTGCAAAGAGTACTCAATCAATTTACGTTGAGTCCATAGAGTGCCGAGTGCACTCTCTGAACGAAAATTTATATAAAAATTCAGAGCTTGATGTGTTGGACTCTGAACGAAACTTTAACGTTCATTGGAAGTTTGGCTAAATCACAATTGGATTTTGCTTTTTATTTATAAATATTTTTTAAAACTCGATTTACCTTTGTACATATTTTTAACCTGGCATTTAAATAGCTTCCAGTTTATTAAAATATGGAAATATTTGTTTTAATGGTAACCTCAGAAAAGTGATCCTTCAATTGAATAAACAACCACCTGACTTATAATATGGACTCGTAGTAACCAACTTGACGTATGTTTCAAAACTTCAGGCGCGCTACTATCTTTAGGCGTAAAACAAAGTTAACTGTCATTCGGAAACTATTCATTGAGTGAAGGCGCAGCTAATTGATTTTCGTTCCTTTTGAATAAGGGGTTCAAAGAATTCGAAATATGTGGGGAAACTATAAATATACCTAAGTTTTTTGAGAAAAATAATCTTTTTGAATAGATAACGCTCTCCCTTTTGTTTACATGTTTCTATTGAAACGAATTTCTTTTCACAAGATATCGCTCTTTTACATGTTACTTTGAAAACGAAATTTTGAAAAAATGTCTCTTTTTTGTTTCTTTGTTAATCCACTGTAAAACAGTAGCGCCTGTGCTGTTTAGAGCATATTTTCTCGCAGGAATCTATGAAGATTGACATACTTTACACATGGACTGGTAGTAAACTGTCAGTTCCATACAAGCTCTGTCCAAAAAATTATGTGTCCATAGAATGCTAGAGACACCTATTGGGTGTGAATAAAGCTAAAAACGTTCTTTATGTAAGTTAATTCCCGGAATTCAGGGTTTGAATTATCGCATCAGTATCAGTGATCGATTATTACGTGACTGAATTTGTTATGCATGTAAAATCCAGAAAATTCAGTGACATATTGCTCGCTCACAGATGCGGTAATTCGTCCCCAGTCTTCCTCAATGTGCGTACTAAAAACTTTTCATAAAAATTCCCGCATTTTTGGTTTCCAATTTATTCCACTCAGAACCAAGAGCGATAGCGCTAATGTTGGAACCAACGCGAAATTGGCTACTAGCAGTCTATATATTATAATATAATAAGTCTATAAGAACGTTCGGAAACCTAGTTTAGTAAGTCTGACCTGACTGACTAGATGTGTTTTAATTTTGATTGGCCCAGATTGGTCACGTGATTAGTTTTTGCAGTTTATGGAGAAGTAGCCGAGAAATCTAGTCAAGAAAATCCTGCCTGTGACTCAGTCAACATTTAAAACTGTCAAATTTCAAAAATTAACCACACGTAACAACAACAACTCAACTTACTTAGTTAAGGCGTACAGATACCTAGTCCAGACAAATCTAGTTAAGTTTTTACACAAACTATGTATCCGAAGGTCCCCTATGTCTATCCAAATGACATTTCAATAGCGGTCCATATTTAGTACGTCCATGACAGTTGCAATGACGCACAGCCGTTTAAGATTTTTATTAAAATACTTTATGATTCACATCATAGGTATAGGTTAGTGTACATGAAAAAATCTGGTCATCTTAAGTCGACCACACTGGTATGGACTAGATGAACGCAAAAAGCAGGTGGATCGGTATCGTAGAAAAGTTCACTTAGTTCAACTCAGTCACTAAATTTTTGGCTGTGTCACCTGACCGCGTTACCTATAGCGACGTTTTACTCTAACCTCTATTGCTGCAATCATCGAAGACACACGTTCCAAATGCATAGAACACGAAACATGCGTGTCGAACGTAATGCTCGTTCACGGACGAAGTGATTCGACCCCTAAATTAAATTGATATACCTACCCCCTAATTGGTTCCTCGAATTTTAAACGATTAAGGTTAGGTACTTAATTTCTGGACAAAACCGCGTGGCGAGGAAACTGTCAACAAATAACCGTGGGAAACAAACAAAAGCGAACAGTGTTGTCACACGTGTAAACATTGACAAAAACAGAAACTAAGATCGACTTTAAAAGGATTCGAAAAACTGTTTTAAAAACTCCTTTTCCACTGAAGAGTGAGTCAATTGTGCAGTTACCTATAAGAAGCAAAAAAACCAGTTCATTTGGAAGGGATATTCAGAATAATAATATTATACAAAAAAATATACAGTAAAATTTATTTAATTTTGTTTGACAGTTTTCAACTGCCTGCCTGTTAAAAATCTTCTTGCCGGCGAATAATACAACGCATTTTCATATTACTGATTGCGAGCCATATTCTCTACAGCAGCTACCAATTGCATAACTTGTCCAGTGGAGCGTGCGAGGCATGCTCTCTCCTGCTCCTCAACCTTGCCTTTGCACAGATTGAATTTCTCCTCGGCTAGTTGAATGACCTTCTGACGAATGTCTGGTTTGTTGGCTAAAACTCTGGATGATCCTAAGCGAGCTTTAACCTTGGCATCGAAAGCAGCTGCATCGGGATAGGATGCCCAATATCCGAGTGATGAATCCTCTGATGGATTGCTGTTTGAGTTGCGGTTCTGTTCCTCTTGGCGGGCTGATTGGAAAAGATCCCTGAGCGCCTCTGGAGTTAGTCCATTTGAGTCAACATATGAACGGCCGTTTAATGTTTGCCTGCTCTGGTGCTCATTGGAATCGTGCTGTGCGTTCAATGAATTCCTGTTGTTTGTTGATCCACTCCTTCTATATTGGTTTGGTTCTTCTTCCTGCATGGAAAATGGTGTAATTCTGGTCCTTGAGCGTACGTTTTCATTTGAATTTCTGTTGAAATTAAGCTGGAAATATTGTTTCGCTATTATAGTGACCGTGTGTGAATATTTTTATGAAATTGAAATACCTCATCAGCTAGCGAGCTAACAACAAGCACACACAATACAATGAACAGTTTCATCTTTGAGATTGTAGCTGCGACAGTAATAGACTTCAGTTGAATATTGAAGAGCTTTACTGAAAATGTTGCATTTATATGAAAGCATTTGGGCTGACCTAGTCATTTTTCAGAACTGCCACAATAAAGTGATTAGCAATAGTTTGTGCCTACGTAGTCGACCTGTCAAGTCAGCTGTTTGATAATGCAATCGCAATTGAATAAGCTTGAATATTAATACCTAATACGCCATTTGAAACATGAACAATGAACGTTTGCTATGGCACGTGGGAATCAATGCATGTCAATGACCGTTATATGTTAGTGTCATTTTAGTTGAGGCGAAACTCATGCACATATTAAACATCTAGATTTTTCTGAACTATATAGATTGCCTACGAACGCGAAATACATTATCAACCAATAAAATATTCACCCTTATTGCGAAGATCAACTATCAACCGATTGACGGTTGATAGAATTTAGCAATTGAACTAAAAATTGGTATTGTAAAAATAAATTGATAAAATTATGTTCTTTTGTGAATACCTTCAAAAACTATTACTGTGAATGGGAATGTGCGTCTGACAGATGTTTATTTATTTATTTTTTTTATGAACATACAGAGGAAATCATCAGAAATCTATTAAATCAATTAAATTAAAAACTAAATTGTGTTGACAAAAATAGTTTCACGTAAAAGGAAAATAATTAAAAGGAAATAATAAAAACTACTTTAACTGAACTTTTTTTTGGTGAAGATGAGGAGTTGGATGATCCTGCTATCGTTCAAATGGCAAAAATGCGAAGAAATTTGAGAGATGCATCCAATCCTATCGAAGGATGCTTTTCTTTTATCTTTTCCAACAATTGATGACAAATTGAAGACCTTATTGAGAGACCTTTGGAAATAAAGAAATTAAAAATGGTATCACTTATTGAACTCGAAACTCACATTTTTTAGTTATTTTTGTAAGCAGCACGAACTCATCAACTGCATTTTTACGATTGAAAGAAAAATTGACATCTGACAACAAAATTGATAAAAATTGTTTATCGCAATACCGATTTTTTTGATTCACAATAGAATATTAAAGAAAAAATCAAAATGGATCAACAATAACAGTCACAATACCATTTAAAAAATCGATTGATAAGTATCAACTATCAATTGATAGAAATAGAAATAGAACTGTCAGTTAATCACCCTTAATTAACTGACAATTCAATTTTTTTATATCTACAGTTTCCTAATAAAATAAGACTTAACTCATATCATAAGGCCTTACTTGAACTTACTTCAAAAACTATTTCAATTTTGTAGGTATCTACCAATCAGCTGAGGAAAAGACAAAGTGATTTGGCTGTCGGCTACGCTCAACTAAAAACCTATTGGGGACGTTCAAGTACCTATCTAGTTTAGTAATTCTGACAGTGACAGCTGACTGACTTGATGTATCTCAGTTTTGATTGGTATAGATCGGTCACATGGGCAGCTACGTCAGTTGACGTTTATGGAAGGGTAGCCGTCGAATCTAGTCAAGAAATTCGCGACTGAGTACTAAGTTGACAGTTGGAATATGTGGCTGACGTAGAAAAAGTGACGTTCCCGACCAATCTTGTTCAGGTTACATCTATTCCAGACCAATCTAGTCGACTTAAGACAACTAAGTTATTGAATGTGCCCATTCACGTGATCGAGTAAAAACACGGAGAAAATTGCATCAGCCAACTATTAGTCCGTAGTCGTCCTTTTGTGGTGTAAAATCTCCGGTGTCATAGGTAGACAAGTGCTTCGCTTGCGTTCAATCACCGTGCGCTTACACAAAGTTTGACATTAATAAATGATGACTTTTTCACTTTTCTGCAAGACAAATTTTTATTTTAATCTGTTTCACATAAATAACTAAATAATATTTTTGATTAATTCCCAATTCGTTTTGGATGCAGCTTAAAGTGAAGCATATTAACGCTGACCCTTCGTTCTGTATAGCTATACTTGATACAGAAAACATAACAGTACCTACAACTGTATTTGAACGCATTGTTCTAAATGATTTATTCCTTAATACAAATCATAGAAATGTTCTGTCTCTGTGCCGTTCAATAATAAGTTGTTGTTGAATGTAAATTGAAACAATAATGTTTCAAACAGTAAAGAAAAAAATGGAAACGCAATGATTAATGGACATAAATAGACAAATAAAACAACTCGCTGTCGATAGGGCGTTTTCCTCTTTGACAACTGACAGCGAGATACATACGTGCCACTAATGATCAATATTCATATAGGGATAATATTTCCTACTGAGTTCTTATAGAGAAAGTTATATAACAGAGTTTCTTGTGGGCAATTAGAACAACTGGCATTAAAAAAATCGTACTTTTGACGCAAAAAAAAAAAACATTAAGAATTTTCAGAATGGGCTTTCAATATCGATTTGAGGTTTTTTGTATATTAAGTGCAAATTTTGACATCATCTATCAGAAATTCTGTAATCTGTATTGTGGTGTCAAAGATTAAAATAATTATCACGCACCACACCCTACCACTCACCTTAATTAACGATTATATTTCAACCGTACCTAATGATCCTATAACAGCTTCCGGCATATTTTTAAAAAAATTCTTTCGCGAGAAATAGTGTATAAAATATAAATTATTGGAGATTGGTGACGTTATAAATGTCCGAGGGCATTGGGGACGTTCAAGTATCTAGTTTAGTAGGTCTGACAGCTAGCTGATTTGATGTGTCTCAGTTCTGACTGACTTATATCGGTCACATGCATAGCTTTTTTAGTAGTAGGTAGGTACTAAGTTGACCGTTTGTAGATGTGGCTGGGCTGACGAAAAGAGAAATTACGAATCTAGTTTTTGCGTTCAAAGTACAGTGCATTTAGTCCACACAAATCTAGTTGAAATTGACCCATCGCTTAAAATATTTTAAGAAAAAAAAACAGAGTTGTTGAACCACACTATAATATACAATCAAATCCATATTTACCACACTTCATTATTGGTTGGGTTCCGAACTTCACGGAACACATTTTTAAACCAAGAAACGCTGCCTCCCAAACCGTAGGGGTACAGTACAAATCGAAAAATATTAATCGGAGACATAAACCACTACCTATAAATATTATTCAGCGTTTCAAACAAGGCCTCCCAAATTATTCATCAAGGCTGCAGCAATAATGACATGTTCCAACAACCAAACAGTGGCTCTTAGACTGGGTATTAGGGCCCGGTTCCCAAAAATCATGGGTTCCTCTTTCATATTTTAAGGCTGGTACGCTGTTCGAGTGAAATGCAATTTTCACTCCTCTGCAAAGAGTGCTGTGAAAAAGAAAGTGAAATTTTCACGCCGAAATGTTAAAAATTTAATGTAACGGACAATAAAAGCCCAGTGGAGTAGCTAAAGTAACGCCCCCTACATATCACTTTTTGAACAATTATTTTTCTCTCCAACAGCGTACTGCCTAATGAAACCTTCACGTGGAAAGTTCATTTTGATAATTCGCAGTGAAAAATTGGATTTCACTCGAACAGCGTACCAGCCTTTACATTACAATATTAAAGTAAAAGTAATTTTAAATCATTCTTGGGTGTACATTCTTCACCAAACATCTTTAGCCTTTGATAGGCTTTCCAGCAAGTCATCAAGGGACACCAATCATCAGTGAAATGAAATTTTGAAATATCGAGTTCCATGGAAAAAGGTTTCTTTGCTTTTTCTAATAAAGTCATAACATGCCGAAAAATGTTCTTTTTATATAGTTTTCAAAAAATAACTTGTTAACCAACCTTCTTATAATAGGTATACAGAATTTTCTTTTTATTTATTTTTATTTTATTTTCCGATTGTTATGAGATGATAAGTGGGAACATGTTTTTTTGAATAATACTGCAAAATTTCCATTGTGACCGCACCTTTATCATGCATGCACAGAAACAGGCAGAGCAAAGCAGACGTCCTTTTTCTTCCCCCACCCCCATAAATATAATCCGTTATTTGCTGGATTTGCTCAATCGGAAATTTTCAACGGCATTGCAATTCAAATCGCATAAAACTTTTCAGCAGGAGGACGTACAATAAAATTATCGTGAAAATGCCGGCTACGTGCTTAGTTTGTGGTGCAACCAAGAAATCTAAAGTTAAACTATTTCACTTTGCCGTAATTACTCACAAGTTATCGCATTTGCAAGAAATTTCGAAACGTCGGCGCCATGAGTGGCTTCGCGTACTGCGCAGAACAGAAGATGACCTCAAAAATAAATCTACTGGACAGTATGTTTGCTCCAAGCACTTTATATCAGGTATGTTACGCAATTTATTGTCTAACCAAATGTATTTATTGAAAAAAATACCAGGTGAGCCGGCAAAAGTTCAAGATGTGACCGATCCGGATTGGCTTCCGTCGCTGCACCTTACGCCGATATCCGACTCGGTGGCTACAGTCAAACGCAAGGTTAAAAAAACGCGTAAGTTAACCGAAAGGACTGGTCCTCTAGCAGCAAAGTATATGAAAACAGCAGCTAATACTTCGGTCGGCATGGATGCCGAACAAGACCTTGAGGAATCTGAAGACTCGGTCGAAGAATCTAAGGGGAAAGTCCCAGACGAATTGGCAACCATAATGGAATCAATGGGCACTGTGAAATGGATACTGGATCAAAAGGATCTACTTATTCATAGCCTTGAGGCCAAATTGCGACACCATTTATTGGATGAGTCGTCCTTCGTCGATGATGACGTAAAGACTCAGTTTTACACTGGGTTTGCTACCTACAAGTGCTTCGCATCGTTTGTTGGTGTGGTCGGCAATTACCTGCCGGAATGTGAATATCCTGGAGTTTCCAAAGTGAATGTGTTGCTTATGGTGATGGTCAAGCTGCGTTTGAATTTGCCACTCGCATACATGTCTCTCAAATTTGAGATTCCATTCGCGCCGCTATGCAAGATCTTTACCAGCAGTGTGAACCATCTTGCCGATCAACTGCATATTACATGGCCATCTGATCGGAAGGTACCAAAGTTCCTAAAGGACATTTTCGGTAGGCAACTTGCCGCCATTGTAGACGTTCTCGAATTGCAGCTGGATTATGGTAAGGCGTCATTGTGTCGCACGTATATGACATATATTAATTTGTTTTCCTCTTAGCTTCGGTCCCTTATAAAACGATCAAGTTTCTGATTGCTTATTCTCCTTGTGGAAGAACTGCTTTTGTCTCCAAGCCGTTTCCGGGTACTTGTACTGATAGCTGGATTGTAAAGAAGTCTGGCTTGATGGCGGCATTCAAGCCGAGTGATATAGTTCTTGCACTTCGTGGAACCTTGAATGAGGCTGTCGTTACGTCGGGCGGTATTCGTCATAAGGTTTTTATGTATGGGATTGGCAGAAGTGGTAGTGGACTTGTCCGTCTACAGTGGAATGACGCACATAGCGTCGATGTGAAGAATAGTCTCGGTTCGCTAATGGATCAATTGACATTCGGATTTCTCGAACACAAACAACCAGAGATATGGATGAAATACCCAACTGACTTTTTGGCCAAAGTCGTTAACCTAACCGCTGTCATCCGTAATATTATTTTGGCTGTTTGAAGAAATGCCATTTATTTTTAAACTTGCTTGTTTTTTTGTTCTTTAATAAAGACTAAAGTGAATTTTTTTACGCAAATGCATTTATAATTTTCTGTGTACGACGGGACTATAAAATCATTGACAATGTGGATGAACCCAGATTCACTTTGTGCGTTGTACGATTAGAGTGCTGCAACCCATGGTCTTATGTATACGATATCTTCAACGTTGTCGCTGTGGTAATGTTGCAATTGCATTTAATAAGAAAAGCAAGTAAAGTACGGTTTCTGCAAGAAACTAATGATAGTTTACCTAATTCTTCTTAGTGAAGTTCTACAAATAGGAGTTTAACCCATTTATTTAGCTTTTTGAATAGTTTTAGGAGAATAGCGTATTTATAGATCGAAGAACCTTAGACTTGGACTTAATCAATAACTGAGTACCTTACAAACTGTGCAGTCACCGCTCATCTGTTTCCATTTGGCCAAGCTAGCGGGTGTGAAACAATTAGTAGGTCAATTGTCGTTTGTTTTGAAGAAAGAGTGTCATTTCCCGAATGCCTTTTCAATGCGCTCTGGGCACTGATTCCGTATGTCGATTATCGTCAGACGATAGCGTTTCGACGATAGCTTTGCTCTCCGTAACTTCAATAATCGTCTATCGTCCGGGTGATATCGTTTAGACGATTCAACATTTGCTTCACGTAACTCAATAATCGACAGACTACTATCGTCAAGACGATAGCGTTTGCGCGATAGCTAAAGAGGTATCGTCTTGCATTGAATTTCATGAATTTTGATAAAAAATGTGAGGGTGCCTTTTTTAGTTCTGATGTAAGAAGCTGTACAGACTTTTCTTGGTGGATCAAACTGAGCCAATATTTGAAATAGGTTAATCTGTTATCCTGGAGAACCGAACTTCATGTCAGTGCTAAGTCATCAATGCTTAGTTCAATATTTCTTGCAACTGCCGAACACTGCGCTGAAAAGATTTCTTTGTTGTATTAATCAATGACTCGGAGAGATCGTGTGAGGACATTTTTCCAACAAGGAAAATAGAATTTTAAAAATCATTTACCTTTGATTTTTGTCTCCAAGTTTTGTGAATAATTAAATTACATTATGCAACTTGTAAATTACTTGCCTGAGATGATTTTTGACATGAAATGTATAAGGCATTTGAAACTGATAAGTTTTACAAGTGGCGTAACTTTATGTAGCTAGCTGATAAATAGTTTCATGTTTTTTTGTACATTCTGTTATTTCGCGTTACTTGAAAAAGATGAACTGAAGGACTAAAGTTGGTTTTGGGTTAAGATATGGCTCCATCCTTTGGTGTTTATTACAAAAGCCGGCTGCTGTAGGTCTTCACACGTTGCTCTCTTCTTCTTATAATGTGTTGTCATCTTATAAATAGGCGCAGGGAAATAGTTAAGAACCACTTTCACTTCATAATACACAATGTATTCGCTTGATTTTGTATTGGGAAGATTGTGCAGAGATGCAATGATAGGTTTGTTCCCTTCTATACAACTTTTGGGTTACGAAACGAAGTTTAAGTAATTTGTTCGAATGCATTATTGTAAGGGACCAGACCTGATGTGTGTATCTTTTTCAAATTTTTTTCTGAATAAGCCAGGACTATATTGGTAGAATTTCTACAACTGAAAACTGTTTGCCCAAATAACACTAGGGCGTATACGTGCTATTTTTCTTACGACGCGACGCCATCAATAAATATAACTGTTACTGATTTTATCAACTTGTCTGGATGTGTCATGCTATTTTTTATTTGGTAGCAACTCCCAAGGTTATAGTAAATACTAAATTTGGGCTTTTATCTTTTTTATAACCAATTGCTACAAATGTTTTAGTCATTTTTAAACTTTGTGAAATCCACATCCGACATAATCAGTAGTACATACATAAATACATGAATTTAATTTTAGTTACATAACCAGGAGTATCACGAATAAAGTCCGATGGAAATCTTTTCCTTGTCAGCAATGTAAATCAGATTGCTGAATAGAAAAAATTCCGGGGCAAATATTATTCCCGATAGGGGTGAATGTAGGTACGTTGTACTGAAAAGCTAAGTTATTTATAAGCTCAACAGAGACGTTGATTATAAATTGTATTGCACCTAAAAATCAAATGAATATACAACTGTTCTTGTGTTATGTATGATTTATGGTAGGCATTTTTGGAGTTTCTGTTACACCTTCTACTCGAAAGTTAAATTTCCAAGCTTTCTCGGCATATATGCTTGTCAGCACTTCACGCTTGTGTATATGGGATCACATCTGAAATGAGAAAGTGTATGGCATAGAATACCATAGGTAGTTACTGGCCAAGGATGTTTATGAAAACATTTTTCTTATGTACGTACCATATGCCTCAGCAAACAATTGAAGTTATTCAAATAACAAGCAAGGTCATTGAAAACTACAAGAATCAGCACTTTAAATTGTAATCAATCGGAAGCAATATTTGTATACAGGTTTGTTTAGAGATTAGCTTATAAGCCAACGCGGCACTTTGTCACTAACAATAATATAAGGAAGCAAATTTAGTTGTTACCTACAAACTACAGGCCATATCCCAAAGGCGTAGCTTAAACTTGTTGTTCTCATTAGTAGTCGATTTTGATGAACACAACAACTTTCTATAAGGGTAATTTCTTTTAAATACTAATGCACACCATATTCTACAAATTCGATTTGACCGCCATATTGTATCAAGTTGATTAGAATTGAAAGTTGCTCCAACTATTTATGGCAGAATTCTGATTTGTCTATTTCCGGAGAAATGATGTGATGCCGAACAGGAACATTGCGTTATACCGTTCTGAGCAAACAAGGTTATATAAAAATGTTTGCACCTGCGATGCGGATAGTGTGAGGAAGCCATTACTTTCCAAATTATGCGTTTTTTTTACGCTTATAAGAAATTGAATACCGGTAAACGGGTTAGGTTAGTTTAAAGTGGCAGGCCACACACAAGTGCGGCGACAGTTAGGCCAGAGTTGGCCCATTGTGACACCACAGGATCTAATGATCTCAACCTCTCCGTTGAACCAACAGGAGCTCAAAGTAAAGCAGTCGAGGCGATTCATATTAATAAAAGCGAGTTCGCCGAGATTGTCAAAGAAGTACTCTCCGAGAATGGTTTCTTCCTCCTCCTCGTCCATGCAGCTTCTGCAGAAGTCATTAAATTGATGACCCAGCCTGAGGGCATGTCTCCCTATTATGTAGTGTGCTTATGAGGGATCTCTTTAACCTTATAAGAGTGATGGAGCGCTTGAGATCCAACATGGGTCAAATTTGTTTCATGATAGAGCAAGTGGTGCAGTGTGCCCACCTGCGGCTAGTAGCGTTTATCGCGTTTTGTTTGATTATGCGTTTGCAAGTAGCGAGAGCTCATGCAGAGATTCTCCTTTTCCGGATGAATCGAGACAGTTGTACCATGCCTGGCGAGTTCGTCGGCCGTACAGTTACCTGGAATGTCCTTTTGGCCTAGCACCCAAATAAGGTTAATTTTGAATTGAATTCAACAGAAATTGTAGTAAATTTTACAATTGTATGCTCTATTCAAACGAAAGAGGACAGTTGCATTGTAAAATATTTGAAATACATTTACCACACACACCTTATGTAAGATCTGTGTGTTTCCGGGGGAAGAACCGAAGACCCCTTGCTCAATATCACTCTAACCATTGAGTCAACACAAAACGCTTCTGATGCTTTGTCGGGTATACAATTCTAGGGAAACATTTCTAAATAATGAAGAAGAAGTATGACGAAATACAAGTTTCCCAACCAACATATCCAGTTCACTACCACTAAAATCGATTTCCGCCAATAGTTATGAGTTTAAATAGGCACCACACCATAAATCCAAGAAAAAAATCACTTTTATTATCATCCAGATGACACGGAATACACACCCTCCCTAAACCTGACACAATTCATAAGACAACAATGTTATTCCCGCCCGCAAGGCATGCACTGAATTACAATGAGTTCGTTAAACCGTTCAATACTCTAAGTGTGCATCCCACGATCGACCACATTAATTCACATCACGTGCTCTAAGATTTTCAGTAAATTGATCTTTAAGTATACATTTCAATCTGTCCGTATGCCATAATGTGATAATGATTTAGACATGCACAAGTATTCACGATCGTTCACATAATTTTGTACCAAATTACCGTAACAACGTTCCGAGATGTTGTAACTCATAATATTTTTGTGCGGAAACAAGTCATATTAACCGCCGTTTTTTTTTTTTGATCACATCATGGCGTCGCCGCCGCAAGCGGATTTGCGTAACCTTTCCCTTTCCCTTTCAAACACTGAAGACGCACAATTGAAACCAAACTCGTTTTGACACTTAAAAAGATATGAGTATATTTTCACTTTAACACTTTTGATATAATACTGCTGCTTAGACGGTATAGAAACCATAATAATAACATTCTCTGTAGCTCATCCATAGGGCCAGAAGGGTTGTCCCGGAAATGGACGACCTCCCGGCGATGCATACGGATTGGGATTTACAACTCTGGCGATGTCCGAATACGTTCTGCCAGTGCGCCGTCCGCCATAACCGCCACCACCATAGCCACTGCGTCGGTATGGAAAGAACACACCTTGTGACAGGTTGAACAGCAACGCCACTATGACTAGTATAACCAAAGTCCACTGCATTTTGTCGTAGAATTATTTATCTGATCGTTGTTGGCTCGTCTCAACTCTGAAGTGGACACTAGGACTGTGTGTGGAAGAATTGTTCTTCAATTTCCATGATCTTCGGTTTTATAGGCAATCGCTTCGCGTTGACAGCTTGATGAAGGTAGTTTCTGCGGTTAGAACTATCTGGACGGGATTTTATGACCAAGATAAATAATCGTGTGTTATTCCTCGGGAATTGCTGACTTCGTGTCTGTAGGTAGGATTGATAATGGCGCGAATTATGCAGATCACATCTTACTTGACTGAGATCAACGAGTGGTAACGCGCGTTACCACTGGTCTTATGGATATCAGTTTGTGTGTGTGGTGTGTATGAACCGGTACGTATACCTAACCTACGGATGACAGTAATAAAAAAGCAATAAATAGGTACGTAGAGCAGTTGAGGGATTCCGATTGTCTGGCTCTGGATGGACAACGACTTTACGTGACTCGGACATTCAGGTATACAAGCATGTACGAGTATAATGCGTAGTTGCCAACGAAGATGAGTCGATTTGTTTTCCCCGCGCGGTTGGTCCTCTGTATAAACAAGTTTATCAGCTATGATTGCTTGATAAGGAGCTTGTTGTTGCTATGATGTTGTTCAGCAATAATGCTAATGAAGTTATAATGATCTTTTAGAACTGCTGTAATAGGCATAGGACTTTTTGAAGTTGGAGGTCCGCGTATGCGTAATTTGGGTTCCTTCGTGCTGTTTTGTAAAGAATTGTTGTTTGTTTTTGAGTACCTACTGACATAAAATATAAGTATCGACAGTTTTTACAGAAAAAACATTATACCATAATTGGACTGTACATAATTTTTGTGGCTTAAGCCAATGTGCAGTTACATTTGAATTTGAAACCTTTCGAGGCCATTATTATATCGTTTAAATGCCCTATGTGGCTTCCCTAATCACATCACCTCCATGTGAGATGACCTATGGCGCTCGCTGTTGACGGTGGCGGCCTGGCCCACGTCGTTCTCAAAGGAATATGGACCGATGACGGCGCCAGCCCAAAATCTACACGAAACAGTTACTTTTTCGGGATGCATTGGACGCTGTTGGAACTGATATGAATTTGTATCGTCCCAATTTCGACATTATTTAGTTCAGCTCAGCTCAACGAATTTCAACCTTCAAGTTCTGATGAATACGGGCACATTCAAAAACTTATGTCGTCTTCCATTGGTTTGACTCGGGGATTCACTCATTCTGAAATCCAATGGAACAAGAAAACTGCTTCTGGTTGACTCCACATTTGTATTGGTGAAATGCTAAAAAATAGTCTACGGCTGCCGTCAGCTGACTTGTATAGAATATACAAATTACACTGGTGTTAGTGCTTCTTGAGTGGATTCTGTTTCTGACCTCAAATCCAGAAGCGAATTCCTCTTCTCAGAATCACCAGAAGAGTATTTTTTGTGCCAAAGGAACGGTTTCAGAAGTGATTTTTTCGATTCCGAACTCTCCCGGACGCTTCTTTTTGCCCAATGGAAAACGACATTACTAAACTAGGTATCCGAACGTCCTCATAGTCATGAATTTCTTGACAAGATTCGTCTGCTACCCCTCCATAAACGTCAACTTACACAGCTGCCCATGTGACCGATCTAGGCCAATCAAAACTGAGATACATCAAGTCAGTCAGCTGTCAGACTTACTAAACTAGATACTTGAACGTCCCCAATGTTCATCAATGGTGATTTGGCAAAACGACTGAATAAATGACAGTCATTTTGATAGATGTAGCTTCAACAATATGGCCGATATCAACAGTCAAATTTCGCAAGTCCTTTTTGGAAGACCTTGTATTAACTGTTATTTATTTCAATTTATATCAACTTCCTCATCCTCTTTTGGTTGATTTCTATTTCATTTACTGTTAAAGCCTGGTACGCTGTTCGAGTGAAATCCAAATTTTCATATAAATTTTTCACTGCGAAATGTCAAAATGAACTTTTAAAGTGAAAACTTCACCAGGCAGTACCTACGCTGTTGAAGTGAAAAATAATTGTTCAAAAAGTGATATGTAGGGGGCGTTGCTTAGTCTATTTCACTTGGCTTTTATTGTCCTACGCATTAAATTTAATGCGACGGACAATAAAAACCAAGTGAAATAGCAAGTAACGCCCTCTACACGTGGAAAGTTCATTTTGACATTTCGCAGTGAAAAATTTGTATGAAAAATTTCACTTCACTCGAACAGCGTACCTACTAGCCTTTATTAAAGAATGCAACGCGCGAGACAACAAGAAATGGTTGACGGCGATTCGCAGAAACCGCACTCGAAAGCACTGAATCCGAATATTTAGAGGAAGAGAAAAATTATGCGCGACTGCACAACGGAATCCCAGGGAAAAATATGCGTCGCAGTTTTGTTTACTTCTGTACGGATTTGCCATAAGGAATTCATAAGAGAATGTAATTATTGCGGTTCGCGCAGCGGTCAGCACTCAGTAGGTAGGTACTACGTGCTCGTGCATTTTCGCGGCTCGTCAAAACCAAAGGAAACCCTAGAAATATGATACAGTCGTGTTCAATGTATAGGTTAGTAAGGGGTCTCAGATTCGAATCCCGGAAAAACAGATGTAACACTGTTTGTGCAGGACAGGTGGACAGGGGACAATGAACCTATCACTCAAAGTATCTATAGTATGTGTGGCTACTGTGTGTCAATTCTTGCAATTATATTATATTTTTATAATATATATTTTTACATTTCTTACTGCACTATATGCACCATGTAGGTATAAGTTTACCTCATTGGGTGTAAGGTGCACAAAAAAGAAAAAAAAAAACATTTAATGGTAACTGACAAGGTTACAATTCCGGTATACGAATGAAGATGAACTTCAAGTTCAAGTCGTTAAGCTGTTATGGCGTACCCAGCCTTCGAAAGAAAACTATGTCATCTGTCATGAATCATGATTCATCTCATGCAGGTAGACAACTATAGGGAACACCAAAAACCAGTACATTCGTGCATTGGATATGAATTGGTAAAGTAAACTGGTTAATTCGAAGAAATTGACAAATGTGTCGCATTAGTGAGTAATGCCGAAAGTGATTGTAATGACTGTCAACAATTTATTTTGTTTTCTTTTCATTTTAAAAATTACAAAAACCCCTAAAGCGCTCCTGTCAAGAATGAAATGTTACTTTTGTGAATTAAATAATTGCATTGCAAAGAATTTTCTAACTGATGACTGTTGCATATTCATTTGTATTCAACTGTCAGTGATTCGTTTCGAGTTGTGGTCAAAATGAAGAGAATTCCACACAAAAGTTCCTTATTTGAATGTTGAAGAAAATGTTACCACAACCAAAAGATACGGCATGTTTGGGATTTTTTTTCTGTGTGCGGATATTTTTAGAGTCCAAATAATGAATGAATGTGATGCATATAAATGAGGTCGTCATTGGCTGCATAAATGGTAGAAGCAGCTGGTACCTATACACTATTGCTATAAATATAAATCCAGCGCGTTTAATGTATTTTACGTTCTTTACTATGCAACGGCAATCAAATCGTTGCCTAATTTCAATTTTTAGATTTTTAAATCTAGGTAGGTACGAGATCGGACTAAGCGTTTCTCTAAAGTCTAGAAACTATTGCAACTTCTCTGGTATTACGATGTAGTGTCTCTGCTGTCACTTTGTGTGGAGGAAGCGGCTCGGATGTCGTATCTATTGTGTTATAATAACTGATAGCTACCGCTGATTGCAGTTGCCAACTAGATCGATTCTATTCGATTCGAATGGCAAGAACTGTTATGATATTGATCTTAATATGGAAACAGACAACAAAAACAGGAAAGAAAGGTCTACAATAACACACTCGGCTTTACAGTTCAATTCTGCCATCCATTCCAACAGCCAGTAACGATGTGGGTAGGTATATGCATTAATGTCGTTTTCCATTGGGCAAAAAGAAGCGTCCGGGAGAGTCCGGAATCGAAAAAATCACTTCTGAAACCGTTCCTTTGGCACAAAAAATACTCTTCTGGTGATTCTGAGAAGAGAAATTTGCTTCTCGATTTGAAGTCAGAATCCACTCAAGGAGCACTCACACATGTGTAATTTATGTATTTTACACAAGCCAGCTGACAGCAGCCGTAGATTTTTTTTGGCATTTCACCAATACATTTCTGCATTCAATCAGAAGCAGTTTTCTTGTTCCATTGGATCTCAGAATGAGTGAATCCCCGAGTGAAACCAATGGAAAACGACATAAATGATGAATGGGGACGTTCAAGTATCTAGTTTATGACGTTTTCCATTGGTTTCACTCGGGGATTCACTCATTCTGAAAACCAATGGAACAAGAAAACTGCTTCTGGATGAATCCACAAATGTATTGGTGAAGTGCCAAAAAATAATCTACGGTTGCTGTCAGCTGGCTTGTATAAAATACACAAATTACAATTCTGTTAGTGCTTCTTGAGTGGATTCTGACTTCAAATCCAGAAGCGAATTTCTCTTCTCAGAATCACCAGAAGAGTATTTTTTGTGCCAATGGAACGGTTTCAGAAGTGATTTTTTCGATTCCGGACTCTCCCGGACGCTTCTTTTTGCCCAATGGAAAACGACATTAGTAAGTCTGACAGCTGACTGACTTGATGTATCTCAGTTTTGATTGGCCTCCATCGGTCACATGGGCAGCTGTGTCAGTTGACGTTTATGGAGGGGTAGCCGACGAATCTAGTCAAGAAATTCATGACTGAGTACAAAGTTGACAGTTCGCATATGTGGCTGACGTACGAAAAGTGACGTTCCCGACCATTCTAGTTTTTGCGTTCAGGTTACATCTCTTCCAGACCAATCTAGTCGACTTAAGATAACTAAGTTTTTGAATGTGCCCAATGTTTTGCAGTCTTGTTCAATTTTATAAATACAAACTAGATATAGAAAATTAGACAATTTTTTCAGGCCGCGTATTGATCTTTCAATAACACATTAATATTAGTAGAATATATCTGAATTTTAATATACAAAATTAAAATTAAAATTAAATATATCATCTATGTAAACTCCTGTATTTTCGCACAAGTTTCGTTTAACCTTCACAATGTTTTCAGTAGCCCTTGATGTTTTTCTAAGCAATCGCTGAGGCATATTTACAGCTGTAGAAGTCTGTTGTATTAGGTCTGTTCCCTTACTTTTTGGGCCAATTTCGGCAAAATGTCAGATATCAAGGAGTGGGGATATATTCTCTCAGAAAAATAGAATATAACCAAAACGTACAAGAACGAAAGTTTGGCATGACGTCACTGGGTTTAAAAAAATTATCAGTTTGCAGACGTTGAAAAACATTCGGATTCATCAGGATTCAGTTTAATATTTATTTATTTTTGCGGATTTATCAAATTTCAGCACTTAACAAAGCAAACCGAAATAAACTGCCAATTCAAATTGACTTTTGAGAGATTTGGCAGCTAAAGTAAGTTATGTAAGTTATAACAAACTAGCCCAAAGAAATTTGTTGGGCTATTATTTGCAGGTTTTTTATTATTATTATTATTATTATTCTTTATTCATCTACCGAGCTTAACTCTAACAGATTTTGATTAAATGTTAAAATAATTCATGATAAATTAATATTTATTAGTGACAATATTTAGGATGTTGTTAAATTCAATATAGATAATTTAAATTTGGATCTTTCATCACATAAATCTATTTCAGTGCAAAAAGAATTAGTTATGTTTATACATTTAGTTATAGGTTCATTAAGACTATAATTGTACAAATGTCTAGGTTTCAAAAATAATATGTCTCTTGTTCGAAGAATTCTTTCTGGTACATATAACTTAAAATTCTGAAGTATATCGGGACATATTATACGATAAGAAAAAATATCATGTACAAACAACATACAATGAACACTTCGCCTTTTTTCTAAGGTTTCTAGTCCTATTAAAGCACACCTTGTCAAATAAGGTGGCATTTTATCAAGGTTCCATTTCATTTGCCTTAAAACAAATCTTGTGAATGACTTTTGTACTCTTTCTAGACGTAACATGGAATTTGCATACATAGGACACCAGATTATAGAACAATATTCAAGGAAAGGTCGTACTAGGGACATATAAACAGACTTAAGAGCATATGGGTTCGAAAATTCAGCACATGTTCGCTTAAGAAATCCAAGCATAGAATTTGCTTTGGCAACAACATAATCAATGTGAAACGAAAAAGCAAGTTTTGTGTCAAAAATCACACCAAGGTCTTTAATTTCGGTTTTTCGAGAAAGACTGGTCCCTGAGATTTTATAGTCATTAATTATAGGCATTAATATATGGTGCACAGAAAAAGAATGACATTTATTTATGTTCAAGGTAAGTCGATGAAGGTCACACCATTGAACTATTTTGTTTAAATCATATTGTAGATTTTCACAATCATATACATTTTTAACTCGCATAAAAATCTTAAGGTCATCGGCATACATCAAGCAGTTAGCATGACTGAGCAATGAAGGAATCTCATTAATAAAAATGATTACAACTAACAAACTCATAGTCAGTGTGTTTCCAACCGCATCTCGTCCGTTTGTAACTGCTTGAGACTTTTTAAATCATACATCTTCCACTGATTTATTTATAAAAAGTTACTTACCTTCCTTGTTTACTTGCGGTCGATGCCTCTGGTGAAGCCTGGTTAGCCGAAGTAGATAAAACGGAGGTTGTCACCAAAAAGAAATATCACAAAATTTTCCGGATTAACTTTTATAAAATTTACCATTTTTTATGGCAACCAGGCCCTTAACCTTATTTTGAATTTCCCAGTCGTCATGTAAACCTGGTATTAACGTCACAAATCGACTAATTTCCGCAAACATCCCTGTTAATGTACAAGTTCTTCTTTTCAACAGAACTGTCAACGTTGAAATTCGTGTTCAGTTTTCTTTTAGAAACGAACGCATTTTATTTGGAGTATAATATATTTGGAGTACTAGATAAGATAAACCAGAGACAAACCATACTGAGGTATACATTGTAAACTTTTCAATAAAAAACACGTACGTTACGGTATGTTTAAATAATTTGTTTGAAATGAGTTCGCCGTGATAAAAAAGCGCAACCTGGATCGTTTACTTCGACAGTTCTCTCTAACAGCGAACCGCTCCGGAGTACAACTTAACAAACGGATTTACTGAAATCCTCAGAACTAAAGATTTGTTTGTTTACATATTTTTCAAATAGGTAGGTACCTAGTTCTTAAGAACTCTGTTGCACTCTAAAGTGCGTTAACTGCTACAAGTTAGGCCAATTAACATACCGAAGATAACTACTCGCATATACCCCCGTTGAAGATGGACACTTACGGCGACGTTTTGATGGAAGATTTAATTGATTGTAAGTGAACTTCGTTTGAATTTAAATCTACACATAAAACACAACACTGCTTGCCATTCAAGACACAGAAGAGTCCAACGATGTTCCCAACTCCATCTGGACCGAGCAAGCTCTGGATCTGTTTATATCTATTTTGAAAAATGTCAAAAAGGGAAACTTCGCTAACCAACGTGAAATGCTAGAAGTTATTACTCTTAAAATGACTGAACGACGGTACAAGTTCAGCGTTGATCAAATTGAAAAGAAGTACAATAGCCTTCAAAAGATGTACAAGGACAAGAAGGATAAAAATCAATCAGTGGAACAGTAAGTTTGGTATGTTTCAAAGTCGTCTTTTCATGAGTATTACTTTAGGGAATTAATCAACCTGTTTGGTGACAACAAGGAGTCTTGGGCTACCCAAGAACAGAAACGGGAACAACCTCCCCAAAAGAAAGCTAAAGTTGATACCCCCGATGAGAGACTTCCGAATTTTGATAGTAAGTATACGCATGTTTCTATTTTTGTTCTCCATACTAAACACCAAAGTAGAATCTATTCAAGCATCAGCTGAAGATAACGAAGATAAAAAGGCATTTTGGCCTCCTAAGGCGACGAAGAATTTTCTCGACCTACTGGAAGAATTTCGGCCACAGCTCGGGTCGCAGTTGCGCACAAAGAAACAGATGTGGGAAGAGATTACCAAAAGACTGAATTTACTCGGATTCGTCTATAACCCCTCACAAGTAGAGAACAAGTGGAAGGCTCTGTTGCGACACTACCGGAGTCGCTTGGAACTACTACGTAAAGGAAAAATTAAAGGGTATGAAACCTGCTTCTAAAAGATAAAATTATCTGACTTAAATTTTGTTTAGCTCTTTCTCAAGAATGCAGAGCAACTATAGTGCGTGGCCTGAGTTGTTTAATACTTCAACTGAAAAGGACATTAGTTTTGCCAATGACCAGAGTTTGCCTTACGATGACGATGGTTACGCAGACGAAGAGCCATACCAATTCGAAGAAGCCTCTGCCGGTGGTAGGAATATTTCTACATTGACTTGGAATAGGTACTCACAAGTATTTTATATTCTTTCTTTCAGATGAATTGGATCCGATGCTTTTGGAAGATACTAAGCCAAGTACTATTCTCAACGAGAAACCCTCGTCATCCAAAGAACCCGAAATTACGCTATCAAATGATGTACCCGAGTTGAAAAAAATAGTAACAGAAATTTCAAATTTTCGTGAGGACAACCAGAAACACCAACACCAGTTGATAACCTTGAAGAAAATGGAATTGCAAGCTTACAAAGAGCGAACAACACAGTTTACTCGAATTGCCGACGGAATTGGGGAGCTGATGTGCTACTTGAAGCGAAAAGAATCGGATGAAAGCTTTTAGTTAGTAGTATCGCGAGAATATGTCAGTTAGTTAAGTGTCCTGCAAGGATTTCATATTAAAATTAAACACGGATTATGTTGGTTAACGATTACAATGTCACCTTTCTTTATCATGAGTTGGTTAGCTGCATGCATAGAGGAATCTGAGACAGCGGCGCCTATACTGTGCCAATGTCCGGCGTTGGCTGGCAGTAAAATGAGGATCTAGGGACATCATTGGGTCGAGACCCAGTCGATGAAAGAGATCTCCCATAAAGAAATGCTAGCGTTAACGCTAGGAAGAACTCTAGAGAAATCCAGAGAGTCTCTGTGGGTAAGATTTATAGTGGTAGAGAGACGAAAAGGGAACCGACAATGGTGGTCTGATTCGAATATATCTCAAAATTTATATATACGTTAATATAAAGGCCATCCCAATTGCTAGAGAGAAGCGAGGAGGAGCTAGGCAGGGTTGTGTCTTAAAATTAATTCACTGTGCGGCATTCTGCACTACATTAATTGCTGCGTACCAGTTCCAGGTCGAATGTTCAATTAATGAAGTCTTCAATTGGACTTCACAGATTCTCCTTTCAGATGTCGTGTGCCCAGTCTAACATTAAAGGCTGTTGCGGTTGCTATTGCTATTCGCACGTCGTTCGGGACACGGCTACACGAAACGTCAAAGTTAAATCGCGTCAAATAGGGGTATGTGGCTTGCAAAAAGGATTATAGACTCCCAGTATTACATTTTCGGGCATGATATAATCCTGTACGTTTTAAGGCTCTCCTTTTTTCTTTACACAACTGTTTCGAATGAAAATACCATTAGGTTACATAAAATACACAGCCGTGTCCCGATTCAGGAAGTCAGTACAAAAATCATTGCGAATAGCCACTTCGATCATTAAAACGTCACTTGCTCTTCTTTTTGCTGATATTCGTGCGATTGGGATATGTCATGTGTAGCCTTCGACTTTTTTCTATACGTTTTCCATTCACCGGTCCAAACATTTGTAAACAAATAATTAACAAAAAAAAAATTCACCCGATGTCTTTCTCTGCAATTGAAAATTGTCTCGAAAACGTAAACAAACTCCACTAGAAGTGTCAAACGCACTTGAGTATTGCGTTGGTAAATCCCATGCAAGTGCTCTGAAATCAGAAAAAGATAGCTTTGTTCGTACCAATCGAACACAAGTGACCTAGAGCAAAACAAAAGTGCTCCGAGAAGCACTAAAGAACTTGCTAAGCATGTGACTTACAACTTTGCAAACTATATTCAACCTTTCCGTTAACCTACGGGATATGCGGACGATTTCAACCACTTTCATCAGTCACCCCGTGGATGTCGTAATAAAGAACATAACCAGTTAAAATTAGAAAACAAGAACAAGTGAATGCTGTCACAATAATTTGCTCATTTTATATCCACCAATCCATAGGGAAAGGTCCCTTTTTCCTTCCACTAGCTCAACTAATGCTTTGGAACAAAAAATGTAATTTAAAATGTCCCAAACTTACTTAAATAATCACAGATAATATATTACATAAATAATTCTAAATAGGCCCTTACAATAATAAAATAATTCACTTCCACAACTTAATCACACCGTCGCGAGCTGATGAGACTATGAACGTCTGCTGCTTGTCGGTTTTACACATCAAGAGATCGGTAATAGCATCGTGATGGCTATGTGATGGCATTTCTGGGCCAGATCGGGGAGTCTCTTCTGTAGAGGCACGAAGCGAGCCCATGTCTGCCGTTGCCAACGAGACTATGTTCTCTTCGATGACCTGGCTTCCGTCAATCAGGCGGGAACTGTTCAAAAGAAAACTTGAAAGTTATAAGGCACTTACAAAACTGTATTAAAGGATTTACTTATATGTGAAGGAAACATCGGACAAGTTGTCCTTAGCTGAGGGGACAATTAGCGATGAGTTCTTGGGCGACATCAAGTCCCAATATCGAATGCGCTGATCTGAGCTTCCCGTCAATACGAAGGGTGAGTTGTCCACTACGCCAGCAAGGATGCCGCAACTACTGGTCGATGGGTCGTTCTAAAATATACACAATTAGTTGGGTAGGGAGAGGGAAAACTATTTCGTATTACCAAACTGGTGTTTGAGAGCACCGGTGCAGGGCTGGCCCATAAAACAGTCTGCCGGTGGCCAGTTTCAATATTCCATATAGAAACCTCATTATTCGACCGCGTGGCAGAGATTAAACACGACGGCTCCGTTGGGTGGCATGCAACATTCCTTATCCAGGAATCAGAAGGGTGCTTGATCTCCGCGATAGGTAGTTGGAATCTGAGGTCCCAACATATGTGTTTTCCTCCACTGGTGCACGCTGCTAGCCATGATCCGGTGGGATCTGCACAAATCGCTGTGATCACTCCATGCCGAAGTTCGTTTTGCAAACGCCAAGCGCTGTCCTGCATTCGAGTATCCCAGGCGACAATGGCTCCGTATAGGGTGGCATAGATGATCATACTCTGCGAGGATTGATCGTATGTTTGCATATCAACCACTGGACCGTCGTTATGATCACTGTTAGCGACAAAAATAACTCATTACATGACTACGCACTTCGAAATATTGACTTACTTCTCGTCCAGGTGGATTGCCTGCTGGAGCGTCATCTTTGACGAGTTCCTGTCGATTCTCATTATAAGCAAACTGCCATCTTTTCCACCCACTGCCAGCGACTGACCGCCGTCGCAAGCCGCCAACGAGTAAATCGGAGTATTGGCGCAGTACACTTGCCGGGATTTATTGATTCCCTGATGGCCATAGAGCTTGTTGCAATCCCAGAGTCGAACAGTGCCATCGATACTGCCACTTGCGAACAGCGAACCATATGGTTTCAATGAAGTCATCTTGATCACAGATCCACGATGCTCGTACAAGTGAGCAATGATAGTACCATTCATACGCCAACCGGGTGGATAGGGTGACGGATTGCGCTCATGATAGTAACTCTGTGTGACATTGTAGCGGCATTTGATTTTACTGCGTAACTTCTCAACGTCCAAACGACACTCGGAGGGACGTTCTAAATAGAAGTGATTAACACGATGACGGAGTGGCAATAATGACTTACCAGTCCAAAAGTTGCGATCAGGAATCGTGTACTCACCAAGCAAAGCGGCGGCGGTTTGTGGTATCAGTCCCGCAGACGATGGACTTCCAGAAAGCACTGATGAGACAGTCACATCCCCCGAGGGCGATGTTATCGCTGTGGCATGTCCGTCATTGAAGATGTGCTGCCACTCCAAGTTCATGTTCGAATCACCATCCTGACGGTTTTTCTTCCTCAGGTCCATCTTTGTTGACTTATCTGCCAGCGGGTAGTCATGACAGAGCACTTTCTTTCGGTTGATGATGATTCGGCCATTCTGTGAGGGTTCCTCTGGCTCCAAATGCTTGTACTTTACCTTGAGTATGTAGGCCTTCATTTCCAGCAGCTGCATCTCAATTTGCTCGTTCAGACCCTCAGAGTTTAGACGACGGAAAAGCTGCAAGGAAAACTGTGTCATTAAAACGGACTTTTGCCACATCGGCCAACCAACGTTTTTAAGAGATGTCCCCACTTCGTCATAGTGTGGCAGCATTCCTTCGGAAGTACCTTGCCGCACCTTGACACGATCCTCCAAGGTGGCGACGAACTTTTGAATGTCCGAGTACCTGCAATGAACAGAAGTTAATCTCACTGCTGAGAGAGTTAAAGCAGTTCTTACTTCAAAACGCTATCGTATATGATCCTTGGAACTGGTGGCAATAGACTGTCCAGCAGCAGTTCGGGCATCTCTACCTGGATCAGTGGTCGACGAAGGAATTTCTCGATGGCTGGCATAATTTTGCACTGCACGTCAATGTCGTGAAGGATTTTCGCGGTAGTTGAAATCATGCCGGCAATTTCGTGTCGTATCCACAGATTTGGATGACACAAATAGCACGCGGATTCTGCAATCATTTCGGTGACAGCCGGCTTTCGAATGTGTCCCAACTCGATGAGGATTGTGACAGCTCTGATTGCCTTGGCTATGACGAACTCCTCGCGATCGCTGAAACCCTGAAAACAAACATGGCCTTGTTTAAGGAGAAGCTTTTAACAGTTTGGGCGGCTTGACAAACCTGTTGGAGTAGAGGAACCAGTATATCCGAGGCCTGCCATCCGACATAGCCCGCAACCCCAGAAATGTTGTCGTAAAACGCGCCACGTAGATTCTTGTCATCGTCGTTGAGGAATGTCATGATGTGTGAGAGTACAACGTCATTGGCTGGAATAATGAAAATAATAAATAATCTCTAGGAAATCCAATGAGGCATAGCTGAAAGTCCTTCTCCTGTTCTGCTCAGGGAAATCACAAATTTGACTAAAGAGCTACCGTATCGCACCAAAAGAAGCTATAAAACCAGAAGGTTATATGTACCTTTTTCCTTGCCGAAAAACGCGCAGAGATCACAAATGCCGGACTCCATTAGTGTTTGCTTCACAATGGGCTTCGAATCTGTGAGTAGACTTAGGACGGTCTGTTGAATAATCTCATGCAGCGCATTCAGCTCAGCCTGATACCGTCGGAAGGGCATTTCGCTTGGGGTATTCCGTTGAGTTTCTTCCAAGAAGTAGATAGCGATTTTGGCCAGCTTAGCTGAAATAGAATAGAGCAGTCGATCATTATAACAACCTTGTAAAAGCCTCGTAAATATTCCTCTAGCCTTACAAATATTCCTAGCGAAGGCAACGCGAACAATCACAGCCGCCTGTTCGCTGGACAATGCAGCAATCGATGGCAAAATGTACTCGGGAAAGACATTCGCATCACTACGTGGGATTTCCTTTACCAAACCAAGACAGGTGGTGAGAGTCTCTACAGCCTGCACCTGTACCTTTGCTGATGAGTTTTGCGCTAAATGCAACTGAAGAAAGAATCAAAATATGAAGCAAACGGTGAGGAAAAACTCGAAATATAAATAACTTACAATGTACGGAAGGATTCTATCGAGAATCGTCTCTGATGTGGTGTACTGCGAAAGTTTCTGTAGAATTTCCAAGCAACATATTTTGCTGTTCGAATGTTGGAGTCCTCTAATGCATGACGTGACCACAGTAATGATTAAGATCAGTCCATCCTGTTCTTGGGATGAATTGGTAAATTCCTTGTCGGCTTCGGCTTGCTCGAAAGTTTCTTTATTATCGTCTGTATTCAAAGGGCGATTGGTCAGTACTTTAATACAGTGGGTTATGTCTGAGTGCAGACGCAATATCTTATCGTCGGGCGTCATTATGGGAGCGGACGAGAACATTTGTAAGTACGACTGTAGGAAGGAGTAAAAATACTCGGGAAACAGTCGCCCGCGTTCTTGATCTAAGTAGTCCTCCGCACTGCGGCGATTTATCGAGTTCAGATTTATCATTGAGGCGAGCAAATTGCGAAGATTATCATTCTCGATGCCAAGTAAGTGTTTTTTAACTAACTTACTGTCTCCGCCTCGGTAAATTAAGAGTTGGGATAGTTCAAAGGGAGCAGTGCCTTCCGTCCATAGTTCCAGAAGTGCGCACCTATGGAGAAAGTTGACCTCAAGACAAACTGATCATCTGGAGCAATAAACAAAACACTTACCCAGCTGAAAAGATATCCATCGCTGGCAGTAATGTATTGCCCGAGTAATACGATCCCAATCGTACCAAAGAATCAGTGGGAAGCATAGATTCAGTAACACGACCCTCGGGATCTTCCGGTGCCATTGTTTTTACAAATCTCTCCGGAGCTATATAACAAGTTCTGCGACGGCTCGTGTCAAAGAAGTAAGTGTAATCGGCTGGATTATCCTCCGGCAAGTAGGTAGGTTTAAAAGACGCAAAATCCGACAGCAAAATCCAGTTCCACGAAGTTATCAAAATGTTTTCAAGCTAAAGTCAACCATTAGATACTTTATGAAAATAGCTGTAATTGCACTATACGTACCTTAATGTCTCCATGGCAAATCTTCTGCTTATGACATTGATTTAAAGCGCACAATATCTGGAACGTAATCCATTTCTTTTCCAATGTAGTAAGAAATGGTCTTGTGGAGACGCGATCATACAGACTATGCTTTACAAATTCTCGCATTATGTAGGCTGCTTTGTCTGTTATCTAAGGGGGCGTTCGATATATTTAAGATTTTTTATTGCATTGCATTTGAATATCTTACCTCAACTCTTTGAAATGGTAGGCAGTTTACCGAATTAGCAAGAGTTTTCTTGATGTGCTCCACTCTTTCTTTGTGGTCCTCCAGTGGCAATGTGGGATCATGTTTAACGAAAACTTTTACAACAATCAAACCCTCTTCAGACTTAGCTTTGGCCACTTTGAAGAAACGCGTACTTCCCATACTATGCAAATTTTAATTTTAATGAACAATTTGTGAAATATAATTGATTATTTATTAATTTCGTATAAACTTACTTCGAATCGAACACCACCTCTGTACCAAAAGTTCCCGAGAAATAGTGCTCCACGGGGAAGATTTGCGATGGTGCTATACCAACTAGTTGATTACCCATTATTGGTAGAAATGTTTATTACAAACGAAGGCAATAATTTTAAAGTAGTAATTTGTTTATAATTTAAAGTTTATTTTCATCAATCAGCTGCAACAGCAGAAATTTTGTTATCAACAAAAACTGATGACAACTGAAAATCAAAGCAGTGCAGGCAAAATATACTGATATGTTGGTCTCGCTCTTTGTTTACAATTCTAATTACTTTACAGGGTTGTGCTTGGCTTGGTACAGGGTGTACAGTGTACTCGCTATAGAAGATTACCATAATCAAGTTTTTGTTAGGTAGGTAGGTATACTTATTTTTACAAACCGAGAAACGAATTGCTGTTACGTTTCGTAAACAAATCGAAAGAAAGTTGAAAAGGGATTATTTTTAATTGAGTTTGTTTGTTGTGTTTATACAGCCTCTATAAGTCTCCGCACAATATTTGTTTATAAAAATGTTCTCGCCCGAATTAAGGCTGGTACGCAGTTCACGTGAAATCCAATTTTTCAATTTTTAACAATTTTCACTGCGAATTGTCAAAATGAACTTTCCACGTGAAGATTTCACTAGGCAGTACGCTGTTGAAGTGAAAAATAGTTGTTCAAATAGTGATTTGTAGGGGGCGTTACTTAAGTTATTTCACTTGGCTTTTATTGTCCTTCGCATTAATCCCCGAGTAAAACCAATGAAAACCCAATGATTCTAAAATGTGAAAACGTTCATGTTTTCGTGTGCATGAATGGTTTATTTATGAAAGCCGAATGAAATTTTCGTGGCCACCAAAGAAAACAAACGACAGCTAGGTAAAATAGCCTATTGTTGGCACCCCTCCATTGATTGGCACATGAACTTTAAAACAGGGTTTCACATAGTTTTAAAAGATATTTTTCCCAAATTCGCATATAATATTATTCCTTGAATATATTTTGTTAATCTGGCAGCTCCATTGTATTTCTTTATGTAAGTTGTACTAACATAAATACATTTAACCAACAGTCATAAATCTTTCCCGCCTTTTTGCTATAACGATTTCACAAGGGTTACAGTGAAGAAGAAGTGTCTGTTTTTCTTTTTGAAGTGACAATTTTTGATGTTTTTATAAGTTTTCCTGTAATTCAAAGACTATATTTAAGGTATGTTGCTTAGAACTTATTGAAATATATTATTTATAACGTTTTTAATGGTGCCAATAATTGAAAATTTAATCAACAAATTTCCAAATATTGGCACTGTGTCCATCATTGGTTGCAGTGCCGATTACCCGGTTATGGACACTGTGCCAATCATTGGGTTGTGCCAATTACTGGCACAAAGTACACTGCCCATCATTGGAAAATTGAGAATTGAGACAATGTTTGCCTGTTTTTTTATTTTTTTATTATTTTATACCACAATAGGTCTGTTCCTTTACTTTTAAATCTTACAAATTTTTACTAATTCTTACGAATTTTACTCAAATGCCGTTCCCTTACTCGAAAAATTCGTAAAAGAGAGCGTCATCGAGAGAGAAAGATATTACCCCTCCACTGAGAATCTTACGAATTTTTACTCAACAAATTTCTTGGTGGACGAAGTGGAAAAGCTGTCAGTCACAGCTGATTTGAAATTTTTTGTCCTATTTGACATTTGATTGCATTTGTTTTGATTTTTTTGTGCATTAAAATGGTATCAACAGGCGGCAAAATAAATATTGAATGTTCACCTCGAACATTCCATCGTATTGAAAATGAAAAGTAGACATTAGAGAATATGAAATAAAAATTTATTGTATTAAGTACTAGCTGTACTCCCACGGCGCTGCCCGTGCCTTTCGTATTAAGTCCCGCCATAATTCGCAGAGTCGTTTTTTAAGGGAGGTGCAACGGCGCCCTTTTTGATTACTGCCCCATTGTGTTGAACACCATTTACAAAAATGCAAGGCTTCATAAATGTCCAGATACCTATAGTAATTTAATTATTTTGTTACCTATATGGCAAGTGCCATATCCCGATTTCTATCCCGATTATTTTTTTGCAAATGGCTTTGTTAACGAAAGAACCAAATTACATCTTAAGGTTTTTTCCACTGCGCCACCTCTTGCGAACGTCTGACAAACATCCGAGAGTAAAACTGTCATGAAAGAGCCGTTTGGACTCTGCGTAAAGCTCTAGATCCCTTCCATTCGTCCCAAAAATTGGAAACCCACACAAAACGAATGGTTGTGAGAAGCTAGGCCTTGGGTCCCACAGACCTGTCGCGCCAAAATATTTACTTATTTATGTTTAATCCAAGGTTTTCTATTTGTATTGTTTTTGATTGCACTTTGTTTCCATTAGGGCCCAAAACTATACTATCTTTCAAGTTGGAATCAACCATGCGCATTCACAAAGTTTCATTGAAATCGGTTGAGCGGCTCTGAAGATCGACCACAGCGCCACCTGTTGATTCTCTCGCACTTAGCAGTAAAGTGTGTTGCGGTAATATTTCCCGCAACAAGTTCCACTCTTTGTTCCTTTTCGCTCCAGCCCTGTCCCTCTTCTAATTGGGCGAAACGCCTGAGGTCCTGGGACGTGGATGGGCATCCGGGGTCCCATCAGCCTTCGGACCACATCCCCGGAACCATAAGGATGAACCCAAACAGGTTAACCGGCAGACAAAGATGGCAAAGACCATATAACCAACAGACGGACGGTCTGTTTAGGCACGAGACCCGGTTGCGTAGCCCTTCGGACGGAAGGGAGACTCGCTTCCGCCGAGTAACGACGATACCAGACGGTTAAAGAGCCTGGCGGGCCGCCAGGCACATCGAATACAGACGGACGGTCTGTAGAGAAGGACGAGTGTGACGGGAGAGGACGATCCCCCTCAAGAAACATACCAAGAGACGCCCAAAACACCATGTCTCTTTATCGTCACCCAAAAACATAAGTGACGAAATCAACATGTTCGATGGGTGGAGGGACGACGATCCCTTTTTGCGAATCACCCCGCCGCTGGAGCAACGGAGGAGCAGCAGAGGAGTGTAGGCGGACGGCCAAGAAATCAGACACTCTTCAACACAACAACCGAAGTTGATAGAACTACCACACTATCGGTAGGGAGTCACGTTCGATGGGCATAGGGACGACGATCCCTAAGCGAATGCCCCGACGATGGAGCAACGGAGGAGCATCAGAGAGCGTAGGCGGACGGCCAAGTTAAATGACGCACTCACAAAAACAACCCGCACAGAAAGTGCGTGAGAAAAGTAGCGAAAATTACGCGAAACAAAAGGCACAAAATGCAGCATCGACGAAACACAAGAAAATTCACCAGCACTATCACTACCGTGGAAGAAACCTAAGATGTTGCACAGATGACGATGGCCGAGAGCCCACCCTAACTAGATATCTATTGTGAGGGGTGGCACACTATACACAAGTCCCATCCCCCAAATCTGCGCGAGAGTCCACCGAAACAGACTAACAATGCGCGAAAACAAAATAGACAATTTGAACATACCTGAGGATTCCTTGTCGGCTCTGTCCAAGTTCGGGTGGGGTTAAAAACGTTAAAAACATCCTTCCTTCCTTCGTCATCGGTTGATTCTTTTATTTTTTATTTATTTTTAATAATTATAGCTAAATTCGTGGGGAAAATGCCGAGTATATTTCCTCCACGAATTACTTTGTTTATTTACGTTAAAGGCCAAAGATAATTTGGCAAAAAGAGAGATAACTCTAAAACAAGAGATAAGTCTGAAGTCGGCTGGCTAATCTCAAATATACTGGAAAGACCCTACCAAGGCGAATTCCAGTTTATCATGAGAGAAATGAATGGAAAGATTGAGAGGGCTAGCGGGTTACGGCAGCGCAGTGGTGTTGCATATAATGACCGTTTAACTCGCTAGATGTATGAATGTGGTGGTTAAGGGCCGTGGGAGGCATTGCTGAATGCCAACATAAGATCCCACCGTTGGGGTCTAACACCAGCGAACGAATGAGAGAGGGTGAGAGCGAAAGCCAAGCGACTTCAGACAAAGGAAAGAAAAATTCTGGAAGTCACTTCTTGGCGAGCCAGCAAATAAGTAAGGTGTTTTTGAGAAGTTTTGTTGATTTGCGAATAGCATTTTTTTTGCGAAAAATAACGAAAAGTAGTTCGTGGAGTGACAATAACGTAGAGTAGTTTAAGAAAATTAGAGAAAGTGATTTGAAAAAAAAAAGGAACAAGGAAGGAAGGAAAAAGGGATCATAGAATTCAAGAAGAGGTGTCAGAGAGGGGCACAAAGAAACATAAAGAAGACAAGACGGCAGAGAATCCAGCAGGACAGAAAAAGATAAGTACAGTGATTTTGTAGATAAAGATCGTTTGATTAGGGAAATAATTAGATAAGAATAATTTTCGGTAGACTTTCGTTTCGGTAAAAATCCCGAAAAAGCGGGACACGCGACCCGTTGAAATAATTTATAATAACCGTTCGGACGACGTGATAGTGGGCCACCTCTAACGGTCGGAACACAATTTTCTTTGTTTTTTTTCTTCCCAAAAATCTATTTCCAGTTAATAAAGACCGTGCTCCAACGGAGCTTTATAACGTAGAGGAAATCCGTTTGTTTCTTTTTGCTTTCTTAAGACTTTCAGAGTTCCATCGCGGGTTTTTTTTGGGTTTTTTTCTTCATCAAGGTATTGGTTTCAGAATTCCAAACAAAAATTCTGTGGCGCCCGTATTCGTTTGAGCAACCACGTTCAAAAACAATTATCCCTAGCGGTGTGTAAATGAACCCACCCCCTTGCTGACTAGCCACTGGAAGCATATAAATTGCTACCTGTTGCGCGCTTTCCATAAAATATATAGTCTTTGGCGAGTGACATTCCCACTGCGACTTTAACCCTCGGGCAGTGGCGACTGCGCTTTTTTTTCTTCTTTGTTTTCGCCAAAAATCGCTATAATTTAGTAGTTTGATAGCGAATATCATTAACTTAATTAATTGTGCAACAAGTGTTTCTATCACAAAAGATCAACAAACTGTGATTTTGAAAATATTTTTTTTCTATATTTGAAGTGTCACTACTCGATTTCTATCCAGTTTATTTTTTTTTTTCAAAGTGGGTTTCCCCATTAAAATGTAATGTGTGCCTACAACGCCACCTGTTGATAATTTTCCAACTTTTCTTTTCTTCTAAACCATCGCTGATGTAAGACAAACAAAACAAAACAAAGATCATTCAAATCGGTTGAGCCGTTCTCGAGTTTTAAGCATCCGAAAAAACCAAGATCCATTTTTATATATATAGATCTGTCATATCTGTCATTATTCATAGTTTACTACAAAAGCGTTCCCTAACTTTTTCGTTAGTGACTCTCTCTGTGAGAGAATTTATCCCCACCATTGCCATTTTGACAGTCTTTTCCATTCTTACTACAAAAGTAAAGGAACAGACCTAATATATTGGTGCCAATAATTGGAATGAGGAATGCCAATGAATGGAACAAAGTGCCGATAATTGGTGAAAATTGACTTTGTTTTGTTTTACTGTGTTTTTGTTTATGTTTTTTAAGAAATTTTATGTTTTGTTTATGTTCTTTATTAAAAAAATACCTTAATAAAGGTAAATGAATTACTTTAAAGTTATTTGAATGTTTTATTTTATATTTACACACATATAAAGACTCAAGTTTTCTTAAGGTGCCAATGATTGGGTGTTTTACCCTATTTCTTCGATGTTAACATTTTTTTTGGATCAATCTTAGCAGTTAAGCCAAATTAAAAGAGGACATATATAAGGATCTAACGAATTGACAGGATGTGCATGCATTTGGAATTTGGGTATCATCAGGCGGAGGAAAGCTATGCTGACTCGGACGCATGCACTATAGTTCTAGTACCTATTTGCAAGAGAAAAATCTTCTTCCACTTAATACCTCAAAGGCAATTACAACTATCGTACAACAGATAAGAGACAGCGGCGCTAGAACAAAGAGCCTTCAACACGAAGCAAAGCTTAGCTAGTGATACAAACTAATACATACATACTGTCGAAGCTGCGTGGATGATATTGCGAGCGGAACATTATTGATTTTTTTTAACCTTTTAGCTATTAGGTAAAACTAGTGTTTTTACGACTTCTCGGAGATCTCAGGGCCCAGGTAACAAATTAACTTACGTAACTCCACAAGTTTAATTCGAGGACCACTTCCATTTTTTTCCATATATCTACAGATCTCGTGGATTATGTTTCCAAAATGGCTCGATCTGAACCAAACTCAGAACTGAACCATATCTACACCTCAGGATGTAAATTCAGGAACTCTCACAAAAACAAAGTCCCCAAACTGTGTAAATTACACCAAAAGTATGCAATTTAAATTACACAGTTTTTTAAGCATTTAAGAATGACACGAAGAAAACGAAAGTTACTTACTTACTTAGGTGGCGCTACAGTTGGGGATAAACCAGGGCCTCAACCAACAAGCCTCTGCAGTTAGTCCCAGTTAGTCCGGTCCTTAGCTAACTGCCTCCAGTTGCGCACTATAAGTTGGTTGAGGTCTTTTTCTACTTGTGTGCGCCACCTTAGGCTCGGCCTTCCTCTACGGCGATGACCCTCTAGTTTGGACAGGGCCGTCTTTAACCTACTGGAGGCCCTGGGCATATTAGGATAATGGGGCCCCTATGATTTTGACAGAACACTATTTTGTTAGAATAGACATAGAAAGTAGATAAACAAGGTTAAATATTTATTTTTATTAACAATCACATGAAACGAATAGATAAATGTAATATAGTCCACAAAAGTGACTCTTTTAGCAATTACAGGTTTACATACAAATACAGGGGAATTCCAGACCGCAGAGTCGGTTTATTTAAGTCGTTCGGTCACGTTCAGTTTTACGTCGTTCGTACGTACGGATCGTACTATGGTTACGTTTCATTTTACGCTAGTGAAGACAAATGGCATAGTTATCATTAAGGAAAATGCAGCGTTTACACAGATATGATTTTGTATTTGATGTGAGGGGGCCCTGGGCAGTTGCCCAAAGTGCCCACTGGGAAAGAGGGGCCTGAGTTTGGAATCAAAAACTCTGCGTACCGGAGCATTGATGTGCACACGCTCTACATGTCCTAGCCATCTCAAACGTCCATTGGTTTATTTTTTTTTTGACTAGGTCGATGTCGTTGTACAGCCCGTATAATTTGTTGTTAAATCCTCCAGAGCCCTTCACCGCAAACGTGGCTGAATATTTTACCAAGAATTTTTCTCTCAGAACGACCAAGGATATCTTCATCCGCTTTTGAAAGAGTCCATTCTTCTGATCCGTATAGCAGGAGTGGTATTATTAAGGCCTTATAAAGATTGTCCTTAGTTGTTTGAGAGAGGGGTTTACGACATAGTTGTTTTCTCAGCCGAAAGAAACAGCGATCCCTTGATTTCCGATGAGATGTCATTTTCAGATTTTTTACCAGAGCCGAATTAGACAAAGTCCCTTGCTACCTCAAAGTTATACCTGTTAATTGTGACGATGTTGGGTGTCCCTTCTTGTTGAGAGCATATATTTTGTCTTGCCCTCATATACCACTAAACCCATTTTTGCCGCTCGTTGTGTTCTGCCAATGATATCGATGTCGCCAACCTCAGCGTATGCAAGTAGTTGTACCTACAGACCTTTGAAAGATCGTACCTCGTGTGGGTTTCGCACAATTCTTTCAAGTATGATGTTAAAGAAGTCACATGACAGCGCGTGACCTTGTCTAAAACCTTTTATGACATCAAAGGTTTCGGTTAGGTTATTAACGACCTTGACGCAGCAGCGAGCTTTCTCCACCGTCATCCTCCTACACAAACGGACATGTTTGGCAGGAACGCCAAAACTATAGACATGGCTCTGTATAGCTCGTCTCTGTAGATGCTGTCATACGCGGCCTTGACAACGGTGAAAAGGTGGTGGGTATCGATTTGGACTGCTTGGGTTTTTTCAGGATCTGCCTAAGAGAGAATATTTGATCGGTTGTGGAACCGCACTCATAGGTAGCCAATCGTGTGGTTGCCAAAAGGTTTCAGGTGTTCACACAATATAGAGCGGAAATTGGCTCTAAGGCGGCTGCGGAAGAAGCGAAACAGCTCACCAGACAGCGGTGGTATGAACGGTGGGATTCGGAAAGTAGAGGACGCTGGACGGCGAGACTGATCGAAAATGTGACAAGGTGTAACGAGCGTAAACACGGCGAAGTAAATTGCTACGTTACCCAGCTCCTTACTGGACATGGTTATTTCAACGCTTATCTCCATAAAATGGGCAAAACATCAAGTTCATGCATGTCAGAACGCCGACTCAGAACTCGACGACGCGAACCATACGCTCTTCGCTTGTACTAGATTGATAGCTGAAAAAAATGCCCTTGAATCACTGGTCGGAGCCATCACACCGAAGCGTGTATGCTCTTTCGTTGAAAAGCTACTGAAAAGGAAAAAAATGTAAGAGGACATACCCTCTCAAGTTTAAATAAGTTGGTAAAAGTCATACCGGTGTTACCCTGAAAAACAGGTAGAGCTTTATTGAGCAGGGAAATTCCTCCTGCTTAAAGGTATATTAATGTTAGTGTAGGACTGCACAATGCAGCTTGTCAAGTGAGTCAAGCGTATTGAGTTAAGATCGCAGTTCGTATTTGACTATCAAGGGCGCTTGGCAAGTTCTTACTCACTTACTTAAGGTGGCGCTACAGTCCGGGGTGGACCTGGGCCTCAACCAATACGCCTCTCCAGTTAGCGCGATCTTTGGCTAACTGCCTCCAGTTGCGCACTCCAAGTTGGTTGAGGTCTCCTTCCACTTGTGCGCGTCACCTAAGGCGAGGTCTTCCTCTACTGCGTTGTCCCTCCGGGTTGGAATCAAAGACTCTTCGGGCCGGAGCGTTGGTGTCCATTCGCTCTACATGTCCTAGCCATCTTAGACGGCTGATGCGTACTTGGCGAGTTCGCGCAGTGCAAAGTATCATTGTGTTTTCACCGGCAAGAAAGAATCAACCCGCAAATTGAATAAACACCGTGAAAAAGCCGGTCCCCCGAGGGAAAAGAAAACGACACCACTCCGAAGCAATGCGCAAGCGGTTCCGGAGTGGATGGTGTCAAGTGGAAAAGGGGCTAAGAGGATTTTAGTGAGTAGTGGGACGGAAGTCTCACACTACTTAAAACAGATCGGGACTGTTTCTGTGCGCAGTAGCGTTTTTCATCACCCCCTTGACAAAAAAAAATAAAAAATCCCGTAAAGAAGACTATGGCCAAGTACTTGTGTCACTACTGTCGATGCTACATTCTACTCATTCAGTCTCTTCTCTCAGTCAACTATTTAGTGTTTAGTATCCCATTTATTTTACGTGATCGGTTTGCTTGATGTTAAATTAACACATTTACAACCTGCTCTGGTATCAAGGCTTGTAATTCGTTACAAGCGCAGGCGGTAAGCTCTATTTCTGTTCCACAGTTAGTATAATTTACTATTAAATAATAAAAAAAATCACTGGCGATGGCATAATGATGTTGTTTTGCACATTTTATTCGCTTCTGTAAAATCATTATAATAATAATAAATATTAACAAAATACCAAATTTAAAAATTGTCTAGATCTATTGTACAAGTTAAAAATAAAACGTGAAGAGTCATTGATTTTCTCACAGCATTTTAATGCAAAGAAAAACAAGTTACACTTGTCTAGATGAATGTCTTTCAATTTATCACCGGCCCAATATTGAATGCATCTCAAAAACTTTACTACGAACGATGGACTTTCGAATGGAACCAAATAAAAGTTAAATCTCTACTCTTGCAATACCGAGCGCGTTGAGAAATTTCCAAGCTCATTCAAAACTCTAGACAAAAAGATAACGAGTTCCTCTTCCACATGTTGATGTTCAAAATGGCCTACCTGTAAATTTGTTTACTTGCTATAGCTCAAAACATTTAGAAGAAACCAAGATATAAACATTTTTTAATTTTATTTAAATTTTTTTCCTTCATTTTGTAAAAACATGAAAAACAAAAATCCCATAAAAGGCTTCATATATAGCATATACTATATCATATATACATAAATTCAATTGGAAACTACATATCATTGTTGGTGTTAAATAAAGGTCTACACATCATCGCATCGGTCAGATTGAGTTCCATTTATAATTATGCTGTTGTTGGTTATATGAGTACGTGTGGTGTAATTGTGTAAAGTAGCAACAAAAAACAAAATGTTTTATAACGTTTTTTTTTTCTTTTCTTTTCATTAAATTTTTTATTCTTTTTTTAAAAAATAAGATTATCTTGAAGTGTATTTGTTTCTTTTCTATGTTGACAGTAGAAGTAGCAATAGCCGAAGTAATAATAAATTAAATAAATAATGGATAAATAACATCGATGGAGAATGGTGTTGTTGTTATTTAGGTTGTTGATGCCAAGGTGGACATAATTACTCCTCCTCGATTTTTCGTTCACACATTTTTGCTAGGAATGCTGTTGTGAGGAGATTAAATTCGTTAAAAATATCTTTTAAATGCAAAATAATATTTAAATGCTTATAAGATTTATTAAAAAAGAACAAGAAATAAAATTATTTTAGATAGATATAGATGAGAGAGAAAAAGAGAAGAAAATTTTGTTGTTAATAGTGGCAAACACAATATATGACAGTTGGGAGCTACTTATCCTTTTTGTCGAATTTTTGCAAAAGCGGTTAGCAATTTCTTGGCAGAGGAAGCTTATTCTCAGATTGTGCAACATTATAACTTACTGTTTAATCGAAGACGACTGGATCGCTCATCATTCGCTGGATGAATTCTGTGATTTTTGGTTTGTTTATTTATTTGTGCAAAGGGGATAGACGTGGTGGTTGGGAATGGTGTGGTTGGTGCAACAATGAGATATTGTGCAAATAAACACAAGGACAAACACGTGGCAAATATAAATAAAAGTGCAAGAAAAATAAAGACATTATAATTGTGCTTATAAAATGGAATGATTTGAGGTTAAGTTTTGTGCTATTCTACTATAAGGATTTTTTTAAATTAAAACCTAACTTAACCTAAGTTAGCAAATTTAAAGTGATATATGCTCTTGTCTTTTTTTAGCTCGTAGCTATTTTGTATTTTTTTCTGAAGTACTATCTATCAACAGCAAAGGAGCAACTGATGTTGAGATAAATTATTGTCAGTTACGCTTTCAAAATTTAGTCCACAAAAAACATTATTGATTACTTTTTAGTTTGACCATATTTTCGGCCTACGCCCAAGTTGATTAATTTGTAACTAGACTATCAGTTTGTTTGCATTTAATTCTGACAGCAAAATTACATGTGACACAGCAAAAGCGACTGCATTTTAGTTTAAGGCTAATTAGAGTCAAGTCAAGTTGTCAAATTTAAATACACAGAAATGCAGTTGACATGCATCAGAAGGTAAAAGTTGGTTTACTTGGTACCAAAATTGCGTTTTAACTTTATTCGTGGCGAAATACATTCTCGTACTGCAGACGCGAAAGAACAAGTCATAGAAAGCGCGAGTTTTCTTTTTTGATATTAATCCAGTTTTTTTTAATAGCGGCTTATAAAAAACTTGTGAAAATTTGTTTGTGGTTGGCGAGCTGTCAAATTGACTAAGTTTGAATTAATTAATCATGCAAACTGTTTTCCAGTTGACTTGTACGATACGGATAAACTTCTATAAATCTAGATCTACTATTCTATTGTATTAAATCAGAAAACTGACACCTCTTATATATAGTTTAAATAAAACTTTTGGTAAGGAATTGCAATTATGTATTATAAGAATTTACATTAGGTTATTAAAAAATCAACCAAAATCGTGAATAATTGGAAGTAAAAAATTACAATTGCTTAGCAATCTGCATAGCAACGTTGCTAGACTATCAACTCCAAATAAAAGAACCCATTTTCTTATACACTGTGACAATTGGCTAACCTTTTGACACATTTGTGGTTACTAATATCTTAACAAGAAATTCTTTTTCGAGGGCAAAGCAGTATTCTATTACTCTATATTCTATTAATACATATGTTTTCTTTTGCTTGATGTTTCCCAAACAAATTTTAAAATGAAATGAAATAGGCTTTACTAACAGCTACTTTTAGTTTCGACCTTAAATTGCAGGAGTTTACAAAAGTCTTAGGTACCCACAAATTGTTCATGCAAACTACGGGATTATGAGCTTCAGTAAATTTAAAGTCAAGACTTGAATTTGTTATAACTATGGCGCAATTAATTTCAATTGATTGAATCTACGCATTTAATTAATAACTCTATGTTTTCAAATAAAAAGTTGGTGACTCTCTTGCTAAGTTTTAAAAAATCTACTTTCTAAAAAATAGTGAGCGCATCCTTTTTAACGTACTGTTCTGTATGAATTAACTACTTATATCTACTTGTTGAGCTAATACTAAACAAATAGTAAAAAACATAACTAAACGCAATTGTGCAGGTGCACTCAAAATAACAAATTGTGTGCTACTAACATTTGGATAACACATAACATTAACAAATAGTTATTTATTTATGATCTACATAGCTAGCCATGTTCTAGTGATCAAACTTCAACTTGTTTAATAAAAATACAATTTAATTCTAGGAAATAAAAAAAATGCTTTTTATTAAAGAAAAACTTACGGGAGTATTCAATCATGCCTTCATCATCCTCGGGTGTCATACAGTCGGCGAAAAGTTCCTCAACCTGTTCGTCATTCAAGTTTTCACCTAATTAAAGAAGGGACCACAAACATTACAATTTTGAAAATAAAGTAAAATAAAAAACAAATTTGAGCTTACCAAGGGAGAGCAGGGCGTGTTGCAATTCAGCGAGGAGCATAGTTCCATTCTCGGCCTTGTCGTACAACTTAAGACATTCAATGAAATCCTCATAGCAGCCTTGATCCTTCTCCTTCTTGACTTGGGAGTAGATTGGGAGGAATTCTTCAATTTTGAGTTTCTTCTCGCCACGCTTCTTTGTGCCACCCATTTTCTCGATGAGAGCCAAAGTTGGGTTAAGATTCAGTGAGCGGAGAGCATCTCCTAGATCAACAGCATCGATACCCTCGTTGGGTGATCCCATAACCTCGAATACGAATTCGACATCTAAATTAAAACATAACGTTTGCGGTTAGTTTTGGTTTTTGTGTAAGGACTCTGGACGTTTTACACAGCTTTTTGATATACTTATACATACATGTATTTTATTGTTCATATTTAATTTATGAACACTAGAAATGATGAGTGGATTACGAATGAATTGTGCCCTTGTTTCCCAATCGACGCCAATTAAATAAAATACCAAAACTAAAATTTGACTTTACGTTTTCGCAACTACAAATTTGCTGTTTGCTACTATTTTAAAGTAATATTGAAAAAAACAGCAATTAAATAAAACGTATCGGGCATAGATACTGCTGGAAGTTTAGCGGATAAGTTTGACAGCGCGCTGACTTGACGTGTCTCAGTTTTGATTGGCTTAGATCTGTAACATGAGCAGATTTTTCAGTTGACGCTTATGCCCTGGAGTAGGTGGAACAAATGTCAAATCATTTTGTTGTACTGACATTTAGATTTCCCCAGAAAATAAATTTATGTACCAACTGTTCCCGTTTAATGGTGATATTCGGATACCTAGTAAAAAATTGATCTGTCAAGTAAATGTCAACTTGAATTGGCAATTCCAAATTGTTACATATTAGCTAGAAGATCCATAGGTAAATGTTTATTTAATTACCTACAGCATTGTTTTTTGCCTAGTAACCTGTAAAGATTTTTAATTGAGGCTCACTGTTAAACCCTTGCAATTTTTCGTTAACGAGCACTTGGAACGCCCTGCACCCATATGAAATTCGAAATGTCAACTGAGTAGTCAGGAAAGATATTTATGACTCGATTGGTTGGCTACCCCTCCGTCAACTTCAATTGAAAAATTGGTCATATGATCAATATAATATACCAACCCAAAAGAGACAAATGCTGTCTGTCAGACTTACTAAACTAGAAATTCGAGTGTCCTGAACACGTACTTAGAATAATCAACATTAAAGCAGAAGACAATGGGGACGTTCGGATACGTAGTTTGTGTTAAACGTCAACTAGATTTGTTTGGACTAGGTATCCGTACGCCTTAACTAAGTAAGTTGAGTTGTTGTTGTAAACGTGTGGTTTATTTTTGAATTTTGACACTTTAAAATGTCAACTGAGTACGCAGGCAGGTTTTTTTTACTAGATTTGTCGGCTACCCTGCATAAACGTCAACTGCAAAAACTAATCACTTGACCAATCTGGGCCAATAAAAACTCAAACACATCTAGTCAGTCAGCTGTCAGACTTACTAAACTAGGTATCCGAACGTCCTCAATGTGACATTCATTATTATTTGTTGATTCTGTGCGATTCTCAGAGCTTATTTCTTTTTGCGATAAAAAAATCAATTTATTTGCAATGATTAAAACTTGTAAACATTTTGACGATCGCTTTTAAAAAGCACAAGAAAAATTTGACGCAAATACAAGTAGCAAAATGTAAACATAGCTTTACAAACACTTTTTAATTTGAGTGCATTCAGTACATTTGGCACCATTGTGTGTTTTTTTTTAAATAATTTCATATTTATATTTAAATGAACAATAAATTGGTAAAAAATTTAAGAAGCAGCAACATCTTACAGCAATTGATATTTTGTAAATACTGCCGTTGGTTGTTTTTCAACTTTGCAAATGGCAAACCCTCCCAAAGTCAGACTCTTGTCAATGACATATGGTTCTGTACAAATTGTTTTTCATCTTAAAGTCGACTATGCCCAATGTGACTTCTTAAGAATGCATATAAACAAAAATATCAGAAACTGAAAAAAGAGCACAAAATGCATCCAAGCAATAATTTATAAAAACGGAAATACTACTTTGCTTCAAACTGGGCTAACCAAGCACTTTTAGCTCATTTTCCAACCATTTGATATTCTGAGAAAAATATTTTAAAACTACTAACCTAAACAAATTTTAGCCCCAGGCCTTCGAAATACTGAAGCAATGTACGTAATTCGATATTTTGTTTAATACAATACACACAAATATAACAATACTAGACGATCTATAAATATTCGAAAATAAAATCTTCTCAAGCTATGTACAAAAATAGCTCTATGTCTATAGCACTCGTTCATTTTCCGTGTGGGAGTTCTTTATTGCGAAACAACTAACAACAACCGAGAGGTGGTGAATTTTAAAATAAATCTGTATGTTTACTTGAGCATACATTTTGAAAAATATGAAACAAAAAAGTTTCGCAAGACCAATGTACGTTACACATATTCGAAATTGTTATTAGATAAACTAATACTTTAGCGAAATGAATTTGACTTTCGAAACTGACAGCCAATTACAATAAAATGGGCACATTCAAAAACTTAGACTTAGTCGACTAGATTGGTCTGGACTAGATGTAACCTGAACTGAACGCAGAATCTAGATTGGTCGGGGACGTCACTTTTCCTACGTTAGCCACATAAATTCAAACTGTCAACTTAGTACTCAGTCATGAATTTTTTGACTAGATTCGTAAGCTACCTCTCCTACAGCTGCCCATGTGACCGATCTAGGTCAATCAAAACTGAGACATCTACATCAAGTCAGTCAGCTGTCAGACTTACTTAATTACATACTTAAACGTTCCCAATATTATTTTCGCAGAAGTATCAGGCATCACTTTTTGCCATCCCTGGTTAAATTAAGCCAAGACCCAAGACCTTAGATCGTTCAGGGTTGTTTGGAGAAATTTTAGTACAATTTCTGATTTGCTGTGCTGTAACTGTTTGATTAAGCATAGGTACGCAGTTTCAGCAATATGGTTGAAAACGAAAAAGTCGATTTGTATTATGGAAAATATTGAATTTCTCGAGAGTGCTGCTTCAAACTTCAAAAGTGTTGAGTCGACATATTATTAATTGAATTATTAGAAGATAAACTACATGTGAGGTATACAATGCGCGCTTAAAGCAACTATAGTGGACTGGACTTTCATTTTCATAAGCCAATGACAGCTGTCGAATTTGTCACACCCGATCAATTACTTTAACGACCATCATACTATATCAAAAAATAAACTCAGTTCTAAACATAAAAGGACGAAATTCGAGGGCGTATACGCAATATTTTCTTGGAATGGGGTCAAAAAGCTGCGAACTGTTGCAGACTTTGTATTGCATTCCAGCGAAAATCAGTGGCATCTTTTGGCCTTAAGTTGAGCAAACAAAGAAAAACGCTTGATTTCTTATTTTGAGGAGCGCACGTTTTCCCCGAATGTTTGAATGACCATTGGAAATACTGTTTGTTTTATCTGATGGTATTCACAAAATTTGCAAAAAGTGTTCGATTTCGCAACAAAGGCTATTTTCGGGAATCGTCTCACAATATCCAAACCAAGATTTGTTCAGAATTTCGTAAAAAATAGCTTAAGGCCTTGTGAGGTCAACTTGTTGAAACGTATTCGGCTGAAGTAGACTTATAATGCGATATTCAACCATATGTTTGCGTTGACTACCTTGCTGCTCTGTCCATTTGAAGTTTACATAAGCCCAAAATGAACTTAATCCATTCCAACTTAAAATTTGAATTGAGAGTATATTTTTTAGAAAACATTAATAATGCCATGTGTCTACACCATCTGTGGCTTAACCTTCACCCACTTAAATTGTCCGAAAACATTTTCAAGAATCTCCAACCATGGTGTTTCATAAACTGACCAAGTTCAAATATACACAGGAGTCATAAATTTCTACACTCTTGTAACATGATCTGATGCTCGGTATATCCACTGTCCATATTTAGAACCGACTCATCGCACGACGGTGATGACGAAACCGAGAGATACTTATTTTGTATTTCACTTCGCCAAAATAAGGCATGCGTAATGCGCACGACAACGATTCGAAAAAAAACGCACAGGTCCAATTTAGTGGTTCTAAAAATAACCGTATTTCGAGAGCACTGTGGTTGTGTTCAGAAAAATTATTCACATTTCTTTTTCTCCCCGAGTGGTTATGCAATAAGGGGAACCGAAATTTATGATGGTTATTTAACACTAATAGCACTTTTGTCACTTTGCAGGGATTGTCTCAGTTTTTAAAGGCACAATTCACTCTATATTGATAAAAAGATTTCACAAGGCTGTGTTGGTAAAGTTATCCAGTTTTTTTTTTGTTTTTTTTGTTTAGCTTTGGAAAATATAACTTCTTCTCTTTACTTACTTTCCACTTCACGCTTTGGTACATCGGCCTACAGGAAACAGGAAGAAACGGAAGGAAAACATTATTTTTAGTACAAAAATCGACTACAATTTAATAATTCCAAAAAAAGTACAGGTAGGGTATCCTTCGGCGAACCACTTGCACTCACCATTTTGTATTTGGATGAGAAAAATCAACTAACTCGCGGATGAGCTCGGTCTCGACTGAACACTGTTTGGCTACTAAGAGACGTAAAGGTAATTCAGAGGTGAATACAACCGAGCGGATTTATGTCTAAATTGACAGGACCATACTAAGTGTGTATACTCTGAGAATACATACAAACAGTTACACAGATGCCAGCGACTGACGTTTCAGCAGCCCGAACCGCCGCATTCCTCTTGTGTGTGTGTATTGCGTCTGTGTAGGATCTATTTTTAACATTCATATGTTCAGTTCTAGATAGTGTTGGATATCATTGAGGTCCAACATAGAAGGGCTTAGTGTGTGCGTGAGTTACTTTCTGGTTTGGGTCAAGATGCCATTGTAAATACTATTTCCCTGATTCGAATTTTTTTTTGAACAAACGTACATTGGCAGAAATGGAATATCTACACATAGAAAACTATCCGAGCTGTGACCCTGATATTTCTGACAACTTGCAAAAATTTTGCTTTCTGAAGAATAAAACGATCCGATATGGATGGGGGTGTTCTAGGTTCGACGTTTTCGAGAATTGTTGTGTATTTTGCGCCTGTCGATGGCCATTGCTGGTTGTGTGCGCTCGGGAGAGACGACAGCTCACCTAGCTAACGAAATCTTAAACAACAAACATCGTTAAAGACGTTTGAGTTTGTCTATTCTCGGGAAAGGAAATTTTTTCACTTTAGTTTAATGTTTTAAACAAAAAGTTTCTATTTCGAGATTCTATGACACAGTTACGAATTCTTTTGGGGTGCCGGGGCTGTGGGAGGGCCTACGTAATGCCATTCTATACGATAGCCTGCTGGTTTTATTCTCGGTGGTATAAGGGAATCCAAAAATATCAATTTAATTTTTTTTGTGTATTTTTATTTTCCATATTTTATTTATTTTCTTCGATTTTCACTGCGATAAGATGGGGGAATTGTAGCCCAAATGATATTTATGTAATTGACTTGTATTGCGCATTGAATTTCCCCCTTTGGGGTAATTAATTGCGCCTAGAAGTGAGGTGCATTCGATAGAACTTTCGCTTTTCCTATTAACACAGAGACATAGGGTTGTTGGATCTGTGCCAAGGGGTCCATGATAAATGCAGAAAATAGTGCTGATCATGCTGCCAACTATTTTTGATAAAACGATTGCTTGACAACCTTGCAGTGCAGTTCCTGTGTCAAAACGGGAGGATAATAGACAATTCGAGATCGAGTTTCTATGCAACTGCCTCAAGTTACGTGAACAGATAATTGTTATTCTAAGCACGAAGAGTCCTTGTTGTTGTTGTGCTGGACAACTGATTGAGGCGTCTCAAATCCAATGCCCGAAAAAAAAAAACAAAGTACGCTACCTAGGGTTGTATAAGAACCTGTTGCCAGAAGAAGAGGTAAGTGCGCAATAGAGAAGAAGGTGCAGCTTAAGGAACACAATTTAGAAGTAAAAAATAACCTTAGTATAGTTTGTTTTATTGACAAGAAAGCAGACCTTCTAAATTACGCCAATTATGAAGGCAGGCGTTTAACTGTGGTACTGTATAAAGTAGTTCCACACTTGTAAACAAATAAAGCGACGAATTGTAGAGCAGCATTTTGTCCACTAGCTCAAAACAAGACCAACAATTTTCTCTACGACGCGACAGATCTTGCAGAAAAACTCAGTACTCCAGATCAATAACCACTTTCTGTTTGTCGACTCAAAAGCTTTTAAAAATAGCATGTAACTGCTGCATTTGCAAATATTGGAACGAAAATTTCGCTTTGCATTAGATTCACCAAAAAAAAAAAACAGAGAGCGTGCTTGTGACCACACGCCAGATGTGAAACTTTTCTCGCTAAATGTGGATGTTAAATTGAACTATGTTGTATGTAGTTGAATTTCATTAAGAAATTTAATTTAAAAACCAAATCTTTATAATATAATAATCTTAATTCAGCGCAGAAGATAATTATGCTAATTAATTTAAAAAGTTTTCATAACACAATCCAATCCAAAGTTTTCTATGTCGAGAGTTTTTGTTTACATTTTGTTTTCATATCGTCAAATGATTCAGTAGTTTAGTGTGCGTGTAAAACCTAGCTTCTTCAGTTACTCAAGCGTTCCCATATAAGTATTCACTTTGAGAATTCAGTTGAAAAAATTTTAAAAATATATCTTTACAACAACCATACAAACCAACAAAATCTCATTAAAATTGGTTGAGTGGTTAAGAAGATCGACAACAGCGCCACCTATCGGGTCCAAAACTATCCTATCCATCAAGTAACAACCAGTAGACAGCCTTCATATCTTTATGAAAAAATCCAGTTTCCGGTATCTAATAGATCTTCTTGTCTGGTACTTCCGCGCTTTTCATGTCTAACATCCGAAAGACAGTTTTTTGTTGCTGCTATCCGCCTTTGGAACTCACTCCCACGTAATTTGCGAGAGCTAACAAATGCACGACGATTTAAGACCGAACTTAAAAATTTTCTCAGTAACTAAAGCAACTAACTTTTCCCCATCCCTATTCCTCTTCAAGCGATCACAATTTCAATTAAAATTAATTTAAAACTAAATCCAACTTAACTTTCAAATCATATATGAATATTAAATTAAAAATTGTTTATCTTTCACAGACTTATAAGTGAATTCTTACTGTGTAAGCATGAATACAACAAATAAATCTAAATATAAATCTAAAACCATACTCACCCACAAAATTTCATTGAAATCGGTTGAGTGGTTAAGAAGATCGACAACAGCGCCACCTATCGGGTCCAAAATGATCCTATTCATCAAGTTACAACCAACCATACCCACCCACAAAATTGCATTCGAATCGGTTGAGTCGTTAAGGAGTTTTAGGCGGCGGCATAGCGATGGCGACAGGCCAATTTCCGTCTCGCACTTCCGCTTGGATCGATTTTACTCCCAAGTCGCGCCATAAGATGTTTCACATCAAAAACTAGGCACAAAACATCGACAAAAGGAATGATCGATATCCAATGATGGAAGACTTCGACAGTTGGGGCTTCGCCCCGCTATAATCTCTGTAAAAAAAACATCCCATCACAAAAATTAAATATTAAATTTTTTTTATACTTTTATACTGAAAGCAAAAAAGAATCTCGTTTGTTAATTAGAGAGCAAGATTCTTCGACTTTCTTGCTCTTTGCCTTGACGAGATCTGAAGAAGGAGATTTAACAAAAAGCTCTACGATTTTTACAGCGATATGATCTATATAATCTGTGGACTTGCTAGCACAACTTCTTGAATCCTATACTCCTTAAAGAGATGCAGATGTTATTCGCAGTCCAAGTTTTCAACAGTCGTTGGATGGTATGAATAAAGAAAAGTTATTGCTTTTACTAAAAAGAAATGTCGAAACCGAAGCGATTTTTGACGTGTTCCAAAAGCGGCGCCGCTTAACTTTTACTCAGATCAGTAAGGTACAAGTAAAACGTAGTAATTGCTATAAAAATCGAAGTCTGCTTTTCACACGATCATTCCTTAGGTCGGAAATCAGGGCTTTTAGGTTTCATTTTAAAAACCTCTCAGTAATAATAGTTCTTCTTTAACTAATTAGCTTCTGTGTATGTCCAAAAATATTTCCCACAAGCCGAAGATCCGATAGAATTCCCAGCTCGCAATGGCAGTATTTTTTTTTTTTTTTTAATTTCTTTCACTTTTGCTAAATTTTCCACAAAATTTGTTACACGTTCAAGGACAATTCAAATTTACTGGTTTGGTTTGACAGCAACTGTAAGGCTAGTACACGTACAGTGAAGAAAATGCTATGTTCGAGCTTACCTTAGCAATGAAGGTATTTATTCATACCGATTCGTAGCAATTGCTAATTGCTTTTACCTTGCTACAAGTTTTTTTACTCAAAGCAAATGTTATCTTTTATGTTTTCATACGACCCATCATTCACTTTTATTTGGTAAGTAAGAAAGATAAGTCGCTTCTATCGAGTGCATGAAGTTCCTGGGATGCCGCAAAAAAGGACATATTGGAAAAATACACTGCATTGTTTTTATTTCCTTAGAAAAGTTGAAATTATTTAAAAGTGCTTTTCGAATTTAATTCGGATTGACACTATTTCGAAACAAATAAAAGTGCTACTAAAGTAATGGAGTCGTTCATACTTATATTACTATGTTGACCTAAATTGATGACTTAAACTATTGGTCAAATGACAATGAGTAAAAGCCGACAAAAGCGGGTAAAATTAGTATATATTTATATAAGTTAACCTGATTTACAATCAGGTCGTTGGTCGTTGCAAGTTAACAAAGCAAATTGAATTCTTTAAAGGATTCCTGTTTTTTATGCAGGTAACCCAAAACTGGAAAAGTTTTAAATAGCAAATAGACATTAATTTAAAAAGTCAAGTTAATGCTTTCTTAAAAAATCAACTATATATATTAATCTATTTGACGAACATACTCGTATGTTAATTAGGTAACCGAAAGTCCCCATTGTTCATTTAACAAAAGTCTAAACAAATTTGCAATTACGGTTTGGATAGAATTGGAAAAATAAAGAATTGTATGGAACGGTTTTAATATAAGGGAACCTTAGTGATAAATCTGTGACCAAATTTGTTCTGGTATTTTATTTTCCTTGCCCGTTGCTAGTTAGCGGGATTATTTTTGATAAACAAATTAATTGGCAGTCTCAAGATAGTCACACCTTTGAGAACACATGGAATTAAAATGCACTGTAGCCTGTTTTAAATCGAAAAAAACGAGGAGAATTAATCAAACTCAGTTAAAACTAGCAATAGCGATAGGTACTTCTTTGGGCCCATGAGAATAGGTTTAATAAATAGGTACTGTACTGATACAGGCATGCATCGTTCCTGTCGATGCCAAGAAATTGCTGGGAAGGAGGTTGGGTTCTCAAACAAAAATCGAGGGTTTGGCCGAATTAGTTTGGGTTTTATCCTAGAAAAACGGATAGGCTCGCTTTTGTATCTAGTCTTTTGTTACGATCTCGCAACCCTACAAAACCTATCCTAACCTATTTTCAATTAATAAAACCAGATGGTCAAATCTGGAAGAGCCTTAATGAAATCTATTTATATATATAAAAATGGATCTTGGTTTGTTCGGATGCTTAAAACTCGAGAACGGCTCAACCGATTTGAATGATCTTTGTTTTGTTTTGTTTGTCTTACATCAGCGATGGTTTAGAAGAAAAGAAAAGTTGGAAAATTCTCAACAGGTGGCGTTGTAGGCACACATTACATTTTTCATGGGGAAACGCACTTTGAAAAAAAAAAAAATAAACTGGATAGAAATCGAGTAGTGACACTTCAAATATAGAAAAAAAATATTTTCAAAATCACAGTTTGTTCATCTTTTGTGATAGAAACACAACAACAAGTGGCGCTGTGATCTATCTTCAGAGCCGCTCAACCGATTTCAATGAAACTTTGTGAATGCGCATGGTTGATTCCAACTTGAAAGATAGTATAGTTTTGGGCATCAAAAACAATACAAATAGAAGACCTTGGATTAAAAATAAATAAATAAATATTTTGGCGCGACAGGTCTGTGGGACCCAAGGCCTAGCTTCTCACAACCATTCGTTTTGTGTGGGTTTTCAATTTTTGGGACGAATGGAAGGGATCTAGAGCTTTACGCCGAGTCCAAACGGCTAATTGAGAAGCTCTTGCATTACAGTTTTACTCCTGGATCGGATGTTTGTCAGACTTTCGCGAGATGTGGCGCAGTTGAAAAAAACCTTAAGATGAAATTCGTTTTTTTTCGGGGACCGAACCTGGGACCCTCGCTTAGTAGTCCAACACACTAACCACTAAGCCACTGCGCCTACTATTTAAGAAATAAATTTAAAAATACCTTACGTTTTATGCCGAACAGAATGGCGACGTTCACAAGAACTTAGTCTGACCCCAGGCAGCGTATGTCGGTATTTTGTGTGGACCCAGATTGATCATATTAACACTTTTTAACTCTTAATGTATCCGACAAATCTTTCTATTAAGTGGTTAATATAGTTTTTACGCTCAGGGAAAATCTAGTCCAGACAAATTAAGTCGACATAAGATGGCAGTAGTCTTGGAGCCAATTAAATGTTTCGAAGTTAAACGAGTTTCACTTGAGTTGCAAACTGGCGATATTCGGCACCAAATTGAAAAAAAAAATGGCTACTATTACAGAAATCACGATGAAAAACGATTGTTTCTTAATGATTTGCAGAGTTTTTTTCTGCAAACTGTAATGTCAACATTTTTATTTAGTTGACATAAAACAAAACTTAAAAGAAAACAGGTCAATAATCTGTGCAGTGGCTCGAATACCTGGATAAGGCTGGAAATTCCAACTAACCCATTAAAATTTACATATAAAATTCCAACTTGAAATGTACTCGAATAAAATTTTCAAGTTCTTAAACTGACATTTAAAAAAAAACGAATTGACATAAGTAAAACATATTAAATTCAATTGACAAAAAACCGTATCAGACTTTTCGGCGCTATATTTCTGAACTCCTACCATTTTATCGTATACCTATCCATAAGAAAACTAAATGTTATGGAAGCGGTTTTTCAGGTTTATATATTTTAAGAAAAGTCACACCTATTAAATGTAATATTATTTCTACCATCCAGTAAGTAGGGTAGACTGGGTACGGTTGAAACACAGGACGGTTGAAACAACACAGATATCTCGAAAACCATACGCGCAGCGTGTATGAGTACTAGGAGTGAATGAAGCAAAAACGAGTCCTTACACGAATTTTAGTCATGCGTCATTCGTTCGGCGGTTCAGTTGTAAGTGAGAGCTTGTGTTGTATTTAGACTATCAAAAGTAACTATTTTTTTTTTGGTTATTTTTCTTTTTGCTGGGGTTTCTATCCGTGTGAGATTGTTGTGTGTATTTTTTTTGTATGCAGTAAAGAGTGAAGAGTACGGCATGCTGACTAGTTTAAACGTGTTAGTGTGGTTTTCGTTACTTTATAGATATTTTACTTAAAGAGGTGGGTTGGGGACGGTTGAAACAATTTTTCGGGGTACGGTTGAAAGAAGACCCGAGAACGTGTGAGGAAGACTTCAAGAGGGAATGTGGACTTGTCAACATATAACGATGTGAAGGCAGGCTATTCATTGCGCAATGCGGCGGAGAAGCATGGAATAAACCATTGCTCGCTTCTAAGATTCATTCGGAAACGAGATGCATCTGGCGCAGAAGGAGAAAATCAAGACATTATGGGATATAAACAACACAACCGAGTTTTTTCTGAAAACCAAGAAAAAGAGCTTACAAAATACTTAATAAGATGTGCGGATATATATTTTTTAAAATAAAAATGAATTCAACATGTAACAATGAAAGATTGTGTTCGTGTTCCAACTGACCCCAATAACTGTTTCAACCGCCCCTGGTATGGGGACGGTTGAAACAAATTATTATTTTTTTTTAATATGATGTACTACGCAAAATATCACACTGAGTACTCAAAAAACACTTTCCATTTATACATAGAAACATGCTTCTACATTTCACATAACTTCATCACCGCTTAGCTTATAAGCGGCAATGGTATGGATGGTATTAGCGAAATTGTTTCAACCGTACCCAGTCTACCCTATGTATTAATTTGGAAACATTTTACAACAAAACTCGATTTTATTTTATTCAAAATATTCACTGCAAAGAACATCATCTCAGTTGTATCCAATTGTTTATGCAAATGAATCTTCGTTTCAAATATACATATACCTATTTTCGTTAAGCACTATCAAACAATATTCTATAATTAAAATCCACTAACACAAGTGTAAGTCTTAATTTGCGATTAATGTGTGAAACGAACTGAACAGTTTTGAAATACCAAGTTTATTAGGAAGTTCATGGCAATTTGCCAGCTAAATATTTTCACCGGTTGCTGTAAGGCATTTGAAACAAATTCATTTGTTAGACAATAAAAAAAACTTTGAAAGGAATGTAGGTAAAATATATGAAAAAAAAAATTGTTTGGTGTGTCATTACAAAATATTCACACTATGTTTGAGTGGATGTGAAATACATTCTAGTTAAGGGTGGGCAGGTGGTTGAATGTATTTTCTTTCCTTTTATCCCTTCTCGATGTATTTATTTTACAAGCTATGTGTCTATTCGGAAGTAATGAATCATGCTTACAGAAAATGGAAAATCCTTTTATTTACTTTACACATTTTGAAACTTTGAGTAAAAGAACTGATGATTAAAATATCAAGATATAATTTGGAGAGATTAGTAGAATCTAAGATTACTAGATGACAACATACTTATAAGATTTCGCGTTATTATCATACATCATCGCAATTCAGTGCAGGCAATTATGTACCGGTTCTTTTTTCGAACAAAAATGTGAGGTCTGTGTTTTAGACATTAGCTGATAGCGATGGCTTAGGGAATTTTGCTTTCCTACAAAATAAAATGGCTTCCGTACGTAATGAATGGACAATTATTTACTTATTTCGTTAATGATTTATGAACTGTTGGTTACATTTTTTATAATCAATTGCGACTCTCATTTGAGATGTTTTTAACCAGTAATGGACCCATTTTCAAGTGATTGCAGAAATGCTGGACGCCGAAACTTGCATTCACTTCCGTTTCACATAAAACATCCATGACACTTTACGCGTCAGATTTGTGATCTCACCTTTATAAGCATTGACTGTGGACAAAAGGGATCTCTCTGTCCCATCTCATGCGAAAATGCGCATGCGTGATGTTGTAAATCCAGCATAAAGCCACGTATACCGCCTAGAGAGGGCACTGAAAGCAATTTTTCATTTACAATGCAAGTCTGATTGCAATACAAAGCCGAGGTGGAAGCGTGTCCTCTGAATACGGTTTGTTAGTAAGTCCTTTCATCGCAAGCATTAATACTCTGCATGTTTTAAGAACTGTGGCGAACGAAAACTATTAATCTTGTATTTAAAAATAAATAAATATTTTGACGCGACAGGTCTGTGGACCCAAGGCCTAGCTTCTCACAACCATTTGTTTTGTGTGAGTTTTCAAATTTTGGGGGCGAATGGAAGATATCTACAATTTTACGCCGAGTCCAAACGGCTGATTGAGAAGCTCTTTCATGACAGTTTCATTCTCGGATGTTTGTCAGACGTTCGCGAGAGGTGGCGCAGTGGAAAAAACCTTAAGATGAAATTTGGTTCTTTCGGGATTCGAACCGGGGACCCCTTGCTTAGTAGTCCAACACACTAACTCTAAGCCACTGCGCCTTATATTTACTTTCGGAAAATAAGATTAAGTTATAACAGCATAAATGCATTTTAAAATGTTTATTCGGATTAACTCTTTTTGTTTTATGAAAGGCCCCTCGCCCCGTATTCAACCACAGAGACCATTTAAGTAGTGTATCCATTTACAAAATTTCGAAGACATATGTGAAAAGGCATATTATGCAGCAAATTCCGTCCCAAATTGACGGCCAAATATGGCACCCAAGGGGAAAATTGAATAAGTCATTATTTTGTACGCGGAAAATCGGGAAACGTAACGAGGAAGTAAATAAACACAATAAATATTTTAAAATAGACATTTAACCTTTAGCAGCATGTAAGGAATAAATAAAACTTTTGGACTATGTACCCAAATCGTTTTTCTTTTTCGGGAACTACGTGTCACGGCAATTAATTAATTAATGCAATAATTCTTCCTCTGAGCTGCTTGACATATTGTTAGAAAATGGAAACCAAGAGCCATGTATGTACCTACATTAATGAGAGCTTTCTGTTTGTCGTCATCTAAAGCGGCGGTAAGAACGTAGCGTCAAAATAATCTTACCACCGTGTAAATTAATCTCTCAGCGGCGTTAAAAACGATCTCTGTTTGACAAGGCCTAAATGCTTTAAACTTAAAAAGTAGAGCAGAAGACTAAGAAACGCAATTAGTAAAACAAAAACAGTGCGTGGAAGTTTTTCCTCGACTGGGATACGTAAAGAGAGAAATCGTACTGCACTACACGCAGGGGCGGTGACTATAGATGCGTAATTTCAACAAAAATTGATTTGACCAACATTCGACGAAGCCAGAACAAATAACCTCCTTTCCAGAACACGTGCAGGTATCGCTAGACTTACTGCATCTGCAATAAGTATGGGCCACTGGCCTCTAGGAACTCACGCAGCCTAGCTAGGCATCCCCCATAACACCCACTGTCGTAGCTGCGCTGACACTTACAAGAGTGAACGTCAGGCCCTTGTTAAAACCAGACACGATACTCTGGTAGTCCCTTCTTTGAAATTTTCGAACTAAACATTGCAATATTGGTTACTATTTTGTACGCATTATTTTCCAAAATCAGCTTTAAAGATTTTGACTAAAATGCTTATTTATAACATATAAGTACTCTTAATAAAATCCCGTACTTAGTTTTTCTTAGAGAAATGCAAATAATGCCGTCTTATAAACATTGCCGCACTACCAGTTAAAATGTAATCACAACTAGTACAAGAAACTCCTTTTTAGCAAATATTTCCCACTGCTTCTTTTTTCAACCAAATTAACCATCCATCGTCCATCGATAAATTTAAAAACAAATCTCTGAATTCTTACATAATAAATCTTTGTCCAGATATAGGTCTATCACAAACCCTACTTCGAGTCACCACCTACCAGCATCACCAATTTGTTTTATAACCTATAAACAACAATAAAATAAAAATAAACCAACCGAACTGATATGAACGAGAAAGTTTCGTGGGATCCAGTCGTGTACTACTAGTTGTGGTATCATAACGGCACTCAAGCGCTACTTTTGTTTTTACCTCATCAGGATGGAGCGTAAAGCAATCACCTAAACCAACCAAAACAAAAACAACCAAACAAAATAAAAGTTTATATCAAAGCATCATTGAAACATCTTCAATTTTTTTATTAAATTCCACAAAATGCAACCAGCCCATTCGAGCCATATGTTATATGTATAGAGTAGGAGAGAGCACATGACGCAAAGGGTGCTTAAATTTCCATAAACTTGTAAACTTCAAGACGTAAACAAACAGTATACCGACAACAACACTGTACTACGAATATCTATTTCCAAGTATGTCACTAGGTCATCTCTGCTTTACTATACAAACAGCTGACAAATAGCCAGCTGTTAGCATCCTTGCCGGTGAAATGTATTCACTCAAAAACTCCGGCAAAATATTTACACATTTCCAAACACGCAATCTCCACTCTCTAGCCCAAAAATACCCTACTCACTTATCCTCCACATCGATTTTCTTCGCTACACAAAGGACTCTGTTGCGAAAATATTATGAGTGTACAAGTAAACTCACGTTTGTTTACAGTGCACGTCTATCAACAAAGACATTGAGAACCACCCTCCCCCGCCACCATGATATACCAACCAACCATACCGCCATTCCCTTCACAGAAGGTTACATGGCAGTTGCTAGCTAAGCGTATCCTCTCCAACGTTTATCTATACCATATTTGGAGCTGTAACCGAAAAAGTCGCCATTTTCTGTCGTCAGTCTTCCTTCGAGGGCAGCCACATCTGTATCTACAGTGAAAACGGTCCGATTGAGTGCAAAGAAAATTTTCTGCAACCTTTTATAAATCAATTCAAATTGAGAAGGTAAAAAAACCAACCAACTAATTGCTCAATAAATTTGCCAAGTTATTCGCGTGAAAAGGAAAATTTGTTTGCCTTACAAACCCACTTTTCCCGTCTCGCTGTGAAAATTTATTATCTTGGGTGTGCCGCCTCCGTTGGCCCTTGTTCGAAAGCTACCCCGCCGATAAAGTGTTTGCTATAATAAAATTATATTTATGATACCCACGAGAGGGTGATAATTGTTATCGACTTCGATTGATTGTGTAAACAGTGGCAATTGTGAAAAGAAAATTCGCCCAAGTGATGGAGAAAAAATCAAATATGGTGGATTTTCGTTATATAACCAGGCTATCTGGTTAGCAGTCATCCGTGTGTTTTCTCTTCGGTATCCTCTCGAATTCGTTCCAAGATGGAGGACTTTTGGGGTACATTTTCCGAAATGCTGGAGTCTGCGTCCACGCAACGCAATCTACCATCAAAACATTGATCAGCTGACGACGCGACGGTGGTATTTTGAGAGCAAGTGAAGAGGCACTGTGCACTTGTTGTGCGAACAGCTGATGCTATGAAGGATAATACAAAAACACTCGTTGCTTGAAATTGCATAGTAAACATGCAAACTTTATGGGATACCACCTGTTGGTTGGAATGTACTTGAATAAATTAAAGAGAGTGTCATGGGCCGAGGGGTGTGCGTGTGGGATAGGTCTGCGTGACATGCGATCTGAGATACGGCGCAAAATGAATGGGAAATAACAAGAAATCACCATAAAGACATTAATTGCATGTCATTTGGTTATCATTTGGGTTAAATCTAAGCGGTTCGGGATTGCTCCTAATTGGGTACAATGGATCGCCATTTATTTTGCGAAAATGTCTGTAGGTAGGGTTTGGATGACTTAACTTGAGTGTAAAAGGAATGCCGTTTGTGGTTTGTTTTACGATTTTATTGCCACACGAATTGTGCCTAGAAACCGGCCAAGAATATCTATATCCATCGTCGATAGAGGGTGTCTAAGAATTAATTTGAATCATCCTTAGATTAGGTTGAGCGAGGTTATGAATCAGATCGTCAAAAGAGACCATAAAGCACCATAGCGGTCCCATCGCCATCCACAGGGAAACATTGTGGTTGAAAAACATTTAATTTCCCTAAGAATGGTCTCAATTAAAGAAGTGCATGCCGAGGAGCTCCTTTCCAAGCAATTGCTTGGCATTCACAGAGAAGGTGGAAGATATCTTCCGGGTCCTCACAGTACCTGCATATATCATAATAAGCTAAGACTAGTCTCATGGCATGCTTCTTCAGAAGACAGTGCCCAGGGATTATTCCTATAACTTTGTCCTGCTGAGAATGGATAATTATTCAGACTTCCTTCGACTTAAAGCGAAGCCTTTCACACGGTTTAACCTTCTAGTTTTTACCATATCTTGTGGCTCCTTTATGGTGGTTTTTAAAAAACAATCCTTCTAGCCAAGGCTATAGGTGACCTTATACCCTCAATCGTTGTATTATTATTATTTTTCCAATAACGCAATGCACATGAGTAGTTCAGACTTGGTGGTTTGTGACTCTAGATGGTCAGATTTTATTGGATACCGCTCTCATCTCAACTGCCTCCGCCCAATTTGAAGAGACCCTTGTGAGCCTCGTGGACTCTTTCTTGGACGTTAAGTTTTCAATTTAGTTTCTTGTCGAGTACCGTATAGATAAGATATTTTGCGCTTTCTAAGAGGGGCAGATTGAAGGGTGGTATCTTGTATTACGTACTTTCGTTTTCTTCGGAATTACTCGGAGTCCACACCCTTCAACCCAGATGCTGAGCCTATTGAGGACTGTTTTATGAGTTCGCACATTGTATTTAGGAATTTTCCTTGAACAACGATAACTACGCCATCCGCGTAAACAGTGACACATTATTTAGTCCTTTAAGTATATAATATACCAAGAAATAAAGTGAGATAACCCCTCCTTGGGGGGTGTACTTATTTTCTATGTGAATGTCAATAAGTCAAGTCTTTCAACTTTCAAGTGTCTTTCTTGAGGAGAAATGACGAGAGACTAATACCTCTGATGTATAAATATGCCACACGTAGTTCTCTCCAAGCCCTAGTTATTTATTTATTTATTTATTTATTTATTTATTTATTTCAATCAAATGAGTACATCTACTGTTCTCGCTAGATTAGATACTTAATACAAAAAATTATACTTAAAAATTACCACCAAAGCCTAACAAAAGGATTAGTTTATTCCTAAATGATTCTCTACTAATATTAAAATCAATAATATCACAATATTTATTGGATTCCCTAAGGCATCTTGAAACTGGTTCATTGTAACCGTAGTTAACCCTATGATAGGGTATATGAAATAAAAGGCGGTTTCTAAGAACTCTCACAGGAGCATAAAATCCAACTAATGATAGTAGAAAAGGGCAATCGATATGACCATCTATCAAATCACGAATAAACATAACGGAAAAATATTGTCTCCGTCTGAAAAGTGGTAAGATACCAAATAATTTGCACCTCGTCTCGTAAGATGGCATTTCAATATTCCATCGCAGTCTACGAACAACTACTCTAGTAAGACGCTTTTGGATCTTCTCAATTCTAAAAGAATGTACTTCGTAAAATGGATTCCATATTATACTGCAGTATTCAAGATGTGATCTGACATATGTGTAAAAATATTGCCTTACCTGGAGCGCTGTGCACCTTAGCCAGTAGAATGCCATCAGGACCAAGATCTTTGAACGTAGCGAAGGACTTGGTGGCACAACGCTGTTTCTTTCACCAGTATTGGGACTGTAAAGCCCTTGCGTGCAACTTTCGGGAAAGTTGGCCTCAACTAGTGATTCCAAAACAAACCCATTTTAACACCTCCCTCCCAATATTTTCACATGCACCAGTGAGAAGATCGCTGAGTTTTGCCAAAGATGTCAGTGGTCCTTTGTAGAAAATCAGGCTAATTTTAGTGAATTTAGCCTTGAAGCAGATTGTTATATCGTCACACGTATAAGAAATTCACATCCAATTTAGCTGGATCTCATGTCACAGGCTATCGAGTGGTCATGGACCATAAACGTAGTAAGAACATCTTTAAAATCAGTAGAACAAACCTGAGAATGGAGACACTGGACACTGTCTTCTTGAGAAGCATGTCAAAAGACTGGGACTTATGGAAAAGGATCTGTGTATAGATTCTGTAACGACATAGGCGTCGAGGTAGACATCATACACATATTTTGCGAGTGGCATGACATAGCACGGAGACGAAACCAAACTACTTCTTTAGTTGCATAGAAGGGATGGGGTTTATCGCCAAGCGAAGGTATTTAAATTCTGTAGGGAAATAAAATGTTTTAGGGAAAGTGCCTAGGTTTTTGCATCTTTTAAATGATGGTTCTCACAGGGATAGCGATGGGCCCACTATGGTGCCTAGTGCCTCGTGATGGCTCTCCTCACAGGTATTTGGAGACCCATTAAGAAAAATTTATTTTTTTAAAGATATCCCAGAATTGACGCAAAATATAATTTTGATAGAGAATAGATTTATTTATTGATTCATAGAGTATACAGATTGCGGTTATGTATGAAATAGCTCATCGGAAAGGCTTCGTTGACAAGTACGTACTCTTTCATAGACAATTTCTATGACCGTTTTGCATAAATGTGGCTGAATTTCATTAGTACACCTCCCAATTTCCTCTTTCAAGGCGTTGGTGGTCGTGGGTTTATTTGCATAGACATTGACTTTAAAAAACCCCAAAGAAAAAAGTCCAATGGCGTTAAGTCGCCAGATCTGGATGGGCAATTTTAATGGCAAAAATATGACAGTCACGCGTTGTGGATGCTTTTTTTTCAGGAATTACTCGTGGTTTTTTTTCCGTTGGCATTACTGTACTTTTAAATGGCGCAATGGGACACCCTTTATGTTCCATGATATGTTATTTTACGTAAAAAGGCTTCGCCTGGTATTTGATACTGCGGAACTTGTTATCATTCAAAACGAAAAATAATTGCCATCGAATGAAAGTCGCACTGATCGAACTCTTTGTGTCTGTGTCAGACGACTCTTCCCCTTATTTAGTTGATCGGATTAATTTCTTCCATTAAACCTTTTTACATCTCCGCTGTTATCCTTCAATCGAGTTCTTCTCTTTATTCCTTCATTCAAAAGTTTCATTAAGCAATGAATTTTAATAAAACAACATTAAATTCAATGTCCAACGATTAAAAAATTAAATTAATCTCATATGTCAAACTGATACGACACCATTCATCTAATTTCCAGCAAGATATTATGTAAACGGTTGCTCGAAGAAGTCTACAATTACTGTTAGCCAACATGGTTACTGCCAACAATCCCGAGCTATACGACATCGAACAAGACGATGGTCTCCAGGACTTAGGGCTGCCGGTGTCAGTGCAAACATTTCTGTGGCGTCAAATAGCGCCATTCATCCGACCAAAGCTAGGAAAGCTGCACGAGGCTAGTTGCATGGTAAGTTTAGTTTTCCGAATCCCAAAAATAACTGCCAGTATTTTTTAATATCAAAAATGGATGTGTGGAATGATCACTCTAAAACTGTTCAAAAACAGAAGCTTATACTATTTGTGTAATAAAAAAGAAAATTTTACATTTTTCAAAAGCTGTAAATAAGGCTTTAAGTATTAAATGTGGCAGAGCAGAGCTCTAACGAGTCTTGCCAATGCCTTGATGTATGTTCCTCAAAATAATTACAAAACTGAAAGTGAAATCAAATTTGCTGTTTTTTTTTTCTTTGTTCTACTCTACTCTTCACAAACATTTTTCTTTCCCATACAAGAACGTATTTCCTTTTCCCAAAAGCCGTTTTCAAAGTGGTATACTTTTTAACCGAGATTTTCTTTAAATCCTGCAGAGTATAGTACTTTGAGAATATGTGTGTGGGGTGAATTTGTTTTCGACAAAAGATTCTCATTTCATTTTACTGAAACAAATTCACTACACTACATACATAAATAATAATTGTATAGAATAAGAGTGTACTATATTTACGTATTATTTTTAAATGTCAAAATGTTTGCATTTTTGTCTTTTGCTTACACACCTGTATAAAAACGCATTCGTCTTCGCAAATTTACAAAAAAAAAATAAAAATAACTGTGTTTTCGTATGAAATTGATGTAGTTTTGTCAACATGCACCCGGCCATCACGTAAGTTAACAAAAAAAACAAAAATTAATAAATAAATGTTTTAATAATACGATTTACCAGTGTGGAATTTTATTATAATTAGAGAAGACAGGAAAATTATTTGGTAATGATTATGATGACAGTAACGTAACGTTTGTTATTTATCCTTTTTTTGTTTATTAGCAGCAGTAATCGTGATATCCTATTTTAGATATCCACAAACCAGAGTTGAGTTTGTTTAACAGAAAAGTTGTTCAATATCTGTTAGTTTGGGATTAGGTTAGTGGGTAGTACCTACTGCAGCCAAAAAAGAAAATAATTTTGAAAAAAAAAATAGTGGTAGTTACAGACATTTTTTAGTCTTCAAAAACTATTAAATTAAATTTATTAAGATTGAGAAGTAGGTACAAAAGTACGGAGGAGTTGAAAGTAGTAGACTTGCAGACTGTTGATCCAACTTAAAATGAGCAACATCTTCTATTGAATCCATGAATTCGACTCTTCATTTTACACAGATGTTGTGAAGCGCACAATAAGCACTTAAAATTTTAGTCGCTTTTCCGATGAATAGTGAAGCTCTCTGTCGAAATTTTTTGTGAACAAGTTGGCATTAAGTACCTACCTACATTCGATTCTAATTTTATACAAAGTTCTGTTTGAAAGTATAGAATCGGAACCAACTTTCGAATAGAATCGAAAGTAGAATAGAATAATATAGTTGGCTCATAAATTATGGAAGAAGAAGAAGAATTTTCCAAGGAATTTGTTGCTGAAGACCTGGAAATTGACAAAGGAAGTGTTATGTGCTCTTAAACTCCCCAATTACAGCCTCTGCAACGCTCTTTTTGTGTCAGTCGCATTATCCATGGCCGTCCATCCGGCCGGCGTTCGCTTCTTTTGTGGCATTTTTACACACAGGGGCATGTTTGTACTAGTGCATTAGCCGACTAACCTTGGCATGCTAGTTCATCCGCTTTCTCATTGCCTGGAATGCGTTTATATCCATGGATCTATCAGAGCAATACCTTGTGCTTTGAGCTCTTCACGACAGCCCTTCGCAACTGGGACAATTATGGCTTTAATAGCAGCTTGACTGTCAATTGAAAAGGTGATAACTTCCGTAGGTATTGCCATTAAGGCAGACGGGCCGCTTTTGCCACTGCCGGAAACTTCCGCTTGGAAAACACAGCTATGCTTTTTGCGAGGCGTATCGATGTTGAGACGCCCAGCGGTTTAGATAAGATGCCTGTTCTCCGTGCTATTTTTATATGCATATTTTTATATTTTGTTTTTCAAAAAGAGGATTCCGAATCAGGTTCAGATCCGAGTTCCGATCCACTAGCAAAAAGAAACACACGAGCCTTGACAGCAAATAAAATAGGTAATTAGTTGGCAAAAGAGATCCTTATAGCGTTGCAACCTTTTGTGTGAGTTTTCATTATTGGGGCGATAGAAAGGGATCTGCAATTTTATGCCGAGTCTGAAGGCCTGCATTAAAAAGTTTGGCAGATCTGGCGCAGTGGAAAAATAGTTGTGTCTCTCGGATCGAACCTGACACTTCTCTTTCTTTGCATTCAGCATATCTTCAATGTAAAGCTTTTCGGAGCTATCCTGTGATTCCCATAGCTTCTTTCATCAGCCTCAAATCACATAATGGCTTCATGTATCCGTCGTTATGCTTATACCTATACAAACGGCATTGTCGTCTAATGGATTGTGCTTGAAACGACCATATACACTACCAGTACCTTAAGAAATACAGAAGTTTACATTAATGGAACAGAGATCCACTCCAACTGCGGCTATGGTTCCACGAAGTTAGTATGACACCAAATGTGTCCATTCGTTTAGTCACTCGTACCTATTCTATAGGAATATAATAATGCAACCCAAACACACTGATACCTACCTCCCCCAGCTTCAGAAACTTCGAAAAATAATATACCCTTCCAGACCGACCAGGTTTCCTATGTAAGGTCTTACATATAGGATCCGTCTGCATCTTTATTCTTTTCACATTTGAATCCAATTTTTGTTTATTATTATTTTGCAAATGTTTCTACATAGGTAAATTTGAGTGCACATTTTGAATAATTAAATTAAAAAAAATAGCCTGGAAATAGAAAACATATGAAGAAGTCTCAACTAACAGCTGACTGACTTGATGTATCTCAGTTTTGAGTTCGCCTAGATCGGTCACATGGGCAGCAGTGTCAGTTGTGACGTTTATGGAGGGGTAGCCGACGAATCTAGTCCAGAAATCCGTGACTGAGTACTAAGTTGACAGTTCGCATATGTGGCTGACGTTGACGTAGGAAAAGTGACGTTCCCGACAAATCTAGTTCAGGATACGTCTAGTCCAGACCAATCTAAACGACTTAAGACAACGAAGTTTTGAATGTGCCCATTGACGTTCAATTGAGCGCGTAAAATCTGAGGGCATAAAGAGAATACCATCCTAACTCTCTGAGCACGACAGCTGCATTAAAGACGAAATATGACAGATGTACTAGAATGTTTAGTACAATTCCGTTAGGTGATAAAGAACGAATATCTAATATGGAGGTGGGATATGTTTATTAATTAGAAATGCGTTCACTATCCGTCTGCCAGCTTAAACACATGTGAGTCTAAGCGATGTCAAGTAAAATGTAATTGTTGTAATTGCGTGCTGAAAATCCTACTTTACTTTGCTTTGCCTTACTGAGGTAGAAGCTTAAAAAACACACCTATTGTAGATTATATCGGATAAGCAGAGTCGCTATTCAGAAATATGAATACCTCTACCAAATTGATCACAAGCATAAGTACGTAAAACAACGTCTTAAATATTTCAACATTGTTAAGAACTGTCCAGCTTTACCAAACAATTTTCTTTGTCTTGAATGTATTAGATACTTGTTTTATTATTATAAACTACAAAACACACTTGTTATATAACACAATTCTTTTCTGACTTATATATATTAATTAAAATTTAAAATGATATGCATTATATAAAATATTTTCTTCACAACAAATAAATCGCTGCCAACAGGAGTTAAAGGAAGCATGCAAGGTATACACATCACCAACCAAAGACAAAATGAATTTTATGCTTTGCTAGTTTATTGTATTATTATATGCGTTTTTTTGAACATCTCTTAGTCATTCGAAAAAGTTGTCGTGCAAAATATCCAGTTTGGTCTTTCTCCACCCTTGACCAAAGCACTAGCCGCCATTCCCAGATGGAGACTATTACAAGCAGCATTGCCCCATGTCATGCACTGTGTTGCGGCATTACTTCACAACAGGTATGTTTGATTTAAAAAAAAACGTATCACTCCTGTAAATCTTAATCTATTTTAGAGTGAAGGACATGCAGGCAATTGGAGCGGTAGAAACAAAACTACTTTATACAATGCAATGGATCCTTTTGTACGCCTCCGAGGAGTGTGCCGACGAGGAAGAGGATCAGGATCCTATTTTGAAAAAGGAGAAACAAAAAACAGAAAACTATTTGTTCTCTGTGCCAACTATAACGGTATGTGTTGAAATTGCTAATTTTTGAATATAAAGTGAATATTCCACATTTATTTGCAGCTTTTCGTGTATTTGTTCGCTCCAATTATTCACCACTTAAAGGAGTCGGACTTTCAGAACTTTCGATTGGAAAACGGTATCGGACTGTGGCAGGGAATGTGGGATAATCGGGCACCGGGAGCTGCCTGTTTCACAGCGCCTGTCAAACCGAAGGCTAGAAATTTACTCAGTCCGCCATCGCCCAATGGATCTCCGGATGTTTTTGTTGCAAGTAAGAAATTGTGTTTGAATTTGGTCTTCGACGTTAATTCAGTTGTGTTTTCCAAAGAGCTTAATGTCGTGGGTTACTGCATTATTCAAACATGTTTCTGTCAATGTGATATTAATTCATGATATACAAGGTGACAGACATCGATGATGTGATGTTAATATTTCTATAGCAGTGCAGTAGAGTAATAAATCGGAGGAGATTAACGCTAGACACTCTGTACATGCTTTCTCTATAGAGATCATAAAATGCCAAATGCTGCAGGAAATTTATTCACTGAAAAAGTAGTAGTTCCGATTGGAACTATAGCTGTTTAAATTCGCACGATCGATTGGTCATTAGAGAAGTCATACTGCAGTTTCGAATTAAGTAATCTCTGCTGTCTTAGGGAACTCCTGATAGATTTTTGTTGTAGCTTTAAAAATATCTGGGGTGGAATTCGGTAAGGTTTGCGATAGTTGATGGTCACAATCACAATTTTCGCTCTACGTATTGTGCTTATCACTGTGATTTCTTCTGATCGCTTTCATCTGACAGCTATTAAGGTGTCATTTCTATATCAATAACATTTTTATTCGGTGTTATGAGTTTTGTTGTTCAAAGTTATCTAACTAAATCAAATATTGTTGAGCTTTCGAATGTTTTTTTTTTTGTTTAAATTCAGTTCATCAAAAGAAGCGTTTCTAAACGCCTTGAAGTTGCTTGATTCATCAGACGGGTTCAGGACTCAGTTTCACGTATTTTGCACCAGTTCTTCAGCTGGATTTAAGCTTAAACCTTCTTGGCGGTACCGATTACTAAAAGAATAAATTAGCGCTGACTGAGGTGCACCACAGCCCAATTCAATAGTAAATACAGTCAAAATTTTGCGAAATTGGCATAGATGCAATGAAATCCATAAAATATCTAATTCTTCTTTCTTTTTCGACGAGGTAATGACCATGATTATGCAGATCATGGCCCTTCCACTGCATCCCTTTACTGGTACGCCGATTCAACTTAAGAAAAATATATGCAGGCCTCATGGTTTCGGATCACTTTATCACTGAGGTCAATCAGTGGTGAAGTGAATGTCGCATTTTTGCACTTGTGTGATGCAGGATTTTTTTGGCCTGCCTCTCTTTCGCGCTTGTATAGGAATGCTGATTGACACTGTCTTTTTCACATGGCAATACCAACTGATCTGGGTTGTGCTCCAATTTTTTTCCAGATGGGTTCTTTAATGTGAAAGCTTCCTCGGATCTTCAAACTTCTAATTCAATCAAGCTTTGTTACTCCTGTTGTCATGCGAAGCATCTTCATCTCACCTGCCGTTAATTGGCGGTTCATGTACTCTGTCTTTTTGGTTTAATTCGATACCCATATTTCCCCCAAAATATCCACTCATATAAATCAAGTATTCGTTGCAGATAATTTAAGAATGCAAATCACAGCAAAGGACACCAAATATTAAACTGCTGTGCAAATGACAACTGACAGCAAAATGATGTTTTGAAACTACAAAGTGATGCCAAATTTGTATACCTACATATTTTGTGATCACCTTACGTAGAGAATAACGGTTTGAATGTCGCATTTGTCTTTCACAAATGTAACTATCACCTATTACTTTAAGGGATTGCACCCCTGTTCTTTTTGGACAGCTGATTTTAATGCAATATTTGAGCTGTCAAATCCTCCATAGGACCGGGCTTGTTTGCTGAACATTTTGTTGGATGTTTGGAGTAGCTTCTGTTGTAATTTTGGGTACCTCGCCAGTCTATGTTGCATGCACTGGGGGTGGAAAGTCAAGGTTTGTAAACCTCAAGCTTGAGCTATTTATAGTTACCAATTTATACGTATTTTTTAACCCAATGGGTATATGCCTGTTTCTTTAAAAATCGGCCAAAAGCAGCCGGTCTTGCCCACTTTGCACTTGTTCTAGATCTTTCATAACAGCTTTAAAAGTTAACAGCGTTTATTTAAACAGACCCCTCTGATTATGCATTCCATTAATAAACTGACGTTTGTGGGTGCCCCGTTCACCAGCTTACTTTACATAATTATTATTCCGATTTTGTTGCAGGAAAAGCATCGACAACTGGGGAAACCGTTTTATCACCCAAAGGCGACTCACCAAAGAGCGCATCATACTCGGACATCTCAAAGCACGATGAAGACGTAAGTTCCGAACAGCTCCTCATATGCAGTCCACCAATTTATTTTTGTACTTATAGGGCTCTTGGGTCTCATCACCGAAAGATTTCGCATTCCCCGAAACCATACCCGAGGAAGCTTCCAGCGTGGAAGAAGAAAGAGTTGTTATCCTAAGCCTTCCGTCGGGTCCATATCTAACCGATGCTTCATTCTATACAGTATGACAAGTCACACAATCAAAATAACTTTTAACTTTAGAGTGCGTTCTCCAACTTCCCCAGGCCGATGCAAGTCTACTTCAACAGTCACAAAGCCGCCGCGGCAGTCGTCAGTCCATAAACTCCAAAGACAAACAACCTACGCGCTTTGACTTTGAGCAACACGACCTTATCCATGGTGCTTCGCAGAAGGATCCCAAGACGAGTACGTCCACCGAAAAGGAATCGGAATCGGAAGAAAAATTCGCTGAACAAATAAAAGTTGATGTGTCGGCTGCTACCTTCCTAGACGTGGCAGTCTTGCGATGCCTCTTCATATCGTATTGGCAAGAGGAGGGCGTTTACTGGAGCCTGCAGTATCTTTACAACAGGTAAGTTGCAAATTCAAGGACTCACCCGCTTCTTATTTTAGTGTAACTTTCCTCAGGCTTACCGAAATCGGCGAAGAGGCAGCAATTCCCACGCATCAGCCGAGAAAACGTTCAAACTCTTTGCCAATTCCCCAGATAGAAATCTCACTCTACCAGGGACCAAGCCGAGACAGTCCAAGTGGTAGTTCCATGGCAAAGGACTATATTGAAATCCCTGAGCCAGCAATAGCTGCCCTAACAAACGGTTAGTCATACAATCTTCCCCAATTGGATGGCACATAATTATTTTACCATATCCGATTCCAGATGACTCCAGTCCAACTGCAGAACGTCGCGGAAGTGAGAAGAAGAAACGCGTCAAAATGGCCGATCTGAGGGCATTCGTCGAAACGAAAATGTTCTCCAAGTCTGAGAAGAATTTGGAAAAAGTAGGCCTAGAAACTAGTACAAATGGCAAGAGGCCTCTGCAGCATGTAGTAAGATCTTTGCGTTGTATTTGGCGAACTTCCCCCAATTATCCTTCGAACACGAATACAAACAGAACTCGCACATCATGCAATTGGCCGCACTATCATTTGTTAAATTGAAAACCATTTTCCACTTTACATTGATGTTTAAACTGGGTTTCAGTGCATAGCTAAATGTGGGATATATTTTCTGCTTTTCTAGGACTACCATCGAAGCCTGGATACGGGTGAGAAGAAACTTTCACGTTCGGCATCCATGATAACTCGTGAGCCAAGCAGCAATTTGATAAAGGGCAAGAGCATGCCCAGTCTCAGGTAAGTCGATTGGCCAGCTCATTGCAAAATGATCATAGATTGCAGACATCTGAAAAACAACGACATTTTTTTGGAATAGCACATAATGCTCGTGAGCAGTATTTTGTTCCTACAAGTCCCTTAGAAAATGTTCTTCATTTTGATTGAGAATGATCTTATGTTGGGTACTCCTACTCACAGCAGTATATATAGTTGAACTGTTTGTACAATCCTTTTTCTCGTTAATTAAAATCTAATTAGATTTTTTAAGCCAATTTTTCAAGTTTTTTACGGAATGGTTGCATTAATTTTAGCATCAAACTGAAGAATAATTTGTTAAGTAGTCTGCATTCATTTCAAGTCATTGCTATAAAGACTGACCTTATCATCGTCTATATACATCATTCCTTTACGAGGAGCCTATTACCATAAGCTGCGTTAAGCTTTGTAACATAGATCTTTGAAAACCAATGGCAAGTTCTCTAAGGTGTATGAACGAAGGACTGTCTTGTCTGTTGTACACAAGTTGTAGTCTACCCTCTAACATTTATCTATCCGACTACCTTTGCCACCGTAAGAGGTCGCAAATGGGATGTGTTCCATTAAAAAAATACATAACATAAAGGAGCTTATGGCTCATGACTAAAAACATACAATAGTCGGCTTGAGTATTTTGACAAGACCAAAAGTTTTTGTCAGTATTTGTTTGAATTGAAAAATATAAATGCATGGTTTGTTTAGCTAATAAACAGGTGAACATAATACAAACCTATGTACATTTTAAAATATATTTATTTAAACTTATTAAAATGAAGAAAATTAGCTTTTTAATTTGACATAATTATTTTTACAAATAAGTTTTACATAAAATAAATATGATTTTAACTTTAAAAACAAATAATTTTTTTCCGAGGGTAGTGTCAGATTTTTACTGACTAAAAACACCACCCTTCGATAGAATGTTAGATACTGCAACTATATATAACTTATCAAGCAATTTTTCTATCACGAAATAACAACTTTTGACAGGTAACTTTCCAACGAAAGAATTGATTAATCTTATTTAGAAGTAGTGGTTAATCTTATCTTGCCAAGTCGAACGGTTTCGTTCTTTTTAGTCGGTGCAGTCAATTGCTCTCATCCAAAATGTGTCGGACTGTATTGTTGATATGTCGGATTAGTCGGTTTCTATGCTTTCTCGCGAAGCTTCTAGTCCTTGGTGCTTGTACAATTTCTCTAAGCACTTTATTTTGAAAAGTTTGTAAAATATTGGCATTTGTTTTCTTTGTACAACCCCAAAGTTGTATACCGTAGGTCCACACAGGCTTTAGCACTTGCTAGTATAAAATCAGATTGATCTCGGTACTGAGCTCGAAATGTTTTCCGAGTAACCAGTACATATCTTTATATTTGATATCGAAGCAAAATAAAATTATTTAAATAAAAAAATTAATCCGACCTCAGCATCAACAACTTTATGCAATAGTCTTGAAAGCATTTCGACCAGTTTTTGCAGCATTTTTGCCGGAACGTCATCCCAGAGCTTTATTTATTACAAAAATGGAATTAAATCTGGGCTTTTGAGTGGCCCTGGCCAGTTGTGTGTTTCTAGTTCAATGTGCCTCAAAAGTTGCATCACCATTCGGCTTTTCTGGCAGGAAGTGTTATCTTGTTGGAGAAAAAATGACAGACGGAAAAGGCGAGACACAACCCCATGAACATTACTGACAAAGTCGCTCAAAATAAATCTATCTTTCTTGGTATATTTTTTTCGTTTTTAAACAGCTCGATGTAAATTTTTCACACAGTTTGATTGATTTGGATATTTATGATTTTAACGGAAGGACCACAATAGTACTTTGCGACAAAAGCTGCTCGATCTTCCATCTTTAACTCGGTCATTTTCCACACATTCTAATCAAAATGGGACAGTTGATAGCGGTCATATTTTTGAAGCTACATCAGTCAAATTGGCTGTCATTTATTCAATTTGATAAAATTAAGAACTGACCCTAATTTTCATCGACAAATCATATTCCTCGATGAGGACCCATTCCTGGATGAATGTCCAATTTGGGACGTTGCCGATCCACATGAGATCCAAGAGCGTCCAATAATGTTTGGTGTGGATTTTGGGCTGGCTACATTTTAATGATATGAGTACCAACGACAACATGTGGTTTCAACAGAACGGCGCTACGTGCCACACATCTCACGCCACATTGGAAATTCTGCACAAGCAATTCATCTCATGTGAACTGGCAATCAAGATCGTGATTCGTGCCCCCGATAGATTTTTCTTGTAGGGTTTTCTGAAGTCGCAGGTCAATGCGAACGAATCACAGCGGCCCTCAAAGCCAACATAACTCATGCCATATCGGTCAAGTTCAGCCTGATTTATGCGCCAGAGTCATGGACAATTTGACATTTCGGATGCGTGCCACCCACGAAAGCCGTGTCGCACATTTGAACGATGTTATATTCCATATAATGGCATTTTTAGGGCTTTTAAAAGAATGCAAAATTTCGACACTTTGTTTTATTAAATGAAAGACCCTTATTTGTCGCCGGTTAAATTGGGTCCGAGGGAAATAATAGAAATCGGCATTAGGGTATTTTTCCGTGGTCTGCGAGTTCGAAGCCGCAGGCACAGCTAGCGGTGAGCAAAAATGTCCTCCGCGAATTGTTCTTGACCGTTAAAATGGATCGTATGCCGAACGCCCTTCTCGACATTCTATAAATACCCATGTAATGTTACGTAGCTTGACCAATATTTACCACTGCCTTCCTCAGACTTTTTTCCTTTTTCCTTCTTTCATAACTACACTTAAATTACTACTTTCTCTTTCCAAATTTTCTACTTCACTTTACTTTTTTTTTTTCTAATTTGTTCCATAACCAGCTGTCTCCTAGATAGCGGGTAAGTTTTTGGCTCTTTAAAAAATATTCACCGCCGCCCCCTTTTATTCAAATACAATCTGCTCTTCAAAACCAGTTTCCCTGCTTGGTATTGAATAGCTTTTTGAATGCTTTCACATTTTTTAACTGCTTTTAGCATTTTTGATTTCCCATTTACGATTTGTGTGTGCTTTTCTGTAGTCAAGTTTTTGTACCGTTTTCTTCCTGATATCAGCACAATCATTTCATTCATTTAACGCAATACTCGTGAAAAACGCTTAAGATATTACAGGTACGTGGAACCACCGAAAACGATTCGACCGTCGCAATCCTCTGGCCCGAGAACCACGTTCTTCACACGAAACCCAATAATAACTGTTACCGAACACACCCCAACGCCATCACCGGATTTCTTAAAGCGACAAGTAAATAAATAACAACATAAAACTTAAAGATTTCATGAATGTGTTTTTTTTATAGGGTTTCTTGCAGGGCTCCATTGACTCTCAGCTGGATGCGCTCAGTAATGGCGGAAGTTTGAGTGGGGTAACAGGTTTTCGCGGTCATATGCTACGATCGCACACAGACTCGCATATTGATTACACAGGAGTTGATGAATCAGAGGCACCGGGCTCATCCTTTTATATTACGCGAGATGGCGGTATCGACTATGAAATCGTTCTGTTGGCTGTTTTTAATGTCTTCAAGAGAGACTTTAACATAGTTTCGCTGCGCGTCTTGGAAGCGGGACTGAATATCTGTGAAGTGCTGTTGGAACTTGGAGTTATGAAGCTTGGTGAACATGCCCATGAGATATCAATGGGAATCATCAAAAGAGCCCTATTGCATTTGGGATGTCCACACGGATGCAATGATGGTAAGATTTAACCTATACAGAGATAAGTATAATAGGCGCAGGGATCTGTATAGCCAATAAAAGCAAGTTACAGGTTTAATATCTCAAACTCACAGTAAAGGTTAGAAACGATTATTAGTAAGGCCCCTTATAATATTTTTGGATCCACCTTAAAGTTAATGATAATGCATACTACTAGTAGAAAATTCTGGGGTGGGATTTTGTAAGATGAAAACGTACAATCGTTTTCGTTTAAACGTTTTACTTTAGGTAGCTCCAAAAACGAAAGACATTTTCATCTCAGGCAAAAAGAATATAGCGAATGCTATTTTTTTGACGTTTCCAATTAAATTTGGTTATTTAATTAGTGGTTATTTTATTTATTTATTTTACAAAATGTTGGCGAATAATTTCGATTGGTACGACAAAAATATCAACAAACGAAATATTTACATTGAAAACCTCAGCTGAACTGTCAAAACAACATTATTTGATATATAGATACAGCTTCTCAAACGTTAACTTTTTTGTCACACCGTTTCTTAAACCCTTTCAAACGAGAAGAAGAAAATGAGAGCAGTTACATGAAACAGATTTTCGCTTTCGCGTGATTTCTTTCGTTTTTTGAAATGCGAAAGAGTTTTTGTATCGTTTTTTTTATAGAATTAACCCCCTGGTATCGACTTCAATTTACGTAAGCTACTCGTAAAGCTCGTACAGAATATTCACCTTCGAAAAGCCAACAAAGCAAACTTGACCAAATATTTTACAACGAACTTTTCTCTTGAAACTTTCAAGGATGTTTTATGTTTTAGATGCGTAGAGCAGGACTAGAATTATTAAGTTTTTCATCGAGTCTCCTTCGTATGTAATAGCATTTTATACAGGCCCAACGATCGGCCAGAGTTTCTCTATGTTTGATTTCAAATCATATGACGTTCTAAGATGTACCCAATAGTAGAGCCGAGGTGGGTACAGCTTAAAGGGCATAGTTTGTCGTTAAAGGCGGCTCAGGAAAGCGTGTCGCTTCTATCAAGTCGGCATTAAAAATCCACACAGTCTTTCGTGCTAAGGTATTACTTCACGGTGCTGGTTAGCATTCGAGCTATTCGAATTGTGTCCCCTGCTTCAGGTGTTTCTCCTGCCTTTACAAAATCTATTGTCCGGCATTACTACGAGGTATCTAACCGCTTTTTTGAACAACCCGGATCGGCTAGTTCTAGGCTGGCGGTTGCTAGCCACCCTTCTATCCGGGCAACTGTTTCGTTTGTAACGGATTTACAATCATCGGCTGGTGTCTTCGTTAAAGTGGACAACACTCGACTCCAAGCTGAGATCTATGCTATTCTAATGGCTGCCCCCTATATTGTAAGGAATATTATGATGGGCTAGAAGTATTTGCATCTGTAACGACAGTAAGGCTGCGCTTAAGGCCTTGTTCAGCCCTGGTAATCCGTTCCAGAATAGTTCGCAGGATTGCAGGACTTGAACTCTGTGACCCCTGTAAGGGTTCCAGCTCACACTGAGATTGCGAAAAATGAGATCTCCAATGAGATTGCTAAGCAAAGCTCAGAGGATATTTTCTCAGAACCCCAACCTGCGTTGCGTCTTCCTGCGTCCTCGGTTACTGCCAACATTGACGATTGGGTGTCTCTCAGGAACACGACTCCTCAGGATGTCGTCAGACTAAACGTATGCTGCCGAACTTTTAGAAGATATAAGCGGCATTCTTGCCGTCCGTCAGACAACTTATTGGCGTTCTTACAGGACATTTTTCTTTTGCTAAACATCTTAATGTGTCATGTGTGTAAATTGGGTGATACTGGATTTGGTAGTACAATGGACCAGATGCGTATTAGTGCTCCAGAAAAGTTTTCCTAACGCGAAGATTAGAAATGAAACAAAAATAGTTAGACAATTATTACTTAGATGGTAATGTACAGAAATCGAATGACAAGACAATTCTGGGCATAAGCAAATTCAGTCAGCTATTAAATTATGAACTTTCCTCTCATCGACAGGTATTCGAGGACCGCCAGCCGATTTTCTACGCAGCCAATGCCAGAAAATCCTCTCACGGATGCTTCGTCAAGCTGGAACACGAACGAAGACATATCTCCAATCGATGGTCAAAACGACACAACTGCATGAGTTGGTTGAGTTCTTCCATGCATTTGTGGCGTTTTGCGTTGATCCCAGCTCCCTTCTATCCCCACTGAGTGAGTTATGCACTTTAAAGCAGTATTTTTTTCTTTTCGGTTTTTCTAATAACCATTTAGAGACGCACTTCAAAATTATTCAAATATATTCAACAAGTAGAAATTGGACTTTTTTTGTACGCATGCTCTGCTTAACGTAGGCTCAGCTCAATCATGAACCATTAAGATTTATCATCTCATGGCTCATGTTTTCTATATAATGTACATAATGTGTACAAATGTCAGCTTTCACAAGTAGCAGCATGCATGCCATTTCTTTTCACTCCCACAATGTGTATATTAATCTACATAGACCATAAACGATCGAGCGGATTTAAAAATCTTAACACCGATCTTGGCGGTATATCATCATCAGGCGGTCAGGGTGGTTATGCGACCAATTTTAGCGGTGGTCTTTCTGGTGGCCCCGAAAGTCAGGTCATTACCGCTGTATTCAAACCGTTAGTGACGCGTTTCGTCGATGCGCAGAAGGAGTTGAAAACCTCGGAGAATACGGCGCTATATTGCGATATTCGACAGTTGATTACGTACGTCAAGGGTGCGCACGGTGGACCGTTTAGGCGAGTGGCCCTAAGCGGAATTTTAGCCGTGACACCAAGGCCTAACAAGAAGGGGCCTCTCATGCAGACGACTAGAGTCGTAAGGTGAATATATGGTCCTTCTATAAGAGAATACATATAAGAGACTTTTTTTAATATTACCAGGCACATTCCACACGTCGAGACCGCTCAACCAATTATTATTCAAACGGAGGACAATCGAAGCCAAAGGAAGTTGCTGTTGAAGAAGCGAAGTACCTCGTCAGCTTGCGCCGTTGTAAGGGTCTTAAAGTAGAGGTTGAATAATTATGCTAAACGTTGTTTTTTTTTTTGCAGAGCCTTCTGGAGACCGACACCTGCGACGATCATTACAAGTCAAGTCAGAGCCCCCTGAGCAATATACGACGGCGAGCGACGACAATTAGGCCTACTCTTACCCCAAGGCACTCTGAGCGCGCACTCCTTTCGGACTCAACGTCCAGCTCAGAGCGAAACTCCCTAGGCCGGCTAAGCGGTTTGGTTAGATGGTTCCGTGGCACACCCAAGGAGCCTGCTTCAATAGATTTGGAAATAGGCTCACTAAATCCCGACATTACCTCGACTTTTATACGTCACGCGTCGCTCAAGATTCAGCGAGGTCGTTCGAGTGACGGAATCGGACGATCGCTACAAAGGGCTCGCCGCAGGGTGGAAAGAAGACTGAATCGTTTTGGAATAGTTAAGGGCAAGAAGAAGATCGGTGGCACTGAAGAAACAGCAGGTATGTGTGGTTACAATTCATGGCAAGAACTATACTGTATCTTGTGATCATTTGATAGATTTAAGTAGACGCAGCTCATCGGATTTATGCGAAGGCCCACGAGAGTCGGAAGTTGTTGTTTTAAAAGAGCGAAAACTGGTTCCCACTGAACCGATTCAAGAGGGAATGCTTCGATTTGCGTTCTTATTGGAGACCTGTGCACCGGGATCGTTTCCTGATCCCCAATTGGTAGCGGCGGTTTTAGATTTGGTAAAGTTTAGTTTTTTTTTTACAAAACGAAGTATTACCCATTTTTTTTCATTACAGCCACAAGCACCGTTGGTAGCTCGAGCTGCCTTCCTTATAGAGTGTGCCCATTTCGTTCACCTGTGCAATAAAGGAATGTGGCCTAGCTGGATGAAACAGAACATTACAAACTATAGACCATCGGGAGCGAACATAAATGCGAGGCAGCAGCTGACCACGGGCACTAGAAGAACGCATATTTTGCAGAGGGCAGCTGGAAAAATGTTTCGTCAGGTATGTAGGTTTAAATTTCAATATTCCATATTGGAACATGATTTTGAAAGAATTCGTTGTTAGTGAAAATTAGCTATACTCTGGCCGCCATTCCAGTTACCTTAGGAACAAATCTGATAAATGGGAGAATGTCATAATTATATGAATTACACCCAACTTGATTGGTTTTTTTGTCTACGCTATGACAGTAAAAAAGTCTTGGGACCAAATATGTTAACTAGAACCTTAATACCTCATGGTTTGTTGTTGCATTCTTTATGAAATGACTGTTTGAAATTTGCAATTTTAAAAGGAGTTAATTATTAATTATGACACTTGACGGAAAACATAGAAGTAATAGAACCGATTTTGCGAAAGTTCAAACTCAAAAGCGTATACGTTTAAATAAGTGAAACATAAAAGAGCGGCTGAAAAGAGCTTGAAGAAGAGCTTTGTTCGTAAATTCCATCAAACAAAGTTGTGTGCCAGAAATATTTTCAATAAACGAGTTTGAAATTACTGAATCTACTACTGAAAGACTACTAAAAGGACGATAACATACGTACTATTACTACACCAAAAGTTACACTTTCATTGCGAATAAAAATCACTACCGAAAGGCTTGAATAAAATTGACACTTTAAAAGGCTCTGTTCATTTCAAATTTCTTTTTGTCAATTCTTGTTCAAAGTATTTCTCAGACAATGTGGACGTTCGAGTACTCAGTTTGTGTAAAACGTTAACTAAATTTGTCTGGACGCTTTAACTAAGTAAGTTGAGTTCTTGTGACTTATTTTTGAATTCTGACACTTCAAAATTTCATCTGAGTATACGTTCTCAATTTTTTCTCTATGTAATAAATGAAAAAATATGAGGCAAATATTTTATTTTCTAAATAATGGAAAACCAGGATAATCTGGAAAAACTATTCCAAACAAGGTGGCGGAAAAATCATCACCCTATCGGAAGATGCTATAATGCAAATGGCGGCAATGCTCATCGTCTTTCGCCTTCCTCAATTGTTACTTGAGAGTTGAGAAGATGTGCTTCAAATTCCAACAGGATTCACCCGAAAGAACCAAATTACATCTTAAAGTCTTTTTTCCACTGCGCCACCTCTCGCGAACGTCTGACAAACATCCGAGAGTAAAACTGTCATGAAAGAGTTCTCAATTTGTCGTTTGGACTCGGCGTAAAATTGTAGATCCCTTCCATTCGTCTCAAAAATTGAAAACTCACACAAAACGAATGGTCTCACAGCCTTAGATCATTGAGGCTCTGAAAGAGGGTGGCAAGAGTGATGGAGAATGCTATAAAACAGGCCCGAATGGTCATCAATTCTAGCGGAGCCAAATTAGCCGATAACATTTCTCGACTTAATGGAAACAAATTTAAGACATCAAATAAACATAATCCAAAAGCAGAACCAAAGTTTTTCATTCGTTAAGAAAATTACGGCCAAAGAAACTCGGGTGGCAATTTTTTGCGCCACCTTGTATGTAGGTACAATCAATCACTTTAAGCCATTCTGAAACCGTTTCCATTATTTTTTAAACAATGCCAGTTTTAAGTTGATTAATGTTGTTGCCCCAATAAGCCCAACATTATTGTGTGTTTGACAGTGCGAAAAAAACAAAAATTTTCCAAGGTAATATTGCAACCCTTTTGGAGGACCATATATTAGGTTTGTTCGACGTGGGCCCTAGTGCGCACTAGTGAACTCGCCCCGGTAGTGAAAACCTGTATTCGACATGACTTCTGTGGCGCTCTAGTTTTGCCCTGAACTAACCCCAGTTAATTTTTCGGGGCAAGAATTCAATTTTGAGTTTCGCTGTCATTACGCTTGCTGTCATTAATTTTTAATTTAAATCTTTAGGGCAGCATATTTTGCGGTTGATATAGGAGCCGAATTTTCAGCGTTGTGCAGTGTTTTGAAATTAGCTGACTGACACTTCTCACTGCTAGCCACGTCAAACAAACCTATTGTAAATCAATATTCAGTGCATTCAGCAAACACGCATGAAATGTAATGGAATCCATTGTTTGGTAATAGATCCATATAGTACCACAAAAAACCAACTTTTGTATAAGTGTTGCCATCGATTTTTAATATTTATTTTCATTTTGTTTCGGAACGAAAAAGACCAAATCTCGCATATTGAAAAATGCTTGTATTTAACCCCTCCACAAAAACCCTTATCACTTTTTGGCGCCTGAGTTCTCGAACTCGTGCCGAACCCAAGATCCATAATGATTTCCCACATATTTTCAATACAATTTTTGCAATTGTGAGTTTTCGTAAATTTGAAGTCGTGGCCGTGACTAGAATTCGTTATTAATAAACTGCGTTGCAAATCGAATTCTTTCGTTGGAATTCACCTAATGATTCTGAACTGCCGATTGATTTATGCAAGCAAATACATAAAAAATAAAAAGGTTCGACGAGGATGGGATTCGAACCCACGCGTGCAGAGCACATTGGATTAGCAGTCCAACGCCTTAACCACTCGGCCACCTCGTCATGTTGCGACCGCTGTCATAATTGATATTTGGTATAGAACATTATTTGGCAGTTGATAATGTCGATAAATGACACCCATTTACCTATGCATAGTTTTATTCTGATGTAGGTACCTACCTACACTAAATAAAATGGTTAGGCAGCCACCCGACACCGGCATGTGGGATTGTTAGAATAGAATACAGAATTAATAATGACATTCATTTTTGGTCTTCTCTTACATTCCAAATAACAAGAAGACAGTATTGGTTTCTGGGATAATAAATATTGATCTAGATTTTGATTGTTTTTCTATTGTAGCATAAAGCGTTGGATAAGAAAAACAAACAAAACCAATTATAGAGCACAAGACACAAACAATGAAAATTTGACTTCACGATACCGGAACTTTCACTTAACTAGTAAAATACAACAATTTTTGATACTAAATTGCTAATTAAGTACTTTTATCTGACGAGCTTTTCTACCGTATCTGTTGGTAAATAACTCGTCGAGTAAGTTTACCTAAACAAACATCGCCCGTTCTTTGTGATTCTCACAAAAGCGAACGACATTGAATTCACATCAGAAAGCTTAACTAAAGAGTTTTTCTACCGTGTTTGCTTACTGCAATTACGCAACCAAAAAAATAATTAAACCAAAAAGCTGTTGAGTATTAAAGTATGGACTTATTTCAGAAGCTATTCGGAACAGTTATTTCAAAAGAGCGCTTCTAAACTTCACTTACAAGTTTTCAAAGCATTTCCTTCTTTCTGATTCTCATCCGGAAGTGTTTCTTTACTCACATTTTGTTTCAAAACAAGTGTACCTACTTTCAAGGACGACCAATTTTCTATGTTTTGAGATATTTAACACGAAAATTAAATTTTCTTTCAAAACTTAAAGAAAAGGCTTTTGCCATATTCATATTCCCGAAAATCATTGAATATGATCGGTGTTTAAAAATCCCGTGATTCACTAATCTTCGAGCATTTGTAATCGGTTATGTGCTTCGCGATTTCTTGGGTAACCCTCCATTAGGAATCAAACAAACACTTAAGCACAACATATGTATGTACTCCTTCCGTATCCTATTGTATATTTGTATTTCCATACTTCTTTAGTGGGCAGAAATGCTTGGCGCCAGACTAGAGGAACTATTATTCACTGAACGAATGAACTTTGAATCGGCCAATTCATGCTTAAACGACCCTGAAAAACAGCGAGAGCTCTTACAACAGGACGAGGAGGAGGATTTCTTGGATGAATGTGAGTTTGACATAAATGATCAGATACCTGTAAATTATTTAATAATGTTTTTTATAAAGCCTGCGTCAATCCACATGGGAACGACTGTCCTCATGCACTAAAACTGATCGCCTGTGTTCTGTTGCACGAAATCACCGCGTTTTTGCGCGATACCTATCAGACATTGCCAAAAGCCTCGAAGCTTATGAATAAAGACAAACCTGCACCTTGGGAAAAGGTTTATAGGTTTGTGTATCAATTTTCAAAAGCAGCTTGTAGTATTAAAAGCCTTATGATTATATTTTTAGAGAGGCCAACCGTCGATGGTCAATGGCACTAAGCTCCATGGGACATTCGCAGACCTCGGCGCAAAGCCTACAATCTATTGCTGGTAATGACGGCGGTAGGCTGCATTTATACGGCCACACAGACTTGAAGCATCACAAATAAAATATTGTTTCTACTTTCTTTAGGAGCCCAAACTGAACGAAAAATATCATTCGTACTTCACGAGCCCGACAATGAGTCAGAGAACAGCAGTAATACCACTCTGACCATTCAGGGTGAAGACGGTTAGCACAAGAAAAAGCTTTAAAGATTGACCAACGTTTATGGTTTACTTTTATTTTTAAGGAGCACTTCGTCGTCCCGTAGCTGGCGTCAGGCCTTTCCTACTCCGACGAGGCACTGCTGGTGCGGCAACTGGTGGATCGTTCAAGAGGCGGTCACTGAAGCTTCGCAGAGGTACTAAGGATGGCAAAGACTTGGAGGCAGATTGTGAGTTCGTAAATTTTTTAATTCTAGTTTTATTTGATCCTTTGTTTGCATTGCAGTTAAAAGAGTAGATTCCATTCAGTCTCGTAGAAAGGTGTCGTCTCTGTCAGATAGAAGTGACACTTCGGAGCCGGGTATTATTAGCGGTGGTGAAGAATCGCCCGGAATTTTAAGCGACGATCAGCAACCGGAATCACCAACTGATTCCAATGAGGCCGATGATACAGCTAAGAATATGCCATGGATGAAGGCGGTCATTGAGCTAATGAACAGTTACAACTTCTATTGCAGCCATAAGGGCTTCTGTCATCCATATTGTTACAAGAGACACATGAGAGCGTCTTCCAGGCTAATAAAGGCGGTCAGAAAGGTAAGCATGGAACATGTTTGGGTTTTTAACAAAGATTACCAGACCAGGGGTCATGAATTCAAACCACACAGAATGCAAAGTGTCAGCTGTGTACATTATTTTTTGTTGCTCTTCTTATAAAGGGTGATTTTTTAGCTGGTTTGGTTTTGGCAACACTGGTTTTGACAGCTGACGTGTGTTTAGTACCTTGTGTCACTATCAAACAGCTTCAGTTTACAACGCTTGCAAATTATTGAATTTTACTATCAAAATTCGTGCTCGGTTCGAAATGTTCATCGCGCGCTGCTTCCATTTTATGGACGAAGCTCATTTTTGGCTCAATGGGCACGTAAATAAGCAGAATTGTCGATTTTGGATTGAATATCAGCCAGAAGCATTGCAAGAGCTACCAATGCATCCAGAAAAAGTCACAGTTTGGTGCGGTTTATGGGCGGTGGCATCATTGGACCGTACTTCTTCAAAGATGATGCGAATCGCAGCGTTACTGTCAATGGTGAACGCTACCGAGCGATGATAACAAACTTTTTTTTGCCCGAAATGGAAGTTCTTGACTTGAATGATATGTGGTTTCAACAAGACGGTGCCACATGCCACACAGCACGCGAAACAATGGCGCAATTGCGAGGCGAGTTTGGTGAACAGTTAATTTCACGTTTCGGGCCGGTCAATTGGCCGCCTAGATCGTGCGATTTGACACCATTAGATTATTTTTTGTGGGGGTATGTCAAGGCTAATGTGTATAGGGACAAGCCCGCTTCGATTGACGCATTGGAAGCCAACATCCATGCATTCATTCGTGAGATACCGGCCGATATGTGTGAAAGAGTATGCCAAAATTGGACTCAGCGGATGGACTACCTGAGACGCAGCCGCGGTCAACATTTGCATGAAATTATCTTTAAACATTAAATTGCAAGGTTCAAACTATCGATTCAAATAAATATTTCATTCATTTTTTCGAATTTTTTGTGTTTTTTTTTTTAAAGTTCTAAACCTCTTAAAAAATCACCCGTTACACTTATACAGTTTCTAATAAAATGTAAAAATATTCCAGGTCTACGGTGAAGAATTTGGGTTTACCTTTGACATTGAACATCAATCAACAGAAAGCTACAACACAACTAAGCCAACCAGTCGACAGCGATCGACAAGAAAAGTCTCAGAGCAAAGCTCGACGCAAACCTCTCCTTCGAAGAGAAAGGATAGCATTTCTAAAAAGGATAGGTGAGTTACATCTTACATCTATTGTTATAATAGAGTTTTTAGCACTACGAACGACGCACGGTCAGGTAGCGCAACAATTTGTTTTTTTTAATTGTTTTGAAATAATCGGCCCTAGCGAGGAACGGAAAATTCTCCGATTTTATACGATTCGGAGGATTTTTGCTTCGGGGTATTCATTCGGAATATTTCTCCGACATTTTGTAACGCATATCGGCGAATTACGTTGAAGTATTGGCTGCGGAATTTGTTTACGATTTGGATTTTGGCCGGGCCTCCGACAGAGTATGCGTTGCGGAGAATTTTCCGTTCCGACGGATACCTCGCTAGGGCCGAATGACAACACACTGTTTACCAACAAGCTTGGAAAAAAAAACTTTAAGATACGATAAGCCCTACTACAAAGGTACATACATAGATATATTATATTCGGCGCAATAATTTTGATATCCTGCGCATTGTTTACAATTAATTTTCTTAGTTTCTCTCGTGAACACCGTCTCTATTTCTTCAAAAAATCGAACTCGAGATTTTAGTCAAATCTGACGTAACGATGATAGAAGAACTCAAAAAAATTGGCCTCGCAATTCTGCCCGTCTGTCCGTTCGTTCCTGAGGTCAACAGCGCAAACGACTGGACGAATTTCTTTCAAATTTCGAATTTGAAGTTTGTGGGCTTACAGTTCGAGGCCACTTATTTTTTGCATGTAACCCTATTATTAATGGAACTTCCCATTTAACGGTCTTAAACAAGTTCGATTTTTTCGAAAACGGCTCTAAAGATTTCAACCAAAATCGAAAAAATCGAAAAACGGTATTTTTGAAAATTGGCCTTATCTCGAAAACGGTTGAAACGATTGTAACAAAAATAAATTTTTAAAGTAATATGGTCTTCCTAACACGATAGCAAACTCAGTTTTTCTCTAAATTGTCTATACCTAATGGATTTTTGAAAAAGGCATATTTTGAGATTTTTATTGCATCCTTCATTTTCGATTCGAACCACCGGAAACGCTTATTTTGAAAACTGTTCATATCTCGAAAACGCCACTTTCGATTTGGATAAAACTTTAAGAAACCAATTAATGCTAAACAATGCCCTATACCTACTCAGTTTTTAGCTAAATAGTTGAGAAAGATTATTTTTCAAACTAAACATTGCAATAATAATTGTTACTAATTTGTCTGTATAATTTTCCAAAAACTGCTGTAACTGTTTTGACCAAATCCCTATTAAGGATAAAATACTTTGTACTTAGTTTTTCTTAAAAAAGTGGAAATAAAGCCGTGTTTAAAATATTACCCTTTTACCAGTAAAAATGCAATTAAACCTGTTAAAAGCTTTTAGCAAATATAACCCACTCTTTCTTTTTACAATCATATTAATCATGAACCTTAAACTAATTGCAACCACTTAGGGCTAATACAATCAGAAAAGCACACTTCATTTGCAACTCCTAAACACGTCCATCGGCATATACAATTTATGCCTGCGAGTGCAAATTCAAAAACAAATCTCTGAATTCTTACATTATAAATCGATGTCAAGATATCGGTATATCACAAACCCTACTTCGAGTCCACCTACCAGCATAAACAATTTGAAAAATCTTGTTTTATAGCCTACCTGTAAACAATAATAAAATAAAAATAAACGAACCAAACTGGTGATGTAAAGAATAATGTTTCGCGCGGTCCAAAAACAGGCCACACTTATTTCTAAACAACACATTAGATTGTAATCAAAGGTTCAGTTCATATCGAAATAGAAGCAACTTATATGTTAAATCGCATTTAAAACTAACATTTAAATCTTGATGTTATGAATGTTTTCTTTTTAGAATCAGCGATGACCCTGACATTGAAATGGTTGAAAAACTGGCCAAGGCGTTACACACTGAAAAAGAGAAAAGAGACGAGAAAGAAGCGCCACCTATTTTGAAATTTGTCAAGAACCACATCAGAGGTTTATTTCACTTTCCGATGTCAACATTGCTCAAAGGGGCAGTCATTTTAACCGAAGAACTTGTGATAGAGGCACTGCCAGCAGCGTGGGAACTTCTGCTTGAACACAATCAAGTAAGAGAATGGGGAGTGAAATTTAAAGTTAAATGCGATTACCGTCATTTTGTTTTAAAGGAAACGGCGGCTGTAGCTGCTTCTCTGTTTCTCATGGGATCGGTGAAAGCGCAGAATTTTGCGTTCGACATCATGCAGAGGTCGCTTAAGAACAAAGATCCAGATATAAGAATCGGGGCTATTATGAGGTAAGCTATAAAAGGTGTCCAGTTTTTCAAAGTGGAAGCATTACACATACATGTTGCTAGAATAACGGATGTATGAATATTTTAACAACTTCCTTTCACAGATTTCAAGTGCTGTGGAAGTCCCGTTTTCAAGTGTGGCCTCGCATGGAAGACGGTGCGCATGATGTGACATTTAAGGTTCCTCCCGGTGGCATTGAATTCACACTGCCGTCACCGAAGATAGGAATAGAGAGTTTGCCAGTTGTTGACCCTCCCTGGACGCCAGTGCAACAGACAAAGGATATGGACGTCACTCTAAATCAGGATAGACATGTTGGTTTTCGCTTACCATTTGCTTTGGCATAATGATCCAACTTTCTGTTCAATTGCAGCGTTCTTTGGTTACTGCTACTAAAAGCAGAAAAATGCAGCAAACTGAAGCTATCCGCAATGCCATTCGTCAGCAACGCGACAAGCAACGCGCTGAGCGACACAGTTTTCTTATCACAACCATTCCCATAAATCAGCAGGCTTCGCATGAGCCCGGTCTAGACCACGCCCCAGGAGAAGACCACGCTGAGGGCGAAGAAGAAGCGGAAGGCCCTCGCATAGCTCCACATCTGCATGCAGCACATTCACTTTTCCCATCCGTGTTGTGCTCATCAGTGATGCAGATTGTGGCCTGTTTAGACGATGCAGCAATTGGTTCCGACGGCAATTCAGTGTACGAAGTCGCCTATCAGGTCATTTGGATATGCCTGGTTGAAGAATCCGCACTTTTTCTAAGATACGTCCTGGAAAGGCTGACTCGGGAGCGCCAGGATCAAATGTTTAAGCTCCTTCGGCACTTGATTCGTTTCGTTCCAAGATTGCCGCAACAAGCTGCGTTTGCGCTCTACAACTCAATTATTGGATACATTATGTTCTATGTTCGTTCTTCCAATGAGCACAAGCAAGAGGTTAGATTTGTTATAGGAAGAATTTCAATTTCGAAACTCAATTGAATGATTTTGCAGCTTGTCGGATCAGCGCTGTCCGTTTTGTGGATGGTTGTGCATAGCGTACATGGAATTATGTTCAAAGACTTGAAACAAATCCTGAGAAAGGAACAGTGTGACGCTTCTATTCTCCTGACGGCCAATGTTCCCGCTGCGAAAAAAATCATTGTTCATGGGCCCTTTGAAGGTAATGCTGAATGGGTTTTGTATATAATTTCGTGTTGATTGGTGTGCTTTCTTCTTGTTGTTTTCAAAGATGATGGCAATATTCCATCACAATTTCCGGTACAAGAGGACACGCTTTTTAATCAATTGCTGAAGGAGGCGTTGGACTTTTATCCGGTTGACGAAAAGAGCTATCATCACTATGTGCTAGTGGACTACAAGAGCAGTAAGTGATACAAATAGAAATGACTGTTTTCTGCATAAGTCAAAGGCCCTGGTCCACTGACAGCTAAAGACAAACTTCATATAAAAAATGTAGCGCATAATTACCATAAACTAAGTATGAAATAGACTTATACCATGTTCCCACCAACGTGATTTAGCTGAAGTAATTTACAAATTACGATAGGTGTTCCCACCGCACTTTTAAGTGTTTAAGTGTGACATTTGAAATTAGTTGGCAAACTTTCAATATCGTATGCATATAAAAGTACAAAAGAAAAATTAGCCGCAACAACTTAAAATGAGTTCAAATGCTTTGGATATAACTTATATCTACCAAAATAAATCCAAAAATGATGCAAACATCACCATCTGCATTTTTAATTTTAATTTTTTGACAGTTTGTTTTGTGTAAACAGCTGAAGTTGATAATGGGCCTGTTTGATTTTATTTGTGTCTGTTCGATTCTATTTTGTGTATGTTCGATTTTATTTTGTGTGGTTTTTCACGTAATTAAAAATTAAACAGGTATAAATCACGTTATTAGTGATCTAGAAAATGTATGGTAAATCACATCATTAATGAGTAAATCACATCATTAATGAGGTGATTTAGCTAAATGGGAACATGGTATAAGACTGACAGCTTTCCTACGTCCCCCCGGTTTCACACGCATATTTTTTTAATAATGGCCCCACCCCATCTCTCGATTTTACTGTATGTGTGATTCCCCTTTGATTAATATGGGCACAAATACTTGAATTCAAACTGGGCTACATCGAAGGTCAAATTCAGCTTGTAGGCAATCCCCCTTTTTTGTAAAAAAAAAAACAACAAACAAAATGAAGGTGGAAAAATGCGAAATGAAGCGACTTTAAGGTTTATGGCCGTTTTTCAATTGCGCTAAATAATATGCTCGGACAGTTTTTACATTTTGACACACGGCCTAAGATTTTAAACATATTTTTTCATGTAACAGAACTTAATTTTGGGAGTCGGTACCTACCTAAAAAATGTCCTCGTTCCACTGCCCGCCAGGGCGCTAGATGACTATCGGCATGTTAAAAGTTAAACTTCATTTCACCATTAGTGCTAGACATGTAGGACTTTTTGTGAAATATCTCTTTCATTGAAATTTCTCAATCTAGTGCAAAACCACCCTCTGCATTAAGGGAAAAAACAAAAAAAGACCAGTCAAAGGAAAATCGTTCAAATGCTTTGGCGCTATACTCTGTTCAACAAAAATTGTCAGTACAGGAAAGATAGGATGTTTGCCTCTCAGTCTGGTTGCAATGACTTACATAAATCTGTCCCTCTTTAAAGCTCTCACAGGGTTGCCGTAGTTTGTATGATAATTCGCCTAAACTCAGAGAGCAATTCTTGTAGGGTTACCACCTTACAATTTAAAATAAAAATATTGCTGAACGAAATAAATTCAGTTTATCTTTTTCCTTTTCCCGTGAGGGTTTTTCTAGGGTATTCCCAGTAGGCCTAATCACTTTAGTTTGTTTTGGTAAAACCCAACGATCGACAATACGTAGTATAGGTTTACCTGCTTGGTCATTTTGATATTTCAGTGTGAAAAACTATTTGATGACAAATATGCAAAAATATAACAAAAATGCTAAAATATGCCAAAAATGTGTGCTCTACCCATGTGCTCATTTATACCGAACTATGCAGAAATTTGCCCTCACGACTAGGGCTGAAAATATGTAGGAACTTAGAGTTGTATATTAAAATATTTAATACGATATCGCAAAAAAAAAAACACTACAACCCACTTATGATCACTTATTGCGTGAATGAAATGCATGCATTAAAACACTTCACGAATAAATCTTTTTCTAACAGACGACATTGAAAAAAATATTTTAACAGAATTTTATTTGATCCTTCAGAAATACAAAAAAAAATAAAACCGAATGGCAATACCCCACATAAAAATTCGTTCTCAAAAGCACCAAAACCGAAAGTTCTTTTACAAAATCCATAGAAAATCCCTTGATGATATCCTTTCATTGTACATATGGTAACACTCCTCTGATGTGCTTCAGTCACACACACTCAGTGTGACCATAGTGGAATATAATATTCCACTTGTGGAATATTTTTAAGCTGCAGAGAATATATTTTTTCCAAAAAATATTCGCATATAAAAGTGGAATATTTTGTTCTCCAAAAGGAATTTTTAGATACCAAAATATTCTCCATAAATTAAAGTTCAATTCTTAGCTGAAATTGATTTTATTACATCTAAATCGCAAAACTCACGAAGTTTTGAGCTCTGGTAACACTACTTTTTTTTTCCATAATAGTATAGTTGGTTTGTTTCATATCACCATGGAAACTTACGCGAAAAAGCTCTTACCGAGCCGAATACGAATGCAATTATAGTTTTTAAGTTTTTTTAAAAGGGGTACCTAATTTGTTTAACTTTGTTTGAAATAAAAGTTTATTTGTTTTGTATTTATGTTTTAAAATTCGTTTTATTTATTAAAGGGTATTATTTAGCTTGACCTGTTTATTTATTTGGATCAAATCTAGTAACTCAAAATTAACCCCCTTCCTGTTGTCGGCTTGATTTGAAATTTGGTATACACCTTTAATTCTAATGACAATACAATCTAATGTAATCAGTATCATTGTAAATATAAGATGGTTGCCACTACAAAATGACGGATTACATACATTTTCTCACAACCCCCTCAATATGGGTATCAAATGAAAGGGCTTGCCCTAGATTGATGAGGGGAGTGGTGCAATGACTGGTACCTATAGGACCTACTGAATTATATTTTTTATATTTTTAGCTTAAAACATGTTTTTACTTATTTTTTTTTAATTTGTATTTCAAAAAAAAAAATCTGAAGTGGAATATAAATTTTTATAAATATTCCACTTTTCAGAGCAAGTGGAATATTTTTGAAAGAAGCTGATGGTCACACTACGACACACTGCTTATTTTGGTTGATGATAATAGCAAGCGAACACAAGCCGATCATGCTCATTCTGCCCGCAGTTGTGTGGCAGAGTGGTTGCAGTGAGCTCCTCGCCAAATTTTAGGAAAATTACAACAACAATTCTATGGCATGACAGTGGTTTCGTTTTTATTTCAGTGGCAATTCTTGTGTTTGAGTGCCGTGAGAGTATCTACAGGCACCATTGGTAGAAAAAAAGCTCCTCCATAAGGCCTGTACTGACAATTTTTGTTGAACAGAGTATAGGGTTCTAGCGCGAGCGTTCCTTTATCTCGGAACGCGGCCAATGTCACTTTTGTTACGTTCGCGCTAGCGTGCGTTCATAAATTATTTTGAACATCTAGGTTCGGATACCAAGTTTCCGTAAATTAAATTATTTAATTTCCTTATGACATGAGTAAAATGTTTACTTTTTAGGCTTAAGAAAAAACGAGTATCTAACTATAAAAGTCTTCTATATAGTTTTGTCTGGACTGGCATTTTTAATACCGCATCAAATTGACTTGTCGACTTGAATTGTCAGCCAGGAACACGTTCCAATTTGTTTAACAATCGTCGTCATTTAAGAACTTTATATTAACTTAAGTGTGAATCGTTGCTGTCACTTATGCCACTCTTTATGTGCTTGTCGATTGTCGTTCTGTGTGGGTCCGCGCTTGATAAATTCCATTTGGGTAGTCAAAAGTAACTAATGACGTTTTCGATTAAACAAAAGAATTGCCCTCTATCCAAAGTGCAAATAAGAAGATAAGATTTTACATATATGTTGACATGTCATGAGCTTCTTAAAGTGTTATACAGCTTTATTATTTTCCAAATCCTAAAAATGTTAAATTTTTGGTCGATATAGTTAACAACGAGCAATTAACGTACCACAGCACAAAAAGTGCGCACTGGGTTAAACCTCATGTGTTCGATATAGCACTGAACTCGCCCTGGTACTGAGAACCTGTGTTGGATATGACTTCTAGGGCACCCTAGTTGTCCCCAAGCTGAATTTCGCTGTTTCAAACTTCAGGGCAGCATATTTTGCGTTCGATATAGTAGCCGAATTTTCAGGTTTGTACAGGGTTTTTGAACAGGCGTGAAAATGAGCTGGCACTTCTCAGTGCGCACTAGTGGCCACTGTGCTAGCCACGTCAAACAAATAAATTGCAATTTCAAGGATTTGGCTTCCGACATTTCCCGATCGGGTTTGTTTTGGGATGGCAGAGTATTTTTCTTGAATTTTTTTGGCAAAATTAATTTCTTTACAAAAAAAGTCGACAATTTTATTGAATTTCTCAATTTTCATTTTCAACGTATGTATTTAATAGCAAACAAATGTCCAAAAACAGATCATCTGCTTAGTCGTCAAGTGACAGTAGCCATATTAGCCGATTAAATGCATGTCAAACAATTTTCTGCACATCTGTTTTACCTGCATCACTGCATATTGCGCTGCATACAGAATTTCTGAGCGTTCATAAGGAAGAATTGTCTTGCCTGGATTGGTCAGGTCAAAGTCAACAATCAATCGATATATAGGTCATGTTATCTATCTAGAGCCAAAAAGAGAGTTAAGTGCTTTCACACTCACTAATACGTAAATCCAAACGTCCCGCACTGTTCTTTTCATCTTGCGATCAATGGATCGCGGGGAATGACTTTGATAACAGATGGCGTTCATTGCACTTTTATCATATTTTCATGAATACTTGCTTCAGAAAGGTGCAAACTTTGCATGCAATTTTAATGTGAATTTCGGGTCTTGCCACTACCACAATCAAATTTGTTTGCTTTTGTACTTCTTTTTATCAATTATCTACTAGAAATTGCAGGTGTCACTAAAATAATATGTAATCCACTTTCAGCCCTTAGCTAGTTAGGTCCTATGTAACCCAAAATTGTTTTTCTTAATTTTTATTTTAAGATAAAATCCTCAATCCAAACTGGCACATTCGGGACTTGTATTTCTTTAAGCGATCGCAATATCCGGAAGTGCGTTTATTAGCAATGAAACCAGACGAATCTTTTCTGGCTCTACAAAAACAAGAACTTAGTAAAAAATTTGTCGAAATTGGCAAAGTTCATCTTACGTGGGCAATTTTGAAAAATGTCGATATGGTCGTCCAACGAGTTGTATTTTTACACGAGGAGCTAATGAAGCTGCCTTCATTTCCCAGAAAAGCCCTGGAGGTCGATTTAGATCTTCATCAGGGTGGCGAATACGGAAAGGTTTGTACAAAGAATATTGTGTGGTTTCGTTTTATTTAAAAGACTAATAATGAACTTACTTAGGCTCTGCTTGGCCTTGATGTGCTGCACAAGTTTATGTGGGTTCGATTGATTGCTCGGATGTTCGAAGCAATGGCTGGGAATTTCGCATACTCGGCGGATATTCAGTTATTTTTAAATGTACTATCCGGAGCTGCGATTCTTCATGCCGAAGACTCATGCATTATGCGATATGTTATGGCCACGTACATCAATGCAGCGTTTAACTTTAAAAACATATTTTCAACTAATGGGTGAGTTGCTTAAGATTTAATTTTTGTTCATGTCGTTTGTAAAACATCTTTTTGCAGTTACTTTATGATAATGCCAACACTCCTTCAAGTTTATTCGTTGCATCAAACTAACAAACTTATCACAACCACTATCGAATATGCAGTTAAGCAGTTTTATTTACTAAATCGAAAACCGTTCATTTTACAAATGTTTGGATCGGTCTCCGCAATTTTGGACACCGACGAGGAGGGTACATATGGTGAAGCTCATAAGGTAATTGGAATTTATTAAAATAAATAGTTTATTTTGTTAGGCGCAGCATTCTTATTGGCGAGACTCATGCATAGGATGTCGACTATGCACTTAAAGCGTGGTATTCGATGAAGCAGAAAAGACAATTTTTTTTTATCTTAATTTGGCTATTTGGCATCCCTTCAATCTTCCGTGTTAAGTGCCCAACCCATAGAATCCGTCACTTACGTTGCGGCAAAGTATTCGTTCGACTGACAACTTGATGGAAGGTCCGTCATAAGCATCGCACGTGCCGGATTCGACGGATATAGTAGGTTTACTTTTCACTTTTCTGTACGTCGCACAGTGTGTTATTTTACACATCTAGCGGAACTTTATTTGTTTCGCGATTGAAAAAATTGTTTTTTTATATTTATCTGTTCAATTACGTTATATATCTATTTCTCTAAAGTTTTCAGAGTTTTACCAATGTGAATTCATTACATATATATCTAGCAAAGCTTGCAATATAAAGGTACTTTAGAAGATACATCAGTTACAGTAAATGCTTCTTCTTCAGGGTAGCATTCTTTCTTTGACCGTTACTAAATAATAAGCCGGGATAAATTTTCATTCATGGTTTTAAGTTGCTGATGCATATTTTTGTACTGAAAAGCACTTAATTTTGTGTTAACTATCAGCAAAAGCGCTTTCTTTGAAGAGATGATTTTAATTGGCTCATGCTCAGTTCACCTAGCCTTTTTTTATGTTTGTAGCCTTTGCAGAAGAACTAAGAACAAGCTCTTTAACTAGGTTTGCTGCATTCCTTTTACCAGCTAATTGCAAAGTCACTTCTGCCGCAAACAACAATTTCGCTGGGTGTTCTAGTGCTTACTAGTTCACATATTTTTCGTTTTGACACTTTGCGTTCACATTCGCCGAACGATTTTGAAGGTCGTCCACGATTCACTTTCGTACTTGTTTTTGGAACTTTATTGTAGAACTAATCTGGCAACTTAACCTTCTCATTCAACCATTTTTCATTGTCCTTTCGGAATCTTCTCAGATCTGGCACACGTTGCGTTCCCACCTTGCTGAAATTTTGCAATTGAGAGAGCTTACATAAGTTTGTAAAGCTCTAGGAACACTGTCCAGTGTCCATGTCCACAAGACCAAAGCTTGCCATCAAAAAAACCGAAATATCCTTATTACGGTGCTCTTTCTTGGAGTTTCTTTTCCAAATATCAAAAATTACTTGAGTTTTCAGTGTACTATAAGCCTATGCGAAAAAAAAAATTGTATGGGGTGAGCACTTAAGAGCAAAAACTGTAAATGGATTCTGACAACTAGAATATAGGAGAAAATTTTAAGCACTATTACACGACGGATACATGTGGATACATTTTTAAAACGCTTCACAAAGGACCGAAACACAAAAAAAAAATTCACGCGTAAAGCCTCCAAACAAAACATAGATTTCTTCACTTTTTTAAGTTAAAAAAAAAACTTACTTACCTAGAAAACTAAGAATATACCAAAGAAAAATAAAAATAAAGTTTTTTTTGGATTGACTGATTATTTCAATAAACACCGAATGGTCAATTGGACGCGAAAAATGCATCTAACTATAATAATATAATTTTGCTCCAGTTAAGCTTCTGTTTGTGTTGTTAGAGAACAGTAAATACCGTTTTAACTTTTTTTTTTGTTTTTAGCATGTTGTTGTCTGATGTTCTATCTTTCATATCATACCAAAACATTAACATTTGGGCGACTTTGAATTTTACATTAAATTCCGCTAAGTGTGCGAAATAACACACTGTGTGTCGCACACGATGATCTTGACAGTTGGCATAGCGGGTGAAGAAGCACTTTCATTGGTAGAAATATAAGGTCTGTTCCTTTACTTTTGTAGTGAAAATGGAAAAAGACTGTCAAAATGACAGTATCTAGAGGGGATGAATTCTCTCTCAAAGAGGGAAACTTACGCAGAAGTAAAGGAACGCTTTTGTAGTCTAGTAATCTGTAAAAATTGACAGATAGTTCACCCGCCAAAATGCCAAATAGAACAACAAATTTAAATCAGCTGTCAATTTTCAAGCGACTGACAGTTGTTTCAATTCTAACGCAAAGAAATTGGGGACGTTCGGATACCTAGTTTGTGTAAAACGTCAACTAGATTTATCCGGACTAGGAATACGTACGCGTGAACTAAGTAAGTTTAGTTGTTTAGTAAACGTGTGGTTTATTTTTGAATGTTGACACTTTAAAATGTCAACTGAGTAAGCAGGCAGGAGTTTCTTGACTAGATTTGTCGGCAACCCCTCTATAAACGTCAACTGCAAAAACTAATCACGTTACCAATCTGAGCCAATAAAAACTCAAACACATCTAGTCTGTCAGCAGTCAGACTTCCTAAACTAGGTATCTTGCTCTCTCGAAGCCGCCCTCTTTTACGAATTCTTCGAACGACAATTGAGTAAAATGCGTAAGAATTCGTAAAAATTCGTAAGATTTAAAAGTAAAGGAACAGACCTTGTAATTCGATTAAGTCATTGGTATGCATTTAAACAAAAATCCAATAAAAGAGAATCAGAAGAAGTTGAAAAAACATCAACGAAACGTCGGGAAAAGAATAAAATAGTTTTATTTTGATTCGGAAACCATCGACCAGTAAGCTCAAACATAACTACTATCCAGTCTATTACATTTTTTTTTTTTGGAAGTCTTCGAACAGTTGCGTATATTCAGTTCCGCATTGTTTCCTAGATCCCTAAAATAGCTTAACTTAGTTGAAAAGCTGCATTAAATGTACCTATACGTGTAAATATTTGTTGCTTTCTTTCATTTAATCAGGTGCAATCGAGTTGCCTATTCAACCTACTGCTCAGTCTGGAGGATCCATCACCAGATCCACTAAATATCGCCGAACTTGTTAAGGAACCTAAGCCCCTGAAAGCTATTGACTTTTGCTATCACGATGAAGATGGAGATGTAACGGTACTCGATTGCATAACACTATGTGTGATGGTCGTTTCATATTCCGCAGAGAGTACAAGAGGTTACCAAATGCTGGTGAGTAAATTGAACGCGCATCACCTATCGCATAGCTAATCAAATTTTTGTTTATAGATAATCCTTGAAGCGATACTGCCCTGTTATCTGCAACAAATTCAGTCGCCCAGTTACATTCCTTTGCAGGGAAAATCCGAACGTGACATCATCCTTCAACTTGCAGTTGCCATTCGCACAATGGTACATAACTGCGAGGGTCTGGCGAAGAGTTACAACGGCCCGTATCGCAATAGTCCCGAGCACAAGGGCTCCAGTCAGCGAAACTGCAGCCGCGGCCCACCATGTTCACCAGGACTAGAGTTCGAAGAGGAATCACACTCAAAATATATCAGTGATCCAAGAGCCAAGAACCTAATAGACTCTACCGAAGATTCAGAGATGATTCGAACGGAATACCGGCGACCACGTGACGTTCTTTTATCGGTTGTGGGCGACTTTCTCAGTAAGGCTTCTACACGGCTGCAAGAGCTGTCGAAAAAACTGCCCAGTGATGCCAAACCGACCGAGGTTTTGGATGCCAAATGCCATATTCGATTGTCAGAGATTGCACATTCGCTTCTTAAAGTCTCGCCATACGACCCAGAGTCGATGGCTTGCAGAGGTCTTCAGCGCTACATGCAGGCAATTTTACCAAGAGCTGAATGGTCTAACGATACTCTGCGAAATTCCCTAGTTACAATTCTACGGCGAATTGACAAAGTTTTCCTCAAGATATCGAAGAAGCCCTCAATTCGACGTAACACAGATTGGGAAGCTGCCGCTGGCCTTTTGAAAGGCATACACGAGACCATTGTACGCCATCCGTATGTGCTGCATTGGCAACAGATTAAGACCCTGATCAATACTGTTCAGAATTTGATAGTAAACGAGCCGGGATCTACTCCCGATGGCGTCTCGAGTGCAGGCGCTGCTCTAATGTCTCAGAATCCGCCGGCGTTCTTTTGCTCCACTGTTGTGCGGCTGGTCGCCCTTCAGGTAGTCAGTCCCGTTGATTTCTTCTCATTAGTACAGATCTGCGGTGGAAGTGCTGAGTTCGCCACGCAAGAGAAGGCCGAGGGTTTTCTGATGCATTTGCTAATGCCACTCTGCTTGAAGGTATGCTCGGGACGTGGCGTCTCAGACATTGGCGAATTGAAACAAAGCGATGTATCGTTTTTGCTAACTGCCGTGCTGAATGCAATGAGCCCGCCTGCAGGTCGAACTGGACAAGCTGTTGCGCAAATAAATAGGACCGGTGGTGACTTGCGTGCAGGTTCTCTTACATTTACAGGGAGTCGAGATGCTAAACGACCGGCAAGGATATCAGGATCATTGTACCAGGCTGCATTCTTGGCTTTACGTATTGTTTGCATATGCTTTGAGAATCGCCTATCGACGGAATGGTCTCGCATTGCAAGAGTTATGCGTGACTTGGGTAGAAGAAATGAAGCCGCGCCTGATCTTTGGAGCTTTCTGGAGTTTGTTGTAACGCATCGCACGCCATTGTATATTGTACTTATGCCGTTTATATTGCACAAGGTAAGATTCGCGCCCACCCAACTAATCTCCCTTTTATCCCTAAAACTCCATGACGTTAATTTTTTCCCCTATCCCTACTTGTGCATTGCCGCAATAAGGACTATTCTTAACTTTTCCATACAGGAGTACGGCGATCACGATGGTCTAGGGTTATTTTTTTTTAATAAAAAAAAAGCCGCTTCACTACAGAATCATCTTTTACCAATTCCAGTGAAAAAGCTACTGAGCTCATGAAAACGACACGTCAAATTAATATCAAGTTTTATTCGCATAAAACAATTGTTACGCACCCATAGGCGTTAAAGCTCTGACCACCTGCGCTAGAATTTGACATTAAGTTGACATGCCGCTAGTCATCTCGCCAAAGGTGCAGATGTCAAAGTCAGCTGTAGGTACCTAAAAACGGACTGAACTACAGACAACTCACATTTTTTAGAGATTTATGCACAAATCTTTTTTTGACATACCTATATTCAATACAAGCGATAAAATCTTTGGTTAAGTTGAGTAGGGTGTGAGCTCGTCACAAGGACCAGGGCCCATCGCCATCCCTATAGGAACCTTCACGGTCAAAAACAGAACCTAAAGATGGATTCATTGTGTTTGCGAAACCATAAGTTTCTCCAAATTTTCGAAAAAGTACCTTCCAAGGGATTTCCTTCTCTTCCGAGCAATAGCCTGACATTCGCAAAGAATATGAGTATGTAAGTTCTCACTATACCTACATGTATCCGTATTTATTAAGCCTAATCTCCTGGCATGTTTCCTCCAAAGGCAATGCCACGATAGTATTCGTATTGTCAATCGTAATTGATCTACCCACACTTAGATTTAACAATTCTATAGATTTTTGAGACCCTGTGCCCTTCTATATGTGATCATCTTAGGTCTTCCCTATTCCTGGTATTTTCATTCTTTTGGCCACGTCCACTGGCGGTCTTATGTCCTCAGGTGTCCAGGTACCCAACACAATCTGACATGTTTCTGTAGGCATAATGCTCTGAGCGTTAGGCGGCAGCTTTTTACTAGTTCAAATTTGATGACGTAAGACTCTAGCACCTTTAGCGCAGCCTGACTGTCACTGAAAATGGCGATATTCTTGTTGGATATTGATCCGATTTCAAATAGTTCCGCAGCTTTTAAGTACGGCCAGAGCCTGAAACCCACTGCATTCGTCCGGAAGTTTCTTTGACACGCGTAGGGGTATATCTCTAAAATATATATCTGACCCTGTACCATCTTTGGTTTTGAAACCATTCGTATTGATTGAAATTTCATTTTTATTTGAAACTTTATTCTTTTGCCAATCCTCTCTGTCAGGGTATACAACATCGTATGGTATATCAAAGTCAAGTACACCCAGGCTCGCATCCGCTTTATCAGGGATGTGAGAGAAGGAATCCCTGATTATGGAGCTGTGTCCTATCAGTCCCGTTTTGAAAAATCCTACATTAGTTAGCCATGGCGCACTGTTACCTGTTTGTAGTTGAATTTGTAGAACCAGTGGTAAAAGATACATGAATGCCTCGAGTGCAGCTGTGGGCATGGTGTGTAGAGCACCAGTGATGGAAGTATGCATGCTATTATTTGTACCCTGGTCAACATATCCCGTATATGTACCTTCTATTTGTGGCCTTCCACCAAACAAGAGCCCTATAAGTAAGTATGGGTCTGACTCCCATGATATATAGCCAGAGTATCATTGTTGGTCGCAATCCCCACATTTTTCCCGCTGTCCTCTTGAAAATGAAGAGAGCATTATGAGCCATGCGAACTCTTTCCTGAACATTCAGTTTCCAATTCAATTTGCTATCCAGAAACCAGAACTACACAGAGCGAAAAAAGACTACATAAAATCAATAAGATTGCCTTATTGGGCTGTTTTACTATGTAATCTGATTAAAAGTAACAAACAATATTATATTTCCATAGAGAAATCTTAATAGTTTAATGGAGAAATTCTTATTAATATTTTTAAGAGTTTTTCATATTATTTTAACATGTATATCATATTAAATGATACAAATAATATGAAAACCTTATTACATATTGTCTTTAACAAGTCAAGCTTATTGAACAAATTTGTCTGTAAACGTTAATAAGGAAAACTTCTAAAATCTATAAGACTTCTCCTTAAAATTTCAAGGAGATATCTCATTAATTTTGCTCGACATTATTACATTGTATGATAATAATACGAAAACCTTATCATTTTTCGGTTTTGAGAAGACAAACGCATTAAAAATGTTTGTCCTTAAACGCTTATAAGGAAATCTTATTGAGTCAATAAGACTTCCCTCTTAAAACTATATGTTTCCTCATACATTATGAAAGTGCAAATAGAACGCATTTGTTTTCAGATTTCATGGCGAACGCGCGTGCACATATCGGGAGTGAAAATTTTAAGCGGCTAATAATATTAACATAATCATGGATAATTACAATCATACAGAAATCGAAAGTGACATTAACGAAATTGAGAGTGCACCACCTGATTTAGTTGAAAATAGTCAATTTTTAAGTGTACCGTGCTTAATATGGGATGAGAAAGACATTAAAGAAACCCAAGCAGTGTTTAGTTCCTGGGGACTAAGCAGTTCGGTCTCCATGTTGCTAAAAATTTATGGACTAAATTCCATCGACGTTTTGGAAAAAATGGAAATTGGAAATCGGCTTAAGGTCATTCGTCAGAAAAAATACTGGAAATAAAGTATAATGTTCATAAAATCAGAAAATGCTAAAAAATTAACTTTTATATCATTGAATTGTTTTCTTGAAAAAGGAGTATCTGTATCTTCCAAGTTTTTTAATTGTTTTTTTTTTTTAAATAATTAATAAGAGTTTTGTTTTGTTAATTTGTTTCTTTTTTTCTTTTATAAATTGTTAATTTTGTGAATAAATGTATCTATGTAAAATATGTAAATAAATAAAATATTTTGAAAAAAAATAATAACCTACCCCTTTTCTCTATAAAACAAAAGCATTAAACCAAAACAATTTTGCATAAGATCCTTTTAATTTCAAAAAGGTTGTCACATACATTTTTAATAAGTTTTCCATATATTTTTCACGCGTTTTTCGCATACTTTTACTAAGTTTGTCCTATTGTTGCAAAAAGATTTCCATATACTCTTCAATAAGTTTTCTTATTGTTTCAATGAGACGTTATATTGAGATGAAATAAGATAACTTATTAAAATAATGTGACTATCATATAGAACATTCATCAAGATTTTAATAAGATTTTCTCTATGGATTTGATATGACTTTCTTCTTGGATGAAAACCATAGAGAAATCTTATAGCTTTTCTTCTATTTTATGTGGTGGTTTTCGCTCTGTGTAACGTTGTTGAAAGCCCCCTCAATGTTCAAAAAGTTAGCCAGTGCAAATTCCTTATAAATAAATAAATATTTTGGCGCGACAGGTCTGTGGGACCGAAGGCCTTGCTTCTCACAGCCATTCGTTTTGTGTGGGTTTTCAATTTTTGGGACGAATGGAAGGGATCTACAATTTTACGCCGAGTCCAAACGGCTAATTGAGAAGCTCTTTCATGAAAGTTTTACTCTCGGATGTTTGTCAGACGTTCGCGAGAGTTGGCGCAGTGGAAAAAAAACATAAGATTTAATTTGGTTCTTTCGGGATTCGAACCGGCGACCCCTCGCTTAGTAGCCCAACACACTACCACTAAGCCACTGCGCCACAAATTCCTTATGGTGGAGGCTTTTCTCAATTTTACCGACTTAATATAGCCTAATTTAAAGTCGGGGCCTTTTGTAGAATTGCTGGCAAAATATCATCAAATGTCACTTTGCTTTACTTAATTTAAACTCGGCTATCAAATTCTCTCCCTGGAACAATAAAAAACGAATGAAATTCCAATTTAAAAAATATTTGAATGAAATGTAAAGTAGATATGATGTACCGTAGATCCGTTGCTAATAGTTCAGTTAAAGTATCAGATATAGGCTGCGTGAAACCCAGTTTAGCAGGGTGTCTTGGACCAGGCAAAAGGTTGCGCTGCACAGACTCCCATCCAATTGAAAATCTGAAAATATAAGTAGCGTGCAACCTTTCTAAAACCACCATACCTCTTTGTCTTAAATTTTTTTCTAGATTGCCCAGCCACCAATCGGCGATCATGAGCGTCACATGCAGTTTATTATTCGCGAGCGTTTGCGCGGCACCCCACCTCAAGGAGGAATCAAATCAAAGGGAGCCCTTCTACTCGAACTTGCGCGTGAGCTTCGCGACCTGCGCGATGAACTGGAGGAAAAACGATATGGTAAGAGAATAGTTGGTCTGATATCTGTCCTATAATGCCATCTTCTAAAGGTTCCGTTTCAGATCAAACAAACTCGGATCATACTAAACGTGAGACTGCAGCGGCTGCCTCCTCTGCTACCGACGGGCATAAATCTCAACAGAGACCTTCTTTAATCTCTATCTTCACAGGTACCACCGGTCAAGCGAGTCATTCGCATGTGTCAGCGGTGCCCGTTGATTCAAGGAGCGGCTCAGGTGGAATAGGTACTCCTAGTGATACACTGTCACAACAGACTCTACACCCACCAAGAGAGTCCTTGTCGAGTGGTTCAACTGGTACAAATCGAGAGCACGTTACTAGCGAAAGCCATAGTGGGGAAAACGCCGGATCAGCACCGACATTAGGCCAAGTTCCTGCAGGACAATCGGCAAGTACAACAACTATCGCAGCGATTCCGCCTGGACTGGCCGCACAGCTGTCCCACTCGCAATCGCTGCAACAGGCCCCTTTTAAGGCGCAGGGTCCAAAGCTGCGCTTTGTTACCTCAGTGGAATTCAAGCACTCATCTGGAGAAACATCCACCACACCTCTGTCACCGGAGAGTCCTGCCGACGATAGCTCAGGCGAACACCAAAGATCACGTCTACAACGTACCAAGGCATCGAGTAGAAAGACATTCCGCTTGAAACGAACTCGACACGCTCACCCAGATCCTCCCCATTCAGCTCCATCACATCCACCCGAAGACCGGCCAAAGCCCTTGAGCGAAATTTCCTGGGACTCGGTGTCGCAGACATCTTCGACTTCTGGATACAGAGATAACAACAGTCTGCAAACTGGTCTCCTCTCACCCGACGGCTCATTGGGTGGCATGACATTGGGGCGATCACCATCCCAACACTCCCTTCTGATGCTGTTCGAGGCGCAGGACGAGGATACACTTATATAGGATTAGTGAAATGACTGAATACAAACCGAAACGATTGACTGGGCACTTGGCAAGTGCAGATTTAAGGCGGAATATGATGATTAAACGGAATGTCTTCGATGTTGTAAGACCTAAAAGCTAAGTGTATAACAGCTAAATGTTGTTCGTGTTGTTCTTGTTTTAGGTTTATACTTTGATAAAGTACAGATCAAATAGTACACAATATTTATTAACTTTATTGTTTACAAAACGACTTTGTTGAATTGATGTTAAATAAATATACAATTATGACTAATGGTGTTTTCTCGTTATCTTATAGATAGGCGGTGGGAAATAGTTAAATAGTTAGTAGCACTTTAACTACTTCAAACACAACGTATTCGCTGGATTTTTAATTTTCTCTGAAATTACGATGATAGAGGAACTCGAAAAAGTGGGTCTCGCAATTCTGTCCGTCTGTCCGTCTGGCTGTCTGTCCGTCTATCCGTATGTCCGTCTATCCGTCTGCCCGTCATTTCCTGACCTCCACAGCGCAAACGGCTGGACGGATTTCTTTCAAACTTCGGATTTGGAGTTTGTGTGCTTACAGTTCGGGACCACTTTTTTTTTTTTGCACGTTAAGAGTTGCCGTTGTAACGGTATTCAGGAATTTTGAGTTTTTCGAAAACAGCTCTAACGATTTCAACCAAAATCGATATTTGGGCTTAAGTAGGTGTAACTAAGATGGTTGCATACTCAGTTTTTCGCAAAAAAATCGAATAACCGTAATTTTGAAAATTGGTCATATCTCAAAAACGGTTAAAACTATTTCGACAAAAATTCATATATAAGGTAATACGGTCATTCCCAACATGATGGCAAACTCAGTTTTTCCCTAAATTATCGTTCAACGGACTATTTTGTAAAAATTTTGTTTTTTAAGACTTTATTTAATTATCTTTTACTTGGAAACGGCTCTAATGATTTTAACCAAAATTTATACTTGCACTACCATATATTATGGGGTTAATATGGCTGCATACCCAGTTTTTGGCTTAAAAGTCGAATAACGGTACTTTTGAAAAGTGGCCTTATCTAGAAAACGGTCAATACGATTGCAACAAAAATAAATTTTTTATGTAATATGGTCGATCCTAACATGAAAGCAAACTCAATTTTTCTCTAAATTGTTTATAATAGATTGTTTATAATAATATATTTTGAGAATTTGGGTTTGTTTTGTTTTACCTACCTACATGAAAACGGGTAAAATGATTTTGACCAAAATGCATACTTGGAGTAAAATTGATGTTTTCAACATTATTACGTCCTTCATTTTCGATTCCAACCACCGGAAACGCTGATTTTGAGAACTGCTCAAATCTCTAAAACGCGATTTTCGATTTCGATAAAACTTTAAAAACCAAGTAATACTAACATCCTGAATAATACCCTATACTCAGTTTTTAGCTAAATAGTTGAGCAAGATTATTTTTCGAACTCAATATTGCAATATTTGTTACTATTTTGTACGCATTATTTTCCAAAATCAGCTTTACAGATTTTGACTAAAATGCTTATTAACGATAACATAAGTATTCTTAATAAAACCCCGTACTTAGTTTTTCTTAGAAAAATGCAAATAATGCCGTCTTATAAACATTACCGCACTACCAGTTAAAATGTAATCACAGCTACTAGAAACTTTTTTAGCAAATATTTCCCTACCCAAGAAAACTGCATTTCCGATACATGATTCATGTATCGGATAACACAAGTTCAGGTTGATTTCCTTGGTTAAAAAATATGTTGTTGTATATAGCAATTCTACCACGAGGCGTACTCAAGTTTAGGTAAAGAAAGCTCTTATCTTTTTCTGTAATCAGTTACGTATGTGGCCCTACAGTTTAAATGGAATCAAAGTTTTAACTTACAATACAGGCCTCTTCAAATAGCCCGATCCTTAGCGAACTGCATCCAGTTGAGCACTCCAAGATCTGAATTTGTTGAAGTCATACCTTATACCCTTATACCTACGTAAATTTTATAGCTATGGGTTGTTTATAACGTTCTGTTCCAATTTGAACTAGGTTTTGTCCTTTTCATATTAATTTTCATTTCTATTTTTGCAACCTCCGGTTTTATAATGGCAAAGTCGCGAAACTCACCAGTATCTAAGTATAAAGGAACAGGTAACAGCTCACAGTAATTAGGTATAGGTAGTCAATATTCGAGTTCCAATAACTGCTATAAAGATCGAGAAACACTCGCTGAAACTTTAGCGTAAGCGGAAAAAAGCCTGAACTGAGACGCTTTCCGAAACAGTTATTGGTACTCTCCAATGTTTGTCAGACGTTCCCGAGAGGTAGAGCGGTAGAAAAAACTGAATATGTTATTTGTGTTTTCGGGCATCGAACTGGCACTATCCACACTAAGCCACTGAGCCAACAACACGTTAAGTCTTGAAAATTGAGCCAGATGAAAAGCCGGGTTACCTATTCCTGTTACAAGTTTCATTTTTTTAAATAGCTTTACACCTTAAGACACAATTTCTTATTAAATAGCGTAAGCGTAAAGGAATGTATTTTTGTTAGAATGCTTATTCTCAAATCTTTTTTAAATGTTATTTTTACATTGTGGAAAAGTGGCGCAAAGTTGTCCAAGGAAGGGGGTTACTTTTCTCCGTCCGAAAGTTTCTACGATTGTGCTTGCTTTTGAGACGCTGGAGCAAAGATATTCACACAACTAATTAATATTGCTCCAAACTTATTTTCTGTGAATTTTTTTTTAAAATATGTTACATATTTTTTTTTATAATATGAAAACAAAACCGCATTTATTGTCCCTCAAAAAATACAAAATTATAAGCACTAAATAAAGAAAAATAAGTGTTTTAGCAATAAATAAGTAAATAGCAAAAAGTATTTATTCACAAAAAAACAAAAGCTTTAGAAAAAGGAACGTTTAGTCAAACATAGACTTTAAATCGGGGACAGAGAATGTACCTCTTTTAGAAACTTGTTTAGGAGGCATAATGGAGCCTAAAACGTCTGACCATGTATGGGTAAGTCCATCTCTTTTTGATGACCATTTCTGTAACTTCAATGACTTCTGCATGGAGTTTATTTTGACGCTATTGTCCTTCATAGGAAAATGCCACAAACTTTCCCACCTCTCGGATGACTTTGTCGAGGCAGATAGTAATGGCAACTAAAAAAAATATAAACATAAAACATATTTTGGGGCACTTTGGGGCAAACTAACCAAAATTTGCATGTTCTCACAAAAAAATATTCTATTATTTTAGTTTTGGACCAAGAAGGTTCATTTTATAAGAAATTTAAAGCAAATAAGACATATTATCTGGTACAAAAATACTTACTTTGTGTATTTTAAAATACACACCACGGCACCTTAAATTTTACACCACAAAAAAAAAACACATATTATCACTCCGTCTTGCAAGCTTTACGGTTCACTGAAAAATAAACGTATTACATGCGGCTGGGCATAATTTTCAACACATAGGTATGTACGTTGTGTTCTTTTGCAGTTAGGTCGATGAGCAATACTGAGCGTGTCTGAGCATGAAACTAATATGAAACTCTTTATAACAATGGCGCAAAGTTGCACCCGCTGGCGCAAACTAACCCCGGTTTACGGTACCTACATACAGAAAGTTAAAAATGTATACTTTATCTACTAAAGAATACAATTTTCTTGGTTAATTAATAATTTCTGTTAACATCTTTTTCCTAAACTACTTAATATTTCAGAAAAAGGTTTTGAGGTACACTACTTCGAGAGTCAGCTAAAAGCATATGACTTTCTCCAGAGGAACACAAACTCAAGTTAAACAAATACTATAACTAATTGATTCGTTTTTGTTTAATATTTAAATAAATAAATAAATAGGTAGTTGGCGCAACAGATCTATGTGACCCTAGGCATAGCTTCTCACAACCATTCGTTTTATGTGAATTTTTCAGTTTTTTGGAACGAATGAAAGGGATCTACAATTTTACGCCGATTCCAAACGGCTAATTGAGAAGCTCTTTCATGACAGTTGTATACTCTCGGTTGTTTGTCAGGCGTTCGCGAGAGGTGCCGCAGTGTAAAAAACCTTAAGATGGAATTTGGTTTTTATTCGGGGATCGAACCTGGAACCCCGCGCTTAGAAGTCAAACACACTAACCACTAAGCCACTGCGCCAACTTGTTTAATATTTGTTTTAGTATTAGTAAAATATTCGGGCGAAGCCGGGCGGGTCTGCTAGTCTTACTTATAAGGTTCGTCGGTTGATGTGTTTGCATTTCATTACGGAGCAGGGCTAATGTTTTAAATTTGAAAATATTTTCGAGCGTTACGCCATTTATTTGCTTAGAAAAGTAAGATATGTGGTCGTGTTTTCTCAGTCAGATATAACACGCATTCATAGTGGAACGATAGCTTTTGCGAAACCCGGGTTTATTTCATCAAATCCAACGGAATTAGATTTAATTTAGATACAGCTGTCTAAAACATCCGATTCATCAACAGTTGCAGCGGTTAAACTAGGAGATGAAGTAATATTGTTTAAGCTATAAAGAGGTACCTAAAGTTTATATTGAGATCATTGGGATCAATGCTTAGATGACTACTATTCGTTTTTTTACCAAATCCAATACTTTTGATGTTCTTCCAAAGCTAATGCTTGGCGAGAGATGGATTTAGTCGAGGAGTATAAAAACGTATTCTTGCTTCACGTATTTTACAAGTTACCCTATTTCGGAGAGATCTTTAAACAGCGTAAAGTACATCTAGATGAAAACGCCTCCAACGCTTGTAGGACTGGTCACGCTCGTTGATTTAAATCTTGATTGTGTGAGTTAACCAACAAGGATTGCCGTACTTAGATAAGGTTATGAGTGGAAAATGGATATTGAAGAGATTACGAATATTACCTTCGATGAAGACTAATTGGTGCTATATAAATGATAAAAATGTGTACTTCTGAAACCGCAAAAACTCCTCTTGATTAAGACCGCCAAGTAATTTATAGAATTAAAGGTCTAAAGCAAATTATTTATCCGCTTACGTTATTTAATCTTTTATTAATTTCTAATCTTCTGTGCACTTTTTTAGGGATTATTTATTTTGTTATTCGCCTTAAGGCGATTCTCCCGCACAAGCTTTCGCCACTCGATCCACTTGGCCATATCGGGATGCTCAATATTGCCTCTCTCCTCCAACTGCAAATAGTATGCTTCTCGCAGGATTTTAAACGCCTGAATGCTGTAGAAAGGCAGCTGTGTGACAGGGTCAAAGTACCTAGCGGGTAGTCTGGAAAAGAAAGGATTGGCAAAAGTCATTTATAAAAGTTAAAAAGAAGCTGTCTTACTTTGTAATGGCACAGATGTAGCCACCGTTCTCCTTAATCCGTATAGGACGGAAAATCAATTGGAAAACCTTGTCATCGACGTCATTGTCGAATGTGATAAACGTCCGTTCACACTTTGAATCCATATCTCCATCCGATAAGTTTTTATCAGCTCGGGATGCTCTCTTGACCACAGGCATAGTCAAAGAATGGTATCTGATCATCGGACCGGCAAAAGTGCGCTTTGTTGGGCGAGTTTTCTTCTTCTCCAATTCCATTTTTTGGAATTTTTCTTAAAACATATGATTAACTACAGTTCGTTAATAATGAAAACAGCACCTACCCAGAGATTTTATATTTTCCTGTTCAGTTATTTTGGCCTCCTCCAGTAGCTCATCCTGGGTTGGCATATACTCTTCGACACGAATTACTTTCTTTTTTTTCTTTTTCGCTTCGATAAGTTCCTTGAGACGAATTTTTGTCGCTTCAGTTTTAATAGCAGTTGAGGCACGTATAGACTTCCTGCCGGAGTCGTGTATTGTGAACTTTGGGCGCATTTTTCGCTTCGTGATTTTAGTGAGTTTTTTCTTAGGGCTCGTTGCCTTGGCATCCTTCTTTGGCGGAAGAGGTTCCTAAATAACAGAAAACATGATTACTTATACATTTGTCCCATCAACCAGGTTATTTTTACAAACTTTGTATGCTTTCGTGTTTATTCCTGTCTTTTTGCGCTTCTCCGGCTGGTCTTCGTTGTCAGAAACGAGCTCATCATTTTCATCAATACTGAAATCGGAGTCAACGACATCTTCCTCTTCATCCTTTTGACTTTTTTTGGGTAGAAAACAATAAACCTCATTATTATAAGTTGATTAAGAGAATTTCTTGTAAGTTTTACACATATTCGTTGTCGTCGTCTTCCTCCTGGAATCCACCATACGAAGTCTTGTAAAAATCGTCCTCCTCTTCTTCATTTATTAGTTTTGCTATTTTAGTTCCTGCATTTGAACGACGGGATCTATTTGCTGCCATTGTATAATTATTTATACATTCGCTGCTGTTTGTATTTTTATTTAATTAACGAAATTATTTTTCTCAAACCGAACAATTGACGTTTTTCGAAATGTCAAAAATATGTTAGCCTTAACCCGGCGTCTCCATGAGCAATATTTTATATGCCATAGAATACTATGAAAACTGCCCATGAATATGTGTAGCTATAAAAATGGCAATACTCAGCTCAAAGCATGTAATTGAAAGTACGCTATGGGGGTTTTATTTTTGTGAAGTTTGAAACTCGTATTTTTTTCTCTAATGGGATAATGCAACGACATACTTTGCTCAGCGACATTGAAATAGTTAGCTATGAAACGCCCACTCCCTACATTTAATTGCATACTATCGTTCTTTCACTCTATGAAAATTGATCGATGGCAAGCTATGAATATTGCCCATGGAGACGCGGTGTAAGAGGTTAAGCCTAGTACGCTGCTCGAGCTAAATTTTATCTCCCATATAAAATTCTACCCAAAATTTACCTGAGCTAAATTTAAGCGAATCACTTTAGCCGAGTACGCAGCTCGAGCTAATAATCAAAATTTTGTTTCCGAGTGTCCTTCAAGTATCTGTCAAAATTTATCGCACCCATTTAATGGGTCGGAACATTTTTTTTTTCAAACTAAATTCTGACAGATCGCTCTGCTCTGATGTTCTGTTGTGAGACGAGGAGTACCTGGAGCTGGAGTCTTTCTTTGAAATGGCAGAGAAAGGCCTCAGAAATAGTGGGCTATGCTGGTGGAGCAACATCCATCGATATGGAGCCTTGCATATTTTTTGTGACACTTCTGTGTATCATCAATCAAAGTAAAAATAAGCTCATATAGGTATGTTCAATTTGAAACAAATAGAAGACACCATTTTAAAAATTAAAAATATTGCAGATGGTAGATACCTACTTAAAATTGAGAAGTGTACTAGAGTAGGTACTCGGGAAAGTCAAATAGTACAGAAATCTGTATCTCCACCATATGAATTAATAAAATGTCAACCCTTGAATTAAATTCGAAATTCGAATAATTTTGTCAGTCTGGTGCAGGCAGCTGTCATCTGTCATTATTTTTGTCAATTCGATCAATACGGCTTTTGGTGCTTTGCTATTTAGACAATTTTTTCTAATTTATCTTAGTAGGATACGAAAATGTTATTTAAATATTTATAAAATTGTCTGTCTTTCTGGTCGGAGATAGTTAGTGGGATATAAGTAATTTGTAGCAATTGTATTCATTTACCTCGCGGCTCACAGTCAACACAAAACACGTCTACACTATGGAGACATCTTGTAAGGTGAGAATTTTCTATACACACTTCCTCACAATTAGCAGCGATGTTATTTATAAAGGTATCTTAGAGCTTAAAGTGAGGTGTGAATTTGAATGTTCGCCCTACCTTCCGATCATGTCGATATCAAATTAGTCACTCATTTGAAGTGATTATATTTATTCCACTTTGCTGCCATCATGTCCATTTTTAAAAGCATCTTCTTGAGAAGTCGCTTCTATAACCATGTTATCTACTTCAACTAGTTGCTGAGAAGCGGTAGCTAATTTTCATTAAAACATACAACGTACAACCGTCAGGACAAAATTCTTACAAATACAGACCTGAATTTCAATTACCTTAATAGGTATATACCTATGTAGGTACCTACTAGGGCTATATTTTTTCTCTTAAGTATTAATACTTACTCATGAATTGTTTTCAGTTAAGATTACAATTCAAATAAACCAAAAGGTATTAGATATCAACCGTACTGTTCATTTTGAAACCAATATTAAAGTCGGACGAATTTTATTCACACAATTCATAGAAATACTTGATATAGTTGATATTAGAAGCTAAACAATACGTAGGTTATACTGAATACTTTCAGGTTTACTAGAATTTCCATAATGTCAACCACGGAGTAGTGTCCACCCTTAAATTAAACCGAATCCTCCGTATATGACCAACATATCAGCCACATTTCAAAGGAACTGCAAACCATCTACCAAGTAAAGTTGTTCTGTGACATAGTTCTGAGTCTGACCATTGAAATTGACAATTTTAAGATTCATGCTCATCGATATGTTCTCTCAGCATTCTGTACATTTTGACAATGTTCCGCATTAATCATAGGTTAATAACGACCGGAAGAACATATAGTCCTAACTATCCAAACGAGGTTGAATGTCTAGACCTCGAAACCACGGAATGTTCTTATTTAACCCCAATGCTAAAGGAGCGTGCCTTTCCCGGAATGGCCTAACTGAATGGATGTACGTGGTTGGTGGTCTCAATTTGGTAACAGTCAATAGATAAATATGATTTTTGTACACGCGAATGACCAGAAGTGGCGCCTATGCATATGTTGTACAAATTTTTACGCGTAGCAGTTGTCGATGAACTTTCGTACGCTGTTGGCGATGGTAGCTTTCCGATTGAATCCTATAATCCCACTTACAATGAATGGAATCAAATACCAAATTTGGGGGTGTTGCGAGTAAAACTGTCGAGAGCTTTCATCCTTCAACTGGTACGTGGATGTCATAAGTCCTGGCTTGCGATTGGGCTTATATTCGTAAAAATGTGCTTCTTGAAATGACTGTCTTGTAGCTTGCGTAGGAGTTGATGCACAGAAGAAACGCACCAATCTAGTTGAAGAGTATGAACCAGAAGCAAATGAATGGACGTCGTTGGCTCCATAATTACCGCCAGATCTCGCAAGCAACAGTTGTTTACATGCAATATAAATTGATTAAAATCTGTAAATATTAGTGTTCCTTTTTTATTGGCACGTTTCCATTTCAGTCGTACTTGGCTTGATATTGAGGACACCAATAGTAGGGAAGAGCTGCCTTGGGTAGCTGGGCGAGTGATTTAGATACATTAATCAAAAAAGCTAACCGATGCCAAGTGTATGCGCACGATAACGCAATATAGCCCACATGTGGCACAGCCATCCCTAGAAGCCAAAACAAGTTGGCATTTTTTTTTCTTTCATGCGGTCGACTTTGCTATACAATTTTGCCGTCGGTGGCAGCATTATCAAACATTTAAAAACAGTATCGTAACAGCAATCGTGCTCCCAGACTTTTTCCACTTTAATGTCGCTTGCCACCAAAGACCTCTCCTACTTAGGGTAATCTCTCTTGCGTGTTGTAGGGTAAAATGCTTGTTACCAAGGGCCGACACTTTTCGATCATTATAAGGTCGCTTTTACCAATTTCGTTGTATTGTAAATGTCTCCATTTTAAAACTAAGCGCAAGTTATATCTGGTTATAAGCACTATTAATTATCATTATTTATTCCTTTCAGATTGGGGCTAAACGCCTCCTCAAATGTTTCTGCGGCTGTTCGGATCTGACCGAAGACGAAGTCAAGCGAATCTATCGTCTCAACGCTCAAGAAACCCTTATAAATCAACAAGCCTCTAAATTGTTGCGGAAATACCTCGAAACACAACGAAAAGGCGACAAATCCGAAGCCGAACAAATGTTAGATATTTATGACAAAACCGAGGAGTACCTGCGAGACTTTCGCCTACTAACCGAAGATGAAATAGAAGAGCTCAGCGATCTAGGTCTACCATATCACATGGAGAAAGAACTCCTGACCAATGTGCGTACCGGCGAAAAGTCAAATATCGAAAGGTGCCTTTTGCGAATACAAGGAGAATGCCGCAACGAAATAGATGCCAGTGAAGAATATTCACAGTTCAAAGAAGCTATACTCAACAAACTGAAACAAGTTAAAAGTAGATAGTCGTAGTTGTTCCATGTAAAAGTTAAACTTTTGCCTTTAGATTATAAGTTTTCATCTATACTTACATCACAATATTCTCGCTTCGCGTACGTGCTTAATTTTTACATGTCTTTAAGATGAGTTCCTTAAAACGCTTTACATTGTCACAAGGATGCACCTTAGTTTTTATTTTTATCCGTACCAAATGTAAATCACATTCTAAATAAAAAAGAAAAAGAAAACAAAAAAAGTGATAACTGATGACTGGTTTTATAAGGTAATCTCCACAGGTTCTAAAGCCTAGCCATACATGATGTAACACACAAGCAAAAAAAAACTACAAGGGATACGGACACGTAGAGTAACCTGCTACATGCATTTTATTTTAATGTTTACAGAGATTTGATTTTGTTTATAATACGAAGAATGATGAGATGGTGGCTTTGTGGCGCTTAGGTTTTCTTCCACGAGTAGTACATTTCCATGGGCTTGTTTACCTGAAATGGAGAAAGATTAACGTAGTATTGTAGCAAAATTTGGCTGCAGAAATATCTGCTGGATATTAGTTTTTGTGTTCGGTTACATCCAACATTTACTCAAATTTAGTATAAAATCAAATAAAGTCCGCTGTTTGCGTAAATGGAAAAGGATATTTCTTACAAAAGCCTCACTTGTTATGCGAAGGGAAAAAGATTCCTTTAACCTTTACTTCTCAGCTATAATGAAGACGAAATGTAGACGAAGAACTGGCAAGTGGTTCTCATTTTTTTTTGGACAGGGTTTGGGCTAATGGAGCAGAGTTAACATGACCAGACAAATGATGAAAACAGTAGTAATATGCCACCCACTGATAGCTAACATGAAGTGTACAAAATCACACAATTGTTTAGTTAAGTTTATAGTATGTCCCAGGAAAATGGAATCAAGTCAAGCTAGTGGAGGCTGTCAACTGAGAGACTGCTGTCTTCTGCTTCGTCTAGTCGCAGTGCGTTCCCATCTTCTTATTAATAGATTGGCCCACTTTCTCACTTGCCTACAGAGAAAGGCTCAAACTGAAATAATTTAGGCACACATTCATACCAAAAAGAAAAACTTTAATTTATTTGCACTTACTTCACTTCCACTTACCTTCCAGAACTTATCATTAACTTGATGCAATGTCTGGTTGCCACTCAATATAACCAACTGCTGTGGCTGAGGGGCAATGTAAATGCAAAAGTTAATCATACGATAGGCTTCGGGCAAGTCAGATCCCAAATCTAAAGTCATTCGCGTAGCCAAATACTTGCTCAAGTGGTCAACTGAAATAACAAATACGTATTTACTTTCTCGTCACGTATCCATTGATATGTACGCTTACCTGTGGCATTAGCCGTGGTCTTGATGTACCTTACGCAGTTCTCCTTCAGCGCCTTCATTAGCTGATTATCGCCGGCCATTTCGGTCGGATGTGGCTTGAAAACAAGCTCAATCTCATCGTTTATACCCAACTCAGAGGAACCTTCGCCTTCTGTGTCAATGTTTGAGTCGCCTTCGGTGCGGCAATCCATTTGGCTGTCGCTTTCCGACTCCTCTGAGCGTTCCGATGTCAGCACAGACATGGCACGCTTCGGTTTGCTGCTGCTGCTGTTCGACGGAACTGGCGAAGGCGTACTGCGCACAGAAGGTGGATTTGAAGCATTGCGGCTGTCTGAAGCCTCATCATTCACTCGAATATTACTCGACGCACTCGCAGCACCAGCATTGTTGGCATTTCCGTTGCTGCTGTTACTGTTTGATGTGTGATGAGAAGAGTGTTCTCTGTGATCTCGATCGCTTTCGTTTCCTTTGCGGTAGCGCTGCGGCCGGTTCTGCGACTGCAACTTGATGCCCTCTTTGATGGAGTTCACTAGAGCCTGTTGCGATTGGGTTTGGTTAAACTTGGCCATAACTTTCTCCTGAATTGCTTCATACTCCTCACGGCTTGGGTATATCTTCGAAATGAGTAAATCAAAGTTCGGATCTGGACGCAGTGAGCGCTTTGAAACCAACTTCTTACGGCAAGTTGGACACTCCTTGTTGCCAGAACGCAATGCTGTTATAATACAATCGGAACAGAAACGATGGAGACATTCCTTAGTGGTCATTGTTTTCTTAAGCATATCCAGACAAATGGGGCACATGAGTTCACTGTGAAGACTCCGCGGAGAAACTGCGATTTCGGTGCTATCCGTGATGATCTCTTGTGGCTTGCGCTGCAGCTCATAAAGAGAAAGATCCCAGGTTTTATTTTGTGTTGGCTCCATGGTAGTCATAATAGGCCAATGATCAAATTAAACACTCGCCAAAGGCTGTTTCTTTGCGTTTTTGTTCACCTTTTCTGAATTGGTTAATTTCGCTGAAATTTTCACTGTTGATGGATGTCAAAATGAAAACAAAAGTGGCGAAGAACTGAAGTTGGATGTGGTTTTAAATGCTTGTTGCGAAGATGAAGTTGTGAGAAGAAGAGTAGCGCATTTTCGAAACAATGATTTGGTTTGTGTACGTGCTACTTGTTTATGCGGTTACATTTTGAATAATGCTCTCAAGCGTTTTTTTTTTGTTTTTTTTTCACGTCGGTCGGTCCAACACACGAAAATTTAATTTTTTACACAATTCACCATTATTTATGTTTTACGCACTGATCTAACGATTCTTACATTCTGGTAAATTTGCTTAGAGTAAAATATAAGAGCTTGAAAATTGATCCAGGTAAAAAGCATGATTTCCTAATTGTTGTTCTGAGTTGGAGCTAAGAACTGATCTATTCGATTTTTCTACTACATGATTAGAGCACAATTTGTTTATTACTAAAAGTGCGGATTTGTCCTTAACTATACACAAGAAATATAAATTTTTGTAATTTCAATACCTACTAAGAATAAAGCTGAATGGCGTTACGTATCCTTAGAACTTATAGCTTGTCACATTTTTTCCATAAAACCATCAGTTTGTATACAAAAATATTATACCGCAATCGAACTAGTAGATTCAACTTGAAAAAAAAAATGGTTGCTGAAAAAACTACCGTTTAGGACGACCCAAAGGCTAACCCCGGCGAGTTTTATAGGATATATTTACATACTTTTTTTATATCTTACACCTAAAGAAGAAGATAAAAGAGTCAAAAGGGTCATTAGTAGCACATGGAAAAACAGAAACGAAGTCTCTCAACTATAAACTCTTTGAAACCACAGGAAACAGGATTGCGCATTCTCAGTCTATATACGTCTTGAGCTTACACTTTAATAACTGGGAGCAGCTCAGACATGTCACTCAGATCGGAAGACAGAAGTACGTTAAGGATCCTAGATGAAAGGAAGCATGCATGGTTTTATTTGAGTTTTTAAAGAATTTCATAGTCTGGAGGAAAGAAACTACTTCAACGAAAGGAATACTCTTCTGCAAATTAGTGTAGCTTTTAAGGCAAGGGGAGAGCTTTTACCATTGAATTATAGGCCTTACAGGAATAATTTCCCAATTATTTGCTCACTGTGCAATCTAAAGGAGCGAGAAGACTGAGACGACTATATTCGAAACAGTCTGCGCTATCTCGGGATAAAGTAAGTAATTGAAGTTCCTAATAGGGAAAACTGTATGGTGCTTATTTTTCTATGGATTTATGATAGGTAGATACTATGTACCTATATTCAACTTTTATTTTTAGTTATTTAGTTAGGTATTTTTGAACTGATTTATTAATAACTGTCATTCAGACTGACGGCTTTTGCCATTGCTAACAGAATTTGTAAAATAATGTAAATTTCAGGAATAAATAACTTGGTTTTACTCAAACCATTGGCGATTTTTCTGATAAAGCTTTATCGACTCTTCCATATACCTAACCAGCAGGTACCCGCGACTTCGTCCGCGTGGCACTCTATTTATTGCTCGCTCAATGATGCGCGGTAATTCGACCCAAGGTTCTTGTTACCGCGAATGTCCTGTAAAGTAATATTTACAGCCTCGACTCATCTCAGACTATTTTTTGAGCATGGCTTAATACTTCGCCAAGATGCTTTGTTTCATTTGTTGCATATGGGTGTCTCTCTCTACAGGTCGAAGCCTCGAGGGTCAACTTAAAAGCTGAATGTGCAGTTCGACCACCTTCTACCAGCGTTGCGGCGATTCCGGAAGTGGCAACAGCTACTGCAATCCTGTGATTGCTCCTTATTATTGCCAATATTAAATGAGGCAGGTTTTCCCGGTTCTATACTTGGAGCGTTGGTACTTCCACCTAATGCTCTCTTCGAACGATAACTGGGGAATTTATTAAACAAATCGTGAAACGACACATCGCATTCTATATTACGAAAAAAAAATATATAATATATAAACGAAGAAGGTGATTATGATTAGCATCACCTACAAAAGTCACGTTTATAACCGTTTTACACCGAACCGCAAATGATTTTAATGATGTACGGTCGGTAACCGATTTTGTACTCAGAAATTGATAGGCAAATTCCTGGCATACCGACTTGCTCTACCTCACAGGACCGACATGTATTCTCCTTTGCCTGAAGGTTTCTTATCATTAGAGAGTTGCACGTTTCATAAGTTTAATATAAGTTCTCGTCACGATCTTCACTCAACTTAGGAGGGTAATGTTCACGTAGGTACGCAAATGAGGCCGCATTGATGCCAAGATTGGATTCATCCACTGAGATGATCATTTTAAGCGCGCAATTACCGCGAAAGTTTACGTACGCGTAAATGTGTGGTTAAAATTCTTCATAATGAAATTGGCTTTGTGTTAAATGTTGATTTGTAGGTATATTCAATTGCATTTACGTGGTAGCCTGTGGCAGATCTAGTTCAGATCTACATACCTTAAGTCAATAAAAAAAGACAATTCGGAGCATCCGCAGATTAGTTCCGCGTTTGCTTTGTTACTCGTTCGGTAATGTGAACTATTATTTCCAAGAGTGGACAATGTTTAATGGAACACTCCACATATATGGACACCACATTCTAGTTGTCATCGCCATCATTAGATGCGTCAATCATAGAAATCGCAGAAGAATTTGTCAACTATTTGCACCCGGAAAAGTGTAAAACTGAACCCCATTGGGAGGTTATTTCTTATTACCTTGGAGACATCTCACCGTGTCTGCCATTACCAAATGAGCTCGGCGACAATCGTATAAGGCCACTCTATCTATTAGTGTCACATTTGCGATTAGTAACGAACGTTTGTCATCCATCCGCATTAAATTCACAGTTTAACAAGTTAGTGTGGCGACTCAGCAACAGGTGGGGTCGTGCAACAAAAGACGCAGCTTGTGAACTGCGTATGCTGGCCATGGTCGTAACGCAATCGTATATCGAATAGGGAATGACTAAGTAAACGCGAATGCTTTTGCCATCCTTCTTATGGATACCATGATCTGGCACATAAATATGTATATCCATCCATACTTGCGCTCTCTTGTGTATTTCTCTCAATTCATATATCAGCAGCATCGTGTTGACCAAGTCAAACGATTGCCAGGTACTTCCAATGATGCGCCATTTAACTGCGCACGATCATCGGGTAAACAAATAATAGAACTGACGCAGACGCGTTACGCACCCAGCGTCCATGACCATACCTACCAGAATATGATGCTACTAATGGGTTAACGAAGTGAAAGATATTTTATTCTCTGTGGAAAATTCTGTGTGTCGCAGACGATGCACTGTACAACAGGGACCAACCTTGTTGATGGTGTTTACCATACTTGAGAATTAAAATAACCGTTTGTGGTAAACAGTTTGTGGTCGCTATTTCGTTTAGAAGTTAAGATTCTTTTAGCCAAAATGTAAGGTTATCATTAAAGTCTGCCTACCTAGCTCAATGTCAACTAGGTAGGTATAAAGCGTTGGTTCAAGAAGCATCGCGCAATAGACTCGATTATACGAAGTTAATGTTGATAATGCGTAGTGCAGACATGTCTATAAACTGTGTCCTGCAGACATGTCTATAAACTGTGTCCTATGGTGATAAAACCAACCAACAATCGACTTTCGGTTTTCTCGGTATTTGACATTTATCGGATATTCATAATGGGTAACGACAACGAGAAATTGCACTCTTGGCTCTTAACAGCTAAAATGAGGCCAATGAGAAAGTTCGGATAGGTACCTAGTTTGTGTAGAACTCAATTAGATTTGTCGTAACTAGGTAGGTACCTATACGAACGCATTAACTAGATAAGTTGAGTTTTTGTAATAAACACGTTGTTTATTTTTGAATTTTGACACTTCAAAATGTTAACTGAGTATACACTTCAGGCAGGATTTTTTGGCTAGATTTGTTGCCTACCCCTCCATAAACGTCAACTGCAAAAACTAATCACGCGACCAATCTGGGCCAAATAAAACTTAAACACATCTAGTCAGAAATTCGAACTTTCTCAATACTAAGGAGTTCCAAAGAATAGCTGCGTTAGTATTGATACATAGAAATTAGTATTGACAAATGACAAAAATGTCATATAACTTCAAAAATCATTTTGAGCCAACTTTCATTAGTTATTTAAGAAAGACATGCAGTCTAGGTATGACATAATGATATAGAAATTTAGTAAATACACAACCATGTTTGTCCCAATATGTTTCAAATATGTAATTCATCTTCTGTTGGTAGTTGTATTAATTGAACAAATGGAATTAATCGTCTTTAAACAATCTCCACATATAATACAACTGTAGAATAAAAAGTGCTGGACCACGCATCACGCAAAAACTACTGGACGGATTTTGGTGAAACTTGACATAATGATTGCCTATGTTCTGCGTCGGGACTTAGGATACCTTTTATCCCGAAATATAACGTGGTTCTTACAAAATAGTCAGAAAACTGTATATCCGTAAGGAAAATTCTAATTATACAGACATAGCCCAGTAATTGCTTATCGGATTGAGAAATAAAAAAATAGGTGAAATAAGTAAATTTTCAGTTGAATTATTTAAGATATTAAACATCCTCCTAGGTTGTCCTGAAGCTAAGCAACGTTCAAAACAATTATTCAAAACGTCGCCCACAATTTTCCTTCGGTGGATACATGCTTCATGCAGGAATGCATGAGTTAATATCGTTGCTATAGTGTGTGTGAGTATATGTGCGCTCTCTAACGTGATCGATCATACATGTTTTGCACTTCAATGGGCAGTCTTCTCTTTTTAGCGCACATATTCAGGTTGAACACATTTTCGGGCAGCTTCCATTTTCCAAGCAATCCTCGTCCTCGTGCATCCATTTTTGACATTTAGAGCATTGGACCTATTCACATCTTGGTCCCAATTTGTCATAAAAGTACAGCTCACAAATGGTGGGTAAAATGGCAGTTGGTGTGGAACAAATGTGGCATTTTACCCCAAAATGTCAGAAAATATTAAAACATCCCTGAACAAAAAAGGACGGAACAAATCACGTCTAGACACGGAGGAACATTACGGATACAAAATTAAACTTACTTTTTTTTTTAAGAAACCTTCCAATATTGTATTGAAAAACCCAAAACGAATACGTTTCAAAACACACTGAATTTAACAAAAAGACACTTGGATTTATACTTCACGGAATATTTGCCAAAACAAATAGCCCAATAACTTGCGCATCTTTCTGCCAAGACAACTTGTCGCTATAATTATATAATAAAAAATTAAATTTTTTTTTTATATTTTGTATGATTTTGCATGTCACACGGATTCTAATTGACACAACACCGATAGGAAAACAAACTGAAACTTCAAGATGATTGCTAATTGGGACTTGGGAGTCTCAGTATGGTTTGCTAATGGCACACAAAATGGCAGCTAACTGATAAATTTATAAAAAGCTGAGGTTAAAAGAAAGGGATATTAGAATCCCGAAATGATCTCCAAACAATACAAATTCACTGCTTGTGAAATAGTTCTGCTTTCCACAAATTGGTGTAAATCTCAATTCTCAAAGTAGGTAGAATTTTATAAATGTGCACTTTTCACTCCGATAAATTTTTGAAATTCGACAGATTTAAGAAAGTACACGAACAGACCTACTTTAATGACTTTAAAGAGAATTGTTACTTTCTGGGGCCGATTTTATGAATTTGCGTTAAAATGGTATGAACTAGACTTATACTGCCTAAATGAGGAAACACTGACCTGGGTACGAGGACACGTTGGGATCGAAGGCAACGAAAAGCCGGACTCCCTTGCAAAACAAGGGTCAACCGGAAAGTTGCTGGGACCAGAACCATTCTCTTCAATTGGCAAAGGAATGGTAGAACAGCTGATTCATAAATGGATCACGGCAGAACACCTGAGAAGGTGGTCAACCGTGAAATAATGCAAAAATATCAATAAATTAGCCAACCTGCTCCACTCAAAGAAGGGTTCTAAGCATGAGTCGACGAACTCTGAAATGGGTGGTGGCTTTATCTACAGGGCATGGTAATTTCGGGTATTATTAAAGAAAGATGGGCCTTGGAGAAGATGATATGTGTGAACTATGTCTGGAGAAACATCTGGAGCCTTGTAGATTTTGAATCAAGGAAGTTATTTTCAAAGAACAGCTTTTTTTGTTACACTTATCCTCAGCGCTCTCTATGTCAAAATTTTGCTAGGATTTTAGCTGATGTTTGGAGTATACAATTTAAAGAATGCCTACGCGTTGTAGATCTCAATACTTTCACCCTTTCTTAAAATGACGCAGTATGTAGTAGAACCTATCGACAAATTTAATTAAAAACCGGGCCACCATCCTGTACCATAGGGAACGAGCTGAAATTTCCCAATTCGTAACACCTTTCAACTTTATAGGATAAGTCAACATACACTAAGCCTTTGACTTTCGATTTGTTTTATACACCAAATGGGTAAAGCTACATAACGTAACATAATGACTTTGTATACTATTTTAAACGCTTTATTCCTTAATCCTTAAAGTTTTGTTATAAAAATCTCGACAGTGTTGCGTTATTCGAAGTGGCGAACACATTGTATAACGAACCCCATACCTATGGCCATATTCCATACTATGTTGAGCACATTGTCTTCTTTCATTCCCTTCTGTAGGTACCTGTCCACACTTGCTTTCGACTTAATTAACCTCGAAAATGCATTAATGAGTCGTGCCTTTAAAAGGCCATTCACCTTACATCTAAAAATAGCGCGTTCTCTTCTCAATGAATTTAAATAAAATATGCACATAATATAAATATTGTTGAGCGGCATGCAACTAAATGACATTATCAACTTGTTTGCTCGTTGTTGCACCACATCATGACGCTTCTAGAATTGATAATCTCAGCGACTACGTTCAGTGGTTGTAACTACTTACGTGGACTTCGCATGACCAATTTCCTTTGCGCTACCTTCCGCTCAAAGACAGAACGCAATTTAAGATCATATAGAACGAATGAGAATCCACATTTTACGATTTCCATTTAAATCGCGTTCGCTCACTAATTACTTCAATTTTGAGTAGGCCCGCCTGCCCCCAACTTAAGAAAAAATGAAACAATAAAATCTTTCCACTTAAAATGTCACAAATGATGTTAATACCCCTTAAGTTTTTTAATATTTTATGCTTGACATGATTCCTGCCACCGCACCAATCTGTGCGCCCCACAATCATCATCAACTACACTACTAGCATATAATATCATACATAGCCGGCAACTTCGGCTTGAGTAATTTTCGTGTTCATCGGAGGCGCACAAGGGTCTCCGGTCTCCGCAAGCAAAAATCCATCTGACACAAAGAATATAAAAGAAGGGAACCACACATTGTTCTCTTCCCACTGAGTCATTGTCGCTGGTGCTGGAAAAATGCAAAGTCCCCTTTCCTGTACAAATACAACACACGAAACAGACGTCACACGTGGTTGATGACTCTCCGGCACAACGAGTAAGCCATTTTTATCGTTATTTAACAAAATTCCCAGTCGTGTGGTTTAAGAGGAGATATACTGAATATTAGATGCACCTAGCTAGCAGCCTTTGCCCTAAAGACTGCGGCTATTCTCAAAAACTGTGTCAATTTCATTATTGTGATTTCTCGGATTTTAATGGCCATTTAAATTGGATTATGTGATCGGAAGCGGTAAAACTGTTTTATTTCATTTGATTGGTAGGTTATCGTTGCCTACTGGCAGTGGTAATGCTTTTCGTCCTAGGACAATCAACAATGACAATGATGCCCATAGAATGCTATAGATAGAGGACACGTTCAGGGTTAAGCTAAAGACTGTCAAAAGTTACGTGGTCCATTCTGCTGTCAGCCAGATATTTATTTTTTTGTTTTAATTTTTCGACGCCTTTTTAAGGGAAGCCAATCAGTAATGGGGAAAAATCGAAGGAAGAAATGTTGAGGTCAAATATCTAGTTTAGTAAGTCTGACACCTGACTGACTTGATGTATCTCAGTTTTGATTGTCCTAGATCGGTCACATGGGCAGCTGTGTCAGTTGACGTTTATGGAGGGGTAGCCGACGAATCTAGTCAAGAAATTCGTGACTGAGTACTAAGTTGACAGTTGTCATATGTGGCTGACAGAGGAAAAGTGGCGTTCCCCACCAATCTAGTTTTTTCGTTTAGGCTACATCTATTACAGTTGACAACTAAGTTTTTGAATGTGCCCATTACCTCAAACTTTTTGCAACCATTTTAAGTGCTTAAGGCTGATTTTAAAGAACTTTTGTACAGTCAGTTCTCTGTAAGAAATAAATTATTGAAATAGACTATCCTTTTCTGTCAACCTTCAGCTATAACTTTTGAACCATAACCATTCATATTCTTTTTCAGTAATTTATACATTACATTTTCGTCAAAAAGTAGGCAATATAAAACAATAGAGTATAAAATATTTTTAGAACGAAATATATTTAAATACATTGATATAAATGACGCTATATGTGTATTTATCTTACATCTTAAAATAAATAGGTAAATAAATAAATAATTTGATCAAAAAGTCCGGTGGAACCTATGCCTAGCTTCTCACAACACTTCATTTTGTGTGAGTTTATTCCGAATCCAAACGGCTAATTGAGAAGCTGTTTCATGACAGTTGTACTCTCAGATGTTTGTCAGACGTTCGCGAGAGGTGGCGCAGTGGAATAAGACTTTTAGATGTAATTTGTGTTCTTTCGGGGATCGAACCGTTGACCCCCCGCTTAGTAGTCCAACACACTAACCACTAAGGCACTGCACATCTATTTGAATCAAATTCCTCGCTCGAATATACCACTGCGATGGGGTACCTCCAAACAGAAGAGAGTATTTAAAAAAAAGTCAATGATATCATTTGGAAATAGTGAGTGAGTGAATAGTCTCCCCTGCAATTAGACAAACCTATTTGGTCTTCAGTCTTCACACTAAAAATTATGATGGTGTCTGACATCTGACTTCCTATGCCAAAAAGACTCTTCTAAACTATTTCTAATCTGACAGATGATTATTACTAATTATTATAGGGGATAACAAAATCCCACCAATTATAGTCGATTAGATCGCTTTCCTCTTAAGCCCCACTGTGCAAAGTCTCTAACGATGTATATTATGTATGAATTGACAACAAATCGAAAATTAGGCTAAGTCAAACTAGATTTATATAGGCACAAGTAACCGTTCAAACTTTGTAAACATTCATACATATGCTATACCGATTTCGGAAACGAAGGTTTATCACCAAACCCGTTTGTACAACTGAAGACAGAGTCGCAAGCATACTGTCATTAAACTGCTCTTATCGGAACGCAAACGCAACAGTGGCAAGCCTCCACCCACATCGCAGCCATTACAAAAACCAATACCGGCAATCTGCTCTTTAGCTACACTATTATCATTTATCAATGTCGTTCCTTTATTGAGCGAGCAAATAATATCCGTAAGAGACCGCAAACTTGATCGCATGCAATTTGTATAGCTCAACACTTGAATTAACTGGAGGAATGTTACAAAGTGCTTAATAGCATTTAAAGAAACCACATTCGTATATGTACGGCCTCCTGACACTTAAAAACGGCTGAACTCACAACAAGGTTCTTTAATCCTTGCATACGGCACCGGAGCGCTTTCGCCGGAGCGATTGTGGGGCGAAGGAATCACATGGTATTATTATTCCAATTTGTCGTCATCAAGTGCAGTTCGAATTTCAGATCTAACGATATGGTGTATACGTTCTACACCACAGCATTGTGGAGCAATTACTCGAGTGCACATAATGTACATATGTTGCACCGTACGGTCACTGCTCAAGCTCATGTACCAACTGCATAAATCACATAATGATATATCAAGCATTGTTCCGGGGCTTAAGAGCCGATGCCCACCACCAGCCAAAGTCGCCCAACGACAACAACAACACAAACCAAATTCTGTTCAATGAAACTCTGATGAAGTGGTTTGGCAACGACGACGACTATGGTATGGCGTATGGTGTGCTGCTGCTTTTGTTGAATATTCGACGATGCCACACTACGCTATATACAGATACACCACCCGCTCGTAGTGGCGTTCGATATACCAAGTACAGTAGGTGCTACAAAAAGGGAACTGCAAATAATATGTTTTTGCATTGAGTATCCATTTAGCTCTTAGCTTTAGTTTGCCGGATGTGCCAATGCGACCATTGAAATAGGCTCGTTTTCGGTACTAAGATACGGACTGATATTTCTTACGATTATAGTTGATGACGGTGCAGTGGGCGTTCCTATTTCAAGCTTCAATAGTAAAAGACAAAATATATCAAATGCAATGGTCTTCAAAAGATTTTAACTGAAAAACTGAAAAGCATCAATAAGTATATGACAATAATAAGGGCTCATTTAAAAAAATGCGAAAGCAACTGGTAACATATTAAAAATGTCCTGTTATACCTGTATAATTATTTTAACTTCTCTACAAAGGTGCAAAGTAACAAATTTATACGACAAACGGTTATCTTTTTTTATAAACCCTCCGCTAGGTATGTGCTCTATACCTCGTACCTTTTTTCTGCATTTTTGTTGCAGCCCCCAGATTTTATTTAAAGTAACCGTGGAAAGATAAATGCAGCGTTGTCGGGGAGAAAAAACAATGAGGGCCATTTCGAAATTGTTTGAGGGTCATTTGACAAAAGCTGGGGCGAATATTTTACATAAAAATCCGTTTTTTTTTAAATAAATCAAAAATTTATTAATATTTAAACAAATGTCTACGTGTTGATAGATGAAAAAGTAAATGACGTGAGAAAAGTCAAATCATTAAACGAGATAAATGAATGAATTCAGTTCTATTTCAACTATGGTTACTTGTTTGGGTGGAAACACATCGTAGTGACGATGGTTTATATTTAATTTTGTAAAACTGTTTAATTATTACCAAGCATAATGATGTTAAATCTTCTTAAATTAAGATTTGGCGAATATTTCTAATTGGCCCGTGCAAAGGGCCAAAATGTTAAACATGTACATGGGCAAAAAGCCCGATCGGGCAGTTTGTAGCAACGCTGGTTATAAGACCCCGAAAAAAAACAGTACAATAAATGAGTCCAAGCTAAAAAATACTGCTAACGCTGTGCGTAGGGTAACCGGGGATAGTTGGTCACAGCGGCCAGTAGACTATAGTCATCAATTACTTTAAAACGGCACAACGTCATGTGTTCATTCTTGTTATTTAATTAAGCACATCCTGCCTGCTCGCATTGTCTCTCGTCGGAGACGTACGTTGGTACGTTTATACGCATTTATTTATTTGATTTGAAGAGAATTGGTTTAGTGCCAGATGTCACAGGGTAAATTCCCTATTTTTTCGAGTTTAGTTGGCTCATTTTTTTTGTGATTTTTAGAAAATAAGAACGTACGTACGAAAATCTTTGAGAGGATCAAAGGAGCAAATTGTTATTTTTTTTTGTTAAACATCAAATATATTTTCATTGAATTAGTTGAATATTTTTTTTTTATAAGTTTATTAGCGGAATGGGGCAAAATTAGAATATAATCAACTTACCCCAAAGTATTTCACAACTTACCCCAGTACCTGGTCTACTTATCCCATTACAAGTCATCTTGTAAGACTACGAAAAAATGTATTAACATTTACTAATAATTGTTATGCCAACCCTTTTTTTTTGTAATGTGAAATAATGGTTGATGTTTGATTTATTTTGATATCTATTTTTTTTTTTTTTTTAATTAAAAGTACAATTTTTTCTACTAGCCCTGGTCTCCCCTCCTTGTAAGGGTAGGTGGGTACTCAATAACCCCTTGTGCTCTGATTCCATTTGATCACTCCAATATTGTTGTAGTTTTCCTCTAGTTTTGCGCGCCACCTATTGTGAGGCCTTGGAGGCTGACCAGGTTTCTAATAAATGCCATAATCAGTTTTTTCATAGAGGAGCTGGTTGTATAAATATTAATTCTCTATAGTTCTGACTTAAAATTAAAGCTGTACTATAATAATGCTTTGCCTTATTCGTCGATGTTGCATGTGGCTTCCTTCTGACCGCAAGAGTTTGGGAAAACTTCCTCATGTATTAAGTCTAAGTCAAAAAATTGTCAAAGAAAAGCTTTGTTAAGATTATTTTGACTCTTTTGACATTTCTCTTCAGTAAGGTTTGCCATTTCATGATGGAAAGATATACGAGCCAACAACGAGTCAAAAATATTACAATTTACTACCGAAATTCGGAGTCAGTGGCCTCAACGTTAAGAGCGCTACGTCCAATTTGTGGTCGTCATAATCGTCCTAGCAGATCAACAATTGAGCGTCTAGTGGAAAAATTTGAATCCACAGGCACATTACAAATTTTTCCCGTGCCAGTGAGACAAAGAAGTGCCCGTAGTGTCGAGAATATTGCTGCCGCTTCAGTTGAAGAAAGCCCAAATTAATGTGTCTCTCAAACGTCGTTCTCAAGCGTTGGGCATCTCTGTGACGTCGTTGGGGCGAATTTTGCGAAAAGATCTTGGCCTACATCCTTACAAGATTAAATTGACGCAAGAACTGAAGCCGCTTGACCACCGCGTCGTATGTTCGTGAATTGGGCTGAGCAACAACTTGAAAATGGTTCGGACTTTCATCGAAAAATCATCTTCAACGATGAGGCTCATTTCTGGCTGAATGGCTTCGTCAATAAACAAAACATGCGGTATTGGTCAGGCAGCAATCCACACGTACTCCATCCATGAGTCATCATTGCATCCCGAAAAAATTACGGTTTGGTGTGGTTTATGGGCCGGCGGCGTCATTGGGCCGTACTTCTTCCGTGATAATCAAAACCGGCACGTTAGTGTGAATGGGAATCGCTACCGTTCAATGATAAGCGAATATTTTTGGCCCCAATTGGATGATATGGACTTGTAGGACATGTGGTTCCAACAGGACGGCGCCACAAGCCACACAGCGAATGTCACAATCAATTTATTGGAAATGCGATTTGACGCCGTTAGACTATTTGCTGTGGGGCAAACGTTCGCAACAGGTGGCGCAGTGGAAAACACCCTTAAGATGTAATTCGTGTTTTTTCGGGGATCGAACTTGGGACCTCTCGTTTAGTAGTCCAACACACTTTGATTGGACTTTGCCTTAGATAAGGCTATCCACTTCGAATTGATCATCTGCGAATCGGATCGGATTCCCTCAATATCATCAAGACGAAAGCTCTCCAAAACCTACAACTTTGGGGTCTTCTACTGTCTCACTTATATACACATAACATTATTAGGATGTTGAATGATTTATTCAATTACCTATTATTCTGTTCTTAAGGCGCACCTTGTCACCCATACTGTACATTTAGAAGGGTGTACAAAAAGCATACTGCTCCTCGCCACTGCTGTTGGATTCCCAAAACCATAGTCACAGTCACACTACCGAACAGCACATCATCTCGTTGAATATGAGACAAGTGCCCATATACCTTTATATTGCTTCTACAGATATTATTGGCCTTTTCCAACTCTCATTCTTTATACCGGCTTCTTTCTATGCCCAGCACTATAGGGATTGTAGGCTACGATACGATAGAATATAGTAAAATGCCTGCGCCTCGTTTGTGGCGCAAGTTAAGGCCACATCCATCTACGACTCAGTTCGTGGTATGGTACTGTGTGCAGGCAGAAGAAGTTCGTCATCATCATCATCGTTTGTTGCAGTGCAGGTGAAGTCAAAAGACCAGCCAACAGTCGCTGCACAGTCAGTCTTCGACGAGATTTTATCTAGAACGTACGTGTTGGAATATAGCTGCTCAGTTAGTCGGCGAATCGCGTATATAGTGTGTGGAAGTGGAAGTTCGCTAAAAAAGTATCTATGAAATACGAATCGTATCTCTTGTATATTCGGTTATAGTTAGTGATTGCAGTACCGCAAGAAAGGCGTAGTCGGTTTTTTCAAAACCGTTTCAAGGAGCATTCTTGAGGAGTATCTTGTTATGAGCGCCGGTGGTGCCCAATAGTGGTTGTAGTACCTAAGGAGGAAATTCTGGGTTAACGTGACTCTTTATTGGTGACATTGCTGATGCACAATATATACCTAACGTTACGTATATTATGTGCTAGAACTAGGAAGTGAAGTTTGATTTAAGTGATATCGTGGATATTGCAGAACAATCGTTGGAAATTGTTTTAAGTGTGGTGCAATTATTTTATCCCCTCTTGTTGTCATCTGGTGGGTGAATAAAGGAAATTGGGACTGTGAAATAACATACATCAGAGACGAGAAGTAATAGAGGTGTTGTTTGGGTAATTGTTTCACCTTTTGCCGTGTCTACTGCTGCTGCTGTGGGAACACAATGCATTTCCTGAGGCTGTATCTCATGAGGTTCGTTTTGAATTGAGTTCTTCTTATACATTATCCTTTGTGTCAATCTGATGGTATCTGTTTGAATAACGTTTTGTTGTCTATAAGATGAATTATAAATGAATTAGCGTGACGGTGTGGGGATATCTTCTTTTATATGGCCAAAGAAAAGGACTTGCAGTTAAAGATGTAGGTAATTGCACAGGAGCTGTAATGTTTGTTGTTGTTCTTTCTGTTTTGTTGTGTTGTGTTTTCAATTGAAAAAGGGAATTAATATCATGCTGGCAGTGCCGGAGCTAGCTGGAACATTTCGATTCCAGGCGCAGTACTTATGGCTAGGCGCCCTAATCTCGTTTAATTAATGGTAATCCATATTTTTGATGTGGGCCTTTAATAATCACATTAGTAAACAGTGTGGAAATAAATAAGCCGATCAAATTGTGCCTGATGGTATTGCATATTCGCTCAGATCTGTTAATTATTTGCCACACAATTTCATATAAATGTTATGAAGGTAGGTATATGTAATTAAAAGAGGCCCACATTTGGTTGTAGTTTGGCTAATGAGGATTATCTGGTGTTTAGAAGGTTGAAATCAGAGTTAAAATCTTCCATCCGTTATGCATATCAGGTGTACATCGAGGACATGCAAAACAGTCTTAAGTCCAGACCTGATAAATTCTGGAATTTCATAAACTCAAAGAGTAAAAGTGATGGTTATCCGGCCTCACTCTCTTTTAATGGACATTTAACTCATTCTTCTCTTTCCATATGCAACAATTTTGGTTTATTTTTTCAATCAGTCTATTCAAATCATGACTCAAGGATTGATGAGCAATTCTTTAGCTTTCTTGGTGATTTCCCTACTCCTATCTTCAGAAGCATTGACATTTCCGAAGATGATGTTCTGGTAGGTCTGACCAGCTTAGAATCAAGTCTTAGTCCTGGCCCTGATGGTTTACCCTCCATCTTTCTTAAAAAATGTGCCATACCATTACATAAAATTGTGTGCCACATATTTAATCTGTCCTTTAAAACTAGCACCTTCCCATCCCTCTGGAAAACGTCTTTCATAGTTCCTATTTTCAAATCTGGTAGGAGGAATAAAGTTGAGAACTATAGGGGCATCTGTAAGCAATCTTGTGTTCCGAAGTTGTTTGACAAGTTAGTTACGGATAAACTTTACTTCTACTGTAAGTCCCTTATTTGCAACAACCAGCATGGATTTGTAAAGAAACGATCTACTGTCACCAACCTTCTTTTATTTTCAAATTTTGTGATATCAGAAATCGGGAAAGGCAATCAAGTTGATGCCATTTATACAGATTTTAGTAAAGCTTTTGATCGCGTAGACCACAAAATACTGCTTTACAAACTCGAAAAACTGGGTTTCCCAATACCTTTCTTAAGATGGCTCTCTTCATTCTTAAGTGATAGATTTCAGTACGTGAAATTCCGCAATGCTATATCTAATAAAATTTTCGTTTCCTCTGGCGTTCCCCAGGGTAGTCATATTGGCCCTCTCCTTTTTATATTGTTTGTTAATGATATTGTCAAATTTTTGCCCGAATGCGAATTATTGATGTTTGCCGACGACTTTAAATTGTTCATATCAGGCAAAGATGTACAACGTTTCCATCTTCTTAACCTTAACCTGCAGAAATTTTATTTGTGGTGCAAACAAAATTACCTCTCTCTTAACGTTGGCAAGTGTTCTGTTATTTCTTTCTCTCGATGTAAATCACCTATAGAATTTGCTTACTCCTTTGATGGTAATACAATCCCTCGTGTATATACAATCAAGGATCTTGGTGTTATTTTAGACACCAAGCTATCCTTCAATGATCATATTGACTATATCTCAAATAAGGCTAATAGGTCCTGGGGAATGATTAGGCGTTATGCTTGTGAGTTCTCTGATCCCTACGTCATCAAAACTTTATACATATCTTTTGTACGGTCAATATTGGAGTATGCATCTATAGTTTGGTGCCCATACTACAGTGTACACATCTCCAGAATTGAATCAATACAAAAAAGGTTTCTGAGATTCGCGCTGAAAGGGCTACGTTGGACTGATCTTATTAACCTACCTCCATACCTATCAAGGTTGAAACTGATTAGCATGGAGTCCCTTGAAGTAAGAAGGACGGTGGCAAGAATTTTATTTCTTCATAGGGTACTCATTGGTGAGATTGATTCTCCTGATATTTTACGCCTTCTTGACATTAATGTCCCATCGTCAAACTTACGTAATAATAGATTCTTTAAAATATCACACTCGCGCACGAACTATGGTCGCTCTTCGTCAATAAATGGTCTTATGATTTCCTACAATGCTAATTTTCATTTGATCGACTTTAACTTGTCGATCTGTTCTATTAAAAGGAACCTACTGGACGGTATTCCGACATAATTGTTTGGCTCTATTTTTTTATTTTTTTCATTATGTTATTTTTCCTATGTATATTATTATTATTGTTCTTATTATTGTTAAAACTATTCTTGTTTTTTCTTTTTTTCTGTTACATCTTTAGTCTAAGAAAGAGCTTGTTCTTTGATGGCAAATAAATAAATAAATTAAATTAAATTAAAATTAAATTAAAAATAATAATGTGTCAAAACTCATAACGGCACGGGTTAATGCTCTCTCGCAAAAATATATCTATACGCATGGGCGCCGCGCCGCTCGGTTATTGGGGTCGTGACATCCAAGTTAAACAAGCGTACTCGCTTTTATGCTATTTATGTCAAACCAGACTTGTGTAAAAATGTCTATTGCTGCCTGGCCATAATCCATGAGGTAGATAATAGGTTTTAGACAAAATGTACCTTATAATTATAAAAATTGGGCGCTGTTGTTAATTTCGTTGCAAATTTTCTGTATGAAAAAAAAATCGAGTACCTACGTGTTTCAAAATTAATGGACATAATGCGTCCAAGGTCAGTAATCAGTATTGTCAGTGGTCGTAATTCCATACTCTTATTGTGCCTAAAAAATCATTTGATTTTTATTTATCTCTCAAAGGATACAATTCTGCCACTACTAAAAGCTTTTCAAGCAACTTGCATTCCACATTTAAAATATTATATGGCATTTCTTTACCGATTGGTTTTTGAACAGACGTTTCAAATTTTAATGAAGTGCGATGAAGTATTTTCATTAAGGAATGGTGTTAGGTAACAAATTGCCTATTTTCCTGCTCTCAGTAATATATAAAAAAAATACATACCTATTAATAAAACTAAAAGGCAAAAGAAAGAAAGAAAGAAGGGGAGCTAGATACAAAAGCGGGAGTAAACATCAAACCAACTCCATATATATTAAAAGGTAAAATGAAAAATTAAATATAAGAAGAAATCTTCTAAGAAAACATGCAAAAAGACTGTGAAGATTGACAGCCTCATCCACTTGCAGATTTCCAACGACCTGCAGGCTGATGAAAATATCACACGCATACTGTGTGAATGCAAAGCAATACATCGCAGCCGAAGGAAGTTTCGATGTAGGACTACTTGGTTTCTGTAAAGAGATTAAGTGTGTTTTCAAGGAAAAATGTTTAGGTTTTGATCTTTCATTGTAGTCTACTGCAATTGGTTCGCGAAACGCGATGGGGCCTTATGGTGCTGTATGAGGCCTTACCATGTTATATACGCAAAATGCGTATGTTTTCCTCCACCGCCCGTAATTTTTAACCAATTTACATAAATTAATTACAAAAAAAAAAAACACCGAACCGATTGAGCTCAAATGCTCGGTGTTGCTGTAAAGTTTGGTCAAAATTAGTCAAAGGGGTGTGGCACTTTCCGTTCAAAAAGACTTTCAAAACGCTGCTTCTCGACACTTATGGGAATTAATGTTGTAAAATTTAGATTTTGAATGAACAAAACACTTTGAAAAAAAAAAATAAACAGAATAGAAAAACTGGGAAAGAGTGTCACAAAAATTATTAAAAAATTTTAAACCATATTATTGACATCTTTAGCCTTGAAATTTGGTAAGCCTCCTATAAAACAAAAAATAAAACTTTTTAAACGTTTAGGTTTAGGAGCTAAAGTTGTAAAATTAAGATTATTAATGCGGGATTTAGGATAAGGCTAGGCAAATACGGTTGAGTGCAGCCAGTAGACTGATAAAGCTTATAATCAAACAGTATTTTTTTAGTAAGTTCCAATAGGTTTTCGTACTGGTTTTTCGACAGAAGGTGTGCCTTCTAATTTTTATTTTCTAATATAAATAAAAGTTAAAATAACTGACCTAGTTCCTTAAGGTACTGTGATTGGTCTAACAATTTCTGTTCTAATTTTTGACTAATTCGATTATTGTACAATATCTCATTAAATTCACAGCGATTCTTACTTTCATATTTTTGTTGACATATGATATGGCAGGAAGGAAATCGTATGCATAAAATTGAATTGAGTGACAAAAACAAAAGAGGTAATGGATTTCAGTAATTTGTTGTTGTGTGTCCAGTCATTCAAATACCTTAAAGTTTAGCTTGACTGGAAGTTGGGGTGGCCATATAGATAAATCTAAGATTTATTTATGGCTGGTCTCAGGTTCAATCCCGGAACACACAAATTTCATCTTTAGGTTTTTTTTCATTACGCCACCTCTCTCGAATGTCTGACAAACTTCCTACACCATAAGCATAACTGTCATGAAAGAGCTTCCTAATTTGCCGTTCCGAATCGGCATATAAATATTAGTCCCTTCCAATTATTGTCCAAAGCATGAACAACTCATACAAAACGAATGGTTGTGACAAACTAGGATTGGGGTAACTAACCTGTTGAACCAACTTTTTTTATTTATTTATCGTAGGTATGTTAAACAGGTGCCCTTCTTTTTTTATTGGAAGAAGTTTGAAATATACCTATAACCTTTTGCCGGGTCCCTTTCTGTCTCTTTTAAAGTGCATATTGGAGAAACTTTACTCTTACAGCTAAACCCTAGAATAAACAGTCAAAATCTTGCTTAATCTTAGGATAGCAACACTATTTTTCCAAACGCAAATAGCATAAGGGGTGACCTGTCACCCCAATATATTCAACTTAAATAATAAGAAATTCACTCAAAATTAAACTTTTATTTGTGGAAAGATTTTATTTAATTCATAAGAAAAAGTAATTTAATTACATATTTGAAATAAAATTATGAAAAAGTGTTGATTTTTTTTTATTAAAAGGAGTTCACTGAAGTGATCTGGAAAGATTGGCAACCTGCATTTTGCGCCAGCTGCCCTTACTTTTTTTTATACTTTTGCATAGTGTCTTTAGATCGAAAAGCCATTTTAAACTGAAATAAATTATAAAAAAATTGTAACATAAATAGCAACCAGCCATTCTTGTAAAACAAAAAGTACGACCCTCCGGGCCTCCGCAGCAAGCTGTGCCCCAGAGCTGAAAGGGAAAGCTTAGCTGTCAATTTAAGAATAGAGAAAAGAAGAGAGCGATTGTATGGCGGAACGTGTGAAATTATAACTTTTTTTCCGTTGAGGTGATGTATCACCCCTGTTGCTATCCTAAGGTTAAGTACAATCTACAAATACGTATTTCAATTGCTCCCAATAATAAATATTATTTTTTTTTTAAATATGTACCTACATCTTTCGGAAAAGGCAAATATATCACGCTTCTTTCTTTAGCTCCTTGAACTATTTACATTATAAAGATATTCATGATTTATTTATAAACAATATATAGCGTAGAGGCTGCTAATTGCTGAAACATTTCATAACAATCATTTAACAGTGCATTTATCATTTCTTGATGGTCTCGACGTGAAAATAGTTTTCGAGAGCAGATTGTTTATTTATTCAAATTATTTTCATCATCAAATCATATAGATCATTGGAATAAATAAATAATTAAAATTTGAAACTAACAAGCGTTGCGAAAAAATTTGAATTTAAAATGTTATTTCTTTTTATTGGCGATATTTGATAAATCACTAGGGAATTATTGCATGCTGCACCCATCTCTAAAATTCGGTTTCTCAACCACGCTTAATAAGGTTATGATTGACGTTTCGTAGGTATTATATTTTAGTCGTAACCTAACAATACCCCTCCCTATGGTACAAACTTGTGATGCCTTAAATGTTGAAGTCGGGTAGGCAGAGCAGGGCGTACCCTGCAATAAGACACTTAGATCCTCGTGAACCCATTGCGTTGCCATTTCTTTGGGGGTTAACCGTTGGTGTTGTATCGGTTGTCTTCATCCCTTTCCTTATTGTGGTTACCAGATGCTGTACAGCCATTCTGATGTCCCCAAAAACCTGTAAAGATCACACAGTGAGACATCAGAAAGTTCTTGTACCTCTTGGTAATATATCTCCCAAGTGTTCTGTTCCTCAAGTAACCGAGACTCGGGCAGTGACAAGGGAAGTGTGATGTGTCCTCCTGGACTTCTTCGTCTCCACAGCCTCTACATATGTCGGCATCTTTAAGATTAAGTTTCATTGTGTGGTTTCTTCGGAAGTTGTGATCGGTTAGAGCCCCTACTACCCTAGATAGCGATGACCTGTTAAACTGTAGTAGTTTATTGCTCCGGTCACTGTTATATTCAGGCCAAAGCTTCCGTGATATTCCACAGGCAGTAAGATCTTTCCACCTGTTGCTGATTTTCATACGAATTTTGTTGTCCACTCGCTCTTTAAGATTGCAGAGAGACCGACTGAAGTGCTTTATCACGGTCCATTGCGGACCCAATCCTCGCCAGATCATCCGTACTCTCGTTGCTGGTTTTGTCGCTGCCATGGACCCAGCAGAGATTCCTTGAGCTCTTCACGGCAACACTGGACTAGTTTGGATTTAATTTCATGTGCAGAAACTACTTTTATAGCCGCTTGGTTGTGAATGAAGATGGTGAAATCGCTACGAGGTATTGCCAACATTGACGCAATATGGGTCGCTTCCAAGGTCGGTCTTTTATGGCAAGCCTTATAATCATCGGTTAACCAATTTGTACGAACAAAACTAATTTAATATGGCGGTAAATTTTCATACAGTATGCGGCGGAAGATTTGTCAACTACTACTGGTTGTTTTTAGTAATTGAATGTAATGGAATGTGTATATAGAGTTTTTATCAACTAGATATATGTACTTTAAAATGAGCATATTATTTGTTGAAAAAGCCGCAAACTCCTGCTAAACTTATAACTACCGTTTAACTATGTTTTCGCCAACGAACCAGCGAAAGGACCTCACCGCAAACTAACCGATGACGGATGAAATTCTTGGTCGTTTGCTTACTTTGAGACATTATTTTTTCAAATCAAAAATTTAAAACTGGCGCCCTTTCGTGACTTTTCCGGTCGTTCTCCGACCCTGTATGCGCGTGGACAATTCAAGCAGTGTCGCTGTATTATTTCACACAAAAAAAGACTTTCCTCCATTCCAGCCATGCCCGAGGGTTGTTTTGGCAATATTTGATTCGGCAAACAGACGGACAATCACTCTTTTCATTTTTGTTTTATTTTGGTGTCCCGTTGCCGAATGGTAATGCGTGCAAGTCAATTCAGTGCAGAGATTTAATTTAGATATAAAAGCAGACAACACCGCATACATCATGTGGACACGTGAAGCCGTCGGATATTGATTTTGTCTGTTTGCCAAAATAATTTTCAGAGTTTCTCCCTCTTCTAAGCCAGGGCGGAATTTTAAGTATTTCGTCGGGCCGGCTTTGTACCGATCACGTTTACAGCGCACGAGATGTTTGCTTTGCGGGGAATGTGCATGAAATTTGATGTTGTCCTTTGTGTAGTGTACTTTGTTTTGGGAAATTTATTTTTCCGTGGGTGGGGTCACCTTATACTTTTGTGTGCGACTGCATTGGTCCTTTGTATCGTAAGGTAACCCTCGCATATTTTTGTATTTACCTCTTGAGAAGTTTCACCGTGCAAGGAACTCACTCTGTTATACTTATATGTTTTGAAAAGAATTATATTAATTTCTTGTTTTTTTTTATTCTTGAGTTTTGCAATACGGTGTGGTCTTGATTGGCGGCACGATGAACAATGGGGTTGTTTTCAAATTGACAGCATAGACAGTTAAAGGGAGGTGAATAGAATCAATTAAATGCACGAATCCAGAAGTAGGTAGCTGAGGAGGAGAAAGTGCAATTTGAAACTTTTGAATTATTCAAGCAGCCTGTCACGAAAGTGAAAAGCTAATGTAACAATGCGCTTCTTGTGCCATGGAAAATATATTCATATGGACGTAGATATGGTACACTGAATGCAAAAGTGACTCACATTTGACAGACTCTCGCCTCCAAGAAAATAGGACAGTCTAAAACAAAACATCCTTTTTCAGAACCACATCTGTACATTCCATAAATTTATTTTAAAAAACGTTTTTCATTTTTTACAGGAAATCATTGTTCCAACCAGTACCTGGAAGTTCTTCAATTTGTTCAATTGGTTTTTAGCAGCTACTTCGGTTAATTTGCTCACTTTATTGTACTATGGTTATTCGCTGTTATTATTTTTTCAATATCTCATCTACAATGAGTACAAGCTCTATAGTTGAGTGCCAAATTAATCTTAAAAATGAATCACGAAAAGTCACAAGAAATTATATAAAACGTTAGTAAACCCTCGCATGAACAAGTTGTATATACGGAATGCGTTTATCTTTTAACATCATCTTTAGGTTTCACATTAAATGGGAAAGATTTTGGTTTCAATTTTGTGATCACATATGAAGTGAACCAACAACAACTGTCGTCGACAATTCTCATCACATGCGTCGTTTTGCTTTTACCTAAATGAAACTTTAATCGAGGTTAATTGCAGAAGACCACAAGCCGTAAAAGCTGGTAAAATACTTTTAATGTCTTGAGGTCAATTACCTCAGTATACTCAATTATGATGATTTTTTTTCCTGCTGTAATGTTGACAGGAATTTATAATCAGACATTTTCTAGGCATAAAATTTAAGCCCACCACATCAGTCAATGTTGCGGATGTAAGGAAGTTTGGTGCCATGAAAATAGAAAGCCGGCACCTAAATTTCCATAAATTCGCTTATGAAAATCCTTTACAAATAACCTATGATTTGGCCCTATCAATGCGGATTTAGTAAAGTCTGCCGTCGAAAAAATCCTGGAAAAAAAAGAAGTCTGAATCGATGTTGTCCGTCTTCACATTTTACCGGTACTACATATGACAATCTATGAAATGGGAAACTTATCATATCAATTAAGGCACAATAGGCTCTTTAATAGAGGCCGCAGTGCCAGAGCCCCCTTGAGGGCTCTCCCGTCTATACATATAATAAAACTGTAGCCATTTTCTATGTTCGCAGTTGGCGTGAAAACTAATGCACTGATTTCGATGAAACTTTTTTTAAAATGTTAGTTAAGGTTCTGAGACGGTAATAGGCTATTTCTTTTATTAGCATGCTTAATTTTTGGCAGCGTTTTTAGCCAAAATGTGTTTTTTTCTGACTTTACTGCCTTTAGCTCGCCATTACTCAATCAATTCTTAATCAATGTAAACCAAACAAAAAAATAAAGAAAGCCAACACTTCCATAATTATTTTAAGCCATTAATCAGCTTTCTGCGTCATCTAGAAGCTGAGCTACAACCCAAAATCTAACATAAAAAAACTTAATTTATTTCCTCAAATCGAAAATTTTCCACAACCGTTGTTCCTGAACGTTGTTCTGCTTGGGGGTCTTCCTGACCCGACCCGATAGATGGCGCTGTAGGCGATCTTCTTAACCACTCAACCGATTTCAATGAAATTTTGTGGGTGGGTATGGTTGGTTGTTACTTGATGGATACGATAGTTTTGGACCCGATAGATGGCGCTGTTTTCGATCTTCTTAACCACTTAACCGATTTGAATGAAATTTTGTAGGTGGGTATGGTTGGTTGTTACTTGATGGATAGGATAATTTTGGACCCGATAGGTGGCGCTGTAGTCGATCTTCTTAACCACTCAACCAATTTCAATGATTTTTTTTTGGTTTGTATGGTTATATGGAAAGATATACTTTTTGAATTTTTTCAACTAAACTCTCATTAAAGTGAATACCTATATGGGCACGTTGGACTGAACTGAAGAAGCTAGGTTTTATACAGACACTATACACAAAAACTCTCGAAATAGAAATAGAAAACTTTGTTTGGATAAATTAATGAATACAATTATCAACTGCGCTGTATTAAGATTATAATATAAGGTATAACGATTTGGTTTTTTAATTAAATTTCTTAATGAAATTCAACATACAACACAGTTCAATTTAACATCCACATTAAGCGAGAGAAGTTTCACATCTGGCGTGTGGTCAGAAGCACACTCTGTTTTTTTTTCTGTATGTGTAATAAACGACAGCAATGTGCATGCAGATCTTAAATTTTTTTTGTTTTTGCAAAAGGTATTTCTAGACCACTATTTGCACTATTTCTTTAGTAAGAATAAGAATTTATTGAAATTCAGTTGAACTAATTTTGTATCCGTTTTAATAAGTAATGCAGAAAAGGACAAAGGATTCCTTAAGTGTACTTGAAGTGATTGACAAAATCGGCATTAATCGGCGAGCGAAGCCGCGGGCAACAGCTAGTCTTATAATATATCCATCTATAAAAAGTTATGATGAAGAGAGGCTCCATCGTGCATCAAAAACTTAACCGACACCTCTAACATAACATTATGATTTTAACAAGAAGAAGGCCACGCGTTTGCATGCGACTTATTTAACATTAGCAGGTGCATCTGTTTGTAGGTTTAGAGCAGGAGCTGATTCGGTAAAAAACTGGTTTCTGTTTCGTTTTTAGCTAAAGACTTATCAGAGAACTAAATTTGTGTTTCGGTTTTTGTTTAGACCTTGAATAGAGCATACTTTAGATGCAAAGTGCATAGAGTCTTTATATCATAGACCCTCCAACTCACAGTCCTCTTTTCGATGGTTCTTTTCTGATCTGTAATTTTTTTTTCAAACCTTCTAAATATCTTTAAAATTAGTTTTAATCCAAATTAAGCTCTCGATCTGCCGGAGTTATAAAAGTGGTCTTAAGATATGTACCTTCCTCTGGCACGTTCTACGAATGTAAGCTTAAAATACATGTATTGACAGAGCAGCCTGGGTAAAAAATTGTCAAATCAACCACCACTGTTTAGATTCCATCAGAAAAAAAAACTTCTGACAGATGGAACAGTAAAGAAATGACACATATCAGTGGAATGATTTATTTTTTTGGGTGGAATGAACTGAGAGCTGATCAGAAAAAGTTTTTTGTACGGGAAATGAGTTTATTATTTTTCTAGAAAATATAAACATAACTCACTTATTTTAGACAAAGAAAGCTAAAAAAATGTTTACGGTTTCGTTTTACGTATCGCTATAACTTGGGCCTGAAATGGGTTTGGCGGTGGACGAGTGCAAAAATTTATGTAAGCTAAAACATTTCAAATGTTTCCAAAACTGAAAGGAGTGTAATACAATTTACAACAGAATTTTAAATTAAATCGGCCATTTATTTGACAATCGCTGTAATATACTTACCCGATAATAATAGAGTTAACATCTCGAACTAGACATAATGTCACGAAGCCAAAATTTACAAATAAATGCACATGTAATACAATACAATTTATAGATTTGCAATTTGCGATTTCAATAAGTTATAATTGGTTTTACTGTGCAAAATGCTAGATTTTACAGATGCCATGCAATACCAATGGAATTCTTACAATAATTCTCTTCTTAGACACGGGAAACGTTAAATCGCCTGCTTAAATATTTATTCCCTTTCACGTACATATGTCATGAAATTGCTTAATAAATAATTCATTGTTGCTTAATGCGAAACAGTTCTGGTTCTTATAAGCGCTTCCAAGTGGAGTATTCACTATAATTAATTTTCTGCACGAACGCTCTACTTTCGAAGAATAGCCATCATCATTGACAGGTAAGATATACAAAAATAGTAATTTGAATAACTGCGAAATTAAATGCGCGATCAGAATATGAATTTTGCTCGGAAGGTACATAATTACAGAAAAGCTGAAAATAAACTTTTCGAAACTAGGTTACAATCGTTAATAATTTATTTGTATTCTAATCCATAATGTAATGCTCCCCGTTTAACAATGTAGGGCATAGTATGTGGTGGGTGGGTGCACTAACCTATTGCAAATTGTGAGAATCAATCCATATGCGAGTTTGTCGATAAATGAAAAGTGCACGTTGTACAACATCGAGTAATGCTAACCAGATGTTCGTCAGCGATTTACTTGTACATGCTCGCATATGACAGAAGCATTGATTTGACATTTGAGCATTGTTTGCAGTCTAAGCGTCAAGCATGTACCTATATGAAAAGGCTATGCGGGCAGGATAAGCTATAAAAAATAAAAAAATTGTTCATCCAGTCGATATGGAAAATTCGGTCCAACTATTTGTGCAAGCTTAATTTTTGGGACGATTGATGAAATATCTGTCAAAAATTAACCAAATTACATTTAAATTTTTTATCAACGCTTAAAATGGACCACTTAAGCTATTATTATCGGGGTCACGTTTTGTTACTCCAGTGTGATCGCAGATTGGCTTAAGCTGGACACGATCTGCCCTTTCCCAGTCAGTTGGTCCAATTACAAGTGGGAAGTATATTCAGTTTATGAAGATGTCACTGAGACACAAATATTTCTATAATAAAGATTTCAAAAACACATTACAGTGGAAAATATACATAAGACCGATAACTAAGTGTGCATCACTTGCACACATTCTGAATATAACTTTAGAATGAATTGCTGAAACGAGTTCAGCGGAATGGCTGTCCAAATCACCTTTCGTGGTCGACTTTTATTCATATCTTGTACTAAATGAAGTTTAATTTTGTAGAGTGTCATCAGTGATAAAAAGATATTTTCTCAATTGTACTAAAAACTAAAAGAAATAGGAAAACATAAAAAATAGTAGGTAAATACATACTTAACTTTTTTAATGCAAAGCCAAACATTAAAAATAAGATTTTTTTTAAGCAAAATGAAAGCCTACATTTCTTTAAGTAAAAATAGCTCAAATTATGTTCAATTTGGACGGTATAAAAGAAACCACTTCAAAAATTAAAAAAAGTACAAGTAGTATTTAAAACTGAAAAGTGGTACTTGCGTACTTGGAAAAGTAAAATTTATCTATGGTTGTCATCATTCCGATAACTTCCCTATTCCTGATGCAATGTTTGCCTTCTAGTTCTAGTACCTGTTAGGATTTGTAGCGCAGCGTGTCGATCATAGACTTTTATTGTGATTTTTTGTGAGTACTTTTTACCAATTCTAGTATGTACATATTTTTGAGTTTAAGAAATTGTGATAGGTATATGTTTACGCTTTTGTGAAATTTGTCAACAATATCAAAAGAATGTGATCGATTTGCACAATGGGCCGACTTACGGCCTAAGTGCTAAGTTGTCGTGCATATTTCTAAAAATGAAGCCGCAGTCGAGTGCACTGGCGTGTATCTAGTACATATTCTGGACACTTTAGTCTTTATCAATATTCATCAATAAAGCTTCACCACAAACGAAAATTTGGTGTTTCTTGGGGACGACTGACATTGGATTCGACGAGTTATTTCTTGACAGATCTCATACCCACCTGATGCCTCTTTCAGAATTCATAGAAAAGTGAATGTTTGATATGAACTTAAATCAATGTGATATTTTATTATGGCGAGTGTTCTGTACGCCTCTGTGTGCACTTAAAGTAACTGCGTGATCTACGTACGAGAACGAGACCCAAGGCCAATAGCACAGGGATGGTGTGCCAGTTTCCAACTAACTTCCATAACCCCTCTGAATCCAGTTGCGACTACGACTGCTTTTGTTGATACTTTTTAATTTGTTTTAGGTTATTTTTAGCTTTTGACGCTGATTGCACTTCATATTTCAGCTGCTTCACCATTAAGTTCAAGCAGTACCTAAAATGGTCTTGTTTGGTTTGGTTTGGTTTAGCCTCGAAATAAATTCCTTTAATAACGATGAGATAATAATATTTTTCAGACCAACCGATAACAGTTCTATAAAAATATAATATTCAATTCATACCCATCATTTGTATCGACAATGCTTCTAAATTGAAATCATAATTAATCACAACAGACATTGATTCAATCATCTGATTGAAATGAGTCCAAACAGAAAATTATTCCACTTGAGATAGATAAGCGAACTGACGTCAATATTGAAGAAATAACACAAGAATATTTTTTTTTTTTTTTATCTGTTTATGGTTTTCTTTTTTAAAATGACTTGAAGCGTATAATTATTTTAATAAAAAAATGCTTCGACGAGGATGGGATTCGAACCCACGCGTGCAGAGCACATTGGATTAGCAGTCCAACGCCTTAACCACTCGGCCACCTCGTCTTCTTCTGATACCGATGTCACAATTAACTCACCAAGTTGTTCTTAACTTAAACGCCTCTTCATATTAAGCTACGTTACTATTTTAAAGCAAAAATCAAAGCCATGCAAATGAGGAACTCTCTAATTTATTTCTGTAAAAGTATTATTCGCAATAGGGCTGGTTATAAGTAGATATAGAATAACACATGTCATGAGGTGGTGTCAACTTAAAATACCTATTTTAGGGCGACTTTCTTTGTATTCAGTGCATCATTAGGTCCGCTTGACGTGTGCCCTAGTGCGCACTAGTGTGTTCGATATAGCATCCAACTCGCCCTGGTACTGAAAATCTGCATTCGACATGACTTCTATGGCGCCATAGTTTTGCCCTCAACTGACCTCAGTTAATTTGTCGGGCAAGAGTTCAGTGCTGAGTTTCGCTTGCTGTCATTCATTTTTCAATGTCAAACTTCAGGGCAGTATATTATTGCGTTTGATATAGCAGCCGAATTTTCAGGGTTGTAGGTAAAGGGTTTTTGACTGGCGTGAAAATTAGCTGACGCTTCTCAGTGCGCACTAGTCAAACACACCTTATGTCATCTTTGAACCAGTGGGCAGTGGTCGCAGCGTTTAAAGTTTGACTATTTTCCAGTTACCTATATCTGACAATTTCCCAAAATATTATTATAGGTATAGGTATTTTTCTTTATTGGTATCTAATAGCAAAAAAAAGGTGCCGTATAGGCTTAAATAATAAATGCAAAATATTATTCGATTTGGATAACGATAACTGCCTCCGCAGACACACTGAAACTTTTATTAACAACTTGGGTTCCAAAAATAGGACTAAATTTATGACTTAATTGGGAAAAACATCTTAAACCTCTTATTCCGAATATTCGTTTTTAATTCCTTAACACAAAAAAAATCTAAAAATTAAGATAAAAATCGACCTTTTCGTAATCAAGTGAGACGGTGTGCTATAAAATGTAATCACTTTTTTTGAATATCTAGTTAGCCACTCTTTTTATTTCATATCAGTTCACTATTGTTTACCGTATGATAATTTCTTTAAAAAAAGAATATGCAAGGAACACGATACACGAAGTATATTTAAATTTCCTATATTTGGTGATTCTTGTGATATAAAAGAAAACGTTATGCCTACTTATGAAGATGCAATAACTATACTATGAATGCAGGAGACATCAACTTAAATAAGAACTACAAAAGAGTCCATCTTTCCAGTAGTATATGAATGAGCTATAAAGACGGAAGCTATGCTACTTTTCAGTAGACAAACAAGTCCTGACTAGGCGCAATAAAGTCGAAATTTGAATCACGGAAGACAACGCCTAAATTTGAGACAAAATAAGATTTTTAAGCATCTTAATTATAAAATACATAATGTTTATTGTTCCGATAATGAGTTTATTTTTTGTTTATATTGAATTTCTAATCCTTAATATACCTAGTATATTTTGCGCACTTTTATCTTTCTTATTACTTTTATATTTTTTTCTGCTATACATACCTATCTATTTAGTAAAATCTTGTATTAAATGCGAAGGCAGAAGATCTTAACCAAATTAATCGAAAAACTACATTCATTTTTCTTTTAACATAAGCCACCATTCCCCCCTATTAGAATTCCAAATCTAAAAAAAAATGTTTCTTCATACATCGCGCTCCACCCTAATCAACATCAGAGATCTAATGTCCATAGTTCATGGACTCCATGTGAAAATTATCGCCAGCGGTCCACACATAATAAAAACAGACTGTAATTTGTATAATTGCTCCACTGTCCTCTTGAATAGATTAATCCAATCAAGATTCAGCAAATTGGACTGGACAAGACACCTAGTCAATTTTTCAGCCACCAACAAATTCCCACTAAGCCGACATTAAAACTTTATATCTTTTCCTGTTTTCAGTCTATGTTGCGTTGCATCTGTCAACATATTCGCATATGGATTAACCAGCAACGACGACAGTAAAACGAGTTCATCACCATCTTCTCCAGAAAATGACCAAACAGAGGCAACGACGTACCTCAGGCCAGCAACTTCAACAAGGAAGAACATAAAATTGGACAAAAATCAACATATACTCAATAAAAAATTACTCAAGTAAGTTAGTTAGCTTTGTTGCATACTTATAAATGTCTGCTCAGTTTTGTTGCATTCCAATCCGTTCTCATCTTCTTTTTTTCAATCACTCCTCCCGCACACAGTAAATTGGGCTTGGCTAAGGTTCGCGCGCCAAACAGCCACAACCGGAAACGTCTGGCCGTGGAGTCACGCCGTCATGCATCGCCCGATGATTCACACATGTTTATCATAAAACTGCCACCAAACTTATACTATTATACGAGTCCGAAGGCATCAGGCACAGGCACCAGCTTCTCCTCGGCCGCCAAGAACAACGCTCTGGATCAAGGTAACGGGAAAAAGGTAAGACCTCACTCAATTCATAAAATATGCTTGCTTAGATCGTTCAACTGGAAAACGCAAGGCGAGGCAAGGCTGCCAAGAGGCAAGTGTCGTGTGGCTGCGTGATGTTCTACTGAATTGTTTTTGCTTTTTGGTGTGGTTATGCATTTCTATTTTCTGTGCTCTGAACATAAATGCACAAGATGTCGTGTTTCCTGGAGATGTTTATGGTCTTTCGTATATAGAATTTTGAGGTACTTTGTTATGAACATGTTTACATTCTCGTTGCATCGGTGACTACAGGTGTTTGTTTGTTCATGGGAACATACAAAGTGTTCAACATGCTAAGTGGCACTCTAAAGTGACGGATGTAATAATCGTTAGGATAGAAAATGCTACTTTTTCTTTTGAATGGATTTTAGTTTGGTGTCCTAAAGATCAAATATGCTGAACTTCTTGTTTTCCGAAAGTCCCATCTATGTATTTTGGGGAAATGTTTGAAAACAAAAATCAGCTGAATTTAAATTTCGAACTGTTATTTAAATTTTTGTAGCGGATATACAATGGTGGCCAAAAGTATTTTGACAACGCATTGCAAAATCTAAAACCGTTTATTTCTGCAAACTGAAAGAAGTAACGGTACCCATTCAATTTTTAGGAGATAGACGATACTAAAAGCTTTAAGTTAGCAAAAGATTAGACTGATAACGTAACATCTTTCTTTTCTATGAATATTTGCGTGGCAGATTATGATTCTTTGGCTGGACAAAAGTATTTTGACAATTCAATGTTCTTAAAAAAATTAGCGAAAAAGTTAATATTGACGATAATAACAAACATATTAATAAAAAGTAAACCCTCCTTTGACATCAAGGACCTTTTGTAAGCATACAAGAATTGATTTTACCAAATTTTTTAATGTTTCCACTAAAAAATCCTGCCACATTCCTTGAACTTCGGCAATCATCTCCTCACACGTCCTGGATAAGTTTGAGCTTCGTTTTCTTCTTATATAAGCTCACAGATTCTCTATTATATTGAAATCGGGGCTTTGAGGTGGCCAATCTAATGTATCGACTTCGACATTCCTCAAAAAGTATGTTATCATATGGGCCTTGTGGCACGGAGCGTTGTCCTGCTGCAGTATAAATGATTGTCCAATGAGCTGGTGACCGGATGTGAATGCGTAGTCATTCAGGATACGTAAATATTTGTCCTTGCTCATTGTACTATCAATTGGTGTCAAATCGCACAAGCCATTAAAGCACACGCAACCCCAGAACATTTCCGATCCTCCACCATGTGGTACCCGTTGGCACACAGGCCTCATTTTCTTGCGAGCATTCTTTGGCAACCTGCAATAAATCTTTTTCTTCAATCCATGATAATCGAAATAGCTTTCATCTGTCCATTATACTTGTTCCCAAAACGATTGCGACTGTTTATGTAGGATTTGGCGAATGTTAACCTTTTCGGCTTATTTTTTGTCGAAATTAAAGGAATTGGAAGAGCTATATGAGTAAAAAATCGGCCTCATTTAGCCGTTTTTCGACAGTTTTTCTACTAGTTGATATTTTATGGTGATCTTTGAGCTAAATCGACACTGCTTTTGGTGTAATCAGCACATTTTCTTTATATTTTCTCAGGATTATGCGGTCCTCTATAGGCTTTGTTTTGCGTGATCTTCCCGATCTGGCCTGATTTTTAGTGAATTATTCTTTCTTTTTTTGTTTATTTGGTAATAAATTGTTTGTCTAAGTACGTTGTATAATTTGCAAAGGTAATTTGCAGAAATAACTGCATTATACTTAGTGACCATTTCATTTCTAATAAGTTCACCTATTTCACGTGTTTTGACAATAATTTAATACAAAATTCGATCAAGCAGTAATTATTATTAATAAAGACAAGACAAATAACTTTAAAAATTAGAGCACGTGTTTTGTAACGCAAACGAATTATAGAAAAGTAAAGTGAAAAGCAATGTCAAAATACTTTTGTCCAGCCAAAGAATCATAATCTGCCACGCAAATATTCATAGAAAAGAAAGGTGTTACGTTATCAGTCTAATCTTTTGTTATCTTAAAGCTTTTAATACCGTCTATCTCCTAAAAATTGAATGGGTAGCGTTACTTCTTTCAGTTTGCAGAAATAAACGGTTTTTAGTTGTCAAAATACTTTTGGCCACCATTGTATGTACCTAAATAATAGCATAATAGAAATATAGGACCTTTTTGCATAAACACACTATCTTTGCCAACACAGGTGGGGTGAACGTCTTTAGCACAGCTTTTCGTCTTGAAACGCCGCCGACATGTCCTGAGGTTTTTTTTAACAATAAAGAGAATGGTTGTAAACAAGGAAGGTACACTACAGAGTACAGTCCTCCACGGATATAAGAAACACTCATATAAGAACAAATCGCTTACAAGAAGTGCTTGTGCTTTTCTATAGGTCTATAAGAAATGAACTGATATTAGAAACACACTTAAAAGAAACATTTTGATACAAAAATCACAAACGTTTAAGAAACATGCATTTTTTCATTGTTGAACTGTATTTGAGCTTCATACCAAATTCAGCTCAACTATGCATGTAAACGACTCACTGTAGACGATGTGAGCACAAGCACACCTTTAAGAGAAATGAGAATGGCAGCTATACATACGGAATATAATGAGTAGGAAATGCCCGATCAATCGTTTAACGCAACTTTTTTATATGTCAATTTAGTACTCAGTCACGAAATTCTTAACTAGATTCACCGTCTATAACCTTCCATGATTGATAGGCCCATCAAAACTGAGACACTTCAAGTCAGACTTATCTCGTTTTCGATTAGGTACAAATGAACGCTTTTTTTTGCTCCTTTGACAGTCCAATCGAATAGGGAGTTGGAAGCAAGTTACCATATCACATAATCTGCGAGCGTTATCTTGAGTTATTCCCATAGTCATAAGGTGTTTTTTGACTTGACAATGTCCAGAAAGGAACCCTGTGACAGTTTGAATCTGACTCCTTGTTAGATGTAGCATATAGGAATTATTTCGTTCTTGTATGGAAAGTGTTTGGCATGAACATTTTGGCTTTTTCTGTTACCTTCACTGTTAGTCCAGTAATGGTTGGCCCTGTTTTTCAGCTTTGTTTTAATATGGAATTTAGCAGTGCTGATGAATAGTCCACATAATGGTCTTGGCATCATGAAAGTTGATGCCAGTATATCTGCTATTTCGTTGCCTAGGTGTCCACTGTGTCCTCGCACCCATATGAGATGTACTCTGTTTGTGCTGGCTAGCGATGTGAGTAGTTATACACCCAGAGAAAAAACAACGTAAAATCAAAGAAAACCACTTCGATTTAAATATTTTTCGGAACGATTTAGCTTCGACTACGAAAATTTTTAAATCAAAGTGGCATGACATTAATTCAAAGGGTTTTCATACTCTAAAAAGTATGTATTTTGAATTTGATCTAACCACGTATGTACATTGATTTGATGTGGAATCATACTTAAATCAAATTCATATATCTTTAAAACAAAGTTTATACATTTCGATTCAACCATAATGCATCGTAGATTAAAATACATTCAACTTTAAAAATTCTATGCTTCAACTTTAATTTGACAATGACTCATCGTACAATCAAATCGATTTGACTTTAAAAACACTACAAATACATTTTGAAGTAATCACTGTGCATTGTGTATTCAAACAAATCCAACTTTGAAAATACTATGTTTAAGCTTTAATTTCACTTCGTTTACTTATTAATTCAAAGTGAACCCATTTTAAAAAAGCATTTTTTAACTTTAATCTTACCATGCTGCATCGTAGACATAACTTCTTTAGACTTTGAAATCACCACGTTTATTATTTGATACGACGATATTTCGTTTTAGAATCAAATGCTTTTAACTTTAAAAGCTGCATAATTCAACTTTGATTTTATTTGAAATATGTATTTTCAAAATAAATTGATTGTCAAATTTAAAATTTGAGTAGATACATAAATCTTGTTTTTTTTTTGATAAAAATCAATACAGCAATAATTTGTAGTTCATAAATTTTATTTTCAATGTAGGTACATAATAACATAAAATTCTTAAATTATTCATTATTAACCTAAAGATCCATTAACTGTATTTTTGTCTAAATGAAATTATTTTTGAAATAAGTTTTCTCATTATTTAATGGGTATAAATGGAAAGGTGAGCTCGTAAAAAGGATCTTTTATCACTACATGGTTAATTTTGTTGCCAATTTGATTTTACTTCAATTGGATCGAAATCGTCTTCATTTGGATACTATAATGCATTTGATATAATATACGGTTATAATTTTAATTTTTGCTAATTATTCTTACCTCTATTCTTTTCCACTTAAACAGTTTACCCCTGAATTCGGCCCTCTATCCGATTAATCTCTTAAACGACACGTAATTGGCTGAAATGTTGAAATAATTAAAAGTTTATACAAACAAAAAGTAATAAAATTAAGTGCAATCCCTTGACAACTAATATGGAAATAATTTTTGGTTGTGCATTCTTGTTAACTGCTTGAAAAATTGTTCTTAATTACTTAAAATTTTGAGGAAAATTAAGAAAAACAATGGTTTTTATAAAAAAACGAGAAAGTTAAAAATTAATCTAATTTTGTTGAAATATGCACATTATGGGCTAATGTATCCAATTAATTAGTTTCTAATCGAACGCTTCAAACCAGTTGGGTTTTTTTCGAAACGGTATTTTATCCTGAGATATAGGTATCAAGTTAATACTTTTTCACATTTAAATTGCACAATTTTGGTTCTTAACAAAATTATTTCCATACATGTTTAACTTTACACTTTATTTGCTTCGTCTATTTACCATTCATTGCACTTAATTTTATATCTACAAACTGAATTTATTTTAATCACACAAAACTCACATTTTAGCACTGGAAACAGGTACCTATTCCATTTCAAATTCCTTGAGGGATTTTTTTTTTAATTTTTCGTCATCCTTAGACAATAGACACTGAATTTTTTGAGATGGAGTCAAATCAAAAATAATAATAAGCTGTCCATTTTCGTCGACTACTTTGATTTGCTCCATCTTTATACTAATGAAGGAGAAACAAGAACAACATCGACAATGAGCTCACCGTCCCGTCGCGACGAGACACTTAGCGGGACTTACGAGTAAATAGTTTTCCCTTTGAATCTACGTTGATCGTTATTGAAAAGAGTAGCATCAATGTACGAATGAACATGTTCTACTTTGATTCTAGATTGTTGTCACTTAAAAATGAATATGCAACACTTTAAGCTGCCTTCATCCATATTTGAAACAACGAAATGCATGTACATTATTATTTGTTTGCACCGTTAAATTTCGGCATAAAAAAATTAATAGTTTTGAAGTGAATGGCGATTAAAAACAACGTTAAATTAACTATGTAACACTTTGAATGTACGTAGATGTCATTTCGAAACTTTATATTGGACAAATATTAAAATGTTACACTTTGAAACTACGTTCAGAGTAGTTAAGGTATATACAAAAAATGGTTTCAAAGTAAAAGTGAATACGTTTCACTTTGAATCTAGGGTGTCTTAATTTAAAATAACGTTGCGTATTTAAATCAAATATGTTTTAACGTGAAAAGAAATATTATTTTCGAAATTGAATTCAACGTAAAATCAAATAGATCGTATTACATTTTAGTTTTTATTTTTTCCCTGAGTGATAGCCAATCCCATACTAGTTTTAATGTTATCTCGTAACTTTGTAAGGCTAGGAGTGCTGCTTTGTTTTCAGAGAAAATATATGTTTGCTGCTTGACTATCTGAGAAGATTTGTATTTTTGCGCCTATAATACCCTTTTTCAGTTTAAAGTAGCGCAGATCTCAATGGCGCAGTGGCTTAGTGGTAGTGTGTTGGGCTACTAAGCGAGGGGTCCCCGGTTCGAATCCCGAAAGAACCAAATTACATCTTAAGGTTTTTTTCCACTGCGCCACCTCTCGCGAACCTCGAAAGAGCTTCTCAATTAGCCGTTTGGACTCGGCGTAAAACTGTAGATCCCTTCCATTCGTCCCAAAAATGAAAACCCACACAAAACGAATGGTTGTGAGAAGCCTTGGGTTCCACAGACCTGTTGCGCCAAAATATTTATTTATTTAGATCTTAATGGCGTGGACTTCAGCCTGAAATACGGTGGGGCACGTTCCTATATAGGTATTGAGACCTTGGTGTTGGGTCCAAAGACACCAGTACTAACTCTAGATCCAGACTCCATTTTCGATCCATCAGTCCTACCAAACCAGATTTGTTGGGTCTAGATTCGTTACGCCATTGGCCCATTCTGCACGGTCTAATATATCTATATCTATACCTCAAACAATTATGCCATACATTAGGACGAATAAGGAGGTCTAGTTTCCTTCTTGTGGTAAAAGGGACTATAGTTGTCTTTTTTGGATTCACAGAAAGACCTTTGTTACACCTTCTCTCAACAATGGATAGAGTGTGTTGTAGTCTTTCTGAGACAGTGCTTTCGAATTTGCCATTGAAAATACGATTGATACGTCGTCATCATATCCTATGCTATATGGCATGTCAATACCTTGGCTTGCCAAGGACTGAAGTAGATTTCCTTTCGATTGATGGAGTATTCAATTTTGGTTACTGTCATTGAGTGTTGACTCAGTGGATTTACCTGGTTGATATATGCATTCTGAGACTTGTTAAGCGGAAAGCTCTTCAGGGCTTTATCTCTTATGTATCTATCAACTAGTTTTTCCATGCTTTTTAAAATAAAAGACATAAGACTAATAGGGCAAAAAGATTTTGGATTTGTTTCAGAATTTCTTCCTGCATTAGGTTAGGATTTGACTGTTACTTATCGCCAGACCTAGGCTATGCCAGCGCTGCTACATGAGTAGCCAGTAAAGGAATCTCTATACACTAGTGGTACGATCAATGGGCCTAACATCTTCTGTCACCGAAGGCCACTTTAACATAACATAAGATAAGGTCCCTCGAATTTATTTCGACCACGGCAGTTCCGATTGATGGAAGTAGGTGTACCGCGTATATTATAGACACCTACCTACATACTTTTGAATTCGCCACATTACAAGAATTACACGGGGAGACTTTGCGTCTTCTTCTGCCAAATGTTTTTTTATAGTTACGCTGTCTTCGTCCCTTTTCTAGCTATACCCGCCCGTCTGCCTCAATTTCAAGCAACCAAAAGTGATTTTAAAAACAGATTCCCTCTCATAGTTGCATCGTCCTATCTATATTTAGTCATCATATCCGGTTTACCTTTATACTACACTATTGCGAACTTTGCAATTCAAGAAGTAAACATCATGGGCAATTTTTTTTTTCTTTCCAGGTCTCATTTAACTTCAACTCGAATGGCAAACCGAGTCGCATCTACCACTGGAATTTACCTGCTATCAAGAAGATACTCTCCGATGAGTCACGCTTCCCCGCAATACGTTCGAAGGACGAACTGATGGATATTAAAAACATTCCAACATGGCCCAAGCCCTGGGAGAACGAGACTATCGAAAAATCCTACGGCAAGTCCAGCATGGGAGAGAAGAAATCCCTTAAACGGAAGTCGCCCTCCTACTATGCACCATCGAATGCAGTCAATAAAAACAGTTTCAATAAATACTTTTCGGGCAATGGCAAACCGAAAGGATTTTACGTTATCAAAGGCAAAGGCAACCACAATAAGAAGGCGACCTACTACAGGAATATAACTCCGTGAAGGACAGACCGCCAACAACAACGTACATTGACATCGTTACTTACTACTGCACAAGCACATGCCTCGAATGAGGAATGATTTTGATAAACGAAATTTAGTCTTTTGTACTTTTATACAAGATATATCGCATGGTAGGAGGCTGTTAGCCGAGTAAAATGACAACTTAACTTTCAAGTGAAAATTAGTCGATTAAGTTATTATACATTATTTTTTGTAGATGTTATGTTGTTTGGTTGCATTATTTGTATAAGATATTCGTAAATTCTCTGAGAAAGATAAGTTAAGGGTTTGTTTTATTTGTTAATTGTATTATTACAATATATACGTACAATATATAATAATATTGTAAGCACACTGACTGATAAAAACATTACATTAAATTTTTGCAATAAGATAAATGGAAATGCATTTTTATTGTTTCATACTCATAATCACTCATAATTGCACTAGCAGTGAGTCACTACATATTTAGGTCTTTTAGCAAATGTCAGCGATTGCTGTAAGGACTAAACGGCAAGTGAACATTTTTGGGAACAGGGTATAAGTAGAATTGTATAGCTTAACTAGCGGACCCCTGCACACTTCGTAGTGCAAAATATAAATGCGGACGCTCAGCAATTAGAACCACTTTGTTCCTGGGGTAATTCTAATTCCCGAAATGTTCTAATTTCTGGACGTTTTTTAATTCACCTAAAAAGTAAAAATAAAGAGTGAAACTACCTCCAAAATGTATTATTTTTATACAAAAAGAGTGAAACTACCTCCAATATTTATTATTTTTATACAAATCTCTTTTATTAGTTAATAATTAATTTTTTTTAGCATATAATCAGTTATGTTTGTTTGTTTTTTTGGTTTAATTGAATTGACAAAAAAAAATCGCGAAGGGAATCACCACGTACATAATTTGGGGATTCCCCTTTTTATTTTTGCCTTGCTGAAGCAAAATAAATACAAAAATGGGGATTCACCAATGTTTTGTACTTATTAAAAAAAATCGCTCCGAAATTAGAACCTCAAGTTCTAATTTTAGAGCATTCAATGTATTTAAAACTCAGGTTCTAATTTCTGGAAGATTCGAATTTCCGAAAGTTCTAATTTGTGAGCGTCCGCTGTACTAAATAATCAAATTCAAATTCACTTAAATCAGTGATAAATATTTTTTATTGTAATGCTTTGTGGTACACAATACTTTTGATTTTTCATGATTCGGTGATTTTGGAGACACAAGATTTTTAATGTATTATTTGAATGGGCGGTGCCACGCCCCTTTGTTTAATGTTGACCAAACTCCACAGGAATACTCCTGCGCCAATACGTAAGATTTTGTGTAAATTTGAGTTCAATCGTTTGGGTGGTTTTCGAAATACAATGTTTTGAATGCATTTTTTGTATGGGAGCTGCCACGCCCCTATAACTAATGAACCAATACACCTACAAAGACCGTTTATGCCTACAAACCCTGGTATTAATGTCACCTTTCAATGGAAATTTTCAGAATCAAAATCGGTTCACGCATTACAGAGAACATTGGCGACAAACACAATTCAACTTATTTTTATTGTATAGCTAAATTATATATCAAAGTCGTTTTTGGTGATTCGCACTCAATGACAGGAATATTTCAAATAGGATTTCCTATTTGAAAAGTTTAGGGAAGCTGCACCTATCTCCGTGGCTATTATAGAAACAAGACTTCGGTAAATTAAAAGTCGATCACATCGAACACTTTGAACACTTGAAATAGAAAATGTTTGTATACATCAATTTAATAAAAAAGCAAGTTTGTCTGGAAAACCATTTCTGCATTTTATTACTGTTAGAAGTTGGTGCACCGATTTGGCGTTGATAAGACACTTCAAGGTAAATTATCAATAGAAACTGCGGTAATCGAAGGGCCTTTTCATTTTCTCAACCCTTTTATCTTGGATATAAACAAGTTTGAACCAGATATAATCTTAATAAAAAACACCTTCATTCGAAAATATTGTCAGGTCCTGGGGACCAACTGTGTAATTCGATTCTACTTTCGATTCTATTCGAAAGTTGTTCCGATTCTACTTTCAAAGAGAACTGCAGAACTGCACAACCAACTTCTTGCATACGCTGACGACATCGATATCATTGGCAGAACACAACGATTTGTCACTGGTGCGTTTGCAACTATCAGTACGAAAGCTGAAAAAATGAGCTTAGTGGTGAAACGTGAACAAAGGCAAGACAAAATATATGTTCTCAACAAGAAGGAACACACAAAATCGACGAATCGGACAGAACGTCACAATATACAGCTATATCTTTCAGGCAGTTAGGGGCTTTGTCTACCTCGGCTCCGCTATTAACTCTGAAAATGATATCACCTCAGAAATCAAGCGAAGAATCACACTTGCCAACCACAGTCCTGCTATATGGTGCAGAAGCATGGACGTTGTCAAAGGCGGATGAAGATCTCCTTGGTCGCTTCGAACGAAAAATTCTTCGAGTGATTCTCGGTTCAGTTTGGATTTGGAGGAGGAGATTTAACAGCGAACACTACGAGCTGTACAGCCACATCGCCCTGGTCAAAAAAGTACGCATCAGTTATCTAAGATGGCTGGGACATGTAGAGCGAATGAACACCAACGCTGCGGTCCGAAGAGTCTTCGATTCCAACACAGAGACAAAGCAGTAGAGGAAGACCCCGCCTTAGGTGGCGCGCACAAGTGGAAGGGGACCTCAACCAACTTGGGGTGCGCAACTGAAGGCAGTTAGCCAGAGATCGCGCTAACTGGAGAGGCCCAGGTCGACCCCGGTCTGTAGCGCCGCCTAAGTAAGTAAGTAAATATTCAATTCATAAGCAACATATAAAGACAAAGATTGAGTTTAACCATTCAGCTTTAGTGCTTAAAAAATAACTGCAGCCTTAACAAAATTAAAAGACTGAATGGAGGAACATTTTTCAAATTCAAATTCATTTTATTCAGTGATAAATAGTTTTTAATGTGCTACAGAATATTTTTGGTTTTTCCATTTTCGGTGGATATATAAAAAACCGATAGTTTGCCAGCTGTATTTTTGTATGGACGGTATCACGCCCCTTTGTCCAATTTTGAACAATCTTCATAGGTATACTCCTGGGCCAATTCCTAAGATTGTGTGTAAATTTAAACTCAATCGATTGGGTTTACAATATCTTTTTTGTATTTGTAGGAGAGTGTCACTACTCGATTTCTATCCAGTTTATTTTTTTCAAAGTGTGTTTCTTCATGAAAAACTAAATGTGTGTCTACAACGCCACCTGTTGAGAATTTTCGACTTTTTTTTTTAAAACCATCCCTGATGCAGGACGACAAAAACAAAAATCATTCAAATCGGTTTAGCCGTTCTCCAGTTTTAGCGATACTAACGAACAGCAATTCATTTTTATATATAGAAGATTAAAATACTTCGCCTTATTTAAAAACAGAGAGTGTGCTTGTGACCTGACCACACGCATGATGTGAAACTTCTCTCGCTAAATATGGATGTTAAATGGAATTGTGTTGTATGTAGTTGAATTTCATTAAGAAATTTAATTAAAAAACCAAATCTTTATAATATTATAATCTTAATACTTAATTTAAAAAGTTTTCATAACGCAATCCAATCCAAAGTTTTCTATTTCGAGAGTTTTTTTTTTTCATTTTGTTTTCATATCGTCAACTGATTCAGTAGTCTAGTGTCTTTGTTAAACCTAGCTTCTTCAGTTCACTCCAGCCCCAGCGTCCCCATATATGGTCGGTTGGGGTAAATGGGGACGATTTTTGCATTTTGCAAAGACATCTTTTTTTTTAGAAATATATAAAATATTAAATTTAATTTTTTTTTTAACTTTTGAAAACGGATATTATATTATAAGATACAAAATTTTGCACATATCATGATTTAATCAAGTTATAAGAACCCAAAAAAGAGATAGGGCAGTGTTTACATTTACCCCTTCCGTGTTTACATTTCCTCCATGGTTTATAAAAATACTGGGGTAAATGGGAACAGCAAATTTCTGTTCCCTTAGAGCTAGGAGCTCGCCTATGGCGTAAGAGTAAACAGACATGAATTTCTTTTAATTTATTTGCTTGAAAAATTGATTACCATAATGTTTACATTTACTGAAGGGTATTGCATGCACCGGTGTCGCTCCACTCCAAATTCAGATTTTTTTTATGTCTGGGTTCCGAGAACTATATTTAAAATGTGAAAATAACGGCCGTTTACATTTACCCCATGTTTACATTTACCCCAACCGACTATAAGTATTCACTCAGAGAATTAAGTTGAAAAATTAAAAAAATATATCTTTCCATACAACCATACAAACCCACAAAATTTCATTGAAATCGGTTGAGTGGATAAGAAGATCGACAACAGCACCACGACCATCTATCGGGTCCAAAACTATCTTTTCCATCAAGTTACAACCAACCATACTACCAACCATTTTATTGAAATCAGTTGAGTGTTTTAGCAGTTTTAGGCGGCCGCATAGTGATGGCGACAGGCCAATTTTCGCTTGGTCATTTCCATCTCGGTCGAATCGATTTTACTCCCAGGTCGCGCCATAAGATGTTTCATAATTATCAAAAACTTCGGGATCGCCCAGTGGTAGAAATTCTTCTAACCTGGCTTATACGCACAACATATTGGAAAACAAATTACACACAGCATTGCTTCTCTTCCAAGTCCTTAGAAAAAAAAAAATTAAGCGAATAGGTATATTTTGTTTAAGGCAATCAAAGTGGTTCTTAACTACTTCCCTTCGCCTTCGCAAATAGTCCCATTAATTATTATGGAACACAGCCTCGGCTGCCTTCGCAGTATCGAATTCATTCCATTTTTCCAAGACCTTGTTGATGGTGTCGGGCTGTAGCTCACGGATTGCTTAGATGATATTGGCCCTAAGTGCCTGAATCGTTCCGAATCCAGGTCTTCTATTTCTCTGTAACGCTCACTGTTCGAAGAAAAATGGTCCAATGATGCCACCACTCCACAATTCGCACCAAACTGTCACACTCGGTGGATGCATTGGCTTCTCGACAATAAGGTGCGAGTTTCCGAGTCCCAGATGCGGCAATTTTGTTGGTTAACGGAGCCGCCTAGATGAAAATGCGCCTCTTCAGAAAACTTCTTTTCAAAAAACGCACTTTGGAAATAAGTTTTCAATATTCCACAACGTTGTTCAAGCGTACTCATTTCGTTCCGCGGAGGTATGAAACTGGGCACATTCAAAAACTTAGTTGTCTTAAGTCGACTAAATTGTTCTGGACTCCGTGGGAACAACTTGGCCTATGTATTCAATATTCCAGTTTAGATACATTATGCATTCATATAGCAAAGAAACAAATAAACGGTACAGGCACAACTCTTTGACGCTAACTCTGAATAATTAAGATACCATTTCTATCGAACGCATTATTATTTACATCGTTGAACGGAAACTCTTGGATGGCATAATGCATGACAATTAGGTCAAGGCATTTTCTTGCAATTAAAAACTTAATCCACAAACCGCCTCTCAGAGGTTCTCAAAGGTGCCCTGTCCCTGGCGCCATTTCGTATGCTCTCTTAAGCCTAATCAAATATGTAGGTACATTGTACACGCATTGACGTCGATATAATTTAAATGTTCATATATAAAATTTATCGCCTGCACTCCACTGCAAGTCGCTATTATTATAATAATTAAGAGTTTTGCAGCGTCTTTAAATGCGTGAGCTAAATACTGAAAGGGGGAACTGCAGCGCAATAAATTCGCTCAAGTGATTCTTCAACTTGAACAAATGAGCAGGGCAAATATGGAAAAGGAAAACAACGACAGCCGAGCGGAGACGTGCGTCGTAGTTGTCTGGACGAGTAGGAGTTTTGACTTTATGCCTGCGCGGCTGTTTGGCTGCATTAAATGCATTCCTGCTGTTCTCATCGGTCGGACGCGGACCTATAACGAGCCACCACAAACTAGCAGAACGTGTAAATTGCTTGCGGCGGCTGTGCCCTTATTGTGTAGTATAGTGCAACAATTCACACAATTCACCACCATGGTGTAATGGGCGTCGTTATTTTATTGTTTCGGGGCATTTTGGGGCTGTGAGCATTCGCACCCAAATGACTTGGTAATTTTCACATAGGAATTGTGGTCATTTCAGTCTCAGTGTGGAAACAGTTGGAACTTGGTAACGAATGCGTTTGTAGTGCGACGCACATAATGGCAGGCATTACTAAAATTTATTGCTCTGAAATGTTATGGATCGCGGGCAATTTCAATTAAGCACAATGTCACATTTTAATGGAGTGTAATTTAAGTCATTAATTAGGAATCGAACATAGGTATGTGGACTGGCCATTAGCTGGAGACGTATGGAAGTGTTGGGAAGGTCGATGAATGGAAATTGTACCTACATTTTTGTTATAATGATTTTTTTATTTTTTATTTGGGTGTGATTCCTGATGACAAGTAGTCGGTACAACAGGTCCGTTCTGTACAAAGTTGTAGGCCTAATAAGCGTTTGTTTCTTGTGAGATAGTTTTCTTGTATGTGTACCAATAAGTTAAAATTTAGTAAAAATTACATACTATTATGATGAAATATATATTTTCGTCTGGCAGCTAATATTTCTTTAAGTTGTAGGTACTTAAATGACCAACAAATTTGGTTGTTTCTTGTGTTTCTACGTGCTTCTTTCTCGGTTGTTCCATATAATAGGTAGTAAGATATCAACAATGAAAAGTAGACCTTGAAATTTCTTTCAAATTTAAATTTCCATCTTTGAGTTTCAAATCAATATTATTATTCGTTTATTATTCGTTAGCAGTTCTTCAACATACAAAGTTAAAACTTGAAAGTGCTCAGTTATTAAAAGATAAAAAATAATGTTTTCCAAGACTAGCCGAGCTGCAAAAATTGTTGCACTTGCAGTGAGTGGAAATCGAAGAGGTACATATTGATGACATAAGACTATTTATCTACAATAATTGTTCAATCACCTTCAGTCGTTCACTGTCCTAATTCGTAACTTTTTGTATGCTTTTGTCAGAGACGAAAACTGATGAAGATATTATGTACAACATTCCCTCAACCAGCAATGATTTAAATCAGCCAACAGATTTGAGTTATGTTTCTATAAAAGATAACGACTACTTTCCTGGTTCGTCTATTTCAAGTTGCAATTCTGTGTATCTATGTCCATTCAAATAATGGGGATGAACAAAAACAAAATCAAGACGTGGCAGTTCATTTACATAGTCCGACAAAAAATATTTCCAGGTGAACTTGAGCAGAGTGAAAATTGAAGCGATGTATTGGGGAAAAATATGTTGACATAAATGGAAAATTGGTAAGACAAAGAAAAATGAAGCCGCTGCAAAATTGTCCACTTAAATGCGATGAAAATTTCCCTGTAAATGTTGAGCAACAGCTTTTTGATAAGTATTGATCCTTAGCGGATCATACCAAACAAGTTGGATACTTGGGAAATTTAATTGATACTTCTGCAACTAAGGTAACAAGAAAAAGAGAAAGTGTTCCAGAAGAAAATAAAGAAATAGAAATACTACAAAAACATTTTTTTTTTAATAAAAGGAGAAAGAAAAAGAGTTTGCCGGAATTGTTTTATGAAAACGTACGATGTCAGCCAAATCTTTGTAACGGATATTAATAAAAAGAATATGTTATCGATCTCGGGACCGGAAGTTCCAGAGCAAGAAAGGAGAGGACTGAGATGTAGATAACAATTAACTTTCCGACGATACCATTGCAAGTGTAATTGAGGACGAATATAAAAAAAACTGAAATTATTGAAATCCGAGCTGGTCTTACGAAAAAAGGATTCCACAGGCGAACTTTTTAAGTGGCAGAGGCAGACAGCACGGTACCGTAGATCGCCAGGGAAAGTTTTGTACAAAACCAGTTTGCAGGAGAATGAAGCTTTTATAAACGTTTCTTTCTTAAGACGAGGGCGCCCGGACTAGGTATCTATACGAACGCTTTGACTAGCCAAGCTCAGTTCTTATAGTATTGTAGCGGTTTTTTTTATTTTGACAATATAAAAGGTCTTTCCCATTTCCATTTGCCAAAGTTTGAATGGTTTGAAAGCTATTCTATTGAAAAATGAAAGATAAGCGGGAAACATTTGACTTTAAACAAGTCCAGGCCTAGCTTCTCACAACAATTTGTTTTGTATGTGCTTTTATTTTTTAAGACGAATGGAATTGACGTATGAGTACCCCGAGCCCGATCGGCTGAATGGAGAAGCTCTTTCGGCAGCCCGTTAAGGTGAAAAGAAAAGAATTCCACCTTCGGTTCTTCTTGTTTTAATGTCTAACTGTTCTAAAACTCGCATTTTCTGATGCTGCTCAATTTCATAATGTAAGCCACTTATTAAAAAATCTCAACAATTTCGTTGTCAACTGTGTCTCCTAGGTATATTTCAAAGTGACATACGTGAAATGTAAGATATCAAACGATCTCAATTCTTAAGTACGTAGCACGTAGGTAAGGTATAGGTACAAATGCATTCAAATAAAAATAAGACCAATAAAATAACGTCAACAATGAAAAACCACAATCCGAAACAAGCAAAACAATCAAGAGAAAACAGACGAAGAAAACGCAAAGCAGGTATGAAATTATATCATAAGGCTCTGAAGACTAAAGTCAAAAGATAAACAAACGATTCACTTTCTGAGGGATCATTAAGTCGCCATAGGTACTGCGACTGCCTTTTGCAGTCCGGTGTAGTTGTACCGACTGTACTCCTCACATCATTATAGTCTAGTCATCCTTTATTTTGTAAACTCGTCGAACCGAGAAGCACATCCAAATGATGTAATTAGTTATGCAACATGATTTAATGTACTACGCCAATCCCATTGAACCCGATTGTCTTGGCGTCTTCTTCTTGTTTGGGTAGTGTGGATGTGGATACTGATGGTTTCTGATTCTGATTAGAATCATAACACGAAGGCGTGAGTTGAGTAGGTATTATATCTTGAGGACATTTAAAGTTCAGATAGTTCGTTACGTAACGTGGTCAACAAGTAAATGGAATGTAGAGGGGACTGATCTGACTTTAGGTATAGTTTGTTGGTTTTTGCATAGCGGGTTAATTGGGAGCGTTTGTGTTTATTAATTCAACTGCTGAATTTTAAACAACTAGGTCTTGTTATACATACCTACCATACTCTTGTGTAATAAAGGATTTAGCTAAATCCCTTGATTTAGCTAAATCACCTCATTAATGATGTGATTTACCATACATTTTCGTGATCACTAATTACGTGATTTAAACCTGTTTAATTTTTAATTACGTGAAAATTCACACAAAATAAAATGGAACATACACAAAATAGAATCGAACAGACACAAATAAAATCAAACAGGCCTATTATCAACTTCAGCTGTTTACACAAAAACAAGCTGTCGAAAAATTAAAATTAAAAATGCAGATAGTGACTGTTTACATCATTTTTGAATTTATTCTGGTAGATATAAATTATATCCAAAGCATTCGAACTCATTTTAAATTGTTGCGGGTAATTTTTCTTTTGCACTTTAATATGTACGATATTGAAAGTTTGCCAACTAATTTCAAATGTCACACTTAAACACTTAAAAGTTCGGTGGGAACGCCTATCGTGATTTGTAAATTACTTTAGCTAAATCACGTTGATGGGAACATGGTATTTTACTTCAGCTTAATCACGTTGGTGGAACATGGAGCATAAGAGTTATCAACTGGTTACACAGTAGTTCCGTCACATTTTTGAAGGTAGGTATATGCTATCTGACGTCGTTTATTAACACGGGGGTAAAAATTAAATTCAGACGTTTGTAATCGATATAGAATTTTAGAACCCTTATGTCGTTTTCCATTGGGCAAAAAGAAGCGTCCGGAAGAGTCCGGAATCGAAAAAATCACTTCTGAAACCGTTCCATTGGCACAAAAAATACTCTTCTGGTGATTCTGAGAAGAGAAATTCGCTTCTCGATTTGAAGTCAGAATCCACTCAAGAAGCACCCACACAAGTGTAATTTATGTATTTTACACAAGCCAGCTGACAGCAGCCGTAGATTACTTTTTGGCATTTCACCAATACATTTCTGCATTCAACCAGAAGCAGTTTTCTTGTTCCATTGGACTTCAGAATGAGTGAATCCCCGAGTGAAACCAATGGAAAACGACATTAATTTCTCCCAAAAATTAAATAACTCACTCAAACGAGTGGTTGGCAAAAGCTGTTTTAGGGGACACGTTTATAATTTTGATCTTCAGGCCATAATTTTCGAAATGGAAGGTAAAAACCTACTCTTTGAGAAGAAATTCCAGGTTATCTACCTTCCCATTCACATCTAGGTTGTTCTGGGAGGGAGAAGATTTTGCTGAGGATAAGTCGGTTCAATTTTATACTGACGGACTAAAAACTGTCAGACTTATGACGTTTTCTATTGAAGAAGAGATTTGACCTTCCTATCGAAGGGCGAATCTAGAAGTGCTCTTTTTTATGTTTTCTATAGGTTTGTTTGACATGGCTAGCATAGTTCCCACTAGTGCGCACTGAGAAATGTCAGCTAATTTTTACGCCTGTCAAAAATCCTGAAAATTCGGCTTCCAGTTCGGGGCATAACGCATAACTGGGGTGCCCTAGAAGTCATATCAAACACAGGTTTTCAGTACCAAGGCGAGTTCAGTGCTATATCGAACACGTGAAGGTTTACCCAGTGCGCACTAGTGCCCACGTCAAACAAACCGTATGGTTTATTGTAAAAAGTGCTCCTTCAAGCCAATTCTTAACAGGAATGTTACCTTATGTACTCAGTAAAGTGCAAAGATTGGCATGCCTCTGCCTTTGCATAACCGAAGCAATGCGTGCCCAACTGCAGCAATGAAGCACTCTTGAAGCTTACTCTTCTGCACCTCATAGTTGAGGATACGGCAGATAAAATCGGAAGAGAGAAAAGGATTAGTTCAAAAGAATACGACGTATTACTCGGAAAACTTCCACTTCTAGCTATACCCAGCGAGGATAGCATCAGGAAAATCAACTTTGAGAGGAATTTCATAACGAAGCTCAGTAGTAAGAAAAAATGGAACAATGAATCCATGGTATACGGATTGAGCAACCAAACTGTAAAAATGTATACAGATGGATCGAGAACGGACAAAGGAACTGGTACAGAAGTGTTTGGGCCAGGAACTAAGCACTACGCATCCATGGGCAAATGCACCAGCACCTTCCAAGCTGAAATATGCGCTTTTGTTAGGTGCCTTCGGACCAACCCCACCCTAAGAGAAGAATTCAGCAGGATAGAAAAAGAAAAATAACCGTCGTTTTAAAGACCACCAAGGGCTGAGGCAAGCTAAAAAAAACTTCTAGGGAACTGTTACCTAAAAAGCTTCAAAGAATTGGCATAAATAAAAACAACCTTAGAAACTTCACAGGTATCCTTACGGGACACTGAGGAAAATAGGCTTATCAGAAGAAGGTATCTGCAGATTCTGCGATGAGAGCGGTAAAAACCCAGATTCTGGAAGATCAAACATCTGGGCAAGTACCAGATATCAAACAATGATGTACAGACCACAGACCCGCTACACATTCTCAGATTCATAAAAGAAACTGGACTGAATGAAGTGCTCTAAAGTCTTAAGTCGATATTCTCGCTTAAAAAAGAATTTAATGATACGAGCGATCTTGTTAAAACCGACAAGAGGCGTAAGCAGGGTGTACAATAGACCAAAAGTTCGCAGTACAATAACCCCTTTCACATAATAATAATAATAGATTTATTTCTGGTCTAAGTGTGCTGGCTTTTTTTTTTAGAAGGCAGCCGATTTTACCTAACCTTACTAAGACAAAAACTAATAAAACGCCGGACCAAAATTTATAACAGAAACAATGCCTGATGAAATAACGATGTTTTGGACAATTAGTTTTCTTTAAATTTTTATAGATAAGAGGTTTTTTTATTGGTTGAAATTTGTAGACTATTAGGTGGGTCTAGTAAAAGACCCAAATTTATAGGTGAGTTGTCGGTTTGAAGACCGCAGAAACAAATTTTCGCTGCACAATTTTAACTTGAAAAACGAAAAACTACTAAAATTTAATCAGGTGCTAAAAAACTTGGTGGTGCTTAGAGACAAATACATATCCTTGGCCTACCGAAAGGACGCCGGATGGCAATTCTTGGCATTTTATTTACGTGACCAAACCACTGAAGCACGGATCGCTCCGTCCAGTTTATGCACAACATTACGCAGCACACATAGTTTGGCGTGTAGCAATACCTACAACGAATGCATTACTGTCTGCCGAAAGCAAAAGCACTAGAGACTGCGCACACATTAGATAAGCGAAAAAAACATCAAAGCATCTGTTTACTTAATATAGTTTTATTGCTTTGCAGCAGTTTTATTAAAGTTATTTTTTTTGTTCTTTTATTGTTAACAGTGATAAATAATTCCATCGCATGCTCTAAAATGCATCAATTGAGAAAGCGTGCAAAACAATGTTTCCTTCTTTTCTTTACAATCATAATTCCGATACTAGACTCAAGTTAAAACTGGATAATACGTAAGATACAGATAAAAATATAAAAAAAGACACACGAAATGATTTAACCACCACCGGAAGCACGAAGCAATCACCAGCCAGGTGGCTTTTGGTTTGGATATCCTCCCTGCTGGTTAGCATAGCTACCCGGATACGTTCCATATTGACCAGGCTGAGGTCCCTGTGGGAAGCCTGAATACTGGTATGCATCTGAAAGGGCAATTCACCGAAATAAGTTTATTCAAATAGTTTGCGAGAAAGTGAACTCACTTGACGGATATGGTAGTGTTGCGTACGGATTGAAACCTTGCGGCATTGGGGGTGGAACATACGTTGGATATGGAGCAGCAGCTGACGCACCATACGGCATCGGCATACCTCCCATTTGTTGAGGGTATGGAATGTTACCCGATGATACAGCAGATGGTATCATTGGAGCCGATCCACCAGCGGAATCTGTAATGCACATAGTGTTGATGTTGAATATAAGTTTATTCATAAAACAGATCAAGTTCACTTACCAGTAACGTTTGTCGATGTATAGTGCGATGGCACCTGAGGTGTTGGTGGCGGAGCTTGCCTGCTGGATTCAGTTGTCAAATCCTTCATCAGTTCTTCCTTTTCGGTTTTACGAGCAAAGCAGAAATCAGAGATTTTATTTTGGAAAACAACCAACAACTGGGTCAAGTCATTGTAGAACTTGGTGCCCTCCTTTAGATTGCTCAACAATTCGATGAAGTTATCGTATGCCAAAGCCAATTCGGTGTAAAGGGAATCCCGCGAGTTGCCAGTACTGCCGTTTTCAGCCATGAACGCGGTGTGGGATTCTTGAATGTCACTTATTAAAGTTACCTGGCGTTGAATGCTTTCTTGGACTTGAGATTGTAGTGGACCCAGAACTTGGCCAATACTCGAGAGGGAGAGGGCCGGCTCATCAATGGCACCGTCTTGAGCGAGAGCTTGAAGGAATTGCTCCTTCATGTTGACAGTGGCCGATTTAAGATCGGATTCGATGGTATCGCGTTCGGCTTTAATTGTTTCGACCTGTGGAGTAAATTGATTGTTTGGATTAGTTCGAAGGTTGTGTAAGTTTGATCATGTTTCAAGGTCAAGCCGTATTTCGGAACACCATTTAAATAAATTCACTTAAGCACAGGTGCCTCAAGCGAGATTATTATTAATGCCAACAAAAGAACACATCAAAACCATTTTCTTGTATTTGTTGTAAGCACTAAAATGGTATTACGCTCACTAAGGAAGAGCTAAAAAAAAACACTTACGGCGTCCATCAAACTCCTCAGCTTCTGCACACTTGAGCAATCCTGGTTTACACAGGAACCCGCAGACGGAATCGACTGATGCAACTGCTCAGCCGGCAAAGACAGCAGTTGGATTCCCTAAAACGAAAGCGTCAGTTAATAATTAATTGTGCACACAAATTGCTGTCGCATTACCTTAGCATGGGATTCGAATTTCTGGCGAACGATTTTATCAGCCTCCACTGCATTGGTGATGACCTCACGGTATTTCTTAGCATTTGTCCTAAACATTTCTGTGAGCTTCTCCGAGGGAATCCTAGTCCAACGTTCCTTGAACTGAGATCGCAACTGATTGTCTGAGTCACGTTCTTCGTCCAACATACCCTCGGTGGCATCTAGAATCTCACGGTTTCTAACCAACAACTCGGGCAATTCCCTCAAGTACGTGTTTATGCTCTCAATGCCACCCTTGCTGCGAACATCATTTGACTTATCCAACAGCGATGGAGGTAGTCCGGACCCAGAGTCAGCAGTTTCCACAGCAGCTGGCAAATTCAAGCTGGACAAAACACCGTTCAAGAGGGTTGTGGCTTCGCGCAGCTTCATAATTTCCGTGTTGACAATTTCATTCTTTCGCGCCTCTGATGCAGACAAGGCGCGATGAAGCTCTACTGGCACCAGTTCGCCGAAAATATCTTTGAACTTTGACGACATCGGAGCTGCCAATGGCAGCGACTTTGCTAGTTGAGCTTTGCCTGGCGAAGTAAGTGATTTAGCATCGGGAATCATTTCATTGTAAATGAACTCATTGTCTTTAGTTGATTCTGCGAGATTGCGCTTGGCGCGGTTCGCATAGTCGTCCAAGAAGTTCGCGTTTCCTGAGCGTGTCTGGGCGGATTTGAAGAGTTCGACTGCGTTGCGCAAACGTGCAATTTCCTCTCCAATGTGTTTGCTTGCACGACACACCAAACTTTGGTAGAGATTGGTCAGAGCATGGAAGCCGGCTTGTTTGCCAGCTATTAATGGAATCCACTCCTTGTCCCAAAGACTGCGCAATGATTCCTTTTGCATTAAACGCAGCACGTCTGCGTAAAGCTCCTCACATTGACAGCATAATCTTGCGATAATCTGATCCTTCATTTCGTCTAGTTGATTTGAAAATTTCCTTCTTTTTTAAGTCAATTTGAAATACATATGACCAATGAAGACTTACCTTTAATGGCTTTGTTAACGAAAACTTCCTGAGCCTGTGCCACCATCAAGCTGCTCAACACCGCCAGCGTGTCTTGACTTAGATCAGGGGTTGGCTCCGATGGTATAGCAGCTGGGACGGCACCTTTGAGGTATTGATAGATTCCAGCGCTCTGTTGGAATAACTTGAGCGCCAATTTGAGGCCATCGTCACAATCGAGCGACTGTGATGCAGCAATGTTGCTCTGCAGAGCGGCAGTGTTGAAAAGCACGCACACTTTCTCGTACAACAGTGAGGTATGAGCTGAAAGCAGAATTGATTTGTGAAAATCATGAAAGTGTTGACAATGTTAAAGCTGGCAGCAATGCGTGTGAGTACAGTTTTTAGTACATACTGTAAATGCAGTACTTACAAAATTAATTATAACGAGAAAGCTGAACAACTTGGTAAATCGAGGCCTACAAAATGAAATTAGATTTGACAGACTTGACAAAAAAACGACATTCAAGACCGAAAATGGGAGTGGCCTGTGGCACCAGAACTCAATGATTAACCATGCAATAAAGGGGGTGCGAGTTGAGGAAAGAAACTGAGAACCCTTGCCGCGATTGCTGACAATGTGGAGAGAGCAACAATATACATGCTGGCACGTAATCGTACTAGCAGCGATATTGAGGACCACTGAAGAAAAATAATGCTTAGTTTACCTTGGGATCACAATCAATTGTATTTCATTTACAACTGCACTAGAAACTTCGGCGTCAGGCTTGCTTAAGAAACCTAAATTTAAGTAACCTTCTTTAGTATAGAGCAAATAATTGTGGGTAGCAGAACTCAAATCATTTTTACATAGAAAATATGATCGTTAATAAAATAAAACTGGCTAAACAACCTTCGTCGAATATATGGGGTCACGTATTTCTAATTTAATTAATAAAGTTCATTGACCATGTCGTCACAACTGAAGAGCGTTTAAGAGATACAGTAGAAAGCGCTCAATGCAAAACATAGTTATAGACAAAAAAACCTTCACCCATACTCTTGACTTTGGGAGCCCAAACACTAAATACAAATATCTAAAACCGCATAATAATCTTAATAGTTCTGATGAAGAAGATATACGAGAGTGAATCACCCGAGCATCTGCACTTATATTTGCAATCGACTGCTATTTGAAAAGAACTTGTATTGTTGGTATATTGTGCTATCTTAATTGTATCAGATTACCAGTAGAGCAGTTTGATTCATCCGCAAGTGTCTCGCTCTTATTGTCTGTTTATTTACGATTTCTTTTGTCCTTATAACCACAGCAGATAAGAAGTAAATTGGTAAACTGAATTATATAAAAGCAAAACTGATTTTGGTCGGACGTAAATCACCCCTGTCAATCAGACTGACTCACTGAAATAAATTGGTAAAAAAAAGGAAGATAACCTATGCCATACACAGTCCACAGTTAATCACCTGCAAGCTCAAGATAAACAAATAATTCACTGCAATTAGTAAACTTACTCAAACTGATTTTTCCACCAAAAATTGATCCCTTGTCGAAAGCGTCCTTCCATTTGAATGGTACCTGAAGTTCGTTAACCGGGATCTTTGTCTCTAATGCGCATATTTGGTCGTAATACCTGCAAAAGAAAGAAAGACCATTCTTTGTTTAGAAAAAAAGTGAAAACCTTTGGAATTCGGTTCTTTTTCAACGAAATTCATAGCTTTCAGCATTTATTAAGTAATTTCATCAGATGACTCATTTGTTGTCACTCTTTATTCACTCTGTGCTATAGGTTTATTTAATTTTTATGATGATGGCATGGGACCGCAGATTGAAATATTTGTAGTGAGTACTTACGCGTAGACAATGTCCAGCGATGATTCGTATTTCTCGAAGAATTTCCATATTGCCGTATTTCTTTGCTTGGAAAATTCATTGACGGCATCAGAGTAGTTAACTTTTTCCGATGTTGGACCACTATAGGTGCTCTGGATGAGATTTGTTAGCGGTTTCACAATATCCACCTCGGATGGTTTTTTCAGCGGAACGCATAACAATTTAGACATTTTCTTAACTTCTGGAACTGGTTCCCTTAATTGACTCAATTAAATTGATGCTCAGAGCGGTTAATAAGAAAAATAAAGAAAAACGAACTAATTTCCGGATTGGATTCTGCAGACACTTTTTTCCCTTCGTTTTGATCTGATGAAAAGGAATTTTGTTGTTGCTTTGATGACGAGTTTTTTCCACAATACTTTGACAGTTCCTGTCAGCCGGCTGACATAAGGAAGAGTGTGTTCGATAAGTCCGTTTTTTATTCGAAGTTCGAAATCATAAGTGTTATACAAATTACTTATTGAAAATAGCTATAATAGGTATTTAACAAATCAGGCCTATTCTGTGAAATCTTTTATTCTGTTATGAATTTTCTGTTATGAATCATAAAAGATTTCGGAAAAAAAAGATCTTTTATAAATCGTATTCTGGGTTTCGAACTTTCATAAAACTCTTTTATGGAACTTCGAAAACTGGAATCTACATTAAAATGTAGGCTTTAAAGAGTATGTTTTGAATTATTATAAACTATATTAGGCGTTTTTCTTTTTTAGTTCAGAGCAGAACCTGAACTGTTATACAAAAAGTTCGTGTTTCTTTTTTAGCTCAGAGACTTCAGAGCTCAAATTTGTGTTTCTTTTTTCGTTCAGAGCACGATCAGAGCGCGCTCTATGAGCTCAGAATAAATTGACTGAGCATCCTGAGTAAAAAGCTGATTACACATGTACATACAAATTTCAGTCACATTTGACAGAAAAAAAAAAACAGGATAATGGCGGACGAATCTGGTTGTTCTGGCACAGAAGGTAAACAAATTAGCTTATCCATTTTAATTATTATTTTTCATTTTTTGACTAACATTAGACAGATTGTGCTCAAGTGTGTTTCTTAAACACATCTGAACGATCTGAGCACGCTCGATTCAGAGCGCGCTCATAATGCTAGCGCTCAGTTCAGAGCTCAGCTCTGAACCAAAAAAGAAAAACGCCTATTATTGAAATAAATTGGAAATTTTTGTATGTATGTATTTAGTAAAATAATTGTTTCCTTATGTTTAATTTAACACATATCGTCCTCGAACCCTGGGGTTGAATTACCGCATCCGTGATCGAGCAATACGTGACTGAATTTGTTATTGTTTTGCATGTTAAATCAACGAAATTCAGTGACGTATCGCTCGCTCACGGGTGCGGTAATTCGACCCCTGGATCCAACGTCGTGCCATTCGTTGCGATTTCTTTTATGGTTTTCATTGCCGTTTTTTGTTTCTGTGGCTTGATATACATCGTCAAGAAATTGTTCCAAACCCATAGTATACCTACATATTTGTATACAAAAATTGCATAAACAATTTTCAGAGTTTCTTGTGGAAAGATCCTCTTATTAAAATTCGATTGAGGTGACCTTTCGGGTGGGTTATTTATTGAGGTAAATAACCATAGTTTAAGTGGAAAGCCAGAATCACCTGGCAGCAAATAAAACAGTAAAACGTAAAAAATATACACATATGATGTAGCTATAGTTGCAAATGCTAATAATATGCGATTGCTAATTTTCTGCAGTTGTTAAAGCGCCTTTTAGTATCTAATCTTTTCACTGGTGAAACCATCTAAATAGCTCAGTCGTGAACTGATCCAGGAAATCGAGCATCATCGTAAATAACTTTCATATTCGCATCCATTTCAATCCAAAACTTTCTATTGAATAAAATCTTTTATGATAAAAGTCTCAAAATTCTGTTATGATTTATAACATTTATAAGATTTGTGCACGCAGAATACCAATTTCAGATTCCATAAAAGATTTTTTGACAGTACGAACTTTTGTATGGAAATTCATAATAGAATAACAGAATAAAAAGATAAACGATTTTGCCGAATAGGCCTAAATAACAATTGAACATCTCTTTCAACTTCGTTTACTAGACGAATGCGGAATTAAAAAGATCCAGTTACTTATTTATAGCGTTTTTGTAAATGTCGTATAAATTGGTATATATTGTTTAGTATATCTCGGCTTATAGATTACTTTGTTGGAAGTGAGCAGGATAATTAAAACTTAAATACATCAAGTCAACCAGCTGTTAAACTTACAAAACTAGATACTTCCCCACTTTCACTTGGGATAAATAAAATTCTTACTTACTTACTTATCGGGCTCCCGACCTGTGAAGACTCTCTGCCTGAGACACTGCAGCCTTCCATCCTCTACGATCCCGGGCACGTTGCTTCCAGTTGTCCAGACCAAGCGCTCTGGCATCCGCGATGGCTTGGTCTTTGAAACGGAGGTTCGGTCTTCCTTGTCTTCTCGAACCTGGGGTCTGGGATTCGAAGATCCTCTTAGCCGGAGCATTATTGTCCATTCGCTCGATGTGGCCGAGCCAATGTAGTCGACGTGTTTTGACTTTTTGGACTACATCCACATCTTGGTACCTACAGCTCATAGAGTTCGTGGTTGTATCTTCTACTCCATTCGCTCTCCTCGCACACAGGACCAAAAATCCGCCGAAGAATTTTTCTTTCAAAGGAGCCCAGTATCAGCTCTCCCTTCTTGCCTATGGTTCAGCACTCGGCGCCATAAAGCAGAACTGGCATATACGATTCTTGTAGAGTACACATTTCGTCCTTCGAGTTAGGAGTTTTGAACGAAGTAGTTTTGCCAAACCGAAGTAGCAACGGTTTCCTAGGGTAAGTTTATGTTTACTCCGACCTCCGAGGTAGGTAAACTCCCTAACTACCTCGAAATTTTTGCTATCAACAGTGACGTTTTGTCCTAGGCGGTGGACAGTTGCTTGTTTGTTTGTTGATAGCATACATTTAGGCACCAGCTTGAAGTAGTAGGAAGAATTAGAACAATTTCGAAGTACCTCATCGCTACGGAAAGTCACTTCTGTAAGACATTTGCGAAGTATATTCACAGGCCTTATAGAGGAATATGGAAATAAGTTTCGGTAAGATCTCTATTAGACCTGTGCAAATGTGTGGAAAGTAAATTGTTGCTGGAAGCAATTTCGATAAGCTACTTTGGAGCTTCCGACCGGAGGCATTATAGAAGCAATAAACTGTCATGCAGTCAACAGCTTGCGATTGGAAACCGTATAGAAGCACTAACTTCGGTAAGATCTTCGGTAAGGGACTTTCCAGTCCCTGTTCTAAATTTTTGGTTGCTGAATTTCCGTATGGGAAATCGGCATTAAATAATAATTATTAATAGAATTATCATTAAGAAAATAAAAAATTTAAAATTTGGAATTTTTTTTAGTTGCATTTTAAATTTGTCCAAAATTTATTTAAGGATCTTCTACAGGTCGTGCTCCAATTCAATTTAATAATAATAATAATTACCTACCTACTATAATTTCAGTTTCAGTTAAGGCCTTACAGCAAGCATCTTACCGAAACTATAGTGCTTCTTTTGTGAAACAATAACTCACTGCGGATGTTAACTGCTTCTATAAGGCCTTACAGAAATGGATATTGCAGTTTCGGCAAGGTCTTATCGAAACAATTACCTCTGTTAAATGGCGCCAAATTTGTTTGTATAAGGCCTTACAGTCAATATTGCGGGAGGTGAAATAGCCTCGGTAATGCCTTACCGAAGTCAAAATGTTACTTGGGATTGCATTTTGATTTGATTAAAAGGTTGTGTTAAAGTAAAAGCATTAAGCAAATTGTTTCAAATCGGTATGAATTACATTTTTTCTTGGCTTAAGTATTTAAGTTCGGGAAATCTCACAATTCTTGTCAAACCAAACCAAACCAAAAAACAAGAGAATTTTAATTTTTAAGCAAAAGTGAGCATAGCATCATTTTTGCTTAACCGCTGGGTGATGTTTCATTTCTTCTTAAGTTGTCGGAAAATGTATTCCATCATATTGGCAAGTTTGACTATTTTTCGCCACACATTGGTACTTAAAAAAGAAGAACCATGAAATACCAAGAGGTTTTCATTTAAAAAAAAAATAGTCGACATTCCCTTGCGTGAAACGAAACAATTGCTTAAAAAAGATACCTAATTGTTCATCGTCAATTCTTCTCTACTTAACTGATTTTTTTTATGAACTTCGTCAAAACAAGATATAAAAACAGGTATTTTACATATAACACAGCGAAAACTCACTTGGTTTGGATTGATTTATGCAAAAAATGTGCTCACAAAATATTTAGCAAATGTTTTCAGTCAGCAAAAAGCAGAATTGGAATTTTCGTAGCAATTTCTTAGTCTGACAATATTTTTATTCATACTAATCAGAGTTAAAGGTCAGTGGCGCCGCTTATAAAACATATAAAAAGTTGGAGTTGACTCAAATCATTTTTTTTTTCAAATGCTCTGATTTTGACTTTTCTTATGAATAAAAAAAAAAACTTTTGCCGCGTTTTATCCATGTCACTTATTATTCTTAGACACTCAAGTCGGAAGTTGTTTAATAAATATATAGGAAAATATCCTACCTACTTATGTATAAATTGGGGTAGATCAAATAATAAGCTTTTCATAGAAGGCAGTTGGCTTTAATATTAACTATCCGTCGAGCCAGACCTATAGTGTCTACTCTCCCACTTTACATGCCGAGAACAGCGGCACAAGTACATTTTACCCCAAGTTCAATTAAAATTTACCCTTACACACTCGACATACAGAGAATATTTCCATTACAAGACGCAATTATCCTTTAAATTATTCATACTCCTTTGGGGACTACCGTTCCTCCTGCACCCTTAAATGAAGCCAAACTCCACTCGACTGTGGTGCTATCGTTGAAAAATTATTAATTCTATTATTAAAACTTAAACCAAATCATAAACAATGAAAAATCCTATAGGTAATTCCCAATTAAAAAGTCCAATATCCAACCATTGGCATTGGATTGGCACGTTTCATTAACACTATATCACAATCGAAAGTTGGAAGTAATTTCCCAGCTGATATTTACTTTTAATTACAATATTTATATACAGGACTAACGTAGTAGACGGTAGAGAATGGGAAATTTCTTGTTGTAGATTCCAAGCACCTGCGCACATCTGAATACCGTGCTGGAGGAGCTTTTCATGGAATACAATTCGGTGCAAGTGAACTTTTTATCCAATCGAACAAGTGTGCAGCACGTAGTCTGAGACGTAAATTTATCGAGAGTAGAACTATCTGTCGCGTAGTATCTGTTTACAAAAAAAAAAGAATACATACTGTACAAAAACAAATCTATTCAAAGTTCCATTCCATTTCGACGGCTTACAATTTATCTTAAAGCATTTTTACAAAACACTATAAATTGCATAAGTTTTCTTAAACCTATAAACTTAAACTACAGATAAGTGTAATTTAATTCCTTAATAACTCTGACACTAGAAAGGTAAGTATCCAACATATTTCCATATGTGGCAGTCCACAAAATAAATTATTCCATCCTGTCAAAAAAAAAAAAACGCCTTCTTCATGGAGGTAGGTGAAATTGTGGTCAGCTAATGGCATACACGAATAATAGACATTCCTTAATGGCTGCCAGGATATAAACGTGAATGGATTGAAATGTAAAAAAAAAGTTGTCAGAGTGTGTCCTTGATCTTTGGGTCTATGAATAATTTAGAGTTGAGGAGCCAAGTGCAGCAATAATTTTAATTACCACTCCATACGGAAGGATGAATGGCTTGTTTGTTTAAAAATATAAACACAAGCCTCCACCACTTTAGGCCGTGTAGTATCATTGTGTCACTAGTGGCAGGAAGGATTAAGATAATCCGTTTCCTTTTTTTGCGTTTTTTCTCTAAGGCTGCTCGTTATAGTCAAAGTAGCGCTATGGAGTATGGAATGGTGCTTGCGAAAATGTTGTGGACAAATTGACACATATCTGATGGGGCATGGGATCTCGTTTTTATTCTGTAACCAACCTCAAACAGTGGATGAAAATAATAACAACAAGGTTTCTTTGAATAGAGCAAGAGCACTCGTTTGATATTGTAGGTCAAGGAGAACGCATTATTGCGGTGAATGGATACATTTTTTTAGTATTCTCTTTGATTAGGCTTCTTTACTTTTTCCGTAAAAGGAAAGTCTTGAAACAGGTGCCGAAGAAGTGATGAATTTGCATATTGATAGAAAACGCAATAATCCTCCTTGTATTGAATAAGTAAAGAAAATATTTATTTGTGTGGGTATAGGAGTTTTCGGAATTTTCTATTGTCTGTTGATAATCCTATATGCCTAAGATTTTTTATTATGTACCTTAGTTCGATTAAGTAAGGCTTTGGGTATGACTATCGAGGGATCAAAGTCTGAGATGAATACAAAAACATAAAATGCATCTTCTTTTCATAATCTCGGTCATGGAAGACCAGATGAAAATGAAAAGAGACTCATAGTGCTAATGCTAATAATATATATTAGCTACGAGTATATATTTCAGTAAAATTTTGCTCTTGTAGGTAAAAGAAGAGGGAGAAGTTATAGATTCATTCAGGAACTCGTCTGTAAAGTTAAAATCTTAAAATTTTGCTTTGCGAAGGCTTAGATGTAGGTACAGTACGTAAACTGAAAGAAATGGTAGAGAAATCAATTTCTCCTGCTTTAATTGTTTGTAATTTTTTGTTCGTAATTTTCTCGACTTCGAAAAAAGATGAACATCTTGAAATAGGTGACACCTGAGCAAACTTTTTACAACACAGAAAATTTTAGCTGTAAACTCTTTAAATAGCGGGTAATTTTGCGCTAGATTTAGTAAAGAAAATGTAATTATGAAAATAAAATTTGCATAATCCTTGAGTTTTGACAGAACTTTGGAAGAGAAAAGAGCAATCATTTAATTTTGGCGTTATTTTAAGTCAGCGTTTTACAACGTAGGGATAAATATAATAAATTTTAGTCCCGCATTTTAGTTTTTCTGTTTGTTTTTTTTTCTGACGTTTCATGTAAAATATATATTTTTTAAATTTGAACGCAAAATCTATATTGGTCGGTAACGTCACTTTTCCCACGTTAGCCACATATGCGAACTGTCAACTCAGTACTCAGTCACGAATGTCTTGACTAGATTCGTCGGCTAAACCTTCATAAACGTCAACTAAAACAGCTGCCCATGCGACCGATCTAGGCCAATCAATTACATCAAGTCAGTCAGCTGTAAAACTTAATAAACTATATACTTGAACGTCCCCATTAAAACTAAAATATTGCTTTCTAGATTTTTAAAATTAGGCGCTTTTCATTTTGTTGTGCTGAGAGTAATCGATCGACTTCAATGCTACTAAGATTCAAGGAATTTCTTCTGACTAGTTTGTGATAAGTGTCAGATGGATTTCAAACCTTTTAAATGCCAATTTATAACTGAATTTCAATGAAATTGATGCAACGGCAAAAGTAGTAAAATTGCTATTTATCCAAGAGGAGCAAGGGTTAAATATTTGTACTATGTTTCCCTCCCTTAAATATGAAAAATATTCGGACAGACCTTTTTCTTATAAATCGTGAGAAAACGCCACAATCCAGCTATGCCCGGATATAACAGGAAGCCTATGTTAGACTGCGGTGTCCTTGCTAAGCTCGTCGGGCGTGACTGTTCGTGTTTCTGTTGGAGCTCAATGCGAGACTCCAACTGGCGTTTTTTTTCTAAATTGGAAATATTACAATTTGTATTGCATGCGATTGCTGTTAAATTTAAACGGTGACAGATATATACAACTGAAAATGGTTAATCTAATCAAGTCAAAAAAACAATTTTTTTGTTAAATCTTGCTGAATTTTCGAAAGGAATGTAATGAAGTAGCTTACATAAATAAAAATACAAATAAAAAACAAATAAAAGGTCACAGAAAACTCTACGATCTCTGTCAAAAGCTTTTATAAGTCAAATACAAATTTATGTGAAAAGGCTTATAAAACTTCTATTACCTTGTAAAGTCACAATAAACTCGTTAAACACACCAAATAAAAATATTAGCACGTTAGGCAGTATACGCATTGCAAATAACTTTACTGTATTAAAATGGCAAAAGTAGGTAACATTGAAAATCGCCTACATTAGGTCTGTTCCCTTACAATAATGCATTCGAACAAATTAGTCAAACTTCGTTCCCTTACCCAAAAGTTGTATAGAAGAAAACAGACTTTGACTGAATTTGACTAATGTGTTCGAATGAATCTATTATTTCACTGCTTATTTTGAAAAGTCAGCTTAAGAGACTATCAGCATAATATGTATCTTTATTTATTTTTTAATTGGATTCTTATTGTTTTCTTAAATGAGTAACCTCTAGGGACAGTTGCTTAGCATTCATGAATTGGAACACTTTATTTTGGAATCATACTGCGTGTTGTTTTTCTACATAAAAGGGTTTAGAAAACGATTTGAAATTCCTTCATGTTTTCATCAATTTGAGTTATCTCGAGGGAAGCAAATATAGTTTCTTATTACGGAAGTAACAATAGCTCCCGCAGGAACTATTGGAGTTGCATCGGGTGAGCATGGGCTCACAGATCTACATTATATTCCCTTTAGTGCTTTAGTAAAAGCTTTATCGGGAAGTGTGCAGTTCATAGATGAGCACGAGCAGTTGTGTGGAATATTATTTATTTATTTCTGAAATGATAATATATGACATGGCGAAATCGCTTGTCGAAGTGGGAACTCAGCAGCTGGAATTAAGTTGCAGGGCAATTTTTCCTCATGGGTTTTAAACAATTTACATTACTTCTTTTTTAATATTTCCATCTCTCGGTCTTAATGAATGCTCTTACAAAAATGTTTCTTTGCTTCTACTCCGTACTTACTTTTCTTATGCCGTAAATGTTCAACTTCCAGCCGTCAATTTAAGTTTTTTTCGAAATTAACTTTTTTAAATAATTAAAAATGAGGCCAACCGAGTACCGAGGAGCCGAAAATGTTTCCTTCATAAAGCCTATTACGCTGGTATTTCGGTACAAAAAATCCCATACAAAAGTGACACAACTAAATCATGCATGATCAATTTCACTCTCCTTTTCCTAATGCAGTACCCTGACTCTGCGAAATCAGGCGTAAAGTGGGTAGTTGTAATAGATTGTTTGGCTCAATTCTCCACTTACTTTTCGCACACATTTATTGCCCAGCACATTAATGGCTGACAATATATTTACATTTTTAAATCTTTTGAGGGTGCTGTTTTTCTAAAAATGGATTCCCACAAAGAGGGCAATAATGAGTTCTTATATTCTAAAGAATTAAAGCAGGAATACTAGAAAGATGGCCCAACACCGAACACCAGTAGCAGTATAATTTTAGTTATAATTTCTATCTTTTACAAAGTATTACAAATTCTGGCTGTTTTCAAATGTCCCTTGAACTCAGTGATGCCAATCCGGATTAAAGTTCTTAAGTCTGAGAAAATTATGCCTCTTTCAAAAAAAATGATGCCTTATCTATTAGTAAAAAGGATAAATAACGAAGAAAGTCTCAAGTTGTACATATATGCTTGCTTGTTCAAGTATGGGTAACTGCTTGTTCAATATGATGGCTACGTTGCCATGAAAATTGCATATTTTACAAGTAGGTACAACGAACCTATAAGGTTATTAAAATTTGAATTAAAATTGGTTCATCGATTTTTAATTAAACCTTTTTTGCACTCGGTAATCGCTTCCACTTTTTCGTATCTAAGTAATTTTGTTTGACGTCTACAGCTGTTCGATGAACTTTCACCAAACATTTTCAGATTTGACGCTTTGACTATTGTAAATTATTTATATGATTTACAAAATTTAAATGATTCCTTATGATGCCTTTTCTGTTAAAATTATTCCTAAATGCCTCAAGCATCGGAATTATGTCTTTAAGGTATGTAAAAGGTGTTTTTTTAGAGGTATATAACTTTGAAATGGAATAAAGATGAGGTTTTTAAATTGACATGAAATTTACTTTATTCGAAAGATTTCTTCTGGCATTATAACTTAAATATGATTTCTGGCATATGACCGCACGCAAACCAAGATCTTTTCGCAAAATCTTCCATAACGTTTATGGAAACATATCCAATTTCTGTGCAAGATGGCGGATATACTGATTCGGGACTTTCTCTACGCTACGCTCTACAGCAGCAATGACTTCTTTTGTACGCACTGTACGATGTCGCTGTGGATGCGTATTATCATTTAGAGTAAACGTGGTGCAAAAGTCAAACTTTCCATAGTTAATCGAATTGATTGATCTAATGGACGATTATGTTGACCGAAAAATGGACGTAGTGCGCGATACGTATTTCGAACCATGATTTTTAAAATAAATTTGCACAATTTGGAAACATTGTTCAGGCGTCAGTCTATTCATGCTGAAATGCCAAGCCCAAACTAAAAATATTTCACTTAACATCTAACGAAATGGCCGCCAGTTAAAATAGTGTTGCCGACTTAAAGTTCTATATCTCTAAAAAATAACACCCTTTAATTGTGTAGTAGATAATGCTAATGGCCTTCTCAGTAGATTATTTTCCACTGCCTTTTCGCGAACATTTCGCTATTCGCAGTTTCTATTTGGAGACCACTAAAAATTTCGTTCCGAAACAGCAGCGTACTATGCCTTAGACTTTAAGAAAGGATTTAATAACAAAATCTCTTTTCGCAGCTTTCCTGTCATGGAATGTGATCTGTGTAAACTTATAATTCTGTAATTTATCTTTGAAGTATAGAAGTATAGAAAAGAACAGAACTTTTTTACAGCGGCAGTGTCAAATAAAAAATGCATTAAGTCGGGCACAATACTAATAAATCTCACAGTCTGATCTATGATTACCACGCTCTTGTTAAGCTCATAGATAATATCACTTTTTTCAGAGTTAATTCTACATACTTCTTTGAGAAATCTCTCCTTCCCTTTCTCGTATCTTTGTACATCCTCTGCATATTAATTTCGAAAAAAAAGTCATCTGACTTGTTATTTTCAAAATTATAAACCGCGAACCTCTCTTTGAAAACAAGTATTTCTCCCCCTGGTCGTCGTCGTGCATAGAAAAGTTCAAATCACTCTCTTTGAATTATTATCCTGCGCTTTTTCATTTCAAATTAGTGGGAGTGGGCTGTGTGGGGAATGGGGCTGTGGGGTAACGACATTCGGATGACTCTATCATTTTATTTCCACTTGGTGGTGATGCACTCCAACCGGTCTTCCTTTAATGTTGGCGCATATTCATTGCAAAAGAGATGATGAAAATGCTGATTATCATCTGCATCAAAAAACATGTATAGTACGAATGCAATGCAACCAGGACGCACTACAAATGACACAAGACACAAGAATAAAATCAATGGAATCGCCTTGTTCTTCTTGCTATACCACCATCTCCATATAGGTACATCTCTGCACTTGCAAATCATTTTCACTCCGAGTAGTGGACCATTTCGGAGCCACTTCCGGTTTGGTGCCAAAAATGCAGCACGACACCACTCGACTAAATGCAAACGTCAATCATGGAAATTATGACGATTTGGCTGCAGCATTTGTGCTTTGCAGCAGTGAGCCGCCATGGCCAGGGTTCACCAACCTCAAAAAAAAAACACAACGTTAGCGGTTAGTCCTTCTTTCCCACATCATTCGCTTCGCCATTCTGTCTGCGTCTGGTGGACACATTAGTATCCCGCCATCAGAGTTGACTTACCGTCTGCAGAGTTGCATGCAACAATCTTCCTGTATTAAATAATAAATGAATTTCGGAAACGAATGCCGTGTTGTATCGACCTGTGGGGTGGTGTTGGCCTTTGTTTCAAATCGAATCAACCACACCAAGGAGAAGATAAAATTCATATCGATTACAACCAGCAATAACAACGAGGGGCCGGTTGTGTTTTTTCCCACACCGACACGACACTCATGTGCACATAGTAATGAAAAGTGCAGCTTGTTAAAGGCTGGCCTTATCTTAGGGCGGCATCATCACATGGCGGGCTAGGCATGGTGCTATTTTCCACCACCGTGCACTTTTTAATTCTTCCATTTAGTATGCTTTCAGTAGGTATCTGGGAATGGGGAGGGGGTGAGAAATGCTTGATTGCCATTGCTGGCTAGACGGAATAGGATGTGGCATTGTTAAAGCGGATCGCTTTTATTTATGTGGTTCGCTATGGAAACTCTTGTGCTATAGCACAAGTGATTTCGTATATGGCTCTTGTTTATTTTAAATGTCTTCAACCTTGAATTGTAAATAATGCAAAACAAGTAGATGTTGGATAAGAGCTGGTTGTTCTTTGTTCTCATTTTCTTTTTGTACATTTTCTATAGACAATCTGCTTTTCCCACGCGATACAGACACACTCACAAACAGTGGCTGGCCTGATGTGAGACCTAGAAATACTCGAATTCAAAATGTCAAACGTAAGCGCAGGGCTTTCGAGTGCATAAATTGTTGCTGATGGATTTACTTTATTTGTAGTCGCTATTTTTGGACGAATCGAACGGAAATGGGCTCTTTGCAGGGAAGACCCCAGGCTCGAATCTGAACATCAACACCACCACGCTACCAACGTCCACATCTAATGAGGATCTTAGTCAAAGCCTATCCGAGTATACGGATGCTGATGAGAGTATGTCGGCACCTACGGAGTTCTTGGGTGAGGTAAGTTGTTGTTTTTCTTATATAAACTTGTGAAGCTACAGCTAAACGCAATGCTATATGAATGTTCTTTCGGAATTATGAGAAAGATCTTTTGAAGGGAGCAACTAATTTAAGAATATCTTACATTTTTTGAAAAAAAAAACTTGACTGGGCTGCACGTACCTTGCTTGCTACGGCAAATATTTAATGGCAGATCATTTCCGATTTCGTTTCGTGGTATTTTTACGGAAACAATGGTGGGAAATTATAGTTAACTCATGTTTAATAGTTTGCAAGCAGCTTTCAAATAAAAGGCTTGCTCCGACTTTCGCTTAATGATTGACATTTTTTTAAATATAAATTCACTGCGATTGTGACTTTAATTTATTTAATTTTGTTTTTCTTTTCACAATTTTGCTGAATTTTATAATTTGTGAATGACATAACACAAAATAACTTCCGTATTCATAAAGGCTGTTACCATCTAGCTACAAGTCAGTATAGTCAAATTTTTGTATGCAAAATGACGTCTGCTAGCTTATTGAGTAGTGCACTGTTTTTATAAATAAGGGCGTAAGCGCAGGGTTCCCAGTTCGATCCTCGAATGAACACAAATTGCATCTTAAGGTTTTTTCCATTATGCCACCCCTTGCCAACGTCTTTAAAATAACTGAGAGTATAACTGTCATTATCCGTTTGGACTTGGCATAAAACTGTAGTAGGTATCCCTTCCATTCGTCGCAAAAATTAATAACTCACACTAAACGAATGGTTGTGAGAAGCTAGGCATAGGGTCACAAGGACCTGTTGTGCAAACTCTTTATTTATTTTTGGTGTGAAACATCTTATGGCGCGACTTGGGTGTGAAATCGATTCGATTCGAGACGGAAATGACCAAGCGGAAATTGCGTGACGGAAATTGGCCTGTCACCATATCACTATGCCGCCGCCTAAAACTCCTAAAACACTCAACCGATTTTAATGAAATTTTGTGGATTTGTATGGTTATATGGAAAGATATATTTTTTTTCAACTTAATTCTCAAAGTGAATACTTATATGGGCACGCTGGAGTGAACGTAAGAAGTTAGGTTTTACACAGACACTAGACTACTGAATCAGTTGACGATATGAAAACAAAATGTAACCAAAAAAACTCGAAATAGTAATAGAAAACTTTGGATTGAATTGCGTTATGAAAACTTTTTAAATTTATGAATATAATTATTATCTACTGCGCTGTATTAAGATTATAATATTATAAAGATTTGGTTTTCAAATTAAATTTCTTAATGAAATTCAGCTACATACAACACAGTTCAATTTAACTCTTAAACTAACTTTTTCCTCAGTAAGAAAATAAATTTCCATTTTCTGTTAAACTTGCTTAAAATTGTTTGCAAGGGTCAATTATTGTTCGATATTAACTTGTGTTCTCCTTATAAATAACTTATAGTATATTGACATGAAAGAACAATTATGACAATCGAATTATATAAAAAAGAAACAGAGCTAATAACGTTTGCATTACCAGAAACATTGCTTAGAATTAATTTAAGAAACATTTTATGCAAATAAAAATAATATTACTGCAAAATAAACTCATTTTGAACTAATTAAAAGAAAGCAAAACTAAAGTAGCAGCAAAAATCTGCTAATTGTGACACTATTCATGTCACTTCTCCGCCTCAGAAGTAGGTGCAGAAAATCGTGTATATATGTTTATACATGAAACAAAATGTGAAACAGATTCAAACAAAGTTTCTTCTCATAAAACACAAAAAACCCGTACATTCCTGCTCCCTTCTGTGTAGCTTAAAACCACTAAACAGAAACTATTTACTTCTTTCTCCATACAAACAAGGACTTAGAACGAAGTTACTCTAAATAGCGATTATGACAGAAACAGATTCGCACGCACGATTCAATGGCAAATTTGACAGCCACAGCACACTTTTTTAAGCCATTGGTTATGAGACACAGCAGCATCCATATCGTCATCGACGCTAAATATTAAAATTTTTCCTGTTCAAATGATTTTTTTTACAGTATTCTCAGTTTCTGGACTCAACAAACAACGATCTTTGCTGCTGTAAAGCCCACGCATGCAAACCTCATTCATATTGTTGAATTATACCCCTGATATTGGATAAGTTCAAGTATCTAGTTTAATAAGTCTGACAACTGGCTGACTTGATGTCTTTGAGTTCTGATTGGCTAAAATTCGTCACATGTACAGCTGTTTCAGTAGACGTAACTGAGTATACTAAGTTGACAGATCACATATTTGGTTGACGTAGAAAAAGTGACGTTACTTGTGTAAATTTTTGCATTAAGGTTATAATAGTCCAGACCAATCTAGTCGACTTAATATAACTAGATTAAATTTTACAAAAAGTATACCCAACTGAAAAACCAGTCGTTGTTTCCTTGGTTAAAATGGCTAAACTTGAAATGCGCCCTAGTCACTTTTTCTGCACTGAGTAGGTACCTTTCAAGTTGACATATTGGTTGTCTAGCTGACGTAGTAAAAGTGACGTTAGCAGTCAATGCCAATCTACATTTTATGTTGAGGGAAAGTTTTAATCTTGTAGAGACAAATAAAGTCGACTTCAATTTTGAATGTGACCTTTTTTCGGTATCTTTAGATAAATTTATCAATTACAAAAAGACAGATAGACAAAATGACTGTCAAAAACATTGAAATTTTTTTTTTTCTAAAGTGGCATAAAAATTAAAAGGTAAACATAAATATTACAGAACAGTTGTATGCTTATTCTCATTTTATTTGTCGCTAGATTTTTTCTAAAATCCATAAATATGTACATGAATAAAATTTTAAGATCCAATTTAGCATATCAGCAATATATAATAACTACGTGTGGATTGGAATTTTGTTTGCAACTGTCATTAGATGTCAAACATAGTGACAGTTTCGTTTGTTTTGCGGAAAAGCGCTTTTCAAGCGAGCCGGGCGGAGTCGGACAAAATGAAAGTAAAGTGAATCGGGATTTTTTGTGTTATGTTATGTTGCTGAACTGATACTATACTACTTTCAGCCTTTCGGTGTTGATAAAAAAGATTTATCGAATTTTTTGGGGGGTTACAAAATTGACAAATAATGTTTGGCCTGTTTGCGACTGTTATGTTAATCTAGTTTTGAGCTTTGCGCTCCGTCTCCGACTAATTAAAGCTGCCTGTCAGTTAAATATAAAATAAAATAGCTCGTTACATAGCCTTTGATTGTTTGATTCACAGATATTCCATTTACTATTTGATTTTAGTTCCTTTCCGCCGTAATGTTGAAAGACTACAAGAAGGCCTTAAAGTATTGTAAATTAAGTAAGTATACGCCCCCGTGCACAGGGAAAGTTCCTTACTTTTGAATACTCCTTCAACAGTTTTACAATACGAACCAAATAATGTAACAGCCAAGGAGTTCCACCCTTTAATTGTGGAGAAACTTAAATGTAACTCACCTTTTTAGATTAAGAACAACCATATTTATGAATGTCTTTCCTAGGTGAAGCCTTAAGCGACAGCGATGAAAACTATAACAAGTCCTCTTCGCCGGAAATGGCTTTAGATCATTCCGAAGAGGAAGCATCAAATGGCAGCGATGACTCAAGTGAATCGAATCCAATCGACGAGGTCGACGGAGATTGTGACAATTCATCGGGCGAGAACGCGGATGGCAGTCGTCGTTCGAGTTCCAGAAGCAGTGGCCTTGCTGGGGAGAGCATCAGCGATTCAGAGGATGTGATCAGTAGCGATGACTTGGAGGACAATAACTTGTGCGTTATGAATTCACGCAACTCCTCTAGTACCGGTGGAAATCGCAGTCGCAGCGATAACACAACACATTCATACTCCAGCCTTCTGCTGGAGGAGGAAGACGACATTGTACCTAATACTTTGCATTTCACAAAGGAGCTCTCAGCTCAAGACTTGGACATAAGCAATGGTAGGTTGTATGCAAATGTCTTCCATTAACAATTAACAAGAAGTTTCCTTTAGGCAATAAGGTAAATTCAACATCCTGCAGTGACTCGGAGTCGCCAACAGAACCGCTTACCCAGCGCCTGGCGGCCATTTTACGCTCCAAGTGTGGCGTTAATGATGACAATTAATCATACCGAAAAGTAACTCCATCTACTGGCAAGCTTTACATATAATTTGTGTTCTAAATATTTACTCAACTAGAGGATGTCCAGGCAACGTCCGGCGATGAACAAAATATAGGCCTACCTCAAATAAAACAAAAAATAAACAAACACAACCACACCAACATGAAAATTGACATTTTTAGATTTTGTCTGTCAGAAAATGGTCTTGTCATCGAATATGGACGGCATTTTGTACGCTAAAAACTGTAGTTGCGAAGAATTAAATGGCATTGGGGAAGAATTGCAATAAAAGTAGTTGCTGTAATAAGTAAATTTAACCAAAAACTGTGTATTTATCACAAAACCAAAAAAAAAAGGCTTTGATGGATAAACTATGTTAAACATATCGTACAAAGGTATATGAAACGAAAGAAGGTTTGCAATAAGCAAGAAACCACAAACAGAGCTGAATTATGCTAACTTGAATGTCTCTCATGCATTCATACTGCACACATATACCCTGTTGAAATTTAAAAAAATAAAAAATAAACAGAACCCTATATATATTTATACTTAGAAAAACAAAACAAAATGCAAGTAACAAAAATACGGAAAACATTCATATATATAACTGTAAGTTAATGTAATTTTTTGAAACATATACGAAACTTAGAGAAACATATAACAAAGAATAGATTTTAGATTTAGATTTTATTTTAAGTCTTGTTTAAATCTATTTAAGCATATATTTAACATGTGTGTGTATGCATACAGTCGGTCCAAAGTGTAATCTAAAATTATTAATTCACATTTATTTCAAGTTTCTTGCTTTTTTAGTATTCTGTCTAAAAAATAAAGTAAAAACAGACATCAAAGAAGAATATACACTTTACTTTAACCTATCCTCACCCCAAACTCAATAATGCAAACAACAAACAAAAAAAAAACATTTTGTGCAATAACGCAACAAAAAAGGAAATAAAAAAACAATAAAATTATATTATCTACATCTATTTTTAAGTATAATATTTATTACATGTAATTTTTAAATAACGTACTAAAAATATAACGAAAGACTTATTATCAACTGATTTGTATAAAACGAAATGTGTTTGTAACTTATATTATTTTTTAATAAAATGAACGCTAAGCTATATGAGAAGAAGAAGAAGAAGAGCAGGGAAACTGGTGTTTTATTGTTAATTTCTAAAATAATATTCCGAGCGATTGGCATAAATGACATCTCGAAATGTCTAGGAGCATCCTAATTTTCTGCGGTATTTCACATCCGAATTTTATGAAATAAGGACTGAATGACAAGCGAAGGACATAAATTTAATAAACACATAGTAGTTGAATTGAAATGTAAGGTTTGTTCCTTTACTTTTGTAGTAAGAATGGAAAAAACTTTCAAAATGGCAGTGGTGGGGTTAAATTCTCTTAGAGTAAGAGAGAGAAAAAGAGAGAGAAAGACTTACGAAAAAGTTGGGGAGCGCTTTTGTAGTAATCTATGAATAATGACAGATACATAATACATAATTCAAAAATGCCAAGTGTTGAGTAAAAATTTGTAAGATTCTCAGTGAAGGGATAATATCTTCTTCTTGATCACGCTCTCTTTTATGAATTAATTTGATACAAGTGGGGGGAGTCTTCCATTCAAAGCTCGTCTATGATGCCGCAGACTATTAGAAAGGCGGCTGCTTCAAGGAAGAACTTACCTAGGTGACGTTGCTGTGTTTTGTTTAATTAAACTCAATTTGCTTAATGCAAGTAGTGTAAACAAACTTAAACAATTTTAAACAGTTGCATTTTTTTTATACCGCAGTGCCCAGTGAAGAAGCCTGGTGACCAGTCGAATCTGAGCTGTATTTAATTGTAGTAGTTGTTTCGTTTTTTTTTGGGGGAAAACATTTCAAACTTGCCTATTTTCTTTGGTTTCCCTTCAGAAATGGAGCTTATTTTCGTCTGACACTCCTTATTATTGTGTATTTATATTTATGATGAAATAGAATTATTAAAGACGAGATATCACCTTATTTACATTCGGTTCGAATAGAAGGTTGAGTACTTTAATAATAATCTTGTCATGGTGTGGCCGAAATTCATTGAGTGCATTGCGGTTGGAGCACATCAACATTAGGAAAACTTACGCTAGGCGAAAATTAACACATAGGTACGTAGGATGATCTAAATAAAAGTAAAATAGAATTGTGTTACATTAAATTTGTTTATATGAAATGTTCCACTTAAATTCGCGATTAGTTTTAAAAAGAAAAAAAAAAACAATTACATATAAATGTGATCTGTAGATCTAAAATATTCAACTATGTTCGCACTGGCACATACTGGCTAAATTTAACAAAACCTTGAAAGAAATTGACTTCTCTCCATAAATATGGATAAAAGAAACGAAAACTTTTATTTTATTGAAGTTAAAATTGCTGATAAGGCAAAGAAAAATAAACTAAAGTCGTTAGCAGCTACTTAGAGAAGATGATAATTGTAAGCTACGCCTGGAGGAAATTGAGACAGCAACGCATATACTGTGCAAATGTCCAACGAAGAAGGGAAGAACTCTGGAGAAATCCAGAGCGTATCTCTCTGTAAGTTTCATAGTGGTAGAGAAAGAGAATCAGACGTGGTGGTCTGATTCGATTATCTCTCGAAATTATATACTTATCCCAATTGAAAGTAACACTTGGCACTAGTAGTTTATGTTGAAAAAATATATGGTGATGTGTTTGGAGATTAGCAAGCAGTTCAACTTCAACTATTTCTTTTTATTATGATTTTAAACTTAACTTGAACCGCAAATTAAAAACATAGAGCCTATTATAATTTTTTTATGTTGCGCATTTGTCTACTTTACGTACCTATGTGTTTTTAAATTAGGCTTCTTCAGATACGCTCTCAAATTTCAAATTTTGTCTGCCTAATCGAACATAAAACGTCACTTGCTCTCTTTTTTGTATATATTCGTGCAATTGGAATAATGTGTAGCCTTTTCGACACTTTTCTACGCGTTTTCTGTTTACTGGATAAATTTTATATTAAATCATTCGAAATTCGTGCCCGGATGGATTTTCAAACATTTGTAGATAAATAATTAACAAAAATTGATCTTTGCAGTTAAAAATATTCCCGAAAACGTAAACAAAAGGCAAGCGCAATTGTATAAGCAAATTTGAGAAAAAAAATCCAGATTCGCAAAAGTGCTGTGACATTGGTAAAATATTGCTTTTATTTTGGACCAATCGAACATAATATACGACCTAGAGCAAAAAAAGTGTTCTGAGAGTGACCAATCGAATACCACATTATCTTTGCTGTGTTTGGTGTTCAGAAAAACACACCTATTGTTTAACAAAAAGTTCGCAACACGTTGAACTATTGTAGTACATAAAATTGTTTACAATTCGAATGAATTTTCAATAAAATGCATGTGATCGAAATTGGTCTCTACGATTTTATATAAGGGAATAAATAATATTTGTCTTTGAGAAATATGCCGCTATTTGGTGTCCTTGTAAAAGAAGTTGCTAGCTATGCAGCTTCTGGTGTTGGTTTTTCGTTGTATTCCGTAAAATAAATAGCTTTAAATCTTTTTGTAAGATATTGTCTAAAAGAAGGTATTTCCTCTCTATATTTTGAGATCAAATTTTAACATACCTAGGTGGCGCTTAAGTCTTTCCAGAGTGGACACGCGCATTGCCCAAAATGCACATTTTTGATAAATGCCTTTATCAGCTTATAACGGTCCACTTTTTTTTATAATAGAGAATAAAATTCCCACATCTTGGGAAAAAAAAATCTCGGTATCTCTGTAGATCGGTCAATATAGAATTGAAATTGATATTTAAAATATTGTTAATACCCTTAAATGGTAAGGGTGCACCGGCTCCAACCCAGGGGGACAACGGAGTAGAGGAAGACCTCGCCTTAGGTAGCGCAAACATTTAGGTACATAGATCCATAATTAAAATCAATTCAATTCGTTACCAAATATGTGCTTGGTTAATAATGCTATTAGTTTCAGACTTCCAATATATAATTACCACAACAAGTCTCTGCAAATTTACAATGTTCCATCAGCTGAAACAAGTATTCTAACTCTACCAGCAGACTTGATTATATTATAAGCCTTATCAAAAATTTATCAGTCCTAATAGAGGTTTGCAATAACATGCGTTGTCACATTGACAAGTATAAAAATTCGATTCAAGAATTAAAAAAGAAATCAACGAACTTGCTTTCAAATAAAAGCAAACTGTGCATTATAAAAACAATCATTCTTCGCTAGTTAGTTAGTTAGACCACATATACTTGTAAACCGTTAAAAGTCGTAGTTCGTAGAGTGTGTGCGATAATGGGTTCCTTAAATTTTTATCTGCTAACTTTTTTACTTATTTTCACGTCTGTCAAAGGTAAATTGATTACGATTGGGGTATTTTTTTACAATTGTTTAATCTTTAATCTGAGTGTATGCCAATTGTTTGAGATGTGTCAATTTTTACTTTGTTTTTTGTTTCATTTTTAAATTCAGGTGTAGATATGTACCTATTATTTTGAGTGTTGAATTAGAGATAAGTAATGCAATTAAAAGACATGCATTACGTCAATCGGACAGTTTTGTTTTTGAATGCATACGTATCACAAACTCCATTCCATCTTTAGCTTGTTCTTTAAATTTTTGGAGTTGACAATAAGTGTACTTTCTATAGGAATTTCCGTAAATTTTAAGCCGAGACTAATAATGGTAATATTTTATTTTATTTTATATCGCCACTTTTTTCTTAAACATCATATGCATTTTTATTTT